>OY726531.1:9337046-14143868 GCA_963383655.1 Bathymodiolus septemdierum
GTGTAATATTTCAATCTTTAGCCCTCTAACATTTAATACAGATGAGAGGAGGGTTGGGATCCCATTAATAGATTTAACCCCGCCATATTGGTATGCCTGTCCCAAGATAGTACCTGGATTTCCAAAGAAATATGGTATTTTTTGTGTTCAGTGAATTAAGATGAGTATTCGTTTTGTTTATATTAATGGAATTGTTGACCATCACTCTTTAAACTATTCTTTCATAATTTAAAATTAATTGTTTTTTCAGCCTTTTGACTTTGAGCATACATGATGAAGGTTACTCCATAAACATGTCATGTGCACTAAATTTGATATTTATGTTTTTATTAAAGAAAGAAAAAAATCTGACCTGTAGTCACCCACCTGTAAATTTTGTAAACGCAATTTACCAATGTTATTTAAATCAAATGATTTGCCTCTGTACTATTAACATCGGTAGTACATTGTTCAATAGTGTTTTTAGCAACACAATAATATTTTATTCAAACGTTTGTTACATATATAATGAGAGGCCACGCTCCTCTCAATATATATATATATATATTATATTCCACAACAATGACGTTTTATCTTTAATTTGTGTTATATTTATGTTTAAATAAATTATAAACGTTACAACTTTTAGTTTTTTGTTCGGATACATAATAAGATTTATATATAGAGATTCCAATAACTGTTAAGAAATAATTAAAATCAAGAGTCTTTATCAAAAAGTTTATAGCCTAGGACAATGTGTTTTAATGTTATAAGTCTGTCAATATTAATCTTTTACAGTAGCTGATTAAATTGAGACCTTTTTAAAAACAATATTTACAAGAAATTAAATGACTTTAGTAAATGGCATTTTAGAAATGTATGGCTAGACCCAATATGATAACCACTCTCTATGTTTAATAAAATAAAATTGTACCAGACAATTTACAAGTACTAGAGTGAGTGATTATTGTTTAACGCCAAATGAGCAATTGTTCAACTATATCATGGCGAGAACAAGTTACATTTTAATGAGATGATGATGATGTCTGCTTTGTACTAGTCCGACACGCTTAGTCTATTATTTATAGTGCGAGCTCAGTGAAACAACAGTCCACCGGTAGATAAGTCGCTCCCTTCGGACACATTATTCTCATTCCTGGCAAACCAGTCTATTCTTTAACAAACTCAGCAAATGCCAAATTCATAGTAGTTGATTTGACTCCACCAGCACCCAAATCCAGCATCTACCTCTCTCGAGGAATGAACACCAAGATTACACCACCGAGGAGGTTTTCAGAAGATGTGATGTTTTTGCCATCAATTGACGTAATGCTAACATTACTTACTATTAACGTTATTTGTGTTTTCTTTGCGTATTGTGGTGTCCAATGCATATTGTGTTGCGTATTTATTGTTCATGTCTTCTTCGTCTTGTGCAGCCTATGTTGCCAGTTTCTCTGGATTGTCCATTTTTGATTGGTCAGGGAATATAGATCCTAAGCCGGGAATGTCACATTATATACCCTGTCTGATAGCTGAATAACATATAATATTCTTCCATGGTACCTGTAATTTTGTATCGGTCGATTAATTAAAGAACGACGAAACAGGGTTTTATAAGTTCACCTGTACCTTTGCAAAACTCAAGTTTGGCGGGGTTTTTTCAAATCGGTATCTGCACGTGCAGTACAGGTAAAACTTTAAATTTTCTAAACTTTATTTCAACATGACAGGTCGAAAACTGTCAGATGTAGAAAGATGGCAAGCGGCTGGAATGGTAATTGGTGGTATGTCATACAGACAGACGGCTGAACTATTCAATGTAAGCCACTCGATCATTGTTCGATTGAAGCAGCGCGTGAACCAAACCGGGAATGTAAAAGAACGCCAAAGGACATGACAGCCTCTGAAAACGACTCCAAGAGAAGATTTTGTCATTAGAGGATTTCAGGAGAGAAGTAGCCAGATGGCGAACCCACTGGGTCATTACTAAACGTAATGATTTGCCAACAACACTTTGTACCACACTTCATTCTGTAAATCAAGTTCTTTATCCTTCTATAGATACAATATTGATAAAACTATGTGTTTTGTTAACTATGCCAGTAGTAAGCGCTACTGCTGAAATGCCATTTAGTGTACTGAGACGTTTGAAAACTTATGCTAGGTCGACCATGAAGAATGACAGGCTATCTTCCTTTAGATTGATGCATATATTAACCGAGATTTTGAAGTGAACTTGTACAAAGCAATGGAGGTGTTCGTATCTGCTAAGACACGAAGCGCAGATTGTGGACAATTTTAAGAAATTCTTGTCTATCAAAGTCATTAAAATAGTGCTTGATTCTCTGTTATATGAAACCTTGAAATGGCCCCAGATCGCACCATTACGCATCTCTTAAAAAAAAATCCCAGACCCCCTCTCCCTCTCAAGAATTATGGCGTGCATACTATTAAGCTTCAGCTACGCCCCAGTTGATTGACGGTGAACCAACGTAATCCGCAATGTCAAAATCTTGCTGAATTAACAAGTGCAAATGTGGAAGAGTGGCGGCGATTCCCACAAGAGAGGCCTCGTATCCTAGTTCGTAGAATAAATAGACGAGTGCGGTAGCTTTGGCTACTAATTAAATGTGCTTCCGTCTTCATTCAAAAGTTCTCGAAAAAATTATGGCTCGTTCGTTTTCTTAAATTGTTGATAAACAATAACCAAATAAAACATTTTTGAAGTTTTAGAATGTTCATGTTATCCCCCTTTTTCCATTTGTAATAACCAACCATTTGATTTCTTAATCAGCTTCAAATACGACTCAAATTTTAGCCCATGATCTAATCCATAATGAAATATTACCAAAAGAGCATTTCGTGTTAAACTTCTTTCATCATAAAATAAATGCTAGGTGGTTCATAACTTTTTGTCGAAGTGTATATATAGAAAAATTAGAAAAGTCGATAATGTAGAATTTATATTAAGAGAAGAATCACACCATCAAAAACTTAGATCAACTAAATATGTAAACGTGACATTGAAGAGTATTTAATAAAAATTTTTTTGTTGTTTACATGAAACTTGAGCATCAAGTAACAAGGAAGTCGGGTTATATTACAAATCGTATATATACCTTAGGTACTTGACAAACACGAGACGTATTAGTATTAGGGATATTGCCAGAATTTATTCTAAGAAAAGCATATATGCAACATTGAAACTGATCTAATACTTAAATTTAGAATAAAATAATTAATTTGATCATTATATTATTATATGCTTTATGAATTTATTCAGTTTATGAATAAACGTTACAGAATACCGAAGCGGCAATCAAGAATGGAACATCCAGAGAAATTGGCTACATTGGGTACAGTAGACACAGGGCGCAGACAAACAACATTAAACACAAAACAGAACACTAAAAATAGCAACACGGCCCCCATCAATACCACAGTGAGTGAGTCTTAACTGCTCGCGAATATCTTACCCCCTCCCCCCCCCCTTTATGAAAAAAACGCTGGAGATTACAAAACAAAGCAGTTCTACGTGTAATATTTCAATCTTTAGCCCTCTAACATTTAATACAGATGAGAGGAGGGTTGGGATCCCATTAATAGATTTAACCCCGCCATATTGGTATGCCTGTCCCAAGATAGTACCTGGATTTCCAAAGAAATATGGTATTTTTGTGTTCAGTGAATTAAGATGAGTATTCGTTTTGTTTATATTAATGGAATTGTTGACCATCACTCTTTAAACTATTCTTTCATAATTTAAAATTAATTGTTTTTTCAGCCTTTTGACTTTGAGCATACATGATGAAGGTTACTCCATAAACATGTCATGTGCACTAAATTTGATATTTATGTTTTTATTAAAGAAAGAAAAAATCTGACCTGTAGTCACCCACCTGTAAATTTTGTAAACGCAATTTACCAATGTTATTTAAATCAAATGATTTGCCTCTGTACTATTAACATCGGTAGTACATTGTTCAATAGTGTTTTTAGCAACACAATAATATTTTATTCAAACGTTTGTTACATATATAATGAGAGGCCACGCTCCTCTCAATATATATATATATATATATTATATTCCACAACAATGACGTTTTATCTTTAATTTGTGTTATATTTATGTTTAAATAAATTATAAACGTTACAACTTTTAGTTTTTGTTCGGATACATAATAAGATTTATATATAGAGATTCCAATAACTGTTAAGAAATAATTAAAATCAAGAGTCTTTATCAAAAAGTTTATAGCCTAGGACAATGTGTTTTAATGTTATAAGTCTGTCAATATTAATCTTTTACAGTAGCTGATTAAATTGAGACCTTTTTAAAAACAATATTTACAAGAAATTAAATGACTTTAGTAAATGGCATTTTAGAAATGTATGGCTAGACCCAATATGATAACCACTCTCTATGTTTAATAAAATAAAATTGTACCAGACAATTTACAAGTACTAGAGTGAGTGATTATTGTTTAACGCCAAATGAGCAATTGTTCAACTATATCATGGCGAGAACAAGTTACATTTTAATGAGATGATGATGATGTCTGCTTTGTACTAGTCCGACACGCTTAGTCTATTATTTATAGTGCGAGCTCAGTGAAACAACAGTCCACCGGTAGATAAGTCGCTCCCTTCGGACACATTATTCTCATTCCTGGCAAACCAGTCTATTCTTTAACAAACTCAGCAAATGCCAAATTCATAGTAGTTGATTTGACTCCACCAGCACCCAAATCCAGCATCTACCTCTCTCGAGGAATGAACACCAAGAATTACACCACCGAGGAGGTTTTCAGAAGATGTGATGTTTTTGCCATCAATTGACGTAATGCTAACATTACTTACTATTAACGTTATTTGTGTTTTCTTTGCGTATTGTGGTGTCCAATGCATATTGTGTTGCGTATTTATTGTTCATGTCTTCTTCGTCTTGTGCAGCCTATGTTGCCAGTTTCTCTGGATTGTCCATTTTTGATTGGTCAGGGAATATAGATCCTAAGCCGGGAATGTCACATTATATACCCTGTCTGATAGCTGAATAACATATAATATTCTTCCATGGTACCTGTAATTTTGTATCGGTCGATTAATTAAAGAACGACGAAACAGGGTTTTATAAGTTCACCTGTACCTTTGCAAAACTCAAGTTTGGCGGGGTTTTTTCAAATCGGTATCTGCACGTGCAGTACAGGTAAAACTTTAAATTTTCTAAACTTTATTTCAACATGACAGGTCGAAAACTGTCAGATGTAGAAAGATGGCAAGCGGCTGGAATGGTAATTGGTGGTATGTCATACAGACAGACGGCTGAACTATTCAATGTAAGCCACTCGATCATTGTTCGATTGAAGCAGCGCGTGAACCAAACCGGGAATGTAAAAGAACGCCAAAGGACATGACAGCCTCTGAAAACGACTCCAAGAGAAGATTTTGTCATTAGAGGATTTCAGGAGAGAAGTAGCCAGATGGCGAACCCACTGGGTCATTACTAAACGTAATGATTTGCCAACAACACTTTGTACCACACTTCATTCTGTAAATCAAGTTCTTTATCCTTCTATAGATACAATATTGATAAAACTATGTGTTTTGTTAACTATGCCAGTAGTAAGCGCTACTGCTGAAATGCCATTTAGTGTACTGAGACGTTTGAAAACTTATGCTAGGTCGACCATGAAGAATGACAGGCTATCTTCCTTTAGATTGATGCATATATTAACCGAGATTTTGAAGTGAACTTGTACAAAGCAATGGAGGTGTTCGTATCTGCTAAGACACGAAGGGCAGATTGTGGACAATTTTAAGAAATTCTTGTCTATCAAAGTCATTAAAATAGTGCTTGATTCTCTGTTATATGAAACCTTGAAATGGCCCCAGATCGCACCATTACGCATCTCTTAAAAAAAAAATCCCAGACCCCCTCTCCCTCTCAAGAATTATGGCGTGCATATTATTAAGCTTCAGCTACGCCCCAGTTGATTGACGGTGAACCAACGTAATCCGCAATGTCAAAATCTTGCTGAATTAACAAGTGCAAATGTGGAAGAGTGGCGGCGATTCCCACAAGAGAGGCCTCGTATCCTAGTTCGTGGAATAAATAGACGAGTGCGGTAGCTTTGGCTACTAATTAAATGTGCTTCCGTCTTCATTCAAAAGTTCTCGAAAAAATTATGGCTCGTTCGTTTTCTTAAATTGTTGATAAACAATAACCAAATAAAACATTTTTGAAGTTTTAGAATGTTCATGTTATCCCCCTTTTTCCATTTGTAATAACCAACCATTTGATTTCTTAATCAGCTTCAAATATGACTCAAATTGTAGCCCATGATCTAATCCATAATGAAATATTACCAAAAGAGCATTTCGTGTTCAACTTCTTTCATCTTAAAATAAATACTGGGTGGTTCATAACTTTTTGTCGAAGTGTATATATAGAAAAATTTGAAAAGTCGATAATGTAGAATTTATATTACGAGAAGAATCACACCATCAAAAACTTAGATCAACTAAATATGTAAACGTGACATTGAAGAGTATTTAATCAAATATTTTTTGTTGTTTACATGAAACTTGAGCATCAAGTAACAAGGAAGTCGGGTTATATTACAAATCGTATATATACCTTAGGTACTTGACAAACACGAGACGTATTAGTATTAGGGATATTGCCAGAATTTATTCTATAAAAGCATATATGCAACATTGAAACTGATCTAATACTTAAATTTAGATTAAAATAATTAATTTGATCATTATATTATTATATGCTTTATGAATAAACGTTACAGAATACCGAAGCGGCAATCAAGAATGGAACATCCAGAGAAATTGGCTACATTGGGTACAGTAGAAACAGGGCGCAGACAAACAACATTAAACACAAAACAGAACACTAAAAATAGCAACACGGCCCCCATCAATACCACAGTGAGTGAGTCTTAACTGCTCGCGAATATTTCCCCCCCCCCCCCTTTATAAAAAAAAACCGCTGGAGATTACAAAACAAAGCAGTTCTACGTGTAATATTTCAATCTTTAGCCCTCTAACATTTAATACAGATGAGAGGAGGGTTGGGATCCCATTAATAGATTTAACCCCACCATATTGGTATGCCTGTCCCAAGATAGTACCTGGATTTCCAACGAAATATGGTATTGTTGTGTTCAGTGAATTGAGATGAGTATTCGTTTTGTTTATATTAATGGAATTGTTGACCATCACTCTTTAAACTATTCTTTTATCTACTTTTTGGATTTTAAATTGATGTCTAATTTGTTGCACTACAAATGAGAAATTTGCATACCAAATATGACAGCATAGGTTTTAATATTTAATAAGTTTTCAATCAATGAAGATAGAATTTGACATTTTCAACAGAGTATTCTTCAGAACATTAACGTTTTCTCTAAAATTTCAAAAGAAAGCACAAGTTTCTAGCATATACATGAAAAATATAGTGTTTCGTCTACCTTCCTGTACAACGGGAACTCGAAGTGTTATGTAGTAAGAATATAATATGCAATTTCATTCCAATGGTCAAAATGATTTGGCTATCAGGGACAGCAGATCGGGCCATCACGTACATCAGATCAGTGGAGTTAAATGGCAATCGGGAACATGAAAAAAATTAAAAGAAATTCCATTGTTAATTAACTTTATTTCTCTCATTATTGTGCATTATTCATAACGCTCCTCCCTGGCTGATCCTGACACTTGTAAAAAAAACATTTATTTCCCGATTGCCATTTTAACTCCACTGATCTGATGAAATTGATCAAAAATGAAATATTACAAAACTTCTAAATATCCTAATTCAATCAAATCTTTATAAAAGAAGTAATGTTCAAGTTATTTCCTAGTTTATCCACGTCAAAGACATTGGAAATCAATACAAGCAAAAGCTAATACTATGGTATTGGACAAAAAACTATTTTTTAATGGGTTTCACAGTTTCGAAAATATATTTTTACTTCGGAACAATCTCAATGTTTTGAAATTTAAAGACATGAATTTCAATATTTGAATTATTCTAAACACTAATGGCTCAACTTATTACAGGATAAACCAGAAATAAGAATTCATGTCACTGTTGTTCCCGATTGCCAACATCTGCTGTCAGTGATAGTCAGTTTCAAAATAATCTGCTGTCTCCGATAACCAAAACATTTTGACCATTGGAATGAAATTGCGTATAATATTCTTACTACATAACACTTCGAGTTCCCGTTTGTACAGGAAAGTAGAAGAAACACTATAGTTTTCATGTATATGATAGAAACTTGTGCTTTCTTTTGAAATTTTAGAGAAAACGTTAATGTTCTGAAGAATTCTCTGTTGAAAATGTCAAATTTTAATCTTCATTGATTGAAAACTTACTAAATATTAAAACCTATGCTGTCATATTTGGTATGCAAATTTCTCATTTGTAGTGCAACAAATTAGACATCAATTTAAAATCCAAAAAGTAGATAAAATGGAAGAAAAACGTCAAAGAAATTCCAAACTGTCATTCCGTGTGACGTAGATATGATCTGAGTTCCCGATAGCATCTGTTGTCCAGATAGCCGTTGGAGGGTGTGGTAATGTCCTAGCAGAAACACGTGAGCAATATATCTCAGAGGTCGATGTTCTAATAAATGAATGTCATTCCTGTGTTAAATGTAACACTACTAATACATCTATAATCAATCTACGTAGTATTCTATATCCTAGCACTGTGTGTTGTGGTTCTGGTTGTGACTGTAACTGCTTGAAAACCTTATATACCGTTGAGCATGTAACCCGTAGATTATGCTTTCCCTTAAATACTAAAAGAAATAACATATTAAAGACACTACCTAGTAATAGGCGTAAGGGTCTTTAAGGACGCCCCCCATGCTTTTCTTACAAAAGCATTTTAGATTTTAACTTATACAGTAATTGTTATTTGAACTGAATCTTACTCAAATTTCTGAGGTGGTCCTATATAGGACGGAAATACTATCAAGACAAAACAAGACGGGACTGTCAATTATATTATCCCTAACTCCTAAATCGTAACAATACTAACTAGAGCCTTGTATCAGATAGTATACTGGTGTCTTAGTCATAAACACAAACTGAAGCCTTGTATCAGATAGTACACTGGTGTCTTAGACATTAATACAAACTAGAGCCTTGTATCAGACAGTATACTGGTGTATTAGTCATAAACAAAAACTGAAGCCTTGTATCAGTTAGTACACAGGTGTCTTAGACATTAATACTAACTAGAGCCTTGTATCAGACAGTACAATGGTGTCTTAGAAAATAATACAAACTAGAGCATTACATCAGACAGTACACTGGTGTCTTAGACATTAATACAAACTAGAGCCTTGTATCAGACAGTACAAAGGTGTCTTAGACATTAATACAAACTAGAGCCTTGCATCAGACAGTACACTGACGTCTTAGACATTAATACAAACTAGAGCCTTGCATCAGACAGTACAATGGTGTCTTAGACATTAATACAAACTAGAGCCTTGTATCAGACAGTACACTGGTGTCTTAGACATTAATACAAACTAGAGCCTTGTATCAGACAGTACACTGATGTCTTAGACATTAATACAAACTAGAGCCTTGCATCAGACAGTACACTGGTGTCTTAGACATTAATACAAACTAGAGCCTTGTATCAGACAGTACACTGGTGTCTTAGACATTAATACAAACTAGAGCCTTGTATCAGACAGTACACTGATGTCTTAGACATTAATACAAACTAGAGCCTTATATCAGACAGTACACTGGTGTCTTAGACATTAATACAAACTAGAGCCTTGTATCAGACAGTACACTGGTGTCTTAGACATTAATACAAACTAGAGCCTTGTATCAGACAGTACACTGGTGTCTTAGACATTAATACAAACTAGAGCCTTGCATCAGACAGTACACTGGTGTCTTAGACATTAATACAAACTAGAGCCTTGTATCAGAGAGTACACTGGTGTCTTAGACATTAATACAAACTAGAGCCTTGCATCAGACAGTACAATGGTGTCTTAGACATTAATACAAACTAGAGCCTTGTATCAGAGAGTACACTGGTGTCTTAGACATAAATACTAACTAGAGCCTTGTATCAGACAGTACACTGGTGTCTTAGACATCAATACTAACTAGAGCCTTGTATCACACAGTACAATGGTGTCTTAGACATTAATACAAACTAGAGACTTGTATCAGACAGTACAATGGTGTCTTAGACATTAATACAAACTAGAGCATTCTATCAGACAGTACATTGGTGTCTTAGACATTAATACAAACTAGAGCCTTGCATCAGACAGTACACTGGTGTCTTAGACATTAATACAAACTAGAGCCTTGTATCAGACAGTACACTGGTGTCTTAGACATTAATACAAATTAGAGCCTTGTATCAGAGAGTACACTGGTGTCTTAGACATTAATACAAACTAGAGCCTTGCATCAGACAGTACACTGGTGTCTTAGACATTAATACAAACTAGAGCCTTGTATCAGAGAGTACACTGGTGTCTTAGACATAAATACTAACTAGAGCCTTGTATCGGAGAGTACACTGGTGTCTTAGACATCAATACTAACTAGAGCCTTGTATCAGACAGTACAATGGTGTCTTAGACATTAATACAAACTAGAGACTTGTATCAGACAGTACAATGGTGTCTTAGACATTAATACAAACTAGAGCATTGTATCAGACAGTACAATGGTGTCTTAGACATTAATACAAACTAGAGCCTTGTAGCAGACAGTACACTGGTGTCTTTGACATTAATACAAACTAGAGCTTTGTATCAGAGAGTACACTGGTGTCTTAGACATAAATATTAACTAGAGCCTTGTATCAGACAGTACAATGGTGTCTTAGACATTAATACTAACTAGAGCCTTGTATCAGACAGTATACTGGTGTCTTAAACATTAATACAAACTAGAGCCTTGCATCAGAGTACACTGGTGTCTTAGTCATAAACACAAACTATAGCCTTGTCGCAGAGAGTACACTGGTGTCTTTGACATTAATACTAACTAGAGTCTTGCATCAGAGAGTACACTGGTGTCTTAGGCATTAATACCAACTAAAGACTTGTATCAGACAGTACACTGGTGTCTTAGACATTAATACAAACTAGAGCCTTGTATCAGAGAGTACACTGGTGTCTTAGACAATAATACAAACTAGAGCATTGTATCAGACAGTACACTGGTGTCTTAGACATTAATACAAACTAGAGCCTTGTATCAGACAGTACACTGGTGTCTTCGACATCAATACTAACTAGAGCCTTGTATCAGACAGTACAAAGGTGTCTTAGACATTAATACTAACTAGAGCCTTGTATCAGACAGTACACTGGTGTCTTAGAAATTAATACAAACTAGAGCCTTGCATCAGACAGTACACTGGTGTCTTAGACATTAATACAAACTAGAGCCTTGTATCAGACAGTACACTGGTGTCTTAGACATTAATACAAACTAGAGCCTTGTATCAGAGAGTACAATGGTGTCTTAGACATTAATACAAACTAGAGCCTTCTATCAGACAGTACACTGGTGTCTTAGACATTAATACAAACTAGAGCCTTGTATCAGACAGTACACTGACGTCTTAGACATTAATACAAACTAGAGCCTTGCATCAGACAGTACACTGGTGTCTTAGACATTAATACAAACTAGAGCCTTGTATCAGACAGTACACTGGTGTCTTAGACATTAATACAAACTAGAGCCTTGTATCAGACAGTACACTGGTGTCTTAGACATTAATACAAACTAGAGCCTTGTGTCAGAGAGTACACTGGTGTCTTAGACATTAATACAAACTAGAGCCTTGCATCAGACAGTACACTGGTGTCTTAGACATTAATACAAACTAGAGCCTTGTATCAGAGAGTACACTGGTGTCTTAGACATTAATACAAACTAGAGCCTTGCATCAGACAGTACACTGGTGTCTTAGACATTAATACAAACTAGAGCCTTGTATCAGAGAGTACACTGGTGTCTTAGACATAAATACTAACTAGAGCCTTGTATCAGACAGTACACTGGTGTCTTAGACATCAATACTAACTAGAGCCTTGTATCAGACAGTACAATGGTGTCTTAGACATTAATACAAACTAGAGACTTGTATCGGACAGTACAATGGTGTCTTAGACATTAATACAAACTAGAGCATTCTATCAGACAGTACATTGGTGTCTTAGACATTAATACAAACTAGAGCCTTGCATCAGACAGTACACTGGTGTCTTAGACATTAATACAAACTAGAGCCTTGTATCAGACAGTACACTGGTGTCTTAGACATTAATACAAACTAGAGCCTTGTATCAGAGAGTACACTGGTGTCTTAGACATTAATACAAACTAGAGCCTTGCATCAGACAGTACACTGGTGTCTTAGACATTAATACAAACAAGGGCCTTGTATCAGAGAGTACACTGGTGTCTTAGACATTAATACAAACTAGAGCCTTGCATCAGACAGTACACTGGTGTCTTAGACATTAATACAAACTAGAGCCTTGTATCAGAGAGTACACTGGTGTCTTAGACATAAATACTAACTAGAGCCTTGTATCAGACAGTACACTGGTGTCTTAGACATCAATACTAACTAGAGCCTTGTATCAGACAGTACAATGGTGTCTTAGACATTAATACAAACTAGAGACTTGTATCAGACAGTACAATGGTGTCTTAGACATTAATACAAACTAGAGCATTGTATCAGACAGTACAATGGTGTCTTAGACATTAATACAAACTAGAGCCTTGTAGCAGAGAGTACACTGGTGTCTTTGACATTAATACAAACTAGAGCTTTGTATCAGAGAGTACACTGGTGTCTTAGACATAAATATTAACTAGAGCCTTGTATCAGACAGTACAATGGTGTCTTAGACATTAATACTAACTAGAGCCTTGTATCAGACAGTACACTGGTGTCTTAGACATTAATACAAACTAGAGCCTTGTATCAGACAGTACACTGGTGTCTTAGACATTAATACAAACTAGAGCCTTGTATCAGACAGTACACTGGTGTCTTAGACATTAATACAAACTAGAGCCTTGTATCAGACAGTACACTGGTGTCTTAGACATTAATACAAACTAGAGCCTTCTATCAGACAGTACACTGGTGTCTTAGACATTAATACAAACTAGAGCCTTGTATCAGACAGTACACTGGTGTCTTAGACATTAATACAAACTAGAGCCTTGTATCAGACAGTACACTGGTGTTTTAGTCATTAATACAAACTAGAGCCTTGTATCAGAGAGTACACTGGTGTCTTAGACATTAATACAAACTAGAGCCTTGTATCAGAGTACACTGGTGTCTTAGACATTAATACAAACTAGAGCCTTGTATCAGACAGTACACTGGTGTCTTAGACATTAATACAAACTAGAGCCTTGTATCAGAGAGTACACTGGTGTCTTAGTCATTAATACAAACTAGAGCCTTGTATCAGACAGTACACTGGTGTCTTAGACATTAATACAAACTAGAGCCTTGTATCAGACAGTACAATGGTGTCTTAGTCATTAATACAAACTAGAGCCTTGTATCAGACAGTACAATGGTGTCTTAGTCATTAATACAAACTAGAGCCTTGCATCAGACAGTACACTGGTGTCTTAGACATTAATACAAACTAGAGCCTTGTATCAGAGAGTACACTGGTGTCTTAGACATTAATACAAACTAGAGCCTTGTATCAGACAGTACACTGGTGTCTTAGACATTAATACAAACTAGAGCCTTGTATCAGACAGTACACTGGTGTCTTAGACATTAATACAAACTAGAGCCTTGTATCAGACAGTACACTGGTGTCTTAGACATTAATACAAACTAGAGCCTTGTATCAGACAGTACACTGGTGTTTTAGTCATTAATACAAACTAGAGCCTTGTATCAGAGAGTACACTGGTGTCTTAGACATTAATACAAACTAGAGCCTTGTATCAGAGAGTACACTGGTGTCTTAGACATTAATACAAACTAGAGCCTTGTATCAGACAGTACACTGGTGTCTTAGACATTAATACAAACTAGAGCCTTGTATCAGACAGTACAATGGTGTCTTAGACATTAATACAAACTAGAGCCTTGTATCAGACAGTACACTGATGTCTTAGACATTAATACAAACTAGAGCCTTGCATCAGACAGTACACTGGTGTCTTAGACATTAATACAAACTAGAGCCTTGCATCAGACAGTACACTGGTGTCTTAGACATTAATACAAACTAGAGCCTTGCATCAGAGAGTACACTGGTGTCTTAGACATTAATACAAACTAGAGCCTTGCATCAGAGAGTACACTGGTGTCTTAGACATTAATACAAACTAGAGCATTGTATCAGACAGTACAATGGTGTCTTAGACATTAATACAAACTAGAGTCTTGTATCAGACAGTACAATGGTGTCTTAGACATTAACACAAACTAGAGCCTTGTATCAGACAGTACACTGGTGTCTTAAGACATTAATACAAACTAGAGCATTGTATCAGACAGTACAATGGTGTCTTAGACATTAATACAAACTAGAGCCTTGTATCAGACAGTACAATGGTGTCTTAGACATTAATACAAACTAGAGCCTTGTATCAGAGAGTACACTGGTGTCTTAGACATTAATACAAACTAGAGCCTTGCATCAGACAGTACACTGGTGTCTTAGACATTAACACAAACTAGAGCCTTGTATCAGAGAGTACACTGGTGTCTTAGACATAAATACTAACTAGAGCCTTGTATCAGATAGTACACTGGTGTCTTAGAAATTAATACAAACTAGAGCCTTGCATCAGACAGTACACTGGTGTCTTAGACATTAACACAAACTAGAGCCTTGTATCAGAGAGTACACTGGTGTCTCAGACATTCATACTAACTAGAGCCTTGTATCAGACAGTACAATGGTGTCTTAGACATTAATACAAACTAGAGACTTCTATCAGACAGTACAATGGTGTCTTAGACATTAATACAAACTAGAGCCTTGTATCAGACAGTACAATGGTGTCTTAGACATTAATACAAACTAGAGCCTTGCATCAGACAGTACACTGGTGTCTTAGACATTAATACAAACTAGAGCCTTGTATCAGACAGTACACTGGTGTCTTAGACATTAATACTAACTAGAGCCTTGTATCAGAGAGTACACTGGTGTCTTAGACATTAATACTAACTACAGCCTTGTATCAGACAGTACACTGGTGTCTTAGACATTAATACTAACTAGAGCCTTGTATCAGACAGTACACTGGTGTCTTAGACATTAATACTAACTAGAGCCTTGTATCAGACAGTACACTGGTGTCTTAGACATTCATACTAACTACAGCCTTGTATCAGACAGTACAATGGTGTCTTAGACATTCATACTAATTACAGCCTTGTATCAGACAGTACACTGGTGTCTTAGACATTAATCCTAACTAGAGCCTTGTATCAGACAGTACACTGGTGTCTTAGACATTAATACTAACTAGAGCCTTGTATCAGAGAGTACACTGGTGTCTTAGACATTGATACAAACTAGAGCCTTGTACCAGAGAGTACACTGGTGTCTTAGACATTAATACTAACTAGAGCCTTGTATCAAACAGTACAATGGTGTCTTAGACATCAATACTAACTAGAGCCTTGTATCAGACAGTACAATGGTGTCTTAGACATTAATACTAACTAGAGCCTTGTATCAGACAGTACACTGGTGTCTTAGACATTAATACTAACTAGAGCCTTGTATCAGAGAGTACACTGGTGTCTTAGACATTGATACAAACTAGAGCCTTGTACCAGAGAGAACACTGGTGTCTTAGACATCAATACTAACTAGAGCCTTGTACCAGAGAGTAAACTGGTGTCTTAGACATTGATACAAACTAGAGCCTTGTATCAGACAGTACAATGGTGTCAGACATTAATACTAACTAGAGCCTTGTATCAGACAGTACACTGGTGTCTTAGACATAAATACTAACTAGAGCGTTGTATCAGACAGTACACTGGTGTCTTAGACATTAATACAAACTAGAGCCTTGTATCAGACAGTACACTGGTGTCTTAGACATTGATACAAACTAGAGCCTTGTATCAGAGAGTACACTGGTGTCTTAGACATTGATACAAACTAGAGCCTTGTACCAGAGAGTACACTGGTGTCTTAGACATTGATACAAACTAGAGCCTTGTATCAGAGAGTACACTGGTGTTTTAGACATTAATACAAACTAGCACCTTGTATCAGACAGTACACTGGTGTCTTAGACATTAATACCAACTAGAGCCTTGTATCAGACAGTACAATGGTGTCTTAGACATTAATACTAAATAGAGCCTTGCATCCGACAGTACACTGGTGTCTTAGACATTAATACCAACTAGAGCCTTGTATCAGACAGTACAATGGTGTCTTAGACATTAATACTAACTAGAGCCTTGTATCAGACAGTACAATGGTTTCTTAGACATTAATACTAACTAGAGTCTTGTATCACAGTACACTGGTATCTTAGACATTAATACTAACTAGAGCCTTGTATCAGACAGTACACTGGTGTCTTAGACATTAATACTAACTAGAGCCTTGTATCAGACAGTACACTGGTGTCTTAGACATTAATACTAACTAGAGCCTTGTATCAGACAGTACACTGGTGTCTTAGACATTAATACAAACTAGAGCCTTGTATCAGACAGTACAGTGGTGTCTTAGACATTAATACTAACTAGAGCCTTGTATCAGACAGTACAATGGTGTCTTAGACATTAATACTAACTAGAGCCTTGTATCCGACAGTACACTGGTGTCTTAGACATTAATACCAACTAGAGCCTTGTATCAAAGATTACACTGGTGTCTTAGATATTCATACTAACTAGAGCCTTGTATCAGACAGTACAATGGTGTCTTAGACATTAATACTAACTAGAGCCTTGTATCAGACAGTACAATGGTGTCTTAGACATTAATACTAACTAGAGCCTTGTATCAGACAGTACACTGGTGTCTTAGACATTCATACTAACTAGAGCCTTGTATCAGACAGTACACTGGTGTCTTAGACATTAATACAAACTAGAGCCTTGTACCAGAGAGTACACTGGTGTCTTAAGACATTAATACAAACTAGAGCCTTGTACCAGAGAGTACACTGGTGTCTTAGACATCAATACTAACTAGAACCTTGTATCAGATAGTACACTGGTGTCTAAGTCATAGTAGCAATTAAACCCTGGTACAAGATTTCCTAATGGGGTTTTTATACATATTCCGCATTATTCAGAGGAGGGGTAAAGACCTATTTTCGTTCAACCTGTTTGTCCTTTTTATTTAACGTGTTTTCATGGTTCAGGTCCGTTTTTCAGTGTTTCGTGCACACAGACAAATATATTCCGTACAAGGATAAAAATTATTTTTCGTTCATCGTGAAATTCAGTTTTATTTCACATTATTCTGTGCTCATACCCCCTCTTTACCACCCTCTATTCAGGGATTGGGTTATACTGGTTTCACTGTATTTGTTTGTAAATATACGATGCATGATAATTTATGTATAAAGAAGAAATGGGTAAAACAGATGTTTTATATCTAACAACAAATAAGTTTTGAGACAGCTAAAGATATGTTTTCTATGTTCTGGTTTGTTTTCTTTTTCTTCGAGCTATGTCTTGAGCCAAATGATGTCTGGTACGATATCCGCATAAAAACGATATTCGGTTCATCTTTACCTTCAGTTGTTTGTAGGAGGGCTCATGTCTTGTTTATCTTATTTGGGTTTGTTTGTGCATAGTGGTGTCCAACACATATTGATTTAGTTTGTCTTCGTCTTGTGTACCCTATGTTGCCAGTTTCTCTGGATTGTCCATTTTTGATTGTCCCTTCGATTTTCTCTAAGGTTTATTTACATACGTCTCTGGATTGTTTATTGTTGTTTATGTAATATAAAAACACAGAATATGTCATTGCTATATACATTTACATTTTTTTATCTACACTTACTACCATCACTACATACAAGTAATATTTATACTACGGTTTTCAGAGTTAAACGGTTAAACAATCAAATGCTAAGGAATGATGTTCATCAATGCACATGTGCGAATTAAAATATATCGGGAGTTTTATCATGATATTATTTATATAGCCAATGAAGGACATCATGATAGAATTAACCGTTTAACTAGAAAAAAACCGTAGTATAAATGATTTGTAACATGAAGCCATGCAATATCACATCTAGGTCGTTGACTATTGCACGGCTCTCTGAAAGTAATAAAACTACAGCCCAGATTTAAGTGTGCAATATCTCCTATCTGCATGTATTATTTCATAGTTCTTAGCTGTTGATTACATTCTAGTCTATAAACAATAAAAAGATCAAAGGAAAAGAATCCATTCATGTTACAAAGTTATTTAATTGAAGGTGTTTGATATTTCTTTATCCCTTGACAAAATTGTTAGGTCAAAATATGGGCCATTCTTACTTTTTTGTTCTATTCTTCTATTTATTGCTTTGATATATTTACTCATGGTGCATTTAATGACATTCACTGTGTATTTATATTTTTTATTTAATTGTTTTGTGTTTGACCGGCAGATGTGCAAAATAATAAAATCTGAGACACGATTTAAATCTTACCCGAGGTTGTCTCAGATTTTACAATTTTGTATCTTTCACAGTGTTTGACTCTTTTGCTCATTCCTTTCTACACTGTCAATGCTTGCTTACTTTTAGCAAATAAAGAATTACCTCCCTTTGACCAAATTCTAAGAAAAATAGTTCCGGATGATGCGAAATGTGGGTCAAATAATTTGTTATTGAATAGGTATTTATCGCTGTTGCAGTATCATTTAAGGATACGGCCTATATATTTTACTATGAAATACATTTCAAATACTGCCATGACATGGATGTATATCAATAAATCGACAACAATTTACTTCAGAAATTGAAAACAATTATGTGGGAAAATGCTTATAGTGTAGCTTGTCTTACCCAGGAGCCTGTGTAAGATTGAAAAATCTTTTTCCACCTAAATTAACGGACTACTTTATCCGACCAAGGAGTGAGAAATGTTAAGTACTTCTACATACAAATCAAACTGAATATAAAATATACTCACTCAGGTATATGGAAGTAAAAAAGGATCATAAAATTTGCTTAAACTCAAGAATATTAACAAGAAGAGTTTGAAGATACCAAAGGGGTAATCAGAATCTGTATATTGAAGAAGAACAGACAACACAATGGCCAAAAGAAAAAGAACAAAAGGACAAACATCGATCTACAAAACATACACTTAAAAGAAAAAACCAGTCAGTTGAACAATTGTTATAATTCAATACATTGTAACTTTTTATTTGTAAGTAACTAATTATTAAACAAAAAACACCTTTATTAACATTGATATGCCCAATTAAAAATGAATATTTGGAATTTCCTGTCGTAGTGTTTGCGGCCATGACACCTCTTCATGTGACGTCACACAGTCCATTCCTATTATTTGAATAAATAATCTATCTGACTCTTCCCAACATCGTGCCCTTTTGGTTATGTTTTAATATCAGATCAACTGCAATACAATGTTTACAATTGTATATTGCCCTAATTTTTTTCTTAATATTCCCATCCCATGTTACATTTTCATAAAACAGATGAGTTTATCTGTAGTTGGGGGGTGTATCTACGTATAATTTCATGTTTTACGTGAATGTCCGTAGGTTAAATAACTGTCAGTTTTAACTTATTTTATGCATATACATGCTTTTTTCTTTTTTGTCGCCAATGCTATCGTACTTTCCCGTGTTTTTCGTGGTCACTGGTCGATGTGTTGACAAGGATAGTCCTGACCGGTAATTACAAAACAAAAATCTTCTCACACTTTCCCTTTTCGTGCTTTAGTGTAATAAAATGCTTGACATGAAGCTATAATGATATTGTAAATATCAAAAGATAAATATACAACGTTATTTTACGATTTACATAATTTTTAATGATAAAATTGCACCTGATCAATGCTGATATATTATACCATACCGATTGTACGACGTCACAGGCAGTATAAATCCGATAATGGATTATGCATTTTGTCTCCTCCACATTGAAGAGTTTTGAAAAATGACAGTCCCCATTATCTGGTGCTACAGGCAACTTCAATCACCAAATTCTACCTTACGGTATACTATTTTTAAACATGCATTAGCACAAATGTCTTTTATTTACTGTCATTTAAATTTTCATGCTAACTTGTTAAGACCATGGCCTTTTCCTTTAAAACTAAAGATTGAGTAGCACGAACCACACTAAAAACCGAGGGTGAACTCAGGTGCTCCGGAAGGGTAAGCAGTTCCTGCTCCACTAGCAGCACCCGTCATGTTAATCTAGTTACAAACCCGGTGATAAGTCGTGAATGAGGAGAGGAACAGGAAGTGTTTACGATAAGTGGAACAACATGCTTTACCTGTCTTTAGGAATGCCTAGGTTTTTCTCAATGAATGCTGCTACTTCAACAGCATGTTCACTGTTCTTTTCCCCTAAACCACCAATACTGTATACTTCTACACTACCACACAAATCTGTTGACCCACCATGACTCATCATCTGATCTGGGTGTACTCTAACTGTCACATACTAAAATACAAGAGGAGAAACTCATTATCTGGTACAGATGTACTCTAACTGTCACATACTAAAATACAAGAGAAACTCATTATCTGGTACAGATGTACTCTAACTGTCACATACTAAAATACAAGAGGAGTAACTCATTATCTGGTACAGATGTACTCTAACTGTCACATACTAAAATACAAGAGGAGTAACTCATTATCTGGTACAGATGTACTCTAACTGTCACATACTGAAATACAAGAGGAGTAACTCATTATCTGGTACAGATGTACTCTAACTGTCACATACTGAAATACAAGAGGAGTAACTCATTATCTGGTACAGATGTACTCTAACTGTCACATACTAAAATACAAGAGGAGTAACTCATTATCTGGTACAGATGTACTCTAACTGTCACATACTGAAATACAAGAGGAGTAACTCATTATCTGGTACAGATGTACTCTAACTGTCACATACTAAAATACAAGAGGAGAAACTCATTATCTGGTACAGATGTACTCTAACTGTCACATACTGAAATACAAGAGAAACTCATTATCTGGTACACGTGTACTCTAACTGTCACCCACTGAAATACAAGAGAAAATCATTATCTGGTACAGGTGTACTCTTAACTGTCACATACTGAAATACAAGAGGAGAAACACATTATCTGGTACAGGTGTACTTTGTCACATACTGAAATACAAGAGGAGTAACTCATTATCTGGTACAGATGTACTCTTAACTGTCACATACTGAAATACAAGAGGAGAAACTCATTATCTGGTACAGATGTACTCTTAACTGTCACATACTGAAATACAAGAGGAGAAACTCATTATCTGGTACAGATGTACTCTTAACTGTCACATACTGAAATACAAGAGGAGAAACTCATTATCTGGTACAGGTGTACTCTGTCACATACTGAAATACAAGAGGAGTAACTCATTATCTGGTACAGATGTACTCTAACTGTCACATACTGAAATACAAGAGGAGTAACTCATTATCTGGTACAGGTGTACTCTGTCACATACTGAAATACAAGAGGAGTAACTCATTATCTGGTACAGGTGTACTCTGTCACATACTGAAATACAAGAGGAGTAACTCATTATCTGGTACAGATGTACTCTAACTGTCACATACTGAAATACAAGAGGAGTAACTCATTATCTGGTACAGGTGTACTCTGTCACATACTGAAATACAAGAGGAGAAACTCATTATCTGATAGAGGTGTACTCTGTCACATACTGAAATACAAGAGGAGTAAATCATTATCTGGTATACGTGTACTCTGTCACATACTGAAATACAAGAGGAGTAACTCATTATCTGGTACAGGTGTACTCTGTCACATACTGAAATACAAGAGGAGAAACTCATTATCTGGTAGAGGTGTACTCTGTCATATACTGAAATACAAGAGGAGTAAATCATTATCTGGTACATGTGTATTCTGTCACATACTGAAATACAAGAGGAGTAACTCATTATCTGGTACAGGTGTACTCTGTCACATACTGAAATACAAGAGGAGAAACTCATTATCTGGTAGAAGTGTAGTCTGTCACATACTGAAATACAAGAGGAGTAACTCATTATCTGGTAGAGGTGTACTCTGTCACATACTGAAATACAAGAGGAGAAACTTATTATCTAGTACAAGTGGCGGATCCAGGATTTCAAGTTAGGGGGGGGGGGGGGGGGGGGCGCATTTAACAAAAATTGCGCTGGTAGGAGGGAGGCGCGAAAATTGTTGGGGTATTTCGTGTGAAAAATCACGATTTTACGCCAAAAAATCATATTTCCCACCCCTCCCCCCCCTGGTAACTGATTATGTAGTACAAGAATACTCTTACTGTTTTGTACTGCAATTACAATGGAACAAGCTCACTATCTGGTACAGATTAGATACGATAATGTAACCCTCATTCCACTTGTGCTCCAGTTAGGGTTACGAATCAGTCCCAATCAACGTATGGGAGCAAATTCAAATTTTCGTTAAGTGAATATTTCAACTTTCTTTTTGCATATCTGGTCATAACTTATTATTCCCTACAATTTTTAAGTAATGGCAATACGAAATAAGTGTTACAATACCTGTTTCTACCTTCACGATCGATTTAGTATTCGAAAATTGTTTCTTGTCCGCCATGGCACCTTACGTATACTCTCGTGATGGGCGGAGCCGATCCATATATGGATCTGAATGCCAAATATGAAAAACTTTACTACGATGATTTACTACGATTGATCCAAATAAGGATATCTCCAAAACGTGGCAAGTGCACGTGAAATAGCAACTTGTAAACAAAATGTCGGACACAAAGAAGATTTCATGCATTCAAATTTTCAGATGGATATAAGTCTACCATGGATTGATGCAGCGTTTACTTAACACCTCAAGGTTTACCTAAATATATTTATCTTTCACCCCCGTAAATTTTTCCAACCACTTACAACGGAATTAGGACAAAAAACCACCCAGTGTGAATCACTCCGGTCGCTGCTCCCATACGTTGAATGGGACCGATTCGTAACCCTCGCTGGGAGCAAAAGCGGACTGAGGGTTACGTTATCGTATCTAAGTACAGATGTATTCATAGTCACATACTGAAATACAAAATGATGCTATCAAATTCCCCCTTTTTTCTTGGATTACCTAACAACTCATACAAGTCTATCACCAATATGGCGTTGGCGTGAGCCTGGCTTTGTAAATTACAAAAAGGGTGTACTCGACTCGCAACCGCAAGTAATAAAGTTTACCAGTTTCTTGCGCATGGTCGGTGGTTCTCTTCGGGTACCCGAGTTTTTGAAATTCATCGGATCTAGGGGGCAGAAAATCACGAGGTCCACCAACAACGTCGGTAATGCCGGTCCTCATGTCTGCCAAACATTTTTGAATGATGTGTTTACTTTTCTAACGGAAGTCGGAAACGCAGGTCGTATTGTAAATACCGGAACAAGTTCAGTCAACTCGGATTGAATACGTGATATTTTATCTGTTTTTGGTAAATATTATTGGTAACTGTCATGGAAATAAATATATTTGAATATATTGTGATGCGTAAGATGATCTTTTCCAGTGACACGACGTCCCTGATTTGTATCGTTCCCTTCACCGAATCCGTTTCTATTTAGAATTTTGTTTATAGTTCTGGCAACATGGCAATGTGTCGATCATAAAAATGTGGTCGTTCCTGAAGCATTACGACGGAGCTCAGCCGGGCAGTGCCACCCCAGCTGAGAACATGATTGAGAGACTGCATAGGGAAATTGAACTGGAGATTGAGAGAGTCTAATGACTTTTAGAATATTGTTATTGTAATCTCAATAAAAATTTCAAAAATTATGTTTTAAATCTGGACAATTTTTCAAAGTTTGAGGGTATCCCTAGCTGGATTTGGCTACTCCTTTTTGGTGCATGGTTTCAACTTTTTGGTTTATTCTGGATGGTGACTGGTCATCCTATTTTTAGGCCTCTACCAGTACTAATGAAGTTAAATACAGAAAGCCCTCTGCTAGACTAAAATAATAATAACGGTATGATATTGCTTGGCTTTAAAACAATTTTACATAAAAAATGTAGGTCCAGCAGAAAATTCCTGGCCCTGGGTGCTAGACCTATGTCCAGCAAAATGAAAACAAATTTCAAAAAGTCTGGGGTACCCCGGCTTCTTCCATTACTAAAATTGGTTGCCGTGATATAGCTGAAATATTGCTGATAGTGGCGTTAAACACAAACAATCAAATCAAATCAACCCCCTTTTTTCTGATAAGTTATATCAGATTATCTCCCTTTTCCCAGCAAATTTAATGTATCCTACCGTGACATCTGCTCGGTCATGCAATAAAGTCGATCACTTGTTTTGATTTACAATTCTCGCGCAGCACGAGACCAATGACGTCATTCTGTATATTCATAGCGTACATAAACACTGAGGGAATACTTTTCAACGTCAAAATTACAAGATGAGATTAAAACAGAGAAGTTTGAATTGAATAAATTCCATGCAAGTGAAAACGATCCTTTTTACTAATGTCTTTTTTTCCTGATCATTATGCTTGTTAAATATGTTTCCATCGATGGAATTCCCCAAACATTTGTATTTTTCCGCTTTGTTGACATAATCGTCATCACAGTTCATGACCGTTTCTGGAATGTAGGCCAAGCAAATTGTATTTTAAAATACTTTGAAAATATGATGATTGATCATTCAGATGCCACCATTTTCTAGAAAATGGCCGATTTTACCGGGAAAATACATGCAAGTGCTCTCCATTAGTCACAAAATGGCAGATTATTTTGCATTTCCACTGCTGCTTTAATAACAAATATACCCCTTACTTCTTGGGGTATTGAAATGAAATTCACAGAGAAGATAGAAAAAGAATTAATTTAACAGCAATAATCAAAATTTATAGCATAAATTGAACAGAGAATTAAATTAAACCAGACAGAAAAATGAGATTATCTGGGTTAAAAAAAAACTGTCATTATTACAAATAGCATCAACAAAACTGTATTGTTACCACTCTGTGATAATAAATGTGATTAAAATAAATTGAAATCAGTCATTAATTGTTTTACCAAAATATGTCGATCTAATAGATTGTATTGACAAAAGCAAAAACACAAAATTCACTGGATTAAATACTTTTTATGTGGGTAAACAAGTTTAATTTTTGCATCAAATAATTAATTTTTAATACTTCAATTTCAAACTATTTAAAAAAAACCATCTTTTGAAATTTTTCAGACAAATCAATTACACTGAAAAAGTTAAAATACTGAACTTTCTTAATCTGGTTTACTTTTTAAGTTTGGTTGGCCTATGACAAAATCATGTGCTTTATTGAACTTTGACCGGCTTTATGTGACGTCATACGACGCCATTTGGAAAATGGATGGTAAACAAATACAGGTCAGTGTGTTATTATTATCGATCTTTTTTCCATGGAACTTTACACATGTGAGCAAGAATAGATGAGGAACATAATTAAAAAGAAAAAAATGTTTACTTTTCAAACATGAAAAAAATAATCAAACATTATCCAATGACTGACCACAGGGCCTTGTCACTATCCAGGTAAATATACTATCAATGTATAAACATATACAAGGGCGGACATCTTTTTTTACCCCCGCTCGCTTCAAGTCGTGTTTGTTTTTTAAATTCCTTCTAATATATTCAAACTCTGTTTGGTTCAACTCCCAAGACCTTATTCTTTTCAAAAAATATCATGACCCCCCCTCGACTACCTCTTGTGAAGGTGCAGCGGTCGTTTTTGTCAGGAATTCGCCTGAGTAGTGAACAACATGGACCGAAAGTGAAAGTAACAGCGCCACCTATAAAAAAAAAGATGTTCGCCCTTGTATATGTTTATACATTGATAGTATATTTACCTGGATAGTGACAAGGCCCTGTGGACTGACCACAGGGCCTTGTCACTATCCAGGTAAATATACTATCATTATTAATGTATAAACATATACAAGGGCGGACATCTTTTTTTACCCCCGCTCGCTTCAAGTCGTGTTTGTTTTTTAAATTCCTTCTAATATATTCAAAACCCTGTTTGGTTCAACTCCCAAGACCTTATTCTTATCAAAAAATATCATGACCTCCCCTCGACTACCTCTTGTGAAGGCGCAGTGGTCGTTTTTGTCAGGAATTCGCCCGAGTAGAGAACAACATGGACCCAAAGTGAAAGTAACAGCGCCACCTAAAAAAAAACCGGAAGTTCGGAACTCTCGGGGTTTTAGCTTTGAGGTAAGGAAAATACCGTTAAGATTCAAACATCATTAAACGAGCGGGACGAATTGAAGTGAAAACTGAACATTTTTGACTTGTACATACAATGAATGATAAATGCCATTTTCAAGGCTTTTTCTTGATTGCTGTCCATTTTCTTTAATTTATTATTTCGTCTGTTATTTCCCGCGGTATCTTATACTTAGAAACACGATAACTAGCGAGAAAACCAAATATCGAATGGTAAAACCCCGAGAGTTCTGAACTTCCGTTTTTTTATAGGTGGCGCTATTACTTTCACTTTGGGTCCATGCTGTTCTCTACTCAGGCGAATTCCTGACAAACACGACCGCTGCGCCTTCACAAGAGGTAGTCGAGGGGAGGTCATGATATTTTTTGAAAAGAATAAGGTCTTGGGAGTTGAACCAAACAGGGTTTTGAATATATTAGAAGGAATTTAAAAAACAAACACGACTTGAAGCGAGCGGGGGTAAAAAAGATGTCCGCCCTTGTATATGTTTATACATTGATATTATATTTACCTGGATAGTGATAAGTCCCTGTGGCTGTGGACTGACCGACTTATTGTCAGACGAGGATACTCTTTTTTTTTTTGTTCCCAGTGATTGACAACACTTACAGACTCCGGCTTTCCCAATCTTTCTGCAATAAATTTTGAAGCATTAAGTACAAAATTAGGAGGAATTTTTTCTTTAGTGAGATTTGTGTAAATTGTAAAGGTCGGCATGCTGGTGCTGTTGTTCAAATCAGGGGATTTTAATATAGGGGAAGGAAACACGTTATACGATCTGCGGAAGATTTCCGTTCGAGGTTTTTCGCATTTTTCTATGTGTAGTATACTATAATTATTCCGTTTAAGGTGGTGCATTCGGAATATATCTTCCAACTGATAAATCACGCGAGAAACAGTGCTTGTAGATCTCATTGGTCAACTACTGGGTTTGTTTTGTATGGATGACCGAATAAAAACCTTAATCTGAAATTTTTTAATATGAAAAGGCGCGGCCTTCGAAGAGGACGGAAATATATTTGAAATTAAATAAAACATTAAAAATAACTTTACACAAAGATAAATGAAGTTTTCGCAATAGCAATGAATGAAAAATTACCAACTTTTTTATTATTCAAAAATATATTAAAAAAGATCGGTATCTAAATATTAATAAATTTCAGTAAAAAAAAAAAAAACTCATAATATTACATATATGTGCTCATTTAAGCAATGCAGAAGTTTAAATTTGCTGAATAAAGATAACAAAATATTTTGTTATTCTCATAATTTTTTATGTGAAGAAAAGAAGTTTTCAAATATGTGCACATTCAGATGTTTTGAACCAAGAAAACTATTCCCGTACAATAACCATTAATTATTGAAATGATACTCCCCCCCTTTTTTCTCTTTAGGACATTGTGTTCTCTGTCCTTCGATTTACGTATTCTGATTACCGCTTTGGCATCTTCAAACTCTTCTTACCTATTTTATGAATGCAATTTATTCATTATTGATGATCTTCTTTAGAAATGAGATAATTTTATATATACACATTTTCCCCTTTATCTACTGACGTAGTGCATGATAAATTAAGAAAATAACATTTTTAAAATTGGTGTTCACAAAAAAAAGTTTATGAATTCTTTGATAGCATAATTAAGGGTTTGAAGATACCAGGGGTAGTCAGAATCCGTTTTTGATAAGCATATGACTTAAGTGCTCATTGAATATGAATGAGTACATGGTAATACAAAAAAATGTATCCCCTGCTAACAAATATTATCAATGAACAATAAGCTTAATACATTTTATATATTGTAATAGTCAGTCGAACAAACCGTTCTGTATCGTTTGCTCATAAATACTTTTATTATATGAAGTAGCCGAATGATAGTACGAACAAATATCAAATGTCTCGCATTGTTTTGTTTTTTTTACTTTCTTCGTAAATGTCACTATATATACATGTTTTTTGTTTCTCTAAATCGAAAAGGTCCGTTAACTGTAAGTAGTGTCACCGACATTAAAACCACTTTTATTTCATTACACTAACAGCCTATACAGGTTTGTACAGCAGACGTAAAAGTCATACCCATAAAAGTGCCACCCGGGGCTGACCACTCCCTTAAGATTAGACTTCCGAAGACAATTTCTGCTCTGTATCTAGACTGGAGATACAGAGCAGAACATGTCGTCGGAAGTCTAATCTCAACGAGAACTTTTCCGTGTTCTTAAAAATAAAACAAAATAATTCTAAATAAAATTGTTATCTTCCTATGCTATCGAGTTGCTCTTTCGACACTTCGTTTATTTTTACTTTATTAAGTTGTTAGCTAAACGTTCTTAGTTTTAATTAAAAGTGGTTTCCTTTTCAGTTAAACAATCAAAAAACGTATTTTTATCACTTGGATTTGAGTAACTTAAATTTTAGAAATGTAGCTGTAATAGTGAGGTTGTTTTTTTATGCATTGACCACTAACAATGACTCCGGTTTTCTTTACCAATTAATTTGATCGCCACGATATAGCTGAAATATTGTTGAAAGTGGCGTTAAACACCATAACCCTAACCTCCTATTAATTGTTTATGATATTCTCTTTATTTAGAAGATTGGACTTTGTTAATTTGTATTTCAGAGGGAGAAGACAGTGATGGCAAACCAGCTTATAAAATATATTCCAGAGCTTGTGGTTCCTATCAGGATTTCCTTGATAGAGGGTTGCTGCTAACAAGGAAGCTACTGAACCAAGGGTAAACCTTTTGGTAAAGTCATCACTTCGAAAATTTTACGGCCGCCACCATGACTTGGTTGACATTTATGGAATATCTGTGTCGCAAATGATCACGGATATGTTCCACTTGTCGTAAAAACTTCCCTGTCCTTTCTTCACCCACGACTTGTTACCGGGTTTGTAGATTAACACGACTGGTGCCACTAGTGGAGTAGGAACTGCTTAACCTTCCGGAGCACCATGATAAAGCTGAAAAATTGCTGAATTGGCGTTAAACAGCAATAACTCACAATCATTCACTCTCTCAACTGTAGTTGTTGCAAATGTAAATCTGTACCCCTTGAACAGATGTACAAAAACGCGCCAAAGTGGTCGTTTAAATTCCAAGTTTAAGGTAGTTTTAAGTTCAGTATACATTATATATGTAGGCATAAACAGTTTTTTGCAGATGGCACATTCATAGGAATTTTAAAAGATGACTCGAGTTGGACAGATGGTATATAGATGCATTAGAAGATGGCCGATATTAAGCATTTTCACTGGATTGAGTTTGGTAGCCGAGTATCATATTTACTGTCTCAGCACTGAGCTCAGTTCATTGTTATGCATTCCATCATCTGGTGATTTTCTGTTTATACATTGGCAATAAATGGGTATCAAGGTAAGATGCTAAACTTTTTATAAATGTACATGTGGCTAAACGTTTTGGCGCATAAAAAATGGAGTGTTGCAATTAATATAGAGGCTGTCGTGGTTTTGATCTTATTGTAGTTAGATTTACAACTGCCTAAGCAATCGGTGCCTATCATCACTAACGTGAGTTCAAATCCCATTCATGGCGAGGTATACTCGATGCAACATTATGTGATAAAGTTTGTCAGTGACTTGCTGCAGGTCGATCATTTTCTCCACCAACAAAACTGACCGCCACCATGTAAAGTCGTGTTTATCACTAGAACCCCTCCCCCCCCCCTCCCCCCCCCCCCCCCCTCCCCCCAAGACATAATGATATATGATTAGGTTATAATGTCAAGATAATGTCTTACTCTATTTGTTCATTCTGTCATTTTAGAATAATTGTCAATTCCCTGGCACATCTCACAGACAGACATTTACAAGACTTGATTATTAAAACTATAGGAGTCTAATTTAGCAATTAAGATTTGTAAATAAAGCGACTACTATTTCATCAGAAAAAATACAACTAGTATAAATTCATATTAAATTGGCTCCAAAAACATATTCTTTACATTATATTGTTTATATGAAACAGACAAAATAAAGATGGATGACGTTATAAAATATTGTCCTGTTGATATAATAAAACGGAAGTGTTAGGTTAGATAAGTTTTCAACAAGTGTACTTCTTTGTTATAACACTAGAAATTGTTATCAGTAAAATACACGGAACAAAGAAAGTCTTTGAATTGAAATATTCTTGGAATACAGTACTTAATTTAAATATTTAGGTCTTCCGTCCAGACAACAGAAATTTTAAAATTGAATTTAAACAGGGCGACAAACTCAAACCTAAATTTACATGTATCATATTTTATTATATTATATTATTATTATTGAAATTGCATTATAATATTTCAAAAGAGGCGTAAATTGTCCAAGAATGAACTAGGTTTTTTTCCAGATCGATGTGAACAATTATTATACACAAGAGTAAATTTCAATCAAGGCAATTTTCTCTCTTAAGCTTCATTAGCAATTGCAGGAGGACAATAGATCTAAAATACGAAGTTACACTTCCTCTTGGTAATGAGTTACATTTCCTCTTGGTAATAACTCACACTTCCTCTTGGTAATGAGTTACATTTCCTCTTGGTAATAACTCACACTTCCTCTTGGTAATGAGTTACATTTTCTCTTGGTAATAACTCACACTTCTTCTTGATAATGAGTTACATTTTCTCTTGGTAATAACTCACACTTCTTCTTGGTAATGAGTTACATTTTCTCTTGGTAATAACACATACTTCTTCTTGGTAATAAGTTACATTTTCTCTTGGTAATAACTCACACTTCTTCTTGGTAATGAGTTATATTTTCTCTTGGTAATAACACACACTTCCTCTTGGTAATGAGTTACATTTTCTCTTGGTAATAACTCACACTTCCTCCTGGTAATGAGTTACATTTTCTCTTGATAATAACTCACACTTCCTCTTGGTAATGAGTTACATTTTCTCTTGGTAATAACACACACTTCCTCTTGGTAATGAGTTACATTTTCTCTTGGTAATAACTCACACTTCCTCCTGGTAATGAGTTACATTTTCTCTTGGTAATAACTCACACTTCCTCCTGGTAATGAGTTACATTTTCTCTTGGTAATGAGTTACATTTTCTCTTGGTAATAACACACACTTCCTCTTTGTAATGAGTTACATTTTCTCTTGGTAATAACTCACACTTCCTCCTGGTAATGAGTTACATTTTCTCTTGGTAATAACTCACACTTCCTCTTGGTAATGAGTTACATTTTCTCTTGGTAATAACTCACACTTCTTCTTGATAATGAGTTACATTTTCTCTTGGTAATAACTCACACTTCTTCTTGGTAATGAGTTATATTTTCTCTTGGTAATAACACACACTTCCTCTTGGTAATGAGTTACATTTCCTCTTGGTAATAACTCACACTTCCTCTTGGTAATGAGTTACATTTTCTCTTGGTAATAAATAACACACACTTCTTCTTGGTAATAAGTTACATTTTCTCTTGGTAATAACTCACACTTCCTCCTGGTAATGAGTTACATTTTCTCTTTGTAATAACTCACACTTCCTCTTGGTAATGAGTTACATTTTCTCTTGGTAATAACGCACACTTCCTCTTGGTAATGAGTTACATTTTCTCTTGGTAATAACTCACACTTCCTCCTGGTAATGAGTTACATTTTCTCTTGGTAATAACTCACACTTCCTCCTGGTAATGAGTTATATTTTCTCTTGGTAATAACTCACACTTCCTCTTGGTAATGAGTTATATTTTCTCTTGGTAATGACTCACCTTTCCTCTTGGTAACGAGTTACATTTTCTCTTGGTAATAACTCACACTTCCTCTTGGTAATGAGTTACATTTTCTCTTGGTAATAACTCACACTTCCTCTTGGTAACGAGTTACATTTTCTCTTGGTAATAACTCACACTTCCTCTTGGTAATGAGTTACATTTTCTCTTGGTAATAACTCACACTTCCTCCTGGTAATGAGTTACATTTTCTCTTGGTAATAACTCACACTTCTTCTTGGTAATGAGTTACATTTTCTCTTAGTAATAACTCACACTTCCTCTTGGTAATGAGTTATATTTTCTCTTAGTAATAACTTACACTTCCAACTACCTAACTCATTAAGCCACCCGATCCCCCTTTAGTATTGAATTCTACAAAGACCAGGCTTCTATTTATGTCAAATACATTTGATCATCTTGAATAATATTCTTCAATATTTAGGTGTGTTTGTATGGTTATTCAGCTATTCCATGAAAATGAGAGACATTTTTGTGCAGATATAAGGAACTGACTGGTGAAACCTCTGGTTTAGTGTAGATGTCTGGGAACGTTAACACTTGAAGTGGGTGTCAGCACGCCACCTCACATCAGGTGTTAGCCATGTGGTCAAAAGTCAATTACCTTCACCATTCAACTATACAGACCCATTAAAGATGATGGTGGCACATATGGGTTGGGTTATGATGTTTAACGCCACTTTCAACAATATTTCAGTTATGTTGAGGTAGTCAGTTTTATTGGTGGAGGAAACCAGAGTACCAGAAGAAAATCACTGACCTGTCGCAAGTAGCTGACAAACATTATCACATAATGTCGTATCGAGTACACCTCACCATAAGCGGAATTCGAACTCACAACGTTAGTGTTGATAGGCACTGATTGCAAAGGTAGTTGTAAATTCAACAACCATACGATCATGACCACGACGGCCCTGATTCTTACATATGACATCTATTCAAGTCTCTTTAAAATAAATTTGATAACACATGATATTTCTAATTTTAATACAATGTAATAATATATATATTTTATAGCAATTTCTTGTCATATGTATAATTAATGCCCTCACAATTTGATAACAATTCTCATCTATTCTTGTTTACAAAAATACAAAAACAATAAACTCAAACTTGACAAAATTCATCCATAAAATTATTCATATTTAAACAGTGAACACACTTTTTTTGCAGCCGATATATACCAATTATGCAAATTAGGCATATTATAAAACTGCTCAACCAATTTAAACCAAATTTGGCTGGGATGGTCCTTATGTGGCCCCCTTTACAAATTGTGTCAGACAGCCCAGACCTCCCTTCAAGATGGCTGCTGTTACTTAATATAGATTGCTGCTTTATTATAAATCAAAATGAGTACAAATTTAACATAGAAATGAGTACTTTAAACATATATTCCGGGTTTTTTTGTGAAATTTTTCATTCACCTGATTTATATCACTTATGCAAATTAGAAATATTTTGATAAAAGATCAGATTTAAATCTTCTCCTCTAAAACCACTGAACCAACTCACACCAAATTTGGCTGGGAAGGGCCTTGAGTGGTCCCTTTTTAAAATTGTGTCTGACAGCCCCACCCTTCATTCAAGATGGTGGCCATTACTAAAAACAGAAATTTCTATAATTGTCTATTGTTGCTTGATTACAAGTCAAAATGAGCTCTAATTTTAACAGCAGCTATATGGCAATAAGTAGTTTAACATATATTTCAAGTTTTTCTCTGAGTTTTAGTTTCAACCGATTCGTACCGATTTTGCATATATTGAGATAAAAAAATCACCTTAAAATCTTTTGCTCAGAAACTGAAATAATCTTTGATCCAAGATGGCAGATCAGCTAACATTTTTCTATGAAATTTATGAAAACCAGGTGACCAATAACATGTTCCCGAGAGTCTCTGGTTTATGGCAAAAGCCTGTGCCAAGCCAGGAAAGTGAGCAGTCATGTATTATGTGTGTCAACAATATCAATTTTGCCTTTGTCTATATGGTACTAGAATTTGGAACTGTTCTACCAGAGTGGATATTTATTTTGCTTTTCATTTTCTTATTTATTAATTGATTGATTGATTGATTGTGTTTAACACCACTTTCGGCAATATTTCAACTATATCATGGCGACCAGTTTTAGTGGTGGAAGAAGTCGGAGTACACAGACCATGGGCAAGCAACTAGTAAACTTTATCACTTGCGGCTGCGAGTCGAGTGCACCCTTTTTTGTAATTTACAAAACCAGGTGCGAAACAACGCCATATTTTTGATAGGCTAATATGAGTTGCTAAGTAATTCAACTACCTAACTCACTGAGCCATCCAGGCCCTCATTTTCTTATTTAATATCTGTGCATATTCTTATTATTTGTTGTGACTTTTGAGAAATATGTTATTTCAATGGTTCTTAAAAAAAAATTCAAATTCAAGCTGTTTCAAGAATTTATATTTAAGCAACATTTTAAGCTCATTGATTTTGATGATCCACGTATTCTACGAAAATTTATTTTAAATAATGATTTCCCAGTATACCGTAATAAAAATGTAAGTTGTGAGTACCTTGAAATGATTCAGTGATGTGAGTAAAATGCTGACCCTCACATATAACTGGCCGAACAGCTTTGTTGTAAAGAACACAGAATCCTAATTTTGAACTAAATACATAATAAAGCAAGACCACTCTTACGTTTCTAGAAAAAAAATGTCTTGACCTCCAAGATGCAAAAAATAAATAATCTAACCCTGTACTTTTCAACAAGAATTTTTGATAAAATTTGAAGAAAAATTTATATTTCACGTGAAAAAATTGCTTTGTTTGTTTGACACTCAGAGAAACCGTCTCTCCCCCTTAAAAGTTAAATGGTCGGTCCCTAAGAGTTGTTCAGTTTACAAGAATCGCAAAACACAATCTACACAACCAAGTTATAGTAACAAATGTTCCTTCCATTGACAAAGTTTTAAACACATGGACAGACTGACTGGCCAGGATGTTTGTGTTCAGTGTGCACGTATAAAATTACAAAATTACATAAAATCTATAGTACACAATGTACTACGACAACATGCTTTTAGTTTTTTGTAAAGCCAATTGAAGTTTGAGTATGTTAGCATCGAGGGTTGCAATCCCTCGTCTAAATGACATGTCATTTACAGTACTGGTAGTGGAAACTGTTCGTTCTGAAACACTAGATATATTATCATCAGTAATAGCACTTAAGGAATTATCAAGACAAGTTCCGTGATATAAATTATCTTGAGGTGAGAAAGCATTCAGATTTCTTCTAGTTTGTCCATCATTTGCACGATGAGGTGATAAATCTGACTGTTTTTGTTGCAATTTATTAGGAGTCATATGAACGTTTGAATGTCTTGCATTATAATCTGGTTGACTATAAGATCTTTGGTGAAAACGATTCCTTGAGGAATCCACTCCACTAGGTTGATTTTTGGGATACTTTTTAAAATAATCGGTCACACTATAACGAGAGGCTTCAGATTGGTTACAGCTTTGCGGAACATTTGACATAACTTCGCTACCCCTTTGAAAATCTGCACCATCATGTCGATACGATGTTTTGCTAAAATCGAACGCCACTCTTGGATTTTTCTGGAATGTAGGAGACAATGATCTATTTATACTTTTGTAATTACTGTCTTCATCATCCGGTGAGATTCTGTGATCTGGAGATAAATGATTTCTTTGTCTTGTAGACACAGTGTTTACATATGCTGCACTTCTTTCCCTTAATGGAGCTCTTTTGTGTGGAGGTGACAAACTCTGTCCTCTCCTTGGAGTTGATTTCCTTCTTTCCTTACCATAGTTTTCAACGTTAAGTTCAACTTCTGTGTCAGATCTACTGCTTTTAAGTTCCTCATCATTTTCACTATTGAAACATGTGTTTCCTTTAGTTTGGCTTTTATTGTGGGATGCCAAAGCCTGTTTAGTTAATCTGGGTGTTGATGGCTCTTTACTGACATAGTATTGTTTATGTTGAGAATAAGATTCTTCAGGATTCCTTGCTTGTAGATTCTTTTGTGAAAAGCTACAAATAAAAAAAAGAAAATACTTAAAAATCAAGGAGAAAATTGTGTTCACCACTTTCCATATAATTTTAAGGTTTACAGGTGTTTATTGTCACTTTAAGCTTTATATATATATAGGGAGTGGATGTGGTCGAGGGCACTGGACGTAAGGCTAAGCGAATAGTGCTGCAGTGCATCAATGGTGTGAGTTCAAATCCTGTCGAGGGAAGATCAAAAATTTGACAGCTCTAAAATCTAATACTAATGCTGTTTGGATTAATTTCCAAACGTATATATGGATGTGGTCGAGTGGTCTAGGGCGCTGGACGTAAGGCTAAGCAAATGGTGCTGCAGTGTATTAATGGTGTGAGTTCAAATCCCGTCGAGGGAAGAACAAAAAATATGACAGCTCTAAAATCGAATTCTAACGTTGTTTGGATTAATTTCCAGACACTCAATGATTAAGCCATTTAATAGACATTATACTTAAACCACTATGTTGTGAAGTACCTAGTTTTATAAGGGACGATCTAGAATTTTTAAATCATTTGCCGACGACCGTAAATCCAAATTCTGAACTCATCAGTTTTGATGTTGTAAGTCTTTATACAAATATTCCGCACGATTTGGGAATTTCTGCAATAACATTTTGGTTGGAAAATAAACGAAACATTGTACAAGATCGCTTTTCTAAAGAATTTATTCTTGAAACCGTGAAAATTATTCTTGAAAGAAATGTTTTCTATTTTGACGGTAAGTTTTACCGACAGAAAAGAGGAACAGCAATGGGAACTAAAATGGCACCAACTTACGCTACTCTTGTTCTTGGATACCTTGAACATATTTTATACGAACAACTTTTGAATAGCTACGGACAAGAATTTGCATCGTATGTACGACAAAACTGGAAGCGTTTTCTTGACGATTGTTTTATTATATGGAACTCTGACATTCCCGTTGAAATTTTTCATACCGAACTTAATTCTTTAAATGACCATATTCGTTTCACCATAAACAGAAGCAAAATAGAAATGCCGTTTTTAGACGTTTTAATTCGTATATCAACAAATAACAACATAATAACGGACATTTTCTCCAAAGATACTGACACCCATATGTATCTTAATTTCAGATCCAGTCACCCGAAACATATTAAAATAAACATTCCGTTTAATTTGGCTTCGAGAATTATAACGATCACAAACACAGAGGAGTTGAGAGATACGCGACTACGAGAACTTAGATTGTATTTGAAAAATCAACAATATCCGGAGGAAATAGTTGAACATGGTATACAGAAAGCGTTGGAAAAAGGACCGATACATACGGAACTGCGGGAACAAGTACATGCAACCTCAAATCAAAATAATATAATTCCGTTTGTAACTACTTATAATCCAAGGGATTACAATATTTTCCATTTAATGAAACAAATTGAATTTAACTTAAACAGTAGCGAACGTATGAAAAATGTATTGCAAAAAAAGAAGATTATAAACAGCAAAAGGCAGCCGAAAAATTTGAAAGGCTTCTTGTCATCATCAAAATTTGATTTTCATGAATCATCACCATCTGTTAAGAAATGTACCGACAAGAGATGTATGACATGTCTGAGTTTAATAGAAGGAGCCTCGTTTACATTTCAGAATGGACAGGCTTTTACAGTTATGCAAGATATATCATGCAAAACTAAGAATCTTGTATACGCAATTATTTACTTAAATTGTGGAGAATTCTATGTAGGTGAAACCAAAAATGAATTGCGGACTCGAATGACTGTTCATAGACAACAAACAAGGCACCAGGACCTTACTATAATAAGAGCTAATGAACATTTCCATGATTGTTCTGGAGGACATTTCAAAATATTCCCGCTGTATAAAGTTAATACAGAGGGTGATTTTTTAAGAAGAAGAAAAGAAACTTTATTAATTAATGTTCTTAAACCTTCGTTAAATGATAAATGACTTTAAAGATTTTCGTTAATCTTTCAATGACTTTAAAGATTTTTATTAATCTTATAACAACTTTAAAGATGTTAATTAATTTTATAGGCAATATATTTTACCGCGAAAACGTAACATCATAGTCTCCCTTTATATTGTTAACGTCACACTATAGTTAACGTCATATATATACACTTATAAACATTGTACCTGAAGATCTGCAACAGCAGTGAAAACGTTAGTACAAGAATGTTGTGAAAAATCTGTTTTGTTCTTTTTTTAATAATTTCTTTTATATATATATATAAAAATACATAGACTACCAAACAGTTTTGTGGAGGAAAGCTCTAACTATGAAAGTTAATGATTGTTGTTTAACCACAACTGATGATTGTTGTTGAACCGAAAAAGAACAATTTTCAGCCATATCATGGCGAGAAATAGTTGCATTTTGATGAGATGATGTCCACTTTGCACAACATCTACAATGTATATTCCGAAAATAAACATTTTGCTCCACTCGGACACATTATCCTGATTCCTAGCCAACCAGTCCTTGCTCTTCTTCTTAATGCTGTGTGCTTAATCGGTACACATACCAATTCTATAGTCTTTGGTTTCACCTGACCAGGGTTCAACATCACGATGTTTCACCTGACCAGGGTTTAATATCACGATGTTTCACCTGACCAGGGTTCAATATCACGATGTTTCACCTGACCAGGGTTCAATATCACGATGTTTCACCTGACCAGGGTTCAATATCACGATGTTTCACCTGACCAGGGTTCAATATCACGATATTTCACCTGACCAGGGTTCAATATCACGATGTTTCACCTGACCAGGGTTCAATATCACGATATTTCACCTGACCAGGGTTCAATATCATGATGTTTCACCTGACCAGGGTTCAATATCACGATTTTACACACTTGAGGCGAGTATGCTAACAATTATACCAATGATGTGGTAAAGAAACATTAGGGGGATTATGGTGTTTAATGCCACTTTCAACAATAATTCAGTTATATTGTGGCGGTCAGTTTTATCAGTGGAGGAAACCGTAGTACTTGGAGAAAACCACCGACCTGTCACTAACAAACTTTATCACATAATGCTGTATCGAGTACACATCGCCTAAGCGAGATTCGAACTCACAACGTTAGTGGTGATAGGCTCTAATTGCATAGGTAGTTGTAAATCCAACTACCATATGATCATGCCCACAACTACCACCGTAAAGACACATTAAACAATGCATGATAATACAATGCATCAAAACAATGATCACTAAAAAGGTCGCCAATATGATAATTTCATTCCGATAGTTTGATAATAGGTACTGCATGAAGCTTTGCCCCTAATATTACCTAGCAATGCTATCCTCTCCTAACACTCTGAGTAATTTCTGTATGCTAAAACTGTTGTTTGATATAAAACTCTTGTCTCCTGTTTTACTCTCTTCCAACTCTTGAATGAGTAAAGCTACACACTCTTTCACTTCACTGAAATTAAAAAAACAATAGATATTAATTAAGATTACGATATGTCGATAAAATACAGTCAAACCTGCTTTAAAAGGCATCTCTAAATAACAAATCACTGTCTATAAGGGGCAGTCTCATTTTCCCCTTTAATGAATAGTGCATATACTAGTAATCTTAACCTGTATATAAAGGGCAACTGCTCATAAAGGACACATTTTGAGATTCCATTTAGTAGCCTTTATATACAGGTTGGACTGTAATGCAAAAACATCTAATTTGAAGTAGATTGAAACAAAGAGTACTCTGAATAAACCATGCAGATTTCCAAGTTCCTTATCAACTTAGTGCCACTTTCATCTAGTGCCACATATATTTTGATTTTGATTGATTTGATTTGATTTTTGGAGTACTCGGAGAGAACCACCAACCCTTTGCAAGCAACTGGTAAACTTTATCACTTGCGGCTGCGAGTCGAGTAATTTACAACATATGTTTTGAAGGAACAGCTCTATCTAGAACATTTACAAAGATTTGTTCTGGGTTTTCCTTATTCACCAAAATGACAGTTTCTTCAAACCGAAATGGATTACTTTTCAAGAAAATCACTTTCTCAATACTTAATGGATACGACAGATTTCAATAAACACGATATCAACAATTTCATCAATGACACATGGCAAAAATATGTGGGCGACTCTTCAGAATTACAAGTTGACTTGAAATTTGCTTTTGACCAATGAGAAAGCAGTCAACCTCCACAAGAGGATTTCTTCTCCCCAATTGCCCTGACAATATGAAGAAATACAGTCAAACCTATATATAAAGGGAACCTGAAAATGTGCCCTTTATATACAGATTAAAAATATAGCTATTATTCATTAATAGGAAAAATGAGGCTGTCCTATATAGTCAGTGATTTTTTATATAGAAGTGACTTTTAAAGGCAGGTTTGACTGTATTAAAACATGATTTTCTTTCATTTTATCTACACTTTGATCCATTCTTTTTAATTCTGTTTCTATTCATCTATGGAATGTGAGATTCTGTTGTGATCATCTATAATTCATCTTCCCAAGGGAGATAATTCAATGATTACCAACATCACAAAATTCTTTCATAGATGGAGCTTTTCCATGGGAGACAGGATCACTTGAAGTTTTCTCCCATTGGTAAATCTCCAATCAGACGTATCTATTTGTTCGATGTCACAGTTGTAACTATAATAAACGTCCAGAAAAATGGCAAGATTTGCCTTCAATCCTTTGGAGTTTTACAATCATATTTTACAGCAGAAATAGGTTTCTACATCTGGCCAAAATTAAAGAACAGGATATCTTCCACTTGTGTGAGAATTTTTACATCTTTTATCCTCATTCTGCTATACTCCTCTTACGCAAAAAACAGAATTTCTCCTTCATGGAAGATATTCCTGATAGCAATTTTTCAGCTATATCATGGCGAGAACAAGTTATTTTATCAATGAGATGATGATTAGGTCTGTTTTGTAATAGATCAACTTTGTTGGATTTTATAGTGCTAGATCACTGAAACAACATTCCGCGGATAGACGTGTCGGACACATTATCCTGATTCCGAGCCAACCAGTTTTTGCACTTTCTCCTTAATGCTGCATGCTTAGTGGAGAACCGACAAATACCAATTTTATAGTCTTTGGTTTTATCTGATCGGGGCTCGAACTCACAATCTACCACACTCGAGGTGATCACACTAACTAGTACACCAACAATGCTGTTCTCTTCATGTAAGAACCTATTAGGCTAAAACAAAAGAAAAATCCCAAAAGGCAAAATAAAATATTCTCTTACTTGACAACTTCCTGCATTTTATCAATTTCTGCATCTCTTTGTTGTAACGTAATTTGTAGGATATGATTCTCCTGCTCTAAGGCCTCATGCTTCACTTCAATTCCTTCCGTCTGTTGGCGAAGTTGTTCAATCTCGTGACGAAACTTTTGTGTATCAGATAGACATTCTTGTTTTATTTTTAGTTCATCCGTTTCCTATACAAAAAAAAAAGGTGATATCGAATTTAGTACACATGACACGTTTCTGGAATAACCTTCATCAGGTACATTCAAAGTCAAAAGATGGGAAATAAAAAAATATAAAAGTCTCTGGGAGCAAGTAAACCAAAAGGACAACGATAATCGGCTAAAGTAACATATTCCTGAGAGAGGAGAGACTTAGCTTTAATAATAATTACATTATTTAGAAACTGTAATATTTATATCTAACAAACAAAGTTGGTGCTGAAACACTGACTACTGGGTGGATGATAGGAAATATATAAGTTTCAAGCTTTCTGAGAGTTTTCCTAAAGCAATCTATGTCAGGAACTTGTACATTATTTGTGGAGCTTTATCTGAAGCTGTTTGAGTTTGGTTGAGACTGAGAGTTGAAGGAGCATTTTGATTTATACGGGATTTGAAACTGTAGTAATTGATGGATGGTAATGTATATTGTACATCAAAAGCTGGAAGATCCAATACATTTAGTAAGTCATCGCTGTAAGATGGTTGTGACTTGTCGTTAACAATTGCACTGTATGGATCCATTGTTAATTATGTATAGCAGACGATTTCCTCTTGGAAATCTCGCCAAGATGTAGTGTAATTAATAGGGATTTACCGTGGAAACAAAGAGAATTATATTAATTTATTTTTTCTTCAAATTCAATTGAATATTTCATTGCAAACAACCGTATTTTACAATTTACTTCCCGAAACATTGTGACATCATTGTTTTCATTAGCAACGACCAACATTGACCTAGAATGATTGCATCACACAGGGGTTTCAAAGTGGGCCGGTACCCGGTACTTTTACCCGCCTGAGATCGTGTATAGTACCGGCAGAAATTACTGAACCCCCCAAAATTAGCGGTGGTCAAAACCACAAGTACGATGGTCGATAAGCTTGTGGAATATTTTTCATAAAAAATTAATGATCACGTCAATTGCTGAATTCTCGCATTCAAATCGAACAACTGCGTCACGATCAAGTTGATGAGATATTCCCTGTTTTAAAAATAACTTTACCTTAGAATCATAAAAAACAGTTTGCGCATGCGGTAAATAGATATGTTTTCGCTCCAATACCTTTTCATCCTTGTGTAAAACTCGGACCGGAACAAAGCTGACATCATTTCAAAATAAAAAAATGACCGATTACAAATTATGTTCAAACACAATTTGGTGTAATCTCCAGTAATATAAGTATGATCATTATGTATTATGAATATATGACTACACAATATTTTGTGCGATTTTTTTTATCCATTTAAAACCCAGGGTCGAATCATTCTGGGGCGTACTGTCTTGTTACTTAACTCCGTCCATATTTCTTAACTTCCGGTATAAAAAAATAAAAACCTATGGCTAATTTATTTACATATTGTGACGGGGCCCTACCGCAGTTGTTCACAGAAATGAAAATGTGCTGAAAAACATTTTTAAAAGGGGGTACGAGGAGATAAGGGATAGAAAATTACTAGAAATCTTGAAAAATACGAATTACATTGTAATGTCAAAACGCCGGCCCCCCCTTTTTTTCCAAAATTATTTAACTTTTGTGATTCAAATGTTAATAAATGTCTTCCCGCGAATCGTTTTTGTTCGAACATTTTTTTTGCACATACGTCGTGAAAGTAACAATATATATTGTTTTTGTTTAATTATATTTGTATTGATCTATTAAAAAATTATAAATTTTATTAAAGATCGATGATTGCAAATTAAAATTTATATGTTTCATCAAGGACGTATTCTATATACGTCCTTGGTTTCATTAATTATGACACTAACATGTCTTGATCCTGCCAATGGTCTTTGATGAGTTTAATTACTGGTAATAAAGTAAAAAAAACACACAAGCCAAGGTATTGTGAAAAAGAAAAGGACAAAGCCAACAAAAGAATTTTGAGAAGTTTAAGCTTTGATAACAATGGCTTGGTTAAGCCTAGCTGCGGAACCGTAGCTCTTTATGGTCCTTTTGGTTATTTTTAAGATATGGCAGACTATCTATGAATAATCTTGGCTGAAGTCTGTAAACTGAAATATTCAATAAAGAAATTGGGGGGAAAAATCCAGGCATTATGCATCGTCTTCACTCTTGGTGAAATCTGAACTCTAAAGTTAATGGGATTTTTCTTTCAAAAACACTTAATGTTTTGCAGTCTCTGAAGTACATTTTTTGGTCCACAAAATGCTAGATTTCTGGAGCTTCCGCCCTCTGGACCCCTTATGGCCCTCAGCCTAATTTTTAAGTACCTCCTAAAATTTAAGAAGTACCTCCTATTATAAAAAACTTTGAAACCCCTGATCACAGTACATATCCTTCCGCGTTGGTCAACGCATGTCAAATGATGAACTGACCCAATAAATTTCTGATATGGTCTAGTACGTCGACCCTAGCTTTATCTATCGACACACTTCAAAGGAATGCAGCACAAATTACTGATAAGTAGCCATTACAGAAAAAACAGGCTGTGCCAGGTGTAACGTGATACGATCTCAGTAAGTCAACATGGGCTTCCTCCTGCACCAGTTTTACTGTACTTAGGCATAAATCAAAAACCTTAATGAGTGAGTGATTGATTGTTATTTAATGCCAAATGAGCGATTTCTCAGCTATATTATGCCGAGAACAGATTAGTTCAACAAGATGATAATAATGTCCATTTTGCACTAAATCAACACGCTTAGTTGGATTTTTATAGTGCTAGCTCACTGAAACAGTCCACAGGTAGACATGTCACTCCCCTGGGACACATTATATTGATTCCGAGCCAACCAGTCTTTGATCTTACTCCTTAATGCTGCATACTGAGTGAAGAACCAACAAACATCCATTTAATAGTCTTTGGTTTAACCTGACCAGGGTTTGAAACCACAATCTACCACACTCGAGGCGAGCATGCTATTGTTACACTCGAGGCGAGCATGCTATTGTTACACTCGAGGCGAGCATGCTATTGTTACTCGAGGCGAGCATGCTATTGTTACACTCGAGGCGAGCATGCTATTGTTACACTCGAGGCGAGCATGCTATTGTTACACTCGAGGCGAGCATGCTATTGTTACTCGAGGCGAGCATGCTATTGTTACACTCGAGGCAAGCATGCTATTGTTACACTCGAGGCGAGCATGCTATTGTTACACTCGAGGTAAGCATGCTATTGTTACACTCGAGGAGAGCATGCTATTATTACACTCGAGGCGAGCATGCTATTGTTACACTCGAGGCGAGCATGCTATTGCTACACTCGAGGCGAGCATGCTATTGTTACACTCGAGGTGAGCATGCTATTGTTACACTAGAGGTGAGCATGCTATTGTTACACTAGAGGCGAGCATGCTATTGCTACACTCGAGGCGAGCTTGCTATTGTTACACTCGAGGTGAGCATGCTATTGTTACACTAGAGGTGAGCATGCTATTGTTACACTAGAGGCGAGCATGCTATTGTTACACTCGAGGTGAGCATGCTATTGTTACACTCGAGGTGAGCATGCTATTGTTACACTCGAGGTAAGCATGCTATTGTTACACTCGAGGAGAGCATGCTATTGTAACACTAGAGGCGAACATGCTATTGCTACACTCGAGGCGAGCAAGCTATTGCTACACTCGAGGCAAGCATGCTATTGTTACACTCGAGGTGAGCATGCTATTGTTACACTTGAGGCGAGCATGCTATTGTTACACTCGAGGCGAGCATGCTATTATTACTCGAGGCGAGCATGCTACTGCTACACTCGAGGCGAGCATGCTATTGTTACACTCGAGACGAGCATGCTATTATTACACTCGAGGCGAGCATGCTATTGTTACACTCGAGGCGAGCATGTTATTGTTACACTCGAGGCAAGCATGTTATTGTTACTCGAGGCGTGCATGCTATTGTTACACTCGAGGCGAGCATGCTTTTGCTACACTCGAGGCGAGCATGCTATTGTTACACTCGAGGCGAGCATGCTTGTATAACACTCGAGGCGAGCATGCTATTATTACACTCGAGGCGAGCATGCTATTGTTACACTCGAGGCGAGCATGCTATTGTTACACCCGAGGCAGGCATGCTATTGTTATACACGAGGTGAGCATGCTATTTTTACACTCGAGGTGAGCATGCTATTGTTACACTCGAGGCGAGCGTGCTATTGTTACACTCAAGGCGAGCATGTTATTATTACACTCAAGGCGAGCATGCTATTGTTACACTCGAGGTGGGCATGCTATTGTTATACACGAGGTGAGCATGCTATTGTTACACTCGAGGCAAGCATGCTATTGTTACACTCGAGGCGAGCATGCTATTGTTACACTCGAGGCGAGCATGCTATTGTTACACCACTGATGCAGCTCTCAAGATCATAACTAATAGAGGAAATCCATTGGAATACTACCTGAAGCCCTTTAAACAATAAATTCAAAGAAAAAAATTACAACAAACATGTCAAAATTAGATGAAATATATTTGTGTTTCTTTCTAAATATGCAAAATTTCGGAATTTGAGCAATAAAAAGAATAGCTCATTTTCGCTATTAGCTCATAAATAATGCAAAAAGATTAACAAAAAGTTTCTATTTTGGCAATTGGATACTTTTATCTCAATAACTTTAAGAGACAGAAGCTCTAACCTTTTCACTTAAAGCTGCCAACAGTTTGTTTCTTTCAATCTTCATGTGTTGTATCTGAGAATGTAGATCTTTCAGTTCTAAGGCTAATTTAACTTTTGTTTCTTTCTCTCCAGCTATCTGCTTCTGTAAAGCTGTGTTACTAGCTTGTAGATGCAAAACTGAAATTAAAAAAAAAAAATGTTTATCCTGTTACCTAATATAGCTTGTACAGTAGTCCATCTTTTACATTGTTACTACCCAAATGTCATCCTACTTATGAGGCCAGATTTCAGAAAGTGTACAATACTATTAAATTGCCCCACTCAAAATAGGCCACTAATTTATCGTGGAAAGGATGGCCTTATAAGCGGGGACTACTGAAAAGCCCACCTAACATAAACATATGCATGAGTGATTTACAAGTACTGTATTAACAGCTCAGTGCTCCAGATAACGGGAGTATTTGAATATTGAGCAAAATACCCTATTATTTTAATTTCATTGAGTACAAGATACTCAAAATTGTTATTTAACCCCTTTGTTCATATATATTATGTAATATTTAATTGGATTTACTGAAAGTAAGGGAACTCCTTAGAGTACTATAAAACAAAACAGTTCCATATTACAAGTCTGTCTGCATACCTAACGATTCCGAGGGTGACTACATTGCGAAAAAAAAAATGGTTCTCTCTGTAAATTTGGTATCATTCTTCTTTTCAACGATGTAAAAAGTTCAAAATAACAAGAACAATAACTAATGAAATGAATGGAAAAAATGTACATATCCTACATTTTTTGTTAATGTTGACATGTTTCATAAGTCTGCGCATGACTCCCCGTATCAGGCGTGTAGGGTTTGAAATTTAAAAATTGGGACGAAATGTGAGTGACGAATACGATATTTGGTAGGTGGGAGCTTCCTGTAGCAGACGATGTTTACATTAGAAACGGAAGCGAAATCAATATTGGTTTCGCAGACCTACAATACTCATCAGTATATAAAATCGTATAATTTTAGAATCAAAAAGGAATGTACAAATCTTGGATGACTCCAATATTTTGAAGAAAGTAATTGGTCCTTTTGACTTTAATACAATGAATTGACTCACGGTTTTACTAATTTTACACTGACATCTTTCTAAATTTAAACCTCCATAATGTATTGTGAATTATATGTCCACCAATAAAACTGATTGCCATAATATAACTGAAATATTTTTGAAAGTGGCATTAAACACCATAACACCCCTCCCCTCCTTATAAATACCATCAAAGTCTAAAGCTGCCTTTTCTTTTACTGTCTCCTTTTCTTTCAGCTGTTGATTGGTCAGTCTTAATTTTCTGTCAAAAGATGAAAATTATTTACATTACATAAATACTGTGTTTTTTCCTAGTAAGGCCAAAAAAAAAATATGTGTTTACGGTCACCCGGCCTACCCTAATTTTTGCTAGCGACCCTATGAATTTTTACACAGAATTCGGATAACCATTTTTGTTGTTTAACCAGCAGCAATGTTTTATTTATTCAACTGCTAGCTTTTTGTCGAAATTGAGAGCAAAGAAGGTAGAAAAACTGCACAATTCGTCATTTTACCGGAAATTTCGAAAATGAAATACCGGAATCGGATTCCGGAACGACTATTTCCGGTTTTGCCGATAATAAAAAAAAAAAATTAATCCCGACCGACCCTAGATTTTTTTGACATGTGACAGTAAACAAACATATATTTTTTTTTTGGCCTAAGATAATTGTGTACCCTTATTGGGCGATGTCCACTTTGTAATAGGCCATCATGCTTAATTGGATCTTTATAGTGCTAGCTCACTGATACAACAGTGTTGCTCTACTCTGACACATAATCCCGATTACGAGCCAACCAGTCCTTGCTCTTACTTCTAAATGCCTTTGAAGCAGCAAATATCTATTTTATTGCCTTTAGTTTGACCCCAATGGGGCTCGAACCCACAATCTACCTCACACGAGACAGTCATGCGAACCATTAGACCACAGATAAGGTTCGAAATACTGATGAACTTCTCATCAAAATTATTGCTAAAGTTTTCAAGTATGCCAACTTTTAAACCACCAACGCAGTTTTGTAGACCATAAATAATTTTTTGCATTTGATAACAACAGTCGCTTCCATTTCAAGGCCCGTTCATGGCGAGGTGTACTCCGATACAACATTATGTGATAAAGTTTGTCAGTGCCTTGTGACAGGTCGGTGGTTTTCTCCTGATACTCTTGTTTCCTCCACCATTAAAATTGACCGCCACAATATAACTGAAATATTGTTGAAAGCGGCATTAAACACCATAAACCAAACCAAATCAAAGCCATTTCAAGGCAATACATGTAATATGCATGAACAGATATTATTTCTACAGCTCGATCAGGAAACAAATTTTATAAAAAAATGTTGCTACCCGTTAAAATATCCAATAAACTATTGCTTCCATGAATAAATTCTTAATTCTGGTTGTAAGTACATTGCATAAACATATATCTTTCATCATTTTTCAATTTATACTTCATATGAATTAAAGGGAGTGTATCCAATATTCAAGGTTATCTTTAATAGAGAAACAAATCACATTCTTAAAAAAAAAAGAGATGAAATGGTTTGTCTTACATCGTTGTAATTTAAAATATATCTCTACAACTTCTTTTTACCCATCATCTGTACCCTTACAAAGGGAGAAAACTCATCTTCTATCATCCTTACCCTTAAAAGGGAGACAACTCACCTTCTATCATCTTTACCCATAAAATGGGAGACAACTCATCTTCTGAAGTTCTGTCATCTTTACCCTTAAAAGGGAAACAACTCACCTTCTATCATCCTTACCTTTAAAAAGGGAGACAACTCACCTTCTATCATCCTTACCATTAAAAAGGGAGACAACTCACCTTCTTAGTTGACAATTTTCATTGCGGAGTGGTTGCAGACATAAATCTATCTCTGCCATCAGGTTAAATTTACTACTTAATGTTGGAATACCCTCTATTGTCTTCTCAACATCTTTAACAAGACGAGTAACTTCAACATCTTCTATAATGAAAACAATGAAAATCGTCAAAAATGAAAGGGATCCTCCTCTCTTCACCGGTAAGCTGCTGATAAAATTTCAAAACATTCTGAGAAACACTACTCAAGTTATCATACGACATAGGGTAAAAATCCTATTTTCCGTCATATCAAGTCCAATAACTCTGGAATGGCAAAAGTGAAAATCGTCAAAAATGAAAGGGATCCTCCTCTCTTTACCAGTAAACAGCTGATAAAATTTTAAAAGATTCTAAGAAACACAACTCAAGTCATCGTACGACATAGGATTTGTCTACAGACGGACGGACAGACGGACATGGTGAAACCAGTATACCCCCCCCAACTTCGTTGCGGGGGGTATAAAAAGACACGAACACGTTTAAGAAGAGTTTGAAGATACCAAAGGGGTTATTAAACAGAATCCGTATATTGAAGAAGAACAGACAACACAATGGCCAAAAGGAAAAGTACAAAAATTAAAGGACAAACAACGATCTACAAAACATACATGGTAAAACTAAAGATGGAATAACGCAAACCCCACTAAAAACCGGGGGTGAACTCATGATCATGACGGGTGCTCCGAACGGGTAAGCAGTTCCTGCTCCACTAGTGGCACCGTCGTGTTAATCTAGTTACAAACCCGGTGATAAGTCATGAATGAGGAAATTCAGGTTTTTCCAGTGACTGTCATTTTTTAGTTAATAATATAATTCTTCTGGTGCACCAGAGCTTACCATTGATTTTTAGTGGGGGTTTGTTTTCTGTGTAGTACATTGTAAATTATAGTTTGTCTTTTTTGACCTACTTCTTTTGGCCATTGTATTGTCTGTCCTTCTTCAAATTACGGCTTCTTATTACCCCTTTGGTATCTTCAAACTTTTATCATGACAAATATTGTGAAAATATTGTACATGTGACAACAGTTTTCAGATACTTTTTTAAAATCTAGTTCTAAGATGATGTCGTGTATTCACTTTGCTGTATTTTCCATGTTAAAACATACAATAAACCATGAGATCCACACAAATTGATGACATCACAATAGATTTGTGCTAAAATAACAAATTACTTAAGAAATACGGTCAAACCTGTCTTATGCGACCTTCAAAGGGAATAGTGGTCGCATAAGACGCGTGGTCACTTAATACAGGTTTAATTGATATGAAATGCTCTGTAAAGGGAAATTAAAAATCAAGGTCACATAATACAAGTTATTGCTTAATAGAGGTGGTCACTAAAGCAGGTTTGACTGTAAATTAATAGAGGTGGTCACTAAAGCAGGCTTGACTGTAACTTAATAGAGGCAGAGCTCCAGATAATTTTCAAGTCCAAAGGGTAATTACCCCCTACTTTTGAAAATGATGAGTATTTGCATATTTCCTTTGCACTGTTGTATTCTCTACTTCAGAAAAGATTGCTTACATGTACACTTTTAAAATTATGTGTGACACAAGTGTTATTCAATAAACACAGGATGCAAGTGAAATGTACATGTATATCTCTGTTTAATTTGACACGATTGTGTCATGTTTATTAATAAAATGTTGTAAATATTTTGTTTTTTTGCTCGTCGACTTCGGCAGTTTTCACAGCCATGTTGATAATGTCATCAATGATTCCTTAACTATACTGTCACTAGACACAGATGAAACTGTCAGGAACTTAAGTATAGAATTTTCCGTAGCGCGCTTATTCATGTTCTTGCTTATTTTCAACGAACAACGTGTTCCCAAATTTACTTTCGTTTTAGTTCTTACTTATTATGTAAACTGCATTTATTTGTAATATTGATCGCGATTGGATGATTTATCGTAAACATCCAATCAGATTTCTTTTGACATCGATGCTTAGAAAGGCAAGCATTCTGTACCCCTCGGATGTATACGCTCTCTCCTTCGAAAAGTATAAAGGGAAGTAATTACGGGGAATTTCTCAAAGACAAAAATGTATTGTTATGTACATGACTGTACAAGTACGCTCCGAATTTGGAAAGTTTGCTTACACAGCAATATGTATGCATAATGTGTACACTCTGATCTGATAATACATGCGTTTTTTCTCGTTTTCATAGCGTAAAAAACGCAAATATGCAGCTTATCTGGAGCTCTGTAGAGGTGGTCACTAAAGCAGATTTGACTAACTTAATAGAGGTGGTCACTAAAGCAGATTTGACTGTAACTTAATAGAGGTGGTCACTAAAGCAGATTTGACTGTAACTTAATAGAGGTGGTCACTAAAGCAGATTTGACTGTAACTTAATAGAGGTGGTCACTAAAGCAGATTTGACTGTAACTTAATAGAGGTGGTCACTAAAGCAGATTTGACTGTAACTTAATAGAGGTGGTCACTAAAGCAGATTTGACTGTAACTTAATAGAGGTGGTCACTAAAGCAGATTTGACTGTAACTTAATAGAGGTGGTCACTAAAGCAGATTTGACTGTAACTTAATAGAGGTGGTCACAAAAGCAGATTTGACTGTAACTTAATAGAGGTGGTCACTAAAGCAGATTTGACTGTAACTTAATAGAGGTGGTCACTAAAGCAGATTTAACTGTATTGTAACTTAATAGAGGTGGTCACTAAAGCAGGTTTGACTGTACATTGTAGACCTTCAGCAATGTATTTCTTGTCATGTAATTTGTCCCAATGACACCACAGTAGGAGACGAAGCATGTCGACCTGAATAAAGCATAAGTGTGCAGCAATGATGAGTCTAGTTGTCTTTTTATTAGAGATTGTTCCAAATAAATCAGGTTATTTTATAGGGTTATTACACTTATATTGAGGAATATTGTCCCGAGTAGTATATCATATTGCACGAGTTTGCGAGTGCAATATGATATACTGCAAAGGACAATATTCCTCAATATTAGTGCAATAACCCTATTATAACATAGTACCAAATATTTCAGTCTGTGAAAATTAAATTTAACCATATTTCTTTGCAACATGCATTTAATATAATTCCGCCATCTTGTTCATCTCTCGTCTGCTTGCGTGCAAATATTGTTTTACTCAGAACCTCTCTAGTGCGTACCAAACTTAAAGGAGAAAGAATAGAATGCAATATCGGTCAAGATGCAATATATTTAACTCATTCGGAAATGCTCTGCTTTTTAGGTATATTTATAAAGGAAGACTAGTACAAATATCGGAAAATATTGCATTTTTATTTTACAAAGAAATCTACATGAAATATTTGATACTATATTATAAAATAATATATATTTATTTTATTTTACATACCTTGTCTCTTAAGGGAAATCTAGAGATAGATATAAGACATGTGTCTTGTGTAGATGATATATATATATATATACTTAATATTATAATTTGACAGCAATCTAACTCAGCAATTTTTATATATATTATATATACGGTACATGTATACTTACTTCCAATTTTCCCACATTCCTTTAACTCTCCTAAAAGGTATTTCAATTTTTTCAGACCGGCATCCATTTTAACCTTGCTCCAGGGATTTGGAATATTAACATGAGTTTTGCTAACAGCAGAAGACTCAACTGGCTCTGTTTGTTTCATGGTCTCCATGTGAGTATTTTGACCTTGTGAAGCATCTTGGCCACCAGTCCTCATAGTTTCTGGTTGATTAGTTGTCATGGCAACTGAAGAATTAAAATTTGAACTTGGCAAGAGTGAAACAGGCACTAACTGTACTGATGAAGAATTATTGCTTGTTGCAAATGTTCCTTGAGAGGTCTGTATAAGAAAGATCTGACCTTGACCACCACTCTGTCCACTCACGTTTTGTCCATGAGAGGTAAATGTATGAGAACACTGTGTATTAAGAACATTGCTCTCTGTATTCTTATCGCTGAGATCGCTTAAATTTTGTCCCTGTGAATTGTGGGCACTAACATTATGTTTCTGTCTAATGTGACCACTGTTTATTTCAGCAGTCTTTCTGTTTTGATCTATACTTAGATTTTCTTCTTTCTCTTTTATATTTTCCTCCGCGTCTTTAAATCTATTTTCTAGGTTTTCAATTTTACAGTCCACATTTCTCGAGTTTTCAGTGTTTACTGACGACTGTGTCCTTGGTGTAATATTTACAGAGCTTGTTCTCTGACTAACTGGTGTTATAGTCTGATGGAGAGAATTTGTCCCAGTAATGGTCGAAAGGGTGTCTTGTGCAATTCCAAGACTAGAGATCTTATTTTCGACAAGATGTACATCAGGTCCATGGTCTCTTTCAGGGATCTGAAAAGCATCCACCCCTAAATAACTACCCCCTAAGTCATTCTGAACGGGAGTGGGTATTTTACGCTTGTCTTGTCCATTCTGACCTTGCTTTACATTTGTTTGACTTTGACTATTTGATGGTCTTATCTGGAACAGTCCATTCTGTAACTGAAAAACAGGGGTGCCAGGTGGAAGAATTGTACCACCTGCTCCCCCTTGTGGCCATGGTAACACAACATAATCAGTTCCACTAGAGTTGATACTAGTACTCTGTGCACCAGCCTGCTTTGAGATCAGTTGAGAAATTTCTTTGGCACCAGAACTACTTGATGAGTGCCCTTTTGAGTCATCTTTAGAACCACTCTCATTGTTTTGAGTTTTGGTGTCTGTTACAAAACCTGTTGATTCTCTTGGTATATAAGATTGGTATGTTTGAATATCACTGTCACGCCTCATCCATCCATGAATATCAGCATCCGTGTATTTATAAAATCCATCTGTATTTCCTTGGTTACCAAATTGTATCACACTTCCTGTATTTGCTGCAATGTCATAATAGCTAAATGGTAAATGAACTCCAGAAGAGCTAGCTGGTATATCAATTGCCTGTTTACCGATAGTCATGATACTTGATACTGTTTCCTTGGTAACGGGACCTGAATTGTCCCTCTCTGGAACTGTCTGGAAACTGTTTCTGTGGTCCACATGATATAAAGCTTTTTCTGGATCCGGGGTTGAGGAGGACAATCTCTGGTTGAACGGGGCATTGGTATCAGATTGGATAGATTCTGGAATATAAACAATCAACATATATATTAAAATACTAACAAAACTTTCCGTGCATGAAATTTTCAATTACATATCAATGACAAACCATAAAGATCCACCACATATGATATTATCAACTGATGGAAAAGTCAGCTTTTAAAATATGTGAGAATTTTTAAATTACCTCTTTTATTACTTATATTAATTTCATAAAAATCACTTAATCTTGTGCTTAAATTCTAAAATTTCAAAAAGGTGGGAGAATTTAGTAAATGGCCGTTTATCATTACTTATATAACTTAATTTTCATAAAAATCACTAAATCTTGCAATTAAATTTTAAAATTTCAAAACTGTGTGAGAATTTAGCAAATGACCATTAAAAATGACCTTTGTAATTAAATTTCTGTGAAATCACTAAATCTTGCAATTAAATTTTTAAATTTCAAAAATGTGTGAGATTTCAGTAAATGACCTTTTTAATGACCTTTGTAATTTAATTTCTGTGAAATCATCAAACATTGCAATCACATGATTAAATTGTGTAGTTTGTGTAAACACCTTGTGTGTGTGAATTACATGTGTAAATTATAAAAAATGCTGAACTATATGAATGCAATTGTTAATATATCATGCCTGTGACTGTGTTAGGTCTAGTAAAAATGTGATACAAATCAAGTATTGTTCCAACACTCATTTTTTGTAACATATTAAAATCGTGACAGTGTACAAACCAACTGCATATTACCAATAGCTGAACACAGATTGTCTAATTCTTGTGCAATTACTATAAACAAAATACATACTCATGCAGTACTTCAACATTATTACCCTATATTATAACACTTAAGATGTGGTCTACAAGGGCCAGGCCATTATAAATAAATTTTTAGTGTGCACCAACAAGACCTAACACTCAGCCCGGGTGGCTCAATGAGTTAGGTCGTTGGATCTAACAACTCATACAAGCCTATCAGCAATACGGCGTGGGTTCACGCCCGGCTTTGTAAATTACAAAAAAGGGTGCACTCGACTCGCAGCCGCAAGTGATAAAGTTTACCAGTTGCTTGCCCATGGTTGGTGGTTCTCTCCGGCTTCCTCCACCACTAAAACTGGTTGCCATGATATAGCTGAAATATTGTTGAAAGTGGCGTTAAAACACAAAAAATCAATCAAAATCAACCTAACACTCAGAAAGAAAGGTGCCTTCCTACTAAATTTTTTTTACTTTTTTTTTTTACTTCTGGATATATCCAGGTTCCATAGTCATAACATATTCAATTCCATATATTAACACATTTTAAAAAAAATCCCTACCTACTGTGCTACCCATTTCCAACACCCATGGGTAGGGTTTGGGAAAACTAACAATGTACAGAGTAAGGCAGACAAAAATATTCTTCTTAAAGTATTGCATTAATATAATGTCATGAAAATGTATACCTAGCTCACAAAATTATGGTACAAAAAACGTGTTATTAGTCAAACAAACATTATTTACATTGCTATCGTATACAAATTTTATTTAACATTATGCATTGTGTCCAATGATTGAATACTTATACATGGCATTCCACAGCAGCTGGCCACTGGGCAAATAACCCGTCCAAATGCATTTTTCCCCCAGCTTCTTTGTTTTCAATAATGAAAATGTCAAAGTGAAAGTGTAATACGGCTTTGTTTTGCATACTGGTTTAGCAGGATCACATCTCGTATGGACTTAAGCGTGTGATTTATTTCAGGAACTAGTCACAGTTTCCAGTCAAGATCAATTTTACAACCCCCCTTCCCCCTTCTATTTTAGGATTATTACCTCCTACTTGGAAATGAGTGGAATACCCCGCTTATATAATAGATACTTATTTTGAGGGCAATATCACAAGTAATGGACTGCCCATGAACCAGCACTGTTTGTAAATTTTGATATTGCCCTCTATTATCTATATAAATAACTATATGTTATCTACGTCTACATCTAAGTTAATAATAAAATTTGTACATGCCACGATATGACTGAAATACTGCTAAAGTTAGTGTTAACATATGTAATACCATCAAACAAACAATGTTTAAAATACATTTAGTTAATCCCTTTATATGCAGATGTTCTAAAAATAGACATTATGAACAATTTATATCCTTGGGGCTGAAATTAAATAAACCATTTTAGGCATTTTATGACCATTTTATCTTTAAGTTTGTGATTTAAATCAACTATTAAAGACTAAAATAAAACAATAATTAATTTAAGAGAGAAATTGACAGTTCTTCAATAAAACCATAAAATATAGAAATTTAACTTTAGTACACCATGAGAAAATTTTGTGACTGCACTTTATGAAAGTTCATTAGAGCAAATCCATAAAGAAGTCTGTCTTGAGAATAGAAATAGCTTTTTTTTAATCACTGCTTACAGTTATGTTAATATTGTGTACAATGAAACCTGTCGGACTGAACCCGGAACAAAATAGATATACTGTATAAACCAAACTTTAATAAAGTCCCCAATGAAGAAAATCTTTGTTTATTTAACCTATAACCAATCACCTTTCTATTCCGAACAAAAGTTGGTCACTAGGAGGTTTGGTTTAGACAGGATTCACTGTAATTTGATAATGAATGTATGTTGGTCATTGGTTTGAATTCCCTTCTTACTCCAAAATAGACTTTCATGGGATAACCTTTATGAACTCCCTTCTTATCCCTACATAGACTTTAATGGAACTGTCCTTTTTGAACTCCCTTTTTACCCTAAAAGACTTTACTGGAATAGCCCTTTATGAACTCCCCTCTTACCACAACACAGACTTCATTGAAATAACCCTTTTTGAAATCCCTTCTTACCCCGACACAGACTTCAGTGGTATAGCCCTTTTTGAACTCCCTTCTTACCCTAATAGACATTAATGGTGTCACCCTTTTAGAACTCGCTTTTAATTCCCTAGATAGACTTTACTGGAATAGCCCTTTTTGAACTCCCTTCTTACCCAGACACCGACTATAATGGAATAGCCCTTTTTGAACTCCCTTCTTACCAAAACACAGAATATAATGGAATATTCCTTTTCAACTCCCTTCTTACTCAGACACCGAATATAATGGAATAGTCCTTTTTAACTCCCTTCTTACCAAAACACAGAATATAATGGAATAGTCCTTTTTAACTCCCTTCTTACCAAAACACAGAATATAATGGAATAGTCCTTTTTAACTCCCTTCTTACCAAAACACAGAATATAATGGAATAGCCCTTTTTAACTCCCTTCTTACCCAGGCATATACTATAATGAAATAGCCCTTTTTAACTCCTTTCTTACCCAGACACAGACTATAATGGAATAGCCCTTTTTAACTCTTTTCTTACCCAGACACAAACTATAATGGAATAGCTCTTTTTAACTCCCTTCTTTCCCAGACACAGACTATAATGGAATAGCCATTTTGAACTCCCTTCTTACCAAAACACAGAATATAATGGAATATTCCTTTTCAACTCCCTTCTTACTCAGACACCGAATATAATGGAATAGTCCTTTGTAACTCCCTTCTTACCAAAACACAGAATATAATGGAATAGCCCTTTTTAACTCCCTTCTTACCAAAACACAGAATATAATGGAATAGTCCTTTTTAACTCCATTCTTACCAAAACACAGAATATAATGGAATAGCCCTTTTTAACTCCCTTCTTACCCAGGCATATACTATAATGAAATAGCCCTTTTTAACTCCTTTCTTACCCAGACACAGACTATAATGGAATAGCCCTTTTTAACTCTTTTCTTACCCAGACACAGACTATAATGGAATAGCTCTTTTTAACTCCCTTCTTTCCCAGACACAGACTATAATGGAATAGCCCTTTTTGAACTCCCTTCTTACCAAAACACAGAATATAATGGAATATTCCTTTTCAACTCCCTTCTTACTCAGACACCGAATATAATGGAATAGTCCTTTTTAACTCCCTTCTTACCAAAACACAGAATATAATGGAATAGCCCTTTTTAACTCCCTTCTTACCAAAACACAGAATATAATGGAATAGTCCTTTTTAACTCCCTTCTTACCAAAACACAGAATATAATGGAATAGCCCTTTTTAACTCCTTTCTTACCCAGACACAGACTATAATGGAATAGCCCTTTTTAACTCTTTTCTTACCCAGACACAGACTATAATGGAATAGCTCTTTTTAACTCCCTTCTTTCCCAGACACAGACTATAATGGAATAGCCCTTTTTGAACTCCCTTCTTACCAAAACACAGAATATAATGGAATATTCCTTTTCAACTCCCTTCTTACTCAGACACCGAATATAATGGAATAGTCCTTTTTAACTCCCTTCTTACCAAAACACAGAATATAATGGAATAGCCCTTTTTAACTCCCTTCTTACCAAAACACAGAATATAATGGAATAGTCCTTTTTAACTCCCTTCTTACCAAAACACAGAATATAATGGAATAGCCCTTTTTAACTCCTTTCTTACCCAGACACAGACTATAATGGAATAGCCCTTTTTAACTCCCTTCTTACCCAGGCATATACTATAATGGAATAGCCCTGTTTAACTCCTTTCTTACCCAGACACAGACTATAATGGAATAGCCCTTTTTAACTCCCTTCTTACCCAGGCATATACTATAATGGAATAGCCCTTTTTAACTCTTTTCTTACCCAGACACAGACTATAATGGAATAGCTCTTTTTAACTCCCTTCTTTCCCAGACACAGACTATAATGGAATAACCCTTTTTGAACTCTTTCTTACCTTTACATTGACTTTAATGGAATAGTCCTTTTTGAACTCCCTTTTTACCGTAACATATACATATTGGAATATCCATTATCATCTAAATTCAAAGTAGCATTAACCAAAAGCATTAAAACAGCATTGCTTTCCCAGAGTGAATATATATAAAGCCATACAAATTCATAATTTGTTCTAACTGCAAAACTAATAACAAATCAAACACATCCAACAAAGCAACTGATTACAAATCAAACAGACCCTGATCAAAAGCTGTGGGTATTACAATTGTTAGTCTATTTGAATGAGAATCTGTTTGTTGGCTGTCGTCAGAAGAAGCTAATCTATCAATACATTGTTGAATGTGATTTCCTGCAACTAAAGTATAATCTAAAAATAAATGCTTGAAATTCGTTTTTCTCAAATAAATTCATTCGCAGAAATAGTGCTCCAGCTAAATACTCCAACTTTTTAAATTCAGGTAGTACATGATACATTGTATATTGCTCCAAACATAAGAGGACGGTCAGTATTATTGGTGGAGTAGACCAGAGTACCCAGATAAAACCACTGATTTGTAGCAAGTCACTGACAAACTTTATCACATAAAGTTGTTTCGAGTACGCCTCGCCATGAGCGGGATTCAAACTTACAACTTTAGTAGTGATAGGCACTGATTGCATAAGTACAGTCAAACCTGTATTAAGAGGTGACCTTTGGGACACAGAAAAAAGTGGTCTTATAATACAGGTGACCTTTTAAAAGAGGTTCAATTTTCTATGACAGGACAAGAAAAATGTAACCTTTTAATACAGGTGACAGCTTAATACAGGTGACCGCATGAGCAGGTTAAACTGTAGTTATAAATCTAACTACCATACGATCATCAAGGGCGGATCCAGGATTTTAAGTTAGCGGGGGTTGGTGGGGGGTGCGCACCTAAAAAAATTGCGCCGAGCGGAGGGAGGCACGAAAATGTTTGGGGTATTTCGTGTGAAAAATCACGATTTTATGCCAAAAAATCATATCATATTTTTTCCAATTATAGGGGGGGGGGGGGGGGCGGGGCAGGTGCACCCCCCTCTGGATCCGCCCCTGATCATTATCACAATACCACGGCAACCCATCTGTTGAAGATCTATCTTGTTTCCTTAATGTATCTAATCCTTCATCTAAAAGCTACTATAACTTGGCAAAATCAAAACACTCTCATTCAAGGTAAAAGATTACTAAAAACAAAAGGGACAAGCTGGATTTTTTACAGACATGTAACTTTCCTCTGACAACTTGCCGGTGGACAAGCAGAAAAGTTCTGTATTTCTATACCCCAGTCTCCAACATTGCATAATTTCTATTAGAACTTTTTTTGGGTGGTTCATAGATAACGGTTGGTTACAAGAAGACAAAAAACTTTATTCAAGAATATTAGATAGACATCATTGCTAGTATCACGGTGAGTCCAAGAAGACAAGTAACAATACTAGTCAAGAACTTCAAAACTGACGTTATTTTTTTTTATTTGTAACGTCATACTACCACTGAGCAATAATTTTCATTATCACAAGTCTTTGTGCCAATACACTTGCCCGAAGCCCGGGACAAGTACAACTGGATTCGGACAAGTGAAAATATGAAAGAATTTGCTTGAATAAATCAAATTTTTTTCTAAATTTGGCTTTCGGGCAAGTAGATGAAAACAATTAAGGCAAAGACTATCACAATGAGTTCCTTGATAATGACAATATCACTCAGTGATTTCACAGGAAAAATGACCAAGTTAGTGAGAATAATGACTATCTACCTACCTTTTCTCCTTTCCTTCAACCGAGCTAAGACCTCACTACATGTATCAAGGTCACCATTAACTGAGTTCTCTGAAGCAGCGGAGTATAGAGAATATCCTGCTTCAACAATAGGTGCTGGTTTAGCTTTAGCTTTGTCCTTTAAGGAATTTTTCAACCTGAAATGAATCATTAATAAACCACGTGATCTATTACAATATAATACAATTATTTTGATAGGCTGGAAATTGGAGCAGGAACTGCTTACCCTTCCAGAGTACCTGAGTTCACATCGGTTTTTTAGTGGGGTTTGTGTTACTCGATCTTTAGTTTTATGTGTATGTTTTGTAGATCATTGTTTGTTATTTTGGTCATTGCGTTGTCTGTTCTTAGACGATATACGAATTCTGATTACCCCTTTGGTATTTTCAAACTCTTTTTACTTATTGCAACATTTCCATATTCAGTTAAAGTTTCCAATAATTTAAAATTATATTAGTATGTACACCTGTAGTGTGATGCAGGCAGGGCTCACCAAACCAGGCGAAGTGGGCGATTTCTTCGCCTTGGTTTCAATGAAGTCGCTCCAATTTCTTTCAAAAAGCAAAGTTTCAGTCGCCCTGTCAGTCTTTTCAAGTCCGTATTTTTTTCACCAATAATCATACTTTTTCTTCAATGTTCACATAAAAGGAGCTCCCATGTTCCTGAAATGTGACCCATACAGGGTTTGATGTCCAATATTTTATTCCAAACTCGTTAATTGCATCCTTTTAAGATCATTGTTCGTTTTTGTGAAAGGTAGGGGAACATGCGGTAACGGGGAAAGAAACGTTAAAATTTGGATCGATTTTCGGAAGTCTCCAAGATATTCCCTCACTTCGCCCATAAGTCAAGAGAGAGAGAAGTCAAGTCGCCCTGTTTTTACTATGTGTGGTGAGCCCTGGATGCAGGTAGTGTTAATGTATCACCTTAAGAAACTATTAATCAAATGAAAAACAGAAAAATACAATACTGTTAGAACAATTCCAAACTCCAATAAAACTAGAGAAAATTGATCTGGTGATCACAGATACCCCCGCATTCCAAATTTTGAATGAGGCAATGAAAGGAATGAAACATGTTGTGATTTATCTTACAACTTATTCATTTCATGGCCATCAAAAATTTACAAATTCTTGTAATTGACAATGTAGTAAACTTTTTATTGCTTGCCAAATTAATTTAAATCAGATTACCTGTAATCATTTTCATTTTTTCTTTCACTATTGACATCAAAACACTGATTATAAGACATATGATGGAAACACACTTGTAATGAAGGAATGCTGAGAAAAGTGAACTGGTGTAACAATTACTTATGAACGGTAAATGTGAAATACACCATAATCAAATTAACCTGTACTTTATGGTATACAGCATTGTGTTAAAGTTTGAAAAGATTTGGTTGAGCGGTACTTTAAATATCATTCAGAAACCTAAAAAGTCCCTATTTTCTAAGAGAAAAAGGGCCATAACTCAGGAACGGTAAATGTGAAATACACCATAATCGAACTTAATCTGTATTTAATGTTTCACAGCATTGTGTTAGTTTGAAAAGATTTGGTTGAGCCATACTTTAAATATCATCCGGAAACCTAACAAGTCCCTATTTTCTAAAAGAAAAAGGGCCATAACTCATGAATGGTAAATGTGAAATACACCGTAATCAAACTTAACCTGTATTTTATGGTACACAGCAATGTGTGAAAGTTTGAAAAGATTTGGCTGAGCGGTACTTTAATTATTATCCGGAAACCAAAAGTGTGACGGACGGACATGAGGATCCCTATATATCCCAGACTCTCGTCGAGCGGGGGTATAAAAATTGTAGAAATATGAGAATCAAGGAATGAAAATTGGTAAAATCTACACTTGAAAAGCAGGACATAACAGAGGGAAGTCGTAAATTCAGAAAAATCAACCCCAGTATTCTGACTCCAAACTGAGCATACTGTGTACTTAGCAGAGAACCATCAAATGTGAAGTTTCATAGTCTTTTATTTGACCTGACACAGGATCGATTTCAAGATCTACAGCGCTCAAGCCTAAAATTCAAACCATACACCACCATGGCATTTTTTTAAGCTAAACTTTTGTTATTATTTTTTATGTTAGTGGAGAAAATCTTGATAAAGTTGTATAACTGCCAAAAAAAACCAACATTTTCTGATAATTTTTAGGCATATTTGGTGACAATGAAAATGAATTGAAAATCTGTAGGCCTTAAGTAAAACTGGGACTATGGGAAAGGATGGAACATGTTAGATAGCTATATACAATGTTCTTGTTTCCACATCGTCAGTTATCCACAGTTAACCACGCTCCGATATTCTCCTCTCATCACCCATGGGCAGTGCCGGATTTACCTATAAGCTCGATAGGCTGAAGCCTAGGGCCTCGAAATTTAAGGGGCCTCCGACCAAGGTGTATAATATTTTTAACACTGTTATTGGACTTTCACACTTATGCTGTCATAACGTACTGTACTTTCTAAACAACCCTTCAGTAATTTTCCTTACACAGTTGCACTCCATTTCAGAATATTGCAGAATTTTAAACAACCCTCATCATCTTCGCCTTTATTGAAATTGATTAAACACGCTTCCATCTCCCTCCAGTCGTGAAGGTGGGGAATTGGGAGGGGCCTCATAAGTGGAATAGTCTATGGCCTCTCTTGGAATTGGGAGGGGCCTCACAAGTGGAATAGTCTAGGGCCTCTCTTTATCTAAATCCGGCACTGCCCATGGGTCAATTTAATATAAAACCATGTTTTTTCACGTACTATCCATAAAAGGTATCAAAGTAGTGTAAAATAATTTTCTGGTTCAGTAGAATATAATATAAGTGCAAATAATAAGTTCTCCATTCTGAATTCAGCAGAGGCAATCAGAGGCAAGATAAATTATCACATGACTATGTTGATTTCTCTGTCAGTTTAACCATGTATGATTGAGTGGATAGTATCAGAGCTTGATCAGCTGTGGATTACCAACAAGGACTGTTTCTATGAAGGTCTGATACCTTTTTGTTGGACCACCTTTTATCCTAGATTTAACTGCTACTGTCTTTGGCTTTGCAATCTAAAAAATAATTCAATAAATGTGAATAAATTAATTTGTTGTGTTTAACTAAGAGATTTTGATTGGATAAAAATTTTATGTTATTTTCCATAGAATTTTTTTTTAACCTAAAGTCACATGTTGGGGTCTCCATTGGGATTTTTTTTATTTTAATTCTTTTTAAGCAATTATTATCAGACAAAATATTTTTAGGACAAGAAAAAATTTAATTAGGAATTAATTTATAAGGATTGATCACAATTTTTTGTTCGGTTCATTCGAAATAAACTCAAAAATGTGGTGCACACCCTTGCGTAACCCGCACCACATTTTTGAGTTTATTTCTTCATGAATCGAAAAAAAAATTGAGATCAATCTTTAATTAAATCAAAAATGTTTATTTTAAATCTTCATAACTGAATCTACTAGAAAATACCAAAAAAATGTATTAATTCCTGTTAGTAGAGAGTCTCACTAATTATTACATGTTATACTGGTATACATAGTCAAGGATTACATGTATATAGATTGCTTAACACCTAGAAACAAAGGAATATGTACTTCACATTTCTGGATTTTATGCCATGTTAACTTCCAGGACATACATTAAACTTCATCAAAAGTCAATATGCAGAGACAGATATTTGCAACTCATCTATGCGAGTCCTGGCCTCAGGACACATCACTTTTGTTTGGGACTCCATCATTCTTTACAACAAAAACAACAAAGAATGCAGTAGCAACACTCCTGACTTTTTCATTGAAACTCGTCAAAATTTTATCCTTTAAAAGAATCTCTGAATATTCTAACAGTCTGCATCAAAAACCACTAGCCCTATGCCCCAGTCTAGTAAAAATTGCATAAGATTTGCTTAGTCAAATAGAATTTTTTCTTCTAAAATGCTGTTCTGGCTAGTTTGTCAAAATGCTTTGAGCACAGACTGCTCTAATTTCATAATGTCACATCAAGCCATATTTAATATATCATTGCAGTATTCACATGAATTGATGAAAAAATTTAATTACCAGATATATTTTAAGATAACAAATAAAAATTAGTGACAAAAAGAGTTCATTAAATAACAAATTATCACACAAGTCCAAGAGAAAAAAATTTATCGTGAGACCTATTTTTTCTATAGTAGATACACATGTATGCAGTATTAGTGATACTGCTTTAATATTTAAGAGATTTTATATAATATTGTGAAAATCATTAAAATCGTACTATATTTCTTTTTTATAATGTACATAAGTTTTACATGTGCTTTTGTTAATACACTACCGTCCCTAATTTTCATGGCCTACACAAAAGTTTTTATTGTAATTTTTGGACAAGCATAGATTCTTGTCCTGTATAACCTAGGTGAAAATTTTAAATAAATAATAATAAAGAGTTTGGCCTACCTGCCTACTTCATTTATTTTCAAGAATGTTAGTAGAAAGCAGAGCTCCAGATAATTTTCAAGTCCAAAGGGTAATTACCCCCTACTTTCGAAAATGATGCGTATTTGCATATTTCCTTTGCACTGTTGTACTCTCTACTTCAGAAAAGATTGCTTACATGTACACTTTTAAAATTATGTTGGACACAAGTGTTATTCAATAAACACAGGATGCAAATGAAATGTATATCTCTGTTTAATTTGACACGATTGTGTCATGTTTATTAATAAAATGTTGTAAATATTTTGCTTTTTGCTCGTCGACTTCGGCAGTTTTCATAGCCGTGTTGATAATGTCATCAATGATTCCTTTAACTATACTATCACTAGACACAAATGAAACTGTCAGGAACTTTTAAAAAAGTATATAATTTTCCGTAGCGCCCTTATTCATGTTCTTGCTCATTTTCAACAAACAACGTGTTCCCAAATTCACTTTCGTTTTAGTTCTTAACTAAACCGCATTTATTTGTAATATTGACCGCGATTGGATGATTTATCCTAAACATCCAATCAGATCTCTTTTGACATCGATGCTTAGAAAGGCAAACATTCGGTACCCCTCGGATGTATACACTTTCTCTTTCGAAAAGTATAAAGAGAAGTAATTACGGGGAATTTCTCAAAGTCAAAAATGTATTGTTTATGTACACGATGTATTATCGTCAACAGCGTACAAGTACGCTCCGAATTTGGAAAGTTTGCTTACACAGCAATATGTATGCGTAAATGTACACTCTGATCTGATAATACATGCGTTTTTACTCGTTTTCATAGCGTAAAAAATGCAAATACGCAGCTTATCTGGAGCTCTGGCGGAAAGACAAAAAAATCTTATGATATACATGTACAATGTACTTATACAAAGAACATAGTATTGATTCTATATATATCAGTCATGTTTCATCAAGTATGTCCTTCATTGTAAGATATCACATTAATATTGTATCAACTGTGGCTCTCGGTGTGAAATATCTCATAAATATCATTAAAAATGTGTCATTGTGTGATATCACAGGTATGTATGTACATTAAATGTGTCTCATTGTTAAATACCGGTATCATTCAACATGAGATATCTCATGAATACCGTAAAATGTGCCCATTACCTTTGGCTTTGTAGATTGAAGCTGTGAATCTTTTTTTCTATTCATGCCGAGTTTGATAAATTTCTCTTCATATGAAATCAATCTGTATCCATCTTTGATAAACTTTTACCTATAATAGACAGACAATACTTAGATATTACATAGAAACATGTCTTATTCATAAAGCAGAGATGGCAAGAGAAATCATCGATATTAAAAGGTTGAGCACATTTTTTTTTTACATTTTAAACCTAGTAGTAGGTGATCTGTTTTGTTCCCTTATTAAGAAAAGACAATTTAAACAGTGTTGGTCAAGAATTCTACCAATATCAACAAAACAAACGATGACCTCTAATGTCAAATAAACTGATCACAAGAAAAGCAAAAATACATATGTTGTTATAAATCCAATTCCTGGCTTAGGACAGACACAAAATATGTTGCAGGATTAAATCGGTTAATGTGATCCTGTATATATATACTTTTATCTCTTATCCTAGCATTCATGTATTTTGATTTTATACGATACATTTTATTCATATTCAGGTTCAAAGGTTCTATTAGTCTTACAAATAATTCATTAACAACCTGTGTTGTCTTCATAGATGGTCCTAATTATCTTTTTGGATCTCTTGAACTTTATGACTGCAATACTTGGATACGACGGACGAAAAGTGTACAAGTATTGTTATTTTTTCCAAAAAAGGTTGAAAGTTAACTCTATGATTATGATTTTTTTTCACAAAGGCAATGTCATCACTTGCCGTCCGTCGCATACAAGTATTGTGATCATCAAGTTCAAGAGATCCATCATTTTTGTAGACTGTCAGAGTTGTCTTCGAGTCAAGATGTCCTACATTAGATTCAATGCTTTTGTGATTGTGCGTCCTCAAGAAGAGTATGAAAAAATACTTGCAGAGAAAGAAACAACTAACAAAATACAAAAAGTGGAACTTTAATTTCGACCGGGAGCTGAGGAAAGGCAACTCCAATGCCAACAGGGAAAGAACATTGTTTGGTGAATCTTAATCATTAAGCCAGATCAAACATAATATATAACTTTACTTTCAGGCAATTCCTTTTTGTTTGTAGATCATAAATGTTAGTGAAAACCGATGGGGCAATCAAGAGACACTGGCAACATTGGGCACAAGACAAACAAAATAATAAAAAAGACACAATACAACACAGGACAAGAAACTACTTGGTCGTTGTGGTGTATGTCACTCTGTGAATCGATTGTGGAGTGTTCATGCTTGGGCCTGTCTGTACATTTTGTGGGAATATTCGACCTTAAATGTAGCTTCGAATTGTCAGATGAAGATGGAAAGATTAAAGAAAACACATGACAGATGCATGGGCGTTCTTCATGAGAAATATATTAAGGAAACCACTTTGAGGAACACTACCTCACTTCATAAATTCTGCCAAGCCGTACAACACCAAAAAATGCGTCATCTGTTACATCCGGTCAACGAGTAAAATAGTTCTGCGGTTCCTACCTCTATCTATCTCTGTTTTCGAACATATTAAATTCTTTATAAATAAAAAAGTTGTCCAACGCTATTTCAAACAGAAGTGCTTATGTTTATATTCTATGCTAAAATTTAATAAATTCTTACGCATTTGTTAAAAGAAAAACGCCCGCGAAAATTCAAATTTCTTAAACACAATCACTTAATACCAATTTAAAAGTCTTTGGTTTGACCCGACTGGGGCTGGAACAAACGATCTACCGCACTCGAGGCGAGCACGCTAACCATTACACCATCGATGCGGTTCACTTAAAATTTACGGACAGTTTCTTGTAGCATAGTATGCTTTGTAATGTTAATTATGTTAGCAGCTGATATGTGAACATGGCTGGTGGTAAGGAGATTGAGGGGTGGGGCACAGATAACCGAGAACGAGAGCCAGTAACTAAGAATGAGGACTCCGACGATCGTATCACAAGGAAAAGCGAGGCCAAAACGTTATACACATGTATATATCTACACACGCTTATACACATGTCTTACGTCTATCCCTAGATTTGCCTTACGAGAAAAGGTAACACTACGATTATTGAAGCTCCTTTTATAGGGAGTGGATGTGGTCGAGTGGTCTAGGGCGCTGGACGTAAGGCTAAGCGAATGGTGCTGCAGTGTATCAATGGTGTGGGTTCAAATCCCGTCGAGGGAAGAACAAAAATTTGACAGCTCTAAAATCTAATTCTAACACTTTGGTTTAATTTTCAGACGCATATATATATATTGATTGATTGAAGCTGACGTCCAACGGCCACATAATTTTTGAATGCATATTCGATTATAGTCAAGAGGAGAACAATCCGTGATTGAAAAATGATACAGAAATGAAAGGGAATGGGACAACTGGCTGGGGAATATCGAAATATATGGAGTGTTGAATATGGACGAAAAATTAGCATGCACCCACTCTTATTCGACATACATTTACAAAAGAGGTTTTCATTACGTGTAGTGTAATGGTTAGCGTGCTCGCCTCGGGTACGCGAGTAGATCGTGGGTTCGAGCCCCGGTCGTGTCAAACCAAAGACTATAAAATTGGTATGTGTTGCTTCTCCGCTAAGCACGCAGCATTAAGGAGTAAGAGCAAAGACTGGTTGGCTCGGAATCAGAATAATGCGTCCGAGTGGAGCGACATGTCTATCCGCGGACTGTTGTTTCAGTGAGCTAGCACTATAAAAACCCAACTCAGCGTGTTGGTCTAGAACAATCAAAACGTCATCATTATCTCATTGAAAATTAACTTGTTCTCGCCATGATATAGCTAAAAATTTGCTGATTTGGGATTAAACATCATTCACTCACTCACTCGATTTATGAACAGTGAGGTTGTGCATTCATGTATCTAAATACGCTCTTTAAAATTAATCAAGAAGTGGGCGGAAAAGTTAGAAGTTTTTAAAAAGTTCTGTTAATTTTATTTTAAATGGAATAAGATTTATTTTTACAAACAAACAAAAATATATCAGAAATATCGAAATCCTATATTTATTGTCTAAAAATTGTTCTTTAATTAAATTTTCAGAGAAAAATATATTTCTACAAAATTATTTTGAATTGTTTAAAATTTTCAACAGTGTACAACGGTATTTTATATTAATAAAAACGTGAGACAATCGCCACGGAAACCTGACCATTTAACAATATATCATCATTAAAATATATTCTAATTTCAATTGACTTCCAGTTATTTTGCAAAATATCTATTAGAGGTAATTGAAATTTGGCATCAATAAACAAAAATCTACTAATATCGCCTCCTAGGGACGCACTTGTAGTACAAGATTACGTATCATTGTGTGAATTTTCTTATCTTTCATATTTTACCGTTTAAGGTGAGAATTATCATATGTGATCTACCTGTCCTGTCAATCATTTATCATGTCTTCCGACCGATCAAACTTTCTCCCACTACAGCTATATCAGAAACGTAAACAGCCTCGATAGACGCCACGTATAGATAAGGAACTTCCTAAGGCGGTTTGAAAATTTGAGTTAAATTGGAAGATTCGAATGTTTAAAATTTAGAATCGGACACAAGGCCGTTACGAACAACATTATTTAATGAAAATGATTTTCCGTGTTGTGGTTTGTCTAGGTTTAGCACTAATTAGCACAATTTTAGCACAAGATGCATTAGGAGATTCAGGTTTGAAAATTGACACTATGCAAGCTCCACCCGCGGACTGTCCACGAAAAGCGAAAAAACACGACATGTTGGTTTTACATTACCAAGGATTCTTCGAAAATGGGACTAAATTCGATTCAAGGTATGTAGCTCTATTGAAATTGATACAACTTTTCAAAATTTTGATTGCTGCGATTGAAGAAAAATTAAACAAGGATGCTTTATTACAATTACCAGAGAGACTTATAAGCTTCTGTATTTACGACCATGCATTATGGGGAGTTTGAGGTGCGGGGTACCTGTGTGGTTGAGTGGTTAAAGGTCATAGACTTATGTCCACAAACCTAACACCACTGATGTAAGCTCGAGCATCGAAACCTACTTCAAGTGTTAATATTGGCAGACATCTACATATGGCCGGGATTTTCATCAGTCAGTGCGCTATATCTTTCGATCCTGGTTTTCATTCGACATTAATTCTGAAAATAAAACTAAAACGTTGATGGACAACAATTCCACCAATGTGGATAAAATGAACAATCACTTTTCACCTCAAATTACTGAACATGAATAAGACCACGATATATGACATTGAAAATCCAGGCCCTGGTTTGGGACAGGCACACACACGTGGCGTGGTTAAACCAGTTAATGGGATCACAAACTCTCTCATCTTGATATTCAGTCTGGTAGTCACATATCTAAAAAAAAAATCACTGAAAGTGACGATTTACACCCATAGACTACAAACAAAACCAAACCATGTGCTATACTGTGTCACGTGGTTATTGTTGCTATCTGAATACCACAGGCGCTCGTGGCATGGACTCACCACCCCCCTTTTTTCTAACTTTCTGTTTACAAATTTATTTTCAATAAAATTTCTTTATTTCTTAAAATTTCTTTATTTCTTTGAGAAATAAAGAAATTTTATTGAAAATAAATTTGTAAACAGAAAGTTAGAAAAAAGGGGGGTGGTGAGTCCGTGCCACTAGCGCCTGTGTCTGAAACATCAGCGAAAAAACTCTCCGTAACGAAAGGAGTCTGCTGAAAAGTGAAAGTATTAAACGTAAAACGGTTTTGGTACGGAAATTACAAATATTTATTCATGCTGCAATGAATCGACTATATTTCATGTAACATATCTTCTACGAAAGATACACATTTGTCATCTTATGGACGCGTCTTCCATTGGGTTCTGGGGCTGTCGTGGCCGTGATCGTATGGTAGTTGGATTTACAACAACCTCTGCAATCATTGCCTATCACCACTGATGTTGTGAGTTCGAATCTCGATAAGGGCGAGGTGTACAACATTATGTACATTTTTTGTAGTAATATTTGTCGGCGACTTGCGACTGGTCGGTGGTTTTCTCCGGGTCCTCCGGTTTACTCCAATAAAACTGACCACCACGACATAACTGAAATATTGTTTCCTCCACCAATAAAACTGAGAATTTTTTTTATATACATTTGTATATGAAATAGCATTGCAAGTGGTGTTAAACACCCATAGCCCATACACATGTCATAGACTATAGCATACGTTAAACACCGAAAATCTTTGGATTTAAATCTTTGGATTTGTTTATATTAGAAGAAATACTTTCGTGCATGGTAATAAAATATATGTATAAGCAATATCAATATAAAATCGTCAACAGCTATTAAAAAGGAAAGTTTAGTGACAAAAAAAAAGAAGAAAAAATAGAAAGACAGAAGAAACATTTTTGGTTATTTACTGTGTCCCATAGCTTGTCAGGAATTGCTTTGCCTTATAAGGTATTACAATGCACTTTACTGACATGTATCGTACATAAAACGGTAAATAGGACAACTTGTCTGAAACTTAGATTGAAAAAAAAGTAAATAATTCATAATAGTATGAATAATTACATTTTGATGGAATAGAAATTTCATTGTTTTAAATGAAGCAAGGATTTCACACACAAATCATTGAATGAAGCACGTACTAAGAAGACAAGTCGTCAAATATAATCTCCTGAAATCACCTTATTTTAGTGCAGTATATACATTAAAATTAATCATAATACATTAGTACTAAATGTCCTGTATTTTAACATATATATAAACATATGAATACATTTCCTCTACCTTTTATGTTACCACTATTGACAGAAAGAACATCAATTTTTTTTCATACATCGTATTGCATAAATGAGCATAGCCAGAGGCTAATTTGTAGTTGAAAGAAAGCGATACAGCTATATATAGATATATACAAAATTATGTTGACCTTTCTATGGATCTGAATTTACAAAAGAATGTGAACGCATGTAATAATGAAATAAATCATTTTTCGTTTGTTGACGTTATAATTGACCATCTCTTAAGACTTGAGAGAAAGTTAGAAAATATTTAACAGCCCCTGATCAGAGAGAATGTTTACTCATCCAAGGAATACAGAGATGACAAAAATAATTATATTTTTGATCTAAACATGTAAATGAAAATATAAATTCAGTATTAGGGCTTGTATTTAAACATTATGGCCTGAATCATATCACATCCCCACATTTAGCTTTCTTCTGCTCGTACTCACGTACTGAGTTTATTTGTTGCTCTATAGCAAAACTCAAATTTACATCTTTTAGCAAAAACTAAAAACCACATATATTTATTTTTTGCAAAATAGACCTGATTTTTTTCTACCATTGAAATCAATGTTAGTTTTTTGTGTGTCGTTGTTTGCTTTGTTTTGTATTTGCGAGTGCATAGTCAAAAAGGATTCAACAATCATCTAATTTTAATTATTGTCATTGAAATAGTACTTAACTTTACATGTTTATCTATATAGAATTTGATTAATTAAATGTACATTTATTTATAATTTTAGTTATGAGAGAGTGGGAGCTGTCCCGTTTCAGTTTCAGTTAGGAATTGGTGCAGTTATAAAAGGATGGGAGACCGGTTTACTCGATATGTGTGCCCAAGAAAAAAGACGTTTATCTGTTCCATCTAAATTAGCTTACGGAGAAAAAGGATCAGGTATGATATACTACATTGTATTTCACATAGGTGAAAAACACAAACTAGTTTTTCATTGTTTTGGGGTTATTGTTAGGGCTATGGTGATTAACGCCACTTTCAGCAATATTTCAGTTATATCGTGGCGGTCAGTTTTATTGGTGGAGGAAACCGGAGTACCCAAATCCAACTACATGTACCATACGATCACGACCACCGTGGGACGACGACCCCTCTTTCATTGTTTTAATAATTAATATAGATATTAAGATATTTTTAAAAATTCAAAATGAATCAGAATTTTATCCTTTTAATTATCGATCATAAAGATTAGTTAATTTGGAATAATTGGAGGAAATATTATTGCTGAACTGTCCTCTATAAATGTTAAGATCACACTCTTATGAGTTTTGACCGTTTCCTCCACCAATAAAACTGACCACCACGATATAACAGAAATATTGCTGAAAGCGGCGTTAAACACCATAAACCTACACATAGACCTTCTGAGTTTTCGAAATATCGTTGATATCGTATACTACTTACTATTAGAGCTTTTGTTGGTGTCTGTACTTAATGTGAAAATAAAACGAAATAAAAACAATGAGACAGATTTAAATGATAAAGAAAAAACCCATAAAAAATAAAAATAAATAAATAAGAAATAAATATTAATAAATAAAAAAAAAACAATAAAAAACCAACAATAAACAAAAACAAACAAACAAACAAAAACAGAAGAAACAAGTAGACGTGTCTTCGGTTGTAGTTCATAGTTCTCTGTTTTATTGTTTTATTTTGATAGTTTATTTTGATCATGTAAATTCTTAGATAGATACATTGTTTATCAAGTTTATTATTTTAACCTGATTATTTATATGCTTATCCAGGTGAAGTAATCCCACCAAACTCTAACTTAGTTTTTGAAATAGAACTTCTTCAAATACACGATGGACCTAAACCACCAAATGTGTTCAAGATGATCGACATCGACAGTGACAACTTCTTAACGAGAGATGAGGTAAGATCCATGTCGTTTGTACTGTAATAGTACATCTTCATTAGCCAGAGCACAGGCGCTCGTGGCACGGAAATACTCCCCCACCCCCCACCCACCCTTTTTAAACTTTCTGTTTACATATTTTTTTTCAATAAAAATTTCTTTATTTCTTTATTATTTTACCTCTCTTTCCTTATTTTAACTTGTTCGTGTCCTTATTCATACAATCTTACATTAACAGCAACTTACGCGTGTCCACCTAATATATATATATATATATATATATATATATATATATACTAATTATCTACAAGGCAAACAACTCCGAATGTTTAAAAATCATACACCTGCTCGTTTCGGGTATATATATAGTACATTTAATGCTCCTTATGTCCATAATGTCATTCAAACTAGGACATGCATATATTCCTACGCTACTGAGTAAACAGTGTTCATTATGAAATATTTAAAAAGAGGAATTTTATCATTTTAACTTATTTCATTCCATTTTCAGCTTATAATGTACCTGTCCCACCAGGCCGCTCAGCAAGGGATACCAGTAGACTTAGCATCACAACAACAACACAAGATACTCCATGATCTGTTTGAAGTTGAAGATAAAGACAAAGATGGAAAAATATCACATGATGAATTCACTGGACCAAAACATGATGAATTATAGCTTAAATCTCATTACTAGTATTTATTAAATTGTTTTATATTAAAAATATTTAATTTTTTCTTCTATATATGCGAATGCTTATTGTAAACATTTTGACGTTATGTAGGATATGACTTCCAGGGGCGGATCCAGGATTTCAAGTTAGGGGGGGGGCGCACTTAAAACAATTGTGTCGAGCGGAGGGAGGCGCGAAAATGTTTGGGGTATTTCGTGTGAAAAATCACGATTTTACGCCAAAAAATCATATTTTTTTCAATTTTAGGGGGGCGCGCGCCGGGTGCGCCCCTCCCCCCCTGGATCCGCCCCTGACTTCCCTCCCTTGTTTTATGTTCGGTATAGCCACATTGTTATATATTATTATGAAAAGAATGTTTATCCAGTGATAGCCAACAATTCCACCAATTCCAACAAAAAGAACAACCATCTGTCACCTCAAACCATTGAACACGAAAAAGATCTGAACATATGGATTTCGAAATCCGGGTTCTGGTTTGGAACAGGCACACACATGTGACGGGGTTGAACTTGACCTGTTAATGGGATTCCAATCTTCCAGTGTATGGTTTGACTCTCTTGTTTTATGGTCAGTATAGTCCTAGTACTATGTGACTTTACAAGTCGGGCCGAGTGAGTGATTGTTATATAACGACAAAGGAGCATTTCTCCCAGCTATATAATGGAGAGAACAAGTCATATTCGATGAGAGGATGATGATGATGTCTGCTTTGTCATAGACTATCATATTTAGTTGGATTTGAATAGTGGTAGCTCTCATAGTAATCCACGGTGAGATATAGTCGCTCCACTCGGACACATTATCTTGATTCCGAGACAACCAGTATTTGCTCTGGCTACTTAATACAGTGTGATTAGTGAAGAAAACACATATATACCAATTTCATTATCATTGTTTTGACCTGACCGATGCTCGAACCCAGGATCTAAGGCACCGCACTCGAGACCAGTACGCTAACCATTACACCAATGATCAAGTTCCCGTTGTGTAAGGTTTTCCTGTCCTTTTCTATGGTCGGAAAAGGCTAATCTCGTTGAGATTAGGATTACGAAGACATTTTCTGTCTGTATCTACATCCTAGATACAGACAGAAAATGTCTTCGGAATCCTAATCCTAGATACAGACAGAAAATGTCTTCGGAATCCTAATCTCAACGAGATTAGGTAAAAGCTTAGTACATGACTCGATATTTCAGGTCCGAATTATGTTTAAACAATTGAGATTGCTTTCAGTAATGGTATACATAATACATGTTATAGTTACATGGACTATAAATATCCTACTTCATTATGTTGACTAATTTGTTGTCGTCTCTCGTATAAGATAATTCATTCAAGAAACTAGAATCGTCATATTTAAACCAATGATCGTTCCAATAATCTTAACAATTAATGTTTAATGACAAATAACAAAGGAATCCAGTTCGAATTTAAAAAGCTTGAAGATACCAAAGGGACAATTTAATTAAAATTGAAGATACCGTATGGCGTTACGTCAGGTTTCATAATTTAAAATGAACCTACCAACTCTATATAAAAGTATCAAAACTGAGAACACACCAAGAGCTGTTGTCTGATTGGTCAGTATATATTAATGTCTTGCATATAATTGGACGGTGAAAGATAGTTGTAAGGTTGTAACGGAATGTTGTTTATAGATGTTAGTGCATCGCAAAAGAAAAAAAAGATACAACAAAGTTAAACATCTGATTTTAATTGAATTGCTAAATATGACGGGGGTAATCAGAAGCCAATACTCGTAGTTGGACAGACAATACAAATGCATGGTCATGCAAAATGAAAATGGACAAAGCAGACTATATATAGAATAGTCCACAAAACACTACACAGAAAACCACAGATTGGGAAATGCGAAGCCCACTAAACCCGGATGTAAACTCATGTGCTCATGACATTCTCTATCCAGAGTTGTCGTTCCTGCTATGCTAGAGTCTAGCATAGCAGGAACGACAACTTTGGATAGAGAATGGTGCTCATGAATAGTAAGCAGTTTCTACTCAACTAGTGACACGTGTACTGCTAATCACGTGATAAGTCATGAACGAGGAAAGGCGTACATGTAAGCTGCTGTTATCATAATGTAGTATGGATATTGACACGAACACGATAATAAAGGAAAAGGAGATGCATAAATAAAAAATATTGAAAATAAATATGCAAGCAGAGTAAAAAGGGGGATAATTCCAGGCCACAAGCGCCTGTGAGGAACTGAGCTATCTCAAAAGAAAATGTATATCACTTGTCATGACAACGATTTGTTGTCACTCGTGAAATGACATTTTGAGACGTTCCGGATTAAGTGCAAAGTATAACAAAAGATGCAAAATTAATTAAAACTGAGCAATTGAAACTTAATCTCCTTAATTTGACTTCAAATAACTAATTTGACAATGAGAACATATTATTATTGAATTAAATAAAAGTTCCCGAAAGAACTGAATTCACATTAAAAACATTTTAAATAATTTTGATAAAATCTACACTACAAGAGAGACACGAGGAAAGCATCCATCTCCATTATTGTAATGTTTTTTTCTCAGACTCTCAGTAAGTAATAATATTAAATTTTCACTTAAGATACGTTATTAAGTTGTCAAGTGCCACTCAAATATGCTATCCACATTGTTTCGACTACATTGTAAAGGGAGTCATTTACGATGTATCTAAAAAGTGAGTGCAAACTCGACGAGTAGGCCTACTGCACCTCATAATTCAAAATGAGTGCGAAAAAGTCCCAATCTACAGATGGGCAGTACTCTTAGCCTCTTATCAATAACCATTTCAACGTGTGCTTAGCATGATTTGCTGAGTGGCTTCCATTAATACGGTTAAATTAATCTTATAATACTGTCCAGGGGCGGATCCAGAGGGGGCGCACCCGGCGCGCGCCCCCCTAAAATTGGAAAAAATATGTTTTTTTGGCGTAAAATCGTGATTTTTCACACGAAATACCCCAACAATTTTCGCGCCCCCCTCCGCTCGGCGCAATTTTTTAAGTGCACCCCCTAACTTGAAATCCTGGATCCGCCCCTGCTATCATCAGTGTGCCCTACAATAAAGTAACAAATACAGACAAGAAACAACCACCCACATGGGTTTCAATTAGAGTGAGTGAGTGATTGTTGCTTAACGCCAACTCAGCAAATTTTCAGCTATATATCATGGCGAGGACATGTTAATTTTTAATGAAATGATGACGAGGTCCGCTTTGTACTAGACCAACACGCTTAGTTGAATTGACAGTCCGCGGATTGACATTTCGCCCCACTCAGACACATTATCCTGATTCCGAACCAACCAGTCTTTGCTCGTTCTCTTTAATGCTGTGTGTTTAGCGGATAAACAACAAATACCAATTTTATAGTCTTTTATTTGACACGATCGGGGCTCGAACCCACGATCTACCGCACTCGAGGCGAGCACGACCATTACACCACTGATGCGGTTGGTTTCAGTTAGACATTTGTAAGTCAGATTAATTGACAGTTTAATAAATAAATAACTTGAAATTCATTTTTCTTCAGCTGGTAGTGAACTGTTCACAAGTTTATGTGGGATTAGCGGATGAGCGAGACATCACAATTCCTTGCTAATGTGAATTGTTTATGAAAGAAGCGCGGATGAGCACGCGGGGTACGGGTGGGACTGACTTTGCAAACCCGGGGTTTTTAAGCACCCGACGGGTGACAACACTTCCATCGAGTCAAGGATGGAATTCCCTGGTGTGACTCGCCGATATCAGGTGAGTTGGCAGGTATGCTCTGAGTGAAGTTTCTTCACAGTATGATGTTTTACAGAAACGTTATCATCGACGTGTAGATATTATGCAAATTAGCCAAGGCTGTACTATAGTATTGAATTCCTTTCCGCACGGACGACTTTGGCAGTTGGTATATAAAGAAAATTTTAGGGTCCTTGATTAATGCGACGTTGGTTACAAATGTAATACGACAAAAATTCGTACGCACGTACCGTCCCCTCAGTCCAGAGTAATTATATCAATCGAATTTCAACTACTCGTCACATTTTGAATTTTTTGAGGGGTAGAAGTGACAGCTTATGAATTAATTTCTTATGTCGATATATATTAAATGCTGTGCGATCTTGTTCCGAACGCACAACCCTACACTGTGTTTAGTTTTATTTACTTTACATTATTTTAGTTAAGGAAAAAAATATTTTTTTGGAGTCCGAGTGAAACGAGGGAGAAAATAATAAGTAACATGCGCTAATTGTGTCTGATTCGTTGTAATTAGTTAATGTAATATGCTGTGAGCTTATGATTAAAGACTATCTTAATACACGAGTACAAAAACAAGGACGTAAAAATATTATAAAACAACTATTTTCTATTTTCGTATCATACGATATTTATAATGGGGAACCAGGTCGACTAGCAAGTAAAATGAAAGAGAAACCAGTCGCATATCCGGTTACTTTGATCGATCACCGATTTATTAGAAGATCAATTTACAACAACAGGTGAGAAACGTGGATTAAAAAAGTTCTGCAAACTTTAGTTAGTTACTTAGAATTGTATTTGGTTTCAAAGCATTTTAAAGGTGATTAAAACAACTCGTAGAACTGATTTAAAAAAAACCTATGCATCATATTTTGACCCCAACAATTATTTATAAATCATTAAATCGAACTCGTACAGAATGACAGTCACGACACTGCCAGGTCAGGTCGACAGGTTAAATGACATTAAAAATGGGGAAAATAATATAATTTTTGTTATATTCTTTATCCTTGCACTCAATCTTCGGTCTTATTTTTATGTAAAGTTTATTATGTGGACCGCCATCGATTCATGCATGGCCATATTTCAGTCCATTCAACTCGTTGAATTTCTTTTATTTAAAATAAAAGCAGAGGATTCATTTGACCCTGAATCCATATGTTTGCTATGGTTCTATCTTTGTTACTCCCATGGAATATCAGCTCTATGCCACTAGTTTATTAAGAGGAACCAAAAATAGTGGATGAACACGCCTGTGAGTGTGACCATCAAAAAACCCCTTTTAGTTTTTTACTACCATTTGCGTAATATGGACACATATTTTTTGTTTTCATTTGTCCAATCAGTTCATGAGAGCTACTGTTAGCATTATTTTAAGCAAAAAAATAGCTAATTGAGTGTTTTACATGATACCCTGTACCCATTCTCATGGGCGGTCATGGCACAGGCACTAGTTTCTATCAACAGAGGAAAATCAACTTTCCATGTAATGTAAAAAGCAAGTTTTTGTGCCATATGGTCCAACCATTCAAGATTGAATATTAAATTTATTTTATAGTTGTCTGAAATATGACAGGACTCGCGTTACAGGGTGATTCGGGCAAAGAAGTCCCCTTGGGAAGATTGACTTTGTTTTTTTGTTGGTGAAAAGTGAAGTGGAAGTCGCCTTGCAATTTTGAATAGTCGCATTATGTCGCCCAAGTATTTTTGCCACATGTCACGTTAGAAAATGGCGAGATTGTGTGTATTGAATTCCATTTGATTCATTATGCACTTTGATGGTGACTTTCTTAAGAACAAACTTTTTATTCGTGCAATAGCAAACAAATATGGTGCAATATACAGTACAGCTCAAGACATAGTCTGATAAATGCCAGGTATTCCTCCAATACCTGACATGAAGTCATAAAACTGGACCTCTGTGGTTATCTAATATACAAATCATCAATTAATCATCAATTAAGATATTTTCTGGTGAAGCCACAGGTAAAATTTACCTGTTCACCTGGGCAGGTAGAAAATACATGTACAGGAAATGATTATTAATTAGTGTTTGATAACACACTAGCATGTACAATGTAATAAAATTTAGAAATTTAATTGAAATATTACTTTTTGAAAAAAAGATATCAGAATAAATAGGAAAATATTTGTAAAATTTTAATTATTTGTAGTAAAGAATAATTATAATTATTGTTTTTTGTCATGAAATTGTAAGAGACATTGAACTGAAAATTTAAAACAGTGCATACCATGCATAAAGTTGTAATTTTGTAGATGTTCCTTTCATTTGCATCAATTTATGCAGAAAAAATATTTGCATTTAAAAAAAGATAAACAAAATATGAGAGGCTCAGAAATTTAAATTATGAATTTACACATGTCACAGTTTAAAAAATAATTTAGTTATATTTTAACTTACATAAAATATAGTTTTGCAGTCAAAATTCAAACCTTACATTTGAAAAATCAAAATATATTGATAATTGTGTAATTATGTGATAATTTTCTAATTACAGATTTTCATAGATATATAGAAGTAAAAAAAAATACCTGAAATAATTAGCTTTGAAAGAGGTGTTTTTAAAAGATATATTTAATGTAAAAAAATCAAAATTTAAATAAATGAGAAATTAAGAATGAAGGGGATTGGGATAATCTTTTATTTATTGTTTTCTAATTCTAGATACACCAGCATAAGATTCTTTTGGAAATATTTTGGTAGCCTTTAAAAAGGCTGTTTTGTAAAGAAATTCAAAGTACAATTAAAAATTAATTTTATATGGTTTATAAATTTATGACCAAATATTCTTTACCTAGGAATTGATTTTAATTAATCATTAAAAATATTATATGAAATCAGTTCTTAGTGTTCTTTTTGTGTAATAATTTTAGACAATTTTCTAGTAAAATTTTATTCAAATTTAACTATATACAATCTTTATTCTCATAAACCATCGTAATACATTGGTATAGAGATACAATATTATACAGAAAATAAATAAAAACAATAAATACAATAATAAGAATAGTAATTACCCAGGAGGTAGTAAACTAGAATTAATGTTTCTGATCAACTGACAGAGTTTCCTTAATTTTGATTGTGTTTTACTACTTATTATTTCTTTAAAATTCAAAACATTAATTCTAGTTAAGTACCGCTTTTCAATGCATGATTCTCTTTTGTCATGGAAATAACTGCATCGCATTATATAATGAAATTCGTCCCCAATTTGATTTTCTTGACAGAGTTGACATTTTCTATTTTCCCTTGCGATATTATTCCATCTTCCAGTTTCTATGGGTAATTTTGTATTGGTGGTTCTAAATTTGCAAAAAGTGAAAATGTCTTTATTTTCTAAAATATTAAAATAGTTTTCAAATTCGAATATTTGTTTATAAAGTCTGTAGTTCAATGCCTTTGGGGAATTTTCTAAATTGCTATTCTATTCTTGTAAAAAATGATCTCGGAGACGTAATTTCACATAAGCGATCACCCACTCAGTATTAAAGTTTATATTCTGAAATGTCCATACATTTGATAAGCCACAATTATCCAATATATCTTTTGCAAATTTTACCCAAGGAGCAGATATATTTCCATTACAAAAAAAACTATGCAAAAGTTTATAAGATATGGCCAACAGCTTGGAAGCTTTTCCAGTAAGTAATTTGCACCAATAAGATATTACTCTAGTTTTTATATCTATGTAAAGTGGAAAGCGACCAAGCTCGCCGTATATCATAAAATTTGGCGTGCTTTGCTTCAAGTGAAGTATTAATTTGCAGAATTTCAAATGAATTTTTTCAATTACATAATTATCACTAAATCCCCAAACTTCACAGCCATATAGTAATATAGGTTTTACAATTTTGTCAAATAAATCTAACAAGCATTCGATTGATAGATTATGTCTTTAACTTAATAAAAGCTTAAATTCTTGAGCACAAAAATATTGAAATGTTTGACAATTAAGAGTGTGGTTTCTAAACAAAGGACATCAAACAAATTGTCTCAAAACTTACAAATTATTTTCATTGTAATAAATATATTTAAATCTTCATTTCTTGATTTTTTTTAATTAAATCATCAAAATTATATACTTTTATCTTTGTGCTGGTAAATGAAACTGAATCAACTGCATTTTGCTAATAATTTTTCTTTTGCTTCATAATTTATACATTTATAACTACATAGTGCAGATTGAATACAGTTTTGTTCTCCAGTCTTAAAGGTGACCATTAAAACAAGACACATGATGAACTTGATGCTGTTGTGACAGTATTGGTAAAACTAAAAACACCAACAACTGTTTTCCCAATAATTATTCCAACAAGATAAATAATACAAGTGACAAATTCAGTAAACAATGTAAAAACTACAAAAAAATCTATCAAAATGTGTGGTTTTTTTTAAATACATGAGTTGCGGTCCATACATTTACTCAAGAATACCACAGAATACCCAAGAACACCCCCATATTACCAGAGTTCGCGAAATTACATATGGGTTTGGTGGTCATAGTGGAAAAAATGTCAATCCTCATTAATTTTCTATTGCAAAATACCAATCTTGTGTCAGTCCTTAGGAAAATCTGCCAAAATTTTGCTGGTCATGTCTGACAGGGCTGACACATTTCGCAAACTGTGATATTACCCAAGAATACCTTCAGAGGACCTGTGAATATCCCTGAAAGACCGAGAAACAGATATAATTTTTTATTTCCCCGAAACAACGAAAAACTACCAAAATCTTATTAAAATGATAACGATGAAAATTAATGGCACAATTTCCTGACATTATGTCAGGAAATTGTGTCATTAACAGCTGTTACATGCAGTAACAGCTGTTACATGTTCAAAATAGAAAATTGCGCACAAAAACAACAAATAATTATTGCATGGCTTGGTATAGGGAAGCTCGCGGAAGTAATCAAGACCAATCTCGGTGATCAATATAATTAATTATTTCTCAAAATATTAAACAACAAAAGTATATTATTAGACAAACATAGTGTGTAATTCCAAATTTTAGAGAAAACCAAAAAAATTATAACAATTTCAGGATAAAAAAAATGAAGAAAAATACGACGACATAAAGATTGGCTTGTATTTTAATAAGCATAGATATTCAGACAACATTGAAAGTGAAACCATTTTACTCAAAAAACGTCCTTTCCTATAAAACCCTCAAAAATACAAACCGGGTATATTTCTTTATTTCGATCTATATTTTGTTGAATAAGCATGAAATATAACAAGGAGAAATGAAATGGAGTCATGCCTTTGTTATTCTTTTTTTTTTCATACAAAAATTATTAATAAAATTTAATCAGCGTAATCAGTATGTGGAATTCACCACATTTACATGTATGAAATCAACATTAACAAAGTCTCCAAAATTAAGAAAAAATACCTTAAAGTAAATACTATTTAATAACAAAAATTATAATAAAAAATATAAATGAAAATAGAACTAATGGTCAATAGTTAAGAAGTACATATAATAATTCAATCAGCATTGCCTTCTGTGAAATATCTCCGTCAACAGAATAAGAAAAAAAAAAATCAAAATCTTTCAAGATATTTATATTATTTGTATTTTGTGGTATTCTTGGGCATTCAAAGGATATTCTAACGGTATTCAGGGGTATTCTTGGGTAAATGTATGAACCCCATGAGTTGCAAAGAAACAAATATATTTATATATACATTTTTCATATGTTCCAAAAATGTACAAAAGACAAACTTATAACATTTGCCTAATAGCAACACCTGTAAATACATTAGTGGTATTTTTGCATTGTGTATAAGTACACCTACAAAATCATTGAAAAATATGAAAGCTTCATGGTATTTTGAAAATTCATTATATGAAATTTGTTTCAAATGCTTTATTTTTTTAAATGTAATTGATTTATACATATATAAGCCCTAACTTTTTTTTTATTTTGTGCATAATTTTCCAATCTTATTCTCAATGAAATTATTCTACATATAACTTTAAATACAAAGGTATGTCACCTGTGAGTGATGGTTTTACCTGTACAGGTAATTAGTCATTTCCTGTTGTATATTGGAACCACAGGTGATACTGTGGAGATGGGTACTATTAATTAAATCACAAAGCAATAAATACCTGGCATTGGATGCCAGGTATTTATCAGACTGTGCCTTGAGCTGTACTGTATGAAGGGGACGCAGTCTTGTACAGTGCTATGAGAAATGTTGAGCGGAGCTATTTTCCATTATTATTTTTTCTCATCATCTATTATGCAAAATTATAAAAATGACATGTCTTTCTTTTGCTGAAGAAATTAAAAAAATTGATTGTTACATTTTTTTGTGGTTCTAGGTCAAAGAATTGTTATTTTCAAGGAAAAAGAAGGAGGGATGGAGGGAGGGGGAGATGGGTTCTACATATAAAAATTCACAATCAATTCATGCAAGAGTAATACATATACTATTGGTGATTTTAATTTGATGCACTGTAGGAAATTATGTCCAACAATAAACATCAAAATCAAGCTAACTTCTTTTAAACTTGGGACAGGTGACTTCAGCATAGCAATGAAACAAAGTTTTATGGGACAGGTGACTTCAGCATAGTAGTGAAACAAAGTTTTATGGGACAGGTGACTTCAGTATAGCAGTGAAACAAAGTTTTATGGGACAGGTGACTTCAGCATAGCAGTGAAACAAAGTTTTGATTTAACTGTAGAATCTCCTAGAAGTCTTCCCACTTCTCTCTGTTTTCTCCCAGTTCTCCCTGTGAGTCCTCTGAAAGATATATCACTAGGAAAAATGACTTTGAAAGTAGTGAGAGCCCTGTATGAAAAATTTCTATGAAAACAACTTTTCCATATTTCTGTTGTAACCTGCAGGATTGATCAATCAATACTCTATTGCTGCCAATGTTCAGAATAAAATGTCTTCCGATTTGAAAAATTAACAAGATCTTTAATTATGTCAATGAACCACACAACCTTTTGCACAGAAACTTTGGAGGAATGATATGTGGCTGTATGATACTCATCCCTCATTTTGTTTCAGTCTCGATATTCAATGTGGCCACCATAGGCTTATGGCTAGAGTAGTATATATGCTAGTTTGGAATAGAAAAGTAACTTGTATCTTATATTTTAGAAAGGTACTTGATACAAAATTATGTGATAAAGTTTGTCAGAGACTTGGGACAGATCAGTGGTTTTCTCAGGTACTCCGGTTTCCTCCACCAATAAAACTGACCGCCATGATATAATAGAAATATTGTTGAAATATTTGTAGAGTTAATAAATGCCAGTTCTGGTTCATACAAGAATCATGAAAATACTTCTAAAATATACAAAATGTGTATCACATCACTAACATAAACAAAATTTTACATTTTATTTACATAATATTAGTAAGAGTTATCTATCTTGATATATATTTTGTGTTAGTTTAGTTTAACATGTACACAAGTCAAAACCAGTTGATTTGTGGTACTTTTGTATGTTCTTACACTAATTGTTCTTTAAAAAAATTCTAGAAAAATGTCATGTACATTCAGTCTATGAATTTAGACTTCAGAAGTTACTGGCCTATATTTAAGAAATAGGAAATTTTAAGAACAATTACAGTGAAACATCTATAAAGCTCACTGGCCCAATCAGATTTGTACTGACCAGGGGCAATAAGATCAATGCTAAAGTTGTTGACTGTTCAATGACTTATACATTTTTCTTCATATAAGTAACAAATACTGGAAGAGATTGTTCTATGGAACCGAAAAATGAATTATGTAAATCCAGTATCATTATTTTGTATCCTAAATTTATTCTTGATAACTAATTACCTTGTAAAAAAGTCTTAATTTTGCCTCAAATTTCTATAAATTTATTGCAAAAAAAAAACTTGACAAATTTCATGAGAACCACTAGTAACCAATTTTTTCTACAAAAAACAAATGATTATTATTGTGATGAAGGAGGATACTTGAACAAATTGAGTTATTGCTATGTCTGAATATTTGTTCATCAGTCTACAGGTCCACTATTTTTGGTAAAGAGCATTGGCATGATTGAAGCACATACATGTATATAAATGGAAATAATCCGGTGTTGGTGTACTTATTCCTTTTCATGTTCTGGACAGAGCTTTCATTGTTTTATGGAAATATTAGGGTAAAAATGTTAAAGTGTGAAGAAAGATTTTGATAATTAGCTCATTTATAAAAAAATATGTTGAAGTTTTTTTTTTGGTTATTAGACCGATCCATCAAAATCATCCCTACCCCAAAAATTATTTAGGTATTTCAAATTATTTTTTTTAAACTATTTTTATTAAGCATTGTTTTACTACAAAAATATGTCGTTTTATTGAATTAAAAAATATGAATTGCAACCCTATCTGCTTACCCACTTTGCAGGTCAAATTGTAGGTCAAGAAACAACAAACCAACTATTTTTTAAGGATGGCCTCGGCATCATATGGTTTTTCGTAAATTAATGATTTGTATATAAAACGCCACCTGTAATAATACTTTGATAATCTTCATTTGTCTCTTCTAATACTGATGTAGAATTAGTTTTTCATGCTGTGAATTTAGATATATATACAGTCAAACCTGTATTAAGAGGTCATGACCTTTTGGAGAAAGAAAAAGTGACCTTATAAGACAGGTGACCTCTTAAAAGAGGTTTAATTCATATGAAATTTTCTATGACACAGTCATTGACTTTAGCAGTGGTGCGGTGGCCCACGGCCAGTGAAAATTGATTCAGACCAGTGACTTGCCAAAATTTTTCAATAGAATCTATATAAATATTCTAATTTTGAAGTTTTCGGGCCATTACATTCGAAAGTCTAATTTTGAAGACTGAGTTGACAGTACAAGAAAATGTGACCTTTTAATACAGGTGACTGCTTAATAGAGGTGACCACCTGGGCAAGTTTGACTGTACAATGTTACTGTTTGAATGTTCTTTGATAATCTTCTTTTGTCTCTTTTAATACTGATACATTCTGGTAACAATGGTACATGTATTTTTGAGATTTTGAGAAGTCAAAAAATATTATATTTGAGACTTGAAGTGATTTTTTTAGTTAAATAATGTTTTATTTATGAAATATTGGAGATTTTACTTGACCTCATTCTCTCATCAAAGGGTTAGGGGTTAGGCCTATTGTGTTTAACACCACTTTCAACAATATTTCAGTTATATCGTGGTGGTCAGTTTTATTGGCGGAGAAAACCTGAGTACCCGGAAAAAAACACCAACTTGAGGGAAGTCTCTGAGAAATTTTATCACATAACGTTGTATCGAGTACACCTAGCCATGAGCTGGATTCAAACTCTCTACTTTAGTGGTGATGGGTATTGATTGCACAGGTAGTTGTAAATCTAACTACCATACGATCAAGACCATGATGGCCCCTCTCTCATCAAGATGTAATCATACATGTATCTATAAATAGAACAACTTTATTTAGAAAAATTTCATAATAAGCATCCTTTTGAACTAATTTTATGTTTTAATGGATATTTAGGGCAGAGGTCACTTTGTAGTAATTATATATATAAATACTTCAGATTTCAATAACTTGTGCACAGTTTCTCATAAACCAGTCATATTTTAATATTCAATTGAAATATTATGACGAAAGTTCAATGGCTTTTCTTTATATTAAATTTAGGATGTGAATTATGAGAATCTAGCCGCCTATTTATTATTGTAAATAAGAAACAACATGCACGTATATATTGTATTGAATCGCCTACATGTACATGTATCAAGTTTTATAGGACTTTAAGTGTAGCTTTCTTTGTATACAATGTACTATTATATATATATATATCTGTAGGTGTACTGTATTTTTACATCTTATATAAAAGGCCTTCATGGTCTTTCTATAGTTAGTATAAAATTATATGGATGTAAATAAATTTGAGAGACTATCCAATTTTAGAGGGGGCTGTCTTGATCGTGATTGTATGGTAGTTGGATTTACAACTAAATGTGTACCTATATGCAATTAGTGCCTATCACTGCTAATGTTGTGAGTTCAAATCCTGCTCATGTTAGGGGGGGGGGGGGGGGATCGATGCAAGATTATGTGATCACTTGACTTGCAACATGACAGTGATTTTCTCTGGGAACTCTGTTTTCCTTCACCAATAAAACTGACTGCCACGATATAACTGAAATATTGTTGAAAGTGGCGTTAAACCCCATAACCCAATTTTAGACTTGTGTATATATATATACATTAATGTAAATGAACACTGGTTTTATTGCTGAGCTAGATGGGTCAAAATATTAAACACAACCTATATCCCTAAATGAGTGTGAAATGGCTTGAAACGGAGCGGCACTACATTTTTGTGGATAATCGCTTCATCTATGCAATTTTGTTGCCCCGATATCATCTGGTGCATATATAGAGTGTTATTTCGCAGATGTGGTGTGACCAAGTAGATTTATATCTACTGCAATCAGTGCCTATTACCACTAAAGTAATTGTGAGTGGTGACCAAGTAGATTTATATCTACTACAATCAGTGCCTATTACCAATAAAGTAATTGTGAGTACAAAATCTTCCCTGTGCAGTGATGGTTTAGATTTGGTTTATGGTGTTTAACGCCTATTTAACAATATTACAGTTATATCGCGGCCGTCAGTTTTATTGGTTGAGAAAACCCTAGTACCCGGAATAAACCACCGACCTGCCACAAGTCATTGACAAACTTTATCACATAACATTGTATCGAGTACACCTCGTTAGTGGTGATTGGCACTGATTGTATAGTTAGTTGTAAATCCAACTACATTGTACCATACAATCACTACCACTATGGTCCCTGTGCAGTGTTGTAGTCATTACATCTTAAAATAACGTGATAAAATTTGTCAGTGACTTGCGACAGGTCTGTGGTTTTCTTTGAGTTCTCTGGTTTCCTCCACCAATAAAATTGACAGTCACGATTAACCTGATAATTGAAATATTGTTGAAATTTGTATAAAACTCCCACAGAAGACCATTATAATAATTTTGATAATCGCTTTTTTTATATTAAAGTATAGGTTAAGAATATTAAATATCAGGTGATGTAACTAGTGTTTTAACTAAATGGAAATTCTGTCCACGACACCCGTTTGTTTGTATGTATTTCATGTTTAAAAGTATTTTTTGCACATTTCGAGTAGATATAGACAGAATAAAACTGCATACTTTATTTAATTAACGAAGTTAATGGTTAAACAATTCTCAAAGGAGACAGTGAAGTAAAATGTAGGGGTACTTTAAAAAAAAGATTTAAGTTCTGGAATAGCCATAATCTTCCCATTGCAATTGACATTACTTAAATTAAAAAAAAGATTTAAGTTCTGGAATAGCCATAATCTTCCCATTGCAATTGACATTATTTAAATTTATGGTATTTCATTATGGTGGTCTGTCAAAATGTGATTTCTGTCCACGACGACGCCCATTGTGTCATACATGTATTTCATTTAAAACAGTTATTTTTACACAGGTCTAGTTATAAACAGAATAGAAATTTTTATGCATTAGCATGACATTCAATTTAACCAACAAAGTTGATGATTAAGCATTTTTTAAGAGAGTGAAAGAATGGGTATGGGTATTATTTTTAAAAATATTTGTGATATTGAATATCCCTAAATTGGGCTCATCATCCCTTCCAGTTATAATTTATTACTTATAAACACGATATTAAAATTTTTTACACATTAACAGGTGACATTTTATTTAACAATGTTGATGGTTTGAATTAACAATTTTTAAAAGAAACACAGTGAAAGGACAGGTATAGGTATTTTGTTTTAATCATTTTGCTCTTGAATTGAATAGCACTAATCTTTCCCTTTGCTGATGATATGACTTAATTTTTTTTATTATTTTTTTAATTTTTTTTTATTTTATTTTTTTAATTTTTATTTTTTTCTTTCAACTGCAAAATACATCAATACAGAATAGGGTACAATAATATAATAACATATAAAACATTATACAATCTATATAGTAGAGTACAATTAAATCTTCTTAAATTTATGGTATTACATGATGGTGGTCCGTCGCCATGTGATTTCTGTCCACGACAATGCTCATTTGGTTAAGGATGCCCATTTGGTTGTATTTCATTAAAAAAATTATTTTTACACAGGTCTAGTTATAAACAGAAAATAACAAAATAAACATGCACAAAAATATATTTAACATAAGACATATAATTAAACAAACAAAAATTAAAGTTCATGACTTCATGACTATAAATAATTTCAAATGAGACATGAAAGTTGGGGTCTTTTTTTTCTAATCGCTGTGTCTTTTAGAAAGTAGGGGTCTTTTTTTCTAATCGCTGGATCTTTTAGAAAGTAGGGGTCTTTTTTTTCTAATCGCTGTGTCTTTTAGAAAGTAGGGGTCTTTTTTTTCTAATCGCTGGATCTTTTAGAAAGTAGGGGTCTTTTTTTTCTAATTGCTGTGTCTTTTAGAAAGTAGGGGTCTTTTTTTTCTAATCGCTGTGTCTTTTAGAAAGTAGGGGTCTTTTTTTTCTAATCGCTGTGTCTTTTAGAAAGTAGGGGTCTTTTTTTTCTAATCGCTGTGTCTTTTAGAAAGTAGGGGTCTTTTTTTTCTAATCGCTGTGTCTTTTAGAAAGTAGGGGTCTTTTTTTCTAATCGCTGTGTCTTTTAGAAAGTAGGGGTCTTTTTTTCTAATCGCTGTGTCTTTTAGAAAGTAGGGGTCTTTTTTTTCTAATCGCTGTGTCTTTTAGAAAGTAGGGGTCTTTTTTTTCTAATCGCTGTGTCTTTTAGAAAGTAGGGGTCTTTTTTTTCTAATCGCTGTGTCTTTTAGAAAGTAGGGGTCTTTTTTTCTAATCATTGTGTCTTTTAGAAAGTAGGGGTCTTTTTCTCTAATCACTGTGTCTTTTAGAAAGTAGGGGTCTTTTTTTTCGAATTGCTGGATCTTTTAGAAAGTAGGGGTCTTTTTTTTCTAATCGCTGTGTCTTTTAGAAAGTAGGGGTCTTTTTTTTTCTAATCGCTGTGTCTTTTAGAAAGTAGGGGTCTTTTTTTTCTAATCGCTGTGTCTTTTAGAAAGTAGGGGTCTTTTTTTTCTAATCGCTGTGTCTTTTAGAAAGTAGGGGTCTTTTTTCTAATCGCTGGATCTTTTAGAAAGTAGGTTTTTTTTTTTTCTAATCGCTGTGTCTTTTAGAAAGTAGGGGTCTTTTTCTCTAATCACTGTGTCTTTTAGAAAGTAGGGGTCTTTTTTTCTAATCGCTGTGTCTTTTAGAAAGTAGGGGTCTTTTTCTCTAATCACTGTGTCTTTTAGAAAGTAGGGGTCTTTTTTTCTAATTGCTGTGTCTTTTAGAAAGTAGGGGTCTTTTTTTCTAATCGCTGTGTCTTTTAGAACGTAGGGGTCTTTTTTTCTAATCGCTGTGTCTTTTAGAAAGTAGGGGTCTTTTTCTCTAATCACTGTGTCTTTTAGAAAGTAGGGGTCTTTTTTTTCTAATCGCTGGATCTTTTAGAAAGTAGGGGTCTTTTTTTTCTAATCGCTGTGTCTTTTAGAAAGTAGGGGTCTTTTTTTTCTAATCGCTGTGTCTTTTAGAAAGTAGGGGTCTTTTTCTCTAATCACTGTGTCTTTTAGAAAGTAGGGGTCTTTTTCTTCTAATCACTGTCTTTTAGAAAGTAGGGGTCTTTTTTTTCTAATCGCTGTGTCTTTTAGAAAGTAGGGGTCTTTTTCTTCTAATCACTCTGTCTTTTAGAAAGTAGGGGTCTTTTTCTTCTAATCGCTGGATTTTTTAGAAAGTAGGGGTCTTTTTTTTTCTAATCGCTGGATCTTTTAGAAAGTAGGGGTCTTTTTCTTCTAATCACTGTGTCTTTTAGAAAGTAGGGGTCTTTTTCTTCTAATCACTGTGTCTTTTAGAAAGTAGGGGTCTTTTTTTTCTAATCACTGTCTTTTAGAAAGTAGGGGTTTTTTTTTCTAATCGCTGGATCTTTTAGAAAGTAGGGGTCTTTTTCTTCTAATCACTCTGTCTTTTAGAAAGTAGGGGTCTTTTTCTTCTAATCACTGGATCTTTTAGAAAGTAGGGGTCTTTTTTTTTCTAATTGCTGGATCTTTTAGAAAGTAGGGGTCTTTTTCTTCTAATCACTGTGTCTTTTAGAAAGTAGGGGTCTTTTTCTTCTAATCACTGTGTCTTTTAGAAAGTAGGGGTCTTTTTTTTCTAATCACTGTCTTTTAGAAAGTAGGGGTCTTTTTTTTCTAATCACTGTCTTTTAGAAAGTAGGTTTTTTTTTTCTAATCGCTATGTCTTTTAGAAAGTAGGGGTCTTTTTCTTCTAATCACTCTGTCTTTTAGAAAGTAGGGGTCTTTTTCTTCTAATCGCTGGATCTTTTAGAAAGTAGGGGTCTTTTTTTTTCTAATCGCTGGATCTTTTAGAAAGTAGGGGTCTTTTTCTTCTAATCACTGTGTCTTTTAGAAAGTAGGGGTCTTTTTTTTCTAATCACTCTGTCTTTTAGAAAGTAGGGGTCTTTTTCTTCTAATCACTGTGTCTTTTAGAAAGTAGGGGGTTTTTTTTTCTAAGTGCTGTGTCTTTTAGAAAGTAGGGGTCTTTTTCTTCTAATCGCTGGATCTTTTAGAAAGTAGGGGTCTTTTTTTTTCTAATCGCTGAATCTTTTAGAAAGTAGGGGTCTTTTTCTTCTAATCACTTTGTCTTTTAGAAAGTGAGGGTCTTTTTTTTCTAATTGCTGGGTCTTTTAGAAAGTACTGTAGGTGGGTTTTTTTTCTTATCGATGGGTCTTTTTTTCCAAATCGCTGGATTGTTTATTAAATTTCCTTAATCTTCCTTTGTAATTTATATCCCTGACTTACATGTAATTTGCAGAATTTGAATACTGGTACATGTAAATAATGTTGTTATATATCAAACCTGTCCTAAACTGTTATCTTAAACAATAAAAATTGGAGTCTCTCTGGTTCTTAAGAATCAAATGTTTGAAAGTAAAGATTTTTGTTTACATTGTCCACGTGTGGGTAGACAAGTTTTAAGTGGTAATCAAATAAGTAAATATTCGTAACGCCCTGTAATGGTGGCTGAAACCTCATTTTCAATATTATATTTATGTCAAAGGATTTTTATTTATTACTCTTAAACATTGAATTTGTATTGTAAGCTTTTTTTTATTGGATTTTATTTGAAATGAAATTTTCAAGGTGTACAGACACTATATTCGTTTGACCCCAGCTTTTCAACGGTAAGTCATTCGTACCCTGTATTACATGGATGTACTTAGACTTTTAAAAGGATAGGTGTAAATATATCTTGAAGAATAATTGTAAAGTATTAAATATGTATAGGTTATTCAATACCTGGTCATAGTATATGAAAAAGAATGCTGAGATGTATTCTTTTTCATGTACTAATGACCAGGTATCGTATAATCAATTGAGCCCATACTTTCTTTGTCGAGTGTCATGATTACCAATTATTACTAATTTAGGCAGTCTAAGCCAGATTAGATTGAATGAGTATCAGCTCAAAGGCATTTATTTCAATTACAACATATGACAAATATTCAATAACACAAGACAAAGAAAGTATGGGCTAATATAATAATTGATATACCTGGTATATATACAATGTACAATGTAATATACTAGCTCCTGTGTTATGTTCAATTTTTAAAAGGCTGTGATCGTATGGTAGTTGGATTTACAACTACCTATGCAATCAGTGCCTATCACCACTAATGTTGTGAGTTCAAATCTCGATCAGGGGGAGGTGTACAACATTATGTGTTAAAGTTTGTCAGTGACTTGTGACAGGTTGGTGGTTTTCTCCGGGTCCCCCAGTTTCATCCACCAATAAAACTGACTGCCACGATATAACTGAAATATTGTTGAAAATGGCATTAAACACTATCAAACATTGAGCAAACAAACAATTTTTAAATGGAATTTTATCTACAATAATTGAGTAATTACATATGTATTAAGTGTAAGCCAGATTACCTATAGATTATAGATAATGGTCACTAGATTTTAACCTCATCTGACCTCTAGGTGATCATGTGATCTATTGTCATCATTTTGTGTCTGTCATTGTGGTCTGTCATCATCTGTAAGCTTGTCATGTATGTCTGATTTTCAATTTTTAATCACTGTCATACTTTGTTTGGTTTTATGGTGTTTAATGCCATTTTCAACAATATTTCAGTTATAACGTGGCAGTCAGTTTTATTGGTGGTGGAAACAGGCGTACCGGGAGAAAACTACTGACCTGTTGCAAGTCACTGACAAACTTTATCACATAATGTTGTACACCCCGCCCTAATCGAGATTCGAATTCACAACATTTGTGGTGATAGGCACTGATTGCATAGATAGTTGTAAATCCAACTACCATACGATCATGACCATGATGACCCCACTATTCTATGCCATACTAATTTATTTGTACATGTATATATATGTAATGTTTTATTAACTGTCAACTGACCTAAAAAACAAAAACGCATCAATTGTTTGCTGGTTAGCATGCTTTTCAATTTTTGCATATATCAGTCTTCGAATTTAGCCACAAGCCCGACGGCCCAGGCCAGCAATAGTAAAATAACTGTCTGGCTTGTGAAATTTCTTCAACATGTTCAAAATCTGGTGTTACAAGCCAATTGTATGTAAAGAAAAATGTCAAAAATACTGATTTCGGGCTTGTGTGTCAAAAAGTTAACCATGAAGACTGATATATGGTTGGTTTGATCGAGTCAAACCAAAGACTATGAAATTGTTGGTGCTCTTCTAAGCACACATCATTAAGGAGTAAGAAGATCATAGACTGGTTGGCTCAAAATCAGGATAATATGTCCGAGTGGAGCAACATGTCTATCTGCAGACTGTTGTTTCAGTGAGCTAGCACTATAAAAATTCAACTAAGCGTGTTGGTTTAGTACAAAGTGGACCTCATCATCATTTCATTGAAAATTAACTTGTTCTCACCATAAAATAGCTGAAAAATTGCTGAATCGGCATTTACACAACAATCACAACTTCATCTATTGAAGAATTGAAATGGCGTGTAGTTAAGTGGTGCTGGGTTTGTAGATTTTCATTGAATGATAGCTACAATGTGGATGAGCGAGAGATTTAACATAAGAAACTCGGATCTAGATACAAAAAAAAATTAAGGAGCAGGTTTTTTTCTGTGTTTCATCTCCCAGTCAATTGTACATGTACATTTGTATGTATACATATTTACCATATATGAATATTCATATTCTAGTTTATTTACATAATGTATTGCCACTTTTATCTATTAAGCGTGTGCTTCTGACATTTATTGGTGTTCAAGTGACCACATCTCACGACACTTATTTTGGCTTTATAGTTCACACTTTGATGTTTTTATTTGTACATATTGTATATACAGGTTTTATGTACTATATAAGCTACATATAGTATTACAGTGAATTCTGTTGAAATTAAACCTCTTTTGAACCATCTTTGCTGCTTGGAATAGACAGGTATTTGGTTTATACAGGTTAAATTAACTTCAAATTTAGGTTTTCTACTGTGGGACTTTATATAAAGTTTGGTTTATACAGGATTTCATTATATTCAGGGTTTGGTGTGTACCCTGGCTACACATTTCACTGTCACAGGGCTCTCAGAGTTTTTGGTAAAATACACAATTATGTCATTCAAGGGAACAATCATTTTCATGGGACAAGGCTGCTCAAATGTTTACATCAGATATCAATGTGGTTTTATCTTTGAGTCAACTCCTACATTATTTTTTATCAAAATTTACAAAGGGCATTTACAAGAAAAATATAGGGAGAATTGGGGGGGGGGGGGGGGGGGGGGGGAGGAGAGGGGGAATTGAAGAGTTAGAGTTAGAGAATAGGTGGCCTTAGAAGAGGGGGGGGGGCAAGATTTTACCAACACTTTTTACAAATTATAATTAATTGTGAACGTAACTGGCATATTCTATAAAAAAATCAGACTTTAAATAGTCTATGGGTAGATACTCTTTACAGGTAGTAGAAGTGTTACATTGTATATCAATCTTTGCCTTAATTTTTTTCACCTACTTGCCCAAAGGCCAAATTTCGAAAAATTGTCTATCTATTCAAGCAAATACTTTGACTTTTGACTTGTCCGAATCCAGTTTTACTCGTCCCGGTCTTCAGGCAAGTGGGTTAACGTGAAGACTGGTATGTCTTTGTGCCATTTTGATGTCAACTTGAGTATGACATTTCTATACCAGATACAAGGATATCAAAAATATGCAATAATCAAGTGAAGTAGTCTTACAAATACAGTCATCATTATGCTCAACATAATTTTGCAAAATAATGTAAATACATTTGTAAATCAACACTGCAGCGTTCTTGATTTTATTTTTCAGAATATAAGGTGAAGGTTAAACAGAAGAACAATAAAAAGGTAATAAATTAGATCCTTTGAAAATTCTCACAACTCGGAGAAAATAGTATTATCTTTCTATGTACAGGTTGTGCCTTTTTTATTTGTCAAAATGTCTTGAATCCTGATCAAACGAAGTGTACTCAATACAACATTATGTGATAAAGTTTGTTAGTGACTTGCGGCAGGTTAACGGTTTTCTCCGGTTTCCTCCACCAGTAAAATTGATCGCCACAGCACAATATAACTGAAATATTGTTATAACCCATATTAGTCAAAATTTTCAATTATCCCTATATATTTCAAATAAAACTACAATATTAAAAAAATTATTCTGAGATCAATTCATGTCCTATTTTGTAAATTATTTTATAGACAAATACAGAAAAGCACGTAGTTTATAGTAGTCATTTTGAAATAATGATAATAAATTCTTTATTTATAGAGAGTTACAGTTAGTTAATAACTAATCTTCCCTGAGGCCCTCATCAACATATTAAAATATACATTGTAACATACAGTCTATATAAAAGTTATATACAAGAAGCAAAACATTGTAGTACAATGTATATAAAAAGATAGAGTAAACATTTCAAGGTAACTTAGGGACCGACCATTTAACTTGCAGGGGGGGGGGGGGGGGGGTTATGGTTTTTTGTTTCAAACAGAATTTTCTTTTCGGACAACACAAGAGTTTGAATATTATTTTTTTTTGTCGTGCAAAGTGCGAATTTTTTTTCCAGAATTTAACATTAGGTTATATGACAAAAACTCTGAATCAGATTATTATTTTTTTTCCTCCACCAAAATCAGAATATTTTTTTCCGCAACACTGTGAAAAAAACCATACCCCCCTCTGGAAGTTAAATGGTCCGTCCCTTATGGTGCATCATCATTTAAAATGAGATTTCTGACTTTTGCTTTAATTTCATTATGAGGAAAAGCTTGCTGTATTGAAAACGAAAGTTCCTTCCATAGCTTTGGTCCAGTCCCCAGAGTGTGTAAAAGTTTTCAGAAATGATCATGTATGTGTTTCTAATCCTCATGATTTAATCACTGACCTAACTATTTGTCTACAATATAAGAAATTCTACATAAAGGTACAGTGTTTTTTTGCATTTTTGTGTTTTAAATTTACAATTTATTGCATGCATGACATTCCAGCATAAATAAAATATACATAAATTGTCAGGAAATATAAAATTCATGTGTACTTGCCTCATAACAGGAAAGAAAGCTCACTGCTTGACTTCTGGTTGTCTTTTTCCTCTTTCTAAAACTCGTAGGGGGGGAGGGGGGTGCCGTGGTCATGATTGTATGGTAGTTGTATTTACAACTACCTGTGCAATCAGTGCCTATCACCGCTAAAGTTATGAGTTTGAACCCCGTTCATGGCGAGGTGTTACTTGATACAACATCATGTGATAAAGTTTGTCAGTGACTTGCGACAGGTCGGTGGTTTTCTCCGAGAACTCCGGTTTCCTCCACCAATAAAACTGACCAACCACGATATCACTGAAATATTGTTGAAAGTGGCATTAAATACCATAAACCAATCAACCATCATTATAACTGTTTTATTCGTACTGATAGATGAAATAAATTTTTTTCTCACTTTTCTCATCTACACTTGCTTACTCTGTGACCTGGTGCGTGTGTTTAGCCAAATTGATGACAATCTAATTATCGTGAAAATAATAAAATCATTTTATATAGTGTTGCTCAATACAAGATGTAATTGTTTTAGCATTCCTTAGTAAAATGATGATCTATTTCTTATTACAAACCATTTGCCATTTGTATCCGTTGCCATGGAGATTAATTAAACATTAATTGTTTTAAATGTTATTGGAAATGAAAATTAGTGTTAGATTGATCAAGTCAATTATGGCTGAAGGCACTAATTGTGACAAAGGTAAGATTCATTGTATAATATGTTGTGAAATAAGGGAGAGATTTATTTTTTTTGGGGGGGGGGGGGGGGGGGGGGGGAAGGAGAAGAAATTCGACCCTGCATGTATGTATGTGTGTAATTCTGTATGTTTCTAGTTATTTCTTTTTTGTGTTTTTTTTTTGGCCTACTCTTAAAGTTAAGAAATTAAGTTACCATTCAGTTATCCTAGATTTAAATACCTCAACTATTTGATCCAGTGGCCTTGGATATCCTAGTTAATTATATGTACAGCAATTGTCTTCAGTGCAGAAGGTTGACAGAGTTTGATCCTAACTCATGATCAGGAGATTACTTTAACACTTTTTGTAAATTCACAAATGAATTTGATAAGTTTTTACTAATGCTGTAAAATCAAGAGAACCAAATTAGATTGTATTATACAGGGCTTTCACTTATTTTCAAGTCTAACAAAATAAAACCAAATGCTTTATTGTCAATCAAGACGTCCACAATGAGCAGTATAATCAATAAAAAATTACAGTATACAATTGATTCACATAATAAGTTTTTCATTGGATAGGAAAATACAAAAAATCAAAAAATCAAAAAAATCACATTTACTGATTTAGTAAGAAATATACGGTAGTTATAATGGTTGTATTTTAACAGTACTTCACTATTTAGTGGTGGTAACTTCTTCATAAAATTTGAACATACATTTTGTAGTAAAATTAACATTCATTTTAAGGATAGTCGGAATATTCATTTCCGTATTTCTTATTTTATTATCATTAACGACAACAATCACGATAATTAAACCTCATTTTCGTTGATGGTCTTGGATTTGCATTAGTAAATTAAATACAAGCATTATTTAATTATGAATTTATAGTTTAATATTAGTACTTAATAATAATAAATACAAAGGTTGCATAAGTATATAGGGCCCGTCGTGGCCATAATCGTATGGTAGTTGGATTTACAATTACCTATGCAATCGGTGTCTATCACCACTGATGTGGGTTCGACTCCCGCTCAGGGCAAGGTGTACAACATTATCTGATAAAGTTTGTCAGTGACTTGTGGCAGGTTGGTGATTTTCTCCGGGTCCTCCGGTTTCCTCCACCAATAAAACTGACCGCCACGATATGACTGAAATATTGTTGAAAGTGGCGTTAAACACCATTAAGCACAACCACTATATAAGTATAAAATCTGTTTTGTTAGCTCACTTGGCAAAATGCAGTGTAACCTGGTATCTGTTATCTGATATAACAGGTAACTCACTAACTTTTCACTTTTAAAGAGGCCATAAGAGTGAGGTGTTGTATATATTTGTGTTAGGCAGGGCCGGCCTAAGGAGGTGTGGGGCCCAATTGTTCTCTGTTAAACCTGCAGTGTGTTGTTGTGTGTACTTGAACAGCCGATAATAGATTACTCCAACGTGGGAGTCAATTGGGAGGAATTGATCAATTTGGTTTAAGGTCAGCCCTGGTGTTAGGGATATCGTTCTTACCTCTGTTTCTATGATTTTTCTATTATATTTTGGAACTATTTTTATGGGGTGGTGCTTATTGTTTTTCATTTATTCCTGAGAAGTTTGTAGGAATGATTTATTGTTGGTCCTGTCAACCATTTCATCAATCATTGCGTTCTCTCTTAATGAATGTCAAGGTGCTGTCATGATCTGATCGTATGGTAGTTGGATTTACAACTACTTGTGCAATCAGTTCCTATCACCACTAAGGTTGTGAATTCGAATCCTTCTCATGACGAGGTGTCCTCGATACAAGATTATGTGATATAAAGTTTTCAGTGACCTGCGACCATATTTCATTTATATTGTTGCAGTCAGTTTTATTGGTGGAGGAAACTGGAGTACCCAGAGAGAACCACAGAACTGCAGCAAGACACTGACAAACTTTATCACATAATGTTGCATCGAGTACACCTCACTATGAACAGGATTCAAACTCACAACGTTAGTGGTGTTGGGCACTTATTGCACAAGTAGTTGTAAATCTAACGATCACGACCATGACGGCCCTCTCAAACATATTATAATATTATAATTACAATAAAATACATAGCCTAATACTGTAATTATTCAAACACATTTAATACTAATTAATATATAATTGAGCAGCACTTCAAAAACAGTCACAGACACCGCGGAGAGCTAAAAGTGATTGTCAGCTGATTTCTAATTAACTGACATTTCTTCTTATTTATTATTCTAATGTACGTTTCTATTGTTAAATTATATTGAATTGTTAACCATTCAAAAGAATCTTTTATGGATTTAAATTCAATATTTAAAGGAGAACATTTTATTTGGATAACTAAGTGGTCATATGTCTATCAGCGTGTTTAAATGTTTATTGATACTTGTGAAAGTTCTGAATTCACTTACTTCAATGTAGGGGCCGTCGTAGCCGTGATCGTATGGTAGTTGGATTTACAACTACCTGTGCAATTGGTGCCTATCACCACTGATGTTGTGAGTTGAATCTCGATCAGGGCGAGGTGTAAAACATTATGTGATAAAGTTTGTCAGTGACTTGCGACAGGTCGGTGGTCTTCTCTGGGTCCTCATGTTTCCTCCACCAATAACATTGACTGCCATGATATAACTGAAATATTGTTGAAATGGCGTTAAATACCAATTACCATCAAACAAACAAAACAAAGTTACTTCAATGTTATATTATTTTTATTTCACCTACAATGTACAGTATGTTATTGTCAGCTGATGTATGCTAGGTTATATACACTAATTTTAACCTGGAAGTGACTCTGTTACAAACTGTGATTGAAATTAACCATACCTTGCTTTACCTTCCTTCTGATAATTACCTCCTACAGTAAAACCTTCCCATGTGATCACCTGTATTAAGCAGTCACCTGTATTAAAAGGTCACTTTCTTTTCCTGTCATAGAAAATTTCAGATGAATTGAACCTTTTTTAAGAGGTCACCTGTCTTATAAGGTCACTTTTTCTTTGTCTCAAAAGTGACCTCTTAACACAGGTTTGACTCTACTGTTTTTGTTTCACCTATATTACTGTCAGTGTCCTTCTGTTAATTATCTCCTATTTATGAAAAGACTCACAAATTTTATATATAAAATATATTTCTTTTATTTTCAATTCAAACAACATATGTTTACAAATCATAGATATACATGTAGATAATATTTTATATGTATACATTAATATACATAAATTATCAACATATTGGTATGCACATAGCTACCAGTAAATATAACATACATGTATGTAGTTATACATGTACCTATGTAATATAGAATATATTTAGTTCAATTGTTTAAACAATGCATGTATCATGTTGGAATAATCTATTATAAGGGAGGGCATAATGTATGAAAAAGGTGAGTTTGATATCTAGGACCGTGCTAAATGCAAAAATACTCCACTTTTCTACTTTAGAAAGGAGATTTCAACACATTTTACAATTATTACACTTGATTTACGCTCTCCGTCAATTCATTTAGGGATTTTGCTTTCAATATTTGTGAAAAGTAGATGGATCCATATGTTTTACTCATTCATTAATATGATGATGTACTTAACTAACAGTTATTTGAGAGAAAAAAAACAAATGTTTCAATTCAAACCAAAATATTGTTTTAATGTCTTAGAATTAATATTAAAAAGTAAAAAAAATCCAATGCCATAATTATGATTGATCGATTGTTTGTTATTTAACCTCAAGTGACAGAATTTCACACATTGATTGATTGCCTGATTGAACTCATTTGACCTATATTTCAGCTATATTGATTGGATTATTATTGTTTAACCTCAAATGCTCTTTATTTAAACTATATTAAGTGATTGATTGTTGTTTAACACCAAGTGACTATATTTCAATTATATTATTTGGTTGATTGTTGTTTAACCTCAAGTGACCTTTATTTTAGCTATGTTGATTATTGGTTGATTGTTTTTTAACCTCAAGTGACCTGAATTTCAACTACAATGTATATTGATTGCTTCATTTTTGTTTAACCTCAAGTGACCTTAATTTCAACTATATGATTGGTTCATTTTTGTTTATCCTCAAGTGACCTTAATTTCAACTATGTTGATTGGTTCATTATTGTTTAATGACTTTTAGTTTATTTCAACTATATTCATAGAATTCACTCAATTTATCTAAAGATTTCTGTAGGCCCTCTGCACCTTCAGATAGGAGTAAAATGTCATCTGCAAACATGAGACAATTTAAGGACAGTGTTTCTAATGTAACTGGATGACAGCTATCATCAAATATATCTGGTAAATCATTTATATAAATTTTAAATAAATTGGGGATCAAACTATCCCCTTGCTTAACCCCCCTTTCTATATTCACAAAATTGGATAAATCTTCCCCCATTTTAACTGAAGCCTCAGTATGTTTATGCATATCTTTAATAATGTTGTATAGTGTTGAACCAATATTTTGGTTTTGTAATATCTTATATAAAAGTCCCAGTCTCCATACTGAATCAAAATCTTTCTTTAGATCAATAAAGCATCCACATATTTGTTGTTTATTTGTATTAACATACTTATTAATCAATGATTTGACAATAAAGATACTGTCTGATGTCCTGCTGTTTTTTTCTGAACTCATTATCGTTCCGAATGGATGAAAGTTCGAAAGTTCGTTCTTATTTTCAGGAACGTTGACGAAAAGCGCAAAAACGGCTTTGGAAACTTACAATAACTTCACGGAAACTTACAATGACTTCAATAAAAATGTATTGCCAACTGTTGGTATTATAATATATGGTATCTGAGAGTTATTTCTGCAGTTATTGCAATATTTTATGGTTAATTGTGAGAGTTGCATCTGGATTTTGCAGATTGAATGGAAGCTCAAGTTTGTTTTTATCTCTGTCCTGAAACAGTTCAAAAATTATATTTTAAAAATTTTGAAGTGGGAAAATTTTAATTCCTATGAAAAATGTCATTAGAAAAATTAGGTTTCATGAATTCCAAAGAGAGTGTTCCACCAAAAAAAAAAGAAGCCAAAATTGACAAAAAGACGAGAGACAAAATTTATGATGACGAAAAAGAGCCAGAACATTTGTACCAACATGTTGAATACATAATTATATGTCATTGATTTCAATAAATCAGGCATCTATTGATCCATAAATATAAACTGCTATTTTTTATCCTCTGGTCAGGGAAAGTAATTTTTTTCTGAGGGAAAGTCAATTTTGAGTCATTACTTTCCCTTGGAAAGTTGGAATTAAAAAAAATTCTAGGGCACTGTATATAGCTGGACGTAAGGCTAAGCGAATGGTGCTGCAGTGTATCAATGGTGTGGGTTCAAATCCCGTCGAGGGAAAAACCCAAATTTGACAGCTCTAAAATCTAATTCTAACACTCTTTGGTTTAATTTTCAGACGTATATATACTATACATATATTTCCCATTTAGAATTCATTAAAATATCAGGGGAAAAGTTTACAAAGGAAATCAATGTCTGAGTTTTAGATTTCTCTTGAGGTATAATGATGGTAAAAAGATGGATGAGGATTATTTGAGAGCCTATTTATAAATAGACACCTTTAAGTAGATATTGGTAAAACTGATTATAAATAATTATATATCGTACAAGCATGCAAATGTTCAATCTACAAGTACTACATCATCTAAATGAGGTTTTAACACCTGAATCATTTTTTTGGGAGAAAAACATATTTTTATGATATTTATTTGCAACAGGTCGATGTGATATTAAGCATATGTATATTTTGTTTATGGATATATTTTACAAGGATTTGTTATACCTCAGTCAAGATTTCAATCAGGTATACATGTACATGTATATATTATAAAATTGAACAGGTAACATTAAATTTAAATATTTTATATATAAGATTTATATAGTAAAATCTTGTTTGGTAAAGAAAAGGATGGTAGATTTTATTGTTTTATGTATTATGTATACTTATATATTTATATTGCAATTTATGTTTTGCAACTGATGAAGACGGTGGTGTCGTCGAAATTTTTTGCAATACTTTGTTTAAATGTATATATATATATATATATAGAGTAAAAATGAAAAACCGGGAGATTTTATTGTAAGTTCATCTGATTGTTTATTTAGTAGTTGTACGTGTATATGTACATGTAGGTAACAACTAAAATACATGTATCATACATGTATCTTCACTTTGAATTTGTCTACTTCAAGGAAACTATTATCTGGAGTTTGAAATAAATGATAATTCACTGAGGGATATATTAGTTAAAATTTTGTATTGAGTTCCATTATATCCTCATGCCATGTTCTTTGGTCATTTTGCAAATAATTCTAATTAATTTGTGAAAGAAAACCTTAACTATTTTTACTGAGATTTAATGTCAGTGTTATGGTGTTTAATACCACAATATTTCAGTTTTATTGTTGGAGGAAACCGGAGTACTTTAGAAAACCACCGACCTGTCGGAAGTCACTGACAAAATTTATCACATAATGTTGTATCGAATACACCTCGCCACGAGCGGAATTCTAACTCACAACTTTAGATATATGTAAATTGAAGCATACCGTGTGTCATTTCAAGAGAAAGGTAACTTTTCAATTTTATTGTGTACATTTACTATAGAATTATTATTTGACAATGTAACAATTAACTATGTATCCGGTTACTATAGATACCCTTTTTCTTAGTCTTCTGTGAGCCTCCAAATTCTTCTTTGCCTTTGTAAATTTTGTATATTTATTATTGTAAAACTTGTATAACTTCTTTGAAATAATTGTTTTTAAAAGAAATCATATACCGGTATGCAAATTCAATTCAATTAAGAATATTATCTTTCTTTGAAGATATGATTTCAAAACAAAATGAAGTACAAATACACATGTATATATACAATTTGCATAAAACATTTTGGTTAAGAAAATAGCTTTGCTTCCAATCCAACTTTTAACTAAAACAAGAAGAATAAAGGAATTAATAATTACAATACATGTATCTTGGCCAGCTTGCCAATGAAGTACATTTTGTATATTACACAATACACTGCAGCCATCATCTCTGTTTGAAAATACAAAATGTACCTGCAACTCACATTTATATTACAGTATGGTATTTTCCCATTTTGTAAGGCCACCCCTTCTGCAATGAAAAAGTGATCTCATAAGAGGGGTGGCCTTTCTTTGGAGGTACATATGGTATTTCCCCATTTTGTAAGGCCACCCCCATCTGCAATGAAAAAGTGAACCCATAAGAGCTGGAGGGGTGACCTTTCTTTAGAGGTACATATGGTATTTCCCCATTTTGTAAGGCCACCCCCATCTGCAATGAAAAAGTGACCTCACAAGAGCTCGAGGGGTGACCTTTCTTTAGAGGTACATATGGTATTTCCTCATTTTGTAATGCCACTCCTTCTGCAATGGATAAAGTGGCCTCATAAGAGGGGTGACCTTTCTTTAGAGGTACATATGGTATTTCCTCATTTTGTAAGGCCACTCCTTCTGCAATGGATAGTGGCCTTATAAGAGGGGTGGTCTTTCTTTAGAGGTACATATGGTATTTCCTCATTTTGTAATACCACTCCTTCTGCAATGGATAGTGGCCTCATAAGAGGGGTGACCTTTCTTTAGAGGTACATATGGTATTTCCCCATTTTGTAAGGCCACTCCTTCTGCAATGGATAGTGGCCTCATAAGAGGGGTGACCTTTCTTTAGAGGTACATATGGTATTTCCTCATTTTGTAAGGCCACTCCTTCTGCAATGGATAAAGTGGCCTTATAAGAGGGGTGACCTTTCTTTAGAGGTACATATGGTATTTCCTCATTTTGTAAGGCCACTCTTTCTGTAATGAAAAAAGTGGCCTCATAAGAGGAGTTACCTTTCTTTAGAGGGACAATTTAGTGTTACAATAGTCCCCCTCTAATCATAGACTTCCCTTTCTGCAATGAAAAAGTGGCCTCATAAGAGAGGTGACCTTTCTTTAGAGGTATAATTTAGTAATGCAGGAGCCCCCTGTAATTATAGTACCCCTTCTACAATGAAACAGTGACCTTATAAGAGGGGTGACCTCTCTTTAGTGGGACAGTGTAGTAGCAATTTACTATCTCTGTGTATCTAAAATGTGGTCATATAAGAGGAATGACATTTGATGGGAATGTCCTTATAAGAGGTGCATTGCTGTATAGGATATTATCGCTATTTTGTTTATTTTCCCTTTGATGTTTAAAACCAATATGTTTCGTATCACGTTAGTGCTGAGATGATTCAAATTATCGCTAATCGCTATTGAAGCGTTGTCAAGGATGCACGAAGTAATATCACTGTTTTTTAACATGATGTTATAAAGACGTCACATTACCAAATCCTTGATAAACATACTATCATAGCGATAAAATAATTAAAGATGTTTTTAAAACGAGAGGACGTTTCTCAGTCAACTCTCATCTCAGGGCTGCTTCACCTTCGATGAGAGATGACTGAGAAACGCCTTCTCATTTTAAAAAATATCGTTAATCACTTAATAAAAGGTGATATGAATCAGTAAAATTTGCTTGATTGAGATACTGTTTACCAGTGATTTATTTTGGGGGTATTAATGCACTTATAAATTACAGCAGTATTAGTCAAAATTAAATTCAACCACACTTACACAAACTAACTCAATTGGAAAACCTCAAACTCATAGACCTGAGTTTGAATCCCTCTCAGGTGAGATATACTCAATATAGCATTATGTGATAAAGTTTGTCTGTGACTTGCGGCAGGTCTGTGATTTTTTCCGGGTACTCTGATTTCTCCACCAATAAAACTGACCGCCACGACATAACTGAAATATTGTTAAAAGTGGCATTATTCACCATAAACCTAACCCTTAACTCATGAAAACAGAATCAGGAATATAACCAGATAATATCCTTTCTTAATTAGCGGACTGTCACAAAAATATGGTGGAGTTTAATAATCTCAGTCAATACAATGTAGATTTTCATACCTTCCCTGTCCATATTTAGATCTCGAGTGGCTGAAAGTGTCATTTTACTTCTGTTATTGTCATGAGGAACCATTGAAAATTTAATGACATTTCGTATCAATATTTTATATGAAGTAAACGTAGAATGATATTCATTCATCATTGTCGTGGTATTAATGCTCCAAACGGAATAAAAAAATAATCAAAAGAACAGTTATTTCTGTCTGTTTTTAAGCCTTGTTCATAATATATTCCACTGCAATACCTGTTTTACTTCTGACCACAAAGCCTGACACCTCTGATGCGAGTTCAAGACCTGATATCCAACTCACTGCATGTTTTAAGGTTACCAGACTCCTACCCAAGGCAAGAGGTATGGTGACAATATCCGATCTGTCGTACCCCAATAAGTCTGATAGTTCAGTCACGATATATAGCTGAAAAATTGCTGAAGGTGATGATAATCATCAGTAACACCATAGCGATATTAATTTTGTTTATATATGGAGCGAAATCAGAATCAAAATGAAAAGCAAAAAATACCACACTATCAGAATAGTTCAAAAATCTAATATCAGTAGAAAAATCATAGAAATAGAGTCAAAATTGATACCTCTAAGACACATATACAACTGACTTTCCTGGCATGGTAGAGACGTTTTAATAAGATGTGGCATGGTTAAACTGGTTTAGAATGGATATAACAATAAAGAAATCAAACAGTAATATAAGATTCTATATTTTCTAAAATGAAGAGTTTTATGGCAGGGTTTTACGTAATTTCCTCTAAGAACTATTATAAAATAAAATACTTGGTTAACCAATCACAGACCAAAATAAGAGTGATGACCTTTAAAATAAAGGTCAAATGCCCTTTCAAATCTTTGACCATGTCTTAAATTATTAATATCTTTAAATGAATCTGTCATAACATTGCTCTTCATTTACCAGATATTTAATGGTTTCGATGATTAAACATAGGATAAAAACTACTGCCTGAAGAAGAACAATTAATTTTATTATTGTCATTCAGGACAACGTTAAATAATTGTTTGTTTTCTGTTTTACAGACTCAGCCTGCAGAACAATTAATTGTATTATTATTATTCAAGCCTACGTTAAATAACTGTTTGTTTTCCATTTTACAGACTCTGAATTTTTGTCCCCACCACAGCCTTGATATCAATAAACGTTAACAGTCTTTGCCTTAATTTTTGTCACCTACTTGCCCGAAAGCCAAATTTAGGAAAAAATTCTATTTATTCAAACACTTTCTTTCATAATTTTCACTTGTCCCAATCCAGTTTTACTTGTTCCGGGCTTCGTGCAAGTGGTTTAGCGTGAAGACTAAAAAGGTAGATATCTAATTTATTGTACATGACATGTTTCTGGAACGACCTTCATCAGGTCACGCTCAAAATCAAAAGATTAGAAAGCTAAATAATTTAAAAAGTCTAATAATTTAAGTCTTTGGGAGAAAAGGTCCTAAACAGTTTAGCTAAAATCGTTTTATTTAGATTACTTATACCTGAGAGAGATTGAGCTTAGTTTTACATTATTTAGGAACAGTAAATTTAAAGCATCAATGTATCTATAAACCAGGGGCTGTCGTGGTCGTGATTGTATCATAGTTGGATTTACAACTACCTATCGCCACTAGTGTTGTGAGTTCGAATCCCGTTCATGGCGAGGAGTGCTCGATACAACATTATGTGATAAAGTTTGTCAGTGACTTGCGGCAGTTGAGCGGTTTTCTCCAGGTACCTCCATCTATAAAACTGACCACAACGATCTAACTGAAATATTGTTTAAGAGTGGTGTTAAACACCATAATCCTAACCCTAACCAAAGGGGATTCAATATAACTGTCGTTTGATTTCCTTTCCCAATAAGTCTGATAGTCCAATGCAATATACTTTTTGTAGCAGGAAAATTGCTGAAATTGAAGACAAAAATCCATAAACATTCTTCTGTCACAATGCAGGACGGGGGATATAGTTATACTAGGTATCTATGCTTCTATTTGCAATGTAAACACTGTACTATCTGTAGGCATTTCAGTTTTGTTAGATTTATAAAGAAGAAAAAATACATTAAAGCTTTGGATTTACCTATTCCTTAAAGTAAGGATACAAATCTGGTTTTAACCTTTTTGCCCATACTAATTCTGAAAATGAATGTAAAGGCCATGTACGATCTACAGATTATATTTTGTTTTTTAGAATTTGAATTGAATACAACCTTTAAATTAATATTATCTCAATTGAGATTAGAGTTAGGGTTAGGGATTAGAAAAGGAGTCATGTTTGTACTTTTTGTAGGAGTTATGCCCCCTTAATAACTGAAAAATATAAAAAAAAGTCTTGTAATCTACTGATATCATTTTTATAAACATTTTTAAGTAAAATTCATACATAAGCTTTTACTTAATATTATTTCAATCGGAACCACATCGGTGGTGTAATGGTTAGCATGCTTACCTCGAGTACAAAGTGGACCTCGTCATCATTTCATTGAAAATTAACTTGTTCTCGCCTTGATATAGCTGAAAAATTGCTGAATTGGCGTTAAACAACAATCACTCACTCTCTCAAACAAGAAAAGTACACCTCACCATCAGCAGGATTCGAACTCACAACGTTAAGGAGTTATGTCCCTTGATTAGAACTCACAACTTTAAGGTAATGGGTAAAATTACCTTGTATACATTCTACAGTTTAATCAACAGATGGATTTTAATTCAATTCATATGTAAGCATCTAACTTAGTATAACCTGAAGTCAGATCAAACATAAATCATGATCTTGAATATTTACAGGAGTTATGGCTCTTGATCATGTTGATAATCATCAAGATGGCCGTGTAAACACTTGACTGATTTGAGATGAAAGCAATATATGTTAGAATATAGTAACACTGTAGTACTTGATGTGAAAATATTAATATGTATTTGACAGTGGGGGACATAGTAATGTTGTTCAATTTTATTAGTTGATAGGCGATGCAGAAATATTTATCACCCAGTACACTCGCTGACACTAATAAAAAATATTTTTTTAATTAAAAAAAAACAAGGATCCGTTTTTTGCATGCGATGGCAGGGGGGGGGGGTTTGCTAGTCGATAGGTGATACAGAAATTATTATCACCCACTATAATAACAAGCATTTTTTAATTAGAATAAAAAAAAGTTCCGTTTTTTTGCAAAGGGGGAATTTTTTTGGGGTAGATAGGATACAATATTCTAAAGCCTTATTTGTGTTTAATTGCTACTTTCAACAATATTTCAGTTCTATCAAGTGATGAGTTTTTATTGAGTGGGAAACTCACTCAGTATGTTGAGTAAACCAGAAAACACAAACTTTAATTAGTAATAAAAACGTAGATATCAAATTTACTGTGCATGACACGACACGTTTCTGGAATAACCCTTACCCTAACTGTCAGTCAAACATATTATATATTTCAGCATGTTTTCTAGTGCATTTTTACCACCACAATATAACTGAAATATTGTCGAAAGTGGCGTTAAATACCATAACCCCACATCCAGTGCATTTTACTAACACAGTAATTTGTTTTTTTTATTTAAAAATAAATTACTTAGAATTATAAGTGAACATTTTTACAAATGAAACTACTTGTACAAATATACATGTATATGTACTAAAATTTTAAACTATTTTATGATTTTAATCTAATCTTTGAATTTTAAAAAAAGGTAAATTTTATGACAAATAAAATTATAATTGGAATACATTTTTTGAATTTTGAATAGTTAATAAAAAGTAAAAATTTTACATAAATTTTCTTGTTAGTAGTTTAAATGTAAACATTATAAGATTTAAATATTTCTGATAAAATATTAATAAATTACAAAATTGGCAAAACAAAACCCACATATTAAATAAATATACTTGTAGTTTAAATATAAAAATCATCAGATTTACATACTTCTAATAAAATATTAATAAATTACAAAATTGGACTAAAAAACAAACATTAAATGTCACATATTCTGTGTCAAAGGTTTTTTCATTTTGTCTGTAGGTAATACAATTATTTTCTGAACCTTTTTAATGGAGATTTAGATCTTAAAAAGGTATGATTATTTTTATTTTTGATTATTATTTTGAATTTTAAAATGCTTACTCATTGTATTTAAAATGATGATAACAGGTAAATTACAGGATTTTTTTTATGGATAGTTATTTTACCCATGTGTCAGATTAAATTAAACAACATCAGTAGTGTAATGGTTAGTATGCTCCCCTCAAGTGTGGTATATGGTTTGTTTCCAGCCTGTTTGTGTCAAACAAAAGACTATAAAATTGGTTATTGCTGCTCCTCTGCTAAACATGCAGCATTTACGAGTAAGAGCAAAGACTGGTTGGCTTTGAATTGGGTGCATGTGTCTGAGTGGACGACATATTTACCCACATACTGTTGTTTTAGAGAGCTAACACTATAAAAATCCAACTAAGGGTGTTTGTTAGTTATCAGATATCATCATCATTTCATTGGATGTAACTTGTTCCCACCATGATATTGATGAAGACTGGCTCATTTGACGTTAAACCACGATCAATTCTAAGTAAATTCAATATTAGCGAGGGACATGAAAGCCATGATCAAATTGTAGTTCGATTTATTTTACCTCTTCTTAATGCAATCAGCATTTTCAGCAAGTTTGATCACAAATCGTGTCGGGGTGTACTCGATTGGTACAACTTTTATGTAATAAAGTTTTTCAGTGACATTCAGCTACCACACTTCATATAAAATGTATTTTAGTCCACGCTTTTACTTGCTAATAAAACTATTAAAGATTGCATTCAATTCTTAATTGACTTAACTATAAAGTTTGCCTCAAGTATTCTAGATTAGATCATTGTACGCACGGATTATCGGTCAGCCATATTTGGTCAACATTCAGAGTGCATATATGTCAGTTAGGCACATGTCTGACCGATTAAGTCGTTACGGTTGATTGACCTAATATTAAGCATGTTATAAGTGTTTTGTGGTCGAGTCAGTACCTCAGTGAACAGGACATTATAAGTCAATAGTAACTGGTCAAGCCATTTGTCGTGAATGGTAAATGTCAGTCAGGTTAACCCATCGTTAACCTTTGATTGTCTGGTGATTTTTTTACCATTAGTTACTGTAACCGACGAGAGACATCTAATATGTGCGATGTTACATCAAGTTCTTTTGTGGAATAGACAATTTTGCACATTTCCAACTTGATTCTAAAATTTTATGTTTTTATGCATTTTTATAGGAGTTAGTTCCCTTTCATGTGGACAAAAGTTGACTTTTCATGTAAAGTTAAATGAAAACCTGTGGAAAATTTTAATATTGACTATAATGTAACAATTTGTGGATTTTCTGTTTGCTATAAAATAATCCCCTGATTTATTACAAGGTTCAAATATCTTCAAATTATACTCAGATTCTTTGTCCTTTCTATTGTTCTTGTTAGAACGGGTACCATTTTGATCGTCGTAAGGGAAATAACTCCTATCAAAAACATCTTAAAAAAACATATAATTTTAGAATCAAATCAGGAATGTGTAAGCAGTTTATTATCCTGTAGTCTTTTTAAATTTGTGTAAATGATGTTTAAATTTTTTTATTTGCAATCCTGTTTTTTAAATTTAACTATTGGGGCAACCCAATTATATAAATGTATTGTCCTAATTTATGACTCCTAAGTAAAAATAACACTATGATATCAGAACAAAGATTTGTACTCTACACAACTAAAGTCAAAAGGAAATGTTTTTTAGCCCTTTATTTGTATTAAATATTTGTACCTCTTTATTTGTTCAGTATAAGACCTAATGATATAGGAGGCCATCAGGATTGTGGTCATGATCATATGGTAGTTGGAATTACAATTACCTATGCAATCAGTGCCTATCACCACTAACGTTGTGAGTTCGAATCCCGTTCATGGGGAGGTGTACTCGATACAACATTATGTGATATAGTTTGTCAGTGATTTTCTCCGGGTTCCCCTATTTCCTCCACCAATAACTAGCCGCTACAATTATAACAGAAATATTGTTAAAAGTGGCATTAAGTACCATAGACCTACCGCCACCCCTGTAGTGTAAGACCTAATGATATATAGTGGGTAATATAGAGATACAGTAGTCCCCCTCTTATAAAGCCTCTAATCTAGAATAGCCTGGGTGGCTCAATGAGTTAGGTAGTTGTAGGGGACCCGGGTGGCTCAATGAGTTAGGTAGTTGTAGGGGACCCGGGTGGCTCAATGAGTTAGGTAGTTGTAGGGGACCCGGTGGCTCAATGAGTTAGGTAGTTGTAGGGGGTCCGGTGGCTCAATGAGTTAGGTAGTTGTAGGGGGCCCGGTGGCTCAATGAGTTAGGTAGTTGTAGGGGGCCCGGTGGCTCAATGAGTTAGGTAGTTGTAGGGGGCCTGGTGGCTCAATGAATTTGGTAGTTGTAGGGGGCCCGGTGGCTCAATGAGTTAGGTAGTTGTAGGGGGCCCAGTGGCTCAATGAGTTGGGTAGTTGTAGGGGACCCGGTGGCTCAATGAGTTAGATAGTTAGATTACCTAACAACTCGTACAAGCCTATCACCAATCCGACGTGGGTTCGTGCCCGGCTTTGTATATTACAAAAAGGGTGCACTCGACTCGCAGCTGCAAGTGATAAAGTTTACCAGTTGCTTGCCCATTGTCAGTGGTTCTCACCGGGTACTCCGACTTCTTCCACCACTAAAACTGGTCGCCATGTTATAGCTGAAATATTGCTGAAAGTGGCGTTAAACACAAAAAAAAAAAATCATCAATCACTAATCTAGATTATCGTTTTTATTTAACTCGGAAAATTCTGTATTCACAGCTACCTATATAATAAATTTTCTTCTCAAAACCACAAACGTGATAAATCAACACTGTTTAAAACGATCACTGTATATTATACATTGAACATTGATAACCAGGTGAGGAAAACAGTCACAGGTGGGCCTCTAGTTTTATTTCATCATAATTGGTCAAATTACATTACAGAAATCTAAGGCAAGACAAAATGTAATAAGAATTAGGTTATAATACTGAATGAATTCAAATATTTAATTTCGTTATGTGAAAATTAAATTTCAATTGAATTGAAGTCTCCGAACATCAAAAGATTTGTATCTAAAAAAATCATAAACTGGTTGAATAAATGACGCATATCAAGAAAAGAGAAAGTTGTTAAACTGTGATGTAAAAAAAAGTCAATATGAACCTCCTACCCTTTAAGTAACATACCGTCTACATGTGTCTACATTGATGAATTAAAACATCAGGGTCATACCGTCTACATGTGTCTACATTGATGAATTAAAACATCAGGATTGAAATGAAACTAGTCTACCTCATCATCTTAAGATTGTATACCATATATTGATGAAATAAAAAAAAAAGTGGAATTGAAATGAAACGAGTCTACAAAAAGTGGATTAAAACACTAGTGCCTTCTGGTATAGGTTAGTACTTATAATTTGTGCAATAATTTTTTTTATAATTTTGTAAAAGAAATGTTTTTTTCAATTTAAACCAGTAAAATGATGAATTCTATGTTTTTATACCAAAAGTTTAGCTATAAAATGAAGATATGCTGCTTGTGTTGAATTGTTATATAATGCCTGTAGGTACCATTTTTTTTTTAGCTCACTTGGCCCAAGGGGTCATGACAGTTATTGTCATCACTTTGTGTCTGTTAATGTCTGTAATACTTTTACATTTCAATCTTCTTCTCGAAAACAACTGGACCAATTGAAACCAATTTGGTAGGAGTGTTCGTTGGATGATCAAAATTATATGTTTCTATACCATTCAGAAATCCACAGCAGAAACAAGAGGCCCTAAGGTGCCAAAAAGGTTGTTTTTCTTTGTATGTGGAGCATTTATTTTTCAACCATATTTGATGATTTTTCCCCCTCATGTTAATTCCTTATAAAATTCTTTTTATGTAGTATGCCAACAGATTTTGTATTGCTGTTGATGTTTTCAAGATATAAGGGGCCAAAATAGGACCAACAGCCAACATTTTAAATTAATATTATGAATTTCCTTATGAAAAAGTTGGAGAGATTTATTAGATAGATAGTTCTAAAATTTGTTTGCATAAAGTGAATAAATATAGTATAACTAATCGTAGATTTTGAATATCAAAATAAGACCACGAGTGACCCGAAATACGCATAAGGATTAAATGAGTGGGTGGAGTTCCGCCCACGAGTTTAATCGTTAATGCGTATTCGGTCACGAGTGGTCTTATTTTGATATTCAAAATGTATGATTTAGTTATACTGTTTATTATATAGACTTTCAAAATTTCTGACATATTATTTTTGTTATTTGTATATTTCATTCCATGCGTGTGAATCTACGAGCAATGATACTAAGGGGTTCAGCTGGAAGGGTCTGCCATCTTGAAAATGTGAAATTCTACATGTCACATTTACAACAATACACAACAATAATTAAAATGCTTACCTTGAAAACTTATTTTAGTTAAATTTGATCACATGTGAAAATACTGGAATTTATTTCATGGATAAATCCCCATAATTCACACCTATCTATATAATAATATACATTTTTTTACATTGTCCTGTGGTTTAAATTTCTGGAATTGAATAAATAAAAAATTCACAAAATATATACTTCACCACCAATTAAGAAAGAGAACATTTTTGTTATTTAGTTTTTAATATCTCAATTTTATGACCTTTGTATTTGAATAATTACCTTTAATTTGTTATGATAATATAACATTAATGTATTAAAATTGTACAAAGAGAATTACAGATTATAACATTTACAATTTTTTTTTTTACAATTATATGTATATGATGGAGCAAGATCAATGTTGGAACTAAATTTTGTTCCAACATCGATTTAAGACTTTTTGTAAAATTTAGCTAATTGTAATATAAATAATATTTTGCATTTTTTGATTTGACATCTTTCTAATTTCTTAACTGTGAATGGCAAGACATATTTTGACATTTAATTAATGCTCATTTAATTTAATCATATATGTTGTTAATTAATTAATTGTTTTATCTGACATGTTAATCCTAATTACTGATATATTTTGGGCAAATCATGTCATGCCCACAAGTTGATATCAATACATCCTATAAATATTCTGTAACACTTTAGGTTTGTCTGTTGGATTCAGGCTGTTATACTGACATATCCACTGTTATAAATTTAAATTTTGTTCCTGGTATTAAATTATTAAACTATTGTTATAAATACTGTTATAGTGACAGCCGTAACCTTTGAGCCGTAATGAAAGCGGGAGGTTTGGCACTTTAAAATCTGATTCAACCCACCATTTCTTTAGAAATGCCTGTACCAAGTCAGGGTCATTACGGTTTTCACAGTTTTCCGGTTGTTGACTGATTTTGTCTGATTATATACTTATGAGTTTTGACTTTCCCTTTGTAAGATTGTTCGGAGTTCGGTAATTTTGTTATTACCCTTATTAAATGTTTACTCTATTTTTTTTATATACATTGTACTACAATGCTTTGCTTCTTGTGTACCCTTATTAGTTTGACCACCATTCTGCCTAATTAGGTAACAACACTGTATTTTGTACATGTACTGCATAAAAGGACTAGCCCACACTACAGTTACAGCTAGATGTAAGGTGTTGCAAAGAGTAAGTTGCTGTATTGATATATCATCTTTGTTCCCTATGTAACCAGCGAACCTGTTACATGTACTGGAAAACTTCTTGGTTTTATTTAAATACAAACATTGTAACATAAAAACACCTTAGAATGTGTTCAAGGAAGTAAAGTGCAGTTGCACTTTTACCAGGTATCTAGTTGATTTAATAAATGTACTTATAAATATGGGCTATAACTGCAATCTTGAGTTAACCAAGAAAACGATTTATCCAATAAAAGCAAAGATATAAAATTTAGAGTGCATGACACATTTCTGGAATAACCTTCATCATATATGCTCAGTCAAAAGACTAGAAAGCCAAATAATTTAAAAGTCTAATAATATAAAAGTCTTTGAGAGCATGAAAACCAAAACGATTTAACAGGATACCCAAAATCAGCTAAGGTTTTTACCTATGGCTGAGGGCGATTGACTTTAGATTTGATAACAGGATACCCAAAATCAGCTAAGGTTTTTACCTATGGCTGAGGGCGATTGACTTTAGTTTTGATAACAGGATACCCAATATCAGCTAAGGTCACCTCTGCCAACTACAGGAAGCCTCATTGTATTGTCTGTCCTGCTTTTATTTATGACTTCTGATTGATTACCCCTTTGATATCTTCAAACTTTTTAACATTTCCTTCTTTCTTTATTTTGCTTACAGAAAATACCAACCAAGAACTGACTGTCCAAGTTGAAGATATACAGTGGGACCAAGGAGACATCGGCATTTGGCATAAACAGCAATCATCCAATAGCGATAGCCCTAGTAGTCATGTGACTCGTAGCGAAAATGGTCAAGGTCTTCCAAAATTAGAACATGACAGAAAAGAGCTCAATGATGATGAAATTCTAAGTGAATGGGATAGTCAGTATGACTTTTGTGTCAAAGATAGTCCTAGTAATTCACCTCTGAGGTCAAAAAGTCAAAGGTCACCAAAAAAGTTCTATTTCAAAGATAGTCCTAATAATTCCCATGTGAGGTCAAAAAGTCTAAGGTCATCGAAAAATAAAGTGAGAGAAGCTTTTGTGAAAGGAAAAGATTTTGTGAGGTCAAAGGTTAATAGTTGTCGAGATATATTCAGTAGAAACTCTATGAAGGAGACGAAGAGGAGATCTGCAAATGAAACGAAAGAGGAGGAATGTGGGGGTCAACTGTCAGGAAAAGATAACTCTAGTTCTGTTGACAGTAAGGGACATAACTCTAATCACTCCAATAATGACAGTAATGACAGTAATGACCATAGAATGACTTCAGACTTAAAAGAAAGGCTTGAAATGTCAACAGATAATTCATTAGAGAACAATAAAACTCAATCATTGGAGTGGTCCACACAAAATGGTAAACGTGAAAACACAGATTACATGGTGCTACCAGAAGTCTTCACTACATACAATGGTAAGATAACATGGTGTTACCAGAAGTCTTCACTAGTATATACAATGGTAAAACTATAATGTTGTCAAATCTATGAACTACCACAAAGGTGGCTCAGTGAGTTAGGTAGTTGGATTACCTAACAACTCGTACAAGTCTATCACCAATACGGCATGGGTTCGTGCCTGGATTTGTAAATTACAAAAAAGGGTGCACTGGACTCGCAGCCGCAAGTGATTAAGTTTACCAGTTGCCTGCCCATGGTCTTTGGTTCTCTTTGGATACTCCGGCTTCTTCCAAAACTAAAACTGGTCGCCATGATATAGCTGAAATATTGCTGAAAGTGGCGTTAAACACCAAAAATCAATTAAAAATTAATAAACTACCACAAATATATTATTTAACAAATAATTCATGGCACTAAGGGCCATATGACAGTTTATGGACAGGGATGTCACCCACAAAATATTATATGGACTGAAGCGAAGCTAATCTGTCAGACGATATGTTTTTTGTTATTGTATATCTAAGACCAAAAACGAATTCGGACAAAATCCGAAAGAAAACATTATATTGACCGGGCCCGGTCAATATACTAAAATATTGATGGGTTCGCTAACAAAGGCAAATAGGGATAATATGAACGTAAAGTATAATATATTGCAATATCTCCCTATTATTCCAATATGAAAACTTTCAATTTAAACTAGAATAGTACATTAAATGTATGTGGTTATTTTTTTCCCATTAATGAATAATGCATATAATTTTAACTAGTATATAAATGGCAAATGCTCATAAAGGGCATGTTCTCAGGTTTTCTTGAGTGCCCTTTATATAGTCAAACCTGCTTTAGTGACCACCTCTATTAAACAATAACATGTACATGTATTATTTGACTTTAATATTAATTTCGAGGGCCCGGGTGGCTCAATGTGTTAGGTAGTTGGATTACCTAGCAATGTGAGCTTTTGCCATCACTTGGCATCCGTCGTCCATTAACTTTTCACATTTTAATCTTCTCCTCTGAAACCCCTCAGCCAAATGAACTGAAAATTGGTAGGAGGCATCTATGGAAGGTCCTCTATAAAGATTGCTCATTTCGTCCCGATCCATTAACAGACATGGCCGCCACAGGCAATTCTTGTTTCTGATTGGCCGATTTAAAAAAATCTTCTCCTCCGAAACCGCTTGGCCAAATGAACCGAAACTTGGTAGGAAGCATCTATGGAAGGTCCTCTATAAAGATTGTTCATTTCAACCCAATCCGTTAACAAACATGGCCGCCACAGGCAATTCTTGTTTCTGATTGGTCGATGTCTAAAAAATCTTCTCCTCTGAAACTGCCTAGCCAAATGAACCGAAACTTGGTAGGAAGCATCTACATGTATGGAAGGCCGCCACAGGCAACTCTTGTTTGTCTGATTGGTTCATTTCTAACAAAAACTTCTTCATTGTAGTAAACTGTTAAAGGGGAGATAACTCTTGCATTAAACTGTTAAAAAAAATATAACTCTTGCCATTATCTCCCTTAGAAATTAACTTATGCTGATATAGTGTAACATGTTTATGAGTCCTTATTTGATATGGTGCCCATGATGTGTTACATGCCTGTCAATTTTTAGATAGCATCCATAGTTTGTGTTTAAAACATGATTTCTGACAAGTTAAGACCTTCATCTTTTCATTTTTAACCAAGAAAATATAAATAAAAGATACCTAAATAAAAAATTTCCTCTAAACTTTATTGTGGTAGCATTAGGTTTGGGACGAACAGGGACAGACTATTTTATGAATAATAAGCAAGACAAAGATTTATGTTTGTTAGAATTGTGGTGTAAAGTGGAGTTTCAGCATCTAAAATCCTATCCATATCTTAAAAAGTCAAAACAATAGGACAGATTTTTTGTTATAAGGAAAAACAGTAAAATGGTTGGACGAGCAAGGACAGACTTTTTATGGCAAGGTGACAAAACCAAATTTTGTTTCATATTCCTGGATAGATCAGTTGGTAGATTTCAAATATTGGAAATGAAATTTCAATTTGCTAAATGATAGGAACAAGCTTACAAGTTGCAAAAAAGAAAATAAATTTCATGTTTTGGTGTTGGATGAACAATAGAGACATACTCTGTGTTGGGACAAACAAAAGACAAACATGAACTTTGTTGGGACAAACAAAAGACAACACCTCCTGTGCAGACAGAATAATATGTTATCTGACAAATGGTAAACTTACATTCCATTTCAATACCTTTCTTTAAGTTATAAGCAATAAACCTCTGCCAAACCTGTAATTTACTGTCCTTTAGTGCATCAGAACTGAATGTTTCTGTCCACGATGTAAATGTATGCAAATTTGTTGTTATTTCGTGACATTACAAAACAACACTTCTCGTTTGAAAAACCTATGAATATCGCCTTCTATTCAACAGTCAAGGAGTGTCACACAAACAATACAACTTGAATTATTTTGAATGATTTCTCTTTTCATGCAGTTCGCTCTTACTGAGACAGATGGCAGACATACCGTCCTCTCAGATGCCATGACAGATTTAAGTCCGATTTTCGGCAGTCAAGTACCCGATTTACCGCAAAACCATGATGTAGTAAAAACTTGATGTCGTAAACGGTATAAAAACTTCTGAAGGGTAAATAATATGATGCAATTGTCGCTTGTAACAATAACATGCGGACAGAAATTAACATTCCCGTGCTTTCGCCGAGTTTTAATACTATGTATGTTATGTACAGATTATTGCAATAATAACATACAGTTATCTTTTTTTCCCAGATAAGATCATGCCTGTTTTTGTACCATCACTTGTAGTTTAACGAATTGTAATTTAGTCAACCTCTCTTGTTGGACAGAAATAGTTATAAATTAAGCATTAAATTCTTACTGGAATCAAATCATTTGTCCTTCAATATAAAAACTTGAATATCATCTCTCAATTATATTCAAATTTGATCCAAGTGAATTCTTTATGAGACTCTCACACTCCAGACAATTCTCCTGCTAGAACCATGTAACAAAATGGAGGCAAATCCAGATAATTTTAGGAGTGAAAAGGCATATTTTAAATGTGACCCTGGTCAAATTTTTAGTCAGAAATGTTTATTATATCCCCCGCAACGAAGTTGTAGGGGGGTATACTGGTTTCACCATATCCGTCCGTCCGTCTGTCCATCCGTCTGTAGACAAATCCTATGTCGTATGATAACTTGAGTTGTGTTTCTTAGAATCTTTTAATATTTTATCAGCTGTTTACTGGTGAAGAGAGGAGGATCCTTTTCTTTTATGACGATTTTCACATTTGGACTTGATATGACTTAAAATAGGATTTTTACCCTATGTCGTATCATGATAACTAGAGTAGTGTTTCTCAGATTGTTTTGAAATTTTATCAGCAGCTTACCGGTGAAGAGAGGAGGATCCCTTTCATTTTTGACGATTTTCACTTGCCGTTCCAGAGTTATTGGACTTGCTATGTCGGAAAATAGGATTTTTACCCTATGTCGTATGATAGCTTGAGTAGTGTTTCTCAGAATGTTTTGAAATTTTATCAGCAGCTTACCGGTGAAGAGAGGAGGGTCCCTTTCATTTTTGGTCGGAACAATCAGTAATGTTTTGGTTATGGAAATAGGTTGGACAGATGTGGGGAGCTGTGCTCACACTAATGTCTAACAACAGTATACTTTTGACATTTCAATTAAAATCCTGGTAAAAAAAATTACTAATATTAATTTTATATTACATTTTGCTTCCAGGTACCAAAATGGGCACTTAATCAAATATTGACTCATATACTATACATTACATGTAGGTATTCACATTTTAATATTCTTTTCAGCTCACCTTGCCAAAGGCAATGTGGGCTTTTGGCATCACTTGGCGTCCGTCGTTTGTTGTCTGTCATCTGTTAACTTTTCACATTTTAATCTTCTCCTCTGGAACCCATCAGTCAAATGAACTGAAACTTAGTAGGAAGCATCTATGGAATCGAAGGTCCTCTCTAAAGAGTGCACATTTTGTTATGATCCATTACCAAACATGGCCCTCCACATGCAATTTTTGTTTCTGATTGGCCAATTTTTAGAAATATCCTCCTCTGAAACCGCATGGCCAAATTAACCGAAACATGGCAGGAATCATCTATGGAATGTCCTCTATGAAGATTGCTCATTTCGGCCGATCGGTTAACAAACATGGCCACCACAGGCAATTCTTGTTTTTGATTGGTTGATATCTAAAAAACTTCTCCTCTGAAACTGCCTAGCTAAATGAACCGAAACTTGGTAGGAAGCATCTACATGTATGGAAGGTTGTGTATTAAGTTTCCTCAAAGCAGAATGAAAGGTGACCGACACAGGCTCTGTCATTTTAGCCCACTGAGCCTCTAGTTTAAAAATGCCAAGTTTTTGTGATAATCTCAGTTTCTCCATTACCATACAACCTAGGTTCACCATACTTGGTCCACACATTGATCATGGAGGGTACATATCATCTCGACATGTGTCACCTGACCTTGACCACATTTTCATGGTCTACCGACTGTTGTATTTACGTTAAGTTTTAGTGATAAGATCTGTTTCTCCATGCAGCGTAGACTCGCCATACATGGTCCACACTTTAATCATGGTGAATATATGTCAGACGGACATTTTTCACCTGACCTTCACCTCATTTTCATGGTCTACTGACTATTATATATATGGTAAGTTTTCTTTATTAGGTCAGTTTCTCGAAATCGCCATACAAACTAGAATCGTGAGACATAAATATGTGTTTACACCTGTTATTGTTGGTATGTGGTCTCAGGTCCAGCTGGCTTTTGCATCAATTTAAAATTTTAAAAGTAGCTTTAAATGGATAATATGCAGGTCAAGTTTGTTATCACAATTATTTTTCAAAAGACAACATTTGGTGAAGGACTACAGACTTACTGGAGCCTATTTTTACCAAATTACATTCAGTAAATAAAAACATTATCCATATTTAATGAGGAGAGGTCTTATGATTCCCACTGTTATAATTTGAGCAATCATAAATTGAAATAGAAATTTAAAAAAGTTATGAAAACAAAGTTTAAACAGTGATGGTCAACAATTCCACCAATATCAACAAACCGAACAATCACCTCTCGTCTTAAATCATTACACACTAAAACAACCACTACATATAATGTTGAAAAGCCAGGTCCAGACTTCGGGACAGACACAAAAATGTGGTGGTGTTAAACCGGTTAAAAAAAACCTCCACTATTGCTTAGGCCAAATAAAAAAATAGGTGTGTTTACGATCACCCGGCCGACCCTATTTTTCAGCCGCCGACCCTAACCTTTTTTATTGGCAATTATTCGACCCTAATTTTTGCTAGCGACCCTATCAATTTTTACACAGAATTCGGATAACCATTTTTGTTGTTTAATCAGCAGCAATGTTTTATTTATTCAACCGCTAGCTTTTTGTCGAAATTGAGAGCAAAGAAGGTAGAAAAACTGCGTAACTCGTCATAAAGCAGCTTCAACAAATGATGGCTTACCGGAAATTTCGAAAATGAAATACCGGAATCAGATTCTGGAACCGGGAACGACTATTTCTGGTTTTGCCGATAGTAAAAAAAAAAAAAATCATAATGCCGACCGACCGACCGTAGATTTTTTTGACATGTGACCAAAACCAAAAATATTTTTTTGTTTGGCCTAATGATAATGGTATGCACTTTTTATATAAAATTTGTCCAACCATTAGATCTGGCCTCACGGTCAAAAATGTTTTTAGTGAATTTTGTACTTATGCTCCAAAATCATTCAATCAGAACACTTGATATATTAGATGCAGTACTTAAATTGATATGGGAAGGGAGATAACTCATACATGTTTCCAATTCTATTGTCACTTATCCTTTTTCTTTTAGGTGTACATGATAAAAAAGAAATTCAGGCAGGTTTTAATGTTAAAACTAACAGAAAAAATAACCAGGAAGGAGTAAAAAACACTGATAGACAGAAAAATGGAGAAAGTAGAGAAAAAATGGAAGAAACAACCAGGACAGAGAACCAGGTTGAAATTGTAATAGTTGATGAAGGAACAGCAGATGGACACACGTAAGTAGTTTATTCTGTACAAAGATGTCCAGTCAAACTTGCCGTAGGGGTCATCTTGTGTTAAAGGTTAGCTTAAAACCCTCGTCCTGATATATGCTATTTCAACTCAAATCAACTGTACATGTATCTTTATCCTGTTGTATCAGTTTACAAGTATTTAGCGGTCACTTTTCATCGTAAACTTTAGAAATCATCAGTAATTAACCTTCGAGAGGTCACATGATTGTATCATGTAAAGCTATCAAATTATAGAATAATTAGAATTATTAACCATACATTGTTACAAAAACAGCGCAGCGTGACAAAACAACTGCCAGTTTTTCGACTAATTTACCTTCTGGTAGCCTAATCATAGTAAGAGAATGATTATTGATTGGAACTGACAATCAGGATCAACACGTCTTAAGGTGGAACCATACACTACAGGGAGATAACTCTTTAAAATCAGTTGAACGTTTTGATCATATGATATTTGTATGCAGATTTCAAGCATCTCGGTGATCAAAACCACAGAGAGAAAAGCTGCTATGTGGCTAGTGAATTTATAGCTCTGAGTCTCTTGGTTGGAATTTGCTAAAATTTTGATATTTATTATAGTGGATATATTCAAACACACTGCCAAAAAAATAAGAAAATTAAACGAGCAGATCAAATTTTACCTGAAGTGTATGGTACCACCTTAAATAACCTGTAAGTTGTCTTATGGGGTCATTTCTCCTTTATCCCAAATGTAACTGTTGAATACGAGAACTTTGGTGGCTCGAACTCAAATGTGCTTGAATTATCGGAAGTTAGAGACACCAAAATCTGTATATATATTGTAATTAGGCCTAATTAAATGCTTGACACTTCCGATGAATTTGAGTTCGAGTTTGAAAAGGTAATTTGTACTGATTTATTATTATGGGACCATCAGAATAGATCGGCTGTTTTCGAGAATTAGCGAAAAATTCAAGGGACAAAAAAAGACGTACGAGCCAACCATGTGGGAGTTAGCAAAGTTCGACTGTATATTTATTTTTAAAGGAATTTGAAATGTTATCCAATAACCAGAGGATTATTATTTGTAATGAGAAAAGGGAGATAATTCAAATTTATCTTTTGTAAAACTTTACTTTGGTACTTTTTTGTATTTGCTCGGCTCTACACTGTAACTAAGGTGGAAATTATGGAGATAAGATTACTACAGAGAGAAGAAATTGTAAAATGATATTAAATTTCAATATTTTGAAAATTAAAAAATAATCTTTTGAAAGTATAGTTCATTAGCACTTTCTGGTTTAATATCATGCTAAACATCATGATCATCATTTTGATATAAAGATTCAAGCTTGCACAAGTGAAGGCCCCCAATTTCATGGGGTCTGAAGCATGGGGGTAAACAAATTGTTCATTCTGCAATGGAAGCAATTACAAAATGGTATACTGTAGTATCATTTATTTTCATTGGTATCAGTATTCGAGGATAAACAGATAGTGAGGTGTTCGTTGACATTTGAATTCGTGGTTTTGATACTCTCTTATAACATGCATTACGTCTCTTGTTACAAATACCTTTCGTGATGCACTTAATTTCGTGGTTTGACGCGCACAGGGATCGACGGTATCAACGAAAACTACGAAAATTGGTATTCAACAAATGAAAATTAATTTACAGTAATTCTCAAAATCAGTTATGTAAATGTAAAATTTGTATTAATATATGAAGTTTCTTTGTATAAAAGATATGTCACTTTATGCAAATTAAAGGCGCAGTGTGTATATGGTGTACAATATCATAGACAACAGGAAACTTTATAAAAAAAAAAAAAAAGTAGACTTTTGTTAATTAACAAATAATAATTTGATTTTATGTAAATACTGCAATCTGATTGGCTGATCCACCTAGAACAACATTGGTTATACATGATAACCTGGAATGGTATTGTGACATCTACAACATATTCATTCGCCAACAACATATTCAAATAGTCCCATGAAATAATCTTAATTTAAGTCGAGGAATCATTAAATTTTATTGTAATAATTAAGTTAGAAGGAATATTTGAAATTTTTTAACAGGTTTGTTTTTTAAGTGTAAACACAATTACGATTCAAGCAATTTACAATTGCAATTCCTTTAAGGAATATGTTCAACTATATGACATAACCTGGCGACCGTTTCACTAAAGGTCGTAAGTCATAAACGTAGACGTAAGTGTACTAAGAGTTACGACCGTTTCACTAAAGATCGTAAGTCATAAACGTAGACGTAAGTGTACTAAGAGTTACGATCGTTTCACTAAAGGTCGTAAGTCATAAACGTAGACGTAAGTGTACTAAGAGTTACGACCGTTTCACTAAAGATCGTAAGTCATAAACGTAGACGTAAGTGTACTAAGAGTTACGACCATTTCACTAAAGGTCGTAAGTCATAAACGTAGACGTAAGTGTACTAAGAGTTACGACCGTTTCACTAAAGATCGTAAGTCATAAACGTAGACGTAAGTGTACTAAGAGTTACGACTGTTTCACTAAAGATCGTAAGTCATAAACGTAGACGTAAGTGTACTAAGAGTTACGACCGTTTCACTAAAGGTCGTAAGTCGTAAACGTAGACGTAAGTGTACTAAGAGTTACGACCGTTTCACTAAAGATCGTAAGTCGTAAACGTAGACGTAAGTATACTAAGAGTTACGACCGTTTCACTAAAGATCGTAAGTCGTAAACGTAGACATAAGTGTACTAAGAGTTACGACTGTTTCACTAAAGATCGTAAGTCGTAAACGTAGACGTAAGTGTACTAAGAGTTACGACCGTTTCACTAAAGATCGTAAGTCGTAGACGTAAGTGTACTAAGAGTTACGACCGTTTCACTAATTAGTAATTGTGTTATGAAGATTCAAGTTTGCACAATTTTATGATAAGGGTGTTTGGCCTCTCTTGAGGTATATCAAACAATTTAATTTTTATTTATCTGAAATCTGGCATGATAATATGGGTGATCTGTTGTGGGAAGGGTCTTATATAAGGGGGACTACTCTACTACAAGACCGTCATCACCCCTCACTCTATATGGAGTGGAGTTTTATTTGGAATGTAATAACACATTGGTGATATGATAATATTTATTATGGATGGTTGATCGTCTTTACTAGCAGACCATCGCACGAAACCCCTCCCCCCATTTATATATTTAGATTGTATGCTATATAGCATACCACTGCTTGCATTTCATCAGCATGTTTTAATTTAAACTGAAATAACAAATGTGTACCGATTCTTTCATGATGACATTTCAATAGTTCATTTACCTATCTATGCAACGATATAGCTGAAATATTGCTAAAGTTGGCGTTAAACACCAAGCAATCAATCAATCAATCAATCCACACAGACAATGTTTATTACATTTGACAACCAGATCATAGCAGACAATAAATGTGCTATGGTTAACCAATATTTGTGGTTTTGTGTTGTTTATGTAAAACAATTTGTGAAATCGGTAAAAAAAAAATTCTTTACAGGTAAAGGTTAAGTTTTATATCTGTTGAGGGACCGTCGTGGTCGTGATCGTATGGTAGTTGGATTTACAACTACCTGTGCAATCAGTGCCTATCACCACTAAAGTTGTGAGTTCAAACCATGTTCATGACAAGGTGTACTCAATACAATATTATGTGATAAAATTTGTCAGTGACTTGCAGCAGATTGGTGGTTTTTCTCCGGGTGCTCTGGTTTCCTCCAATAAAACTGACTGCCACAATATAACTGAAATATTGTTGAAAGTGGCGTTAAACACCACAACCCTAACCTTTATATCTGTTGACAGATCTTCTTATTGTTACTTCAATAGCTGTTTTGAAATGCTAAGCTTGAAATATTTTTTTGCCATTTGAAAAATCAAACATGCGACTTCTCCATACTTTGAATTTGAGGAAACTAAATTATACCTAATAAATCTGTGTCAGTGAAAACTATTTTTATCTAGAAAACTACTAAATGTGAATGGCAGATGCTGATATAGAGTGGGCATGCTGGGCATGTGCACCTCCCCTCAAAAATTTGGAAAGCATCAATGGTATGCATCATTAAATTTGTCAGAATACTAACAATAGTTGTATTTCTGCATTTCTTCTGAACTTCCAGATTGTTTTGTTCCCCTGGCTCAATACCCTGTTTTTCCATGGACCTAAACAGTCTCCCAGACCCCTCGCCTAAATTTCATGTCCCCGTAACTCCAATTTGTTAGACAAGGATTCATATCACTATCTTCTAAGAGGAGGGGGAAGCAGATCCCCAAGCCCCATTGCATAGCTTTCACTCCCTCTGACACCAATTTAACAGACACTTTCTTACCCACTAAAATTTGCCAGGCAGGGATTAAAATCACTATCTTCTAAGAGGTGGGGCGGGGAGCAGATAAAGATATTACATTATAAGTCTATGTTTTCTATTTCAGTAGAAGTGTACAAGGAGTAACAGAGGACCAGAGGGATTTAGAAGAAACCTTTCCTTTAGGCTCTGAAGGTAAGCATTATATCAATTAATCATTGATTCTACCTTTTTAATGTGGGTCCGTCATGTCTGTGATTGTATGGTACATGTAGTTGTATTTACAACTATATAGGTCGGGGGTTTTCTCTGGGTCCTCCGGTTTCTTCCACCAATAAAATTGACCGCCATGATATAGCTGAAATATTGTTGAAAGTGGCGTTAAACACCATCAAACAAACATATCTTCCTCTGACAAAGATGTTCCAAAAGTTACAGGACATGGTCAGAACAATTCAAAAAGGGGACTTTTGAAAGGGGTTGTAGATGGGTTCAGCTATTTTCGTTGATTTTTATTTATTTTATGTTCTAATCAGAACCATCCTTGTAATGTGAAAATGATGTCTGAACCCATCCCTGAATTTTCTTCAGTGAGTTATACAAAGAGACAAATAAATTTTCATCCTACCTATAGCTATCCACTAGTATAATTGTGAGTCAGTGAAATGGCTAACAAACAATTATTTAATTTACTGGTAGGCGTTAACATATTTTTTTCAAAAATTGATATATTGCAGACTGAATATACACCCATTATCGTCAGAAAATATTTAATTTATAATTTGTATACATTGTCTACATCTTATTTCGTTCTTTCTTCCTTTCTGTTGTACATAATGGTCATTTATTGTAACGTCAAACCTGTATTGAGAGATCACGTTTGAGACAAAGAAAAAGTGGTCTTTTAAGACAGTTGACCACTTGACTGATGAAATGTTCTATGACAGGAAAAGAAAAAGGTGACCTTTTAATACAAGTGGCTGTTTAATAGAGATGACCACATCCACTAACATATGTGTCTGTGTTCTAGGACAAGATCTATAGCCTATTTGTATCATTATTTTTCCATTTCTATTCTCAGCTAATTTTATCATATTTTATTATATATTTCAGCACAGTCTTTTGAAAACTCTGCAAGGTAAGCACTTTATTTTATCTGATTGTATTTTTTTTTTGTTTGGATTTTGCTTTTGTCTTTTGCTGATATGTGACAGCATGAGGATTTTAAGTATTTATATATTATCTCATCCCTATAGAAGTACAGACATAAAAGGGCAGTCTCATTTTTCCCATTAATGAATAGTGCATATAATGTTAACCTGTACATGTATATAAAGGGCAAACTGCTCATAAAGGCCACATTTTCAGGTTCCTGTGAGTGGCTTTTATATACAGTTTTCACTACTTGTTTTCTAATTTTACGTAGTACCTACCGGGTATATAACTTAATGGCGGAGGGGGCTATGTTTTTTGTGTTAAAATATTTTCTGGTGGCAAAGTTTATAGAAAAAATAAACTGTCCTGAAATATGTTAAAAAAAAAAAAAAAATAGTAATGTGACCCTACAGTTTTCAACGAGATTTTTTAAATTTAATTTGAAAAAAGATGACCAATTTTTCATGTTCACCCAAAATACTGTTTTAACCGAACCCTGAATATACCGGAATGCTGTATGAATCAAAGGAGGGGTACCAGATACTTTTACCTGTTTAAAATGGTATTTGGTACCTCCTGATTTTAAAGAGTATTGCATAAGACATTTATGAAAATGTTCAAATTTTAATACAAAGTAACGCTTGTAAATAGTGAAGTACTGGTACACTTGAAAAATTTTAAAACCCCTATGTCCTTTTAATTAGGGGGCTACTGTAGCCCCCTTAATTTCACATTAGATAGCAACTACATTATGTAGAGATTATTTGTGAGGTGACGGAACAAGGACATGTATTACAGAAATATATACTCAAGCATTTAGCCAGGATTTTGAGACCATTAGTCACTTTTGCGGAACAGATTTTTTTTTTAAATTATGAATAAACAAGAATATAATGAGCTTAATCTTATAATCAGTTACGTTGCCTTATTGTTTAGTAATGGAGATTGGAAACTTCCTAGGATGGGAACATACTCTGCAGAAAACCTCCTAGGATGGGAACATATTCTGCAAATTAACAACCATCTGATAAAACATAACATTGCCACTATTTTGATCTCAATACCACACAAATTGTAATACCCCCCCCCCCCCCTTTGAAATATTACTGTGCTTTGGTCTAATATCACACAAATTGTAAATACCCCCTCCCCACCCTTTTTGAAATGTTACTGTGCTTTGGTCTAATACCACAACAATTGTAATAACTCATATTTGTGTAGTTTTCAGCAGAAAAAAAATTCTGCCAGTTTGACCAATGGCAATGGTCCAACTTCTATCTAGATTCTTTGTAGGAAATCAGTATAGCACTTCAAAAACTGAAGCAAGTTGTAAAATAAATAATTATTTCTCAGACCTCATAATCAAATTGCAACAATTGAAATAAAAATATTGTAGTTTTTTTTTTTAATTACCGACACGGATCTGATGGTAAATAGTTCTATAAATAGAATGCAATTGTTACCCAGATGCTGATCAATATATAAAAAAACTTATATGCATCCTCATGCAGTGCATTTCAACGAATTGAAATATGAGAACTAAGATTTCATTTCACGGAAATGAGAATAAATAACATCAAAAAACATCGGTTGATTGCGAACTCCTGTTGATTGCATACACTGATATACGTGTGTACAATGTACATATATACTACATGTCTTGTCACCTTAGGGTATACACTGATACATGTCTACAATGTACATGTATCAAAATTATATATACAAAGGTCAGTAGAGTACAAATTATTCTACCTAATTATACAGTGAAACCTGTCTAAACAAGATCCTTGGCACTAGCTTTTTTGTTCAGAATAGTGTGAGGATTATGGTGTTTAACACCATTTCAACAATATTTTAGTTTTATCGTGGTGGTCAGTTTTATTGGTGGAAGAAATCTGAGTACCCGGAGAAAACCACTGACATGCTTATCTCATAATTGTTCAGAATAGACAGGTGTTCCATTTTTACAGGTTCAATTCATTAGGACGTTAAATATTTAAGGTTGGGTTTATACAGGATTTGGATTTTCTCAGGGTTCGCTTGAGTCTCATAATTGTTCAGAATAGACAGGTGTTCAGTTTTTACAGATTAAATTCATTGGGACTTGAAATATTTAAAGTTGGGTTTATACAGGATTTGAGTTTTCTCAGGGTTCGCTTGAGACAAGTTTCACTGTTTATGGTGTGAAAATGGCAAGGTACGATAGAATAATTTTAATAAACAACAGTCACTCGCTTGCTATAATAATTTGTATATTTGATAGCCTCTGTAGACAAAAGAGGTAATTATAAAGAGAACAGATGCTAGTTCTAATAATAGATATACTATGTAGACATAACAGTCAAAGATGGACACAGATTTGACAACCTAAATTTACTTTAGAACATCAGGAAAGTTCTTCCAACTTCTTCCTTTGCTCAGGGATGATTTTTGTCGGTTATTTAACTGATTTCAGCTATTTTCCTCTGGAGGGAAATTGCCCAAAGTTGCTGGACACAGGCAGTACAGGTCAAAAATATACCATTTGAAAGGAGATGGCCATGGTTTCAACTATTTTTCATTGATTTTCAGTTATTTTATATTCTAACCAGAATCATCCCTGCTTGGTAGACAGATTTGATCCACAAGTAAATGATTAAGTTGTAATCTAGTCAGAAAAGCTTGTAAAATTTATCTAGCAAGAAAGCTTACATACTATTTTTCATTTATTCAGAAAAGGGAATAGACTTTGACAATTTGTTTACCGGTATCTATGCAAAGTTGTTTATCTGTTTACACTGTCATAGTAAATTATATTTAGGCTAAAAAAACATGCAGTAGGTATAGGCAGACCTTTTATTGTAAGTTTGGTGACACACTCTCTCTGGTTTGTCACAACCTCAATTGAAACATTTGCAAATGAGCTGTCTTTCCCAGTTGACTTAAGGGAGACAACTCCTATAGGTTTCACATTATTTTTTTCATTATGGATTCAAGGAGGTTATGGCGGTTAGTTCTATTGGTGGAGTAAACCGGAGAAAACCACCAATCTATCGCAAGTCACTGACTAACTTTATCACATAAAGTTGTATCTAGTACATCTCGCCATGAATGGGATTCGAACTCACAACTTTAGTAGTGATAGCCACTGATTGCACAGGTAGTTTTAAATCCAACTACCATATGATCAAGAGCATGATGGCCCCATCAGAATGGGACCTGCCTGTGGCAATCAAAATCACACCAGGAATATAATCACTGCTTCATATTTGATTGTACTCATTGCACAGGCAGTTGTAAATCCAACTACCAAACAATCACGACCACTTCAGCCCCACCCACCCCACCCCCTTTTATTAATATGTGATATCATGTATAAATATTATTTTTATAAATAAGAGAGTTGATAACAAACAAATATTTATTACTAACATCTGACATTTATAAGTGATTTCTTAAAGTATAAACATCCAGCTGTTTGTCAACCACTTAAAAATAAATCGGGGACAAGGTTTAGTAACTTTTGATAAATATTTATAAATATAATAATATGAGAAAAATTACAATTTTTGAAATAATTTATGGTTCAGTGACATATTTATACATTTGTACATATATATATAAGATACAAGTGTTTATGACAAGCATAAGTTGTCATTAATTTTATATAAATATATATAAAACAAATTTATATCTAAATGGTATAATCAATTTTCAGTAAATTATATGCAACTTTTATTGTTAAGGGTTTATTGTGATTCATTCGTATAGAATGCTGTAAATATGTGTAAATATGTTACGTAGTCCAGTTAGGTACATTTCTGAGAGTACAAGTTCAGTGACAAATTATAATAGTCCAGAGATATGACAGATGGTATTTTTGTTCTCTATTGTGATTGGTCCATTTTTCTTGCCTCGTTATAATGTTGATGTCTGCTATTCATTGTCAAATAATAACTTGATGTGAACCAATGTGATGTATAAGTTAAAAGTGTGTGTGTTATTTGGAAGTCTATATTGTATAGTAAGAGTGAGTGAGTGATTGTTGTTTAATGCCAACTCATCAATTTTTCAGCTATATAATGGTGAGAACAAGTTAATTTTCAATGAGATGATGATGAGGTTTGCTTTGTACTAGACCAACACGCTTAGTTGGATTTTTATAGTGCTATCTCACTGAAACAACAGTCCGTAGATAGACAGGTCGCCCCACTCGGACACATTATCCTGATTCCCGAGCCAACCAGTCTTTACTCTTTCCCCTTAATGCTCCATGCTACAATAGAGGATTCTATGGAAATGTTTTTGTGTTTTTTTTTTTTTTTTTGGTTTTTTTTTTCTCCCAATCCAGGACATTGTTTTTCACTTACAACAATTAAACAAACAAAGAATTTGGACATGGAAATTAAAGTGTTTTTTTTTTATTTCTACCAAAATTCTCATTAATTTAAAAAAAAAAAAAAAAAAACCATACCCCTCCCCTACAGATTAAATTGTCATTCCCTTTCCTGAATGATATTGATATGTTATTATGTTTTCTTGAAAATACAACAAAATGGCAAAATTTGTAGACAGGTAATTTTGATGTTTTACATGTTAAACATAGTTTTATTCTGTTGATGCTCCCTTAAGAAGTATATTCTACATTGTATAATTGTATTGTAGTAAAATACAAGAAAATGACAAAATTTATAGACGTGTTCTTAATGAAAGATAATTTTGATGTTTTACATGTTAAACATAGTTTTATTCTGTTGATGCTCCCTTAAGAAGTATCGTCCACATTATATAATTGTATTGTAGTAAAATACAAGAAAATGACAAAATTTATAGACGTGTTCTTAATGAAAGATAATTTTGATGTATTGCATGTTAAGCATAGTTTTATTCTGTCGATGCACCTTTTTAAGAAGTATCGTCTACCATGTATTGTAGTATTATTTACAGGTTTATCACATTCTCCGTCCTGTCATGTTTGTTATGATCTATCTTACGTGTCAACACTGGTAATATTTATCAACTGTTTCACATGTATTGTATACAACACATCTACATTAGGATATATCATATACTAGTAAGTGTACTGTCTGTTATGCATTTTAAAAGTTTTTTAAAGATTTTTTTTTTGAGGGGGGGGGAGGGCTTAATTTAAAAAAAATATTTGTTTTACTGATAAGATAAATTTTGCAAGTTGTTTTGTTCAAATAGATTTCAATTTCAGCTTACATAAACAATAGTGCATTCTGGGAAGTCCTTATAGACTTACATAATACAATGGGTCAAAAATGGGGAGAATCGTTTTAATAAGATGACAAGGGCATGATGTCATGTCTTCTTTGTTGTGTAAAAGCAGCAATTTGACATGGATTTAACTACAATTTAACAATAGCTACTGAGTACTGTTATATATTTTTAACCCAGTATTTCAGTATTTGTTGCACCCATTACCATTGGGGCAGTCGTGATCGTAGGGTAGTTGGATTACAATTACCTATGCAAATAGTGCCAATCACGACTGAAGTTGTGAGTTTGAATCCCAGTCAGGCGAGGTGTACTCGATACAATATTATGTGATAAAGTTTGTCAGTGACTTACAGCAGGTCGATGGTTTTCTCTGGGCCCTCCGGTTTCCTCCAAACTGACCGCCACTATGTAGCTAACATATTGTTGAAAGTGGCATTAAACACCAAAACCCTAACCAAACCAATTAACATTGGATAACCTACATGTACCTTGAGTAAAAAATTCACATTTAGTAGAATGGTGGAAATGGACCATAATATTTTTTTTTTTTTAAATTGGCACAGCATCTTAATGCTGCAGGCATTGTATTTCCTCTATGAGATGACATACGAGAAAATCATTAAATTAAAACTCATTGCTCCAAATTAGGATAATATGTCCAAATGGAGTGGTGGAAATGGGCCATAATACAGTCAAACCTTCCCATGTGGTCACCTGTATTGAAAGGTCACCTTTTTCTTATCCTGTCACAGAAAATTTCATATGAAATGAACCTCTTTTAAGAGGACATCTGTCTTATAAGGCCACTTTTTCTTTGTCCCAAAGGTGACCTCTTAATACAGGCTTAACTGTATTAAATATTAAAAAAAAAAATGGTACAGCATCTTAATGCTGCAGACATTGTATTTCCTCTACGAGATGACAAAACAAGCATACCAAATGAGAAAATCATTTAATTAAAACTGCATTTGTTTGCTCCGAATCAGGATGATATGTCCAAGTGGAGTGACATATCTACCTGTGTATTGCTGTTTCAACAAGCTAACACTATAAACATCCAGTTAAGCATATTGTTCCAGTACCAAAGCAGACACTATCTTCTCATGAAAATGCTACTTGTTGTTGTCACAATATAGATGAAAAATTTCCCACTTGGTGTTAAAGAGCAATCAATCACTCACACCTCCAATTTGAAATGTAAGAGAACTTAAGGATGGATAAGCCATAAGGAATAATGATGCTTAACCCCACTTTCAACATATTTTCAGTTATATCATGACGGTCAGGTTTATTTGTGAAGGAAACCGGAGTACCCAGAGAATCCTATGTATTCAGACTTCATGAATCTGTACATCATATATCAAATACCATTGTGGTTATGATCGCCCATTGCGAGGTGTACTTAATATAATGTTATGTGATAAAGTTTTTCAGTGACTTGCGACATCAGTGGTTTTCTCTGGGTTCTCTTGTTTCCTCCATCAATAAAACTGACCACCACCATATAAATGAAATATTGTTGAAAGTGGCATTAAACACCATAACCCTAACCCTATCACCACTAATGATTGTAAAGATGTCTGGTCATTCCTGGCTGTGCCTCGACTGTCACTAAAGGGAAAACTTAGTTATTGATAAATTAAATATTTAAATATTCGTTATCAATGTAGGTATCTATTGTACAAGTATTATTGTTGTTTGCATAATGTCATAATACATTTGGTATCCATTGACTACAGCAGGCTGTCTACATAAACAGTATGTGTTTTGTTGTTTTTTTTTTTAATGAAACAAGTATAGAGTTAATACGATAGGTTCTCAAAAGCAGGAAGTAAAATATATATGTTTGTTTGTTTGTTGGTGTTTAACGCCTCTTTCAACCAGATTTCAGTTATATTGTGGCGGTCAGTTTTATTGGTGGAGGAAACCAGAGGACAGAAAAAACCACCGACCTGTCGCAAGTCACTGACAAACTTGATCACATAATGATGTACACCTTGCCATGATCGAGATTCAAACTCACAACATCAGTAGTGATAGGCATTGATTGCATAGGTGGTTGTAAATCCAACTACCATACCATATGCGATCACGGCCATGACAGCCCCTCAATATCTTTCAAAATCAGGTTGTAAAATAAATGAAAATTAAAAAAAAGAAATCTCTCAAAAACCAGGAATGAAAATAAATAAAAATTAAACAAATAAAGCCATCAGTTTCAGTATCTTTCAAAATAAGGAAGTAAAATATATAAAATTTAAAAAGGAAACCTATAAGTTGCAGTGTTTATATTTAGACTTCCTATATATGTAATTCAAGTGAACATGTTAAAAGCATAAATCTACTTAAATCATACTAATCTTCCGTTTGCACTGTTATGACGTAACTAAATGGATTTAATAAGGAGTTTCTCCAAGATAAGTAAGGATTAGTTGACTTATGCTTCTATTTATAGATGTATGGTCAGGGGTATTAGTACATTCCATTCATTAGACTAATAATAGGAGAGTCCTTTCAGATGCAAGAGTGATAATTAAATCCCAATTATGATAATTTGAGATCACAGAACAGTTTAATCACAGGGCACCTGGAAACAGTATGTAATATTTGTACAGGATTATTATGTGATATACCGGTTGTGTTTCTTTTAATAGGCTCTGTATGTATATATGTATGTAAGATATATTTGATGTCATGTGCTGCATTGGATTTTAATAGCTAAGCAACATTTTTTATGTCTACAGTTTTCTCTCTGTTTGATCAAATGTAATTGGATTTTTTTTTGTGAGACATTTATATTGTGACTTTATATTTGCTCTTGTAAAATGGTTTTTAAGATGAACAGTTGTGAGTTAAATACCCTGGTATTAGGTATGGTTGTATTTTTCCTTTCATTTTTTGTGTGAAATTTTCTGAAAATCATTGTTCTGTTGCTAACAAATAACTCAGCCGTTTTCATTATCATATTCAGTGTCAATCGATTTAAAATTAGATCTGTTTACCTGCTCCCCCCTTATTCTTTGTCGCTATGCAGAGATAAAACTGGTTGGCTCCAAATCAGGAAAATGACCCAAGTGGAGCAACATGTATGTCCACTGAATGTTGTTTCAGTGAGCGATCACTATAAAAATCCAACCACCAGTAAACATGTTGGTCCAGAACAAACCGGTCATCATCATCATCATTTCATCAAAATATAGCTTGTTGTCGCCATGATAGCTGAAGTATTGCTCACTTCGTGTTAAACAACAATCATTCACTCACCATGTGAGCAGCAACAATTCAGCTATATCATGGCAAGAACAATCAGCTCCCTTGTCTGGATGTTTCTAGTGTCAGCTGACTGAAACAACGGTCTTAATGCTATATACTTAGTGGAGAAGCAGCTAATACATGTTTTATAGTCTTTGATTTGTGGGTTAGATTTATGGTGTGTCATCACCACTTTCAACAATATTTCAGCTATATCGCGGTGGTCAGTTTTATTGGTGGAGGAAACCGAAGAACCCGGAGAAAACCACAGACCTGTCACAAGTCACTGACAAACTTTATCACATAATGTTGTATCGAGTACACCATGCCATGAACCCTATTCGAACTCACAAAACCACAGACCTGTCACAAGTCACTGACAAACTTTATCACATAATGTTGTATCGAGTACACCATGCCATGAACCCTATTCGAAATCACAACTTTAGTGGTGATGCGCACTGATTGTATAGGTATTTGTAAATTGCCATACGAGAAAAAAAATGTCGATCACGACCACGATGTCCTCTTTAATTTGAACAGGCCATGGATCAAACATGTCTTCTACCGTATTCACGGCAAGTACACTAACCATTATGCCACCAAACTGTTTCTGTTTTGGTTGAATTTACTAACTAACGAGTCATATGTTTCTTTAACAATATTTTCTACATAGCATTATTTTTTATTGTTTCAGAGTGGAAACATCTCAGTTAGAAGTTCCTGTAGACAAACGATTAAAATGGTTGCTAGGAAACCTAGATCAACATAGTTTTGGTTCAGATTTTTCACAGAACACAGCGACAAGTAATTCAAGTGATATCAGGTTAGTTCCCTATTAAATAGCTTTTGTTAGTAGAATAATGGTTTGATTGATTGATTGTTGGTTGCATTACGTCAAGGAGCAAGTATTTCATGCATATTCAGGACAAAATGAGCTCAAAAATATCATAGACATATACAGAAATGAGAGAATTTGGGAGGGGGGAGAGGGGGGAATGCATTTAAAAATCATACTAAACACCATAACCCTAACCCCTAACCCTAAGAATTAAATAAGTGAAGGTGAGGCAAGATTTCATTTGATTTATAAATGCAATTCAAACTTCTTATTTGTCATGACATAATAAACATGGTTACTGTGAGTTGTGATAAAAATAAAATTCTTTAGATGGACAAATAATATTTTGCCTACAACTACAAATGGTAAGAGGGGTGTCAGGGTTATGGTATTTAACACCACTTTCAACAATATTTCAGTTATATCATGGCTGTCAGTTTTATTGGTGGATTACCTGGAGAAAACCACCGACCTGCCACAAGTCACTGACAAATTTTATCACATTATGTTGTATTGAGTACACCTCGCCATGATTGGGATTGAGCTCACAACCTTAGTGGTGATAGGCACTGATTGCATAGGTAGTTATAAATCTAACTATCATACGATCACGACAGCCCCTGTTGTGATAAAAAATTTCTTTAAATGGACAAATAATATTTTGTCTTCAACTATGATTTGTAAAATTTAATTTCTATGTGATAGATGTCATCCATTCTGTAGCTAAACCCCTCCCCCCTTTTCCATAGATCTACTCTCATTAAAAAAATATATAATGAAACTAATTTGTTTTATTACCAGTGCTAGTTAAACTTGACTAATTTAATATTTTATAACTATACAACATGTGTATTGTCTATTTATAGAAATACAAGGTATATTTATCTGAGCTCTTCAAAATCGTTATGTTGGTCCAAATCTAAAATGTCACGGTCACTACTACCTCTATTATCTAGCACAAACAAAGGTTTTATCTACACGACTTGTTTTTAAAAATTAAAAAACACCACACACCACCTAACAAATGATAAGATTTCAAATATGCTTTGGTTTATAACAATTCTGATTCATATCCAAATACTGGTACATTGATTAAATGGACACAATGTTGACAGAATGCACATGGTCCACGTTCACGACCACCACTATCGCCCTGCAGATATTGAATATGACGATTACTAGGAAATGTTACTGATAAATTCAAAGATTAATATTTGCTATCAGTAAAATAGGATTAAAAATTTGTCCAGTGTGCAATATTTGTCTTCCTGGTCAATATGGTATGTAGAACTTTTTTTTTACGAACATTCCAAATTTTGAGAGAAAAAAAAAAAAAATCAAAAAAGACATGATTAAAAAACATTTCATTTTACATTGTGAAATTAACTCAAACTTGAGAAAATTTTATCACTAAATTTCATATTTTATAATATTTTAGATTATGGCGAAATTTATATCTTGTTAAATCCCATTTGTACAAAACAAGTAGAAAAACTAGAGGTTCCTTTTTAAAGTCACTAGAACTGAAGACAGGAGATTCGTAATATATATAGGGTTAGGGGTTAGGGTTATGGCGTTTAACGCCACTTTCAGCAATATTTCAGTTATATCGTGGCCGAAGAAAACCACCAACCTGCCGCAAGTCAGTGACAAACTAGATATATATATATACATGTACAATGTAGTAGTACATTTATTATACATGCCAATTTCTTAATTTTTAGCTCACCTGGCCATAGGCCATGTGAGCTTTTCGTCGTCCGTCCGTTAGCTTTTCACATTTAAATCTTCTTCTCTGAAACCGCTGAACAGATTTCAACCAAACTTGCCAGAAATGTTCAGTGGATGATCCTCTACCAGATTTGTGTTTTTGGTGCTGATTTGAAATTCAACATGGCTGCCATGGTCCATAATGTGTTCTCATTGGCTGAAATTTTAAAAATCTTCTTGTCAGAAACCACCAAGCCAATTGAATTGTGACTTTGCAGGAATGATCATTGGGTGGTCCTGTACTAAACTTGTGAATCGTTTGCCTTAATTCTGATTTCCCTTCAGTGTATTTCATATCAATTAAACCTGTATTAAGTAACCATCTGAACTCTTCAAAATCGTTAGGTTGGTCCAAATCTAAAATGTCACGGTCACTACTACATCTACAATTATATAACTATTATCTAACACAAACAACGGTTTTATCTACACTACTTGTTTTTAAAGATTAAAAAACTCCACACACCACCTAACAAATGATAGGATTTAAAATATGCTTTGTTTTATAACAATTCCAAATACCAGTACATTAATTAAATGGACACAATGTTGACAGAATGCACATGGTCCATATGCACACCACCACTCTCTCCCTGCAGATACTGATAAATTCAAGATTAATATTTGCTATCAGTAAAATAGGATTAAAAATGTGTCCAATGTGCAATATCTATCTTCCTGATCGATATGGTATGTAGAACTTTTTTTAAACGAACGTTTCAAATTTGGAAAACATTTTAAAAGATTTTTATTTTGAAAAAAAGACACATTAAAAAACGTTTCATTTTTCATTGTGAAATTAACTCAAACTTAAGAAAATTTTATCACTGAATTTCCTATAGAAATCCCAGATTGTTATAATATTTTAAATTATGACGAAATTTATATCTTGTTAATCCCATTTGTACCAAAACTAGTAGAAAAACCAGAGGTTCCTTTATAAAGTCACTAGAACTGAGGACAGGGGACTTCTGACTATTTTTTTTTGTTGTAATTTGATTATTTTTTTAAACGGAATTAACATGTAATGTATACATTCAATTGCCAATTATATATTGTTTTGACACTCATCACACATATACTAATTTCATTTCATTGACTATTTTTTTACTCGTAATTTATATATATATATGTTAGTGGCAATAAGTGAAATCAGGCATTAAGCTTAAATCCTAGGCAATAAGCTATTGCCTGGGCATTAAGCTTAATGCCTAAACTGTGTTAGGCATTAAGCTTAAATCCTAGGATTTAAGCTTAATGCCTGAAATATATGTCCAGGCATTAGACTTAATGCCTAAAACATAAAAAACATAGATATAATACATTTATTTATATTATAAGTCAGTAAAACATTAACAATTTTATATTAAAACGAGATATTTAAAATGTCAAATACCTGAAATAAAAATCATTTCTAAAACGACATCATTCACTTAAAATGCTAAATAGAATAAAATATTAAAAAATAAAGTTTTATGGAAATATTTAAGGTTATATATTAAAATTCATTTGTTATCACATGATCCAGAGCTATGGCACCGACTATTGCACAGTACTCCATTTTTCTTACACTTGCATCTGTTACTTGAGAATTTTGATTTACACGAACATTTAAAAAATCCCTGACCACCCGATAAGGACTGCTGAGATGCAGCTTCGCGAACACTGCTAGATGTTTCACAGTTAAGTTCCTCTTGTAAAATCAAATCCTGTTTGCAGATACTCATCTCATTAGCTCCAAACATGCCGTTAAGTCGTCCATATCGCGTACCAATAACTGCATTTCCTTTGTCGTTCACCTGAAAAACAAATAGAGAAACTCGTACCAAAAGAATAGAAAATATAAAGAGTCCAAATTACTTCTCTTTTTGAGGTTTGTTAGTCATCTTATTATTGTAGTATTTTGGCTTATATATATGTTTTATTCTTGTCCCCAAGCTAAGTAAAACAGGGAAGGTAGCTATTGGCATTATTGTTTGCCTTACAGTGTTTTACTGATTTGTGCACTGTGTTGTGTTGTGTTGTCGGGGCAATTCGGAACTCAATGCATGTTGTGGGTATCCACTGTGTTGAAGACATTGAGATGACCTCTGGATGATGCATTTGGTGTCGTTCTTAGGAGAAGGGATTTTGTCTCTCTAACATTATCAACATTTCTTCTTTTTAAACAAACATAGCAATATTTCTTCACATCAAGTTTTACATCAAAAAATTTCAAGTATGAGTTACTGAACACTTTTCTAAAGGTTTATAAAGCCAAATAGACAAAGGGATTTTTGTTAACCAATAAAATTGATCTAAACACACCAGTGAGTATTAATTCACCTTAAAGGCATATCATGTACAGGTGTAGAAATCAAACAGGCTTTTAGAAATATATAAATTTAATAAAGGGAATTAAATACACTTTATCTTCATGTTAATTAAATATTTTGAAAATCAAAATTTAACAATTCAAATTTAGATGTGTCCAGTTGAAACCATCCAAGCCACTGAAGTGTGAATTTTATTTTAGGAAAAAATATCTTGAAATTATTCTATGATAAAATAATTCTGTCGTCAACCTTTTTTTCATTTTTAGGCAAAACAATACATTTTTAGACAATATCTAATTTTATTCAACTTATAAAACAGATTGAAATACAGAATAATTTGAAAAATTGAACATGCATTTTCATAAAACTGAATTTCACCCTATTGCCTAAAACTGAGTTCGGCAATAGGTGAAAAATTCATCAATTCATTTCAGGAAATAAGCTTAATGCCTGAAATTTTAGGCATTAAGCCTAATGCCTAGGATTTAAACTTAATGCCTGATTTCACTTATTGCCGCTAAAATATATATATATACGTCTGAAAATTAAACCAAACAGTGTTAGAATTAGATTTTAGAGCTGTCAAATTTTTGTTCTTCCCTCGACGGGATTTGAACTCACACCATTGATACACTGCAGCACCATTCACTTAGCCTTACGTCCAGCGCCCTAGACCAGTTGAGGTGGATAAGGTTGAGACGGGGGCATTCAATTTTCTAGTTGATGGAGAAGAATGGAGTACCCAGAGAAAACCACCGACATGCCGCAAGACACTGACAAACTTTATATATATACGCAATGTAATAGTACATTTATTATATACATGCCATGTTTTTAATTTTTAGAATACCAATGTAGAATGTTTAGGCTTATTTAAAACTGTATTACACTATTTTATCATAGATGTTGTTGACAAACTACACTGGCTAGACCTTGTTCTGAGTTACACAAACTACACTAGCTAGACCTTGTTCTGAGTTACACAAATGACACGACCGTGTACAACTACACAACCTTGTCTTTTTCATTTATTTTTTACGATTTGAAAAAAATCCAAGCTTAAACTGAATACAACATGCTCAGTTCTAAATTTTGAATTAATCAGGTTGACACGTATTTCAACACACTTTTTTAAAATAGAATGTAAATATTATTATTAAATGCATTTCAAGAGGAAATTTCGGTAAAATTAAGGTCAAATTAAATATAACTGTAGGTAGAACTATTTTATTTATAATTGTATACATTTTTAAATTAATTTGCAAAATAGTGTTTTTATACTTACCCAGATATCTTGTGTTGATTTTCTTCAAAATTAATGTAATAAAAGAAAATCTTTTTTTTTTTGCAAGACATTATGTTGAATATCTCTATACTGATAATTTTCCCATTTGCATTCCTCGAAATGAAATTTGAATTTACTGGTCCGAATCAAATTCTTCAATTTATTTTTATATAGTTCTAAATAAAAACTTTAAAATTCACCTATCTGAACAAAGTTTTACTGGTCTTAGTCCAGAGGACCAGTGCTCCTCGTGAGGGCTGCATTTTGAACAAATATAATGCCACTTTTAACCTGGTAGACGATTGTGCGGTCCACCCACAGAGCTGCTTGTTAATAATTTGAATTGTATTTATAGAAATTATATCTTTTCAAGACAATTGTAAACCAGGTGAGTTATTTATACTCTTTGTATCTTGATCATTTTCACTGTTCCTTGTTGATTACCCCCACCCTGTGCTCCCTCTTTTCACAGGTCAAAAGTGATTTTAAGTATGAACTTGCATGTTTATATCTGAGCCGTTGTCTTTTTTTGCATCCTCTGTAGAAAAAAATTGAAGTGCTGTAACAAGACTGCATGACCCAACAAAACTGCCCCTTCCATAGAATTATATCAGGGGTTCAAAGAATTGTTAGTCAGCAGGTTAGTTTATAGTGTTTAACGCCACTTTCAGCAATATTTCAGTTATATTGTGGCAGTCAGTTTTATTGATGGAGGAAACCCGGAGAAAACCACCGATAGGTTGCAAGTCACTGACAAACTTTATCACATAATGTTGAATTGAGTTCACTTCGCCATGAACTGGATTCGAACTCACAACGTTAGTGGTGATAGGCACTGATTCTGCAGGTAGCTGTAAATCCAACTACTATGCGATCACGACCACGATGGCCCTTTTATTCATCAGATATTTGAAATAAAAAAAAGTTATTTGTCTATCAACCTACTAACTTAAAGATTGTATGTGACAGGGTGACAACAAACTAGTAGTTTTTTTGGTTATCTGACCAAAAGAGTATAGTGAGCTTTTGCCATCACTTGGTGTCTATCATTGAGCCTCCTCTGTCATCAGTCTGATGTTCATCGTAAACTTATTAAAAAATCTTCTCCTCTAAAGCCAATTTGAAGCAAAGTTGGGATGAATATCTCTCACTTTTGGGACAGACCAGTTCCTATTTTTAGCAATGTGAGATTTTCTTATCTTGCACTAGTGCAAGACAAAAAAATCAGGTGTGTTTTACCGGCAAATGCATGCTGTACAGTTTATGTCAACTGCCCCCCAATTCTCCATGCTTTTCCTTTTTAAAATAAACAATTTACTGTATATAAGTTTTCAATCTTTTATAAACATGCAAATCCTAACAATCAGCCATATTGTTATATAATAACCTTCACGCAATACACAAAAATACGGAACTACTTTTTTGATTGACATGAAGGTGAAATAACTCACATTGTTTACATGATCGTTTGCTAAAAGTACATAAGCAAACACGAAACTAAAAACAGCTGATAAAAGTGAGAAATAAAATCAAACACCGGTAAAAAGTGAACGACAGTGAAATCTCCGACACCCTCGGGTGTTGGAGATTTCCCTGTCTTGCACTTTTGCCAGTGTTAGATTCTATATTTCTTCTCAGGTTGTAAACTTTGTATCCGATGATCCTGCCAAACATCCAACATGGCTGCTGTTTCTTTAAATAAACCATAAAAAGGGAAGGGGAGATGGGGGGTAAAACACAAACATAGAACCGATATTAATTTGCTAATTAGCTGCAACTGCCTGCAGTATTTTATTATAAAAATGAAAATAAAAGATAAAAACCTGGTTCAATTTAATAAAACTGAAGGAAAAGCATTCAAGTCAGATGTTTAACTATTATTTTTTCTTTTCCATCTTTCCCAGAGTTATTGCCCTTTGTTGAAACACCACGGATAGCTATTTCTGAATATTATTTTTTAATATCTATATTTATAGATATTGCACCTTTACAGGGCCACATACATCATTGTAACATTACATAGTATTCAAAAATACAGTCACATGTCATTGGACTATTTTTAGAATACAAATGTAAATATCTGTCAACATGAGACTTGACTGATAACTGCTTACATAATTTACACATTAACACTGCAATCTAAAGGTAATTTATTGTGACTAAATTTAAACTTCAAAAGGGTTCGTTATCTTAAAAACATGTGACTAGTAAGTACAGTGTGAACCTGTCTAAACTGACACACCACAAGACCAGGGAAATGTGTTGGATTGTACAGTACAGGATCTCGGAATACTCAGGTTTTATTTTAGTTAACAGAAATACACTGGGACCATTCATTTTTGTCGGATTGTACAGGATGTCAGGATACTCTGGGTTTATTTTAGTTAACAGAAATACTCTGGGACCATTCATTTTTGTCTGATTGTACAGGATGTTGAAATACTCAGGTTTTATTTTAGTTAGTAGAAATACTCTGGGACCATAGATTTTTGTCGGATGTCACAGGATGTTGGAATACTCAGGGTTTATTTTAGTTAACAGAAATACTTTGGGACCATAAATTTTTGTCAGATGTCACAGAATGTCAGAAAACTCAGGTGTTGGATTGCACTAGTTCCATTGTATATCAGTATTTTTTTCAAGCGAAAAACAATTTTGTGCCCTTGCTTTATGAATTTATGTAGTATTTAGTTTGTCCATCCATTCATTTTATGTGCTTAGAATAAAAGGTTAGAAATAAAGAATATAACCATCCACCGCTACTGAAAATCTCTCCTCTAGTAAAGGTTCAACCATGTCCTGGGAGAGGAGAGGGTGATTTTTTTTTCAAGAAAAAGTTTGGTGCTTGATCCTAAGCTCCTTAACATGATGACAACAAGAGAAGGCAATGGGATTTGTTCTCCTGGACTGGGCCAGACTTAAAAAATGGGTTGGAGTGCATGTTTTGTTTTCGTTCTTCTGAGGAGATGTCTATTCAGTTTTATCATTAACAGCTCTGTTTCTTTGGACTTACACTCAGTATCATCATCCCAGTTTTTGTATGCCCCCGCTCAATATCTTAAGTTCCCCATTTTTTATGCCCCCACTCAATAACTTAAGTTTCCTTTTTTATGCTCCCACTTAATAACTTATGTCCCCCCTTTTTTATGACCCCACTCAATAACTTAAGTCCTCCTTAAGCAAATAAGACCATAAAAGGAAGACCAAGTTTGATTTTGGACCTTTCCACATTTTCCATTCTTGAGTGATGTCCATGGATTTGCAGACGAATACCTGTTTACTGTAGCTGGAAGCAGGGGCATATGTTTTCTATGGACTCATTCTTCCATTATTTTTTTTGCATTATCATGATTGGAAGGTTACCTCTGACCTCTCTACTGATAATTTTATTTATTATATGACTTCAGATAATGTCTTTTCTGATTGACTGACGTCCCTAGTAACGTTCTTTGATAAAACGTTATATTCACCTCTCCACTGATAATTTTATTAGCCAATCATGATATTATATATCACTAATTTATCAATTTTTTTTTTATCTATAAATCAATATTTATAAAAGACATTTTCATTTCTTAATTTGGTGAACATGATGATATGGTAGTTGGATTTATAACTACGTATGCAATAAGTGCCTATCACCACTAACATTGTGAATTTAAATCCCACTCAGGCAGAGTGTACTTGATGCAACATTATGTGATAAAGTTTGTCAGTGACTTGCGCTTTTCTCCTGGTACTCCAGTTTCCTCCATCAATAAAACTGACCACCACGATATAAATGAAATATTGTTGAAAGTGGCATTAAACACCATAAACCGACTAAACCAACCATTTCTTAATCTTTCAGTGTTGATATGCTATTACAAGGACGCACTGATGATCCAGAAGAAATCTTAAAAAGTCTTGGTTTTGTCAATACCGAAGAAGCTAACAATCCAATCGAAAGAATTCCTGAAAGATTTATTGTAGACAAATCAGGCACCGCTGATGGTGTATCAATCACAGAAGTGTTAAGTGACAATCCTGAACTTGCACAGTTTCTACAGGCGATCTCAGATCAGCAGCAGGAAGGGACTGATAACCTTGACATGCAGCAAGCTAATTTAGATGCCATGATGGCAGGCCAGGGTAAGTTATCTCCCTTTCTTTACCTCACATTCCAAGTATTGAAGTTACTTTTATACTCTGTTCCGGTACACTTTATCAATATTAAGAGAATTGCAGAACTACAACAGTGTAAGGAATCCACGATTGAAATGCCGAACTATTTTATTAGTTTTTTATTGACGAAAATTGACCAGATTACTGAAAGCATGGAACAATTGGATAAAGATTTACCTAGTGGTTCAAAAACAAACGAGGCACAGTTTATCCAATCAGAGAAAGGGAGAAGAAAAACTGGTACATCTAGAGAGATGGGTTTAATTGAAACAGATACAGAGAGTCCCTGTACCACTAGCTATAAAGAACAGTTACGATATTCTAATAACAGTGAAGAGTTCCGAAATTCAAATAATAACAGACTTTCGGCCCAAAGACCTGATACTTTGCAAATTAGCGGTGGATTACACACGCTGCAATTTGATTCCTTTAGGAGTTTATCATCGGCAGATACGCCATCACCTACTCTACATTTTAGATGCAGACTTTCCTCTGAGGATAGCTTGTAGTTTATAATATGTATTTCAATGTGTTCTTTAGATCTTGTATATATATCTATTCCTTAGATATCAACTTTCTAAGTAGGATAGGAAAGGCAGTTGTAGTTATGGGTGTAGCAATATTAATGCTAAAATGCATGTGTATACACATCATTTGAAAGAAAGAAAATAACATAAAATGGCTAACGTTTATTGCAAATTTTGGAATGAATTAGACAGCTTTTTTTTTTAGAGTGTTTAAATGTATTAAGAAGTTCATTGAAAATGGAAATTTCCAGACTACCTCAATAAAATTTAACTAATGCAATTATCTCCCTTTATTGGACCAACGACTGAAAAAAATGTTGATTTCAAATGTTCTATCAATATTCACAAAAACAATAAATGTCTATATATGAATAATACAGTCCAACCTCATCAATTTTTAAAAAAATATTTTTTGTGCAGGTTTTAAATGCCAATAAAACATAAAAAAAATGACAACTAGAAATTTACCCCCTTGTACATTATTATGTCATATATAGCATACTAATAGTGTTTGATCAGCACTCTGTGTTTATTGTTTTGACTGGTGTTAATTTATAAATAAGGTGATTGATCGACCTATTTTATTTTTAGACATGTATTTTTGCATGACATTTTCTATGTATTTTCTTATAAGGTCACCCTTCTACGATGAAAAAGTGTCCTCATAAGAGGGGTGGCCTCTCTTAAGAGGGATTTAATACTTTAATCTCCCTCTTATAATGATGCCCCTTCTGTATTGAAAAAATGGCATAATAATAGGAGTGTCCTCTCTGGAGGGGGAGGGGAATTTAGTACTTTTGTCCCCCTCTTATAATGATGCCCCTTCTGTATTGAAAAAATGGCATTATAAGAGGAGTGTCCTCTCTTGAGGGGGGGGGGGGGGGGGGGGTGAAATTTAGTACTTTTGTCTCCCTCTTATAATGATGCCCCTTCTGTATTGAAAAAATGGCATTACTAGAGGAGTGTCCTCTCTTGAGGGGGAGGGGAATTTAGTACTTTTGTCTCCATCTTTTTCTGTAATGAACAAGTGTCATTATAAGAGGAGTGTCTTCTCTTGAGAGAGAGGGGGGGGGGGGGGGGGGTATGTAGTAGTATTTTACTATCTCAATGCATCTTAGATCTGGCCTTATTAGAAGGGACTACTGCACTGTAGCAATAGAAAATATATTTTTTTTAGACCAATTACAGATTAATTAAGAACAGGAAATAGATGGATTAATTTGTCAAAATTGTTGTATCGTTATGTCTTTAATGAATGAAATGTCGTAATTAACGTCGCGACTGTTTGTCAATTCATCAAAAGATAGATATATACATGCAAGGCCAAGCAGAAAATTTTTATTTAAATATATAGAACTTGAATTTACCATTTCTAACATCAGACAGGCCAAAAGCTGTATTAGACAATGTAACATGGATTTCCTGCAAAAAATGTCATAATTCTTAAAGAGTAAATGTTCCTATATTTATTTTTTGAAAAACGTCAAATATTCATTTGTTTACCATATTTTTGAGGGGCTGTCGTGGTCTTGATCGTTTTGTAGTTGGATTTACAACTACCTGTTGAATGAGTGCCTCTCACCACTGATGTTGTGAGTTTGAATCGTGTTCCAGGTGAGGTGTACTCTACAACATTATGTGATAACATTTATCAGTGACTTGCGACAGGCCGGTGGTTCTCTCAGCTACTCCTGCATCCTCCACCAATAAAACTGACCGCCACGATATAGCTGAAATATTGTTGAAAATGGCGTTAAACACCATAAAACCAATCCAAACCATATTATTAGTACCTCATAAATTTGTAGGAATCATTTTAATTAAAACAACCGCTTGATATCAAAATTTTAAATACAAATGTACTATACTCCTAAAGAACAAGTACAATACAAAGGTCATCAAGATAGTGTGACTTAAGGCTTGATTGTTATACTTGTAGTTTTTAGTAGTACAATACAAAGGTCATCAAGATAGTGTGACTTAAGGCTTGATTGTTATACTTGTAGCTTTTAGTAGTACAATACAAAGGTCATCAAGATAGTGTGACTTAAGGCTTGATTGTTATACTTGTAGTTTTTAGTAGTACAATACAAAGGTCATCAAGATAGTGTGACTTAAGGCTTGATTGTTATTCTTGTAGCTTTTAGATATACAAGAAACCCAAATATTACTACATTTGTAGGTTATCCGTGGTTTAATGTAGACGTAGATTTAAAATCATGTAAAACTAAAGACATTATATATATCAGCTTATTACTAGGTCAATTTATTTATTTCCAATTTTATGAAAATAGGTCGGTGACTGAATTTCCGTTTACAACTAGGTCAGTGACTTTTTTCCCTGATCATAGCTAAGCCAGTGACCTCATTTCCCAGTTTATAACTACGTTAGGGACTTATTTTTTTCAGTTTTTAGCTAGATCAGTGACTGATTTCCTTGTTCATAACTAGATCAGTGACCTCATTTCCCAAAATAATTAGATCAGTGGCTGAATTTCCCATTGTATAAATAGGTCAGTAACATAATTTCCCAATGTATAAATAGGTCAGTGACCTCATTTCCCAGTGCATAAATAGGTCAGTGACCTTATGCACATATTTATAGGTCAGTAGCATCATTTCCCAGTGTATAAATAGGTCAGTGACCTCATTTCCCAATGCATAAATAGGTCAGTGACCTTATGTACATGTTTATGACCAGTTCAGTAGAACCGACTTTTGAGATCCTCTTTATTGTAAAAATCTACGAGGGTTTAGACATATAAATTTAACATTTCTTTCTGTTCCACCAGTGTGAGAATTATTTCTATTGGTAAATGACAGGGACTAATGATTGATTATCACACCAAAACAAATCTTTGTCTCGTAACATGGGATTTTTTTTATTCTTTTGGCCTACAGGAAGACATAAACTAAAATGTGAATTGTATTTGTCACAAGGAACTTTATTTAAGATTCTAATCATACAGTACCAATTGAATTCAGTTCTTACGGTCGAGAATTTCAAAGATAAAATGGGTGGTGGATTTGATCTAGCATTCTCATGTGAGTATAGGAATTACCATAGTTAATTTTCTACGTGTGATACTATGAGAGAAAAAAAAGAGTATTTCACACGGTCAAAGGAAATTTTGCAATATTTACAACAGAAAAAATTTAATATGGTTGTTTGGAATTTAAGCTTGAAATATTCTTAATTATTCAAAGGAAATTTTTTATACTGAATAGGTGGTAAATTTAACGGGAATTAAAATAAGCTAATATGAAGGTCAAAGGTATTCGCTAGTTTTTAATGTCACAATTGTGTTCACGTAGAAAATCGACGTTATAAATGAGGGTATTTCCACTTGTTTTTATTTTCACCAATTTAATGTCCTCACGAAGATAGCGAAAATATAACCCTTGCAAAAATAACTACCGATGCAATAATCTAATTTACAACATTAAATATTATTTATGTTCGGTCGCAATTTTTAACCGCATCGGTGGTGTAATGGTTAGCATGCTCGTCTCGAGTGCGGTAGATCATGGGTTTCAGCCCCGGTCAGGTCAAACCAAAGACTATAAAATTGGTATTTGTTGCTTCTCCTCTAAGAATACAACATTAAGGAGAAAGAGCAAAGACAGGTTGGCTCGGAATCAGAATAATGTGTCTGAGTGGAGCGACATGTCTACCTGCGGACTGTTGTTTCAGTGAGCTAGCACTAAAAATATCCAACTCAGTGTGTTGGTCTAGAACAAAGTGAACCTCATCATCATCTCATTGAAAATTAACTTGTTCTCACCATGATGAAGCTGAAAAATAGTTGATTTGATGTTAAACAACAATCACTCGCTCACTCGGTCGCAATCTAAACTTCCAAGCATTTGAAGCCTATTTTGGTGATGTTACATATAATTTGTACATTTATAGCTGTGCTTAAAATGTCAGATTTTTCTGCCAAAGACGAATTATGACAAATAATGGTCTCAGATTGATATACCGGTACTTATTATTACAATGTTTGAGGACATTTGTTGTATTTTTAGATATTATTAAGATGACTGTAAAAATTGTTGAACTTTCAATTTTTTTTTAATTGCTTATAGAAAAATTTGTTGAATTCTCAGATAATTTTATTAAAATTAGATCACCTTACATGCTTCCTTCATCTTTGTCATGGCAAAGAAGCAACTTTTCATTGGTTAGGGTTATGGTGTTTAATGCCACTTTCAGCAATATTTCAGTTATAGGGTGGCGGTCAGTTTTATTGGTGCAGTGCCCAGAGAAAACCACAGACCTTCTGCAAGTAACTGGCAACCTTTATCACATAATACTGTATCAAGCACACCTCACCATGAGTGGGATTCAAACTCACAACTTAAGTGGTGATGGGCACTGATTGCATAGGTAGTTGTAAATCCAAATCCATATGACCATGACGTCCCATATTTTCATTGGTCAAGTGTAACTGTTATGCAAATTTTGACCTCTGATGTGAACTCTAATGTGATGTTGTAAGATCTCTCATGACGCGACCAAGAAAACAAGGGGCTCAAGTGAGGAGATCTATTTTGAATTAGATTGAATTTTAAAATGTTATTTTAATGTTTGTAAATATTTCTTGAATTTTTAAGATGTGATTAAAATGCTTGTAGATTTTTGTTGAATTTTCAGATAATTTCTTGAATTTATAGGTATTGTTAAAATGCTTGTAGATATTAGTTTAGTTTAAAAATTTTATTAAAATTCTTGTAGAAATTTGTTGAATTTTTGTTTGTGAATATTTCTTGAATTTTCAAATATTATTAAAATGCTTGTTAAAAATTTGCTGAATTTTTAGATTTTATTCAAATGCTTGTAGAAATTTGTTGAACTTTTATATAGAAATATAAGTTTGTTGAAATATTTGTTAATGTTTGCTAGATTTATTACATCTATGTGCTAAAAATGCTTTTTAAGTCTAAAGATTGTATTGTTTGTTTTAAAGGTATAAAGTCTTAAGATTATATTGTTTGTTTTAAAGGTATAAAGTCTAAAGATTATATTGTTTGTTTTAAAGGTATAAAGTCTTAAGATTGTATTGTTTGTTTTAAAGGTATAAAGTCTTAAGATTATATTGTTTGTTTTAAAGGTATAAAGTCTAATGATTGTATTGTTTGTTTTAAAGGTATAAAGTCTTAAGATTATATTGTTTGTTTTAAAGGTATAAAGTCTTAAGATTGTATTGTTTGTTTTAAAGGTATAAAGTCTAAAGATTATATTGTTTGTTTTAAAGGTATAAAGTCTTAAGATTGTATTGTTTGTTTTAAAGGTATAAAGTCTAAAGATTATATTGTTTGTTTTAAAGGTATAAAGTCTAAAGATTGTATTGTTTGTTTTAAAGGTATAAAGTCTTAAGATTGTATTGTTTGTTTTAAAGGTATAAAGTCTAAAGATTGTATTGTTTGTTTTAAAGGTATAAAGTCTAAAGATTGTATTGTTTGTTTTAAAGGTATAAAGTCTTAAGATTGTATTGTTTGTTTTAAAGGTATAAAGTCTAAAGATTATATTGTTTGTTTTAAAGGTATAAAGTCTAAAGATTGTATTGTTTGTTTTAAAGGTATAAAGTCTTAAGATTATATTGTTTGTTTTAAAGGTATAAAGTGTAAAGATTGTATTGTTTGTTTTAAAGGTATAATGTCGTTAATTTTGGTGATTTTTTTGTCCAGATATTTTTTACAAGGAGTACATTAAAAACATAAATTAAAACTAATTATTGAGTTTTAAAAAGTTCTTCTATTCTCATATTTTCATGAAAACACATCTCAAACATAAATTCCTGTCTGAACGACATTATACGCCCCTATTCATATGACCTTAGGTGACCTTTTACTACGCATACGTGAAGTCTGTTGTTGATGAAAAAGATGTCTGCCGATGGTCCATCCCTGTGCCACCCATTTCGCAAACTTGCCCTTGTCATGAATATAACCTATATACTGCTCATGTCATGATAACATACCGGTACAATTTAGTTATTTTTGCTGTTAATCTTTTTTTTTTAATGACGATTTTTGGATCTCACAATATATATACCGGTATTTATATTTTGTTTGCAGAAAATGTTATGTATGAATTGTTATCACTATTTTTGACATTTTTCCTTTGATCTCGCCCAATGATATTTTCGGTATCAGCGAACTGTCTCTAATACTCAAAATCATTGGTCAGTGTGACATCAAACATGTTATAACAATGCGGATAAAAACAATTATGCTAGTTTTGAAGGTCTCGACAAACATTATCAATAATATCAGAACTTGTTCTATCGGACTCGCTGTGATTCTAGGGATAATGTCTGTCTCGATCTTCAAAACTGCCAATATTCTATATATATATATATACAAGATGTATTAAGATTAATTATATCAACCTTGTTATTTACATATGTAGCTCACTTTTATTAAAAGTCATTTTGTATTTTGTTTTTGTTACTGATATTAGATATTAAATATCATGTAATGAGAGCCTCGTTATGACATACCACGTAAACTGAACATGTTTTCATAGATAAGAAGTTCTGTAGAACATTGATAAGGAATGATAATTCCTTAAGGAAAGAAAACCTAGTTTGGTGTGATATTGTTCATCTGTTCAAACCAATGAAAAGATTTGGTTTTTAAACCATATAGTTATTGATTTACGATTTATGTTCGTGTATTGGTATCTTATTCCTTTCTTCTTCATGCTTATGAACTGCATCGATTGTGTAATGGTTAGCATGTTTTCCCAGAGCTCGGTAGATCGTGTGTTTTTAACCCTGTCAGGTCAGACCAAAGACTATAAAATTGTATAGTATGTTTTAACCCTGTCAGGTCAGACCAAAGACTATAAAATTGGTAAGCACACAGCATTAAGGAGTTAGAGTAAAGACTGGTTGGTTCAGAATCAGAATAATGTGTCAGAGTGTAGTGTCATGTCTACCTGTGCACTGTTGTTTCAGTGAGCTAAGACTATAAAAATCCAACTAAATACATCTTGTTCTTGCTATTTATGTATATCTGAAAAATTGCTCACTTTGCGTGAAACAACAATCAATCACTTTACTGAAACAAAACATTGAAATGAGGTCATGGTCACACAATACTTTGTCAACAACTTGATATGAGGTCATAGGTCATGGTCACAGTACTTTGTCAACAACTTGGTATTATGTCATAGGTCATGTCACACAGATCTTTTTCAACAACTTGGTATGAGATCATAGGTCATGGTCACACAATACTTTGTCAACAACTTGATATGAGGTCATAGGTCATGGTCACAGTACTTTGTCAACAACTTGGTATGAGGTCATAGATCATGGTCACAGTACTTTGTCAACAACTTGGTATGATGTCATGGTCACACAAAACTTTGTGAACAATTTGGTATGAGGTCATAGGTCATGGTCACACAACTTTGTCAACAACTTACTATGATGTCATCAGTCATGGTCACACAAAACTTGGTGACAGATTATATATAATCCTATCAAAAGTTAATTACCTTTGTTTAGTTCTGTTCATTTGTAGTGCATGCTTAGCAAATTTATGTCATAAATATGTAGACCTACATTAATTTAAGTTTTTGCATGAAAAATTATTATGGTATTTTTATTTTTTACCGTTTGTATATATTTGTTACATATGATTTTTGTTGCTTATGCTTACTTCAATATTAATCTTTGTGTTAACCAATGTGAAGTCATGGCCAGTGCTGAACAAATTAACTATTAATACCTTCTCACGGATATCAAGCATACGAACCACTCCCGTGATATAATGTGGCTAACTTGCTCACGTGCTGTTTTTGAGATGGTAGACAAGTAGAGATCTAAATTAGGCATTGTATAATATAGATATAATATATATATATGGTTCTTTTTCTACATTCATGACTTATCAGGGGGTTTGTAACACTAGAACTAATATTGCTTACTGAGCACCTGAGTTCAAAACCATTATTTTTATGGGGGTCTTATTGCTCAAGCATTAGTTTCCTGTGTAGTGTTTTGTCGATCATTGTTATACCCCCGCTCCCCGATGGGGGAGAGGGTATACTGTTTTACCTCTGTCCGTCCTTCCGTCCATCCAAGATATTTTTCTCAGTAACTGTTGATGGCAGAAATCTGATATTTGGTCACAAGTTCATATAGGTACCCCATATCATGGGAAGCATTTTTGGACCCATCAGATTCCTACTTCCTGTTTGCCGACTTAGTTGGTTTTTATACACATTGAACATTATATGCACATTTTTTGTCACATTTTTCTCAGCAACTATTGATGGCAGAGATCTGGTATTTGGTCACAAGCTTCATATAGGTACCCCATATTATGGGAAGCGATTTTTGACCCATCAGATTCCTACTTCCTGTTTGTCGAAGAGCGGGGGTATCATAAGTGAGCATTAGCTCACAGTTCATCTTGTTTGTCCCGTTGTCCTTTTCTTTTCGCCATTGTATCGCCTGTCCTTTTTGATTTATGGTTTCTGGTTTCCGTTTTGGTACTGTATCTTAAAACTTTTCATAATGCTAACTTTGTATTTTAGAAAAATAATACAATAAACCAGTTACCGATGATTGTTGTGTATACTTCATATTTATAGCTTTCTCCAACCAACCAACCAAGCAAAATTGTGAAATGTTAGACCCTGCCATATTGATATATAATATCACCAAACTTAGCTTGAAAGTTTTGTATTCAAAATAAAATTATTTCCATATTGTTTTTGTCCTGTCCATTCGTCATCTGTCTGTCCGTCACAGATGTTTGTACGAGCAACTCCTCCTACAGTACCATATAAAAGGGAATTCCTTAACACTTTTGCATGCTTGCTTATTTCTATATGGGAGAAACGTAAACACACGTTTTGATTAGTCCACTTTTGAAGGAGTTATTGGCCTTTTTGACTTTGAATATTGCATCAGAACTGGAGGGGAAATAGGGACTGTCGTGGTCGTGATCATTTGATAGCTGGATTTACAACTACCTGTGCATTCAGTGCCTATCACCAATAAATTTGGGAGATTGAATCCCACTCATGGTGAGGTGTACTCTATACAACATTATGTGACTGTCAGTGACTTGCGACAGGTATGTGGTATTCTCTGGGTACTCCAGTTTTCTTCACCAATAAAACTGACCGCGACGATATAACAGAAATATTTTTGAAAGTGGCGTTAAACACCCTAACCCTAACCCCCTATATTTTTTGTCAAAACAACCTTTAATTTAAGTTTGTGCTAGCTTTATTCCCTATTATATTATGTTTATGCTTGATCTATTTTTAGTTTGCTATTATTTTAGTTTTTTAGTTTTGGTTTTGTTTGTTTTTCCAGGTAACCCTAATTATGGTAACATGCTTACATCAGTTATGCATGGCATGAAGTTCCTGAACCTACTCTCCAGTGCTAAAAGTTTAAACAATCTCGTCGATAAATCGGAAGAACATCCCAGTATTTTACAAAATCCCAAAAATAGAGAATATCTTGCAAAACAAGGATTCTATGAACGCCATAGAAAATCTAATCAAACTGATCAAAGTTTCAAACAGAGTAAATTGGTGAAGTCACAATCTTTGGATGCTTCAGAAAAACGCAAGCGATTTCAAGCAACTAAATCTCGAAATTATTCGTGCCTTACAAATGTTCCAGAACAAGATGAAGTATTTGATTCACGTAAATCTAGTAGTGCTAATTATCATTCGTTTGGCACTAGTTTTGGTACCGCAAGGACGTCAAGTTTTGATAATTATCATAGAAGCATGACTTCAATGGAGACGTCTACAGATTCATACGATAGCAGCGATTCTCCAGGCGGCCGTCGTAGATCGGCCAAACAAGAACCATTTGCTGATTCTGGAATCTGGAACACAGAAGATTCTCAGAAAAGCATCGACGAGGAATACTTAGCAGAATTTGCGACAGATTCTGCCAGACAACGAAGATCTCAAGTGAATCGGATGATGAGTTCAGACAGTTATAACGTAGGTGACGATGTTGATATTTTAAGTGGAACAGGAAGTCTTGAGAGTACGTTGACGGCAAACGATTTTATTAAGTTAGGAACTAAATCGTCAACATTGAAGGGAAGTGAATCTTTTGATGACGATGTAGAACTATATTCTGAAGGATATATTATCGATAGAAATTCAGATGACAGAGCTTATATTGTACATGACAGTATGGACCAAGTTGATTGTCGGAGAAATAACAGGTCAACAGAACGTATTCAGAGGAAAAATTCCAACAATGTGTGTCTCATACAGCCAGAAAATGTGCCGGAACTTAAGGCAGCATCAGGATGGACGAAATTCCAGAGACGTTACGGAGTGGAAATGTCCGTTAAAGTACCGGGAAATAAAATAGAAGCTGATGTGGTGAACAATAATTACGAGATTAGTAGGAATGTAGATAAAGTTGTAAGTATAACTTTGTCTACCATAACTTCTTTATTTACTCGGGGCTGATTTTTTTCAGTTATTTAACTGATTTCAGCTATTTTCCTTTGATTATTTGTCCCGAAAGTTGCAGGATCAGGTAAAAAATAGACCTTTTAAAAAGGGGTGCCGATGTTTTCAGTTATTTTTTATTGATTTTCAGTTATTTTATTTTCTGTTGAGAATAATCCCTGATTTACTGCTCAACAAAGGGCATGATGATCATCACTGATGAGGGTTTGTGTCATGACACTAAAAAATTTCTGAATCAGGGTCCATCATTTTATTATCCTTATACTGAACATGCTTTGAACATATTGTGGTCCATATCCAGACCCTTGTATTGATAATATTGTCAGAGAATTTGATAATTTAGTATACCCTGTACTGTGAGTGTGTTTGTTACTCTATCCATAAGGCATATTTAAGCCAAAAAAAAAACCCATTAAAATCTTCTCTGAAACTATACAGCCAATTTAAAATTACCTTGGCAGGAATAGTTTCTGTGTTGGTCCTCATTCTATGAAAAAAAGGTCAAATTAATAAAAAATAATTTCACTTTGTTTGGCCCGATATAATAGGCACACTCATTTTGTTAGATGATTTTTTACCAGTTCTTAGAAAGTGATGCGTTTTTTCTTCCTTAGCATGATTTAAGGGTGCCTGGATGGCTGAGTTGCTAAGATTGTAGCCTTATGATTACAAGCCTAACTGCACCACCACAAGTATAATTCCACTGACATTGGTAATACAAGCGAAATTGTTGCACGTCCTTTTTTTACCATTTCTTAGAAAGGGATGGGTTTTTTTTATTTATTGTTTGCATGATTTAAGAAGACCTGGAATGCACAGTGACTAAAATTTTTGACTTAACTAAGACCACAAGCCTAACTTCACCACCACAAGTCTAACTCCACCTGACATTGATAATACAAGCCTAACTCTACCAACATTGGTTCACGCCCTGATAAACGCCCAGCTGAAAAATTGCTGAAAGTGGTGATAAATACTAACAACCCTAGTTAATTCAACAATGTAATGAGATGTATTGTTAACCTTGAGTATACGTACAAGTGTGTCATAGTTACAAAGGAAACACTTGTGATTTTTCAACATCAGTCTTCCTTTTTTATTTCATACTCTAATATAGGGGATAATCTCAAAACACTTTTTGAAGGTTGCATACTTATGAAAGTTTATTTGCTTATAATTCAACAGCCAGTTTGGTAAATATTTGTAATTCAGTTCTAAATTCTAAAAATGTGTTTTTTTAACTAGTTTTATTTTATGTTTCTTGAAAAAAAAAATTAATAGAATTTAAATTTTGAGGTTCTCCCATTTTGGTTGATTGTAAATTGAAATAGGAAAATGGCTGATTGTCATAAATTTTTTATTGTGAAGGATGACGATTTCTTAAATTTGATGGTAAGTGGCATCAGCATTACATTGTTACCATAGTAACATGTATACATGTAACGACAGTGTTTGGTGGGTCCAAGCCCCTTTGAACTCAAAGTTTAATGCAGAGGCTATACAATGAGGAAACCAAAATTCATTATTAGAAAAACTTGTGCAACGCATCAAATGTTTTGGCCATAAATGAAGACAATGATTTTTTTATAATTTCATTCAGCAAATTCTCACCCTAAGGAAAGAACAATTTAATAATTTAACAAAAAAATGTTCTTGTGATCCAATTATTAAAATCAGTTGCAATTTAATTTTTGGGTTTGTAACAAAAGTAACATGACAGGTGCCACATATGGAGCAGGAACTGCTTACCCTTTCGGAGCACCTGAGTCAACCCCGGTTTTTAGTGGGGTTCATGTTACTCGATCTTAAGTTTTCTGTGTAATGTTTTGTAGATCTTTGTTCGTCCTTTTCTACTTTTTCTTTTGGCCATTGTGATTTCTGTTTTTACGGACCCTTATTACCCATTTGGTATCTTCAAACTCTTCTTGAGAAAAAAAATTATTCAAGAATTGAAATGCAATTGTAATTATCATGTCAGGCAGCATTTCTCTGTACCATTGAGAATAGAGATATATAGAGAGTTAGGTTTATGGTGTTTGATGCCACTTTCAACAATATTTCAGTTATATCGTTCCTATATTTATATGAAGATTCATTATTGGTCCAATGAAGGTCCGGTGGTTTAAGTTCTGAGGGAACAAAATTATATAAATGCTACCGATAGGCAAAAAAAACTCCTTTACAGTAGGAAAAGTCTAAAGAGAACCATAATGGTAATCAGAGGTCGTAGTTCAAACAACAGAAAAAACAATGGACAAAAACACCACTCGAATTACCAGATGAGTAAAACAGTCTCGTGGACCTCTAGTTAATGAACCATATCTTCTTGATATTTCTTAAGATGGCTTCACATAGATAATGTCTTGATTCATAATCCCTTGTTTAATTTTTAATCAATCTAATTAACATTAGATATTGAATTGCCCCCTCCTTCTTGCATGACATGTCAGAAAAAAAGGGGGAGAAAATCGAGATCTAATTTTCATTAGATTGAATTTTAATTTGAATAATTGAAATATCACTTTTTTATCTCTCAAAATTTAACCCCTCCTATTATAAATTATTATTTAAATTTTAGATTCCTTTGGAGACACAGACAGAGACGATGGAGAAACCAGGTGAGACAACATAGAAAATATACTTATAATATATACAATGAAACCAGTCTAAACCGGATTTTCTAGGAACCAACTTTCATGTTTGATAAAGACAGGTGTTTGGTTTATAGAGGTTAAATTAACAAAGAAGTCGTGATTGTGATCATATGGTAGTTGGATTTACAACTACCTGTGCAATCAGTGCCTATCACCACTAAAGTTGTGAGTTGGAATCCCGCTCATGGTGAGGAGTACTCGATGCAACATTATGTGATAAAGTTTGTCAGTGACTTGTGGTAGGTTGGTGGTTTTCTCTGGATTCTCCTTTTCCTCCACTAATAAAACTGACCACCACAATATAACTGAAATATTATAGAAAGTGGCATTAAACACCATAACTATAACCCCCCCTCCCCTCCCCCCTCCCAATATCTGGTCCCACATAATATTACTATGTAGACCTCTATAACAGCCAGACACTTATACATGTTTCTACCCAGGGTGAGTGAGGTGTACATTTTGTTTTGTCAGTGACTGGTTTACTCCCCGTGTTAAATTAATTTCTTTGTTATTCACACATTACCCAACTGTTCAGGTAAGTTCAGGTGATAATTTCAGGACAACTAAGTAATATGATACAGGTGGATTATGGACAGGTGACCTGAGGGATACAGTAACATATTAACTAATCAAAAGATTTACCTACATGTATGTACCTATATATTGTCTTTTATGTAGATATAATTGATCACTCTCCATAACAATTCTCTTTTCGGAACATCCAGGCATTTAATAATTGAAGGCAGAGAAGTTTAAGTCAGCACAAATCCTTTGGATTTCACGATGATTTCAAAGGACAATTTGAATTTTATTTTTCTAAAATAAAATAAACATAGATGGCAGAAAATTAAACTAGAGATCTGATTTAATGTAAATTTGTAAGGACCAGATTTGATTTAATAACAATATTTAATGGGGCATTATCTGCCAAATCGTAAATTTTTGTTACCCGTAAAAACTATCAGATATGATTGATGCCTTAATAAAACGTGTTTCTGTAACTTATAAATATTATGAAATGTACGCGCATCGGGGAAAAATCGTGCAACTGCTCGTATTTTGAGATCGATCAAGAGATGGACGCCATCTTATTAATTATCGATATTGTTTACGGAGTTTGTCGAATCGTCATTAAATCAGTACAACAATGCACTTATTTCTTATTTTTTGTGAATCTGCTTTTAGTCTGTGTTAATTACGGACAAAGAACCATGCAAGTTTGCAGTTAATAAGCGACAAAATACAAATTATTCGTTTTTACCTGTCACTAGTAAGGTCAGTTGCATACGGAAAAAGCAAGGTCAAATTATTTGCTTGCAAGGAAATAACTAATCGATGATAATTTTCGTTCTCAAAAGGCGAATAGTGGTTCGATAAGCTGTTTAATGTGAAATATTTACCTTTATTTCATCATTTTAAAGCTATTTACCAATTTCCAAAACATATAATTTTTTTGGTCAAAATCGTAGCTAATGCCCCTTTAACTTTTGCTGGTAGATATCAAATAAATTAATATACATTGAAGTCTATGTAGAATCCAGAGAATTTTGCTAAATGCTTCACCTCCTAATAATTTCTTCATATTAGAAATGTTAATAATAGTGATCTCACTCTAGAATCGAGAATAAATATAAGATCTAAATTAAAAAACATTAAGTTGAGTCCTCGAAATGAAAATTTGAATTTACTGGTCTGAATCAAAATCTCAAATTTATTTTTATATAGTTCTAAATTAAAACTGAAAAATTTAATCGGCGAAGCAAATTTTTTCTGGTCTTGGCCCAGAGGACCGGTGCTGATTGTGAGGACTGAAGTTGGTGGTTCAAATGAGAATTAGGGTATAATATGTCATGTGACTGTGACCTTATCATAACCTCTTACCTATTTTATACTGTTTGATACACAACTATAATAAAAGGGGAGGTGGGAGAGCAATGCTTTTCCCCCAGAGCCAGAAAAAAAAATCATGCTATTAAAAAAAATTGGAGTGACTTTTATGTGAAAAATCCAATCCATATTTTTTCCAAATTTTTCAAAAATTTCTTGTTGAAAACTCCAGGGCCAAATATTAAATCTCTCTGCAGGTCAGATATTTGTTTTCTATAAAATTTGGCAACAGAAAGTTAAATTGTTTGTTCCCATACATTTCTCTGACATATCAAAGAATTACGCTTGAATCTCAATAATTTAGAAGATCACTGGCCAATGGTGCCTTTTGTCCGTTTTACACAATTCTTATGGAGATGTCAGTGATCAATGTATTACATAACTCAATGTCATTGAAAATCTGGACCACATATGGAGGTGTTGTTATAGTCAAATTGAGCTTGAGTTCTTGTCAAAACATTTGACCAATCAACCATTGAATGAGACCACTCACCCATGACCATAAAAAAATAACATTTGTGTTTTTACCTTTGTTGATAAACTTAAGTCACACCTGATCAGTAATTATATTATGACAGCAAGTTGTCTTTTTGGCTTTTGGTTATATATGTGACGACATGTTTAACTCAAACAGTATAAACATACCATTTTTTTTAACTGATGGAATGTAATTTTATTAATTCAAATATTGCATTCGAATTTAATGGACAGTTAATAAGTGATAGTTGGATTACAATTTTGAATTTTCTGGGTAAGTTTTTTTTTCCTCAAGAGCATTAATAACGTAGAATAGAAGGCATGTATCGCCCCAAAATCTTGGTAAGGACTTATTAGAACAAATTTTCCAGTTAATTTCTGCTTGTCAATATGAATACATGATATTCATGATCAGCCCTAAGACAACTAGGTTCTAAGACAACTTGACAGACTTAAGACAAGGCAACCAACCCTCTAAGTTGGATAACTTACCCTTCAACTTTAGACTAAGCTGCTCCATTATAGGCTAGCTATTTACGGTAATTAGAATCATGGATAGGTGTAAATAATATATATTTTTGTTTGCAAATTCTTTAATTTATTTGTTAACTTTTTGTTTTGTGTATAACTTTTAAAATTATTTTTGTCCTCAGCACTCTTATTTGTGTTTTGTCTTATTTTTTTAATTTTTTGTTGTCTTAATTTTCATATTCAATCATTTAAGTTTGTTTTATTTAGGGCTTTATATACTGTGTTACAATATATAATATCTCATTTATTAGAATATATCAAAAGAAAAGGCAAATTATAAAACTAATTAATTAAATCAAATCAAATTTTTTTTTGTGTTTACCGAAAGTGTGCACTTTCACAACTGCATAGGGAAATATATACCATTTTCGAAAAAAAAAATTGATTATGCTCCTATACAAAATATATTTAATAATTTTATTACCTAATTATCATATTTAATCATTGAAAATTATGAAGAAGTCGACATGTCTTGAAATAAAAGGACTGGGTTGTCCTTAATGGCAAGACAATCTGACTTGTCTTAGTGCCAGGTTGTTCTATATGAGCTAGGACCCAGTTTGATTAGGGATGAGTTTGACCTTTTCTGCTAAGCTATTTACCTGACTTCTTAAATAGAAAACTTGTCTACTCTTATCTGGAGTGACATCACATTATGTAAATGACCAATCAATGATAACAGTTAGTTTTAAAGAAAACGCTTAGAGGTGAAACCAAGCATATAATCCTCTGGATTCTACGTAGACTTCAATACAAATAATTTGATTTCTGTAGAAGCCAAGCATATAATCCTCTGGATTCTACGTAGACTTCAATACAAATAATTTGATTTCTGTAGAAGCCAAGCATATAATCCTCTGGATTCTACGTAGACTTCTATACAAATAATTTGATTTCTGTAGAAGCCAAGTATATTCCTCTGGATTCTACATAAACTTCAATACAAATTAAATGATTTCTATCAACAAAAGTTCAATACATGTTTAGTTATTAAATTCACCTCAGGTTCTGGTTGACACTAAAAATAGATCTCTATTTTGATTTTCTTCAAGTTACATGTACATATCACAGGTTTATTGTATATTATACAAAATTTAATTAAAATTTCCCATTGAAATAAAAGTAAAATCTTGGGGATATCTGATGGCTTTGCTTACAGTAAGTGGACATAATTGGTCATCACATCTGATTTTTCACTATGTATTTCATATAAAACCACCTTTTTTCAAAAATTTATTCAGAAATTATTTCTTGACCAATTTTGTTGAAATTTTCGCTCACAATGCAAAATGTTCTGAAATAATATTTTTCATATAATTGTTTGATTCCTTCTTTTCAACTTTTCTCGAATTAGATACAGTCTTTAATTATTGAAGTTCAAAAATATTTTAATTATAAAGTAGTTTGTCACGTTTTAAGTTAAGAATTGTGTTTAAATCATGATTTTTTTTTAAGTCTTAAACCACAAAATTATACAAAGATTATAAAGAAAAACTTTAAAGCATTTTTGCATTTGTGAGCGAAAATTTCAGCAGAATTGGTCAAGAAATGACCTCTATAAATTTTTAAAAAAATCACACTTTTACAGTCCTCAAAATGAAAAAAATGGATTTCATGGTCCAGAATTAAAGTCTAGAATTATATTTATATATTTCTAAATAAAAAGTGAAAAATTTACTGGTATGAAGAAAATTTTTCTGGTCTTGGGCTGGAGGACCGGTGCTCATGATGACGTGAGGACTGCTTTTACATGAAATATATAGGAGGTAACAAAGAACTAAGTCCACTTGCTGTCTAGATAAACGAATAGTAAGGAATTGAGGCTGGTGTATTTTACTCAGTGGAGATAATATTAAGGAGACATTTTTTTATAATAAATAAAATATATATTTTCAGATCTTGGGTCCATTGGTAAGATAGAGAGTGTACAATCAGACAGTAGTGGCTTTGCTGAAGCTGAAATGCCAGAACCACCAGTTATACAGAAGGTAAGAAATAAATTGAAACTCCAAAATCCTGATCAGAAATTTGGGTTAGGGTTATGTTGTTTCACGTCACTTTCAACAATATTTCAGATATATTGTGGCATTCAGTTTTATTGTGGCATTCAGATATATTGTGGCATTCAGTTTTATTGTGGCATTCAGATATATTGTGGCATTCAGTTTTATTGTGGCATTCAGATATATTGTGGCATTCAGTTTTATTGTGGCATTCAGATATATTGTGGCATTCAGTTTTATTGGTGTATAAAACCACCGTATCAAGAGAAAACCACCAACCTGCTGAAGTCACTGACAAACTTTAATGTTGTATAGAACACACCTTGCCTGAGTGGGATTCGAACCCTCAACGTTAGTGGTGATAGGCACTGATTACATAGGTAGTTGTAAATCCAACTTCCATACGACCACAACCCCTTTATAAATAGAAAATATTGCTGCATGGAATAAGTTTTACAATATAGTTTTCCTGAGGTAGATGTGTGAGACATCAAAACATGTGGATCTAAAAAATAAACATTCAGCTATCTAATTAAGTGTCATTGTTTAAATATTTTATACATTTATCTATTAAGATAAACAGCCCTGCATATAGTATAATCCACTTTTTGTATTCTAGCAGCAGACTTATACAAAAAATCACAGTATTTTTTTCTTATATATTTTATATTGAGATGGATCATTGAGGCTGAGCCTATAATAGATCTCGATGACAAGGTAACAATATAATATGTACATTGTAGATCTATGTCATGCAAAAGCCTGACTCACCTAACTAACTAACTTTATCACTTTAAAGTTTATTGAAGTCACCTCGTCACTGGAAGGGATTTATAATTATGTAATTAATTTGTCCTTTGATTACAGGGTATACAGTATTTGTAAATAACAACTAATTATTTTCTACATCTTGACTTTTAGGTATGTAGTCTAGGAAGCAGTACAGAAAGTGATCAGACATTTAAAAGTAGTATTACTATCCTGCCCACCAAGTCAAACACATCCAAAATGAGTATTACCCCCCCTGATGGAAATCAGAGCATTTCATTGGATATTTCTGGATCTGAAGGTTTCATGGATAACAATTATAGTGGATCGAGAATTGATGTGGCCGTCGGAACTGACGATTTTAGTGAATATTTACATGCTCCAATGATATCTTATCATTTGCATGAACGAGACGGGGAGGATTCTGGTACCTGTTCCGAAAGTGATAAATCTGTTATTTTAACCATAGAATTGCCGAGGAATTGGATCAACACAAACCCAAACAAAAAGATGGGCAAACCTAGAGTTGTCTCCCATTTATACAAAGAAATAGGACCACGAAGTATGAGTGTAGATTTGGATAAACTTTCAACCAACAGTGATTATGGCGTGTATCAGACTAAGAAAACTTCTGATTATCCACTAACAAGGACTGCTTCTGACGGAAGTGTACCCAGGGACCAACCACAACGGTCCTCGACTCCATATGGCTACCTGCAAAACAATCCTAAAACTTCAGAGCCTTCATCGAAACAAACATTGTTTTCCAATCAGGTTCACCTTCGTAGCTCATCTCCTACAAGTCTTTCAGTATTTAGTAACTTTACGCCCATGCCGAATCGGACATACTCTGATATGGATCATTATAATTCAGAAAGTGATTACAGTCTGAATTTGTCCACGGCATCGCTGGTATCCAAAACAGATAGTGTGTCCAGTTGGGGTAATAATAGTTTGGAGTATTATAAATTGATGAAACTTGTCAATCAACCAGTGTCTTTCAAGGTACGTGTATAATATTCTTTATTAATTGTTTTAAGGCCACTTAGTTTCATCATCCTCCATGCCACGAAACCTGTGCTACCGGTACTAGGTTCAAAGTGCTGGTCTAAAAAAATGATAACAGTTTGTTATGTAACAGAAACATAAAAATTGTTTTCTTGGTATGAGATGGGGGTGTAACGATACACTTTTTCCACAAGCGATACGCATCGCGATATTTGATATGCATTACGATACGTTTTATAGGAAACTGTAACTATTCCTTGAAGTCCATGCTGGTCGACATGGGCGCTGCCATATTTTTTTTTATATGAGGTCGTTTACGTACTAGCGGAAATTATAAATATTTGATATTTGATTAATTAATTTTAAAAGCGTAAATTAATCGATTCACTTTTCTCAAAATATTAATTAAATGATCACCAAAAGAAGAAAAAGGAAGTTCAACACTACTTTCTTTTCAAAAAATGAGCATCATATCGTTTGTATCGTAAGCGGCCTCCACGTATTGTGAACCGAACCGTCTCCAAAATAATCGTGATTTCGGTACATACTGTGAATCGTTTCCCCCTTAGTATGAGAACAGCATTGGTGGTGTAATGGTTAGCATGCTCACCTTGAGTGCAGTAGATCGTGGGTTTGATCACCTTGAGTGCAGTAGATCGTGGGTTTGAGCCTTTATTGGGTCAAACCAAAAGCTATAGAATTGGTATTTGTTGCTTCTCCGCTAACCACACAGCATTAAGGAGAAAGAACGAAATCTGATGGGCTCGGAATCAGGGTAATGTGTCTGATTTGGGCGACATGTCTACCACCGGGCTGTTGTTTCAGTGAGCTAGCGCTAAAAAAATCCAACTAAGCGTGTTGGTCTAGTACAAAGAGGACCTCATCATCATGCCAGTGAGAATTAACTTGTTCTCGACAAGAAATAGCTGAAAAATTGCTGAGTTGAGGTTAAACAAAAATCACTCACTCACGCATTCCAACTTACAATAGTTTATTCCAAAGAAAAAAAAATTAGATATTCATTTTTATTATCTGCTGACTACTGACTATTACTTTTAATAAAAATTAAAATTAATGCTTTAAATTGAATTAAATTTTAATGGTTTTTGACAATTTCAGACTGATTCTACAGGCCAAAGAATTGTAACTAGATTTTCACCAAAGTTCAATATAAAGAAATGGACACAACTGAAAAAACAACAGGTGAGTCAGTCTGGCTTAAGACAGGCACAAAGAAGGTGGTGGGGTTAAAATGGGGTCCCAGCCCTCCCTTCTTGATAATTGGATGTATAGGAGAATGTCCAAGTAACTCGCCATTCCTTAAAAATAATGGAGAGTTTAGACAATAGATTTACATCACAGGTGGATTTTAACTACAATTGCAATACAGATAAAAAACAAATAATCAAAAATCTGCACAGATTTGCTTCCATTCAAATATGCCACACACTCACAAAAATGAATGACAACATAAACATGGCCAGTACAATAGCAAGATCTATGAAATATTTGTAGTTAAGGAAAGGTAGAATCTGTTAAAGACCATTTATATTGTGTACTAACTGTATATGATATAAATGAAATATTACTTACTTAGCTTTAAACAACAATCACTCGTTCAAATGTGATATATATACTTTTTTTTGCAATAGCTTGAAGAAGAGTGTTATGGGCTATGGTGTTTAACGCCACTTTCAACAATATTTCAGTTTTATCGTGGCGGTCAGTTTTATTGGTGCAGGAATCCAGAGAAAACCACTGACCTGCCGCAAGTCACTGACAAACTTTATCACATAATGTTGTATCGAGTACGACTCAAAATGACCGGGATTCGAACTCACGTTTGTGGTGATAGGCACTGATTGCATAGGTATTTGTAAATCCAACTACTACATAATCATGACCACGACGGCCCTACTGCATATTTATTTCTGAATAATGTTGGGTTTTTTCGCAGCAACTTGAAGAAGAAACTAAATTAGTACAACACACACTACAGAGATATAAAGCAGAATTAAACACGATGGAATCTCACTTCCTGGTCAAGATGCAGCTAGTCAGAGATGATCTCTTGTATGGTGACAGGTGAGAAGAAAAAATGTAGAGGGGGGTGGGGTTAGGGTTTATGGTGTTTAACGTCACTTTCAACAACATTTCAGTTATATCGTGGCTGGAATATCTCATTTAGTGCTTACATCACTTTTCTGCCAAAACCTTCATCAGGCACGCTCAGTCAAAAGATTGGAAAACCAAATATGGCAAATAATTTCAAAGGCTTTGGGAGCAAGATAAGTAAATAGCCTAAGCACGATAGTCAAAATCGTCTAGGGTTACATATGTCTGAGGGAGATTGATCTTAGTTTAATTATCATTATTTAGTAAGATTTTGATCTGAGATTTAAGCAGCAAAAATCTGTTAAGTAAATCTTTAAATCAACTTAATGACCAATTCCCAAAATAATATGATCATTGTTGATTGGGGATGTTGCTATAGAGGTATCCCCTTTGGAAATGTTGCTGAGTGACAAAAAACATCAATCAAAGCAAATTCCATTTTACAATGGCTTCATTTTATTTAAAATAGATTTTTTTGTCAATATATTGAAAAACAGATTTTAAGTTTCTTTGAAATATTTCATAATTTGTCTATGCTTCTGTAGGGATGATGTTCAGGAATTACACTTACTTTGGGCAGAGGTGCGGAAAGAGATACTACTTATGGAACAAATGTTGGCGAACAGACTTGGTGGAATAAATATGGGCAATGACAATTATAATCCTCTATTGGCCCTCGACATTGTCAGGAAGGTAATATTGGAACTACATGTATTACACAGTTGGGTGGCTGATATCGCAGTTAAGGTTGACAATCTCTACAACCCAAACCTCTTACTAACCAGTACCTTAAGATTTATAACACAAAGAGATAAGAACAAAATCACTTACAACTAAGAAAGATCACACACTGATACTATTACAGAATGACAACAATGTAACCATGGAAACTGATAAGCAATCTCTACAAACTCACTTTAAACTAGGAAAGATCACACACTGATACTATTACAGAATGACAACAATGTAACCATGGAAACTGATAAGCAATCTCTACAAACTCACTTTAAACTAGGAAAGATCACACAGTGATACTATTACAGAATGACAACAATGTAACCATGGAAACTGATAAGCAATCTCTACAAACTCACTTTAAACTAGGAAAGTTCACACACTGATACTATTACAGAATGACAACAATGTAACCATGGAAACTGATAAACAATCTCTACAAACTCACTTTAAACTAGAAAAGATCACACACTGATACTGTTACGGAATGACAACAATGTAACCATGGAAACTGATAAACAATCTACAAACTCACTTTAAACTAGAAAAGATCACACACTGATACTATTACAGAATGACAACAATGTAACCATGGAAACTGATAAGCAATCTCTACAAACTCACTTTAAACTAGAAAAGATCACACACTGATACTATAACAGAATGACAACAATGTAACCATGGAAACTGATAAACAATCTCTACAAACTCACTTTAAACTAGAAAAGATCACACACTGATACTATTACAGAATGACAACAATGTAACCATGGAAACTGATAAACAATCTCTACAAACTCACTTTAAACTAGAAAAGATCACACACTGATATTATTACAGAATGACAACAATGTAACCATGGAAACTGATAAACAATCTCTACAAACTCACTTTAAACTAGAAAAGATCACACACTGATATTGTTATGGAATGACAACACTGTAACCACAGAAACTGATAAACAATCTCTACAAACTCACTTTCATCTAGGAAAGATCACACACTGATACTGTTACGGAATGACAACACTATAACCACGGAAACTGATAAGCAATCTCTACAAACTCGCTTTAAACTAGGAAAGATCACACACTGATACTATTACAGAATGACAACAATGTAACCATGGAAACAATAGCTGCTCATAATTAACTACTACTACAGTAATCCCCCTCTTATAAGGCCACTCCCACCAAAGGACCATCCTCTTAAAAGGTCAGATTTCATATACACTGACAGGATAAAATACTACTTATTTGTCCCCCTAGAGAGAGACCATCCTTATAAGGCCACTTTTTTTTTTATTGCAGAAGGGCTGGCCTTATAAGAAGGAGACTACTGTAGTTAAAATAAAGGGCTACCTCTTTGTAAATTCTTAATTTGACTGCCTCCAGTCAACAATGTTTGACAACTTTGGATCTTGTATGACTTGATTCCCCAAAATCAACCCTAGCCTTTATTCAGTGCATATGGTCATTGTGTTTAAAATTTCAGCAGGATAAGTCGAACAGAAATTTAATTATTGAGAAGCAACATTGTGTCTGCAGATGGAAAAAGATGACGACGCGCACCCATGCCAAAATATGATCGAAAAACTTTGCAGTCGTGAAAATCTTAATACAGTCAAACCTTCTTTAATGATTTGATTTGATTTATTGTGTTTAATGCCACTTTCAGCAATATTTCAGCTATATCATGGCGACCAGTTTTATTGGTGGAAGAAGCCGGAGAGAACCACTGACCATGAGCAAGCAACTAGTAAACTTTATCACTTGTGACTGCGAGTGGAGTACACCCTTTTTTGTAATTTAAAAAGCTGGGCGCGAACCCATGCCGTATTGGTGATACAAACCTGCTTTAGTGAACACCTCTATTAATTAAGCAATAAATTGTATTATGTGACCTTAATTTTAATTTTCCTTCACAGTGCATTTCATATTATTAAACCTGTGTTTTTCGCCGACCCTATTTCAATGCTCCCTTTGAAGGTCACATCAGACAGGTTTGACTGTGTAAATAATTAAAAGACATGTTTAATGAAACATCCATATCCTTTATAACTTAATGATAAAATTTGGTAATGTAAACATATTTTTATGACAGATGACAGAGTTGCTACGGGAACAGGTTTACCAGCAACAAGTGACCAATGAACTGGAAGAAGAAGAAACAGCACCAAGTGACACCTGGTGGCCAGGTAGATCAAAAGATTTTCCTAACAGTCAGAAGAGTGCTTCAGAAGTGGGTTCAGAACATAGCTTTAATAACAGTTTAACAGAGGTTGGTACATGTAATAGCTTTAATAACAGTTTAGCAGAGGTTGGTACATGTAATAGCTTTAATAACAGTTTAGTAGAGGTTGGTACATGTAATAGCTTTAATAACAGTTTAGTAGAGATTTGTACATGTAATAGCTTTAATAACAGTTTAGTAGAGGTTGGTACATGTAATAGCTTTAATAACAGTTTAGTAGAGGTTGGTACATGTAATAGCTTTAATAACAGTTTAGTAGAGGTTGGTACATGTAATAGCTTTAATAACAGTTTAGTAGAGGTTGGTACATGTAATAGCTTTAATAACAGTTTAGTAGAGGTTGGTACATGTAATAGCTTTAATAACAGTTTAGTAGAGGTTGGTACATGTAATAGCTTTAATAACAGTTTAGTAGAGGTTGGTACATGTAATAGCTTTAATAACAGTTTAGTAGAGGTTGGTACATGTAATAGCTTTAATAACAGTTTAGCAGAGGTTGGTACATATACCACATTGTTGTAATAGTTAGCATGCTCACTCTTAGTGTGGTAGATCGTGTGCTGGAGGTCAGGTCAATAAGGGTAATACGGGTAATAACAAAATTACCGAACTCCGAACAATCTTCCAAAGGGAAAGACAAAACTCATAAGTATATAAACAGACAAAATCACTCAACAACCGGAAAACTGTGAAAACCGTAATGACCCTGACTTGGTACAGGGATTTCTAAAGAAATGATGGGTTGAATCAGATTTTAAAGCGCCAAACCTCCCGCTTTCATTACGGTTCAAAGGTTCCGGCTGTCACTATAACAGTATTTATAACAATACTGGAACAAAATAGGTAAAATAGTTGTCAAAGCAGTACTAAATTCAGTGAGGAGGGTGGAACATCAAATCAAAGACTCTTCATGCAGCATTGAGGAGAAAGAGCACAGACCGGTGGACTTAGAATCAGGATAATGTGTACTAGTGGGACGACATGTCTACCAGCAGATTGTGGGTTCAGTGATCTAGCTCTATAAAAATATGACTAAGCGTGTTGGGCTAGTGTAAAAGCAGATATCATCACCATCTCTGACATCGAATATAATTTGTTTTCGCCATGATATAGCTGAAAAATTGCTCATTCACCCACTCACTATATATATTTTGTTTTCCCAATTATAATTCATAGAGCTAAATTTTCAAAGAATTGGTCCCAAAATTGAATATCAAATGTTTGAAATAAGACATTTTCTTTTATTTGGGTACTGTGAATGTACTTTTGTTTGGTTCTGTGAATACCAATTTACATGGTTTATGCTTGAATTTGTGTTGTCAAACACTGTCAGTACCAAATCAATGGAAATGTTGTATTTCATTCCATTTTAATATTCGTGGGTTTAGTGAAGCATGAAATACACATAAATTATTACCCCATAAATGATGATACATTTAAAAATTGTCAGTTCAAAATATTTTTTCTTTCAGCTTAAAGAGACAATTTTATTTGAAGTCAGACAAGAATTACATGACAACACACAATGGTTACATAGAGAACTACAGGTAAGAGAGATAATTAAGCTAGTTGGTTGGTTGGTTTTATTGTGTTTAACGCCACTTTCAACAATATTTCAGTTATATTGTTTCTGTCAGTTTTATTGGTGGAGGAAACCAGAGTACCCGGAGAAAAACACCGACCTGTTGCAAGTCACTGACAAACTTTTATCACATAATGTTGTACACCTCACCCTGATCGAGATTCAAACTCACAACTTTAGTGGTGATAGGCACTGATTGCATATGTAGTTGTAAATCCAACTACCATACGATCATGGCCATGACGGCCCCTAAGCAAGTTGGCACATCATCGGTAGTGTAATGGTGAGAATGCTCTCCTCAGTTGTGGTAGATCGTGGGATTTAGCCCTGATCTGGTCACAAACCTGATTTTCGTCCGCTTTAAAGCGGAATTCCGCTTTTTTTATTCCGGATTTTACCGTTACGATTCCTTTTTTTATAGTATATTCAATACTTCCGATTGCCGATTTCCGCTTTTTTGTTGTCCTCGTAAAATCAGGTCTGTGGTCAAACCAAAGACTATAAAATTGATATTTGCTGCTTCTGCACTAAACCTGCACTCTAAAGAAATAAGAGTAAAGATTTGTTTGATCAGATTCAGTATAATGTGTTTGAGTAGAGTCACATGGAAAATGTTAGATAATTTTTTCGCCTGTACCCAAGATATTTTTTTCACCTTGATGTTATCTTGCTCTCCTCATGAGTGGAAGATTGTGAGGTCGTCTCAAACCAAAGCAATGAATTGGTATGTACTGCTATTCTGCAAAGCACGCAGCTTTAAGCAGTAAGAGAAAAGAATACCTCAGAATGAGGATAATGTGTGTGAGTGTAAGAAGGAAGAATAAAAACAAATTGCCTCCTGGGCAGAATTATGTGTCCTAATAACTACCTGCAGACTTTTGTATCAGTGAGATAGTGCAATGAAAAAAACCAGTACAATTAATGTTGGTCTATTACAAACTTGCCATGACATGCTGAAAAGTCTCCTTTTTGTTATTGTATATGTTGTTAATACAAGGTATATGGTTAGGGTTATGGTGTAAAATGCCACTTTCAACAAAATATCAGTTATATAGTGGTGGAGGAAACCTGTGTACCAGAAGAAAACTACCGACCTGCTGCAAGTCACTGACAAACATAATCACATTTATTGTATCGAGTACACCTCGCCATGAGTGGGATTCGAACTCACAACAATAGTGGCTATAGGCACTGATTGCACAGGTAGTTGTAAATCCATCTGCCATTTTATCACTACCACGACGGCCCCTAGTTCAAGTTATAAAAATATATGCTATGGTAGATATAAATGTATCTTCCAAAATGCACTAGTTTCTGAAATATAGGAAATTTTCATGAACATATATAATTTTTTTGCAGAAAAAAGAAAGAGAGCTGAATGCATTAAAACTTGAATTGATGTCTTCAAATATACAATCAGGAACAACAAGAAAAAAACATTTCTTTGAGAGTGATGTATGATTTTGGTTGGCCATCCCCAGGTCATCAATTTAAATTAGGAAATAATTGGTCTATGGAATCATTTTTGTAGATCCTTGATATACTGGAACAAGGTTTGGGATTCCATTATTTACTGGAACCAGTTTTGGAATTCCTTGATTTTCTAACCAGTTTTTTGCGATCTCGGATTTGCTGGAACCAGATTTAGAGATCCTTTCTTTACTGGTACCAGTTTTTTGCAATCCTTGATGTGCTGGAACCAGTTTTCGAATTCCTTGATTTACTGGAAACAGTTTTTGAGATCATTGAGTTAATGAAACCAGATTTCAAATCCAGTACTTGATTTTTCTGAAACCAGTTTTTGATATCCAGTCTGTGATTGACTTGAATGAATTTTGTAGAATCCATTCCTTTAATTTACTGGAATAGGTTTAAAAGCAGACTGCAAATTGACAAATTGAACATAGCAATTTACATTGAAACTTGTCTAAAGTAAACCAGTAATAGTCTGAATCCCTGTTCAAATTAAACATGACTAATCTAGTCGCCAATATGTGAAATAGTTTTAAATTTAACCTGTCTTATCTGAACACCTGTCTATTCTGGACACCCATCTTTACTGAACACCACTCTATTCTGAACACATGTCTAATCTAAGCACATGTCTAATCTGAACACCTGTCTATTCAGAACAAGAAGGTTGATTCCAAGCATATTTGCTTAAGACAGGTTTCATTGTAATTCCAGGTGTAAGAGAAAGGGGAGATAACTGTGTACTATCTACTTCCTGTCAATTATGTCACATGATTTTAGATGAATTACATGACATTAAATACTAGATTGAAAATGTTTCTGTAAATCAGTGATTAGACAAAATTCTATAGTAATAGGATTTTGAAGTTCAAAGAAAAATATATCAATTTTTAAATTGTTTAGGATGGACTTGCATGATCACAAAAAAGCAAAATTGTGTTGATATTTATGAATTTGCTGTTGATTTATGATGTTGTGGAAATGAAATTCTTGGAACTGTGAATGAAATGGATACAACTTGAAAACAACATATAAAGAAAAAATTGTTATTCTGTTGACATTTTTTGTGTGATTCAAGAAGATAGCAATTATGTCTCAAAATGTTCACAAAATTGTTTAATTTTTGTCTCTCTTTCAATCTTAAATCATTTTATTTTATAATCGAAATGATAAATATATATATAGATATATTTAGGTATATTCCATCTGAGTTTAAACAGACATTCATAAATTATCTCTTTACATCTTTTGTTAAAAAAAATTTTTTTTCTTTATGGGGCAAATCCTGCTTAGATTTATATGGAATGCTGTTCTGGTTTACATTGTGGAAAAGTCATTTATTGATGTGGATACACAATATATCTAATGTGGAAAATTCCTATAAAATTACAGAAATTCAGAGTATCGTATTTTTTTATATGATATTTTATGTCTTTTCAGATGTTAAAGTGGCAATATATTTTGTGCAATTTTTATTGAACACGATATTTTCATGTCAAATGAATTAATTTAAACAAAATTCTAGTTCAGATATGTGAAATGTTTGTCATGTGAATTTACCGTTCACGTAGATCAATAATGAGGACAACATTATAGTGTGAAAACATATGCAAATTTGTTTTTGTTAAACAAAAGAGAAAATTGTTAATTATCTGCCTGCTTGTGCTTATAAATGTTATAAATAAAAGCATTAATTAACATTAATATAAAAAATAAATAAAAATATAGCACAAAAATAACTCAATAATTTTGAAAGTTTTTAATGAGATCGCTGTTTCTCCAACAATTTAAATTGGGTGACTTTGTTATTTAGCACATTTGTTTCTGTCACAAGGAGATTTTTCAGTTTGTCAAATCGTGCGAGTACAGTCTAACTTGTTGTAGAGATCACCTTGAATTAGAGGTCACCTGCTGTAAGAGGCCAGTTTAAAACCATTCGACTGGCTTTACATGCTATGTATGAACTGAAATATGGGGTCTTGTCACTTAATCAGCAGTCACTCAAAGTATATTCCATCGTAACACAGTATACTGGTATTTTACGGTCAGTTTTCATTCTAGATTTTAAACATCATCAGCAATTAACCTTTGTGTTGTTCTCAATGCATGATTGTACTAATTTAGCCATCAAATTATTGTATTTTTATATAATTATAATATAAATCTTTAAAAAAAAAAAAAACACCATGGCAATGCAAATAAATTACCTTCTGATAACAATAATATGTGAATAATTACAATAATATGTGAATCATTGCAATAATATGTCAATCATAACAATAAAATGTGAATCATTACAATATAATGTGAATCATTACAATAGTATGTGAATCATTACAATAATATGTGAATCATTAGGGACTGGAACTGACAATCCAGATTGACTGATCTTAGATCAGTGGTGGCGAAGTTTGATGCAGATTTTCATTGAATTTAATTATTTTCAATTGTATTCTTTATACCATTCCCTGCCTATGTCTTTCAATTAGATTTGACCTAGTTACTTCTTATGGTTTCCAATATTAAAGGGGCTAAAGGCGATGATGCTTAAAAAAGACAAATGAGACAAATGCCCTGAAAATAGTGGGTCCAGCAATTTACTGTGTCCAACAAATCAATACTGTGTCCAAAATTGCTTTTAGAATATACTTGTTCAGTTTTCTCTTGTCAACATTCTGCTGCAAATTTTTTTTTGAAAATCTCGTCTTGATCAAACTGTGTATGAAAAACCAGGTGAGCCTCTTGTTATTTATTGTTAATTATAAAATAGAGAGAAATAAGTACATTTTTGTACATTAAAACAGACAAAATAATTTGAACAAATGATAAAATGCAAAACTCAGAGATTAAAAGTTAAAAAAAAGGTGATATAGTTGTTTTTGATTTTTGAACTATATCAACAGTTAGAAGACATGCTGGACACAGTATTTCATAAAATATTTTCTTGTGGGAACAAGTGATATGTGATATTACAAGTTTGAATTTCACTGTGTGAAATATGCCTTTGAATGCTGTATCAGCATTAGACCTTCGATTTTATCGAATGTTTTATTTTTTTATTTTTACCGACTTTGTGTGTTTCATGACGTCAGATATTTTCTAGGTCACAGTTTTAAAGTGATTGTAGTATGTTATTTTTTATGTGCCATGACTGATAGCTAGATTCTAAAGGCATTTTTTTTCTTAATACCACTGAAATGCTTTAGTACTAGTAGACTTTGACCCAAAGCAAAGACGTTTGTTTGTGCTTACAACTGTTGAACCAAGCCAAAGATGTTTTTTTTTTGTGCTTAACATTGCTGAACCAAGCCAAAGACGTTTTTTGTGCTTAACACTGTATTACTTTAGCTGACATTGAGCCAAAAAAAATTTTCTCATAGCTATAGTTTTGTTTTGATATGGCAATTTTAATTTTCGTATTTTAAGCTTTTCTCATAATTTCTGTCTGACAAATGAAATGACAAGACAATTTGTAATTGTTGCTTACACTGGATTTTATCTTATGACCTATGACCTCTAAGAAGAATTATTTTTAATATTAAATGCTTCACTTCTCATGTGGTTTCACATTGAAAGTGCATCTTTTTATTTTTTGATATATTTTTCATATTTATAGTATTACTACTCTTGTATTGAGAATGTCAAAGATAAATCGCTCGTTACCAAAAAAATGACCGTAATTCACACTCGTGCATTTGTGAATTACCGTATTTAGGGTTGTATAATGTGCATTGGTGCATAATGTGCACCCCCTCTTGGCCTTGAAAATCTCCAGAAAAAAACTAGTTCGTGTCTATAATGCTCATGGACTTTTAAAAAATTTGCCGTTGCAAATGTAAGAATTAAATATCAATCGTATATATTTTTCAGTCCTTTGAGCATGTTTCATTTGCTGGGAGAATTTAAGAACCATTTATCTCTTTTCATCTTCAATAAAGTTGCAAAATATTAAATGTGTTGGGTTTTATTGGCGGACATGTGATTTCCCGGTCTGGGAAAGAGTGAAACACATTGTTCCTGTTTATAATGCACACCCCTCCTACAAATTAATGAATCTGGGAAAAATCTTGCGCATTATACAACCCTAAATACGGTACTAATTTTTTCAGTATCGAGTGATTTATTTTTTATATTCGGAATGCAAGTGTAGTGATACTGTTTATTACATAGATTTTACACTTTTGTTTGCAATGCTAAGACGTTTAAAATAAATAGCTTTTTAGTTTTGTTTTTTTTTATTTTTGGAAGCTCGTGTTATTATTCATTGAGTCGACATTAGTGCTGTGACACCACACAGTGAAATACACACTTTTATTTCAGTGAATGAAATATACATTTCTATTTCACTGGGTGAAATACAAGTTTTTATTTCACTGAATGCAATACACGTTTTTATTTCACTGGGTGAAATACCAGTTTTTATTTCACTGGATGAAATACCAGTTTTTATTTCACTGGATGAAATACCAGTTTTTATTTCACTGGATGAAATACCAGTTTTTATTTTACTGGATGAAATACCAGTTTTTATTTCACTGGATGAAATACCAGTTTTTATTTCAGTGGGTTAAATATCTTTCACTTAGAAATTTTGATGTTTCACAGTCATCTATGTTGTAATGGTTTTCATGCAACAGTCAAATATTGTGTAATTGAATCAAAGAAACAACATGTTATTAATTTACATTAAAGTTTCAAAAATATGTCTTTCAATGATGTGATAACAATTTTCTAAAATTATGCTCTACATGACACACTTTTCAGCATATATTTTTTAATTAAATGTAAACGATTATGCCCTACAATGACACACTTTTCAAAATATATTTTTTTTAATTAAATATAAACGCTATGTTCTATTTATAGTTAAGGATTTTAATGTGGAATGCTTTAATAATTTAGTTGTATGCCTTCAACATTATATGTTAAAAAGACATTATTTATATTAAGTATTTTTTTTTTTAATTTCATTTTAAGGGGAGATAACTTCCTTAAACATTTTGGTGCTAATTAAAGTGAACTGTGTGAAAGAATTTTCTTGTTGAGATTTTTGTTGTATATGAACTATTTCTTTTAACCTCTTATTTTTATATAGGGCAGATTATTTTTGAATGCAGGTACATTATTTTATATACTGCTTTGTACTAATTGTATTACATTTATATTTAAGGTGGTACCTAACACTACAGGGAGATAACTCTTTAAAATCAGTTGAATGTTTTGATCATATGATGTTTGTATGCAGATTTCCAGCATCTCGGTGATCAAAATCACAGAGAGAAAAGCTGCTTTGCGGCTAGTGAATTTATAGCTCGGAGTCTGTTGGTTGGACTTTGTTAAAATTTTGATATTTATTGCAGTGGATATATTTAAACACACTGCCAAAAAAATAAGAAAATTAAACAAGCAGATCAAATTTTACCTGAAGTGTATGGTACCACCTTAAATACCTGACTCAGTTCAGATTTTTCATTTGTATTTCCCACCACAATATAACTGAAATATTGTTGAAAGTGGCGTTAAGCACCATAAACCAATCATTTGTATTTCAACTGTTATAGTTGATGGTGGTCACACCTGAAAAGTTGTAATTGTATGTTTAAAATCGGGTAATTATTATATAAAAGTTTTTAAAAAATAGATATTTGCACTTTTATTGTGCTTTACACTAATTGTAATCAAAAACAAGCTATATATTCACTTTAATATAATTTTATACCTTGTCAAGGGAGATAATTTTATTACTTTTTCAAGGGAGATAACTTCTTAACATTTCATGTTGTGATTAGACCATTCCAATTGATTTAATTTAAATGTATAGATCTGATTGCAGAAAAATGTTGGAATGAATTTTCTGTTTTAGTTAGTTTTGTTTTTTTAAAGATGTAGACTTTTGACAATTTTTAAATGTTTTGATTGGTCGATGGTGTTTAATTACCAACATTCATGTTCATTTATTCTATAGCTATATGTTACCGTAATTTGTCTTAACCATTAGGTGATAACATATTTTTTTTTAATTTAGTAACATAATTTTGATTCAAGTGAACATGATTTTGATTCAAGTGACTCAACATTAATTAAAAGAACATTAACATTTTGGTCGTGTTGTAATGAGATGTTTTAATGAATTAACTCCCTTCATCATTTGAGGTAAAGGAGATAATAAAGGAGTTTCCCATAGACTTTTAAGGGGAAATATCATCTTATTATCTCCTGTACTTTACTTGGTTAAGAGGGATAACTGAAAGGAGCTTCCCATAGACTTTTAGGGGGGAAATATCATCTTATTATCCTCCATACTTTTTCTTGGTTAAAAGGGATAACTGAAAGGAGCTTCCCATAGACTTTTAGTGGGAAATGCCATCTTATTAACTCCCGTACTTTACTTGGTTAAGAGGAATAACGATATCAATAATAATTTAATAATGAACAAAGAAATCTTTAAAAGATGAGAAGAGTCAGGAACATTGAGGAAATTAAAGAACATTACCTCACTGAATTATGTAAAGGATATCATGTACTAGCCTGTAAAATCTTAGGGCTAATTTATTTTTTCTTCTTATTAACATTAGGTTAGTTAAAGGATAAGTTTGAGGAGATAGCTTATGTGTGTGATGAATGAGTGATACAATTTATAAAATTAAACATTTCTCTTCTTATAAATATTAGATTTTTTCACCCTACACTTTTTTTTTTAGGTCATCTGTACATGTGTTTAATTATCCTTATGCAAAAAAAAAAGAATATAATTATAATTTTCTTTTAAATTTTTATCATCTAGTTCCCAATCAAACGGACCAAATTTTTAATTGAATGATGAAAGTTTTTTTTCTTCAGTTTAATACAATTCTTTTATCAAATGAACATTTCAAATTCCGCTTGCCAAATATTTCCTGTGTAAGATTGTATAGAAATGAATTATAATGGATTCTCTACACATAACTGTATTTAAATTTATATTTTTTTTTACCTATCTGTTATTTTACTGTTAATTTACTGTCACAAAATGAGTTTCTGACTGTGTCACATTAGTGTGTCACTAAAGTTATGAGTTCAGTTTCAAAATTTGGTGTGGCATTTATTTTGTCAGTGACTTGTTGCAGATCTGTGGTTTTTCCAGTACAACATTGATTTCGTCTACTAATAAAACTGACTTGTTAAAAGTGTCACAAGAGACCTAAAGCTCAATCCAATCTATTCTTAGAAACAGAAACACAGATATTTGTAATAGTAACACATTGTCATGTGCAATAAAATTAAAAACCAAAATTTTCACACCTTTGGAACAGTTTCAAGTTTTCTAGTTTGATACAGGCACTTCGATGAAAGTTGTCTGGGTTAAACTTGTTTTAAAGTCTCATATTTTTTCCCAATAGTAAAATTATGCAGTCATACAAGTAATCCAATGCAGTTATTCCAAAGTCAATACTCTATTCCATGACCAACATAAACTTTTTTCTGTAACATGCAGTCAAACTTTTCTTTTTGGTCATTGTGTTGTCTGTTCTTCAATATACTGATTCTGATTAGCCATTTGGTATCTTCAAACTCTTCTTCATGACCACCTCTATTAAACAATAACTTGTATTCTGTGACCTTAAATTTTATTTCCCTTGACAGAGCATTTCATTTCAATTAAACCTGTATTAAGCAACCACCTGTCTTATATGACCATATTTCACTGTTCCTTCGGAAAGTCACATAAGACAGGTTTGATTTATATTATTTTTCAAAGTTGTCAAATTATATTATAGGGAATTGTTTACTTAGTATATGAAAGGGAAAAAATGATTGGATGTTTGATAAATAAAAAGGATGTTTTTTTCTGATAAAGATAAACATTTTTGAGTTTATGTAATTGTGTTGTTTTTTTTTTTTGTATAGAAATATTTATTTAAGAATCAAATGTTGCAATATTTGAGAATCCATATAATGTGAAATTTTATTTTATTTAATGTTACAAAAGTTAATATTATATTTATCTTTTGTGTATATTTGGAATTATTATACTATAATATATTTGTTTTTCTTCCAAAACAATACAATTTATGAGTTTGTTATTATAAATTTTATTTCCCATAAAAACGAAAATTTGAGCTTATTTACAACTTTTTAGTGAGTGAGTGATAATTGTTTAATGCCAACTCAGCAATTTTTCAGCTATATCATGGCGAGAAAAAGTTAATTTTTAATGAGATGATGATGAGGTCGACCCACTTTGTACTAGATCAACACACTAAGTTGGATTTTTTATAGTGCTAGCTCACTGAGACAACAGTCCACCAATAGACATGTCGCCCCACTCTGACATATTATCCTGATTCCTAGCCAACCAGTCTTTGCTCTTTCTTCTTAATGCTGCCCACTTAGCTGAGAAGCAGTAAATTCCAATTTTATAGTCTTTGTGGTGTGACCTGATCTGAGCTCGAACCCATGATCTACCACACTCGAGGCGAGCACCGATGCGGTTCCTGGGGAGGAGAAACCTTTGTTTTGTTTTATAGTAGTAACACTATAGTGGACATTTGCACATTTCTTTTGTCATCTGCTCTAGGGTGGGCAATATATTGCTAGTTCATTTTTAGCTCACCTGGCCATAGGCCATGTGAGCTTTTGTCATGGGTAAGCGTCCGTCGTCCGTCCGTTAGCTTTTCACATTTAAATCTTCTTCTCTGAAACCGCTGAACAGATTTCAACCAAACTTGCCAGAAATGTTCACTGGATGGTCCTCTACCAGATTTGTGTTTTTGGTGCTGATTTGAAATCCAACATGGCTGCCAGGGTCCATAATGTGTTCTCATTGGCTGAAATTTTTAAAATCTTCTTGTCAGAAACCACGAAGTCAATTGAATTGTGACTTTGCAGGAATGATCATTGGGTGGTCCTGTACTAAAATTGTGAATCGTTTGCCGATCGGAAATTCAAGATGGCCGCCATGACTCGACTTAGTTTAACATTGGACCCTATGGGAATTTCACATTTTCATCTTTTTTTCTGAAACCACAAAAAGATTTGAACCAAACTTGGCAGAAATGTTCATTGGATGGTCATATACAAGATTTGTGTTTTTGGCGCTGATCGGAAATCCAACATGGCTGCCAGGGCCCATAATGTGTTCTGATTGATCGAAATTTAAAAAATCTTCTGGTTAGAAACCACTAAGCCAATTGAATTGTGACTTTGCAGGAATGATCATTGGGTGGTCCTGTACTAAACTTGTGAATCGTTTGCCGATTGGAAATTCAAGATGGCCGCCATGACTCGACTTAGTTTAACATAGTACCCTATGGGAATTTCACATTTTCATCTTTTTTTCTGAAACCACATAACAGATTTGAATCAAACTTGGCAGAAATGTTCATTGTATGGTCATATACAAGATTTTTGTTTTTGGCGCTGATTGGAAATCCAACATGGCTGCCAGGGCCCATAATGTGTTCTGATTGGTCGAAATTTTAAAAATCTTCTTGTTAGAAACCACTAAGCCAATTGAATTGTGACTTTGCAGGAATGATCATTGGGTGGTCCTGTACTAAACTTGTGAATCGTTTGCCAATCGGAAATTCAAGATGGCCACCATGACTCGACTTTGTTTAACATAGTACCCTATGGGAATTTCACATTTTCATCTTTTTTTCTGAAACCACAAAAAGATTTGAACCAAACTTGGCAGAAATGTTCATTGGATGGTCATATACAAGATTTGTGTTTTTGGTGCTGATCGGAAATCCAACATGGCTGCCAGGGCCCATAATGTGTTCTGATTGGTCGAAATTTTAAAAATCTTCTTGTTAGAAACCACTAAGCCAATTGAATTGTGACTTTGCAGGAATGATCATTGGGTGGTCCTGTACTAAACTTGTGAATCGTTTGCCAATCGGAAATTCAAGATGGCCACCATGACTCGACTTTGTTTAACATAGTACCCTATGGGAATTTCACATTTTCATCTTTTTTTCTGAAACCACAAAAAGATTTGAACCAAACTTGGCAGAAATGTTCATTGGATGGTCATATACAAGATTTGTGTTTTTGGTGCTGATCGGAAATCCAACATGGCTGCCAGGGCCCATAATGTGTTCTGATTGGTCGAAATTTTAAAAATCTTCTTGTTAGAAACCACTAAGCCAATTGAATTGTGACTTTGCAGGAATGATCATTGGGTGGTCCTGTACTAAACTTGTGAATCGTTTGCCAATCGGAAATTCAAGATGGCCGCCATGACTCGACTTAGTTTAACATTGGACCCTATGGGAATGTCACATTTTCATCTTTTTTTCTGAAACCACAAAAAGATTTGAACCAAACTTGGCAGAAATGTTCATTGGATGGTCATATACAAGATTTGTGTTTTTGGTGCTGATCGGAAATCCAACATGGCTGCCAGGGCCCATAATGTGCTCTGATTGGTCGAAATTTTAAAAATCTTCTTGTTAGAAACCACTAAGCCAATTGAATTGTGGCTTTGCAGGAATGATCATTGGGTGGTCCTGTACTAAATTTGTGAATCGTTTGCTGATCGGAAATTCAAGATGGCCACCATGACTCGACTTAATTTTAACATAGGACCCTATGGAAAAAATGTTTAAAAGTCTTCTCCTCTGAAACCAGGAAGTCAGTTTAAAGCAAACATGGCATGAATGGTCCTTAGGTGGTCAACTTTCAAAATTATGTCCTGTGACCCCGACCTCCATCCAAGATGGCCACCATCAGCAAACATATTTTTAACATAGGACCCTATGGGAAAAATGTTTAAAAAAAATTTCCTCTGAAATCAGTAAGCCAATTTAAAGCAAACATGGCATGAATGGTCCTTAAATGGTCAACTTTCAAAATTATATCCAGTGACCCAAAATTCCATCCAAGATGGCTACCATCAGTGGACATAGTTTTAACATAGGACCCTATGGGAAATATGTTTAAAAATCTTCTTCTCTGAAACCAGTAAGCCAATTTAAAGCAAACATGGCATGGATGGTCCTTAAGTGGTCAATTTTCAAAATTGTGTCCAATGACCCTGACCTCCATCCAAGATGGCCGCCTTCAGCGGATATTCTGTAGTTTTAACATAGGACCCAATGGGAAAAAATGTTTTAAAATTTTCTCCTCTGAAACCAGTAAGCCAATATAGCAAACATGTCATCGATGGTTCTTAGGTGGTCAACTTCCAAAATTGTGTTCAGTGATCCCGATCTCGGTTCAAAATGGCCGCCGTCAGCAGACATAGTTTTAACATAGGACCCTATGGGGAAATTGTTTAAAAGTCTTCTCTTCTGAAACCAGTCAGCCAATTTAAAGCAAACATGGCATGGATGGTCCTTGGGTAGTATACTTTCAAAATTGTGTCCGGTGACCACGACCTCCATCCAAGATGGTTGCCATGAGCAGACATAGTTTTAACATGGAACCCTATGGCAGTATGGGATTTGAATAATAACTTAGATGTATTCGGCATGCAGACATTCTTAAGAGGACTTATTTATGTCAGGTGAGCGATACAGGCTCACCCGAGCCTCTAGTTCATAGTTGGACTGTCCTGGACACAATCGTAGGGAAGTTAGTTTTATATCTGTTTAAGCAATCAGTGCCTATCACTACTGAGAAGAGTTTGTAGATATCAAAGGGGTAATCAGAATCCGTAAATCGAAGGAAGGACAGACAACACAATGGCCAAAAGAAAAAGGGCAAAAGGACAAACAAGATCTACAAAACATTACACATAAAACTAAAGATCGAGTAACAGGAACCCCACTAAAACCGAAGATGAAGACAGGTGCTTCGGAAGGTAAGCAGTTCCTGCTCCACGAGTGGCACCCGTCCGTTAAACCCCATGATCAGACTCTAAAACAATCTTCTTGATTGGAATTTCCTCATAATCTGTAAAATAGATACCTCCAGTGATGCTAAAGATAATATTTGAAAGTTGTAGGGATACTTGTAGCAATCTAGTGTCCGTTGTGGTAGTTGGATTTATGACTATCTATGCTATCACTGCTAAGGCGAGTTCAAATCTTAAATATCGTTCAGACCAGGTGTACTAGATACAACATTATGTGATACAATTTGTCAGTGACTTGCTGAAGGTCAGTGGTTTTCTTCGGGTAGTTCGGTCTCCTCCACCAATAAAACTGATCCGTCACATACAACTGAAATATTGTAGAAAGTGGCATTATAAACACCATAAAGCCGAGAAGACATTTCTAAGTTGTAAAACTTGTGTCTGATCCATTTGTTGTTATTATGAACAATAAAATAAGTTTAAATCACCATAAACCATAAAGCGGAGAAGACATTTCTAAGTTGTAAAACTTGTGTCTGATCCATTTGTTGTTATTATGAACAATAAAATAAGTTTAAATCACCATAAACCATAAAGCGGAGAAGACATTTCTAAGTTGTAAAACTTGTGTCTGATCCATTTGTTGTTATTATGAACAATAAAATAAGTTTAAATCACCATAAACCATTTTCTTGATTGGAATTTCCTAAATTTGTAATTTTCATTATCTGTAAAATAGAGACGTCCAGTGATACTAAAGATAATACATTTTTGTATTTGAAAGTTGCAGGGATACTTGTAGCAATTTAATTTGACGAGTCTAGAAGACATTTCTGAAAAATTTGATGAGTCCCACCATTGTGAGATTTGAACATTTGAAAACTTTAATTTGATGAGCCCCAGCTGACAATGACGAGTCCAGGACTCATCTAGGCGACTTGCAAGGATCTCTGAGTTGGTTTCATGGGTAGAATTATTGTATATATCATAACCAGCAATGACCATGGAGTAAGAAATTGGTAAAGTTATATTGGTAGATCAACGTTAACTCGTCTTTCTGCTCTCCTCTAGTGTTGTAGATTGTAGATTGTAGGTTCGAGCCCCGATCGGATCAAACCAAAGACTAACATTGGTATACGTACGTGTTGCTCTCTGATAAGCACACAGCATTAAGAAGAAAGAACAAAGACTGGTTGGCTCAGAATCGGGATAATGTGTCCGAGTTGGGCGACATGTCTAACCGCGGACTATTGTTTCAGTGAGCTATATATATATATATAGCTAGCACTATGCAAAATCCAACTTAGATGTTGGTCTATAGTTACAAAACGGACATCATTATCATATCATTGAAAATCGAAAATTAACTTGTTCTCGCCATGATATAGCTGAACAGTTGTTGAGTTAGTGTTAAACAATAATCACTCACTCATCCAGTCTTTCTTGTTGTTTCGCCATCTTTATCTCTACATTCAACGATAACTAGAAGTATCAGTTGGGCAGCTAATCGTAGTTGCATTAAAATTCGCTGCTCCCGATTAGAAATAAATCGTTCCCTACAAATGGTAGGAACTTTAGATGGATTGCATCCCACCTTATATGTATCAGTAATCCAAGCAGATTTTTCATCAAACATACTCAAGCGAAGTGAACTAATTTGTAAATTTTGAATTCCATATGAAGCAACAGGATGATGAATGCCGAGAGTTGTTAAAATATTATTTATTTCCCAAAGATTCCATTTGGAAGAAAATTCATAGTTGCAATTGAAAATGTAAAATAATTTGTATTGTACCGAAGAAAAAAGTCGGTCGTATGTTGGCTGTGCAAGCGTAGATAACTAATCGAACGCACCACGAGTTTCTGAAATAACTTTCATCAGGTACGTTTGGTCAAAAGATTGGAAAGGCAAATAATTTAATTTTAGTTGTGAGCAAGAAAACTAAAGAGACTAAACTGTGACGTTAAACACCATACCCCAAATCATATCCGATAGTAAAAAGATTGGAAGACCAATTGATTTTAAAGTACAGTGCATTTTTGGAACAATGACATAAATAGGATAGCCATAATTGGCAACGGTTACATATGAAATATGACACCCGAATACATAAGGTAATAATCTATTGGTATTAAAAAAATAAGTCAGTAAAACTGTCTCCGGGTACTCTGGTTTCCTCCACCAATAAAGCTGACCGCCACGATATAACTGAAATATTGTTAAACACCATAACTCTAACCCAAAAGGATAATAAGAAACCGTGAATTGAAGGACATACAATATAAATAGCGGAGAGAAAATGACGCAAAGACAAACAATGGTCGTCAATACATTACACACACAAAAATAAAGATTAAGCAACTCGAGCCACATCTTAAAACCTGGGAAGAAGTCGTGTGCCCCGGAAGGGTAGGCGACTCTAGTGTCACCCGTTATTGTTACTGTTAAATGACACGAACATCATCTGATATGGAAATCGTATTGGACACCAGTATACGTAAATAAATACACAAAACATAAATAAAACGTGAACCCCCTACATAACAAATGAGAGTCAAGACGAATGGAACATCGTTTTTACGTGGAAATCGTAGACGACATTGGAACCCGAAACTAAAAACATGAAGACGTTGAAATGGACGACCTGAACAATGTGAAATCTACTAAATACAGCGGCGAAACACTTACAAGTACATGTATATTGTTCCCTGTTGTAATGTCCACTATCATTTCATAAAAACGATGTTCGGTTATAGTTTTTAGTCCAATTTGTTTGTAGGAGGGCCCATGTTTTATTTATGATATTTGTGTTTATATATTAACATATATTGTGGTATCAAACACGTCTTGACTATATGAGTAACATGACGGCTATCTTATAAGAGGCTGCTTACCCTTAAGGAGCACCTATGTGCACGCCCGGTGTTTTGGTGGGGTCCGTGTGGTGCGCGCCCAGTGTCTTGGTGGGGTTCGTGTGGTGCACGCCCAGTGTTTTGGTGGGGTCCGTGTGGTGCACGCATAGTGTTTTGGTGGGGTCCGTGTTGTTCGCGCCTGGTGTTTTGGTGGGGTCCGTGTGGTGCGCCCCCAGTGTTTTGGTGGGGTCCGTGTGGTGCACGTCCAGTGTTTTGGTGGGGTCCGTGTGGTGCACGCCCAGTGTTTTGGTGGGGTCCGTGTGGTGCGCGCCCAGTGTTTTGGTGGGGTTCGTGTGGTGCACGCCCAGTGTTTTGGTGGGGTCCGTGTGGTGCACGTCCAGTGTTTTGGTGGGGTCCGTGTGGTGCACGCCTGGTGTTTTGGTGGGGTCCGTGTTGTGCACGCCTGGTGTTTTGGTGGGGCCCGTGTGGTGCACGCCCGGTGTTTTGGTGGGGTTCGTGTGGTGCACGCCCGGTGTTTTGGTGGGGTGCGCGCCCAGTGTTTTGGTGGGGTCCGTGTGGTGCACGCCCAGTGTTTTGGTGGGGTCCGTATGGTGCATGCCCAGTGTTTTGATGGGGTCCGTGTGGTGCATGCCCAGTGTTTTGGTGGGGTCCGTGTGGTGCATGCCCAGTGTTTTGGTGGGGTCCGTGTGGTGCATGCCCAGTGTTTTGGTGGGGTCCGTGTGGTGCATGCCCAGTGTTTTGGTGGGGTCCGTGTGGTGCATGCCCAGTGTTTTGGTGGGGTCCGTGTGGTGCACGCCCAGTGTTTTGGTGGGGTCCGTGTGGTGCATGCCCAGTGTTTTGGTGGCGTCCGTGTGGTGCATGCCCAGTGTTTTGGTGGGGTCCGTGTGGTGCATGCCCAGTGTTTTGGTGGGGTCCGTGTGGTGCACGCCCAGTGTTTTGGTGGGGTCCGTGTGGTGCACGCCCAGTGTTTTGGTGGGGTTCGTGTGGTGCATGCCCAGTGTTTTGGTGGGATCCGTGTGGTACACGCCCGGTGTTTTGGTGGGGTTCGTGTGGTGCATGCCCAGTGTTTTGGTGGGGTCCGTGAGGTGCACGCCCAGTGTTTTGGTGAGGTTTGTGTGGTGCATGCCCAGTGTTTTGGTGGGGTCCGTGTGGTGCACACCCAGTGTTTTGGTGGGGTTCGTGTGGTGCATGCCCAGTGTTTTGGTGGGGTCCGTGTTGCTTTTTCTGTGTTGTGTTTTTGTTTTTTGTTTGTCTTCATCCTGTATCTTGCATTGTGTGCCCAATGTTGCTGGGTTGTCCATTCTTGATTTTCCCCTTCGGATTTCTCTAACGTTTATTCAATCACATGATAAACCACTTCCAATTATAGAGTAAACTACTTCCAAACATTACATCTTTTTTTCAAACATTATTTTTTCCAAACACTATTTTTTTTTTTAAATATTATTTTTTCCAATTATATCTTTTTTCAAAACATTATTTTTTCCAAACATTATGTTTTTTCAAAACATTATTTTTTCCAAACATTATTTTTTTTCAAAACATTGTTTTTTCCTAATAATTTTTTTTTCAAACATTTTCTTTTTTCCAAACATTATCTTTTTTTTTTTCAAAACACTATCTATGAAGAAAGTCACTATTTACTATTCTTCCGTTCTTGCTGTTTGAAGGTTTTGTTTCTCAGATTTGCTAAGTTTAAATATTTTAACACAGTTTTTCTCCTTTACGGCCAATCGATAGTAGCATTGTGTGACTATCATTTTGTCTCCACGATGGTTAACACTAATTTTCCATGGCCATTGAATTCCTTGGTTAACGATCACCCCTTCAAGATGACCATCAGCATTAATCTGAAGAATTTTATGTTGATCCCATGCCGCCACCAGGATCTTGTTGCCATAGAAACTGATACCTCTAGGCAATTTTACACTGTCATGAGAAAAATTCCAAATCTTTGTTCCTCGAATGGTCATACAAATAATTGACGTATTCGGATGTCCGTTACGCGTAACGACGACTTTTTCGCCCGACGGATCTACCGCAACGTACATGAGACTTTCGGAACGAACTGGAATGGTTGTTGTTTTAATCCAAGTGTTGTGATCTCGCTGAAATATGTGAACGCTTTTACTGGAGCATGTCGCAAGTGTGCCTTTGTTAAAAGAAACAGAATAGCATTTATCGCTTACCGATAAAACCTCCCCGGAATATATCCGATTGTTCTCAATTTTCTGATGTTTTAGTCGCATAGTGTCGGGTAGACAGACTACTATGTCGAATTCTCCAACTGCCGTAATATCTCCCGGAGAGGATGAAAATTTTGTCATCGTTAAAAATTGATATTTGGAATCTAGCAGCTTTAAAGAACTGTTAGCGGAATCTGCTAGAACAATGTATCCCGACTTTAGAAAAGCAGCGCCTTCTATTGAGCATTCTTTTTGGAACGCCACTGTGACGTCAAGTTCTGTGGTTAGTGATGCTTTGATAGTCTTTGCACTTTTGTATGATAAACTTACGGCAGGTTGTTCCTGTACGTATTCAATTTGAGGTGGACCGCGAAACGACATTCCATCGATATTTGACATTCGAGAAGACTTTGACGACTTTTCGTCATTCTCACTGATGGACCTGAATGAAGGCAATGTTCCCGTGTTGAACGTACTTGGTCTGTGCGTGTTGGGTTTCACGAAAGCGATATCAACAGTCGATCTGGCCGTCTTTGGGATATTTATAAAATCATACATGAAATCCTGGTTTCCTAAAAAATCCCCGCCACTTTGTCCTAGTGCTGCTATCTTACTACGTGTTCGATCAATGTTAAACTTTCCTACACTCTTAATTTGAAATAAATGGTGTTCCACCTCGCGATTTGCATGGAAAGCTATTCTAATGTCTCTTAGACTTTCAGCCATTTCTTTCAATCTCTCTTGCCTTTCGGAATAACGTTTGACATGGTCATTGTACTTCGTCATGAATTTGATCACATCAGCATACTCAAGAGCCTCTTGAATCGCTTTCATGGAGTCCTCAATTTCATTCAGTAATCCGTGACCAACGTCAATTTCCGTTTGTAAAGCGCCACCTTCCTTTATTCTTGCTTGTGCCATTTTGTCTAAAATTCTGCTTTCCATTTGACCAAAAAAGTCCATGAATCGCTGTCTCATGTCTCCTAACTGAGTTTTTATATCCATTTCGGTTTTTTCAATCATTTCTAGTTGTTCGTGTCTATTGTTGATTATTTTCTCAGTCATTGTAATTTGTTCAGCAAGACCGGATATCATTTTGCCACTGTTAGTTCTACGTTTGCTCACTGCCTCCGAAAGTGGGAGCACACATTCACAAGACTTATGGGTAATATTCGCGCACAGAGAACATGCTAATGTTTGATGTTGTTCACAAAAGAATTCAACGTCTTTGCTCATGTGAAATGGGCATTGCTTTGATGTCTCGTCATCGCTTAACGTCAGAAGTTTCAGAATGTTCACCAGCGCATCGTTTGTATGTAGTTCGTCTGCCCATTCCCCTGGTGACTTTCCGATAAATTGTGGAATGGTAGTTTGTCGTCTGCAAGTGGGACATTCGAAACCTTTCGGCTTTTTAATAGTTTTTACAGATTCTACTATGAAACCATTGATGCAGTTTTTACAGAAGGAATGAAGACAATGCAGTGTTTTCGGGTCGTTCAAATTATTTTTGCAAATGTGACAAATAAGTTCTTCTTTTGCTGCTTGTATTGCACTTGTCATCTTGTGGGATTTTTTTTTCTAAAATACAAAAATTAAAATGATTATTTATAAATAAAACGGTTTGCAATCATAGAACATTTATATAGTGATGTGGTTTCATTTCCTCAAGAATTATTTGTACAACTTCCAAAAAATGGCTACGTAAAAAGTCTCATAAATAAATAAATAAATAAATAAATAAATAAATAAATAAATTTTCTAGATTTTTTATCAGTATTTCAATATTTTCCTTTAGGGTGGAGGGTGATAGTCAGCCTTGACAACATACAGGTGTGTCCTCTTCCTGTCCGAAATAAAGAAACATTTCTACATATTTATTGACAGAATTGAACATAACTATTAAAATTAAATTTTTATGTTGAATTATATCACATAGTAGCAGAGTTGGCGGGGTTAGTCTGTGATCAACCGATATATGAAGGTTCATATCGCTACTATCAAAAAAACTTTTCCCCTGTAATTGCCGATATGATAAATTTATATCGCCACTACCCCCAAAAAAAACATATCCCTAAAATTTTCAGAGAGGGTCATGTCGGTTAAAAGCTCAACAGAGCTTATGTTTTATGTTGTTTTAACCATGCCGACTCTAAATAAAGCTTATTTATTATTTATTTATTTATTTATTTATTTATTTATTTATTTATTTATTTATTTATTTATTTATTTATTTATCTATTTACTTATTTATGCATTATATATTCATATAAAACTAAAAACTTACAGAGGAGTTCCTTTTACTTTTCCATGCCAATTTTTATGATAAAATTTATTACCATAACAAATAAAAGGTGATCGGTAACCGTGCATGAACTTTATAGCGGTTCAACAATTTTGAAAGACTGAAATCGTCGCTAGCATTTTGGAACTACTTTGTTTTAAATGTATTGAACATTAATTCTTTTGTTTTAAAGTGGAAATTTGATACATTTGTACTTACAGTTTTACTGAATAAAGTTTCTAACATGAATCAATAAGTCATACTTTGTCAATTTGATATATTATGTTTTTGCATCCCCCTTTTTTGCTGCATTGAAATTGTATTTTTGTGGCAATTTAAAAAATTGGCATGTAAAGTTTATTGACACCTCACTAGTACAGACGTCGTATACTTATATGTTTCTACATGTATGTGTGGTAGTATTTATATTATCCTTATAACAAATCATTTTAAGCAAAAGGACAATTATTCAAAGAACAATTGAAAGGTCTTACTTTTAAATCACTTGACTTTGAGTAAAATAATGATCACCTCCCCCCCCCCCCCCCCCCCCCCCCCCCTCCCTTTTTTATTATATAAATATTTTATACCAAAAGTTGTTAAAATCAGTTAAAACGTTTACCTTCAACAACGCTCAATTAAAAACAATTATTCTAATATTTGATAATTTTAGGATGAAATTTTATCTTTGCCTTTGGATATACTAGGACATACTAGTCTTTGAAATGTAGTTTTTATTTTTACGGAGAATCGGTTACATGGGTCGACTATTTTCTCGGAAATTCAGCATTGACGATTTCAACTTAATACTCGGGAAATCATGACAAGACTCCTCTATTCCCCCATAGTTGAGATTTTTATTACTTCTTTTCCGGGAATGTAACGTTAATTATCTGTCCGGACAGTTCTTTCATTGTGAACTCGTACTTCAACAATATTTTCTTTAATTGGAAAAGTAGATTTTGACAGCTGGAGGTACTGTAGTCAGCTAAGAAGAATAATACTGGTATGCAAATTTCATCCACATTTGCATAAGTCCAAGTTATCATATGACATATGCTAACGTATTTTCTATTGTCACATATTTCTCCTTCACTGCATTCGATTTCCACAATCTTATAATAGTTGTCTCCCTTATAATGGTAGAACGTGGAATGAATGAGATTACAAATCTTCCGACCAGTAGAGATTATCAGAACGATTTTGACGCTGAATGGTATTTGGACACATATTATTCAACCTGTGATGATGGAGATTTTCTAAGTTTTATTCTGAAATCGTTACATCGCGTGTTCCATACTGGTAAGTATATTTTTTTAAACTTGTAAAAAGTGACAAGTTCAGAATCAAGTTCGGATAAACTATGTGTATTTTACGGAAAGTTTTTTTCTCGGTTTTCATTGTCAGATTATCTTGACAAAACGGATATACATTTGCATCAAGACAATTTTCATCGGAAAACCACCCTGTTGATAAATTCTATGATTTTGGATAAACTTTAACCAACGTAGATATGCTTTACTGTGCTTCGGTTACCGTAATCCATCTTCCCTTGTCACGGTATCCACCCGTTTCCATCCTCCCTTGTCACGGTATCCACCCGTGTCCATCCTCCCTTGTCACGGTATCCACCCGTTTCCATCCTCCCTTGTCACGGTATCCATCCGTTTCCATCCTCCCTTGTCACGGTATCCATCCGTTTCCATCCTCCCTTGTCACGGTATCCACCCGTTTCCATCCTCCCTTGTCACGGTATCTATGTCCACCTGTTTTCATGCCCATGCAATTCCATTAATGCTTGACAAAATGGCGTTGCTGTACTTGTTAGCATTGTAAACGGAATATTGATCGGGTCCAACTAAAGACTATAATAAAGACTGGTTTACCGGGGTATTTGTTGCGTCTCCGCTAAGCATGGAGCAATAAGGAGTAAGAACAAGTTTACACTGATTGGCTCGGAATCAGGAAAATGTTTCCAAGTGGAGCGACATGTCTACCCGCTGATTATTGCTTCAGCGAACTAGCACTATAAAAATATATCTTTAAGCATGTTGGTCTATTACAAAACGGACATCGTCATCATCGCATTGGAATGTAGCTAGTTCTTGGCCTCGATATACAACTCACTCACTCGATGAAGTCATGGTTGCATTATATAACGTAAATTATGTACTTGGGGAACGACCATTTAACTTTTATGAGGTGGTTGGGGAGAGTTGTGGTTAGGTGTTTTTTTTTTTAAATTTCGGTCTGAAAATGTAATATCAAATTAATATCTTGACCTTAAATATCCAAAAATGAATAATCTGACCATGCATTTTTCAATACAATAATTTGTTACGAAGGAAAAATACGGATTTTTCATGTAATATAAATGTGATTTAAATGTTAAATGGTCGGTACGAACTTTTTTTTATTTTGTTATCAGGTTTATTGGACGGTAAAACTCTACTAGACATAGGGACCGGTCCATCAATTCATTCCATAATAAGCCCCAGTCAACACTTTGATGAAATATACTTAACTGACTACGCTGAATGTAATAGGACTATTCTAAAAGACTGGATAGACGGTAACCGTCAAAATGGACTGGGATTATGTGATTCTGTTTTAAAAATGGAAAATAGTGAACTAAAGTAAGTAATTGATTGTTATACTGTTGAATACCTGCAGTGTGTGTGTCCTGTAATGATGTTCCGTGTGTGTTTAACTCCGCCACCTCGAACAATATTTCAGTTATATCGTGAAGGTCTATTTTGTTGGTGGAGGAAACTTAGTACATATGTACCTTGAGAAAACACACACCGACCTGTGGCAAATTCATGGCAAATTATATCAGTGATGGGCCTTGTCATTTACATAGATACAAGGAGAATTGATTTGGTTTCCATGATGATGTTTTTACAACTTTGACAAATTTCAGCTTTCACTGAAAAAAAAATCAACTTTAAAACTTATAAAAAAAAGTTTTGTTCTTGTGTGTCGGTCTGTGGTATATAATATACATGTTAATGATCATGTGACTTACTAATTGGTAGGGGTCGTCGTCGTGGCCGTAGTGATCGTATGGTAATTTTACAACTACCTATGCAATCAGTGCCTATCACCACTGATGTTGTGAGTTCGAATCTCGATCAGGGCGAGGTGTACAACATTATTTACATGGGTAAATGTGATAAAGTTTGTCAGTGACTTGCGACAGGTCGGTGGTTTTCTCCGGGTACTCCGGTTTCCCCCATCAATAAAACTGACCGCCACGATATAACTGAAATATTGTTGAAAGTGGCGTTAAACACCATCAAGCAAACAAATACTAATTGGTCCTCGATCCATGATTGGATCGATGGTTTATAATGAAGACTTAATAATATATATCATGATCACGGCTGGTAATCGGCACAAGCAGAACAGTTGGTTCTGCAAAGAAATTCGTGAGGATAACTTCCGGTTTTGGTGGAGAAGAGTTCACGAAGACGCTTCGCAAGGTATGTACATGTGAAAAATTGAAATTTTCTTTTTTACTGCTCGAATATTGCAAAATCAGAGAATGCTATGCTGTGGCGAATGCTTTCACGATTAGAAACATGTATAGTTTATTCTTGTATATGAAGTGTAACTCTCGCAAAATCAATCGTCCCACGAAAAACATGACGAAAATTGTGACACTCTTACATTTCTAAGATGTTCTTGACAAAGATGCAAGTTAAATTTTCAATATTTTTTCATCATGGGAGTCTAAATGTAATCGGGGATAAATTCCGATTCGTCAGAAGTAAATTGAAGTCTAGATAAATCTACAAACTGTCAATTTTCTCGTTTTTCTGCTTGAGGAGATCGGTTCTGATAGAGCATATTGCGAATGCACGAGGAGATTTGCTAGTTTTCTTAATTGTTTTCTGCAAAATTGATAAATTGACACTTTTAAACACAAAACTGATAAATACTCTAATCAAAATAAACTATTATATATACCATGGATCTTACGAATTACTTATTTAAACCAACGAATCCGAAGGATGAGTTGGTTTAAATAAGTTCATGAGTAAGATCCATGGTATATATGGTTTGTAACAGAAATGACGTCAAAATCATGGAATAACAGATCCTATGACGTCAAAATCATGGAATAACAGATCTATGACTGTCAAAATCATGGAATATCATCAAGATCTTCATGTTAGGCCATGCTCTGTAAAAGTTCACTATTTTCAAGTTGATTATTGCATAAAAACATCAAAGGAAAAAATGCGTATTTATGTTACAAAATTATCTTGCAGTGCATTTTCAATTTTTTCCAATGTAAGGGAAGTAGTATCCTATACACAATGGAAGTTGTCACAAACAACAAATGATCAATAATGACAAGTTAAATCATGGGAAACCGCAGTTACAATTATGAATTGATTCCTTAAGTGAAATGTTTCTTTCTAGGTGGATAGCCCATGAACAATGAAATATTACTTTTATACTTTTAAAAACCCGACGGGAAGAAGGGCATCAGTTCGTGAATTTATTACCAGACAGACGTGCAAAATTTGTGATTATACAGTGGATTACATGTGTCGTACCAAAACTAGCAAATCTCCTCATGCATTCGCAATGTGCTCTATCAGAACCGATCTCCTCAAGCAGGAAAACGAGAAAATTGACAGTTTGTAGATTTATCTAGACTTCAATTTACTTCTGACGAATCGGAATTTATCCCCGATTACATTTAGACTCCCATGATGAAAAAATATTGAAAATTTAACTTGCATCTTTGTCAAGAACATCTTAGAAATGTAAGAGTGTCACAATTTTCGTCATGTTTTTCGTGGGACGATTGATTTTGCGAGAGTTACACTTCATATACAAGAATAAACTATACATGTTTCTAATCGTGAAAGCATTCGCCACAGCATAGCATTCTCTGATTTTGCAATATTCGAGCAGTAAAAAAGAAAATTTCAATTTTTCACATGTACATACCTTGCGAAGCGTCTTCGTGAACTCTTCTCCACCAAAACCGGAAGTTATCCTCACGAATTTCTTTGCAGAACCAACTGTTCTGCTTGTGTCGATTACCAGCCGTGATGATACGAATGCCAAAATTATGTGGTCCTTAAAATCTTTGATATTTATTTGTTATAGCATATTTTTATCTTTGGTATAGACAGACGAAAGAAGAACGATCGGCAGATATTATACGGAAGATACAGGCCGTTCTTCCCGTTGACGTCACAAAATCACCACCACTTAACGCCGATGATATTCCACTTCCGGATACTATTACGTCATGTCTATGTTTAGAAGCAGCATGTAGCACATTGGAAGAATACAACAAATCGGTTCATAACATTGGCACATTGTTAAGTTCCGGGTGTAATTTGGTCGTGTTGGGCGTTTTAAACCAGTCTTTCTATAGAGTTGGCGATGTCAAATTCCTGTGTTTAACCATTGATAAAGACGAACTACGAAAGTCTTACAGAGATAATGGGTTTGAAATTAAATTCTGGGAAGAATATTGCCCGCCTGAAAAACTTGAAACGGACCCAGAATTTTCAGATTTTCAGACTGCTTTTATAATGCATGCTGTTAAAATTTGAGGTAGTACTGCGATTTCTAATGTAATACTGGCTAAGAGGAGGTGTAGGATCTTTTGGAGTTATCATTCATTTTGAGCACAGCTCGTTTCATTTCTTCAGATTTTTTTCAATGGCGGATCCAGGGAGTCGCGGTGTTTGAACCCAATTTTTTCTTCTTTTTATTTTTTTACATATTTTCAAAATTATTAGGAAAATGGAAAACAAATGACGAAAAACAGCATGGAATTCCCTCTCTTTTCCAGTTTGTTTTAGCTCAACTGACCAAAATGATGTTGAACTTATTATGCTATTGTTTGGTCACACCTCCACCGTTTACTTTTCACATTTCATTATTTGTTTTCTCTTAAATAACTATGTCAATATGAACCAAACCTGTCACTTAGTCTACTCTAAATTGTATTTGATATGTGTATACTATATACAATGTAATCCATCGTTTTGTCTTGATTCGCCAAGAAACATGGCCACCAATGGCACTTCTTGTTTCTTTTTAGGTCCATTAAAAAAATTCTTCTCATAAAAAACTATAAAGTTCAAACGTAAAGTTCTCTGCAACGGTATGGAGGCGATGGGGAATTCTTGTATCAGAAACAAGGGGCCATCGTGGTCGTGATCGTATGGTAGTTGGATTTACAACTACCTGTGCAATCAGTGCCTATCAGCACTACAGTTGTGAGTTCGAACACCTGTGATGAATGGCGAGGTGTACTCGATACAACATTATGCGATAAAGTTTGTCAGTGACTTGCGATGGTTTTCTCCGGGTACTGACTACTCCGGTTTCCTCCACCAATAAAACTGACCGCCACAACATAACTGAAATATTGTTAAATGTGGCGTTAAACACCATAAACCAAACCTTGTATCAGACACGAGAACACAAATAGTGCATGCGTAACCAGGTGGGCCTCTAGTTTTGAAAAATCCTGGATCCGCTTCTGGAGTAGCATTTATTATTGTTAATAAATAATGAGATAATATCAGTCTTGTCCTACTTCATTCCATTTAACCTTTAACCTTTTCTCTCTCCGAACTTTTAGATTGTAATTAAAATGAAAAACAAAAAATACCACACTGTCAGAACAGTTCCAAAATCTAATCGGAAAATCGTACAAACAGAATTTAAATATATATTATGTAAGCACATACATTGTATATATACATGACCACCCAAACTTCTGGCTCGGTACAGGTACTTCAGTAAAAAGTGGCGGAGTTTAACTAGTCAATTGTTTTAAAAATAAATACTGAGATTCATGTATTTTAAGGTATTAGATAGTATTATAGATGACAGCTTAGAACATGTTGAATTAAATTAATTCACATATCATGCGACTATTAAAAACGAATATGAATAAAAATGAAACCAAAAACAAAATATACACGAAAGAAACCACACGCACGAAAACGAAACGTAAATGTCCAACATTGAGACATTCGCAATGAAGAGGGAATGTGGCGGCGGGGTTTATCTTCTTTAGAGCCGCTTCTCAAAGGTTTCATTTAAATGAAATTTGCCATGACAGGCGACTGTTTAAAAGAGGTGACTGCATTGACAGGTTTGATTCTATTGGCTTTACATGGAACGTTCTTAGAGGGCCGACTATTTAACCTTTAAGCGGGAGCCGCGGGGGGGGGGGGGGGGGGGGGGGGGGGGGGGACTATTTCCCCCGAGCCATAACATTCTTTCAATTAATTTTTTGGGACGTGAGAAATCGATATTTATTCTTCATATAATAATAAATAGTTCTTGATGAAAATTTCAGGGTCATAATATTCTCTTTTTTTTTTGTTTCTTACAGATCAGTTATTTTTTTCGATAAAATTTGGGCGACAGATTTTTGTAAAGAAAAAAACACACCTCCCTCATTATGTGATAAAGTTTGTCAGTGATTTACGGCATGTCGGTGCATGGTTTTCTCCTGGTACTCCGGTTTCCTCCACCAATATAACTGACCGTTGCGATATAGCTGAAATGTTGTTCAAATTGGCGTCAACACCATAAACATACGCATACCCCCCCCCCCCCCCCTTTTCCACGCTAAAAATTGAATGGTCGTTTCCTTATCGTTTCATGGTCATTTGTGAATCAGTGGGTATTGATAAAAAGGTGTGAAATGTGTTGTCTCGTATTATCTACAAGATTTGTTTGAAATTGTTTGTTCAAGGGGAGAGGTTGACATGTTTATAATATTGCAATAAATTAAAAAATGCCGTGAAACGGGAAAGTTACTGTGTACATGCACTTAGTCTTTATAATGCTTTTAAAAATACCAACATTCTTTAAGACAAATTCAGGTAAACACTTCTTTTTAAATATAATTAACATACTCTCCTCGGAAAGTCTTACCTTTTTTCTCTTTTGTACAAAACATGCTTCCTGGATGGGTTTTTTTTTTCCAGTTATTTTCCTCTGAGAATTGTTTCCTTAAAGTTGCTAGACACGGTCAGAACAGGTAAAAAAAATACCATTTTGAAAGGGCGTGTAGATAGTTTCAGCTACATTTGTATTTTTCATTGATTTCAATTATTTTATTTTCTAACCAGGATAAACCTTTTGTGTATTGGTTAATTAAGCTATTCCTTGACATTATCGCGACATTTACAGTTTCAAATTTCACAATACAATACTCTGCATAACAAACTTATCTTAATATAAATAAAATTATCACAAATTAGATATAAATAAAGGCAAGGACGTATATTACGTCCCTGATAAAGGTGAGGGAAAACATCTTGCGCATAAATATTATAAAATCAGGTACAAGACCACACCCTTGGTATTGACATGTTTGATTTCCGGGTGACGTGAGACGAGAGTGTAATAAAAGACAGTATCACGTATAATATCTTATCTCTATTGGGAATTCTCACTTAGCAGGACATCTAAACTAGAAAGCGGGTAAGATTTTTAACTATATCAATATTAATCCTAAATTTTTTTGCAAATTAATTGAATGCCATTTGTTTACCTGGTAGAAATTCCACCTTCCGTAGCACTTGTTCCGAATGGAACAAATATTACATTTTGATATAATATATTCATAACGGAATAAACAGTATGGAATATTTGTTCCTGAAAAGAAGTATTAATATGGAGTTATTTATAACAAATTATCCAAAGGAACAAATATAAGGCAGAACTACTATACGTTCACATTTATTTTTTATTTAATTATCCATGAAAAAATAAAGGTCAACATCCTCCGATCTCTCCTACATGTATTTATGCTGCTGTGGTGACTTAAGTCAAATTTTCCAAACAAACATTAATTCTTCATTATCTGATAATCTACAATAAATAGGATAAATATTTCATGGATTTACAAATATATAGTAATATGTTGATAGCCAGTCGCAATGCAATTATTACATTTTTAGGGGTTTGAGGTTAGGGTTATAGTGTTTAACGCCACTGTCAACAATATCTCAGTTATATCGTGGCGGTCAGTTTTATTGGTGGATGAAACCGGAGTACCCGGAGAAAACCACAAACCTTCCGCACTGATTGCAGAATTATAATTCAGTACAAATGTAGTTGTAAATCCAACTACCATACGAATATGACGATCCCTTATTACATTTTTATAATTTTCGTGCACAAACTGACATTTATTGACGAATGTTGAAAACGATTCAATAATGTACTACAAGCGTGATGAAACATATGTATAAACTGTTCAATACATATACCTGACAGCAATACGCATTATGTAGAAATAAAAAAAAAATCATAAGATATCAATCGGTAAGCTTCGGGTGAATCCGCTGCAGATCGGGAGGAGCGGAATCGGCCGAGTTGTGACGAGTGAAGAAGATGTAACATAGTCTAGCAAACCGTTTTTGACATATTTTAAAGTTCACTATAAAATTACTTACAATGCTGGACTTTATACGGATTATCTTGGAATATGTTTTTACCCATGACAAACCATTTATAAGCATTTAGATGAGTAATTTTACCGAGAATTCGCAGTTTTGGAGGCGATCCACCCTAAAATGTGTACAATTACTTGGTAATCCTTCTTAGAATCCCGCATCAATGAGTGAATAAAACGCGCGAAGAGTTTAACGGTTATATGCCATTAAGAATAGCTCTCATCTACAGGTAAGTGGTTGCCTCTCCTAATACCCTTTTTATACTTTTTAGCTCGTCTGATTGCATGTCATAGTAACTCGGCGTCCGTATTTTCCACAATAATAAAGCTTTTAAAAAATCCAATAAAAACGTTAAAAGTTTGGAAACATACGGAATCTTATATTATAAGACTACTTTCCATCTATTCAGTCTAATCAAAATTAAATGTGTGCTGTATTTGTTTTTCTTTTCTTTGGTGATACACAAACATCTAACGATATCCATTATGGGGTCACGTCAGGGTTCATATTTTCAACCGATCAATCAGCGATAGGTCTACTAAATCTTTAGGTATCTAATCCGAGTACACGCTAAGAGCTAACTGGAAGATTGGTCCATATATTTAACTGTCTTGCATATAGATTGGACGGTCAAAGGTGAATGAAAGGTTATATGAAATGACCCCAAATGGGATAGTAGTAAGATGTTAGTGCATCCCAAAATTTCGTGGTCGTGATCGTATGTAGTTGGATTTTACAACTATCTATGTAATCAGTGCCTAGGACCACTAAAGTTGTCAGTTCGAACCCCGTTCATGGCGAGATGTACCCGATGCAACATTTTGTGATAAAGTTTGTCAGTGACTTGTGACAGGTCGGTGGTTTATTCCGGGTACTCCGGTTTACTCCACCAATAAAATTGACCACCACGATATAACTGAAATATTGTTGAAACTGGCGTTAAACACCATAATCCAAATTTTTTTTACTACAACACATTTTCCATGTTCCTTCAATGAACAAGGACAGATAACTCGTGATTAGTGTTGTGCATCTGTCACAAGATAAATTAGGTTTTACATGACGAATTGAATCGAATACACATATTTAACGTACACGTCAAACGTCGATATCCTGATTCTGTCTAGTAACAGGTGTACGCTGATAAGGGTAGAATTTCTATTGAATTTAGATGTTTATTTGTGTTTAATTAAAAGAGATTTCCATGTTTTACTGTTAGTTTTTATAGATTTCTTATCATGCCATATTTGAAAGAAGCGTATATGTTGTTAGTATCACGAATAAAGGGCGTGTCCACCGCGATCGACAAGATAACGTTAGTTATTCCGTATCGTGTTTTCTATAACTTATATTACACAACTTTTGATAAAACAACAAATACACACTCCTATTTGTTAAGAACAATAGATGTTTGTTTTGGTGTACGTGTGTTTTTGGTAAGTAGATATTGATTAAATTTTTATTTATTAAGTTTTACCTGTATAAATTAGAATACACGTACACAACCATATAGAAAAAAGTAAGATTTTTTTTCTCATTAAGGAACCGACCATTTAAGATTGATGGGAAGTTGTATATTTTTTTTTTCAGATATTTGTTCACACGAAATAAAAATAAGAATATTTCTTTTTTAGGCGTGACAAATCTGTATTTTTTTTCTCCAAATTTTTACCCCAAAAAATTCTCGTTGAAAACTTCAGGGTCCGAATAATTTTGATTGCCTCCTTCTTTTTTTTCAGCGCAATATATTTTTTCTCTGCAATTTGGCGGCAGGTTTTGAAAACAAGCCATAGCAAAACCTCAAAATGAAATGTAAACAACACAACAATTATTTATTATTTATATTAGGTCACATTTGCATATACGATCAAGTTAGCATATTATTTTTAGATTAATTAAAAATATAAAATAATAAGAACATGAATAAATCAGTAATTAATATTTGTGGTTATGTACATAAGGGGCCATTAAATAGCAGTCCCGCTTATATCTGGACCCTTTCGTTTAGTGTGAATATAAATGTGTAAGATAACACACTATTTTGCTGATGCATATTGTTATATACATGTATATATAAAGGGCCCGGGTGACTCAATGAGTTAGGTAGTTGGATTACCTAACAACTCATACACGCCTATCACCAATTTGTAAATTACAAAAGGGTGCACTCGACTCGCAGCCGCAAGTGATAAAGTTCACCAGTTGCTTGCCCATGGTCGGTGGTTCTCTCCGGGTACTCCGGCTTCTTCCATCACTAAAACTGGTCGCCATGTGATAGCCGAAATATTGTTGAAAGTGGCGTTGAACACAATAAATCAAATCATATATATATATATATATATATATATATATATATATATATATATATATATATACACCGCCAACCCCCACCACACACACATGAATTGAAAAACGAATAAAAAAACGGATTAAGATTCATGTTTAAAACAATGTAATTATTCAAATTAGATGTATATGTCTCTTCTTTATTTATTAATGTTTGTGAACCTCTTCCGGAGCACCTGAGTTTACTCCCGGGTTTTAGTGTTGCTCGATCTGTAGTTTTCTGTGTAGTATTTTGTAGATCGTTGGTTGTCCCCCCTTTGTCCATTGCGTTGTCTGCCCCTCTACGATTTACAGATTCTGATTACCCCTTTGTTATCTTCAAACTCCTCTCCAAAATCTTGAGGTATTGAATCCGAACAGACTCTATGAGCAGTTGTCCGATTGATCAACATATTCAACTGTCTTACAATAATTCGACCGTCAAAGATGAATGTAGAAGGCTATCTTACTCCACGTGATCTTACCCCACGTGATCTTACCCCACGCGAGATATTGTAAGATGTTAGTGCATCCCCCAATTTTTTTGTTCAAATTAATTTTAATTAGATTGACTTTCCATGTACCTTCAGTGAACAAGGACAGATAACTCGTGTTTACTTGTATGCATCTGTCACATGGTTTGTTTGGTTTTATAGTGTGTAATACCCCTTTCAACAATATTTCAGTTATATCGTGGCAGTCAGTTTTACTGGTGGAGGAAATCTGAGTACCCGGAGAAAACCACCGTCCTGCTGTAAGTCACTGACAAACTTTATTATATCGAGTATACTTAGCCTGAGCGGGATTCGAACTCACAACATTAGTGGTGATGGTTAGTAGTAAATCCAACTACAATATCATCACGACCACGACGGCCCCTGCATATGTTTATATTCATATCACAATCGCAATGTTTGTATAAGGAAAACAATAATTGATTGACATATTGATTGGTGTTTAACACAAAGTGATCAGTTTTTGCCATATACTAGTATTCAGCAAGAAAGGGTAAGATGAACACAAACAAAGATGATAAAATGGTATATATTGGTCTGGGATCAATCGTAACTACTCGGCCATTCTCGCTTTTTCTAAAAAAAAAATATTCTGATTCCCAATGTTGCTGAAACAAATATTCTGATTTCGATGGAGGAATTTTTTTTTATCTGATTCAGAGTTTTTGTCATATAACCTAATGTTTAATTCTGGAAAAAATAATATTCTAACTCTCGTGTTGTCCGAAAAAAAAATTCTGAACGAAACAAAAAACCATACCCCCCCCCCTGCAAGTTAAATGGTCGGTCCCTTATTTCTGTCTTATAAAATTAAGTTTCATAGTATAATTCTTTGAGGAAATTTGTTTATCTATTAAAAACAGATTTCCCCCTACTTTTTTTTTAATAGATGCACATTTTCAAGAGAATTAAAACAGAATAGTTGATTTTTATTCCCCTTTATTTTTTTTAAACATTTAATCTAATAGGAAGTGGGTTTTTTGTTCAATGTAAATATTTAATGATATTGTGATTTTTACTTCTTTTGTTTTCTTTGCCCTCTATGTTTACAAAGTTATTTCGAACGAGGAAGAGATACCATTCATGAATTCCTTTCGGGTTTCCAGTTTTCATGTGTGCACAATGTTGACCTTGCTATTAAATTCCAGATTAAACAGTTAACGATTTGGTGCGTTAGTTATATTATACCGTTTATTGTGATTTAAATATTACCAAGTCACGTATTTGTTTTTTATTACACAACTCATAAAAATATCATGACATTAAATAAAACATGATTATAAAGAGACAAAGATGGCAAACAATGACCGACTCAGATTTATTACATTTTCAATGGTATCAGGAAGTGCCTTGAGATGATTTGACTCGTTTCTCAATTAATGTTTTTTACTAGAGTTTCAAATGAATGTTCTTGTATGTTCCTTATAGTACTAATGTCTTGGTGTGATACATGTAAATGCTATTCTCAAGTGTGTCTGGTATGCCGATGACAGTACATTGTGTATTTGTAATTTCTCACATTCCCCTGCCTTTCACAGAGCAGTAGCACAGCTTAGGTCTGGATAGAATGTACAACTATCGTTCACCTGTAGCTTATGTGTTAATTTAAGTATTTAAGCGTATTAGCTATAGTCGTCATTGAAGATGATGAGCAGGATAAAATGATCGTCGGTAACCCACAACTGATCGCACTCCAACTACTCTCCACTCATCAGCTGTGGGTTGTCGAAGATGCAATAAAAGCTGTGTTACTTACTTTGATGCTCTATATAGATATATCAAAGTAAGTAACTTGGGTGTTCCCTTACATCTAAAGCAATTTAGTAAAATTTATACTGTTTATAAAACTGAAACGGCCAATATATTTGAGGGACCCGTATTACTCGTTACAACTCGGCCAATGCCGTTTAGCGGCGGATTCACCCGAGGGTTGCCGACTTGTGTTTGTATGGACGAGTTAATAATGTCTTATAGACTTCTTACTCCATGCCCAATACCTGACCAGTGACGAGGGTTTGTTCCTCGATTCCCACCTCTAAGGTTTTCTAGACACATAGTCATGGCTTGGAGTTTCATAGGACTTTCCTCCCTAATTAGTCCGGATCCTCGGCCAATATCGGGTGATTTCGCTGCTCTCTCGTCATCACCTCGGCTCACTCGTCATAACTCGGTGGACTCCGTTCCTCGATTCTCTTTGAATCGTAATTTACACACGTGATACCTTCACTGTTTGACGTCATATATATACATTCTCTGTACACCTTTTTCAGAATGTGTTTCATTCTCTAATAGGTTGCTACCATATGTAATAACTCAGCATTATTTTTTTTTAAGTACGTGCGTGCAAAATTGTAAACATTAAAACGGATCGGAATAAACACCATTTTTAAAATAACCACTTTATCAATTTGAGAACAAAATATAAGGGAAAATAAAATATTTCAAACATTATGTCTCTTTTGAAATATAAACCACAAATTAATTTGTATCGAGTTTAACGGAGAAAATGATCCATTAAACGACCCTGGAAATTTAATACTGTAGATGTAAATAGTCAATATCTTCCAGAGTTATCGGTCCTTACAGAAGGGAGTGTAATGACCGATAACTCTGTAGAAGAGATCAATGGTAAATATTGTATAAAAACATTCCATTTCCATACAAGCAATTCAAGGGAAACAGGGCGAATGTGTGTGTTGGGGGGGAGTAAGTGAAGTGAATTTCTTTTCACAATTATCAGTATCATCGAATTGAATGTGGAGATGTTGTGGAAGACAACTTTCATTACTTTTATGTAATAATTTTTATGTGTCAGTGACTCGCGTCAAGTCTGTGTTTTTCTCCGGATACTCCGCTTTTCTCCACCAATAAAACTGACCGACATGATATAACTGAAATTTTGTTGAAAGTCGTGTTAAACATCATAACCCAATATATATATATGTCCTGCATTTTTGAACCATCGAAATTAGTCATTTACACAATAATGAGTATTTACCGAGGTTGGAGGTTGAAATACCACTAGAGAGGTTCCCTTCCTATTATATATCTTAAGGTTATCATAGGTCGTGATACCGGTAAAACTCAAGAACCCGAAAGATGTCTTAATTGAAGCTAACTCGACAAAAAAGAACGAAAATAAGAATTTCAAATTGACTTAAAATTTCTTCTTATTATTTTTTTTATGTTTGTGTTGTTCTAAAATCCCTTAGCGTAGTGTTTGTCTTGTTGTGTACATACATGTATTATATGATTAATTGATTGATTGATTTTGTGTGTTTGTTATTTATTTGTTTTTGTCTTTTTGTTGTTGTTGTTGTCTTGTGTGTGTGTGTGTGTTTTAACTTTTAATTCTGATCTCAAAATAAACATTTATAGATAAAATATTTTATAAAATATTTAAGGCACGCGATAGTCTCAAAAGTGTGAAAACAGTTTTGTCTCGCGATAAACTTGATATTACGCATTTGTGTGACTATTCATCACCTGCAATAAATAATAGTAATCCCCTATTGATGTCCAACATATAAACAACCCCTTTCTTATTGTGTGAGAACACTTAAGTATATGGTGTAGTTGATGTGTAACGTCTTATTGATGAAGTCAAACAAAAAACACAAAAACAATTTAAGTCAAAAATATTTAATTAAAAAACTCCTTTGTTGAAAAAAAAACAGTTGACGCAAATTCTGAGAGAACCTATAACAAATGTATTTAAATGTAAATGCAATCAGTACCTATCACCACTAAAGTTGTGAGTTCGAACCCGTTCATCATGGCGAGGTGTACACGATACAACATTATGTGATAAAGTTTGTCAGTTACTTGCGACAGGTCGGTGGTTTTCTCCGGCCAATCCGGTTTCCTCCACCAATAAAACTGACCGTCACGAAATATTGTTGAACGTGGCATTAAATTCCATAACTCTAACCCCTGAAAGAAACTTTACTAAATGTATACCCTCTTAAAGATAAATTGAATGTAAACATTAAAAACAATATCTAAATAAGTGACGTTGAGCAAAATCCTCTTTTCAAGTTAAAGTGAATATAAAAATACAATGTATCTTATTAACCGAAGTTGAGCAAATATTAGAACAATTATATAATACCTAACACAGAAAAACAGAATAAATTATTGACCTGTGTCATCGTGATCTATACCGGGGCAATAGTCCACATGAAAAAAAAATTGATCGCTATAAAATAATGATTTACATCTTTGAATTATATTTATTAACAAAGGCTTGTATTTACAAAATAACAACCTATTAATTAGCATATTGATGATTAAGTAGCAACAGTCTGTACATCTGTTACAATGGATTATAATATCTAGTAGTACAAGTTACCAAATACACAATACTTAGTCGAACTACGCTCCATATTGGACTCAATATTTTGCTACATGCTTACAATACATGTACATATTAATCATTGTATGTATTTAAATAGGAAAATCGAATCTGGAATATAATTTCAAAATATTAAATTTAAATTCGTTTAAATAATAATTATAAAAAAAGATAAGTAACAATTTTCGTCTGATCATAGGCCAACCTGTTTTCCATGGGACCGTTCATTTAACTTTTAGAGAGATAGGGATTTGGGGGGAGAGGGGTCAGATTATTTATTTGTTGCAGTTATAGTATCGTTCATTTCCTACATAAAAGAAGGGGGGGGGGAAGGAAGGGAGGGTTATGGTTTTTTGTTTCGTTCAGAATTTTTTTTTCGGACAACACAAGAGTTAGAATATTTATTTTTTTTGTCATTAGGTTTTATGTAAAAACTCTGAATCAGATTATTTTTTTTCCCTCCACCAAAATCAGAATATTTTTTTCAGCAACATTGGGAATCAGAATATTTTTTTAGAAAAAAACCATACCCCCCCCCCCCCCCCCCCCCCACCCCCCACCCCCCCACCAAGTGTTAAATGGTCGTTCCCTAACTGATTTCCCCTAATAGATTTAATGCGGTTTTTAAATAAGTGTGTATTTACTGCATTGCACGTGGCGTTGTAGAATAGTTTTATTAAATCAATCAAGAAGCCCGTGAGAGCACAGAATTACAGACATTTGCATTTTACACTTACAATGATTTTGATGATTAGTAACATATATGACATATATAAAAAGAATAAAAACAAGTATAGATGATCGACACTGCAGGTGGGAAACCACCCCTAGGCAGAACAAACTATGGCAGTTTATAGCTAATATTATGATATACATAAAACATATATATTATACAAATATAATATGATGTAGATATAGCATGGTGTTCATATCACGAATACTATTTTATCTTTAAGTAAGGTTAAGTTTGCAATGTATGGTTCTTCCGTATTTCAAAGCTTTTGTTTAGGAAGACAGCAAGTTTATTTAATAACAGAGTGTCTTCACTACTAAGAAGCCAAATCAACTTATTGTTCAGACTCAGATGTTCAAAATTTTTACAATTATCTTGAATGTATATCAGTAATGCAGCCCTTTCAGTTTCATATATTGGGCATTTGAATAACATATGACTTTCGTCTTCAACCTCATTTAATGTACAATGAAGGCATTTTCTTTCCCCTCTATCTAGCATAACTAAATTTCCTTGGGAGTTTCGGATACGTTCATAACGTCCCGTTTCTATTCTTAACCGATGAGCACTTATTCTAAATTTTGTTACAATAGATCTATTTATAATATTTTTCAGTTCAAAGTATTTTTCTGTGGTAAATCTGGTTTAAATTGGAAGTAAGTGGATAATTTACCAGATTCTCCCTGATTTTGTTTAATATTATTCCAATAAGATAAAAATTTATGTTTCAACGTCTTTTTTAATTCATTTTTAAACTTATTCCTGCCAAAAGTTTTTGATAAATTCATATCAATGTTTAGTGTTTTACAAAAGAATTTCACTGTTAAATACCATGTGTCAGTATATCCTGATCTGTATAATGATTTATATTCTTCATAGGCAGATTTTAATAGATTGCTTGGTTCATTTTCAAGCATATGCCAATAGCTAAGAACTTGGGTTATTAATTTCAAATATATAGGATATCTACCCAATTCTGACAGAACTGCTATATTAGTGCTTTTTTTTATTTACTCCCAGTAAATATTTGCAAAATTTAATATTTAGCTTCTCAAAGTCCCAATCTTTGAATGTTTCAAATAAACTAAGGTTGTTATTGTTAATTTTATATGCTGATAATGTGCCCCAGTTTTCACATCCATATAGTAAGATAGGGCATATTGTATGGTCAAAAAGATGCAGCACAGTGTTGACATTTGGGTTTAGAGAATTTACCTCTTTGTACAGTTTGTAAGAAGCCTTCATTGCCTTATTAAATAAGACCTTTTGTGCCTGTTGAAATTTTCCTGAGGCAGTAAGCATTATACCAAGATATTTATATGTTTTAACACATTCAATACTCTAGTTGTTTATATTAAAGTTTCTAGTGATCAATCTACCAGATTTATTAAAGATTATTATCTTAGTTTTGTTAATGTTAATTTTCATGCACCAGTCTTTGCAATATTTGTGCAAGATATTTAATCTATCTTGAAGGCCCTGTTCAGAGTCTGATATCAGAATTAAATCGTCTGCATAGAGCAGACAGGAAATTTTCTTGTCTTGTAAGTATACAGAGTCGTTAGAGTTTTCAATTATATCTGAGAAGTCATTTAGAAAGAGCTTAAAAATGTTTGGGCTTAAAACATCCCCTTGACGGCTCCTAAACTTGAGGTGAAGGGTTCAGTTAGTTTGTCCCCGATCTTGATGGACACCATGCTAGAACTGTACATGTTGCATATTATCCTATAGAATAATCCATTTATACCATTTCTAATAAGTTTATATCTAACGCCGGGATGAATAACAGTATCAAATGCTTTATGGAAGTCCACAAAGCACACAAATAACTTTTTTGTATCTGTTTTTAGATACTTTTCTAAAATACATTTTAATACAAAAATGTGGTCAGAAGTTCTGGACTTTTTTGAAAATCCTATTTGGTTTTCATGAATAATATTGTTTTCAACTAAAAATGTATCTAGTCTATTATTTAAAATCGAATTGAATACCTTTCCAATGCTATTACATATAGTAATTCCTCTGTAATTTTGAGGAAGTTTAGGATTTTCTGCCTTAAATATTGGAGTAATGTACCTCAGACCAGATCTGAGGATAAATGCCAGATGTAAAAACTGCGTTGTAATATTTTGTGTAATAAACATGACATTGACATGCGAATGAATGAATGAAATCGACATGCTTTGTTTTTAAGTTGAAACGGAAGAAAGAGGAACTTGCACTCGTCCTTACTGAAGATCTGGGATTTCTTCCACTCGTGAGAGAAATTCAGCGTCTTTCCACTCGTTCCGCAACGCTCCACTCGTGAAAAGACGGAATTTCTCACACTCGTGGAAGAAATCCCAGATCTTCAATAGGGACTCGTGTAAGAACCTGTTGTCCTCCACCAATAAAACTGACCGCCACGATATAAATGAACTATTGTTGAAAGTGGCGTTAAATACCATAAACCAACCAACCAACCATGTCTGTTCTGAAATATTACGTGAATGCAGTTTGACGATTACAACACAAATCATTTTCCACCAATAAAACTGACCGCCACGATATAACTGAAATATTCAGTGTTGAAAGTGGCGTTAAGCACCATAAACCAACCAACACACAACATTTCCCGTGTGTTTACTAATCATGATTTAACATGAGGATAACTTACAAATAATTGATTAATCGATCAGAGTTAATAAATGATTCATTTTGTTTCTACCTTACATTTTTTGTGACATCTTTACTGGAAATATTACTCAATATTCATATATTAAGGTAAGTACAGTCAACCCTGCTTTAGTGACCACCTCTATTAAGCAACAACTTGTATTATGTTACCTTAATTTTGATTTCCCTTCACAGTGTAGTGTATTTCATATTAATTAAACCTGTATTTAGTGACCACCTGTCTTATGTGACCTTGGTTTTAATTCTCCTTCACAGTGTATTTCATATTGATTAAACCTGTATTTAGTGACCACCTGTCTTATGTGACCTTGGTTTTAATTCTCCTTCACAGTGTGTTTCATATTAATTAAACCTGTATTTAGTGACCACCTGTCTTATGTGACCTTAATTTTAACTTCCCTTCAGTGTATTTCATATTGATTAAACCTGTATTTAGTGACCACCTGTCTTATGTGACCATATTTCAATGTTCCTTGGACAGGTTTGGCTGTATGTATATAATAAGTATATACCATATGTATCAATTAATCCACGATATAACAGAAATATTGTTGAAAGTGGCATTAAACACCATTATCCTCCTCCTCCGTATCAATTCCACGTATGACTGACGTGCTTCGAATCCACCCAAACATCAAACTGAAGAAATTTTAAACCAATTTGCTAAAACCCGGAAGACCAATTAAATGTTTTCATGATGAGACAATTGTATATTTTTATTGATTGATTTAGTAAAGAAAAATCTATAATTAGTATAAAATAATGAGCACCTCAATTACATACGTCATGTAGGCGGTGAATCTTAGTAATGAAAAATGATTCCTGTGTATAACTCTCCTTGAGACGGTTTCCTGGAGAGAAAAAATAAGGTAGAAACTAACACATCAGGTAATATTTCTACATTACAAATATTTTATTTCATTTGTGTATTTGTTTTTTATTTGTTTGTCAAATTCTAAATTTAATTGATTGCAGAATGTCAATAGGGAGCTGGCGTGGTCGTGATCGTATGGTAGTTAGATTTACAACTACCTGTGCAATCAGTACCTGTCACCACTAACGTTGTGAGTTCGAATCCCGCTCATGGCGGAATGTACTCGATACAACATTCTCCGGGTATTCCGGTTTTCTCTACCTATCAAACTTAAATATTGGTGGAAGTGGCGTTAAATACCACAACCCACCCCACCCAAAATGTCAATATCTTAACTTGAAGTAGAGAGGTCCGTAAGTGAAACATTAATCCAGTGTCTAGTTCATTCGAATAGAATTTTGAATTTATAGTAGAAAAGTATAATATTTCATGAAGAATACAAGGTAACGTGCAATAATTAGGGACCGACCATTTAGCTTGCAGGGGGGTATGGTTTTTTGTTTCGTTTAGAATTTTTTTTTCGGATAACACGAGAGTTAGAATATTAATTTTTTCCCAGAATTAGGTTATATGATAAAAATCTGATTCAGATTATGTTTTTTCCTCCACCAAAATCAGAATATTTTTTTCAGCAACATTGGGAATCAGAATATTTTTTTAGAAAAAAACCATAACCCTCTCCTTCAAGTTAAATGGTCGTTCCCTTAGGCATTAAAGATAAGAACAAAGGTTTTAGAATCAGAATAATGTGTCCTCGTGGGGCGACATGTCTATCTATACACAGACTGTTGTTTCAGTGAGCTAGCACTGTAAAAATACACCTAGGCGTGTTGGTCAAGTACAAAGCGGACCTCATCGTCATCTCTTTGAAAATTACCTTGTTCTCGCTAGGATATAGCTGAAAAATGGCTGAGTTAGCGTTAAGCTACAATCACTCACTCACTCACTAGATTTTTTAGATTTATTTTACTTCGCACTATTTCTTCCCAGACGGTATTTAGACCTACCGACCTTCTTGCACAGTGACCAATAATTTAAATGGTGGACTTATGTTACAAGTACTTCAGAGTTATTCATACATTTTAAAACATTCTTTCCGTGCGATTTAAATCTTCACATGAAACATTTAGACCAGTCTTTATCACCATAATACGTCGTAGAATAAATATATATCGTTTGTATGAGTATGTATGGCCATAAATCTACAATCATGTTTCTTACCACGCCCTTGATGTCAAAGGGGTAAAACAAACATTTGACTACACATAGTTATCAGTAATATGTTACAAATTCAATATTCATAGGTATACAGGCATCATTCAACAATTGACAAATAAATTGTATATAATACCACGATAAATCAATACAGACCGTCCGTGTCAAACTCTATATGATAGGATTCACACGATAAGATATCGCCTCGATTTTAGGTATCAACGATTACTGGTTACCGAACCAGTGAGAAGGTACACACGATGTACTTAAGCATTGCTAAGTGATTACAGATACTGTGGCGACATGACAAGTGTCATCGTTTATCTGTTAATTAACAGTTATCGTTTGATGAAATTACAGGTGATATTCCTTTCCATGAAAAACATAAGCTTGAAACGGACGATGGGATGGACGGACAAATATACTGACTGTGTTTCCCGTATCTGTAAATAGTTCAATAATACCCTCGGTTATTTATTTTAATGGAGAAAAGTGGTTCAAGTCAACACGTTTCATAGTTGGAGGCCTGGGTGTCTGGGTGATTTTTCGCTAGGTACGCAGAATCAAGATTGACTCGGAGTCACGATAATGTGTCCGAGTGGTGCGACATCGATTTTTGTATCTTGGAATTGGCTCTATAAAAAGCCAACCAAGAGCAGAAATAATCCTAATCTTATCAAAAAGTAACTTGTTCTCGCGACATGATATTATAAGTTACACAGTGTGTTAGTGACCTAATACGTCATATACGGGGTCAGTGAATTCCATATGGGGCGAGACGAAGATGAAGTCGAGCCCCATATGGAATTTACTGACCCCGTATATAACGTATTAGGTCACTAACACACTAACGAATATATCTTACCGACCACCCTTTGGATTTGAAGTTCTGAGTTTTTTCTTACTTTTATGAGTCTATAAAATATTTACTAACCCTGTATAAGATTTACTAACCCTGTATGAAATTTACTAACCCTGTAGGAAAAACATACAAGAGGCTCAGACGCCCTGTATGAGTTATACAGGGCGTCCACGTGTTCACGCTAAGCCAATCATTTTCTTACATTTATGTAGGAGGTAAGATATATAGGCATATTGCTGTACTAATATTGCTAATTTGACGTTAAGCAAAAATCACCCACTCACTCATTGTATAAATACCAAATGCAGCATTCTGATTGGCTAATTTTCTATAAGAACGGCTGCAAAAATCTTACCAAAGTGTTGTCAACAAAGCATGAGTTGTGAATTCCATCATGTAAACGAGTTCTTCAGGGCTCAGTGGTGACTCGGTTAACAGTTACGGAGTAATCACAATCCGGTCCTTTCCTTATTCATGACTTATCACCGGATTTGTAACAAGAGCAGCACGACGGGTGCCACATGTGGAGCAGGAGTTCACCCCCGCCTTTTAGCGGGGTTCGTGTTGTTTGATGTTTAGTTTTCTCTGTAATGTTTTGTAGATCGTTGTTTGTCCTTTTGTACTTTGTCTTTTGGCCATTGTATTGTCTGTCCTTCTTCGATTTACGGCTGCTGCTTAGGGAACGGCCATTTAACTTGAGGGGGGGGGGGGGGGGGGGGGGGGGTTATGTTTTTTTTCTAAAAAAAATATTCTGATTCCCAATATTGCTGAAAAAAATATTCTGATTTTGGTGGAGGAAGAAAAATAATAATCTGATTCAGAGTTTTTGTCATATAATCTAATGTTGATTACTGGAAAAAAATTTCGCGCTTTGCGCGACAATAAAAATAAATATTCTAATTCTCGTGTTGTCCGAAAAAAAATTCTGAACAATACAAAAAACCATAACCCCCCCCCCTCCCCCTTAAAGTTAAATGGTCGTTCCCTTACCCCTTGGGTATCTTCAAACTTTTCTTAATTAATTTAAACCCATCGATCGATTCCAGTAGGTAGCACCACTTCACTTAAAGTAAATTTATTATTTGTGAACTTGGTCTCGTCAAAAAGTAAAAATTGCTCCTTGACCATTTAAATAAGTACATGCAATACGTTTTTATAACTCAGAGTATTGGGCTATAGGCCAAACGTCATGGACATATATTATGGTTTTTTATTGTGTGTGGTTTTTTTTTTGTATAGCTTTTGAGCAAAATAATGTATATATTTGTAATAAATGAGAGAGAACGGAAGTCTTTTGTTAAAAAAAAGGTTTTCAGTCTTATTTTTGTATTTTATGCCGATCGATTTATTATGAAAAGATATTGTTTGTCCGCGCCTTATTCAGGTAGGAAATGCAAGCTTTAAAATAAATGAAAATATAAAAACTGGTAAATATTCACACAGGTAAAAAATCTCCTGGACAACACCCAACACAAGTTTATCTTAATTTGTCATTTTCTCCAAAAAAAAATATGACAATGGGACACACATTTGATAGATGTAAATTTCACAAGAATGTTTTTAATGTTTTTGTGTATTAAGTACACCTGAGGAAATGAATAATGTTTTCACATGTTAATTTCTGCATTATTTGAAGACGAAAAAAAGTTTAAAAAACATGATCTACTGTGTTTACAAATCAATGCACAAGGCAAATATCCTTCACAAATGAGGAAGATTCGAACGAGACGCAGGTAAATTATTTTTATGTTCCTTAAAAGAAATAGGTTTTTTTCATAGTTTTTTTTAATAATCGGTCAATGAATATGTATTTATAAATGTTCACCTTGTTGAGATAATATTTTCAAATTAAATCATTTCATTGACCAGATTCCTACGTGTAGTAGTGTAGAAGGAGAAACGTTCTATGCGAAGTAAATCACTCCTATTTTTCAAGTACATTAATATTAAGAATCTACAAGTTTTTGTTCCACTTACATAAGGAGTATCACTCGTAGCATTCGGTCGATTCCGTTCCGAAACGAGAGTAGCGAATTTACCCGAGGTTTGCCGATAATAGACATCTCTATTTCAATTATCCTGTGAGATTTATTTGATATGGTAAAAAGAAAAAGAGCTCATTCTTGTTATTAGATGATTATTTTACGGCTGGATGTTTCATCGAACACAAATCTGACCAGATTTACGAATTTATCTGACTTCATACTCAAAATAAGCTAAATGGGTAGGGGATTATGAAAAATGTACATTGTATATACAATATCAAAATAATTTTGAAATAAATGTGTGGAGAATTATTTTCTTGTCACATTTTATCAATTTGGGCATCCAGGAAGCTAACTTGACTGACAAATAACATAATTCCATTTCACAAATATGGTACATAGCTGTCACGTGAGATGAACAGCCTCGTCCTGATATCAGAACATACGCGTCCTTTGTCTTGATAACACATTAATTTTTTCGAATGATTATTATTAATGGATTGATTAATGTTGGATATATGTGGTCCACAAGACACAGGACGAAGATAAAAAAAACAACAACACAACACGGACAACAAAAACAATTAGCAACAAGACCCTCCACAAAAACCGGAGGTGAACCCAGGCGCCCCGAAGGGCAGACAGTTCCCGTCTCCTGTGTTAGAACATCTGCCATGTTGCTCATATAGTCAATATGTGTTGGACACCACTATACGCAAAAAAAAATCACATATAGCGTAAATAAGACATGAGCCCTCCTACAAACAACTGGAGGTTAAGGTGTGAAACCACTAATTACTTTCTTTAAGGTTTTCTACTAAGGGACCGACATTTAACTTGAAGGGGGGTTATGGTTTTTTGTTTCGTTCAGAATTTTTTTTTCGGACAACACAAAGAGTTAGAATACTTATTTTTTTTCCAGAATTTAACATTAGGTTATATGACAAAAACTCTGAATCAGATTATTTTTTTTCCTCCACCAAAATCAGAATATTTTTTTCAGCAACATTGGGAATCAGAATATTTTTTTTAGAAAAAAACCATAATTGTGTATGTCTCATTTATCAATCATGAATGTTTGTATTGTTAATGATGCCTCATGTGGGCCCTATGATTAGGCAATAACATATATTCTATTCTATTCTATATTTGAATGGATATGGATTCCACACTTCGAATATTTGAATTGGTATGGTTTTCATGCCGGCGGAATATATGGATCGGAGGGTGTTGTTCAAAAACCATCTGCAATGACGTACCCCATTTTACCTTAAGTGACCGTTTGCGGGTGCTTAATCGGAAATATTCTGCGAATTTACGTTTTAATTATGTTATTTGTCAGTCGAGTTAGCTTCCTGGATGCCAAATTGATAAAAAGAGAATAACTGAGAGTTAATTATTTGTTTACAAAATCACAATTAAAATTAAATTGCCATTTTCTCTGGATTTTCCATTTTTGATTGCACCTTGGTTTTCTCTAACGTTTATTTAGATAACAATCCAAAATATACAATATATCAAATTTGAACGTGATCACGGTAAATTACAACAGAACTATCTATACAATCTTAACAGTAAAGAAATATGAGCTGGTAGAAATATGACTCATTGATACATCATTTCTTAACAATTCCCACCCATTGATATAATGAAGTGAATAATTTACCACCCAGTCCTATACATCTTTTGAAGCTGAACAAGTCGTCCCAATTCACCTCTTGTAAAAATATATATGATTCACCCGCCATAACTTTCTTGTTTGTAATTCAGTCCTCGTGATAAGCACGGCCGGTCCTCGACCGAAGACCAGTACAACTTTGTTCGGAACAGCAAGTTTTTCGATTTTTATTTAGAACCATTGTACTAGTATATAAATTTGATCTGGACCAGTAAATTCAAATTTTCATATAGACGACTTGGTAATATTCGTTAACAAATGCTATCTCTCCTGGTTTTCAGTTTTTATTTAGAACTACTAGTATATAAAAATAAATTCAAGAATTTGATCTGGGCCAGTAAATTCAAATTTGCGTATAAACGACTGGGTAATATTCGTTAAGAAATGATATCTCACTGGTAAGTTAACCCCCCCCCCCCCCCCCCCCAAAAAAAAAGAGCTACACTGTAGTATCAGATGTTATTGAAAATAGTAGCGGGAGAGATGTAGCTGTCTCGGTGGTGTTATGGAAAACGTACTCGTTTAGAGTGTGAAAGAACGTAAGACTGGCGATCACATGTCAGATTAAACTAAAGACTATATAACATTGGTATTTGTTGTTTCTCAGCCAATCACTCAGCATTAATATATGACTACAAAATCTTTGATTGGGACTAAATCGGGATAATATCTTCTAGTGGAGCGATACAGGACCAGCCTTAAGCAAATTGAACAAATTGCTCCCAATTGGGCCCCGCGCTGGAGATAGCTACTCACGGCTGTGTGCGCAGACTATTGTTTCAGAGAGGGTACTAAATCGGGATAATATGTTCGAATGGATCGATATATCTATATGCACAGATTGTTGTTTCAGGGAACTTTCACTAAGAAAATCAAGCTCGTCGTGAATCAATGATTCAGTACTTATCAGACACAATTATCAACATGTCATCAAAAGTAACTTGTTCTCGCCAAATTTAATTAAAATTGGATGTGTGTTGTATCTTGTTGAGAAATTGTTCGTTGGTGCTAAACAACAAACACTCAATCACTCTAGGGGGAGATAGTATCGACAATGACATGTACACAATCATACAGTTATGATTTGAAACAAAAATCTATTTGATATTTCATAAACAAGTTGAAAATGTAACAAGATACATACAGAGACGTTTCTAGGATATAGATTTTTCCTTTTGAACTGTAGATATTGACAGAATGTGTTAATTTGATATATCTTTGTTTTGACGTACATGTATCTATGCATGTAAATTTAACAATATTTTGTCTGACAATGAAATACTGACGTACACATGTCTTCTAGCGCACTTGTTTTTTCAAGTCAAGTTTGTTTGATGGTGTTTAACGCCACTTTCAACAATATTTCAGCTATATCGTGGCGGTCAGTTTTATTATTGGTGGAGGGACCCGGAGAAAACCAACAAGTCAATACCTTATTAAGCCTCAGACTTTTAACTGTACAACATACATGTACATGTATTATACCTTATTAAGCCTCAGACTTTTAACTGTACAACATACATGTACATGTATTATACCTTATTAAGCCTCAGACTTTTAACTGTACAACATACATGTACATGTATTATATCTTATTAAGCCTCAGACTTTTAACTGTACAACATACATGTACATGTATTATACCTTATTAAGCCTCAGACTTTTAACTGTACAACATACATGTACATGTATTATACCTTATTAAGCCTCAGACTTTTAACTGTACAACATACATGTACATGTATTATACTTTATTAAGCCTCAGACTTTTAACTGTACAACATACATGTACATGTATTATCAATTAAATAGTAGCCAAAGGCTGTGGTGCAGATATTTGTAATTAAAACTACCAACCACTGACAATATGTATATATATATATATATATATGGACATTCATGAATGTAAAAACTGCTAGAAAGATTTTTTTTCTAATTAGGGGATGGAATATGTATATATTTGAATTTTAACATACATTTCTTATTTGTATTAAATATAATTCTTATTTATATTTCTTATATATTTTTTTTATTAAAACTGATGGAAAGTAAAAATTGAAATAAGATTTATAAAAGGGGGAGGGGGGGTGCTCCATTTTTTTTATTTTTATTTAACATAATTTTTATATTTTGCATAAAGGTAATAACAAAATTACCGAACTCCGAACAATCTTACAAAGTGAAAGTCAAAACTCATAAGTATAAAAACAGACAAAATCAGTCAACAACCGGAAAACTGTGAAAACCGTAATGACCCTGACTTGGTACAGGCATTTCTAAAGAAATGGTGGGTTGAACATTATTTGGAAATACACTCATTATCGATTTATAACCCCTTTTGTTCCTCAATTGTTTATATTTTCCGGTACATGTCCAATATAAAGCTATATACTACAGATGGCACTCTAACCTTTCAGATCACATGGCACACCCTAATAAAATAATCAAACTGAAAGACAGTTAAACATATTAATCATAAAAATTCTATTTCAGATTTAAAATGGCGACAGTGCAGTCGAGATCAGATTTTTGTTTCTTTATTCTGTGTACAGGTAAGTGATTTTACAGGTATTTCAGAGAATTGTGACATTTTATACATTTATTGATTGTCCTTATCTTAATCATCATCTATTTATGGTACGTTAATGACTATTGGTTTAAAAAAAAAAAAATATCCACATGATTTTTTTTTACGTCAATGACAAAAAATGAATACAAATTTAGCCATTTCAATTTGATTGATAATATAGTATATTGGCAATATAAATGGTTTTACACATGATATTTTTACGTTAATGGTATGTAATCCAAATTGACCAATTTCAATTGTTATTATCAATTAATATACATGTATTAGTAAAATAAATGGAGACCGAATGTCGAGATATACGTAGTAGTTTAACTGCTGGTTTTTTGGTTCTTCTTATGCGACAAATGGAATTTAGATTTTATGATTATTTGAAAAAAATTATTATTGATTTTGTACAGAGTAAACAGTTAATTAAGAGTATCAATTGCTTGTAAAATTGTACGACTGACTTTAAAATCTTAATGTAACTTTAAGATGAAGAAAAACGTGACAATTTACGGGTTAGTGTTATGGTGTTTATCTCCACTGTCAACACTATTTCAGTTATATCGTGACGGTCAGTTTATAGTGGTCAAGAAATCAGGGTACACGGAGAAAACAACTGACCTGTCACAAGTCACTGACAAACTTTATCACATAATTTTGTATCGAATACATATCGCCATGATTGGGATTCGAACTCACAACTTTAGTGGTGATATGCACTGATTGCATAGGTAGTTGTAAAATCCCACTACCATACGATCACTAGTGTTTACGGCCCCTGAGATAATATAAAACACGTTCCTTATGTTCTTATTTTATCTTAGACTTATAGGATTTTCCAGAATTTAACATTAGGTTATATGACAAAAACTCAGATTATTTTTTTTTCCTCCACCAAAATCAGAATATTTTTTTCAGCAAAATTGGGAATCAGAATATTTTTTTAGAACCCACCCTCTGGAAGTTAAATGGTCCGTTCCTTAGGCTTTCCGTTTATTAGTAGCAACATCCCAGCAGCACATGCATGAGGATTATATATATTTCGGTTGATACGATTTTCCAGGATTAGTTGTTTCTACCAGGATATCTTTGATAGCAAGTTGCTGCTAACGAGGAAGTTACTGTATCGATGGTTCATAATGGTTAAATTGAAGCCATCAATTCGAAGGTTTTTTTCTTGATCAACCGTTACGGAATGCATGCCTGTTTCACAGATGATAATGGATATCTTCTGTTAGATGTAGTCACAATCACGTAATCCTTTTCTCTATCCACTTTCTGGATTTTTTTAAAAAGTAAAACAATGAGTGACCCGTTATTTTTTGGTGAGCTTCCTGTTACTCAATTTATAGTTTTCTCTGTAGTATTTTGGGCGTCATTGTTTGTCTTGTTACCACTTTTTATGTGCTGACTGTATTAGCCTTCATTCGTCATGATATGACCTTTTTGAACCCTCGTTGGTATCTTCAAACTTTGTTAATTACATCATGTACAACTTTCACATTAAAAGAATACACAAAATGCATGTATTACTATAGGTAGTAATATTCCCTTTTCCATGTAAATTTAAAACACGCGTTTACGACAAAAGAGACGATGTTTCTTTCCCTATCGTCAATTTTCCATTTTTTGGATGGTGACGTTCCTTTGAGACCCATCGTATGTCGTTTTAAAATGTTGGCGCTTTAAAATCTGATTCAACCCACCATTTCTTTAGAAATGCCTGTACCAAGTCAGGGTTTTCACAGTTTTCCGGTTGTTGACTGATTTTGTCTGTTTATATGATTATGAGTTTTGACTTTCCCTTTGTAAGATTGTTCGGAGTTCGGTAATTTTGTTATTACCCTTATTTCTTTTCTCAGTTCGTTTTGTACGTAATGTTTTATTTTTGACTTTAATGACCGTAATCTCGTGACAACAACAGAAAAACCTTTACACTAATTATACTGTTTTCATAAAATGTTGAAAGCTTTCAAATAAATTTATTACAGTTGTAAAGATCTTGTAATATAAATTTATACAATTATACATGCAGAGATCTTATCAAAAGGGGTATTTCCCCATCCATGTTTTATGGAAAATTTGCGTCACAAATGACTTGTCGTAAACACTTCCCGGTTCTTTCCTCATTCATGACTTATCACCGGGTTTGTGACTAGATTAATACGCCGTGTGCCACTAGTGGAGAGAGTACTACTTACCATTCCGGAGCATCTGAGTTCACCCCCGTTGTTGGTGGGATTTTAGTTACTCGATCTTTAGTTTTATGTGTATGTTTTGTAGATCGCTGTTTGTTCCTTTGTTCTTTTTCTTTTTGTCATTGTGTTGTCTGTTCGTCGTCGATTTACGGGTTCTGATTTCTACTTTGGTATCTTGAAGCTCTTCTTACAAAGCTAAAATGTTCAAACATGACATATTTAAACTTGTTAAATAATTGGAAAATCTTTTTCGTAATTAAGCAACTATAGTTGACTCTTTAGAGACAAGATAACATTTTGCTAAAATATAAAGTATCTGCTGATACAACTAGTAGTTCAGACGAGCGATTCAATTTTTATGTATTCTGGTTTCCCATGAAGGCCATTCATTTCTTCTGATGTTTATGGTTAATTGAGATTATATCTCTTAGAAGTAGCAGTTATGATTTTTTGCCTGAAGATTAATGGTTTTCAGCTACCAGATTCTACCTTCCTAGCTAGTAGTCAGTTAACTACGAGCATTCATTGACCCTGTTATTGTACTGTCTAAAGAGTAACGGTCGGTAACCAACAGATTCTACCTTCCTAGCTAGTAGTCAGTTAACTACGAGCATTCATTGACCCTGTTATTGTACTGTCTAAAGAGTAACGGTCGGTAACCAACAGATTCTACCTTCCTAGCTAGTAGTCAGTTAACTACGAGCATTCACTGACCCTGTTATTGTACTGTCTAAAGAGTAACGGTCGGTAACCAACAGATTCTACCTTCCTAGCTAGTAGTCAGTTAACTACGAGCATTCATTGACCCTGTTATTGTACTGTCTAAAGAGTAACGGTCGGTAACCAACAGATTCTATCTTCCTAGCTAGTAGTCAGTTAACTACGAGCATTCACTGACCCTGTTATTGTACTGTCTAAAGAGTAACGGTCGGTAACCAACAGATTCTACCTTCCTAGCTAGTAGTCAGTTAACTACGAGCATTCATTGACCCTGTTATTGTACTGTCTAAAGAGTAACGGTCGGTAACCAACAGATTCTATCTTCCTAGCTAGTAGTCAGTTAACTACGAGCATTCACTGACCCTGTTATTGTACTGTCTAAAGAGTAACGGTCGGTAACCAACAGATTCTACCTTCCTAGCTAGTAGTCAGTTAACTACGAGCATTCATTGACCCTGTTATTGTACTGTCTAAAGAGTAACGGTCGGTAACCAACAGATTCTATCTTCCTAGCTAGTAGTCAGTTAACTACGAGCATTCATTGACCCTGTTATTGTACTGTCTAAAGAGTAACGGTCGGTAACCAACAGATTCTATCTTCCTAGCTAGTAGTCAGTTAACTACGAGCATTCATTGACCCTGTTATTGTACTGTCTAAAGAGTAACGGTCGGTAACCAACAGATTCTACCTTCCTAGCTAGTAGTCAGTTAACTACGAGCATTCATTGACCCTGTTATTGTACTGTCTAAAGAGTAACGGTCGGTAACCAACAGATTCTACCTTCCTAGCTAGTAGTCAGTTAACTACGAGCATTCATTGACCCTGTTATTGTACTGTCTAAAGAGTAACGGTCGGTAACCAACAGATTCTACCTTCCTAGCTAGTAGTCAGTTAACTACGAGCATTCATTGACCCTGTTATTGTACTGTCTAAAGAGTAACGGTCGGTATCCAACAGATTCTACCTTCCTAGCTAGTAGTCAGTTAACTACGAGCATTCATTGACCCTGTTATTGTACTGTCTAAAGAGTAACGGTCGGTAACCAACAGATTCTATCTTCCTAGCTAGTAGTCAGTTAACTACGAGCATTCATTGACCCTGTTATTGTACTGTCTAAAGAGTAACGGTCGGTAACCAACAGATTCTATCTTCCTAGCTAGTAGTCAGTTAACTACGAGCATTCATTGACCCTGTTATTGTACTGTCTAAAGAGTAACGGTCGGTAACCAACAGATTCTATCTTCCTAGCTAGTAGTCAGTTAACTACGAGCATTCATTGACCCTGTTATTGTACTGTCTAAAGAGTAACGGTCGGTAACCAACAGATTCTACCTTCCTAGCTAGTAGTCAGTTAACTACGAGCATTCATTGACCCTGTTATTGTACTGTCTAAAGAGTAACGGTCGGTAACCAACAGATTCTACCTTCCTAGCTAGTAGTCAGTTAACTACGAGCATTCATTGACCCTGTTATTGTACTGTCTAAAGAGTAACGGTCGGTAACCAACAGATTCTACCTTCCTAGCTAGTAGTCAGTTAACTACGAGCATTCATTGACCCTGTTATTGTACTGTCTAAAGAGTAACGGTCGGTAACCAACAGATTCTACCTTCCTAGCTAGTAGTCAGTTAACTACGAGCATTCATTGACCCTGTTATTGTACTGTCTAAAGAGTAACGGTCGGTAACCAACAGATTCTACCTTCCTAGCTAGTAGTCAGTTAACTACGAGCATTCATTGACCCTGTTATTGTACTGTCTAAAGAGTAACGGTCGGTAACCAACAGATTCTACCTTCCTAGCTAGTAGTCAGTTAACTACGAGCATTCATTGACCCTGTTATTGTACTGTCTAAAGAGTAACGGTCGGTAACCAACAGATTCTATCTTCCTAGCTAGTAGTCAGTTAACTACGAGCATTCATTGACCCTGTTATTGTACTGTCTAAAGAGTAACGGTCGGTAACCAACAGATTCTACCTTCCTAGCTAGTAGTCAGTTAACTACGAGCATTCATTGACCCTGTTATTGTACTGTCTAAAGAGTAACGGTCGGTAACCAACAGATTCTACCTTCCTAGCTAGTAGTCAGTTAACTACGAGCATTCATTGACCCTGTTATTGTACTGTCTAAAGAGTAACGGTCGGTAACCAACAGATTCTACCTTCCTAGCTAGTAGTCAGTTAACTACGAGCATTCATTGACCCTGTTATTGTACTGTCTAAAGAGTAACGGTCGGTAACCAACAGATTCTACCTTCCTAGCTAGTAGTCAGTTAACTACGAGCATTCATTGACCCTGTTATTGTACTGTCTAAAGAGTAACGGTCGGTAACCAACAGATTCTACCTTCCTAGCTAGTAGTCAGTTAACTACGAGCATTCACTGACCCTGTTATTGTATTGTCTAAAGAGTAACGGTCGGTAACCAACAGATTCTACCTTCCTAGCTAGTAGTCAGTTAACTACGAGCATTCATTGACCCTGTTATTGTACTGTCTAAAGAGTAACGGTCGGTAACCAACAGATTCTACCTTCCTAGCTAGTAGTCAGTTAACTACGAGCATTCATTGACCCTGTTATTGTACTGTCTAAAGAGTAACGGTCGGTAACCAACAGATTCTACCTTCCTAGCTAGTAGTCAGTTAACTACGAGCATTCATTGACCCTGCTATTGCACTGTCCGTGTGACCAACATATTCTACCTTCCTAGCTAGTAGTCAGTTAACTACGAGAATTCATTGACCCTGCTGTTGTACTGTCCGTGTGACCAACAGATTCTACCTTCCTAGCTAGTAGTCCGTTAACTACGAGCATTCATTGACCCTGCTTTTGTATTGTCAATGTGACCAACAGATGATTCTACCTTCCTAGCTAGTAGTCAGTAACTACGAGTATTCATTGACCCTGCTATTGTACTATCCGTGTGACCAACAGATGATTCTACCTTCCTAGCTAGTAGTCCGTTAACTACGAGCATTCATTGACCCTGCTATTGTACTGTCCGTGTGACCAACAGATGATTCTACCTTCCTAGCTAGTAGTCAGTAACTACGAGCATTCATTGACCATGCTATTGTACTGTCCACGTGACCAACAGATTCTACCTTCCTAGCTAGTAGTCCGTTAACTACGAGCATTCATTGACCCTGCTTTTGTACTGTCCGTGTGACCAACAGATGATTCTACCTTCCTAGCTAGTCGTCAGTAACTACGAGTATTCATTGACCATGCTATTGTACTGTCCATGTGACCAACAGATTCTGCCTTCCTAGCTAGTAGTCCGTTAACTACGAGCATTCATTGACCCTGCTGTTGTAGTGTTCGTGTGACCAACATATTCTACCTTCCTAGCTAGTAGTCAGTTAACTACGAGCATTCATTGACCCTGCTATTGTACTGTATTGTATGTTGTGATAGTATGTGGACGTTTTGAGTTGAAGCTAATCTGCTGGTGTTTTAGCGTTTGGCATTGAAGATCCAATTATCAAGAGGGGTGCCACTAGTGGAGCAGGAACTACTTACCCTTCCGGAGCACCTGAGTTTCCCCCGGGTTTTAGTGGGGTTCGTGTTACTCAATCTTTAGTTTTATATGTATGCTTTGTAGATCTTTGTTTGTCCTTTTGTACTTTTTCTTTTGTCTGTTCTCCTTCGATATACGGATTCTGATTACCCCCTCGGTATTCTCAAACTCTTCTTGGTATCGCAGCATTAAGTAGTTTAAGCCCGTCCGAGGTTAATACTGGTTACTATATATTATACACTTATTGACTGGGTATGAGGGTAATAGCACTTTTATTGTCTCCAAGGATTTCTAGTCTACTTTATTAATGCTTTTTAAAACTAATACATGTTCATGTGTACATTTGAAGAAAAACAATTTTTTTTAAAGCACAAAAAAACATGTGATTAAAGTGCTATTCACCGTGTGCATTTGAAGAACAATCTTTTTTTTTTTAAATAAATATGTGATTAAAGTGCTATTCACCGGCCGGTGGATATTCATCTGTGCTATTCACCGGTGAATAGCACTTTTCAGACAAATTGAATGAAACTATGGAAATAGTATTTTTATTGCAATAAAATTTAGATACCCGCCATGCTTATCACAATGTCAAAACATATTGGACAGCACTATGCACAAACAAACACAATGACTTAAATATGACATGAGCTCTCCAACAAACAACTAGAGGTAAAGACGAAACGAAGATCGCTGGTATGCTGAAATCGTATCGGACACCACAACACTTATAACTTAGAACGTCAAGACACATAATGGACACAATGTACAACACGAACACCACATCTTAAAACCGAGGGCGAACTCAAGAGACACAGAAAAAGGAAAAGAAATTCACGAATGTGCGTTAAAGCGTATTAGTCATTGCCGTCGTTTTTCGGTTACGCATGATTTATTTTGTAACATTCGGAATGCAAGACTAGTTATATTTATTACGTATATTTTTACACGTTAGTTTGCGGCAATAAAACGCTTAAATAAGGAACTTGTTTTTTTGTTTTATTGACAGAAGCTCAATGATCTTATACAATTATGGCCTTCATGAGAAGTTAATATCCATAATTATTAAATTGAGAAAGGTTTTTTTTCCTTCGGACCTCGGGAAAATAACCCTTTTTCAATTTAATAATTATGGATATTAACTTCTCATGAAGGACATAACTGTATTATTATACTGAACTAATATGAGGGAAATAACTAGTTATTGAGAGGAAAATAAATAGTTATTGGTTCGACGTGCAAAAGCGCGCCAATTTCAAACAGTTATTTTGTGCTACGTGCAGATTCCCTCACAGTTATTTGACCTACGTGCAGTTTGCCGCGGGAATAATGAGTTATTTCTTGTTCCATGGAATAAAACTTTAAAATATCTTAATTATTTCTTGCTTGGTTTCCATAGTAAAATATAATAATTTCGATTATGATGACGTTGGTACCATGACGTCACTCCAAAATAAGCGTTTTGATTTTTTGATTTTAATTCACTGAGTGAAATGTCGGTTTTTACATTAATTCACAATCTCAGAATGTATGGGAATATATGTAATAATTGAAATTATTGAACATTTCTACATTAGTAAAATTCATATTTATTTTCCTTTATTAAAGGTAGGCTTTTTAAATACATTGCATATTTATGTAAATGATTGTGTTATTTCATCTAAACTTTAAATTTTCGTAAAAAAATATAATTGACACAGATAATCACAATCCGGATACGGAAAATGACGCCTTTCAAACAAAAATTCTGCAATGTCACAAAAAATATATTACTTGCAATTGATACTGTGTCTTCTCAACGTACGTTACACATTTTTTAATCATTGTATGCATCATTGTTATAATTCTTAAGACATGAAATAAAAACAAATATCCTTTTAAAGGGATATTAAAGCTCGTATTAACATATATTTTTTAAACTCGTCACGGAGGTTATCTCTTTTCAATTTAATTGTAAAAGCAATCCAAAAATACTGTGCACGCCCATATCGTTAAAATATGACGTAAAAGGGTCGATTTTCATTTTTGTCCAGGAAGCAAAAATTCAATTAATGGAAAAACCGCAAGATATGACAGAATTATCAATGAATTATGTCACTTTTACAAAGTTTCATTCATAAAAAAAACCAGGTTAATGTTTCATAAATATCATTTATTGAACCAATTGCAAGTTTTCATGAGATACAAAAAAATACCAAAATGAGCTTTAATATCCCTTTAAACGATCAAAAATTATTTATTTTCTGCAACAGGAAAACGAGTAATAAAAAAGTAGATATCAAATTTCGTGCGCATGACGCGTTTCCGAAATAACCTTGATCAGGTATGCTCAAAGTCATGACGCGTTTCCGAAATAACCTTGATCAGGTATGCTCAAAGTCATGACGCGTTTCCGAAATAACCTTGATCGGGTATGCTCAAAGTCGACTGATTGGAAAACCAAATAATTTTAAAATAATAGAAAGCAATAAAACCAAAGGTTCTAAACAGGAAAATCTGCTAATATCACCTATGGCTGAATTGAAGCCTTAGTTTTGATAATAATTACTTATTTAAGAACTGTAAATAAATATATCTAATAAACCATATCAATTCCGAAAAACTGACTACTGTTAAAAAAAATGTAGATATCAAAGAAATCGAAGGACATGCAACACAATGGCCAAAGAAATCGAAGGACGTGCAACACAATGGTCAAAGGAAACGAAGGACGTGCAACACAATGGTCAAAGGAAACGAAGGACATGCAACACAACACAATGGTCAAAGGAAACGAAGGACATGCAACACAATGGTCAAAGGAAACGAAGGACGTGCAACACAATGGCCAAAGGAAACGAAGGACATGCAACACAATGGCCAAAGAAATCGAAGGACGTGCAACACAATGGTCAAAGGAAACGAAGGACGTGCAACACAATGGTCAAAGGAAACGAAGGACATGCAACACAACACAATGGTCAAAGGAAACGAAGGACATGCAACACAACACAATGGTCAAAGAAATCGAAGGACGTGCAACACAATGGTCAAAGGAAACGAAGGACGTGCAACACAATGGTCAAAGGAAACGAAGGACGTGCAACACAATGGTCAAAGGAAACGAAGGACGTGCAACACAATGGTCAAAGGAAACGAAGGACATGCAACACAATGGTCAAAGGAAACGAAGGACGTGCAACACAATGGTCAAAGGAAACGAAGGACATGCAACACAACACAATGGTCAAAGAAATCGAAGGACGTGCAACACAATGGTCAAAGGAAACGAAGGACGTGCAACACAATGGTCAAAGGAAACGAAGGACATGCAACACAATGGTCAAAGGAAACGAAGGACGTGCAACACAACACAATGGTCAAAGGAAACGAAGGACGTGCAACACAACACAAGGAAAAGAAAAACAATCGTCAATAAAACACTACATAGAAAACTATACGAGGAGCACGAAGGTCACTAAAAACGGCAAAAGGGGGGTTGAACCCTGGTGCTCCGAAAGGGTGGAACATAATTAGTTTTCTATGGAGTGTTTTGGAGATCATTATTTGTCCTTTTGTTCTTTTTCGTTTGGCCATTTTGGATACCCCTTTTGGCATCTTCAAACTTTTTTTTAGCGTACATAGACACATCCCAGTGATGCATTTTCACATACAAAATCAATATTACAATCTTACAAGGGGCCGTCGTAGTCATGATCGTATGATATATGGATTTACAACTACCTATGCAATCAGTGCTTATTACCACTGATGTTGTGGGTTCGAATCTTGATCTGGGCGAGGTGTACAATATTATGTGATAAAGTTTGTCAGTGACTTGCGGTTTTCTACGGGTACTCCGGTTTCCTCCACCGATAAAACTGACTGCCACGATATAGCTGAAATATTGTTGGAAGTGCCGTTAAACACCATTAAGCAAACAAACAAACAATGTAATCTTACAATATTCATCTCATGGATATGTCCGAACTACTACTCACTAGACGTTACTAATCAATCAATCTATCTATCAACCAATCAATCAATCAATCAATCAAGAATAATGGGGTTTTTTTTTTCGTTGATGAAATTTTAAAGATATATTTACTTACTTTTTCATTCGCCGGTGTGTGTTTTACAATTTCATCATATTCTTGAGTGTAGTATGGCACCGCTGCTTTCAAGCTGTTTCTTCTTAGAAATAGTTCTATATGTTTCGTATTTGATGTTAAATTAAATTGTAATATTGGCGGGAAAGTATCTGCTTCTCTCCTTTGTCGTCTGCTGTGCGTACTTCCGTCGTCAATAAGTGTTATCGTTACTTGTTCTGAATAAATAAAAGATGAAAATGTTGCTTTAGTATTCAAAGTTAAAAAATATGATGTTTTTTTCAATTATATGCCAATGTTCAGGAATGATGGTCAATGTTCTAATGAATGTATCCCCTTGTTACTTACGTGCTCTTATTGAGACGTTTCTTGGTTGTTTTCTAAGGGGCCGTCGTGGTCGTGATGGTATGGCAGTTGGATTTACGATTGCCTGTGCAATCAGTTCCTATCACCACTAAAGTTGTGAGTTCGAACGCCGCTTATGGCGAGTTGTACTCGATACAACATTATGTGATAAAGTTTGTCAGTGACTTGCGACAGGTCGGTGGTTTTCTCCGGGTACATCTGTTTCCTCCACCAATAAATCTGACCGCCACGATATAGCTGAAATATTGTTGAAAGTGGCGTTAAACACCATAATACCTAACCTTGGTTGTTTCATCAATCGACCAGATCTATTTAACTCGAAATGATTGGCTATAGAGAATACCCATAGAACATGACAGATTTGTGGCAAATATATTGATATTTGTCAGTTGGTTTGCAGTTATATATCTATTGTTATTATACTTCTCATACTTTTTTCTATGTAAATTTTATTGCAATAAAAATACTATTTCCATAGTTTCATTCATTTGTCTGAAAAGTACTATTCACCGGTGAATAGCACAAATGACTATTCACCGGCCGGTGAATAGCACTTTAATCACATATTTATTTAAAAAAAAAAAAAATTGTTCTTCAAATGCACACATGTAAATGTATTAGTTTTAAAAAGCATTAATAAAGTAGACTAGAAATCCATCAGAAAAGGACCTAATTTAGAATTTTGAATTGCACAGTTGTTCAGTATAATAAAACACTTGTAGACTTAATATTCGGGTAATAGCACTTTAATTGTCCCCTCTGTATCAACTATATTCCTCGGTGTTGCCTCGGAAAATAGTTGGTACCTTGGGGACAATAAAAGTGCTATTATCCTCATACCCAGTCAATAAGTGTATAATATTGATTTCCAACGACATATATCGTTGTTTTTTCTCAATCCGTTGTGGGGAGAGGTAATTGTTAATTTTGGTGATATTGGTGGAATTGTTGACCATTACTGTTTAAACATTCTTTTCATTACTATCAATGAGGTATATAATAGTTATCAATATTTACAAACAGATGTAAGGAAAAATAACATATAGCAATATCCATATGATGTGCATGGCCATTCAATTCAATATAAGTTAGAATAAGGAATATTAAGGATAAAAACATGTTTAAATACAATGCAAGTTTGTTCATGACAGACAGTCTTGGATTTTGTTTGTTTTGGCCTGTACATTTTGATTTGTTTTCGACTGTTTATCAATTTTTGGTATTTAGATACGGCTTTACCATAGTTAAAGGGTCGAGTACAAGCTTAAGGTAAACACAGAAAGCGGCATCTGGTAAGAAAAGTTTGAAAATACCAAAGGGTAATCAGAAGCCTAAAAACGAAGATGGACAGACAATACAATAGCCAAAAAGGACAAAGAGACAAATGCTGGTAGACAAACACTAAGTATTGAGCAAAACAAGCCAAATTAAAAAACGGACGATGAACTCAAGTTGATCAGAAAGGTAAACAGTTCTTGTTCCACTAGTTGCACCCGTCGTGTTACTCTTGTTAAAGATCAGCCTACAATAACAAACGAAACACATATTCGTTATCATCTATAACACACATATTCCGTAACGGTTATGGTGGTGAACGTAAACAATCCGAAGTGACGAATCCACTTTTGATTGCTTTGGTGGCAATTGTGAGGTATCCTTTATTTATAAAGTATTTTCTTTACATGATTTGTCTATAGATTATTATGCTTGCAAACATGCTAAATAATTGTCCATCTATTTTCCAGTTTTGAGCATATCATATTTGAATCCAGTTTCATGCACTACAATAGAGAATATTACCCTTTCATCATCAATTGAACCACAAACTATGTCTATTATTGATTCAGAAATGACGATGGAGACATCGTCGTCTATGTCAACAGAACAAACAAGTATGTACACTACCACAGATGAATCGTCGTATTTTTCTGCTATAACATCTACAGCAACAGAAGAAATTGTGTCTTCGGAATTTAATGTTTTATCGTCGATTGATTCTACACCATCTAGTGCTAATACTGTTACTATGTCTGGGTCAATGACGTCATATTTTAGCGAGATATCTAGAGCATTTGTGTCTACAGCAATGACGGCCATTATAAATGGAACTCAAACTCTGGATACTGAAATGTTTTCTTCTACACATACTGTAGTATCCACCATTAACCCAAATCAAAGTTCAGTTGATGAAATGTCAGAGACGATTGGCACAAGCATTAATATTTCTCCTACATCTTCCGAATCTGCAACAATGTCGGCCATTCTTGATGGAACTGAATCACAGACTATTGGAATGTTTTCTTCACATACTGTAGTATCCGCCTCTGACGTAAGTCAAAGTTTTGTTGGTGAAATGACAAATACGATAGCTGCTAGCACCGATATTTCTATTTACCCGTCTGAGCAAGGCTCTACTTCGTCAAATTACGGCCAAATATCACATACCGCAATGACAAGTAATTCTTTGGATATCACAGGTCAAATTACGTCAATGCAGGTTTCACTAACGGATTCTAACACAGAAAGTAGTTCGGTGATGATGAAGGTTTCAACTAGTGCTCTAATATCATCTATTCCTACATCTGTCGCCATAGCAACGTCAACAGAGATTATTATTATGTCTTCAACAACAGTAGATATACTCCCAACGTCATCATTTTCACAGGGCTCTGATGTAGTAACAACAAGTTCTGTTGTACCGACAACAACAACAACAACAACACAGCAACCAACTACAGCTCTTCCTGACAAAATAGTGTCTGTCATTGGTATGTTTTTAAGTCTATTTCGCTTCAATTTAAGAAATGTATTTACTAATGATATTGAACACACCAGGGTGCGTTTTTCTGTAAATCTTTCCTACACGATTGTCCAGATCTCGAAATCCTAAAATCGAAGATTAGAGCGCCAATGGTCAACACGCAGAAGATTTGTTTGTTTTTAAAATGTTGACTCAACATAAGATTTATGAAAGAACGAATTATATTTGAGCCTTCTCGATGGTGTAATTGTAATCAGATGCTCTTACCGGGTGTGACCAATCGTGGGTTCGATGTCCAGTCGGCTCAAATCAACGGATATAACGCAAAGCGCACAACATCGTTAAAAGGTCAGAGCAAAGTCTAATTGTAGTCTGGATAATGTGTTCGAGTGAAGTGACATTTCTTCTTATGGCCCGTTTTTTTCAATGAACTAATACTTCGTGTTGGCCTAGTGTAAAGCGCGTATTATCATCATCTCATCAAACATGAACTTGTTCTTGCTATGGCATGCCTAAATTATTTCTCACGTGGCGTTAAACAACAAATACATAATCACTACATGTGCATAAATAGTTTTTTATGGATAATTTTTTTTTCGATAAGACTTTTGCCACGAGTAGTTTTTGGCTATCCTGTTTAAGCCCCCTTTGGTTTTACTGCTTCCAAAGCTTTAAGTTACATTTGTGTTTAGCTTTCCAATCTTTCGATTTTGAGCGTACACGATGATGGTTATTCCAGAAACACGTCGTACGCAGTAAATTTGATATCTACGTTTTTATTCATAAGACTATCTAGTTCATAACTACATTAGCAATTACTAATAATTTAATTAATGTACCTTGATCTTTACATACAAAAATACAGGACAATAAGGGTAATAACAAAATTACCGAACTCCGAACAATCTTACAAAGGGAAAGTCAAAACTCATAAGTATATAAACAGACAAAATCAGTCAACAACCGGAAAACTGAAAACCGTAATGACACTGACTTGGTACAGGCATTTCTAAAGAAATATGAAACTTAATTCTAGGTACTAACAGTGTTTTCAAGATTAAGACAGATATAAGATTAATGACGTGTGGCAGTATTACAAGTTCAGAACTGTTACGAAACTATGTAAGTATATAGTAGATATTCTTTGACAATATTAACCACTTAATACAAAGGCAACGATGACCGAGTTACAATGTTGAAGGTTAAAATAGATTGATGTCAATTTGTTTCACTCTTAGTTGTGACGTGATTTTGTGTTTTATTGACTTGCGTTGTTTTGTTTATCGTTGCTTTAGTTTAGGATATTCTGTGTTTTGGTGTTAGTGTTGTAATTTGTGTACTTTATTTCATTGGTGTTGTTTTGTCTGTCTTTCTTTTGTTATGGGAGTTTGTTCACTGTTCTGTTTGCATTCCACTTGTGTTGTTTTCTTTATCGTTGCTTTAGTTTAGGATATTCTGTGTTTTGGTGTTAGTGTTGTAATTTGTGTACTTTATTTCATTGGTGTTGTTTTGTCTGTCTTTCTTTTGTTGTGGGAGTTTGTTCACTGTTCTGTTTGCATTCCACTTGTGTTGTTTTCTTTATCGTTGCTTTAGTTTAGGATATTCTGTGTTTTGGTGTTAGTGTTGTAATTTGTGTACTTTATTTCATTGGTGTTGTTTTGTCTGTCTTTCTTTTGTTGTGGGAGTTTGTTCACTGTTCTGTTTGCATTCCACTTGTGTTGTTTTCTTTATCGTTGCTTTAGTTTAGGATATTCTGTGTTTTGGTGTTAGTGTTGTAATTTGTGTACTTTATTTCATTGGTGTTGTTTTGTCTGTCTTTCTTTTGTTATGGGAGTTTGTTCACTGTTCTGTTTGCATTTCACTTGTGTTGTTTTCTTTATCTGAATTTTGATGTTGTATTTTATTGGTATTGATTGTGCACTCGCTATATATATATACTGTGGCTGTTAATAATGATCCTTCTTTTAATCTTTAATCTAACTTATGCCTTATTATGTTATAGTTTTGGGGTTAGGTATTGCTTTTCTTACTGTAATCAAATTAAAATGTTGTTGATCTTTATATGGAGGAAACCGTTTTTTTCCTGCTGAGAATCTTTGATCACAATCATCGTTTGGAGTTTGATTGTAATGCAATTAGGAGATAACTGTATTGTATTTGAAAATTTCACGGCATCAATTGGAGATGTGATGGTGGCAAATTGAGTTTACTGGCGACGCGATAGTGGAGCCACTAAACGGATATTTGCGACCATTAAATCGACAATTGATGCCGTGAAATTTTCAAATACAATACTGTTATCTCCATTCTAATGTAATCATGTGTATAGATGTGTATTTCCACATTATTGACAAGATGACGAAAGCGGTAATCAGCTAAAATTCAAAAAATTTCTCTTGCTATTTCAATCGTGGAATTGATACCTTGAAAATTACAGCATTGTCCAATCACAAACCAGGAATATTAAACAACTACATGTACATTAGTATGAAAGTTTGAAGATGCCATAGGAGGAATCAGATGTCGTAATGCGAAGAAGAGACAATACAATGACAAAATAAAAAAGGGCAAAAAGACAAACAATGGTGACATATAAAACTAAAGATTGAGCAACACAAATCCCACTAAAACAGAGGATGAATTCAGGTTCTCCGGAAGGGTAAGCCGTTCCTGCTCTACTGGTTGCACATACTTCCTATCTATGTTAAGGTATGTGAGTTACATTCATGCCGGTATTGAGGTGTACTCTGTGTAAACTTGTATGATAAAGTTTGTTAGTGACTAACGAAATATATTCGGGTTTTTTGTTATCGAATAAATATAGTCAGGTCATTGAAATAAAACACCGTGGTCAATGCATCTAACACATTATATCAATGATCTATGGAAAGTCGTGATAAGTAGTTCTGGGTACAATGAAGAAATACAGCCAGAGTGGTATATTATACATTTATTTCCCTTACATAAAGGAGATATGCAGATTTGTTCACCCGAGAAAAGTCATATTTTCAGAGGGCAACGCCACGCCCGAGGGAAATATGACTATTTCGAGGGTGAACAAATTTTCATATCTCTCTTATGCAAGGGAAATGAATGTTTTATTCCCCCAGCCCAACGTTTTGGTGAAATCTGTCAAATGAAATCTTTTGGCCATCTTTGTCTACAAAATTATTATTTCGGAACATCTCTGGGGTTATCTTTACTAACATGGAATACCGTTATATGACCAAAGCGTTAAATCTTGAGAATTTCTAATAAGGGAAATACGATATTGTTGAGAGGGAAATACGATATTGTTGAGAGGGAAATACGATGTTTTGATAAATGTCACGTGGGATTGTTTCGACCAATCGAATTTCTATATAAGTAGAATAAATATTATAGAGTGGAATACAATACATAGACGTAATTTTCATTTGAAATTCCCATCCGACGTCAAAGATGACTTCCAACGAAGCATATTATCTTCTGATTATCTACATTACTGTTTGAAAGGAGGTTGTCATCAGGATGCAGTCATTGTTCTCTGGGTAAAATTGATCATTTACTGACTGTATATACTCAATAGTATTTACCTGAAAATATTAGACAAAAATGCTATTTACAATTTTTGCATAAATCGATGTTCGGTTCGTCTTGTGTTGTGTTTTTTGTTTTGTTTGTCTTCGTCTTGTGTATTCAATCTTGCCAGTTTCTCTGGATTGTCCATTATTGATTTTCCCTTCGGTATTCTCTAACGTTTATTTAATTTTTTTATTTAATCACATTCTCGACAGATATTAGAATTATTGAAGGACATTGAAAAAGTGCGTGATGTAATAGTAATATACAACCCGTAAGTACTTACAAATATTACATATATAGACATATAATAATGCAATCATTTACAATGCATCATAAAAACATTGGCCTAGAAAATGAAGACGTAAAAGAAACGTAATACATAATCCTCTCAAACAAGTGCCAAAAAAAATTTTTACGATGGATTTTTGCTTATGTGGTGCAATTTTAGATTTGACGGCGTTCTGTTTCGGAGCGGTTCCAGACATAATGATAGAGTTGATAGTCTATCGGGTCTACCTCCTTCAGGGCCCAAGGGGCACAGAACCTCAGGTGTTCTAAATCCGGCACTGGCCGTCGTGGTGGTGATGGTATGGTAGTTAGAATTAATGCAATAAGTGCCTATCATCACTATGTTTGTGATAAAGTTTGTCAGTGACTTTCGGGAGGTCGATGGCTTTCTCCGCGTACTCAGACTCCGGTTTCCTACACTAATAAAACTGACCGCCACGATATAACTGAAATATTGTTTTAAAGTGGAATTAAACACTAACCCTCACCCCCTAAAAACATAAGTATAAAATGAACTAGTACTACAAATATTTGTAGTCTTATAGAAATAGGAAAAATGTAGGTTTATTGCTGAAGAAGATGCTATTTAATAATTACAGATTAATACACGGGCATTTCCATATCGGCCTGGTTATCATCCCAAGATCCCCATATTGGCCCGAGACGTAGTTGAGGGCCAATATGGGTCGAGGGATGATAACCAGGCCAATATGGAAATGCCCATGTATTAAACTATTTATTACATACTTCCGACATCTAGAAAAGAGACACCCATATTAACCTGAGACGAAGTCGAGGCCCAGCCAATATGGGCCTCGATATGGAAATGATCTTGTAGTAACCAATAACCGGTGATTTTCCCGGGGTGTGAAAATATGGACAGTTTACTTCCGGTCATATTGGTCATACAAAATGCCATTATTTGAACTAAGTATGTAATAATACTGTTAGATAACAATACAAAATACAAATATATCAGCCGTTTTTATGCTATTTATTTTATAAAATTGATTACTTAACATATTTACACTTTGTGGCAGTTGCATGCATGATAGAGTACATATATAATATCTCGAGTTGAAGCTACTAGTAGGCTGTATGTAATCCTCATGAAATAAATAAAGAATTAAATTAAAAATTAATATATCTCAACACTCATAAGACAATTATGGGAAAGTTGACTACGATATTGAAGGTGTCATCCTGGTTCGCATACACTTAACTACAGGTATAATTAAACATTGAAGAAATTATTGTTTTAACAATTATAGTCTGTTCTTTATTGATCACGGAAATTTCACCTGCATGGATTTTAACTGTAAATAAATATGATTTCTATTACCTAAAACTTTAATAAAACAGATATTAAAAGTTAGAAACATTTGCTCTCAAACTAAGTAAATATCTGAAGAATTATTATAGCAAGGATAAATCCTTGATTATAGTAATTATATGCTGCACATTAATATATTAGTAAAATTTTATATTTCTTACAACTTTTGATTTTCTTTTAAATGTAAATAAAGATTTACCTTTCTTACAAAGTTGTGATTTTCTTTAAAATATATCATATAATGAATATAAAGTTTACTAAATTATTTATCTATTTATTCAATAATTATTTTCATAGTCATACTCTTTTGCAGTTCACTAAGAGCGTTAGTGCTTAGCTTCCAAGCTAATTATATAATTTTATTATTTATCATGCAAGACAAGTTAGATACATATCAGACATATTGAACCAACTTAAATGGGAAAGATACTTCAATCCATTAAAATATATGATTACAGGCAAAACATCTATGTTTAAATTTACATGTTTTATTGTGCAGTCAATTGTGATGGTTAATTTGAATATTTATTTTGCATATTTTCATTTTGTCTTAGTCTCACTATGTGTATTTAATCAAACTAATCAAGTTATTATTATTATATTATATGTGTATATGTATGTGGTTTATTTTGTTATGTATGATTCTGTATTGATTCTACTGCTCAGCTATGGGCACCATGATTGGTTTAATAAAGTATTCTTATTCTTATTCTTATTCTTATTCTATGTACATTAACATATTGAACTGTCTATTTCCGATAATACAGATATACACATCAGATAACGTTTACGGTCATAATGTAACTTTATTTTTATTTTGAAGGTGTAATGGTTCAGGAAGGAAGAAAAGGTAAAATTAACTATACAAATTGAATTTAAAAATAGTTGTTTTGAGTTTAGTTTTTCTTTGTTTTTCACTGTATTTTATTACTCCTAGATTTTTTACTAGCAGATATGTAATGATGTATCTTTGGTTCCATGTTTTACTCAATGAATGAATGGAGGGTCAATCCTGCTTAGTAGATGATAGTGCCCCAATCATGACTGCCATTCATTTCTTTTATGCACATCCTTATGTTTGATTATATCTTTACGACAAGAAAAAATAAACAGTGAATTCCATCACTATCAGCAAAGCGAATAATCACCTCTCAATTCAAATAATTGAGCAAAAAAATAAATACCACGGCAAATTACGTTGGAAGTCAATATCCTAGAATGGGACAGGCACACAAATATGCTGGGTTAAACTTGTTAATAGAATACTACCCTCGGATAATTGATCTCCAAGGACAATATACAGATATAAACAAGCATTGAAAAACCTGGACTCATTATCTTCCACTTAGACTACCACATACTATCACAAGCATGATATATGCCCACTAAGGCCCATGATTGGTTAATAACAAATCTCGAATCAAATGTTAACACTATTATTTTGACTATTTAGTCTAATTTACTTCGTTATAATATACAGTACTGTTTTGAATTTACGATTCTACATGGTCTCTTAATATGTGGGGCCGTGGCGTTTTATGGTAGTTGGATTTACAGCTATCTATGTAATCAATGCATATCACCACTAACGTTGTGAGGTCGAATTCCTCTCATTGCAATGTGTACTTGTCAGAGAATTGTGACAGGTCGGTGGTTTTCTCCATGTTCTCCGGATTCCTCCACTAATGAAACTGAGCACCTCGATTTAACTAAAATATTGTTGAAAGTATCATTAAACACCATAACTCGATCCCTAACCCTTAAACTATAGCTGGCATTTACTTTGTTTAACTGGATTTCGATTAATTAGGTTAAATCAAAAGAAGGGTATTACCTACATGTACTATGCTAGTATCATTAGAGCTTTTTTGTGCTATTGTCTTTTATCCTGCAATGGATTAAAATGATTTTTCTGCACGATTAACACAATATTGTTTCACTATATCAAAACCTCGTCTTCATCCCAATTTGTAAGCCGCATACACATAAACGTTATATTTTAAGACACTACACTAATATTGTCTATTTCGTCTCGCCACACCATCATTTTAATGAAACATAATACTTAATATTGATGTCATTTTCTCAAGTTGATATAATGTTAATTGTACTGCTGGCTATATTTAGACGTTCTTAATTGGCAAATAAAAGATATGTTATGTCATGTTATGCTACATTAAAACGCATCTTTTATTTGCCAATTAAGAACGTGTAAATATAGCCAGCAGTATAATTAACATTATATCAACTTGAGAAAATTACATCAATATTAAGCACTATGTTTCATTAAAGGCATACAGTCGCTCAGATTGATTTTTTTTAATATTGAAAATTGCCAATATTCGATGTTGTATACCAATTGCAGTTGAAATTTTTCTTAATATCATACGTATTTAACCTGGAACGAAGGAAATATGTCGCTGTTTGATTTTTTTATCTCCCGTAAAGAATTCAATGTTTACCAGCATGATATTCATATATTCATGAATATGATCATATGACCATTGGTGACCTACACAGTGACCTCATTCGGTAAAGCGAAATTGTTTGCTGAAAAAAGCACATGTTATAAATAAAAATATTGACGGATTCTATGCGAAAACGACACAGGAGGATTCAACAAGATTTGTGTAAAAAATTAAAAAAAGATGTTAAACACGTAAGCATAATTAATATATCCTTTTTCGGCTGAATCGTATTTTGACAGAATTGCATCGTAGTTTTTTTTATATATATCTTTTTTTTTTCAGGAGAAAACGCTAGGTGATATCTCTTTATATTAGAGACTAAAATAATGAACTTCATGTCTGTTTTTTTTTCTAAAAAAATATAATCAAGACAACTCGTGATGTCAATAATATGTAATACAATTTGTTTACAATTTTCCCTTTATCGGGCCCCTTTGCAAGAGTTTGGTTATGTTTTTCATGATTCCATCACGTATTTTCGATTTTAAGTGTCATTCTTACTAAATACCATTATACAGTGTATAATATTAACTGATTACCCCGGGATCCAATTTCATAGATATATTTCTTAAATTATATTAATTTTAACCAATATTTACCTGCAACATGCTTTCTGGTTATTTATAGCAATTATCAGTGTCCGGTAAAGTTCGGAAAAGACAACCGACTTATAATTAGGTGTGCTAATGGCGATTTCACCAACAAGCATTCGAATTCTTTTCACTAATTACGACATTATAACCTATTTTTTAAACCTGGCTTCTTGTTCAGAACATTGTATTAGTATTTATAAAACATGGAATATTGGCAACTTTTAAAAGAAACAAAAAAAATCAATCTGAGCGACTGTATGCCTTTAAAATGATGGTGTGGAGAGACGAAATAGACAATATTATTGCAGTGTCTTAAAATATAACGTTTATGGGTCATTATCAAAATACACGCACTTTTTCCTGTTCATATTTTGGTGACATCAAATATTTTCGTTCCCGTTTTGCTTTAGCCTATTAGTTTTTCCTACATTACAATGACATATTTACATAATATGCAGTCGGGAAAACCACCATGAAAAAAAAATATTTCTAGATATGTAGCACCCCCTAATACCTTTCAGTCCGTGGTGTTACCAACATAAAATTATTCTTTTTAGGAGAATGAAAAATATTTTTTATGTAAAAAGTGGTTACATACATAATATACAGGGAAATTATGCATAATATAGGATATTTTCTTTGGAGCACTAGTTTTTTTTCACAATATTTGGATATGTAGTTGTGGAATTCCATTTAAGCTGCATTATGAAACAAACAAGTTTTCATAATTGTATTTTGTTTCACTTTATATAAAGAAAAGATGACTTATATATAGTTATCTGAGCGACTGTATGCCTTTAAAATGATGGTGTGGAGAGACGAAATAGACAATATTATTGCAGTGTCTTAAAATATAACGTTTATGGGTCATTATCAAAATACACGCACTTTTTCCTGTTCATATTTTGGTGACATCAAATATTTTCGTTCCCGTTTTGCTTTAGCCTATTAGTTTTTATTACATTACAATGACATATTTACATAATATGCAGTCGGGAAAACCACCATGAAAAAAAAATATTTCTAGATATGTAGCACCCCCTAATACCTTTCAGTCCGTGGTGTTACCAACATAAAATTATTCTTTTTAGGAGAATGAAAAATATTTTTTATGTAAAAAGTGGTTACATACATAATATACAGGGAAATTATGCATAATATAGGATATTTTCTTTGGAGCACTAGTTTTTTTTCACAATATTTGGATATGTAGTTGTGGAATTCCATTTAAGCTGCATTATGAAACAAACAAGTTTTCATAATTGTATTTTGTTTCACTTTATATAAAGAAAAGATGACTTATATATAGTTATCAAAGTCAACTTTATTCAACTATAATATAATTTACTTCAATTATGTCATTTATCCTTTTTATGAAACAATTTACATGAGGTAACACCATTGACAAGAGGTAACACCACAGATGACAAAAGTAACACCAGGGACATCTTCATGAATGTAAACATTTAATTCAAGAAAAAAACACAACTATCAACCTATATTTGTTGTTTTCTTAATGTTTTCAGTACAATATTCAGTTTTTCAACATATTGGTTTGATGCATGAGCAATATCAGTTTTGTCCATGGTGTTATGATATGTCCATGGTGTTATCAAGATATGTCCCTGGTGTTACCAGGTCTAAAAAGTATACTCCCATCAGCTTGTTAAACTATATCTTACACGTAAATAACGATGTTTGAACAATTTTTCTGCATAGCTTAAAGAGCAATATTTTGTTCTGAATATTACTGTTTATGGAATAATGTGTGTATTCACAATTTTAATGCTAAATGTCTGTGGTGTTACACAATCTTTATGGTAACACCACAGAAAACAGGTAAGTATTTTCAGGATAAAAGGAAAATAATTTCTTCCTGACTATATTTTATATGTATATCCTGTGAAGAATACCAAATGTTATGTATTGTATATTTTTACTTTTTGTTCAATTCTAACAAAAAGAAGTAGTGAGAAGTACACCACAGACATAAAATTTATATACTGTACCAATCGCACGTACCTTTTCGGCTCTATATTAGTTTATGGATCACTTTTGTTTTTGTCGTCTGCACATGTCATGAAACAGGAAATAAGCAAAGGGAGAAACTATTTTTGCTTCAAATATGACAAGACAGATGACTCTTACCAGTCTTAATAGGAAGGGTAACACCACAGACATGGAAATCTATAACAGCAGGTTTTTGCTAATTTTCTTTTTAAATTTCAATATATATCAAGCAAAAATAATGTTGTGTTATTAGAGTTTTAGGAATAGTTCAAAAATAATATAAAGATCGAATAAAATAATAACATCTGAATAGTACAAATGACCAAAAGTAAGTCATTCTGGAAAAATAACACGTAACACCAAGGAAAAAACAGGTCTTCGTGTAGCTAGTATAAATTCGCAATTGGACCAATCTGGATTTAGATGGTAAAACTATAGAAAGCTGATGTGCCTTCATGCAAAACATGTTTTCTTCAATCAGTTTGGTTGATATTTGTCTTTTAATTGCGTAATAACAGAAAAGTGCGTGTTTTTTTTATAATGACCCTTATGTGTATGTGGCTTACAAATTGGGATAAAGACGAGGTTTTGATATAGTGAAATAATATTGTGTTAATCGTGCAGAAAAATCATAGATGGGGGGGGCAGTTAAAAAAATTTGCGCCGAGCGGAGGGAGGCGCGAAAATTGTTGGGGTATTTCGTGTAAAAAATCACGATTTTACGCCAAAAAATCATATTTTTTCCAATTGTGGAGGGAGGCGCGAACATTTTTGGGGTATTTCGTGTGAAAAATCACGATTCTACGCCAAAAAATCATATTTTTTCCAATTTTAGGGGTGCGCGCGCTGGGTGCCCCCCCCCCCCCCGGATCCGCCCCTGTTATCCCGATTTAGTGCCAATAAACAAGTTATTCCGACTGAGCCTACTCTTGTCTCTCAATGCTGCGCATTTGGCGGTGAATCAGAAAATACCGATATTATTGTCCTGGATTTTATCTGACCGAGAGTGGAACCATGATCTACCAGTACTCGAAGGGGGTATGATCACCATTACCCCCTCCACGGGGATGCTCAAAGGTAATAGCAATGATTGTATGTAATCGTGTATCATTCTTTATCTTTCAGAAGTGAACAGTTTGCTCGAACGGAAACTGTTATTGGAGCACTTAACGCGAATTCGACAGTAGCCGATGCCATTATAGACGCCTTTAACAAAACCGGAAATATGAGCATATCAGACCATGAAAACTTTAAAAGCGATGGTGAGTTCAACATTTATTTAATGTACAGAGACATGCCAAAAGTATTCGGTCACTGTAATTTTTTACTATATATTTCATATAAAACCACAATTTTTGAAAACATTATTCCAAAGTCAATTCTTGTTCGATTTTGATAAATTTTTTAACAACAGAAGCGAGAACGTACGTAGTTTGCTGTGACTATTTTAAAATATTTTTTGGGAGCAGAGATTTTAAATGTTCATGATTTAAACACAAACTTAAATTATTTGTCTTCAAATATACTATCATTGTATTGTATTTTTGACGTTCAAAATTTAGTTTTGTGCTTAAATCGTGAACTCATAAAAATTATAGATTATGAATTTATGCTAAAATTACAGTGTAAAACTACATTTAATTCTGTTTTTGTTGGTAAAAAAGTCATCAAAATCGAACAAGAGTCGACTTTGGAATAATGTTTTTAAAAAATGTAGTTTTACATGAAATATATAGTAAAAAATCACAGTGACCGAATACTTTTGGCACGTCTCTATATTTGTTTCCAGGTGAAATTTGCTTGTTTTCTTGAAAAAAGGACAAAAAGACAAACAATGGTCTACAAAATACTACACAGAAAACTAAAGATTGAACAACACGAACCCCACATAAAGCTGCATATATAGGACATCACCATAGACGTGGATGTAACTCGCACAGATTAGTGTTGATAGTTACATGTAGATGATCGTATCGTGTGATCGTTGTCAGCATTGCCCAATAGAAGTAAATATTCTTCACTATTGACTGTAGAAGATAATATGACCAGTGTAGTACTTTCTGTAACTGTGTTATAAAATGTTGCAAAAATTTCTTCTTTTTTTCTAGCAAATTTCTGAATTTTTGGTTCATAAAATTTTATGAAAACCAATTAAAGTAGTTGTTTTTTTGTCTGAAAATATATCTTTGGTGATACAATGTATTGCAACCAATGTTGCATCAATAAATACAAAATGCAAGACAGATTTTCATTTTTATTATAGCAGTGACACAATGTCCCAATATGGAAAACTATAACTTATAAGCATCATGACTTGTTTTATAAAGATGTTGTTTGTTATTTTTACAGTGGAACGCCAGGTCAGTGATGTATGTAATAGCAATGTATGTGATAAATATGTTGGATATAACTGTATTAAGATCAATAGTACACATGCGAACTGTGATTCTCAATGTTTTGACGAAAAATGCTCTGGACATGGAGAATGTAAAACTATAATTTCAGGTGCAAATCAATTTGGCAAACAATGCATGTAAGTATTTTGTATACATTTTTTGAAATTATTTATTAATCTGTTAAATTAATTCTTATTGTAATATAGAATTGCATCGGTGGTGTAATGGGTAGCGTGTTGACCTCGGTCGGATGAATCCAAAGACTATTAAAGTGGTATGTGTTACTTCTCTGTTGAGCACGTAGCACTAAGGAGTAACATCAAACACTGGTTGGCTCGAAATCAGAATAATATGTCAGATTTTAGCGATATGTTGACCTGTGGGCCGTTATTTGGAACAGTGAGCTAGAACTATGAAAATTCCTACTCAGTGTGAAGGTCAAGGACAAAGCAGGCATCATCATGATCTCATCGACAATAGTCACTCACTCTCTTATGTTATAAGATATGTTTTCCTTGTGAACTCATACCACATGTACAGGGCCTTGTTGACTATCCACGTATGTTACTATCCATGCATATACAAAATGCAAGGATAGCAACATACGTGGATAGCTAAGGAACATTTAAAAACGTAAGAGCTACGGTCCCGCATGCGCAGCTACATATGTGGATAGTCAACAAGGCCCAGTGCTGATAATACGTGTTGTAATCTATATTAAGCTGCACCCAATAGAGGAACATTGTCATCTGATGTTTTATGTCATGACCGAACATTTATACGTTTGGTTTAGTTTTGGTTATGGTGTTTAACGCCACTTCCACAATATTTCAGTTATATTGATGGTGGTCATTTTTATTGGTCGGGGAAACCGGAATATCCGGTGAAAACCACGTGACAAAATGTATCACATAATGTTGTATTCAGTACACCTCGCCATGAACATGGTTTGAACTCACAACTTTAGTGATGATAGCACAGATAGATGTAAATCCAACTACCATAAAATCATGACCACGACGACCCAGTAGATTTGTTCTTCTTATTTGGGGGGGGGGGGGGGGGGGGGGGGAGGGGAGGGGTTATAAGAATGTTTCTGTTTCGCAAGACATGTGCACATGTAGCCTCGAGAATTCTCTTCGACTTTCAATGTGTCTGTGTAATTCTTTTAGTATCAATCCGTGACGCTGACTAATTCTGACGTACTTGAAATACGCTTTATATTTTCAGATGTTACTCTGAAGAATATTACAAATATGAAGGCGAACAGTGTGAAACAAAGACAATGAAATGGGAGTTGGCGGTTGCTATAGCAGGCGGGTCTGGGGGAGCAATCATTTTAATATTAATATTTATATTAATTCTTTGTTGTTGCTGTAAAAGTAAAGAAAACAGATACGAGTAAGTTTATTTTGTTTATTATTCACGAACATCTATTAACATTATGGTGTACATGATATAATTAATCTTTTTAAAAGTTAGTGATAGAACTCAACGCTAAATTACCCCCAGTTGTTTGTAGGAGGGCTCATGTCTGATTTACGTTATTTGTGATGGTGTCCAACACATTGTAATTTGATTTATTGTCTTCAACGCCACTTTCATTGTAATTGAAATTTAATTAACTTTGTAAACTGTGTGATATAACACTACATTAAACTTTATTTTTGATTGTATGTATAACCTATTAGGATATAGATGTCTTATTTAGATGACACAGCATGTTTTTTTTTTCTTAAATACCTTTCATCACGTGCACACTATCAAATGACTTCAAAGCTAAATAATATAAAAGTGTTTAATTTGGGAACAAGAAAACAAAAAGGGCCTAAACAGGATAACCAAAATTAGGTACATTACATCATGTAAGAAGGGGGTGAACCTTAATATCAATAATAAATATATTATTCCCGAACTTTAAATTTAAATGATAATTATATGCTCATTTTATTTTAGTTTTCTGTGTGGTTTGTTGTTGGGATTTGTTTTTGTTTTTTTGTATACATTCTATGTCATGTGCGCCCAATGTTACCTGAGTGTCATTGACTTTTCATTAATTATCCCTTTGGTTTTCTCTCAGTTTATATATCTTCATAGTAAAGTTAACTTGTCTTTAAAAGGTCAGAAAGTCTATAGAAATTAATTTTATATATTATAATGATTTAAAAGTGAATTTAAATTATAGTATATTATCAGAGAGACAGACAAACAAAACATATCTTCTTTGTTTATTGTTATTCAGATATAGAGAAGATAGCTACGAACCCATGTCTGAAGTTTTAGGTCGATCAGGGCCAGCACACTATAGAAATGAAGGAATTAAAACTCATCAATCGGTATGTATACACTATGATCTGGGCCAGCAAGGGTCTGTCGTGGTCCTGATCATATCTGTAGTTGAATTGACAACTACCTATGCAATCAGTGCCTATCACCACTAAAGTTGTGAGTTCAAACCTCGTTCGTGGCGCGGTGTACTGGATACAACATTATGTAATAAAGTTTGTCAGTGACTTGCAACAGGTCGGTGGTTTTCTCCTCCAATAAAACTGACCGCCACGATATTACTGAAATATTGTGTGTTAAACACCATAAATCAAACCTGGGCCAGCATATTATAGAAAAGAAGGCATTAAAAGTCATCAATCAGTATGTGTCAAGGACAAACCTTGTAGTCCTTTTGATAAGGTGATTCTGTGATCTGTATTATTCCCAGCAGGTCATTCTATTTTTAGTTTCATTAAATTTTGTGATGGCTGTCTGAATACAGAAATACACTCATTTGTCATTCATATACAGCAACAAACAACAATAGTTTAACTTTTATGTATATATGTGATAACTGTGAAGGTAAATGTGAAAAATAGATAACAACACGGACAGAACCCTTACAAACCCGTATATGACCGCTCACTCCCCTGGCTCTGTAGAGACAGTTTTCTTAAAATAATAAAAAGTGACAGGGTTAAGTTAGATTATGTTCCTAAAATGAAAAAGGTAGTTGGATTACCTAACAACTCATACAAGCCTATGACCAATACGACGTGGGTTCGCTCCCGGCTTTGTAAATTACAAAAAGGGTGCACTCGACTCACAGCCGCAAGAGATAAAGTTTACCAGTTGCTTGTCGGTGGTTCTCTCCGGGTACTCCGGCTTCTTCCACCACTAAAACTGGTCGCCATGATATAGCTGAAATATTGCTGAAAGTGGTGTTAAACACCAACAATCAAAATCAAATCATCATCCTAAAATGAAAGCCAAAAATTACCACACTATCAGAACAGTTCCAAAATCCAATCAGAAAATCGTAGAAACAGATACCAAATGAACACCCCTGGCACATATATGTGTTCATGTCTTGTCTTGGTACAGGCACTTCAATTAATGGCCCAAACCTCTCCTCTTGGTGAAGTGATGCACAATATTGTATTGTAATTTTCATGGCGAGGTGTAGTCGTCATACAACATTAGGTGATAAAGTTCGTCAGTGACTTGCTGCAGGTCGGTGGTTTTCTCTGGGTCTTCCGGTTTCCTCCACCAATAAAACTGACCGCCACGATATAACTGAAATATTGTTGAAATAGGGGTTAAACACCATAAACCAATCAACCTGTTTTGTAATTTGCAGGGGGTGGTAAATATTGGATATGATTTAGATGATCAATACAGTGAAATAAGTGATCCCCGTCAACAACAACCAACAAACGGACAATCATGGAATCCTGACAATAGTAAAGACACGTATGCCAAAATTAGCCAACAATTAGATCAAGGAAATAGCTACCAGGTAATACACACGAGTCATGTGGTAAGACAGTAGCAAAGACTATTTATAGAATTATCTTTTTGGGGAGTCCCCGGGGCTTGGCAAGAGGCATCTGTCCAACAAAGTATCAATGGAATCATTGCATTAACGTTTGATGTCGATATGAAAGTGCTATCAAAACTGTAAACCGTTACTTAATAAAAATGTAGATATCAAATTTAGTGCACACGACACGCTTCTGTTATAATCTTCATCAGATACGCTCAAAATCGAAAGATTAAAGGCCAACTAATCTTAAAGAAACAAATGCTAATTTGTGAGTTCCTGGGGGAAAGGGGCATAAGTCCACTTAGTGTTCATTCCATCATTGCATTAACAATGTGAAGTCGATATGAAAGTGCCTTCAATACATTTATTATCAAATTACATATTACAACTGTCGAAAAGCTCAACAGATTAAACGTATTTGACTACAACATATCTTTATATTGATTATCTTGATATTCCCAGATGTTTCTTCCAATTTTTTTTTTTTTTACCATTTTATGATTTCTATTATTTTTTGTTTATATATCAGTGTAATGCTATAGTTTTTACACATGACTTCTTGTCAGTAACAGAAATAAAATGGCATCTTTGTAGATCAAAAGACCACATGTATCAGGCACAAGACAGAGTGAGTCTGGAGAGGTGAGTGATACTTTATGGCTTGTAATATATTCTCTTACAATACATATAAAATAGTTGTAAGTATGAAACTCGTGACAGGTAAAATTCTAAAATGAAGAAATGTTAGATTGATGATTGATTTTTGGTGTTTTAACGCCACTTTCAACAATATTTCAGCTATATCATGACGACCAGTTTTAGTGGTGGAGGAAGCTGGAGTGCCCGGAGAGAACCACCGACCATGTGCAAGCAACTGGTAAACTTTATCACATGCGACTGCGAGTCGAATGCACCCTTTTTGTAATTTACAAAGACGGGTGCGAACCCAGGCCGTATTGGTGATAGGCTTGTATGAGTTGTTAGGAAATCCAACTACCTAACTCATTGAGCCACCCAGGCCCCTTTCTAAAATGAAGAAATGTTAGAGTAAACCGAAGTGTCAAGCAATAATGGACGTTCAGAGACACGTGTGACAACCATCATTGAACACAGAACGAAGACTAACAACAAAACAAAAAACACAATGCCACACAGAAAACTGGAAAGATGAAGAAAATTACCCCCCCCCCCCCAAAAAAAAAACCCCTGGGTGAACCTAAGTGATCCTTAATTTGTATGTTCTTACAATCTGGTACTGGATTATACGTTTTTACTTTGCTCAGTCAAGTTGTCATATCCGTATGGATATTTCTTTACTTTACTTTTATGTTTAATTTGTATTGTTTTGTCTGTTCAGGTGCTATTAGAAGTTATATGAATATATGTTTCATTTGTGTTCTTAGTTTTTCTATGTATGATCAAGTAGTAACTACGTTTCACAACAAATGCACACACTTCAACTTCAACATCAATCAGGTTACTTAGTAACATCCGCAAGCAGACATCTCACTAAGGACTATATTTACACGCGCGCACAGCAGAGCCTCAAAGTTTAAAAGAAACAACATATTTACACTGTACAAGTATATGGAAGTTTAGAATACTCCCTTGACTGCCACCTTGAATGTGTCCAAGTCTGGGACGGCTATCACAGGCGGTTGTAGTTGGTTCCACAGGATGATCGTTCGTGGAAAGAATGAATATTTATATACATTTATGTTTGTCCTTATTGTCTGAAATTTCCAAGCATGGCTGTGATGAGTTGATGTTATTTCTGCCATAGTGGGGTGATGGTAAACCGGCACAGCGATGAGGTGGTGGACTACCTTATGTATGAGTGCTACGTCTGATCTTTTTCGCCTCTGTTCTAATTTTTCCCAATTTAGATCTTTTACCATTTTCGTTGTGCTGTCAGGTTTTTTGTAGTCGTGAGGCTTGTTCAGGACAAATCTTGCTGTGTTCTTTTGGACAGATTCTAATTTGTTGATGTTGCTTGTTGTATGAGGGTTCCACTTTAGTGTTTTTAGTCAGTTTCAAGGATCAAATATGTTCTTAGGTTAGAATTTATCCATTTTAATTGTTTTATTAATCTAACTCATCAAATTAACCATATACCCAGGTAAAATAAGAGAATAAAAATGGTGCAGGTATAATCTTGTCAGCGATTTCGGTTACAGGCAATAAAAGAAAAAGCCCAAGATAATCGAACATATTTTCTAAAGGTCACGTTGACGAAAGGTCAAACCGAGGTGTATAAAATGTTATTGGCGTGTATCATATAAACAAATGATTTTACTCAGTATATTGTTTTTATACATAATTGTTTTTATTTTCTTCCAGCTGACAACAGGGTTTTAAAGATACAACTGCCATATATATATGCATATCATGACATTTTATTTTAATGATTTAACAACTCTATTCTGACCTCGTATCATCTCAGAGGGAAAAGATTACCACAGCAAGATGTTCCATACATGTTTATAAAGTATTGTCGTCTACGAACGACAAAGAGGTGGTGTCTGTACTACATAAGTCATGCAAGAAATACTGATCAGTCTAAAGAGGAGTCTTTTCTAAAGCATTTTTTCCTTCATCAAACTATTTCAATTTCTGAATAATCACAAATCATAATAATTATTATTATCAAATTTGTCTTTATGATATCCTCTTAAGGAAAAAAGCATGGCAAGAAAATGTCGACCATGCAATGTGCCATGCATTTCTTTGTTACTTACACAAAGCCAAAATCCATATAATAACCAAACTAATGTAGATTAGATGTTTGTTGTATCCTTTTGGGGTTTATTTTCATTGGGGATACATTAAAACCTAACAACATCATGTCTTAGGCCCGGTTTTTGTCGGGTTCATGTTGTTCGACTTTTAGTTTTATGGGTATGTTTTGTAGATCATTGTTTGTTCTTTTGTACTTTATTTTTTGGCCATTTTGTTGTCTGTTCTTCATCGATTTACAGATTCTGATTACCCCTTTGGTATATTTAAACTCTTCCTGGTAACCTTTCTATAATTTTTGACCGTCCAGCCATATGCAAGACAGTTGAATATATTAACCAATCGGACAACAGCTCTTGGCGTGTACACGGTTTTAAAAGTAAACCCATTGCTGATTGGTCAGTCGAAAATATGAACCCTGACATGATGTTGTATTGCAAAGACAAAATGTAAAAACGGAAGGTACAACAGACACCTTTTTAATTAGATTGTACCTGTATTAAGAGGTCACCTTTGGGACAAAGAAAAAGTGGCCTTTTATGACAGGTGACCTCTTAAAAGAGGTTCAGTTCATATGAAATTTTCTATGGCATGACAAGAAAAAGTGACCTTTTAATACAGGTGACTGCTTAATAGAGGTGACCTTATGTGCAGGTTTGACTGTATTATTACTGGCATTGTATATTGTTTGTATATTAATCTAGGATGATCTGAATTCCAATATGTAAACTATGTAAACAATGTAGTGCTGTTCAAAGCTTTAATGTCTTATTATGTTATTTAGTCAACATTGTGTGAACTTTCTTTTAATTTCTAAATAGTGTACAATGATACATAATTTATAGCTGCCGAACCGTAGCCCTTTATGGTCCTTTTTTTTTTTTTTTTTTTTCTTCAGGTTTTCTCCTGATACTCCGGTTTCCTACACCAAAAAAAAAGGGAAAAAGAGAGGACCATAAAGGGCTACAGTTCCGCAGCTACATAATTTAATGTCAAGAGCACCTTGATTTTGTATTCTCCCCTTTTTCACAATTGCATATCAGCATTATTCATTTGTTGTTTGTATCTACTTCTAACTTTTCTCATATTAATATTCTCTAATAAATATTTTGACCAACATAAACTGAATGTTGATAACTTGATTGATAAATGTTTTGAGGGTTGTTTCGATTTAAATAAAATTGTACTCCAAGTTTAAGATGGCCACCTGTTCTAAATATCTTGAATTTTTCGAAAATCTGTCAATTATGTCCCTTTGCTCAAATTCTGAAATTTGATTCGTTTTAGCTTAGCAAAAATATGTCCAAAATTCTTCTGTAAAACACCTGTTGGTTTACACTAAAACCCAGTCAAAGGGAACAGTGATGGCAAAATATTGTCTGATCGCTTTTTTGTTGTTGTGTGTTTACATGTATCTTTGTATGTCTCCAATCATTTCAATCATTGTATTAAATTGTTTGCCCCTTGTGGGACCTTGATTGGCAATGCAAAATTTGTATTCTTATTAGTACAAATATTTTTTAATCCTGTGTCAGATGTAGCGAATTAATTTCTGTTATAAAGAATATGGTTTGAAGAGTTCTATTTATGATGCAATACTTGTGTGTCCCCATGTGTTAATTACTTTAATTGTTAAGGAACATATCGTTCTTGTTCTTGTAAATGTAATTTGAAACATGCCATATTGAAATGTAGTCCAGTTTTATTTTTGCCTTCCAAATTTTAAACATTTTAAATTTTTGAGTATTATTTGTTTATTTGTTTGTTTGTCTTAGTTATGGCATTGTTTTTTTTTTGGTTGTATTTTCATGATTATTGCATAATTGGTAGTGATATTAAATTATACAATGCCAAACTAAATCAAATATGAAGCAGTGGTTATATTCCCGGTGTGATTATGATTGCCACAGACAGGTCCCATTCTTTTTTAATTGTCAAGACATTGAGGGGCCGTCGTGGTCGTCATTGTATGGTAGTTGGATTTACAACTACCTAATAAATCAGTGCCTATCACCACTAATGTTGTGAGTTCGAATCCCGCTCAGGCGACGTGTACTGGATACAACAGTATATGGTAAAGTTTGTCAGTGACGTGCGGTATGGGGGTGGTTTTCTCCTGATACTCCGGTTTCCTACACCAATAAAACTGACCGCCACGATATAGCTGAAATATTGTTGAAAGTGGTGCTAAGTACCATAACCCTAACCCTTACCCAAGACATTGAAAAAAAAACTCGACGTATTCGAACATTCCTTTTTAGATATAAATGCCTTATTTTAATATTCTAATGACTATAATTTAACTCGTGCTGTCTATGTGGTTATAATTAAGGTTCCCAGACAACTACCTAACCCAGAGGCCGAATGTTTCATCGGTCAGGTCCTTATATCTGTCGGGACGGGCTATCCTTCCTCATACTGCCTAGTTGTCATGATATAGTCATAAAATTGCTAAATATGACAATAAATGCAAATGAAAATTATCCCCTTTTTATATATTTAACTAGAATATCTACTTATAAAAACGAAATATCAGATTTTAATTTTTCATTGACATCATTTTTCGAATCATTGTTATCTACAGCACGAATCAAAGAATTAATTCCTGTCAACTAATCAAGCAGTAAGCTGACATATAGCTTTGAGATTTTGTCTTATACTGGCTTATGTTAAAGAGAATTTATTTTCATGTAAATCAATTTACTGTTTTGTTATAAGAAATAAATTAAAATTAACATAGTTTATGTACTTTGATATCCATGGTTACCTACAGCTGGTAACTAGATTAACACCACGTGGCACCCACTAGTGGAGCAGGAACTGCCTACCCTTCTGGAGCACCTGAGTTCACCTCCGGTTTTTTGTAGGGTTCGTGTTACTCGATCTTTTAGCCATTGTATTGTCTGTCCTTCTTCGATTTACGGATTCTGATAACCACTTTGGTATCTTCAAATTCTTGTAATATATCATTCTATTGAAAGCACTTTATGACGGCATCATTTCACTAAGATGTTGGGCCGATAAAACTAGTTTAACCTCGACGAGTATTTGTAGATCAGTAAGTTTATAGCTGGTCACCATGGAAATGGTAAAAACATTTAAATGGGAAAGTTTCAAGCTTAGAACTTCAGTAGTAAAATCACAGGAATTTGAAAATATATCAAGATACCACTATATTTATTCACAGGCACTTGACCGATGGACCTTAATTTCCCCGTGTTTGCCACGGTGGTACGTATTTTCAGGGCTAGTAGCGATGTAGGGCCTCTAATTCTGGGTCCTGGGTCCACACGAATACTAGAAATAAACACAAGGTAAGCAACAAAATGGCGGGGTACTGCTAAATTTCTTATTATTGTCGATTTCCCTGATTTCTGAAAAATAAACGGATGGAATGCACTAATCTTGTGGACCACCATCAGTATTCGTGTGGACCCAGGACCCAGAAATAGAGGCCCTACATCGTTACTAGCCCTGAAAATACGTACCCCCGTGGCAAACACGGGGAAATTAAAGTCCATCGGTCAAGTGCCTGTGTATTTATTTGATAAAAGTTAAGGCTGTTAACAGCCAATGGAAAAAAACTTACTCCTATTTATTTAAAAAAACCCCCATTATAATTATTTTCCCATTGTAGGGGGCTGTTGGTATCGGGTCCGTTCGCCATAAATACACATTCGCCCTGGGTCCCTTCGTCCTGGGTTCGTTCGCCCTAAAAGTGGGTCCGTTCGCCCCGATAATTAAAAGGAATTTTAATGAACATACGTGTATTTGATATACACTTTAATGTTTCATTTAGTTCAACTCCGCCACTTTTTTTTTTATTAACGTGTATGTACCAAGCCAGCAAAGTGTGCAGTCATGTATTTTGTGTGTTAGTTGGTTTCGATTATGCCTTTTTCTACAATTTCTCAATTGGATATTGGAAATGTTCCGACAGTATGGTATTTTTTTTTTCTTCATTTTATTAGTTTTACGAGTTTTTCAAATGAAGGGAAATATGGGTTATAGTGACCTCGATTGTATGGTAGATTTACATCTATTTATACATCAGTGCCCAATAAAAGTAACTATCATGATACTAGTAAATGTTGTTGAAAACGTCGTTAAGTTGACATATTCACAATCTGAATCTAGGTTTTCGATTGATTGAGTGATTGATTTTTCTTAGCGTGCAGCGAGCAGTATTTCAGATATTATAAGGACAAGAACAATTTCAATAATGAATAGAAATGAGGGAATGGATGGGCCTACAGGGCCAACGACTTTTGAATGTCACTCAAAAGGTACGGACAGTTGGGTAGGGACGTTAAGGTTATTCTTTTGCAGCAGCTACAATCTGCCTACTTTTTTTTCGAACTCTACAGAAGATGTCTTTAGCGTGCAGCTAGCGTGGCACACTCTAAGCACATTACCCACTAGGGTCCCCGGTCAGGTTTTCCGTTTCCCCTCTTATTCGCAACCCGGGACGTGCTGAGCAGCTCTGTGGGTTTGAGCCCTGGGAACCTTTACCAGTACCCAGTAGTTTTGGGAAGGTTATTTTGTTCATACATGTATACATAATGTGAAAAGATATGTTGAGAGAAAAGTAAAATAACAATTATAGTGAACAGCACAAATATCAGTATACATGGACGATACAACGTCAGTCAACAATCGTAACTACTCTGCCATTCTCGCTACCCTGCAAATAACCTCGTACGTACATAGTAGAAATTCTTCTTAAATTGTTCGCCGGAAGATAAGTTAAATTAAGCCGCACAAAAATATAGTCCACGAAAATCCAACATGGAAGACATACTAAGTAAAATCTAATCATGCAAAACTAATTGAAATATAGAAAATTGCTTAAAATATAACTTTATCAAACTTTCAGGTAACTGACATGTGAAAAGTAGTGCGATTCAGACGCCTAATGCATACCAGGTTATTTGCAGGGTAGCGAGAATGGCCCAGTAGTTACGATTGCGCCAGTCAAATTATGAAATACTAATAAGAGAAAACAGTGCATGAAAAGTGTGAAGATATCAAAGGGGTATCAGTATCCATAAATCGAAGAAGATGATTGGTTTGGTTTATGGTGTTGAACGCCACTTTCAACAATATTTCATTAATTGAAGAAGAACTGACAATGCAACGGCCAAAAGAAAATAGACAAAAGGACAAACAATGATCTACAAAACATACACATAAAACTAGTACAGATTGAGGAATACGAACGAACCCACTAAAACGGGGACGCTACGGAAGGGTTAGCAATTCCTGCTCCAATAGTGACACCTGTCGTGTTACTGATAAACTACACTGCTAAAGCATCACATGGAAAAAACACTGCAAATATCACAATCCGGAAAAAACATATAATGCCAAGTCAGCAAATCCAAAGTGTACATTAGAGGGAACATTAAAAATAATACAATGTGGATAAATAATACACCATCCACCAAACGAAAATGTTAATCAGAAGAACAGTATAAATGTTACTATTCTCATAGACAATACAACACCCGTCATACCGTGTTTAGTTCCGTGTTGTGATGTCCACTGCAATTTCCGCTTAAAAACGATGTACGGTTCGTATTTACCCCCATTTGTTATTTGTATTTATTTACGTATACTGCTGTCCACGACATTTCCCATATCAGATTATGTTCGTGTCGTTTAACAATAGCACGACGGGTTTCACTAGTGGAGCAGAAACCTCCAGAGCACTGTTCGTGTTGCTCGATCTTTAGTTTTCTGTGTAGTGTTTTGTTTATCATTGTTTGTCCTTTCTGTCATTTTTCGTGTGGTCATTGTATTGTCTGTCCTTCGATATACGGTTTCTGATTACCCATTTTGTTTTCAACAAACTTTCCTGGCAATTCTCATTAGAGCGGAAAGTATTTATCACATTGCTGGAATAACCTTCATCAGGTACGCTCATAGACAAAAGATTGGAAAGCTATATAATTTAAAATGCAATGGGAGCAAGTACACCAAATGGTCCCAACAAGATTGCCAAATATCAAAAATGGTTACCTACTAATTGTAGTTCAGTCCCGATATAGTATTCAAGAAAAGTTGGGTGCCCGGGTGGCTCAATGAGTTAGGTCTAACAGCTGATACAAGCATATCACCAATACGGCGTGGGTTCGCGCCCAGCTTTGTAAATTACAAAAAAGGTGCACTCGACTCGTAGCCGCAAGTGATAAAGTTTACCAGTTGCTTGTCCAGGGTCGGTGGTTCTCTCCGGGTACTCCGGCTTCCTCCACCACTAAAACTGGTCGCCATGATATAACTGAAATACTGATGAAAGTGGCGTTAAACACCAAAAATCAAATCAAATCAAATCAAGAAAAGTTGGAAGATACAAAGGTGGTTAACAGAAGCAGTGAATCGAAGGAGAGACAATACAATGACCAAATGAAAAGGGACAAAAGGACAAACACAAACACTTCACAGAAAACTAAAGATCAAGTAAGACATGCCCAACTAAAAACCGGAGGAAGAAATCATGTGCTCCAGAAAGGCTAGCGTGGTGTTACTGTTAAACGACATCATCTGATAAGGAAATCGAGTTGGGCACCATTTTATGTAAATAAATACAAGCAAAATAAATAAAGCATAAAACCCTTTACCCCCCTTTGTCAACAGTCGTCAATGTGTATCAGCCATCATAAAAGAAGAAACACAAAGAGAGCAAAAGTTGACCGAATAAGCAAAACTTGCATCGTCATGAAGTAATTGTGATTACGTCTCATGTACTACACGACACGTGACATACACATATTAGACTAGCTGGTTTGTTAGTAATTTATTCTACATTTTGCAATATTATCGTCTCCTTTCTAAGACTGTCTTCAAAGTGTGCTATCACTTTTACTCAATTCTAATCACATTGGCTGGTCACGTCATATATCTGCTCGTGGAGGAAATAAATTTCACAACACTGGTTCACCCTGAAAGTACAAAATTAGTCAGGTTAGATTTTAATATTTTTTAAAGTCATTGCCTTTATCACACAAAGATGTATCGAGTAGACCTCCGATTGGAAAGGTTTGAACACACCAACAAGGGTAATCAAATCGAATGACAGACAATACAATTGCCAAAAGAAAAAGGACACACACAAAAAACAAAAAAAATTCGGGTGATCTCGGGTGCTCCGGAAGGGTAGGCATTCCTTTTCTTCTGTCAGGAACTTCTTTCCCTTCCGAACACCTGATTTCACCCCCGATTTTTAGTGGGGTTCGTGTTGCTCCATCTTTAGTTTTCTTGACAAGAATGTCCGTCTAAGAGAATTTAAATGTTCATTAGAATTTGAATATAATATTTTAGTGGAGTTTCAATATTTACATTGGTGTAACATTGCTTAAATTTATGTTGCAATCATATATAGTAACCATTGATATCTATTTCATTTATGACATCTCAATTAGTCAAATTCGTACGGAACAAGTCCGATACGATCTCGGAATTAGATATCCATTGTCAACTTCCGATGAAAGAATGGAAAGCATGTTATGATAGTTAAACGGTATTATTAACATTGCAATTAAGGTCAACAGCTTAATCACACCTATCTGTTGTATTTGCAGTCTCTGTTATACATACACCATGCCCTTACTCGTTTTAAATTCGCTTGTGACACTTGTCAATGTCTGTTGAGATTATGCCATTGGACCTGCATCATTTAATGCGAAGATGTAATCTCTCCAATAGAGTGGCTGCAACATCTTTTTTTAAGGGACAATATAATTATGTTTTGCAAAACAAACTATATATATCCTACACCTTGCTCATATTAAACACTGATACGATTTTTTTGCTCAAAAATACATAACAATATCAAACTGTAATTTACTATGTCTATGTTCTGAATGTTTTATAAATTTGGAAACTTTTTACCAGGTATGCACCGGAAAGTAAACATCAGTACGTTGATGGTTTTCCATAACCAAAGAAGAACAAATTATCCACGTTGACAGTCTAAAGAACCATTGTGCCTCAAAGTAGCCGTTAATAGGTCCTGATTGACTGAGTGGTTTAAAAATATTGACATCTGACCACAGGCTTAACATCGCTATTCTCTGTCACAAATCAATTTTCCAAAACATTGTACATATTTTATTATATGGCTTGCATTGGAAATCCCAAGGTACAGTGAAATTGTCTAAATCGAACCTCCATTGGATTTTTAGTGTTAGGAATAGTCAGGTGTTTATTGCTATTATATTTTATCTGTGTTATAGGAGTAATGACTATAAATTCTTGTCCATGTAACCAAAAAGAAAAACGGAAACCATATTTGATCCCAGAAGTGAGGAAAAAATGTAATTTAATCAAATCAGAAATCTTGCATGACACGATTTTAGTGAGTCCTGTTTATAGTCACTTAAAAAAAAGGTGAATTTTCTTATAATAGCTCTAGTCCAAAACAACTTGGTGTAGAAAAAACATCTATTCAGTCAATTTGGATAACAAAAAAGTGGATATATTAAAAATTACGAAATTAATAATATGCCAGGTTCTTCAAAACAACTTCACCATACTTTTCAGGGACAGAAATTAACAGGGGCCCAGTCGCCCCTAGATTTTGGTCTGGGCTACTGAACTTTTACCTATAATTTAGTTAAACATATAGACATTTTTTAATCAAAAATCTTGTCTGGGCTACCAGCTTGAACTTCCCAATTTCTATCCCTGCTTTTCACAATCAATAAATCAACACACATGTAACACCTTGAATTTTGAATGGTTTAATGATGCAGTAGAATATTGTAGTTATGTCAGGGGCTGGAGAATTATTTTGTAAGTCACTTACCCTAGGAAAAGTGAAATAAAAAAAAAAAAACTTTTCTTTTCAAATGTCTACTTTCCCATTGAGGCTTGCAAAGTGTGGTGACATGTCTATCAACGGACTGTTGTTTCAGTGAGCTAGCACTATAAAAATCGAACAATGTGTGTTGGTCTAGTACAAAGCAGAGCTTATCATCATCTCATTGAAAATTAACTTGTTCTCGCCATGATATAGCTAAGAAATTGCGGAGTTTGCGTTATTAGTTAAGCAACAATCACTCACTCACTCTATACAGAACAAGGATCTGACTTACAGTGCTTTCCCAAAAATGGCAAAATAAAAACTTCAGGACAGGCACTGAAAATTGGGGTAGCTTGGGTTATCAGAAAAGAAAGTATTTTTTTGTCTTGCATCCAATTATAATTTTTTTTAAATGATATGTCTTTTTTTAATTCACAGGCATTCAACAACTGAACTGATAGCTTATTAAAGGACACTGACATCACAGAAATATATTTGTTTGAAGAAAAGAAAACTATGGAAACAATAGATGAATAATTCATAAATCAATTAATTAGGACAGAAATGGCTTCCTCAAGTTTCGGGTCTCAGAGTGGATCGCCAGATGATGTGCCAAAATTTATGTCTATATTATCTGGAGAATGGATGACGATACCATCCGATGCACGCCATGGAAAATGTCGCAGCGTGAGCGATTTTGAGAAATTGAACAGAGTCGGGGAAGGAACATATGGGATAGTTTATAGAGCACGAGATAGGAGATCTAATTCTATCGTCGCCTTAAAGAAAATGAGGATGGAAAAGGAAAAAAGTGGTATACCTATTAGTGGCCTCCGTGAAATAAACATTCTGTTGAATCTCCGTCATGACAATATCGTTGAAATGACAGAAGTTGTCGTAGGGCGAAGTCTAGAAAGTATATTTTTAGTAATGGAATACTGTGAACAGGATTTGGCCTCGTTACTGGACAATATGTCTGCACCCTTTACAGAGGCTCAAGTTAAATGTATAATGATACAGCTGTTAAAAGGTCTGCGATATCTACATGAAAATTTTATTATCCACAGAGATCTCAAAGTATCAAATTTACTAATGACTGATAAAGGTTGTGTCAAAATAGCCGATTTCGGGCTCGCCAGAAAGTATGCATTCCCCGTAGAACCAATGACTCCACAGGTAGTCACGTTATGGTACAGGGCACCTGAACTCTTACTCGGATCCAAGAAACATACAACTACGCTTGACATGTGGTCAACTGGTTGTATTTTTGGCGAGTTGCTTGCCCACAAACCGCTATTACCTGGACGTTCAGAGATACATCAACTTGAGCTTATTATAGAATTATTTGGAACACCGAGTGAAGTCATCTGGCCTGGTTTTAATGATTTGCCCGGTATGGCCGATATAAATCTAAAGAAACAGCCATATAACAATGTGCGTCATACTTTCCCATGGTTGACTGACGCGGGAATAAGATTACTTAATTTGTTATTCATGTACGATCCGGACAAGCGAGGTTCAGCCGAAGATGTCCTAGATATCTCATACTTCAAGGAACAGCCATACCCCTGCGATGTGGAATTTATGCCATCTTTTCCACACCATAGATTGAAGAGAAAGGATGAAGGAAAGACAAATGATTGAATACAAATATTTAGAAAATGTCATGCTTGATGTCATATGATAACATGGAAAATGTCACGCTTGATGTCACACAACCATGATGGCATGCAGTCTGCCAAAAACATTTTGACAAACTAGCCCGAACAATATTTTTAGAAGATTTTTTTCTATTGGATTAAGCAAATTAATTGCAATTTTTACTACACCAAGCAAATTTGTTTACTAGACTGGGGCTGAAATATGATAATCATTGACATGGGTTCTGGACATGTACATTTGTTCTGGAATTCAACAGATTTACAATGGCAGGAAGGAGTTTTTATACGAAATGTTTGACTGTCAAACAAATTTCGTGTACATTAATTGAAATAAAAATCTACCAGTTAATTGTAACTATGCTGTTCAAGAATTGTCTTATTTCTCACTAGTATATGTAGGTTTGTGGTTAAATATCATGATATAATTTTAAGAATGCATAAAGGATGAAACTACTATCATAATTTGTATGACAATAAGAAACACAAAAAATTACAACTATCTATGCAATCTATGCCTATCACCACTAAAGTTTTGAGTTCAAATCCCGCTCATGGCGAGGTGTACTCGATACATTACAACATTATGTGATAAAGTTTGTCAATGACTTGTGTCAGGTCAATGGTTTTCTCTGGGTACTCTTGTTTCCTCCACCAATAATACTAACTGCCACGATATAACTGAAATATTGTTGAAAGTGGTGTTTAACACCATAATCATAACCACAGAAACAAAAATATGATAAATAAACTAAAATAATAGTGCTAAAGGTACTATAGCTCAACTCTCACATTATACATTACAGTAAAACAAAATGGCTGCTCGATCTTCAAGTAGGAAACACACATTGAAAAAGTTTGAAGATACCAAAGAGGTAATCAAGGGCCGTAAATCGTAGAAAGACGGACAATACAATGGCCAAAACTGAAAAGGGCAAAAGGACCAACAATCGACACAAAGCATTACATAGAAAACTAAAGATTGAGCAACACAAATCCATTAATTAGCGGAGATGAATTCATGTGCTCAGAAGAATAAGCAGTTCCTGCTCCACTGCTGCCGCCCATAATTTTTTAGACTTGAACTTGTTTTTTAACCCACATTTGTCACTGTGATTCAGCTCACAAGGAAATTTAAGGCTCTTTGGACAATTTCTGTCAAGTCGAAGCAAATTGGTATCTGTTGCTTTTCTGCTTAGCAAAGTTCAATTTGCTGTGGATAATATGTTATGTCTCCCTGGGGACTTTTTTCAGTGAACTAGCCCCCCAAGCCTAGCCTGTTACACAGCAAAAGGGTGAAAAAGAGACCAGTAGACATATATATTCTAAACAAATATATTCTAGTTCTAAATTTAAAAATTGGTGTAATTTCTTTTAACTTAAGCGGATCTATATACAAGGGAAACTTATACTTGGGTCAGTCAGATTCATATATCATATTTCTATTGCAACTTCCTCAAATAAAGTATACTGAATTTGATAGTTTAGAATTGGAGTGAGTGATTGTTATTTAATGCCAACTCAGCAATTTTGCAGCTATATCATGGAGGGAACAAGTTAATTTTCAATGAGATGATGATTAGGTTCACAAGATTTTTATAGTGCTAGCTCATTGAAATAACAGTCCGCAGATAGACATGTCGCCCAACTAACACATTATATTATCATAATTCTGAGCCATGCAACCAGTCTGCTCTTTCTTCTTAATGCTGTGTGCTTAATGGAGAAGCAACAAGTACCAATTTTATAGTCTTTGGTTTGACCCGATCGGGGCTCGAACCTACAATCTACAACACTCGAGGCAAGCATGCTAACCATCACACCACCGTTTAGAACTGGAAGTCTTTAGAGTAATTGCTAATTGTTTATAGCCAAGGGGTGTTAAAATGATGATTAAAGTTGTGATTATGTTCCAAATTCTTCTATCTATTACAAGTTTTATTTGTAATTTTTAGATCAGGATGCTTTCTTCACAACTAGTTTCATATCTTCACCGCTTCATGAAGAAGAGTTTGAAGATGCCAAAAGGATAATCAGAATCTGTAAATTGAAGGACAGACAATACAATGGCCAAAAGAAAAAGACAAACAATGATATACAAAACATACACATAAAACTAAAGATTTGAGATGAACTCGGGTAATCAGTCCATTCTCAAATAATGATTGTATTTAATAGGTTAACCCTTATAATCATAAAAGGTATGTTTTTATAGCAATAAATATGCTGCATAATAAAGTCTATATGTAAGAATGTTGATGACACAAAAATGTAGATATTGAATTTAGCACGCACGACACGTTTCTGGAATAAGTTACGCTCATAATAAAAAAAATTGAAAGCCAAATAATTCAAAAGTCTGGGAGCAAGAAAAACAGGGGACAGAATCGACTAAGGTCATCTATGATTGAGGGAGGAGAACCAAAACAGGAGACATAATCGGCCAAGGTCATCTATGATTGAGGGAGAAGAACCTAAACAGGAGACAGAATCGGCCAAGGTCATCTATGATTGAGGGAGGAAAACCTAAACAGGAGACAGAATCAGCCAAGGTCATCTATGATTGATGGAGAAGAACCTAAACAGGAGACAGAATCGGCCAAGGTCATCTATGATTGAGGGAGAAGAACCTAAACAGGAGACAGAATCGGCTAAGGTCATCTATGATTGAGGGAGAAGAACCTAAACAGGAGACAGAATCGGCCAAGGTCATCTATGATTGAGGGAGAAGAACCTAAACAGGAGACAGAATCGGCCAAGGTCATCTATGATTGAGGGAGGAAAACCTAAACAGGAGACAGAATCGGCCAAGGTCATCTATGATTGAGGGAGAAGAACCTAAACAGGAGACATAATCGGCCAAGGTCATCTATGATTGAGGGAGAAGAACCTAAACAGGAGACAGAATCGGCCAAGGTCATCTATGAATGAGGGAGAAAAACCAAAGCAGGAGACAGAATCGGCTAAGGTCATCTATGATTGAGGGAGAAGAACCTAAACAGGAGACAGAATCAGCCAAGGTCATCTATGATTGAGGGAGAAGAACCTAAACGGGAGACAGAATCGGCCAAGGTCATCTATGATTGAGGGAGAAGAACCTAAACAGGAGACAGAATCGACCAAGGTCATCTATGATTGAGGGAGAAGAACCTAAACGGGAGACAGAATCAGCCAAGGTCATCTATGATTGAAGGAGAAGAACCTAAACAGGAGACAGAATCGGCCAAGGTCATCTATGATTGAGGGAGAAGAACCTAAACGGGAGACAGAATCGACCAAGGTCATCTATGATTGAGGGAGGAAAACCTAAACAGGAGACAGAATCGGCTAAGGTCATCTATGATTGAGGGAGGAAAACCTAAACAGGAGACAGAATCGGCTAAGGTCATCTATGATTGAGGGAAGAAAACCTAAACAGGAGACAGAATCGGCTAAGGTCATCTATGATTGAGGGAGAAAAACCAAAACAGGAGACAGAATCGGCTAAAGTCATCTATGATTGAGGGAGGAGAACCTAAGCAGGAGACAGAATCGGCTAACGTCATCTATGATTGAGGGAGGAAAACCTAAACAGGAGACAGAATCTGCTAAGGTCATCTATGATTGAGGGAGAAAACCCAAACAGGAGACAGAATCGGCTAAGGTCATCTATGATTGAGGGAGAAAAACCAAAGCAGGAGACAGAATCGGCTGAGGTCATCTATGATGAGGGAAGAAAACCTAAACAGGAGACAGAATCGGTTAAGGTCAACTATGATTGAGGGAGAAAAACCAAAGCAGGAGACAGAATCGGCTAAGGTCATCTATGATTGAGGGAGGAAAACCTAAACAAGAGACAGAATCGGCCAAGGTCATCTATGATTGAGGGAGAAAAACCAAAACAGGAGACAGAATCGGCTAAAGTCATCTATGATTGAGGGAGGAGAACCTAAGCAGGAGACAGAATCGGCTAACGTCATCTATGATTGAGGGAGGAAAACCTAAACAGGAGACAGAATCGGCTAAGGTCATCTATGATTGAGGGAGAAGAACCTAAACAGGAGACATAATTGGCCATGGTCATCTATGATTGAGGGAGGAGAACCTAAACAGGAGACAGAATCGGCTGAGGTCATCTATGATTGAGGGAGGAGAACCTAAACAGGAGACAGAATCGGCTGAGATCATCTATGATTGAGGGAGAAGAACCTAAACAGGAGACAGAATCGGCTGAGGTCATCTATGATTGAGGGAGGAGAACCTAAACAGGAGACAGAATCGGCCAAGGTCATCTATGATTGAGGGAGAAGAACCAAAACAGGAGACAGAATCGGCCAAGGTCATCTATGATTGAGGGAGAAGAACCAAAACAGGAGACAGAATCGGCTGAGGTCATCTATGATTGAGGGAGGAGAACCTAAACAGGAGACAGAATCGGCTAAGGTCATCTATGATTGAGGGAGGAAAACCTAAACAGGAGACAGAATCAGCCAAGGTCATCTATGATTGATGGAGAAGAACCTAAACAGGAGACAGAATCGGCCAAGGTCATCTATGATTGAGGGAGAAGAACCTAAACAGGAGACAGAATCGGCCAAGGTCATCTATGATTGAGGGAGAAGAACCTAAACAGGAGACAGAATCGGCCAAGGTCATCTATGATTGAGGGAGAAGAACCTAAACAGGAGACAGAATCGGCCAAGGTCATCTATGATTGAGTGAGGAAAACCTAAACAGGAGACAGAATCGGCCAAGGTCATCTATGATTGAGGGAGAAGAACCTAAACAGGAGACATAATCGGCCAAGGTCATCTATGATTGAGGGAGAAGAACCTAAACAGGAGACAGAATCAGCTACGGTAATCTATGATTAAGGGAGGAAAACCTAAACAGGAGACAGAATCGGCTAAGGTCATCTATGATTGAGGGAGAAGAACCTAAACAGGAGACAGAATCGACCAAGGTCATCTATGATTGAGGGAGAAGAACCTAAACGGGAGACAGAATCAGCCAAGGTCATCTATGATTGAGGGAGAAGAACCTAAACAGGAGACAGAATCGGCCAAGGTAATCTATGATTGAGGGAGAAGAACCTAAACAGGAGACAGAATCGACCAAGGTCATCTATGATTGAGGGAGAAGAACCTAAACGGGAGACAGAATCAGCCAAGGTCATCTATGATTGAGGGAGAAGAACCTAAACAGGAGACAGAATCGGCCAAGGTCATCTATGATTGAGGGAGAAGAACCTAAACGGGAGACAGAATCGACCAAGGTCATCTATGATTGAGGGAGGAAAACCTAAACAGGAGACATAATCGGCTAAGGTCATCTATGATTGAGGGAGGAAAACCTAAACAGGAGACAGAATCGACCAAGGTCATCTATGATTGAGGGAGAAGAACCTAAACAGGAGACAGAATCAGCCAAGGTCATCTATGATTGAGGGAGAAGAACCTAAACGGGAGACAGAATCGGCCAAGGTCATCTATGATTGAGGGAGAAGAACCTAAACAGGAGACAGAATCGACCAAGGTCATCTATGATTGAGGGAGAAGAACCTAAACGGGAGACAGAATCAGCCAAGGTCATCTATGATTGAAGGAGAAGAACCTAAACAGGCGACAGAATCGGCCAAGGTCATCTATGATTGAGGGAGAAGAACCTAAACGGGAGACAGAATCGACCAAGGTCATCTATGATTGAGGGAGGAAAACCTAAACAGGAGACAGAATCGGCTAAGGTCATCTATGATTGAGGGAGGAAAACCTAAACAGGAGACAGAATCGGCTAAGGTCATCTATGATTGAGGGAGGAAAACCTAAACAGGAGACAGAATCGGCTAAGGTCATCTATGATTGAGGGAGGAGAACCTAAGCAGGAGACAGAATCGGCTAACGTCATCTATGATTGAGGGAGGAAAACCTAAACAGGAGACAGAATCTGCTAAGGTCATCTATGATTGAGGGAGAAAAACCCAAACAGGAGACAGAATCGGCTAAGGTCATCTATGATTGAGGGAGAAAAACCAAAGCAGGAGACAGAATCGGCTGAGGTCATCTATGATGAGGGAGGAAAACCTAAACAGGAGACAGAATCGGTTAAGGTCAACTATGATTGAGGGAGAAAAACCAAAGCAGGAGACAGATTCGGCTAAGGTCATCTATGATTGAGGGAGGAAAACCTAAACAAGAGACAGAATCGGCCAAGGTCATCTATGATTGAGGGAGAAAAACCAAAACAGGAGACAGAATCGGCTAAAGTCATCTATGATTGAGGGAGGAGAACCTAAGCAGGAGACAGAATCGGCTAACGTCATCTATGATTGAGGGAGGAAAACCTAAACAGGAGACAGAATCGGCTACGGTCATCTATGATTGAGGGAGAAGAACCTAAACAGGAGACATAATTGGCCATGGTCATCTATGATTGAGGAAGGAGAACCTAAACAGGAGACAGAATCGGCTGAGGTCATCTATGATTGAGGGAGGAGAACCTAAACAGGAGACAGAATCGGCTGAGATCATCTATGATTGAGGGAGAAGAACCTAAACAGGAGACAGAATCGGCTGAGGTCATCTATGATTGAGGGAGGAGAACCTAAACAGGAGACAGAATCGCCCAAGGTCATCTATGATTGAGGGAGAAGAACCAAAACAGGAGACAGAATCGGCCAAGGTCATCTATGATTGAGGGAGAAGAACCAAAACAGGAGACAGAATCGGCTGAGGTCATCTATGATTGAGGGAGGAGAACCTAAACAGGAGACAGAATCGGCTAAGGTCATCTATGATTGAGGGAGGAAAACCTAAACAGGAGACAGAATCGGCTAAGGTCATCTATGATTGAGGGAGAAAAACCAAAACAGGAGACAGAATCGGCTACGGTCATCTATGATTGAGGGAGGAGAACTTAAACAGGAGACAGAATCGGCTAACGTCATCTATGATTGAGGGAGAAGAACCAAAACAGGAGACAGAATCGGCCAAGGTCATCTATGATTGAGGGAGAAGAACCAAAACAGGAGACATAATCGGCTGAGGTCATCTATGATTGAGGGAGGAGAACCTAAACAGGAGACAGAATCGGCTAAGGTCATCTATGATTGAGGGAGGAAAACCTAAACAGGAGACAGAATCGGCTAAGGTCATCTATGATTGAGGGAGGAAAACCTAAACAGGAGACAGAATCAGCCAAGGTCATCTATGATTGATGGAGAAGAACCTAAACAGGAGACAGAATCGGCCAAGGTCATCTATGATTGAGGGAGAAGAACCTAAAGAGGAGACAGAATCGGCCAAGGTCATCTATAATTGAGGGAAGAAAACCTAAACAGGAGACAGAATCGGCTAAGGTCATCTATGATTGAGGGAGAAAAACCAAAACAGGAGACAGAATCGGCTAAAGTCATCTATGATTGAGGGAGGAGAACCTAAGCAGGAGACAGAATCGGCTAACGTCATCTATGATTGAGGGAGGAAAACCTAAACAGGAGACAGAATCTGCTAAGGTCATCTATGATTGAGGGAGAAAACCCAAACAGGAGACAGAATCGGCTAAGGTCATCTATGATTGAGGGAGAAAAACCAAAGCAGGAGACAGAATCGGCTGAGGTCATCTATGATGAGGGAAGAAAACCTAAACAGGAGACAGAATCGGTTAAGGTCAACTATGATTGAGGGAGAAAAACCAAAGCAGGAGACAGAATCGGCTAAGGTCATCTATGATTGAGGGAGGAAAACCTAAACAAGAGACAGAATCGGCCAAGGTCATCTATGATTGAGGGAGAAAAACCAAAACAGGAGACAGAATCGGCTAAAGTCATCTATGATTGAGGGAGGAGAACCTAAACAGGAGACAGAATCGGCTAACGTCATCTATGATTGAGGGAGGAAAACCTAAACAGGAGACAGAATCGGCTAAGGTCATCTATGATTGAGGGAGAAGAACCTAAACAGGAGACATAATTGGCCATGGTCATCTATGATTGAGGGAGGAGAACCTAAACAGGAGACAGAATCGGCTGAGGTCATCTATGATTGAGGGAGGAGAACCTAAACAGGAGACAGAATCGGCTGAGATCATCTATGATTGAGGGAGAAGAACCTAAACAGGAGACAGAATCGGCTGAGGTCATCTATGATTGAGGGAGGAGAACCTAAACAGGAGACAGAATCGGCCAAGGTCATCTATGATTGAGGGAGAAGAACCAAAACAGGAGACAGAATCGGCCAAGGTCATCTATGATTGAGGGAGAAGAACCAAAACAGGAGACAGAATCGGCTGAGGTCATCTATGATTGAGGGAGGAGAACCTAAACAGGAGACAGAATCGGCTAAGGTCATCTATGATTGAGGGAGGAAAACCTAAACAGGAGACAGAATCAGCCAAGGTCATCTATGATTGATGGAGAAGAACCTAAACAGGAGACAGAATCGGCCAAGGTCATCTATGATTGAGGGAGAAGAACCTAAACAGGAGACAGAATCGGCCAAGGTCATCTATGATTGAGGGAGAAGAACCTAAACAGGAGACAGAATCGGCCAAGGTCATCTATGATTGAGGGAGAAGAACCTAAACAGGAGACAGAATCGGCCAAGGTCATCTATGATTGAGTGAGGAAAACCTAAACAGGAGACAGAATCGGCCAAGGTCATCTATGATTGAGGGAGAAGAACCTAAACAGGAGACATAATCGGCCAAGGTCATCTATGATTGAGGGAGAAGAACCTAAACAGGAGACAGAATCAGCTACGGTAATCTATGATTAAGGGAGGAAAACCTAAACAGGAGACAGAATCGGCTAAGGTCATCTATGATTGAGGGAGAAGAACCTAAACAGGAGACAGAATCGACCAAGGTCATCTATGATTGAGGGAGAAGAACCTAAACGGGAGACAGAATCAGCCAAGGTCATCTATGATTGAGGGAGAAGAACCTAAACAGGAGACAGAATCGGCCAAGGTAATCTATGATTGAGGGAGAAGAACCTAAACAGGAGACAGAATCGACCAAGGTCATCTATGATTGAGGGAGAAGAACCTAAACGGGAGACAGAATCAGCCAAGGTCATCTATGATTGAGGGAGAAGAACCTAAACAGGAGACAGAATCGGCCAAGGTCATCTATGATTGAGGGAGAAGAACCTAAACGGGAGACAGAATCGACCAAGGTCATCTATGATTGAGGGAGGAAAACCTAAACAGGAGACATAATCGGCTAAGGTCATCTATGATTGAGGGAGGAAAACCTAAACAGGAGACAGAATCGACCAAGGTCATCTATGATTGAGGGAGAAGAACCTAAACAGGAGACAGAATCAGCCAAGGTCATCTATGATTGAGGGAGAAGAACCTAAACGGGAGACAGAATCGGCCAAGGTCATCTATGATTGAGGGAGAAGAACCTAAACAGGAGACAGAATCGACCAAGGTCATCTATGATTGAGGGAGAAGAACCTAAACGGGAGACAGAATCAGCCAAGGTCATCTATGATTGAAGGAGAAGAACCTAAACAGGCGACAGAATCGGCCAAGGTCATCTATGATTGAGGGAGAAGAACCTAAACGGGAGACAGAATCGACCAAGGTCATCTATGATTGAGGGAGGAAAACCTAAACAGGAGACAGAATCGGCTAAGGTCATCTATGATTGAGGGAGGAAAACCTAAACAGGAGACAGAATCGGCTAAGGTCATCTATGATTGAGGGAGGAAAACCTAAACAGGAGACAGAATCGGCTAAGGTCATCTATGATTGAGGGAGGAGAACCTAAGCAGGAGACAGAATCGGCTAACGTCATCTATGATTGAGGGAGGAAAACCTAAACAGGAGACAGAATCTGCTAAGGTCATCTATGATTGAGGGAGAAAAACCCAAACAGGAGACAGAATCGGCTAAGGTCATCTATGATTGAGGGAGAAAAACCAAAGCAGGAGACAGAATCGGCTGAGGTCATCTATGATGAGGGAGGAAAACCTAAACAGGAGACAGAATCGGTTAAGGTCAACTATGATTGAGGGAGAAAAACCAAAGCAGGAGACAGATTCGGCTAAGGTCATCTATGATTGAGGGAGGAAAACCTAAACAAGAGACAGAATCGGCCAAGGTCATCTATGATTGAGGGAGAAAAACCAAAACAGGAGACAGAATCGGCTAAAGTCATCTATGATTGAGGGAGGAGAACCTAAGCAGGAGACAGAATCGGCTAACGTCATCTATGATTGAGGGAGGAAAACCTAAACAGGAGACAGAATCGGCTACGGTCATCTATGATTGAGGGAGAAGAACCTAAACAGGAGACATAATTGGCCATGGTCATCTATGATTGAGGAAGGAGAACCTAAACAGGAGACAGAATCGGCTGAGGTCATCTATGATTGAGGGAGGAGAACCTAAACAGGAGACAGAATCGGCTGAGATCATCTATGATTGAGGGAGAAGAACCTAAACAGGAGACAGAATCGGCTGAGGTCATCTATGATTGAGGGAGGAGAACCTAAACAGGAGACAGAATCGCCCAAGGTCATCTATGATTGAGGGAGAAGAACCAAAACAGGAGACAGAATCGGCCAAGGTCATCTATGATTGAGGGAGAAGAACCAAAACAGGAGACAGAATCGGCTGAGGTCATCTATGATTGAGGGAGGAGAACCTAAACAGGAGACAGAATCGGCTAAGGTCATCTATGATTGAGGGAGGAAAACCTAAACAGGAGACAGAATCGGCTAAGGTCATCTATGATTGAGGGAGAAAAACCAAAACAGGAGACAGAATCGGCTACGGTCATCTATGATTGAGGGAGGAGAACTTAAACAGGAGACAGAATCGGCTAACGTCATCTATGATTGAGGGAGAAGAACCAAAACAGGAGACAGAATCGGCCAAGGTCATCTATGATTGGGGGAGAAGAACCAAAACAGGAGACATAATCGGCTGAGGTCATCTATGATTGAGGGAGGAGAACCTAAACAGGAGACAGAATCGGCTAAGGTCATCTATGATTGAGGGAGGAAAACCTAAACAGGAGACAGAATCGGCTAAGGTCATCTATGATTGAGGGAGGAAAACCTAAACAGGAGACAGAATCAGCCAAGGTCATCTATGATTGATGGAGAAGAACCTAAACAGGAGACAGAATCGGCCAAGGTCATCTATGATTGAGGGAGAAGAACCTAAACAGGAGACAGAATCGGCCAAGGTCATCTATGATTGAGGGAGAAGAACCTAAACAGGAGACAGAATCGGCCAAGGTCATCTATGATTGAGTGAGGAAAACCTAAACAGGAGACAGAATCGGCCAAGGTCATCTATGATTGAGGGAGAAGAACCTAAACAGGAGACATAATCGGCCAAGGTCATCTATGATTGAGGGAGAAGAACCTAAACAGGAGACAGAATCAGCTACGGTAATCTATGATTAAGGGAGGAAAACCTAAACAGGAGACAGAATCGGCTAAGGTCATCTATGATTGAGGGAGAAGAACCTAAACAGGAGACAGAATCGACCAAGGTCATCTATGATTGAGGGAGAAGAACCTAAACGGGAGACATAATCAGCCAAGGTCATCTATGATTGAGGGAGAAGAACCTAAACAGGAGACAGAATCGGCCAAGGTAATCTATGATTGAGGGAGAAGAACCTAAACAGGAGACAGAATCGACCAAGGTCATCTATGATTGAGGGAGAAGAACCTAAACGGGAGACAGAATCAGCCAAGGTCATCTATGATTGAGGGAGAAGAACCTAAACAGGAGACAGAATCGGCCAAGGTCATCTATGATTGAGGGAGAAGAACCTAAACGGGAGACAGAATCGACCAAGGTCATCTATGATTGAGGGAGGAAAACCTAAACAGGAGACATAATCGGCTAAGGTCATCTATGATTGAGGGAGGAAAACCTAAACAGGAGACAGAATCGACCAAGGTCATCTATTATTGAGGGAGAAGAACCTAAACAGGAGACAGAATCAGCCAAGGTCATCTATGATTGAGGGAGAAGAACCTAAACGGGAGACAGAATCGGCCAAGGTCATCTATGATTGAGGGAGAAGAACCTAAACAGGAGACAGAATCGACCAAGGTCATCTATGATTGAGGGAGAAGAACCTAAACGGGAGACAGAATCAGCCAAGGTCATCTATGATTGAAGGAGAAGAACCTAAACAGGCGACAGAATCGGCCAAGGTCATCTATGATTGAGGGAGAAGAACCTAAACGGGAGACAGAATCGACCAAGGTCATCTATGATTGAGGGAGGAAAACCTAAACAGGAGACAGAATCGGCTAAGGTCATCTATGATTGAGGGAGGAAAACCTAAACAGGAGACAGAATCGGCTAAGGTCATCTATGATTGAGGGAGGAAAACCTAAACAGGAGACAGAATCGGCTAAGGTCATCTATGATTGAGGGAGGAGAACCTAAGCAGGAGACAGAATCGGCTAACGTCATCTATGATTGAGGGAGGAAAACCTAAACAGGAGACAGAATCTGCTAAGGTCATCTATGATTGAGGGAGAAAAACCCAAACAGGAGACAGAATCGGCTAAGGTCATCTATGATTGAGGGAGAAAAACCAAAGCAGGAGACAGAATCGGCTGAGGTCATCTATGATGAGGGAGGAAAACCTAAACAGGAGACAGAATCGGTTAAGGTCAACTATGATTGAGGGAGAAAAACCAAAGCAGGAGACAGATTCGGCTAAGGTCATCTATGATTGAGGGAGGAAAACCTAAACAAGAGACAGAATCGGCCAAGGTCATCTATGATTGAGGGAGAAAAACCAAAACAGGAGACAGAATCGGCTAAAGTCATCTATGATTGAGGGAGGAGAACCTAAGCAGGAGACAGAATCGGCTAACGTCATCTATGATTGAGGGAGGAAAACCTAAACAGGAGACAGAATCGGCTACGGTCATCTATGATTGAGGGAGAAGAACCTAAACAGGAGACATAATTGGCCATGGTCATCTATGATTGAGGAAGGAGAACCTAAACAGGAGACAGAATCGGCTGAGGTCATCTATGATTGAGGGAGGAGAACCTAAACAGGAGACAGAATCGGCTGAGATCATCTATGATTGAGGGAGAAGAACCTAAACAGGAGACAGAATCGGCTGAGGTCATCTATGATTGAGGGAGGAGAACCTAAACAGGAGACAGAATCGCCCAAGGTCATCTATGATTGAGGGAGAAGAACCAAAACAGGAGACAGAATCGGCCAAGGTCATCTATGATTGAGGGAGAAGAACCAAAACAGGAGACAGAATCGGCTGAGGTCATCTATGATTGAGGGAGGAGAACCTAAACAGGAGACAGAATCGGCTAAGGTCATCTATGATTGAGGGAGGAAAACCTAAACAGGAGACAGAATCGGCTAAGGTCATCTATGATTGAGGGAGAAAAACCAAAACAGGAGACAGAATCGGCTACGGTCATCTATGATTGAGGGAGGAGAACTTAAACAGGAGACAGAATCGGCTAACGTCATCTATGATTGAGGGAGAAGAACCAAAACAGGAGACAGAATCGGCCAAGGTCATCTATGATTGAGGGAGAAGAACCAAAACAGGAGACATAATCGGCTGAGGTCATCTATGATTGAGGGAGGAGAACCTAAACAGGAGACAGAATCGGCTAAGGTCATCTATGATTGAGGGAGGAAAACCTAAACAGGAGACAGAATCGGCTAAGGTCATCTATGATTGAGGGAGGAAAACCTAAACAGGAGACAGAATCAGCCAAGGTCATCTATGATTGATGGAGAAGAACCTAAACAGGAGACAGAATCGGCCAAGGTCATCTATGATTGAGGGAGAAGAACCTAAAGAGGAGACAGAATCGGCCAAGGTCATCTATAATTGAGGGAAGAAAACCTAAACAGGAGACAGAATCGGCTAAGGTCATCTATGATTGAGGGAGAAAAACCAAAACAGGAGACAGAATCGGCTAAAGTCATCTATGATTGAGGGAGGAGAACCTAAGCAGGAGACAGAATCGGCTAACGTCATCTATGATTGAGGGAGGAAAACCTAAACAGGAGACAGAATCTGCTAAGGTCATCTATGATTGAGGGAGAAAACCCAAACAGGAGACAGAATCGGCTAAGGTCATCTATGATTGAGGGAGAAAAACCAAAGCAGGAGACAGAATCGGCTGAGGTCATCTATGATGAGGGAAGAAAACCTAAACAGGAGACAGAATCGGTTAAGGTCAACTATGATTGAGGGAGAAAAACCAAAGCAGGAGACAGAATCGGCTAAGGTCATCTATGATTGAGGGAGGAAAACCTAAACAAGAGACAGAATCGGCCAAGGTCATCTATGATTGAGGGAGAAAAACCAAAACAGGAGACAGAATCGGCTAAAGTCATCTATGATTGAGGGAGGAGAACCTAAGCAGGAGACAGAATCGGCTAACGTCATCTATGATTGAGGGAGGAAAACCTAAACAGGAGACAGAATCGGCTAAGGTCATCTATGATTGAGGGAGAAGAACCTAAACAGGAGACATAATTGGCCATGGTCATCTATGATTGAGGGAGGAGAACCTAAACAGGAGAAAGAATCGGCTGAGGTCATCTATGATTGAGGGAGGAGAACCTAAACAGGAGACAGAATCGGCTGAGATCATCTATGATTGAGGGAGAAGAACCTAAACAGGAGACAGAATCGGCTGAGGTCATCTATGATTGAGGGAGGAGAACCTAAACAGGAGACAGAATCGGCCAAGGTCATCTATGATTGAGGGAGAAGAACCAAAACAGGAGACAGAATCGGCCAAGGTCATCTATGATTGAGGGAGAAGAACCAAAACAGGAGACAGAATCGGCTGAGGTCATCTATGATTGAGGGAGGAGAACCTAAACAGGAGACAGAATCGGCTAAGGTCATCTATGATTGAGGGAGGAAAACCTAAACAGGAGACAGAATCAGCCAAGGTCATCTATGATTGATGGAGAAGAACCTAAACAGGAGACAGAATCGGCCAAGGTCATCTATGATTGAGGGAGAAGAACCTAAACAGGAGACAGAATCGGCCAAGGTCATCTATGATTGAGGGAGAAAAACCTAAACAGGAGACAGAATCGGCCAAGGTCATCTATGATTGAGGGAGAAGAACCTAAACAGGAGACAGAATCGGCCAAGGTCATCTATGATTGAGTGAGGAAAACCTAAACAGGAGACAGAATCGGCCAAGGTCATCTATGATTGAGGGAGAAGAACCTAAACAGGAGACATAATCGGCCAAGGTCATCTATGATTGAGGGAGAAGAACCTAAACAGGAGACAGAATCAGCTACGGTAATCTATGATTAAGGGAGGAAAACCTAAACAGGAGACAGAATCGGCTAAGGTCATCTATGATTGAGGGAGAAGAACCTAAACAGGAGACAGAATCGACCAAGGTCATCTATGATTGAGGGAGAAGAACCTAAACGGGAGACAGAATCAGCCAAGGTCATCTATGATTGAGGGAGAAGAACCTAAACAGGAGACAGAATCGGCCAAGGTAATCTATGATTGAGGGAGAAGAACCTAAACAGGAGACAGAATCGACCAAGGTCATCTATGATTGAGGGAGAAGAACCTAAACGGGAGACAGAATCAGCCAAGGTCATCTATGATTGAGGGAGAAGAACCTAAACAGGAGACAGAATCGGCCAAGGTCATCTATGATTGAGGGAGAAGAACCTAAACGGGAGACAGAATCGACCAAGGTCATCTATGATTGAGGGAGGAAAACCTAAACAGGAGACATAATCGGCTAAGGTCATCTATGATTGAGGGAGGAAAACCTAAACAGGAGACAGAATCGACCAAGGTCATCTATGATTGAGGGAGAAGAACCTAAACAGGAGACAGAATCAGCCAAGGTCATCTATGATTGAGGGAGAAGAACCTAAACGGGAGACAGAATCGGCCAAGGTCATCTATGATTGAGGGAGAAGAACCTAAACAGGAGACAGAATCGACCAAGGTCATCTATGATTGAGGGAGAAGAACCTAAACGGGAGACAGAATCAGCCAAGGTCATCTATGATTGAAGGAGAAGAACCTAAACAGGCGACAGAATCGGCCAAGGTCATCTATGATTGAGGGAGAAGAACCTAAACGGGAGACAGAATCGACCAAGGTCATCTATGATTGAGGGAGGAAAACCTAAACAGGAGACAGAATCGGCTAAGGTCATCTATGATTGAGGGAGGAAAACCTAAACAGGAGACAGAATCGGCTAAGGTCATCTATGATTGAGGGAGGAAAACCTAAACAGGAGACAGAATCGGCTAAGGTCATCTATGATTGAGGGAGGAGAACCTAAGCAGGAGACAGAATCGGCTAACGTCATCTATGATTGAGGGAGGAAAACCTAAACAGGAGACAGAATCTGCTAAGGTCATCTATGATTGAGGGAGAAAAACCCAAACAGGAGACAGAATCGGCTAAGGTCATCTATGATTGAGGGAGAAAAACCAAAGCAGGAGACAGAATCGGCTGAGGTCATCTATGATGAGGGAGGAAAACCTAAACAGGAGACAGAATCGGTTAAGGTCAACTATGATTGAGGGAGAAAAACCAAAGCAGGAGACAGATTCGGCTAAGGTCATCTATGATTGAGGGAGGAAAACCTAAACAAGAGACAGAATCGGCCAAGGTCATCTATGATTGAGGGAGAAAAACCAAAACAGGAGACAGAATCGGCTAAAGTCATCTATGATTGAGGGAGGAGAACCTAAGCAGGAGACAGAATCGGCTAACGTCATCTATGATTGAGGGAGGAAAACCTAAACAGGAGACAGAATCGGCTACGGTCATCTATGATTGAGGGAGAAGAACCTAAACAGGAGACATAATTGGCCATGGTCATCTATGATTGAGGAAGGAGAACCTAAACAGGAGACAGAATCGGCTGAGGTCATCTATGATTGAGGGAGGAGAACCTAAACAGGAGACAGAATCGGCTGAGATCATCTATGATTGAGGGAGAAGAACCTAAACAGGAGACAGAATCGGCTGAGGTCATCTATGATTGAGGGAGGAGAACCTAAACAGGAGACAGAATCGCCCAAGGTCATCTATGATTGAGGGAGAAGAACCAAAACAGGAGACAGAATCGGCCAAGGTCATCTATGATTGAGGGAGAAGAACCAAAACAGGAGACAGAATCGGCTGAGGTCATCTATGATTGAGGGAGGAGAACCTAAACAGGAGACAGAATCGGCTAAGGTCATCTATGATTGAGGGAGGAAAACCTAAACAGGAGACAGAATCGGCTAAGGTCATCTATGATTGAGGGAGAAAAACCAAAACAGGAGACAGAATCGGCTACGGTCATCTATGATTGAGGGAGGAGAACTTAAACAGGAGACAGAATCGGCTAACGTCATCTATGATTGAGGGAGAAGAACCAAAACAGGAGACAGAATCGGCCAAGGTCATCTATGATTGAGGGAGAAGAACCAAAACAGGAGACATAATCGGCTGAGGTCATCTATGATTGAGGGAGGAGAACCTAAACAGGAGACAGAATCGGCTAAGGTCATCTATGATTGAGGGAGGAAAACCTAAACAGGAGACAGAATCGGCTTAGGTCATCTATGATTGAGGGAGGAAAACCTAAACAGGAGACAGAATCAGCCAAGGTCATCTATGATTGATGGAGAAGAACCTAAACAGGAGACAGAATCGGCCAAGGTCATCTATGATTGAGGGAGAAGAACCTAAAGAGGAGACAGAATCGGCCAAGGTCATCTATAATTGAGGGAGAAGAACCTAAACAGGAGACAGAATCGGCCAAGGTCATCTATGATTGAGGGAGAAGAACCTAAACAGGAGACAGAATCGGCCAAGGTCATCTATGATTGAGGGAGGAAAACCTAAACAGGAGACAGAATCGGCCAAGGTCATCTATGATTGAGGGAGAAGAACCTAAACAGGAGACAGAATCAGCTACGGTAATCTATGATTAAGGGAGGAAAACCTAAACAGGAGACAGAATCGGCTAAGGTCATCTATGATTGAGGGAGAAGAACCTAAACAGGAGACAGAATCAGCCAAGGTCATCTATGATTGAGGGAGAAGAACCTAAACAGGAGACAGAATCGGCCAAGGTCATCTATGATTGAGGGAGAAGAACCTAAACAGGAGACAGAATCGACCAAGGTCATCTATGATTTAGGGAGAAGAATCTAAACGGGAGACAGAATCGGCCAAGGTCATCTATGATTGAGGGAGAAGAACCTAAACAGGAGACAGAATCGACCAAGGTCATCTATGATTGAGGGAGAAGAACCTAAACGGGAGACAGAATCGACCAAGGTCATCTATGATTGAGGGAGGAAAACCTAAACAGGAGACATAATCGGCTAAGGTCATCTATGATTGAGGGAGGAAAACCTAAACAGGAGACAGAATCGACCAAGGTCATCTATGATTGAGGGAGAAGAACCTAAACGGGAGACAGAATCGACCAAGGTCATCTATGATTGAGGGAGGAAAACCTAAACAGGAGACAGAATCGGCCAAGGTCATCTATGATTGAGGGAGGAAAACCTAAACAGGAGACAGAATCGACCAAGGTCATCTATGATTGAGGGAGAAGAACCTAAACGGGAGACAGAATCGACCAAGGTCATCTATGATTGAGGGAGGAAAACCTAAGCAGGAGACAGAATCGGCTAACGTCATCTATGATTGAGGGAGGAAAACCTAAACAGGAGACAGAATCTGCTAAGGTCATCTATGATTGAGGGAGGAAAACCTAAACAGGAGACAGAATCGACCAAGGTCATCTATGATTGAGGGAGAAGAACCTAAACGGGAGACAGAATCGACCAAGGTCATCTATGATCGAGGGAGAAAAACCTAAACAGGAGACAGAATCGGCTAAGGTCATCTATGATTGAGGGAGAAAAACCAAAACAGGAGACAGAATTGGCTAAAGTCATCTATGATTGAGGGAGGAGAACCTAAGCAGGAGACAGAATCGGCTAACGTCATCTATGATTGAGGGAGGAAAACCTAAACAGGAGACAGAATCTGCTAAGGTCATCTATGATTGAGGGAGAAAAACCCAAACAGGAGACAGAATCGGCTAAGGTCATCTATGATTGAGGGAGAAGAACCTAAACAGGAGACAGAATCAGCCAAGGTCATCTATGATTGAGGGAGAAGAACTTAAACGGGAGATAGAATCGGCCAAGGTCATCTATGATTGAGGGAGAAGAACCTAAACAGGAGACAGAATCGACCAAGGTCATATATGATTGAGGGAGAAGAACCTAAACGGGAGACAGAATCAGCCAAGGTCATCTATGATTGAAGGAGAAGAACCTAAACAGGAGACAGAATCGGCCAAGGTCATCTATGATTGAGGGAGAAGAACCTAAACGGGAGACAGAATCGACCAAGGTCATCTATGATTGAGGGAGGAAAACCTAAACAGGAGACAGAATCGGCTAAGGTCATCTATGATTGAGGGAGGAAAACCTAAACAGGAGACAGAATCGGCTAAGGTCATCTATGATTGAGGGAGAAAAACCAAAACAGGAGACAGAATCGGCTAAAGTCATCTATGATTGAGGGAGGAGAACCTAAGCAGGAGACAGAATCGGCTAACGTCATCTATGATTGAGGGAGGAAAACCTAAACAGGAGACAGAATCTGCTAAGGTCATCTATGATTGAGGGAGAAAAACCCAAACAGGAGACAGAATCGGCTAAGGTCATCTATGATTGAGGGAGAAAAACCAAAGCTGGAGACAGAATCGGCTGAGGTCATCTATGATGAGGGAGGAAAACCTAAACAGGAGACAGAATCGGTTAAGGTCAACTATGATTGAGGGAGAAAAACCAAAGCAGGAGACAGAATCGGCTAAGGTCATCTATGATTGAGGGAGGAAAACCTAAACAAGAGACAGAATCGGCCAAGGTCATCTATGATTGAGGGAGAAAAACCAAAACAGGAGACAGAATCGGCTAAAGTCATCTATGATTGAGGGAGGAGAACCTAAGCAGGAGACAGAATCGGCTAACGTCATCTATGATTGAGGGAGGAAAACCTAAACAGGAGACAGAATCGGCTAAGGTCATCTATGATTGAGGGAGAAGAACCTAAACAGGAGACATAATTGGCCATGGTCATCTATGATTGAGGGAGGAGAACCTAAACAGGAGACAGAATCGGCTGAGGTCATCTATGATTGAGGGAGGAGAACCTAAACAGGAGACAGAATCGGCTGAGATCATCTATGATTGAGGGAGAAGAACCTAAACAGGAGACAGAATCGGCTGAGGTCATCTATGCTTGAGGGAGGAGAACCTAAACAGGAGACAGAATCGGCCAAGGTCATCTATGATTGAGGGAGAAGAACCAAAACAGGAGACAGAATCGGCCAAGGTCATCTATGATTGAGGGAGAAGAACCAAAACAGGAGACAGAATCGGCTGAGGTCATCTATGATTGAGGGAGGAGAACCTAAACAGGAGACAGAATCGGCTAAGGTCATCTATGATTGAGGGAGGAAAACCTAAACAGGAGACAGAATCGGCTACGGTCATCTATGATTGAGGGGGAAAACCTAAACAGGAGACAGAATCTGCTAAGGTAATCTATGATTGAGGGAGGAAAACCTGACAAAACTACATTTAATGCTAGAATGCATATATGGTACATCATTGTATATATTACCTGCACTCTGCATCCTTAAAGTTACTACATACTTTGTTTTTACACAAATCGTCTGGGCAGAAATCTTTCTCTTCACAGTCTGCACCTGTAATGGAAAAACTAAATGTTGTGTATGCTGTAAGTATTATCTCGTACGTACTTATATATATTTTTTCAATGAGATGATGGTGAGGTCCGCTTTGTACTAGACCAACATGCTTAGTTGGATTTTTATAGTGCTAGCTCACTGCAATAGTGCGGATGGACATGTCGCCCCACTCCGACACATTATCCTGATTGCAAACCAACCAGGCTTTCTTCTTTATGCTGCGTGCTTAGCGGAAAAAGCAACGCATACCAATTTTAGTCGGATTGACCCGATCGGGGCTCGAAACCATAATATATATATATATATATTGCAAAGTTGGGGTTAAACGTCAATCAATCAATCTATATTGTGAAAAATGTTTCGTATATTTAATTTACCAATGTATTGGGGTCGAGTTAAAAAAAAACTGAAACACAGTAACATGTAGATATTCACTAAACTAATAGTTCAACTGTGTTAAAGTTTTATGTCAAGTCCTATGCCCCCAACTTGTTCAGTTATTGTGTCATTTTTTAATTATTCTGTAAAATAAAACCAGAGTCAAAAATTGTATTTTTTTTTTTAATTTATTAAATTTATTTATTTTAGTAATGCACACAAGTAACCTATTTGGGTTTTAGCATTACAATTTACATAATATACATGTACAGACAAGACAAATACAGCATACATGACTACATAAACAAATACAATAACATGAACTGTAATTATGGCTGACGAGTCTCCCTCTCTCGGTTCTAATGACTGTCTTATGAAAGATTTAACAGTCCTAATTTGTTCGGTGTTGACGGGTTAAGTATTTTTGTTAGTTTCTCTTCATGGTTTAATTCAAGAAAATTTGAATATATATTTTAAAAGTATTGATATAAAATGTTTCGATTATTGGTATTTCTCTTGCATTCAAAGAAACAATGAAATTCATCTTCCAAGACAGTGTAAATCGCACATAGTCTTTGGTTCCTTGGTATTTTGAGATTTCTGCTTATGTCTATTAAAAATTTGTGTTCACTCAGTCTTACATACAGTTTATTGAATATACTTGTGCTTAACAATGACCTAAGCAGCCCAGTGAGGTTCACTTTGGGAACCTGCTTGTTTACAATCTCATTTTACTTTTACTTACATTCATTTGTGACTTCCGGCCACACTGATTCGGACACTCCATTCTTTCGTAAGAAATATTCTGCTTTACATTTTCCACATAGTTGATTCCTGTAAGTATAAAGCCGATAATAAATGGCTTTCATAGGTTAAAACGTTTCCATGGTTTCAGCACCTTTAGAGAATTTCCTAAATACTACAATTACGATATGACGTTGTAAATATATTTTATCAAATTCAAATTCAAATTCAAAATTTTATTGTCATTAAGCAATACAGTTTGTGACAATTATACAAATAAACATGTAACAAAGAGAACATGTTATATGTAATTAGGAGTCCCCTGTCCTCAGTTCTAATATCATTCGCTGATTTTAAGGTCACACGTGTTTTCATTTGGATTAGTGAGTGGTTGTTGTTCAGCTACACCACGGCGAGGGTCACGTGGTCGTTATCGTATTGTAGTTGGATATATAACTAGCACTGATGCAACCAGTGCCTATCACCACTAACGTTGTGAGTTCGAATACATCTCACACGAGGTGTACTCGATACAACATTATGTGATAAAGTTTGTCAATGAATCACGGCAGGTCGGTGGTTTTCTCCGGGTATTCCGGTTTTCTCCACCAATAAGGCTAACCGCCACGATATAACTGAAATGTTGTTGAAAGTGGCGTTAAACACCGGTAACCCTAACCTATAACTCTACACCATGTCGAGAACAACTCATATATCGATGAAATATATAATGATTTGGCTTTGTACTAGACCAACACGTTTTGTTGGATTTTCAGTCAGTAGACATGTCGCTCCATTATTCTGACTTTGTACAGCATGCCTAGCGGAGAATCAGCAAATACAAATTGCATAAAAACGTTAGTTTGAACCAACGGATCTCGAACCCACGATCTACTGCACTCGAGGCAAGCACGATAACCATTACACCACCGAGGCGTTTCGTTCTCATTTGAGAGTGAGCACGCTTTCCCAAATTGAGGTAACACAAACGCGTATTTGAGACCGACCATGATTAGTGCAAATTAGTATCGCTTTTGATTTATTCTATCACGTCTTTATTCATGCATACATGAACTGCATCGGTGGCGTAATGGTTAGCGTGCCTGCTACGAGTGCGGTCAATTATCAATCCAACTTAAATACAAGAAGTAAGGGAGGTAATTTCATATTTAATGTTACCTGCATTCTGCCATGGGATATTTCATGCATGAAGCCCCATGATCACATGGCAACGGATCACATAGCTTTATTGGATTGTCTTTGGTACACAAGTGTGGGATTTCGCCTGAAAATGAATTAGATTTGACAAAAAACATGAAATGTAACTTTTTTCGTCTTTACAGATATCTGGTTTAAAGTCCTTTTCAGGGTTAGGGTTAGAGAGTTGAACGTCCTTTTCAGGGTTAGGGTTAGAGAGTTTAAAGTCCTTTTCAGGGTTAGGGTTAGAGAGTTTAAAGTCCTTTTCAGGGTTAGGGTTAGAGAGTTTAAAGTCCTTTTCAGGGTTAGGGTTAGAGAGTTTAAAGTCCTTTTCAGGGTTAGGGTTAGAGAGTTTAAAGTCCTTTTCAGGGTTAGGGTTAGAGAGTTTAACGCCACATTCAGCAATATTTCAGGTATATCGGAGCGGTCAGTTTTATTGGTGGAGTAATTGGAGTACTCGGTGAAAACCATCGACCTGCCACAAGTCAATGACCAACTTTATCACATAATGTTGTATCGAGTACACCTCGCCCGAACGGGATTCGAACATCACAACATTAGTGGTGATAGGCACTGATTGCATAGATAGTTGTAAATGTAACTACCTTACGACCACGTCGGCCCATAAGGACCTTTTCAATGGTCTACATAGCCCATGGATATCTGTAAATCTCAGTCACGATTTTGACAACCATTTTTGTTCACATTATTAAAAGATATTTTAAACAGTGATGGTCTACAATTCCACCAATATCAACATAGCTAACAATCCCTTATCGCTCCAAATCATTGTTTACCAGTTGCTTGCCCATGGTCGGTGGTTCTCTCTGGGTTCTCCGGCTTCTTCCACCACTAAAACTTGTCGCCATGATATAGCTGAAATATTGCTGAAAGTGGCGTTAAACACCAAAAATCAATCAATCAATCCAAATCATTGAATGCAAATAAAAAAGACCACGACATATGGCATGGGACATCCAGTTTTTGGCTTGGGGAAGACACAAGAAGGCGGCAGGGTTAAGCTGGTATATGTATTAAACTGTGCCATGATACATACCTATTTCCCATTTTGACAATATTGTATTATTATATGATGTGCCCGCAATTTCATACATATGTACCCGGTATACAATTTATATCTCACATGTGTACACATAAAACAAATGCCAATATACTACGTACTTCGACCCTTATCATTATCAGCTGGCTATGCATATCGCGAATAGCTGTTCCCAATACAAAACTCGTCATTTTACTTACGTCAATATCAATTTAAAAAAATCGGTTTGGGACCGACGATTTGAGAATAATAGTATTATTTGACTACAACAACAGCCTACAGTAAAAAGACAAAGGCAACGAGGAGAAAACAACATCGACAACATGACCTCCTCCAATCACCGGAAGTGGAACCAGGTGCGACAAATGGGTTAGCAGCTTTTCCTGTCATATTAATGGCACCCATCGTGCAGTCTTAATTCCATAAGACAGCAAAGGAATTCTCAAGATCATCTTGGAAACATATCCCCAACCAGTATAGACACTGGAATCTCAGCAAACACACAACGTCATGTCAACGTTGAAATAACGTTGACCACTTCCGTCATTGTTTTCTTATGATATTTCAACATTGATATGAGAAGAGTTTGAAGATACCAAAGGGGTATTCAGAATCCGTAAATCGAAGAAGGACAGACAACACAATGGCCAAAAGAAAAAGTACAAAAGGACAAACAATGATCTACAAAACATACACATAAAACTAAAGATCGAGTAACACTAACCCAAATAAAGACCGGGGGTGAACTCAGGTGCTCCGGAAGGGTAAGCAGTTCCTGCTCCACTATGACGTTATGTTCCTGTTGGGATATCTTCATTTCATTTTTGGTTTTTACCCGAAAGAATGTAATCGTTTTAATAAATATGCAATGACACAGAATAAAATGTGAAGATAAAAGAATATGTAATTATATACTCACATAATTGCCTCATAACTGGTTTGTCACCTAGAGTAAAGGCACATTCGCAGGCTGAGTGACCCTTATACGATAATACAACACCTCTAATAATAAAACACAATTTTATATTAGTTTTACACATTATGTTGGTCATATGAGAGTTGGCATGTAGATAATGTAGATAATTTTCTCCGAGTACTCCAGATTCCTCCACCAATAAAACTGAACACCACGATAGAGCTGAAATATTGTTGAAAGTGGTGATAAAAACCACAAACCTAACCCTAACCAATTTCATTTGATGCATTGTGATAGTTGTAATTAGTATAAAATAAAAGTTAGAGAATACCGAAGGGACCATCAAAATGGACAATCCAGAGAAAATGGCAACATAGGGTACACAAGACGAAGAACAACAAAGCAAAATCACAACACAATATGTGTTCGGGTTCCAGTCTAGTACTTCAAACTTCTATGGTCTTATTCAATATACCTTCATTATCTCCATCAACTTCACGAACCGACTGATAGTTTAAATAAAAACATAATAGGCACCCATTTCACTGTTTGAAATGTTCGCTTCCCCAACCGCTCAGAACAATATTATACTGTTTTGCAGGAAGGTCAATTCGTCCCACGAATACAACAATATTTTTTATGTCAAAGCCATCATTGAAATTGTTCTAAAAACGGGTAATATCATAATAATGATGGATATTTATTATTTTTTGCTATGTACACGTGACAGCTTTTGATGATATGTATTATTTCCATATTTATTAAATTATTATTTCATACGCTTTCATAAAAATTCCAAAAACATTAGCGAAATATGCTAACTTTATGTTATAAAATATCAAATCGTGATATCATTTCAAAAACAAAAAATATACACTTTTCAAAGTCAGATATGTAATATGCTCTTTAGACTGAAATTTTGTTTTGATGGGGGTCCCTGTTGTTCATTGTATTGGTGTTCTGTGTTGTGTTTGTAATCGTCCTGTGTGTTGTGCACCCAATGTTGCCAGTGTTTCTGAATTGTCGTCTGGTCGGGACCCGGAAGTTGAATATGATATACTCTACCTTGGTACTGCATCTGGATAATTATTGCATGTTACGTTTTTGCACGAATCTGAAAAAAATAAAGCAATAGTTTCATAAATCGTTGTGGTAGCGTGACCGTCCTAGGCGACACTGATTAATAGTTTATTGCAAGTCTCTTGGTTAAGTGAATGAACGATTGTTTATTAACGCCACTTGAGCAATATTTCAGCTATATCATTGCGGGAACAAGCTGTTTTCCATGAGATGATGATGATGAAGTCTGTTTTGTACTACTTAGTATACCAACATGCTTAGTTGAATTCTTTTAGTGCTAGCTCACTGAAACAGTCTTGCGAGTAGACATGTCGCTCCACTCGCACACATTATCCTGATTTCAAGCGAGCCAGTCTCTGCTCTTACTCCTAACTGATGCGTGCTTATATACATAAATAGCGGAGGAGCATTGGCTTGACCCGATTGGGTCTCGAGCCCACGATCTACCACACTCGGGGCGAGCACACTAACTAATACAACACTCGGGGCGAGCACACTAACTAATACAACACTCGGGGCGAGCACACTAACTAATACAACACTCGGGGCGAGCACACTAACTAATACAACACTCGGGGCGAGCACACTAACTAATACAACACTCGGGGCGAGCACACTAACTAATACAACACTCGGGGCGAGCACACTAACTAATACAACACTCGGGGCGAGCACACTAACTAATACAACACTCGGGGCGAGCACACTAACTAATACAACACTCGGGGCGAGCACACTAACTAATACAACACTCGGGGCGAACACACTAACTAATACAACACTCGGGGAGAACACACTAACTAATACAACACTCGGGGCGAACACACTAACTAATACAACACTCGGGGAGAACACACTAACTAATACAACACTCGGGGCGAGCACACTAACTAATACAACACTCGGGGAGAACACACTAACTAATACAACACTCGGGGCGAACACACTAACTAATACAACACTCGGGGCGATCACACTAACTAATACAACACTCGGGGCGAGCACACTAACTAATACAACACTCGGGGCGAGCACACTAACTAATACAACACTCGGGGAGAACACACTAACTAATACAACACTCGGGGAGAACACACTAACTAATACAACACTCGGGGAGAACACACTAACTAATACAACACTCGGGGAGAACACACTAACTAATACAACACTCAGGGCGAGCACACTAACTAATACAACACTCGGGGCGAGCACACTAACTAATACAACACTCGGGGCGAGCACACTAACTAATACAACACTCGGGGAGAACACACTAACTAATACAACACTCCGGGCGAACACACTAACTAATACAACACTCGGGGCGAGCACACTAACTAATACAACACTCGGGGCGAGCACACTAACTAATACAACACTCAGGGCGAACACACTAACTAATACAACACTCGGGGCGAGCACACTAACTAATACAACACTCGGGGCGAGCACACTAACTAATACAACACTCGGGGCGAGCACACTAACTAATACAACACTCGGGGCGAGCACACTAACTAATACAACACTCGGGGCGAGCACACTAACTAATACAACACTCGGGGCGAGCACACTAACTAATACAACACTCGGGGCGAGCACACTAACTAATACAACACTCGGGGCGAGCACACTAACTAATACAACACTCGGGGCGAGCACACTAACTAATACAACACTCGGGGCGAGCACACTAACTAATACAACACTCGGGGCGAGCACACTAACTAATACAACACTGGGGGCGAGCACACTAACTAATACAACACTCGGGGCGAGCACACTAACTAATACAACACTCGGGGCGAGCACACTAACTAATACAACACTCGGGGCGAACACACTAACTAATACAACACTCGGGGCTAGCACACTAACTAATACAACACTCGGGGCGAGCACACTAACTAATACAACACTCGGGGCTAGCACACTAACTAATACAACACTCGGGGCGAGCACACTAACTAATACAACACTCGGGGCGAGCACACTAACTAATACAACACTCAGGGCGAACACACTAACTAATACAACACTCGGGGCGAGAACACTAACTAATACAACACTCGGGGCCAGCACACTAACTAATACAACACTCGGGGCGAGCACACTAACTAATACAACACTCGGGACGAGCACACTAACTAATACAACACTCGGGGCTAGCACACTAACTAATACAACACTCGGGGCTAGCACACTAACTAATACAACACTCGGGGCGAGCACACTAACTAATACAACACTCGGGGCTAGCACACTAACTAATACAACACTCGGGGCTAGCACACTAACTAATACAACACTCGGGGCGAGCACACTAACTAATACAACACTCGGGGCGAGCACACTAACTAATACAACACTCGGGGCGAACACACTAACTAATACAACACTCGGGGCGAGCACACTAACTAATACAACACTCGGGGCGAGCACACTAACTAATACAACACTCGGGGCGAACACACTAACTAATACAACACTCAGGGCGAGCACAATAACTAATACAACACTCGGGGCGAGCACACTAACTAATACAACACTCGGGGCGAGCACACTAACTAATACAACACTCGGGGCGAGCACACTAACTAATACAACACTCGGGGCGAGCACACTAACTAATACAACACTCAGGGCGAGCACACTAACTAATACAACACTCGGGGCGAGCACACTAACTAATACAACACTCGGGGCGAGCACACTAACTAATACAACACTCGGGGCGAGCACACTAACTAATACAACACTCGGGGCGAGCACACTAACTAATACAACACTCGGGGCGAACACACTAACTAATACAACAGTCGGGGCGAGCACACTAACTAATACAACACTCGGGGCGAACACACTAACTAATACAACACTCGGGGCGAGCACACTAACTAATACAACACTCGGGGCGAACACACTAACTAATACAACACTCGGGGCGAGCACACTAACTAATACAACACTCGGGGCGAGCACACTAACTAATACAACACTCGGGGCGAACACACTAACTAATACAACACTCGGGGCGAACACACTAACTAATACAACACTCGGGGCGAACACACTAACTAATACAACACTCGGGGAGAACACACTAACTAATACAACACTCGGGGCGAGCACACTAACTAATACAACACTCGGGGCGAGCACACTAACTAATACAACACTCGGGGCGAACACACTAACTAATACAACACTCGGGGCGAACACACTAACTAATACAACACTCGGGGCGAGCACACTAACTAATACAACACTCGGGGCGAACACACTAACTAATACAACACTCGGGGCGAACACACTAACTAATACAACACTCGGGGAGAACACACTAACTAATACAACACTCGGGGCGAGCACACTAACTAATACAACACTCGGGGCGAGCACACTAACTAATACAACACTCGGGGCGAGCACACTAACTAATACAACACTCGGGGCGAGCACACTAACTAATACAACACTCCGGGCGAGCACACTAACTAATACAACACTCGGGGCGAGCACACTAACTAATACAACACTCGGGGCGAGCACACTAACTAATACAACACTCGGGGCGAACACACTAACTAATACAACACTCGGGGCGAGCACACTAACTAATACAACACTCGGGGCGAGCACACTAACTAATACAACACTCGGGGCGAACACACTAACTAATACAACACTCGGGGCGAACACACTAACTAATACAACACTCGGGGCGAACACACTAACTAATACAACACTCGGGGCGAGCACACTAACTAATACAACACTCGGGGCGAGCACACTAACTAATACAACACTCGGGGCGAACACACTAACTAATACAACACTCGGGGCGAACACACTAACTAATACAACACTCGGGGCGAGCACACTAACTAATACAACACTCGGGGCGAGCACACTAACTAATACAACACTCGGGGCGAGCACACTAACTAATACAACACTCGGGGCGAGCACACTAACTAATACAACACTCGGGGCGAGCACACTAACTAATACAACACTCGGGGCGAACACACTAACTAATACAACACTCGGGGCGAGCACACTAACTAATACAACACTCGGGGCGAACACACTAACTAATACAACACTCGGGGCGAACACACTAACTAATACAACACTCGGGGCGAACACACTAACTAATACAACACTCGGGGCGAGCACACAAACTAATACAACACTCGGGGCGAACACACTAACTAATACAACACTCGGGGCGAGCACACTAACTAATACAACACTCGGGGCGAGCACACTAACTAATACAACACTCGGGGGAGCACACTAACTAATACAACACTCGTAGCGAGCACACTAACTAATACAACACTCGGGGCGAGCACACTAACTAATACAACACTCGGGGCGAGCACGCTAACTAATACAACACTCGGAGCGAGCACACTAACTAATACAACACTAGGGGCGAGCACACTAACTAATACAACACTCGGGGCGAACACACTAACTAATACAACACTCGGGGCGAACACACTAACTAATACAACACTCGGGGCGAACACACTAACTAATACAACACTCGGGGCGAACACACTAACTAATACAACACTCGGGGCGAACACACTAACTAATACAACACTCGGGGCGAACACACTAACTAATACAACACTCGGGGCGAGCACACTAACTAATACAACACTCGGGGCGAACACACTAACTAATACAACACTCGGGGCGAGCACACTAACTAATACAACACTCGGGGCGAGCACACTAACTAATACAACACTCGGGGCGAACACACTAACTAATACAACAGTCGGGGCGAGCACACTAACTAATACAACACTCGGGGCGAACACACTAACTAATACAACACTCGAGGCGAGCACACTAACTAATACAACACTCGGGGCGAACACACTAACTAATACAACACTCGGGGAGAACACACTAACTAATACAACACTCGGGGAGAACACACTAACTAATACAACACTCGGGGAGAACACACTAACTAATACAACACTCGGGGAGAACACACTAACTAATACAACACTCAGGGCGAGCACACTAACTAATACAACACTCGGGGCGAGCACACTAACTAATACAACACTCGGGGCGAGCACACTAACTAATACAACACTCGGGGAGAACACACTAACTAATACAACACTCCGGGCGAACACACTAACTAATACAACACTCGGGGCGAGCACACTAACTAATACAACACTCGGGGCGAGCACACTAACTAATACAACACTCAGGGCGAACACACTAACTAATACAACACTCGGGGCGAGCACACTAACTAATACAACACTCGGGGCGAGCACACTAACTAATACAACACTCGGGGCGAGCACACTAACTAATACAACACTCGGGGCGAGCACACTAACTAATACAACACTCGGGGCGAGCACACTAACTAATACAACACTCGGGGCGAGCACACTAACTAATACAACACTCGGGGCGAGCACACTAACTAATACAACACTCGGGGCGAGCACACTAACTAATACAACACTCGGGGCGAGCACACTAACTAATACAACACTCGGGGCGAGCACACTAACTAATACAACACTCGGGGCGAGCACACTAACTAATACAACACTGGGGGCGAGCACACTAACTAATACAACACTCGGGGCGAGCACACTAACTAATACAACACTCGGGGCGAGCACACTAACTAATACAACACTCGGGGCGAACACACTAACTAATACAACACTCGGGGCTAGCACACTAACTAATACAACACTCGGGGCGAGCACACTAACTAATACAACACTCGGGGCTAGCACACTAACTAATACAACACTCGGGGCGAGCACACTAACTAATACAACACTCGGGGCGAGCACACTAACTAATACAACACTCAGGGCGAACACACTAACTAATACAACACTCGGGGCGAGCACACTAACTAATACAACACTCGGGGCCAGCACACTAACTAATACAACACTCGGGGCGAGCACACTAACTAATACAACACTCGGGGCGAGCACACTAACTAATACAACACTCGGGGCTAGCACACTAACTAATACAACACTCGGGGCTAGCACACTAACTAATACAACACTCGGGGCGAGCACACTAACTAATACAACACTCGGGGCTAGCACACTAACTAATACAACACTCGGGGCTAGCACACTAACTAATACAACACTCGGGGCGAGCACACTAACTAATACAACACTCGGGGCGAGCACACTAACTAATACAACACTCGGGGGCGAACACACTAACTAATACAACACTCGGGGCGAGCACACTAACTAATACAACACTCGGGGCGAGCACACTAACTAATACAACACTCGGGGCGAACACACTAACTAATACAACACTCAGGGCGAGCACACTAACTAATACAACACTCGGGGCGAGCACACTAACTAATACAACACTCGGGGCGAGCACACTAACTAATACAACACTCGGGGCGAGCACACTAACTAATACAACACTCGGGGCGAGCACACTAACTAATACAACACTCAGGGCGAGCACACTAACTAATACAACACTCGGGGCGAGCACACTAACTAATACAACACTCGGGGCGAGCACACTAACTAATACAACACTCGGGGCGAGCACACTAACTAATACAACACTCGGGGCGAGCACACTAACTAATACAACACTCGGGGCGAACACACTAACTAATACAACAGTCGGGGCGAGCACACTAACTAATACAACACTCGGGGCGAACACACTAACTAATACAACACTCGGGGCGAGCACACTAACTAATACAACACTCGGGGCGAACACACTAACTAATACAACACTCGGGGCGAGCACACTAACTAATACAACACTCGGGGCGAGCACACTAACTAATACAACACTCGGGGCGAACACACTAACTAATACAACACTCGGGGCGAACACACTAACTAATACAACACTCGGGGCGAACACACTAACTAATACAACACTCGGGGAGAACACACTAACTAATACAACACTCGGGGCGAGCACACTAACTAATACAACACTCGGGGCGAGCACACTAACTAATACAACACTCGGGGCGAACACACTAACTAATACAACACTCGGGGCGAACACACTAACTAATACAACACTCGGGGCGAGCACACTAACTAATACAACACTCGGGGCGAACACACTAACTAATACAACACTCGGGGCGAACACACTAACTAATACAACACTCGGGGAGAACACACTAACTAATACAACACTCGGGGCGAGCACACTAACTAATACAACACTCGGGGAGAGCACACTAACTAATACAACACTCGGGGCGAGCACACTAACTAATACAACACTCGGGGCGAGCATACTAACTAATACAACACTCGGGGCGAGCACACTAACTAATACAACACTCGGGGCGAGCACACTAACTAATACAACACTCGGGGCGAACACACTAACTAATACAACACTCGGGGCGAGCACACTAACTAATACAACACTCGGGGCGAACACACTAACTAATACAACACTCGGGGCGAGCACACTAACTAATACAACACTCGGGGCGAGCACACTAACTAATACAACACTCGGGGCGAACACACTAACTAATACAACACTCGGGGCGAACACACTAACTAATACAACACTCGGGGCGAACACACTAACTAATACAACACTCGGGGCGAGCACACTAACTAATACAACACTCGGGGCGAGCACACTAACTAATACAACACTCGGGGCGAACACACTAACTAATACAACACTCGGGGCGAACACACTAACTAATACAACACTCGGGGCGAGCACACTAACTAATACAACACTCGGGGCGAGCACACTAACTAATACAACACTCGGGGCGAGCACACTAACTAATACAACACTCGGGGCGAGCACACTAACTAATACAACACTCGGGTCGAGCACACTAACTAATACAACACTCGGGGCGAACACACTAACTAATACAACACTCGGGGCGAGCACACTAACTAATACAACACTCGGGGCGAACACACTAACTAATACAACACTCGGGGCGAACACACTAACTAATACAACACTCGGGGCGAGCACACAAACTAATACAACACTCGGGGCGAACACACTAACTAATACAACACTCGGGGCGAGCACACTAACTAATACAACACTCGGGGCGAGCACACTAACTAATACAACACTCGGGGGGAGCACACTAACTAATACAACACTCGTAGCGAGCACACTAACTAATACAACACTCGGGGCGAGCACACTAACTAATACAACACTCGGGGCGAGCACGCTAACTAATACAACACTCGGAGCGAGCACACTAACTAATACAACACTAGGGGCGAGCACACTAACTAATACAACACTCGGGGCGAACACACTAACTAATACAACACTCGGGGCGAACACACTAACTAATACAACACTCGGGGCGAACACACTAACTAATACAACACTCGGGGCGAACACACTAACTAATACAACACTCGGGGCGAGCACACTAACTAATACAACACTCGGGGCGAACACACTAACTAATACAACACTCGGGGCGAGCACACTAACTAATACAACACTCGGGGCGAACACACTAACTAATACAACACTCGGGGCGAGCACACTAACTAATACAACACTCGGGGCGAGCACACTAACTAATACAACACTCGGGGCGAACACACTAACTAATACAACAGTCGGGGCGAGCACACTAACTAATACAACACTCGGGGCGAACACACTAACTAATACAACACTCGAGGCGAGCACACTAACTAATACAACACTCGGGGCGAACACACTAACTAATACAACACTCGGGGCGAACACACTAACTAATACAACACTCGGGGCGAGCACACTAACTAATACAACACTCGGGGCGAGCACACTAACTAATACAACACTCGGGGCGAACACACTAACTAATACAACACTCGGGGCGAACACACTAACTAATACAACACTCGGGGCGAACACACTAACTAATACAACACTCGGGGAGAACACACTAACTAATTCAACACTCGGGGCGAGCACACTAACTAATACAACACTCGGGGCGAGCACACTAACTAATACAACACTCGGGGCGAACACACTAACTAATACAACACTCGGGGCGAACACACTAACTAATACAACACTCGGGGCGAGCACACTAACTAATACAACACTCGGGGCGAACACACTAACTAATACAACACTCGGGGCGAACACACTAACTAATACAACACTCAGGGCGAGCACACTAACTAATACAACACTCGGGGCGAGCACACTAACTAATACAACACTCGGGGCGAGCACACTAACTAATACAACACTCGGGACGAGCACACTAACTAATACAACACTCGGGGCGAGCACACTAACTAATACAACACTCGGGGCGAGCACACTAACTAATACAACACTCGGGGCGAGCACACTAACTAATACAACACTCGGGGCGAGCACACTAACTAATACAACACTCGGGGCGAACACACTAACTAATACAACACTCGGGGCGAGCATACTAACTAATACAACACTCGGGGCGAGCATACTAACTAATACAACACTCGGGGCGAACACACTAACTAATACAACACTCGGGGCGAACTCACTAACTAATACAACACTCGGGGCGAACACACTAACTAATACAACACTCGGGGCGAGCACACTAACTAATACAACACTCGGGGCGAGCACACTAACTAATACAACACTCGGGGCGAACACACTAATACAACACTCGGGGCGAGCACACTAACTAATACAACACTCGGGGCGAGCACACTAACTAATACAACACTCGGGGAGAACACACTAACTAATACAACACTCGGGGCGAGCACACTAACTAATACAACACTCAGGGCGAGCACACTAAATAATACAACACTCGGGGCGAGCACACTAACTAATACAACACTCGGGGCGAACACACTAACTAATACAACACTCGGGGCGAGCACACTAACTAATACAACACTCGGGGCGAACACACTAACTAATACAACACTCGGGGCGAACACACTAACTAATACAACACTCGGGGCGAACACACTAACTAATACAACACTCGGGGCTAGGACACTAACTAATACAACACTCGGGGCGAACACACTAACTAATACAACACTCGGGGCGAGCACACTAACTAATACAACACTCGGGGCTAGCACACTAACTAATACAACACTCGGGGCTACCACACTAACTAATACAACACTCGGGGCGAGCACACTAACTAATACAACACTCGGGGCGAGCACACTAACTAATACAACACTCGGGGCGAACACACTAACTAATACAACACTCGGGGCGAGCACACTAACTAATACAACACTCGGGGCGAGCACACTAACTAATACAACACTCGGGGCGAACACACTAACTAATACAACACTCAGGGCGAGCACACTAACTAATACAACACTCGGGGCGAGCACACTAACTAATACAACACTCGGGGCGAGCACACTAACTAATACAACACTCGGGGCGAGCACACTAACTAATACAACACTCGGGGCGAGCACACTAACTAATACAACACTCGGGGCGAGCACACTAACTAATACAACACTCGGGGCGAGCACACTAACTAATACAACACTCGGGGCGAGCACACTAACTAATACAACACTCGGGGCGAGCACACTAACTAATACAACACTCGGGGCGAGCACACTAACTAATACAACACTCGGGGCGAACACACTAACTAATACAACAGTCGGGGCGAGCACACTAACTAATACAACACTCGGGGCGAACACACTAACTAATACAACACTCGGGGCGAGCACACTAACTAATACAACACTCGGGGCGAACACACTAACTAATACAACACTCGGGGCGAGCACACTAACTAATACAACACTCGGGGCGAGCACACTAACTAATACAACACTCGGGGCGAACACACTAACTAATACAACACTCGGGGCGAACACACTAACTAATACAACACTCGGGGCGAACACACTAACTAATACAACACTCGGGGAGAACACACTAACTAATACAACACTCGGGGCGAGCACACTAACTAATACAACACTCGGGGCGAGCACACTAACTAATACAACACTCGGGGCGAACACACTAACTAATACAACACTCGGGGCGAACACACTAACTAATACAACACTCGGGGCGAGCACACTAACTAATACAACACTCGGGGCGAACACACTAACTAATACAACACTCGGGGCGAACACACTAACTAATACAACACTCGGGGAGAACACACTAACTAATACAACACTCGGGGCGAGCACACTAACTAATACAACACTCGGGGCGAGCACACTAACTAATACAACACTCGGGGCGAGCACACTAACTAATACAACACTGGGGGCGAGCACACTAACTAATACAACACTCGGGGCGAGCACACTAACTAATACAACACTCGGGGCGAGCACACTAACTAATACAACACTCGGGGCGAGCACACTAACTAATACAACACTCGGGGCGAGCACACTAACTAATACAACACTCGGGGCGAACACACTAACTAATACAACACTCGGGGCGAGCACACTAACTAATACAACACTCGGGGCGAGCACACTAACTAATACAACACTCGGGGCGAACACACTAACTAATACAACACTCGGGGTGAACACACTAACTAATACAACACTCGGGGCGAACACACTAACTAATACAACACTCGGGGCGAGCACACTAACTAATACAACACTCGGGGCGAGCACACTAACTAATACAACACTCGGGGCGAACACACTAACTAATACAACACTCGGGGCGAACACACTAACTAATACAACACTCGGGGCGAGCACACTAACTAATACAACACTCGGGGCGAGCACACTAACTAATACAACACTCGGGGCGAGCACACTAACTAATACAACACTCGGGGCGAGCACACTAACTAATACAACACTCGGGGCGAGCACACTAACTAATACAACACTCGGGGCGAACACACTAACTAATACAACACTCGGGGCGAGCACACTAACTAATACAACACTCGGGGCGAACACACTAACTAATACAACACTCGGGGCGAACACACTAACTAATACAACACTCGGGGCGAACACACTAACTAATACAACACTCGGGGCGAGCACACAAACTAATACAACACTCGGGGCGAACACACTAACTAATACAACACTCGGGGCGAGCACACTAACTAATACAACACTCGGGGCGAGCACACTAACTAATACAACACTCGGGGGGAGCACACTAACTAATACAACACTCGTAGCGAGCACACTAACTAATACAACACTCGGGGCGAGCACACTAACTAATACAACACTCGGGGCGAGCACGCTAACTAATACAACACTCGGAGCGAGCACACTAACTAATACAACACTAGGGGCGAGCACACTAACTAATACAACACTCGGGGCGAACACACTAACTAATACAACACTCGGGGCGAACACACTAACTAATACAACACTCGGGGCGAACACACTAACTAATACAACACTCGGGGCGAACACACTAACTAATACAACACTCGGGGCGAACACACTAACTAATACAACACTCGGGGCGAACACACTAACTAATACAACACTCGGGGCGAGCACACTAACTAATACAACACTCGGGGCGAACACACTAACTAATACAACACTCGGGGCGAGCACACTAACTAATACAACACTCGGGGCGAGCACACTAACTAATACAACACTCGGGGCGAACACACTAACTAATACAACAGTCGGGGCGAGCACACTAACTAATACAACACTCGGGGCGAACACACTAACTAATACAACACTCGAGGCGAGCACACTAACTAATACAACACTCGGGGCGAACACACTAACTAATACAACACTCGGGGCGAACACACTAACTAATACAACACTCGGGGCGAGCACACTAACTAATACAACACTCGGGGCGAGCACACTAACTAATACAACACTCGGGGCGAACACACTAACTAATACAACACTCGGGGCGAACACACTAACTAATACAACACTCGGGGCGAACACACTAACTAATACAACACTCGGGGCGAACACACTAACTAATACAACACTCGAGGCGAGCACACTAACTAATACAACACTCGGGGCGAACACACTAACTAATACAACACTCGGGGCGAACACACTAACTAATACAACACTCGGGGCGAGCACACTAACTAATACAACACTCGGGGCGAGCACACTAACTAATACAACACTCGGGGCGAACACACTAACTAATACAACACTCGGGGCGAACACACTAACTAATACAACACTCGGGGCGAACACACTAACTAATACAACACTCGGGGAGAACACACTAACTAATTCAACACTCGGGGCGAGCACACTAACTAATACAACACTCGGGGCGAGCACACTAACTAATACAACACTCGGGGCGAACACACTAACTAATACAACACTCGGGGCGAACACACTAACTAATACAACACTCGGGGCGAGCACACTAACTAATACAACACTCGGGGCGAACACACTAACTAATACAACACTCGGGGCGAACACACTAACTAATACAACACTCAGGGCGAGCACACTAACTAATACAACACTCGGGGCGAGCACACTAACTAATACAACACTCGGGGCGAGCACACTAACTAATACAACACTCGGGACGAGCACACTAACTAATACAACACTCGGGGCGAGCACACTAACTAATACAACACTCGGGGCGAGCACACTAACTAATACAACACTCGGGGCGAGCACACTAACTAATACAACACTCGGGGCGAGCACACTAACTAATACAACACTCGGGGCGAACACACTAACTAATACAACACTCGGGGCGAGCATACTAACTAATACAACACTCGGGGCGAGCACACTAACTAATACAACACTCGGGGCGAACACACTAACTAATACAACACTCGGGGCGAACACACTAACTAATACAACACTCGGGGCGAACACACTAACTAATACAACACTCGGGGCGAGCACACTAACTAATACAACACTCGGGGCGAGCACACTAACTAATACAACACTCGGGGCGAACACACTAATACAACACTCGGGGCGAGCACACTAACTAATACAACACTCGGGGCGAGCACACTAACTAATACAACACTCGGGGCGAGCACACTAAATAATACAACACTCGGGGCGAGCACACTAACTAATACAACACTCGGGGCGAACACACTAACTAATACAACACTCGGGGCGAGCACACTAACTAATACAACACTCGGGGCGAACACACTAACTAATACAACACTCGGGGCGAGCACACTAACTAATACAACACTCGGGGCGAACACACTAACTAATACAACACTCGGGGCGAGCACACTAACTAATACAACACTCGGGGCGAGCACACTAACTAATACAACACTCGGGGCGAGCACACTAACTAATACAACACTCGGGGCGAGCACACTAACTAATACAACACTCGGGGCGAGCACACTAACTAATACAACACTCGGGGCGAGCACACTAACTAATACAACACTCGGGGCGAGCACACTAACTAATACAACACTCGGGGCGAGCACACTAACTAATACAACACTCGGGGCGAGCACACTAACTAATACAACACTCGGGGCGAGCACACTAACTAATACAACACTCGGGGCGAGCACACTAACTAATACAACACTCGGGGCGAACACACTAACTAATACAACAGTCGGGGCGAGCACACTAACTAATACAACACTCGGGGCGAACACACTAACTAATACAACACTCGGGGCGAGCACACTAACTAATACAACACTCGGGGCGAACACACTAACTAATACAACACTCGGGGCGAGCACACTAACTAATACAACACTCGGGGCGAGCACACTAACTAATACAACACTCGGGGCGAACACACTAACTAATACAACACTCGGGGCGAACACACTAACTAATACAACACTCGGGGCGAACACACTAACTAATACAACACTCGGGGAGAACACACTAACTAATACAACACTCGGGGCGAGCACACTAACTAATACAACACTCGGGGCGAGCACACTAACTAATACAACACTCGGGGCGAACACACTAACTAATACAACACTCGGGGCGAACACACTAACTAATACAACACTCGGGGCGAGCACACTAACTAATACAACACTCGGGGCGAACACACTAACTAATACAACACTCGGGGCGAACACACTAACTAATACAACACTCGGGGAGAACACACTAACTAATACAACACTCGGGGCGAGCACACTAACTAATACAACACTCGGGGCGAGCACACTAACTAATACAACACTCGGGGCGAGCACACTAACTAATACAACACTCGGGGCGAGCACACTAACTAATACAACACTCGGGGCGAGCACACTAACTAATACAACACTCGGGGCGAGCACACTAACTAATACAACACTCGGGGCGAGCACACTAACTAATACAACACTCGGGGCGAGCACACTAACTAATACAACACTCGGGGCGAACACACTAACTAATACAACACTCGGGGCGAGCACACTAACTAATACAACACTCGGGGCGAGCACACTAACTAATACAACACTCGGGGCGAACACACTAACTAATACAACACTCGGGGCGAACACACTAACTAATACAACACTCGGGGCGAACACACTAACTAATACAACACTCGGGGCGAGCACACTAACTAATACAACACTCGGGGCGAGCACACTAACTAATACAACACTCGGGGCGAACACACTAACTAATACAACACTCGGGGCGAACACACTAACTAATACAACACTCGGGGCGAGCACACTGACTAATACAACACTCGGGGCGAGCACACTAACTAATACAACACTCGGGGCGAGCACACTAACTAATACAACACTCGGGGCGAGCACACTAACTAATACAACACTCGGGGCGAGCACACTAACTAATACAACACTCGGGGCGAACACACTAACTAATACAACACTCGGGGCGAGCACACTAACTAATACAACACTCGGGGCGAACACACTAACTAATACAACACTCGGGGCGAACACACTAACTAATACAACACTCGGGGCGAACACACTAACTAATACAACACTCGGGGCGAGCACACAAACTAATACAACACTCGGGGCGAACACACTAACTAATACAACACTCGGGGCGAGCACACTAACTAATACAACACTCGGGGCGAGCACACTAACTAATACAACACTCGGGGGGAGCACACTAACTAATACAACACTCGTAGCGAGCACACTAACTAATACAACACTCGGGGCGAGCACACTAACTAATACAACACTCGGGGCGAGCACACTAACTAATACAACACTCGGAGCGAGCACACTAACTAATACAACACTAGGGGCGAGCACACTAACTAATACAACACTCGGGGCGAACACACTAACTAATACAACACTCGGGGCGAACACACTAACTAATACAACACTCGGGGCGAACACACTAACTAATACAACACTCGGGGCGAAGACACTAACTAATACAACACTCGGGGCGAACACACTAACTAATACAACACTCGGGGCGAACACACTAACTAATACAACACTCGGGGCGAGCACACTAACTAATACAACACTCGGGGCGAACACACTAACTAATACAACACTCGGGGCGAGCACACTAACTAATACAACACTCGGGGCGAGCACACTAACTAATACAACACTCGGGGCGAACACACTAACTAATACAACAGTCGGGGCGAGCACACTAACTAATACAACACTCGGGGCGAACACACTAACTAATACAACACTCGAGGCGAGCACACTAACTAATACAACACTCGGGGCGAACACACTAACTAATACAACACTCGGGGCGAACACACTAACTAATACAACACTCGGGGCGAGCACACTAACTAATACAACACTCGGGGCGAGCACACTAACTAATACAACACTCGGGGCGAACACACTAACTAATACAACACTCGGGGCGAACACACTAACTAATACAACACTCGGGGCGAACACACTAACTAATACAACACTCGGGGAGAACACACTAACTAATTCAACACTCGGGGCGAGCACACTAACTAATACAACACTCGGGGCGAACACACTAACTAATACAACACTCGGGGAGAACACACTAACTAATTCAACACTCGGGGCGAGCACACTAACTAATACAACACTCGGGGCGAGCACACTAACTAATACAACACTCGGGGCGAACACACTAACTAATACAACACTCGGGGCGAACACACTAACTAATACAACACTCGGGGCGAGCACACTAACTAATACAACACTCGGGGCGAACACACTAACTAATACAACACTCGGGGCGAACACACTAACTAATACAACACTCGGGGAGAACACACTAACTAATACAACACTCAGGGCGAGCACACTAACTAATACAACACTCGGGGCGAGCACACTAACTAATACAACACTCGGGGCGAGCACACTAACTAATACAACACTCGGGACGAGCACACTAACTAATACAACACTCGGGGCGAGCACACTAACTAATACAACACTCGGGGCGAGCACACTAACTAATACAACACTCGCGGCGAGCACACTAACTAATACAACACTCGGGGCGAGCACACTAACTAACACAACACTCGGGGCGAACACACTAACTAATACAACACTCGGGGCGAGCATACTAACTAATACAACACTCGGGGCGAGCACACTAACTAATACAACACTCGGGGCGAACACACTAACTAATACAACACTCGGGGCGAACACACTAACTAATACAACACTCGGGGCGAACACACTAACTAATACAACACTCGGGGCGAGCACACTAACTAATACAACACTCGGGGCGAGCACACTAACTAATACAACACTCGGGGCGAGCACACTAACTAATACAACACTCGGGGCGAGCACACTAACTAATACAACACTCGGGGCGAGCACACTAACTAATACAACACTCGGGGCGAGCACACTAACAAATACAACACTCGGGGCGAGCACACTAACTAATACAACACTCAGGGCGAGCACACTAACTAATACAACACTCGGGGCGAGCACACTAACTAATACAACACTCGGGGCGAACACACTAACTAATACAACACTCGGGGCGAGCACACTAACTAATACAACACTCGGGGCGAACACACTAACTAATACAACACTCGGGGCGAACACACTAACTAATACAACACTCGGGGCGAACACACTAACTAATACAACACTCGGGGCGAGCACACTAACTAATACAACACTCGGGGCGAACACACTAACTAATACAACACTCGGGGCGAGCACACTAACTAATACAACACTCGGGGAGAGCACACTAACTAATACAACACTCGGGGCGAGCACACTAACTAATACAACACTCGTAGCGAGCACACTAACTAATACAACACTCGGGGCGAGCACACTAACTAATACAACACTCGGAGCGAGCACGCTAACTAATACAACACTCGGGGCGAGCACACTAACTAATACAACACTCGGGGCGAGCACACTAACTAATACAACACTCGGGGCGAACACACTAACTAATACAACACTCGGGGCGAACACACTAAATTAATACAACACTCGGGGCGAACACACTAACTAATACAACACTCGGGGCGAACACACTAACTAATACAACACTCGGGGCGAACACACTAACTAATACAACACTCGGGGCGAACACACTAACTAATACAACACTCGGGGCGAGCACACTAACTAATACAACACTCGGTGCGAACACACTAACTAATACAACACTCGGGGCTAGCACACTAACTAATACAACACTCGGGGCGAGCACACTAACTAATACAACACTCGTAGCGAGCACACTAACTAATACAACACTCGGAGCGAGCACGCTAACTAATACAACACTCGGGGCGAGCACACTAACTAATACAACACTCGGGGCGAGCACACTAACTAATACAACACTCGGGGCGAACACACTAACTAATACAACACTCGGGGCGAACACACTAAATTAATACAACACTCGGGGCGAACACACTAACTAATACAACACTCGGGGCGAACACACTAACTAATACAACACTCGGGGCGAACACACTAACTAATACAACACTCGGGGCGAACACACTAACTAATACAACACTCGGGGCTAGCACACTAACTAATACAACACTCGGGGCGAGCACACTAACTAATACAACACTGGGGGCGAGCACACTAACTAATACAACACTCGGGCGAACACACTAACTAATACAACACTCGGGGCGAGCACACTAACTAATACAACACTCGGGGCGAGCACACTAACTAATACAACACTGGGGGCGAGCACACTAACTAATACAACACTCGCGGCGAACACACTAACTAATACAACACTCGGGGCTAGCACACTAACTAATACAACACTGGGGGCGAGCACACTAACTAATACAACACTCGGGGCGAGCACACTAACTAATACAACACTCGGGGCGAGCACACTAACTAATACAACACTGGGGGCGAGCACACTAACTAATACAACACTCGAGGCGAGCACACTAACTAATACAACACTCGGGGCGAACACACTAACTAATACAACACTCGGGGCGAACACACTAACTAATACAACACTCGGGGCGAGCACACTAACTAATACAACACTCGGGGAGAACACACTAACTAATACAACACTCGGGGCTAGCACACTAACTAATACAACACTCGGGGCGAGCACACTAACTAATACAACACTCGGGGCGAGCACACTAACTAATACAACACTCGGGGCGAGCACACTAACTAATACAACACTCGGGGCGAGCACACTAACTAATACAACACTCGGGGCGAGCACACTAACTAATACAACACTCGGGGCGAGCACACTAACTAATACAACACTCGGGGCGAGCACACTAACTAATACAACACTCGGGGCGAGCACACTAACTAATACAACACTCGGGGCGAGCACACTAACTAATACAACACTCGGGGCTAGCACACTAACTAATACAACACTCGGGGCGAGCACACTAACTAATACAACACTCGGGGCGAACACACTAACTAATACAACACTCGGGGCGAACACACTAACTAATACAACACTCGGGGCGAGCACACTAACTAATACAACACTCGGGGCGAACACACTAACTAATACAACACTCGGGGCGAACACACTAACTAATACAACACTCGGGGAGAACACACTAACTAATACAACACTCAGGGCGAGCACACTAACTAATACAACACTCGGGGCGAGCACACTAACTAATACAACACTCGGGGCGAGCACACTAACTAATACAACACTCGGGACGAGCACACTAACTAATACAACACTCGGGGCGAGCACACTAACTAATACAACACTCGGGGCGAGCACACTAACTAATACAACACTCGCGGCGAGCACACTAACTAATACAACACTCGGGGCGAGCACACTAACTAACACAACACTCGGGGCGAACACACTAACTAATACAACACTCGGGGCGAGCATACTAACTAATACAACACTCGGGGCGAGCACACTAACTAATACAACACTCGGGGCGAACACACTAACTAATACAACACTCGGGGCGAACACACTAACTAATACAACACTCGGGGCGAACACACTAACTAATACAACACTCGGGGCGAGCACACTAACTAATACAACACTCGGGGCGAGCACACTAACTAATACAACACTCGGGGCGAGCACACTAACTAATACAACACTCGGGGCGAGCACACTAACTAATACAACACTCGGGGCGAGCACACTAACTAATACAACACTCGGGGCGAGCACACTAACAAATACAACACTCGGGGCGAGCACACTAACTAATACAACACTCAGGGCGAGCACACTAACTAATACAACACTCGGGGCGAGCACACTAACTAATACAACACTCGGGGCGAACACACTAACTAATACAACACTCGGGGCGAGCACACTAACTAATACAACACTCGGGGCGAACACACTAACTAATACAACACTCGGGGCGAACACACTAACTAATACAACACTCGGGGCGAACACACTAACTAATACAACACTCGGGGCGAGCACACTAACTAATACAACACTCGGGGCGAACACACTAACTAATACAACACTCGGGGCGAGCACACTAACTAATACAACACTCGGGGAGAGCACACTAACTAATACAACACTCGGGGCGAGCACACTAACTAATACAACACTCGTAGCGAGCACACTAACTAATACAACACTCGGGGCGAGCACACTAACTAATACAACACTCGGAGCGAGCACGCTAACTAATACAACACTCGGGGCGAGCACACTAACTAATACAACACTCGGGGCGAGCACACTAACTAATACAACACTCGGGGCGAACACACTAACTAATACAACACTCGGGGCGAACACACTAAATTAATACAACACTCGGGGCGAACACACTAACTAATACAACACTCGGGGCGAACACACTAACTAATACAACACTCGGGGCGAACACACTAACTAATACAACACTCGGGGCGAACACACTAACTAATACAACACTCGGGGCGAGCACACTAACTAATACAACACTCGGTGCGAACACACTAACTAATACAACACTCGGGGCTAGCACACTAACTAATACAACACTCGGGGCGAGCACACTAACTAATACAACACTCGTAGCGAGCACACTAACTAATACAACACTCGGAGCGAGCACGCTAACTAATACAACACTCGGGGCGAGCACACTAACTAATACAACACTCGGGGCGAGCACACTAACTAATACAACACTCGGGGCGAACACACTAACTAATACAACACTCGGGGCGAACACACTAAATTAATACAACACTCGGGGCGAACACACTAACTAATACAACACTCGGGGCGAACACACTAACTAATACAACACTCGGGGCGAACACACTAACTAATACAACACTCGGGGCGAACACACTAACTAATACAACACTCGGGGCTAGCACACTAACTAATACAACACTCGGGGCGAGCACACTAACTAATACAACACTGGGGGCGAGCACACTAACTAATACAACACTCGGGCGAACACACTAACTAATACAACACTCGGGGCGAGCACACTAACTAATACAACACTCGGGGCGAGCACACTAACTAATACAACACTGGGGGCGAGCACACTAACTAATACAACACTCGCGGCGAACACACTAACTAATACAACACTCGGGGCTAGCACACTAACTAATACAACACTGGGGGCGAGCACACTAACTAATACAACACTCGGGGCGAGCACACTAACTAATACAACACTCGGGGCGAGCACACTAACTAATACAACACTGGGGGCGAGCACACTAACTAATACAACACTCGAGGCGAGCACACTAACTAATACAACACTCGGGGCGAACACACTAACTAATACAACACTCGGGGCGAACACACTAACTAATACAACACTCGGGGCGAGCACACTAACTAATACAACACTCGGGGAGAACACACTAACTAATACAACACTCGGGGCTAGCACACTAACTAATACAACACTCGGGGCGAGCACACTAACTAATACAACACTCGGGGCGAGCACACTAACTAATACAACACTCGGGGCGAGCACACTAACTAATACAACACTCGGGGCGAGCACACTAACTAATACAACACTCGGGGCGAGCACACTAACTAATACAACACTCGGGGCGAGCACACTAACTAATACAACACTCGGGGCGAGCACACTAACTAATACAACACTCGGGGCGAGCACACTAACTAATACAACACTCGGGGCGAGCACACTAACTAATACAACACTCGGGGCTAGCACACTAACTAAAACAACACTCGGGGCTAGCACACTAACTAATACAACACTCGGGGCGAGCACACTAACTAATACAACACTCGGGGCTAGCACACTAACTAATACAACACTCGGGGCTAGCACACTAACTAATACAACACTCGGGGCGAGCACACTAACTAATACAACACTCGGGGCGAGCACACTAACTAATACAACACTCGGGGCGAACACACTAACTAATACAACACTCGGGGCGAGCACACTAACTAATACAACACTCGGGGCGAGCACACTAACTAATACAACACTCGGGGCGAACACACTAACTAATACAACACTCAGGGCGAGCACACTAACTAATACAACACTCGGGGCGAGCACACTAACTAATACAACACTCGGGGCGAGCACACTAACTAATACAACACTCGGGGCGAGCACACTAACTAATACAACACTCGGGGCGAGCACACTAACTAATACAACACTCGGGGCGAGCACACTAACTAATACAACACTCAGGGCGAGCACACTAACTAATACAACACTCGGGGCGAGCACACTAACTAATACAACACTCGGGGCGAGCACACTAACTAATACAACACTCGGGGCGAGCACACTAACTAATACAACACTCGGGGCGAGCACACTAACTAATACAACACTCGGGGCGAACACACTAACTAATACAACAGTCGGGGCGAGCACACTAACTAATACAACACTCGGGGCGAACACACTAACTAATACAACACTCGGGGCGAGCACACTAACTAATACAACACTCGGGGCGAACACACTAACTAATACAACACTCGGGGCGAGCACACTAACTAATACAACACTCGGGGCGAGCACACTAACTAATACAACACTCGGGGCGAACACACTAACTAATACAACACTCGGGGCGAACACACTAACTAATACAACACTCGGGGCGAACACACTAACTAATACAACACTCGGGGAGAACACACTAACTAATACAACACTCGGGGCGAGCACACTAACTAATACAACACTCGGGGCGAGCACACTAACTAATACAACACTCGGGCGAACACACTAACTAATACAACACTCGGGGCGAACACACTAACTAATACAACACTCGGGGCGAGCACACTAACTAATACAACACTCGGGGCGAACACACTAACTAATACAACACTCGGGGCGAACACACTAACTAATACAACACTCGGGAGAACACACTAACTAATACAACACTCGGGGCGAGCACACTAACTAATACAACACTCGGGGCGAGCACACTAACTAATACAACACTCGGGGCGAGCACACTAACTAATACAACACTCGGGGCGAGCACACTAACTAATACAACACTCGGGGCGAGCACACTAACTAATACAACACTCGGGGCGAGCACACTAACTAATACAACACTCGGGGCGAGCACACTAACTAATACAACACTCGGGGCGAGCACACTAACTAATACAACACTCGGGGCGAACACACTAACTAATACAACACTCGGGGCGAGCACACTAACTAATACAACACTCGGGGCGAGCAAACTAACTAATACAACACTCGGGGCGAACACACTAACTAATACAACACTCGGGGCGAACACACTAACTAATACAACACTCGGGGCGAACACACTAACTAATACAACACTCGGGGCGAGCACACTAACTAATACAACACTCGGGGCGAGCACACTAACTAATACAACACTCGGGGCGAACACACTAACTAATACAACATTCGGGGCGAACACACTAACTAATACAACACTCGGGGCGAGCACACTAACTAATACAACACTCGGGGCGAGCACACTAACTAATACAACACTCGGGGCGAGCACACTAACTAATACAACACTCGGGGCGAGCACACTAACTAATACAACACTCGGGGCGAGCACACTAACTAATACAACACTCGGGGCGAGCACACTAACTAATACAACACTCGGGGCGAACACACTAACTAATACAACACTCGGGGCGAGCACACTAACTAATACAACACTCGGGGCGAGCACACTAACTAATACAACACTCGGGGCGAACACACTAACTAATACAACACTCGGGGCGAACACACTAACTAATACAACACTCGGGGCGAGCACACAAACTAATACAACACTCGGGGCGAACACACTAACTAATACAACACTCGGGGTGAGCACACTAACTAATACAACACTCGGGGCGAGCACACTAACTAATACAACACTCGGGGCGAGCACACTAACTAATACAACACTCGTAGCGAGCACACTAACTAATACAACACTCGGGGCGAGCACACTAACTAATACAACACTCGGGGCGAGCACGCTAACTAATACAACACTCGGAGCGAGCACACTAACTAATACAACACTCGGGGCGAGCACACTAACTAATACAACACTCGGGGCGAACACACTAACTAATACAACACTCGGGGCGAACACACTAACTAATACAACACTCGGGGCGAACACACTAACTAATACAACACTCGGGGCGAACACACTAACTAATACAACACTCGGGGCGAACACACTAACTAATACAACACTCGGGGCGAACACACTAACTAATACAACACTCGGGGCGAGCACACTAACTAATACAACACTCGGGGCGAACACACTAACTAATACAACACTCGGGGCGAGCACACTAACTAATACAACACTCGGGGCGAGCACACTAACTAATACAACACTCGGGGCGAACACACTAACTAATACAACACTCGGGGCGAGCACACTAACTAATACAACACTCGGGGCGAACACACTAACTAATACAACACTCGAGGCGAGCACACTAACTAATACAACACTCGGGGCGAACACACTAACTAATACAACACTCGGGGCGAACACACTAACTAATACAACACTCGGGGCGAGCACACTAACTAATACAACACTCGGGGCGAGCACACTAACTAATACAACACTCGGGGCGAACACACTAACTAATACAACACTCGGGGCGAACACACTAACTAATACAACACTCGGGGCGAACACACTAACTAATACAACACTCGGGGAGAACACACTAACTAATACAACACTCGGGGCGAGCACACTAACTAATACAACACTCGGGGCGAGCACACTAACTAATACAACACTCGGGGCGAACACACTAACTAATACAACACTCGGGGCGAACACACTAACTAATACAACACTCGGGGCGAGCACACTAACTAATACAACATTCGGGGCGAACACACTAACTAATACAACACTCGGGGCGAACACACTAACTAATACAACACTCGGGGAGAACACACTAACTAATACAACACTCAGGGCGAGCACACTAACTAATACAACACTCGGGGCGAGCACACTAACTAATACAACACTCGGGGCGAGCACACTAACTAATACAACACTCGGGGGCGAGCACACTAACTAATACAACACTCGGGCCGAGCACACTAACTAATACAACACTCGGGGCGAGCACACTAACTAATACAACACTCGGGGCGAGCACACTAACTAATACAACACTCGGGGCGAGCACACTAACTAATACAACACTCGGGGCGAACACACTAACTAATACAACACTCGGGGCGAGCATACTAACTAATACAACACTCGGGGCGAGCACACTAACTAATACAACACTCGGGGCGAACACACTAACTAATACAACACTCGGGGCGAACACACTAACTAATACAACACTCGGGGCGAACACACTAACTAATACAACACTCGGGGCGAGCACACTAACTAATACAACACTCGGGGCGAGCACACTAACTAATACAACACTCGGGGCGAACACACTAATACAACACTCGGGGCGAACACACTAACTAATACAACACTCGGGGCGAGCACACTAACTAATACAACACTCGGGGCGAGCACACTAACTAATACAACACTCGGGGCGAGCACACTAACTAATACAACACTCGGGGCGAGCACACTAACTAATACAACACTCGGGGCGAGCACACTAACTAATACAACACTCGGGGCGAGCACACTAACTAATACAACACTCAGGGCGAGCACACTAACTAATACAACACTCGGGGCGAGCACACTAACTAATACAACACTCGGGGCGAACCCACAAACTAATACAACACTCGGGGCGAGCACACTAACTAATACAACACTCGGGGCGAACACACTAACTAATACAACACTCGGGGCGAACACACTAACTAATACAACACTCGGGGCGAACACACTAACTAATACAACACTCGGGGCGAGCACACTAACTAATACAACACTCGGGGCGAACACACTAACTAATACAACACTCGGGGCGAGCACACTAACTAATACAACACTCGGGGCAAGCACACTAACTAATACAACACTCGGGGCGAGCACACTAACTAATACAACACTCGTAGCGAGCACACTAACTAATACAACACTCGGGGCGAGCACACTAACTAATACAACACTCGGAGCGAGCACGCTAACTAATACAACACTCGGGGCGAGCACACTAACTAATACAACACTCGGGGCGAGCACACTAACTAATACAACACTCGGGGCGAACACACTAACTAATACAACACTCGGGGCGAACACACTAACTAATACAACACTCGGGGCGAACACACTAACTAATACAACACTCGGGGCGAACACACTAACTAATACAACACTCGGGGCGAACACACTAACTAATACAACACTCGGGGCGAACACACTAACTAATACAACACTCGGGGCGAGCACACTAACTAATACAACACTCGGGGCGAACACACTAACTAATACAACACTCGGGGCTAGCACACTAACTAATACAACACTCGGGGCGAGCACACTAACTAATACAACACTCGGGGAGAACACACTAACTAATACAACACTCGGGGCTAGCACACTAACTAATACAACACTCGGGGCGAGCACACTAACTAATACAACACTCGGGGCGAGCACACTAACTAATACAACACTCGGGGCGAGCACACTAACTAATACAACACTCGGGGCGAGCACACTAACTAATACAACACTCGGGGCGAGCACACTAACTAATACAACACTCGGGGCGAACACACTAACTAATACAACACTCGGGGCGAGCACACTAACTAATACAACACTCGGGGCGAGCACACTAACTAATACAACACTCGGGGCCAGCACACTAACTAATACAACACTCGGGGCTAGCACACTAACTAATACAACACTCGGGGCGAGCACACTAACTAATACAACACTCGGGGCTAGCACACTAACTAATACAACACTCGGGGCGAGCACACTAACTAATACAACACTCGGGGCTAGCACACTAACTAATACAACACTCGGGGCGAGCACACTAACTAATACAACACCACTGCGGATTAAGAATTTAGTTTAACATGTTTTTGTCGTTTTCGATTTTGTGCTGTTAAATATTATGTATGTCTCATGTGGAGTAGAAAATTATTTCCCTTCCGGAGAACTTGAGCATACCATCGATTATTGATTGAGTCCAAGTTTCTCGTCCGTAATTATCTGTTAACATTGATTGTCGTCGTCTTTGTCCTTAGTCATTTCCTTTCCTCATTCAGGGGCCGTTATGGTCGTGAATGTATGGTAGTTGGATTTACAACTACCTATCTAATCAGTGCTTATCACCCCTAAAGTTGTGAGTTCGAGCCCCGTTCATGGGCTGGTGTACTCGATACAACCTTATGTGATAAAGTTTGTCAGTGACTTGCGCCTGGTCGGTGGTTTTCTCTGGGCAATTCAGTTTCCTCCTCCAATAAAACTGACCGCCACGATATCACTGAATTATTGTTGAAAGTTGCGTTAAACACTATAAAGCATCAAACCGTCAACCACCTTTCCTCATTCATGACATATCACCGGGTTTGTCACAAGAGTAATACGACGGATTCCACTATTGGAGCAGCAGCTGCCTACTCTTCCGGAACACCTGATCACCTGAGTTTACCTCCGGTTTATAGACGGTTTTGTATTTCTTGACCTTTCGTTTTCCGCGTATTGTTTGGCAGATCATTGTTCCTTTTTCCTGTTTCTTTTGGGCATTGCATTGTCTGTTCTTCTTCGACTTACATCTTTTACCTGGGCATTACATTGTCTGTCCTTCTTCGACTTACATCTTTTACCTGAGCATTACATTGTCTGTCCTTCTTCGACTTACATCTTTTACCTGGGCATTACATTGTCTGTCCTTCTTCGACTTACATCTTTTACCTGGGCATTACATTGTCTGTCCTTCTTCGACTTACATCTTTTACCTGGGCATTACATTGTCTGACCTTCTTCGACTTACATCTTTTACCTGGGCATTACATTGTCTGTCCTTCTTCTACTTACATCTTTTACCTGGGCATTACATTGTCTGTCCTTCTTCGACTTACATCTTTTACCCCTTTGATATCTTGAAACTTTTCCTACTTGATTATGTTACCGTTAAATGACACTAGAATCTTCTGATGCGGCAATCGTGTTGAACACCAGTATACGGAAATACATACAAATACAAATGTAATTGTTACAACATAAATCTCTTACAAAACCAACGGGAGTAAAGACAAACCGAACATAATTGTTAGTTGAATATCAGAGTGGACAATACAACACGATACTAAACACGTGAAGACATTTAATTTGACAAAATAAACAACACGGACCGTAATATTAACTGACTACAAACTGATCCACTAGTGGCAAGTGTCGAGCTACTCATGTTAACTAGAAAGAGAGTTTTCCTAAGACAAACGGAACTTATCCATAGTTATCTGAGATCAAGTGGTGAATGCCATACATTTTTAGTACCGTCGTGGTCGTCATCGTATGGTTGTTGGATTTGTAACTACCTATGAAATCGGTGACTATCACCTTTGAAGTTGTGAGTTCGAATCCCGATAATGGCGAGATGTACTCGAAACAACTTTATGTGATAATATAATTATCAATGACTTGCGACAGGTAGGTGATTTTCTCCGGGTACTCCGGTTTCCACCACCAATAAAACTGACCGCCACGATATAACTGAAATATTGTTGACAGTGGCGTTAAACACTATAAGCCTCTCATACATTTGTTCCTTTTATTTTACTTACAAGCACATTCTTCAGCAAAGTCTTCACCACGTCCTTCATTCATTAAAACAGCCACACACACCAGGATGATAAAATTCTTCATCCTTACAATGGCGTTAGTCTAGAGTTTGATCAGATCACTATAGACCATAGAAAATACTTAAATAGTTACTGTAACAGCTTTCTGTAATAATTATTTAATATTTATATGCTTCAATTAAATTGTGATATCCACCATTTCTGTTTTAGGTAACGAGATTCAAATCTATATTTGAAAGAAGACATTTTAACACATTAAAAAATTAATAACCACACGTTGTTAGACTGATAAAATGATACGCTATGTTTAAAATGAATTCATATATTCGGGTTTTGGAGAAGGAATATTGAGTGATATACCCAGGCCTATCAGTAATGGGCGGTACCAGGTACTTTTACCCACATAAACTGGTAATCTGTACCTCCTAATTCCAAAGACTGTTGCATAATATATTCATGAAAAATGTTCAAATTTAACAAAAAGCACCACCTGTAAATAGTGAAGTACTGGTACACTTATATCGAAATATCGAAAACCCTGTATACCATACATGTTTTGTTTTATCGTTTACAATGCGAAAATACAGGTACATGTATACTTAAGAAATAAATCATGGAAGCCAGAATGTGTTTTGAGTTTTAACATGGGTTGGCGGATATTAGTATTTTATCCCGAGCCAGAGGCGAGTGATACAATTTACTAATATCCACTTATCCATGCTAAAACTCAAAACACATTCTGGCTTCCATGATTTATTTCGATTCTGATATGTCTAAGAGTACAAATACGGTAGTATACTTTGATTGGAAGACGGTAATTTATATTTACGTTTGCGGAAAATGTCGCACACAATTTATGATGCCAATGGAAAGGTCAGTCACATTCACCGGCGCATGTGCTAATAAGATTATACCGAATGGATAACTCGCTCGTTTGTTAACAAAGCGAAAGAAAGAGGTCATGTTAGAATTAGTAATAAACATCTAAGTATTTGACTTTCAAATCTTTTGACTTTAAACAGCGTACCTGATGAAGATTTGTTTCAGAAGCGCGACGTACACGCTAAATTAGATATCTATGTTTATATGGCATTCACTCTCTAGTTATTTTCATGTAGAAGAGCATAGCATTTTTGTCAATAATCTTTACATATTTGGAATAAATTATATAGTAACCACTTAGAACAGAGGGACCGTCGTGATAGTGATCGTATGGTAGTGGGATTTACAACTACCTGTGCAATCAGTGTGACCTGTCAATCACCACTAAAGTTGTTGGATCGAGCCTCGTTCATGGCCAGGTGTACTCGATACAACATTATGTGATTAAGTTTGTCAGTGACTTGCCACAGATCTGTCGTTTTCTCTAGGCACTTCAGTTTCATCTTGCAATAAAACTGACCACCACGATATAACTGAAATATTGTTGAAAGTGGCGTTAATCACCATAACCCTAACCCTAGAAGAACATAGCTTTTTTTTTGCTAATAAATTTTCATATTTGGACTACATTATATAGGAACCACTTACAACATATGATTAAGCGAATGATGTCAACCTCCCGGTGTCAACAAGTATTTTATTAATATATTTTATACCATCCTGGAAACAAATCTTGTATTAAAATATGAAAAAAAACATTAAGACAAACACGGACGCACACAGCCAATCTCATTTAGAAGACTAAAGGCGAAAGTCGGCCATCTTGATTCTTATAAATTTGTAAATACAAATATGTAATAAAAACGTAGACATCACATCTAGTGTCCATGACGTCATTGACGTGTTTCTGTACTAACCATAAGGTACGCTCAAAATCACATCGGTAACCGTAGCCGATTTTTGCTATTCTGCTTAGGTCCTTTTGGCTTTATTATTGAAATTTACAGTTCGTTAATATAATAATACAATTACTATCAAAACTAAGCTTCTCATTTATTGTTCCCAAACACTTACAGCAATTTTTGGCTTTCCAATATTTCGATATTAAGGGTACATGATGAAGGTTATTTCAGAAACGCGTAGTACGCACTAAATTTGATATCTACGTTTTTATTGCTCCGACAGATTTTCCAATTATTTTGCACTCTATCATTTGACTCAGAGGGTGTGTATTCCCGAGGGAGACTGGCCTGGTCTTAATTTTGATAAATTACCTTATTTAGCAAATGTACATTTCAAACAAATAATTAACCATGTCAGTGCCGAAACTCTGTCCAAGAATCACTTTACTGGGCACAGGCCTTATAATAATGTACGAATTGTGAAATATAAACTTCATATGCCGATACCGTTGGAATGTGCTACTGATCATGATCAATGGCAATTGGAAAAGTGTTTGTCACGTTTGTCGTAGAATTTTGTTTTAATCTTTCTTTGTTGTCGATTTCAAGGTAAAGGTCAATGTAAGAAACAGCAATTTTGAGTGTCAGTAGTAAACTTTATTTCAAGCTCATTTGGTTAAATGATATGCACATGATCACCGAATAGAGAATAATTCAGTAACAGAATATCATCTACATGTATGTGATAGAGAAAACAGAAAATAAAGGTTTGGTCTAATATTCTATCTTCATTCTTGAGAAACACATTTTGTTGAGAAAAGATTGTATAAAAATCATACATTTTCCCATTGGAATAGGTTTTGAAAAATGTTCAGAAATTGCAGGATTTTCATCTTTTATTTCAATATTTTCGAAAATGGTGCATGTCCACAACTCTCAAGCATGATCGCGCTGCCTCGCAAAATTTATAAGTAAATCCATTCAACACTGAAATAGGTCAAAAGTTAAAGAACAGATTGACTGATTTTTGGTGTTTAACGCCACTTTCAGCAATATTTCAGCTATATCATGGCGACCAGTTTTAGTTGTGGAAGAAGCCGGAGTACCCGGAGAGAACCACCGACCATGGGCAAGCAACTGGTAATTTACAAAGTCGGGCGCGAACCCACGCCGTATTTGTGATAGGCTTGTATAAGTTGTCAGCTAATCCAACTACCTACCGTATTTAGGGTTGCATAATGCGCAGGATTTTGCCCAGATTCTTGAATTTGTAGCAGGGGTGCGCATTATAAACAGGAACAATGTGTTTCACTCTTTCCCAGACCGGGAAATCACATGTCCGCCAATAAAACCCAACACATTTAATATTTTGCAACTTTATTGAAGATGAAAAGAGATAAATGGTTCTTAAATTCTCCCAGCAAATGAAACATGCTCAAAGGACTGAAAAATATATACGATTGATATTTAATTCTTACATTTCCGACGGCGATTTTTTTAAAAGTCCATGCGCATTATAGACACGAACTAGTTATTTTCTGGAGATTTTCAAGGCCAAGAGGGGTGCGCATTATGCACCAATGCGCATTATACAACCCTAAATACGGTAACTCATTGAGCCACCCGGGCCCTCTACAACTACCTAACTCATTGAGCCACTTTATTGTAATGTAGATATTAAACCAACAAAGTACTATTTTGCTTTGCTATATAAGGGCTGTCGTGGTCGTGATCGCATTGTAGTTGGATTTACAACTACCTGTGCAATCAGTGTCTATCACCACTAAAGTTGTTTGTTCGAATCCTGCTCATGGCGAGGTGTACTCGATACACAATTTTAAGTGCTAACGTTTGTCCAGGACTTGCGGCAGGTCTGTGGTTTTCTCCGGTTTCCTCCACCAATAAAACTGAACACCACGATATAACTGAAATATTGTTGAAAGTGGCGTTAAACACCATAACACTAAGCTCCTAGCCCCCTTGCTTATTTTATGGCAATATTTACATATACTATTTTGACGCACGACACAGAGTACAAAGGGTACATCCTAGTATAAACAATCGAAATTAAACAAAAATAAATATCTGATACAAAGCTTAAAAAATAATGAAAATCAATTTTCTACAAATAAAATACTTCTCTGAATTAATTGTGGCATTATATCAATGTTCTTCAATAATATTGGATATAAAAATATGCTCAAACTATCGCATCACGATTTGTTAAATCATTTCCCTGACTTAATCCGGTTTTCATAGCTTACTAACAGCAGGCACGATTTGTTCAATGATGGCTACTTCCTTATAATTAATCTGTTCAGTCTTTTCTAATCCTAAGCCAATCATCTCTTGATTAATTATACTGGAGAAATCACCATTATAAAATACTCCAATCGTAAATATATCAGTCACCAGTTCTAGAAAGGTTTTTACATGGAGTGAAACGTGTGATGCTAGTGTCTCTCCTGGGTTTCCATAAATATCCAAATAACACATTATCCCACCAGTCTGAATGTGGAAATAATTTCCGAATGTTAGCAGGGTATCATGTTGACTGCTTGGAAATGAAACAACCGTGCTTGTTCTCACAGACAACATTAACGGAACATTAGATTCTATTATGCTGTATGGGACAGTATCTATTACCAGTCGGCCATCTTGGAAGATCTTCGGATAGTATCTTCGCTTTCGTATCATTTCCGTTAGCGCATGCTTATTCAATATTTTGACTTCTGGTCGATCTGTGATTTTCATAGCAACATCATGAAATTTATCATTGTGTCCCTCATAAAAATCTAATTTCTGTAAAACGAAAAAAATAAAATTACATAATGTCAAAATTTGAAACAAAGCATCCAATTTTGATGATATTATCACACCACTAAGACGGTAGGCTTGGGCCCATAAAACTATTGTTTAACCCCGCCACCTTATATTACAGCCTCTATGCCAAGCCAGGAAAGTGACCAGACAGACCTGTCATGTTATGTATGTTAGAGGTATCGATGTTTGCCTCTATTTCCACGAGTTTTCTATTAGATTTTGGAACTGTTCTCTGACAATGTGGTACTTCCTACCAAATGTTGACAGCCTTCAATAAGTTGAATGTTATGTCGGAGGTTAATCATGACTATTATTGCATTTTTTGTTTTCCATTTTAATTCTTCATATTTAGAAATATTACTTAAATGTAATATATAGATTGACTTGATTTTGATTTTTGGTGTTTAGCGCCACTTTATTTTTGTGAGTTTCTTAAAAGGTAATCTCTTTCGTTTTGGTGTAATGGACCTTCCATTAGATAATGAAATGCATCTTCAAAGGTCTTGTATTTATCACGTCAAAACTCGAATTGATGCCGGCAACTCTTTTTAGAAGAGTTTGAAGATACGTGTACCAAAGGGGCAACCAGAATCCGTAAATCAAAAAAGAACAGACAACACAATAGGCAAAAGAAAAAGGACAAATGTTGATCTACAAAACATACACATAAAGCTAAAGATCGAGTAACACGAACCCCACAGGGACTAAAAACCATGTTGTGAACTCAGGTGCTCCGGAAGGGTAAGCAGTTCCTGCTCCACTGATGGCACCCGTCATTACAACCATTCCTTATATTGTATACACGTGTTCTAAGACAATATTAAATAACATACCCGTAAATTTATCAATTTAACAGCTTTCCTGTTTATCAATCTATGAACTTTGTCCATTTGGGCAGTTACCGATACAATATTTCTGATCTTTGGATGATTTTTCAGGATAGTTGTCTGCAGTTTTGGAAGAATTCCCCTTTCTCTAAACTCCTTTCTAACACGAGCACCTCTCATGACACCCGTTGAACCTTCATCCACTATAAACATTGCAGTAAAAGCAACCTTAAATATATACAATAAACTGTTTATGCTATTTAATTATTGGATGTTGCACTTAAGAAGTGTGTGTGTGTGTGGGTTGCGCCCATTAAATTATTTTAACGCCACTTTTTATTGAAGTGCCTGTACCAATCCAGGAATTTAAGCGGTCATGTATTTGTGTGTTAGGGGTATCGATTTTGCCAAGGGAGTTTGGCCATGGGGAGCTAGGGAACGATAACTTCGGTAGAGATTGAATTGTTTAATTATTAATGTTTTCAATGCCATTTCTTAGAAAATACGGTGTGCTTGTTGTATTGAATTCAACTGCTGACATACACTAAATAGATCTTTGTTAAAATTAATCGTTCTTTCTCTGGTTTAGGGGCGTCGTGGTCATGATCGTATGGTAGTTGGATTTACAACTACCTATGCAATCAGTGCCTATCACCCCTAAAGCTGTGAGTTCGAATCCCGCTCATTACGAGGTGTACTCGATACAACATTATGTGAGAAAACTTGTCAGTAACTTGAGGCAGGTCGGTGGTTTTCTCCGGGTACTCCGGTTTCCTCCTCCAACAAAACTAACCGGTACTATATTGATAAAATATTGTTGAAAGTGGCATTAAACACCATAACCTTAAGCTCCAGTTTCCAATCTTTTCACTTTGAGCATACCTGATGAAGGTTATTCCAGAAACGTGCGCACTAAATTAGATTTCTCCCATTATTACGGCGTTTTAACCCCGCTGAACCAGTGGTGGAACAATCTGTAATCCTCTAGAGGATTAAAATGTCTCATACCTTTCCCCGCATGTTGTCAAATCGGTAATTTTGAAGGATTTTGAAATAAAGTTCGTGTAAAATAATGGGAGAAACAAATTCTCCTTCAGTTCCCCATGTGGGTTACGATATTTCTCCACTCTCGAGAGATTAATTAAAAATTTTAACCAATTAACTCTCTTGAGTGGAGAAATATCGTAACCCACGGGCAACTGAAGGAGAATCTATATATCTACGTTTTCATTACTATGTTAATCTTATCTGAGGATAGACAAAATAGTTTATAATGGGATTAGAAAACAATACAAAAACATTTGTAACTAGATTAACACGACGGGACGGGTGTCACTAGTGGAGCAGAAACTGCCTACTCTTTCGGAGCACTCGAGTTCATCCCCGGTTATTAGTGGGATTCGTGTTACTCGATCTTTAGTTTTATGTGCATGTTTTGTAGATCGTTGTTTGTTCTTTTGTACTTTTTCTTTTGGCCATTGTCTTGTCTGTTCTTCTTCGATATACGGATTCTGATTACCCTTTGGTATCTTCAAACTCTTCATAGAATCAGGAGATCAATGGTTCCTTTTGCTGTTTTATGAATTGTTATGTTAAATTACATATTTTTTAATCTTTACCTAGATTTGGCTCGTTGACTTTGTTTTCAGTGAATGATTGTTGTTTAATGCCAACTTAGTAATTCTTTTCAGTTATATCATGGCGAGATCAAGTTAATTTTAAATGAGATGATGATGAGTTCCTCTTTGTACTAGACGTGTATTTACATTAATTTGTAATGTGAACCTACCTGTACTTGTTTTTTTTATCAGTCATGCTCAATTGATTTGCGTACTCTATATTAAGTTAAACTCGTGATATTTAGCAGGGTTCATTATACCGTGTCGGCATGGCCTATGAGAGGGGGGTTCAGCTAGTAAATCGGTCCGGGGTCCGGAAAGGAGGGACCTGTGAATCTCTGAAGGGCCCATAGCCCTACCCATAGACGATATATTTTGATTTTGTCATTGAGGGAGGGAGGGAGGGGGGGTATTTTCAACTATTTTTAGTTTATTTAGAAAAATAATTATGTAAAATTCACTTAGATTTATTTATTTATTTATTTATCTATAATATACAAGGAAGAATACTTTGGAGACACCAAAGATGTAATCTCAATCTCTTAATCGAAGAAGGACAGACAACGGTCTACAAAACAACACGAATCCCACTAAAAGCCGGGGATGAACTGTATTGAAGATGTTTTAATAAATACATGTACAGCTTCAATGAAGCATAAGAAGATGCTGTGGTATAACTAACTACATGATATACGAGCCTTTATCGAAATTTGTTTTAGTATGTGTTAATTGGAAAACCAAGAGTTATTATAGTTTACCATGGAGAATAATTCATTAAAAGAGAAAATATAACCACAGAAACTTTAATGAGAGAGTAGTGAGTTTGATGTGGTCGAATCTCAACATACCTATATATATAACCGTTAATAAATGATATACTGTCAACCCTGTATATAAAGGCCATTCAAGGGAACCTGAAAACGTGACCTTTATGAACAGTTGCCCTTTATATACAGGATAAAATTATAAGCACTATTCATTAATTAGAAAAAAAATGAGACTGCCCTTTACATAGAGGTACCCATTAATGCAGGTTTGACTGTACTTAATCAACTGTTATACAGTGTACTTACTTTGTATATAGGCATTATACATTGTAAGGCACATACAGATGAGGGGCCGTTGTGGTTGTATGGTAGTTGGATTTACAACTAAATGTATTTGTACAATCAGAACCTATCGCCACTACAAGTTGTGAGTTCTAACCCAGTTCCTGGCGAGGTGTATCCGATACAACATTATGTGATAAAATTTTCAGTGACTTGCAGCAGGTCGGTAGTTTTTTTCGGGTATTCCTGTTTCCTCCACCAATAAAACTGACAGCCACGATATAACTGAACTATTGTTGAAAGTGGCGTTAATCAGCATAAACCACCGTAACCAAACCACATACACTCATCTCTACAAACATCTGACAACTTTAAACCATGATATTATGGAGAATAGAGTACAGAGTGTAAGGCTACAATTGCCAGCCAATAAAAAGTAGTACTTCCCGGTCCTTTTCTCATTCATGACTTGTCACCGGGTTTGCAACTAGATTAACACGACGGGTGCCACTAGTGGAACAGGAACTGCTTACCCTGCCGTAGCACCTGAGAGCATCCCCGATTTTTAGTGAGATTCGTGTTACTCGATCTTTAGTTTTATGTGTAGTGTTATGTAAATCACTGTTTGTCCTTTTGGTTACTGTGTTGTCCTTCCTTCGATTACCCTTTGGCATCTTCAAACTCTTCTAAGCACTGGCTATAAAAATGAAAACACTGAGTTCAGCTTCACAAAAGGACATACAGTCAAACCTGTATTAAGAGACCACTCAGGGGAGAATGCAAAAGTGGTCTCTTACAGCAGGTGGTCCTTTAATACAGGTTCAACGATACAGCTGAAAAATAATGTGGCCATAGATCGTTGTTATTCTACTACGAGTTAAATGATTGAATCATTAATAATAAATATAAATTTATTTTTTATTAAACATGCACATGGTATATATGTTAAAAGGTTGTAGAAATATAGAACATTTTAAAGGTCAGGGTTAATAAAATTCTATAAAAGAATTAAAATTGTCTATGAATATAATTTGGCACATCAGTAACTCAATAACTCAATAACTTTTATCCGTTCTTCCAAAGTTAAAACTTTCCTTTTAGAAGCCATGTTTTAAAACTTTCTTTTAATCATAAAACAACTCAAAAGCTTGCAAAATCGATTTCTACTCACCTTTAACTAAGACAAACCCTCAGGTGTAAACAGCCTTCGATTTATTGTTTACGTTCTAATTTTTAAATCACATGGTCATGATCATCTTCGCTAGCCAAGGGTTACAATTCGGGTCCCCTTTCTCTCCACCCTTGGCGGATCTAGAATACATTTTGAGGATTCGCGCTTTAATATTTCATTGGTTACGGCTACCAGTACACGTATCCAATCAGAAAACGTTTTACACGGAGCACATGTTATCGACGAAATGTAAGCAAAGATGCCACTTCCCGTTTTGGTTCCAATGAAAACATCTTTCCCGTCTGCCAAAGCTTTGAAACTTTTCACTTGGTTGACAGTAACTGCTTCCAAATTAAATTTATCACAAATAAGTTTTTCTTCACTGGGCGCTGCCATTTTTAACTCTCCAACATACGTATAACAAAACGATTCTGATTGGCTGGCGATGACGACTTCCTAAGGGGCGCAACTTCGATCAACCACCAGGTGGCATTGCGCGCGAATTTCAAAATGTATTCTAGATCCGCCAAGGGTGGAGAGAAGGGGGACCCGAATCGTAACCCTTGGCTAGCGAAGATGGGTCATGATGTACACCATGAAAATTCGATTTGGGAACAACAAATCATTTAATAAATTTTAAACTCACACGAAAATGCCAAAAAGACAGAAATATTAAAAAAAATAAACATATTTTTAATTAAAATAAAGGTAATAACAAAATTACCGAACTCCGAACAATCTTACAAAGGGAAAGTCAAAACTCATAATTATATAAACAGACAAAATCAGTCAACAACCGGAAAACTGTGAAAACCGTAATGACCCTGACTTGGTACAGGCATTTCTAAAGAAATGGTGGGTTGAATCAGATTTTAAGGCGCCAAACGACAGTAATAGAGAAAACATTATTGTGGGTACAAAACAAAATCACTTCCGGTTTGCGTGTACGGAAAATGAATGTGACCTTTGGGGAACACCCCCTGTCAGTTTCCCCATTTTTGTTGTAAGCTCATCATGCAAAAGAGTTAGTGGTCGTTGAAAAAAGTTGAAGTGGTCGTTTGGGATTGCATTTTGGCGGTCGTTGGTCGCGTTATGCAGGTGGTCGTTGAATCCAGTTAAAATATATAGTATAAATCGTCGGGGGGGAATAAAAGTGGTCGTTTATAGCAGGTGGTCGTTTGGGCAGGTTTGACTGTAATTCAAATAAATATCGGATATGTGTCTGTACGTGTTTACCCAGTTCCCCAGTACTAGTATACGGATTAGCAACTGCCAATTCTCTACAAAGTCATCAAGAACGTTATTTCTATACCTGTAATAACTGCTTGTTCCGTAGTATAATGGCAGGTGTTATTTCAATTGTATGAAGCCAAATCAAACTGACCGGAAGACAAAAGGCAATGAAAGGTTTTACATTTTAACCAAGTTTGTAGCAAGAGTAACACAACAGGTACCACTAGTTTAGCAGGAACTGCCTACCCTTCCGGCGCTCCTCAGTTCACCCCCAGTTTTAGTGGGGTTCGAGTTTTCAGTGTAGTGTTTTGTAGATCATTGTCTGTCCTTTGATTTACCACTTCCGATTACCCATTTGATACCTTCAAAATATTCTTGCAGGCGATAGCTGGTTTTCAATGATTTAATATCTGCACATGAATATTGACTAATCGACAAAGGAGGTAAAATGGGAGAGAAAGCTTAAGGTCAACAATTACTGAATATAAAATGTAGGACTAGGGTTATGGTGTTTAACACCACTTTCAACAATATTTCAGTTATATCATGGCGGTCAGCTTTATTTGTGAAGGAAAGCGGAGTACCCATAGAAAACCACAAGACCTGCAGAACGTCACCGATGGTTTTATCACATAATGCTGTATCGAGTACACCTCGTCTGATCGAAATTCGAACTCACAACGTTAGTGGTGATAGGCTGTGATTGCACAGGTAGTTCAAGATTATGATTTGACATTCTTTACAACTCTGGTCATGCATTTATATGTGGTTTTTAGTTTTTAGGTCTACGGTGTTTAACGCCACTTTCAACAATATTTCAGTTATATCATGGCGGTCAGTTTTATTGGTGGAGGAAACCGGAGTACCCAGAGAAAACCACTGACCTGTCGCAAGTCACTGATAAACTTTATCACATAATGTTGTATGAGTACACCTCGCATGGGTAGGATTTAAACTCACAATATTAGTGGTGATAGACATTGATTGCATAATGGTAGTTGTAAATCCAACTATTATACGATCACGACGGCCCATGCTATATGTGAAGGTTAACATTTTACTGACATGTGGTTAACAATTAAGGCCTATTTACACGATCTGTTTTTCCATGGCTGTTAAAACACACCGTGTGAATTGGGAAAACATATGACAGATAAGAAGTCAGACTGCAGACGAGAGCGTTTAGAACTTTCCCTATTCTCTCTGTCAAGACAGAGCAAATAAACAATCATGAAAAAGGTCAATGTTATACTATATAAAAACAAAATTTGGAGGGAAATATTAATTAGCTCAGACGTGAAATGACATACCGTCTAAACAGACTAATGAGGCATATGTTACCAGCTATGGAGAGAACAGATCGTGTACATAGGCCTTTACATGACCAATTATTTCAGCAAGAGAGAGAGCAGTCATGCATAGTCATGTTACTGGTATCGATATTGCCTCTGTTTCTAGTATTTTCCCAATAGGATTTTGCAACTAATCTGACAATGGAGTTTTTTTTTCTTTTTTCATTTCATTAATGCTTAAAATTCATTACATTCTATTTATTATAACACAGAATGCTATCTGGCTTACTCTGATTGAGTTAGTGAGTGATTGTTGTTTAACACCTACTCAGCAATTTTTCATCTATATCATGGATAGAACAAGCTAATTTCAATGAAATGATGATGAGGTCTGCTTTGTATTAGATGTTTACATGCTTAGCTGGATTATTATAGTGCTAGCTCACTGAAACAAGTTCGCGAATAGACATGTCACCTCACTCGGACACATTATCTTGATTCCGAGCCATCCAGTTTTTGCTCTTTCTCCTTAATTTTGCATACTTAGCGGAGAAGCGTCTAATACCAATTTAATAGTCTTTAGTTTGACTTGAACCCTTTGATCTACTGCACTTGAGGTGAGCATGCTAACCATTACACCACCAATGCGGTTTTCTCTGCTTGAAAGTGAACACTTTGCAGGGTAAAAGACAACCTTATTTACAGTTCACTGACAAACTTGATCGCATAATGTTGTATCTTCAAAGGGTTGGGATCCCATTAACCAGTTTAACCATGCCACTATTTGTATGCCTACATTATTAAGCCAGGCCCTGGATTTACAATGCCATATGTATTGGTCTTTGTTGTGTTTAATGGTTTGATGCTAGTGGTGGTTGTTCATTTTGGTGAATTTGTTGCTTCTCCGCTAAGCACGCAGCATTAAGGAGAAAGAGTAAATACGGGTTGCCTCGGAATCAGAATAATGTGTGCATGTGGAGCGACATATCTATCCTCGGACTGTTGTTTCAGTGAGCTAGCACTATTAAAATTCAATTCAGCGTGTTGGTCTTGTATCTCATTATCATCTCATTGATAATTAACTTGTTCTCGCCATGATATGGCTGAAAAATTGTTCAATTGGCATTAAGCAACACTCATTCACTCACCCATTTTGGTGATATTGGAGGAATTATTGACCATCACTGTTTTAACTTTCTTTTATAATTTTTTTTATAGTACAACACAATTCTATACAAATTATCATATAAAACAGTATATATATATATAGTCTATATCACAGATTGCACTAAAAGAATTTGACTCCTTCTCCGTCATCAAACATCATAAGTTCGGCTTTTCCTTGCTGCTCTAAAGTTTTAATGGCACGTAGCAGTAGCCACTTTTCTAGTCCATGAAATTCTGTAAGCAAAAAAAAAGCAGTATACTTTGAGATTACTTTTTAGGAAGATATTTATTAAAATAATTCTAAATATCTGTTGTCAAAATGGTTTTCTGTTCAGTTGTGTCAGCGACCCTTTTTATCTCCGTTATCATACGATTTAGTTCAAATCTGTTTGAAAAACCCTTTTTTACCCCTATTTCTAAATCCATGTGACCCCAATCTACCTTATTTATCCCTAGACTCACCATTATGCCAGGGATTATTATGTTAAAGATTCAGAATCACCGATTCACTTACACAGAAGTCATCATCCAAAAGCAGCTTACAAGACATACATTTTTTATCTCTTTTTGGCACTTTTTCGAAAAACGTTCACGCCTGAATCTCCATTATCAATTCCAAATATAACATTCTGCCAGGACCATTGTTCTAAATTAAAAAATTATCAGTCCATTGGAACTAAGGTTATTATTGAGAAACGAGTGCAACAACGGATGACTCCCTCCACAAATTCCCATATGTCACTCTGCTCTACAAGAAGACCACACAATAATGTTTCTATGGTTACATTGTAATTAAAACATACCTGTTCCCTCAGAGTCGTCTCCATTTGTTAATTCATATAATGTACATACAGTGTTGTACAGTGCTTTAGATGATACCTAAAAATATCAGAAATCAACGATTAGGTAATACCTGGAAATTCACACTTAAAATGTCAGAAATTAACGATTAGGTAATACCTGGAAATTCACACTTAAAATGTCAGAAATTAATGATTAGACAATACCTGGAAATTCACACTTAAAATGTCAGAAATCAACGATTAGGTAATATCTGGAAATTCACACTTAAAATATCATAAATTAATAATTAGGTAATACCTGGAAATTCACACTTAAAATATCAGAAATTAATAATTTATTAAAATACCTGGAAATTCACACTTAAAATATCAGAAATTAATGATTAGGTAATACCTGGAAATTCACACTTAAAATATCAGAAATTAATGATTAGGTAATACCTGGAAATTCACACTTAAAATATCAAAAATTAATGATTAGGTAATACCTGGAAATTCACACTTAAAATATCAGAAATTAATGATTAGGTAATACCTGGAAATTCACACTTAAAATATTAGAAATTAATGATTAGGTAATACCTGGAAATTCACACTTAAAATATTAGAAATTAACGATTAGGTAATACCTGGAAATTCACACTTAAAATATCAGAAATTAATGATTAGGTAATACCTGGAAATTCACACTTAAAATGTCAGAAATTAATGATTAGGTAATACCTGGAAATTCACACTTAAAATATCAAAAATTAATGATTAGGTAATACCTGGAAATTCACACTTAAAATATCAGAAATTAATGATTAGGTAATACCTGGAAATTCACACTTAAAATATTAGAAATTAATGATTAGGTAATACCTGGAAATTCACACTTAAAATATTAGAAATTAACGATTAGGTAATACCTGGAAATTCACACTTAAAATATCAGAAATTAATGATTAGGTAATACCTGGAAATTCACACTTAAAATGTCAGAAATTAATGATTAGGTAATACCTGGAAATTCACACTTAAAATATTAGAAATTAATGATTAGGTCAGGGTTCGACATTAACGGTTGTCTGATTGCCCGGGGCAAGTGAAAACGGCACCCAACTTGTCTGATTGGGCAAGTGAAAATGATTCTGTGATATGTTCAATTCCTGAAGAGCAAAATGATTAATATTGAATTATTCAGTGTTGGAAGTCCCAGCGAATTTTACCTAAACATCGCGTCATATGTATTGTGTATTTTACGCCATTTTGTTTTATTTTGTTGACTACGGAATTCCCCTTTCTCAAATAAAGATCGTCTTATTTATATTAACACTGCATCAACATCGTATTTATTTTTGCCGGCCAATGAAAAGCTAGAGTTATTTGCTGTGTTCTAATTTTAGAAAATTATCCCTGATGTGTATTACCTTTGCGATCATAATATTGAAAGCGTGATAGATTACTGGAATAAAAATTCAAACAAACTATACAGTCGTTGTCAGTCTATGATAAGGAACATTTATACTTAAATTTTCTAACAAAAATATTTCAGAAATCCTCATCAATCACCCGTATTTATAAAACTGTCATATTCCCGCAAATTGATAGGTACGTCTACTCAATATCTCAGACTCAGTCCCAGAATTTGGTGTCAATATATATGGCACAAGTAACCTTCGGGAAATTATTCAGTGGGGTTCCTCAGAAAAGGAAATCGGATGGTGAACACATTTCCCTTTGTACACACATTTTTTCACGTGAATGAGAATCTAGAAAGGTTTCCACATGTTGATAATATATTATCGATCAAAGCATGCTTTTGGGTATCTAGAAACTTTTGTAACAGGTGAACTTTAGTCACGTGCCGAGTCGACAGTTATTGAACATCCGAAGGCTTGGGGCTCGGCTTGGGTGATATAAAGGTTAATGAAATTTCAAAGAAGATCAATTGAAGTGAACAAAATAAATTGGTAAACAAAAACGGCAGTTTAAAAGAATTATGGCTTGTATGAATCTTTTATCGGAACAAGATCGATGAGAAACTAAAATATTTTTGATCTACACTTACAACGAAAAAACATGGAATGAAACTGACAAGTCATTATTTTGCAAAACATTGAAACACAGACGTTTAAATACACACTCTTTATTTTGTCCTTAGACATCACTTTGTGTTAGACATATTTACACAGGAAATTGTAATCAAAACAAGCATGACTATAATCATAACTTACAGCAATTATGAATATGAGTATTTTAATTATATAGCCAAATGATGCACTAACACTATGCCCACATCATAAGGTGTAAATAATTAATATAAGGGGTTATTCTACTCTATGAACGATCACTGTAGATTGCATAGTTCTGCACGACATGCATATATGGCACTTATGAATTCGGACTAGTAGTTTACAGTTTCAGGCAAGTAAAATCAATATGGCACTTGCCCGAATGGACAAGTTGGTCAAAAAGTTAATGTCGAACCCTTGATTAGGTAATACCTGGAAATTCACACTTAAAATATTAGAAATTAATGATTAGGTAATACCTGGAAATTGACACTTAAAATGTCAGAAATTAACAATTAGTTAATACCTGGAAATTGACACTTAAAATGTCAGAAATTAACGATTAGGTAATACCTGGAAATTAACACTTAAAATATCAGAAATTAACGACTAGGTAATACCTGGAAATTCACACTTAAAATGTCAGAAATTAACGATTAGATAATACCTGGAAATTGACACTTAAAATATCAGAAATTAACAATTAGGTAATACCTGGAAATTCACACTTAAAATATCAGAAATTAACAATTATGTAATACCTGGAAATTCACACTTAAAATATTAGAAATTAACGATTAGGTAATACCTGGAAATTCACACTTAAAATGTCAGAAATTAACGATTAGGTAATACAGTCAAACCTGTTGTAACGGTCACCTTTGTATAATGGTCACCTGCTCATAACGTTGACTTTCGTGCTCTCCCTGTGCATTTTACTATATATTTTAATTCGATATAGCGGTCACCTGTTCAATGTGGTCAGCGGTAACCATTTAGTAGTAATTTCCAGTGTAAAACCTTTGTATAACGGTAAGTTCATTTTTAAAATAATACCGGAAGTGATTCTGATAGTTTGGTATTTTTCTCAAATGTACAAAAAATCCTGAGGTGCTACAAAATATATTGCTTAATTTAATTAACTAAATAAACAAACACTATTAAATTTTGTGAGTAATAAATTACATAAAGGAATGTTTATACCCGGGGATTATTGGAGATATTTATTCATTACGACGAGAGTAGAAATTCACTCACCAAAATTATTTTGTATATAGTACATCATGTCAAAATCATCAACATCCGTAAATAGGAAAGCTTTGAAATTAGACGACAAAGTGAAAGTTATCTGTATGAGTACGTTGGGCTTTAATACAATGGGTTATAAATCGTTGTGATCAATGGTGGGAAAAGTTGTTGAGCTGTGGGCGAGGAGAAGGGTGTTGGTCGTACCCAGATAATGAACATTCTTTAAAGAAAACGTGAGATTCAATTGACGATTTGGAAAACAATGTTTCCAGTTCAACATCGTGTTACTGGAAATTGTACTTTTGTTTATTAAATATCTTTCTTTATTTATTTGTATGTTTCATTCAAATCATATCAGATTGAGAAAAACATAAGATGTGATTAAAAATGTTTATTTACAACTAATGCAGAATATTTCGTCGAATAATTAAACCCCTTCATATAAAGGTCACCTGTCTATAGTGGTCATTTTGTCAAACTCCCCAAAGTGACCACTATAGACAGGTTTGACTGTACCTGGAAATTCACACTTAAAATGTCAGAAATTAATGATTAGGTAATACCTGGAAATTCACACTTAAAATATCAGAAATTAACGATTAGGTAATACCTGGAAATTCACACTTAAAATATTAGAAATTAACGATTAGGTAATACCTGCACACTTAAAATATCAGAAATTAACAATTAAGTAATACATGTTTTGTAAGTGAAAATTAGTTCCTCATAAATAAGTCTATGAATAACATTGCCTTCTAGCTAAGAATATACAATCAGTCATCCCAAACCATAAAGTTATTAGGGAAATCAAGTCCCATTAGAACATTGTGTTCCTTCTGCTTTGATAAAACTGAAACTAAATTTTCCATGTGTGTGGTTTTTTCTTATGATTTCGTCTAACTTTATTATAATATTTTTTATGATTATTATCGGAGATACAGAAACAGGGTCTTGTTTCTACACTGCGAAGTACACCCCCTCTGAAAGTGGCACTCACTAGTTATGCAGGATAAATCAAATACACAAATGGCCCTAGGGATAGGACTAAATACATGCCTCATGTAAGGAAAAGCCACACTCCTTGCACGTAAAAGATAACTTGCTATAGTTTGTTAAGAGTGGTTGTTAGTAGCCATTTAAGGCAAAAATGTTCATATCTTTTCTATTCTTTTATAACGGACAAAGTCCTTTTAACTGTAGGCTGTACGATTTTTCCTCCTTATCTATTCATAGCCAAATATCTTTTCACCGGAAGTTTTAAAAATAGATCAATTGATAATTTAGAAATGCAAAAGAAATATATTTCAATGAAAAATTCCCATTTCTTTAATTATTTACTCTATGCAAAATCGAAATAAGCTTGAAATAAAATTCTAATTTAAAAAATCTCTTTCTACTAAATTCTTGGCAGAAGAGCAGCGTAGATAAAATGAACGGAACAGCCATAAGTCAAAGAGAGATAACTCCAGCCAAATAATTAAAAAAAAACTTTAAAAAGTACTTGAAAACAAATAATACATTCCCTTCTCACGCCTCCCTCTTAAAATTATTGGACTTCGTCCTTCAAACAGGTTGTGCCTGTCTCATATTATCCTTTCTTTCCTGTAACAAAATAATTGTTCACCCATAGGCCCATCTCAGAGCTACCATTTTACCTGCCTATTGTTTGTAAACTTGTTCTTCTCATGAAAATAGCTGAAAAACTATTCACTTGACATTAAACAATCATCCATTTATTGTAGAGTTATCTCCCTTTTGTCATTTACTCTTTATATAATCTTTACTGTATAACCGTTAATTTCTGTGGTTTTGGACTAAATAGAAGACAATCATTTTCTGCTGATATTTTTCCTGGGATTTGAAAATCTTGCAGCCAAATTTTTTTTTATTTGTTTAATAGGAAGAAACAAATGAGTTGTTAAGCAAATGAATACACCAGCAAGAGATGTTAAGTCAAAATGTATGTGGGTACTATGAGGTATCTAAACCTCTGGACATGTACATGATTGGATGACTTTTCTTGACATTAAACATTTATTTTACATAATATTCTGTTAATTTAATTTTTGCGGTCTGAAGTTGACCGTAGAATACCACAGAAACTACCAGCTATACAGTATCTGTTTTATACTTTGACTCTATCTATAAGGTTTTTTTTTCATTTTGGTGGATAGAAACCATTTTGATTTATTTCCTATGCATTGCATCTAAAACAAGATAAAATACTTGTTGATGAGTTATCTACCCTTTCTTATCAATGGGTCTGTGATTACCATGTAAACAAATCTCATTATACAAAATCATCTGTATCAAAAATGTTACATTCTAATATTAATCTGGATTCTGACTCAAAATTGAACATTGTACATATTGACTGTCTACATGCTCTAAATATAGATAATGGTTTAGGCTTATAGTGTTTAACGCCACTTTCAACAATATTTCAGCTATATCATGGTGGTCAGTTTTATGGGTGGAGGAAACCGATCTGTCATAAGTCACTGACAAACTTTATCACATAATATTGCATCGAGTAAACCTCGCCATGAACGGTGTTCAAACTCACAGCTTTTGTGGTGATAGGCAATGATTGCACACGTAGTTGTAATTCCAACTACCATATGATCACTCTCATGATGACCCCCTGGATAAGAAATTAATATTATATACCCATGAATATATTAAATTTCCCCACTCTTCTGGTGTCCTCCACATTAATAAACATTGTTTCTTTGTCTTTAAATCTTTCCATTCTACATGACCTGGAAAATAAGATGCAGTGGCTGAAATGAGGGCTAGCCTTTGGCTGGCCCGAAAAAAAATAATTTGGGCCAGTAAAAAATTAGTCACTGGTCCAAATGGCATAATGGTGGCCCAATCATTTTGTGACATTTTTTGGGGAAAAAAAGACATCAGATATCAATATATAACCAGTTCAGATTAATTAATTTTTATTAATAACATTAAAATTAATTCTTTCACTAGTCTCACGAGGGTTGGGGGGGCTCTTCGGTATCAGGACATCTCGGTACTGGAAATTTCGGTACTGAATAATAAAAATAATTTGATTGAATTTAAAAACTTTTTTAATTTTTTTTTACATGTAGACGTTGTTTATTTCGGTACTGAATAATAAAAATAATTTGATTGAATTTAAAAACTTTTTTAATTTTTTTTTACATGTAGACGTTGTTTATACAAATTTGTATGTGGTTTTTTTTTAATCATCTTTAATTAAATGGACATCAAAGAGGCAATTCATTAATATGTGTAAATAACTTTTGTTTTGATAACTAAGTCCCTTTATCAATAAATCACAGATAAACTTAACGGGATGATTATTTTCATTTGTTTTGATTACATAAATGTGTTAATTAGATAGTTTTAATTACCAAATTTAATTTCTTTAATCATAGATCAATGCTTTAATCTTTTGTTTGACTTCAAAAGACGATACAAGCTGAATTTTATTTGAGAAATATTTGCCAAGCTGAAAACACCCCAATGCATATATTGCTATCTAATGAAACCTGAATTTACTTGTTATAACCTTTTTGATAACCTTGACGCCATTGGCTAGGGTGGTCTTAAGAAACGATGCTAGTCCATCGGATGGGGACAATAGAAGGCTGATTTGTGTAAGGGGAGATCAATGACATGATCACATTAAAGATAAAATAATCTCTCAGTTCGGGGTAACGTCAGTTGGTTATTCATTCCAAACAAGTATCTCACCAGTTTGTTGAAATAACAAACGGTGCTGTCATTTTCTGTTATATATTAAACAACTGTTAACTTTTCCTGTTTTTATTAATTTGTAAACAAAAGTTCTTGTTCCAAAAAAGAAAACCACTCCCAATTGTCATTAAAATGTAGCAGTGTACACATGAACTATGAAAAGTTTAAAAGAAGTGACAGGCCAGATCGTTTCTGTAGTTTGACATTACTTTCAACGATTTTCTCTCCGTTGTTGTGGAAAAGTTTTCAATGATTACCTAAGGATTGACACAAAAAGGTTTCCGATTTCTGTAAAATGAAATTCGTACATGTTGTATGATGCACATTTTGCAGCAGATTGAATGAATAAATTTCCGAACCGTGGTCGTGGATACCAGATCGCAAACATTATAAGTTGACAAAATTCTCTTTATTGTTCACAACTTTCCACTTCGTCCATGATTTTTAACAATTTTAATAATTAAATCATAAAGAAACAAAAAAACACGTTTCTTTTCTAATATTTAGTGAATACTTGTGTATTACATGAAAACGTGTAGGAAACGTGTATTGATTGGCTCGATAAAAATACATAATTGGTGAGAACAGTAAATTACATTAGCTGTGTATTCATTGGCTACAAAAATGTATTTGGACCAATCGCTGTGCTCGTAACAAACTGTTTTCGACTAGAACAGAAGAGTTATCTACCGTTACAGTTTACGTCGAGTTTCGGAAAAACAACAATTTTTAACGGTCTAATAGGCAATCGCCCAAACGTTTTTTGCTGGGCCAATGACTACCTAATTTGGAGCAGATTTCGGTCGCCCGAATAAGATATTAGTCGCATTTGGCGACTGGGCGACCGTCCATTTCAGGCACTGAGATGTAATGATTATGGTGTTTAACGCCACTTTCGACAATATTTCATTTATATCCTCGTGATCAGCTTTATTGGTGGAGGAAAGCGGAGTACCTGTGGAACACCTCGCCATGAACAGGGTTCGAATTCACAACATTAGTGGTGTTGGGTACTGATTGTATAAGTAGTTTGAAATCAAACTACATGTACCATACAATCACGACCACAACGGTAAACAATGGAGAGTCCTAATCTTGAACTTTATATAAAATATATTTATTCTTCATGATGTAATGAGTTTATGATTTTTTTTTTAAGTCTAGATACACGGTAATCATAAAAATACTACATCTAACCCAAAGGCCAACAAACATTACAATAAAATTTACCTCTTTTACAAAGTTCATCTAACACTGTGTATAATCCATCTATTGATAGCTTTCCTTAAAAAATGTTAAGGAGATAAAAATTGTGTTTATGTAATAAGAAATGTGTAACAGAATTTAAAAAATTATTTGGCTTTCCGATCTTTTGACTTTTCAAGCCTACCTGATGAAGGTTTTTGCACGAAATTATCATGCCCACTAAATCTGATAACTATGTTTTTATTATAGTTAAGAACTTTTTTATGAATCGTATACTGAATGAAATAAGTGAAAATATTAAAAATATGTAAATTACATGCATGTCATGATAGTCACATGTTCGCTACATCCATATCCTATCTTAGTAATATCACAAAATAAAACAGTGTTTCTCAAGGTAAATTAAAGTTGAATGAACATTTGGTGCATTAAAGGAGTGTGAATTACTGGACCCAGCATCAAGTTTACAGGACATTTACATACTTCACAGAGGTGCTCAGATTCCTACTGGTCATTTGGTCCAGTAATGAATAACCTTTTACTGGACCAAACCAATTTTTACTGGACATTGCCACATGTCCGACAGACATTGGGAATGACTGATAAAAGGATACGATCTATATCTTTATTATGACATAATGGAGACTGGAGTATTTCTGTGACATCTATACTGTATGATTTTATATGTTTGTGATAGTTAAGGATCAATGAACACCACCCTTCTAGTTGCTTCTTCCTCGTATCTGAATTAGGTTGGATCCTGAAAACAGAGAACAATTAATTTTTAATTTACTTCCTTCAGTTTTTGATTGTCAATTTTCGTTTGTGCTATATTTTTTTGATTGTCAACTTTCGTTTGTGCTATATTTTCATTTCCAAGCTATATATTTGGGCAAATTGACATACAGTGTAGGAAACCACCACTCGCCAACTCGCCAAATTTGAATGTAAAATGATTTTGACGAGTATTTCCATCCATGTACTAGCCATTCTCGCGAATTGATGGATCACATGTCTGGGCGAGATACAATAATATGCTGCTCACCAGTTGTAATGGAAACACTAAAAACTTTCACGATTGACTCCAGCTTGATAGTTAGTTTCTTATCGTTTCTGATTAGCAATCGTGAATGCGATACCAATGAAATACCCTTAAAAACAGATGTTTTGTTCTTTCAAACATGTAACCATGTCGCAGCTCTAATTTTAGCGTAAATTGGTAAGTATTTACTGAAATAATCATATATCTTTAGAGTCATGCCTCTGATTGACACTATCAGCAATTTGTATGAAAATGATGGAAATTGTAATAAGATGAATCAATAAATGAAACTTCACATATCATGTTAATTTCTTAATAACCAATAAATTTGATAAAATTCACAGATTTTCATGAAAAAATATGGCGAGTCCATATGCATATATGGCTAGTGAAATTTAATTTTGGCGAGTAGATTTCAATAGTCAAAGCCAGATTGGCGAGCAACTTTAATAAAATGGCTTCACACACTGACATAAAGAATAAACATCTTTCTTCTGTCAAAGACTACACAAATATGAGTTATCACAATTTGTGTGGTATTAGATCAAAGCACAGTTATATATAAATAAAATGGGGGTGGGGGGGGGGGGGGGGTTCTGCATATAAAAATTCACAGGTATGGAAGACTCCAATAGTAAAGGTAGACAGAAATATATGATTGATATTGGGCGACTTGAACTTTGCTTTTGTCGTTTTGATCAACGAGAAAGTGAAATCAACCATCACAAGGTGCGAACCCTATCTTTTGATGTGACGCTATAATGACATCGCTAACGTCATCTCACCAAATACTTGATAAACATTAGCATAACGATCGTTGATTTGCTTCGCTTCAAATGGATTTCTCATCACATCTCAGTCTTCACTGCGAGAATGCTCCGAGATCCATACATCCAAAACAAATCAACGATAGTATATATATAAATATATATATAAGTGTTATATTTTGCTTGAATTAATAATTAAGACTTGACATTATAGCAGTAGTCAAATAACCTGGCAAAAGGTATTGTTCTAGCTAGGAATATGATTATCATTAGGAAACTAATTATTTTCCCTAATAAAGTAATATTAGTAATGTCAATGGTAGCAAGGGACAAAAGAGAGATAACTCTTGTTCGTCTTAATGCGCATGTTCCGAATTCGGTTCCAAATTTAGACAACGATGACTGACTTTCTAACGCAGTTTTATAACGATAAATTTCATTGGATGAATATAAATTACCGTCCAATGAAAAGAGAAAATACAAATTTAGTAGTACCTTCCAGAGAATTCTAGATCTTTGAGATATTGGCGGTATGGTTTTGGTTTGAACCATAAAATTACATCGTAAACAAGCTTTTTAGAAGGGTACCTCATTGACAGTTGCAAACATTGTGCAAAAGTGATTGTTTTAAGATATAACAACAATCATTTATTGAAAAACAGATGTAATTTACTATCATTTCAACATTTACTTAGTTTCTGGTGATGATAATTTTTCGTATTTGCTTCTGCCTTCTGCCTCATAATGGCCACCATCACATTGTTGATTGTTCTGCCATGTTGAAAGTGTGTGCAGTTCAAATTTATAAAATACTGCCAGCTGGCAGTAGTATATACAGTTAAAAACTATTTACACTTGTTTGCATCTAGTCTTTCATGGCAGCCACTTTCGCCTTGAAAGTGGTATGTGATCCGGCAGATACAATGTCTGGTTGAAGTGAGTTCCAATCCCTGATGGTGTTCGGGAAGAATGAGAACTTTCTGTAGTCACTGTTGGAATTTGGTATTTAGAACGTGAGGTTGTGCATGTTCCTGGTAAATCGACTTGGTGGTATTAGTCTGTTCTCCGTACTAATTGCTACTTCTTTGTTTTGTATTTTGTAGAGCATGTTGAGTCTTGCTTCCTTCCTTCTACGTTGTAGGGTTTTCCATTTTAGTTTGTCTAGCATGGTGTCTACACTGGATCTATTCCCATGTTTGCTACAAACGTATCTGGCTTCTTTGCGCTGGACCATAAGCTTAAGCTTATGAACAAGGAGACCATAACTGACTTTATCAAATGCTTTTGAGAAGTCCATAATGAGTACATCGGTTTGTTTACCTGCTGACATATTGGTGGTCACTTCATCAATGAATTCAATAAGTTGAGTTTCACAAGATCTTTTGCTCCAGAAGCCGTGTTGTAATGGATACAGGATGTTATTTTTGTTTGCGTGGTTCATTATATGGCTAGTGATTATGTGTTTCATTAGCTTGCAGCAGATGCATGTGAGTGAGATTGGTTTATAGTTCTCAGCCTTATGACGGTCACCTTTTTTGTAGACAGGGCTGACATTAGCTGATCGCCAGTCTGGTGGTACTTCTCCTGTTTCCAGTGATTTCCTAAATATTATGGTCAGGATTGGTGCTATTTCTGGTGCCAGTTCTTTTAGAATTTTTGGCCGGATGTTGTCTGGTCCTGCTGCTTTGTTGGGATTTAACTTCTGTAATAGTTTAAGTACTCCTGTGCATGTTATGTTGATTTCTGGAGCAGTTTGATAGCTTCCTCCCATATGGTATTTATTTTGGAATTCCTGTTTCGTATAATTGCATTTTTCTGAGAAAGCTGATTGGAACTGGTTGTTCAGTAAAGTTGCTTGTTCAGATGGTTCTGATTGGAGAAGTCCGTTGTTTCGCATTGGTGCTATTCCTTTATTATCCGTGCATTTATGTTTGATGAATGTCCAAAAACGTTTCATTCCACTAAATTGATTGTCGTCTTCCTGAGGTGTTACTATTTATCTCCCTTGTTACACTAACTTCCTGTTTATCTGAACACTATAGAATAGATAATCATATATGGTATCAATTTGTCTTAGAACTACTGTAATTGTAAATTATATAACCATACTCACTCATTTATATATGGTAGTAATTGCCAAACCCATTACAATTTTTTTTTATTACGGTAATTAAAAAAAAAGGGGGTGGGGTCAAATCTGTTATTCCTACTAAACCATTCATAAGAATTAGACTAAACAAAGTTACAAAGTACCTTTATGAGGAAGCATAGATGTGCACTAGCTATTTCGTTTTATAATAAATTCAGATTTTTCTGGAAAAATGACAAATTTGATAAACAGGCTATTTTTGCCATGCAGGTGACACAAGTCTTCCTTGACAGCCTTACACATTTTATATTATTTCCTTGTTTATTATAGATTAAATGCATTTTTTTCAATTTATTATTAATGTACAATCATCATTGAGGTACAAGTAATTAAAAAAAAACAACAACAAATAATCAATTTTATTGGCTAGATATGATTTTTTTACTTAAAGGAACCAAATTTGTTTTCGATTTTTCCATAGTATTTTAAGGGGGTCAAAAACCGAATCTTCAAAAAATTATAAAAAATGAATGAAATGAGATACAGATAAAAACTAAAGTGTTCTGAGAATCTAAAATCAGGGAGATTTAAATGGAACAAGAATTAATACTAGCATTTAATTATTGGTTGTTCCTTGGCCTTGCTACCAATGGTGCGCATTGTTGGACATTTGTGCCCTGTAATTGCTGAGATTATTCATCTTATGCTTAACACATGACATTAATCATACATCTTACAAAGCAATCTAAATACAAATATTACGTGAAGAAAGGTGGGAAATTATATTGCCAGGGCCATTCCATCTTTCAAATTATCACATTCCTTGTATCATTAAAAAAAAGTGAAAGACGAAGAAATTAGAACAATGATACCAGCTAAATATGTTACATAAGCAATAATGTATCACATTTAATCATATTATAACAATTTAAAATCGCATAACATAATGATAGATATTTAATTTTCAATGTTGTATGGGGTTGATCACGGAAAGTGTAAACTTCCGGTTCAAATGAACTTGGACAGATTTTTTAACACGAAGTATGCCATAACAAAGAAAAGAATAACACGTACGATTTAAGTTATCTAAATACAAATTATGAATCCTCATTCTGTGACTTAACCTTTGTAGAACTATTTACATGGAAATTGATAAAGACACCTGTTGTCATTTTATGTGGGCTGTTTAGCATGAGGTCATTGAGGATGAATATTTCATGATTTACCTTTTTTGTAACTATTCGTGATTCATTTCCAATATTAGTGAATAGTAAATATATACATATTTAAAAAAATACTTTTGAATTGACTTGATTTTATAAATTTTGTGTATACAGTGAAACCTGTCTGCAGCCCATGTGGTCATCTCTATTAATAATAATATGAGGCAGGTGCAACCTGAAACACTCCCGAAGAACAGTAATTTTTCTTCCTGTTTACAAAATATCAAGCTTAAAAATAACACTACCTAAAACTCTGCAGCTGAAAACTTTGGATTTCTTGCAGCAGACGATCACAATGAATGAGAATGCGCAGTGGCAAATGATTAAAGATTTGGTGTTATTCGCTTTTGAGTTCAGGATTTTCCGTTTCATTGTTTCATTTTTATTTGAAAAAAAAATCGACTAGAAGTGTATTGTTCTGTATTTCTTCTTTTTTCTCGTTGCATCGATCACTTTATTCGCTACTCATGTAATGTTTATATTGGAGATAGTTTATATAATTAGGTCACGTGATTTGTCTTTTAATTTATTTCCGGTTGGCAGCCATAGTTTAGGTCACGTGATTTATCTTTTAATTTATTTCCGGTTGGCAGCCATGTTGTTGAACATTTTGAAGTGCATGATTAGTATGTTCATACTTCTACCATTAATATGACAGTCTTCAAAATTAGAATATTTATATAGATTCCATTGAAAAAATTTGGCAAAAGTCACTGGTCCGAATCAATTTTCACTGGCAGTGGGCCACCGGACCACTGCTAAAGTCGATGACTGATATGAGGCAGGTGCAACCTGAAACGCTCCCGAATAGTCCAAGATTCCTCTGCCGTCCGACGGCTTTTTGTTCAACTTGCTGGAGCCGTGGGACGTCAAAGCGCTCTCCATAAGGAAAACAGCGGATTTGCCGCTCCAACTCCGGGTCGGCACATTTCCACGTTTCGTGGCTATAGGATTTTATTTTCTATCCGAAACCCTTATATAAATCGCTTCACCAATCATTTTTCTATTCATTCACAACCATCTTACCCTCAGAAAGTGGTGTTACACTCGATTACTGCACAATTTTCACTTAGACCCTCTCATTTCGCCATTTCACTTTTCTTAGGGGGGGGGAAGGTAATTAAGGGTTATGGTGTTTAACATCACTTTCAACAATATTTCATTTATATCGTGGCGGTCAGTTTTATTGGTGGAGGAATCCAAACTACCAGGAAAAAACCACAGACTTGTCGCAAGTCATTGACAAACTTTATCACATAGTGTTGTATTGAGTACACTGCACCATGAACGGGGTTCGAACTTTAGTGGTGATAGGCACTGATTGCACAGGTAGTTGTAGATCCAATTAACATACGATCATGGCCACCACAGCCCCTTAAATAAAAGAATTTATAATTGATTCATTTTGTATACAAAAATAAAAAAAAGTAGCCAAGCATGAAACTGGCTCCCTATATAAAATATACGATCACAATTTTTTTTTGGACACTAGTATTATACATGCATACCTCAAAAGTGCCAGTAAGAAAACAAGAATTTACCTACAAATTAAAACAGTTAGATCCAGCAGAAAAGTTGATTTTCTGAATTAGTCCATTAGGTCGTATAATATATTATTGTTTTTTTAATTTTTTTAATTACAGAAGTGTCCTAGCTATGATTACATTATCAAAGAAATTGAAACAACAGAGTACTACGGGCAAAAAAGAAAATGAAGAAAATAAAAGAATATCTATACGAGATAAACTGTTAGTTAAAGGTAATTTTTTACAGTTCATTTACACATACAAAATGTACTAGGAATGTTAGATGTGTATATTGATAACTTGTAGTTATATAAGCATCAGTAAGTAGTGCTAAGGGAACAACCTTTGAACTTTTAGAGGGGAAGGTTTGGGAGGCAAATACCAATTTTATAGACTTTAGTTTGCACCGACTGGAGCTGAATCCCACGATCTACTTCACTCAATGCAAGATGAGCATAATAACAATTACACCACCGATGTGGTTGTATAGGTAAATGTTAATTCAATTACCATATGAATATTGTCATATAAAGGGGCCTTTTAAATCTTTGAATAAATATATATGAAAAACGGAGGGGAAGCTACCAGAATATAAGTGCCACTAGTCATATGACAAATTTTTCTGTAAGAATTGTACGCAAATACCCCATGCTGATCGAGCTATTGTAATGTAAAAGTGGCCTCTAGTTTTCCCAAGACACTACTATTTTTGCATGAGAAACTCCATTCATAAAGGTAAATCACAGCTTACCGTTCACAAGCATCTGGGTTCACGCCTGTTTTTTTATGGAGACCCTGTTACTCATCTTTTTAGTTTTATTTTCTGCTTTGTGTTTTTTGTTTTGTTTGTCTTCGTTTTGTGTCTTGTGTGCCCGATGTTGTTAGTGTCTCTTGATTGTTCATTCTGGATTTTTATAGTGCTAGCTCACTGAAACAACAGTCTGCAGGTAGACATGTCGCTCCACTCTGACACATTATTCTGATTCCGAGCCAACCAGTCTTTGTTCTTTCTCCTTAATGCTGTGTGCTTAGTGGAGAAGCAGCAAATATTAATTTTATAGTCTTTGGTTTGACCCGACCGGGGCTCGAACCCACGATCTACCACACTCGAGGAGAGCACGCTAACCATTACGCCACCGATGCAGTTCTTTTATTATCAAAGTTTTGTATCTATTACTTGCACGTGTATTGCACGATATATAAAATTGACACCCAGTTTTCACTTTCTTATTTCAGAAGTTCAAGAAATGGAAGAGAATTTGCCAAAGACTTGTAAAGTGAATTTTGAAGATCCAAACACATTGCATAAATTTACATTAATTATTACACCAGACGAGGGGTTCTGGCATGGAGGAAGGTTTAAATTTACATTAAATATACCAGACGAATACAATATACTGGTATGTTATATAGGTCTTACTACAGTGAAACCTGTCTAAGTCAAACCCTGAATAAAACAGAATCCTGTATAAACCAAACTTTAATTAAAGTCCCAAAGTTTCAACAATATTTCAGTTATATTGTGGCGGTCAGTTTAATTGGTTGAGGAAACCAGAGTACTTGAAGAAAACCACAGATCTGTCGCAAGTCACAGACAAACTTTATCACATAATGTTGTATCTAGTACATTTCGCCTGAGCAAGATGCGAACTCGCAACATTAGTGGGGATAGGCACTGATTGCACAAGTAGTTAAGAATCCAACTACCATATGATCAAGATCATGACAGCCTCTCCCAATGTAGGAAATCTTTGTTATTTTAATCTGTGTAAACCAAGCACCTGTTTGTTCAAAGCACAATCGTTGGTCCCAAGAAGGTTCGGTTTAGACAGGTTTCACTGTATTTAGGTTATGCTTGTTGGATGGCACTTTCTACAATATTGCAGTAAAAGAAATGTAGATGTGCGATTTAGTGCACATTCCACATTTCTGGAGCCTAAATATTTATTTTTTTTTAGTTTGAATATACTTTTTTTTTGGTCATATATAATTTTATTTTGAACAAAAGCTATGAAAGTTTGACATAAAACTTTCAGTAACCATACAAACATGTTTGTACACATTATTTTAGCATATTATTTCCATTACAGAAATAAAAAGAAGAAAAAAAGATATCTTACTTCTGGAGCCTAAATTTAAGACGTTCATGTCTATTATTTGCAAACAGTCTGGGAGCATACAATATCATGAAATTTCTTTATAGTTGTAGAACTCTACTTCATTAATTAAAATTTATTGCTAACTGAGAACAATGTTTCAAATGAAAAAATTGACATCAGTGATTAGTTTATACTATAAACAAGCTTATTATTATCTAATGCACGATATGATAATATAATACTTAATTCGCTTTATGCAAAATATACATCTCTTTATAAAGCCAATGTTTACAATGTATAAATATTATAATTAATTATTTTTATCGGAATACAGGAAAAGAATGACTTTGGGGATTCGTGTCAATGTTATTGTTATCTCTTCATACTAGAATGACAAATTTGTGCTTGTTTGGGCAAATAGTCTCACAATTTTCAGAATAATACGCTGGGTGCATGCACATTGTAAATGGTGTTGTAAATACATTGAAAAATGTAAGGTAAAATCGATTAAAACAACCTGATCAGTGATCAGGAATAATTGATTGATGGTATATAAAGTGGAGTAGGGTTATGGTGCAGAACACCTCTTTCAACAATGTTTCAGTTATATCATGGTGGTCAGTTTTTATTAGGAAGATACTGGAGTACCCGCAGAAATCATGAACCTGACACAAGTCACTGACAAACTTTATCACATAATGTTGTATTGAGTAAATGGTATATATAGGGAGACTCAAAATTTATAAGTTTATTTAACTATGAAATTTTAGGCTAAGCACTCCTGAATTCAGAGTTTAACTGCTGAATACAATTTGTCTGGGAATCTCGTCGTCTATCTATAAAGGGCAAACTATGAAACAAAAATGATTACTGATAGCAAAAGCTATTTAATTTATTTTAATACATGTGCTTGTATTGAAGGAACATAATTATCCTATATTGATATAATTTTTATATACCCAAACACTTATTACTGAATCTATGCCTTGTACATGTAAAAAGGAGAGAGCTTGTATAGGCATAGTCTGTTGCTCAATCCCATTCATATATATTTGTGAATAATATAATATTATGCGCCTGTATATAAGTAAATAATATAATGATAAACACTTATAATTTTACAGCCTCCGGTTGTGACGTGTCAAACTAGAATTTGGCATCCTAACATTGACGAGGATGGAGAAGTCTGTCTTAGTTTATTACGTCAAAGTTCATACGATAGTTTAGGTGAGAAACCGTTATACTGTGATAGCATTTTCCTTCATTGGTATCAATTTTCGTGGTTTGGTTAAAAATTACAAGTCTGTGGATTCTGTGTTTGTACACAAAATTCGTGGTTTATATATTTTCAACATAATAAGTTTCATTGGATAGCAAATCTTTGAGAAATCTTCAATACAATAGACAGATGTCAAACTGCTTCCCAAGATTCATTGTTCATTGGATTCTTAATTTTTTGGGATCAGACTTCTCACGAAAATCATGAAAATTGGTACCCCAAGAATAAAAGTGATTTCACAGTATTACATTTAACACAAAAGGATGTGTACAGAAAAATGCTGTATGAAACATGGGTAAATATAAAAATTAAAGAACAACACATTTATATCTGACTTTCATACACACCGATGGTGTATTGGTTAGCAGTAGATCAGAGAGTTTGAGCCCTGATCGAGTCAAACCAGACTATAAAATTGATATTTTCTGCTTCTCCGCTAATCAAGCAGTATCAAGAAGTAAGAGCAAAGACTGCTTAGCTCAGAGTCAGGATTGTTAGAGTAAGACGACATGACTACACACAGACTGTTGTTTCAGTGAGCTAGCACTATGAAAATCCAACTAAGGATGCTGGTCTAGTGCAAAGCAGACATCATCATCATTTCATCAAATGTAGCTTGTTCTTCCCATGATATAGTTGAAGATTTGCTCACTTGGAGTGGAACAACATTCACTCACTCAATTTCTCTTTCCGACTTTCAGATATATTTTTTTCATATATACTAACGCCCACTTCCTCTCTTGTTAAGATTTATTTAAATGGACATGGATAGGTTTACAGGTTTATAGGTGCACCAAAGGGGCAATCATAAGCTGTAAATAGAAGGACAGACATTACAATGGCCAAATGAAAAAGGAAAAAGGACAAACAATGATTGACAAAACATTACACAGAAAACTAAAGATTGAGCAACACAAACCCCACTAAAATCTTGCAGCAAACTCCTGCTCCACTAGTGGGACCTTTCATGTTACCAGACATTGTTTTACTGGTAGTCTGACTACTTGTTGATCTAATATTTACCATGTCTTTATTATTATTACAGGTTGGGCGCCTACTAGAAGATTAAAAGATGTGATATGGGGTCTTAATTCTTTATTTTCTGTAAGTAGATTTTTACTGATGGGATAAGAGGTCATGATCGTATGGTAGTTGGATTTATAACTCCCTATGCACCACCACTAACGTTATGAGTTTGAATCCCACTTCGGCGAGCTGTACTCGATACAACATTAAGTGATAAAGTTTGTCAGTGACTTGCAGCAGGTCGGTAGTTTTCTCCAGTTTCCTCCACCAGTAAAATATAGCTGAAATATTGTTGAAAGTGGAGTTTACCACCATAACCCCTAACCCTACTTTAAAAGGTTACAACTGAACGTCTTTGTAAAAATGAATGTAATAAAATTTCTTAAAATCTAGACTTTATTGAACATTGAACATAAACTGCATATGAATAATCAGGTGAGCAATATAGGCTCAGGTGAGTCTCTTTTTTGTATGTGCAACTCTTAATGTAGGTGTAAATGCTGAATCTTATTTTCTTAGAAATACAAGTTTAATAGTCAGATGATGTGCATGGAATCTTTGAAAGTGCTTCCCTATAGTACATTGAGAGCTTTGATTAAAAAAAAGTTGGCATATAGTTTTAAGGTGAACCACTCTTATATATTATGATCTATGTATATATTGTATATGTCTTTACAGGATTTGTTAAATTTTGACGACCCTTTAAATGTAGATGCAGCAGACCACTATAGCAGAAATAAGGTCAGTTTTACCATAGAGTATAGTCCAGTTTTAACCTAGTAGTAATAATATATGTTTTCTGAGGGAAAAGTCAAGTCTTTCTATTTTCTGAAAGTGTGGTTGGTCCTGCATTATGCTTATATTAATCACTTGAGCTCGTCTTTTGTTCATAATATGATCTCTACACCAATCAATCATGATTTTGTACAATGTACAACTATACTGTTTTCATTTATAGCCTTTGGAGTATTTGTTCATTAAAGTAATATGAAAGGCAAATATCGTGGAATTTTTGGATTAAATATTTTCACTTAATATGTCACTTTATTTTATCTAAAATCAACTGCATAACATTAAAAATCCACTCAAAAGCAGATTTTAAGAGCAAATCGCAAAATATTTGACAGCAGATAATTCTGTTTTCCCGTACAGTAATGCAAATGATATGCACGTGACCCAAGATTTGAACTCTTTCAGGGAGATTATCGCTCATGCGCACTGTTCAGTTGATGAAGAAAAAAATATATATATTCCGTGTGTACCACAAGAATAATTGCAAAAAAAAATAATTAGTTCACGTGACATGAAACACAGATTCCTCTATAATCATTGTCAGTTGTCAGGAATGTGTGCATGCTTACGAAACATCCATGATTGTTTAAAGGGGCTTTATCTGCCAAAATCGTAAATTTTTGTTACCCATAAAAACTCAGATATTATTGATGCCTTAATAAAACGTGTTTCTGTAACTTATACATGTTATGAAATGTACGTGCATCGGGGAAAAAAGGTGCAACTGCTCATGTTTTGAGATCATCAAGAAATGGACACCATCTTATTAATTATCGGCATTGTTTACGGAGTTTGCTGAATCGTCATTAAATCAGTACAACAATGCACTTATTTCTTATTTTCTGTGAATCTGCTTTTAGTCAGCGTTAATTACGGACAAAGAACCATGCAAGTTTGCAGTTAATAAGCGACAAAATACAAGTTATTTGTTTTTACCTGTCACTAAATTTAGTAAGGTCAGTTGCATACGGAGAAAGCGAGGTCAAATTGTTTGCTTGCAAGGAAATAATAAATTGATGGTAATTTTCGTTCTCAAAAGGCGAAAAGTGGTACGATAAGCTGTTTAATGTGAAATATTTACCTTTATTTCATCATTTTAAAGCTATTTACCAATTTCCAAAACATATTTTTTTTGGTCAAATTCGTAGCTAATGCCCCTGTAACTTTTCTTCACGAGGTCATGATCGGCAATCATCGGAACAAAGCAACCGAAAGTTAATCAGTCTCCACAACAATGGCGAGGACAATAAACATGCACACGGATTTGCAGATTTCTAGTTGTTGGGAACATATTTCGACTTGAAACATGCATGAATAGCTTAGTAAAGATACCGCCGTATTCCAAATTGAATTTTCAGAGGGAAATTTTCTTCACCCAAAACTGGTGTAATATTACTTTACGTATTGTCCTGTTTTAAATTTTTTCCCTAGTTTCTCTTTGAAATCTGTAGGGTCAGATTATTAAAACTTTGCATATTTCATGCAAATTGCATTTTCTATAAAATAAATTACGACAACAAATTTTTTTTCAAAATAAAACAGACCCCCACCTAAAAAAAGTTCAATGGTTGTTACCTTAACAAACTAACAATAATTGTAGATATGTTTTTTTTTCAGGAATCTTTTAAAACCAAAGTTAAAGAATTCATAACAATGTACGCAGCCAGATGATGACACATCACCATGACAACTGCCATGTGACCTTAAATATTTGAAACAGACTATAGACATATCTTCATCATGTCCGAGTGTTGAAAAAGAGTGTCAATTTGGTATTCAGGTATAAACTGGTTCCCTGGATGTTGTTGTTTGCCATCTACTGGTGAGAGTGCATGCATGCAGATACAATTTAGAGCTGAGCAGTGTCATTGTTTAGTTTTGAAGGATATGAAATTGCTAACATAGCTTTACTGAATCAGACCTTCAAGTTTTTTTCCCTTAAACTTAAACCCGTGTGAAGACATTTTCATGAAGTGATATAGAAGTTGATATTACATTTGTATGTGTCTAGGTTAACTGGTACAAACTATGAAATAAGATACATTTTGTAACTTGTATGACATTGACAGGGGCATATTTAAAGTCTCAGTTGTATGAGGCTTTTCTTTTTTGTGTGTGTTAAAAATGATTTTTTTTTTTTATAAATGTATTCTTCTTTTTAAGTAAAGTACAATGTCAACTTCAGATTTGGTGATTTCTTATATGGGAATGAGCAAAGGGACATAACTTTTGTTACAGCAAGAAGCATGGGCCACTTTGACTAAGAACTTGTGCTGGATGTAAAAATGAAATCCACAGAAACAACTTCTTCTCCAAATCATTTTTGCACACATAAACAAATTCATCAACAAGTGAAAGTATAGTAAATCTCTGACTAACTTTTGATTCAGTTCTGATCTGAAATTCAAGATGGCCGTCACCAGCTGATGAGAAATTTCAATTTTTTTCTTTTACATTGTCTGTATAAATCTGGTGAACAATACAGGTTATTGGGTGCCTCTGGTTTTACATAGCGAGTATGTAAGGACTTTTTTTTTTTAAAATAAGTTAAAATTATGATTATGTGAAAAATTAGCTTTTTGGTGGCCTCTTTTTTTAAAGATAGTTTTACATAGGAAGTCTGTAGGGAAACTTTTTTTGTTTCTTTGATATGTTGAAATTATGATTATGTGAAAAATTAGGTTCAAGTATGATGATCCAGATAAACAGACAGCTACATATTTTTTGTTTCTGTTTTTTGAATTTGACTTGGATATTTATTTTAGCAAGTCTAATCCAATCAAAAAGTTCAGAGATTAACTAACAAACCACATATTTATAAAGCTGATTGATTAAGTATGTTATTTATTTCTAAACAATATTTTGTAAAACTGTTATCAGTATTATTTTAGCATTTTATTGTGTTGTCAGCTGTATTCACTTATCCCAGAAAATTAATATAATGCAAATTCATTTAAGTTCATGGATATCAATTTGTGTGGTTTGAGGCCAGAATATATATTCTCCGGGTACTCCGGTTTCCTCCACCAATAAAACTTACCACCATGATATAACCGAAATATTGTTGAAAGTGGTATTAAACATCCCTCTAAAAGAGGGAGAGTTCTCACAGGGGTAAGGGTAGCGGTGACCTACTAGCCACTTTCAACAACATTTCAGTTATATCGTGGTGGTCAGTTTTATTGGTGGAGGAAACCGGAGAAAACCACCGACCTGCTACAAGTCACTAAAAAACTTTATCATGTAATGTTGTATCGAGTTAACGTCGCCATGAGCAGAATTTGAACTCTCAACGTTAGTGGTGATAGGTACTGATTGCATAGGTAGTTGGATTTACAACTATCATACGACCAAGATGGTCCAAAAATATATGGTATGATAGTTGGATTACATCTACCAATGACTATGACCACTAAAAGTTTTATACCTACCTGGCAAGGTGTACTTGATACCACTACATTCAGTGTGTGTGATAGAATATGTCAGACTAATAGTAGATCAGGGATTTTCAAGTTTCCTTCAGCAATAAAACTTTTAACTTTAAATTATTTTATATATAGATTCAATAATTTTAATTATATATTAAGTTGTACAAAACTGGAAATTGAATATTTTTTTTTTTTACAAATTTGAGGTCATAATTCAGCACATCTAGAAGGTTCCATTTTCTGATGATTGTGGAAGTGGAATCTTCCTTTATGATGCCTTTTGTGGATTCAAGTTGATTTTTCTGGTTATTTTTTTAATAGTATTATCATCCTTTTTTTTAATCTGCTGATCATGCTTTTAACACTTGTTTCAGTATTGTTATATTAAGGGACCGACCTATTTAATTTTTAGAGAGGAACCAAGCCAGAAAAAAGTTTTCAAAAAAATCCATATTTTTATTTTCAAATTTTATCAAAATATCTTCTTGAAAATACAAAGCAAAACAAATTTTTTTACATGAAAAATCCATAATTTTACTTTCAAATTTTATCAAAATTTCTTCTTGAAAATTACAGGGTCAGATTATATATATTTTTTTTCTTTTAGTTCAAGATATTTTTTTTTTCTATAAAATTTGGGGACAGAAATGTTATTCAGAAAAAATATATAATCCTCCCAAAAAAGTTAAATGATTGTACCGTTAGCTCATATTTCAAAAGACTATTAGAGGTTTTATCATCCAGTGGCATCTGTTTATTATTTGTAGGTCTCTGGCATCTTCATCATATACAATCTTCTCTTCTCGTATCACAGGGCTGATATAAACAAACGTTCTTGGGAATGTCAACTTCATCCAACAATAATCTACTAATATGGGTTTCACCTGACAATTTTTCTCCATCTGTATTGTCTTTTAGAATTTTTACCACTTTAAAAGTTTAATTCCCCTTTTTTTCTGATATGTTGACCTACATATCAGAAAGGAGGGAATTATAGATTGGGATATGTTTTTATCCTGTGCTTGTTCTATTTGAGCAAGCAAATTGCATTGACTGGATAACATTTTTTTATATACTGTCACTGACTGAAATATAGGTTTTCTTGGTATAGTCCATTTGAATGCTATAGACCACCTAAAAAAAATTAATTAAAAATCCATTTTAATGTTTTCTTTTCTTTTTTCTTCACATATATATTTTATATGTTTCTACGAACTCTGACAGTAACTTTTAGAATTTTTCATCCATGTTTTTATATATGTAATTTTTAGGGGAGTGAAAGAACAGCCTAAAACTGTAAAAAAAAATAAGAACATGTGCTCCCCATGCAAATATACTATTGGCATGTGACTTGTCATTTAAATATCAAAGAAGATGACATGTAAAGGATGATTGTAAATAACAATGGAAAATAGCCTTGTGAAATCAAAGTGAACTTTAAATACCAACAGTGCCTCTTGCTTGAATAAAAAGCATGCAAGTCAAGCTCTATGCATTCTTCAATATATATTTAAACTAGAGAATGTGTCCATGAGAATTAAAGATCAAGTGACAATGACCTTGATACATGTGTTTTGAATTAAATGGACAACTCTATTCATGCAAGCCCATTTGATATTTAAATGGTCAGTCATATGATATATAGAAATTTGCATGTACCCTAAGAAATCTTGATAAACAGAATTTAGAGACAAATCATGTAACTTTTAGGGGCTGGAGGGGGGAGGGGAGGGCTATGTTTTTTACATGAAAAATCGGTAATATTTGTTTTCTCAAATTTTGGCACAATTTCTTATTGAAAACTGCAGGCCAGGGTCAGATTATTATTTTGTTATCTTTTTATGTCAATTGGTTTTTTTCTATAATAATTTGTTGAAAAGAAATGAAAAAAAAAAAAGCATACACCCCATGAAGTTAAATGGTTGTTCCTTGTGTGTGTGCCAATAATGTTTAGTTCATTGGCTAAATTTTCAGTGATTACTCTGTAAAATTTGAAGATAAAATGTTAATTTTAATACATAAATACTGCAAATAGCAGGAAAAAAGGGCCACAAGGGATTGAATTGGGAAGAGAAAACTCAATACCGTTCAAGTTCGGATATGCTTTTATAAAGATGACCCCATGTGTAAAACGTAATACATTCAGAAATATTGTGTGATTTTACCATGGCAATGTTTTTAGGCAATGTTAGATATTGGTTTTCTGCTCTTAGTGTTTTTATTTGAATCACAGTAGAGTTTTTAACTGTTTGGAGATTACTGCCACTGAAGACGTTAGGTATAATATTTTTCTTTATTTAAGTCAAAGAAATCACAACTGAAACATATTTCTGGTAAGAAGTGGAGGTCAGATAGGGCCCTAACTATATGTCGTCTTTTGTACTGAATTTGCGTGATTGATAAGGAGACAAATTTTATCGGTAATTTGGACATTTTTCCTTTGATCTCTCTGAGTGATATTGTCAGTATTCAACGAACTGATTCTGGTGCTGAAAATTGTCTGTCAGTGTGACATCAAGTATATTATGACATCACAGATAAAGCAATATATATCAGTTTTAGGGGTCTCGGCATACATTATCACTAATATCACAGCTTGTCCCATCAGCCTTGCTCACTGTGGTATTAGCGATAATGTCTGTCTCAACCTTCAAAACTGCCTTTATTCTTATGATGAAATACTATTTAATATCATTAAAACAGTTGTGATACCATTGACAAATGATGGATTACATGATTGTAGAAACCTTTATTTTATGCCGTTAGAAGTACAATCTAAATAAAATTAGATGTTTGTTGCACATCTAAGATTAAAAAAACTTTGGTGATGTACTAGCACCTAACAAAATCCTTTAAGGGCACATGTTGCTAACGTTTCTTTCATCTTTTACCGTCCAGTCATTCGCAAGACATTTAAATATATTGACCAATCTTAACAACAGCTCTCAATTGCAACCTGTGCTTGGTTTTAAAACTGGAAGGCTTAGTTCTGATTGGTTGGTTGAATATATATATATATATATGAATCCTGATTGACCTATCATACTTGACATTGCTAGATGTTATTGGATTGCAAATAAAAAGATACAACAAACGTCTAACCTTAGTACAGTACAGTCAGAGACATACCATGATAAATCACTGTGATAGATGTATCACTCTTCTTAGTGATACTGATACAGTACAGTCAGAGACATACCATGATAAATCACTGTGATAGACATATCACTCATCTTAGTGATACTGATACAGTACAGTCAGAGACATACCATGATAAATCACTGTGATAGATGTATCACTCATCTTAGTGATACTGATATATCTTTTATTCTGTTTAATATATCTTCAAAATTTCTTTTGTATTTAGAGTGTTACTTGCTATCGCCCAAAAGGCACAAGAAAATAAGGAAATAAATTAAAAGAGCAAAAAATATACCAGTATCACTAAGAAGAGTGATAAGTCTATCACAGTGATTTATCATGGTATGTCTCTGACTGTACTGTAGGTTGGTTTAGTTTGGTTTACGGTCTTTAATACCACTTTCAACAATATTTCAGGTATATCGTGGGTGTCAGTTTTATTGGTGGAGCAAACCGGAGTACCCGGAGAAAACCACCGACCTTCCACAAGTTACTGACAAACTTTATCACATAATGTTGTATTCAGCACACCTCGTCTGAGTGGGATTTGAACTCACAACGTTATTGGTGATAGGCACTGATTACACAGGTAGTTGTGATCCAACTACCATACGATCACGACCACAATGGCCCCTCTAAATTGAATAACATATAGTTGAGAGGGTGATAGATCAAATTGTTACCCTGAGAAAAACATTGCCGACCAAGGCGAAGCCGAGGTTGACCATGTCTTTTTCGAAGGGTAACAATCTGATCTATCACCCTCTCAACTATATGTTATTCAATTTATTACACTGAATGTTTTCACTTTCTCGTTTGCAATGATGTTTTTTTTTCATTTTAATGTTTCATTTCATATTCAGTCTATTCATTCTTACAGATGTTCAGTAATTTTGCTAGAACCTAGAATTCTTAACCACCCAGAGTGGCAGATATATTCATATTCTTGTATATAAAAAGACAAGTATGAGAGGGTGACAATAAACAAACATGTTACCCACTGAGCCATGTGTCAGAACAGAATGTTACCCTCGTCTTATCCAATAAAATTACAGCATACATTCATGAAGTATAATACATTTTATTATTAATTCAACATAACATTACAATATTGAACTATATATGATGCATGATACAAGGTAATTAAAAGGATTGGGAAACAAATTGCTATAAGTTATATTATTCCCTATCTAACATCTGACAGAACACGATAAGAGGTCGTACCCAGATGAACTCTGGATTAGCCAATGAAAATGCTGCTCGCTAATTTAAATCTGGGCAGTGCCTTTCATGATTTTTTTCAAACTACAGTTCTCTGATTGGTTAATCTTTTTGATATATATTTATACGCTCACGAAGGGAGCGTTAATGGTAGAAGTATGAATAGGTTACCAAAAGTTCAACAACATGGCTGCCAACCGGAAATAAATTAAAAGACAAATCACGTGACCTAAACTATCTCTAATATAAACAATACGCGAGTAGCAAATAAAGTGATCGATGCAACGAGAAAAAAGAAGAAATACAGAACAATACATTTCTAGTTGATTTTTTTTTTCAAATAAAAAATGAAACAATGAAACGGAAAATCCCGAACTCAAAGCGAATAACACTGAATCTTTAATCATTTGCCACTGCGCATTCTCATTCATTGTGATCGTCTGCTGCAAGAAATTCAAAGTTTTCAGCTGTAGAGTTTTAGGTAGTGTTATTTTTAAGCTTGATATTTTGTAAACAGGAAAAAAAATTACTGTTCTTCAGGAGCGTTTCAGGTTGCACCTGCCTCATATTATAAGAAAGGTCATCTGGATATGATCTCTAATCGGGGAGTTTAGGGTAATATAAGTTATGACATCTTAATAAGATTTGTTTTGAAGTGGAGACCATTATCTTTACTAATACTATACCATTTGTATCTCCTATTTGAAGAGCACATAGTAAAGTGTATGTGATGTGTTCTTATTAAATTAATATGTAAAACAAATGTTAAATATTGTTCATTAAATTTATACTGTTTGAGCTGCATTTTTTACAATTAAATTGTGATATGCCAGATATTGTTATTTTTTTCTGTCATTTAAATACACCATCAAGAATACACACCCGATTTTTATTGGGGTTCGTGTTCCTGGATCTTTAGTTTTATGTGTATGTTTTGTAGATCGTTGTTTGTCCATTTGTACTTTTTCTTTTGGCTATTGTGTTATCTGTTCTTCTTCGATATACGGATTCTGATTACCCCTTTGGTATCTTCTACTTCTACTTCTAGATGGTTGCTTGTCCTTTGTCTTGGCCATTGTGTTGTCTGTTCTTCTTCGATATATGGATTCCGATTACCCCTTTGGTATCTTCTAACTCTTCTTATCAGTACAAGAAATTACAATCCCTATACAGGGTGCTGGTGAAGGTTTCCAGAGGTCAAACCCACAGACGTGCTCTGTGTGTCCTCAGGTGATAGAGAGATAGAGCCCTCTAGATGGGGGAGAGGGTTATCAGGTTATGATATGGAGGAAAGTCTGACTGTTAACCATAGTGGGTAACATGTTTGGAGAGAGCCATGTTCCATGCAGATCAAAGAGCTATTTTGAAGATTTTGAAATAGAGTAGGTGTAGCATTTAATTGTGTCCTCTAGTTCAAAGTGTCGGCCGCTGTCTTACGTAGGCACATTGTAGCATCTACAGAAGACTAAACATTTTTGTACATGCACAAATCGCCATACTTTTCCATTGGCATTCGAAGGCCCCGGTTGGCTCAATGAGTTGGGTTGTTGGATTACCTAACAACTCATACAAGCCTATAACCAATACGGCGTGGGTTCGCGCCTGGCTTTGTATATTACAAAAATGGTGCACTCGACTCGCAGCCGCAAGTGATAAAGTTTACCAGTTGCCTGCCCATGGTCGGTGGTCCTCTCCTGGTACTCCGGCTTCTTCCACCATTAAAACTGGTCGCCATGATATAGCTGAAGTATTGCTGAAAGTGGCGTTAAACACCAAAAATTAAATTAATCCAGTGGCATTCAAAGGTCGTTGCCCTGGTTGGTTCATCCCCTCCCCCTTTCCTTAGTTGAGTAAAAAAAAGACAATAAAACTGATATTTGCTGCTTTTTGCTTGGCAGAATTAAGGAGTAAGATAGTAAAGGTACAGTGAGTTTGGAAAATGACATCGGTATGAAACCCATACCAGGGGCGGATCCAGGGGGGGGGGGGGGGGGGGGGGGCTCGCTAAAATTGGAAAAAATAAGATTTTTTGGCGTAAAATCGTGATTTTTCACATGAAATACCCCAAACATGTTCGCGCCTCCCTCCGACATTAGCAATTTTTTAAGTGCGCCCCCCCCCCTAATTTGAAATCCTGGATCCGCCCCTGCATACCCATGCAATACTCAAAGTACGAACACTGAACACATTTATATATTACACTAAAATTAGAAATGCACAGTGACCTGTTTTGCCATTTTGCACCTTATCCTGTTTAACTATAGCATAATTATTGAAGAGTTTGGGGACCGTATGGTAGATTTATAACTACCTATGCAACCAGTTCCTATCACCACTACCGTTATGAGTTCGAATCACGCCCAGGTGAAATGTATTCGATACAACATTATATGATAAAGTTTGTCAGTGACTTGCAACAGGTTGATGGTTTTCTCCACCAATAAAACTGACCGCCACGATATAACTGAAATATTGTTGAAAGTGGCGTTAAATACCATAACCCCCTCCCCACCCTCGAAGAATTGTCTTGCTAATATAGAAGCCACATGGGCTTGTAGAAATATGATCTATTGATATATCATAGCTTAATAATCCCTATCCATTGATAAATTGAAGTGGGAAATTTACGCCTCAATGATATATTTGAAAGCTGAAGAAGTATCCCTATTCCAGCGACCAGGGCCTATGAGAGGGGGGGTTCAGCCGATACATCAGTCCGGGGCCCTGAGAGCCAAGAAGGAACCTGTGAATCTCTGAAGGGTCACATAGTCTTAGCCATAGACGTTTTATTTTAATTTTTTCATATTTGTTTTTGATATTTTAATTTAACTATTTTTAGTTTATTTAAAAAAAACTAATTATGTAAAATTCACTTAAACTTCTGAATTCTGGTTGTTGATCATAGGAACGTTTGCCAGTGGTTTTATTGGACCTCAAATCTTCAATTGTGAGAGAAGTCTCAGTCTGTCCCCGGCAAAATTTCTCTTGGAGGCCCTACCACCGGCACGTCTGTATACACCTTTATATAGGAAGTGGGCAAAAGCAGGACAACATTGCATTCCTCTAAAGCTATACACAGGGGCTCGCAGTTATATTTTCACATCACCAGGTATGTGTTAAATGAAGCTTACCTGGTGATGTGAAAATATAACTGCGAGCCCCTGTGGCTTTTCCCCACAAATAATTAAAAAAAACACGTTTTCTAACTAATAATTTCTTTTCTTATCTCTAATACATAAACGTCAACGAACAAATGTGTAAATATTAATTTCGTTAAAACATTCAATAACTGAATCAATTAAAACACAATTATCAGAGGTTGAATATACGTCATTACCTAGGATTTCGAATACCGAATTTGAAATATTTTTTTTTTAAATTGGAGAAAACCGAAGGGATAATCAAGAATGGGGAATCGATATAAATTATAAAAAAATATAAATTACCGTCTTCCAATCAAAGTATACTACCGTAATTGTACTCTTAGACATATCAGAATCGAAATAAATCATGGAAACCAGAATGTGTTTGGAGTTTTAACATGGATTGGCACTTAAAAAAATTGCGGAGGGAGGCGTAAACATTTTTGGGGTATTTCGTGTGAAAAATCTTATTTTTTCCAATTTTAGGGGTGGGGGGTGGGGGGTGGGGGGGGGGGGGGGGGGGGGGGGGGGCAGGTGCGTTCCCCCCCACCTCTGGATCCGCCCCTGACTTTTGCAAATTGTAACGTTACTATCCGTTGTGGGGTGGTCGTGATCGTATGGTAGTTGGATGTATAGCTACCTGTGAAAATCAGTGCTTATATATCACCACTAAAGTTGTGAGTTCGAACCCCATTCACGGTGAGGTGTATTCGATACAACATTATGCGATAAAGTTTGTCAGTCACTTGCGACAAGTCGGTGGTTTTCTCCTGGTACTTCGGTTTCCTCCACCAATAAAACTGACCGTCACGAAATAACTGAAATATTGTTGAAAGTGGCGTCAAGCACCATAACCCGAACACACTCAACCTCTCAAACGATCCAACAATGTTTCGCGACAAGTGAAAATATCGCAGGTAGCAAATTTAATGAGGTAGTAGAAATGATACGAACTGGGGGTGGGGTTGGGGGATGAAGGACTTGTATAAGGGAATATTTTATTTACATCACACGTTGAAAGTGGCGTTAAACACTAAATCCATATCAAAGCGCAAAACATTTTTACAAATTTTAAAACGTTACTATCCAATGTAAGCATTTCGCTTCCATTCAGAAATAAACAGGTATCGTTAGAAGGTTAAAACTTATGTTGCTCATACATGTATCAATAAGAACAAATTCTATCAAAGTCTAGAGCTCTACTTTAGCGCGCCCTTGAATATAGTAAAGTTAGTAGTCACGTGCACTACGGCCATGATAATAACAATAAAAAAATAAAAAAACATTGTTTATCCGCCGATGGGTACAAACCGAAAAAGGCGTCAGCTGGTTATGTGGGAAGAATACAATACTGGACGTTAGGACGGATTATAATGGGTATGATTGCCCTGTGTTTGGGGAATGCCACGCTTCATGCATGTCAAGGTCACTTTGTACTTACAGATGAGCAATTTCGATAGGGGGTGATCATTGACGATCTTTGGCATGGCAAATTTTATGACCCTATCCATTGTATTACCGTTTTCCTGTGGCAAACTAAGCTTCCACCCAGAAGCCTATCTCAGTGCCGGCTTTATTTGTATTCTGTACTTGTTCTCTTCATTAATGCTTGGTTAGTTTATGGTGTTTAACGCCACTTTCAACAATATTTATTTCTGTTATATCGAGGCGGTCAGTTTTATTGGTGGAGGAATCCGGAGTACCCGGAGTAAGGGTGATATAAGAACTGATTGCACAAGTAGTTGTAAATCCAACTACCATATGATCACGGCCTCGCGAAATTATAGTAAAATGAAAAACAAAACAAAAACACCACACAAAATTCGTAATTAGAAGAAAGTTGAGTATCTTTATTTCACAATAGTCAAAATATAAAATCCATTCTCGTAGGTAAGTGTCGTGTCCATGCCACTCATCTCGTATTACATGTATTTGTAAGCGTATAAGACAAGGACCTATTAAAACAAAGTAGAAGAAGACATCTCAAAACAGGAAATCATAAACTATTTACTCTTGTCATAATATGTTAGATTTTTAACTTAGTGAGCATGACGAGTATCTGGAAAACCACCATCAGGCATATTTAAAGTTAAATAAACAAGTCTTTAGGAGTAAGAATACAAAAGGCTCTAAACAGGATAGTACGCTGTAAATCCAAGTTTCATTGCGCACGTCCGGTATTGTTTTGATATTTTGACAACATTTTATGATATAAAGAGAATATGGAATACCGACTGGTTCATGACGTACAACGGGATGATTGTCACTTCCAAACTGATCCAACATTTCATCACAATCAACAATCAAACACTTCGTGCAACCGTTGTGGAAAAAAATCATTGTCTTTTGTATTCTTTTTTGGATTCGCTGCTGGTGTTTTTGTGACATTTGTGATTTGCTTTGCCATGGAAATGTTAATACCACACAAAGCACCACAATGTCCAGACGTTACTTGTATTGTACAAAAACACTTTGACATAGACAAACAGATGGCGCAATTCATGACAGAGACTTTGACAAGTACGGATACACAAGTCGCAACAACCGAAATTTCAGAAGTATTTTCTATGACAGAGACTTTGACAAGTACGGATACAGAAGAAGCAACAACTGAAATTTCGGAAGTATTTTCAACGACAGAGCCTCATCTTGGTAAGTATGTGTATTACGTCTTGCACATTTCCGATGTGATTCTAGAATTATATGGTTATCCACGTTTCATAGGAGTTATTTCCCTTTAAGGAGGACAAAGGGGTTCCATTTCATGGGAATTGAATGATTTTTTGTATGCTGAAACAGCCTGTGAATCTTATATTTGCTATGAAATTATCATCTGATATTTAACTGCTCAAATACCTACAATAATCAGAAAAATATACTCAATTTATTTGGCCTTTCCCGTGCTCTTGCTAGAATGGACACCATTTTGCTCGTTGTAAGGGAAATAACTCCTATAACGAAACCCATTATTTTAAGAATCAAATCGGGAATGCGAACTATTAATTGTTTGTTTGTTTGTTTGATGGTGTTTAACGTCACTTTCAACAATATGTCAGTTATATCGTGGCGGGCAGTTTTATTGGTGGAGGAAACCGGAGTACCAGGAGAAAACCATCGACCTGTCGTAAGTCACTGACAAACTTTATCACATAATGTTGTACACCTCGCACTGATCGAGATTCGACCTCACAACATTAATGGTGATAGGCACTGATTTCATAGGTAGTTGTAAATCCAACTACCATACGGTCACGGCCACGACGGCCTCCTAAAGGTCTATTGATATTTCAGTTAACACTAGGAGTAGTTTCTATTAGTGTTGTAAACAAATGACCACGAGAAAAAAACAATGAAAGTCAACTGCTGATTTTTATTTAAATTCATATAAGATTTAAGGCCGTGGGGTTTTGATAGCAAAATGTCAAACACATGTTTTTACCACCATGACAAACAGGGTCTAGGACAATAGCCGCCCGGACAATTGCCCCCCTAGGACAATAGCCCCCCGGTCAATTGCCCCCCATTGTCTATCATTGCTGTTTTTGTATGCCATGTAAATAACATTACAATGACGTCATAACCACATCAGTAGTGTAATAATTAGAGTGCTCGACGTGGATACTGTAGATCATGGGTACTATGCCCGGTCGGGTCAAAACAACGACTTTAAAATTGGTATGTGCTGCTTCACTGCTATAATTATACGCGGCGTTAAGGATAGAGAGTAAAGACTGGTTGGCACGGAATCGACAAGTCTACCCGCGAACTCATGTCACAGTGAGCCAACACTACAAACAAAAACAATTAAGCGTGCTGTTTATAGTTCAACGAACATTATCATCATCTCATTGAAATGCAACTTGCTCTCGCCATGATATGGCTGATAAATTACTCTCTTGGCTTTAAACCAAAATCATTCACTCACTAACTCACTCACTCACCAATATATTTTCTTTTTGAATTCAAGACAATAGACGACAACGACTTGAACCCACTGTCTGTTCTGGGCACTGGTAACGACTTCCAGAGCTCAATTCACGGAGCTGATCACTCCGTTCTAATGTGTCGGGTATGGGGAGCCCTCTCGATGGAGGGTTGACAGGTTATGATACGTGTTTGGACAGTGCAACGCACCCTGTGTGTTAAATGCATCTTTTGTAGATTGCGAATGAAGTTTAGGTGCATTGTAGACGCCACAAAAGACTAAATACTTTTTCAGTGGCAGTTTATATATTGTTGAACTTGTTCTCGTCCTGAATATAGTTATAATGTGGCTCGCTGGACGTTAATCAATCAATCAATCGATCGATAGATCAATCAATCAATCAATCAATCAATCAATCAATCAATCAATCAATCAATCAATCAATCAATCAATCAATCAATCAATCAATCAATCAATCAATCAATCAATCAATCAATCAATCAATCAATCAATCAATCAATCAATCGAACCGTCTGTTTTTGCACTTTTTGAAGTTTCTCTGTCATGTTATAATTTCTTGTTTTCACGTGTTTAAGATACTATTTGTATTATATTGCCTTCTGAATACCTGTATTTGTTGTGAACACAGATATGAGAAGATGTATTTAAGCTTCAACCATATGTCTTATCCCTTTGTCTTTAAGTTTGACAATTTGAAATAAAACGAAAAATAAAAAATATCACACTGAAAATCATTATTAAACTCCATTCCTTTCTCCTATCTTATAGAAAATGGTTATCTGGAATACGTCATGATCTTCATAGAGCCATATCGAACATCTGATGTGGACGCTTACATGTACATTTATTCGGAACAAACTGGAATCATCAATATGACACAGGAATTAAAATCCCGTCAAATATCAAAGGGACGTAACCGTTTCAAGTTACCGAAGTTAGTTTTTATGGTAGATGGGGTGACAAAGAAAGCAGTACATGTAGAATCGACGATCCCTGTAATTGTTTACGGTTTCGTACGTCATGGTGATACCTGTGACGGATATCTGGCGATACCAGTAAACAGGATGTCTCGAAAATACGTTGTACCGTCGTTTAATGTCTGGAAAGGACGAAATTTGTCGAAAAGTTTGATTGGTATAACATCCCTTGGACAGACCACTACCGTGATTATCAAGATTCGAACGGCGAAAGGAGAGTTAACTTACAACAGAAAGAAATATAAAAATGGAGATACAATACAATTGAAAATGTCCCAATATGAAACTGTACAGTTGTCACACGTAAGTGACCTTTCCGGTTCCATTGTGACGTCATCTTATCCTGTCGGTGTTGTGTCTGGTAACAAATGTAATTCAGTTACTAAGGCTACGTGTAATCACTTCATTGAAATGATTCTACCGTCTGATCAGCTAGACAATACTTATATCGTTCCAATCATTCAACATCGCACCAACAATACTGTACGTATTCTTTGTCCAGACAGAGCATCTGTGACGGTGTGGACAGATCCATATACGACTCATGAAGTTGATCTTAAGGAAGGGTATTACTTTGACGTCCATCATGAAAAAATTTCGTTTATTAGTTCAAGCGCAGATGTTCTTGTAATGGCGTATCCTCATGAGGTGAGCGATGGCGATTCCTTTATGATGACAATTATCGGTCTACATCAATATCGATCAGATTATCATTTTATCGTTCCGGAAGGTTTTTCAAGTTCTGTTGGTATAACATTTATCGCTGGAAAAGGTTCTGAATTTGAACTTGATCAGAAAATACTGAAACCTACTAACATTGCTTTGTTGCATGTTAAGGGAACTACTTATGCCACCGTCAGTCACGTGGTAACCGACGGCGCACATAGAATTAGACATATGTCTGGGATTAAGTTTGGTTTATGGGTTTATGGAAACAAAAATCATGATGGGTACGGCTTTCCTGCTGGAGTTGAATATAAAAACGGTTGACATTTTGTTTCTTGTAGTCTTCTATGATGATATTTATCTTTATTTAGATGAAAAACCATAACACTACCTCTTCATTTAGAACAGTATCATTCAAATGATTCCTTATAATAGAAAGAAAGCCAGATTTTAATATTCTTGCATGGTTTTGTAAATACGTAAAACACTGTGTTTTATATGTCTGTAACATGTTATGCAATGTACATAATATAAACTTAGAGAAAATCCATGTCTGACTTGACATCTTAGTAGACAAAATCCACGTCTGATTTAATAACTTGGTAGAGAAATTCCATGTCTAACTTGACATCTTGGTGGTGAAAACCTATGTTTGATTTGATATCTTGTAGTGGCTCTAAAGTACTAGTTTCTATTGCAGGGGTCATAGGAATTGTCACCAAAAGTCACCTGACGTCACAACTAAAATACGTCAACATTTAACTTTACATGCGATATCCTTTTCATACCATCATCTACTGTACGTTTCATGACTAAAATTACGATTTTCCGAACTATCACCCTTACTACACTCAAATATAGCAATTTAAATATAAAAAAGGATCACACTGTCGGAGGTTGTAGAAATTATCACCAAAAACAAAAGAAACACAAAACACCATCGGAATGTTTCCAAATCCAATAAAAACAAATTCGTAGAAATACAAGCAGAATGGATACTTCGTATTTACCTAAGTTTGGATTGAATTAATATTCTGTCAACCTATGTTCAATCTCATACCATGCCAACCCATGTCAAAACTCACAACACATTACGGTTTCCATGAATTATTTCCATTCTAATATGTATAACAATACACATACGGTGGTACAACTTAAACAAGTGAAATGATAAAAAAATATATCGTAAGCTTAATCAGTAACCAAGTGTCAATGTCACCAGCGTTCCTTGGAGACTACGTCACCGGAAGTCGACAATGCATAAATGTCAAAGTCAATAAATGGTTATCTTAAGTACCTTTTCCGAGAAAAAAAAAATATATAAAGAAACAACTAGATGCTCTCCTGAGGCTGAATCGCTTTCCTTATTATTAATGTAATATTCGGGTTCAATATACTTTATAGTTCCTGACGCAATGCCACTCAATACCAGATTTGTCATCGGAACCAGATTAAATTGGTGATCTTTAAAGAAGACTTCACATGCATCATTTGTGCTATTTAACAAATAATGTTTTACTTATCTTAGTGGAGTTCGTGTTTTTCATGTTCTCAAATTACATGTCTTCACGTTTTTAATTCTGTGTCTGCTACCATTTCCGCGTTAACGATGTTCTATTCATCTCGACTCTCATTTGTTTTGTAGGGGTTTCATGTTCATGTTCGTCTTCCCCTCCAGTTGTTTGTAGGGGGTTCATGTTCATGTTCGTCTTCCCCTCCAGTTGTTTGTAGGGGGTTCATGTTCATGTTCGTCTTCCCCTCCAGTTGTTTGTAGGGGGTTCATGTTCATGTTCGTCTTCCCCTCCAGTTGTTTGTAGGGGGTTCATGTTCATGTTCGTCTTCCCCTCCAGTTGTTTGTAGGGGGTTCATGTTCATGTTCGTCTTCCCCTCCAGTTGTTTGTAGGGGGTTCATGTTCATGTTCGTCTTCCCCTCCAGTTGTTTGTAGGGGGTTCATGTTCATGTTCGTCTTCCCCTCCAGTTGTTTGTAGGGGGTTCATGTTCATGTTCGTCTTCCCTTCCAGTTGTTTGTAGGAGTACCCAAGTCTTATTTACGTTATTTGTGTTTGTTTTCGTATAGTGGTCTCCATCACACATTGTGTTGTGTTTTTGTTTTGTTTTTCGTCGTCTTGTGTACCCTATGTTGCAAGTTTCCAGGGAATTATCCTTTTTTGATTACCTATTCGGTATTCTCTAACGTTGTTTTATTCATGTTGTTTGTATTTATTACGTTTACTGTTGTTCAACACGATTTCCATATCAGATAACGCCCGTGTCGTTTAACAGTAACACGACGGGTGTCGCATGTTATTTGTCCATTTGACCATTTTCTTTTGGCCATTGTATTGTCTGTTCTTCTTTGATTTATGACTTGTGATTACTCATTTGGTATCTTCTAATTATTCTTGGATCTATAGTTTCCACAGGAGATGATTGTTTAAGTAACACCAAATCGGTGACAAATTGTCCTGCCATGGTGACCATATTGTTTGCCGGGTCAATACGAAATCTTTGTAGAGGTCCTTGCATGCATCATTTCAGCCAAGTAGTTAACAAGAATTCCTAAGTCGATGTCACTGCTGGTGGACAGTTTTCCCCCCGAGGACATCATCTGCTCAGTAGCTTTAGTGCATGCATTTTGTCCTTTTTTGATTGCCCCTTCTATATTCTCTAATGTTTATTATAAACGAGAGTGGAGAAATATCGTAACCCACATGGCCAACTGAAGGAGAATTTGTTTCTCCCATTATTTAACACGAATTTATTTCAAAATCCTTTGGCGGATCTCTACACCATTCTGTGGGGAAAGGCACGAGACATTTTAATCCTCTAGAGGATTACAGATTTTTCCACCACTGGTTCAGTGGGGTTAAAACGGCGTAATAATGGGAGACAATTGTTGTATCGCTATTTTGCGGTATTTTCCTTTGATCTTGCTATCTGAGAATTTTCCATCTCACGCTAGTAGAGTGAGATGGAAAATTATCACTAATCGCTAAGCGTTGTCAAGGATGCACGTAGTATTATCGCTGTTTTCTAATATGACGTTATATACGTTATATATGTCCCTCGGGGTGATATAGGATTCTCGGGTTGATATGGCATGTGATACAGATTTTTAATTTTATAATTTTGAATTTTTTTTGAAAATTTAGAAATTTTATGATATTTTATCAAATTTTTGAAATTTGTTGAAATTTTGGAAAATACATTGATAAATCGTGTTTATCGGTAATTTGTTACAGTATCCTTTGATCTTTACTACCCGATAAATTTAGTAGCAACGTTCAGTTGACCACCGACTCGTGATACTAGAAATTATCAACTGTTGGTCATTTGTCATGCGCGGTCTAACGTGACGCCACTAAACCTTTCATTAAAAAAAAATGTCAAAACAACAAAAAAATTACAAAGCTGTGCTAAAATTGTGAAATTACCGATAAAAATTTCGAGCTCATCTGATATGGCCTGATAATCCGTGTCTTGCGAAAAAAAATACTAATAATTAATATATAGCACGGATGTTTCTAAAAATACATTGATAAATCGTCAAAATATTAATATTTAAATAATAATGAAAAATGATAAAACAATTATATTTTCGGTCAATACTATAGTGTTATTAACTGGTTGTTTCTGTATTGGCCCTGGTATAGATTCGAGGTCAGTTGTATTGGCCCAAGTCCCGTAGGGCCGCGGGCGAATACAGCTGATCGAGAATATATACGGGGCCAATACAGAAACAACCAGTTAATAACACCTTCATTAAATAATTCGACTTATGTTGTTTATATGACAAATATAAGACCTGCTAAGATGGTTCTATACTGACCTTATCATTTTCACATGGTATTTGAATTCCAGACTCCAGTGTAATTGTCCATGTCTAGATGAAACAGTTAGCAAATTCCAATATGCTTTTAACATAATTTTATTAAAATTTATTCAACAAGGTATAACATTAATAATGTTTTTTTTAACTTTAACCTACTTAAAACTTAAACTTAAAACCAACGACAGCCTTGTCAGACGACATGTTTGTAATAATTACGTCATGAAGAATTGTAGTATGAGAACGTAATGTCGGAACGGAAGTAAGATTGCAAACCGGAACCTATACAGCTTTTTCGGCCCCGGGCCAATACGGACCAAAGCTGTATTGGCCCGGGGCCGAAAAGCTGTATAGATATTAAGCTGGACAGAGCTACTGTATGATACAGGCTGATTTAAACGTATTAGGGCTGTTTTAATCATATTATTTAATAAATGGATTTATAGACCTAAATATATATATTGACCTCGGATTTCGTCCTCGGTTAATATATATTTATAGGTCTATAAATCCATGTATTGACCTCAATGGAAGGCTATATTTGTATAATATATATATAATATGCACATTACAATTATACTCTGATTTTCTACAAGGTTTAAATATCTACAAATTATTAGAAAAGTATACTAATCAATTTGTCCTATCTGTTGCTCTTGCTAGAACGGGTGCCATTTTACCACTCATAAGGGAAAAAACTACTATGAAAAATGTATAATTTTAGAATCAAATCGGGAATGTGCAAAATGATAATAATCGGACCGTATTTTCACTTCCGTTATCCAAGATATTGACTTATAAATGAATGAAATACAAGTGACCACAGCCAGTTACACGTGATCACAATCAGTACACGTGACTACAATGAGAACACCTTATCACAATGAGCTACACGTGATTACAACGAGCTACACGTGACCACAATGAGCTACACGTCATTACAACGAGCTACACGTGATCACAATGAGTGGACGTTATCACAATGAGTTACACGTGACTATAATGAGTACACGTGATCACAATGTGGTACATGTGATCACAACGTGCTACACGTGATCTTAATGAGTTACATGTGATCACAATGAGCTACACTTGATCACAATGAGCCGCACGTGATTACGAACTACATGTGATCACAATGAGGAACTACGCGTGACCACAATGAGTTACGCGTGATCGCAATGTGTACAATCTGAATGTCCTCTTCTGTCTTTTCTAAACATCTGTGTGTTGAACACTAAGAATACCAGAGGGTTCATTAAACTGTTGATAGGAGCTAAAACATGTAGAAAAACAAATACGCTGCCAACGTCCATATAATCAAATGTGTTCATAACTTGCGCTACGTTCAATGGCGTCCAACTAACAATGTACACTACAATAGAAATAAGGTTGGCGTTAATAAAGAAATATTTGTCATGTATCTATGCAGACCTCCCGCTTATGATCACAAAGAGTTTTAAAATTCAATGGTCGCGAGGGTGTTATATATTTTAACACGCAAGGGCATGTCAAAAATATTAATCAATGAAAAAACATAGAAAGATTGAGTGCTTATAGATACGGAATCTACAGATAATAATCCTGTACATAATCTAATGTGCATGGTTCATTTCTAAAAAAAATATCATCAGGTATGCTCAAGTCGAAGATTGGATAGGCAAATAATTTAAAATCGAAAGGTGATTTCCCACTTAGATTGTGCATATTGATATCTTTACATACATGCATGTAGACGTTAAAATGGCATACATATCTTTTGTTACAAACGGGGGGTATAAAATACCCTGATAAATATTGATTGATTGCTTAACGTCAAGTGACAAATATTTCATGTATATTCAAAACGAGAACAAGTTCAACAAATTATAAAGGATGAAGTCCTTTTAACGGTAGGCTGTCCGATGTTTCCTTCTATATTGATAGCCAAATATCTGTTTACCGGAAGTTAAAAAAAATAGATCAATTGATAATTTAGAAACGCAAAAGAAATATATTTCAATGAAAAATTCCTAATTCTTTAATTATTTACTCTATGCAAAATCGAAATAAACTTGAAATAAAATTCTAATAAAAAAATCTCTTTCTACGAAACTCCCGACGGAAAAGCGGCGTACAGTAGGTAAAATGGACGGAACAGCCATAACAAATCGGCTACAAAATTCATTCAAAATAATAGATAATAACTTGCACAGATCATCGTATTATTGAAATATTAGGACTTCGTCCTTCAAACAGGTTTCCTGTCTCATATTAAAAATGATACAGAAATAAGGTAGGAATGAGACAACCGGTTTGATACAGAAATAAGGGAGGAATGTGACAACCGGTTTGCTACAGAAATAAGGGAGGAATGGGACAACCGGTTTGCTACAGAAATAAGGGAGGAATGGGACAACCGGTTTGATACAGAAATAAGGGAGGAATGTGACAACCGGTTTGGGATTTTTCACTGCCACTGGAAAAGTATGGATAGTTGGGTAGGGACGATAAACACACAGCATTATGGAACAACAGCTAAGACTGGTTGACTGGGAATCAGGATAATGTTTCAAATTTAAGAGACATGTTTACCCTCGGACTGTTGTTTCAATGGGATAATACAATAAAAAAAAATAAACTAAGCGTGTTGGTCTAGTACAAAGCGTACCTCATCATCATGTCATTAAAATGGAACTTGTTCTCGCCATGATATACATGTTTTGTAGCTGAACAATGTTGACTTGGGGTAAACGATAATCACTCACTCATACCCTAATCAAATATACATATAAGTTTACCTAAGACTATGACCAGCAGCAGTTTGATTGTCTTTGTTTTAGCACAATAAATATTTGACGGTCGTGTTGATGACATGTTGTAAAACGTCACTGTACCAGATTTTCCTGAAATTAGTCAAACATTGTGTGGTAGTTATCACACACACATTATAAAATAACTATGCATATGACAACTTCTGTGTCACAAAGATTAAGTATTTTTTATTAAGAATTGAATGCATTTTTTTGTAGTTTTATTGGCGTGTAAAAGCGTGGAACGAAGCACATGTTTTGTATGATGCACAGCCATTCAATTCTTATAATTACATTTAAATTACACCAAAATTTAATATAGTTGAATTTTTCGTTTTGAATTTTATTTGTGTTAGATTTTTTGCTGTTGGAAATTACTACGCCATTGATTGCTTACAGCTGACGTCGTCATGGAGGCACGTGCAAGTTCGGATTTCAGTTTTATTGGGATGTAAACATCTCTTTTATAATCATGTGACCACTTCATAACCAATCATATTGTAACAATTCAATGAAAAACGGAAGTAATGCAATTATTGTATAATGAAAGATTATAGCCTTCTTTATAATAACGGTGTTAGCCAGGATATGTGTACCATTTTACCCACATGTGGGGCACTTACACTATCGTATCGTTTCAATAAGACGGGAGGTTTCGGAACAAATTTAACCTCGCCAGTTTTTTTTTATTGAAATGTCTCTACCGAGACAGGAAAGTGAGCGGGCATGGATTTGCGTGTATCGATTTTGTCTCATTCTACGATTGTTCTAGTGGATTTCAATCGTAACTACTCGGCCATTCTGGCTACCCTGCAAATAACCTCGTACGTAGGTGGCGGATAAATAGAATTACTTTTCACATGTCAGTTACATGAAAGTTTGATAAAATTATATTTTAAACAATTTTCTATATTTCAATTATTTTCATGGATAAAAGTTAAAGTTAAAGTTTTAATTAGTTTTGCATGATTAGATTTTACTTAGTATGTCTTCCATATTGGATTTCCGTGGACTATAATATTGTGCGGCTTAACTTCCAGCAAACAATTGTGTGGTATTTTTTGTTCGTTTGATTAATAAAGGATGAAGTCCTTATAACTGTAAGCTGTCCGATTTTTCCTTCTATATTGATAGCCAAATATCTGTTCACCGGAAGTTTAAAAAATAGATCAATTGATAATTTAGAAACGGAAAAGAAATATATTTCAATGAAAAATTCCCAATTCTTTAATTATTTACTCTATGCAAAATCGAATTAATCTTGAAATAAAATTATAATAACAAAATCTCTTTCTACGAAACTCCCGACGGAAGAGAGGCGTACAGTAGGTAAAATGAGCCATAACAAATCGGCTACAAAATTCATTCAAAATAAAAGATAATAGCCTCACCGGACGCAATTACGAACGAAATAAAAAGTATGTCTCCTAATTGTTCCTTCAAAACATGAATTAAAAAAATGCTTTTATTAATAGATACCCCGCCAAATTACTCGTGTTTTGGGAGAAAATTATTCATGTGCAGTTGTTGAATGTTGCAGACGATGGGTTTTCATATTTGTAAACAGAAAACGATCGACAATTGCACTTGGAATCTATCGCTAAAATTCATTGAGGTACGCATATTTTGTTATCTTATGCCTGTAATTGGAAAGCATATGATCTCCTGGTTCTATGCATATGTAGAACACATTGAAATTAAAACAAAAACAGTCAATATAATACATTTTTCTTACCTTGATCTATCCCAAAATGTCAAAATCCGTGATGTACTTTATTCAATGAAGAGTCCAAGGAATTCCGAATGCAAACTGGCACACATTTATGGTATCAATAAAGGAAAGGTTTTTATTTCATGTGTATTACATACAAATGGATATGTGAACGTAAATAAATGAATACTCTTTCAATTTTAACAGTTGTCATTAAATAATTTACACTAGAAAGGTTATTATGATGTCGTTCGAAATTGTGTCCGGATCTAGGTCACAGAGGGAATAGAACGGGGTCATGAAAATCTGTTTAAAACCCGTAACAATGCATTGAATAATATATGGGCTATGATTCAAAAGGAATATTGGTTTTTAATCTGAAATATGAACATGCAATCAGCTTCATCAATTTGGTCAAATTTATTATCAAATGTCAATATCATCGAAATTGTTCGTAATTGCGTCTGGTGACGTGTACGGATCATCGTATTATTGAAATTTTAGGACTTCGTCCTTCAAACAGGTTGCCTGTCTCATATTAAATAAAACAATGCACGTAATTCTACTCTCTTATATTGAATGCGCAATTCATTTTTTTATACTTTTTTGCTTTGAATCTGAACAATGATTAATTGCAACGTGATTAATTATGATTTTAATAGCATGTGTGAGATAGGACAGACATATGATGCATATGACCCATCGGCAAATATTTTCTACATGTCTAGAATAAGATCAAGCTCAACATTATACAAACATTACTTAAAACTGAGGGAGGAATTGGACAACAAGAGAGACTACTCTTGACGGTCACTGGATTGAAAGTTGAATAGGGAAAAACAATATAGCCTTTTGTAGGGGCTACAATACACGTTTTGCGAAAGCTGCAAATTAAATATATCAGTTACGCACAGTCATCCTAAATACTTTAACTACATCATTGCAGCAGTCACAACATTATATAGAACGAAGCAACTGTGATAAAGGTAATAACAAAATTACCGAACTCCGAACAATCTTACAAAGGGAAAGTCAAAACTCATAATTATATAAACAGACAAAATCAGTCAACAACCGGAAAACTGTGAAAACCGTAATGACCCTGACTTGGTACAGGCATTTCTAAAGAAATGGTGGGTTGAATCAGATTTTAAGGCGCCAAACCTCCCGCTCTCATTACGGTTCAAAGGTACTGTAGACAAGAACAGAAAGCTTAAACAGCGATGGTCAGCATATCCGACAATATCAACAAAAAGAATAACCACTTCTCATCTCAAATCATTGAGCACAAAAAATACCACGACATATTTCGTTGGAATCCCAGATCTGAGTTTGGGACAAACACAAAAATGTGGCGGTGTCACATGTTTTATTGAAATTACCTTTACATGTGTTATGTGGACCGGTAAATCCCATTCTTTCTCTTCTCCATATGACTAAAATAATCCATGCATAACATATTGTTATGATGCAGACTGGTATCAAGACATTTATGAACACTTCAGCTATCACCACAGCCTTAAAATCAGAACATAGTATATATATATATACAATAACAACATATCATAATATTATATATATACAATAATAACATATCATAATATTATATATATACAATAATAACATATCATAATATTATATATATACAATAATAATATATCATAATATTATATATATACAATAATAACATATCATAATATTATATATATACAATAATAATATATCATAATATTATATATATACAATAATAACATATCATAATATTATATATATACAATAATAATATATCATAATATTATATATATACAATAATAACATATCATAATATTATATATATACAATAACAACATATCATAATATTATATATATACAATAATAACATATCATAATTTTATATATATACAATAATAACATATCATAATATTATATATATACAATAATAACATATCATAATATTATATATATACAATAATAACATATCATAATATTATATATATACAATAATAACATATCATAATATTATATATATACAATAACAACATATCATAATATTATATATATACAATAATAACATATCATAATATTATATATATACAATAATAATATATCATAATATTATATATATACAATAATAACATATCATAATATTATATATATACAATAATAATATATCATAATATTATATATATACAATAATAACATATCATAATATTTTAATAACCGCATCATTGATGTAATGGTTAACGTGATTTCCTCGAGTGGGGTAGATCGTGGGTTCAAGCTACTGTCGGGTCAAACCGATGACTATAAAACTGGAATTTGCTTCACTAACGTTTACTTAAGGTGTAGGAGCAAACAATGATTGGATAGGAATCAGAATAATGAGTTCGAGTGAAGCGACATTTCTACACGTGCACTGCTGTTTCAGTGAGCTAGAACTATAAAGATCCCATTAAGCGTGTACAAAGCGGACATCATCATCGTTTCAATGAATGTAGCTTGCTCTCGCCATGGTATAGCGGGAAAAAAATGTTAATTTGGCGTTAATCAACAATAACCATACACTTTTATATAATTATACATATACATCTTTTTATCAAATTAGAGATTTATTTGAAAATTTCTCTACCTAAATAATGTAATTTATTTAAACTAAGGTCAATCTCCCTTATGCATAGATAAAAACAACATTAGCCTATTTTGGTTATCGCGCTTATATCTTTTGGTTTACTAGCTCCTAAATAACCTGATTACCTTTATTCCAGAAACGTCGCATCAAAATTGAAATCAAATTTTACGTTTTTGTTACTTTTATTACAACAGTTTTCCAATGTTAAATGTCTCGCTGTATTATGTAGCTATTAACACGAACAAAACATATTGTCTTTATAAAGCAGGCATTAGAACTTAGAACAAGGGATCCTTATATCACAATCCCTAGGGAGGCTTTATTTACTGCTTTATATTGCTATTGTGTGCATACTGTCTTTATAAAGCAGGTATTAAAACTTAGAACAAGGGATTCTTATATCACAATCCCTCGGGAGGCATTATTTACTGTTTCATGTTGTTTTTATCTGGATATCGTCTTAATATGATACTATATTTAACGTTTTGACGTATCAATGGTGTAAAACGTTAGCGTGCTTACTTAATTTGTCAGCTGAAGAATGTGGAATTTATCCCCTGTCAGATCAAGACAACGACATTGCTGTACGCATGGCATACATATATTTTAAATTATCAGAAACAATGAATGTCGTTTTACTGATCCAATTTGTGTTGGAGATTTGTCATGTTTATTGGACATTTTCACTTTGATGTGTACCGCTGATAAAGTCTGGATCACTGCACTGACCTTGAACCACAAAAATATTGGGTCAGTTCGTTTATCGGTCAATCTAAGATATTACTGACATTTGCTCTAAATAGACCGCTGATTATTTATGCTCCATGTTTGTTGGAACTGATGAAATTCCAATGTTAAAAACCAAGATGTTTGGTAAGATATTCCATAGAGAAACTCCAGCAAACTTGCTATATAGATGATGTACATTCTCTAAATAATTCTAAATTTATTGAGATTGCAATAAATGATACCACAGATACAGCTAGGTCTGCTTCATTGCTTGACTTACAACCTCGAAATTGACAATGAGGGCATGCTGAGAACGAACTTTATGACAAAAGAGATGAATTCAATTTTCCCGGTGTAAAACGTTGTAAGTTACTGAAGCAAGGATTCCTAGTGATCAAGTTAAAGCCATCATGTCGATAGTTTTACGGTCACCATGATTTAATTTAACCGTTACGGAATATCTGATTGACAAATGACCACGTGACCACGGATATGTTACGCTTGTCGTTATCACAATCCATTCCTTTCCTCATTCATGACTTATGACCGGGCTTGTAATAAGAGTAACACGAAGGGTGTCATGTGTTGAGCAGGAACTACTTAATCTTCGGAGCATCAGAGTTCACCCCTGTTTTTTTTTTTACCATTGTATTGTCTGTCCTTCTTCGACTTACAACTTCTGATTACCTCTTTGGTATCTTCAAACATTTCGTAAAAATCAGTAGAGGACACAAAGATCCAGGAGCTATACACATTAGAGAACACCGAAGAGGCTATCAAAAATGGAAAATCCAAAAAAACTGGTAATACACAAGGCGAATAAAAATAAAACGAAAACACAACACAATATTGGAAACGGACACCAAAATGCGCAAACAAACAACACAACGGAAACAAAGACGAACTGAACAATGTTTCCATGCTGACATCACAACGGGCATCCCAACACGGACTCAGAACGCAAAGACACACAACAGGACAACACAACAAACTTTACACGGACCCTACAAAAACTGGAGTGAAATCAGGTGCTCGCGAAGTGTAACCTGCCGTGTTATACATATATACAGTTAAGTCCGATAAAAGTCTTGACAGTGATAGAGGAAAGAAAACATCTACTTAAAAAGTAACAATTTCTGTAAAACATGACAACGGTATAGATCAATGCCTACAAACTCATGTTTTTATCTTGGACATATCAAAAATGTAAACGAGTTTACTTTATGCTTGTAGTTTGGACCATGTTTTTCACTTCCGTTGAATTGTTTATATATTGACGGTTCTAATATACAATCTCTATCTATTATACACTCATGTATACGACTTGATCCTGCAATTGTTTGATTTTGAATACTAATAAAGGGGGTCAAATAAACTTAAGTGCTATTTAGTCATGGCCCTAATAAAGCATTTCTGGTACCTGATTCCTGTAGAGCGACAGAAAGAAACAGTAACAGTATAAACGTTGACGTCACAGGTGACACCATTGAAAACAATTAGAACGACGCTTGTTTCAGCTATTGTCAGACAATTTGGCAGTGGTTTTGGACTTTTTGATATTGCACGATAAACACTAAATACGTACATTGTCGATAAATGTAAAATTGATATGCACTCACTGCGAAACAGGTAAGAAATATTCGCCAAAGACTCACTTTTCTACCTGTTTCTAAAGCTCGTACAAGTAAATTATATATTTTCCGACAATGTACGTGTATTGTATATTTATATTAGTAGGTTTTGTTTTCTGTACTTATATCATTACCAAAGTTCCAAACACGATAACGTCGTACTGTACAATATTAAGTGCATGTACCCTATAATGCATAACTTACATAAATTCCTTTACCATAATTATGCCAACAAATATGTCTACCATTTCGGGATATGAGTTCAGCATGACATGCATAAGGTATTGCAAGCATAACTGCAACGACCCAAGCACCGGATATGAGTCCAATTCGGTATTTAGATCCTCTTGTTGATGACGCAAGAGGATGGACGATGACAAACATCCGGTCGATAGTTAGAACCACAATAAGAAATGTCGAGGCTAATATTGTCATATTGGCACAATAGCCATACAATATTAAACACGAGTACTTTTCCCAGTTCATTAAAAATCTATCGAATACACATTCAGGCATCACGTACAATAATCCAACACATAGATCTGAAAGAATAAAGCAAAGGTCATTTTAATGACGATAAAATAGAAAATGAAAGATGAGATATGACGTTTCTCATGTTTAAAGACAATATTATGATTGATTTATTTCCTGTTTGTTTTTTTTTTCATATGCAAGCTATATCAAAAAGACCATCTTTTGAGGGGACCATCGTGGTTATGATCGTGTGGTAGTTTGTGGGTTTCTAACTTTCTATGCAATCAGTGTCTATCACCGCTACCATACGTTCTGAGCTGGAATCACGCTCAGGCGAGGTATACTCGATACAGCATTATGTGATAAAGTTTGTCACAGATATACGTAGATCGGTTGTTTTCTCCGGTTTTCTCCAGCAATAAAACTGACCGCCACGATATAGCTGAAATATTGTTGAAAGTGGCGTTAAACACCATAAACCAAACCAAACCCATATCGAATAGTTGCATATCAATTTACCCCAATTTTTGAGGTGAAGGAAGCGGGATACCTAGAAAACAAACGATTGCCTGGTATAAGACGCAAAAAACAAATGAAAATAGACGAAAAGACAATAGTCAACAAAATACTACACAGTCAAATAAAAATTGAGCAGCACGAATCCCACAAAAGACAGTCGTGAACTCATGTGCTGCGGGATGGTAAGCACTTAGTGGTCCACTAGTAACACAAGTCGTATTACTCATGCTAAACATTCAGTACCAGTTAATCAATGCATGATGGCAACCGTAAAGCATTCCATATGATGCCTTCAATTATACCATTAAGAACCTTTGGCGTCGTGGTTTCATATTAAAGTTAGTGTTATAAGGCTTCCGCTGAGTAGTCTGTATATTATGAATGATTTTCATTGCATTATCCATGGGTTAGATTCTGCTACGTACCTGCAACAGCCAGATGTTGAACAAAGAAAGCCATCCTGTTCTGTTTGTTTTGTCTTGCTAGAAGAACTATGACTGTCAGGTTGACTGATATTATTCCAATCATTTCCAATAATGCTATCCATTTAGTTAATTCAGAATATTCCTATCAATTAAATAATGAAAGTAGGATAACAATGGCGTTATTTCTATTTGCATGCCATTATAAATCACTGATTTATTCACGTTCGGTTGGTCACGACGCCATACATGTATATAATGGCTTCATCTGTGCAGCAAAACAATAATTTCGTGCTTACCCGAATAAAGTGTTAAACGTGAAGAGCTATATAATATTTCAGACTAAAGGTATTAAAACGTGAAGAGCTATATAATATTTCAGACTAAAGGTATTAAACGTGAAGAGCTATATAATATTTCAGACTAAAGGTATTAAACGTGAAGAGCTATATAATATTTCAGACTAAAGGTATTAAACGTGAAGAGCTATATAATATTTCAGACTAAAGGTATTAAAACGTGAAGAGCTATATAATATTTCAGACTAAAGGTATTAAACGTGAAGAGCTATATAATATTTCAGACTAAAGGTATTAAAACGTGAAGAGCTATATAATGTTTCAGACTAAAGGTATTAAACGTGAAGAGCTATATTATATTTCAGACTAAAGGTATTAAAACGTGAAGAGCTATATAATATTTCAGACTAAAGGTATTAAACGTGAAGAGCTATATTATATTTCAGACTAAAGGTATTAAACGTGAAGAGCTATATAATATTTCAGACTAAAGGTATTAAAACGTGAAGAGCTATATAATATTTCAGACTAAAGGTATTAAAACGTGAAGAGCTATATAATATTTCAGACTAAAGGTATTAAACGTGAAGAGCTATATAATATTTCAGACTAAAGGTATTAAAACGTGAAGAGCTATATTATATTTCAGACTAAAGGTATTAAACGTGAAGAGCTATATAATATTTCAGACTAAAGGTATTAAAACGTGAAGAGCTATATAATATTTCAGACTAAAGGTATTAAAACGTGAAGAGCTATATAATATTTCAGACTAAAGGTATTAAACGTGAAGAGCTATATAATATTTCAGACTAAAGGTATTAAAACGTGAAGAGCTATATAATATTTCAGACTAAAGGTATTAAACGTGAAGAGCTATATAATATTTCAGACTAAAGGTATTAAAACGTGAAGAGCTATATAATATTTCAGACTAAAGGTATTAAACGTGAAGAGCTATATAATATTTCAGACTAAAGGTATTAAAACGTGAAGAGCTATATAATATTTCAGACTAAAGGTATTAAACGTGAAGAGCTATATAATATTTCAGACTAAAGGTATTAAAACGTGAAGAGCTATATAATATTTCAGACTAAAGGTATTAAACGTGAAGAGCTATATAATATTTCAGACTAAAGGTATTAAAACGTGAAGAGCTATATAATATTTCAGACTAAAGGTATTAAAACGTGAAGAGCTATATAATATTTCAGACTAAAGGTATTAAACGTGAAGAGCTATATAATATTTCAGACTAAAGGTATTAAAACGTGAAGAGCTATATAATATTTCAGACTAAAGGTATTAAAACGTGAAGAGCTATATAATATTTCAGACTAAAGGTATTAAAACGTGAAGAGCTATATAATATTTCAGACTAAAGGTATTAAAACGTGAAGAGCTATATAATATTTCAGACTAAAGGTATTAAAACGTGAAGAGCTATATAATATTTCAGACTAAAGGTATTAAACGTGAAGAGCTATATAATATTTCAGACTAAAGGTATTAAAACGTGAAGAGCTATATAATATTTCAGACTAAAGGTATTAAACGTGAAGAGCTATATAATATTTCAGACTAAAGGTATTAAACGTGAAGAGCTATATAATATTTCAGACTAAAGGTATTAAAACTTCTACTATAGTTTGCATTATTTGTTGCTAATTTAAATGTAAAAAATGTTAACTGATCATTACTTTATGACGATGAGATGAAAACCATCAATCAAATATTTCTTTCTTGCCTTTACTTTGAAGTCCTTGATGCAAATATTCTACGGTCATCATGACGATCTGGTTGACCATTACGATATACACGTATCCATATATCATCTTACACGACTGTTATCGTACTTGACTCTTTATATGTCTTATATAAGAAGAAGGAACCGTTTAACCTCCGCGGGCAATTGATTTCACACCGTTTTTTGGCAGGGTCCGTGTTGCTCATCTGCTTAGTTTTCTGTGTTGTGGTTTCGTGTGTTCGTGTTTTGTTTGTTCTTCGTTCTGTGTCTTGTGTGCCACAGGATGCTAGTGTCCCTGGATTGTCCATTCTTGATTGTCCCTTCGGTTTTCTCTTACGTTTATTTTCATAACTCTTGAGTTTAATTCTAGTTTCAAAATGGAGTTTCTTTAACATGCATCAATATTCTTATTATAGATCAAAATTTGCCATTGATACACAAGACAATTTTTCTCGTGCAAATCTTTCATTCACCAATGGCTCAAAAGCACATTTATGACTTTATTCTAATATAATGTGTATTTACACGTTTATATAGGAATTGTACCCCTTTAATTGCGGGGGAAAGTGTTCCATTTCATGCAAAGTTCAAAGAAAATAACATACTTTCTAATACTCCACACATTTTTAAATTTGTAATTGTTTTACTTGCTGTTAAAGTATCCAATGATTTTTACAATGTTTGAATATCTAAAGTTATTAAGAATGAGTGAGTGTTCTATTGGTTTTAAGACTTACAGAGGGTTTAACAGTTAGTTCTGGACATGAACTATTATTTAAGTAGTTCGTATCGTTGTCAGCCATTGTCCCTGAGATAACATCTGTAATATACAATATATTGTATGATGATTGTATTAATGTACTATATTCTTCAACAATAAAGGCTCTCGTGTTTTTTTTTAAAAATAAATGTATATTTGTATTGCCCTTGGAAAACCAGTTATCAAGATGGATGTAGTTGCAATCTCATCAACCAGTTTAAACCGGTCATATTTACGTGTTTATCCCAAGGCAGGACCCTGATTTCAAACGTCATATGTAGTGTGTTTTTTATGTTCATTCATTTAAGATGAGAGGTGGCTGTTCGTTTTGTTAATATTGGTCGAAGTGTTGACCGTTGCTGTTCCGACTATCTTTTCTTAATATTCCAAATCCTTGTGCTTTGGTTATTTTGTAAAGATAAGCTATACTCTGATCTCATTTTCTTTTTCCATGCAATTTTTATATCAAACCGCCATGGCACAAATTGCAGATGCATGTGTTTAAATAATGAGAAATAATCTAAGAACTATTTGTACATTTAATTATTTGTCATCGTGTAGAAACGGTTTAGACATGAAACCTTAAGGCAACTATCAAGTGTTGTCATTTCATCTTCTACCACTGAATTGTTTTAACTTCTCTAGAGCAAATTGACTTGTAAAATACAATTATTTCAAAGTTTGAACTTCGATAATCAAACGTGTTTGTTTTACATTTAAAGTACGATTCGATTATTGTACGTCCAATAAATAATGTATATAAGAGAAAACGATATAACTGAGAAGAATAGCTGAAAACGGCGTAAGAGAGAATAGCTGAAATTGGCTTAAAAGAGAATAGTTGAAAACGGCGTGAAAGAGAATAGCTGAAATTGGCTTAAAAGAGAATAGCTGAAAACGGCGTAAGAGAGAATAGCTGAAATTGGCTTAAAAGAGAATAGCTGAAAACGGCGTAAAAGAGAATAGCTGAAAACGGCGTAAGAGAGAATAGCTGAAAACGGCATGAAAGAGAATAACTGAAATTGGCTTAAAACAGAATAGCTGAAAACGGCGTAAAAGAGAATAGTTGAAATTGGCTTAAAAGAGAATAGCTGAAAACGGCGTAAAAGAGAATAGCTGAAATTGGCTTAAAAGAGAATAGCTGAAAACGGCGTAAAAGAGAATAGCTGAAAACGGCGTAAAAGAGAATAGCTGAAAACGACTTAAAAGAGAATAGCTGAAAACGGCGTAAAAGAGAATAGCTCAAATTGGCTTAAAAGAGAATAGCTGAAAACGGCGTGAAAGAGAATAGCTGAAAACGGCGTGAAAGATAATAGCTGAAATTGGCTTAAAAGAGAATAGCTGAAACGGCGTAAAAGAGAATAGCCGAAACGGTATAAAAGAGAATAGCTGAAAACGGCGTAAAAGAGAATAGCTGAAATTGGCATGAAAGAGAATAGCTGAAAACGGCGTAAAAGAGATTAGCTGAAAACGGCGTAAAAGAGATTAGCTGAAATTGGCGTGAAAGAGAATAGCTGAAACGGCATAAAAGAGGATAGCGGAAACAGCGTTGAAGAGAATAGCTGAAACGGCGTAAAAGAGAACAGCTGAGAACGGCGTAAAAGAGAATAGCTGAAACGGCATAAAAGAGAATAGCAGAAACGGCATAGAAGAGAATAGCTGACACGACGTTAAAGAGAATAGCTAAAAAAGAGATTAAAGCAAAATAACTGAAAGTAGACTAAGGCAAACCGTTGAAAGTGGCAATTGATATATTGCCAACTAAAGTTCTGTACCAACATTGAAACTGAATATGCTCTCTCTCTCTCTGTCTGTCTGTCTGTCTAACTCTCTGTCTGTCTGTCTGTCTGTCTGTCTATCTGTCTGTCTGTCTCTCTCTCTCTCTCTCTCTCTCTCTCTCTCTATCTTGATAACATGATTGCCAATGGTAATATATATAGACGCCTGGAAGATAATATTGTAACACTAAATTTGAAACTGAATAATTTTTATTAGATAAACAATACCAATATATATATTTCAGCCAATTTCGGACTGTTCTTGCAGATAGCAACCGATGGGGCAACCACTGTCTTTTCAAAACAGTACTATTGACGAACGGATAAACCTACAATATATTTTGCACCTGAGTGGCCATTTAATCTTCCATTTAAGCGTACTTATACCTAATCAATAATCGCTCTCTATAATAACCATCATTTGCACGTGCAATGTCTCGATACAAGGGCTATGAAATCACTACCTTTGCCACGTATCATTTTCGACACATTGCTTAGACTGGTAACTCTAATTCTTTTGTTCTGGATGCAGAATAGGTCCTCCACAACTTTCAAATGCAGTGCGATGTCAAATCATTGGCATGCGAGAAGCAGGTATGTCACTGAGGCAAATTTCCCAACGTGTTGGTCATCACAACTCTACCGTCAGTCGTAGTGTTAACATACATCGATTGACCAATGACGTTAAGGATCGCCCGCGATCAGGAAGGTCCCGTATTACATCCCGAAGAGAGAACAATGCCCTAGGATGCCTAGTTAGACGAAATCCGTTCGCCAATAGTACTGTTTTGAAAAGACAGTCGTTGCCCCATCGGTTGTTATCTGCAAGAACAGTCCGGAATCGTCTGAAATCTGTTGACTATCGTTTAAGAAATCCTGTAAAGAGATGTTTACTAACACAAGCACACAAAGCTTTCCGTTTGCAATAGTGCCAAACGCGTCGTCAATATAATTTGGCCTCGTGGAGAAAAGTTCATTGGTCAGACTTCAATGGACAAATCTATCGGCAAAACATCCTTGAAGCAAGTGTTATGCCTCACTTTGACAATCATCCTCTGAATACAAGGCTTGTCTTTATGGATGACAAGGCCAGACCCCACAGATCTCTTGTTGTGACAGATTACTTGCGTGACGAGTCGATAACCACACTTCCATGGCCTGCTAGGAGTTCTGATATAAACCCGATCGAGCACATCTGGGATATTATCGGTCGTCGTGTAAGAGAAAGAACACCGCCGGTTCAAACTGTAAATGAATTCGTCGCTTAGTGGGAAGTATGAGAAGACGATTAGCGGCAGTCATCCGTGTGAATGGAAGTTACACCAATTACTCACATTTTTCGCCTGATATGAAATTTCAAAGCCTAATGACTCTGTCCGAGTACAAATTGTGCTTAAATGATGGAATTCTCGATAGCAGGATCAATAGTTTTCAAGTGACATTTTTTTTCGCACAAATCACACATTTTTAACTTATGAATTGCGCAACATTAAATTTAAATTTTGGATGTAAAGTGTGCCTTTTTATGTGCCAATGATTCAATTTGAAGCAATCCGGTCGAATTTTGAGTAAATATCTGCCAATAATAGAACACTTGCGTCGCACAATTTTGTCAAGAGAAAAACAAGGGTGTTGCAATACTTTTTTCCATGTGTATATATATATATGTGGATGTGGTCGAGTGGTCTAGGGTGCTGGACGTAAGGCTAAGCGAATGGTGCTGCAGTGTATCAATGGTGTGAGTTCAAATCCCGTCGAGGGAAGAACAAAAATTTGACAGCTCTAAAATCTAATTCTAACACTGTTTGGTTTAATTTTCAGACGTTTGTATATATATATATATATATATATTTAAGCAAACGATAAAAACATCTGAAGATTCCCTTCCATTCAAACGACCACATACTATCACAAAAATGAATGACAACATAAACATGGGCAGTACAATAGCAAGGTCAAAAGATGGCTTCTAATGATACAGAAAAAAATTGAATGGCTATTTTAAATGAATAAAATTCCTAATGAATAATTTGTGAGGAGGTATGAAATACACGTGTGTGTGTGTGTGTGTGTGTGTTACTTGTGAGTTTGAGTTTAAACTGGTTTGCAGTCATTATACCGTTAGTGCCTTGATTTATGCATATAGCGATAAGGTAATTTGTGTCCGAATTTCGACACAAACATATAGCGCCGCAAGACATGCGCAGGCGGAACAGGAAGTGTTGACTGTGGTTTGGAACAATGCATAAGAATATATTCTAAACCGCAAAAGAAACGTCCCATAAATTTTGATGTATCAAACAACTTTATTTTGAAACATAGCAATTTTACACCGAGTTGTTTGTAAGAGGGCTCATGCTTTATTTATGCTGTTGACGATTAATCGATGTTGGACATTGTCATACCTTAATGATGTCTGGTGGTTGCCGGTATTGTGTAGTGCTGTTTGTTTGGCTCTAGTGAATACATTATTCGTAAGCTGTCGAAGTATGTATCTCTCATGAAGTTGCGTTGTAACTATAGGACGACCACTAATCAGTTGGTCATTGGTACTGTTTGAGGCGTTATAGCGTTTCCATATATGGTGCGTACATTACAGTTAAATGTCTGTGCAACGAATTGAGGCACTTATCCAGCATTCAATTTTCCAATAGCTTGTTCTCGTTGTTCAAGACTGAGTCTTGGCATTGGTCTGGCGCTCAATAGTGGTAATGACAACTTGTGAATTGTCTACATCTTAAACAAGCAGAGTTCAGTAGGATTTGAACGAGCTCTTCATGGTTTTCATTACATAGTTGTAAACGGAACTATCAGCCCTCTGGCAACCCAATATCTTTGCCTGATTCAAAATTCCCAGTCAAACGTAAAAGTTCTCATGAAATGTAATCGGGGTTCACTATACAGACGATTTAACTGTTTTACACACAAAACAATCACCAATTTTGTATTTAGAATGATTTTTTGCAAACTTTTAAGAAGGAAAAAGCGACGTTTCTTTTGTGGTTCAGTTTTGATAACAGAATGGTAATTTCAAATATTTATCGACATAAATCCTTACTTGATCGTTGCAAAAATTCCAGTATTTGTTCCGCTATCGGGGGAATATTAAATGTGCAATTCTTTAAACAACCTTCTCTAAAGGAAGCGTGACAATCAATCATAATGTTTTACAGCAAAGTTGAGAGAGATGGAATATGTCAATATCGATAATTACCACAAATAAATATGTACATGACAATATAATCCATAATACAGAAAACAAGAAAGACAACGGGTTCACGAGTCTTTAAGACATTCATAGTCACGTGTAGTTTAATTTTAAATATCTATTTGATATATATTTATGTACTAAACAGTTTCATTTTTATCAACTAGGTACTGATTACTGTTTCCAGATCTACAGTGATAAACAAGCACATTCCTAAATGGCAGATAATGTCTATGTCTTTTCTGTTACTTTTGTTTTTGTTTTTATCTTTGTTTGTTTGCTCGTATGTTTGTTTTTGCTTGGTTTTGTTTTGGCTTGTTTGTTTGTTTGTTTGTTTTATTTTTTGCTCTTGATTTATTTCTTTTTGCTTTGTTTTAGTTTTGTTTAATTTGCTTTTTTTGTGTTTTTCGTGTGTTTTTTTTCGTTTCTTTTAAATTTGAAAATTTAGAAAATTCCTATTACTTGTAATGACATGGTGGAAATTATGAGGTAGATAATGAAATACAGAAAACATTACATAACTCACATATGTGACGTTACATTAAATTACAGTTCTAAATGTAAAGATGTCAATAAAATCTACCAGACAAGTGGGTTTATGTTAAATTAATTAGATATAATATTCATCATGTTTACCACTCCACCAATTACTGGTGCAAAAATGACAAATAGTTGCAGAACCAGTCGAAGCAATTTCCTTCTACTAACATAAAAACAAATGACGAAGTATAGACTAAATATTGATTTGAAAATAAAGCAGTCATTAAAGCTATTGTGAAAGTTGGTTAATGTTAGTATTCTAAAACAGGTAATAATTAAACCGTCAACGACTGGTACAAAAACAGCAAAACACGTCGGGATCAGTCGATGCTAGTTCCTTCTAGTGACAAAATGTCACATGATAAGAATCAATACTGTCTTGGAAATTCGGTAGAAAGTCAACAATATGTGATTAATATTTATTCCCGATAGGATGAAGTCATCAGGAAAAAAGTTTGCATCAACATATAAATTATCACAAATAGAAGCCTTTTCTTAATACTTAATTATTTCTTTATATTACAATTTGTCTAGAAACTTTAACTACCGATCCTTGATCTACTTTATACAAACTGACTCCTATTGTGTTAGATATTGGTCACATCAGGCCTTTTTAGCATGTGGTGATACATGGGAACGAAAAAGGTAAATCGACCATGGCGGGTGTCGTATAAGAAACAGGACTGTTTTTTGGTTGTTTTTTGTTGTTGTTGTTTTGGTTGTTTTTTGTTGCTGTTTGTTTTGTTTTTGTTTGTTTTTTGTTGTTTTTGTTTGGTGCGGTCCGCGTCCCTCCTCTTTTTTTGTTATCTATTGTGTGTCTTTTTTGTTGTTGCTTTGTTTGTCTTCGTTTTGTGGCTTGTGTTTAATATTGTCTGTGTCTATGGATTGTCCATTCGTGATTGCCTCTTCGGGTTTCTCTAGCGTTTATTTATATATAACCAAGCATATTTATATCGGAGTCGGATAAATCGAGTTTTTTTAACAAGTAAAGCCATAATTAGATACAAAATGGCAATAGTTGATAACAACAGGTTAACCTGATTACTCGACTACTAATATAATTCTCAAAGAAATCGATGGTTTGCTCTTCTTTAACACACGCATTGACTGCTTTCGACATAGTGATATTGTCGCATTACTAACATGTTCCCGATGTAATGTTAAATGTATTCTTCGTCTCCATCGATTTAAAGGAGTAGAGCAGAAATTGGCTTAAAAATAGGCAAATTATAAATGAAATGTATAGCTTTCATTGTTTCTTGATTTTATAAGACCTTTACCCCATTTAATATTTTGATAATATTTTTTTATATTTGCACGTGCGATGACGTCACACTAGTCAATGTACCTTTCAGTGATTGTGTTTAATATTATATCTATATAAACAGTTTCTGAGATTGGGCCAAAATTGACCCTTATCATACCCACTCCTTTTCTACCATATACATAAACTGTAGTAAACGTTAGATAATGCCGAAGGGGCAATCAAAAATGGACAATCCAGAGAGACTGGCAACATAGGGCACACAAGACTAGAGAATACCAATCGGGCAATCAAAGATGGACAATCCAGAGAAACTGGCAACATAGTGCACACAAGATTAGAGAATACCAAAGGGGCAATCAAAGATGGACAATCCAGAGAAACTGGCAACATAGGGCACACAAGACTAGAGAATACCGAAGGGGCAATCGAAGATGGACAATCCAGAGAAACTGGCAACATAGGGCACACAAGACGTTAGAATACCAAAGGGGCAATCAAAGATGGACAATCCAGAGAAACTGGCAACATAGGGCACACAAGACTAGATAATACCGAAGGGGCAATCAAAGATGTACAATCCAGAGAAACTGGCAACATAGGGCACACAAGACACATACAACCAAGATAAACAAAACACAAACACAGCACAATATGTGTTGGACACCACTATATACAAACAAACACAGATAACTTAAATAAGATATGAGCTCTCGTGCATACAAGTGTAGACAAAGACGAACCGACCATCGTTTATATGAAAATTAGGGACTGCATGACGCATACGTGGCTTACGGTCTCGATCTAGTTTGTTGTTCATTGTATATCAACTTGATAATTGAATTTACTAGTTCAATCTCCCTGTAATATGGATAACCTTAGCCGAATTTGTATATTCTGTTTTCGTCCATTGGTTCAGCAGTTCCCATAGACTTTCGTATTATTTGGTTTTCGAAACATTTGACGTTAAGCGAACCACATGAAGATTATTTGAGAAACGGTTCTAAAGACTTAAGTAGATATTTATGTTTTTATTATTGATATTATTTGGACTATGTAGGTTTGATTTTGATGTTAAATAAATAATGTAATTACTGATAAAACTAAGGTTCTCCTCAGACATATGTGACCTAGACCGATTTTAGCTATTCTGTTTAGGTTTTATTGGCCCCAAGCTTTTTAAATCATTTGGCTTTCCAATCTCATTATGAGCGTACATGATGAAGGTTATTCCAGAAACGCGTCGTGCACACTAAATTTAATATCTACATTTTGTTTTAATGTTTAAATGGGGTGGATGACCGCCAATAATCTGAACCGAATAATATAGTACTTGCGATCTAATGCATATTTAGAAATGAGTCTTATCCAAACAGAACATATCACGGGAGAAAATAAAACTCACATTGAAATAGCATTATAGTATAATTAATTAAATTATACTAACATATAAGACGTAATGGGAACCGTTTATTATAAAATATTAATGCTTTTATAGAACTAATATTATTTGTATGTCACCTTATGTCAACTTATAAGTCACGATCATTAAATACATTATGCATAAAACTCATTATTAATTAACTTTGATTTATTAGCCTTTATATGATCAATTCTGTCAATACAATATAAAAACGTTCATTGGGCCAATACGGCAAAACCAGTCCAATACGGATATTTTCCGTATTGGCCCGATTCCAGTCAGTCCAATAACAGCTAGATCGGAATCCGCTAGACGTTTCGACAATCGCAAGGAAAAGTCCCGAAAGATATTGGACTGGTTAATTAATAAAGGTATCATTACGTGATGTTTTTCATATTGGCCTAGCTATAGGTCCTCGGTCTGCTGTATTGGCGTTCGGCTGCCCCTCAGGCCAATGTAGTAGGCCTCGGACCTTTAACTAGGCAAATATGAAAAACATCACGTAATAATACTATAATATTGGGACTCGTCGTACTTTATAATAACGATACACACCCAGTTACGAACCGATTTTAGATAGAGTTCCAAATATATGAGTGTTAATATTTAACTCAGATATAGAAGACGACCGCACGATTTCACTAAGAGTGAAGGTTTGGCCCCTTAATATTACTTTAACCCCGTCACTTTTTATTGAAGTGTCTGTATCAAGACAGGGAGTGAGCGTTCATATATGTTAGGGATGTCGGTTTTGCCTCTCTCTCCACGAATTTTCTATGGGATATTTGAAACTGTTCCGAAAGAGTGGTATTTTGTTCTTGCTTGTTTCTTCTTCATTTTATTCTGATATAATTCCTTTTTAATGGCGAAGGTTTGAACAGAATGAGTTACATGTACTCTTGTCTGGCAAATATCCCATTACATCAAACTATCGCCCACATCATGATTCTGACGTATGGATACAGAACACGGGCAAGTTGAACAAACATTTAAGCAAAACATTGGTGCAAAAGAGACTCACTAACAGACACATTCCATGGAGTTGGTAGCCACTTGTGACAATTAAGAATTTGAAGTGGAATATTTAATATCCATTAGTCATGAACATTTAAAGAAATTAATGGTCTTTATGGGGCAACAGAATAAATCGCTCATCAATTTGTTGGAATCAATTATCGAACATAAAATAGCAATATAATATGGAATGAAATATAAATGTAATTATTTAATTGCTATGCCTAGAAATATATTGAAATCCTGTTTGAAACTATGTTAGCAATTCAACTTCCGGGGCGTACAAATTTAATTAAATATTAAGGTTGTATCGGATATATCTCACGACAGGTGTGATGTACACACAATAAGTTCCTTCTGATATGTGTGACCTTGGTATATTTTAGCTATCTTGTTTATGTTATTTGGTATTCTTGCTTCCAGGGACTTTGAGGTTGTTTGGATTTCCAATCTTTCGGTTGTGGGCATGCGTGGTGGGTGTTTTTTCGGATATGCATCGCGCGCAATATGTTGGATATGTGCGTTTTTGTTAGCAATGGTAGGTATTGATTAGATAACAAGGTCAAAGTTCAACTACCGTTGACACATCAACATAATGTCGTAAACCTTTTCTATGAGAAACATGTGACATAAATCTATTGCAGCCAAGACTGGATTAAAGCCAATTTATGCCCTAAGCACATTCCAATCTAAGTACCCCACATCTTCCACTGGCATAATGTAAAAAGTAACACGACCCCTTGATGCCAAGACTCAACATAATTGTCAAATGCCTAACATTAAATTCAGAATTCAATTTTCATTTTTCTTGCATTTCTTTTTACTTTTGGTGTGTTTTTAAGCCTGATATCTGGCTGATAAATTAAATTGCCTTGTGATCGGATTTTTGTGGTCCCCCTTGCCCTTTGATGCCCTAAGCACGTGCTTATTTTGGCAAGGGTTAATCCAGCACTGATTGTAGCAATAAACAATAAACCAACCATTCGTCAATTGTGTTATTATAAGCAGAAGAAATGTGTATTAGTTGGCGTACTCGCCTCGATTGTGGTAGATCGTTGGTTCAAAGCCCGGTATCGACTTTGCACAATTCTGACAGTGTAGTATATTCTATTTTTCATTTTGTCATAAGAAGAGTTTGAAGATACCAAAGGGATAATCAGTATCCGAATATCGAGGAAGAACAGACAACACAATGGCCAAGAGAAAAAGGACAAAAGGACAAACACCGATCTACAAAACATTACACATAAAACTAAAGATCGAGTTACACCGAATTGCACAAACAATCTATGATATAATAACGTTTATTATCATGAACGTCTTATACTATTTATACCGAAGTTGTTACTTGCAAAATCATTGTAAAGAAATATCAAAGAATAATACTGTGAAATTAGCAATATAATTATTCGTGTTTAAAAAAGGTTTGTTCATTGCGAAGAGTTTGAAGATACCAAAGGGGCAATCAGAATCTGTATAACGAAGAAGAACAGACAACACAATGACCAAACGAAAAAGTACAAAAGGACAACAAACGATAAAAAACATACATATAAAACTAAAGATCGAGTAACACGAACCCCACTAAAAAGTGGGGGTGAACTCAGGTGCTCCGGAAGGGTTAGCAGTTTCTGCTCCACTAGTGACACCCTCGTGTTAATCTAGTTACAAACAATTGAGATATCATTTATTACGAAAACAACTGTTGATTAACTATCAATTGTTCTCTTGAGGTGAATTGACTCAACTTGAGCTAAGACATCATGATGCTCTCAAAATTACATGAACTGAAAAATAACCTAATAAATTTGTAGCAAAGCATGGAGGATTTAACACTACAAAGGAACTACCGTCAAGCCTGCCTTATGTGATCATCCAATTGAACATTGAAATATGGGAACATAAGACAACTGGTCGCTAAATACAGGTTTTTATTAATAAGAAATGAACTATAAAGGGATATTGAAATTAAGACCGCATAATACAAGATATTGGTTAATAGGGAAGGTTTTACAGTACCAATCAACTTTTTTTTAGTGAAAAACAAACCAAATTCTGCATCCAAATTTTATACTTAAAAAAATGAGACTTGAAAGATACGAAAAATTAATAATGATACTTTTCAACAAGACATTTTTGTAAAGTTTGAAGAAAAATTACCATTTGAATTTTCAAAAAAAAAAAAAATAATAATCTGATTTTTTCCGTTTGAAAAAAATAAATTCTAACTCCGGGGAAAACAACATACCCCTAAATGTTAAATGCACAGTTACTAATGTAAATGTAGTTTTTTTTATACAGGTCGAGTTATTATTGAATTATTTGCTTCAAAAAAGTAATCATAAAATACTCACAAAAAGAGGAGAATATCCTATATCCAACAGTATATTATATTCATGTGATAAGCTACGTATGCAGTTTGTCAATTGTTTTACAGCTTAGATGAAGTGTCATGTGACAACACTGTTTACAGCACTTTTCAAAGTCACGTGATATTTACAATTAGGAAACAAAGATCACAGCAAAATCTGCACAGCAAGCTATAGGAACTGTTAATGAAGTTGAAAACCAGGACTGGGTTGTACAAACCTTATTTAAATTTCAATTTCAATTAAAGCTTAATTGATACTTACCATTGCTTGAAATGTACATGAAACTATTAATTTACACTTAAGGTTTAATTGAGACTTAAATTTAATTGATAATTGTGCAACCCCGTCTTGTGCAAGAAATAATAAATTGATCGACTCCAACAGCAATATTTCACAAACACATTTTTGTCATTTATTTATTGATCTTTCATTAATTCACTTTTTTTAATAACCTTCATAAGGTACACTCATAGTCAGAAGATTGGAATAACCTTCATAAGGTACACTCATAGTCAGATGATTGGAAAGCTAAATAATTAAAAGTCTTTATAGCAAAATTTAACTTGAGTTAGATGTGCTAAAATTTGAGTATGTTAGAATAAGTACCGAACTGCCGTAAATCACACCATTTCAGTTGGTAAAATGTACAGTGAAAGCTGTCTAGACTGAAGCTACTTTGGAAAAATTTTGGCGTTCGCAATAGACAAGTGTTTAGTTTATACAGGATAAATTAACATAGATTTCCTTAATGGGATTTTATTTAAAGTTAAGTTTATACAGGATTCCAGTTTACTCAGTGGTCGGTGTAGAACGGTTTCATTGTATTTATTACCCATTAGTCCACCTCGGATCCGTTACTGGTATTAATTGTATAGGAAAACATAAATCCTAGCAACATATGATCATGATCATTCTGGCCACGAAGATTCACTACATCCCAAGTGGAATTTACCATCCCATTTAACGATTGTTTTACAAAAATGGTAATGTTTTCTTTTCTCGATAACAGACAAGACTTTTACCGGACCTGACTATCTATGAGTAACACGATGGGTGTCTTATGAGAAGCAGGAATTGCTTATTCTTAGTAGGCACCTTTATGCACCTTGGGAGTTTTGATGGAGTTTGTGTTGCTCATCTTTTACGTTTTATGTGTTGTGTCTTGTGTTTTGTTTGTCTTTGTTCTATGTATTGTGTCCAATGTTGTTTGTGTCTCCGGGTTGTCCATTCACGATTGCGCCTTCGGTGTACATACGATTTGAACGTCCTTACCCTGAATAGCGTTATAAAAGAAAACATAAACATATACAGTATCAACCGACGAGGAAATAAATTAAAAAACAAAAAATACCCAACTGTCGGAACAATTAAAAAATCAAATATCAAAATCATATAAACAGGCAAAATTGATACCCCTAACACAATTATATGACCACCGATTTTCCTAGCTTGTTACAGACACTTCCATTCACTCTTAAATTAATATTTGATTGGTTATGATAAAGAACTGAAATCGCTGTAACAGTTTGTTAATTATATTATCTATGAAAACATTATGTAAAAATACCATCTCCTTTCTCGTTTGATTTTGGAATTTGTTCTGTTATTGACAACACGCCTGATAATTTGGATAGACAGACATTTCATGACCACTGACTTTCCTGGCTTGGTACAGACACTTCAGTTCACTCTTAAATTAAGTTGTAATTGTAAAGAACTGTAATAGTTCGTTAATTATATTATCTAAGAATAAGAGAAAAAATATCCAAAAATATCTTTTCCTTTCTCGTTTGATTTTAGAATTTGTTCTGTTATTGACAACACACTTGAGTATTTGGATAGACAGACAATTCATGACTTGTAAATACATTTATCGAATTTTCTACTTTTTTTCCTCAAGGAAATAAGATTCAATAAAAACGCAGATATCAAATTGTTTGCACACGACACGTTTCTGGAATAAACTTCATTAGGTACGTTCAAAGTTACAATACTGGAAAGCCAAATAAATTAAGATGGAAAAATGCGCACAAAAACCAAAGAAAATAAATTAAGACTCTCTATGCCCAGTAAGCGTATGCTAAAACATTGCTAATAAGAGGATAAGGGTAATAACAAAATTACCGAACTCCGAACAATCTTACAAAGGGAAAGTCAAAACTCATATGTATATAAACAGACAAAATCAGTCAACAACCGGAAAACTGTGAAAACCGTTATGACCCTGACTTGGTACAGGCATTTCGAAAGAAATGGTGGGTTGAATCAGATTTTAAAGCGCCAAACCTCCCGCTTTCATTACGACTCAAAGGTTCCGGCTGTCACTATAACAGTATTTATAACAATACTGGAACAACATAGGTAAAATAGTTGTCAAAGCAGTACCAAATCCAGTGAAGCAAATGTCAAAAACAATTTTACGTCACACATTGATAAAAAAATATTTATGACATTTTTGTTGACTTCCTTATCTTTATACATTTTCGCTATGTGAAATATTATATAATATTAAAATGCATTTTTTCATATGTTGACTTTTGAATAAATCGTATTTGTCATATTAGATCTGATATACATTATACAATAATATTAAGACTTTGGTTAATCTCCCAGGTATTGGTATATCGATTTCTTGCTATCGTGTTTATGCTCTTTGGTTTGCTTACTCGTCATAGTAGGGTACTCACTAGTGGTCGCGATAGTAGGGTACTCACTATAATAGAAATATCGTCATACTAGGATATGTCGTCCATAAACGACTGAAGATATGAGTGGTTAGATAAAAACTTTAGATAGCTAATAAGAAGAGTTTGAAGATATCACAGGGGTAATCAGAATCCGTAAATCGAAGGACAAACAATACAATGGCCAAATGAAAAAGGACAAACAACGATCTACAAAAACATTTCACATAAAACTAAAGATTAAACAACACGATACCGACGAAAAAACCGAGGGTGAACTAGGTACTCGCTTCTTTCGATAATAGGAAGTGTTGGTATCTATATTTCTTCTGATACAAGTTTGTGTTAATAGAGGATGCCTTGAGGATGGAAGATTTATAAACTTGAGACACATAACACTATCAACATAAATCAGTAATGCAAGTACCTTGCTAATTTTTATCGTACCTGATTGAAGATTATACTAGAAACGCGTCGTCGGCACTAACTTTGAAATCTAGGTTTTCATTATTAATTATTTGATTCTGCAGAGATCTGACAATATTTTAGCAATACTTTTGTAACAAGGAAACATTAATGAGTCAATACCATTGCTCGTTGATTTTAATAAAACACATTAGAATTTCCATTAATATTCACCCGTGTGATGAATATAATGTACAGTAACGGATTTAATTTGCAACTCTGAGATATGGGTTTGGCTTGGTTTATGGTGCTTAACGCCACTTTCCACGATATTTCAGTTATATCGTGGCAGTCAGTTTTATTGGTGGGAGGAAACCGGAGTACATGGGGAAAACCATCGACCTGCCGCAAGTCACTGACAAACTTTATCCCATAGTGTTGTATCGAGTACACCTCGCCATGTAACGGGCTCGAGCTCACAACTTGAGTGGTGATATGTGAAATATGAGAGAAATAAGAAAAGTTTGAAAATCCTAGAAGGTAGTCAGGATACGTAATTCGAAGGACAGACACTATAATGGCCAAGAGAAAAAATAACAAATAATGGTCGACATAGCATTATTCGGAAAGTAAAACATGATCAGGTTTATGAGACATATTAGTATGATTTGATTTGATTTGATTTATTGTGTTTTACGCCATTTTCAGCGATATTTCAGCTATATCATGGCGACCAGTTTCAGTGGTGGAAGAAGCCGGAGTACCCGGAGAGGACCACCGACCATGGGAAAGCAACTGGTAAACTTTATCACTTGCGGCTGCGAGTCGAGTGCAGCCTTTTTTGCAATTTACAAAGCCGGGCGCGTACCCACGCCGTATTGGTGATAGGCTTGTATGAGTTACTAGGTAATCCAACTACCTAACTCATTAAGCCACCCGGGCCCTCATATTAGTATGAGAACTGTTTTGACTTTAAAAGTTTGTTGCATAGTAGCAATGGCTGGCAATAATTCCTATAAATTTCACGAAGCTTGGCTACATTACATAATAATAACTTCTGCTGTCTGCTGTCTTGTATAATAATTTGGCATATAATAAGTGTACATGATTGCATTACATGCAAAGAGAAGATAGTCATATATTTGGTGTCTTAGAAAAATAAATACGTCACATCCGCACAAAACTATAGTAATAACCACTTCCCAAGTTATTCTTTGTACATTCTCTGGCATGATCAGCCCAATTACAGACAATTATTCTAATATATAAACATGGGTTGATATCGCAGACTCTCGTGTGTGTATTTTAAATCTCTCTCTCTCTCTCTCTCTCTCTCTCTCTTTCACACACAAACACACATTAATCACAACGTCAGAACAGTTCCATAATATAGATTAAAACACATAAAAATCGTTTTTAAATATTGATCAGCATCCGACTTCACATGCGCCTCTCATGCATTCATATATAATCGCGACGTCCATATTTAATCGCAGACAGACTAAAGCATTGTTGATGTCAACAGTAGTATAGTTGAGCTTTTATACCACGTGATCAAGCCCTAACACTAACCCTAACCCTATGTAAAAAAGTATTCATAATTAACTCTAACCCTAGGTAAAAAAAGTATTTATAATTAACCCTAACCCTAGGTAAAAAAGTATTTATAATTAACCCTAACCCTAGGTAAAAAAGTATTTATAATTAGATAATACGAATGCGATAAAATTCTTATCAATCAAAGTAAATAAAAACCATCACTGATTATAATACAATAAATTTGTTATCTATAAAGTGATGTTTACCCGACAATCATATTGTAAATAGATAGTCAAACAAAGTTTTTTAATTAAATAATACACATGTATGGCAACAATGACCGAATTTGTAATCGTTTTATCTTCAAGGTAAAAACCCTTATTTTAATTGTTATCGAAGGGAGATCAATTATATTTTTTAAATATTATTATTTTTCATTTCCTGTTTTTTTAGCGATAATATACATAGATTATCATTTGAATGCATCGAATGAATTGGATTTATATCGTCTGCACTGATGGATCAATTGGTTGTATTGAATTTCTTCTGATAAGAAATGAACATCACTGGGGAGTCAATCCGATAAAATTGTCTGATGAGTGCATTACAACGATAAATATCACTGGGTTTCCTTTTTAATAACCTGTATAAACAAAACAATGAAATTTTTCATTTTCTTCCCAATGTTGAGGATGGAGGTTACCCAGTGAGTAGATCTTATCACTGACCTTAAATAACCCATTCATTCTATCGTTCTTGTTTGTAATTTTTTTTGGAACAAAACCGGGTCATCATGCTGAAACATCATTCACGACACCGGGTCCTGCCATTTTGACATGACCCATTTCTTTCGTCCCGTGGTTACTTATATCAATAAATAAAAGCACAAAGTGACAATTCTTATCATATTTATTCGTCAATCTTTCCTTCAATACATTTCGTTCCATTCAATGTGAGTAATTCAAAGAGAAACTGAGCGGAATTCAGGGTTGGGGTCAAGCTGATCGTCATTTTGCGGCACATTATCGCTTATTTCTCAATCAATATACGATGACATAGCCAAAATGTTTCATCTGACAGCAGGAAATGGTTAATAAAGCATTTATTTCCCCCAAGTTCATGCAAATAACAAATAAATAAACAGAATTATTACCTTCTTCTTGCCTTCTTCCAGTCCGGTTTCGTTCCGGAATTAGATATGAACGAGTCCAAACATTTTTTGCCGGGTCAGTTTGTACACAGTGGTTTTTTTTGTCTGCTTCATTTTCGTAAAAGACAGTGAGGAGTTTATAAGAGGAAGTGATGACTGGACTGGGAGACCCACCGACATGCAGTGTCCAGTTTGTCAACGAGGATTTTCTTGTAGAGACAATGTGCTGCGTCATCACAGGAATGTTCACGGAGGAGGAAGCAGAATAGGAGGAGGAGAAAGTGGAGAGGGAGGAGGAGGGGAAAAAAGAAGAGGAGGAGAAAGCGGAGGAGGGGAAGGAAGCGCAGAAGAAGGAAGAAGCGGAGGAAGAGGTGAGGGAAAAATCTATCGATCGGAAATCCTTTCTCTTTCGTCATCCGTTCACGGCAAACATTACAGGATCGACCGACTGTGGAAAGACGTATTTCCTCAAAGTGCTGCTACAAAGCTGTCGACCAAGATGGCGCCACCGCCGCAGAGAATCGTCTGGCTGTACAAGAGATTGCAACCCCTCTACGATGAGATAAGTAGGACGGTGGTTCCTCGGGTGGAATTCGCTAGAGACATCCCGCACGACTTGGACGGCGATCACTACTTCGATCCCCGAATACGAAACGTGATTGTCTTGGATGACGCTTAACCAGAATCTGTTTTTCGGAAAAGACCCTACCCAGAGGAGAAATTGTCATTACCTAGTACTCTTCAACAATCCCGTCGAACGGCAACCCGTCACAACACTCGGTAGACAGATGTATCACTCGAGAAGGAATTTCTTATTACAAAAGTTTGACGAAGCCACGGAGAAACCATATACCTACCTTTTTGTGGACTCGAAACCGACGACTCTCGATTCTTTACGTCTGCGCACCGACGTATTGGGAACAGGCATCGAAAAGGAGAAAGATGAAGAGGAGGAAAAGGCGGAGGAGAGTGTGGAGGAGGAAGCGGGTGAAGTGGAGGGTGTAGAGGAGGAGGATATGGAGGAGAAAGTGGAGGAACACCCGGACGTCTTAGCATGTCGACCCTGCGGACTCGTATTCGCTCACGCGTATGGTTTGAAAGATCACCAGATACGTGAATGTCTCGTCAACGAACCTCTCGCCAAGAGATGCAAGAGAGAAGACGATGAGCTAGAAGGCACCTACGGCTACGAACTGGAATGCTATCTTAAAGATCTACCGGCGACCGTGTGTTGCGCCGACCAACTCCTCGCCCGAGTAGAGAGCCGAGCCCAGCGTTTCGTCGTCAACACGTACTCTTGCGATCGAGAAGGGACACACTGGGTGGCATTTCACTTCCCAAAAGAAGGACTCGCCGAATTTTTTGATTCGTTCGGACGAGCACCGGAAACGTATCACCGTCACTTCAGAAACGTGCTGATCGCCAACGGACCGCAATACAAGTTCAACACAGTTCGAGTTCAACCCGAGGACGGCGACACCTGTGGACAATATTGCGTTCACTTCGTCAACTACAGATATAGGAACTTTACTCTGGAAGATATCGTGAATGAATTCTCCACTCGAGACCCAAAGACGATCGAGGCCGAATTGAAAGACATTAACGAATGAATTTTGTGTACAAGATGTACATATAATGAATAAAAAGAATTGAATTAGAATTTTCGTTATTATTCATGCCTTAAATCACTCCTCCCCTACTTAATATTCCCCATTTCGAATTTTCATTCTTTTAATACCTACCTGTTTGTGTCGGATAGAATATTGCCAGCGGCTACTGTAAGAACGATAGAATGAATGGGTTATTTAAAGTCAGTGATAAGACCTACACACTGGGTTACCTCCGTCCTCAACATTGGGAAGAAAATGAAAAATCTATCATTGTTTTGTTTATATAGGTTATTAAAAAGAAAACCCGGTGATATTTATCGTTTTAATGCACTCATCAGACAATTTTATCGGTTTGACTTTCCCCAGCGATGCTCATATCTTATCAGATGAAATTCAATACAACCAATGGATCCATCAGTGCAGACGATATAAATCCAATTTATTCGATGCAGTCAAATGATATCTATGTATATTATCGCTAAAAAAACAGGAAATGAAAAATAATAATATTTAAAAAATATAATTGATCTCCCTTCGATAACAATTAAAATAAGGGTTTTTACCTTGAAGATAAAACGATTACAAATTCGGTCATTGTTGCCATACATGTGTATTATTTAATTAAAAAACTTTGTTTGACTATCTATTTACAATATGATTGTCGGGTAAACATCACTTTATAGATAACAAATTTATTGTATTATAATCAGTAGTGGTTTTTATTTACTTTGATTGATAAGAATTTTATCACATTCGTATTATCTAATTATAAATATTTTTTTACCTAGGGTTAGGGTTAATTATAAAACTTTTTTTACCTAGGGTTAGGGTTAATTATAAATACTTTTTTACCTAGGGTTAGGGTTAATTATAAATACTTTTTTACCTAGGGTTAGGGTTAGGGCTTGATCACGTGGTTATGCAATCGTATCCCATCGTATCGGTATAAAAGCTTACACTATGCTACTGTCAACTCATTTGTACACATTTATTACAAATCCCCACTGTGGCTTCCTCGTACAAAATTAAGTGTTATAGATTAACTGACCGTTGTTTCACTTTCCTCATGAATTATCGTTACATCTCCAAATCAATTATTTAAAATGACATCATTTTCCTTTATCCATCTGTAATTCTTGTCTATATCAGACTGTGTCCTTTTCCGGGTATGCATGAACAACACGCGATTAGCGAGGTAAAAGTAGTCATCAATGAAATGGGAATGCATGAACAAAACATGATTAGCGCGGTAAAGTACTCACCAATTTACCGGGTATAAATGGACAAAACGTGATTAGCGCGGGTAAAGTAGTTATCAAATAACTAGGAATCAATGTAAAACACGTGATTAGCACGGATAAAGTAGTCATCATTTTAACGAAAATGTATATTAGCGCGGGTAAAGTATTCATCATTCTTACCAGGAATGCATGGACAGCACGTGATTAGCGCGGGTAAAGTAGTCATCAATTTTTTTTCAGAGCGATTTTATACAGCAATTTCATAGCCATCTGTGGTACAGGTGAATCGAGTATCGTCCACAATATTTTTGCAATTAAAAAAATTATGTAAACAGTGACGCATGCGTACAAAGCCTAAATATATATTTGACATTTTTCCATTTTGATGCAAGCAGAAACGACTGTTTTGACATTACCATCGACAGAAAATATCCTAATAGTAGTATGGTGCGAGCTTTTATAAAGATACGATGGGGGACCGATTGCATAACCACGTCCTAACCGTAACACCAACAGCTAATCCTAACCCATAACCCTATGCCTTGAACGTTTTGTAAAACATTAATATTAAATTCAATAGATACCTAGTGACAGTAAATATAAAACACCCGATATATTGAAAAGAAGTACCCTCTTAATTATTATCTATAATGGAACATTGGTCAAGACAAAACAATTCAACTATAAACTGTTCAAACAAAATTGTATATTGTAAATAGATAGGTAAACAAAGTATTTATAATTAGATAATAAATATCAGGTTTAATAGACTCTTATGTGAATGCGATAAAATTCTTATCTATTTAATCAATCAAAGTAAATACAATCAAGTGATACAGTTTACCAGTTGCTTGCCCATGGTCGGTGGTTCTCTTTTGGTACTCCGGCTTCTTCCACCACTAAAACTGGTCGCCATGATATAGCTGAAATATTGCTTAAAGTGGCGTTAAACACAATAAATCAAATCAAATAAAATCAAATCCAATATCATGGTATTTACCCCAGGTCTAGTTATTGTATATTGCTTCAGACACTAGTTTGTTCTGAACACTATTTATTCAAGAAAGACATCTTGTTTTATTCGGAAACAAGTATGCACGCTTATGTTAATCTTTCTCCGTGAAAGTCAATATACTTACATCGTTGTTTACTTATAACATGCAATAGGCCCTGGTATTTATGTTTTTATATCTAATTACATTAGAGGGGCCAGGGTGGTTCAATGAGCTAAGTCGTTGGATCCAACAACTCATACAAGCCTATCACCAATACGGCGCCTGGCTTTGTAAATTACAAAAAGGGTGTACTCGACTCGCAGCCGCAAGTGATAAAGTTTACCAGTTGCTTGCCCATGGAGAGTGGTTCTCTCCGGGTACTCCGGCTTCCTCCACCACTAAAACTGGTCGCCATGATATAGCTGAAATATTGTTGAAAGTGGCGTTAAAACACCAAAAATCAATCAAATCTAATTACATTAGAATACACGTTTATTCAGACTTTGTCTTTATTCGCTCAAAGAGTTTCAAGTCTTGTCCATATACTCAAAATATAATGCTTTAATTTCATATCTTTCAACGTTTCACTAGTTTAACCACGCCACTATTATAGAAGTACAAATCATGAAGTTAGCGGTTAGGTATATGTGTGTATCGGTTAGGTATATGTATGTATCGGTTAGGTATATGTGTGTATCAGGTATCAAATTGTCCTGTTTCTACGATTTTTCTAATGGATTTTGCAACTGTTTCGGCTGCGGTATTTTTGCATTTCAATTTATAACTTATTTAAGTGGGTTCATATTGGAAATATTTGCCGAAATAAAAATGACCTGAATACACATTACTAATGACATTATATCAATACAAATACAATATAATATAAATTAATCTTAGTCACATGTCAATTTATACGTGTTTTGATTGGTTTAAAAAGTTGAGGTTTTTTGTCAGTGAACGGAATCTAAAAATAGACGTCGTTCTCAAGGCGTCGCATGCCGTTGTCAACAAGTGATTTTCTTTAAATGAGGCACCTTTGGGGTTATCTAAATTAATTTCCGATTATTTACCTTTTTTTGAAAAAATAAATATATTTTTCAATATCATAGCAAAAAAAGTTTGAATTAATCTATAAGGTTTGATTGATGTTAATTTATAAGGATTGATCGAAGTTATTGTTCGGTTCATTCGAAATAACCTCAATCAGGTTGTACACACCCTTGCGTAACCCGCTACATGGATTACCCGGTGTGTACAACCTGATTGAGGTTATTTCTTCATGAGCTGAGCAAATCCTTAAATAACTAGTTATAAAACTTTCAACAATTGCGTAAAATTACTAAAAATTATACAGGATAATAACATTAATGGACTAATTACATATTTATATAGCATTCTTGACATAAATAAAGATATAATAATAATATAATAATAATGTCTTTTATTTCAACAGGATGAATAGCACATTTAGTTATACAAACTAGTTTACAATGTGGTCCTGCATTATATACAGTATTTACACAATAAATTATAAAACTATAAAATCAATATAAAAACAGTGTTATACAATAGATAATGAGTATATTTCAATTGAAATATTCATTTAAATATTTGGTCTTAAAAATTTCTAAAGATGTACTTTCTCTCATTTCATTTGACATATTATTCCAAAGATTGCATGACGATATAACAAAAGAACGTCTATAATATTCTGTTTTAAATTTTGGTACAAAAAGTAAATTATTAACACTTTGTCTAGTTATTCTTGAACTTACTGGACTAACATACTAACATACTGAAAAACATTCAAATACTCTGGTGTTAAGTTGTTCAACACTTTATAAGTTAAAATACATTTTCTATAAACAAAATTGTCATTTGTAGGCATCCATTTCAAATTCTGAAAAAGAATAGACGACAGTGTCGTAATTTCACTAACATTTAAAATTATACGAGCTGCTCTTTTTGAAGCTTTAACAGTTTATCAATATTTGAGCTATTTTTTTGAAACAGTATTTTCACATATACCAAAAGATTTCAATTTATGGATTAAAACATTGTGATTGACAGTATCGAACGCCTTACTCAGGTCGATAAATAGAACACCAGTTAGCTTTCCTTGATCAATGTTTTTGAGCCATCTATCAATTAAACAATTAAGAGCCGTTTCGCAAGAATGTATTGGCCTAAATCCCGATTGGCTACTTGTAATGAGATGATTTTCAGATAAATACTCATAAAATGAATTAAAAACATGTTTTTCGATTATTTTGCTTATAATTGGTAAAACTAAAACTGGTCTATAATTGTTTACCATATGTTCGTCCCCATTCTTAAAGATAGGTGACACTTTAGCCCTTTTCCAGTCATTTTGTCATTCCATCAACATCTGTTGAGATAGACAGTAAATGTCGAAACGTTCAGACATGTTGTGTTTTGAATTATTTGACTGGTGAATGTTATTCCAGAAACGAGTAGTGGCCATTAAATTAGATATCTACGTTTTTATTAACAGTCTCTATTCTACATGAATACATTGTTAAAGTACAATAAGCATTATAATCTGTATCCTCCGATTTTTTTTTTAAAATATGTAAGTACAGAAGCTTGGAACGTCATTTTCATTTGATTTTGATTAGAATTTTGATGCTTAACGTCACTTTAAGCAATATTTCAGCTAAATTATGGCCATCAGTGTTTATGGTGGAAGAAGCCGCATTACCCGAGGAGAACCACCGACCATGGGCAAGCAACTGGTAATCTTTATCACTTCCGGCTGTTATTGGTGTCTTGAGTGACAACCCCAACAATTCTCCCTGTACTGGTAAACAACCGTATTGTTTTCACCCGACACACCTTATTCACTCTCCCTGTACTGGTAAACAACCGTATTGTCTTCACCCGATACACCTTATATATTCTCTCTGTACTGGTAAACAACCGTATTGTCTTCACCCGACACACCTTATATATTCTCTCTGTACTGGTAAACAACCGTATTGTCTTCACCCGACACACCTTATGTATTCTCTCTGTACTGGTAAGCAACCGTATTGTCTTCACCCGGCACCCATTATTTATTCTCCCTGTACTGGTAAGCAACCATATTTTCTTCACCAGATACACCTTATTTATTCTCCCTGTACTGGTAAACAACCGTATTGTCTTCACCCAACATACCTTATTGATTCTCCCTGTACTGGTAAACAACCGCATTTTCTTCACCCGACACAGCTTATTTATTCTTAGAGAAACCTCGACGTGCAGTGTTCATCATGCAAACACTACCTGCATATCAACACTGCATTATTCATTAACGGACCTTAAAGGTGTCTTTGTTGTGGTCTTGAACATAGTTGAAATACTACCACGTAACATTTCAGCGAGAAGAAGAGCATAGATTATACCCATAGAAATGCCGACTATCCACCAAGTATAACACATATGTTGTCAATCAAATACTCGTGTACAGTGTCAATGATATCAGTGTCAGATAAGCTTTTGTTAGAATCACAGTGTTTTTCTTTTTACAAGATAAAAGTTGTGTCTCCTAATCATGTTAAATATATTTATAAAGCATAAGTGGTCATCTTTTCTTTTTCTTTTGTCCATTGCGTTGTCTGTTCTTCTTCGATATACGGATTCTGATTACCTCCCTTTGGTGTCTTCCAACTCTTCTTATATTCTTAATGTTGATTGTCTTGCTATTAAAATAACTTATTTATTGGGTTGGTTCGAGTTCAGTTAAGGGTCTACAAAAGAATTATTTTGATTCGCTATGTAATTTTCTATTCTATTTAACTAAACAAAATGGGCGTTCACAAGCATGCAAAGGGCTATTTTTTTCTCTTCAAACAACAAATCGTTAACGAACGAGGAAATGGATTTTAACAGAGTTCTCCCGATTGGGTTGATATCTGGCGATTAAGAATTTTGTTCTTTGTTAATTTGTTTATGGTACGAATGCACTTGTTGTGAACAAAGTAATCACATTGATATACTTATTGTTACTCAGATGTTTCAGAGATTTTCAAATAACGCAAAATTGGAAAGAAACTTGTTAATGAGATAAATATATCCCTTGTTAATTCTAAAATTGATCAAAAATATTATTTAATATTTATGCTTTAACAAACTCAATTATTATTGCCAAGTAATGTCAGCTTACCGAATTTATAACGTTTCTTCAGATCTGGGTTAGGTTTAGGGTTATGGTGTCTAACGCCGATTTAAACAATATTTCAGTTATATCATGGCGATCAGTTTTATTGGTGGAGAACATCGGAATACCCTGAGAAAACCACCGACTTGTCGCAAGTCACTGACAAACTTTATTACATAATGTTGTATCGCTTACACCTCGCCTCAGCGGGGTTCGAACTTACAGCGTTAGTGGTGATAGGCACTGATCGTATAGGTAGTTGTAAATCCAATTACCATACGATCACGACCACGACGGCCCCTCTTCAGTTCAGAAAATTGTTGCATCATTATGAAAGGAAAAACAGAAAATTATGTATTGTCAACAAATCGTGAGAACAGAGGCAAACATCGATACCCCTTGCATACATATCCATGACAGCTCATATTCCGTCTCGGTACAGGAACATTTTTGGGTTCGAAACTTCCCTTTTAGTTCAAGTGAGTAAAATGCCAACCCTCACATATAACTTTATGAGTAGCGTTTTTGCAAAGGACGCAGAGTCCTATACTTTTTATTTTTTATTTTTTATTTTATCGCTCAATTACATGACAGTAGACAATTATTGGCGTCTTGAGTGACAACCCCGACAATTCTCCCTGTATTGGTGAACAACCGCATTGTCTTCACCCGACACACCTTATATATTCTCTCTGTACTGGTAAGCAACCGTATTGTCTTCACCCGACACACCTTATATATTCTCCCTGTACTGGTAAACAACCGTATTGTCTTCACCCGACACACCTTATATATTCTCCCTGTACTGGTAAACAACCGTATTGTCTTCACCCAACACACCTTATTTATTGACACAAACAGCAAATTCTACATTCAAAGAAAGTTAACCTTTATGCAGTACCGGATTTAGGACAAATGAGGCCCCGTGCTAGTTAAGTTATGAGGCCCCTTATTTTGATCATGAAGGAGGTAGATCCGGTAGGCCTACACAGGTAGTCAGCTCTATCATTATGTCTGGAATCGGTCCGAAACGGAACGTTTTCAAATTTAAAATTGCACCACATAAGCAAAAATCCATCATTGAAAATGTTTTTTGGCAGAAAGATGGAACCCCTGGCCAACGGGTCCCTGTGCTTAAACACACCTTAACACAATGGTAAATCCGGCACTGCCTACATGCACTGTATATTAATCAGAAAATATTGTGTTCTGAGCCACTGATATTATTGAAAAGTTTATTTAATCGATTTCTTCGCTTGTAATTAGATTTGTGAAGAATATAATTTGTCCGTAATTCTTAAATTTCACATTTGTTTAGTATCTAATTAAAATGGAGATATCTAATTTAGTGTGTATGGTGGGATAACATTCATTTGATTTTGATTTTTGATTTTTGCTGTTTTAACGCCACTTTCAGCAATATTTCAGCTATATCATGGCGACCAGTTTTGTGGTGGACGAAGCCGGAGTACCCAGAGAGAACCACTGACCATGGGCAAGCAACTGGTAAGCTTTATCACTTGCGGCTGCGAGTCGAGTGCATCCTTTTTTTTGTAATTTACAAAGCGGGCGCGAACCCACACCGTATTGGTGATAACCTTATATGAGTTATTAGGTAATCCAACTACCTAACTCATTGAGCCACCCCGGCCCTGTTCGGAATAAACATGTGTTCCCATTATACAGGTAATAATAACAAAGATTTCCTGCATTGAAACTTTATTTAAACTTCGGTTTATACAGGATTTCGTTTTATGCAGGGTTCAGCTTAAACAGGTTTATTTGTACTGATATCTGAATTAGTGCGTATGAAAGTAATGCTTTATCGAATAACATTCATCAGATACACTTATACTCAGAAGAGTGGAAATCCAAAAATAAATATTTTTTCATCACCTTGAAACGAGAATATATAACAAAGTGACATTTTCTGCTGTTGAACTGTCAATTAATTTTCCACATATAATAATCTGGGGTCCGTTGTTAAGCTTATGATTAATCTAATCATGTGATTAGCTCTAATTACATTTTTAATTCCTAATCAGATAATTAGCTAATGCAAGGAATACATATGATTAGTTAATACATTGATTAAAAATAGTTCAGCAACATAATTTAATCATTGCATTAGTTTAAACATATTTTATTAATTAATTCAATATAACATTACAATATTCAGCTATATACATAACATAATAAGAAGAAATTTATAGGATTGGGAAACAAGTTACAAGAACTTATATTAATCCCTATCCATAGGAATAAATTTCATATATACTATACTGTGAATCTCTAAGGGGAGAAGCAAATAGAACTAACTTACAAATTTGATATAAATTACAGAAGGTATAAGAAGATAAAACAAAGAAAGTGATCTGGTGTTTGATGTAAAAATCATTGTATTAGCTAAGTATGTGATTAGGAAATAATTACATTACTTCCGTTTTTCATTGAAATGTTACAATATGATTGGTTATGAAGTGGTCACATGATTATAAAAGAGATGTTTTACATCCCAATAAAACTCAAAGCCGAACTTGCACGTGCCTCCATGATGACGTCAGATGTAAACAATCAATGGCGTAGTAATTTCCAACAGCAAATAATCTAACAAAAATAAAATACATAACGAAAAACTCAACTATATTAAATTTTGGTGTGATTTAAATGTAATTATAAGAATTGAATGCATTTTTTTGTAGTTTTATAGGCGTGTAAAAGCGTGGATTGAGGCACATTTGTTGTATGAAGCGCACTGCATTCAATTCTTAATTAAAAACGTAATTAGGGCTAATCATATGATTAGTTTAATCACAAGTTCAAAAACGGACCCCAGTTTCCCACCTAACCAAATAGAACAATTTGCTTTGTCCCGCTACCAAGTGCCGTTAATGTAAAAGTTAATGAAAAAATATAAAGTCTGTTAAAAAATCACTGTTTAATAGGTAGAGTACCGAAAAAGAAAAAAAATGTCAATGCATTAAACTTTGTTAGTCTATGAGTAAGGCACACATATCCCAGTTTAACACCGCCATATGTTTGTACCTGTTCTAAGCTATGCTCTTGATCACGATCGACATGCATCGTGATCTTTTTAAATTCTTTGAATTGTAGATGAAATTTTTTATCATTACTGTTTAAACTTTCTTTTCATAGCAATTGCGCTGGATGGTTCCTACTTGAAAATTCTGACAATACCAAAGGGTTCATCAAAAGACGTAAATCAAAATAGGACAGACAATAAATTTACCAAATGAAAAGGACACACAATGATCGACAAAGCACTACACAGAAAATTAAAGTTTGAGTAACGCGAACACCACTAAAAACCGGAGATCATCTCAGGTGCTCTGGAAGGGTAAGCAGTTCCATTGATAGTAATTATTGTGCTTCCATATCTGTTTTAGATATTTTAGTATATTTCTCGTTGGAATGGAAAACTTGGTGGTCATATCGAGTTTTCCTGTTGTCGCATTTTCGCCTTTAAATATTTACAAATTTGGATGGCGAAAACGCGAAATGATATTTTCTTCGGCCTCGCGTTTTCGCTTTATAAAAAATAAAAGGCGGAAAGACTCAAATGCGAAATCGCGAAATGTCCGCTCTCGGCTTGCATACGTTGGTGAAATAGCATACAAAACATTACCAGAAAAGAAGTCGATGGCAATTAGCATGTGATATTTCAATTATGTTTATTTTTGGATAACAATAATGTACTTTAATGGCTGTTTTTTTCAATTCATGGTTGATTGCTTACTTTTGCTTGTAAATGAGTGTGGAGACGAAACTTAATTATATGTGCCCACTATTTTGTGTTCCAGGTCAATGCCCTCAGATCAAAATACGCACTTAATTTAGACTTATAGTCAGAAAAGACTCAGTACAAAAATAAAAGATGATATGTTTAGATACATATATATATTGGCTGATTTTATGGCGTTTAACGCCACTTTCAACAATATTTCAGTTATATCGTGGCGGTTAATTTTATTGATTGAGGAAACTGGAATACCTGTCGCAAGCTAAGTCACTTACAACTTTTATCACATAATATTAAAATAATTGGAATTGAATTGCAATTCATCACCAGTATGCACTGGAAAGGTGCTAAAGTAAAACTACTTAAATTTTATGTCTTATAGAGATAAAAGAAAGGTTATAAAAATGTTTGATCTTGCTCATTCAAAAGACAGTCATTGACGAGTTTTAAATTAAAAGAAGGAACACGAGAAATGGTCATCAACTATTTAAAATTTTGAATTATTTCGTTTTTATTCCGTGTTTTCTTTTAAAATGTACTAATACTTTCTATATTATTAAAATAGTATATAATGGTATATATAATAGTTAAAATAACATCTACATTGTACACGAATATTGCTTACGTATGAGGAAAAAGGATCCTTTAATTGTTTGTTGTTGATATATAATTTACATATTTATCAGGATTATTCGCATTATTCAGCAATGATACGTAAAAGGAGGAAAATGCTACTTTTTATTTCTGTTTTTCCAATAATAGTAGATTTCATTTTAATCATTTTATGAATATATAATAATCATTTAATATTTATGTTAAGATGGCGTCATAGTATAATGTGTTATCTACGTGAAATGATACAGGTAACAAACATATTAGAATTTCACGACAATGAGACTACTTTTCTGAAGTTTAAATAATTTGCAAATATTTTACCTAAATATTTATATGATCATATAACGATATAACTAAAATATTATTGAAAGTAATAAAAATGTGGATCTAGAATTTAGTTCCCACGACGCGTTTCTGGAATAACTGTTATCAGATACACCGAAAGTCGAAAGGTCTGAAAGCCAAATAATTTAGTTTTTGAGACCAATAAAACCAAAGGGCCTAAACAGGATAACCAAAATCGGCTAAGGTCATCTATGCTTGAGGGAGGAGAACCTTAGTTTTATTAATAATTACATTATGAGATTTCAGTAATAAATATATCTAATAAACTATGTCAGTGCCGAAACACAGACTACTGGGCGGAGTATACCCTCGGGATCCACCAGTGATAGAAATACAAACTTTGATAATCATATGAATGGTTGGTAGTTCCTGCTCCACTAGTGACACTGGTCGTGTTAATGTTAGACGACACGAACAGCCGGAAACTTTGAGCCGTAATGAAAGCGGGAGGTTTGGCGCTTTAAAATCTTATTTAACCCACCATTTCTTTAGAAATGCCTGTACCAAGTCAGGGTCATTACGGTTTTCACAGTTTTCCGGTTGTTGACTGGTTTTGTCTGTTTATATACTTATGAGTTTTGACTTTCCCTTTGTAAGATTGTTCGGAGTTTGGTAATGTTGTTATTACCCTTATCAACTGACATAGACACCAAAATATATATAAACATAAATAAAGCATGAACCACCTACATTACAAATGAGAGTAAAGACGAATCGAACATCGTTTGACGCGAAAATCACAGCGGGCATCACAACAAAATCAAAACGATTTTTGTGTAATATAGTACAAAGGTATTTCGAAATTATACATTCAATTTCCTTAGACAATATAAATAAAAGGAGGACATCCAAATTAGTGCGCAGAACGCGGTTCTAGAATATTTATCATCATATACGCTCATAGTCAAATTATTGGAAAGCCGAATAATTGAAGTTTCTAGGAGCAAGAATAGCACATGGCCCAAACTTGAGAGCCAACAACCTAATAAGGCTACATGTACCTCAAGGATATCGATTTTGGCTTTCTACGATTATCTATTGGATTTTGGAAATGTTGATACGATATTCCAGAGTTTGTGGTTCATATCAGGATTTCCTTGATAGCGGGTTGCTACTGAACCAAGAGTTCCTATTGGTTAGGTTGAAGTCATCACTTCGAAAGTTTTACGGTTGCCACCATGACCTGGTTGACCGTTATGGAATATCTGTGTCACAAATAACCACAGATATGTTCCACTTGTCGTAAACATTTCCTGATCCTTTCCTCATTCATGATTTATCACCGGGTTTGTAAGTAGATTAACACGACGGGTGCCACTAGTGGACCAGGAACTGCTGACCCTTCATGAGCACCTGAGTTCACCCCCGGGTTTTAGTTAGGTTCTTGTTACTCGATCTTTAGTTTTATGTGTATGTTTTGTAGATCGTTGTTTGTCCTTTTGTACTTTTTCTTTTGGCCATTGTGTTGTCTGTCCTTCGAATTACGGATTCTGATTACCCCTTTTGGTATCTTCTATTGCTTGTACTATTTTCTCTGTCTGATATTTTATCTAGTTTGTTATAAAATGAAAGGAGTACATGTTTTATTAATTCCAAAAATGACCGTGTCATTTTCCTTTTATATATAAATCAAAGCCGCTTACATCAATGTAAAATCGTTTGCATTGAAACCTTTATTTATGCTTTGTTTACTCAGTTCACAGGGACGGAAATAATACGTAAACTGTATTTGTATAAAAACATAGTCGTGTGCGTAAGAAAAATATTAAAAATGAATTTGATTTTATTTAGCATGAAATTCTAAAACAATGATATTGCAATTAAGGAGTTAACGTCTTATATTATATATTAATAGAAATAACATCAATTGACGTGAACATCAAAGGAAATAAGGTACGTTAAAGGATACAAATGATGCAAAAAAACTATTTTAATACCACAAGGAAGTGTGATTAAATTTGTCGTCTTTTAATTCGCATGTTTTTAAAGAAAATTATAATCTTAAAGAAATGACACATCTGATCAGCAATTATACATGTCTACATAGCATATATGTACTTTAATTAGAGCTAAGATTTCCAAAATTTTACCGAACCACCTCCTCCCCCAATTGAAACCTTTAACTTGTATTTGACACCTGGTACAACTTCAATATCATTGGTCGAAGACTAATGAGAATTATATCATTATATGTACGGACAGTAAGAAAGGTAAGACGTTTTCTTCAACATACCTTTATTAAATATTTAATGTTCATACATAGTTAAAATAAAATAATAACATAGATGTCTAAGTTAATGCGCACCGCACTTTAAAAGTCACAAGGTTGGAAAGTCAAATAATCTGAGAAGCTTCAGAAGGAAGTTAACCTAATTATAAGTGCCTAAACAGGAGATACAAGATTGGTTGCCAGTATAATATATGCATGTTGATAACAGTGACTTGCGACAGGTCGGTGGTCTTCTCTGCCAATAAAACTGACCTCCACGATATAAACAGAGTTTGAAAACACCAAAAGGGAAATCAGAATCCGCAAATCCTAAATAATGTAATTATTAGTAAAACTATTTGTCTCTAGATGTTGAACAACAATGTAGAATGATGGCTAGTAATATAAGTTGATTGCACGAGTATTAGTGAATATCTAGGGAGGGTCAACATTTGTATTGCTTAGCAGAACATAGCAGACGATGCAACCTCTATTTTAACCTATTGATAACGTCATATTATGAAGCAATATTGTGCTAGTACAAATAGTAGGAAAATATTGACACGCTGATACATTCGTATAATATCCACTTTAGTGCGGACGGCATGTTTCTGGAATAACATTCATCAAATGTCAAACATATTTGTTTATCAATGTGTGACGTAAAATTGTTTTTGACATTTACTTCACTGAATTTGGTACTGCTTTGACAACTATTTTATCTATTTTGTTCAAGTATTGTTATAAATACTGTTATAGTGACAACCGGAACCTTTGAGCCGTAATGAAAGCGGGAGGTTTGGCGCTTTAAAATCTGATTCAATCCACCATTTCTTTAGAAATGCCTGTACCAAGTCAGGGTCATTACGGTTTTCACAGTTTCCCGGTTGTTGACTGATTTTGTCTGTTTATATACTTATGAGTTTTGACTTTCCCTTTCTAAGATTGTTCGGAGTTCAGTAATTTTGTTATTACCCTTATTCATCAAATACGCTCAAAATCGAAAGATTGGAAATCCAAATAATTCTGAAGTATTTGGAGCAATAAAATCAAAGGGCCTAGAAACAGGATAGCCTAACTGTTGGTTCCATAATACTTGAAGAAGAGTTTGAAGATACCAAAGGGATAATCAGAATCTGTATATCGGAGAAGAACAGACAACACAATTGCCAAAAGAAAAAGTACAAAAGGACAAACAACGATATACAAAACATACACATATAACTAAAAATCGAGTAACACGAACCCCACTAAAAATCGGGTGTGAACGCAGGTGTTCTGGAATGGTAAGCAGTTCCTGCTCCACTAGTGGCACCCGTCGTGTTAATCTACTTACAAACCTGGTTATAAGTCATAAATGAGGAAAGGACTGGGAAATGCTTACGACAAGTCATTTGTTACACAGATATTCCATAGCGGTCAACCAAGTCATGGTGGCGACCGTAAAACTTTCGAAGTGATGACTTCAACTTAACCAAGAGGAACCCTTGGTTCAGTAGCTTCCTTGTTAGCAGCAACCCTCTATCAAGGAAATCCTGATAGGAACCACAATCTCTAGAATATTGTATCAATTGAGAGAGATATGCTCCATTTGCAGGTGCTGCTGGAATGAAAGATTGTATATACGTACTGATATGTAATAAATTTTATCATTATATTGGTATATTTGAAGTTGATTATATCAATATAATACGTTTTAGTCAATTGAAATAAAAACATATATACCTGTTGTTTACCTTCCAATAACTCTGACCAATGCGATTTTGCGAGGCAGTAGAACTATCTCCCTCATCAGTATGACTATTCCGACAATAGTTCTAACTCGCAACCACGACGGATGCCACTAGTGGAGCAGGAACTGTTTACCATTCCGGAGGATCTGAGTTCACTGCTGGTTTTACGTGGGGTACTAGTCGTTCATCCTTTGGTTTTCTAAGTAGTGCTTTGTCGGCCACTGTTTGTCAATCTTTCATTAAGCCATTATATTGTCCATTGTTTTAGTCTCTTTAAAATTTCAATAATTTGATACTGGTAAATGATACAACAAAATCTTGAGATTATAGCATGACTTATTTTGCCTTACTTTACAAAACTACAAACAATAATGTCCTAAATAAAGAATGGGTAAATATATCATAAGTTATGAAGCGAAAGCTTATACAGTGATGGTCAACATTTCCACCAATACCAACAAACCGAACAATCATCTCTGACATTGAATCATTGAACACACACACGTATGATAGTTGGATTTACAACTACCTGTGCAATCAGTGCCCATCACCACTAACGTTGTGACTTCGAACCCCGTCCAGGCAAGGTGTACTCGAAACAACATTATGTGATAACATTTGTCAGTGACTTGCGATAGGTCTGTGGTTTTATCCGGGTACTCCGGTTTCCCCCATCAATTAAACTGATCACCATGATATAACTGAAATATTGTTGAAAGTGGTGTTAAACACCACATCCCTTACACACAGTTGATTATAATTATGAAGCTATTTTCACTGTAAATTTACAGATTAAGATGAAGGAGTTTGTTATTCTCTCAACATTGTACTTGTTAACAGCAGGATTTATTGAGGAACAACCAATGCCGAGTCTTCTGTATGAATGTTTTTCTAATAATAGATATAATGTGACAGATAATAGGGCTGATACAATCCATTATAAGTGTATACAGAACTACCTGTCACAGACGTATGATGAAAGGTAGGTTTTACATACAGATACTAGGGCGGGTACAATCCATTATAAGTGTATACAGAACTACCTGTCACAGACGTATGATGAAAGGTAGGATTTACATACAGATAATAGGGCGGATACAATCCGTTATAAGTGTATACAGAACTACATGTCACAGACGTATGATGAAAGGTAGGTTTTACATACAGATAATAGGGCGGGTACAATCCGTTATAAGTGTATACAGAACTACCTGTCACAGACGTATGATGAAAGGTAGGCTTTACATACAGATAATAGGGCGGGTACAATCCATTACAAGTGTATACAGAACTACCTGTCACAGACGTATGATGAAAGGTAGGTTTTACATACAGATAATAGGGCGGATACAATCTGTTATAAGTGTATACAGAACTACCTGTCACAGACGTATGATGAAAGGTAGGTTTTACATACAGATAATAGGGCGGGTACAATCCGTTATAAGTGTATACAGAACTACCTGTCACAGACGTATGATGAAAGGTAGGTTTTACATACAGATAATAGGGCGGATACAATCCATTATAAGTGTATACAGAACTATCTGTCACAGACGTATGATGAAAGGTAGGTTTTACATACAGATAATAGGGCGGATACAATCCATTATAAGTGTATACAGACTTCCTGTCACAGACGTATGATGAAAGGTAGGTGTTACATACAGATAATAGGGCGGGTACAATCCATTATAAGTGTATACAGAACTATCTGTCACAGACGTATGATGAAAGGTAGGTGTTACATACAGATAATAGGGCGGGTACAATCCATTATAAGTGTATACAGAACTACCTGTCACAGACGTATGATGAACGGTAGGCTTTACATACAGATAATAGGGCGGGTACAATCCATTATAAGTGTATACAGACTTCCTGTCACAGACGTATGATGAACGGTAGGTTTTACATACAGATAATAGGGCGGATACAATCCGTTACAAGTGTATACAGACTTCCTGTCACAGACGTATGATGAACGGTAGGCTTTACATACAGATAATAGGGCGGGTACAATCCATTATAAGTGTATACAGAACTACCTGTCACAGACGTATGATGAAAGGTAGGTTTTACATACAGATAATAGGGCGGATACAATCCGTTACAAGTGTATACAGACTTCCTGTCACAGACGTATGATGAACGGTAGGCTTTACATACAGATAATAGGGCGGGTACAATCTGTTATAAGTGTATACATAACTATCTGTCACAGATGTATGATGAAAGGTAGGTTTTACATACAGATAATAGGGCGGGTACAATCCATTATAAGTGTATACAGAACTACCTGTCACAGACGTATGATGAAAGGTAGGTTTTACATACAGATAATAGGGCTGATACAATCCATTATAAGTGTATACAGAACTACCTGTCACAGACGTATGATGAAAGGTAGGTTTTACATACAGATAATAGGGCGGATACAATCCATTATAAGTGTATACAGAACTACCTGTCACAGACGTATGATGAAAGGTAGGTTTTACATACAGATAATAGGGCGGGTACAATCCATTATAAGTGTATACAGAACTACCTGTCACAGATGTATGATGAAAGGTAGGTTTTACATACAGATAATAGGGCGGATACAATCCATTATAAGTGTATACAGAACTACCTGTCACAGACGTATGATGAAAGGTAGGTTTTACATACAGATAATAGGGCGGATACAATCCATTATAAGTGTATACAGAACTACCTGTCACAGACGTATGATGAAAGGTAGGTTTTACATACAGATAATAGGGCGGGTACAATCCGTTACAAGTGTATACAGACTTCCTGTCACAGACGTATGATGCAAGGTAGGTTTTACATACAGATAATAGGGCGGGTACAATCCGTTACAAGTGTATACAGAACTAACTGTCACAGACGTATGATGAAAGGTAGGTTTTACATACAGATAATAGGGCGGATGCAATCTGTTACAAGTGTATACAGACTTCCTGTCACAGACGTATGATGAAAGGTAGGTTTTACATACAGATAATAGGGCGGGTACAATCCGTTACAAGTGTATACAGACTTCCTGTCACAGACGTATGATGAAAGGTAGGTTTTACATACAGATAATAGGGCGGATACAATCCGTTACAAGGGTATACAGAACTACCTGTCACAGACGTATGATGAAAGGTAGGTTTTACATACAGATAATAGGGCGGGTACAATCCGTTACAAGTGTATACAGACTGCCTGTCACAGACGTATGATGAACGGTAGGCTTTACATACAGATAATAGGGCGGGTACAATCCATTATAAGTGTATACAGAACTACCTGTCACAGACGTATGATGAAAGGTAGGTTTTACATACAGATAATAGGGCGGATACAATCCGTTACAAGTGTATACAGACTTCCTGTCACAGACGTATGATGAAAGGTAGGCTTTACATACAGATAATAGGGCGGATACAATCCATTATAAGTGTATACAGAACTACCTGTCACAGACGTATGATGAAAGGTAGGTTTTACATACAGATAATAGGGCGGATACAATCCATTATAAGTGTATACAGAACTACCTGTCACAGACGTATGATGAACGGTAGGCTTTACATACAGATAATAGGGCGGGTACAATCCATTATAAGTGTATACAGACTTCCTGTCACAGACGTATGATGAAAGGTAGGTGTTACATACAGATAATAGGGCGGATACAATCCATTATATGTGTATACTGAACTACCTGTCACAGACGTATGATGAAAGGTAGGTGTTACATACAGATAATAGGGCGGATACAATCCATTATAAGTGTATACAGAACTACCTGTCACAGACGTATGATGAAAGGTAGGTTTTACATACAGATAATAGGGCGGGTACAATCCATTATAAGTGTATACAGAACTACCTGTCACAGACGTATGATGAAAGGTAGGTTTTACATACAGATAATAGGGCGGATACAATCCGTTACAAGTGTATACAGACTTCCTGTCACAGACGTATGATGAAAGGTAGGTTTTACATACAGATAATAGGGCGGATACAATCCATTATAAGTGTATACAGAACTACCTGTCACAGACGTATGATGAAAGGTAGGTTTTACATACAGATAATAGGGCGGGTACAATCCGTTACAAGTGTATACAGACTTCCTGTCACAGACGTATGATGAAAGGTAGGTTTTACATACAGATAATAGGGCGGATACAATCCATTATATGTGTATACTGAACTACCTGTCACAGACGTATGATGAAAAGTAGGTTTTACATACAGATAATAGGGCGGATACAATCCGTTACAAGTGTACACATAACTGCCTGTCACAGACGTATGATGAAAGGTAGGTTTTACATATAGCCGCAGTGAGGGGACACTATTGTTCGAAACTCCCGATTGTCGCCTGTGTATTTCATGTAAAATAAAGTCATTTTTTTACCACTTTTAATCCAATTTACATCAGTGAAAGAAGACTAATGTATAGATTGTCATGACGATTGTCAGTTTGTTAATGCAGTGTTCATCGTTTAACCATTTAACGACAGTCATGAATTCTTGAAGATCAAAAGTAGTTAATTTATACAGTACTTTGTGACATCCAAATTCAGATTTGCGATTGACTCGAAAATATTTTTTTAAATCAGGAATTGACCTCTGTATAACTTATTGAAATATTGATTTTATTCGAAATATATAGAGAAAATCGGAAGTAACGAAAAATTATGTCGATTCGCTGTATTTATCATCTTCTGAATAGTGACGAATCACAATAACATTTTAAGATCCACAGTGTTTGACTTTTGACGTTAAAAAGGCATTCATAATCTCATATAACTTACAACACTTACAAAATATATATTTATAATAATCAGTTAAAAATAACCAACTGATTGACTAATGTGTACGAGTGGGAAAGCATGCATACCCACGGATTGTTGTTTCAGTGTGCTAGCACCATGAAAATGCCGCAAATCGTATTGGTCTAGTATAAAACGAACATCATTTTCATCTCATGAAATGTAACTTGCTCTCGCCATAATATAGCTGAAAAATGCTCACTCATTTACTAATATTAATCATGTGTTATAATTTTATTTTTATATTGACTGACGGTTACCCCAATAGCCTGATGGGCCGTCGTGGTCGTGATCGTATGGTGTTTAGATTTACAATTACCTATGCAATCAGTGCCTTTCACCACTGATGTTGTGAGTTCGAATCTCGATCAGGGCGAGGTGTACAACATTATGTGATAAAGTTTGTCAGTGACTTGTGGCAGGTCGATGGTTGGTGGTTTTCTCCGGGTCCTCCGGTTTCCTCCACCAATAAACCTGACCGCCACGATATAACTGAAATATTGTTGAAAGTGACGTTAAGCACCATCAAACAAACAAAAACAACAGCCTGTTGTTCACTTTTGTTGTGTACACATTATCTATAAAACAAGGTGACCACATCATCCAAGTTATTTTCGAGTAAACAGACTGCTCAGATACAAAAGCAACAACGCTATAGTCACAAAAGTTACACTAACAAACAAACAAAATGCGAGGAAATTCTGCTTCAATTAATATCACATTGATGTGAGATGTCTTAAACAGGAACTGCCACCCTTCCGGATCACCTGAGTTCACCATCGGTTTTAAGTGGGGTTCGTGTTACTCGATCTGTAGTTTTATGTTTTTCTTTTGACCATTGTGTTGTCTGTCCTTCTTCGATTTACGAATTCTGATTACCCCTTTAGTATCTTTAAATTCTTCCTATAGCATACTTATTCTTCCACTGGAACCTCGTTGTATAGAAATGGGATCTAATTATCTACAACGCAATTGTCTGGAACAAATCATTTACACTGATTGTCTCGTTTTACATGACGTAACTGGATTCCTATTGCACAGACTAAAAGAACAATGAGTGTCGTAGGTCATTATCTCAACTTTTTGGGGGCAGTCAAGACATTTTTCTGTAGACCCATACAAGTCAGTTTTTACTAGATACATCCATAGCCCACTCAAAGTGCCACATTTCACTCGATTCATTCGTAGATCAATTAAAGTAACACATTTTTACTCGATTCATTGGGAGATCAATCAAAGTGGCACCTTTTTCTCTCGATTAATTGGTAGACCAATCAAAGTGCCAAATTTTTTACAAAATTCATTGGTAGACCAATCAGAGTGCCACATTATTACTAGATTCATTCGCAGACCAATCAAAGTAATACCCTTTTACCCGATTCATTGTTAGGCCAATCAAAGTACCGCATTTTACTCGATTAAATGGTAGACCAATCAAAGTGCTGCCTTTTTTACTCGATTCATTTGCAGACCAATCAAAGTGCTACCTTTTTACCCGCTTTATCCGTAGCCCAAACAGAGTGCTACCTTTTTACCCGCTTTATCCACAGACCAATCAAAATGCTACCTTTTTACCCGTTTTATCCGTAGACCAATCAGAGTGCTACCTTTTTACCCGCTTTATCCACAGACCAGTCAAAGTTCATTCTTTTTACTCAATCTTCTCTTGTAATATTTTTTCCGGGGCCGTGGTTGCCGTTTTCTGATGGTAGTTGGATTTACAACTACCTATGCAATCAGTGTTTATCACCACTGATGTTGTGAGTTCGAATCGCGATCAGGGCGCGGTGTACAACATAATGGGATAAAGTTTGTTAGTGACTTGCGACAGATCTGTGGTTTTCTCGAGGTCCTCCGGTTTCCTCCACCAATAAAACTGTCCACCCCGAAATAACTGAAATATTGTTGAAAGGAGAATTATACACCATCAAACAAACAAACAAACAAACACAATATGTTTTCCTGTCATTAAATAACTGATATACTAGATGACGTTAAACATCAATCATTCAATCTATATATATATTGATCAGGTGGTATGTTAACATGTCAACGAGTGCTAAGAACTACGTCAGATCACTTCAGAGGGAAATAGTTCGAGACATAACAAAAAAGCGACGAAAAAGACAGGCATCAACACAACTATATCATGGATACAGAAAAGAAATACGAACACTTACCCGAACAGAAAGGCAGGCCTTTTTCAGTGCTGTTATTGCCTTGAAACGGGATACGGTAAGACTACATGTATTTTGTGTTAATAAAATGTATATGTTGTAAATACTTGAATTTTAAACTACACTAACGCTATTCAAGCTGTTTTGTAGTTAAGCTGAAGAACGTAATCGATTGAATGTTGTCCAATACCATTTTTGTTACAGAAAGCAAACGTTTATTTAATGATACAACAAACGAAAAAAGAGAACAATGGTTCATCTGTCGATTTACGGCTTCTGATTATCCCTGTAGTATCTTGTGGCCATTGTATTGTCTGTCCTTCAGTGATTTACGGCTTCTGACTACCCCTGTAGTATCTTCAAACTTTATTTTCAAGACCTGTAAATATATAATGCACTAAGGGAAAAAGAAAAGCACGTTCATATTTGTACTATATTATTACTTATATTTCAAACGAATTTGATTACCGACTAACTAAACATGATCTTTGGTTTAAATTCGGTCAACTATGATCACGTACGAAATTATATACATGTTACCGATATTTCGACGCAAGATAATGTGAAGCAAAACGCTGGTAACTCAAAACTGTTCTTACAATGCAAGATAAATATGGTTAGCTTATGATATTTAACTGAAGACGCGAATTGGGACGTGAAACACTGTCAGTGGCATTGACCTTATATAGTTCAATGTTAAAGATATTGAGGAGTTTATATGCCATGGTTATTGTAATTTATGCAAAAAAAAAAAAGTTTGTTGTGCAAATATGTGTGCAGAAAATGAAATTAATGGCCAAAGCGACATAACTCCTGGCAACTTCTCATATATCTTCTAGTCTTATGCATAGTGTTTTGTCGATTGTTTCTCTTTGTCCATCTTGTCCTTTTTCGTTTTGCCATTGCATTTCTGTCCTTTCGTGGAAGTACAGCTTCTAATTACCTAGTTGGTATCTTCAAGTGTTTCTGATATTCTAGCTATGATCTTTGACATCTGACCACAAGCCTAACACCATGGACTTCTAGCTATGATCTTTGACATCTGACCACAAGCCTAACACGATGGACTTCTAGCTATGATCTTTGACATCTGACCACAAGCCTAACACCATGGATTTCGAGCTATGATCTTTGACATCTGACCACAAGCCTAACACGATGGACTTCTAGCTATGATATTTGACATCTGACCACAAGCCTAACACGATGGACTTCTAGCTATGATCTTTGACATCTGACCACAAGCCTAACACCATGGATTTCGAGCTATGATCTTTGACATCTGACCACAAGCCTAACACGATGGACTTCTAGCTATGATATTTGACATCTGACCACAAGCCTAACACGATGGACTTCTAGCTATGATCTTTGACATCTGACCACAAGCCTAACACGATGGACTTCTAGCTATGATCTTTGACATCTGACCACAAGCCTAACACCATGGATTTCGAGCTATGATCTTTGACATCTGACCACAAGCCTAACACGATGGACTTCTAGCTATGATATTTGACATCTGACCACAAGCCTAACACGATGGACTTCTAGCTATGCTCTTTGACATCTGACCACAAGCCTAACACCATGGACTTCTAGCTATGGTCTTTGACATCTGACCACAAGCCTAACACGATGGACTTCTAGCTATGATCTTTGACATCTGACCACAAGCCTAACACGATGGACTTCTAGCTATGATCTTTGACATCTGACCACAAGCCTAACACGATGGACTTCTAGCTATGATCTTTGACATCTGACCACAAGCCTAACACGATGGACTTCTAGCTATGCTCTTTGACATCTGACCACAAGCTTAACACGATGGACTTCTAGCTATGGTTTTTGACATCTGACCACAAGCCTAACACGATGGACTTCTAGCTATGATCTTTGACATCTGACCACAAGCTTAACACGATGAACTTCTAGCTATGATCTTTGACATCTGACCACAAGCCTAACACGATGGACTTCTAGCTATGATCTTTGACATCTGACCACAAGCCTAACACGATGGACTTCTAGCTATGATCTTTGACATCTGACCACAAGCCTAACACGATGGACTTCTAGCTATGATCTTTGACATCTGACCACAAGCCTAACACGATGGACTTCTAGCTATGATCTTTGACATCTGACCACAAGCTTAACACGATGGACTTCTAGCTATGATCTTTGACATCTGACCACAAGCTTAACACGATGGACTTCTAGCTATGATATTTGACATCAAACCACAAGCCTAACATGGTGGACTTTAGTTCTCGCCACGAAACCCACCTCAAGATCTTCCTGACACCTAGCCATGGACAGAGATTTATATCAATCCGGGATTTCTACCCCCTCTTTCAATAAGCATGGTAGTCACAATAGAGCTGAAAAATTGTTACCATTGACCATTAACACATAAAACAGAACTATGGTCTAACATGACAGTTATTTCCCGTGTGAAAACAATAAATCTCAGATTAACAATTATTGCTATAATATCTTACATATTTTATTTTTATATTATATAATGATAATAAGAAAATTTAGTTGTCTTACGGAAAATCTGCTGATTAGGGAGATAATCCGTTTGACAACCCAAACATACAACCGCCGACACAAGGAAGTTCCGTTTTTAGTTCGGGTTCCGTTATTGTATTCACTAGACCAGAAATATTGTTGTTGTCTTCTACAAAACAAAAAGTATTCAAGTTTTTTTTAAACATCTTAAGAGTAGTTTCGGAATAGCAAAACATGCATTGCCTTCATATGAGGTTAGCGTCAAGTGGTCAACTCTCGAGAGGTTATTTTCCCTCGGGGGAAAGTCCTCTCGTATTTCAACTATCCTCGGGTTGACATCTTCAATGTTTGCCTCGCATGCGGGCAATAATTGTATAATGTCCATGTCTTGAGATAGCAGTAATCATTTCATTATGCCAAGCAAAAAGACAAAAGCAGGTGAAATACAATTATCCTGCTATCATTACATTTGTTGTATGTACAAAACAAATTAATGTTTGCGAAATGTAATAAACGGTAACACTAATATTTGAATTTGATGTATATCGCGGACGTGTTAGAGAATACCCTTAAAATCGATTGGAACGACTCTTTTTAATTTTGTTCTTTTTAATTAATTTGGCAGTTGTTTTGGATTTTTGACACTGTTGGATAAATATAAGTACATTGATGTTAAAAATAAAACAACAATATTAGAGATTGTCAAGGTTCATAATAATATTGTCACACCTCTGTTGAGACAAATAAGGAGTTGCCTACCAGTCGAGGTGAAATGCTAAGGTTGTCACTGAACATACCAATAATTGTCTAATGTCATGTGACTGTAAATAATGCAATAGAAAACGTTCATATACAGTGAAGTTATAATAATAAGAAACTGTATATACCTTTTTATTTATATTTTTTAGAGTGTTTTCCCTAATGCATACGAGGCCATCGCTAACTTTCACGCTGGACCGGCTTTACCTGCCGCACATGGTGGTCCAGCCTTCTGTCCTTGGCACAGATTTTACCTTTATTTGTGAGTACTTTTACAACTGTAAATGAAATTAAATTTATACTTTTTCCACGTGTTGACGCTCATGCATTTAACATTGCGCTAATTGCAATAGGGCGGTATAAATAAAGACGTGGATATGAAATTAGTGCGCACGACGCGCATATAGATTCGCCTTCATCGAGTACACTCATAGTCAAAAGACTAAAAAAATAAATTATCTTAAAATCGTTGGGAACATGAAAAACCAAAAGGCGTAAGCATGATAGCCAAATGTATAGTGACTCCCTAATCTGCGGAAAATGAAACAGCGGAAATATAAGGAGAAGAAAACGGTATCTTTTACCTTGTAACTTCTAAACGACATAACATATCCTAAGAAATTAAACTGATAATAAAAAGATCTAATTAGTGATTGACGGAAAAAATAAATCATACACATTAGACATTAATGTATATTACGTATCTACTTCGTGGTAGCAGTTCGGTTAATAAGATGAGACTTCATGCTTGTTCTATGATTAGTACATGGACACAAAAACAAACAAAAGGGTTATGTGCTTGTCGTATTCTCATAACAGACTGTGTGATTTATTTACCAATACTCTATTTAGATAAAGATTAAATTGTCCCTTACATAGAACCAAAAACATATAAATAGTACCATGCGTATTCGCCGAAAGGTATATGTTCTGAAAGGGGCGAATGATATTCGCAACTCACGTTTACAACTGGACACAAATGTGTGCCTTCGGCTTGGGAGTATGTCACGCTCTTTGCAGCTCCTAGTGAAGAACAACAGTTTGTTGGGAGTGATTGTTCGTGGCCCGTTATATAATAAACATTTCCAACTTAATCCAGCACGTCCTCTTATACTTGTTGCACTTCAGCCGATTTTTCCATACCAGTCCCGACCTTAGGCATCCATTTTGTTTGGAAATTTGTTCTCATTATGAATACATTGGTTTTTAGTGAGCTTTATGTTGCTTAATTTCAAATTTTCTGTGCATTATTTTGCATATCATCGTTTGTCATTTTGTTATTTTTTCTTTTGGCCATTGCGTTGTCTGTCCATCTTCGATTGCCGCTTTTGCCATCGTTAAACATTTATATGTTCATATATTTGTATATTTTACAGATTTGAAAATGCTTTAAGACGGAAAGATCGACGTGTAACCCTATGTTACTGGGATTCTTCTATAGATAACAACATGCCAGATCCCATCAACTCAAATATATGGGATGCTGAGTTTCTTGGAAATGCCGATGGTGCGGTAATAACAGGGGTATTTGCTGGCTGGATGTTCAATGACAATAGAGCGCGTCTGACTAGGAACTTTGCTTCTGGGGTTGATCTATTTCCATCATGGGGACTGGATAATATATACAGTAGAATAAGAAACAGAGAAATATTTGAACCAACTGCAGATAGTCAGTACAATATTGAGACTTTTCACAACTGGGTGCACTCTTGGATTGGTGGTACTATGCTCGATACATCGATCGCACCCAACGACCCAGTATTTTTCCTCCATCACGGCTTTATAGATTGTGTCTGGGAACGCTTTAGACTAAGACAAGCAGAGATACTAGGTATAGTTTTATATTCCTATTACAAAAATATAATGTCAATGAGTGAGTGTGGAATCGTTGTTCAACTCCAAGTGAGCAATTCGTAGGGTATACCATACCGTGAACAACTTGCGTAATTACGGTATCACTACTAATTCCGTTGATTGCGAGGTGCATTCGATACTACTTCATGTGATCAAGTTTGTCAGTTATTTACAGCAGTATTTCGGTTTTCTCTGACAGCCCCGATATAACTGAAATATAATTGAAAGTGGCGTTAACCACCATAACCCTAACCCTAAGCCATAATTACGGAGACAGCAGGCTTAGTTAGGTGAAAAACATTATATTTCTTATACAAAATTCAAAACTGATGACAGCAAAATTCATGTTTTTATATAAAGGTCACAAAAGCTTGATTGGCTGGTAGTTTATTTGGAGGGTGCCTTATAAGAAACAGAAACTGGTTACCCTTCTGGAGCCCCTAGGTTGACGAATGGAATATTTGTGGGTTTCGTGGTGTTCATCATTTTAATTTTCTGTGTTGCGTTTTTTTGTTTTTGTTTTTTGTTATTGTGTATGTAATCGTTGTGTCTTGTGCCTAATGTTGCCTGTGTCTCTGGATTGTCCTTTCTTTAATGCCCTGTTCCATGTTGTTGATCTTTTCAGTTTTCTGTGGTGTGTTTTTTGTTTTGTTTGTCATCATTCTGTTTTGTGCCTAATGTTAGTTCATAAATCATGTAATAATAGTTCAAACTAAGGTTCTCCTCCCTAAGGCGTTAGTGGCCTTAGACGATTTTGGTTGTCCTGATTAGACCCTTTTGTTTTCTTGTTCACAGAGACTTTTAAATTATTTGGCTTTCAAATATTTTGACCTTGAGCGTACCTGATGAAGATTATTCGAGAAACGCGTCGTGCACACTAAATTTGATATCTACGTTTCTGTTGCATGTGTCTTTAAATTGTCTTTTCGTTAATGCTATGTTCCATGTTGTTCAGATTTTCAGTTTTCTGTGATGTGGTAGTTTTTGTCATTGTTCTGTCTTGTATCTAATGTTGCCTGTGTCTCTGTGCTGTCCTTTCCTTAATGCCTTTCGGTATTCTCTAACGTTTGCTTACCAGATTTATTTGGTACAGTTATGTAGTACACCTAATGATTAGTAAGTACAGCCTATCTCTCTTGCATTTTCCCGAGAGAATCATGTGGATACCTCGTTTCTTCGCTGCAATAGGATTCTACGACCAATAACATGCACCGTGTATCGTCTATGGAGAATGTCATGTTCCTTGCACGTAGTATACAACTTGCAGTATCATCTAATGGGAAAGTGCATTGGGAGTGATCATCTGTGGTCCGTTGTCAGGCCACATTTTCCGTCTCTGGTCAATATATATTTATATACCTATATGAATCCTCGGACTTAAGACTTTCAAAAAGCTGACATGCTTTTCACTTGATGTTCTACAATTTCAAATCAATTACATTTATGTAGTCATATGCAATTGAACGACCTAATACGTTTTATTGAAGTGTCTGTGTCAAGCGTGGATAGTGACTAGTCATGTATATGTGTGCTAGGGGTATTCATATAGCCTATTTATGCGGTTTTCCTATTGAATTTCTTAACTGTTCGGTGTAATATTTTTGTTTTCATGAACGTTTGGTAGTTTGGTCTACAACTACATATGCAATCAGTGCCTATCTCCACTAACGTTGTGAGTTCGAATCTCGCTCAAGCGAAGTGTACTCGATACAACATTATGTGATACAGTTTGTCAGTGACTTGCAACAGGACGGTGGTATTTTCCGGGTTCTCCGGTTTCCTCCACCTATAAAACAGACCGCCACGATATGACTGAAATATTGTTGAAAGTGGCGTTAAACATAATAACCTCTCTCTGTGCATAATGTTATGTAGATAATTGTTTGTCTTTATGTCCCTTTTCTCTATGATTTTCCCTTTGTAAGATTGTTCGGAGTTCGGTAATTTTGTTATTACCCTTATCCGCTGTGTTTTTTATCCTACAGCTTCTCAATACCCCTTTGGTATCTATTCCTACAAGTTATATATCTTTATTAATTTTGTTAATTAGTTCAATATATAATTTACAGGGGCAGCATTTGAGTATGATTACCCGCGAACCAACATTCAATCACACAGCGCATATAGTCCTTTTGGTGGAGAGTTGCGCGAACTGAACAATATCAACGGTCTTCTGGCATTGTTTGGTGACGTTATATATAAATATGATGAACCAATAGAATGTCCTCGTTGTGGAAATCCGGACAATTTTTATTGTGAAAATGGCCGATGTCTGCCTAGACGTCGATCAGATATCAGATCTACTTCTGATTCAGTTGGAACTATTCTTGGCGATAGAGTCAAGCGAGATACTGATACTGCCGCACCATACGACCATTTGTCACACAGAAGTGTTATGGATGAAACTTATCAAAATTCGTTTTTGATCGACGGGACAGCGGATATTAGTCTGTGGGCTTTTATTCCAGTACGCTTGATGTATAAACGACCGGAAGGAACCACTTTTAACTGCAAACCAATCCGTAATGGTCACGTTGATTGGGGGCATGATGTGTATTTGGCCGACAATACATCTAAAATAAGAGAATATGTAGCTACCGGATACATATCGGGAAAGCAACAAAAATATGATTCCGGATCAGGTGCAACAAAATTATACGTTCAGTCCGATGGTTTCTCATATAGTGGCAAATATATCGATTATGGCGTCATAGATACACGACAAATAATATCCGAAACAATTGCGTACGTCGGCGTTAAAAATCCGCAAAATGGATCCAGTACAGCATACGTGAGTGCGTACGACCTTCACGGTATGGTTTGTCAACCTCGTTGCTTAGATACATCGTCAAATACGGTATATTATAAGGAATGTTCTGGAGTCATCAAATTAACAACAGATGAACCAAAAATGTACGGTGATGATATAACGGAAGCTGTATTGTATCGGTATACGTTTGCTGATGATAGCACATGTCCCGATAATCGATATCAAGATATCTTCCTGACATTTGTTTGCGAGTATAAAGACGAATATCCATTGACAGATTGGCAAATATGATGTCATTGGCTTGTAAAATCGATGTTAAAACATGTGTTTCTCTGGATTGTGTTTTAGCCTGTAGAATAAAACTTAGATAATGCAAGACTATGACTACCTACTGAATTTTTTTAAGAAAACGTCGTTTTCTGCAATTGTTTATGTCATCCAAGAATAATATATTGGGGTTAGGGGTTAAGGTTATGGTGTTTTAACGCTACTTTCAACAATATTTCAGATATATCGTGCCGGTCAGTTTTATAAGTGAAGGAATCCGGAGTACATGGAGAAAACCACCGACCTGCCGCAGGTCACTGACAAACTTTATCACATAATGTTGTATCGAAGACATCTCGCCAGAGCGGGATTCGAACTCACAAAGTATAGTGGTGATAGGCACTGATTACATAGGTAGTTCTAAAGCAAACTTCCATTCGATCACGACCACGACGTATATACATTACTATGTATAAAAACGTAGATATTTAATTTAGTAAACACGACACGTTTCTGGAATTACTTAGATCTGGTACACTCACAGTCAAAAGATTAGTTACCCAAATTATATAATGTGGCTCATTGGCCCCCTTTCTTATATGTATATGTATGTTGTCTGTCTTTTGTGTGACGTAAAGGTGTCTTTGACATTTACTTCACTGAGTTTGGTGCTGCTTTGACAACTGTTTTACCTGTTTTGTTCAAGTATTGTTATAAATACTGTTATTGAGACAGCCGGAAACTTTGAGCCGTACCAAGTCAGGGTCATTACGGTTTTCACAGTTTTCCGGTTGTTGACTGATTTTGTCTGTTTATATACTTATGAGTTTTGACTTTCCCTTTATAAGATTGCTCGGAGTTCGATAATGTTTTTTATTACCCTTATATATATATATGTATGTTGTCTTTCTTTTGACTGTTAGTTGGTCTTGGTCTACTTATGTGGGCCTGTTATCTTTCGCGGTATGCATTTTGTGAGACGACTGGTCTTTAGGAGCGAGTAATAGTCAATTTGGTGTATAGCCTGTAATTAATTGCACCACAAAGTTTTTTCCCCCGATTTAGTCTACAACTGTATCCGTTGTTGAACTTGTGATTAAGCTAATAATATGATTAGTCATAATTATATTTTTAATTCCTAATCACATACTTAGCTAATGCAATGATTAAATTTTGTGACTGAACTCTTTTTTAATCAATGTATTAATTAATCATATTTAATCATTGAATTAGCTAATTATGTGATTATGAATTAAAAATGTAATTTTGGCTAATCATATGATTAACTTAATCACAAGTTCAACAACGGACCCGTGTCTAAGAAAAGCATATCAAAAATATACACAAATATATTTTGCAGACAGTGGTGAAATTTAGCAAAAATTATACTCTGAATATTTGATTATTTTAGTAGTTTTAATACCTACCATACATACTTGAAATACCGCTTTGACCTTCACATTGAAACATTTAGCAGACGAACATAAAAATAGATGAAAAGAAATATGTGAATATGAATGATAGAAGCTTATTTATCTTCATTTCAAAAAAGCATTCACATATTTTGACAGTAAAGTTGCCCCTCACACAAATAAAGACGGATTCGTGAATATAATTTCACGTTTTTGTATACAACATTCCGCAGATCATCGATGTTTATTTACTGAATTTAGAGCCAAATAACAATTAAATTAGCCTGATTATCAACTAAATAATATCGTGTGTGTCCAAAACATAAAATATACAATCTTCAAAGACATAAACCACACATATGTATAGTGGTACATGAAACATGTACATTACATATATAAACGTTAGAGAATACCGAACGGGCAATGAAAAAGGGGACAATCCAGGGAAACTGGCAACATAGGGTGCACCAGACCAAGAAAAACAAAATAAAAACACAACACAGTATGTGTTGGACACCACTATGCGCATGCACACACACACATAACGTAAATAAGACATGAGTCCTCCTACAAACAACTGGAGGTAAAGACGAACCTAACATCGTTTTAATGCGGAAATCGTAACGGACATCACAACACGGAACTCAGAACGTAAAGACACATACTAGGACAACACATAAAACTAAGCATACAAGCAACACGGATCTCAACAAAAAAGCATTGGTGAACTAAAGTACTCGCGAAGGGTAAGCAGTTCTCCTACAAACAAATGGGGTTAAAAACGAACAGAACATCGTTTCTATGCGGAGATCGCAGTGAACATCATATTAGTATTAGTATATACAATGTATTAGTATTAGTACAATTTCATTGATGTTGACATACGAATTTTTAAAATTACGTACTGTGGTAAGCTCAAAGTTGAATTTCCGACGCAATCACAAAATGTGACTATCGAATGACCATTCGGCTATAGCTTGGGATCATTCAAGTCTGTTGTTTATGAGATGTGTTTCTTTAATTACCCTTATGATCCGGTCATAAAAGTCGACTCGTATCAACCACCTTAGATTTTACATATATACAAGACATGTTGTAGATTCAAAGGACATTTCCGAAAAGTTATTTGTCAAATGATTCAGAGGTTCACATAAGAATAATTAAGAAATATAATTCCATATGGTCTGATGTATTATTTGTCCTGAGATGGTGGATATCTTGGTTTTTTATGGACTGGAAAAATGGAAATGTAGTAAAGGCCGTCCAATGGTTTTTATGTATAACATGGGTCCAACCACGTTTCTTGTTTCTTAAAATATATTTATTTGTTTTTTCGAAGGAATACTATGTGTCATGCAGTGGCGGCCATCATAGATTTTCAATCAATAGATATTAAAATTGACATTTTGTGGATCTTTGAAATATTACCCATACCATCAGCTTTAATAAATCAACGTTAGACAGAACAAAAGGGGCAATCGTGAATGGACAATCCAGAGATATTGCTACTTTGGACCCACAAGGCACAAAAAAAAAGACAACCAAATCACAAAAAACAAAAACCAGAAAACTGAAAAGACGAGCAACACTGTCGCGATGAACGATAAGTGATCGCGAATGGTAAGACAATCGCCATTGGAGACATGATATATCCACGGCTGGTAATAGGCACAAGCAGAACAGTCGGTTCTGCAAAGAAATTCGTGAGGATAACTTCCGGTTTTGGTGGAGGAGAGTTCACGAAGACGCTTCGCAAGGTATGTTAATGTCAAAAATTGAAATTTGCTTTTTTACTGCTCGAATATGGCAAAATCAGAGAAGGCTATGCTGTGGCGAATGCTTTCACGATTAGAAACATGCATAGTTTATTGTTGTATATGAAGTGTAACTCTCGCAAAATCAATCGTCCCACGAAAAACATGACCAAAATTGTGACACTCTTACATTTCTAAGTTGTTCTTGACAGAGATGCAAGTTAAATTTTCAATATTTTGTCATCGTGGGAGTCTAAATGTAATCGGGGATAAATTCCGATTCGTCAGAAGTAAATTGAAGTCTAGATAAATCTACAAACTGTAAATGTTCTCGTTTTCCTGCTTGAGGAGATCGGTTCTGATACAGCACATTGCGAATGCATGAGGAGATTTGCTAGTTTGGTTAATTGTTTTCTGCAAAATTGATCAATTGACACTTTTAAGCATAAAACTGATAAATACTCTGTCCACTTTCAGGAGATGCCAGGATTCAAGGGAAAGAGGAACTGACATTGACTCTTTACAAAAAAACATTTCGATATGCAATGTTTGCATATTGCCTGTATCACCGCCAAGGAAACGAACAAAAACCTATTCGGCGTTGAAGATCCTGTTAAAATGTCACTTTCATTTTTTGGGCCAGACATAAACCGAATGAAGCGATCACCAAATAACTTTCCCCCTAACCAAAAAAATTGGAGAGTTAATGGCGAATATCTCATTTGACGTGATTCATCTTTGTCAAACCATTGTACAATGTCCAAAAACAACTCATATGCAATGTTATTCAAAGGGAATTTTCCATCTTGTACTAATTTAAAGAATTTCAATAGCTTGTCCTTTTTCCCCAACATCAGAAAGTTTGTCAAGAACATCTAGGAAAACTTCAACTACTGAAGCTTCTTCCTTCGGGTCAACTTCTATCTTGCCTATACTTTCATCAAGACTCAAAAAGGAAACATTTAGTAGATCTGCGGTGAAGTTTCCGTCATCTTTAGTAAAAAAGTTGCGCCGAATAGGTGTGGAAACACGTTTGAAAGGATATAAATATTTTGAAATTGAAAGAGATTTTTTTAATAAACTTGGTGTCCTGATTGATGGGGATTTTAAATTTGGTGTACTGCCACTTGTTTTTGTTCGTTTCCTTGGCGGTGATACAGGCAATCTATATCGAAATGTTTTTTTGTAAAGAGTCAATGTCAGTCCCCTTTTCCTCTTTCCTTTGAATCCTGGCATCTCCTGAAAGTGGACAGAGAATAATTTATTTTGATTAGAATATTTAGCAGTTTTATGAAATACGAAATACTTTAAAAGAAAGCTCAATTTTAAAAGTGTCAATTTATCAATTTTGCAGAAAACAATTAACCAAACTAGCAAATCTCATTATGCATTCGCAATGTGCTCTATCAGAACCGATCTCCTCAAGCAGGAAAACGAGAAAATTTACAGTTTGTAGATTTATCTAGACTTCAATTTACCAGCCGTGATATCATCAATTGACACCATATTTACAGCTGTTGGTCATATCCTGGTAAGGAGCATTCAACAACATTTTATTTCAATCCCTTGAATTCCTCTTAGGGCAAAGATTGTAATTCGAAAAACTACATGTGATTACAAAATTGAATGAAAACAATCACAGTGTTGCTAAATACATGGATAATATTACAAAAATACGTAAAATAAGTGGTTTTCCTTATTTCAGAACAGAGTGTAAATCTATGTAATGAACGATTTCACTGCTTATTAGCTGGAGTTAAAATTAAATGTGGTATGTCGATACAGAACTTAGTTGTACATATACATGTCTTATAAGAAGCAGGAACTGTTTACCTTCGTGAGTACGTGGCTTCACTCCCTGGTCCTTGTTGATACTATTTGTAGTTTTCTGTGTTGTCTTGTGGTGTTTTTCGTCTTCGTTCTGTGTCTTTTCTGTCCTATGTTGCCAGTGTCTATTGATAAGTCGGGATAAGTGTAAACGATGTCATATAGGGGTAAACTATTTTAAAGATACAACATTCTTTTCAACTACACACTGTTAGAAAGATAATAAATACATTGTGGAAAATTGAAAAAAAAATAACATAAAAAGCTAGCAACAAGATGCCTGAACATATGACTATTTGCTTAGTAGAAAGATAAATTCCCAAAGTGAACTAATCATAGTCCCACCAATCGTTTGATGATTAGACCGAGAGGTTTTAGTAGGATGTCCAAGGATTTATTCTATCTCATAAAGTCATCCGAAAGAGGCCAACAAAATCAGAATTTCAAATGTGCCTTTTCTTATTTAACAACCAATTTTAATTCATTTTTCTTTTAGCAAAATCTTTTTGAGTAATAGATAAACCATAATATTACTATTTTATTTTTACTTTACTTTACAATTTTCGAACATTCTCTTGTCGTCATACTGTGGTGTTATGATCAATCACTTTGTATTGACCTCTGTATTGACCTCTGTTCAATTGTAAGAGACTACCTGTTATTTTATCACACAACAGGTGAATGGCACGTATTTAATCTATTAAACTAAATCGGTGAGGCGCGTCAGGTTTTACCGGAAGTTATAAATAGAAACGAAAGTAGAATTTTAGGTTTAGAATTGCATGCACTTGTAGAAAAGACTATTACAATTTTAGAATTATATCTTGTGTCAGTTTGTGATAGACATACCTGATTAATTAATTGTTCACACGTGTACCAAGGTAACTATTTTTACTTCTTCTCTTTATTACAATCTATCATTAAGGTTCCGCTAAAGTCAAAATTTGTGGTCTGAGATGCATTTATAAAATTTATCAATTGTATCCTTATTGCTTAATATGCAGACTTGAAATTTGGTCTATGCATAGAAAACCACTCAAAGTTTACTTTGCTTCAATTGGTGTTCTCACCGTACAACTTCCAAATACACTATTTTGATTAAAAATACACTTTTCAATGACCAATTTAAAAAAAAAAATCTAGCTCTCATATGGAAGAGTTTTCAGTCATTTCAATATACGAGTTTCAATCCCAAAGATCATATGTAGTGCAAGCTAGCATTTAAAACTTATTTCTGTTAAGCCTTTTGTCCAAAAATGTCAAGTGTTTGCAATTTTACAACACGGGATGGACGCCGCCATTTTGCAAATTGTAGGGGACTCGAACTTATGTGATTTTTGAGAATATGGCAGTTCTGATCTTCCTTTGGTCTATGTTATATGAAAATATATTCATTTAGGAGTATGTATTTTACAATGACACCAAACCTAGTTACCATTAACAATGTTTAATAATCAGCTGAATCTTCGTACCCCTCCAATCTTTGTAATCGAAAATAGAAGTGTAAATTAATCCGCATTTGCGTATTATGAAAATAACTTTAAATGTTTAATAAAGGTATGTAAAATAAGATTTTACAATGTTACACGCAATTAGTATTACATAAATTGCATTTCTGGCAGGAATTTGACTTGTTTCGTAACAGTTTTTTCAATACGAAAACATTATCTATTTCAGATATATTACTTCCGGTTTGTGGAAAAGCGGTTGATATTTGATCAAGACGATGTAAACAGTAGGACAAATTTAGTTTTGTGGACAATCAGTAAATATTTATTTGTAAGTATCAGTGTCAATACATATTTATTGCTTTGATATGAATGATTAACACGACTGATTAAACATCAGGCACAGTTTATACGCCCTGATCGAGTAATTTATCGGTTGTGCTTGTGAATGATATACTGACAACACGTGTTATGTACGGTAAATATTTCTTGCTTAATACTCATTAAAAACACAAATCCATGAATTTGAAACATTAAAGTAAAGGTTAAAATGACATTCACATATTGGTAAGTAAAAAATAAATATTATTTTATGAATGACCCACAATGACAAAAGTATGGAGAGCAAGCGGATACATCTTGATTTGTTTACATTATATGCTTGAAATAAGAATGGGTAGGAAAACCAAAATAAGTAGAGTATTTGGTCACAGTTTAGGCAGACACAGGAAAATTAGACAGAATAAATATTTAGGAAGGCCTATATATACCATAGCAAAGTCAAAACACCTGAGAAAGGAAAAATTGAGACTCAAAATCAGAAAAACTCATAGACAGTACAAAACACAGAGAACAAGTTATAAAACAAATGGATCACTATATGCCTCAAATGCATCAGACTGTAGTTTGAAATTGAAGATACGTAAGATAAAAGACCTTAGTCCAAAAGGTTATAGGATTATAAACTTAGATTGCCTGCAGTCCCACATATCTGATATCACCTTGCATGTATGTCTATGTCCAGATGCCATGAAAATTGCCTCAGCAGGGAGACCGCCTATTAAATTAGAATCTGAACTTCGTTCATATGGTTTAGCAAGCGTTATGCTAGCACAGTGTCAGGGGTGCTCACAAAAGTTTAGCTTTGATAGTAGTCCGAAGGTTCCAGGGTCAAAACGTTTTGACATAAATGTTCGTGCTGTATGGGGCAGTATGGTTACAGGCAATGGTCCGTCCCATTTAAATGAATTTATGGCAACGCTGAATTCACCAGGCTTATCACAGCCATCATTTAGTGCTATAGAGACTGACATCGGAAAGTGGTGGCATGATGTTTTACTAGCAGACATGTTGGCAGCAGGACAGGAGGAAAGACGGCTAGCAATTGAACGGAAAGATTACCATGAAGAGGTTCCTGCTATAACAGTTATAACAGATGGTGGGTGGTCAAAGAGAACACACAAACATTCATATAACGCAGCGGGTGGTGTGGCCATTATAATTGGAAAAGAGACTAGAAAGCTTTTACACATTGGCATCCGTAATAAGTATTGTTATTTATGTAACCATAAAAGTAGAAAGCCACACACATGTTTTAAGAACTGGGACCAAGATAGCCAATCAATGGAAGGTGATATCATTTTAGAAGGTTTTTTGGAGGCCGAAAGTAAACATGGTCTACGGTACATGCGGCTTGTTGGAGATGGAGATTCATCTGTTTTTTCTAGGATAAGACAGGAAGTACCAGGCTGGGGGAGATATGTTGCCAAAGAAGAGTGTGCTAATCACATTTGCAAGTGCTACAGAACGCATCTTGAAAAACTTGTTTCTGACAACCAGCTATACAAGGGTAGACACCATCTCTCCAAAACAACTAGAGTTAGACTTGTAAGTGCTGTTAGGTGTGCCATTCGTGTACGCTCAAAAGAATACAATGACAAAAAGTGTGATAAAAATACTGCAACAAAAAGATTGGGCAATGACATTAGAAAGTCTGTTCACCATATATTTGGGCAACACCAACACTGTTCCGATTTTTGTCGTGCTAAAATCCAGCCTCCACAACATACACAAACAGACTCCACATCATGCATGTCTTCATGTCAGCCAGGTATTGAGGAAGCCGATTTAATTGAGGAACAAGTTGATTTTTGGAATGGAGGATCGTCAATAGATTTGCAAGAAGAGTCACGATATGGTACATCTATTGATTATCAAAATGTAGAAAAACACATAATTAAAGACGTTACTTTACTACTTAGTAAAATTGCAGACAAATCTGAAATCAGACAGGCTAATAAACAACAGCACTACAAACCTTGCAGAAAGTTGGATGCATATAAGAACAAAATTTGATGGAGGTAAAGTGTACAACCTTTGTAATCGTGGTTCTTGGCATGCACGCTGTTATGGTGGAGCGTTACGGATGAATCTTGGACCTGAGTGGTCTTGTAAGGTTTGGGAAGATTCGACTGGAACAGAGCCAGGTTACCACTTTAGGAAATTGTATTCGCGTCGTGATCAAACATTAAAAAACTCTTTGAAGCATAAGTCGAAACCAAATGTGCAACACATGCGTTGGAAGAAGAAAATAACAACAATTAAAACCAGCACAACAAAGAAAGCTCGACAGGCTTATGGACCAGAAGCTATTGATATTACTGATGATGTTTCTCAGTCAGATTTGGATCAGCTTCAACAATCATTTATTGAAAATCATGTCAACCTTTCGGCCCAACAATGTAAAACTATTACTACATCTACCATTCAACAGTCTCACTCAGGTCTTTGGCACTCAGAAAGAAAGAAAAGAATTACTGCTTCAAATTTTGGTACAATTGTAAAAAGGAACCCATCTATACCCATTAAAAAATTTGTCCGGAACATGCTGTATTCAACATTCCATGGTAATCGCCATACTAGAAATGGTATACTTCAGGAAGACACCACAATTGAAGAATACAAGTTGAAAAAGGCAGAGGAAAATGAAAATGTCATAGTTCATCGCAGTGGTCTTGTAATTCATCCCGAACAAAGGTACATAGCAGGAAGTCCCGATGGAATAGTTTCTGTATCAACTGGAGAAACAGGTCTCGTAGAAATAAAAAACTTATTACACTCAAAGCCTATCAATCTTTGGCAAGCATCATTAAACAAAAACTTTTGTCTGGAAAATATTAACGGAAAATTACAGTTAAAACCAAACCACAATTACTTCTACCAGTGTCAAGGTCTTCTTAACATTTGCAACAAAGACTGGATTGATTTCATTGTAAGAACATTAAATCCTCATCAGATTTTCATTCAAAGAATTCAGCGAGATCAAAATTTATGGGAGAATATTATGCTGCCAAAACTTCAAGCATTTTATTTCAAGGCTCTGCTTCCAGAACTAGCTTCTCCAAGAGATGGAAAATGTTCTGGCATTCGAGAACCTGGATTATGGGTAAGATTTCAAATATGCATGCGCTTACCGTAACAATGTAACATTTATCAGATTTGATGATACCATTAGCAGCTTTTAAAAAATTAACATATATATATATATATATATATATATATACATGTTAACATTTAAAAGGTAAGTATTAACGAGGGGTGGAAGCAGTCGGAAACGACAGCTAATCCCCTCGCCCGTTTCTTGTTATTTTATGTTAAAATAAGTAGGTTTCAGGCTATGGGCAAAATTATCAGCTGAAGCTATATTATTCCTCAAGACCTGTACACTGATCAAAGATCATTGATTTATGACATGTAATATCCCAGATCTGGACCTTAATGCAAATTTAACTTGAGTCAGTCATGTGAAAAATGTAGGTCAAACTGACCAAACTATCATCTGCAGCTCTATACCTCTCCAAGGTGCATCCATTGACCAAAGATCATTGATGTATGACATGTAGTATCCCAGATCTGGACCTTAATGTAAACTTTAACCTGAGTCAGTCATGCAGAAAATGTAGGTCAAACTGACCAAACTATCAGCTGAAGCTCTATACCTCTCCAAGGTGCATCCATTGACCAAAGATCATTGATGTATGACATGTAGTATCCCAGATCTGGACCTTAATGTAAACTTTAACCTGAGTCAGTCATGCAGAAAATGTAGGTCAAACTGACCAAACTATCAGCTGAAGCTGCATTACTCTCCAAGACGCATCCACTGACCAAAGATCATTGATCTGGTCAATGGCCAAATGAGCTATTGTAATTATCAGTTGTCCGTCTGTCTGTTTGTCTACCTTTCAACATCTATAAAATATAACTTCTGCACAATTTCAATAAATCTTCATTTTATGAATCTGTTTAAAATGTCATTGATTGTTGAGGATGATATTATAGAAAAATGATATCACTGCCATTAATAGAATATTTTCTGTCATGCTTAGCTAATATCAAATAGATTTAATGCAATCTATTGATTATGTTTTACATTTGTATGTATTTTATATTTACCGTATGTAACTGAAGTCAAATCAAAGCGGAAGAAGAGAACATCATTAGCCTCAAGACCTTGTAGAAAGAAACCATGTAAACCAACATCTGAAAGTGATACACCTGACACTGACTCGCAGGCACCTGTTTTAATTCATCCCAGGTAAGGCCATCTTTACCATAAACAATTTTAAGATTATGGATTAAATATGCATCAGACAATTACATAATATACATGATATAAAATGATATACAGGGGAAAACTTTGCAAATGTACAATTTTTTTTATTGTTGTTCTTCATCTTAAGAGTCAATGTGAGGCCTTCAAGAAACCACTTAAATGTTCAACTGATTGATTGATTCATTAGTGTTTAATGCCAGCTCTAGCAATATTTCAGCTATATCGACATTGCAAGAATAGTTATTGATATCAAGATATGCATGTACAATAGACAAAGAGAGCAAATGCTGATGAGACAACTACCTCTCATAACTACAAAAATTGGCACTTAAACTAGAAAATATGTGAACAAAGCACCAACACCATCTGACCACAAAACTAAATAAATTCAGAAATTAATCCATGCATTTATTATTGTGATTTTTGACAATTTTCACAGATTGCGATTTTTATTAATGCGAAACTGCTGAAGATCTCCAGTGCAAACAGATACAAATGATTCTGAAATGAGAGTTTTAATTATTATGATTCCACTTCAGTCGCATTTTTTGCAATAATAAAATTATGAATTTACAGTATATAAATACTCAGAAAAATGATGAAAAAAAAGTAATAAAAAATTGATAAAGGCACACAAAGGGGTTTATAGGGGATAAACATGTTTTGTGAGATCTCATCTCTCCCCCATAACTTTTTCAGTAGCAGATCGAGTATCAACACATAGTGACATGCTACCAGAATAGAAAAAAAAATGAATCAATAAATTTTTATTAAGACAATCATAACAATAGATAGATATAAAATAAAACGATATGAGGCATATATCAAAATTGGTCCAAGAACATACCCGAAATTTGAATTTGGTTAATTTGGATCCCATGTATTGAGCTGAACATACAGGTAAAAACTGGGAAGTGATTTTGAAATAGAAGAGATATGGGGTATATGCTGATGAGATAACAACCTGAATAAATACTGCAATTAAACCCCAAAATGGGTGACAATTCAGCTTTCAACAATGAGTAAAACCCACAACGCATGACAAGCTGTTGATGGCCTGTCAAGCAAAGCAAAACTGTGACAGAATTCCACCAGCACCACAATCATTCAGAATAAAAGATAATAAAAATGTCAACAATAAACAAGAAACACAAGGAGTACTTTCTATATAAGGAGGGGGTATATGTTATTGTTGTTTTGAGTGAATGCAGCATTAACATTATAAATAAAAAGGATTTCACATTCTATCACTGCTGTAAAACTTAGAAATCTATGAAGTCGGGAGAGAACTTGCTTAGTTGATAAGGAACAATGCCATTGGTTTTCAAAATGTACTATCAACCAGCAATTTTTTCGTCTTAAGAAAGATTATTTCATTTATAGCTTCAATATTTTTGGCTAGATATATTACATGTTATGATATGTCAGCTATATTGTATATTTAACACATGAGTTTCTGTCCCTGTGAAACTGTAGGTCATACTGGCCCATGTTTTACTAAACAATAGTTATACTATAAAATGTAAAGTTTAATGTTGAATTTCATTTATTTGCAATTTCTAGTAGAACATATAAGATCTTACAGATTCTTATATTTCAGGAGAACAAGACAAAACCAAAATAAATTTCTAGGCAGAACCATCCAGCATGAATGGATAGTTGATGAAACTTTACAACAAAAAGAATGGTATAAAGGGACTGTTATGTCTGTGATATCTGGAAATGATGGAAAGTTAAACGCTATATATGAAGTACTGTATGATGGAGATGATGATGCATATGTAATAGACCATTTAATTCAGGATTTCCATGCTGGTTCTGTGGTGTTTTGTGATTTATAAATGCTAAAAGTTTGATTAGAAGTGCAGGTATTTTACTTAATATTTATAGAGAAGTAACATTCAAAACATGTACAATAATGTATGTTGAATATTTTTTTATTATACAACGTCATATTTGTAGGGTCTCGTGCTATCCAGTTCAGGATTTGAAAAAATAATAGACAAGATGAATGGCTTGAAAATAGATATTTTGATGTCAAAATACAAATTCCTTTATGATGTTACAGGCATAAATAAAATTGTAAAAAAAACACTTTGATTAAATTTTTTTGCTTTTTATTGAATTTTAATGATTGCAGGATATAATTGGCATGCATACATTGTTGGTAAAATATAAAATTGATTTCTGCTTGCTGCTAAACGGGTGATAAATGCTTGTTGCTAAAGCTTACACTTCTACCAGTTTCTGAAGCTGGTTAAATCAATTTTATATTTTATTACACATGCAATAATTAACCATCATTTATAGATCATGAAAATAATCACAGTGTGATGGAATATAAGTTCTGTCGTAATATTTGTTACCATGCTGCTTATAGGCATTTAGACAATTTATGTCTTTTCAGTAGAGCTAGAATCAAAACTTGGATGTCTGTGAAAAGTAATAATTGTTTCTTGGGTACTAATCATCATATGCCTATGTTAGTTTGCACTAATATTGATCATGGGGCATATGTGAGTTTTTGTAAATACAGGTATACACATTTTTCAAATATATCCTGGTACTGGTAGTCATACATTCATTTAGGAAAGTTCAATGTTAGGGAAATGCCTTGTGTGTACTGTATATTTACAGATCAACAAAACAAAATCCATCATTTATACTGGTTTTACATTATTCAAAGTATAAAAAATCAAAAATATAGATTTTGCTTTACATGTGTAGGATTCAGATACACATATCAATGTCCATTTTCCATATCATTATATTGCTGTAGGTAAAACATGATTCAAAGACACAACCTTGTTCGATAATCAAAGACAGCCATGAATGATTGACACAAAAGGCTTGATTGTACTATCCTTACTCTACCCTAAAACTATTGCCCTAACCCTTACCCTTAAACATAACCTCCAATAAATCATAACCCCACCCAACCACTATAATTGGCCAGGAAGTCATAAACTTAATTTTGTGAATCCAGATAATATAGAGAAAAGTTGACAAGTCAACATTACCAAATCAGTGCATACCAAAACTAGCTAAGGACAGAGCTGTGCACAAGGAAGATACTCCTTGCTTTTTAGTTAATATTCCTATTAAGATTAATGCATATTTCATTAACAATGTTAATTTTGCACTTAAGCACCGCATGCAAGAGGAAAACAAATGTGTGGATGTATTTTGCAAGATGACCAGATTTGATTCCTACATATATGTACCGATGCATTTAAAAAAAAATTGAAGCTCTAAATCAGTTATGCAGAAATGAAATAAAATTTTGAGAAAGCTACATTTAGTAATAAAAAAGAAATGTTGAGGAATATATAGTGTCCTTTATTGAAAATGATATGCATTTATGTACCTTACCCCCCTTTTCCTATGTTACAACAAAATAAAATTTCACTTTAGCAATACAATATTAAACAATTTAGAAGTTGAACAGACATTATACTATTCTATATTTATGTAATAAATGATATTTCCATGCAATTCTTTAAAATACATTATTGTACTATATTTAGCCAAAATGGGCCTTCATACATTGTTGACAAAAGTAGCTCTGTACCATAAAATGGCTTCCAATTTTTTTTAATAGCCAAACTTTTATCATTAAATATGGCATGTAGAATATATTAAAGAATTAATAAATGCTAGCTTGCCCTAGATATGAACTTCATTTACATTTTATAACACTTTTTTCAGGCATATTTGAACTTAAAAAAACAGTGGATTTTTTGAAAGACTACCATACTAATTTGAGTGATACTGATTTTATGAATGTGAACTGATGTTTTTAATTGATGTAAATGAATTGTACAGATTACAAGGAAGATTTTGATATATAATAAGGTATGCTAGAGGAATTAAACATCATGAAATTGAACTTTGAAGTTAAACATAGATTTGACTTTAGCGGAACCTTAAGCTAAGACATTGTGGTCTATCGATTATTACGACAATAATAACCACCACCATGTATCCAATAATATCTTTTATCGCAATGATCGCAATTACCTACATACGGGTAATAACAAAATTACCGAACTCCGAGCAATCTTACAAAGGGAAAGTCAAAACTCATAAGTATATAAACAGACAAAATCAGTCAACAACCTTAAAACTGTGAAAACCGTAATGACCCTGACTTGGTACAGGCATTTCTAAAGAAATGGTGGGTTGAATCAGATTTTAAAGCGCCAAACCTCCCCCTTTCATTACGGCTCAAAGTTTCCGGCTGTCACTATAACAGTATTTATAACAATACTTGAACAAAACAGGTAAACCAGTTGTCAAAGCAGCACCAATCTCAGTGAAGTAAATGTCAAAGACACTTTTACGTCACACATTGATACACAAAACATTTTTGACATTTTTTGACATATCTTTATACATTTTCACTATATGAAAATCCATCGTTTATAATCTTTTCTGCAGAGACGGAATCTATTTCAACAAGATCTTGGTATCGGAATATAAACTTTTTAAGAGATCGAATAAGAGAACTCGCCAGGTACTAAGCATTAGATAAAATAAGAGCCGTACAGAAAACTTCCAATCAATTAATGAAATGACATGTTTATATTGACTGTCATTTGCGTCATAGATGTTCCGTAGTTCGCAAAATTTTTCAGTGAATGACATGGTTGAAAGATATATTTATTATTGAAATTTACAGATCCTAAAATAATGTAATTATTTTTGAAACTAAGGATATATCTATCATGTTATCTTGTTTACTCCCTTTGTTTCACTTGCTCCCTAATACTTCTAAATTATTTGGCTTTCCTATCGTTTTTGCCTATGTGAGTACCTGATGAAGGTTATTCCAAAACGCATCGTACGCACCTTTTTAGATATCTACGTTCGTATTATGGTTCCTTGATATGTCTTATGGTATTGTATAAGGTCGTCCAAAACTTAAGAAAAAAAAAGAATAAAAAAACATGACGTTGCAGAGACAAATATATCTGGTCGGAACAGTCGTTTACATGAAAAATAAATAAATATCAGTTTCCATTTTATAGTCAGGAAATGTTGTTGATCAAATTGATGTTGTCGAGAAAGATAATGTTGCTGGACATCGTTCTGTTTTCTACACAGTACTCTATAAACATGCTGCATAGCAATAATTTGTTTATTTTAGGTTATTGGTACAGTATTGTCATGTCCTCAAACGTTCACCCAAAGGCTTGGAAGCATTACCTTAAAACTTGTGGAAGGCTAGGATATCAATCGGAAGTAGCTGTTGAGACTAACCTACTACAGCAATACAAGACATTGTATACACGATACTGTAAAGATCACGGTTTACTGTTCGATCCCTCTAGAAATTTATATCCTCATAATGCTATTGATATACAAAATTTTTCAGAGCTTTTGTATTTAAGTCTTTGTGAGGAATTAGGTTGCGAATCAATAATACAGATCAGACGTGCCATGTACATGTTAATGGATCAGGTCTGCAGTTCAATGAGATTTGATGATGACCATTTGTTATATTATGTTGGAAGTAGGGCAGAAGGACTTAGGATAACTAAATCCGATATTGATAGCATGATTGTTGCGAAGAACAATGTGGTACTAAATAATACAACAGAGATAATTGCCCTCTCATATGCCAAATCAAACAAAACTTTCATTACCATGGAAACACAGCACACTAAACCAGGATATGTTCGATTAATATTAGAAACCGATAAAAGCAGAACATGTGATAGCATTTCCAGTTCATGCCATAATTACGATGGCAAGTTGTATATTTCGAGCACCAAATATAGGGAATACCATATGTCCTCACATAGAAATAAGGCAGAGGTTCACGGCCCATGTACAAGCATAAAGTATGATTTAAAGGCTGAGGACTATGCATTTTGCTTATCTTGTACATCACAACCTGCCGCCGTTCAGAATTGGTTGATGAGATGCAACGAATATAAATGGCCTGACAGTGTAGTATTGGAACAATGCATATCTTTAGGATGCCAACTTGCGCCTGTTGGTTCGAAAGAATCGCCACACGAGCATCTTGAATGGCGCATTTCTTTTGTCTTAATGGAGAAGACAATAATACAATCGTTATCTCATAGTCAGTTTATGTGCTATGGTCTCTTAAAATTATACCTTAAAGAAATATTGGGTTCATTTGAAGAAATAAATGATCTAGTGTCTTCCTATTTCATGAAAACTTTGTTACTTTGGGAAATACAAACTAATAGCCAGCACAATGTTGGGCCCGATAGTCTTCTACAAGTATTCCTGAACTGTTTACAGCGACTTTATACATGGGTTAAGGAAGAAAATTGTCCGAACTTTTTTATTCCTGAAAACAATATGTTCAAAAATAGAATTTATGGTGAGAGCAAGCAAACATTGCGACATATTCTTGAATTATTATTTACCGAACAGTTTTATGGTTTGTATAGATGCCAGTTAATTGACATGCCTTACTTGATATTTCGTGTTCTGACAAATGAAAAGCCATCTATGGTCGAAAGTATATATGTCACAGAAGAAGATATCGAAACACATACATGGCGTGAAATCAACTCTCTCTTTCCTCCATTCATGCATATAATGTGTACTATCGGAAATGAAAACATATTACTCAATAAACTGAAATTGATTCTGACCAATGATTCACTTACTGATTTTGAGAAGAAAGCAATACAGACGTGGATCAGTAAAGTTATCGTTTATATGACTGCACACGACTTCAGGAATATAATAGCACCAAACGCATCTCCTGATATAAAGTTGGAGAAATACCACTCGTGCTGTAATATCTTTCGTACCCATGACCACACAGGGTGTGGTGCACCATTATATCTGGCTACGTTGATGTATATAACTGGCAGATATAATCCCTGTCTTAATGTTATCTTAGATTGTACTAAAAGGCTTACAGAAGGATATTTACAAAGTATGTATGTATCAGTAAATCTCCAACTTACGGAACTCCGACTAGAATTGGAATCAGTGTATCAAAGTAACACTGGTCGTGATAAACTGACTTTTCTTCTCATTGATCCACACTTATATGTATCAATGTTATCAGTTTTATGTCATTATCATCTGGGTCATGTTGACAAAACAGAACTTGAATTCAAATTTCTACGTGAAAACCGTTCAGATATGCAAATCAATGATAATTTTAATTTTCAAGAGCTTTCTTGGCAGATCTTGGGAATATGTGCTGAAATCATCGGAAAATATGACGAAGCATACCAATCATACGTGCAAGCATACAAGTCGCCGAGGTTTTGTCTTCATAACCATGCTCCATTACTCCGGGTGCTATGTTTGATTTATAAACTTTTACACAAATAGCACTGAAATAATTCATCATTCTATAAATTTACTGTAATTTAACCATCAATTAAATACTAAGACAAAATTTTTATCTTGAACATTTACGTTTTGTTCCTTATGTGAATGACACATGAACATGATACATACAGTAAAATGTGAGCTGAAATAGGAAATATCAGAAATGTTCATATATAGTAAACATAATGACAATATGTATGCTTTCAATTTTCACATTGTGAACTTCTTATTCAATTGCAACAACATGTGGTTATTTGTGAGCATTTCATAACAAAACCTCACCAAAGTGAAAGCTCTTCTTTTAATTTTCTTATTTTGTACCGATGAGTTTATTACAATAATAACATATTATAATTCAATTATTATTAGAAACAAGCGAGAAGTACATACCCGATAATTTGATTGACATTAAGACGACGATAACGAATGTGTACTAGTTTTTAATTACTTATGTATATCTACATTTCCGTTGGGGTTCAATATTGAGGAAGGAGAGGCTTGGGATACCATTAACTGTTACAAACCAGTATCTGTATTTCCATCGACATTTGTCGTGTTTCCTTTTGTGCTTAATGATTCGAGGTAACAAATAGTCGTTCATTTTGTTGATTCATTGAACATTGGGACTTGTTGACCATCACTGTTTAATAACCCCTCCTTTAATGGTATAATACATCCGACAGTTTAGACAGGAAGCATATCTTAATAGTGATCCGTATATTACTCATTCGTATCAAAATTTTGTGCACTCTATGTAATACGATATAATAATTATTTGTTGAATCTTTAGTTTTCTTTGAATTTTTTGTCGACCACCATTTGTATTTATCTTTTGACCATTGTATTGCTTGTCCTTCCAATTACGGATTCTTCAAACCTTTCTAATACATGAACAGCATATATGTGTGTGTCATATTAATTATACCATTTACAACAATTTTGTACCAATAATAATGTCTACAAAACGGAAGCATGTATATTACATATATAAACGTTAGAGAATACCGAAGGGGCAATCAAAAAACGGAACGATCCAAGACCAAGAAAAACAAAGTAAAAACACAACACATTATGTGTTAGAAACCACTATACGCATACAAACACAAATAACGTAAATAAGACGTGGACCCTCCTACAAACAACTGGAGAAAAAGATGAACCGAATATGTTTTTATGCGGAAATCGTAACTGACATCACAACACGGAACTCAGAATGTAAAGACACATAATAGGACAACATAGAAAAACTAAAATGATGAGCAACAAGGATCCCACCAATAAGCCATTGGTGAACCCATATGTTTGCGAAGAGTAAGCACTTCCTGCTTCTTATAAGGTACCCGTAAGGTTATTCATATAATCAATGCGTGTTGGATGCATCATATACACCAAACAAAAACAACATAAATAAATCTGGAGCCCTCCTACAAACAAGTGGGGGTAAAGACGAACCTAACATCGTTTTTATGCGGAAATCGTAATGAACATCGTATTAGTATTAGTATATATTAGTATTAGGACAATTTCATTGATATTGCCATGTGAGTTTTTAAAATTACGTACTGTGGTAAACTCAAACTTGAAGTTCCGACCACCTCACAAATGTGACAATGGAATGGCTATTCAGCTATAGCTTGGGATCATTCAAGTTTCTAGTTGATTATATGTGGTTTTTAATTACCATTTTGATCCTGTCATAATTTTTGACCCGTGTAAACCACCTTCAATTTCACAAAGTCAGTGATTTTCCTACTCATTTGTACCTGGGGCACGGGTTCCTTATAATTTGGAAAATTAGCGCGTAAATGATGTGAATTGGGAAAAGATGGGAAGAGTAAATTTATTAGTTTGAATGTCCAGTAATAGAATAGCGATCATACTGTACCGAGATTAATGCCAACAGTAACAAATTATTGTGATGAAGAAGAATGACCACAAAACAGTTCACAAAACTTACATAAATACACTTGGTGCACCACATTGTCATATAGCAATGGGTATTTTTGTTCATTCTTTATTGAACTAAACGCCCTGGCATCTGGTACCATGACCTCTGGAGCACAACTGTCCAAATTAGAGTGACAGTCAGACTGCGCATCATTATCAACATCGCCACTATTTGCCCTATTTACATGTTGTTGGATGTCATTTGAAGCTGTGTTAGGTAATAAAGAATTTGAATTTGTTGTTTCTGAAGTGACACTGACAGTTGTAACAAGGCGTTCAGTTTCTAGGCATGGTGTATCAGTACTAGTTTCGGTGACCGCTAGGGTCCACCTAATCCCACTTTTTAAAAATTAATTAAAGAAATCTAAAATTTCAAGTGGGAATAGCTGTAATTATTGTATAAACAATGTGCGAACATTGGGACTTTGGATGTATAACAGATACATACATGAATAAGTGATATCTCTATCAATATTTTTATATTTCAGTATCCATAGAACTTTTTCTAAATTACATGAAATAATAAACAAGCATGTCTTAGCTTATGTTTGTTACCATTCATTTTTTTAATGAAATTCTGATGATTCATGTTTTTTTTCAAAGGTACAAATATTTTTTAAAAGATATTTTACTATTTATGTCATACTTAATTTCAATCCATATGAAAAAAAAATGTTTTATTCCAATTTCCAATTTATTTTATTAATAACACTTTCTTCACTCAACTAAAATGTTGGCTTTTTCTGCAATATTTGACATAAAATATAGGTAAATGACAGGTAATAATTAATTAGATAGTAAATGCAAAAACAGCAAATTAACTGTAACAATACCTATTGTTATTTGTAAGTGGGAATACCTGGAATAGGTATTTTTAAAAAGTGGGATTAGATATAGAAGACACCACCGGTAGTGCCTAGTGGGTCGGACTCACTTCAAAACACAAACAGTTTCATTAGCCTTATTAGCGTCATCAACCTCATTGCTCCCGGGCAGTAAACACTTTTTTTAAATCCAAAGGATTCAAATTACCTGTACTTGTTTCCATCACTACTGGTAATTTGTTTTGCATATTATTTAGAATTATGCAACATCGTGACATTTTTATTTTTAACTTTCAAACTCAGTTGGCAATAATTCGCGTATTCCGCTTCTTCAGCTATTTTCCGTTTTTAATTCCCAATGAATTGACAAGATATCAAGTAACGTAAATCAAAGGACATATTTACTATTTTTATATTAAATATATCTAAATAAACATTTTTAATATAACATTTATTCCCAATACTACCATTTCCGCTTTCGTTTTTCTGAAGTTTTATCGCATTCCGGTACACACCACTTTCAACAAATCAAGCGACCCTGTACTGGTTCCCGGTATCTTGTGCGTAGTATTTCGCTTGCATAATCAAAGCAAACAGTAACCAGGTTATAAAAGTGAAATTGTTCGACTTTTAATTTCATTTAAAAAAGCTTTCACTAACGAATTTTAGGAATAATTTTATCACCAAGCTATTGGGAATTTTCCTCCATGAAATTGGGAAGAAAACAGCCTTTTTCACATTGGGACTGGAGCCGATATTCGGCCCCAAAAACGCAGTCGCAAAATAACTGAAAGTAAAAGGCATGATGGAGATTCAAAGGACATTTTAGAAAAAGTATTTGTCATATGGTACAGAGGTTCACATAAGAATAATTAAGAAATATTATTCCATGTGGTCTGATGTGATATTTGACCTGAGATGGCGGCTATCTTATTTTTTTTTGGACTCGAAAAATGAAAATGTGGTAAAGGCCGTTCAATGATTCTTTAGGTACAATTTTGGTTCAACCAAGTTTCTCGCTTTTCTCAAAGGAGTTATATGTTAAAAGCATGTCCTGCAGTGGCGACCATCATATATTTCCAATCAGTAGATACAACAAATGACATATTGTTGATCTTACAAATATGACCCATATCATCAGCTTTAATAAATCAACGTTAGAGAAAATAGAAGTGACAATAATGAATAGACAATCCAGAGACATTGCAACTTTGGGTACACAGGATAAAAAAAAAGATGACAAACAAATAACAAAAACAAAACACAGAAAACAAAAATGATGAGTAATACTGTCGTGACAAAAAACTGAAGGTGAACATGATGTATCATCAATTGGCACCATATTCACAATGTTATGGTCATGGCCTAGTAAAGAACATTCAGCCAAGTATGATTTCAATCCCTTGAATTTCTCTTAGGGAGAAGATTGTAATATGAAAAAAATTACGGTGATGACAAAATTGAATTAAAACAATCAATATTTTGCTAAAGACTTCGATAATATTCAAACACACGTAAACGCGTTGTTTTCCTTATTTCAGAATAGTGTGTAAATCCATATAATGAACGATTTTGCTACATATTAGCTGGAGTTTAAAATTAAATGTAGTATGTCAATACAGAGCATGGTTGTACATGTAAATGTTTTATAAAAGGCATGAACTGCTTACCTTTGTGAGAAGAGTTTAAAAATACCAAAAGGGTAATCAGAATTTGTATATCGAAGAAGAACAGACAACACAATGGCCAAGGGAAAAAGCACAAAAGGATAAACAACGATCAACATAACATACTCATAAAGCTAAAGATCGAGTAACACGACCGCCATTAACACCGACGGTGAATTCAGGTGCTCCACAAAGGTAAGCAGTTCCTGCTCCACTAGTGGCACCAGTCGTGTTAATCTAATTATACACCCGGTGATGAGTCATGAATGAGCACCTGGTTTCACCTGGGGTCCTTGTGGCTCATCTGTTCAGCTTTCTGTGTAGCGCTGTAGGTGTTTTTTGTCTTCGTCCTGTGTATGTTGTGTCCAGTGTCTTGATTGTCAATTGTGTTAAAATAAATTGTTTTCCGTATTTCAGAGCAAAGTGTACATCCATTTCAGAACGATTTTATTACATATTATCTGGTGTTTAAAATTAAGCGTGATATACAAATACATAACATAATTTTACATATAAATGTCTTATAAGAAGCAGGAACTGTTTACCTTCGCGAGCACCTGGTTTCAACCACGTTTCATTGTTGCTCATCATTTCAATTTTCTGTGTTTTGCTATGGGTGTTAAGTTTTTGTTTTCGTCCTGTGTCTTTTGTGCTCAATGTTTCCAGTATCTATTGATTGTCGATTCGTGATCACCCTTCGGTGTTCCCTCTCGTTTATTTTCTTGGTAATATTGAGTACTAAACAATGTGCTTTCAATATAAAATATTGCATTATTCTGATTACCCCTTTGGTATCTTTTTAGGACCTATCAAAATATATATATTATTACATGTACGTGGAGCATATTATTACTATCCCATAACATGTCTTCGGTTTCCTTCACCAATATAAATGACCGCCACGATATAAGTAATGTATTGCTGAAAGTGGTGTTAAACACCATCAACCTAACCTAAGCCTATCACATGTCAGAGATTTTCTTCCTAATGTTGCAATGGTCCTCAGCTAAGATGTCTTAAACAATGTCGCAAGTCAAGTCATATATATATATATATATATATATATATATACGTCTGAAAATTAAACCAAACAGTGTTAGAATTAGATCTTTGAGCTGTAAAATTTTCGTTCTTCACTCGACGGGATTTGGACTCACACCATTGATACACTGCAGCACAAATCGCTTAGCCTTATGTCCAGCACTCTAGACCACTCGACCACATCCGCTATTTAAAAAATAACTTCAATAGTCGAAGTGTTACCTTGTCTCGTAAGGAAAATCTAGAGATAAACATAAGACATGTGTCTAAGCGTGTGTAGATGGTACATATATATTAATATTATAATTTGACAGCAATCTAACTCAGCAATTTTTAATATATTGTATAGGATAATGAAGAATTCATTATACAGTCACAGGAAATAAAGTATATTATACAAACATCTAAGCAAGTGACAACCATACTAAATATATGTCCCACTGGATCTCAAATTTACTTGTGATACTAGGTTAATACTAAATATCATATACGTCTGAACATTAAACCAAACAGTGTTATAATTAGATTTTTGAGCTGTCAAATTTGTGTTCTTCCCTCGACGGGATTTAAACTCACACCATTGATACACTGCAGCACAAATCGCTTAGCCTTATGTCCAGCGCCCTAGACCACTCGACCACATCCGCTAAAAAAATATAGCTTCAATAGTCGAAGTGTTACTTTGTCTGTAAGGCACATCTAGAGATAGACATAAGACATGTGTCTAAGCGTGTGTAGATGGTACATATATACTTAATATTATAATTTGACAACAATCTAACTGAGCAATTTTTAATATATTGTATAGGATAATGAAGAATTCACTAAGCAGTCACAGGAAATAAATATATTATGCAAACATTTAAACATCTATATATGTGATATGTATATATATATCAAACATAGATACATTATCCATGAAGAAAATACGATGACAATAATCAAATAAAGATATGTAGAAAATAAATTACTCAGAGTTATGTAATGAAGAGACACATATTACCACAGTATGTAGATAATTTGTTCGTATTACCCCAATATCTACAGTATTTGTTCATCATTAGATAATACTGGTAGTCAATTACCTACTGATCACGATGATAATTATACATCACAGAGCCAGGTAATATAAAGACACATATTACCACAGGTTTTACATAAGTTGTTCATCATTAGATAATACTGGTAGTCAATTACCTACTGATCATGATGATAATTATACATCACAGAGCCAGGTAATATAAAGACACATATTACCACAGGCTTTACATAAGTTGTTCATCATTAGATAATATTGGTAATCAATTACCTACTGATCACGATGATAATTATACATCACAGAGCCAGGTAATATAAAGACACATATTACCACAGTTGTTACATAAGTTGTTCATCATTAGATAATATTGGTAATCAATTACCTACTGATCACGATGATAATTATACATCACAGAGCCAGGTAATATAAAGACACATATTACCACAGGCTTTACATAAGTTGTTCATCATTAGATAATATTGGTAATCAATTACCTACTGATCACGATGATAATTATACATCACAGAGCCAGGTAATATAAAGACACATATTACCACAGGCTTTACATAAGTTGTTCATCATTAGATAATATTGGTAATCAATTACCTACTGATCACGATGATAATTATACATCACAGAGACAGGTAATATAAAGACACATATTACCACAGGCTTTACATAAGTTGTTCATCATTAGATAATATTGGTAATCAATTACCTACTGATCACGATGATAATTATACATCACAGAGCCAGGTAATATAAAGACACATATTACCACAGGCTTTACATAAGTTGTTCATCATTAGATAATATTGGTAGTCAATTACCTACTGATCACGATGATAATTATACATCACAGAGCCAGGTAATATAAAGACACATATTACCACAGGCTTTACATAAGTTGTTCATCATTAGATAATATTGGTAATCAATTACCTACTGATCACGATGATAATTATACATCACAGAGCCAGGTAATATAAAGACACATATTACCACAGTTGTTACATAAGTTGTTCATCATTAGATAATATTGGTAATCAATTACCTACTGATCACGATGATAATTATACATCACAGAGACAGGTAATATAAAGACACATATTACCACAGGCTTTACATAAGTTGTTCATCATTAGATAATATTGGTAATCAATTACCTACTGATCACGATGATAATTATACATCACAGAGACAGGTAATATAAAGACACATATTACCACAGGCTTTACATAAGTTGTTCATCATTAGATAATATTGGTAATCAATTACCTACTGATCACGATGATAATTATACATCACAGAGCCAGGTAATATAAAGACACATATTACCACAGGCTTTACATAAGTTGTTCATCATTAGATAATATTGGTAGTCAATTACCTACTGATCACGATGATAATTATACATCACAGAGCCAGGTAATATAAAGACACATATTACCACAGGCTTTACATAAGTTGTTCATCATTAGATAATATTGGTAATCAATTACCTACTGATCACGATGATAATTATACATCACAGAGCCAGGTAATATAAAGACACATATTACCACAGTTGTTACATAAGTTGTTCATCATTAGATAATATTGGTAATCAATTACCTACTGATCACGATGATAATTATACATCACAGAGCCAGGTAATATAAAGACACATATTACCACAGGCTTTACATAAGTTGTTCATCATTAGATAATATTGGTAATCAATTACCTACTGATCACGATGATAATTATACATCACAGAGCCAGGTAATATAAAGACACATATTACCACAGGCTTTACATAAGTTGTTCATCATTAGATAATATTGGTAATCAATTACCTACTGATCACGATGATAATTATACATCACAGAGCCAGGTAATATAAAGACACATATTACCACAGGCTTTACATAAGTTGTTCATCATTAGATAATATTGGTAATCAATTACCTACTGATCATGATGATAATTATACATCACAGAGCCAGGTAATATAAAGACACATATTACCACAGGCTTTACATAAGTTGTTCATCATTAGATAATATTGGTAATCAATTACCTACTGATCATGATGATAATTATACATCACAGAGCCAGGTAATATAAAGACACATATTACCACAGGCTTTACATAAGTTGTTCATCATTAGATAATATTGGTAATCAATTACCTACTGATCATGATGATAATTATACATCACAGAGCCAGGTAATATAAAGACACATATTACCACAGGCTTTACATAAGTTGTTCATCATTAGATAATATTGGTAATCAATTACCTACTGATCACGATGATAATTATACATCACAGAGCCAGGTAATATAAAGACACATATTACCACAGGCTTTACATAAGTTGTTCATCATTAGATAATATTGGTAATCAATTACCTACTGATCATGATGATAATTATACATCACAGAGCCAGGTAATATAAAGACACATATTACCACAGGTTTTACATAAGTTGTTCATCATTAGATAATATTGGTAGTCAATTACCTACTGATCACGATGATAATTATACATCACAGAGCCAGGTAATATAAAGACACATATTACCACAGGCTTTACATAAGTTGTTCATCATTAGATAATATTGGTAATCAATTACCTACTGATCACGATGATAATTATACATCACAGAGCCAGGTAATATAAAGACACATATTACCACAGGTTTTACATAAGTTGTTCATCATTAGATAATATTGGTAATCAATTACCTACTGATCACGATGATAATTATACATCACAGAGCCAGGTAATATAAAGACACATATTACCACAGTTGTTACATAAGTTGTTCATCATTAGATAATATTGGTAGTCAAATACCTACCGAGAAAGATGATAGCAATGTCTAGTCGTGGGTGATTATTTCATGGAATCAAACACGATGGTTGAAATTCATGGCCATAGACAGATGTAACGGTGTACATCCGGATTATTATATCAGACATATTGTATTGAATACATTTCATTTACAAAACTTTCAGCAGATTTATGTTCACTGTGTAAAAATACAGTTTCTATGCCAAACACATTGTAATTCAACAAGTAAATACAAGCATTTCTTTGTGATGTTCAGCCAATATATATATCAATAGACAGCGGATGTGACCGAGTGATCTAGGGCGCTGGACATAAGGCTAAGCGAATGATGCTGCAGTGTAACAATGGTATGAGTTCAATCCCATCGAGTACATGCAATTTGGCAGCTCATAAATCTAATTATAACACTTCTGGGTTAAATTGTCAGACGAATATGCTCTGTACTTTGACTAAATTATCAACAAAGCAAAAGGAACAAGTAGTTGCATAAGAATATTTAATGAAATTGATAGCTAAAACTGATGTTACACTATTTATCATGTCCATCAAAATAACTAACAGGTTTGATAAACAGGAATTATTGTAGTATAACATTCTTTGATGGTGTGTGCAATACATCAACAACATAGAAAATCAACAGATATATTTGATATTTTATTGAAATCTGCTGTATTTAAGTTAGAAAAGTCATAATATCAACCTTCATCAACAACGCCTATCATTTTTCTATTATTAAATGGAAACTGGAGTTTGTGGGGAAGCTGGACTCCTTGTACAAAGACGTGTGCTGGAGGAACAAGGGCACGATATAGAGCCTGTGATAATCCGTCACCTGTAAATGGTGGTTCTCCTTGCCTAAGAATGGATAATGAAACTGGTTCATGCTCTACAGCCATCTCATGTCCAGGTATGTGTTAGAGTTATATGTGTAAGAATTTACTCACTACTGTCCTAACATAGTCGATTCAACATATGCATACAATGTAGACTCTAAGTTCGTCTTATAGAATAATAAAATATATGCAAAAGAGTATCCAAAATTGGGAATCTTTACAAGGTAATAACACATACATTTGTAATATCCTTGAACTTTGTACACCGGGGGCTTATATGGTCTGAGTTAGGAATATAGTGTGAAATGAAAGACATGGTTAAAATATGCAAATATCAGGTCACGTTTATTTTGTGTGCACAACTTATGTAGCAACAGCAATATCATCCTATATACCGTCTATATTTATATGGTTCTCTACGTTCGAAATGGATAACAGTGTCGACAAAAGTGCGGATGCTTTTCTATCTTTAGGAACTATTTGCGGACAGAAATGTCCATACAGAGTAAAATCATGATAAATAGCAAATTGTCAATGTGGACGGCAACTTGTAAACTCTATGATGATTGGGACAATACAGAAAATTATATTCTAGTGATTTTTCAATTGTAATCGTTTTTCTTAACCAAATCTGACCCAAATTTATGTGTATGCATTCAAAATCAACATTTATTACATAAACAGTACATATGCTATTTGTAGTGTCATGCACATTGAAGAACATTTATGGAAGATTTGAGACACGTGTGCATGTTTTCCCTTTTATTTATAGGACAAACATGCTTAATTCCGTACAAATATTAAAGTGAAAGTCTGATAAAAAAAAGTAAGCAAAATAAAAAAATAAAACCAAGACAAAGCGAAAACAACAACAAAGACAAAAACAAAAACAAAAACAAGACAAAAATAAAAACAAATCAAAAACATGAAAAACCATAAGTCAAAACATCAAATATCACGAATCGCATACAAACCAATGTTAAGTTAAGGTACTCCGGCAGGGTAGGCAATATTTGTCACATTAATGGCATCCCGGTAAAAGTTATATCCCAAATGCATATAAGGAAAGAGAAAATATTAAGTTCATATTGAAAACATGTCTACAAATAGTTGAAACACAATGCTTCAGTACGTGTCTTATGAGAAATAATTGTGTCGGAAAATGGAGAAGAAATCAGAAATATGATTTCAACGGAATCGTGGTTGATTTATCACCAACATCTACGACAATGATAACTGTGTTTTGACTGACTCATAATAATAGAATTATGATATGATTATGAAGAAGAGAGTGACCGAGTGTGTGAGTGTTGCTTAACGCCACTGGGAAATGTTTGCAGCTATATCATGACAAGAACAAGTTGCATACTCGATGAGATGATAATGATGTCAGCTTTGTTGGACTTAGTGCTAGTTTACTGACACAACAGTCCGCGGGTAGGGATGTCTAAACACTCTAACACATTATTATTATTCTGAGCCAAACAGTCTTTGGTCTTTCTCCTTAGTGATGCGTGATTTGCAGAGAAGCAACATATACCAATTAAATAGTCTTTGGTTTGACCCGACCGGGTTTCGAACACACGATATACCGCACTAGAGACGAGCACGCTGACCATTACCCCACCATTGCGTTTTATGAAGAAGTGAGAATAGTAATACCAAGTAGTCAGAGAACAATACAAGTTAGAAGTTATAGTAATACCATGTAGTCAGAGAACAATACAAGTTAGAGGTTATAGTAATACCAAGTAGTCAGAGAACAATACAAGTTAGAAGTTATAGTAATACCAAGTAGTCAGAGAACAATACAAGTTAGAAGTTATAGTAATACCAAGTAGTCAGAGAACAATACAAGTTAGAGGTTATAGTAATACCAAGTAGTCAGAGAACAATACAAGTTAGAGGTTATAATAATACCAAGTAGTCAGAGAACAATACAAGTTAGAGGTTATAGTAATACCAAGTAGTCAGAGAACAATACAAGTTAGAGGTTATAGCAATACCAAGTAGTCAGAGAACAATACAAGTTAGAGGTTATAGTAATACCAAGTAGTCAGAGAACAATACAAGTTAGAAGTTATAGTAATACCAAGTAGTCAGAGAACAATACAAGTTAGAGGTTATAGTAATACCAAGTAGTCAGAGAACAATACAAGTTAGAGGTTATAGCAATACCAAGTAGTCAGAGAACAATACAAGTTAGAGGTTATAGTAATACCAAGTAGTCAGAGAACAATACAAGTTAGAGGTTATAGTAATACCAAGTAGTCAGAGAACAATACAAGTTAGAGGTTATAGTAATACCAAGTAGTCAGAGAACAATACAAGTTAGAGGTTATAGTAATACCAAGTAGTCAGAGAACAATACAAGTTAGAGGTTATAGTAATACCAAGTAGTCAGAGAACAATACAAGTTAGAGGTTATAGTAATACCAAGTAGTCAGAGAACAATACAAGTTAGAGGTTATAATAATACCAAGTAGTCAGAGAACAATACAAGTTAGAGGTTATAGTAATACCAAGTAGTCAGAGAACAATACAAGTTAGAGGTTATAGTAATGCCAAGTAGTCAGAGAACAATACAAGTTAGAGGTTATAATAATACCAAGTAGTCAGAGAACAATACAAGTTAGAGGTTATAGTAATACCAAGTAGTCAGAGAACAATACAAGTTAGAGGTTATAGTAATACCAAGTAGTCAGAGAACAATACAAGTTAGAGGTTATAGTAATACCAAGTAGTCAGAGAACAATACAAGTTAGAGGTTATAGTAATACCAAGTAGTCAGAGAACAATACAAGTTAGAGGTTATAGTAATACCAAGTAGTCAGAGAACAATACAAGTTAGAGGTTATAGTAATACCAAGTAGTCAGAGAACAATACAAGTTAGAGGTTATAGTAATACCAAGTAGTCAGAGAACAATACAAGTTAGAGGTTATAGTAATACCAAGTAGTCAGAGAAGAATACAAGTTAGAGGTTATAGTAATACCAAGTAGTCAGAGAACAATACAAGTTAGAGGTTATAGTAATACCAAGTAGTCAGAGAACAATACAAGTTAGAGGTTATAGTAATACCAAGTAGTCAGAGAACAATACAAGTTAGAGGTTATAGTAATACCAAGTAGTCAGAGAACAATACAAGTTAGAGGTTATAGTAATACCAAGTAGTCAGAGAACAATACAAGTTAGAGGTTATAGTAATACCAAGTGGTCAGAGAACAATACAAGTGAGAGGTTATAGTAATACCAAGTAGTCAGAGAACAATACAAGTTAGAGGTTATAGTAATACCAAGTAGTCAGAGAACAATACAAGTTAGAGGTTATAGTAATACCAAGTAGTCAGAGAACAATACAACTTAGAGGTTATAGTCATACCAAGTAGTCAGAGAACAATACAAGTTAGAGGTTATAGTCATACCAAGTAGTCAGAGAACAATACAAGTTAGAGGTTATAGTCATACCAAGTAGTCAGAGAACAATACAAGTTAGAGGTTATAGTAATACCAAGTAGTCAGAGAACAATACAAGTTAGAGGTTATAGTAATACCAAGTAGTCAGAGAACAATACAAGTTAGAGGTTATAGTAATACCAAGTAGTCAGAGAACAATACAAGTTAGAGGTTATAGTAATACCAAGTAGTCAGAGAACAATACAAGTTAGAGGTTATAGTAATACCAAGTAGTCAGAGAACAATACAAGTTAGAGGTTATAGTAATACCAAGTAGTCAGAGAACAATACAAGTTAGAGGTTATAGTAATACCAAGTAGTCAGAGAACAATACAAGTTAGAGGTTATAGTAATACCAAGTAGTCAGAGAACAATACAAGTTAGAGGTTATAGTAATACCAAGTAGTCAGAGAACAATACAAGTTAGAGGTTATTGTAATACCAAGTAGTCAGAGAACAATACAAGTTAGAGGTTATAGTAATACCAAGTAGTCAGAGAACAATACAAGTTAGAGGTTATAGTAATACCAAGTAGTCAGAGAACAATACAAGTTAGAGGTTATAGTAATACCAAGTAGTCAGAGATCAATACAAGTTAGAGGTTATAGTAATACCAAGTAGGCAGAGAACAATACAAGTTAGAGGTTATAGTAATACCAAGTAGTCAGAGAACTATACAAGTTAGAGGTTATAGTAATACCAAGTAGTCAGAGAACAATACAAGTTAGAGGTTATAGTAATACCAAGTAGTCAGAGAACAATACAAGTTAGAGGTTATAGTAATACCAAGTAGTCAGAGAACAATACAAGTTAGAGGTTATAGTAATACCAAGTAGTCAGAGAACAATACAAGTTAGAGGTTATAGTAATACCAAGTAGTCAGAGAACAATACAAGTTAGAGGTTATAGTAATACCAAGTAGTCAGAGAACAATACAAGTTAGAGGTTATAGCAATACCAAGTAGTCAGAGAACAATACAAGTTAGAGGTTATAGTAATACCAAGTAGTCAGAGAACAATACAAGTTAGAGGTTATAGTAATACCAAGTAGTCAGAGATCAATACAAGTTAGAGGTTATAGTAATACCAAGTAGTCAGAGAACAATACAAGTTAGAGGTTATAGTAATACCAAGTAGTCAGAGAACTATACAAGTTAGAGGTTATAGTAATACCAAGTAGTCAGAGAACTATACAAGTTAGAGGTTATAGTAATACCAAGTAGTCAGAGAACTATACAAGTTAGAGGTTATAGTAATACCAAGTAGTCAGAGAACAATACAAGTTAGAGGTTATAGTAATACCAAGTAGTCAGAGAACAATACAAGTTAGAGGTTATAGTAATACCAAGTAGTCAGAGAACAATACAAGTTAGAGGTTATAGTAATACCAATTAGTCAGAGAACAATACAAGTTAGAGGTTATAGTAATACCAAGTAGTCAGAGAACAATACAAGTTAGAGGTTATAGTAATACCAAGTAGTCAGAGAACAATACAAGTTAGAGGTTATAGTCATACCAAGTAGTCAGAGAACAATACAAGTTAGAGGTTATAGTCATACCAAGTAGTCAGAGAACAATACAAGTTAGAGGTTATAGTAATACCAAGTAGTCAGAGAACAATACAAGTTAGAGGTTATAGTAATACCAAGTAGTCAGAGAACAATACAAGTTAGAGGTTATAGCAATACCAAGTAGTCAGAGAACAATACAAGTTAGAGGTTATAGTAATACCAAGTAGTCAAAGAACAATACAAGTTAGAGGTTATAGTAATACCAAGTAGTCAGAGAACAATACAAGTTAGAGGTTATAGTAATACCAAGTAGTCAGAGAACAATACAAGTTAGAGGTTATAGTAATACCAAGTAGTCAGAGAACAATACAAGTTAGAGGTTATAGTAATACCAAGTAGTCAGAGAACAATACAAGTTAGAGGTTATAGTAATACCAAGTAGTCAGAGAACAATACAAGTTAGAGGTTATAGTAATACCAAGTAGTCAGAGAACAATACAAGTTAGAGGTTATAGTAATACCAAGTAGTCAGAGATCAATACAAGTTAGAGGTTATAGTAATACCAAGTAGTCAGAGAACAATACAAGTTAGAGGTTATAGTAATACCAAGTAGTCAGAGAACTATACAAGTTAGAGGTTATAGTAATACCAAGTAGTCAGAGAACTATACAAGTTAGAGGTTATAGTAATACCAAGTAGTCAGAGAACAATACAAGTTAGAAGTTATAGTAATACCAAGTAGTCAGAGAACAATACAAGTTAGAAGTTATAGTAATACCAAGTAGTCAGAGAACAATACAAGTTAGAGGTTATAGTAATACCAAGTAGTCAGAGAACAATACAAGTTAGAGGTTATAGTAATACCAAGTAGTCAGAGAACAATACAAGTTAGAGGTTATAGTAATACTAAGTAGTCAGAGAACAATACAAGTTAGAGGTTATAGTAATACCAAGTAGTCAGAGAACAATACAAGTTAGAGGTTATAGTAATACCAAATAGTCAGAGAACAATACAAGTTAGAAGTTTGAAATGTGTAAATGATAACCGTAATTCAACGAATTTAAAACATAATTTACTTTATAAAGCTTAATTTCTATTTATAGCAGAAGGTACAATTTATGACACAACTGGAAACACTGAGTGAGTACTGAATAGATTCAAAAAACACAATAACAGATAAAAGTGCAAAATAGAAATAACTGAGTGTTTCTGTATTATTTATGTGAATGTAGTCATTTTACTCACATTTGGAAAACACTTACCTGAACGTATCATTTCCCTAAGAGGGGAGGGGGGTTGGTCCCAAGGAGCTAGTTAAGCAGCTACTTTTCAAGGCAGGAAGGTGATAAGTCACATGAATGTGTTTTTTGAAATGTCACTGTTGCCTCCTTGTCTACGATATATCTATGGTATTTTGTCACCTTGTCTACGATATATCTATTGTATTTTCCCTCCTTGTCTACGATATATCTATTGTATTTTCCCTCCTTGTCTACGATATATCTATTGTATTTTTCCTCCTTGTCTACGATATATCTATTGTATTTTGCCTCCTTGTCTACGATATATCTATTGTATTTTGCCTCCTTGTCTACGATATATCTATTGTATTTTCCCTCCTTGTCTACGATATATCTATTGTATTTTGTCTCCTTGTCTACGATATATCTATTATATTTTCCCTCCTTGTCTACGATATATCTATTGTATTTTCCCTCCTTGTCTACGATATATCTATTGTATTTTGCCACCTTGTCTACGATATATCTATTGTATTTTGTCTCCTTGTCTACGATATATCTATTGTATTTTGTCTCCTTGTCTACGATATATCTATTGTATTTTGCCTCCTTGTCTACGATATATCTATTGTATTTTGCCTCCTTGTCTACGATATATCTATTGTATTTTGCCACCTTGTCTACTATATATATATTGTATTTTCCTCCCTGTCTACGATATATCTATTGTATTTTGTCTCCTTGTCTACGATATATCTATTGTATTTTCCCTCCTTGTCTACGATATATCTATTGTATTTTGCCTCCTTGTCTACGATATATCTATTGTATTTTGCCACCTTGTCTACGATATATCTATTGTATTTTGCCACCTTGTCTACTATATATATATTGTATTTTCCTCCCTGTCTACGATATATCTATTGTATTTTGTCTCCTTGTCTACGATATATCTATTGTATTTTGTCTCCTTGTCTACGATATATCTATTGTATTTTCCCTCCTTGTCTACGATATATCTATTGTATTTTGCCTCCTTGTCTACGATATATCTATTGTATTTTGCCACCTTGTCTACGATATATCTATTGTATTTTGCCACCTTGTCTACGATATATCTATTGTATTTTCCCTCCTTGTCTACGATATATCTATTGTATTTTGCCTCCTTGTCTACGATATATCTATTGTATTTTGCCACCTTGTCTACTATATATATATTGTATTTTCCTCCCTGTCTACGATATATCTATTGTATTTTGTCTCCTTGTCTACGATATATCTATTGTATTTTCCCTCCTTGTCTACGATATATCTATTGTATTTTGCCTCCTTGTCTACGATATATCTATTGTATTTTGCCACCTTGTCTACGATATATCTATTGTATTTTGCCACCTTGTCTACGATATATCTATTGTATTTTGCCACCTTGTCTACGATATATATATTGTATTTTCCTCCCTGTCTACGATATATCTATTGTATTTTGTCTCCTTGTCTACGATATATCTATTGTATTTTCCCTCCTTGTCTACGATATATCTATTGTATTTTCCCTCCTTGTCTACGATATATCTATTGTATTTTGCCACCTTGTCTACGATATATCTATTGTATTTTGCCACCTTGTCTACGATATATCTATTGTATTTTCCCTCCTTGTCTACGATATATCTATTGTATTTTGCCTCCTTGTCTACGATATATCTATTGTATTTTGCCACCTTGTCTACGATATATCTATTGTATTTTCCTCCTTGTCTACGATATATCTATTGTATTTTGGAATTGTTCTGATGGTGTGGTATTCTTGATCCCCAGTTAATTATCGCTATGGAGCAAGATAAACGCCATGTACTAACACATTTGAATATATAGCTGTTGTCGACAATATACCCAATCATAGCAAAACCAACCACTCCTCTGTCAACCCCCACACTATAGATCATCACTTTAAAATTATATCCATATTACCATATTGTCGAAAGAGTGGGAAAATATACTGGTCAGTGGATTTTAAAAGATACAATCAGAAATAAATATAAAATGCAAACCCGAAGTAGTGTATTTTTCTGAAACTATATATATATTTAAGTCTCTAGAATTAAAGTGGAATTTATTGTGGAATGATTACATGATAACAAATTTTACATTACATAGTTACGTGACGTTACAATATTATGACGTGATTTTCCGGGAAAAAGTTTCTTTCAGTGCCAATCTATTTTTTTTAATAAGTCGGAGAATTATTGGACAATTATTTATGCATTGTGCATTTCTGTTATAAAGCGACTTACACATCTTTTTCTTGTCATTCTCTTGTTTCCAATAGCGATTACGTTTACGATTACGATTATAACTGATTCATTCAATATGCCTGGTAAGAGGAAAGTCAACTACTCTGTCTGTTGTGCTGTTTGGCCCTGTGGAGATTACCGTAAGAGTTGCACAGCCAACTCTGTCCAATGTGATACATGCAATTCATGGTATCACTACCAATGCCAGCAGCTAGACCTTGTTGACATATAGTCCCTTGTAACACCAGAGGCTACATTTACATGCAAGACCTGCTGCCTTGCTGAATTTGGCCAGTACAACCGGTACAGTTATGAATATCTCCTTCTGAGAATAAGAGTGGTATGTTTTGCCCTTATTATTATAGTTATTATTATTAATAATTATTAATTAATTAATTAATCCAAATTAACCTGTTTTAATCTACAGAAAATCCGTCTTTTTCTGAATAGGAATTAAATACCCGTCTTTCATTAAGAAAGTGAAATATATTATATGATACACATCTGGATCGAAGTTTTACACATTTTAAGCAATAATTCGTTGATTTGTAATTACTGAAATGAATAAATAGCTTATTACAATTAAATTACTTTAATCAAACTTTACCAGATACACCTGTTGCAGAGAGCACACGATTGTCCGTCAGTATTCATTCTGCAGATCAAAGTACCCTACACATCAACATAATACCCCATGAAGAACCAATGGTAGTACAAAAAAAGTAAATCCAAGATGACACCAGACCAAAAGAAATGTCTACTAATGAACAGACCATTACCTACACTGCTACGAAAGGTACAACACAGAGGGGTCAACGCAAACTCGTCAGCAGTGATGTGTTTAAGGCATACTTTGAATTGCAAAAAATACTCTGATGATATACATAAATGAAATATTGATGTTTTGTGGTTTTATGTTGTTCACAGTCTTTTATTTTACTCGTCAGCAGTGGTTTCCTCTATGTATTTAAGGTATACTTTAAATTGGAGTACATTTGGGCTCTGCATATGGCCATTTCGACAACTTATGTCTCATCAGTGCAGATAAAATCAAAACAATTGGAAGACCATAAACCAAAATGTTGACTTGCTGATAGTAAAAAGTAACGCTAAAATCAGCTAAGGAGAGAGCTTTGAACGAGGGAGATTATCATGTTTTTTATGAATTTCTAAGCTTTAAATATTGTGAATTTTAAGATTAATATCGGTTTTTCGGGCCAGTACCGAAAAGTATCATTAAATTGAGATTAATGATATACATAAGTGAAATATTTATGTTTTGTCTTTGTTATGTTGTTCACAGTCTTTTATTTTATACTTTCAGAAACAGAACAAAGATGGTTCTACTCTATGTCGGTGTAGCGTGAGGAATGAGAAGACAACATGTACAGCCACAGTGATTCACAGAGGAGACTCATTCACTACCAACAATAAGCCCCACACACACGAATCTAAATCAGGCATCCTAACCAACGTACTCATAACAAAGAAGATCATCGAGACCGCTAAAGCAGACATCTTTACATCTCTTTTTTTCAGATAGACAGATACTATATCAGCACCCACACTTCACCTGAGTTTTACCGTGGAGATGTCATCGTAAAAGATCACAGACACTTGATTTTTGCCAGCGACGTGCAACTTAAGTACCTTTCTACAGCTAAGATACTGTTCATTGAGGGTACGTTCAAGATCGTTAGCAAACCGTTTGTTCAACTACTCTCAATCCGCTTCTTCGATAAACACGAGGACAACATGAAGCAGCTCACTGGGGTCTTCGCACTAATGTCCAGAAAAATAACGAAAGACTACAAAAAGGTACTTCAACAGATTATGAAACTGCTTCCATCGCCACCTATAGCAGAAATGTTAGTTGCAGACTTTGAAGACGGGTTATGGAGAGCCGTAAAGACTGTGTTCCCTGACATCCATATTCAAGGCTGTGCATTCCACTGGGGACAGGCTGTGTGGCGCCACGTTGAGGAACTAGGCTTACAGGTATTTCCGTTCATTGTTTTTTAAAAAAAGAATATATATTGAAAATGTTCAATGTTATGAGAATCGGAAGGTATTTCGATATTATCATGATTATGATTATTAAAAGATAGAATGCCAATACAATTTATTAGCCCTATTTTCTGATACAATCTACTTGTATGGAAATAAAGATAAAGAGTATTTCATAGTTGTAAAATATGTCATAGTTGTAAAATATTTTACTTTATCTATTTGGATCTTTATTGTTTCCAATCACTTACAATTTGATTTAATTTGCAGTTAGAGTATTCACAGAAAGGGAGTACTCACAGGTTCATTAGGAAAGTATTGACACTACCCTTCTTTCTAGCGGAGCAGATAACAGAGATATTCAACACGCTTAAGGCTGCAGTCGACACAGAAACGATAACTAAATTAATGGATTATATCAACAACACATAGATCAACGGCAGCACATGGAAACCAGGTTTACCGCCAGTCAGTGAGGACAAGCAATGACCTTGAAGGTTGGCACCACAGGATCAACAGGAAAGCACAGAAACCAAACTTGCAGATGCACATTCTCATGGTACTACTGCACAAGGAAGCAAGATTACTACCGACTCAACTCAAGATGGTCACAGAGGGAAAACTTCGACGCTACCAAAGAAAGAAAACCAAAGAGCTGCAGCACAGGATTTTCGCCTTGTGGTACAAGTGCAGTGAAGAAGAGATCACCGTCAATCAATTACTGAAGAAATGCGGCAAGATTTACGGCGATCAGTAATGATTTGACACAAGGAAGATTTGACAATTCATTGACTTTGTTTGTCACCTGCGCATGTACAATTTCATAAAATGATGGTATGTATGCTTCAGATAATAAACTTGAATAATGTTCAAGTGTTTTATGCACATTCAGGGAAGGGGGCGTCGTGGTTATGATGGTATGGTAGTGGGATCTACAACACTATGTGATAAAGTTTGTCAGTTACTTGCGACAGGTCGGTGGTTTTCTCCGGGTCCTCCGGCTTCCTCCACCAATATAACTGACCGCCACGACATAACTGAAATATTGTTCAATATATTCAATGAAGTGCAATAATTGTATACTATTCCATATTTCAATCGAAACGGGATTAATAGGTCGCCATTTTAATATTTTCAATCGGTCAGTGTAAGATCACGTGATAAATAATGACTTTTTTGGAAGATTTAGTGGTCATACCGTGGAAAATTTAATTAAATTACATGACAAAGCGCAACCAATAGAAAGCAAGTATATCCTTATTAACGTTCATGAGGTATAATAATACAACATCAGTCTATCATGTAGATTTTTTTTTATTTAATTAATTATAAACGAAAACCACGATTTGCCACCAACTTTAAGATAAAGAAAAACTTCATTTCAAGTCGATAAGACATGCACAGATTAATTAGTTTGCCTTCCACTCATGTGTGTGTAAAATAGGGGGTGAAATCTAGGCTATATGTAGCTAGGGGCAACACTGGTCCACAGCGGTCAGACTGCAGGTTCCGATGGCGCGTCCTGGAATGGGTATACTGTCTTACTTCTTACTCTTCGCTATGTTCATGAATTGAGTATCAGGAGATTGCTATGTGTATATATATATATACTAGATTACTACAGAAGGGTGAATATACTGATACAAAAATGTAGGAGCCGTCGTGGTCGTGATCACATGGAAGTTGGATTAACAACTACCTGTGCAATCAGTGCCTATCACCTCTAATGTTGCGAGTTGGAATCCCGCAGATGGCGAGGTGTACTCGATACAATATTATGTGATTGAGTGTGTTAGTGATTTGCAACAGGACTGTCGTTTTCTCCAGGTACTCCAGTTTCCTCTACATATAAAACTGACCGCTACATATTTAACTGAAATATTGTTGAAAGTGGCATAAAACACCATAGCGCTAAAATGTATTTATATATATACACCTACTGTAATTAACATGCAAAAATTTAAATGACTGCAGGATAAATACTATTTCTTGATTTTAACAAAGTTCTACCTTTAAGTAAATTATGACAATATCATCATTGAACGTGCAACTTAAATGTTCATTAGTTACGAAGAATATTGATGTTTTTGCCCTCTATTCCCATTTTTGGGGCAAAAATTTAACTTAATTACAGTGTCAGTTCATGGTACTTTGTTATATTTTACATCTTTAATTTCTGACAAAATTTCACACACATGATTTGCTGGACCCTCAGGAGAGGCTTGTTGGTTTCTCTGTGTTATTAAGTCCATCTGATTATTGCATCAATTTAGAATTTTTAAACTATCTTTAAATGAATAAGACACATATCAACTTTGTTCTTGAAGTTTCCTTTCAAAAGACAACATTGTAATACCTAATATCTCTGGAGCCTCTTTATTTCACTCTATACAGGGGTTGTATTAAAAGCATGTAAAAACGCATTTTTTTTTTTTATTTAAGGTGGAAATGTTGAAATTGTCTATTAAATTTAGTTTGATACATGTACAGTGAGTCCTTTGACTAACTTGGTATTTTTATTCAGAGTTAACATAAAGAAAACAATGGATGATTTAAACTCAAAGAAGATTTAAATACCACAGAAGAATCAACATCATTTTTTAAAGGAACAGGAATATTTGACTTAAAAAGAACCCAGATATATACTCATACATTTGCATGATCAGAAGTAATCGATAACATATAATTTTGGAGCTGTTTGTATTGTGTAGAGTCTGTGTGTGTTACATGTGGTAGTGAACAGGACACACTATACAAGATTATCTATACAACAATGTGCATATGATGTAAAACAATGTGCTTGATTCCTCATAGTCTACTTGCGATTTTTCATGCATAAATCCAAAGAATACAATGGATATTTTGGATTCAATATTCAGTGATCAAAGACAGAAAGATGTGATGAATTACATAATTGAATATTTATTTAATGATTCAGAATCACATGAATAATTGTAGTTTTCAGTTCAGACAAGAAATCAGGATTCAGCCATACCTATATGTACATATTAAGATGCAGTAAAAACTGAAACATAATTTTGAGATCATGGAGATAGTTCAATTTAATTGTTGATACATAATTTGAAAGTGAAGTTGTTTCTTTTTCAGTACATTGTTTAATGACATGATATGTGTATAACAGTTCCCATAATTGTGTGGGAAACAATATTATTGTAGAATTATTGTACTTGTAAGGATATGCCGCATTATGACCCAAATGTGTTTTATGTTATGCACTACATGCACAAACTTTTGATCCATCATTTGTTCATTGGATGTTAGGTGTTTAACACCACTTTCAAAAATATTTCAGTTACTACTTTTGTGGCGGAAATTGGAGTACCCAGAGAAATCCACAGAACTGTCGCAAGTCACTGACAAACTTTATCACATAATGTTTTATCGGGTACACCTCGCCATGAATGGGGTTCAAACTCTCAACTTAAGTGGTGATAGGCAACGATTGCACAGATAGTTGTAAATTCAACTACCATACGACCACGACGGCTCAAGTTCAGTTAAGATGAAAGGTAATTGTGTTATTGATATTGATGGAATTTATGATTATCACTGTTTATAAACTTTCTTTTCATATCAATCAATAAAAATAATTGGTTTGCTGAAAGTATGTTTTTTGTTGGGGTTCATTGGATGGAATTTGTATCTCATATGAAGTTCCATCAATTGCAGACACAACGTTAGGCACATCAGAACAATACCCTTTCATTTGCCACCAGACTGGGATGGTTGGCCATTGAATTTTACGATTATACACTTTCTATTAGTCTACCCTGTTGGATTTAAATCTCTGTCAACAGTTGAAACACTGACACCAAAGCATAAATGAATAAATAAATAAATAAATAAATATTGCACGGACTGTGTTATTTATGTTAGTGAATCTCATGATCATCGATGAGTTAAAACAATTGACACTGGGGCTCTTAAAAAAACGACAAGTAAAACAAACAATCCTAACTACTCGACCATTCTCGCTACCCTTCCAATAAACTCGTAAGTAGGTAGTAGAAATTCTTCTTAAATTGTTTGCCGGAAGATAAGCCACCCAAAAATATAGTCCACGAAAATCAAATATGGAAGACATACTAAGTAAAATCTAATCATGAAAAACTAACTAAAACTTTAACTTTTATCCATGAAAATAATTGAAATGTAGAAAATTTTTTAAAATATAACTTTATCAAGCTTTCATGTAACTGACATGTGAAAAGTAGTTCTATTTATCCGCCACCTACTTGCGAGGTTATATATTATATGACCGAGTAGTTACGATTGGTAAAACAAAGTGGAAATATTTAAAAATAACATTACTATCATTTGAAATATACATATGTATAATATGTATAAAAGTGTAGAACAGTAGATGAATGGATTTGAATCTGAGGATCCATAAAATTTACATCACCTTTTCATAAATTATATAAAGTTTCCCCTTTTGCTCCCAAATTAAACTTTTATCTTCTATCAGTTCCATTCTCTTAAATCAAAGGGAACTATTCATCCGGTGCCTTCAAAATGCGCTTTATCATGTGCATAAGTTATTGTTTACATGATTGAAAGACAATAATTCATGATATTGTTTTCTAGCTTCTGAACTGTCGATCGAGAAAAAAATGAAATATTCTAGACAGGTAAAATAATGCACAATAGCGACCCCACACCACAAGGTGTGGAAAATAGAAATATTCTGTGGTTTAAATGCGTATTAACTGCATTACATGTAAAATGTATGATTCTGTTTGATAAAGTCCTTTAACTAGAACAGGAAGACTATGTACACTTGAGTGACATAGTGTTGCATAGTAGTAAAAGATCGTGAACGTGATGTACAAAGTCACCATTTGATATCAATTCGGTTGTATTTCATTTTGACGATTTTAATTACGGAAGATGATCACAACCATATTTTTTTTTAACAATTGCAACCCAGCTCTTTTTTTTCATAACCTATAATAAAATAAAAAAAATATATATCACACTGTCGGAACAGTTCCAACATTCAATAGAAACATCGTAGAAATAAGTAAATTCGATATCCTTAACAAACATATAAATGACTCCTCCTGGCTTAGTTCAGGTACTTCAATAAAAAGTGACGGGATTAAACTAGTATACAGTAGATTTTTCCAAGGCATTTCTCTTATTTAATGAAAACAATAGAAAGCGAAAATCGCACGATTGTTGCACGACAATCGGTCAATGGTCAGGCGACCGTCGCCGAAAAGGTATAAATAAGACTAAAAGGAGTTATTGTTTTACCATGGGACAGACAAGTTTTGGGAGAATGGAATCATTTATTCTTCTTTACATATGAAATCAGAAATGTTCCATTCAATATTCAGCTTTACATAACTATTATACTGCTTGATTTTCCTTAGTCAGATTATTTTTTTTCCCCCAAGTCTGGCAAAATTATTTATTTGTGCGTTAATTTAAATCAGAAATATTATAAAAAAAAATGGAAAAAAAAAGAGCACCCCTCCTTGAAGTAAATCTATAAATAGCGTTTGAGGAAAATATGTATTTTGTATGCAGACTGTAATGTCACTGTGAAACCATTATTTTGTCAGTGATATTGATTTTTAGCTGTTTTAAACACCGAAATGAAAACAATATACATCTAATCACTTGCACTCAATAAACAATTGAAGACAAATATTGCAACAAGGTCTCCCTCGAAAGATCTTTACGTAATTTAACATTGTTTCGCTATGTTACGGGAAGATACGTTCGTTCGTCAGTTATCGAGAAATCTCTATTAATGGATTCCAGTTAGCAAAGTTCGTATCATTAATTGGCAGAACATCATCAATATACCTGGGAGTGAGATTAAAGGCTTAAGCCTCACTACTTGTTTTTGTCTTTGATGAGTTTTTGTATAAATTCAGACTCATAGGAGTATAGAACAAGTTGGAGAGGAGAGGGGCATAGTTTGTACCCATAGTGATGCCTAGCTATGATTTGTTGAAAAATGTGCCATTCGAACTCGACAAATATACGTTATCGATAAGGACCTCCAATATTTTGATGACTTCATTTTATGTGTAGCACTTGTTACCTTTCGTTTCGTGCTTGACAACATAAGTTAATTCGTGAGCCAATACTATAAACTTGTAACGTTGCCACCATTTTTTAGCGACAAGGTGTGGAAAATAGAAATATTTTGTGGTTTAAATGCGCATTAACTGCATTACATGTAAACTGTACATTTCAGTGAATAGTGTTGTAATAAAAGATCGTGAACGTGATGTACAAAGTCATCATTTGATATCAATTCGGTTGTATTTCATTTTGACGATTTTAATTACGGAAGATGATCACAACCATATTTTTTTTTAGCAATTGCAACTCAGCTGTTTTTTTTCATAACCTATAATAAAATGAAAAAAATATATATCACACTGTCGGAACAGTTCCAACATTCAATAGAAAAATCGTAGAAATATGTAAATTCGATATCCCTAACATACATATAAATGACCCCTCCTGATTTAGTTCAGGTACTTCAATAAAAAGTGACGGGGTTAAACTAGTATACAGTAGATTTTTCTAAGGCATTTCTCTTATTTAATAAAAACAATAGAAAGCAAAAATCGCACGATTGTTGGACGACAATCGGTCAATGGTCAGGCAACCGTCGCCGATAAGGTATAAATAAGCTTTAAAGGAGCTATTGTTTTACCATGGGACAATCACGTTTTGGGAGAATAGAATCATTTATTTTTCTTTAAATATGAAATCAGAAATGTTCCATTCAATATTCAGTTTTACATAACTATTCTACTGCTTGATTTTCCTTAGTCAGATTAGCATGTTCCCCGCAAACAAAGTTTGGGGATGTATATAGGTATCACGCCGTCCGTCCGTCAGTCCGTCCATGTACATTGTAAGCGTAACTCCTCCTAAACGGCTTATTTGATTTTTTTAAACTGTACACAGTTGTAGTAAGGTAGGTCCGTGGATCATGTAAGATATAAGGTAGTTTGTATTTTAATAGGAGTAAGGTATCTCCGTGGATCATGTAAGATATAAGGTAGTTTGTATTTTAATAGGAGTAAGGTAGCTCCGTGGATCATGTAAGATATAAGGTAGTTTGTATTTTAATAGGAGTAAGGTCGCTCCGTGGATCATTTGATATATAAGGTAGTTTGTATTTTAATAGGAGTAAGGTAGCTCCATGGATCATGTAAGATATAAGGTAGTTTGTATTTTAATAGGAGTAAGATAGCTCCGTGGATCATGTAAGATATAAGGTAGTTTGTATTTTAATAGGAGTAAGGTAGCTCCGTGGATCATGTAAGATATAAAGTAGTTTGTTTTTAATAGGAGTAAGGTAGCTCCGTGGATCATGTAAGATATAAGATAGTTTGTATTTTAATAGGAGTAAGGTAGCTCCGTGGATCATGTAAGATATAAGGTAGTTTGTATTTTAATAGGAGTAAGGTAGCTCCGTGGATCATGTAAGATATAAGATAGTTTGTATTTTAATAGGAGTAAGGTAGCTCCGTGGATCATGTAAAATATAAGGTAGTTTGTATTTTAATAGGAGTAAGGTAGCTCCGTGGATCATTTAAGATATAAGGTAGTTTGTATTTGAATAGGAGTAAGGTATCTCCGTGGATCATGTAAGATACAAGGTAGTTTGTATTTTAACAGGAGTAAGGTAGCTCCGTGGATCATGTAAGATATAAGGTAGTTTGTATTTTAATAGGAGTAAGGTATCTCCGTGGATCATGTAAGATACAAGGTAGTTTGTATTTTAACAGGAGTAAGGTAGCTCCGTGGATCATGTAAGATATAAGGTAGTTTGTATTTTAATAGGAGTAAGGTAGCTCCGTGGATCATGTAAGATATAAGGTAGTTTGTATTTTAATAGGAGTAAGGTATCTCCGTGGATCATGTAAGATACAAGGTAGTTTGTATTTTAACATGAGTAAGGTAGCTCCGTGGATCATGTAAGATATAAGGTAGTTTGTATTTTAATAGGAGTAAGGTAGCTCCGTGGATCATGTAAGATATAAGGTAGTTTGTATTTTAATAGGAGTAAGGTATCTCCGTGGATCATGTAAGATACAAGGTAATTTGTATTTTAACAGGAGTAAGGTAGCTCCGTGGATCATGTAAGATATAAGGTAGTTTGTATTTTAATAGGAGTAAGGTAGCTCCGTGGATCATGTAAGATATAAGGTAGTTTGTATTTTAATAGGAGTAAGGTAGCTCCGTGGATCATGTAAGATATAAGGTAGTTTGTATTTTAATAGGAGTAAGGTAGCTCCGTGGATCATGTAAGATATAAGGTAGTTTGCATTTTAATAGGAGTAAGGTAGCTCCGTGGATCATGTAAGATATAAGGTATTTTGTATTTTAATAGGAGTAAGGTAGCTCGTGGATCATGTAAGATATAAGGTAGTTTGTATTTTAATAGGAGTAAGGTAGCTCGTGGATCATGTAAGATATCAGATAGTTTGTATTTTAATAGGAGTAAGGTAGCTCCGTGGATCATGTAAGATATAAAGTAGTTTGTATTTTAATAGGAGTAAGGTAGCTCCGTGGATCATGTAAGATATAAGGTAGTTTGTATTTAAATAGGAGTAAGGTAGCTCGTGGATCATGTAAGATATAAGGTAGTTTGTATTTTAATAGGAGTAAGGTAGCTCCATTTAGTAGATCATGTAAGATATAAGGTAGTTTGTATTTTAATAGGAGTAAGGTAGCTCCGTGGATCATGTAAGATATAAGGTAGTTTGTATTTAAATAGGAGTAAGGTAGCTCGTGGATCATGTAAGATATAAGGTAGTTTGTATTTTAATAGGAGCAAGGTAGCTTCGTGGATCATGTAAGATATAAGGTAGCTTGTATTTTAATAGGAGTAAGGTAGCTCCGTGGATCATGTAAGATATAAGGTAGTTTGTATTTTAATAGGAGTAAGGTAGCTCCGTGGATCATGTAAGATATAAGGTAGTTTGTATTTTAATAGGAGTAAGGTAGTTCCGTGGATCATGTAAGATATAAGGTAGTTTGTATTTTAATAGGAGTAAGGTAGCTCGTGGATCATGTAAGATATAAGGTAGTTTGTATTTTAATAGGAGTAAGATAGCTCCGTGGATCATGTAAGATATAAGGTAGTTGTATTTTAATAGGAGTAAGGTAGCTCCGTGGATCATGTAAGATATAAGGTAGTTTGTATTTTAATAGGAGTAAGATAGCTCCGTGGATCATGTAAGATATAAGGTAGTTGTATTTTAATAGGAGTAAGGTAGCTCCGTGGATTATGTAAGATATAAGGTAGTTTGTATTTTAATAGGAGTAAGGTAGCTCCGTGGATCATGTAAGATATAAGATAGTTTGTTTTTAGTAGGAGTAAGGTAGCTCCGTGAATCATGTAAAATATAAGGTAGTTTGTATTTTAATAGGAGTAAGGTAGCTCCGTGGATCATTTAAGATAAAAGGTAGTTTGTATTTTAATAGGAGTAAGGTAGCTCCGTGGATCATGTAAGATATAAGATAGTTTGTTTTTAATAGGAGTAAGGTAGCTCCGTGGATCATGTAAAATATAAGGTAGTTTGTATTTTAATAGGAGTAAGGTAGCTCCGTGGATCATGTAAGATATAAGGTAGTTTGTATTTTAATTGAAGTAAGGTAGCTCCGTGGAGCATGTAAGATATAAATAAAAAATGTAGTAAATTGCTAAGGATAATAAAACAGAAAATGTCCAGAAAATAAGATCAAAATCATCTAATGAATTTTTTATTTCATATACAATGTAATATGATGACAATTTCTTAAAATTGCTAGTTACTGGGCTGGTGATGCTATCATGGAACTAATAGTTCATGCACCAACAGTGACACCGATCCAGTAATTTCTGAACATGCAATTGAATTATTGCACCATATGCGGATTTCAACAACTTATGTCTCATCAGTGGGGATTGAAGCCAAATGAATGAAAATCCGAAAGGCATTAAAAAAACGAAGAGTAATAAAACACAAATTAAGAACTCTTATAGCAAACTTGCAGCTAGAATTAAATAAAGTAAAAAAAAGCAAAACGCCTCTGGACCAAATAAGTAGTTATTTTTTATACCAATATACCGATTTTTTGACTGAAACGTTTCAAAGACGTAAATGAGTGAATGTTGTTTAACTTTAAGTAACATTTAGTTTAGCTATTTCGTGGGAAGACCATATTAATTTGATTGTGAGATGGTGCTGTCCGCTTTGCACTAGACCAAAATAGTTGGATTTTAATAGTGCTAACTCATTAGAACAACAATGCACGTAGAATATGTCGCTCCATTGGGCACATTATACCGACTTCGAGCCAACTAGTCTTTGCCTTCATTCTTTTACGCTATGTGTTTATATCACTTGTATAGTCTTTCGTTTGACCTCATGTCTATCGAACACACGAACTACCCACGTAGATCTACGGCACTTGATACGATTACGCTAACCATTACACCATCGTAACTCTGTATAGCTTGTTTATTATGATAACTAACCTTCTTGTTACGTTCGAATATGTCGGAAAACAGAAAATACATTATCTATTTCATAATAGCAATTTATTTTAATTCGTTTTCAAATACATTCTGGATCTATATATATATTTAACTTTTATTAGACTTGAATGTATTTAGATTTATAAATCTATTATAATAAATGAAATAATGGATTTTTATCCATATATAAATGAACAGGAGATTGGTATATCCATTTCGGGGATGAATCTATCTGATTAAAAGTAGGCCTCGTCACTTAACTCTTCTCCTCCCCACCCCACCCCCATTTCATTCACAAATTGTATCTGAAAAAGCCTTATATCAAGCGGGTGTATTTGTTTTCTAAACCTGTATTAATTTATCAGAACTGGCCAAAGGAGAATAACTGGAATGGTATTTTTAAGGTATTGTTGAGGCAAGGATTTATATAGAGAAGGATACGAATCTCGTATTTTCTCGCTTTATCTCGCGTGGCGAGGTTTTATGCTTCAACAGTGAAAAAATGTATTCATTCATTTTGAAATGTCTTGATAATTCGTAGGAAAATCAAACAATTACACCAAAGTTCGTGCTATACATCGTCTATATACTAAACTACACAAAAACAATCTTTGGATTTACCGATTTAGGTTCAATGGAATTTTTTTCTTTGGTTTTTTCTGTATCACCCTTCATACACATAAAATTAAAAAAAAAATGTACAGTAGAGTTTCATACATCTAAAAGCATATTAAAAATGATAAAGTTTTGTTCTATATATCGAATACACATTGATACACTTTGCTATGTCGATTTCATGTAAACAAGGAAGTTTATTGATTTCTAAATAGGTCACCCCCATTTCCGCCCAGAACGCCGTCATTTTGACAAATGATGGTAAACAATCCTTAATAAATACAAATCGGGAGTACGGTTTTCAATAAAACTCCTTCTATTCATTGAAAAATATTTATATTATCACAAAAATGACGGCTCCGCTTCACTATTCGGTATGATGAGAGAGGAGAGGAGTTTGAAATTTGTAAACAGTTTGTTTTGTTATGCTTTGTGTACTTAGTGCTATATAGTTTTAATATTACCCTATCCTGATCTGCTATTATGCTCTTAGATTCAGTTCTGATTAATTTTATATGAAACTGTATTTATGTATGAATGAGTTTGCTTTTATGTATGTCTATGTATGCATGAGCTTATGTGTTATGCCTTTAGATTCAGTTCTGATTAATTTTATTTGTAACTGTATTTATGTATGCATGAGTTTGCTTTTATGTATGTCTATGTATACATGAGCTTATGCTTTTATGCTTTTAGATTCAGTTCTGATTAATTTTATATGTAGCTGTGTTTTATGTATGCATGAGTTTGCTTTTATGTATGACTATGTATACATGAGCTTAGGTTTTATACTAATGTCTATGCATGCATGTTTTTGTTTTGTTTTTTGTTTTGCTTTGTGATGTCATGTAATATGTGCTTGTAAAGTTATTTTATACTTGTATGTGCTTTTTATGTAATAATCGATTCAAAAGCTCACTAGAGTTTATGTTATGTGTTATAGATATTTCGACTTTATATAAAACTTATTTGATTTGATTTGAATTTAAATTCGAGTCTTGACCGCCCATAATAGGCGGGATTATGAAGGTTAAAAATGCAAATCGATTAATGTCAATTATTGATGAAATATGGGTGATACATCTACAAAAAAGTCGATACTTTATTAACGATTGGTATTTAGGACAAATATTTTTACTTTATGCCTGTAATTATGGTCTTATATATTTACAAATACTGGTTTAAAATGTTTAAACGATCAAAAATGTCCACCATTAATCAAGGCACGTGCATCGTCAACGAATTGCACTATGGGTGATCTCAGTTGTTCTCGCCACGCAACATACTTACATACAATTTATGTTAAATATCGCAAGATTCATATCCTTTCTGATAATCTTTCTACTATATACATTGTTGGTTGAGGTAACTCGAATAATACTGCGCCCTCTATCGGCACTCGCTGGATGAAGGCTTGAACGCGCTTAATTGAAAAACTCCGTCAGCTGCTGTTTGGTTCAGACCACCAATCAAATGTCAGATATTAGTGCGCATTAGTGACTTCCTTTACTTCCGTTTGTAAATATTAACAAAACAAACATGGAGAATGATTGTGCATTTGCAAATTTAGAAGACAAATACACCTTTAAATTCAAAGAAAAACAAAAAGGTCGCTCCATTGGACATTATTTACGAACACATACTTATCTCCTCATATTTTACGCGCCATTCATGCCTAATGGCGATGTCGTAATACCCATAAGGCATAGCGATTTACTTTTTCCATTTGACTGATTTTATCAATGAATGCATCCAGGCGTTAATGCAGAGACAAGCGGGAGAGTAATATAATGACTGGATTATTCGGGTTATGGTTGAGGTAGCAAATTCTCCTGGCTATCATTTGGAACAACTCTGTGGTTTAGGAAAATTTCATTCCAACTGACAACAAGTAGCTTGATTTCATTGTAGCTCAGATTCATCCGACACCTGGTTTAACTATGATTGGATTATTTGCCAATCAGACAGATGTCAGCGTACTAGTATCTGACAAAATAAATCAGTAAAAAAAAGTGCCAACATATTCCTTCTGAATAGAATATCATAGAATATATATTTACGGTATTAAATTTATTTCTATTAGTGTTAGGGATAGGGTTATGGTGTTTAACCACCGACCTGTTGCAAGCCACTGAAAAACTTTATCATATAATGTTGTATCGAGTACACCTCGCCGTTAGAGGGATTCGAAATCACAAAGTTAGTGGTGATAAAGTAGTTCTAAATCCAACTACTATATGATCACGTCCACGACTGTCCCTATTTTTCTATTATAATGTAATGACAGATGAGAAAAAGGAAGCATGTTGATGTTTAGTCTGTAATTCATGAGGTAAATATCAGTTGCATTGAGTAAACTGATATTGTTATAATAAATGTCAAATATTACAAAATAACAAATATACACATTTAAACAACCACAAATGGGGGATGGTGTCAGCCAGATATATAGTTTATCATTTGACCGAGTAAAGAAACAAAAAAGTGTAATAGATAAACCCAACATTAAAGAAACAAAACGTGAAGAGGTACCAAAAGGAGAGTGATAATATTACTTGATCGCGACACGAATAAATAAATAAACTGGTAAAAATATTTTCTAAAGGCAAAGGATTAATCGGTTGAATATAGTATATACAGTCAAACCTGCTCATGTGGTCACCTCTATTAAGCAGTCACCTGTATTGAAAGGTCACCTTTTTCTTGTCTTGTCATAGACAATTTTATATGAATTGAACCTCCTTTAAGAGGTCACCTGTCTTATAAGGCCACTTATTCTTTGTCACAAGGGTGACCTCTTAATACAGGTTTGACTGTATAGTGTGTGCAACTGCACGGTCTAGTAGACAAGTACTTAATTGTAAACAGATATCTACTTCCGTGTTAAGGTTTCAGAACTGATTAAAATATTAAAATATTGGGACTAATTTTATGACTGGTTTTCAAAGTTTGTTCATCAAACGTTGGTAAGTGGTTATTTAGATCTATTCTGAAACGGGTTGGGAATTATTATCTGATAGGTGAAGGGTCAGAAGGCTCAGCTTATTTTATTCTATTCCCAACAAATCTGCCCCAGACTATTTTTGTGATTGGTTGGTAGTGTTTCCCAGTATAATTTACGAAATAGTAATCATTATGTTTTACCTAATGGTCGATTAGAAATTACCAAAAAGTCCTTCTTCCCCTCTACTACCCGGGACTGGAACAATCTAAGTCCGGAAATTAGAAATTCTGGTAATATTAACATATTTAAAAGAAAAATTTAAATATTGCTTGGGAGTGATAGAAAATTAAATATTATTCATAGCAGACTTAGAAATATGTGCAGTTCGCTAAATGCAGATTTGCACCTTTAAATTTGCAATTTAAAGCCTAGTCCTGCATGCATCTGTGGTCAAGATCTTGTCGCAATATATTCCGTCTCTGCAGAAAAGATTATAAACGATGGATTTTCATGTAGTGAAAATGTATAAAGATAAGGTGTCAACAAAAATGTCAAAAATATTTTTTTATCAATGTGTGACGTAAAAGTGTCTTTGACATTTACTTCACTGAGCTTGGTGCTGCTTTGCCAACTGCTTAACCTGTTTTGTTCAAGTATTGTTATAAATATTGTTATAGTGACAGCCGGGAACTTTGAGTCGTAATGAAAGCGGGAGGTTTGGCGCTTTAAGATCTGATTCAACCCATCATTTCTTTAGAAATGCCTGTACCAAGTCAGTGTCATTACGGTTTTTACAGTTTTCCGGTTGTTGACTGATTTTGTCTGCTTATATACATATGTGTTTTGACTTTCCCTTTGTAAGATTGTTCGGAGTTCGGTAATTTTGTTGTTACCCTTATTTGAAGACTGTATGCACTTTTTCCGTGAATATTCTTTTTACAATGAAAATAGGGCATTCTTGTTTAACAAATTAAAGAATTACGTAGTTACAATTGAATTGATATTAGCTGGTGATGAAAATTTGACTCCTAACCAACACATTGCAATCTTCTCTGCTATTTTATTAGAAGCACCCAGCGCTTTATTTAATATACTAGCTTACTCACTCCAGTCCATGTTCTTTTTTGTTGTTTTTGCTTATTTGAAACCTTTCTTCTTCTTCCTATCCTTCTTTCTATCCCTATGTTTTGAACATTTTATTTCACTTTATTTGTCTTTATATATATGTTATCATTAACGTCTAAATATATCATGTTGTAAAATTTATTTGTATAATTATCGCCATTACGTACAATTATTTTTTGCTTATATCTTTGTAGAAGGGAAAGGACTTCACTAATGTTGTCATAACTTGCGTCCAATCCCATTATATCTTTGTAGAAGGGAAAGGACTTCACTAATGTTGTCATAACTTGCGTCCAATCCCATTATATCTTTGTAGAAGGGAAAGGACTTCACTAATGTTATCATAAGTTGCGTCCAATCCCATTTGCAACTTTCATACAAATTAAATATGTTTAAGCTAAACTAAGGTAGAAAAAAAGGATTTGTAACTTAAAATTTTGTAATTGATCAAATATTATGTAATATAAAGACATACATAATATCCCCATATACATGTACAACTTTTTAAAACCTTTCATTTAAATTCGCAGCTGTTCAATGCTTATAGTTTCTTCAATCTTTAACTTAAACCGTCATGTAATTTTAGATCACGGCATAAATTTACACTTATGAGATCATACGTTGATAAAACATTTTTTTACCCCATGTTCTAACATCAAGATCATGTAGCTGACATAAAGGGTCTCATACAGATGACCTTTGCTTGGCCAATCAAATTACCGCTTTTCAAATCATAATTTGTAAAGCTGAACTGAATTGATGACTCTAATTTTCATTGATCCTTGTGTCAGTACAGCACGACTGATCAGCACAACGTAATAAGTGCAGTATGCAGAATTACATACCAACAGTGTATCGAATTATAGTAACTCTTCCAAGCGAAGCAAAATTGCTTCTATGATTATAACGATTAAAATAAACATTCCATATGTGAACAAATGTGATCACATTCTATGGATATGATGTACAACGTTAATGTTGTATTGCTTACTTGTGTGTACAAAAGATAACTATAATTTTCCACCTTTTCAGTCAGCAATAAATTTATATATAAAGTTATTTGAACCTGTTCCTCTCCAGAATTATGTCAGATCTGGATGCACGACATAACAGAAAGGCGGTGGTAATTTACGCCTCTTTACTACATGAAAAGCATAGAAATATAGAATCGACTTCTGGCAGAGCTTAGTTTTCACATTTTTTAACGTGTCGAAGTTTGTAAAGTAGATTCAAATGTTTATATCTATCTCGTAGTAAAAATGACTTATCAAAGGCGGAGCTAAGAGCAATGAACAATTATCCCATTTATGTACGCATATATACAAATAATAGTACTATGATATAGTTGACAGGTCGAAAGATGAATGTTTAAAGCGGTGGAAAAAAAATCTCGAAAAATGCAATATGTCATTTTCTCCTTCTTTTTGTCAGCGTTAATTCGGGAAATCCTCAACAAGGACATCTAGAACCAAAAGAAATGAAGATTGATCAAACGTTTTTATTTTCAGTTAAATCAATTTCTTTTGAGAAAGCAAATTGCGTAGATATTGCCACAAATATGTATGGATACTGTTACATACATAGGACAATACTTGTAAAATTTCAAAAACAAATAAATAAGTCTTGTGTAATGTATTGTTGTTACTATCATTACAGCATTATTTATTAATTAGTTGTTTATTTCTTTGCATAAAATACAAACAACCCTTACATATAACTTGGTTAGCAGGATATCATACAGAACGATCGAATCTTAAACTTAATCGAAAGTACATTTAATCGTTGTGACACAGAAGTTTCCGTACATGCTACATGCATGTTTTATATAAAGATAGTTGATGACCTCAAACATCAAAAAAGTGCACAAGGCCATCGTGCGACTTAATAGTGAAACAATGGTCATCTTCGAACAATAATCTAATTGCCAATACAATATTACGTCATCTGTACCGAATAACTAGGCGTTGATATTTTCTGAAGAAAACTATTTGACAGATAAGATCATTTTTAGTATTATCTATATCGAAGCTAAAAAAGACAATAATTTAATTTGTCTATTCTAAGATCAGAAATAGAAATAGGGTTTTTAATAACCGGAGACAGCAACATCTGGGTTATAACATGTATAAGAATGGTTTCTATGTAGAGTTTGTGAATCAATTTTTAATCTAATTTCGGTGATAGCAATAGAAGGAGGTACAACTACATTAACATGTCCAATACAAGGCTTGTCTTTCCAATGGAATAAAATGATCAATTATCGTTGGTCTATGCTTCAACAAAGTGCTAAATACGGGAATGTGAATACTGGATATCTGGCTATCTATAATGTTGATCCACATGACAGTGGTAGTTATTTATGTAGAACTGGCAGTCAACAATTACAAATGAATATTGTCTTTAGAGGTACGCAAAGTAAATTAGAAAAGTGCAGTCAAACGAAACCAATAAATGCATATGCATTAAGATGAAACTCGGCAAAAATTTCAGAAAGAATGAGATATAGATTGCTATATTGTGTATGTTGGTTTCCGATCTCAGTGTAATGTGCAAATTTACACAATGTTCTACACATGCAATACAGTGTTCTGATATCCTACATACACAATGTTCTACACATGCAATACAGTGTTCTGATATCCTCCATACACAATGTTCTACACATGCAATACAGTGTTCTGATATCCTCCATACACAATGTTCTACAAATACAATACAGTGTTCTGCTATCCTCCATACACAACGTTCTACACATACAATACAGTGTTCTGATATCTTCCATACACAATGTTCTACACATAAAATATACGTTACAGGTAGGCACATTTATTTGCAGATATTTACACCGTCTATGAGAATCATCTTTTCATCAAGATTTCACCACCTAATCTACCATAACTATGATTCATAGTAAAATTACCACTTAAAGACCTTATCAAGCAATACTTTCCTTGATACTAATATGACCACTAAATGACAGTATTGACCATGACTGTCCTTAATACAAATAGGACATATAAAGAACCTTCTTGACCATGACTGTCCTTAATACAAGTAGGATATATAAAAGACCTTGATTGACCTTATTGACAGTCACTGTCCTTAATACGATTGACTTTATCCACCATGACTGGTCTAATACTAGCATGACCTCTGAATGGCCTAATTGACCATGATTGTCCTTAATGCAAGTAGGACATATAAAATACCTTATCGACCTCGACTTTCTTTAATACAAGTCGGACATATAAAATACCTTATCGACCTTGACTTTCTTTAATACAAGTAGGACATATCAAAGTATTGATCATTTCAGCTGTATAATAAATAGGCGTCTCGTCCAATACGGGTTTTCAATACAATACAGATTCGTACAATATCTTTCCATATTGTACATAGCACTGTATAATGACCTATTATTATTGACCATGACTGTCTTTAATACACATAGGACATATAAAAAACCTTATTGACCATGACTTTCCTTAATACAAATAGGACATATGACAAACCTTATTCACTATGACTTTCCTTAATACAAATAGGACATAAAAGACCTTATTGACCATGCCTGTTCTTAACACAAGTAGGATATATAAAAAACCTTATTCACCATGAATTTCCTTAATACAAATAGGACATATAAAGGAACTTATTGACCATTACTTTCCTTTATACCAATAGGACACATAACAGACCTTATTGAGCATGAATTTGTTTAATGCAAATAGGACATATAAAAAACCTTATTGACCATTACTTTCCTTAATACAAATAGGACATATAAAGGACATCATTGACAATGATTGTCCTTAATGCGAATGACTTTATTCACCATGACTGGTCTTAATACAGGTAGGACGTATAGAAAACCTTATTGATCATGACTTTCATTAATACAAGGACATATAAAATACCTTATTGACCATGACTTTCCTTAATACAAATAGGACATATAAAAGATCTTATTGACAATAACTTTCCTAAAATATAAATCGGACATATAAAAGACCCTATAGACCATGACTGTCCTTAATACAAGTAGGACATATAAAATACCTTATTGACCATGACTTTCCTTAATACAAGTAGGGCATATAAAATACCTTATCGACCTTGACTTTCTTTAATACAAAAGTGACATATAAAAGACCTTATTGACTATGACTGTCCTTAAGACAAGTAGAACATATAAAATATCTGATCGACCTTGACTTTCTTTAATACAAGCAGGACACATAAAATACCTTATCGACCTTGACTTTCTTTAATACAGTAGGACACATAAAATACCTATTCGACCTTGACTTTCTTTAATACAAGTAGGACATATGAAAGTTCGTATTGACCATGACAGTCCTTAATACAAAAGTGACATATAAAAGACCTTATTGACTATGACTGTCCTTAATACAAGTAGGACACATAAAATATCTTATCGACCTTGACTTTCTTTAATACAAGTAGGACATATAAGATATCTTATCGACCTTGACTGTCCTTAATACAAGTAGGACATATAAAATATCTTATCGACCTTGGCTTTCTTTAATACAAGTAGGACACATAGAATACCTTATCGATCTTGACTTTCTTTAATACAAGTAGGACACATAAAATACCTTATCGACCTTGATTTTCCTTAATACAAAGAGGACATATTAAAGCTCGTATTCACAATGGCTTTCCTTAATACAAATAGGACATATAAGACCTTATAAACCATAACTGTCCTTAATACAAGTAGGACATATAAAATATTTAAGACATGTGACCGTACATTATTTGTCCCGTATGGTACAACCTGTGCAGCCTGTGCAATCAGCGCCTATCACCACTGACGTTGTGAGTTCGAACCCCATTCATAGTGAGGTGTACTCGATACAATATTATGCGATAAAGTTCATCAGAGACCAGCGACAGGTCGGTCTTTTACTCCACCAATAAAGTTTACAGTGACGAAATGCCTAAAATATTGTTGAAAGTGGCGTTGAACACCATTAATCAAGCTAAATTAAACAGATATTTAGCAGATATCTTTGGTATTTTATTGAAAATATAAACGTTGTGCTTTAACTAGAAAGACCACAAAGAACTTTGCTCCATAAATGAGTTCTTACAGGCATAACAAACTCGGTAATACATTTGATAGGATGTGATCAACTCAGTTCTTGATATTGATCTTTTGCAATGGATTAATGTGACGTAATCGAACTAGTAGATTGATAGAGGAATGGGAACACTAATAGGAAGGTAGGAAACAAGTATATAATATAATGTAATGTTTACTTTACTGAATGTCTTACAGAGGCACTCGATACAACATTATACGATAAAGTTTATCAGTGACCAGCGACAGGTCGGTCGTTTTCGCCGAGTGCTCCGCCAATAGAACTTACCGTGACGAAATGCCTAAACTATTGTTGGAAAGTGGCGTTGAACACCATAAATCAAACTAAACCATACCGATATTTAACAAATATCTTTGATATTTTATTGAAAATATAAACATTGTGCTTTAACTAGAAAGACCATAAGCAACTTTGCCCCATTCATAGTTTTTACAGATATTGACCACGCTAATGTTTATTTCCTTTTGGTAGACTGAGTCTGGGGTTTGTGGGGAAGCTGGACTCGGTGTACAAAGACCTACGTTGGAGGAACAAGGACACGAAATAAAGCCTGTGATAATCCGTCTCCTGTAAATGGCGGTTCTCCTTGCCTAGGATTGGATAATGAAACTGGTTCATGCTCTACTACCATTTCATGCCCAGGTATGTGTTAGAGTTATATGTGTAAGCATTTACTCACTGTCCTAACATAATCGATTCAACTTATGTATATAATGTAGACTCGACGTCCGTCTAATAGTATAATAAAATATATGCAAATGAGTATTCAAAATGACAGTCTTTACAAGGTAATAAAACAAAAGCATTTGTAATATCAGGTCACGTTTATTTTGTGTGTACAACTTATGTAGCAACAGCAATATCATACTATATGCCGTCCATATTTGTATGGTTATATACGTTCGAAATGGATAACAGTGTCGACAAAAATGCGGATGCTTTTCTGTCTTTAGGAAATATACGCGGATAGTAATAGGTCCACAAAGGAAAAAAGTATATAATATAATATATCCCATACTGAGTTTATATATAAGCCGAAATATGGATTTTATGGTACATCTTTCTCATTTGTACCTGTTGTCCTTTGCGAAACAAGTTGTAATTACATTCACTTTCTGTTTTGATGGGAAATATCAACAAGAGACCACTGGTGTGTACAATGGTTCAAATCATGCAAATAGATCAGATACTGCTGACGATAAACAACAATCAATCACTCAATCGTGTCTTTGTTTTTGTTTATGCTACATTTATGTTATCTGCTTTAAAGAGTATAACTACATGAATCAAAATATGACCATAACAGTATGTAATATTTACTTTACTGAATGTCTTACAGAGGCACTGATGTCTTCACTTGATGCAGGTCTTATTGTTGGTGGTGTTGCAATAATGCTCTTGTTACTGGTTGCCATTGTACTCGTATGCGTTAAAAGGTAAAATTGAAAATTTGAGAATTTTTTATTCATTCTCTCTAAGCTCCTTTTAAATCTCATGGTATTTGAACCGTAGTGAAAGCGGGATGTTTGGCGCTTTAAAACCTGATTCAACCCACCATTTCTTTAGAAATGCCTGTACCAAGTCAAGGTCATTACGGTATTCACAGTTTTCCGGTTGTTGACTGATTTTGTCTGTTTATATCATTACGAGTTTTGACTTTCCCTTTTTAAGATTGTTCGGTGTTCGGTAATTTTGTTATTATGCTTTGGAGGGACACTGTTTCAGCAGGTCGTCGGCATACCAATGGGTACGAATTGTGCCCCTCTTCTAGCCGATTTATTTTTATACTCATATGAGTCGGAGCTTCTTCAAAAGCTTGTAAAAGATAAGAAGATTCATGAGGCTAGAGCCTTTAATTTCACATACAGGTATATTGATGACGTTTTATCTATCAATAATTCTAGATTTGCAGAATTTCTTCCATTGATATATCCTCCAGAGCTGGAAGTTAAAGAGACCACCGATACAGCTTCGTCCGCATCATTTTTGGACTTATACCTCGAATTTGACGACAATGATCAACTCAGTACTAAAATTTATGATAAGCGGGACGACTTCAATTTTAAAATCATAAATTTTCCAAACATGTGCAGCAATATACCAGCTTCTCCTGCATATGGTGTTTGCATCTCGCAATTGATTCGCTATGCAAGGGCCAGTCGCAATTATTCTGATATCCTGAAACGTCATCTTCATCTGAGAAACAGGCTACTGGACCAGGGCTATAAAAAGATTCGCCTTATTCGATCTCTTAAAAAGTTTATATTCCGATACCAATATCTTGTCGAAATATATTCCGTCTCTGCAGAAAAAATTATAAGCGATGCCTTTTCATATAGAGAAAATGTATAAAGATAAAGAAGTCAAGAAAAATGTCAAAAGTATTTTTTTATCAATGTGTGACGTAAAAATATTTTTGACATTTACGACACTGAATATGGTACTGCTTTGACAACTATTTTACCTATTTTTTTCCTGTATTTAAATACTGTTATAGTGACAGCCGGAACCTTTGAACCGTAATGAGAGCGGGAGGTTTGGCACTTTAAAATCTGATTCAACCCACCATTTCTTTAGAAATGCCTGTACCAAGTCAGGGTCATTACGGTTTTCACAGTTTTCCGGTTGTTGACTGATTTTGTCTGTTTATAAAATTATGAGTTTTGACTTTCCCTTTGTAAGATTGTTCGGAGTTCGGTAATTTTGTTATTACCTTTATTCTTGTCAAAAATATCATGCAAAGATTGCAACACATTCAATGCCAATGCAGGTGGTATAACATTAATATTTGCATTTTTAGAGAAATGAATAGAAATGATAGAAATACTTAACCTTGGGAGGAACTCGGGATAACAAATATGACCTGGTGACATCCCTATTAGGTACAGCACAACTCCTCTGAGTGGAGAGTATTTACTGCTAGTGTCTTTACGGGATTTAATCGACCATCCAAATTCAGTAATTCTTCCTTAACCTGTGGCAATCCACACTTTCGGTCATATATATGCCCATATCTTACCATCTGTTTACTTACATGGTTAATTTTTATAAGAATTAATTTGTTTATCCTTTCAGTATTAAATATTACACACAACATGCACACATAATTGTATCTATTAAGTTATATTTCTGCTTTCTGTGTATGTAACTGTTGTTTAGAAGATATACGAATGTTTAGCTTTCTGATATGAAACTTTGTAATTGTTATTAGGAGAAGAAGAACACATCATGTTAAAGAAACAACTGAAGTAATGCATAACAATCTATACAACATTGAAGAAGATGTAACGCCTCGAACAGGTATTGTACCAAATCGTGAACCGTATGTCTTAGTAGATCATGTAAGTGATATACATGGTAAACACTTGACAATTTTTACTTTGCAATACAGCAATATACATTTGTATGTCAAATTTTATGCTTCGTGTTTTCATTGACGGACTATGTTGTCATTCACAATCCTTCATGATATGATATCTTTTTACCGCTGAGGAGTACTACCCCTCCGAAAGGTGTGTCCTCTAGTTTGATGGACAAATCAAACATAGATTTTCGCATGCAAATTCTAAATGTCACGTTCATTGCACAAAAGACACCCTGCAGCGGCCTCTACTCCGTATTAGTATGGTAGAACTGCTCGTTGATGGTCCCTTGGAAGGAACAAATTACTTTCCCTGTGTATCATCACACATTTCAACCTGTAGAAATCAGTGCCATTCCCTTTAGGTCAATTCCGTGCTACCTTTTTACTATGTTATTTATTTCGTTTAAATTGTTCTCCTCATCGATATACTGCTAGTTGAATTTCTGTTGGCTTGACATTAAATAGCAATCAATCTTTTAATTATAATTCTACGAAGCATTTACAGTCTTTGCGAAATTGATGTCAGTTGTTAATAAATTAGTTTATCCCCGGCTTGATAACAATGTCGGCTTTTGATTGGTCGATGACCCGTTGGTGCAAAACCCATGCTACCGCCTGGTAGTTACGTAACGCCACTGGAGGGTCTTTACGTTGCTATTCATTATGTAAAGATGGTGTAAAACGTAAACAATCTCAGAGCGCTTTGCATTCAACATAGAATGGAGAACGGAGGACGTATTTCTTGAGAGAGAAACAAATCAAGCGTCTCAATAAATGCAGAAAAAACAAACAATGCACCAAATTATGTTGAGACATTTAAAGTTCCTACGGTATTGATGGTCATGTTTAGCACTGTAACATTTTGTTGATTCGCGCTACATGAAACGTTAATTTTGTTGTCATGTTGTGTCTTTATAGACATGGTCAATTGCTTGAATGCAATCATTTTAAAATCATTTCTCATTATTGTTTTCACATCAATTCTTCATTTGTTTTATCGTACTATAATACCACCCAAAATATGTACCGCGCATATTTTTTTATCAATAGAATTCTCGATCCTATTACTAGTGACGTCATATCTTCCTACACTTTATCGAAATTCACCCAAATTTTCACATGAGCTATGGCATTTTACTCCGCAAGTACAAAAACGTCATGATTACGTTATGAAAAGAACAAGAAAATCCATTAAAAATCAGTTTTTGTTTTCAAACCGGGGATAACATCGTTATCTACGTGTCTACCCGTGAGCATTTAGATTGTACCACCCTTCAGCACCACTGTACAGCCTTCGGCTTCGCCTCAGGCTCTACAGAAGTGCTTCAGGATGGTACAATCTCAATGCCCACGAATCGACACGATAACTTATAATGTCTCCACGTCAGAACGATGTTCATGTTTGTGTCATTGTATGCATACAACAAGGGTGACATGCATGGATCATTTAAACAAATCGAGCAAATACTGTTTGCTCTTTTCACTCAAATCAAGTCCTTAGCAAATATGTGGCGGTTTAAAACCGATTTGTTGGATTTCCAACACAGACACAAATATAAACAAACAATGAAAGAAGGGTGACATCAGATGTTAAGGAAGGGCAACCATGTTCTGTTTCACTCGTGATACCCGTCGTATTATGTTAAAGGTCCGATGAAATGTCATGGCGGGGAGATTTCAAAAAGGGAGCATCCTCGTTGTCATCTATGACAGAAACATTCCGGAACGGTGAGCATGATAGGAATTACAAACTATGAAATATAAACTGATATATATATATATATATATATATATACATACAACATAAATCTGATGACAAATAGTAGTGAAAATCTGGGATCACTCTTTTTTGTTGGTGGGGTCCTTGTTGATTATCTTGTTAGTTTATTAGTTCTGTAATTTGACTTGTTTATCTTCGCTCTGTGCATTAGTTCTGTAATTTGACTTGTTTATCTTCGGTCTGTGTATTTGTTCTGTAATTTGACTTGTTTATCTTCGCTCTGTGCATTAGTTCTGTAATTTGACTTGTTTATCTTCGTTCTGTGTATTTGTTCTGTAATTTGACTTGTTTATCTTCGGTCTGTGTATTTGTTCTGTAATTTGACTTGTTTATCTTCGCTCTGTGCATTAGTTCTGTAATTTGACTTGTTTATCTTCGCTCTGTGTATTTGTTCTGTAATTTGACTTGTTTATCTTCGGTCTGTGTATTTGTTCTGTAATTTGACTTGTTTATCTTCGCTCTGTGCATTAGTTCTGTAATTTGACTTGTTTATCTTCGCTCTGTGTATTTGTTCTGTCATTTGACTTGTTTATCTTCGGTCTGTGTATTTGTTCTGTCATTCGACTTGTTTATCTTTGTTTTGTGTATTCGTTCTGTCATTTGACTTGCTTATCTTCGCTCTATGTATTTGTTCTGTAATTTTACTTGTTTATCTTCGTTCTGTGTATTTGTTCTGTCATTTGACTTGTTTATCTTCGCTCTGTGTATTTGTTCTGTCATTCGACTTGTTTATCTTCGCTCTGTGTATTTGTTCTGTCATTTGACTTGTTTATCTTCGTTCTGTGTATTTGTTCTGTCATTTGACTTGTTTATCTTCGCTCTGTGTATTTGTTCTGTCATTTGACTTGTTTATCTTCGTTCTGTGTATTTGTTCTGTCATTTGACTTGTTTATCTTCGCTCTGTGTATTTGTTCTGTCATTTGACTTGTTTATCTTCGTTCTGTGTATTTGTTCTGTCATTTGACTTGTTTATCTTCGCTCTGTGTATTTGTTCTGTCATTCGACTTGTTTATCTTCGCTCTGTGTATTTGTTCTGTCATTTGACTTGTTTATCTTCGCTCTGTGTATTTGTTCTGTCATTTGACTTGTTTATCTTCGTTCTGTGTATTTAACTTATTGCTACCTTTGTCTGTTGTTTTCTCTAACATTTGGAATAATTTTTGTTTTCATTTTAAAATGTCAATTGAAAGATCCAGCTGTGGTATTCTTCAATGGAAACGTGCTTTGTAAGGAATCCCGATCGCTTAAATTTATATGTTACCTTAGTATACGCTATTACGCATAACATTGAATTTATACCTGCAGGGCAACGTTAACGGATAATTATATCGTTTTCAGAAGTCAGAGAGGACCAAAAGTACATCAACATCAGCATACCTAATCGGACGCCTTCCACTGACGCTGGTGATGATATAATACCAGCAGCATCAAAAATAAAAATGAGCCCAAGTGAAACTATGATTTATGAAAACATAACAGATATTAATGCTTGTGTTAGCGTGGACGATTTGAAGAGATATATAGGAAGAAAACAAATAAACGAGGGATTGAAAGAAGAATATCAGGTAATTAGTGTTTAACATTTAGATAATTTGCCGAATGAATAAACGCTTTCGAAAACAGACAGGTCAATCATAAATGGACAAGGCAGAGACACAGGTAATATTGGACGCAAGACACAGAATGAAGACATAAAAAATAAAAAGAATAAAAGAATAAACAAGATGAGGAAGGATTCTAAAATCATCATATTAAATTCAATTGCAAAGTAATGTACCATGCATCCTGCCTTTAGCAAACGTTGAGTTTAATTTCCATCGACTGTTGTCATTAAATATCAGAAAATTGCATTATTAATCTTAACATTTGGGATCAATGATACTAGGTAAAAGCTGTATTCCTAGTAAATTGTTTACAGCAAATTTAAGTGTAATAACATCATTATTTGTGTTTAAAAAAAATGTTAAAAAAACATTTGTGTACAAAGAACCTAATGCAATTATAAAGCAGCAACAATATCTACAGAAAACAGTTAAATCATCATGCACATACCTCGCTGGTAGTCAAATGAAAATCGAGAAATTCTATGAAAAGGTGTACTTATACAATCAATTACTAAATAAAGTAATCTTATCAGGTATATAAGTGTATGTTCGGTATATTATCTCAGTAGATAATATGTATATAATAAAACGCAAGGGCTGTGCTAATAGAGTTATTACATAGTCTGTAGGCACGCAAGCTTTCACTTTAAACATATATTATTGTTTATAAAGACAAAAGGATCAGACAAAAGTTACACAACTTAGACAGTCTTCTCCTATTACATAAAGGGGAGGGGATTGTGGGGTTTAACGCTAGCAATATTTCAGTTATATCGTGGCGTTCAGTTTTATTGGTGGACGAACTCGAAGTACCCGGAGAAAAATACCAACCTGTCGCAAGTCACTGATAAACTTTTTCACATAATGTTGTATCGAGTACACTCCGATTGAGTGGCATTCAATCCCACAATGTTAGTGGTGATAGTCACTGATTGCATAAGTAGTTGTAAATCCAACTATCATACGATCATGACCACAACTGTCCTTTCCCATTACATATATTACAAAATTGACAATTGAACATTAAAATATGGAATAACACACATTTATAGTAAATGAAGGCATGAAGAACAAATGTAATAAAGAAACAATTAAACTTGTCATGGAGCCTCATCGACTGTATGATAAAATTATTAATAATCTATTGATGCATGATCGAACAGACCCAAATGTGTACTACGTGGCAATGGGGATATTAAATTTGCAAACATCGTATACAATAGAAGCTGTGACGACTACATTCATGGTTATATATCTTGATTTTATATATATATATATATATAGAGTATACAATTTGGAGCTCAGCATCCAACAACAAAATCACAACTCAAGGAAAACGTCGTGAAGAATAGATATAAAACTACTTTACCATGTAAGTATAAAATGATGAAATATTGTATTACGATTGTTACTTTTTAATGGTATACATAATAAAATAATAATTTGGGAAATGTGTGTATCCTGATAGCTGATTGTCTCAGTTGAGTTTCAGTGCTGATTTGGCCATTTGCTATTGCTTACGTCTTCAATGTTTTGCTATGTCGATGTCGAGTTGAGTAATTTATATACTTTAATAAGCATGTGTTGTTATGTTAGTTCCGTATTGTCAAGTCCGTTACGATTTCCGTATAAACAATGTTCGATGCCTCTCTACCTCCAGTTGTTTGTAGGAGGACTCTCGTCTTCCTTGTGCTGTTTGGTTAATTGCGCATAGTGGTGTCCTACGATTAGACGAATACCATGGATAGTGTTTTATAAGAAGCAGGAACTGTTTACCTTTCGTGAGCACCTGGGATCACCCCCGATTTTTGGTGTAGTCCGTGTTGTTCATCTTTTAAGTTGTCTTTGCTGTTTTTTTTTCTTCTTCATCCTTTGTCTTGTGTGGGCAATGTTGCCAATATCTCTGGATTGTCCATTCTCGATTTCCCTTTGGTTTTTTCTAAAGTTTATTTAGTATTGATATACTTAATGTTAATATTAAAATAAGCCTAAAATGTAATTAAAATAAACAGAGTGTTTAAGAAAAACTCCCATATACAATTTTTAAGTATGCTTAAATATTAAGTTAAATAATAAAAGAAGGCATTATTTTCTTTAAACAGATGATCATTCAAGGGTAATTCTAGAAACAGATCATGGATCAGGAAATTCTGACTATATCAATGCAAATTACATTGACGTGAGTATGACTGGTGTTAAAAGTTTGTCGTGAATGTGTTTTTTTTTCTTGTCGCTGTCAGGAGAAAATATTCAATAAAGCAAAAAAGACAAACTGGTACATGTGATGTCTTTTATATTGGAAAAGGTGTTACTAAAATAGAGGTGTAATAAGAGTTTACAATTATAAATAAGTTAATTTGAATCTGAATGGCATATCTGCCTGGAGCAACATTTGCAATACAGGATAACCTTAGTTGGAATTGTGACGAAGCCATGGTATTCATTCGCTACAGACAAATTCAAATAGTCCAATGAAATAATCGTTATTAAAATCGAGGATTCATCAATTATTTTTGTAAAAATTAAAGTATCAAGAAATATTGGAAATTTGTGAGCATGTTATACTTTGGATTATATTCATAAACCGTTTACTCGTTTATTAAGCGTAAATTGGGCCAAACCAGGTTATATAGTATACCTTGTTCAAAAATTGAAAATATTCCTTAGATAATTAAAGCAGGGAATTATAATTATTAAAGTAAACATATATTTCTTGTGTATAAAACTGTAATAATGAGAACGGTCTTATCAGATAACTTGATTTTCCTTTCAGGGTTTTGAAAAAGACAAATGTTACATCGCATCTCAAGGTAGTTATACACTGTTAGTGGAATAATATCATGTGCTCTAGATACCATATGTTTTGGGAATTTATATATCTAAGTATAAAGTTCACCACTGACATCTTTTACTATTATCTCCCTTCTAATTCATAGATCGACTTTTCCTAGAAACGAAATGGATAAAAGCGTAGCTATCGAATTTAGTGCGCACGACGCGCACGCTCATGGCCAAAAGATTGGAAAACCAACCAAGGGCATCAATGTCTGAGGAAGAAGAACTCATGGTCAAAAGATTGGAAAGCAAACAGTTTTAAAATCTTTGGGAGCAAGTAAACTAAAGTGACTAAACATGACACCAACCATCGGCTACGGGCATCTATGTCTGAGGGAGAAGAACCTTATCTTTATTAATGATTAGGAACTGTCAATTTCAATAATAGATATATTAAATAACCCATGTCAGTGCCGAAACACCGACAACTGTGCCGATGATACCTTCGGGAACTAATAGTCCGCCAGCAGAGGTATCGAACCATGATATATCAATAACGCTTTTGTTCACATTGTGGTAGCTACAATTTTTTTGCATGATATCTTCATATACATTATTATCATTTTATCATAAAATGTCGGAATATTTCGAATAATGGAAAACGGAAGACTATATATATATTACATTAGGTAACGTTTGTACTGCTGCCTCTAAAAGCAAAAAAATATTACAAAAATTAATGATGTGTTAATTCATATATAATTGAAATAAATCACTTATTAATCGGCTATTCATTTGACTGTTCTGTCAGGGTCCGTCGTGGTTGGGATTGTATGGTGGTTGGATCTACAACTACCTATGCAATCGGTGCCTATCACCACTAAAGTTGTGAGTTTGAATCCCGCTCAGGCAAGGTGTACTCGATACACCATTATGTGTAAAGAAGCTTGTTTGTGAGAGGCCGGTGGTTTTTCCACCAATCAATAAACGCTGACCGCCACAATATAGCTGAAGTATTGTTGAAAGTGGCGTTAAACACCTTATAACCCTAATCCTAGCCCTGTATTGAATTGTATTACATTATAATATTTTACAGGTCCGATAAAGATTACTATTTCAGACCATTGGAGAATGATTTGGCAGAAGAACGTAAAGAAGATTGTTATGTTGACAAATCTAGAAGAATCAGGAAAGGTTATTAATTTATACTTTTTAGTTCAATTTCTATATTTTCTTTACAATTTTGTTTACCTTTCTTGGGCCGTCGTGGTCGCGATCGTCAGGTAATTGGATATACAACTACATTGGCAATCAGTACCTATCACCACTGAAGTTGTGAGTTCGAATCCCGCTCATGGCGGAGTGTACTCGATACAACATTATGTGATCAAGTTTATCAGTGACTTGCGACAGGTCAGTGGTTTTCTCCGGGTACTCCGGTATCCTCCACCAATAAAACTGACCGCCACGATATAACTGAGATATTGTGGAAATTGATGTTAAGCACCATAATTCAATCTTGTTTTACTTTTGTGTGTAAAAGGTCAAATGTTTTTTGATCTGTTTCTATCAGTTATGCTCTTTATAGGTATATGCTTTGCTTTAAATATCTAATCAAGAATAAATGATTAGTGATATTGTTGCATATTAATCGATACTAGATGTTAATTATGTTTAGATATCTAATTTTAATCACTGGATCGATATCTCTGCTGGTGGACTATTAGTCCAAGAAGATATGATCCACCCAATAGTCAATGTTTCCCCACATGCATTGTTTATCAGATATTTATATATTACTGAAATTTACAATTTCTAAATAATGTAATTATTATTAAAACTAAGCTTTAGGGCTTTGGTTTTTTAAATTATTTTGATTTCAATTGTTTTTACTTTGAGTGTACCTGATGACGATTATTCCAGAAAACGTCACGCGCACTAAATGTGATATCTACGTTATTATTAGATACTCTATGGTTTCATATGGTTAGTGTAAGGGTTATGGTGTTTAACGCCACTTCGGCATTATACCTCACAACGTTAGTGCTGATAGACACTGATTGCATAGATAGTTTGTAAATCCAAATATTTTACGATCACGACCACAACGGCCCCTCGTATGGGTTTATTCCACTCTATATGCAGTAAATATATTAAAAACATGATGATCCTGACAAAGATTATGTCTGCAGTAAAAGAGGGACAACAGAAATATTGTGAAACTGTTTACTCGCGTAGTGGCATAAATGACGTGTGGATTTTGGAAAACTCTAAAGATATTTATATAACCTTAAATCAAGATCTTTCTCTCATGTATCCTCCATCAAAACTTTTGATTTTTCAACCCTGTATACCACCCAACCGCATGACAAATTAAAAACCTGCTTAAAAGAAACCATTCACAAAGCTTTCAGTCATAAAAACGATGGCTCAAAATTTGTTGTATTAAGCTACAATTTCACATATTTTTCAAACACATTTCAAAAAGGTAAAACATGCTATTCCGAGGAGCAAGTGATTAGTATGCTGGAGTTCCTCATCGATAACATATTTGTCTCCTTTGGAGGAGCACTGTTTCAGCAGATCGACGGCATACCATTGGGTACGAATTGTACCCCTCTTCTAGCAGATTTATTTTTATACTCATATGAGTCGGAGTTTCTTCAATATCTTGTAAAAGATAAGAAAATTCATGAAGCTATATCCTTTAATTTCACATACAGGTATATTGATGCCGTTTTATCTATCAATAATCCTAGATTTGCAGAATTTCTTCCATTGATATATCCTCCAGAGCTGGAAGTTAGAGAAACCACAGATACAGCTTCTTCCGCATCATCCTTGGACTTATACCTCGAATTTGACGACAGTGATCAACTCAGTACTAAAATTTATGATAAACGGGATGACTTCAATTTTAAAATCATAAATTTTCCAAATATGTGCAGCAATATACCAGCTTCTCCTGCAAATGGTGTTTACATGTCGCAATTGATTCGTTATGCAAGGAGCAGTCGCAATTATTCTGATTTCTTGAAACGTCATCTTTATCTGAGAAACAGGCTATTGGACCAGGGCAATAAAAAGATTCGCCTTATCTCTTATAAAATTTATATTCCGATACCAAGATATTGTCGTAAAATATTCTGTCTCTGCAGACGATAATGAACGATGGATTTTCATAAAGTCAATATGAAAATTTATAAAGATAATGATTAAGTAATCGTGGTTTAGACATGACGTCATTTAACATCTCATTTGAAATCAAATTGTGTAAGAAGATTACCGTTTAGTTAAACCGTTCTGCAGAGACGACAATAAACGATGGATTTTCATAAAGTACTGCTCTGACTACTATTATACCTAATTTGTCCCATTATTGTTAAAAATGCTGTTAAGGTGACAACCGGAACCTTTTAACCGTAATGGAAACGGGAGGTTTGGCGCCGTAAAATCTGATTCAACCCACCAATTCTTTGGAAATGCCTGTACCATATCAGGGCCATTGCGGTTTTCACAGTTTTCCGGTTCTTGATTGATTTTGTCTGTTTGTTGACATATGAGTTTTGCCTTTCCCTTTGAAAGATTACTCGGTGTTCGGTAATTTTGTTATTACCCTTATTTGTAGGTATTTTTACTTTTTAAGTTTTATATCTATTTAGGCTAAATGTGATAGATACTGGCCAGTTGGTGGTAAACCAATGACATATGGAAGCCTAGTCCTGACACTAGTGACAGAAAAAGAAAGAGCAGCTTATGTAACAAGGGAAATATCTGTTATGAACAAAAAGGTTGGATTTGTATTACATAATTGTTTTTTTCTAATTCTGTATTTGATCAAAAACAAAACAAACGAAGATCTCCTTACTTAATCTTCATGAACCAAAGCTTCAACAAATGAGGGTTATTTCCAATCCCGAATCTGAAATCAACATAGAAATATGTCAAAAATATATGTGTTTATTGGGAATTTGCTTTTGGTAGGTTATTTGCATTTGAAACCAACACGATAAACATGGTCATATGTACCCTGTATTTGAATTTAGAAAGGGGAATTTCTAGTCGAACTCCTGAATTAGTTACGTGTCTAACAATATTTCACTTATATCCTTCCAGTCAGTTTATTTGTAGGGAAAACCGTAGTACTTGGGTAGTAACCACCCGGCTGCCACAGGTCACTGGCAAGGCTATTGTCCACACAACTAAATCTAGTATGATCCGCCACGGGCGACAATCAAATTCCCAAGTGGTATTATAGGTAGGTGTTGATTGATATATAGGTAGATGTACATCTAACTACCTACCATACAAATAATGTTCTGTTGATCAGCCGATTTTGAAAGACCCATTAACCGTTATGTTAATGTAAATGTGTATTTTGGTTATTCTATGTCACATATAAAACAAAAGCTGTACAAAATGACATACACAGATGGCTAGCATGTATACGCCCTGCCATCGTCTTTTCCCCAGTGTTCCTTATATCCTTATATCAATTCACAACGAGAACACATGTACTTGTATATGCAATTATTACAATATGATTATTTGCATTTAATCTACCGCAATCTAGACAAAAGAGGAGAGAGTTGTAACCCAGCACCACTTTACAGCTTGGCCAGATTATGGAACACCTGATCCACTGTATCTAGTACTATTTCACAGACATGTCACGACAGACCATAATCCAACGGAAAATAATCCACTTCTGGTTCACTGCAGGTAAGCATGTAGTATTTAATTTCAAATTACATCGACACCCAATATGATTTTTTATTATGCCGTACAAAATTCAATTGTATTACTCATAGAAACCTATTGTATCCCGTTCTTTTGATCGTAATGAATCATGTCTGTTGTGTTCCATGGAATAGCGAGTAGCGCAATATTAATGTATGTCAAAGCCATTACAGTATGCTTTGGATGCCACATATTTGTCCTTACGTGTGGTGAATTGTGTATTAGGATAATAACAAAATTACCGAACTCCGAACAATCTTACAAAGGGAAAGTCAAAACTCATAAGTATATAAACAGACAAAATCAGTCAACAACCGGAAAACTGTGAAAACCGTAATGACTCTGACTTGGTACAGGCATTTCTAAAGAAATGGTGGGTTGAATCAGATTCTCATTATATTTTAGGTTACAATTATAATATGCATAAGCCAGCCCAATGAATAAAGTATAAAACATTGAATTTTAAGTAATTTCTGATGAAAGTATTTACTTAAGGTAATTGGTAAGAAAATGACATGTCAAATTCAGAAAAAAATCATTAATTGTACAACTATACTCGATCTTTAGTTTTCTGTGTAGTGTTTTGTAGATCGTTGTTTATCTTTTTGGTTTATTTTCTTTTAACTATTGTGTTTTCTGTCTTCCAATTTACAGATTCTGATCACACTTTTCGAATCTTCAAAGTCTTCTTCCTATAAAGCTATTTGCAGTATTTGAGTTCTTGATATCAGTGATAATAGAAATTAAACGAATGAGTCCGTTGTGACAAATATAGGTCAACAACTTCAACAATACCAACAAAACTAACAACTACCTCTCACCACAAATCATTGATCATAAAAAGACCTCGGCTTGTGCTGATGCAAATTTATATCCTTGTATAGAACCGACCGACCCGAACACAGGTTAATTTGATCCAAGTTCTCCACCCCCTTATAACTATATATCCAACGATAACATAGATATAAAGAAACAATTATTATAAAATCTGCACTTCCACACTCAAACAAACCACATAATATAGCAGGAAGTGAACGACATAATCAACATCATCAGTGCAATAGCAGAGTCATTGAATGTTCCATACTTAAAATATTGTAAAAATATTGTACTGATTCGCATCCACTCAAAGGGACCACACAATATAAAAATCGTTGAAATACATTATAGACATCATCAGTACAATAAGTCACTGAATGTTCGTGCACTTAGCATATTATGTATATATTACAGTGCTGGCATTGGTAGAACCGGTACATACATTGCACTAGATGCTTTCTTGGAGGAAGGACGTACCACTGGCTATGTTAATATTGCCAAGTTTCTAATGAAAATGAGATACAATCGTATGAATATGATCCAGACTCCTGTAAGTGAAAATATATATTTGTCGAACGTGTCATACGAATATATTAATGTTACTTTGACTGCTTCAAATTACGTTGGGGTCGTCGTGATCGTATGATATTTGGATTTACAACTACCTATGTAATCAGTGTCTATCACCACTAACGTAGTGAGTTATATTCCCGCTCAGGCGATGTGTACTCGATACAACATTGTGTGATAAAGTTTATCAGTGACTTGCGACAGGTGGGTGATTTTCTCCAGGTTCTCCGGTTTCCTCCACCAAGAACATTTACCGCCACGATATAACTGAAGTATTGTTGCAAGCGGTGTTACACACCATAACCTAACTGCACCTCAAATTACACCGAATATTGAAATAAGTCATGGAGTTTGTGTAATGAATCAACATATATTTTTACAGCACCAATACGTCTGTCTACATTACGTTTTACTTGAAGCATTTACCATGATGGACACCAGTATACGGAAAGAGAAGTTCAATGAAGTATGGATGGATATCCAGTCAGACAAACGTCCCATTAATCAGCAAAGGATTAACGAAGAATTTAAGGTACGGAATCTAAGGAGCAGTAAATAACTTATCATGCGGTTTGTAACTAGAGAAACACGACGGGTGCCACTAATGGAGCAGGAAGTGCTTATCCTTCCAGAGCACCTGCGTTCACTCCCGGTGTTAAGTTGGGCTCGTGTTATTCGATCTATTGTTTACTGTGTATTGATTTGTAGATCGTTGTTTGTCCTTTTGCGCTGTTGACTGGCCTTCTTTGATTTACGGATTCACCACCCTTGTTGTCTTCAAACTCTTCGTAGACGTTGTTGGAAATGCCTAAAATTTGATATTTCACTTACCATGATGCATATTCAAATGTTAATTTATCCAGAAGCGGTTTTTCACGATAGCTATACTGTTTTAGTATAAGAGATTATAATTTTATTTATGGTACGATATATTTCCCACTTAATCAATAGACGTTAGAGATTACTGAAGGGGCAATCAAAAAAGGACAATCCAGAGAAAACGGCACCACAGGGTACACAATACGAAGAAAAGCAAAACAAAAACACAACACACTATGTGTCGGACACCACTATAGGCAAAAACACATAAATAAAGTAAATAAGACACGAGCCCTCCTAACATCTCATATTTTATGCAATCATTTTTAGATGTTGGAAGCCAAGAAATCTGAGCACGAATCGCCGGAATATATAGCAGCCATGAGCACCGAGAACATCAATAAAAACAGAGATCGAAATAGTGTTGTCAGTTAGTATTATTAGATTAATAAGAAGTGTTGTATTGCTCTCATTGGTCTGTGAATAATGCTTCATATATGCACAACGCGATGTGATTTATCTGGTAAATAGTTTTACTTTAGGTACCAGTCGAGCATACCTCGTGGTGTGCTGTGTGAACATACTCCTAATACTGTTCATTAGTAAAAGGGTATATTTCATTGTAGATAATGTTAGTATATGATACACTACAATGGTCTAATATCTGTGATAAGCAAATGTAAATTGCAATTATATCCCATAGACCCTGTATGTTTACTAAATACAGCATTTGAATATCTACTGACATTTCATAGACATACATTACTGATATGTTCTTTAGTATTTGACATTCTGACCACAAATAGAGAGAAAACAAAAATGGAGAAAAACGTGGAATTGTTTCCTCCTTTCTTCTTGAATTGTTATACCATTGTATTTTGGATTATGAGAATAAAGATTATATATATAAATGAGCCATTCACGAGGTTCATTTAAATAAAAAACCACTAATACAAGTTAAAACAACGACATAAGATGACCGAGAAGATTAGGGTTATGGTGTTTAATGCCACTTTCAACAAAATTTCAGTTATATTGTGGCGGTCAGTTTTATTGTTGGAGGAAACCACCGACTCGCCGTACGTCACTGACAAATTGTATTACATAATGTTGTATCGCCTGAGTGATATTCGTAATTACAACGTTAGAAGTGCTATTCACTGATAGCATAGGTAGTTGTACATCCAACTACCATGCGATCACGACCACAACGGATAATATAAATATGTATAAGAAAAAGAAAATGCAGTACACAAGTGTATGGTTTTTCAGCATCATTTTTCACAGGTTCATTACACTCTGATTAATTTAAGTGGACTCCTTCGAAAATATAACAATCACATTGATTTACGTTTTCGTATTGCCAACTTTTCTTTACAGAGGACAGTACAAGGCTGTACCTTACAACGTTTGAGAAAGGAAGATCGAACTTTATTAATGCAGTTCAGGTTCCTGTATGTAAACTTACAGTAACATTTCTATATCAGTTTTATATATTGTATATTTACATTTAATTAGTATATTCATCAATGCTATGTTTGTTCTTGAATCTTGATTAAATATATGACTTAAAGTAGACCACACCAGTGGTGTAATGGTCAGCATGATCGCCTTGTGTGCCGTAGGTCATGAGTTCGAGTCCCGGTCGGGTATGACCAAAAACAATAAAAATGTTATATGTTGCTTCAACGCTAAACACCTGGCAATAAGGAGCAAAGACGGGTTGGCTCAGAATCAGAAAAATGTGTCCGAGTGAAGCGACATGTCTACCAATGGACTGTTGTTTCAGTGAGCTAGCACTATAAAATCTCACCACAACAAGTTGTTCTAGTACAAAGCGGGCTTCATCATCATAGCTGAAAAGATATTTCCATCCATTATACTTTATGCAAATTACTTTTGCTAATCCATTAAAGTCATTGGTCTAGAGCCATGTGGTATTTTTCAATAGTTTTAGTAAACACCGCCTTTCTTAGCAACAGGTGGTATTGTACGCATAGCAACGACAATACCACCTGCTGAGACCGAAGTTTGCCGAACACCGAAAAATACAACCTGTTCCGACCTAGTTTTACCGATTATTAAAATGTTGAAATATACTTGTATTTATTAATGATATACCGATATTATTTGCTTAAGAATGATAATAGGCATTTCGTACAATAAAAAAACATGCTGTCTTTAGTTGAGGATGTTATGTTAGATTACCACACTCAGAAAACAAATATCACCCTCGATTTATCTCGGGTGATTTTTTTTCGTCGTGTGGTAATCTTCCATAACACCCTCAACTAAAGGCAGCATGTTCATAATATCATTTTAAGACTTTCAACGTTTTGTTTTCATGTTTCTGGTGATACTGAGAAATGAATGAGAACAAACTGAGAATAGCTTTGAAAAATTTGAGCATAAATAAATCATTCCAGCTATATTGTTTACTGTAAAGGAGATGATTGTGTAACTTAGTCACGATAATTTTGATAAATGGTGGAACTTTTTGAAAGAATGAATATCAAGTTCGGTATTAGAGATTTTCTCTTTCACCGTTTCCTTTGAATATTGAACCACTGGTATTTTAATGGATTCCGAGCATTATCGGTATGAAGCATTTGCAATTTAAATTAACAAATTATTATTTTCATATCTATCACATATATTGATAAGAACCCCGTGATTTTTCCGTGATTATTTATTAAATCATATTTATGATAGCTCCAATCGTCAATAAACGTTTGAGAATATCGAAAGGACAATCAATCAAAAATGCTCATTCCAGAGAAACACAAAACACAAAAACAAAGAAAACAAAACAGGATACAATGTGTGTTGGACACCACGATACACAAACAAACAAACATAAATAACACAAATAAGACATGAACCCTCCTATTAACAACTGGAGGTAGCGGTAACGCAGAACATAACATCGTTTTTAATCTGTCAGTTGGATAGCTAGAATACAATTTATCTGGAGTTTAACTAATGTTATTAAAATTATTTAAACTATTTCAGTCATACACAACATTTGTGGGATATCTAGCAACACAGTTACCACTGCCTGATACTAAAGTGGATTTCTGGACCATGATTAAAGATCACAGCTCTTCAACGATTGTCTTAATCCTGAATGATCAAAAAGAGGTACACAATAACATGAAATTAAAATAACATACATATACACTGAATTTTTGTGAAGATTTTCGATTTTTTAACAGAATGTTTTGATAATATGGGGATTGGTTTATAAACGATTAAGCAATATCTTAGTATATGATTGCGCTCAGTTTCATTGGTTAAGTACAGTGAGAAAACTACTTACCTTTCGAATGTAACTCACATAGATTTTATCGAATATACTTCACCACCTGAAGGAACTTAGCTTTCTCTACTTTACGGATAATTGTCAGTGATTGCATATGTAGATGTAAATCCAACAAACATACGATTATGTCGATAACGATCCCAGTCGTCTCTTCTAGCTTAAGAATTTGGCATAATATGTTGTGGTTGTTTATGATTTTGAACCTAAAATGTCCCTTTTGAAATATTTTGAAGATATCCAGAAAAATCTGAAGATACCAAAAATGTAAATCGAATCCGCAAGTCGAAGAGGTACATACAATACATTGGCCCAAGAAAAAGACCAAGCGAAACCCACAAAATTTACGAATTGTATTTTATTCATGTCAATTAATTGATACATTAAAAAGCATTAAGAAGAGTTTGAAAATACCAAAGGTGTAATCAGAATCCGTAAATCGAAGGACAGACAACACAATGGACAAAAGAAAAAGAGGCAAAAGGACAAACAACGACCTCCAAAACACACACATCAAACTAAAGATCGAGTTTATACTTTGATTGTATGGAAATATGCATCTTGCTATGCTATATGATAAACGTATTTAGTAGGCTTCCTTTTATATTTATATATATATGTATATCTTGCAAGGCTGATCTGGTTTATACAGCAACGACAGATTCCTTTACTTGTGGTCAATTTACCATGAAAATTACAAAACGAGACCAAGGAGAATTTGACATTACAGAGGCAACACTGATTATGTCAAAGAAGGTGAAATATAAAGTATAAACTTCTATGAAATATAAAAAAAGGATATATTTCTAAGCATTTTTATTAAATATATTTACTAACAAATGCACCATTTCGTGTTTTATTTTTATACGAAATAATGCTTGCATGGTGTTTGTGTTATAGATGACGACAATAACAATCACGTGAAATTCTCTCGGACAGCAGAACATTTTGATTTAATGACAGTCGTCTCCTATCATCCAATGAATATTTAAAGTAGAATGATGATTTGCTAGCAATCAATGAATTCTGTGTTTCTTTCTTTATATCAGACACTCAGTTTGTAAAATCTGCATCATATGTTTTAATCCTCGTTTCATTGGGAGATACCCTAATTTTATGATGTAATAATCAATGCATTGGGAGATACCATAACCTATATTTTAATTATCAGTTCACTGGAGGATAATCATATTTGCGTTGCAATAGTGAAATCATAAGGAAATACACTAATTGCATTGGAATCAAAATACATGATTCAAATTTTATCATTTGACATTTGCTGAAATATTTATTTTATTTGAAATACATTGCAGGACGATAAACCAAAAGAAATAGCTATATACCAGACCGTATGTGAAAACATGCCAGATCCTAACGTTTTGTGTAGACTAGTGGATTTAATATCTACAAGAATCAGTATGTCTCCTGATCCAGTTACTGTTGTCAGCAGGTGGGTAGATACACACAATGCCTTTACTTTACAACATATCGACAAGTAGCAGTGTATATAATGATCCATACACACGAGAATCGAATTTTGTATGAACATTTGACGAATATGCTACATGTATATGAACACATCAATACACAGAAAAGTCCAACGTTTGATTCTAATGTACATTTTTGAGTCTTGTTTCTGGGCTTTAGTATACAAATAAAATTCGCAATGGCATCATAAATCAGATTCATAACATAATCACGTAATGGAGTATTATATTGTCATGTGAAAGGAAATCATTTGAAATAGGCATGACAAGTGATATTCGCGAATGAAATGTCCACTGTTGTAGTTATTACGAAAATCTAGGAATAAGGTGATATGATCATTGATATAAATTGCATAGCACCAACTGGATTTCCGTACCTCAATTACACGCTACCGGTGACTGACATGATAAAACCCAAGTCAAAATTGCGCTTTTTCTAAGGTATCGCATCAGCTTCAAGCTATGAGGAGGTTCCAGTTAACCATTTCGAGCACCAGATCCTACAGACGGTTTTTATAGGTGCTGGAGTTGTCCGATTATTTGTTGTTTTTCTTTTGTACTCCTCTAATTTTCCCCAGAATTCTGTTTTAACGACTCTCGCAACACATGAGTTTTGGCCCCAAACCAGCATATAAGAAACATGCAAAATCGCTACTCTGATTGGTTTGACATCACACGTGAATTACTATAATCCAACCCTGACACATACCACGGTAGGAAAATGATATAGCTCTAGTATCATATGGAAATCTACTTGTATTATACTGTCTCCATTAGATTCATATTAACCAGTTTGTTTATGTCTTCATCAGTAATGGTGCAAAGAATTGTGGGTTGTTCTGTACATTTACCAATGCAGTATCCAGTATGAAGATCGATGAGACAGCAGATATCTTCCAGCTTGTACGGCTTCTGCAGTTAAGACGTCCTGAGTTTTTTGCAGACTTTGTAAGTACAAAAGTATGAATCTATATTAAACATGATGGTATGATTTGTTACTACTCTAATGATAGTTCTCTTATGATAGAGTCATCATTTTTGGAATCCAGTTAATTTAAATACGCCATTCTTGTATACGATTTTGTACTAATTTGAAGAAATTGAAAATAAGGAGTTGCCTACTATCTATATCTTTGTCTATTTTTTTCATTCTTAGCCATTTTATGGAAATAACGTTGAAATAACGATGGTCCACAATTCAGCCAATAGAAACAAAACAAACAACCACCTTTCACCTTAAATCAATGAACAGAAGAAAATCCACCTCATCCAGGTCCTGGTTTGAGCCAGACACAACGATGTGGCAGGTTACAACCTGAATATATTTTACTTTTTCACCTTTTAGAATCCTCTCTGTTACAGATGATCAAAGATGTATCCAGACATGCGTCGTGCACACTAAATTTGATATATACGTTTGTATTCTGAATGATGTAAGATTCCTGTCCTTTGACATGGTTCATCGTTGTATCTTATACAAGAGTAACACGACGGATGCCACAAGAGGCACAATAATATTTATGCTTTCTGTCAAGCATATCTTATTGAATATTTTGATACAATGGAAATTTGCTACATTGGCTAAACTTAAATTTAAAACTATGTTGTTTTCATTACAGGAGGAATATCGCCTTTGTTATGAAGCTTTGAATATCTACATAGCATCTTCAAATGTGTATGCCAACTTATAGCTCAGTACCAACGATATATGATATGAAATAACAGATATATGATAGATTGTACTTACTCACTTTTTCTGGAGACGATTGCACTTTTTTACAAACTGGAAACTCCCTTCCAATCGATAGTTACATTTATTTTCTGGAAATCATACACAGTATAGTGATTATTTTATCATAAAGAATGGTCAGTTGAGAAATGTGAACTTCCTTACTGCATAAAGTACATTACACAATTCCTTTTGTTCGAAAAATGCATCTATCAATAATTTTAAATGACAAAGCAAAAAGAATGCAAATATATTAAAAAAATGATGCACAGAAGCTGCAGTGACATGAGCTGCCATTCGAGAGTTTATTAAACCCTTACATTGATTGAAAGATGCTTCTTTTTTGAAGTGGTCTGACAGTTCATTCCAAGATAATGTATATATTGAGGTTTTTCCTTATTTATGATTTAAATGATTGAATAGCTATTGTACTGATGCCTCTAATTTTTAAAGCAGGTGATTTTGAAATAGCCAAAAGTTCCTCATATGTAGAATGGTTTCCATTATATATATAACATTTATTGCTTTTTCTTGAATGTTTTCCATATTTTTAGTATTAGATTCATAGCAAAAATGCAAAATTACAGGGCATTAGCTAAATTTTGATAGAGTAAATGAGTGATATGTAGTTAAATTGGTGTACTCGATACAACATTATGTGATAATGTTTTTCAGTGCCTTGTGGCAGGTCGATGGTTTTCTATGTGTACTCGGTTTCTTCCACCAATAAAACTAACCGCCACAATATAGCTAAAATATTATTGAAAGTGGCGTTAAACACCATAACCGTAACCCTATAGTTAATTTTCCCAATCTATAATGATAATATATTGCTATTCTTCCTAATTGTTTACGTTATCTGTGCTTGTTTCCTATAATGGTGTCCTACACATACTGTGTTCTGTTTTTGCTTTGTTTGTCTTCGTCTTGTGTACCCTATGTTGTCAGTTTCTATGGAATGTCCATTTTTTATTGTCCCTTCGGTATTCTCGGTTTATTTCGTATTTAAATATTTTCCCATTCTTTTTAATACAATATTAAAATGTAACATATAATTGTAATCTGTTCGTGTATATTGTTATGAATAGTTATTCTATAATAGGAACAACATAGCTGTATTGTTTTATGTTTGAAATATATACTTATAATTAAAATTGTATAATACTTTCTTTTTCATGAACATTATTTTATTTTATATTTATATTTTGATGTAAACATTATATTACATGTATTTGTTGAATGGAATAGAGTACAATTCATGCAACATTATATGATAAAGGTTGTCAGTGACTTGCATCAGATCGGTGGTTTTCTCCGCGTAATCCGGTTTCCTCCACCAATAAAACTGACCACTACGATACAACTTAAGCATTGTTGAACGTGGCGTTAAACACAAGAACACTAATCATGACAATTCATACTGTAAATGGCAAAAATTATGTTGAATGGTTCAAATATTTTATAAAACACATACCAGAAGTAATAATTTGTATTGAAGTGTTTCACATTGTCACTATTTTGAACTTCAGTTATTACCTCTGAATGTTTTGCATAGGGTCAGCTATGTGGTCGATGCATGAATATTGTGCGGCTATCATGCGACTGTCGTGCAATCATTACTTACTACAGTTGGAATTACCAAGATTAAAGTTGACATTTTGAAAAATAAAAAATAAAAAATAAAACTTTTGGCCCCAGTACACTTTCGTAATATTGAGTATTAATGTGTTTTTTTTCATACTTTATGCAAATTTCTTTAAAAATCCAGTATGTTTTATTAGACAGACGGCATGCGTTAATTTCCCATAATTTCTATATACTCCACCCATACTTAGCAACATGTTATAATTTCGACGTAAATATCACCCATACATAGCGACATGTTGCTGTGTGTGAAATTAGCACCCGCTGTGACCGAAGTTTGCCAAACCGGAATAAAATAACATCCGAGGTTTTCCGATTCGTCACACTGTTTCCGCCATTACTGTACCAGACGACAATTTCTTTTGAAATTTTAGAGAAAACGTTAATGTTCTGAAGAATTCTATGTTGAAAATGTCAAATTCTATCTTCATTGATTGAAAACTTACTAAATATTAAAACCTATACTGTCATATATGGCATGCAAATTTCTCATTTGTAGTGCAACAAATCAGACATAAATTTAAAATCCAAAAAGTAGATAAAATGGAAGAAAAATGTCAAAGAAATTCCTACCTGTCATTCCGTGTGACGTAGATATGATCTGAGTTCCCGATAGCATCTGTTGTCCAGATAGCCGGTTGTAGGGTGTGATTGCAGAGATAGATGTTAACCCGACGAGCATTCGATTGTGATAGCGGCGATACCTGACATATCTGTCATCAATTACGTTGAAGGAAATGGATATTTGGGCTTTGACAATAACCTGGTAAACTATCGGCTCTCTTTAATACAACTTCTGTGTCACAACGATTAAGTAAATTATGCATAATATCTAAATTATAGCTTTCTGAGCTATAACGTTGTTACCCCGATTATAGTTGATGGTTGGAATTTTGTCCAGGGGTCAGACCTATAATCCGACAGCCCGATAGTTCGGCAGTCCAGTAGTCCGACAGTGCGTTAGTCCGATAGTCCGATAATCAGACATTTAATAGCTAATCTAGGAAAATAAAATATAAGTTCTCATTAGAAATATTCGCCTAGTTTTGCGCATTGTGAAAGCAAGATCCGTCGTCAACATGGTGCTACAAGATTCTTCTGTGGTTTACTGAAGTGCCTATTAAAAAATATTCGTAAGATTAACTTTTTTGTTGTATGTGTTCAAATGAAAGAAGAGTATATAATTACGTTAATACAACATTTCTTGAATTCAATTGGTGACCGCTCGATAGTCCGAAGATCCGTTAGTCCGAAGGTCCGTAAGTCCATTCAATTGTGTAGAATCAATATAAAGATCATATTTAGCGTAACATAACTCACATTTGCAATTCAAGATGGGGGCGTTTAGACCTTTCGTTAGGAAATTAAAAAACCCAGTTAAAATCGACCATAACATCGGCAAAATTTAGGCTAAACCCCTTTCAAAATATGTGGATCCGCACCTGATTCGCAGGAAGTACATGATTCACTTTATTAACATTGATAAAGTCGCAAATTTTGAATTCGGAAATATTCTGAAAACTTAAGCATTTCAATTTTCCCCTTCTTAGATTCCACGCGGAATGAAAACATCACTTAACTTTGTCTTCTTGTTCACAAGGGAGAATATTGAAGCGCAGTCAGGCTTACACAGATTTTAATAACATATATGTATATGCTATCTGGATGTGAATTGATTAATACCGAACATATCAACCTACCGAACCAGAATATGAAGCTTGGTGGCGAGTGAGCGAAGCAAACGAGTCACGAACTTCATATTCTGTCGATCAGGCTGATATTGTTCAGTATCAATCATATTCACATTCAGATGACATGCTTATCATCCTTAAATCAAACCTAAACACAGAACATCTATATTTGTATTTTGGCGGGAAAAATCACATGATTAAGCGAAATCACAAAGTGTACACACAATATATTACACTAATAGTTTTAGATCGCATTGTATTGTAATTGGTCATTTGTTGACGAAACGCCGCAAATCTTTTGTGTTAGAAAACAATCGTCACTGGAGGAAGATTCGTGCACAGCTCTCAACTGGTGTGGATAGAAATTGAAAACATTAGAAGTTATATGAACTCATTGCAGAGATAGATGTTAACCCGACGAGCAGTCGATTATGATAGCGGCGATCCCTGACATTTCTCTCATCAATTACGTTGAAGGAAATGGATATTATGGTTTAGATAATAACATGGTAAACTATCGGCTCTATTTAATACAACTTCTGTATCACAACGATTAAGTAAAGTATGCATAATGTTCAAAATCATAGCTTTCTGTGTTATAACGCTCTTGCCCCGATTATATGTGATGGTTGGTATTTTGTCCAGGGTTCAGACCTATAATCCGACAGCCCGATAGTCCGACGGCCCAGTAGTCCGACAGTCCGTTAGTCCGATAGTCCGATAGTTCGACAGACTAAGTACATTTAATAGCTAATCTAGGAAAATAAAATATAAGTTCTCATTAGAAATATTCGCCTAGTTTTGCGCATTGTGAAAGCAAGATCCGTCGTCACCCTGGTGCTACAAGATTCTTCTGTCGTTCACTGAAGTATATATAAAAAAAATCGTCAAATTAACTTTTTTTGTGTGTGTTCAAATGAAAGAAAAGTATATAATTACGTTTATAAAACATTTCCTAAATTCAATTGTGTAGAATCAATATCAAGATCATATTTAGCGTAACATAACTCACATTTGCGATTCAAGATGGGGGCGTTTAGACCTTTCGTTAGGAAATTAAAAAACCCAGTTAAAATCGACCATAACATCGGCAAAATTTAGGCTAAACCCCTTTCAACCGTTAGTCCGATAGTCCGACAGACTAAGTACATTTAATAGCTAATCTAGGAAAATAAAATATAAGTCCTCATTAGAATATTCGCCTAGTTTTGCGCATTGTGAAAGCAAGATCCGTCGTTAACCTGGTGCTATAAGATTCTTCTGTGGTATACTGAAGTATATATAAAAAAAAAATCCTCAAATTAACTTTTTTTTTGTGTGTTCAAATGAGAGAAGAGTATATAATTACGTTGATACAACATTTCTTGAATTCAATTGGTGACCGCTCGATAGTCCGAAGGTCCGTTAGTCCGAAGGTCCGTAAGTCCATTCAATTGTGTAGAATCAATATAAAGATTATATTTAGCGTAACACAACTCACATTTGCGATTCAAGATGGGGGCGTTTATACCTTTCGTTAGGAAATTTAAAAAAACAGTTAAAATCGACCATAACATCTGCAAAATTAGGCTAAACCCCTTTCAAAATATGTGGATCCGCACCCGATTCGCAGGAAGTACATGATTCACGTTATTTACATTGATAAAGTCGCAAATTTTAGAATTCGGAAATATTCTGAAAACTTAAACATTCCAATTGTTCCCTTGCGAGATTCCACGCGGAATGAAAACATCACTTAGCTTTGTCTCCTTGTTCACAAGGGAGAATATTGAAATGGAATGAGGCTTACAAAGATTTTAATAGCATATATGTATATGTTATCTGGATGTGAATTGATTAATACCGAAAATATCAACCTGCCGAGCCAGGAAATGAAGCTTGGTGGCGAGTGAGCGAAACGAACGAGTTACAAGCTTCATATATTGTCGAGCAGGCTGATATTTTTCAGTATCAATCATATTCACTTTCAGATGACATGTTTATCATCCTAAATCAAACATAAATACGGATACATCTATATTTGTATTTTCGCGGGAAAAATCACATGATTAAAAATAATCAAAATACGCTTCCTCAAAACATAGTTCATAAGTAGTTTGCAAATATACCATTCATTTCTACAGGTTTATATAAATGCTAAGATTGTTGAATTTTTCCTTTAATGGTGATATTCATTGTTTTTTTTTTATTACAAACATCAAAGTCGGCAATAGGATTCACCGGTTTTTTTAACCAATGCCGTTCCGTTTTAGAAAACACAAAGGTCACGAACTCGCATATGACGTAAAAATTATGACGTCTCAGCAGAAGTTATCAAGAATTGTGACAAGTACATTTTTGTAGGACGATGTTTGTTGATATTGCTGACACGACAGTTCCTAATTTGATATTAGTCTAAAAAATAAAATGTTAACTAGCTAATGGTGTTGCTGAATTTTATTTACGTTTGTCATTTTCATATGAATTAAGGAATAACAGTACTGTATTTGAAGAGTTGGGGGTATCAATAGTGGATTTGACGGTCGCAAATTTACTAGCCAGTGGTTCTATGGTGTCTACTATAAGTGTAGCGACTTTAAAGTCTATGCACCACCCTCTGACAAGAAAAGGGGAAGATAGAAAACTAAATGCAGTTTCATGCATTATTCAAGACGTGATGTGCAGCTATCTAAAAAAATAGACTGTAGAATAAATAACTTATATTGAAAATTGTCCACTATAATATAATTAAACCAAAATTAAACTATAAACAGTTCAAAATCATTTTCAAAATTAAATATAGAAAAACAAATTATTTTCAATTGTCATTTAATGTTTGTTCAATTAGAAATCAATATACTATCAGTTAACAGTTCTGTATTTTAAACACGTGATGTTTCTATTGTATCCGATCCTCGACAAGTGTACAGGTAATCATCGTACATGTAGTAGCTACGTCAATCAATTTCGTAGTAGTGTTCACGAAACGATACTTTAAATCTCCATAATCAATACACAATAAACGGATATACTGACAAGCACATCGTGTGTATATTCTTTAAACATATTTGTTGTAACACTATGCATTTAAATAAATAAAGGTAATAACAAAATTACCGAACTCCGAACAATCTTACAAAGGGAAGTCAAAACTCATAATTATATAAACAGACAAAATCAGTCAACAACCGGAAAACTGTGAAAACCGTAATGACCCTGACTTGGTACAGGCATTTCTAAAGAAATGGTGGGTTGAATCAGATTTTAAGGCGCCAAACCTCCCGCTCTCATTACGGTTCAAAGGTTCCGGCTGTCACTGTAACAGTATTTAAATACAGGAACAAAATAGGTAAAATAGTTGTCAAAGCAGTACCATATTCGGTGACGTAAATGTCAAAAATATTTTTACGTCACACATTGACAAAAAAATTCTTGACATTTTTTACTTCTTTATCTTTATACATTTTCACTATATGAAAATGCATCGCTTATAATTTTTTCGGCAGAGACGGAATATATTTCGACAAGATATTGGTATCGGAATATAAACTTTTTAAGAGATCGAATAAGGCGAATTTGTTTATAGCCCTGGTCCAGTAGCCTGTTTCTCAGATGAAGATGACGTTTCAGGAAATCAGAATAATTGAAATATGATTCACAATTTTCTTGTAAATAAAAGTATGCGCTTAACACTTAATAACCATTCTCTGTAAGGACTTCAATAGCTATACAGTGGGCTGGAAATGCATATCTTCAGATATTGGTGTTATGTTGTCAGATCACTTACCTGACCAAGTTTAACAACTTAAGAAAATAAAATTTCAAAAATTACGATCAATTGCCATGACAACCATACCTCCTAAAATTTGGTTCTGGAGAGGGCATTATTCAGGGCAAAATATTCTGTTTTTCCAAGTTATAAAAATAAAACTGGCTGTAAATGAAGGAACTTTATCTATGCATGTTAGTTAAATATATGTTAAGCTTTCTTTCTACAAAAAACATTTTGTTACACAATATCATTTTCCATTGGTAAATCTGGGCCAAGAATGGGAAATTTTCCGAAATTTGCAAATTGGAAATATTTGCTTTTTTTGCGTTTTTCAAATTGAGTTTACATTATGTTGCCATAATTTTATTCTAAATGACATTCATGATTTAATGACCTTTATTACCAATAAACAAAATACAAAGCGAATTTGGGTGGGACCTTTCCAATTTAACCTCATAAAATGTTTCTAAAAATAGCACAGGCTAGCCATTGGCTGATTTAATGACAGTCTTTTTTCATAAAAAAATGGCAATTTTTAGTTGAATTGTCATAATTTGATGGCATTTGTGATAAAATAAACCTAATTCATAGCAAACATGGATGGGATCTATCCAATTTACCACCTTAACATTTTTCTAAAAATAGCACAGGCTAGCCATTGGTTGATTTTCCTCAACATTTAATAACAGTCTTTTTTCATAAAAAATTTACATTTTTAGTTGAATTGTCATGATTTTATGGCATTTGTGATAAAATAAACCAAATTCATAGCAAACATGGATGGGATCTATCCAATTTAGCACCTTAACATGATTCTAAAAATAGCACAGGCTAGCCATTGGCTGATTTTCCTCAACATTTCATAATAGTCTTATTTCATAAAAAAATGGCAATTCTTAGTTGAATTGTTATAATTCGATGACGTTTGTGATAGATAAACCAAATTCATAGCAAACATGTATGGGATCTATCTAATTTAGTACCTTAACCTGTTTCTAAAAATAGTACAGGCTAGCCATTTGGCCGATCTTCCTCAACATTTAATGATAGTCTTTTTTCCATTAAAAATGGCAATTTTTAGTTGAACTGTTATGATTTGATGACGCTTGTGGTAGATAAACCAAATGCATAGCAAACCTGGGTGGGATCTATCCAATTTAAAGCCCTAAGGGAACGATCATTTAACTTGAAGGGGGGATTATGGTTTTTTTCTAAAAAAAATATTCTGATTCCCAATGTTGCTGAAAAAAATATTCTGATTTTGATGGAGGAAAAAAATAATATGATTCAGAGTTTTTGTCATATAACCTAATGTGGAATTATGGGAAAAAAATAAATATTCTAACTCTTGTGTTGTCCGAAATTTTTTTTCGGAACGAAACAAAATAACCATAACCCCCCACCCCCCCTTCAAGGTCAAGTTAAATGGTCGGTCCCTAGCATGTTTCTAAAAATAGCACAGACTAGCCATTAGTTAATTTTCCTCAACATTTAATGATAGTCTTTTTTCACAAAAAATGGCCGTTTTTAGTTGAATTTGTATGATTTGATGACTATTGTGATATATACATCAAATACATAGCAAAACTGGATGGGATCTATCAATATAACACATAAACACAAATGCCAAGAACGCATGGGCAATCGTTAAATCACTGTGTTATACGTCACTCGTGATTATATTTTCGATATTCACACTCTCCAATTAATTATCCTATAATTATGTCAAAGTTACATACATGTACCAAATAAAAATTCATTCTACACAGTAGAAGCTGAGAAAAAATATTCCCAAAGTTCTTGGACAAACTATTATTATATAAACAAACAGTCAAGGTAAATGCAATATAGCCACCTGACCTTCCAAATTATTCCGGTGCCGATAAAAACGTCAATCATAAATTGGCCGTTGCTTATGAAAATTTTTCGGGTGCTAGTATTTTGATAATCTAATGATGACAAGGAGCACCCTTTGTTAAACTTCAAATATATATTTAGTACAATTAAAAGTACAATTTAAATTGCAACTCTAAGAGCTTTTTAGTATTTTTAGGACAAAAGGAAAAAATATTCTCCGAGACTGTCATTTTTAATGCGAAAAACAAAGTTGATTATGTTGAATATTTTAAAAAAGTAATTCAAAACAAAATCTTTGATAATCCTTTCATTCCGTGAAAAAGATTAAAATTAATATAAACCTGTTCGTCTTGCTTAAATCTTCGATTTCCCGATCGTCATCCATCTCTACGCCATGTTTTTATCTGAAAAGGTCCGTTGTTTTATCATAAATGTGCCGTTTCCCCGGAAAGTGCCCGTAACGACTTACCACCGTGTATTAAGGGCCAATATAAAGAGACCTGTGTGCAAATGCTTCGAATATGTGCAAATTATTTTGTAGGGATGATTAAATCAAGCGTTTATGGGCATTAAATAAAATTAGAGACGCATTTTATTCATGAAAACATAGTGGAAATTTAATTTTAAAAATATGATTTAGGTCATAAATGCTCAATCAATGTTTATTTTTTTTAGCAAATTTCAACTTATTTTAACATATGATAAAAGTTATTTCTATCATTTTCCCCCGTTGACATAATTTATTTCACATAAATAAATACGTGTTGACATCAAAGGGAGATAATTCGGTGGAAAAATTACATACTCCAACTTCCGATTTTAGCATCTTTGATTATTTACACTACAGATTGAGAAATACATTTATTGGTAATTAATCTTAAAGGGTCAATATATTACTTCATTAACAATATATGATATAAATATACAGGTAAAACAAAACAAAAAGACAAATTTTTAATGGCGGACAAAAAGTTACGAATACACAGAAAACTGAAGATTGAACAACACCAATATCACTAAACCTCCGGACCAACATGAACTCAGATGCTCCATATGAGTCTGCAGTTCGAACTTCACTAATGCCACTTCATGGGAAAAGGAGTTGGGGACAATCACCCCACCCCCCACTTTGAAAAGTTGAGGGTGGCAAAACTAATTTCCACCCCCCCTTTTTTCGCATTAAATTTAAGAGCAAAAAACCCCTTTTTTGTTACTTTAGTATGGAAACATATATTGTCCAGTTAGCTAAGAATATAAGGATGCTTGGACAAGGGTATGCTTTGAAACGATAGTGACTTTTTTTTTTTATTGCTTCAGTTTTGAAAATTGACCACTCAAATAAGGAATACATTTTTTTGTACATTTTTCATAAAGATGTAAACAGAATGTAATGACCACCCATTTAAATTATCATAGTTATTGAGGTAATTACACATGATTGTCTATTTATATTTCGAAGATAAAAAAATATTGAAAATTGTGAAAAAATGTATTGTTCTTTTTACATTTTAGTGTATTTTTTCATGAAAAACGTGTGACTATGAGTGTACCCCTATTTAAAGACCCATAAAAAAAATTCTATTGAAAATATGCCCTATTTTTTCAACTTCTGAATGTTAACATGTAAATGATGCTTTTGGTATGTTGTTTTTTGAATATTTAATAAAAAGAAAAGGTAAAAAAACAGTTGGGTTATTTTTTTCATAAAATAAAAATTTTCCCAAAAGAAAAAAGTGTCTACCAACCTATGAATATGAACCCATATCTTGGTTTTAGAAAGGTAGTTAACTTCAAATCTTTACTTTTTTCAATTATTCAGATGTTGTACAAAGAATTAAAGTGAACAAACATTAATAAATGTGATGTTTAGGAAGATCATTTCAGTTGTTAGTTTAGCCCGCCAATTTGTTTACATGTACTATAATTGATTCCACAAAGGAGAGTTAAGGAAGGGAGATAATCCTTACCTGCATAACAAGGGCTCCAATAGGGAAATTCCAACTCTCAGTAATCACATATAAGAGAAGGTTCCATTATTTTGTTTATTGAATAAAGTTCTATATTATTGGAACCATTGATTCAACTTAGTATAAGTAAATTATAAGCATGGCAACCTCATTTTTTTTATATTCAATAAAAGGTTATTCCTGTCCCTTTCTTTGTCATAATCACATTTTGACAGACAATAGCCAATGTTTGGTATAAGATACACATTTGGCACTCTGATCATTCTTTACCTATAAACCATATAAAATGTTTTTAATAAGAGTGGGTGTTTGAATTAAGAATAGTTTTAACAACTGAACTTTCTTTTAGAGGGTTGTGATTTTTTTTACAATTTTTCAGACTCAGAATATTTGAGCTGGTTGCAATGGAAACCGGCATTTGTTACAAATATTTTGCAACATTTTCCATCATTTCTTATGACACTTAGATAACATTAGTTGGATTCTGAGACTATGCATTTCCTGTCAATTTAAGTCCTTACAGAGAATGGGTATTAAGTAGTAAAACTGTAGTGTACCTTTTCACACGGACTTGAATTTTATTTATATATACTCTCCATATTACGGAAAATCATGGGCCTGCAATATGTCGTTGTTTCGTTGTTTTTCTGTTAAACTGGGAAACGACGGACTAATACGGAGTTGATAATAGTTCTAGTTGACAGAATAGCCGGGGTATAAACAGACATATGGGCCGGACAACGGAACTAAGCCAATTGTATAATCAATCAATGTGAAGACATAATATGGTTGAATCTAAATCTCGGTAGAACCTCCATTTGTCACAGTGTTCTTGGGCCTCATTGATGTGGTGTGGGCATTAGGATATATGGCGTGACTTTCCATAAAATAACCATCTTTTCAACCATCTACATTTTATTTAATTCACACTGAAAATGCTTTATAAAAAGAATTTACTATAATGCAAAACAAATTATTATTTACTGAGATGAACCGCTGAATAATTTACAAAAGCTGGACAGCCTGTAATTAATTAAAGTATACAAAAACATAAATGCCTACCTGTAAATAGGGAACAAGTTATCAATCCCAACCAGCCGTGTACTGTACTGAAGTGTGAATGTCAATCAGTGGAGAGTTTAGCGAATACATAGATCCAAAACCAGGGCGGGAATACATGCATGTGATATTCGTACAAAAAGTTAGAAAGGTGTAGTCATTGCTCCGTCCGTTCTTATGAATGAATGAATTTATGAATGAAATATACTAATGATGCAAGATATTACTATTTACCTTTAAACGTAGTATGACCCGTTTCTTATATTACGGCGACACAAATAAAAAATTTGTTAGATTCAATATAGTTTTTTTTTTTTAAATGACTTGTTCACGGACTATTATTTCTTAATTCATATGAAGATGACAAACGTAAATAAAATTCAGCAACACCATTAGCTAGTTAACATTTTATTTTTTAAACATATATCAAATTAGGAACTGTCGTGTCAGCAATATCAACAAACATCGTCCTACAAAAATGTACTTGTCACAATTCTTGATAACCTCTCCTAAGACGTCATAATTTTTACGTCATATGCGAGTTCGTGACTTTGTGTTTTCTAAAACGGAACGGCATTGGCTAAAAATAATCCGGTGAATCCTATTGCCGTCTTTGATGTTTGTAATAAAAAAAAAACCCAATGAATATCACCATTAAAGGAAAAATTCAACAATCTTAACATTTATATAAACCTGTAGAAATGAATGGTATATTTGCACACTACTTATGAACTATATTTTCGGGAAGCGTATTTTGATTATTTTGAATCATGTGATTTTTTCCGCGAAAATACAAATATAGATGTATCGTATTTATGTTTGATTTAAGGATGATAAACATGTCATCTGAATGTGAATATGATTGATACTGAAAAATATCAGCCTGCTCGACAGAATATGAAGCTTGTAACTCGTTCGTTTCGCTCACTTGCCACCAAGCTTCATATTCTGGCTCGGCAGGCTGATAGTTTCGGTATTAATCAATTCACATCCAGATAACATATACATATATGCTATTAAAATCTGTGTAAGCCTCAATACGTTTCAATATTCTCCCTTGTGAAAAAGAAGACAAAGTTAAGTGATGTTTTCATTCCGCGTTGAATCTCCCAAGAGAAAAATTGAAATGTTTAAGTTTTCAGAATATTTCCGAATTCTAAAATTTGCGATTTTATCAATGTTAATAACGTGAATCATGTACTTCCTGTGAATCAGGTGCGGATCCACATATTTTGAAAGGGGCTTAGCCTATTTTTTGCCGATTTAATGGTCGATTTTAACTTTTTTTTTTTTTTATTTCCTAGCGAAAGGTCTAAACGCCCCCATCTTGAATCGCAAATGTGAGTTATGTTAAGCTAAATATGATCTTTATATTGATTCTACACAATTGAATGAACTAACGGACCTTCAGACTAATGAACCTTCGGACTAACGGACCTGCGGACTATCGAGCGGTCACCAATTGAATTCAAGAAATGTTGTATAAACGTAATTATATACTCTTCTCTCATTTGAACACACACAAAGAAAAAGTTAATTTGACGAAAATATTTTTAATGTATAATTCAGTAAACCACAGAAGAATCTTGTAGCACCAGGTTGACGACGGATCTTGCTTTCACAATGCGCAAAACTAGGCGAATATTTCTAATGATAACTTATATTTTATTTTCCTAGATTAGCTATTAAATGTACTTAGTATGTCGGACTATCGGACTATCGGACTACCGGACTGTCGGACTACTGGGCTGTCGGACTATCGGGCTGTCGGATTATAGGTCTGACCCCTGGACAAAATACCAACAATCACATATAATCGGGGTAACAGCGTTATAACACAGAAAGCTATGATTTTGAACATTATGCATACTTTACTTAATCGTTGTGATACAGAAGTTGTAATTGAGAGAGCCGATAGTTTACCAGGTTATTATCTAAGCCCTAATATCCATTTCCTTCAACGTAATTTATGACAGATATGTCAGAGATCGCCGCTATCACAATCGAATGCTCGCCGGGTTAACATCTATCTCTGCAATGAGTCCATATAACTTCTAATGTTTTCAATTTCTATCCACACCAGTTGAGAGCTGTGCACGAAACTTCCTAAAGTGACGATTGTTTTCTAACAATAAAGATTTGCGGCGTTTCGTCAACAAATGACCAATTACAATACGATGCGATGTATAACTATTAGTGTAATATATTGTGTGTACGCTTTGTGATTTCCAACACATGTATCAATAAGAAGACACAACATTATATTTTATATATTTTAATAAAAACTATAAATATGTTAATATTGCTAACACTAGAAATATATAAACAGTTTAAAGCCGTTATTCTAAAATTATCAAGCATTTAATGCCATTTAAAAACACCAACAACATGTGGTTATTAGTCCTATAATCTGTCATGGAATGGGGTTTATATAAAGGTAGATATCTTAAATTAGTACGCACGACGCATTGCTGGAATAACATTCAAGTGAATGAGTGATTGTTGTTTAATGCAAAGTCAACCAGTTTCCAGCTATATCATGGTGAGAACAAGCTTCCAGCTATATCATGGTGAGAACAAGTTAATTTTCAATGAGATAATGATGAGGTCCGTTTTATACTAGACCAACAAGCTGAATAGGATTGTTATAGTGCTAGCTCACAACAACAGTCCGCGGATAGACATGTCGCTCCACTCAGGCACATTATTCTCATTCCGAGCCAACCAATCTTTGCTCTTTCTCCTTCATGCTGCGTCCTTAGCGGGGGAGCAACAAATACCTATTTTATTGTGCTTGGTTTGAACCGACCGGTTCTCGAACCCACGATCTACCACACTCAAGCCGAGTACGCTACTCTCAAAGTCAATACGTTGAAAAACACAATAATATAAAAGTTTTTGAGAGCAAGAATACCAACTTGCCTAAGCAAAATTTACTTTGGTCTCCTAGTCTCCTATGACTGACGGCGGGGGGTAGGGGCATCATTTTGATAATACTTGTATTATTTACGAACTATAAATGTCAATAAAAAATTTATAAACATACAATATTTTGATTTATTAAATGATAAGGAATTTTGCTTTTCGCTGATTGACCTAAACAACATTTTCTCAACTCTACCACAGAGTGAGTATTCCTTGCGTGTAGTGAGTACACCTCGCGTGAGGTATATTCGGGCTTGTGTATATTGTTGTCTATTGACTATTCGGTGTTTCAACGTTGTCCAACCAGAGACGATATTTCATTTCCAGTCGGCCAATCAAATTGCCAAAAAATTAAAATTTTAAAAATTTCATAAAAATTTGATAAGCTTGATAAATTTGAAAATTTATAAAATTTCAAAACTTTCAAAAATTTCATAAGATTTCAAAATTTTCATCATATTTCAAAATTTTAATATTTAAATAATCTTGAAAAATGATAAAACAATTGTAGCCTATTTTGTTGAAAATACTGTTGAAAAGTTTGAAAAATTCCTTATTATTTAATAAAGCAGTTATTTACTTTTAATTTCAGTCTACTCATGACTATGCGGACCTGGTAAATGATTGATTAACCTCGGCCGTTGGCCTCGGTCAATCAATCATTGAACAGGTCCGTATAGTCATGAGTAGACCTCATTAAAAGTCAATAATTGCATAATATCATACAATTGAACCGGGTTTAAAGTCATTAATTTCATATTAATGTTCAGGTATGTTTTCAATAAAAAATATAAAAGAATGCAATATTATTCATAGCATACGACAAATACTAGCACCAAGCGAGACGATGTTCTATATTAATGAAGCAATCATGATCAAGAGAAACGCATATATTGATGTCATATTATACAAATATATTGATGTCATATTATACAAATATATTGATGTCATATTATACAAATATATTGATGTCATATTATACAAATATATTGATGTCATATTATACAAATATATTGATGTCATATTATACAAATATATTGATGTCATATTATACAAATATATTGATGTCATATTATACAAATATATTGATGTCATATTATACAAATATATTGATGTCATATTATACAAATATATAGACAAATAGCTGGCAATGACATTGTTATCGGCTTGAAGCTAGATGCTATAAATATACTGCTCTTGGATAAGGGTGTTATGGTAGATTATCACACGAAGAAAAAACTATCACCGGAGATGAAGCGTGAAAGTCTACCATAACACCCGCATCCATGGGCAGTATATTTTTTATTATACTGAATGCGTTATGATTTTTTTGTTTATTTTGTTTGTTGTTATTATATTATTGGTGTGATTTGTTTGGTGTTTTTGCTATTTTTTTTTTGTTATAAAAAAGTCTTATCATAATACATGTAATAAACATCAAGATAAATAATATAAAAGAAAAAGTGAAAAACAGTAGAAATTTAATAACAATGAATTTTTAACAGTAAATCGAAACCACTGAAAACTTTACACAGACTCATCTTTTTGTAATAAATAGTCTGAAAAGTTTGATACTTCTTGCCACAGAACGCTGCGTAGATTTTCTGTCCTTGCTACGTAACAAAAATGAAATGTTGTCCTCTTTTTTGTCGGCAAATGCCATGTTTTTAAGGCTATCAGGAACTGTCCATTGTCGTCTGGTACGGTAATGGCGGAAACAGTGTGACGAATCGGAAAACCTCGGCCGGAGCGGGTGTTAATTTTTTTCGATTTGGCACACTTCGGTCACAGCGACTATTAATTTCACACATAATCACATGTTGCTATGCATGGGTGGGACTTACGTCGAAATTATAACATATTGCTAAGTATGGGTGGAGTATATAGAAATTATTGGAATTTAACGCATGCCGTCTGTCCAATAAAAAATACTGGATTATTAAAGAAATTTGCATAAAGTGCAAAAAAAATACATTAATACTCACCAACTATTGATATCTCGACTGGATGTCAAGACATGCAATAACTAACAATTACATCTCAATATTACGAAGTGTATTGGGGCAAAAGTTTTATTTTCAATTTTTTATTTTTCAAAATGTCAACTTTAATCTTGGTAATTCCAACTGTATTAAGTAAAGATTGTACGACAGTCGCATGATAGCCACACAATATGCATGCATCGATCACATAGCTGACCCTGTACAAAACATTTAGACGTAATAACCGAAGTTCAAAATAGTGACAATGTAAAACACTTCAATACAAATTATTATTTCTGGTATGTGCTATATAAAATATTTGAACCATTCGACATAAATTTTGCCATTTACAGTATGAAATGTCATGGTTAGTGCTATTGTGTTTAACGCCACGTTAGTTATATCTTAGTGATCAGTTTTATACGTGGAGGAAACCGGATTGCCGGAAGAAAACCACCGATTTACTGCAAGTCACTGACAACCTTTATCATATAATGTTACATGAATTGTACTCTAGTCCATTCAACAAATACATGTAATATAATGTTTACATCAAAATATAAATATAAAATAAAATAATGTTCATAAAAAAGAAAGTTGTATACAATTTTAATTATAGATATCTATTTCAAACATAAAACAATACATCTATATTGTTCCTATTATAAAATAACTATTCATAACAATATACACGAACATATTACAATTATAAGTTACATTTCTATATTGTATTAAAAAGAATGGGAAAATATTTAAATACTAAATAAACCGAGAATACCGAAGGGAAAATCAAAAATGGACATTCCATGGAAACTGACAACTTAGGGGGCGAAAGCAAACAAAGCAAAAACAGAACACAGTATGTGTAGGACACCATTATATGCAAACAAGCACAGATAACGTAAACAATTAGGAAGAATAGCAATATATTATCATTATAGATTGGGAAAATTAACTATAGGGTTAAGGTTATGGTGCTTAACGCCACTTTCAATAATATTTCATCTATATCGTATCTGTTAGATTTATTGGTGGAGGAAACCGAGTCCCCAGAGAAAACCACCGACCTGCCGCAAGGCACTGACAGGAATTATCACATTATGTTGTATCGAGTACACCAATTTAACTATATATCACTTATTTACTCTATCAAAATTTAGCCAATGCCCTGTAATTTGTCATTTTTGCTATGAAGCTAATATGGAACATATATGAAAAAAATATGGAAAAAATTCAAGAAAAAGCACTAAATGTTATATATAATGGAAACCACTCCACATATGAGGAACTTTTGGCTATTTCAAAATCACCTTCTTTAAAACTTAAACGCATCAGTACAATAGCTATTCAATCATTTAAATTATAAATAAGGAAATACCTCAATATATACATTATCTCGTAGTTTTGAATAAAAATAAATATGATTTTAGTTACAGCAATACAGCACATACACCAACAGTCAAGACTAACCGGTATGGATTGAATTCTTTTCGATAATGTGCTTTAGAAACTTGGAATGAGCTGTCAGACCACTTGAGAAAAGAAGCATCGTTCAACCAATTTAAGGGTTTAATAAACTCTTGAATGGCAGCTCATGTCACTGCAGCTTATGTGCATGGTTTTTTAATATATTTTCATTCTTTTTGCTTTGTCTTTTAAAATTGTAGATAGATACATGTTCTTTTAAAATTTATAATTTAAAAATTTTGCTAGTTTCTATGTGTCTTATTTATAACCATACTTTCTGTTTACTCACATCAATATATGTGCTTTTAAATTATGCGAGTGCTAGACCTATTATGTGTTTTATTGCTTTGATATTGCTTAGCTTGGTTTTAAATTTCATGTATGGAAATTTAAATTTGACAGTGCTTTTTAAATTTATTGTGTACATGTTTTATTTATTGTTTAATTGTTTGTTTCTTTTCGACTCTAAATATATTTTATTGCATTGTATTGTATTATTGCATTGTAAATTTGTTAGCTTAGTAAATCTATTCTGCCCATAACAATTTAAGAAAGTAAGCAGTCATGTATTGTTGTGTTAGAGGTATCCATTTTGCATCTTTCTGCCATTTTTTCCATTGGATTTAGAAAGTGTGGTATTGATTTTCATTTCATTGTTGCATTTCTACCGTTGAAAGTGGCGTTAAACCCCATAGCCCCCTGAATTTCTAATTATTTCTCCATATCTTGAAGAACACATTACTAAGAGATTACAATTATGACAATAATATTATGCTAAATACATCCTCTGAATTTCTAGTTGAGGTGATTATTATTATACGGGTAATCAGAGTATTGGCCACCGAAATTTCTACAAACGATATATGAAGTTTCTGTTGCATGGAATATAATTATTAGAAAAATAACAAAAGAAACCACTCTGGACTACTGATTCTAAATTTAACTAAGCACATTTAATATATATATAATTTTTAGAAAAATAATAAAAGAAACCATTTTCGATTCTTTGTAATACGAATTGTTTTTAATTGGTGTTACATTTTTATACAATTAATTTGATCATATCATACTTCACTAAGAAAACAGCTAAATAAACACATTTTTGATTATTTGTAAATCATTGAATTTCATCGGTTTTATCATTGCCAATTAGCAATTTTATAATTACATTATTTGTCATAGGGGATAAGTAGCCTTATTATTCAATACGCTGCAAGTGTTACATGCATACAAAAAACCATATCTATATATACATGCAAAATATTTGTTTTCGAACAAAAGGAATTGCTTAAAGTACTTTATGCAGTAAGGAGGTTCACTTTTCTCAAGTGACCAATTCTGTATGATAAAATAATCACTAGACTGTATGATTTCCAGAAGATAAAAGCAACTATCGATTGGAAGGGGGTTTCCATTTTGTTTAAAAAAAGTGCAATCGTCTCCAGAAAAAGTGAGCAAGTAAAGTCGATCATCTATCTGTTATTTCATAACATATATCGTTGGTACTGAGTTAGAAGTTGGCATACACATTTGAAGATTCTATGTAGATATTCAAAGCTTCATAGCAAAGGCGATATTCCTCCTGTAATAAAAACAAACATAGTTTTAAATTTAAGTTTAGCCAATGTAACAAATTTCCATTGTATCAAAATATTCAATAACATATGTTTGACAGAAAGCATCAATATTATTGCACACTTGTGGCATCCGTCGTGTTACTCTTGTATAAGATCCAACGATGAACCATGTCAAAGGACAGGAATCTTACATCATTCAGAATACAAACGTATATATCAAATTTAGTGCGCACGACGCGTGTCTGGATACATCTTTGCTCATATGTAACAGAGAGGATTCTTAAATGTGAAAAGATAAAATATATTCAGGTTGGAACCCGCCACATTGCTGTGTCTGTCTCAAACCAGGACCTGGATGAGGTGAACTTTCTTGTGTTCATTGATTTAAGGTGAAAGGTGGTTGCTTGTTTTGTTTCTATTGGTTGAATTGTGGACCATCGTTATTTCAAAGTTATTTCTATAAAATGGCTAAGAATGAAAGAATAGACAAAGACACAGATAGTAAGCAATTCCTTATTTTTAATTTCTTCAAATTAGTACAGATTCGTATACAAGAATGGCGTATTTAAATTAACTGGATACCAAAAATGATGACTTCATCATAAGAGAACTATCATTAGAGTAATAACAAATCATAACACCATGTTAAACATAGATTCATACTTTTGTACTTACAAAGTCTGCAAAAAACTCAGGACGTCTTAACTGCAGAAGCCGTACAAGCTGGAAGATATCTGCTGTCTCATCGATCTTCATACTGGATACTGCATTGGTAAATGCACAGAACAGCCCACAATTCTTTGCACCATCACTGATGGAAACATAAGCAAACTTGTTAATATGAATCTAATGGAGACAGTATAATAGTAGATTTCCATATAATACTAGAGCTATATCATTTTCCTACCGTGGTATGTGTCAGGGTTGAATTCTAGTAATTCACGTGTGATATCAAGCCAATCAGATTAGCGATTTTGCATGCTTTGTATATGCTGGTTTGGGGCCAAAACTCATGAGTTGTGAAAGTCGTTAAAATAGAATTCTGGGAAAAATTAGAGGAGTACAAAAGGAAAACAACAAATGATCGGACAACTCCAACACCTATGAAAACCGTCTGTAGGATCTGGTGCTCGAAATGGTTAACTGGAACCTCCTCATAACTTGAAGCTGATACGATACCATAGACAAAGCGCTATTTTGACTTGGGTTTTATTATGTCAGTCACCGGTAACGTGTAATTGAGGTACGAAAATCCAGTTGTTGTTATGCAATTGATATCAATGATCATATCACATTATTCCTAGATTTTCGTAATAACTACAACATTGGACGTTTCATTCGGGAATATCACTTTTCATGCCTATTTCAAATGGTTTCCTTTCACATGACAATATAATACTCCATTACGTGATTATGTTAAGAATCTGATTTATGATGTCATGACGAATTTTTGTTGTATACTAAAGCCCAGAAACAAGACTAAGAAATGTACATTAGAATCAAACGTTGGACTTTTCTGTGTATTGATGTGTTTATATACATGTAACCTATTCGTCAAATGTTCATACAAAATTCGATTCTCGTGTGTATGGATCACTAAATACACTGCTACTTGTTGATATTCTGTAAAGTAGAGGTGTTATGTGTATCTACCTACCTGCTGACCACAGTAACTGGATCAGGAGACATACTGATTCTTGTAGATATTAAATCTACCAGTCTACACAAAACTTTAGGATCTGGCATGTTTTCACATACGGTTTGGTATATAGCTATTTCTTTTGGTTTATCGTCCTGAAATGTATTTCAATGAAAAGAAATATTTCAGCAAATGTCAAATGATAAAATTTGAATCATGTTTTTTTGATTCCAATGAAATTAGTGTATTTCCTTATGATTTCACCATTGCAACACAACTATGATTATTCTCCAGTAAACTGATAATTACAATATAGGTTATGGTATCTCCCAATGCATTGATTATTATATCATAAAATTAGGGTATCTCCCAATGAAACGAGGATTAAACATATGATGTAGATTTTGCAAACTGAGTGTCTGATAAAAAGAAAAAAACACAGAATTCATTGATTGCTAGCAAATCATCATTCTACTTTAAATATTCGTTGAATGATAGGAGACGACTGTCATTAAGTCAAAATTTTCTACTGTCCGAGAGAATTTCACGTGATTGTTATTGTCGTCATCTACAAACACCATCCACACATTTTTTTATAAAAATAAAACACGAAATTGTGCATTTGTTAGTAAATATATTTCATAAAAATCCTTAGAGATATATACTTTTTATATTTCATAGAAGTTTATACTTTATATTTCACCTTCTTTGACATAATCAGTGTTGCCTCTGTAATGTCCAGTTCTCCTTGGTCTCGTTTTGTAATTTTCATGGTAAATTGACCACAAGCAAAGGAATCTGTCGTTGCTGTATAAACCAGATCAGCCTTGCAAGATTAAAGTATATATACATATATACATATATATATCAATATAAAACGAAACCTACTAAATACGTTTATCATATAACATAACAAAATTCATATTTCGATACAATCAAAGTATAAACTCAATCTTTAGTTGTATGTGTATGTTTTGGAGATCGTTGTTTGTTCTTTTGCCTCTTTTCCTTTTGTCCATTGCGTTGTCTGTCCTTCGATTTACGGATTCTGATTACCCCTTTGGTATCTTCAAACTCTTCTTAATGCTTCTTAATGTATCAATTAATTTACATGAATAAAATATAATTAGTAGATTTTGTGGGGTTCGCTTGGTCTTTTTCTTTTGGCCAATGTATTGTATGTACCTCCTCGATTTGCGGCTTCGAATTACGTTTTTGGTATCTTAAAATGTTTCTGGATATTGGCAAAATGTTTCAAAAGCATAGTATGTCAACTTCCTTCAGTTGGAAGAGACGACTGGGATCGTAATCGACATAATCGTATGTTTGTTGGATTTACATCTACCTATGCAATCACTGACAATTATCCGTAAAGTAGAGAAAGTTAAGTTTCTTCAGATGGTGAAGTGTACTCGATAAAAACTGTGTGAGTTACATTCGAAAAGTAGGTAGTTTTCTCACTGTGCTTAACCAATGAAACTGAGCGCAATCATATGCTGAAATATTGGTTAATTGTTTATAAACCAATCCCCATATTATCAAAACATTCTGTTCAAAAATCGGAAATTTTATTATGTTATTATGTACCTCTTTTTGATTATTCAGGATTAAGACAATCGTTGAAGAGCTGTGATCTCTAATCATGGTCCATAAATCCACTTTAGTATCAGGCAGTGGTAACTGTGTTGCAAGATATCCCACAAATTTTGTGTATGACTGAAATAGTTTGAACAATTATAACATTAAATAAACTCCAGATAAATTGTATTCTAGCTATCCAACTGACAGAATAATATCGATGTTCGGTTCTTCGTTACCTCCAGTTCTTTGTGGGAGGGTTCATATCTTGTTTGTGTTATTTATGTTTGTTTGTGCATAGTGTCCTGCTTTTGTTTTTTTTTGTTTTTTGGTCTTCGTCTTGTTGCCAGTTTCTCTGAAATGTTCATTTTTGATTAATTGCCCCTTCGATATTCTCTAAAAAAGGGTAATAACAAAATTACCGAACTCCGAACAATCTTACAAAGGGAAAGTCAAAACTCATAAGTATATAAACAGACAAAATCAGTCAACAACCGTAAAACTGTGAAAACCGTAATGACCCTGACTTGGTACAGACATTTCTAAAGAAATGGTGGGTTGAATCAGATTTTAAAGCGCCAAACCTCCCGCTCTCATTACGGTTCAAAGGTTCCGGCTGTCACTATAACATTATTTAAAACGTTTATTTACGATTGAAAGCTATCACAAATATGATTTAAGGTGGTACCATACACTTCAGGTAAAATTTGATATGCTCGTTTAATGTTCTTATCTTTTTGGCAGTGTGTTTGAATATATCCACTGTAATAAATGTCAAAATGTTAACAAATCCCAACCAACAGACTCAGAGCTATCAATTCACTAGCCACATAGCAGCTTTTCTCTCTGTGGTTTTGATCACCGAGATGCTTGAAATCTGCATACAAACATCATATGATGAAAACGTTCAACTGATTTTAAAGAGTTATCTCACTGTAGTGTATGGTACTCCTTTAATAAATAATCACGAAAAATTTACCGGGTTCTTATCAATATATGTGAAACATATGAAAACAATAATTTGCTAATTTAAAATGCAAAACCGTCATACCAATAATGCGCGGAACCCATTAAAATACCAGTGGTTAAATATTCAAAGGAAATGGTGAAAGAGAAAATCTCTAATACCGAACTTGATATTCATTCTTTCAAAAAGTTCCACCATTTATCAAAATTATCGCGACTAAGTTACACAAGCATCTCCTTTACAGTACAAAATATAGCTGGAATGAATATATTTATGCTAAAAATTTTCAAAGCTATTCTCAGTTTGTTCTCATTCATCTCTCAGTATTACCAGAAACATGAACACAACACGTTGAAAGTCTTAAAATGATATCATAAACATGCTGCCTTTAGTTGAGGGTGTTATGGTAGATTACCACACGAAGAAAAAAATATCACCCGAGATAAATCGAGGGTAATATTTGTTTTCTGAGTGTGGTAAACTACCACAACACCCTCAAAATGTTTTTTTTATTGTACGCATGCCTATTTTCATTCCTAAACAAATAATATCGGTATATCATTAATAAATACAAGTATATTTCAACATTTTAATAATCGGTAAAACTAGGTCGGAACAGCACGGGCGTAGCTTGGGGTCAAATATTACAGAGGTAGGGGGTTTCTCCCTTCCCTCCAGAAACACCTCCCCCAGAAACCACCGTCATTTTAAGCAAGGAAAACACTTGTTTCTTCTTTTTTAAACAAGAAGTCATTGCCTATTTGAACAAAATTTGAATTGTATTGATTCCATTACCACTGAAACGACGTATCTTAAAGGAGTGCCGAGTTATTCAATGCAACATAAAAAGATAGTGATAAACCATTTTGGTAGACTCATGTTTATTGAATATATTTTTTCTTCACATGTTAAACTACTCCTGTGCCAGTTCCTATCTTTTTAACAGGATTCATTGAATACTGGTCAGCCACAACCTTACATTGTTATACTTATTAAGTAATAAAGATGTTATTAGAGCAATTTACATTATTTTTTTATTTATTTATGCAGTTATTTTTTTAACGTGGCAGTTGCCTCGGTTGCCTCAATGGAAGCTACGCCACTGAACAGATAGTATTTTTCGGTGTTCGGCAAACTTCGGTCTGAGCAGATGGTATTGTCGTTGCTATGCGTACAATACCACCCGTTGCTAAGAAAGGCGGTGTTTACTAAAACTATTGAAATATACCACATGGCTCTAGACCAATGAATTCAATGGATTAGCAAAAGTAATTTGCATAAAGTATAATGAATGGAAATGTCTTTTCAACTATGATGATGAAGCCCGCTTTGTACTAGAACAACATACTGTGTTCAGATTTTATAGTGCTAGATAACCGAAACAACAGTCCATTGGTAGACATGTCGCTTCACTCGGACAAATTATTCTGATTCCGAGCCAACCCGTCTTTGCTCCTTAATGGCAGGTGTTTGAAGCAACAAATACCATTTTTATAATTTTTGGTCATACCCGACCGGGACTCGAACTCATGACCTACAACACACGATTCAAGAACACGAGGCGATCATGCTGACCATTACACCACTGGTGTGGTCTACTTTAAGTCATATATTTAATCAAGATTCAAGAACAAACATAGCATTGATGAATATACTAAATAAATGAAAATATACAATATATAAAACTGATATAGAAATGTTACTGTAAATTTACATACAGGAACCTGAACTGCATTAATAAAGTTTGATCGTCCTTTCTCAAACGTTGTAAGGTACAGCCTTGTACTGTCCTCTGTAAAGAAAAGTTGGCAATACGAAAACGTAAATCGATGTGATTGTTATTTTTGCGAAGGTGTCCACTTAAATTAATCAGCCTGTAATAAACCTGCGAAACATGTCGAAAAACCATACAGTTGTGTACTGGACTGTCTTTTTGTTATGCATATTTATATTATCCGTGGTGATCGTGACCGCATGGTGGTGGGATTTACAACTACCTATGCAATCAGTGAATATCACTACTAACGTTGTAATTTCGAATACCACTAAGACGATACAACATCATGTAATAACATTTGTCAGCGACTTACGCCGGGTCGGTGGTTTTCTTTGGGTACTCCGGTTTCCTCCAACAATAAAACTGACCGCCACGATATAACTGAAATATTGTTGAAAGTGGCGTTAAACACCATAACCTTAATCTCCTCGGTCATCTTATGTCGTGGTGTAGTCTTGTATTAGTGATTTTATATTTAAATGAACCTCGTGAATGGCTCATTTATATATATAATCTTTATTCTCATAATCCAAAATACAATGGTATAACAATTCAAGAAGAAAGGAGGAAATAATTCCACATTTTTCTCCATTTTTGTTCTCTCTCTCTCTATTTGTGGTGAGAATATCAAATACTAAAGAACATACCTGTAATGTATTTCTATGAAATGCCAGTAGATATTTAAATCCTGTATTTAGTAAACATACAGTGTCTATGGGATATAATTGCAATATACATTTGCTTATCCCACATGTTAGACCATTGTAGTGTATCATATAACAACATTATCTACAATGAAATCTACCATTTTACTAATGAAGAGTATGTTCACACAGCATACCACGAGTAATGCTCGACTGGTACCTAGCGTAAAACTATTTACCAGATGCATCACAGCGCATTGTGCACATAAAATACATTATTCACAGACCAATGAGAGCAATATAACACTTCTTATTCGTCTAATAATACTAACTGACAACACTATTTCGATCTCTGTTTTTATTGATATTCTCGGTGCTCATGGCTGCCATATATTCCGGCGATTCGTGCTCAGATTTCTTGGCTTCCAACATCTAAAAATGATTGCATAAAATATGAGATGTTAGGAGGGCTCGTGTCTTTTTTACGTTATTTATGTGTGTTTGCGTATAGTAATGAGTTGTGTGTTTGCTTTGTTTTTCTTCGTCCTGTGTACCCTATGTTGCCAGTTTCTCTGGATTGTCCATTTTTGATTGCCCCTTCGGTAATCTCTAATGTCCATTGATTAAGTGAGAAATATATTGTAACATCAATAAAATTATAATATTTTATACTAAAACAGTATAACTATCGTGAAAAACGACCTCTGGATATATTAAAATTTGAATTTATTATATTTCATGTAAATTGCATGTCTTCTCATTGGTTAATGAGCGCGTTCCAATTTTGTCTATCACATGGCAGAGGGTGATAATGTAGTCTATCACATGGCAGATGGTGATAATTTAGTCTATCACATGGCATAGCTGACACAATTGCTCACTTTTCATTTAAGAACATCCATCTGTATAAAACATACACCAAAATGGCAGAAAAATATTAACAAATACAAAAAATGCATATAATCTTGTTTATTACACATCATCGACATCACAGTTTAACACATTTAAAGACAACAGCAATTGAAATTCAGGGCATCAAAATCAAAACAAAGAATGAAACCAGGAGAAAAGAACATTCAGTATAATAAAACAAATAACACATAGCTGAGAGGATGGTAGAGCAGATTGTTACCCCTAGAAATTTCATTGTCAACATCGGTTTCGCCTCGGTTGACAATGAATTTCTCGGGGTAACAATCTGCTCTACCACCCTCTCAGCTATGTGTTATTTATATAATGCATCGTGGTAAGTGAAATATCTAATTTTTGGGCATTTCCAACAACGTTTACCAAGAGTTTGAAGACAACAAAGGTGGTGAATCCGTAAATCAAAGAATTCCAGTCAACACAATGAGCAAAAAAGCACAAAAGGACAAACAACGATCTACAAATCAATACATAGTAAACTATAGATCGAGTAACACGAGCCCAACTTAAAACCGAGGTTGAACGCAGGTGCTCTATGAGGATAAGCAGTTCCTGCTTTACTAGTGGCACCCGTCGTGTTACTCTAGTTACAAACCATATGATAAGTTATTTACTGCTCCTTAGACTCCGTACCTTAAATTCTTCGTTAATCCTTTGCTGATTAATGGGACGTTTGTCTGACTGGATATCCCTCCATACTTCATTGAACTTCTCTTTCGGTATACTGGTGTCCATCATGGTAAATGCTTCAAGTAAAGCGTAATGGAGACAGACGTATTGGTGCTGTAAAAAGAAATGTTGATTCATTACACAAACTCCATGACTTGTTTTAATATTCGGCGTAATTTGAGGTGCAGTTAGGTTATGGTGTGTAACACCACTTGCAACAATACTTCAGCTATATCGTGGCGGTCAGTTTTCTTGGTGGAGGAAACCGGAGAATCCGGAGAAAATCACCCACCTGTCGCAAGTCACGGATAAACTTTATCACACAATGTTGTATCGAGTACACATCGCCTCAACGGGATTAAAACTCACAACGTTAGTGGTGATAGACACTGATTACATAGGGAGTTGTAAATCTAACTATCATACGATCACGACTGCCCCCAGCGTAATTTGAAACAGACGAAGTAACATTAATATATTCGCATGACACGTTCGACAAATATAATGTTTTACTTACAGGAGTCTGGATCATATTCATACGACTGTATCTCATTTTCATCACAAACTTAGCAATATTAACATAGCCAGTGGTACGTCCTTCCTCCAGCAAAGCATCTAGTGCAATGTATGTCCCGGTTCTACCAATGCCAGCACTGTAATATATACACAATATGCTAAGTCCACAAACATTCAATGACTCTGCTATTGTACTGATGATGTTGATGATGTCGTTCTTTTCCTGCTATATTATGTGGTCTGTTTGAGTGTGGAAGTGAATAAGTGCAGATTTTATAATAATTGTTTCTTTATATCTATATTGTCGTTGGATATCTAGCCATAAGGAGGTGGAGAGTTTGGATCAAATTAACCTGTGTTCGGGTCGTTCCGTTCTATACAAGGATATAAATTTCCATCAGCACATGCCGAAGTCTTTTTACGATCAATGATTTGTGGTGAGAGGTAGTTGTTAGTTTTGTTGGTATTATTGAAGTTGTTGACCTATATTTGTCACAACGGGCTCATTCGTTTAATTTCTATTATCACTGATATCAAGAACTCAAATATTGCAAATAGGTAAATAGGAAGAAGACTTTGAAGATTTGAAAAGGGTGATCAGAATCCGTAAATTGGAAGACAGAAAACACAATAGTTAAAAGAAAATAAACCAAAAAGATAAATAACGATCTACAAAACACTACACAGAAAACTAAAGATCGAGCATAGTTATACAATTAATGTATAGCCCAATGCATTAAAATTGAAAATGTTGATTATCAATTTGGGCGAAAAAAAAAATTCTGAATTTGACATGTCATTTTCTTACCAATTACCTTAAGTAAATACTTTCATAAGAAATTACTTAAAATTCAATATTTTATTCTTTATTCATTGGGCTGGCTTATGCATATTATAATTGTAACCTAAAATATAATTAAAATCTGATTCAACCCACCATTCCTTTAGAAACGCCTGTAACAAGTCAGGGTCATTACGGTTTTCACAGTTTTCCGGTTGTTGACTGATTTTGTCTGTTTATATACTTATGAGTTTTGACTTTCCCTTTGTAAGATTGTTCGGAGTTCGGTAATTTTGTTATTACCCTTATACACAATTCACCACACGCCAGGACAAATATGTGGCATCCAAAGCATACTGTAATGGCTTGGATATACTTTAATATTGCGCGACTCGCTATTCCATGGAACACAACAGACATGATTCATTACGATCAAAAGAACGGGATACAATAGGCTTCTATGAGTAATCAAATTGAATTGTGTATGGCATAATAAAAATCATATTGGGTATCGATGTAATTTGAATTTAAATACTACATGCTTACCTGCAGTGAACCAGAAGTGGACTACTTTCCGTTGGATTATGGTCTGTCGTGACATGTCTGTGAAATAGTACTAGATACAGTGGATCTGGTGTTCCATGATCTGGCCAAGCTGTAAAGTGGTGTTGGGTTACAACTCTCTTCTCTTTTGTCTAGATTGTGGTAGATTAAATGCAAATAATCATATTGTAATAATTGCATATACATTTACTAAGCACAGGAGTTCTCGTTGTGAATTGATATAAGGATATAAGGAACACTGTGGAAAAGAAGATGGCAAGTCGTATGCATGCTAGCCATCTTTGTATATCATTTTGTACAGCTTTTGTTTTATATGTGACATAGCATAACCAAAATACACATTTACATTAATATAACGGTTAATGGGTCTTCCAAAATCGGCTGATCAACAGAACATTATTTGTATGGTGTGTAGTTAGATGTACATCTACCTATACATCAATCAACACCTACCTATAATAAAACTTGGGAGTTTGATTTGTCGCCCATGGCGGATTATACTAGATTCAGTTGTGTGGACAATAGCCTTGCCAGTGACCTGAGGCAGCCGAGTGGTTACTACCCAAGTACTACGGTTTTCCCTACATATAGACTAACTGGAAGGATATAAGTGAAGATTAAGTAAGGAGATCTTCGTTTGTTTTGTTTTTGATCAAATACAGAATTAGAAAAAAAACAATTATGTAATACAAATCCAACCTTTTTGTTCATAACAGATATTTCCCTTGTTACATAAGCTGCTCTTTCTTTTACTGTCACTAGTGTCAGGACTAGGCTTCCATATGTCATTGGTTTACCACCAACTGGCCAGTATCTATCACATTTAGGCTAAATAGATATAAAACTTAAAAAGTAAAAATACCTACAAATAAGGGTAATAACAAAATTATCGAACACCGAGTAATCTCCCAAAGGGAAAGGTAAAACTCATATGTCAACAAACAGACAAAATCAATCAACAACCAGAAAACTTGGAAAACCGCAATGGCCCTGACTTGGTACAGGCATTTCCAAAGAATTGGTGGGTTGAATCAGATTTTACGGTGCCAAACCTCCCGCTTCCATTACGGTTAAAAGGTTCCGGTTGTCACCTTAACAGCATTTTTAACAATACTGGAACAAATTAGGTATAATAGTAGTCAACGCAGTACTTTATGAAAATCCTTCGTTTATTGTCGTCTGCAGAACGGTTTAACTAAACGGTAATCTTCTTACACAATTTGATTTCAAATGAGATGTTAAATGACGTCATGTCTAAACCACGATTACTTAATCATTATCTTTATACATTTTCATATTTACTTTATGAAAATCCATCCCTTATTATCGTCTCTGCAGAGACAGAATATTTTTCGACAAGATCTTGGTATCGGAAAATAAACTTTATAAGAGATAAGGCGAATCTTTGTATAGCCCTGGTCCAGTAGCCTGTTTCTCAGATAAAGATGAAGTTTCAAGAAATCAGAATAATTGCTACTGCTCCTTGAATAACGAATCAATTGCGAGATGTAAACACCATTTGCAGGAAAAACTGGTATATTGCTGCACATATTTGGAAAATTTATGATTTTAAAATTGAAGTCATCCCGTTTATCATAAATTTTAGTACTGAGTTGATCACTGTCGTCAAATCTGAGGAATAAGTCCAAAAATGATGCGGACGAAGCTGTATCTGTGGTTTCTTTAACTTCCAGCTCTGGAGGATATATCAATGGAAGAAATTCTGCAAATCTAGTATTATTGATAGATAAAGCGTCATCAATATACCTGTATGTGAAATCAAAGGATATAGCTTCATGAATTTTCTAATCTTTTACAAGATTTTGAAGAAACTCCGACCCATATGAGTATAAAAATAAATCGGCTAGAAGAGGGGCACAATTCGTACCCATTGCTATGCCGACGACCTGCTGAAAGAGTGCCCTCCAAAGGAGACAAATATGTTATCGATGAGGAACTCCAGTATACTGATCACTTGTTCCTCGGAGTAGCATGTTTTACCTTTTCGAATTTTGTTTGAAGCATATGTGGAATAGTAGCTTAATACAACAAATTTTGAGCCATCGTTTCTATGACTGAAAGCTTTGTGAATGGTTTCTTTTAAGTGGGTTTTTAATTTGTCATGCGGTTGGGTGGTATAAAGGGTTGAAAAATCAAAAGATCTTTAGAGTTTTTTAAAATCCACATGTGATTTATGCCACTACGCGAGTAAACAGTTTCACAATATTTCTGTTTTTCCCTCTTTTACTGCAGACATAATCTTTGTCAGGATCATCATGTATTTAATATATTTACTACATATAGAGTGGAATAAACCCATAAGAGGTCGTGATCGTAAAATAGTTGGATTTACAAACTATCTATGTAATCAGTGTCTATCAGCACTAACGTTGTGAGGTATAATGCCGAATTGGCGTTAAAAACCATAACCCTTACACTAACCCAATGAAACAATAAAATATCGAATAATAACGTAGATATCACATTTAGTGCGCAGGACGTTTTCTGGAATAATCCTCATCAGGTACACTCTAAGTAAAAACAATTGAAATCTAAATAATGTGAAAAACCAAAGCCCTAAAGGGAACCTTGGTTTTAATAATAATTACATTATTTAAAAATTGTAAATTTCAGTAATATGTAAATATCTGATATACAATGTATGTGGGGAAACATTGACTATTGGGTGGATCATACCTTGTTGGACTAATAGTCCACCAACAGAGATATCGATCCAGTGATTCAAATTAGATATCTAAACATAATTAATATCTAGTGTCGATTAATATGCAACAATATCACTAACCATTTATTCTTGTTTAGATATTTAAAACAAAGCATACACCTATAAAGAGCATAATTCATTAGAAACAAGTCATAAACATTTGACATTTTACACACAAAAGGAAGACAAGGTTGGTCTATGGTGTTTAACGTCGATTTCCACAATATCTCAGTTATATCGTGGCGGTCAGCTTTATTGGTGGAAGGGAACCGGAGTACCCGGAGAAAACCACAGACCCGTCGCAAATAAGGATATTAACAAAATTACCGTACACCAAGCAATCTTCTAATGGGAAAGGCAAAACTCATATGTCAACAAACAGACACAATCAGTTAACAACCGGAAAACTGGGAAAACCGCAATGGCTCTGACTTGGGACAGGCATTTCCAAAGAATTGATGGGTTGAATCAGATCACATACTGTCGTATTGAGTACACTCCATCATGAACGGGATTCAAACTCACAACTTCAGTGGCGATAGGTACTGATTGCCAATGTAGTTGTATATCCAACTGCTTTATGATTACGACCACGACGGTCCCAGAATGGCAAACAAAATTATAAAGAAAATATAGAAATTGAACTAAAAAGTATAAATTAATAACCTTTCCTGATTCTTCTAGATTTGTCAACATAACAATCTTCTTTACGTTGTTCTGCCAAATCATTCTCCATTGGTCTGAAATAGTAATCTTTATCGGACCTGTAAAATATTATAATGTAATGCAATTCAATACAGGGCTAGGATTATGGTTATAAGGTGCTTAACGCCACTTTCAACAATATCGCAGCTATATTGTGGCTGTCAGCGTTTATTGAGTGATGGAAACCAGAGGACCTGATGAAAACCACCGACCTCTCACAAACAAGCTTCTTTATCACATAATGGTGTATCGAGTACACCTCGCCTGAGCGGGATTCGAACTCACAGCTTTAGTGATGATAGGCACCGATCACGTAGGTAGTTGTAGATCCAACCACCATACAATCCCAACCACAACGGCCCCTGACAGAACAGTCAAATGATTAGTCGATTAATAAGTGATTTATTTCAATTATATATGAATTAACACATTATTCATTTTTGTAGTCTTTTTTTGCTTTTAGAGCCAGCAGTACAAATGCTACCTAATGTAATATATATAGTCTTCCGTTTTCCATTATTCGAAATATTCCAACATTTTATGATAGAATGATAATAATGTATATGAAGATAGCATGCAACAAAATTGTAACTACCACAATGTGAACAAAAGCGTTATTGATATATCATGGTTCGATACCTCTGCTGGCGGACTATTAGTTCCCGAAGGTATCATCGGCACAGTTGTCGGTGTTTCGGCACTGACATGGGTTATTAAATATATCTCTTATTGAAATTGACAGTTCCTAATCATTAATAAAGATAGGGTTCTTCTCCCTCAGACATTGATGCCCGTAGCCGATTGTTGGTGTCATGTTTAGTCACTTTAGTTTACTTGCTCCCAAAGACTTTAAAATTGTTTGCTTTCCAATCTTTTGACCATGAGCGTACGCGTCGTGCGTACTAAATTCGATAGCTACGCTTTTATCCATTTCGTTTCTAAGAAAAGTCAATCTGTGAATTAGAAGGGAGATAATAGTAAAAAAATGTCAGTGGTGAACTTTATGCTTAGATATATAAATTCCCAAATCATATGGTATCTAGAGCACATGATATTCTTCCTATAACAGTGTATAACTACCTTGAGATGCGATGTAACATTTGTCTTTTTCAAAACCCTGAAAGGAAAATCAGGTTATCTGATAAGACCGTTCTCATTATTACAGTTTTATACACAAGAAATGTATGCTTACATTAATAATTATAATTGCCTGCTTTAATTATCAAAGGAACATTTTAAATTTTTGAACAAGTTATACTATATAACCCGGTTTGTGAATATAATCCAAAGTATAATATGTTCAAAAATTTCCAATATTTCTTTATACTTTAATTTTTACAAAAAAAAAAAGATGAATCCTCGATTTTAATAGCGATTATTTCATTGGACTATTTGAATTTGTCTGTAGCGAATGAATACGATGGTTTCGTCACAATGCCAACTAAGGTTATCCTGTATTACCAATGTTGTTCCAGGCAGATTAGCCAATCAGATTCAAATTAACTTATTTATAATTGGAAACTTTTTATTACACATCTATTTTCAATAACACCTTTTTCCAATATAAAAGACATCACATATAACAGATTGTCTTTTTTCCTTTATTGAATATTTTCTCCTTACTGCGACAAGGAAAAAAAAACACTTTCACGACAAACTTTTAACACCAGTCATACTCACGTCAATGTAATTTGCATTGATATAGTCAGAATTTCCTGTTCCATGATCTGTTTCTAGAATTACCCTTGAATGATCATCTGTTTAAAGAAAATAATGCCTTCTTTTATTATTTAACTTAATATTTAAACATACTTAAACATATATATGGTAGATTTTCTTAAACACTCTGTTTATTTTAATTACACTTAAACTTATTTTCATATTAACATTAAGTATATCAATACTAAATAAACTTTAGAGAAAACCAAAGGGGCAATCGAGAATGGACAATCCAGAAATATTGGCAACATTGCCCACACAAGACAAAGGATGAAGACAAACAAAGCCCAGCAGAGACAACTTAAAAGATGAGCAACACGGACTTCAACAAAATTCCAGGGTGATCCCTGGGGCTGACGAAAGGTAAGCAGTTCATGCTTCTTACATAGCACCCTCCGTGGTATTCATCTAGTCGTAGGACACCACTATGCGCAATTAACCAAACAGCACAAGGAAGACGAGAATCCTCCTACAAACAACTGGAGGTAGAGACGCATCGAACATTGTTAATGCGGAAATCGTAACGGACTTGACAATACGGAACTAACACAACACATGCTTATTAAAGTATATAAATTCCTCAACTCGACATCGACATAGCAAAGCATTGAAGACGTAAGCAATAACAAATGGCCAAATCAGCACTGAAGCTCAACTGAGACAATCAGCTATCATGATACACACAATTCCCAAATTATTATTTTATTATTTATACCATTAAAAAGTAACAATCGTAATACAATATTCCATCATTTTATACTTACATGGTAAAGTAGTTTTATATCTATTCTTCACGACGTTTTCCTTGAGTTGTGATTTTGTTGTTGGATGCTGAGCTCCATATTGTATACTCTAAATATATATATATATATATAATCAAGATATATAACCATGTATGTAGTCGTCACAGCTTCCATTGTATGCGATGTTTGCTAATTTAATATCCCCATTGCCACGTAGTACGCATTTGGGTCTGTTCGATTATGCATCAATATATTATTAATGAATTGATCATACAGTCCACGAGGCTCCATGACGAGCTTAATTGTTTCTTAAATATATTTGTTCTTCATGCCTTCATTTACTATGAATGTTTATTATACATTTGTTTTATTCCATATTTTAATGTTCAATTGTGTATTTTGTAATATATGTAATGGGAATGGACAGTTGTGGTCGTGAGCGTATGGTAGTTGGATCTACAACTACTTATGCAAACAGTGACTATCACCACTAACATTGTGGGTTTGAATGTCACTCAATCGGAGTGTATTCGATACAACATTATGTGAATAAGTTTACTAGTGACTTGCGACAGGTTGGTATTTTTCTCCACCAATACAACTGAACGCTACGATATAGCTGAAATATTGTTGGCATTAAACCCCACAATCCCCCCCCCCATTTATGGAATGGGAGAAGACTGTCTACGTTGTGTAACTTGTGTCCGATCCTTTTGTCTTTATGAACAATAACATATGTTTAAAGTGAATGTTTGAGTGCCTACAGACTATGTAATAGCTCTAGTATTACAGCCTTTGTGTTTTATTATATACATAATATATACTGAGATAATATACCGAATATACACTTATATACCTGATAAGATTACTTTATTTAGCAATTGATTGTATAATTACACCTTTTTATAGATTTTGTCGAATTTCATTTGACCACCAGTGAGATATGTGCATGATGATTGAACTGTTTTCTGTAGATATTGTTGCTGCTTTATAATTGCATTATGTTCTTTGTACACAAATGTTTTTTTTTCACATTTTTTTAAACACAAATAATGATGTTATTACACTTATATTTGCTCTAAACAATTTACTAGGAATACAGCTTTTACCTGGTATCATTAATCCTGTAAGCAATTTACTAGGAATACAGCTTTTACCTAGTATCATTAATCCCAAATGTTAAGATTAATAACACAATTTTTTTATATTTAATGACAACAGTTGATGGAAATTAAATTCAACGTTTATTAAAGGCAAGATGCATGGCACACTACTTTGCAATTGAATTTAATATGATGCTTTTATAATCCTTCCTCATCTTGTTTATTCTTTTATTCTTTTTATTTTTTATGTCTTCATTCTGTGTCTTGCGTCCAATGTTGCCTGTGTCTCTGCCTTGTCTATTTGTGATTGTCCTGTCTGTTTTCGAAAGCGGTTATTCCTTCGGCAAATTATCTAACTGTTAAACACTAATTACCTGATATTCCTCTTTCAATCCCTCGTTTATTTGTTTTCTTCCTATATATCTCTTCAAATCGTCCACGTTAACACAAGCATTAATATCTGTTAGGTTTTGATAAGTCATAGTTTCATTTGGGCTCATGTTTATTTTTGATGATGCCCGTATTATATCATCATCTGTGTCAGTGGAAGAGGTTCGATTAGGCATGCTGATGTTGATGTACATTTGGTCCTCTCTGCCTTCTGAAAAAAATATAATGATCCGTTAAACGTTACCATACAGGTATAAATTCAATGTTGTGCGTAATACCGTACAATAAGGTAACATATAAAATTAAACGATCGGGATTCCTTTCAAAGCACGTTTCCATTGAAGAATACCACAGCTGGATCTTTCAATTGACATTTTAAAATGAAAACAAAAATTATTCCAAATGTTAGAGAAAACAACAGACAAAGGTAGCAATAAGTAAAATACACAGAACGAAGATAAACAAGTCAAATTACAGAACTAATAAACTAAAAAGATGATCAACAAGGACCCCACAAAAAAAGAGTGATACCTGATGTTCACTACTATTTGTCATCAGATTTATGTTGCATATATATCATGCTCACCGTTCCGGAATGTTTCTGTCATAGATGACAACGAAGATGCTCCCTTTTTGCAAATCCCCCGCCATGACTTTTCATCGGACCTTAAGCATAATACGGCGGGTGTCACGAATGGAACAGAACATGGTTACCCTTCCGTAACATCTGATGTCACCCTTCTTTCATTGTTTGCTTATATTTGTGTCTGTGTTGGAAGTCCAATACATCGGTTTTAAACCGCCACATATTTGTTAAGGACTTGATTTGGGTGAAAAGAGACATGCTAATTTATTATTAACAACTAACATCAATTTCGCGAAGACTGTAAATGCTTCGTAGAATTATAATTAAAAGATTGATTGTTATTTAATGTCAAGCCAACAGCAATTCAACTAGCAGTATATCGATGAGGAGAACAATTTAAACGAAATGAATAATATATTAAAAAGGTAAAAGGTAGCACGGAATTGACCTAAAGGTAATGACACTGATTTCTACAAGTTGAAATGGGTGATGATACACAGGGAAAGTAATTTGTTCCTTACAAGGGACCATCAACGAGCAGTTATAACATACCAATACGGAGTAGAGGCTGCTGCAGGTTGTCTTTTGTGCAATGAAGGTGACATTTCGAATTTGCATGAGGAATTATATGTTTGATTTGTCCATAAAAAGATATTATATCATGAAGGATTGTGAAGGACAACATAGTCCGTCAATGAAAACACGAAACATAAAATTTGACATACAAATGTATATTGCTCTATAGCAAAGTAAACATGATCAAGTGTTAACCATGTATACCACTTACAATGATCTACTAAGACATACGGTTCACGATCTTGTACAATACCTGTTCGAAGCGTAACATCTTCTTCGTTGTTGTATATTTTGTTATTTATTCCTTCAGTTGTTTCTTTAACATGAGGTGTTTGTCTTCTCCTAATAACAATTACAAAGTTTAATATCAGAAAGTTAAACATTCGTATACCTTCTAAACAACAGTTACATACAATAGATACAATTATGTGTGCATGTTGTGTGTAATATTTAATACTGAAAGGATAAGCAAATTATTTCTTACAAAAATAAAACATGTAGGTTAACAGATGTGTAAAATATGAGCATATATATGACCGAAAGTCTGGATTGCTACAGGTTAAGGGAGAATTACTGAATTTGAATGGCCGATTTTGTCTTGTATCGATCAACCACCCAAATTAACTCTTACCAGCATTGAGCGTGGCATTCCGTTAAATCCTCTAAAGACACTAGCAGTACATACTCTCCATTCAGAGGAGTTGTGCTGTACCTACTAGTGATGTCACCAGGATCTATTTGTTATCCCGAGTTCCCCCCAAGGTTAAGTAGTTCTATCATTTCTATTAATTTCTTTAAATACGCAGATTAATTGTATACCACTTGCATTGGCATTGAATGTGTTGCAATCTTTGCATGATATTTTTTACAAGAATGCCATGAGATTTAAAAGGAGCTTAGATAGAATTAGAAAAAAATTCTCAAATTTTCAATTTTACCTTTTAACACATACGAGTACAATTACTATGACAACCAGTAACAAGAGAACTGCAGAAACACCACCAGCAATAGGACCTGCATCAAGTGAAGACGTCAGTGCCTCTGTAAGATCTTCAGTAAAGTAAACATTACATACTGTTATGGTCATATTTGATTCATGTAGTTATACTTTTTAAAGCAGTTAAACATAAATGTAACATAAACAAAAACAAAGACACGATTGGATGATTGATTGTTGTTTACCGTGAGCAGTATCTGATCTATTTGCATGACGTGAACCATTGTACACACACCAGTGGTCTCTTCTTGATATTTCCCATCAAAACAGAAAGTGAATGTAATTACAACTTGTTTCACAAAGGACAACAGGTACAAATGAGAAAGATGTACCATAAAAGCCATATTTCGGCTTATATATAAACTTAGTATGGGATACATTATATTATATACTTTTTCCCTATCTTTCTATTAGTGTTCTCATTATTCCTCTAGCAATCTACTAGTTCGATTACGTCACATTAATCCATTGCAAAAGATCAATATCTAGAACTGAATTGATCACCTCCTATCAAATTTATTACCGGGTTTGTTATGCCTGTAAGAGCTCATTTATGTTTTGAAACCTTTTAATGAGACAATTAACATTCAAACTGATAACAAACATATAGCTTCGCTTTCTTGTCAAAGGTATCATTGATTGCATTGTCACATACACTTAGTTCAGTAGAACGCAGTAAACACATACATCATGTATTCCCTGAATTAAACTATTCTAAAATTTACCAGGACACAACATCATAGAGCACGATTCAATGTCTGTGTCATTTCCTTGACAGTTTGAACCCCCATGTGCAGGCTCTGGATTGTTACATTCCTGATATCGTGACCTTGATCCACTACCACATGTCACTGAACATGAATTCCAATCTTGCCATGTACCCCAGTTTCCATTTACTAAATATATAAAATGAAATATAATTGTCTTTATTATCGCAATCATCATAAAGTTTTTAAGTTGCCGTCCACAATGAAAATTTGCTATTTATCACGATTTTACCGTTTGTGGACATTACTGTCCGCGTATATTTCATAAAGACAGAATAGCATTCTCATTTTAGTCGAAACTGTTATCCATTTCGAACGTATAGAACCATACGAATATGGACGGCATATATTATGATACTGCTGTTGCTACATAAGTTGTACCCACAAAATAAACGTGACCTGATATTACAAATGTATTTGTTTTATTACCTTGTAAAGACTCCCAATTTTGAATAATCTTTTGCATATATTTTATTATTCTATAAGACGACCTTAGAGTCTACATTGTATACATAAGCTGAATTGACTACGTTAGGACAGTAGTGAGTAAATGCTTACACATATAACTCTAACACATACCTGGACATGCGATAGCTGTAGAGCATGAACCAGTTTCAGTGTCCAATTCTGGGCAAGGAGAACCGCCATTTACAGGTGACGGATTATCACAGGCTCGATACCGTGTCCTTGTTCCTCCAAAACACGTCTTTGTACAAGGAGTCCAGTTTCCCCACCAACCCCAGTTTCCATTTACTAATAGAAAAATGATAGGCGTTGTTGATGAAGGTTGATTTATGACTTTTCTAGCTTAAGTACAGCATATTTCAATAAAATATCAAATATATCTGTTGGTTTTCTATGTTGTTGATGTATTGCACACAATATCAAAGAATGTTATTCTACAATTATTCCTGTTTATCAAAGTAGTTAGTTATTTTGATGGACATGATAAATAGTGTAACATCAGTTTTAGCTATCAAGTATGGTATTCAATTTCATAAAATATTCTTATGCAATTACCTGTTCCTTTTGCTTTGTTGATAATTTAGTCAAAGTATAGAGCATATTCGTCTCACAATTTAATCCAGCAGTGTTAGAATTAGTTTTGTGAGCTGCCAAATTGCATGTACTCGACGGGATTGAACTCATACCATTGTTACACTGCAGCACCATTCGCTTAGCCTTATGTCCAGTGCCCTAGATCACTCGGTCACATTCGCTGTCTATTGATATATATATTGGCTGAACATCACAAAGCAATGGCTGTATTTACTTGTTGAATTACACTGTTTTTGGCGTGGTAACTGTACTTTTACACAGTGAACATAAATCTGCTGAAAGTTTTGTAAATTAATTGTAATCAATACAATGTGCTTGATATAATAATCCGGATGTAAACCGTTACATCTGTCTATGGCATTGAATTTCAATCATCGTGTTTGATTCCATGAAATAATCACCCACAACTAGACATTGCTATCATCGTTCTCGGTAGGTAATTGACTACCAATATTATCTAATGATGAACAACTTATGTAAAACCTGTGGTAATATGTATCTTGATATTACCTGGCTCTGTGATGTATAATTATCATCGTGATCAGTAAGTAATTGATTACCAATATTATCTAATGATGAACAAATACCGTAGATATTGGGGTAATACCAACAAATGATGTACATACTGTGGTAATATGTGTCTCTTCATTACATAACTCTGTGTAATTTATTTTGTACATGCCTCTTTATTTGATTATTGTCATCGTATTTTTTTCATGGATAATTTATATATATATAAATACGTCCGAAAATTAAACCAAACAGTATTAGAATTAGATCTATGAGCTGACAATATTTTGGTCTTCCCTCGACGGAAATTTAACTCACACCATTGATACACTACAGCACCAATCGCTTAGTCTTATGTCCAGCACCCTAGATTACGCGGCCACATCCGCTATATTAAAATATAACTTCAATAGTCGAAGTGTTACCTTGTCTCGTAAGGAAAAATCTAGAGATAGACATAAGACATGTGTAGATGATACATATATACTTAATATTATAATTTGACCGCAATTTTTAATAAATTGTATAGGATGATGAATAATTCATTATACAGTTACAGGAAACAAAGTATGTTATACAAACATCTAAGCAGGTGACAACCATACAATATATATGTCCCACTATATCTCAAAGTTACTTGAAATATCAGTTTAATACTAAATATTTATACACGTCTGAAAATTAAGCCAATAAGTGTTAGAATTAGATCTTTGAGTTGTCAAATGTTTGTTCTTCCCTCGACGGAATTTGAACTCACACCATTGATACACTGCAGCACCAATCGCTTAGCCTTATGTCCAGCTCCCTAGACCACATGTCCCTTTCCATGTCAGCCCCGGTATTATCCGAGGCCCCCATATCAGCCCGAGACACAGTCGAGGGAAGCTAGCTGGGATGATATGGAAAAGGTCGTGTCTTAATCTTTTTATCATTTATACTTCCGACATATAATACACAATTAATATTCAAAAGTCAATGACTGTATATGGAAGTTTAATTGTGAATTCAACAGATATATTTTCAGACCACTATTGTGAAACAAGAGTATCTCAACCCCTATAAATAGGTAATGAAAACATTTCCTGAAAAGGCATATTAAAACATTAGAAGATTAGAAGATTCTTTCTTGACGATTTTTATTTACAGAGAATCGTGACGAGAACATTGCCCGTGAATCGTTTTCATTAAAATTATTTGACGTACTCCGCTATAATTATCTATCACCTAATGTTTTTGATGATTGTGTTTAATGTGGTCTTTTTGACGACATAATTATTTCCCTCTTGACTCGATGTGTCAATAGTATAGATATCATTAGTGGTCACCTGCACTGATTCTGTCTGACAAGATTAGTAGGGATGTAACCAGGGTATGGTTAACAACTTACATTGGGTTTCATACGTTTCAAGAAGTTTGATCAGCTGCATTTACTTCCCGTGGATTGTGATTAATAAAAAGTATTCTTTCGTGAAGCGTGATGAGATCCCATCACCCACTAATCTTTGTGTGTCAGTTAATGTTTGTAAATAGTCGACATTCTGGTGATGTCTAGTAGTATTTGCATTTGAACTGATGTTGATTGTTGACATAGGTCATATTCGGTATGATGAAGGAATATATCCTGAATCTGACGTAAGATTGGGTTTCGGATATTTGATAGCTCTGTTGAGTCCAGCAATAAGTGTTCCAAAGTTTCAGGTTCTACTCACAGGCACTCGGGTACACTCTGTGATTTTCGTTATTTCATTAAAATTAAATATGTTCCCGCTTAGTGCCTCTATTCTAACCTTTTCTACGCAGAATCACCTAATTTTGACGTATTTTATACATTTTGATACAAGTCATTTTTTCTATAAATACTATAGTGTATCAAAATGTGTAAAATGCATCAAATCTAGGTGATTCTGCATAGAGAAGGTTAGAATAGAGGCACTAAAAGGGAAAATATTCAATCTTAATGAAATAACGAAACTCACAGAGTGTACCCAAGTGCCTGTGGTTCTACTTTGCATAGTTGACATTTCGCATCTTCGTCACCATACATTTTTGTTCGAATAGTTTGCAGTATATATGTTCCTGTTAACATTTTCAGTTTTGGTGGAATTCTGCTTATTTCTATAGATGATGAGCATTTAACTTTCAATAGTGGATGTATATTTCCCGGTCGGTAATCTGCGGAATTCAGGTATTTCAATACCGGGTAGTATGAAGCCATTGAAGTTATGAGTTCTTGCCAGTAATTTTTAATTTCTCTCTTAATTGATGTTATCCACAGCCTTTTTGTCTTTTGTCTTAGGATTGTCCAAGTAGTACTCTGGGTCTTGCAGATTGTATTTTATCAACATTTTCTTAATTTCTATTAACCAGCTGTTACTGTTGATGGTTTGTATTCTTAGTTGTTGCCTTGCTGAAAATGTTTCCATACTTTTCTCTTCTTGGTTACAGATGGTGTTGAAGAAACTTAATGCTCATATATGTAGTTGAGCCTCAAATGATAATGTTCCGGATAGTAAATAAATTGCTGGGTCGGGTGTATTCGGTGGTAATAATAGTACTTGTTTGAGAAGCTTCGTTTGATATCGTTCTAGCTGTTCTAGTGGTGTGGTTTTTGGGATGATTAGTTCCATACCGTATATTAACACTGGCGTTATGTATGTGTTGAATAAATGTATTAGAGTTTCAGGATCTAGTCCATTGTTGCCATGGAATCCTCCTCCAAATAAACCATACGCGCTTCTTCTAGATTTCTTGATATTCTCTTCTACATTTACTGTCATGTTGTCAGCCAATGTGTTTGTTCTTATTATTCCCAAATGAACGGCTTGCTTGACATTAGGCATTACATCTTTTCAAAGAATATATTCTTGATCAATCATACTTTGCTTTCTCTTGTTTGGTTGTATGTTTATGATAATACTTTTTGCTGGCTGAAGCTTGTATCCTTCCATTGTAGCAAATACATGTGCTATATTAATCATGTCTTTTGCTTCATGTTCACGTCTACTCATCATCTGCACATGCACTAAGCGTTACAGCTTACGTCTCCGATTGTCATTCCTAGATATGAGTCACTAAGATTGTTTAATAGAGGATTTATGTAGACTTTGCATAGGTCACTGCTTATGATACCTCATTGGCGAACTCCTTGAGTTACTGGAAATTGTTGTGATAACTTGTTTTCCCATTTTAGCGAACACCTACAGTACTAGCCTTCTGGTGCATACTGTTGATTAGTGACCAGTGTTTGACCTGTATTCCAGCATGGCATACCGTCTCATCAGATGACTATGCATAATAACGTCAAATGCCGATTTTGCATCCAGTAAGGGAACGACCATTTAACTTGAAAGGGAGGGGGGGGGGGGGTATGGTTTTTTCTAAAAAAAATATCCTTGCAAGTTAAATGGTAGGTCCCTAATACTAGCTGACATTCATTTTTGTTATCTGCATTTTTTCTGTATGTCTCTTCTACTGGCAAAGCAGAATTTAAAGGTAATGATCCATCAGTGAATAAACGTTGTATTGGAGTCTGGATTTCCAGTATTTTATGGTTTGTCCGGTTTTTTATTATGGTTTCAATTATTTTATTGATGACTGGTAAGACGGCTATGCTTCTGTAGTTTATCACCTATGCTATATTCCCTTTATGATAGCCGGAACCTTTGAGCTGTAAATGATTTTTGATCGTTTTTAACTTTTTGATGTTTACCTCCGCGAAATAGTTCTCCAAGAAGTGTGGGGGGAATCATTTTTAAGCGAGAATTGATTTGAAATGAGTGATTTATTTTCATCTTTATTCATATTTACAATAATTAAAACAATGTTAAGTACATTTTTTTTATTGTTTCTAACTTTTACAAGAATCTTGTAAAATGAGCGTTGACAGAGATAGAGTCTAGCGTAGCAGTAACGACAACTCTGGATAGAGAATGGATGATAATCTGACACATTTGTGATAGTATTGTTGAGCACTTGTTTCTTTGAGAAGAACTTGTAGTTGATGGTATGTAGGAAATAGTATAATTCAGAACATTCTTCCCCATTGGGTTTAATGAATGTTTTTGCGCTGTTATCATATGATAAGCCACACTCTTTGATAAAATGCAATAAGTATTTTTTCATCTTGTTTGTCTTTTCATTGTTGAGGTCTTCATTTAGATCGCCACCGATTATAATTGTATGTGTTCCTTGATACCTTTGGTAGATTTCATATAGTTGGTCTATACAGTCATAGAATTCATCGACATAGTCATGGCTTCCTTTTGATGGTAGAGAGACTGAAGCTACTAATAATTTTGTATCATTATCACTATTGATTTCTTCACACTGTATCTTTTCAGCGCCATCTTGTAGTATTTTTATTAAATGATCAATGTTTTCCCTCCAAATAATTGTGACTCCTCCATATCCTCTCGGCATGCTTTTTGGTAAGACGGGATTATATTTATCTACTCCTTTTCCGACAAAATTGATGTTTTTATTCAAGTCGTCAATTGTGTTGATTTTAGTCTCAAATAGCCAATGTTCTTGTATTAAGATAATTTGATGTTGTTTCAATAGCTCGTCTATCATGTAGGCACTGGTTTTTAAGTTTTTGCAATTCAGGGACGCTATATGTATCTCTCCTTCTCCCTTAAAATTAGTTGGAATATGTGCTATTTCAGATGCTGCTGGAGGCATGTCTTACCATTGAAAGGAGAGTTGGCATTCACCCTGTCAGTGTTATCTTTGGTAGCTGGTCCATAGTTTTCTCGATCTTGTACAATCGGTGTCCTATATGCTTTAGTTTGCCGTTGAGGTCGGCGAAATGATTTTGCTACATTACTTGAAGCTTCTCTGTTTGTAGTATAGTGGAATACCTGTTGCTAACTCATGGGTAATTATATGTGGGGTTTTAACTTCTCGGATTGTCTGTGAGGTACATGTATCTTGATAATTGTTGATCAGACTGTAGTCATGATTAGTCGTTGTTGTTTCAATGTTCCATTTAGGCATATTGTCTCTAGCCGTGCTCATTTTAATCGTTTCTTTATAACAATCGGAACTAATTTGATTTGTTGTTTGACTAGTACTGTTCATTGAAATGTTGGCTAACTCAAGTTGTTATCGATTTGGTCGAAAACAATGTTTGTAATTTTATCATGTACTGCCAATATCTTGTTGTTAAGTTGTTCTTTCATTGTAGAGTTAATATCCGAGTTTGTAGTTGCATTTACAGGTGAAACTGATGGATTATCACTTGACTATTCATACTGTTCTATACTCCTCTGTAATGTGTTTACCGGTAGTTCGAGTTCGGTGTTCTTAGCTTCGAGTTTATTGCAATACGTTTCCATTTCTATTCTACTTTTCCTTTGCTCAGTTAGAGATTTTTCTCTTATTTTGAGTGTTTCCTCTAGTTTTTTTAATTGTGTTTCTTTATTTCGTAGTTCTCTTAATTTGGCTGATATGGATTCCTCATCATGACTTTTAGATATTGAACTTGGTAGTAAAAGATTGTTATGTGATGTCTCGTGTTTATCGGCATCGATGCAATGGTTTTCATTCAGAATATTTTGACTTTGTGTTTGTATTGCGTCAGTACATATATTGTTATTACTGCTGGTTTCTTTCAGAATAGTGTTCTGTTCATCTAATTCTGGTTGTGTGATTTCGCTCTCATTTTGGTTTTCCAATTCATCTATATATGATTTACACGAGTAGCATGTTTTGTGATCATTGTTAGTTTCCATACACGTCAAATGGTATGTGTTGTTACATGATGTACATAAGTCATAATTTCCGTCGTCAATTGTTTTGTCACATAGATTACAAGGAGTTTCATCTTGTACTTCATCTGACCTTAGATTACATTCATCTATAATAGCTACTGCATTAGCACAAATATTAGATTTTCCATTCTAACAGAGTTTACATATATAGTCTGCTGTTGTTGTTGCTTCTATTGCTGTTATCTGTTCAGGATTAAGCTTTTCACATTTGTAGTGTATCCAATTTTCGCCTACAGTACAGTATGTGCCACGTGTTTTACAGTTCTTTCTGCATTTGCAACATGATATATCTTCAATTTCTTGTTGTTTTGTTGTTGGTGTCTTCCTGAGTTTATGCACGCTTGTAGTTGTTGTATTTGTTCCTATCATACGTTGCAATTTTTCGGCGAGTATGTTGTTCAGTTTACTCAGATTTATCTGGTTGCCATTACATGTGGCTGCATGAATAATGTCATTAATTCCAGTAATATCTCTTTCCACAAATAGCGTCAGATTTTTGCCATTGACTTTGATTCTGCTACTAGTTAAATACAGATTGGTTGTCTATGCAGGTTGTTCTTGTTCATGTACTCGTATTGTAGTCTGCACATTGTGGCGTTGCATAGAGTCAGTGCTTTGTGTTATATAAGTCTTTCCATGTGATTCTGAGAGATTTTCATAATATATATTTGCGCTATCTTTAATAGCTCAAATGTTGCTGCATCAGCAGTTATAACTAGTCCTCATCTGGTGTATTCATATAGTAAGTTTTGTTGACGTTTGGTAGCATCTAGTTTTTTTCTTTAGCGCTTTGTCTATTTTGATAGTGTACGTATTTGTAATCGAGATAGATGTGCCACGCATGCTTCTAGTTTGATGTTTATTGTCATTTTTATATCTTGCAATAGATCCATTGGTTGCCATTGCTATTTCACGTTGCCAAGTTTTTGTCTGGTAATATTTCAGAGATAGTGTATACAAAATAAAGGAGATGATCTAACCGACAAAAGTGCATTGTGGATGCCCCCACAGTTGACTAATGCCAGTTTTCTCAACAGTCCTTTTTTATTTGTAATTCCAGTTTCTTTAACCAAACTTTTGCCACATTTATACCTCGGTGGAGTCCGTCCTTGAGTAAGTTATAATTGTATTGATCTCGAGGTGTTTGTTTTGTCTTTGAGTTTTTCCAGTGCTGCCGGCTGAGAACAGTTGAGAATACAGGTGTTATATTGTTTAATCCAGTATTTATTTCCCTGGAATTTTGGTTTAGTTCATTAATTTGCGATAGGAGTTCGTTGTCTAACTTCTTGAATTCAGAGTCTTTTGACCTTTGTATTTGCTATGTTCGTATATCGAGTACACAGGCGTTTCAAGAAATGTTACTCTACAGTGTGGGTAATGATTCACCATTTCAGTAATTTGATGATATGTGTCCATTATATGATGAATACCTTCACTGTTTTCTCAAGCCAGATATATAAATGGTGGATTGTAGCTAGTAAGAACACATGTTGCTAGCCAGATGTAGAGATGAATGTTATCGTGTTGTCCTATTTGATGATCTATGTTTTGTAATATCCAGTTATAACTCTCGTATGTTGTTCTACCACTCTTGCATTGCCATATGATTTGATTTTCTACCGGCGATTGTATATGTTCTCGTAGGTATCTTCCCTTACTGTCCGATGTAATAAGCAGTTTTCTAATGCTTGGTCTTCTAGGGGCTTGGTCTGCCTTTGAATTGATCTTCTCAAGGTATTTTTTGTTAATTTGGAGTCAGTCATGTATAGTGCATATACTGTTAAAATGCTTCAATAGCATATTGTTTAAAATTATATACTTTGTTTATATATATCTTCAATAAAATCTAAAACACAGGTGTGCCCCTGGTTTTATGATAATTTAACGATTATCTCCCTTTGCGTGTAGAAGTTGTTTGTTTATCACTTCCTATATTTGCGTGGTTTTTAAATCTTTTATGATTTTTACTTGATTGAACCTTGGATAAATGATTTTAAGTGTCTTTTTCCACTACTACTGGTTTCTACATAACAAAAAAAGAAAGATGTCTGTCACCAAGAATTTAAGCCGCCACCATTTGTATTTACATCCGTCAATGTTTACTTCCACTCGTTACACATATGCAAAAATTATGTATAAATGCTACGTATATATAAAAAAGTATTGGATACACAATAAATTGAGAGTATATACAAAAGCACAACATAATACTAACCAAATATCTTGCCACAACTATTGAGTATTTAGTAGATTTCATGTCAAAACAGGATAGAACATGATTGTTGTTTCTCTCTAATTATGAGTTGACCAAACACTTTAAACATTTTCGTATGAAACGAGTATTATGTACCCCCTTGACTTTGTTCTATTGTGACTTTTATGATGATTTAGAAAAAAACTTACGTTAGACCAAGGATTTATATTACTATATAAATCCTTGGTTAGATCAATTCATAAAGAGTGCAAATGGTATTTGGGACATTTTCTTTTCGACCTTGTGATTTTTCAATGTGATTATTATATCCTAATATCACCTATTGATGTGAACACCTAATTATCGAAACACTGTGATAATATCCGTCCTTGTGATCAATTGATTATGTAATATAACATATTATCGAAATACCTGTGCATAAGATAGTTGTAGAGCATGCTACCGTGTCATAGTCCAATCCCGAGCAAGGAGAACCGCCATTTACTGGTGTTGGATTGTTACAAGATCTATATCGTGTCCTTGTTCCTCCAACACACGTCTTTGTACACGGATTCCAGCTTCCCCACGAACCCCAGTTTCCATTTACTATACAAAGGAAATAAACATTAGCGTGGTCAATAACTGCAAAAACTATTAATGGAGCAAAGTTACTTATGGTCTTTCTAGTTAAAGCACAATGTTTATATTTGCAATAAAATACCAAAGATATCTGTTAAATATCGGTTTGACTTAGTTTGATTTATGGTATTCAACGCCACTTTCAACAATATTCTAGGTATTTCGTCACGATAAGTTTTATTGGTGGAGTACTCGGAGAAAGCGACCGACCTGTCGCTGGTCACTGACAAACTTTATCACATAATGTTGTATCGAGTACACCTCACATTGAACGGGATTCGAACTCACAACATCAGTAGTGATAGGCACTGATTGCACAGGTAGTTGTATATCTAACTATCACACAATCACGATCACGACGGCCCCTGTTAAATATTGGTTGTCAATGTATTCCATCTAATATTGTAATATATCATTCTATATTATAATAATAAAAACCTAGATATCAAATTTAATACACACTAGGCGTTTTTGCAATAATCTCCATTATGTACGCTCAAAGTCAAAAGATTGGAAAACCAAATAAAAGAAATTAGTATGGATTAAGAACACCATAAGGGCATAAAGAGGATAGACTAAACTCGGGCTATGGTCACATATGCTCGGGGGAGGAGAACAATAGTCTTAGTAATAATAACATTATTTAGTAACTGTAATATTTCAATTATAAGTATATCTAATAAACGATATCAGTGTCGTAGCAATGGCTACTGGGTAGATGATACCACCGGAGACTAATAGTCCACCAACAGAGTTATCAACCTAGTGATAGTAACACTGACTACTGGGTAGATGATACCACCGGAGACTAATAGTCCACCAACAGAGGTATCAACCTAGTTATAGTAACACTGACTACTGGGTAGATGATACCACCGGAGACTAATAGTCCACCAACAGAGGTATCAACCTAATGATAGTAACACTGACTACTGGGTAGATGATACCTCCGGAGACTAATAGTCCACCAACAGAGGTATCAACCTAGAGATAGTAACACTGACTACTGGGTAGATGATACCTCCGGAGACTAATAGTCCACCAACAGAGGTATCAACCTAATGATAGTAACACTGACTACTGGGTAGATGGTACCTCTGGAGACAAATAGTCTACCAGCAGAGGTATCAACCTAATGATAGTAACACTGACTACTGGGTAGATGATACCTCCGGAGACTAATAGTCCACCAACAGAGGTATCAATGTGATAGTCTGTATTTTAATCATTTTATAAGTTTTTGTATTTCTAGTATTTTTCAGTATTGTCATTGGTAATAAGTTAAACAGAATTATTTAATTACTTTCTTTTATTGCAGGTTAATTACAAAGTGTAATTAAGTATTTTGATATTATTTTGATTAATTAATTTTACTATAGACCTGTTTGACGGACATGACATAATCACGGACTGGTTATACTATGTTTAACTCTAATCATTTCTATCCATGGTTCGTTGAAGCGAACTCTTACTTGATCTTCATTTGTCACTTTTATTTTTGGCGGTAAATTCCTTTGTCTATTGTCTTTAATTTTATACGATACCATATTGCTTCTCATTTATCTCTGTGCAACATTGAAATTTAGAGCTGAAATTCAGAAGTTGAAAATCTAAATATTTGGAGAACTTATTTCTTTTCCAAGGTAAACTTGGCATCTGTCATCTGTTAACTTTTTTAAGAGAGAATTGATTTGAAATGAGTGATTTATTTTCATCTTTATTCATATTTACAATAATTAAAACAATTTTAAGTACAATTTTTTTACTGTTTCTAACTTTTACAAGAATCTTTTCAAATGAGCGTTGACATAGATAGAGTCTAGCGTAGCTGGAAACACAACTCTGGATAGAGAATGGATGATAGTCTGACACATTTGTGATAGTATTGTTGAGCACTTCTTTCTTTGTGCATAACTTGTAGTTGATGGTATGTAGGAAATAGTATAATTCAGAACATTCTTCCCCATTGGGTTTAATGAATGTTTTTGCGCTGTTATCATATGATAAGCCACACTCTTTGATAAAATGCAATAAGTATTTTTTCATCTTGTTTGTCTTTTCATTGTTGAGGTCTTCATTTAGGTCGCCACCGATTATAATTGTATGTGTTCCTTGATACCTTTGGTAGATTTCATATAGTTGGTCTATAGAATTCATCGACTTAGTCATGGCTTCCTTTTGATGGTAGATAGACTGAAGCTACTAAGAATTTTGTATCATTATTACTATTGATTTCTTCACACTGCATCCTTTCAGCGCCATCTGGTAATATTTTTATTAAATTATCAATGTTTTCTCTCCAAATAATTGTGACTCCTCCATATTCTCTCGGCATGCTTTTTTGGTCAGACGGGATTATATTTATCTACTCCTTTTCCGACAAAATTGATGTTTTTATTCAAGTCGCCAATTGTGTTGATTTGAGTCTCAAATAGCCAATGTTCTTGTATTAAGATAATTTGATGTTGTTTCAATAGCTCGTCTATAATGTAGGCACTGGTTTTTAAGTTTTTGCAATTCAGGGACGCTATATGTATCTTTCCTTCTCCCTTAAAATTAGTTGGAATATGTGCTATCTCAGATGCTGCTGGAGGCATGTCTTACATATGAAAGGAGAGTTGGCATTCACCCTGTCTGTGTTATCTTTGATAGCTGGTCCATAGTTTTCTCGGTCTTGTACAATCGGTGTCCTTTATGCTTGAGTTTGCCGTTGAGGTCGGCGAAATGATTTTGCTACATTACTCGAGCTTCTCTGTTTGTAGTATAGTGGAATACCTGTTGCTAACTCATGTGTAATTATATGTGGGGTTTTAACCTCTCGGATTGTCTGTGAGGTACATGTATCTTGAGAATTTTTGATCAGACTGTAGTCATGATTAGTCGTTGTTGTTTCAATGTTCCATTTGGGGATATTGTCTCTAGCCGTGCTCATTTTAATCGTTTCTTTATAACAATCGGAACTAATTTGATTTGTTGTTTGACTTGTACTGTTGATTGAAATGTTGACTAACTCAAGTTGTTTATCGATTTGGTCAAAAACAATGTTTTTAATTTTATCATGTGCTGGCAATATCTTGTTGTTAAGTTGTTCTTTCATTCTAGAGTTAATATCCGAGTTTGTAGTTGCATTTACAGGTGAAATTGATAGATTATCACTTGACTGTTCATGTTGTTCTATACTACTCTGTAATGTTTTTACCAGTAGTTCGAGTTCGGTGTTCTTAGCTTCGAGTTTATTGCAATACGTTTCCATTTCTATTTTACTTTTCCTTTGCTCAGTTAGAGATGTTTCTCTTATTTTGAGCGTTTCCTCTAGTTTTTTTAATTTTGTTTCTTTATTTCGTAGTTCTCTTAATTTGGCTGATATGGATTCCTCATCATGACTTTTAGATATTGAACTTGGTAGTAAAATATTTGTATGTGATGTCTCGTGTTTATCGGCATCGATGCAATGGTTTTCATTCAGAATATTTTGACTTTGTGTTTGTATTGCGTCAGTATATATATTGTTATTACTGCTGGTTTCTTTCAGAATAGTGTTCTGTTCATCTAATTCTGGTTGTGTGATTTCGCTCTCATTTTGGTTTTCCAATTCATCTATATATGATTTACACGAGTAGCATGTTTTGTGATCGTTGTTAGTTTCCATACACGTCAAATGGTATGTGTTGTTACATGATGTACATAAGTCATAATTTGTGTCGTCAATTGTTTTGTCACATAGATTACAACGAGTTTCATCTTGTACTTCATCTGACCTTAGATTACATTCATCTAGAATAGCTACTGCATTAGCACAAATATTAGATTTTCCATTCTGACAGAGTGTACATATATAGTGTACTGTTGTTGTTGTTTCTATTGCTGTTATCTGTTCAGGATTAAGCTTTTCGCATTTGTAGTGTATTCAATGTTCGCCTACAGTTCAGTATGTGCTACGTGTTTTACAGTTCTTTCTGCATTTGCAACATGATATATCTTCAATTTCTTGTTGTTTTGTTGCTGGTGTCTTCCTGAATTTATGCACGCTTGTAGTTGTTGTATTTGTTCCTATTATACGTTGCAATTGTTCGGCTAGTATGTTGTTCAGTTTATTCAGATTTATCTGGTTGTCATTACATGTGGCTGCATGAATAATGTCATTAATTCCAGTAATATCTCTTTCCACAGATAGCGTCAGATTTTTGCCATTTACTTGGATTCTGCTACTAGTTAAATACAGAATGGTTGTATATGCAGGTTGTTCTTGTTCATGTACTCGTATTGTAATTTACACATTGTGGCGTTGTGTAGAGTCAGTGTATTGTGTTATATAAACCTTTCCAAGTCATTCTGGGAGGTTTTCATAATATATATTTGCGGCTATCTTTAATAGCTCAAATATCGCTGCATCAGCAGTTATAACTAGTCCTCCTCTGGTGTATTCATACAGTACCTTTTGTTGACGCTTGGTAGCATCTAGTTTTTTCTTCAACGCTTTGTCTATTTTGAGAGTGTACGTATTTGTAATCGAGCTAGATGTGCCACGCATGCTTCTAGTTTGATTTTGATTGTCATTTTTATATCTTGCAATATATCCATTGGTTGCCATTGCTATTTCACGTTGCCAAGTTTTTGTCTGGTAATATTTCAGAGATAGTGTATACAAAATAAAGGAGATGATCTAACCGACAAAAGTGCATTGTGGATGCCCCCACAGTTGACTAATGCCAGTTTTCTCAACAGTCCTTTTTTATTTGTAATTCCAGTTTCTTTAACCAAACTTTTGCCACATTTATACCTGGGTGGAGTCCGTCCTTGAGTATGTTATAATTATATTGATCTCGAGGTGTTTGTTTTGTCTTTGAGTTTTTCCAGTGCTGCCGGCTGAGAACAGTTGAGAATACAGGTGATATATTGTTTAATCCAGTATTTATTTCCCTGGAATTTTGATTTAGTTCATTAATTTGCGATAGGAGTTCGTTGTCTAACTTCTTGAATTCAGAGTCTGTTTGACCTTTGTATTTGCTATGCTCGTATGTCGAGTACACAGGCGTTTCAAGAAATGTTACTCTACAGTGTGGGTAATGATTCACCATTTCAGTAATTTGATGATATGTGTCAACTATATGATGAATAGCGTCACTGTTTTCACAAGCCAGATATATAAATGGTGGATTGTAGCTAGTTAGATCACATGTTGCTAGCCAGATGTAGAAATGCATGTTATCGTGTTGTCCTACTGATTTGATGATCTATGTTTTGAAATAGCCAGTTATAACTCTCGTATGTTGTCTACCACTCTTGCATTGCCATATGATTTAATTTCCTACCGGCGATTGTATATGTTCTCGTAGGTATCTTCCTTTACTGTCCGATATAATAAGCAGTTTTCTAATGCGTGGTCATGTATGGGCTTGGTCTGCCTTTGAATTGATCTTCTCAAGGTATTATATTAATTTGGAGTCGGTCATGTATAGTGCATATACTGTTAAAATGCTTCAATAGAATATTGTTTAAAATTATATACTTTGTTTATATATATCTTCAATAAAATCTAAAACACAGGTGTGCCCCTGGTTTTATGATAATTTAACGATTATCTCCCTTTGCGTGTAGAAGTTGTTTGTTTATCACTTCCCTATATTTGCGTGGTTTTTAAATCTTTTATGATTTTTACTTGATTGAACCTTGGATAAATGATTTTAAGTGTCTTTTTCCACTACTACTTGTTTCTACACATGAAATAAGAAAGATTTCTGTCACCAAGAATTTAGGCCGCCTCCATTTGTATTTACATTCGTCAATGTTTACTTCCACTCGTTACACATATGCAGAAATTATGTATAAATGCTACGTATATATAAAAAAGTATCGGATACACAATAAATTGAGAGTATATACAAACGCACAACATAATACTAATCAAATATCTGGTCAAAACTATTGAGTATTTAGTAGATTTCATGTCAAAACAGGATATAACATGATTGTTGTTTCTCTCGAATTATGATTTGACCAAACACTTTAAACATTTTCTTATGAAATGAGGATTATGTACCCCCTTGACTTTGTTTTATTCTGACTTTTATGATGATTTAGAAAAAAACATACGTTAGACCAAGGATTTATATTACTATATAAATCCTTGGTTAGACCAATTCATAAAGAGTTCAAATGGTATTTGGGACATTTTCTTTTCGACCTTGTGATTTTTCAATGTGATTATTATATCCTAATATCACCTATTGATGTGAACACCTAATTATCGAAACACTGTGATAATATCCGTCCTTGTGATCAATTGATTATGTAATATAACATATTATCGAAATACCTGTGCATAAGATAGTTGTAGAGCATGATACCGTGTCATAGTCCAATCCCGAGCAAGGAGAACCGCCATTTACTGGTGTTGGATTGTTACAAGATCTATATCGTGTCCTTGTTCCTCCAACACACGTCTTTGTACACGGATTCCAGCTTCCCCACGAACCCCAGTTTCCATTTACTATACAAAGGAAATAAACATTAGCGTGGTCAATAACTGCAAAAACTATTAATGGAGCAAAGTTACTTATGGTCTTTCTAGTTAAAGCACAATGTTTATATTTGCAATAAAATACCAAAGATATCTGTTAAATATCGGTTTGACTTAGTTTGATTTATGGTATTCAACGCCACTTTCAACAATATTCTAGGTATTTCGTCACGATAAGTTTTATTGGTGGAGTACTCGGAGAAAGCGACCGACCTGTCGCTGGTCACTGACAAACTTTATCACATAATGTTGTATCGAGTACACCTCACATTGAACGGGATTCGAACTCACAACATCAGTGGTGATAGGCACTGATTGCACAGGTAGTTGTATATCTAACTATCACACAATCACGATCACGACGGCCCCTGTTAAATATTGGTTGTCAATGTATTCCATCTAATATTGTAATATATCATTCTATATTATAATAATAAAAACCTAGATATCAAATTTAATACACACTAGGCGTTTCTGCAATAATCTCCATTATGTACGCTCAAAGTCAAAAGATTGGAAAACCAAATAAAAGAAATTAGTATGGATTAAGAACACCATAAGGGCATAAAGAGGATAGACTAAACTCGGGCTATGGTCACATATGCTCGGGGGAGGAGAACAATAGTCTTAGTAATAATAACATTATTTAGTAACTGTAATATTTCAATTATAAGTATATCTAATAAACGATATCAGTGTCGTAGCAATGGCTACTGGGTAGATGATACCACCGGAGACTAATAGTCCACCAACAGAGTTATCAACCTAGTGATAGTAACACTGACTACTGGGTAGATGATACCACCGGAGACTAATAGTCCACCAACAGAGGTATCAACCTAGTTATAGTAACACTGACTACTGGGTAGATGATACCACCGGAGACTAATAGTCCACCAACAGAGGTATCAACCTAATGATAGTAACACTGACTACTGGGTAGATGATACCTCCGGAGACTAATAGTCCACCAACAGAGGTATCAACCTAGAGATAGTAACACTGACTACTGGGTAGATGATACCTCCGGAGACTAATAGTCCACCAACAGAGGTATCAACCTAATGATAGTAACACTGACTACTGGGTAGATGGTACCTCTGGAGACAAATAGTCTACCAGCAGAGGTATCAACCTAATGATAGTAACACTGACTACTGGGTAGATGATACCTCCGGAGACTAATAGTCCACCAACAGAGGTATCAATGTGATAGTCTGTATTTTAATCATTTTATAAGTTTTTGTATTTCTAGTATTTTTCAGTATTGTCATTGGTAATAAGTTAAACAGAATTATTTAATTACTTTCTTTTATTGCAGGTTAATTACAAAGTGTAATTAAGTATTTTGATATTATTTTGATTAATTAATTTTACTATAGACCTGTTTGACGGACATGACATAATCACGGACTGGTTATACTATGTTTAACTCTAATCATTTCTATCCATGGTTCGTTGAAGCGAACTCTTACTTGATCTTCATTTGTCACTTTTATTTTTGGCGGTAAATTCCTTTGTCTATTGTCTTTAATTTTATACGATACCATATTGCTTCTCATTTATCTCTGTGCAACATTGAAATTTAGAGCTGAAATTCAGAAGTTGAAAATCTAAATATTTGGAGAACTTATTTCTTTTCCAAGGTAAACTTGGCATCTGTCATCTGTTAACTTTTTTAAGAGAGAATTGATTTGAAATGAGTGATTTATTTTCATCTTTATTCATATTTACAATAATTAAAACAATTTTAAGTACAATTTTTTTACTGTTTCTAACTTTTACAAGAATCTTTTCAAATGAGCGTTGACATAGATAGAGTCTAGCGTAGCTGGAAACACAACTCTGGATAGAGAATGGATGATAGTCTGACACATTTGTGATAGTATTGTTGAGCACTTCTTTCTTTGTGCATAACTTGTAGTTGATGGTATGTAGGAAATAGTATAATTCAGAACATTCTTCCCCATTGGGTTTAATGAATGTTTTTGCGCTGTTATCATATGATAAGCCACACTCTTTGATAAAATGCAATAAGTATTTTTTCATCTTGTTTGTCTTTTCATTGTTGAGGTCTTCATTTAGGTCGCCACCGATTATAATTGTATGTGTTCCTTGATACCTTTGGTAGATTTCATATAGTTGGTCTATAGAATTCATCGACTTAGTCATGGCTTCCTTTTGATGGTAGATAGACTGAAGCTACTAAGAATTTTGTATCATTATTACTATTGATTTCTTCACACTGCATCCTTTCAGCGCCATCTGGTAATATTTTTATTAAATTATCAATGTTTTCTCTCCAAATAATTGTGACTCCTCCATATTCTCTCGGCATGCTTTTTTGGTCAGACGGGATTATATTTATCTACTCCTTTTCCGACAAAATTGATGTTTTTATTCAAGTCGCCAATTGTGTTGATTTGAGTCTCAAATAGCCAATGTTCTTGTATTAAGATAATTTGATGTTGTTTCAATAGCTCGTCTATAATGTAGGCACTGGTTTTTAAGTTTTTGCAATTCAGGGACGCTATATGTATCTTTCCTTCTCCCTTAAAATTAGTTGGAATATGTGCTATCTCAGATGCTGCTGGAGGCATGTCTTACATATGAAAGGAGAGTTGGCATTCACCCTGTCTGTGTTATCTTTGATAGCTGGTCCATAGTTTTCTCGGTCTTGTACAATCGGTGTCCTTTATGCTTGAGTTTGCCGTTGAGGTCGGCGAAATGATTTTGCTACATTACTCGAGCTTCTCTGTTTGTAGTATAGTGGAATACCTGTTGCTAACTCATGTGTAATTATATGTGGGGTTTTAACCTCTCGGATTGTCTGTGAGGTACATGTATCTTGAGAATTTTTGATCAGACTGTAGTCATGATTAGTCGTTGTTGTTTCAATGTTCCATTTGGGGATATTGTCTCTAGCCGTGCTCATTTTAATCGTTTCTTTATAACAATCGGAACTAATTTGATTTGTTGTTTGACTTGTACTGTTGATTGAAATGTTGACTAACTCAAGTTGTTTATCGATTTGGTCAAAAACAATGTTTTTAATTTTATCATGTGCTGGCAATATCTTGTTGTTAAGTTGTTCTTTCATTCTAGAGTTAATATCCGAGTTTGTAGTTGCATTTACAGGTGAAATTGATAGATTATCACTTGACTGTTCATGTTGTTCTATACTACTCTGTAATGTTTTTACCAGTAGTTCGAGTTCGGTGTTCTTAGCTTCGAGTTTATTGCAATACGTTTCCATTTCTATTTTACTTTTCCTTTGCTCAGTTAGAGATGTTTCTCTTATTTTGAGCGTTTCCTCTAGTTTTTTTAATTTTGTTTCTTTATTTCGTAGTTCTCTTAATTTGGCTGATATGGATTCCTCATCATGACTTTTAGATATTGAACTTGGTAGTAAAATATTTGTATGTGATGTCTCGTGTTTATCGGCATCGATGCAATGGTTTTCATTCAGAATATTTTGACTTTGTGTTTGTATTGCGTCAGTATATATATTGTTATTACTGCTGGTTTCTTTCAGAATAGTGTTCTGTTCATCTAATTCTGGTTGTGTGATTTCGCTCTCATTTTGGTTTTCCAATTCATCTATATATGATTTACACGAGTAGCATGTTTTGTGATCGTTGTTAGTTTCCATACACGTCAAATGGTATGTGTTGTTACATGATGTACATAAGTCATAATTTGTGTCGTCAATTGTTTTGTCACATAGATTACAACGAGTTTCATCTTGTACTTCATCTGACCTTAGATTACATTCATCTAGAATAGCTACTGCATTAGCACAAATATTAGATTTTCCATTCTGACAGAGTGTACATATATAGTGTACTGTTGTTGTTGTTTCTATTGCTGTTATCTGTTCAGGATTAAGCTTTTCGCATTTGTAGTGTATTCAATGTTCGCCTACAGTTCAGTATGTGCTACGTGTTTTACAGTTCTTTCTGCATTTGCAACATGATATATCTTCAATTTCTTGTTGTTTTGTTGCTGGTGTCTTCCTGAATTTATGCACGCTTGTAGTTGTTGTATTTGTTCCTATTATACGTTGCAATTGTTCGGCTAGTATGTTGTTCAGTTTATTCAGATTTATCTGGTTGTCATTACATGTGGCTGCATGAATAATGTCATTAATTCCAGTAATATCTCTTTCCACAGATAGCGTCAGATTTTTGCCATTTACTTGGATTCTGCTACTAGTTAAATACAGAATGGTTGTATATGCAGGTTGTTCTTGTTCATGTACTCGTATTGTAATTTACACATTGTGGCGTTGTGTAGAGTCAGTGTATTGTGTTATATAAACCTTTCCAAGTCATTCTGGGAGGTTTTCATAATATATATTTGCGGCTATCTTTAATAGCTCAAATATCGCTGCATCAGCAGTTATAACTAGTCCTCCTCTGGTGTATTCATACAGTACCTTTTGTTGACGCTTGGTAGCATCTAGTTTTTTCTTCAACGCTTTGTCTATTTTGAGAGTGTACGTATTTGTAATCGAGCTAGATGTGCCACGCATGCTTCTAGTTTGATTTTGATTGTCATTTTTATATCTTGCAATATATCCATTGGTTGCCATTGCTATTTCACGTTGCCAAGTTTTTGTCTGGTAATATTTCAGAGATAGTGTATACAAAATAAAGGAGATGATCTAACCGACAAAAGTGCATTGTGGATGCCCCCACAGTTGACTAATGCCAGTTTTCTCAACAGTCCTTTTTTATTTGTAATTCCAGTTTCTTTAACCAAACTTTTGCCACATTTATACCTGGGTGGAGTCCGTCCTTGAGTATGTTATAATTATATTGATCTCGAGGTGTTTGTTTTGTCTTTGAGTTTTTCCAGTGCTGCCGGCTGAGAACAGTTGAGAATACAGGTGATATATTGTTTAATCCAGTATTTATTTCCCTGGAATTTTGATTTAGTTCATTAATTTGCGATAGGAGTTCGTTGTCTAACTTCTTGAATTCAGAGTCTGTTTGACCTTTGTATTTGCTATGCTCGTATGTCGAGTACACAGGCGTTTCAAGAAATGTTACTCTACAGTGTGGGTAATGATTCACCATTTCAGTAATTTGATGATATGTGTCAACTATATGATGAATAGCGTCACTGTTTTCACAAGCCAGATATATAAATGGTGGATTGTAGCTAGTTAGATCACATGTTGCTAGCCAGATGTAGAAATGCATGTTATCGTGTTGTCCTACTGATTTGATGATCTATGTTTTGAAATAGCCAGTTATAACTCTCGTATGTTGTCTACCACTCTTGCATTGCCATATGATTTAATTTCCTACCGGCGATTGTATATGTTCTCGTAGGTATCTTCCTTTACTGTCCGATATAATAAGCAGTTTTCTAATGCGTGGTCATGTATGGGCTTGGTCTGCCTTTGAATTGATCTTCTCAAGGTATTATATTAATTTGGAGTCGGTCATGTATAGTGCATATACTGTTAAAATGCTTCAATAGAATATTGTTTAAAATTATATACTTTGTTTATATATATCTTCAATAAAATCTAAAACACAGGTGTGCCCCTGGTTTTATGATAATTTAACGATTATCTCCCTTTGCGTGTAGAAGTTGTTTGTTTATCACTTCCCTATATTTGCGTGGTTTTTAAATCTTTTATGATTTTTACTTGATTGAACCTTGGATAAATGATTTTAAGTGTCTTTTTCCACTACTACTTGTTTCTACACATGAAATAAGAAAGATTTCTGTCACCAAGAATTTAGGCCGCCTCCATTTGTATTTACATTCGTCAATGTTTACTTCCACTCGTTACACATATGCAGAAATTATGTATAAATGCTACGTATATATAAAAAAGTATCGGATACACAATAAATTGAGAGTATATACAAACGCACAACATAATACTAATCAAATATCTGGTCAAAACTATTGAGTATTTAGTAGATTTCATGTCAAAACAGGATATAACATGATTGTTGTTTCTCTCGAATTATGATTTGACCAAACACTTTAAACATTTTCTTATGAAATGAGGATTATGTACCCCCTTGACTTTGTTTTATTCTGACTTTTATGATGATTTAGAAAAAAACATACGTTAGACCAAGGATTTATATTACTATATAAATCCTTGGTTAGACCAATTCATAAAGAGTTCAAATGGTATTTGGGACATTTTCTTTTCGACCTTGTGATTTTTCAATGTGATTATTATATCCTAATATCACCTATTGATGTGAACACCTAATTATCGAAACACTGTGATAATATCCGTCCTTGTGATCAATTGATTATGTAATATAACATATTATCGAAATACCTGTGCATAAGATAGTTGTAGAGCATGATACCGTGTCATAGTCCAATCCCGAGCAAGGAGAACCGCCATTTACTGGTGTTGGATTGTTACAAGATCTATATCGTGTCCTTGTTCCTCCAACACACGTCTTTGTACACGGATTCCAGCTTCCCCACGAACCCCAGTTTCCATTTACTATACAAAGGAAATAAACATTAGCGTGGTCAATAACTGCAAAAACTATTAATGGAGCAAAGTTACTTATGGTCTTTCTAGTTAAAGCACAATGTTTATATTTGCAATAAAATACCAAAGATATCTGTTAAATATCGGTTTGACTTAGTTTGATTTATGGTATTCAACGCCACTTTCAACAATATTCTAGGTATTTCGTCACGATAAGTTTTATTGGTGGAGTACTCGGAGAAAGCGACCGACCTGTCGCTGGTCACTGACAAACTTTATCACATAATGTTGTATCGAGTACACCTCACATTGAACGGGATTCGAACTCACAACATCAGTGGTGATAGGCACTGATTGCACAGGTAGTTGTATATCTAACTATCACACAATCACGATCACGACGGCCCCTGTTAAATATTGGTTGTCAATGTATTCCATCTAATATTGTAATATATCATTCTATATTATAATAATAAAAACCTAGATATCAAATTTAATACACACTAGGCGTTTCTGCAATAATCTCCATTATGTACGCTCAAAGTCAAAAGATTGGAAAACCAAATAAAAGAAATTAGTATGGAGTAAGAACACCATAAGGGCATAAAGAGGATAGACTAAACTCGGGCTATGGTCACATATGCTCGGGGGAGGAGAACAATAGTCTTAGTAATAATAACATTATTTAGTAACTGTAATATTTCAATTATAAGTATATCTAATAAACGATATCAGTGTCGTAGCAATGGCTACTGGGTAGATGATACCACCGGAGACTAATAGTCCACCAACAGAGTTATCAACCTAGTGATAGTAACACTGACTACTGGGTAGATGATACCACCGGAGACTAATAGTCCACCAACAGAGGTATCAACCTAGTTATAGTAACACTGACTACTGGGTAGATGATACCACCGGAGACTAATAGTCCACCAACAGAGGTATCAACCTAATGATAGTAACACTGACTACTGGGTAGATGATACCTCCGGAGACTAATAGTCCACCAACAGAGGTATCAACCTAGAGATAGTAACACTGACTACTGGGTAGATGATACCTCCGGAGACTAATAGTCCACCAACAGAGGTATCAACCTAATGATAGTAACACTGACTACTGGGTAGATGGTACCTCTGGAGACAAATAGTCTACCAGCAGAGGTATCAACCTAATGATAGTAACACTGACTACTGGGTAGATGATACCTCCGGAGACTAATAGTCCACCAACAGAGGTATCAATGTGATAGTCTGTATTTTAATCATTTTATAAGTTTTTGTATTTCTAGTATTTTTCAGTATTGTCATTGGTAATAAGTTAAACAGAATTATTTAATTACTTTCTTTTATTGCAGGTTAATTACAAAGTGTAATTAAGTATTTTGATATTATTTTGATTAATTAATTTTACTATAGACCTGTTTGACGGACATGACATAATCACGGACTGGTTCTACTATGCTTAACTCTAATCATTTCTATCCATGGTTCGTTGAAGCGAACTCTTACTTGATCTTCATTTGTCACTTTTATTTTTGGCGGTAAATTCCTTTGTCTATTGTCTTTAATTTTATACGATACCATATTGCTTCTCATTTATCTCTGTGCAACATTGAAATTTAGAGCTGAAATTCAGAAGTTGAAAATCTAAATATTTGGAGAACTTATTTCTTTTCCAAGGTAAACTTGGCATCTGTCATCTGTTAACTTTTTTAAGAGAGAATTGATTTGAAATGAGTGATTTATTTTCATCTTTATTCATATTTACAATAATTAAAACAATTTTAAGTACAATTTTTTTACTGTTTCTAACTTTTACAAGAATCTTTTCAAATGAGCGTTGACAGAGATAGAGTCTAGCGTAGCAGGAACGACAACTCTAGATAGAGAATGGATGATAGTCTGACACATTTGTGATAGTATTGTTGAGCACTTCTTTCTTTGTGCAGAACTTGTAGTTGATGGTATGTAGGAAATAGTATAATTCAGAACATTCTTCCCCATTGGGTTTAATGAATGTTTTTGCGCTGTTATCATATGATAAGCCACACTCTTTGATAAAATGCAATAAGTATTTTTTCATCTTGTTTGTCTTTTCATTGTTGAGGTCTTCATTTAGATCGCCACCGATTATAATTGTATGTGTTCCTTGATACCTTTGGTAGATTTCATATAGTTGGTCTATAGAATTCATCGACTTAGTCATGGCTTCCTTTTGATGGTAGATAGACTGAAGCTACTAAGAATTTTGTATCATTATTACTATTGATTTCTTCACACTGTATCCTTTCAGCGCCATCTGGTAATATTTTTATTAAATTATCAATGTTTTCTCTCCAAATAATTGTGACTCCTCCATATTCTCTCGGCATGCTTTTTTGGTCAGACGGGATTATATTTATCTACTCCTTTTCCGACAAAATTGATGTTTTTATTCAAGTCGCCAATTGTGTTGATTTGAGTCTCAAATAGCCAATGTTCTTGTATTAAGATAATTTGATGTTGTTTCAATAGCTCGTCTATAATGTAGGCACTGGTTTTTAAGTTTTTGCAATTCAGGGACGCTATATGTATCTTTCCTTCTCCCTTAAAATTAGTTGGAATATGTGCTATCTCAGATGCTGCTGGAGGCATGTCTTACATATGAAAGGAGAGTTGGCATTCACCCTGTCTGTGTTATCTTTGATAGCTGGTCCATAGTTTTCTCGGTCTTGTACAATCGGTGTCCTTTATGCTTGAGTTTGCCGTTGAGGTCGGCGAAATGATTTTGCTACATTACTCGAGCTTCTCTGTTTGTAGTATAGTGGAATACCTGTTGCTAACTCATGTGTAATTATATGTGGGGTTTTAACCTCTCGGATTGTCTGTGAGGTACATGTATCTTGAGAATTGTTGATCAGACTGTAGTCATGATTAGTCGTTGTTGTTTCAATGTTCCATTTGGGGATATTGTCTCTAGCCGTGCTCATTTTAATCGTTTCTTTATAACAATCGGAACTAATTTGATTTGTTGTTTGACTTGTACTGTTGATTGAAATGTTGACTAACTCAAGTTGTTTATCGATTTGGTCAAAAACAATGTTTTTAATTTTATCATGTGCTGGCAATATCTTGTTGTTAAGTTGTTCTTTCATTCTAGAGTTAATATCCGAGTTTGTAGTTGCATTTACAGGTGAAATTGATAGATTATCACTTGACTGTTCATGTTGTTCTATACTACTCTGTAATGTTTTTACCAGTAGTTCGAGTTCGGTGTTCTTAGCTTCGAGTTTATTGCAATACGTTTCCATTTCTATTTTACTTTTCCTTTGCTCAGTTAGAGATGTTTCTCTTATTTTGAGCGTTTCCTCTAGTTTTTTTAATTTTGTTTCTTTATTTCGTAGTTCTCTTAATTTGGCTGATATGGATTCCTCATCATGACTTTTAGATATTGAACTTGGTAGTAAAATATTTGTATGTGATGTCTCGTGTTTATCGGCATCGATGCAATGGTTTTCATTCAGAATATTTTGACTTTGTGTTTGTATTGCGTCAGTATATCTATTGTTATTACTGCTGGTTTCTTTCAGAATAGTGTTCTGTTCATCTAATTCTGGTTGTGTGATTTCGCTCTCATTTTGGTTTTCCAATTCATCTATATATGATTTACACGAGTAGCATGTTTTGTGATCGTTGTTAGTTTCCATACACGTCAAATGGTATGTGTTGTTACATGATGTACATAAGTCATAATTTGTGTCGTCAATTGTTTTGTCACATAGATTACAACGAGTTTCATCTTGTACTTCATCTGACCTTAGATTACATTCATCTAGAATAGCTACTGCATTAGCACAAATATTAGATTTTCCATTCTGACAGAGTGTACATATATAGTGTACTGTTGTTGTTGTTTCTATTGCTGTTATCTGTTCAGGATTAAGCTTTTCGCATTTGTAGTGTATTCAATGTTCGCCTACAGTTCAGTATGTGCTACGTGTTTTACAGTTCTTTCTGCATTTGCAACATGATATATCTTCAATTTCTTGTTGTTTTGTTGCTGGTGTCTTCCTGAATTTATGCACGCTTGTAGTTGTTGTATTTGTTCCTATTATACGTTGCAATTGTTCGGCTAGTATGTTGTTCAGTTTATTCAGATTTATCTGGTTGTCATTACATGTGGCTGCATGAATAATGTCATTAATTCCAGTAATATCTCTTTCCACAGATAGCGTCAGATTTTTGCCATTTACTTGGATTCTGCTACTAGTTAAATACAGAATGGTTGTATATGCAGGTTGTTCTTGTTCATGTACTCGTATTGTAATTTACACATTGTGGCGTTGTGTAGAGTCAGTGTATTGTGTTATATAAACCTTTCCAAGTCATTCTGGGAGGTTTTCATAATATATATTTGCGGCTATCTTTAATAGCTCAAATATCGCTGCATCAGCAGTTATAACTAGTCCTCCTCTGGTGTATTCATACAGTACCTTTTGTTGACGCTTGGTAGCATCTAGTTTTTTCTTCAACGCTTTGTCTATTTTGAGAGTGTACGTATTTGTAATCGAGCTAGATGTGCCACGCATGCTTCTAGTTTGATTTTGATTGTCATTTTTATATCTTGCAATATATCCATTGGTTGCCATTGCTATTTCACGTTGCCAAGTTTTTGTCTGGTAATATTTCAGAGATAGTGTATACAAAATAAAGGAGATGATCTAACCGACAAAAGTGCATTGTGGATGCCCCCACAGTTGACTAATGCCAGTTTTCTCAACAGTCCTTTTTTATTTGTAATTCCAGTTTCTTTAACCAAACTTTTGCCACATTTATACCTGGGTGGAGTCCGTCCTTGAGTATGTTATAATTATATTGATCTCGAGGTGTTTGTTTTGTCTTTGAGTTTTTCCAGTGCTGCCGGCTGAGAACAGTTGAGAATACAGGTGATATATTGTTTAATCCAGTATTTATTTCCCTGGAATTTTGATTTAGTTCATTAATTTGCGATAGGAGTTCGTTGTCTAACTTCTTGAATTCAGAGTCTGTTTGACCTTTGTATTTGCTATGCTCGTATGTCGAGTACACAGGCGTTTCAAGAAATGTTACTCTACAGTGTGGGTAATGATTCACCATTTCAGTAATTTGATGATATGTGTCAACTATATGATGAATAGCGTCACTGTTTTCACAAGCCAGATATATAAATGGTGGATTGTAGCTAGTTAGATCACATGTTGCTAGCCAGATGTAGAAATGCATGTTATCGTGTTGTCCTACTGATTTGATGATCTATGTTTTGAAATAGCCAGTTATAACTCTCGTATGTTGTCTACCACTCTTGCATTGCCATATGATTTAATTTCCTACCGGCGATTGTATATGTTCTCGTAGGTATCTTCCTTTACTGTCCGATATAATAAGCAGTTTTCTAATGCGTGGTCATGTATGGGCTTGGTCTGCCTTTGAATTGATCTTCTCAAGGTATTATATTAATTTGGAGTCGGTCATGTATAGTGCATATACTGTTAAAATGCTTCAATAGAATATTGTTTAAAATTATATACTTTGTTTATATATATCTTCAATAAAATCTAAAACACAGGTGTGCCCCTGGTTTTATGATAATTTAACGATTATCTCCCTTTGCGTGTAGAAGTTGTTTGTTTATCACTTCCCTATATTTGCGTGGTTTTTAAATCTTTTATGATTTTTACTTGATTGAACCTTGGATAAATGATTTTAAGTGTCTTTTTCCACTACTACTTGTTTCTACACATCAAATAAGAAAGATTTCTGTCACCAAGAATTTAGGCCGCCTCCATTTGTATTTACATTCGTCAATGTTTACTTCCACTCGTTACACATATGCAGAAATTATGTATAAATGCTACGTATATATAAAAAAGTATCGGATACACAATAAATTGAGAGTATATACAAACGCACAACATAATACTAATCAAATATCTGGTCAAAACTATTGAGTATTTAGTAGATTTCATGTCAAAACAGGATATAACATGATTGTTGTTTCTCTCGAATTATGATTTGACCAAACACTTTAAACATTTTCTTATGAAATGAGGATTATGTACCCCCTTGACTTTGTTTTATTCTGACTTTTATGATGATTTAGAAAAAAACATACGTTAGACCAAGGATTTATATTACTATATAAATCCTTGGTTAGACCAATTCATAAAGAGTTCAAATGGTATTTGGGACATTTTCTTTTCGACCTTGTGATTTTTCAATGTGATTATTATATCCTAATATCACCTATTGATGTGAACACCTAATTATCGAAACACTGTGATAATATCCGTCCTTGTGATCAATTGATTATGTAATATAACATATTATCGAAATACCTGTGCATAAGATAGTTGTAGAGCATGATACCGTGTCATAGTCCAATCCCGAGCAAGGAGAACCGCCATTTACTGGTGTTGGATTGTTACAAGATCTATATCGTGTCCTTGTTCCTCCAACACACGTCTTTGTACACGGATTCCAGCTTCCCCACGAACCCCAGTTTCCATTTACTATACAAAGGAAATAAACATTAGCGTGGTCAATAACTGCAAAAACTATTAATGGAGCAAAGTTACTTATGGTCTTTCTAGTTAAAGCACAATGTTTATATTTGCAATAAAATACCAAAGATATCTGTTAAATATCGGTTTGACTTAGTTTGATTTATGGTATTCAACGCCACTTTCAACAATATTCTAGGTATTTCGTCACGATAAGTTTTATTGGTGGAGTACTCGGAGAAAGCGACCGACCTGTCGCTGGTCACTGACAAACTTTATCACATAATATTGTATCGAGTACACCTCACATTGAACGGGATTCGAACTCACAACATCAGTGGTGATAGGCACTGATTGCACAGGTAGTTGTATATCTAACTATCACACAATCACGATCACGACGGCCCCTGTTAAATATTGGTTGTCAATGTATTCCATCTAATATTGTAATATATCATTCTATATTATAATAATAAAAACCTAGATATCAAATTTAATACACACTAGGCGTTTCTGCAATAATCTCCATTATGTACGCTCAAAGTCAAAAGATTGGAAAACCAAATAAAAGAAATTAGTATGGAGTAAGAACACCATAAGGGCATAAAGAGGATAGACTAAACTCGGGCTATGGTCACATATGCTCGGGGGAGGAGAACAATAGTCTTAGTAATAATAACATTATTTAGTAACTGTAATATTTCAATTATAAGTATATCTAATAAACGATATCAGTGTCGTAACAATGGCTACTGGGTATATGATACCACCGGAGACTAATAGTCCACCAACAGAGGTATCAACCTAGTGATAGTAACACTGACTACTGGGTAGATGATACCTCTGGAGACTAATAGTTCGCCAACAGAGGTATCAACCTAGTGATAGTAACACTGACTACTGGGTAGATGATACCTCTGGAGACTAATAGTTCGCCAACAGAGGTATCAACCTAGTGATAGTAACACTGACTACTGGGTAGATGATACCTCTGGAGAATAATAGTCCACCAACAGAGGTATCAACCTAGAGATAGTAACACTGACTACTGGGTAGATGATACCTCTGGAGACTAATAGTCCACCAGTAGAGGTATCAACCTAGTGATAGTAACACTGACTACTGGGTAGATGATACCTCCGGAGACTAATAGTCCACCAACAGAGGTATCAACCTAGTGATAGTAACACTGACTACTGGGTAGATGATACCTCTGGAGACTAATAGTCCACCAGTAGAGGTATCAACCTAGTGATAGTAACACTGACTACTGGGTAGATGATACCTCCAGAAACTAATAGTCCACCAACAGAGGTATCAACCTAGAGATAGTAACACTGACTACTGGGTAAATGATACCTCCAGAGATTAATAGTCCACCAACAGAGGTATCAACCTAGTGATAGTAACACTGACTACTAGGTAGATGATACCTCTGGAGACTAATAGTCCACCAACAGAGGTATCAACCTAGAGATAGTAACACTGACTACTAGGTAGATGATACCTCAAGAGACTAATAGTCCACCTACAGAGGTATCAACCTAGAGATAGTAACACTGACTACTGGGTAGATGATACCACCGGAGACTAATAGTCCACCAACAGAGGTATCAACCTAGTGATAGTAACACTGACTACTGGGTAGATGATACCACCGGAGACTAATAGTCCACCAACAGAGGTATCAACCTAGAGATAGTAACACTGACTACTGGGTAGATGATACCTCCGGAGACTAATAGTCCACCAACAGAGGTATCAACCTAGAGATAGTAACACTGACTACTGGGTAGATGATACCTCTGGAGACTAATAGTCCACCAACAGAGGTATCAACCTAGTGATAGTAACACTGACTACTGGGTAGATGATACCTCCGGAGACTAATAGTCCACCAACAGAGGTATCAACCTAGAGATAGTAACACTGACTACTGGGTAGATGATACCACCGGAGACTAATAGTCCACCAACAGAGGTATCAACCTAGAGATAGTAACACTGACTACTGGGTAGATGATACCTCCAGAAACTAATAGTCCATCTACAGAGGTATCAACCTAATGATAGTAACACTGACTACTGGGTAGATGATACCTCCGGAGACTAATAGCCCACCAACAGAGGTATCAATGTGATAGTCTGTATTTTAATCATTTTATAAGTTTTTGTATTTCTAGTATTTTTCAGTATTGTCATTGGTAATAAGTTAAACAGAATTATTTAATTACTTTCTTTTATTGCAGGTTAATTACAAAGTGTAATTAAGTATTTTGATATTATTTTGATTAATTAATTTTACTATAGACCTGTTTGACGGACATGACATAATCACGGACTGGTTCTACTATGCTTAACTCTAATCATTTCTATCCATGGTTCGTTGAAGCGAACTCTTACTTGATCTTCATTTGTCACTTTTATTTTTGGCGGTAAATTCCTTTGTCTATTGTCTTTAATTTTATACGATACCATATTGCTTCTCATTTATCTCTGTGCAACATTGAAATTTAGAGCTGAAATTCAGAAGTTGAAAATCTAAATATTTGGAGAACTTATTTCTTTTCCAAGGTAAACTTGGCATCTGTCATCTGTTAACTTTTTTAAGAGAGAATTGATTTGAAATGAGTGATTTATTTTCATCTTTATTCATATTTACAATAATTAAAACAATTTTAAGTACAATTTTTTTACTGTTTCTAACTTTTACAAGAATCTTGTCAAATGAGCGTTGACATAGATAGAGTCTAGCGTAGCTGGAAACACAACTCTGGATAGAGAATGGATGATAGTCTGACACATTTGTGATAGTATTGTTGAGCACTTCTTTCTTTGTGCATAACTTGTAGTTGATGGTATGTAGGAAATAGTATAATTCAGAACATTCTTCCCCATTGGGTTTAATGAATGTTTTTGCGCTGTTATCATATGATAAGCCACACTCTTTGATAAAATGCAATAAGTATTTTTTCATCTTGTTTGTCTTTTCATTGTTGAGGTCTTCATTTAGATCGCCACCGATTATAATTGTATGTGTTCCTTGATACCTTTGGTAGATTTCATATAGTTGGTCTATAGAATTCATCGACTTAGTCATGGCTTCCTTTTGATGGTAGATAGACTGAAGCTACTAAGAATTTTGTATCATTATTACTATTGATTTCTTCACACTGTATCCTTTCAGCGCCATCTGGTAATATTTTTATTAAATTATCAATGTTTTCTCTCCAAATAATTGTGACTCCTCCATATTCTCTCGGCATGCTTTTTTGGTCAGACGGGATTATATTTATCTACTCCTTTTCCGACAAAATTGATGTTTTTATTCAAGTCGCCAATTGTGTTGATTTGAGTCTCAAATAGCCAATGTTCTTGTATTAAGATAATTTGATGTTGTTTCAATAGCTCGTCTATAATGTAGGCACTGGTTTTTAAGTTTTTGCAATTCAGGGACGCTATATGTATCTTTCCTTCTCCCTTAAAATTAGTTGGAATATGTGCTATCTCAGATGCTGCTGGAGGCATGTCTTACATATGAAAGGAAAGTTGGCATTCACCCTGTCAGTGTTATCTTTGATAGCTGGTCCATAGTTTTCTCGGTCTTGTACAATCGGTGTCCTTTATGCTTGAGTTTGCCGTTGAGGTCGGCGAAATGATTTTGCTACATTACTCGAGCTTCTCTGTTTGTAGTATAGTGGAATACCTGTTGCTAACTCATGTGTAATTATATGTGGGGTTTTAACCTCTCGGATTGTCTGTGAGGTACATGTATCTTGAGAATTGTTGATCAGACTGTAGTCATGATTAGTCGTTGTTGTTTCAATGTTCCATTTGGGGATATTGTCTCTAGCCGTGCTCATTTTAATCGTTTCTTTATAACAATCGGAACTAATTTGATTTGTTGTTTGACTTGTACTGTTGATTGAAATGTTGACTAACTCAAGTTGTTTATCGATTTGGTCAAAAACAATGTTTTTAATTTTATCATGTGCTGGCAATATCTTGTTGTTAAGTTGTTCTTTCATTCTAGAGTTAATATCCGAGTTTGTAGTTGCATTTACAGGTGAAATTGATAGATTATCACTTGACTGTTCATGTTGTTCTATACTACTCTGTAATGTTTTTACCAGTAGTTCGAGTTCGGTGTTCTTAGCTTCGAGTTTATTGCAATACGTTTCCATTTCTATTTTACTTTTCCTTTGCTCAGTTAGAGATGTTTCTCTTATTTTGAGCGTTTCCTCTAGATTTTTTAATTTTGTTTCTTTATTTCGTAGTTCTCTTAATTTGGCTGATATGGATTCCTCATCATGACTTTTAGATATTGAACTTGGTAGTAAAATATTTGTATGTGATGTCTCGTGTTTATCGGCATCGATGCAATGGTTTTCATTCAGAATATTTTGACTTTGTGTTTGTATTGCGTCAGTATATCTATTGTTATTACTGCTGGTTTCTTTCAGAATAGTGTTCTGTTCATCTAATTCTGGTTGTGTGATTTCGCTCTCATTTTGGTTTTCCAATTCATCTATATATGATTTACACGAGTAGCATGTTTTGTGATCGTTGTTAGTTTCCATACACGTCAAATGGTATGTGTTGTTACATGATGTACATAAGTCATAATTTGTGTCGTCAATTGTTTTGTCACATAGATTACAACGAGTTTCATCTTGTACTTCATCTGACCTTAGATTACATTCATCTAGAATAGCTACTGCATTAGCACAAATATTAGATTTTCCATTCTGACAGAGTGTACATATATAGTGTACTGTTGTTGTTGCTTCTATTGCTGTTATCTGTTCAGGATTAAGCATTTAGCATTTGTAGTGTATCCAATGTTCGCCTACAGTTCAGTATGTGCTACGTGTTTTACAGTTCTTTCTGCATTTGCAACATGATATATCTTCAATTTCTTGTTGTTTTGTTGCTGGTGTCTTCCTGAATTTATGCACGCTTGTAGTTGTTGTATTTGTTCCTATTATACGTTGCAATTGTTCGGCTAGTATGTTGTTCAGTTTATTCAGATTTATCTGGTTGTCATTACATGTGGCTGCATGAATAATGTCATTAATTCCAGTAATATCTCTTTCCACAGATAGCGTCAGATTTTTGCCATTTACTTGGATTCTGCTACTAGTTAAATACAGAATGGTTGTATATGCAGGTTGTTCTTGTTCATGTACTCGTATTGTAATCTACACATTGTGGCGTTGTGTAGAGTCAGTGTATTGTGTTATATAAACCTTTCCAAGTCATTCTGGGAGGTTTTCATAATATATATTTGCGGCTATCTTTAATAGCTCAAATATCGCTGCATCAGCAGTTATAACTAGTCCTCCTCTGGTGTATTCATACAGTACCTTTTGTTGACGCTTGGTAGCATCTAGTTTTTTCTTCAACGCTTTGTCTATTTTGAGAGTGTACGTATTTGTAATCGAGCTAGATGTGCCACGCATGCTTCTAGTTTGATTTTGATTGTCATTTTTTTTATCTTGCAATATATCCATTGGTTGCCATTGCTATTTCACGTTGCCAAGTTTTTGTCTGGTAATATTTCAGAGATAGTGTATACAAAATAAAGGAGATGATCTAACCGACAAAAGTGCATTGTGGATGCCCCCACAGTTGACTAATGCCAGTTTTCTCAACAGTCCTTTTTTATTTGTAATTCCAGTTTCTTTAACCAAACTTTTGCCACATTTATACCTGGGTGGAGTCCGTCCTTGAGTAAGTTATAATTATATTGATCTCGAGGTGTTTGTTTTGTCTTTGAGTTTTTCCAGTGCTGCCGGCTGAGAACAGTTGAGAATACAGGTGATATATTGTTTAATCCAGTATTTATTTCCCTGGAATTTTGATTTAGTTCATTAATTTGCGATAGGAGTTCGTTGTCTAACTTCTTGAATTCAGAGTCTGTTTGACCTTTGTATTTGCTATGCTCGTATGTCGAGTACACAGGCGTTTCAAGAAATGTTACTCTACAGTGTGGGTAATGATTCACCATTTCAGTAATTTGATGATATGTGTCAACTATATGATGAATAGCGTCACTGTTTTCACAAGCCAGATATATAAATGGTGGATTGTAGCTAGTTAGATCACATGTTGCTAGCCAGATGTAGAAATGCATGTTATCGTGTTGTCCTACTGATTTGATGATCTATGTTTTGAAATAGCCAGTTATAACTCTCGTATGTTGTCTACCACTCTTGCATTGCCATATGATTTAATTTCCTACCGGCGATTGTATATGTTCTCGTAGGTATCTTCCTTTACTGTCCGATATAATAAGCAGTTTTCTAATGCGTGGTCATGTATGGGCTTGGTCTGCCTTTGAATTGATCTTCTCAAGGTATTATATTAATTTGGAGTCGGTCATGTATAGTGCATATACTGTTAAAATGCTTCAATAGAATATTGTTTAAAATTATATACTTTGTTTATATATATCTTCAATAAAATCTAAAACACAGGTGTGCCCCTGGTTTTATGATAATTTAACGATTATCTCCCTTTGCGTGTAGAAGTTGTTTGTTTATCACTTCCCTATATTTGCGTGGTTTTTAAATCTTTTATGATTTTTACTTGATTGAACCTTGGATAAATGATTTTAAGTGTCTTTTTCCACTACTACTTGTTTCTACACATCAAATAAGAAAGATTTCTGTCACCAAGAATTTAGGCCGCCTCCATTTGTATTTACATTCGTCAATGTTTACTTCCACTCGTTACACATATGCAGAAATTATGTATAAATGCTACGTATATATAAAAAAGTATCGGATACACAATAAATTGAGAGTATATACAAACGCACAACATAATACTAATCAAATATCTGGTCAAAACTATTGAGTATTTAGTAGATTTCATGTCAAAACAGGATATAACATGATTGTTGTTTCTCTCGAATTATGATTTGACCAAACACTTTAAACATTTTCTTATGAAATGAGGATTATGTACCCCCTTGACTTTGTTTTATTCTGACTTTTATGATGATTTAGAAAAAAACATACGTTAGACCAAGGATTTATATTACTATATAAATCCTTGGTTAGACCAATTCATAAAGAGTTCAAATGGTATTTGGGACATTTTCTTTTCGACCTTGTGATTTTTCAATGTGATTATTATATCCTAATATCACCTATTGATGTGAACACCTAATTATCGAAACACTGTGATAATATCCGTCCTTGTGATCAATTGATTATGTAATATAACATATTATCGAAATACCTGTGCATAAGATAGTTGTAGAGCATGATACCGTGTCATAGTCCAATCCCGAGCAAGGAGAACCGCCATTTACTGGTGTTGGATTGTTACAAGATCTATATCGTGTCCTTGTTCCTCCAACACACGTCTTTGTACACGGATTCCAGCTTCCCCACGAACCCCAGTTTCCATTTACTATACAAAGGAAATAAACATTAGCGTGGTCAATAACTGCAAAAACTATTAATGGAGCAAAGTTACTTATGGTCTTTCTAGTTAAAGCACAATGTTTATATTTGCAATAAAATACCAAAGATATCTGTTAAATATCGGTTTGACTTAGTTTGATTTATGGTATTCAACGCCACTTTCAACAATATTCTAGGTATTTCGTCACGATAAGTTTTATTGGTGGAGTACTCGGAGAAAGCGACCGACCTGTCGCTGGTCACTGACAAACTTTATCACATAATGTTGTATCGAGTACACCTCACATTGAACGGGATTCGAACTCACAACATCAGTGGTGATAGGCACTGATTGCACAGGTAGTTGTATATCTAACTATCACACAATCACGATCACGACGGCCCCTGTTAAATATTGGTTGTCAATGTATTCCATCTAATATTGTAATATATCATTCTATATTATAATAATAAAAACCTAGATATCAAATTTAATACACACTAGGCGTTTCTGCAATAATCTCCATTATGTACGCTCAAAGTCAAAAGATTGGAAAACCAAATAAAAGAAATTAGTATGGAGTAAGAACACCATAAGGGCATAAAGAGGATAGACTAAACTCGGGCTATGGTCACATATGCTCGGGGGAGGAGAACAAAATTCTTAGTAATAATAACATTATTTAGTAACTGTAATATTTCAATTATAAGTATATCTAATAAACGATATCAGTGTCGTAACAATGGCTACTGGGTAGATGATACCACCGGAGACTAATAGTCCACCAACAGAGGTATCAACCTAGTGATAGTAACACTGACTACTGGGTAGATGGTACCTCCGGAGACTAATAGTCCACCAACAGAGGTATCAATCTAGAGATAGTAACACTGACTACTGGGTAGATGGTACCTCTGGAGAATAATAGTCCACCAACAGAGGTATCAACCTAGAGATAGTAACACTGACTACTGGGTAGATGGTACCTCTGGAGAATAATAGTCCACCAACAGAGGTATCAACCTAGAGATAGTAACACTGACTACTGGGTAGATGGTACCTCTGGAGAATAATAGTCCACCAACAGAGGTATCAACCTAGAGATAGTAACACTGACTACTGGGTAGATGATACCTCTGGAGACTAATAGTCCACCTACAGAGGTATGAACCTAGAGATAGTAACACTGACTACTGGGTAGATGATACCTCTGGAGACTAATAGTTCGCCAACAGAGGTATCAACCTAGTGATAGTAACACTGACTACTGGGTAGATGATACCTCTGGAGACTAATAGTCCACCAACAGAGTTATCAACCTAGTGATAGTAACACTGACTACTGGGTAGATGATACCTCCGGAGACTAATAGTCCACCTACAGAGGTATCAACCTAGTTATAGTAACACTGACTACTGGGTAGATGATACCTCTGGAGAATAATAGTCCACCAACAGAGGTATCAACCTAGAGATAGTAACACTGACTACTGGGTAGATGATACCTCTGGAGACTAATAGTCCACCAGTAGAGGTATCAACCTAGTGATAGTAACACTGACTACTGGGTAGATGATACCTCCGGAGACTAATAGTCCACCAACAGAGGTATCAACCTAGTGATAGTAACACTGACTACTGGGTAGATGATACCTCCGGAGACTAATAGTCCACCAACAGAGGTATCAACCTAGAGATAGTAACACTGACTACTGGGTAGATGATACCTCTGGAGACTAATAGTCCACCAACAGAGGTATCAACCTAGAGATAGTAACACTGAATACTGGGTAGATGATACCTCCAGAAACTAATAGTCCACCAACAGAGGTATCAACCTAGAGATAGTAACACTGACTACTGGGTAGATGATACCTCTGGAGAATAATAGTCCACCAACAGAGGTATCAACCTAGAGATAGTAACACTGACTACTGGGTAGATGATACCTCCAGAGACTAATAGTCCACCAGTAGAGGTATCAACCTAGTGATAGTAACACTGACTACTGGGTAGATGATACCTCCAGAGACTAATAGTCCACCAACAGAGGTATCAACCTAATGATAGTAACACTGACTACTGGGTAGATGATACCTCCGGAGACTAATAGCCCACCAACAGAGGTATCAATGTGATAGTCTGTATTTTAATCATTTTATAAGTTTTTGTATTTCTAGTATTTTTCAGTATTGTCATTGGTAATAAGTTAAACAGAATTATTTAATTACTTTCTTTTATTGCAGGTTAATTACAAAGTGTAATTAAGTATTTTGATATTATTTTGATTAATTAATTTTACTATAGACCTGTTTGACGGACATGACATAATCACGGACTGGTTCTACTATGCTTAACTCTAATCATTTCTATCCATGGTTCGTTGAAGCGAACTCTTACTTGATCTTCATTTGTCACTTTTATTTTTGGCGGTAAATTCCTTTGTCTATTGTCTTTAATTTTATACGATACCATATTGCTTCTCATTTATCTCTGTGCAACATTGAAATTTAGAGCTGAAATTCAGAAGTTGAAAATCTAAATATTTGGAGAACTTATTTCTTTTCCAAGGTAAACTTGGCATCTGTCATCTGTTAACTTTTTTAAGAGAGAATTGATTTGAAATGAGTGATTTATTTTCATCTTTATTCATATTTACAATAATTAAAACAATTTTAAGTACAATTTTTTTACTGTTTCTAACTTTTACAAGAATCTTGTCAAATGAGCGTTGACATAGATAGAGTCTAGCGTAGCTGGAAACACAACTCTGGATAGAGAATGGATGATAGTCTGACACATTTGTGATAGTATTGTTGAGCACTTCTTTCTTTGTGCATAACTTGTAGTTGATGGTATGTAGGAAATAGTATAATTCAGAACATTCTTCCCCATTGGGTTTAATGAATGTTTTTGCGCTGTTATCATATGATAAGCCACACTCTTTGATAAAATGCAATACGTATTTTTTCATCTTGTTTGTCTTTTCATTGTTGAGGTCTTCATTTAGATCGCCACCGATTATAATTGTATGTGTTCCTTGATACCTTTGGTAGATTTCATATAGTTGGTCTATAGAATTCATCGACTTAGTCATGGCTTCCTTTTGATGGTAGATAGACTGAAGCTACTAAGAATTTTGTATCATTATTACTATTGATTTCTTCACACTGTATCCTTTCAGCGCCATCTGGTAATATTTTTATTAAATTATCAATGTTTTCTCTCCAAATAATTGTGACTCCTCCATATTCTCTCGGCATGCTTTTTTGGTCAGACGGGATTATATTTATCTACTCCTTTTCCGACAAAATTGATGTTTTTATTCAAGTCGCCAATTGTGTTGATTTGAGTCTCAAATAGCCAATGTTCTTGTATTAAGATAATTTGATGTTGTTTCAATAGCTCGTCTATAATGTAGGCACTGGTTTTTAAGTTTTTGCAATTCAGGGACGCTATATGTATCTTTCCTTCTCCCTTAAAATTAGTTGGAATATGTGCTATCTCAGATGCTGCTGGAGGCATGTCTTACATATGAAAGGAGAGTTGGCATTCACCCTGTCAGTGTTATCTTTGATAGCTGGTCCATAGTTTTCTCGGTCTTGTACAATCGGTGTCCTTTATGCTTGAGTTTGCCGTTGAGGTCGGCGAAATGATTTTGCTACATTACTCGAGTTTCTCTGTTTGTAGTATAGTGGAATACCTGTTGCTAACTCATGTGTAATTATATGTGGGGTTTTAACCTCTCGGATTATCTGTGAGGTACATGTATCTTGAGAATTGTTGATCAGACTGTAGTCATGATTAGTCGTTGTTGTTTCAATGTTCCATTTGGGGATATTGTCTCTAGCCGTGCTCATTTTAATCGTTTCTTTATAACAATCGGAACTAATTTGATTTGTTGTTTGACTTGTACTGTTGATTGAAATGTTGACTAACTCAAGTTGTTTATCGATTTGGTCAAAAACAATGTTTTTAATTTTATCATGTGCTGGCAATATCTTGTTGTTAAGTTGTTCTTTCATTCTAGAGTTAATATCCGAGTTTGTAGTTGCATTTACAGGTGAAATTGATAGATTATCACTTGACTGTTCATGTTGTTCTATACTACTCTGTAATGTTTTTACCAGTAGTTCGAGTTGGGTGTTCTTAGCTTCGAGTTTATTGCAATACGTTTCCATTTCTATTTTACTTTTCCTTTGCTCAGTTAGAGATGTTTCTCTTATTTTGAGCGTTTCCTCTAGATTTTTTAATTTTGTTTCTTTATTTCGTAGTTCTCTTAATTTGGCTGATATGGATTCCTCATCATGACTTTTAGATATTGAACTTGGTAGTAAAATATTTGTATGTGATGTCTCGTGTTTATCGGCATCGATGCAATGGTTTTCATTCAGAATATTTTGACTTTGTGTTTGTATTGCGTCAGTATATCTATTGTTATTACTGCTGGTTTCTTTCAGAATAGTGTTCTGTTCATCTAATTCTGGTTGTGTGATTTCGCTCTCATTTTGGTTTTCCAATTCATCTATATATGATTTACACGAGTAGCATGTTTTGTGATCGTTGTTAGTTTCCATACACGTCAAATGGTATGTGTTGTTACATGATGTACATAAGTCATAATTTGTGTCGTCAATTGTTTTGTCACATAGATTACAACGAGTTTCATCTTGTACTTCATCTGACCTTAGATTACATTCATCTAGAATAGCTACTGCATTAGCACAAATATTAGATTTTCCATTCTGACAGAGTGTACATATATAGTGTACTGTTGTTGTTGCTTCTATTGCTGTTATCTGTTCAGGATTAAGCTTTTCGCATTTGTAGTGTATCCAATGTTCGCCTACAGTTCAGTATGTGCTACGTGTTTTACAGTTCTTTCTGCATTTGCAACATGATATATCTTCAATTTCTTGTTGTTTTGTTGCTGGTGTCTTCCTGAATTTATGCACGCTTGTAGTTGTTGTATTTGTTCCTATTATACGTTGCAATTGTTCGGCTAGTATGTTGTTCAGTTTATTCAGATTTATCTGGTTGTCATTACATGTGGCTGCATGAATAATGTCATTAATTCCAGTAATATCTCTTTCCACAGATAGCGTCAGATTTTTGCCATTTACTTGGATTCTGCTACTAGTTAAATACAGAATGGTTGTATATGCAGGTTGTTCTTGTTCATGTACTCGTATTGTAATCTACACATTGTGGCGTTGTGTAGAGTCAGTGTATTGTGTTATATAAACCTTTCCAAGTCATTCTGGGAGGTTTTCATAATATATATTTGCGGCTATCTTTAATAGCTCAAATATCGCTGCATCAGCAGTTATAACTAGTCCTCCTCTGGTGTATTCATACAGTACCTTTTGTTGACGCTTGGTAGCATCTAGTTTTTTCTTCAACGCTTTGTCTATTTTGAGAGTGTACGTATTTGTAATCGAGCTAGATGTGCCACGCATGCTTCTAGTTTGATTTTGATTGTCATTTTTTTTATCTTGCAATATATCCATTGGTTGCCATTGCTATTTCACGTTGCCAAGTTTTTGTCTGGTAATATTTCAGAGATAGTGTATACAAAATAAAGGAGATGATCTAACCGACAAAAGTGCATTGTGGATGCCCCCACAGTTGACTAATGCCAGTTTTCTCAACAGTCCTTTTTTATTTGTAATTCCAGTTTCTTTAACCAAACTTTTGCCACATTTATACCTGGGTGGAGTCCGTCCTTGAGTAAGTTATAATTATATTGATCTCGAGGTGTTTGTTTTGTCTTTGAGTTTTTCCAGTGCTGCCGGCTGAGAACAGTTGAGAATACAGGTGATATATTGTTTAATCCAGTATTTATTTCCCTGGAATTTTGATTTAGTTCATTAATTTGCGATAGGAGTTCGTTGTCTAACTTCTTGAATTCAGAGTCTGTTTGACCTTTGTATTTGCTATGCTCGTATGTCGAGTACACAGGCGTTTCAAGAAATGTTACTCTACAGTGTGGGTAATGATTCACCATTTCAGTAATTTGATGATATGTGTCAACTATATGATGAATAGCGTCACTGTTTTCACAAGCCAGATATATAAATGGTGGATTGTAGCTAGTTAGATCACATGTTGCTAGCCAGATGTAGAAATGCATGTTATCGTGTTGTCCTACTGATTTGATGATCTATGTTTTGAAATAGCCAGTTATAACCCTCGTATGTTGTCTACCACTCTTGCATTGCCATATGATTTAATTTCCTACCGGCGATTGTATATGTTCTCGTAGGTATCTTCCTTTACTGTCCGATATAATAAGCAGTTTTCTAATGCGTGGTCATGTATGGGCTTGGTCTGCCTTTGAATTGATCTTCTCAAGGTATTATATTAATTTGGAGTCGGTCATGTATAGTGCATATACTGTTAAAATGCTTCAATAGAATATTGTTTAAAATTATATACTTTGTTTATATATATCTTCAATAAAATCTAAAACACAGGTGTGCCCCTGGTTTTATGATAATTTAACGATTATCTCCCTTTGCGTGTAGAAGTTGTTTGTTTATCACTTCCCTATATTTGCGTGGTTTTTAAATCTTTTATGATTTTTACTTGATTGAACCTTGGATAAATGATTTTAAGTGTCTTTTTCCACTACTACTTGTTTCTACACATCAAATAAGAAAGATTTCTGTCACCAAGAATTTAGGCCGCCTCCATTTGTATTTACATTCGTCAATGTTTACTTCCACTCGTTACACATATGCAGAAATTATGTATAAATGCTACGTATATATAAAAAAGTATCGGATACACAATAAATTGAGAGTATATACAAACGCACAACATAATACTAATCAAATATCTGGTCAAAACTATTGAGTATTTAGTAGATTTCATGTCAAAACAGGATATAACATGATTGTTGTTTCTCTCGAATTATGATTTGACCAAACACTTTAAACATTTTCTTATGAAATGAGGATTATGTACCCCCTTGACTTTGTTTTATTCTGACTTTTATGATGATTTAGAAAAAAACATACGTTAGACCAAGGATTTATATTACTATATAAATCCTTGGTTAGACCAATTCATAAAGAGTGCAAATGGTATTTGGGACATTTTCTTTTCGACCTTGTGATTTTTCAATGTGATTATTATATCTTAATATCACCTATTGATGTGAACACCTAATTTTCGAAAAACACTCATAATATGCGTTCTTGTGATCATTTAATTATGTAATATAACATATTATCGAAATACCTGTGCATAAGATAGTTTTAGAGCATGATACCGTTTCATAGTCCAATCCTGGGCAAGGAGAACCGCCATTATCTGGTCTTGGATTGTTACAAGATCTATATCGTGTCATTGTTCCTCCAACGCACGTCTGTGTACACCGAGTCCAGCTTCCCCATGAACCCCAGTTTCCATTTACTATAAAAAGGAAATGAACATTAGCGTGGTCAATAACTGCAAAAACTATTAATGGAGCAAAGTTACTTATGGTCTTTCTAGTTAAAGCACAATGTTTATGTTTGCAATAAAATACCAAAGATATCTGTTAAATATCGGTTTGGCTTAGTTTGATTTATGGTGTTCAACACCACTTTCAACAATATTTGAGGCATTTCGTCACGGTAAGTTTTATTGGTGGCGTACTCGGAGAAAGCGACCGACCTGTTGCTGGTCACTGACAAACTTTATCGCATAATGTTGTATCGAGTACACCTCACAATGAACGGGATTCGAACTCACAACGTCAGTGGTGATAAGCACTGTTTGCTCAGATAGTTGTATATCTAACTATCACATAATCACGATCACGACGGCCCCTGTTAAATATCGGTTGTCAATTTATTCCATATAATATTGTAATATATCATCCTACATTATAATAATAAAAACCTAGATATCAAATTTAATACACACTAGGCGTGTGTGCAATAATCTCCATTATGCATGCTCAAAGTCAAAAGATTGGAAAACCAAATAAACAATATTCTTATGGAATAAGAACACCATAAGGGCATAAAGAGGATTGCCAAAACTTGGGCTATGGTCACATATGCACGGGGGAGGAGAACAATAGTCTTAGTAATAATTACATTATTCAGTAACTGTAAAATTTCAATTATAAGTATATATAATAAACGATATCAGTGTCGTAACAATGGCTACTGGGTAGATGATACCTCTGGAGACTAATAGTCCACCTACATTTTATAAGTTAATGTATTTCTAGTATTTTTCAGTATTGTCATTGGTAATAAGTTAAACAGAATTATTTAATTACTTTCTTTTATTGCAGGTTAATTACAAAGTGTAATTAAGTATTTTGATATTATTTTGATTAATTGATTTTACTATAGATCTGTTTGACGGACATGGCATAATCACGGATTGGTTCTACTATTTTTAACTCTAATCATTTCTATCCATGGTTCGTTGAAGCGAACTCTTATTTGATCTTCAATGGCCACTTTTAATTTTGGGGGTAAATTCCTTTGTTTATTGTCTTTAATTTTATACGACACCATATTGCTTTTGATTTATCTCTGTGTAACATTGAAACTTAGAGCTGAGATTCAGAAGTTGAAAATCTAAATATTTTGAGAACTTATTTCTTTTCCAAGGTAATATTGAATTGATTTCACCACCGATACACCTATGGAGATCTAATCAAGAAATCCTTTACACCTCATTGTGAGGGATATTATATATGATATATGAAATATTGTGTCTAAGCAAATAAAAGTAGAAGAACCCCTCGGTAATTGGTTATTATTATTTGGAGGAAATATAATAATACTACCTCAACCTATTGATAGTAATAAAAGCGTAGATATCAAGTTTAGGGCGCATGACCTTTATATGGTACACTCATTATTTAGACAATATAATATGCTTAAATTAAAACTAATAAAATGTTACAAATATCTCTTAAATATCTGTTTTCAATGTATTCCATATAATATAATAACATAGCATGCAACATTGTAATAAGTTCTGTTTTTCATAACCGCTATGCTCGTGGATGGACATGATGATTAGTTGGTGCTAGGTCAATTTTAAGCATCAAGAATGATTTTCAAATCTACTAAGTATACATATACAATTATACAAAAATAGCATCGTGGTTAGTAAGTAATAGACTATCGATATTACATTTTTTATGGTGAATTTATTCGTATGAGGCAGACTTCATACAGTGGCTTCTCAAGAAAAATGAAAAGAAGCTAACCCGACCATTTAATTTCACGTTCCGCTATATAGATTACGTCCTTTCACTAAATAATTCTAGGGTTGGTGATTTCGTTGATCGCATCTATCCCATTGAGCTTGAAATAAAGGATACCACAGATACAGATAGGACTGCTTCATACCTTGACCTACACATCGAAATAGACAGTAAGGGGAGATTGAGAACGAAACATTACGTCAAAAGAGATGATTTCAATTTTCCCATTGTGAACTTTCCATTTATATGTAGCAACATTCGAGCAGCACCTGCATATGGAGTATATATCTCTCAGTTGATACGATATTCCAGAGCTTGTGATTCCTATCAGGATTTCCTTGATAGAGGGTTGCTTCTAACAAGGAAGCTACTGAACCAATGGTTCCTCTTCGTTAATTAAAGTTTTATTTAAGAACGGTATGTCGATAGAAGATGATATTATTGCCAATATTATATAATCACAAAAAAACGCTTATGCCTATCTTTTATATAGAAAACGTTGTGTATTTATTCATATTATATACTAGTACTTGAGTATAACTTTTGAAAAGCTTATCCTGTGCATCAATGCCTATCAACACTAAAGTAGTGAGTTCGAATCCCGTTCATGACGAGGTGTACTCGAAACAACAATATGTGATAAATTTGTAGGTGACTTGCGGTAGGTCGGTTGTTTTCTCCGGGCACTCCGATTTCCTCCACCAATAAAACTAACCGCGACGATATAGTTCAAATATTGTTGAAAGTGGCGTTAAAGACCATAAACCAAACCTGAAATTCTTGAAGCTTGTTTTTCTAATAACATTGGCTGAATTATTCATTGCAGATATTATATGTACTGTTTGGAACACGAAATGCATTGGAAAACTGTAATATTTTCCAGAAATAATAAATATATACTTGTAAGTTGTCATCTAACTATTCCCTTTGTATGTTATTCACACTTGGTGTATAACTTTGGAAAAAATATATATACAGACTATTGAAGCTGGGGTTGAAAACAAAATGGGACGATTTCCTAATGTATATACATATATATATATACACCGAGCAAGAAAAGCTTAGCAACAAATATTTCAAATTTTATATTTTCAAAAATAATTTAGATTTCATAGCATAACAATAAATATATTGTCCTAACAAACAATAACAACAATAAAGATGAACATGAACGTACAAAAAATCGTAATTCACAAACTTTCCGATTTGCAATACGTGACACATGATTAATTCACACATAAATCCACAATGTCAGTATCTTGTCCATGCCCCGTTGGCAGCAATGGTAGCTCTACATCTTGTTTGCATGCCTCTCATGATTCGTTGGAACTTGTACTGTGGAATGGTGTTCCATTCAATGATGATCGCATTTTCCAATTCCTGCAAGGAGTTGAAGGTATGATGATTCTCTCGAATTTGTCTGTTTACTTACTTAGTCCTTGCTATGCGTCATGGGACATAGGGCAAGGAAATTTGTATGCTTAGCCTGTCCAAAACATGGTCAATAGGAGCCATATCAGGAGAACGACTCAGCCAGGGTAATGCATTAACATTGTTGGCCTGCAAAACGTTCATGGAGAGACGAGCGGTGTGTGACCAAGCAGTGTCCTGCTAAAAGACAAAACGATTGTCTCTGTGCATGAACGGCATCACGACAGGACGTAAATGTCATCACAGTAGCGGTGTGCATTCAGTGTTTCTCTTATCACAATGAAGTTGGTCTTTCCTGCGCAATGCACTCCTCCCCATAACTAACTGCCACTAAAGCGGTCAACTGGCATAGCACAAGCCGCCGCGAAGCATTCACCAGGCCATCTCCAGACACGAATGCGACCATCTGCAAACTTTAGTGTGAATCGAGATTCATCCGAAAAAAATACTGTCTTCCAGTTTCGGCGCAATTGCTGATTTGTCCATGCGTGTCGCAGTCTTTTGTGGTGGACAGTTAACTCCATACCTTTATGTGGTCGTCTTGATTTGAAACGACAAGCTTTAAGTTTATTGCGAACTGTTTCCGCGGATATGCGGAATCCAGTTGCTATCCGTACTCTGTCGACAATCCTTGTTGCTGGTAAGATGTGGTCCCAACCTGCTGTGATCCTGATGTAACGTTCTTCTCTAGAAGTAAGACATTTTGGTCTACCGGATCTTGGTCTATCCTTAACTGTGCCAGTGGTCCTGAAATGTTGTGCTAACCTCCATATGGTTGTACGGTGAACACCAAATGACACAACAACGTCATTTACGTCATTCCGTCTGCCAACATACCGATGACGGTCATTCTGTGGAAGTCCTCTACGGTGCCCCATACAACCTTTTGTTATAAGTTTTTGTTCTGTTTTGAGCCTTATTCAAGAACAAATTTCGATGAAATAAACTTTCGGAAAGTATAAAAAGGTAAGACAAGTAAAAACCCCTACTGCACGTGCAGCTGATTTTCGGCGCGAAATGACTCAAGCAAAACGTTATTGTACCTGTTTTAAATGTCTTTTGTATTGATTAGTCATATGATGTCTATAATATTCATAGCCACAAAAGGTGAAAGAAATTAATTAATATGCGAAAAAAAAACATTGTTGCTAAACTTTTTTTACTCAGTATATTATATGTACTCTTTGACATTTATCCTGGTAATATTTTCAATGCGCATACTGCATGTTATTAATAATCGGGGTATACCTTTACAAAGTTTTAATTTGCACATTGCTGATCCTTTGTTTTGGGGAAAACATTTGATGACGTTTTACTCTGGTTGTATATTGCATGAACTTTTTTAAACAAGAAATGCTCACTACCACTGAATCATTTGTAAAATATCTATTCATAGCTGTAGAATTTTCAATATTTATCCTCTATGTTATTCTCACAGATTTACGATGAAAAAACATACTTAGGTTGATTGATTTGATTGATTGATTGATTGATTGTGTTCAACGCCAATTTTTAGCTATATTTCAGCTATATCAAGCCGGAGTACCCGGAGAGAACCATCGATCATGGGCAATCAATTGGTAAACTTTATCACTTGCGGCTGTAAGTCGAGTGCACCTTTTTGTATTTTACAAAGCCTTGCGCGAAACCACGCCGTATTGGTGATAGGCTTGTATGAGGTGTTAGGTAATCCAACTGTCTAGCTTATAGAGCCACCCGGATCTTCATACTTAGGAAGACTCTAGAGAGGAAAACATATAATATTTTACTCATCTTGCATATTTTATATACTTCTTTTAAAAAAATAAAATTGATGAAGTATGAAAGCTTATATGAGAAAAGATAAATCGTTTGATTCACTTTATATATTACACGCATCAATTTGAACCAAAAAAAACCAGGCATAATGTTTTTCCCTCCTAATAAAGAGTTTATTTGCCAAAAGAAATCATTGCACATGAAAATTGTCTTTACCTTCTCCTTTATGTGATATAAGATAAGGCAGATACATTTGTCTCTTTGTGTGTGTGTTGTTTTATTTTTTACAAATTGAATATATTTAATTTCTTGTTATTGTAATTACTGCGATCCACCCCAGTGTTTTACCTAGAAATGTCCAACATTTCATAATTTTTTAAGCAAGTTTTACATGCAAGCAACATAAGAAATCAATATTTCTCATTTCCACGGAAAATACTATACATAAAGAATGATCATAAAACAGCAGTTGTCTAATGTATATTTGTTCTTAGACAACTCAATGTTCCATCGTTTATGAAGCTAAAGAACATTTTGTGTCCGATGACCTATTTATGTTATTGTTACAGTCCAACACCGTCAATAAATTTTGCACGGACCCTTGATCCTGTAAATAATAAATGATGTAAATACTGTGATAATGTATGTCTTCGCAAATGTTAATGTAGTAGTACTTCCTGATATGGCTTCCACTGAAATAAGTTCAAAATTGTTAAGAAGTAAATTATAAGTATCATTCACTTACAGAAAAGACAAATGACATTTCAAAAATAAATAAACAAAACAATGAGGGAATGACTAAAGAATGTTTTCTCGATTTATCTATGCTGTTATACAGAGGATAAATGGCACAAGTACCAAAATTAATATTACATGAAAGTTTAGCAAACAGTGTTTTGTCGTTGCTCACCATCTTTTTATATTTGTATGAAACGAAATAAACAACTAATTCATAGATAATGTTGTAATGATAGTAACAGAAATATATTATACAAGACTCATTTATTTGTTTTTGAGATCTTACAAGTACAAAAAAAGTATTGTCCTATGCATGTAACAGTGTCCATACATATTTGTGTCAATATCTACGCAATTTGCTTTCTCAAAAGAAATAGTTTTAACTGAAAACAAAAACGTTTGATAATCCTTTTGGTTTTAGATGTCCTTTTTGAGGAACACCCGACTAAACGCCGTCAAAAAGAAGCAGAAAATGACATATTGCATTTTTCGAGATTTTTGTCGACCGCTTTAAAAAGCCATCTGTCGACCTGTCAACTATATGTTAATACTATTATTTGTATATATACGTACATAAGTGGGATAATTGTTTATTGTTCTTAGCTCCGCCTTTGATAAGTTATTTTTACTACGATATAGGTATAAACATTTAAATATACATTGCAAACTCCGCCTCGTTAAAAAATGTCAAAAATTAAGCTTCGTCAGAAGTCGATCTATATTTCTATGCTTTTCACGTAGTAAAGAGGCGTAAATTACCACCCTCCTTTCTGATATGTCGTGCATGTAAATCTGACGTTCATCCGGAGAGGAGCAGGTTCAAATAACTTTATATATAAATTCATGGCTGGTTGAAAAGTTGGAAAGTTATATTACATAATACTTGATAAATTAAAAAATTTTAAGCTACAAATAATTTCTTTCTAAATAACCACTTACCAGCGTTTGATGAACAAACTTTGAAAACCAGAAATAAAATTAGTCCCAACATTTTAAAATTTAGTCAGTTCTGAGACCTTAACACGGAAGTAGATACCTGTTTGCAATTTAAATTCTTGTCTACTAGACCGTACAGTTCCACACAATATATATACTATATTCAATTGATTATTTGTTTGCCTTTTGAAAATTGTATGATCAGTTTGTTTATTTAATCGTGTCGCGATCAGGTAATGTTTACGTTTTGTTTCTTTGATGTTGGGTATATCTAATACACTTTCTTTGTTGCTTTACTCGGTCAAATGATAAACTATATATCTGGCTGACACCCTCCCCCATTTTTGGTTGTTTAAAAGTGTATATTTGTTATTTTGTAATATTTGACATTTATTATAACAATATCAGTTTACTCAATGCAACTGATATTTACCTCATGAATTACAGACTAATTATCTACATGCCTTCTTTTTCTCATCTGTCATTACATTTTAATAGGAAAAATAGGGACAGTCGTGGTTGTCATCGTATAATAGTTGGATTTAGAACTACTTTATTACCACTAATGTTGTTAGTTCGAATCCCTCTAATGGCAAGGTGTACTCGATACAAAATTATATGCAATGACTTGCAACAATACTTTAAAAATACTATTCCAGTTATTCCCCTTTTGCCAAGTTCTGATAAATTAATAGAAGTCTAGAAAACAAATACGCTCGCATGATATAAGACTTTTCCATATACAATTTGTGGGTTGGGGAAGAGAAGAAGCAAGTGACGAGATCTAAATTTAATCAGATAGATTCATTCCCGAAATGGATATATCGATCTCTTGTTCATTTACATCTGGATAAAAATCCATTATTTCATTTATTATAATAGATTTGCAAATCTAGATACATTCAAGTCTAATAAAAGTTATAAAAATATAGAGATATATATATTTGAAAACGAATTTAAATAAATTGCTATTATGAAATAAATAATGTATTTTCTGTTTTCCAACACATTCGAACGTAACAAGGAGGTTAGTTATCATAATAAGCAAGCAATACAGAGTTACGATGGTGTAATGGTGAGGGTAATCGTATCAAGTGCCGTAGATCTACGTGGGTACATCGTGTGTTCGATAGACATCGGGTCAAACCAAAGACTATAAAAGTGATATAAACACATAGCGGTAAAGAATAAAGGCAACAACTAGTTGGCTCGGAGTCGGTATACTGTGCCCAATGGAATGATATATTCTACGTACATTGTTGTTCTAATGAGTTATCACTATAAACATTTGAATCTACTTTGCAAACTCTGACACGTTAACAAATGTGAAAACTAAGCTCCGTCAGACGTCGATTCTATATTTCTATGCTTTTCACATAGTAAAGAGGCGTAAGTTTCACCCCTGTCTGATATGTCGTGCATGCAGATCTCACATAAATCCGGATAGGAGCAGGTTCAAATAACTTTACATGTAAATTTATAGCTGACTGAAAAGGTGTCAAATTATCATTTTCTTTAGTACACACAAGTAAGCATTAAAACATTAACGTTGTACATCGGATTCATAGAATGTGATCACATTTTTTCACATATGGAATGTTTATATTAATCGTTGAAATCATAGAAGAAATGTTGCTTCGCCTGGAAGAGTTAATATAATTCGATACACTGTTGGTATGTATTTCTGCATACTGCACTTCCTATACTGTGCAGATCAGTCGTTCCGTACTGACACATGGATAAATGAAAATTAGAGTCATCAAGTCAGTTCAGCTTTACAAATTAAGATTTGAAAAGTAGTAATTTGATTGACCAAGCAATGGTTATCTGAATGAGACCTTTATGTCAGCTACATGATATTGATGTTAGAACATGGGGTACAGATTAAATAAATATTATGAACGTATGATATCATAAGTGTAATTGTATGTCGTTATCTAAAATTGCATGACGGTTTGTGTTTGTTTTACATAATACTTGATCAATTACAAAATTGTAAGCTACAAATACTTTCTTTCTAAATAACCACTTACCAGCGTTTGATGAACAAACTTTGAAAACCAGTAATAAAATTAGTCCTAACATTTTAATATTTTAGTCAGTTCTGAGATCTTAACACGGAAGTAGATACATGTACCTGTTTGTAATTTAAATTGTTGTCTACTAGACCGTACAGTTCCACACAATGTATATACTATATTCAATTGATTATTTGTTTGCCCTTAACAAATATTATAACCAGTTTGTTTATTTAATCGTGTCGCGATCAGGTAATGTTTACGTTTTGTTTCTTTGATGTTGGGTATATCTAATAAACTTTCTTTATTGCTTTACTCGGTCAAATGATAAAACAAAAATATCTGGCTGACACCCTAATATGTTGGTACTTCTTTACTGATTTATTTTGTCAGATACTAGTACGCTGGCATCTGTCTGATCCGGTGTCGGATGAATCTGAGCTACAATAAAATCAAGCTACTTTTTATCATTTGGAATGAAATTTTCCTAAACCACTGAGTTGTTCCAAATCATAGCCATGAAAATTTGCTATCTCAACAATACTTTAAAATACGATTTCAGTTATTCCCCTTTTGCCAAGTTCTGATAAATTATTAAAACTCTAGAAAACAAATACGCCTGCTTGATATAAGTCTTTTCCAGATACAATTTGCGAATGAAATGGAGGTGGGGTGGAGAAGAGCAGAAGTACGTGACGAGATCTAATTTTCATCAGATAGATTCATCACCGAAATGGATATGCCAATCTCCTGTTCATTTACATCTGGATTAAAGTCCATTATTTCACTTATTATAATATATTTACAAATCTAAATACATTCAAGTCTAATAAAAGTTATATATATATATATATATATAGATATTTGAAAGCCAATTTAAATCAATTGCTGCTATGAAATAGATAATGCATTTTCTGTTTTCCGACATATTCGAACGTAGCAAGAAGGTTAGTTATCATAATAAACAAGCTATACAGAATTACGATGGTGTAATGCTTAGCGTAATCGCATCAAGTGCCGTAGATCTACGTGGGTATATCGTGTGTTCGATAGACATGGGGTCAAACGAAAGATTATAAAAGTGATATAAACACATAGCGTAAAAGAATGAAGGCAAAGATTAGTTGGCGCGGAGTCGTATACTGTGCCCAATGGAGTGACATATTCTACGTGCATTGTTGTTCTAATGAGTTAGCAGTATTAAAATCCAACTCTGTTGTTCTAATACAAAGCCTACAGCACCATCTCATAAACAAATTAAAATGCTCTTCCCACGATATAGCTGAACAAAAAGTCACTTTAAGTTAAACAACAATCACTCATTTACGTCTTTGAAACGATTCAGTGAATAAAATCGGTATATTGGTATTAAAAAAAAACAACTACCCAGGTTCAGAGCGTTTTTTTTAAACTTTATTTAATTTTAGCTGCAATCTTCCTATGAGAGTTCTTAATTTGTGTTTTATTACTCTTCGTCATTTAATGTTTTTTGTATTTTCATTCATTTGGCCTCAATCCCCACTGATGAGACATGATAACTTGCTGAAATTCGCATATGGTGCAATAATTCAACGTTTGTATGTTCCGAAATTACTGGGTCAATGTCATTGTTAGTGCATGAACTATATAGTTCCATGAGAGCATCATCAGCCTGGTAACTAGACATTTTAAGAAATTGTCATCATATTATATTCTATATGAATTAAAAAATTCATTAAATGATTTTGGCCTTATTTTCTTGACATTTTGTGTTTTAATATTTTTTACAATTTGCTACATTTTTGATTTGTTGCATTAAAATACAAACAACCTTATAGCCTTCCTTTGTATCTATGTAATGTATATACTGCGTATATGATTTTTGCATGATCCACGAAATGGAGCTACCTTACTCCTAGTCGTTGTACGAAACAGGTATCACAAAGTTATCAAAGAAAATAACCTACCTTTCATCTTTCAAGTGAGTGGTGATCACTAGTGTGAGATTTAGGTATCGAAAGTTATCAATAAAAATAAACTACCTTAAATATCTCAAACTCGTGGCATATGTATCAGAAGGTAAGCCGTGAAAATTTACTTCTTTACATCTCTCCAGTGAATGGCATAAACATAAGATTTGTATCCATGGAAATAAACTACCTTACGCCTCTTCATTGTATAATATCTATATATATATATATATATATATATATATATATATATATATATAGTTTCAGAAGGTTGCCAATGACAATAAGCAATCATATGTCTCGCCAGTGTGAGTTTCACTATTCAGGTAACAAAATGTTGTTAGTGAAAACTTACATCTCTCCAGTGTTTCACATAGGTATCAGAAAGTGAAAATAAGCTACTCAAAATGATGCCGGTGTGTGATTCAGGTAGCGAAATTGTATTCATGAAAATAGGTTACATTGAATCTGTTCATTGTATGACGTAGGTATCAAAGTGTTATCCGTGAAAATAAACTACCTTGCATTACTCATGTGTGTGATATTGGTATAAAAGTAATATTCATGAAAATTAGCTACCTTACAATCCTTTATGACATGCTATAGATATAAATCATGATTTCCCTTAATTCTCTTTATTGGAAGATTATCTATGAAAATAAGCTGCATTATGTCTCCCCAGTCTGTGATATTGGTATGAAAGGGTCATCCATGAAAATATGCTACATGATATTCCTTCATTACATGGTATAAGTATCATAATATTTTCCAAGTAAATATGCTACCTTCCACCTTTTCATTTTCTGATATAGTCATCAAAGCGCTATACATGAAAATAAACTATCCTACAACACCCCTTGCCAGTGTTTCATACATGTACCATCAAAATAAGCTGACTTATATCTCACCAGAATGTGATATTGGTATGGAACGGTTATTCATGAAAGTGAACTACCTTACACCTCTCCAAATTGTGATATAAGTATCAGAAGGTTGTCCATGAAAACTAAGACAACAGATGTAACATCTACGTCTCTACTCAATATAGTTAGTAAGTGGAAAGTGCATAGCTTGTAGGTGGAAGTTTTTTTTTATTCAGGTATACCTTTCCTATTTGAAGATGTAACCATTTCAGTTCATTCTCGATGGATCTTTCTAACTGTTTTTCATCTTATGGATAAATGCATACATCATTTACAAATTTTATGTTGTTTTCATCTGTTTGAATTGAAATTTAATCTGACCCATATGAGTGCCGAGTGATTTGTGAGATGGGTGATCATAACTTTTATTCTGCAGAGAATATAGACAGATGGAAGCTTTTAAATAAACAGAACAACTGGGACAGTATAGCTCCTTAACCTTGTTTGTGTGTGTATGTGTAAGTGTGTATATTTAAATTGTCTAAAGAATCAATAAAACTACACATATACATGAAGTAGGATCTCAAATAAATATCATAAGAACCACAACAGATAATAACTTTTCATGTTGTATTTCAGATTGTCTAATTTTTATTGATCTGGGGTCAGCATCTACTACTATTACTAATATCGAAAAAAGATTGCATTTCCAAAACTATCAATGTGTAGTTGTCTTTTCTCTGATATTTCAACAAATCAACAGTCAACGGAGTAATATTGTTTTCTATTAAATCCCCACTACAATAAGGTTCCTGGTTACAATTATATAATATTATACTGTGTTTGTAAATATTCGTGCAAAACAAAATTCACACGTTGCTGGATGTAATATGTATCATACCATTCGAATACTAGTTGAGCGAATTTTATCTATTTTTTCCACTTGTTTTATTGTGTCAAATTGCAAAATATAAATTGTATGTTCAGATCTTATTAAATCAAAAGATTTCACTATAGAGATAGTGACTTATTTCTCAACAATATTACACACAATTTAATTTAAGCATGTTTTATTGTCATAAAACAACAAAGCGATTCAACACCGGCTATACAAGATAAAGATGCCTTCTTTATATTACACATGCCTATACAGAACACAATAAGTGTATATATTACACATGCCTATACAGAACACAATAAGTGTATATATTACACGTGCCTATACAGAACACAATAAGTGTATATATTACACATGCCAATACAGAACACAATAAGTGTATATATTACACATGCCTATATAGAACACAATAAGTGTATATATTACACATGCTTATACAGAACTCAATAAGTGTATATATTACACATGCCTATACAGAACACAATAAGTGTATATATTACACATGCCTATACAGAACACAATAAGTGTATATATTACACATGCCTATACAGAACACAATAAGTGTATATATTACACATGCCTATACAGAACACAATAAGTGTATATATTACACATGCCTATACAGAACACAATAAGTGTATATATTACACATGCCTATACAGAACACAATAAGTGTATATATTACACATGCCTATACAGAACACAATAAGTGTATATATTACACATGCCTATACAGAACACAATAAGTGTATATATTACACATGCCTATACAGAACACAATAAGTGTATATATTACACATGCCTATACAGAACACAATAAGTGTATATATTACACATGCCTATGCAGAACACAATAAGTGTATATATTACACGTGCCTATGCAGAACACAATAAGTGCATATATTACACATGCCTATGCAGAACACAATAAGTGGATATATTACACATGCCTATACAGAACACAATAAGTGGATATATTACACATGCCTATACAGAACACAATAAGTGTATATATTACACATGCCTATACAGAACACAATAAGTGTATATATTACACATGCCTATACAGAACACAATAAGTGTATATATTTACACATGCCTATACAGAACACAATAAGTGTATATATTACACGTGCCTATACAGAACACAATAAGTGTATATATTGCACTGCATGTAAGAAGAGAGGAAGATTTCAAGCTAGCCCTCTAACCTTCACTTCTTTATTCACTCCTCAAAATAGTGATAAGTCAATATCACTCTGAGGTAGTCTTTGGCTGAATAACAAAACATATTTTTCATCTTAGTGTTACTCGTCTGTAATATGAATTTTTTTTATGATTCTTCAGATATTCGTGTTTACGTAAATGACATCATTTTGTCTGTGCGTCGGTGATTCTACAATAAAGAAGAAGTAATCAATATTTTCAACTATATTAAGTATAATATCAAGAAAATACTTTCATTGTATTGTTGCCAGTATCATTTCTGTTTTGATGTCTACCTGTGCTAAGGTTTATTATATACATTAGATAAAGAAAACAATTAATCCATTGGCCAATTATAATGATAGTCACATGATATAATTTGGAGATTTTGTTTCTAAATCTTTTTTTTTTAATACTGTTGCCCGGTGAATAATTCCTTTATTTACCGATAGGTAACCACCAGCAAGCCTCTGAACGAACACGTGTTATATCACACACACAATACGTAATTATTATAGGCAAACAAAGTAATGCCGGTGTCAAAGATGTGAAACTCCACTAATGTTAACGGTAACACAAATAGGCCAAGGAGGCGACAACGATATGTTTTACATAACCTATTGGTTACGGTAGGGATTTTAACTTTGAGACACCTGAAGCATTTATTGAAGTAATGGGGGAAAGTTTACGTCGATGCGAGGAATAAATCTAACATAAATATACATGTAATAAACAAAAACAGATTAAACGAAAACTTAAAATACTTCATTAGCATAAAATTAGTACTTATAATTGATCTCTTCGAAGTGTTTAGTTGCTTAAAAGACACACCATCAAATGATTCTGTTTTATCTCTTCAGCATAAGAAAACTGAGAAGGTATTTTTCTATGTCGTATATGCCGTATTGATTTGTGTATTAACGATCGTGGGTTAAATTCCAGGCAAAAAACAAAGACTACAAAATTGACATTGGTTACAATTCAGCCACTATCGCGGTAGTAAAGTGTAAATTAAGATATGTGATTAGTTTGTTTTGTGTCGTGATGATGTCTCCATGGAACAGCTGTTGATTCTGTGTATCAGTAGAATCAATATCAAACCTTAATATCTTATCAATAGGGAACGTTTTATCTCCATGACATAGCTAGTAATATCTTATCAATAGGGAACGTTTTGTCTCCATGACATAGCTAGTAATATCTTATCAATAGGGAACCTTTTGTCTCCATGACATAGCTAGTAATATCTTATCAATAGGGAACGTTTTGTCTCCATGACATAGCTAGTAATATCTTATCAATAGGGAACGTTTTGTCTCCATGACATAGCTAGTAATATCTTATCAATAGGGAACGTTTTGTCTCCATGACATAGCTAGTAATATCTTATCAATAGGGAACCTTTTGTCTCCATGACTTAGCTAGTAATATCTTATCAATAGGGAACGTTTTATCTCCATGACATAGCTAGTAATATCTTATCAATAGGGAACGTTTTATCTCCATGACATAGCTAGTAATATCTTATCAATAGGGAACGTTTTGTCTCCATGACATAGCTAGTAATATCTTATCAATAGGGAACGCTTTGTCTCCATGACATAGCTAGTAATATCTTATCAATAGGAAACGTTTTGTCTCCATGACATAGCTAGTAATATCTTATCAATAGGGAACCTTTTATCTCCATGACATAGCTAGTAATATCTTATCAATAGGGAACGTTTTGTCTCCATGACATAGCTAGTAATATCTTATCAATAGGGAACGTTTTGTCTCCATGACATAGCTAGTAATATCTTATCAATAGGGAACCTTTTATCTCCATGACATAGCTAGTAATATCTTATCAATAGGGAACGTTTTGTCTCCATGACATAGCTAGTAATATCTTATCAATAGGGAACGTTTTGTCTCCATGACATAGCTAGTAATATCTTATCAATAGGGAACCATTTATCTCCATGACATAGCTAGTAATATCTTATCAATAGGGAACCTTTTGTCTCCATGACATAGCTAGTAATATCTTATCAATAGGGAACGTTTTATCTCCATGACATAGCTAGTAATATCTTATCAATAGGGAACGTTTTGTCTCCATGACATAGCTAGTAATATCTTATCAATAGGGAACCTTTTATCTCCATGACATAGCTAGTAATATCTTATCAATAGATAACGTTTTGTCTCCATGACATAGCTAGTAATATCTTATCAATAGGGAACGTTTTATCTCCATGACATAGCTAGTAATATCTTATCAATAGATAACGTTTTGTCTCCATGACATAGCTAGTAATATCTTATCAATAGATAACGTTTTGTCTCCATGACTGGTTATTTCTCTCGAGCCTCCAAACATCTAATCACCCACACATCCCAAGAGTAATCTAAGTCAATAACTAAGCATATTCCAAAACAGTTTCAGAGAAAGATTGTATTGGTTTGTAACGGGAAATTATCGTTTTCCTATTTTAATGATTTTTTGTGTGATGAACATGGTATTTAATGCTTTAAATGAATAAGTAACAGATATGTAAAAGTTCCATTTTACCACAATCATTCTACAAACCTGTATTATGTTGTAATCCACTATATATATGTAAATCTGAGTTGGAGGATCTACAAGACAAGACACATAAACACTTCTATACAAAAGTGACATCACTGTTATTTATTGGAGACAAGTTACTAAATAGTTATTCGTTCTGGCTGGAACTCAAAACCTACCAACGCGAAAACTGTAATCTTTATTTGTGTTCATCTTTCCCAAAATCTTGAATTGAAAGTTAAACCTCAAGTCACGTCAAAATAATCAAATATATCTATATTTAGCATTTAATATATCATATCACAGAAACGACCACTAAACCATAGGAAACACTTTCATCGTCATCATATGATATCAGGGTTTATCATAACATGAACTATCCTACTATTTATATCATGACATAGATATCAACTGTTTCTATAACTTAGTATTGATCTACGTATACAATATATCTCCCATCATCATTAACACCAATGAATGGTTTTGTGGATCAAAGATACTAGGTATCACAAAACGGTAACAATTGTTCATAGAACTTTCTAACACTACTTCGGGTTTGTATATTATATTTATTTCTGATTGTATCTTTTAAAATCCATTGACTAGTATATTTTCCCATTCTTTCGACAGTATGATAATATTGATATAATTTTACAGTGATGATCTGTAGGGTGGGGGTTGACAGAAGAGTGGTTGGTTTTACTATGATTGGGTATATTGTCGACAACAGTTATATGTTCAAAAGTATTGGTACATTTCGTTTATCTTGCTCCATAACGATAATAAACGGAGGAGCAAAAATACCACACCATCAGAACAATTCAAAAATACAATAGATATATCGTAGACAAGGAGGCAAAAGCGACATTTCTAAAAACACCTTCATGTGACTTAACACCTTCCTGCCTTGAAAAGTGGCTGCTTAACTAGTTCCTTGGGACCAACCACCCTCCCCTCTTAGGGAAATGATGCGTTCTTGTAAGTGTTTTCCAAATGTGAGTAAAATGCCTACATTCACATTAATGATATAGAAACACACAGTTATTTTAATTTTGCACTTTTAGCTGTTATTTTGTTTGTTGAATGTATTCTGTACTCACCCAGTGTCTCCAGTTGTGTCATAAATGACACTTTCTGCTATAAATAGAAATTAAGCTTTATAAAGTAAATTATGTTTTAAATTCGTTGAATTACGGTTATCATTAACACATTTCAAACCTCTAACTTGTATTGTTCTCTGACTACTTGGTATTACTATAACCTCTAACTTGTATTGTTCTCTGACTACTTGGTATTACTATAACCTCTAACTTGTATTGTTCTCTGACTACTTGGTATTACTATAACCTCTAACTTGTATTGTTCTCTGACTACTTAGTATTACTATTCTCATTCTTCATAAAACACAATGGTGGGGTAATGGTCAGCGTGCATGTCTCTAGTGCAGTATATCGTGTGTTCGAAACACGATCGGGTCAAACCAAAGACTATTTAATTGGTATATGTTGCTTCTCTGCAAATCACGCATCACTAAGGAGAAAGACCAAAGACTGGTTGGCTGAGAATAAGAATAATGTGCTAGAGTAGAGAGATATGGCTACCCGCGGACTGTTGTTTCAGTAAACTAGCATTAAGTCCAACAAAGCGGACATCAATCTCATCTCATCGAATATGTAGCTTGTTCTTGTCATGATATATCTGTAAGCATTTCCCATTGGCGCTAAGCAACACTCACATACTCACTCACTCTCTTCTTCATAATCATATCATAATTTTATTACTATGAGTCAGTCAAAACACGGTTATCATTGTCGTAGAGTTTGTTGGTAAATCAGCCACGATTCCGTTGAAATAATTTTTCCGTTTTCTTCTCCATTTTCCGACATAATTATTTCTGATAAGACATGCTTTCCATATGAACTTAATATTTTCTGTCTCCTTATATGCATTTGGGAAATAACTTTGCCGGTATGCCATTAATGTGACAAATATTGCCTACCCTGCCGGACAACCTTAACTCAACATTGGTGTGTATGCGGTTCGTGATATTTGATGTTTTGACTCATGGTTTTTCATATGTTTTTGATTTGTTTTTTTTTTTGTCTTGATTTTTTTAATTTTTTTGTCTGGGTTTTTTTCCGCGTTGTCTTGTCTTGTTTTTTTTTTTTTTTATTTTGCTTTCTTTTCTTTTATCAGACTTACTTTAATATCTGTACGGAATTAAGCATTTTTGTCCTATAAATAAAAAGGAAAACATGCACACGTGTCTCAAATTTTCCATGCATGTTCTTCAATATGCATAACACTACAGATATCATATGTATTGTTTATGTAATAATTGTTGATTTTGAATGCATACACATATATTTGAGTCAGATATGATGAATAAAATATTGAGTTGAGTGTTGAAATGAACTATTAAAACAGAGAGAGTTAAACAGTGATACTCTCATATAATGTGACATTACATGTTCATCGTAGTCGACTTATATCGTAAAGCTTACAAATACATGTACTACTACTTTCCCCTTTATGATATATTAACTAACTGACCAATCCGAGCTTATAGCGTATACTGAAGCAGTCATTCTAAACGAAAAAAAGACCAGTTCGCTTTGTTGTAGCTTGTAGATTTTTTTTAATGTAATGCCATAAAAAATATTCTTGGTAATTGAAGTTTAATATTTATTTATTTAATAAGGATTATCTTTAGCCCAAATTTGGTTGGATTTATTTGTATTTTAGTCTTTTATGGAAGTCTTGAAGGATGATAAATAAATACTGAATTTATGGGTATGACGTTGTTATTTGTAGAGTAGGGGATATCACAGAGCATGCCTTTTCACTGTAAGATTATAAACATTCCATGATATTCTTACAGAACTCATAAGAATCGTGTACCTTTCAGAAAATTGCATAGAAGTCTTGTTGTACATGTATTGTTGCTTCCAATTCACCGTTATGACCCAGAATATGACCAGCCCCGATTTTTAGCATGAGTAACCGTCCTTGTTTTGTCAATTCACTCATGTATCTATTTAGATCTATGCATATTAAATCTATTTAGATCTATGCATATTCATACCTGATTTTCTAAGTCTATATCGCTTCAGAACATAAATAGATACTATAAGTAATCCTACAACCACAGCTGTTGATCCAATGCCAACTCCAATACCAATTGTTACCGAACTGTTGTCATCCTCGGATCCTACTGTAAGTAAGGAGGTTCATCATGAAATATAATATCGTTGTCGTATGTTAATTTATGTAGAATGGCCGATGTTGTTGCGATCGTATGTTAGGTAGTTTGTATCTACCTATTCAATGGGTGCCCATCAGCGAGTCCATGCGGTCCATTCAGTGACCCCGTGCATATTTATATGGTGAATGATATGTAATTATAAGATTATCTGTGACCCCACCACAGAAACTAGATATTAGTAAAATGTTCAAATGGTATTGACACACAGCAAAGATTTGCAGGTTTAACTGTATCATTGCAATGCATTACATACAGTTTAATATGTACAGGCGCCGATACATTTGAAAATATACAATTCCCTCACGAATAATCCACTGTCGTAAGCAATATGAAAAGCTGAAGAGCGAAAAATTAATTGAAAGTGAATCCTTCGAATGCACAAGCGAGGGACAATACAATACAGGTGCGCCATATTGGTGTTCGTATAGAACTATAATTGCTAAGTCATATCCACTTGATATACAGGCATATTGTATTATCTTCATTTTCCGTGTACATGTACAAAAAATAAACTACATATTTAGAGAGACAATATACAGATAACACATGTTAAAAAATGTCTTTGTTTTTTAATAATTAGCGATATCAGAAATATATTGAATAAAACATCAATTTACGAGAACAAAAATACAAATTGGAATGTATTTTCTTACTTTGATATCAAAATAATTATTAGATTTTTTTTAATGTTGGTATGTACAACGGCCCTGAACAAATACATGAAATCTCTTTTGAATAATGCCCATAGCTTGATCGATAATCCGCATGTGCGAATTAAAATATATCCGTAGTTTAATTATTACATTGTTTATATAGCCAACGTAATAAAAACGTCATATTATAATTTTGCATTCTGTATTCATTTAACCTTTTAAATATGAGTTAAAACAGAAACTGATAAAATAAATATATTTTCACTTTCTGGCAATATGTATTATTATTCACATTGTTTCACTCTCGGAAGTAAGCATCACTTTACTGGTCAAGGTACAAAGTCAGATACACTTAACTCAGTAGAACGGAATACAAACATACACTATATATTTACTGAATTAAACAATTCTAAAATTTACCTGAACACAACTTTATAGAGCAAGAATCAATTTCTGCGTCATTTCCTTCACAGTTTGAACCCCCATGTGCAGGCTCTGGATTGTTACATTCCTGATATCGTGACCTTGATCCACTACCACATGTTGCTGAACATGAATTCCAATCTTGCCATGTACCCCAGTTTCCATTTACTAAATATATAAAATGAAATATTAATGTTAAGAAAAACGATTACAATTGAAAAATCACAATAATTTAAATTGTCTTTATTATCCCAATCATCATAAAGTTTACAAGTTGCCGTCCACATTGAACATTTGCTATTTATCACGATTTTACCGTTTGTGGACATTACTGTCCGCGTATATTTTCTAAAGACAGAAAATCGTCCGCACTTTTGGCGACAATGGTATCAATTTCGAACGTATAAAACCATACAAATATGGACGGAAAATAATATGATATTGCTGTTGCTACATAAGTTGTACACACAAAATAAACGTGACCTGATATTACAAATGTAATTGTTTTATTACCTTGTAAAAACTCCCAATTTTGAATACTCTTTTGCATATATTTTATTATTCTATAAGACGAACGTCGAGTCTACATTATATATATAAGCTGAATCGACTACGTTAGGACAGTGAGTAAATGCTTACACATATAACTCTAACACATACCTGGGCATGGGATGGTAATAGAGCATGAACCAGTTTCATTATGAAATCCTGGGCACGGAGAACCGCTATTTACAGGTGACGGATTATCACAGGCTCTATATCGTGTCCTTGTTCATCCAACACACGTCTTTGTACACGTAGTCCAGCTTCCCCACGAACCCCAGACCCCATTTACTAAGAGGAAATAAACATTAGAGTGGTCAATATCTGTAAAAACTATTAATGGAGCAAAGTTCTTTGTGGTCGTTCTAATTAAAGCACAATGTTTATATTTTCAATAAAATATCAAAGATATTTGCTAAATACCGGTTTGGTTTAGTTTGATTTATGGTATTCAACGCCACTTTCAACAATATTTTAGGCATGTCGTCACGGTAAGCTGTATTGGTGGAGTACTCAGAGAAAACGGCCGTCTTGTCGCTGGTCACTGATAAACTTTATCGCATAATGTTGAATGTTGTATCGAGTACACCTCACAATGAACGGGGTTCGAACTCACAACGTCGGTGGTGATAGGCACTGATTGCACAGGTAGTTGTATATCTAACTACCGCACGATCACGACCACAACGGCCCCTGTTAAATATCGGATGTCAATTTATTCCATCTAATATTGTAATATAGCATCCTACATTATAATAATAAAAACGCAGATATCAAATTTAATACACACTAGGCGTTTCTGCAATAATCTCTATTATCTACGCTCAATGTCAAAAGATTGGAAATAAAGGTAATAACAAAATTACCGAACTCCGAACAATCTTACAAAGGGAAAGTCAAAACTCATAATTATATAAACAGACAAAATCAGTCAACAACCGGAAAACTGTGAAAACCGTAATGACCCTGACTTGGTACAGGCATTTCTAAAGAAATGGTGGGTTGAATCAGATTTTAAGGCGCCAAACCTCCCGCTCTCATTACGGTTCAAAGGTTCCGGCCAAAAATCTTATGGAGTAAGAACACCATAAGGGCATAAACAGGAGAGCCAAAAATCGGGCAATGGTCACATAGATGATACCTCCGGAGACTAATAGTTCACCAGCAGAGGTATCAACCTAGTGATAGTAACACTGACTACTGGGTAGATGATACCTCCGGAGATTAATAGTCCACCAGCAGAGGTATCAACCTAGTTATAGTAACACTGACTACTGTGTAGATGATACCTCCGGAGATTAATAGTCCACCAGCAGAGGTATCAACCTAGAGATAGTAACACTGACTACTGGGCAGATGATACCTCCGGAGACTAATAGTCCACCAGCAGAGGTATCAACCTAGAGATAGTAACACTGACTACTGGGTAGATGATACCTCCGGATACTAATAGTCCACCAGCAGAGGTATCAACCTAGAGATAGTAACACTGACTACTGGGTAGATGATACCTCCGGAGACTAATAGTTCACCAGCAGAGGTATCAACCTAGTGATAGTAATACTGACTACTGGGTAGATGATACCTCCGGAGACTAATAGTTCACCAGCAGAGGTATCAACCTAGTGATAGTAATACTGACTACTGGGTAGATGATATCTCCGGAGACTAATAGTCCACCAGCAGAGGTATCAACCTAGTGATAGTAATACTGACTACTGGGTAGATGATACCTCCGGAGATTAATAGTCCACCAGCAGAGGTATCAACCTAGTGATAGTAATACTGACTACTGGGTAGATGATACCTCCGGAGACTAATAGTCCATCAGCAGAGGTATCAACCTAGTGATAGTAATACTGACTACTGGGTAGATGATACCTCCGGAGACTAATAGTCCACCAGCAGAGGTATCAACCTAGTGATAGTAATACTGACTACTGGGCAGATGATACCTCCGGAGACTAATAGTCCACCAGCAGAGGTATCAACCTAGAGATAGTAACACTGACTACTGGGTAGATGATACCTCCGGAGACTAATAGTCCACCAGCAGAGGTATCAACCTAGTGATAGTAATACTGACTACTGGGTAGATGATACCTCCGGAGACTAATAGTCCACCAGCAGAGGTATCAACCTAGTGATAGTAATACTGACTACTGGGTAGATGATACCTCCGGAGACTAATAGTCCATCAGCAGAGGTATCAACCTAGTGATAGTAATACTGACTACTGGGTAGATGATACCTCCGGAGCCTAATAGTCCACCAGCAGAGGTATCAACCTAGTGATAGTAATACTGACTACTGGGTAGATGATACCTCCGGAGACTAATAGTCCACCAGCAGAGGTATCAACCTAGTGATAGTAATACTGACTACTGGGTAGATGATACCTCCGGAGACTAATAGTCCATCAGCAGAGGTATCAACCTAGTGATAGTAATACTGACTACTGGGTAGATGATACCTCCGGAGACTAATAGTCCACCAGCAGAGGTATCAACCTAGACATAGCAACACTGACTACTGCGTAGATGATATCTCCGGAGACTAATAGTCCACCAGCAGAGGTATCAACCTAGAGATAGTAATACTGACTACTGGGTAGATGATACCTCCGGAGACTAATAGTCCATCAGCAGAGGTATCAACCTAGTGATAGTAATACTGACTACTGGGTAGATGATACCTCCGGAGACTAATAGTCCACCAGCAGAGGTATCAACCTAGAGATAGTAATACTGACTACTGGGTAGATGATACCTCCGGAGACTCATAGTCCACCAGCACAGATATCAATGTGATAGTAACACTTACTATTGGGTAGATGATACCTCCGGAGACTAATAGTCCACCAGCAGAGGTATCAATGTGATAGTATGTAGCTTTGTTATGGAGAAAACAATTTATGACGTTTTACTCTTGTATATTGCATGAACTTTTTGAAACAAGAAATGCTCACTATCACTGAATCCTTTGTAAAAAAATATATTCATACTTGTAGGATTTTCAATATTTATCCTGTATGTTATTCTCACAGATTTAAGATGAAAAACCATACTTAGGTTGATTGATTTGATTGATTGGTTGATTGTGCTTAACGCCAATTTTAACCAATATTTCGGTTATATCAAGCCGGAGTACCCGCAGAGAACCACCGACCATAAACTGGTAAACTTTATCACTTGCGGCTGCAAGTCGAGTGCACCTTTTTGTAACTTACAAAGCCTTGCGCGAAATCACGCCGTATTGGTGATAGGCTTGCATGAGTTGTTAGGTAATCCAACTACCTAGCTAAAAGAGCCACCCGGACCCTCATATTTAGGAAGACTCAAGAGGGAAGGGAAATACATCTAATATTTTACTCATCTTACATATTGTATATACTTCTTTTAGAAAACTAAAATTGATGAAGTATGAAAGCTTAAATGAGAAAAAGTAAATCGTTTGATTCACTGTATATATTACACGCATCAATTTTTAAACAGAAAAAGCAGGCTTAATATTTTCCCCTCCTAACAAAGTTTTTTTTTTTGCCGAAAAAAATCATTGCACCTGAACATTTTCTATACTTTCTCCTTTATGTGATCTCAGGTAAGGAAGATGCACTTGCCTCTTTGTGTGTTTGTTGTTTTATTTTTTATAAATTGAATATATTTAAGTTCTTGTTATTGTAATTACTGCGAACCTCCCTAGTGTTTTACCTAGAAATGTCCAACATTTCATAAATTTTTAAGTAAGTTGTACATGCAAACAACATAAGAAATCAATGGCGGTCATTCTGTGGAAGTCCTCTACGGCCCCCCATAACACTTTTGATTACAAGAAAAATGTTTTTCTTCTGTTTTGAACCTTATTCAAGAACAACTTGTCGATGAAATAAACTTTCGGAAAGCATAAACAGGTAAGACAAGTAAAAAAAACCTACTGCACGTGCAGATGATTTTCGGCGCGAAATGACTCAAGCAATACGTTATTGTACCTGTTTTAAATGTTTTTTTCTTTATTAACCATACCATGTCTATAATATTTATAGACGCAAAATGTGGAAAAAAATGAATATGCGTGAGAAAAAAATGTTGTTGCTAAATTTTTTTACTCAGTATAGTATATGTACTCTGAAATTTATCCTGGTAATATTTTCAATATGCATACTGCATGTTATTAACAATCGGGGTATACCTTTACAAAGTTTTAATTTGCAGACTGCTGATCCTTTGTTGTGGGGAAAACATTTTATGACGTTTAACTCTTGTTGTTATATTGCATGAAATTTTTTAAACAAGAAATGTTCACTATCACTGAATCATTTGTTAAAAATCTAATTATACTTGTAGGATTTTCAATATTTATCCTCTATGTTATTCTCACAGATTTAGTATGAAAAAACATACCTAGGTTGATTGACTTTATTGATTGATTGATTGTGCTCAACGCCAATTTTAAGCAATATTTCAGTTATATCAAGCCAGAGAACCCGGAGAGAACAATCGACCATGGGCAATCAACTTGTAAACTATATCACTTGCGGCTGCAAGTCGAGTGCTCCTTTTTTGTAACTTACAAAGCCTTGCGCGAACCCACGCCGTATTGGTGATAGGTTTGCATGAGTTGTTAGGTAATCCAACTACCTAGCTGAAGGTGCCACCCGGGTCCTCATACTTAAGAAGACTCTAGAGGGAAAACATCTATTTTACTCATCTTACATATTTTATATTCTTCTTTTAAAAAACTAAAATTGATGAAGTATGAAAGCTTAAATGAGAAAAAGTGTATAGTTTGATTCACTTTATATATTACAAGCATCAATTTGAGCAAAAATAACAGGCTTACTGTTTTTCCCTCCTAATAAAGTTTTTTTTTTGCCGAAAAAAATCATTGCACATGCACATTTTCTTTACCTTCTACGTTATGTGATCTAAGATAAGGAATATACACTTGCCTCTTTGCGTGTGTGTTGTTTTATTTTTTACAAATTGAATATATTTAATTTCTTGTTATTGTAATTACTGCAATCCACCCTAGTGTTTTCCCTAGAAATGTCCAACATTTCATATATTTTTAAGCAAGTTTTACATGCAAAAAACATAAGAAATCAATATTTCTCATTTCCACGGAAAATACTATACATAAAGAATGATCTTAAAACAGCAGTTGTCTAATGTATATTTTTTCTTAGACAACTCAATGTTCCATCGTTTATGAAGCTAAAGAAAATCTTGTGCCCGAAGTCTTATTCATGTTATTGTTTCAGCCCACCACCGTCAATAAATTTTGCACGGGCCCTTTATCCTGTAAATAATGTAAGAAGTAAAAACTGTGATATTTGTCTTCGTATAACCTGGTTCTGTGATGAACTAATTATGTAGATATGGTGATAATATGTGTCTCTGTGATACCTACATTTTGTGAATACTGCGATATTATGTGCCTGTTTAATATCTGACCTGTGATTAAATAATTATGTAAATATTGTGAACAAATCGTTATGCATCTTTTTAGTAAGGATTTGTCATCACTGGTTTGTTATTGATAATCTAATTAGGATACCAATTGCATAGTCTTTGGTTTGACCCGATCGCGGCTCGAAGCCATGATCTAACATCAATTCAATCGAGACCAGCATGTTAACTATAACCCCACGGATGTGACTAAATGGACAGAAATCGTATTAGTGGTCAATATAATGAGGGATAGCTAAAGGTTATTACTGATAAGTAGAACAAGTATATTGCTGATTAAGTTTTGAAGAAACAAAATATATTTTTAAATCGTTGTTCCCTCACGTGGAAATACAAACATGATGTCAGATTTTTAACTTTAGTTACATACAGTAGAAGTGATCCCATCGTACAATTTGGTATTTCGGGTTGTGACACTCAATAATATGTTTTACATGTAAACGAGTAATATTTGGTCAGTCGAAAGTTGGAAACAAACATTCACAATATAACATCATTTTGTTTTTGCATTGCTTCCGAATTACTCATTAATTCGTATCTAAATTGATTTCTTTGTCTTATCTACTGTGCATACCTCTGACACTAACATCTATCTGTTCTAGATTGGTATAATTCCCACAACGATATCTACTGCCGTCATTTATTTGAACATTATAGATAGTCATAGATCCACTATTTGCATTCCCATATTTAGTTCCTGCTTGGATATGACTAGACCAACCCTGATCCGTTCTCTTTTGCCAATAGTAATTCGGCCCTGGTAATGTGCATGTTAAGGTAGTATTACTCCCCCATATGGCTATCGCTGAAATTAAACCAAGAAAAAAGCGCAAACTTTAATAGCGAACACGCGTAGGTTGTTATAATTCTTGTTTCTATAAGGTTCTTTTGTGGCTATGTTAGCATTAAAGACATTTATGGTCAATAAGTTCCTTCAAGGGTCATGTTAGTATTAAGGAACTTTATGGTCAATAAGGTCTTTCATATGTCCTACTTGTATTAAGGACAGTCATGGTCAATAAGGTCTTTTATATATCCTATTTGTATTAATGGAAAGTTAGTATTTAGAACACTCATGATCAATACTGTCATTTAGTGGCCATGTTAGTACCAAGGACAGTTATGGTAAATAAGGTCCTACAGTGGTGGTCATGTTAGTATCAAGGAGAGTCATTGGCAATAACTTTGTTTAGTGGTCATGTTAGTATTTAGAACATTCATGATCAATAAGGCCCCTTAGTGGTCATATTTGTATTAAAGACAAGCATGGCCAATTAGGTAATTTAGAGGTCATCTTAGTATCAAGACCAGTTATAACGTTACTCGTATTAAAGACATTCATGGTCAATAAGGTCCTTTATATGTCCTATTTGTATTAAGGAATGTCATGGTCAATAAGGTCGTTTGCATGTCCTACTTGTATTAAGGACAATCATGGTCAGTAAGGTCCTTTATATGTCCTATTTGTATTCAGGACAGTCATGGTCAGTAAGGTCCTTTATAGGTCCTATTTGTATTAAGGAAAGTCATGGTCAATAAGGTACTTTATGTGTCCTATTTGTATTAAGGACAGTCATGATCAATACTGTAATTTAGTTGTCATGTTAGTATCAAGGAAAGTATTGCTTGATAAGGTCCTTAAGTGGTAATTATACTATGAAGGATAGTTATGGTAGATTAGGTGATGAAATCTTGATGAAAAAATGATTCCCATAGACGTTGTAAATATCTGCAAATAAATATGCCTACTTGTAAGGTACGTCAAACGTACATTGTACACCTCGTAAAACTGCATTCAAAGGATAAATTTGACCAAATACCACATCTTTCTGATATTATATACAAACAGCATAACCATAGTCAGTCATATCATCAAAACTGTGTTGTGCTTTACATAAACATGATTAAGTGTGCTTAAGTTATAATCAGAGAGTTCCCAGCATTTATACTGAAAAGTCGTTATAAAAATATACAATGCTAAATTCACTAAACAATCATTTAAATGTTTCGTTTTTTGAATTGATATGCTCAATGAAAACAAAGCTACATGTATAATTTCGTAACATAGCAAAAAATGGAAAACATTACGGAGGATAACAGAACACTGTATTGTATGTGTAGAACGTTGTGTATGGAGGAAATCAGAACACTGTATTGTATGTGTAGAACATTGTGTATGGAGGATATCAGAACACTGTATTGTATGTGTAGAACGTTGTGTATGTAGGATATCAGAACACTGTATTGTATGTGTAGAACATTGTGTATGGAGGATATCAGAACACTGTATTGTATGTGTAGAACGTTGTGTATGTAGGATATCAGAACACTGTATTGTATGTGTAGAACATTGTGTATGGAGGATATCAGAACACTGTATTGCATGTGTAGAACATTGTGTATGGAGGATATCAGAACACTGTATTGTATGTGTAGAACGTTGTGTATGTAGGATATCAGAACACTGTATTGCATGTGTAGAAAATTGTGTATGGAGGATATCAGAACACTGTATTGTATGTGTAGGACATTGTGTATGTAGGATATCAGAACACTGTATTCTATGTGTAGAACATTGTGTATGTAGGATATCAGAACACTGTATTGTATGTGTAGAACATTGTGTATGGAGGATATCAGAACACTGTATTGTATGTGTAGAACATTGTGTATGGAGGATATCAGAACACTGTATTGCATGTGTAGAACATTGTGTATGGAGGATATCAGAACACTGTATTGTATGTGTAGAACATTGTGTATGGAGGATATCAGAACACTGTATTGTATGTGTAGAACATTGTGTATGGAGGATATCAGAACACTGTATTGTATGTGTAGAACATAGTGTATGTAGGATATCAGAACACTGTGTTGCATGTGTAGAACATTGTGTATGTAGGATATCAGAACACTGTATTGTATTTGTAGAACATTGTGTATGGAGGATATCAGAACACTGTATTGTAGTTGTAGAACATTGTGTATGGAGGATATCAGAACACTGTATTGCATGTGTAGAACATTGTGTATGGAGGATATCAGAACACTGTATTGTATGTGTAGAACATTGTGTATGGAGGATATCAGAACACTGTATTGTATGTGTAGAACATAGTGTATGTAGGATATCAGAACACTGTATTGCATGTGTAGAACATTGTGTATGTAGGATATCAGAACACTGTATTGTATTTGTAGAACATTGTGTATGGAGGATATCAGAACACTGTATTGTATTTGTAGAACATTGTGTATGGAGGATATCAGAACACTGTATTGCATGTGTAGAACATTGTGTATGGAGGATATCAGAACACTGTATTGTATGTGTAGAACATTGTGTATGGAGGATATCAGAACACTGTATTGCATGTGTAGAACATTGTGTATGGAGGATATCAGAACACTGTGTTGTATGTGTAGAACATTGTGTATGGAGGATATCAGAACACTGTATTGCATGTGTAGAACATTGTGTATGGAGGATATCAGAACACTGTATTGCATGTGTAGAACATTGTGTAGAATTGCACATTACACTGAGATCGGAAACCAACATACACACTATAACAATCTATATCTCATTCTTTCTGAAATTTTTGCCGGGCTTCATCTTAATGCATATGCATTTATTGATTTCCTTTCACTGCACTTTTCTAATTTACTTTGCTTACCTCTAAAGACAATTTTCATATATAATTGTTGTATATCAGTTGTACATAAATATCTACCACCGTCATGTGGATCAACATTATAGATAGCCAGATATCCAGTATTCACATTCCCGTATTTAGCACCTTGTTGAAGCTTAGACCAACCAGAATTGATCAATTTGTACCATGTGAAAGATGAGCCCAGTAGTGGACATGTTAATGTAGTTGTACTTCCTTCTATTGCTATCACTGTAATTAGATTAAAAAGTGATTCACAAACTCTACATAGAAAACATTCTTATCAATGTTATAACCCGGATGTTGCTGTCTCCAGTTATTAAAAACCCTATTTCTATTTCTGGTAATAGAACGGACAAACAAATTATAGTATTTTTTTACTTCGATATAGATAATACTGAAAATGATCTTATCTTTCAAATAGTTTTTCAGAAGACATCAACACCTTGTTGAAAAATATTCGGTACAGATGACGTAATATGGTATTGGCAATTAGATTATTGTTCGATAATGACCATTGTTTCACTATTATGTCGCACAATAGCCTTGTGTACTTTTCTATGTTTGAGGCCATCAACTATCTTAATATTAAACATGCATGTACGGCAACTTCTGTGTCACGACCATTAAATATACTTTCTATAAAGTTAAAGAATATTCGACTGTTCTGTAAGACATTCTTTTATAAGTTATATGTAAGGGTTAACACTTTATTCGCATGGCGAAACACTGGCATGATAGCATCTTTTTCACTAAGAAGGAAGTGCTGAGCCCATAAACTATATAATACATAGCTAGTGGACCCACGCAACTATATAATACATAGCTAGTGGACCCATGCAACTATATAATAAATAGCTAGCGAACCCATGCAACTATATAATACATAGCTAGTCGACCCATGTAACTATATAATACATAGCTAGTGGACCCATGTAACTATATAATACATAGCTAGTGGACCCATGCAACTATATAATACATAGCTAGTGGACCCATACAACTATATAATGCATAGCTAGTGGACCCATGCAACTATATAATACACAGCTAGTGGACCCATGCAACTATATAATACATAGCTACTGAACTCATAAAACTATATAATACATAGCTAGTGGACCCATGCAACTATATAATCCAGAGCTAGTGGACCCATGCAACTATATAATACATAGCTAGTGGACCCATGCAACTATATAATACATAGCTAGTGGACCTATATAGCTATATAATACATGGTTAGTGGACCCTTGCAACCACATAATGAATAGCTAGTGGACCCATACAACAATATAATACATAGCTAGTGGACCCATACAACAATATAATACATAGCTAGTGGACCCATGTAACTATATAATGCATAGTTAGTGGACCCATGCAATTATATAATACATAGCTAGTGGACCCATAAAACTATATAATACATAGCTAGTGCACCCATGTAACTATATAATGCATAGTTAGTGGATCCATGTAACTATATAATGCATAGTTAGTGGACCCATGCAATTATATAATACATAGCTAGTGAACCCATACAACTATATAATACATAGTTAGTGAACCCATACAACTATATAATACATAGCTAGTGGACCAATACAACTATATAATGCATAGCTAGTGGACCCATACAACTATATAATACATAGCTAGTGGACCCATGAACTATATAATACATAGCTAGTGAACCCATACAACTATATAATGCATAGCTAGTGGACCCATACAACTATATAATACATAGCTAGTGGTCCCATAAAACTATATAATACGTAGCTAGTGAACCCATACAACTATATAATATATAGCTAGTGGACCCATACAACTATATAATACATAGCTAGTGGACCCATGAACTATATAATACATAGCTAGTGAACCCATACAACTATATAATGCATATCTAGTGGACCCATACAACTATATAATACATAGCTAGTGAACCCATGCAACTATATAATACATAGCTAATGGACCCATAAAACTATATAATACATAGCTAGTGGACCCATACAACTATATACATAGCTAGTTTAATCCCCCTACTTCCTACTTGTTATTGAAGTGTCTATTCCAAGGACAGCACGTGAGCGGTCATGTATATAGTTGTAGGTTCAATTTTTGCTCTGTTTTTACGATTATGCGAACCAATTTTGGATTTGTTCCTACAGTGAAGTATAATTTGTTTTCCATTATATTCGGAATGTTACAATTTAGCATAACAATATTGCAGTTATCCATTACCGAACTTTATGTTGTGCATGCAGAATACTGTTGAACTGCAAATTACCCCAAGATTAACAGAAACAGTGTATACTCTGAGTCACCCTTTCCAAATGCTATGGAATTCAAAGTTTCTGGAAATATTCGTTTGCTAACAATAGTCAACTTTTTAATTACATCCGATTACATGATATTTCTAAGACAAACATATTAAAAACGTGTTGTTAATGATTTCGCTAAGACGGAGCGATATGATAAATACGGTCTGTATGCAAACATTCATTTAGTCATTTGTTCTGTTATGTTTGCGGTTTACTTCTTTATGCCTATTGTTTTCGTTGGACTTCCTTTGTCTTATCTACTTTACTTACCTATAACAGTAACTTGTATATAACTTAGTTGTGAACCAACTCTGCAAAGATACTGACCCTCGTCACCTGGATCAACATTATATATCATCAGAGATGATGTATTCACATTCCCGTATTTAGCTCCTTGCTGAAGTGTAGACCAACCAGAAGTCAACCTTTGCCATTGGAAAGACGACCCTTGCAATGAACATGTTAATGTAGTAGTACTTCCTGATATGGCTTCCACTGAAATAAGTTCAAAATTGTTAAGCAGTAAATTATAAGTATCATTTACTAAACAGAAAAGACAAATGGCATTTCAAAAATAAATAAACAAAGCAATGCGGGAATGACTAAAGAATGTTTTCTCGTGTTTATCTATGCTGTTATACAGAGGATAAATGGCACAAGTACCAACATTAATATTATATGAAAGTTTAACAAACAATGTTGTGTCGGTCCTCATCATCTTTTTATATTTGTATGAAACGAAGTAAACAACTAATTAATAAATAATGCTGTAATGATAGTAACAACAATACATTACACAAGACTTATTTATTTGTTTTTGAGATTTTACAAGTATTGTCCTATGTATGTAACAGTGTCCATACATATTTGTGACAATATCTACGCAATTTACTTTCTCAAAAGAAATTGTTTTAACTGAAAAAAAAAACGTTTGATAAATCTTCATTTCTTTTGGTTCTAGATGTCCTTCTTGAGGAATTCCCGATTTAACGCCGACAAAAAGAAGCAGAAAATGACATATTGCATTTTTCGAGATTTTTGTCGACCGCTTTAAACAGTCATCTTTCGACCTGTCAACTATATGATAATACTATCATTTGTATATATGCGTACATATATGGAATAATTGTTTATTGGTCTTAGCCTTTGATAAGTCATGCTTACTAACAGATAGGTATACACATTTGAATCTACTTTGCAAACTCCGACACGTTAAAGAATGTGAAAATTAAGCTCCGTCAGAAGTCGATTCTATATTGCTATGCTTTTCACGTAGTAAAGAGGCGTAAGTTGCCATCCACTTTCTGGTATGTCGTGCATGCAGGTCTGACATCAATCTGGAGATGAGCAGATTCAAATAACTTTATATATAAATTGATAACTGCCTGAAAAGGTGGCAAATTATCATTATCTTTAGTACACACAAGTAAGTATTAAAACTTTAACGTTGTACATCAGATTCATAGAATGTGATCACACCTGTTCACATATGGAATGCTTATATTAATTGTTAAACACATGGAAGAAATTTTGCTTCGCTTGGAAGAGTTACTATAATTCGATACAGTGTTGGTATGCATTTCTGCATGATGCACTTATTATGCTGTGCTGATCAGTCGTGCCGTACTGACACATGGATCAATGAATATTAGAGTCATCAAATCAGTTCAGCTTTACAAATTAAGATTTGAAAAGCGGTAATTTGATTGGCCAAGCAACGCTCATCTGAATGAGACCCGCTATGTCAGCTACATGATCTTGATGTTAGAACTTTGGGTACAAATTAACAAAATATTATCAACGTATGATATCATAAGTGTAATTTTATGACGTTATCTAAAATTACATGACGGTTTAAGTTAAAGATTGAAGAAACTATAAGCATTGAACAGCTACGAATTCAAATAAAAGGTTTTAAAAAGCTGTACATGTATATTTTACAAAATTTTAAGTTACAAATACTTTTCTTTCTAATTAACCACTTACCAGCGTTTCATGAACAAACTTTGAAAACCAGTATTAAAATTAGTCTCAACATTTTAATATTTTACTCAGTTCTGAAACCTTAACACGGAAGTACATACCTGTTTACAATTTAAATATTGGTCTACTAGACCGTGCAGTTCCACACAATATATATACTATATTCAACCGATTATTGCTTTGCCTTTAGAAAATAGTATAACCGGTTTGTTTATTTAATCGTGTCGCGATCAGGTAATATTATCACTCTTCTTTTGGTACCTCTTTACGTTTTGTTTCTTTGATGTCGGGTATATCTAATACACTTTCTTTCTTGCTTTACTCGGTCAAATGATAAACTATATATCTGTCTGACACCCTCCCCCCTCCCATTTTTGATGGCTTAAATGTGTATATTTGTTATTTTGAAATATTTGACATTTATAACAATATCACTTTACTCAATGCAACTGACACTTGCTTCATGAATTACAGACTAATTATCTACACGATTTCTTTTTTTCATCTGTCATTACATTTTAATAGATAAATGAGGGCAGTCGTGGTCGTGTGCGTATGGTAGTTGGATTTAGAACTACCTTATTACCACTAAAGTTGTGAGTTCGAATCCCTCTAATGGCTAGGTGTACTCGATATAAAATTATATGACAAACCTTTTCAGTGACTAGCAATAGGTCCGTGGTTAAACACCATAACCCTATCCCTAACCCTAATAGAAATAAATTGAATACCGTAAATATATATTCTATGATCTTCTATTCAGAAGGAATATGTTGGCACTTTTTTTACTGATTTATTTTGTCAGATACTAATACGCTGACATCTGTCTGATTGGCAAAAAATCCAATCATGTAAAACCCTGTGTCGGATGAATCTGAGCTACAATAAAATCAAGCTACTTTTTGTCATTTGGAATGAAATTTTCCTAAGCCACAGAGTTGTTCCAAATAATAGCCATGACACTTTGCTATCTCAACAATACTTTGAAAATACTATTCCAGTTATTCCCCTTTTGCCAAGTTCTGATAAATTAATAAAAGTCTAGAGAGCAAATACGCCCGCTTGATATAAGTCTTTTCCATATACAATTTGTGAATGAAATGGGGGTGGGTTGGGTAAGAGAAGAAGTAAGTGACGAGATCTAATTTTAATCAGATAGATTCATTCCCGAAATGGATATATCAATCTCTTGTTCATTTACATCTGGATAAAAATCCATTATTTCATTTATTATAATAGATTTACAAATCTAGATACATTCAAGTCTAATAAAAGTTATAAAAATATAGATATATATATATTTGAAAACGAATTTAAATAAATTGCTATTATGAAATAGATAATGTATTTTTTGTTTTCCGACATATTCGAACGTAACAAGAAGGTTAGTTATCATAATAAACAAGCAATACAGAGTTACGATGGTGTAATGGTTAGCGTAATCGTATCAAGTGCCGTAGATCTACGTGGGTAGATCGTGTGTTTGATAGACATGGGGTCAAACTAAAGACTATGAAAGTGATATAAACACATACCGTTAAGGAATAAAGATAAAGACTAGTTGGCTCGGAGTCTGTATACTGTGCCCAATGGAGTGACATATTCTACGTACATTGTTGTTCTAATGAGTTATCACTATAGACATTTGAATCTACTTTGCAAACTCTGACACGTTAAAAATGTGAAAACTAAGCTCCGTCAGACGTCGATTCTATATTTCTATGCTTTTCACATAGTAAAGAGGCGTAAGTTCCACCCCTGTCTGATATGTCGTGCATGCAGATCTCACATAAATCCCGAGAGGAGCAGGTGCAAATAACTTTATATATAAATTTATAGCTGACTCAAAAGGTGGCAAATTATCATTTTCTTTAGTACACACAAGTAAGCATTAAAACATTAACGTTGTACATCGGGTTCATAAAATGTGATCACATTTTTTCACATATGGAATGTTTATATTAATTGTTAAACTCCTAGAAGAAATGTTGTTTCGCTTGGAAGAGTTACTATAATTCGATACACTGTTGGTATGTATTTCTGCATACTGCACTTCTTATGCTGTGCAGATCAGTCGTGCCGTACTGACACAAGGATCAATGAAAATTAGTCATCAAATCAGTTCAGCTTTACAAATTAAGATTTGAAAAGCGTAATTTGATTGGCCAAGCAACGCTCATCTGAATGAGACCCGTTATGTCAGCTACATGACCTTGATGTTAGAACTTTGGGTACAAATTAAAAAAAATATTATCAACGTATGATATCATAAGTGTAATTGTATGCCGTTATCTAAAATTACATGACAGTTTAAGTTAAAGATTGAAGAAACTATAAGCATTGAACAGCTACGAATTCAAAGGAAAGGTTTCAAAAAGTTGTACATGTATATGGGATATTCTGTATGTGTTTATATTGCATAATATTTGATAAATTACAAAATTTTAAGCTACAAATACTTTTCTTTCTAAATAACCACTTACCAGCGTTTGATGAACAAACTTTGAAAACCAGTAATAAAATTAGTCCCAACATTTTAATATTTTAGTGAGTTCTGCGACCTTAACACGGAAGTAGATACCTGTTTGCAATTTAAATTCTTGTCTACTAGACCGTACTGTTCCACACAATATATATACTATATTCAATTGATTATTTGTTTGCCCTTTGAAAATATTATAACCAGTTTGTTTATTTAATCGTGTCGCGATCAGGTAATGTTTACGTTTTGTTTCTTTGATGTTCGGTATATCTAATACACTTTCTTTGTTGCTTTACTCGGTCAAACGATAAACTATATATCTGGCTGACACCCTCCACCCTCCCCCATTTTTGGTTGCTTAAATGTGTATATTGGTTATTTTGTAATATTTAACATGTATAGCAATATCACTTTGCTCAATACAACTGACACTTGCTTCATGAATTACAGACTAATTATCTACACGATTTCTTTTTCTCATCTGTCATTACATTTTAATAGAAAAATAGGGACAGTCGTGGTCGTGATCATATAGTAGTTGGATTTAGAACTACTTTATTACCACTAAAGTTGTGAGGTCGAATCCCTCTAATGACGAGGTGTACTCGATACAAAATTATATTTAGTGACTTGCAATTGGTCAGTGGTTAAGCACCATAACCCTATCCCTAACCCTAATAGAAATAAATTGAATACCGTAAATATATATGCTATGATCTTCTATTCAGAAGGAATATGTTGGCACTTTTTTACTGATTTATTTTGTCAGATACTAGTACGATGACATCTGTCTAATTGGCAAAAAATCCAATCATAGTTACACCCGGTGTCGAACGAATCTGAGCTACAATGAAAGCAAGCTACTTTTTGTCATTTGGAATGCAATTTTTCTAAACCACAGAGTTGTTCCAAATGATAGCCATGCAAATTTGCTATCTCAACAATAATTTAAAAATACTATTCCAGTTATTCCCCTTTTGCCAAGTTCTGATAAATTAATAGAAGTCTAGAAAACAAATACGCCCGCATGATATAAGTCTTTTCCAGATACAATTTGTGAATGAAATGGGGGCGGGTTGGGGATGAGAAGAAGTACGTGACGAGATCTAATTTTAATCAGATAGATGCATCCCCGAAATGGATATACCAATCTCCTGTACATTTACATCTGGATAACAATCCATTATTGTATTTATTATAATAGATTTACAAATCTAAATACATTCAAGTCTAATAAAAGTTATAAAAATATGGAGATATATATAGTTGAAAACGAATTTAAATAAATTGCTATTATGAAATAAATAATACATTTTCTGTTTTCCGACATTATTCGAATGTAACAAGAAGGTTAGTTCTCATAATAAACAATCTATACAGAGTTACGATGGTGTAATGGTTAGCGTAATCGTATCAAGTGCCGTATATCTACGTGGGTAGATCGTGTGTTCGATAGACATGGGGTCAAACCAAAGACTGTAAAAGTAATATAAGCACATAGCGTTAAAGAATAAAGATAAAGACTTGTTGGCTCGGAGTCGATATACTGTGCCCAATGGAGCAACATATTCTACGTGCACTGTTGTTCTAATGAGTTAGCACTATTAAAATCCAACTATTTTGGTCTAGTACAAAGCGGACAGCACCATCTCATAAACAAATTAATATGGTCTTCCCACGATATAGCTGAACTAAATGTCACTTAAAGTTAAACAACATTCACTCATTTACGTCTTTGAAACGATTCAGTCACAAAATCGGTATATTGGTATAAAAAACCAACTACTTAGAATCAGGGTCGTTTTTTGTTTAAACTTTATTTAATTTTAGCTGCAAGCTTGCTATAAGAGTTCTTAATTTGTGTTTTATTACTGTTCGTCATTTAATGTTTTTTTGGATTTTCATTCATTTGGCTTCAATTCCCACTGATGAGACATAAGTTGTTGAAATCCGCATATGGTGCAATAATTCAGCGTTTGTATGTTCCGAAATTACTGGGTCGATGTCACTGTTGGTGCATGAACTATATATTTCCATGATAGCATCATCAGCCCAGTAACTAGCAATTTTAAGAAATTGTCATCATATTATATTCTATATGAATTAAAAAATTCATTAGATGATTTTGGCCTTATTTTCTAGACATTTTGTGTTTTAATATCCTTAACAATTTGCTGCATTTTTGATTTGTTGCATTAAAATACAAACAACCTTATATCCTTCCTTTGTATCTATGTAATGTATATAATACGTATTTGAATTTTACATTATCCACGAGATGGAGATACCTTACTCCTATTCATTGAACGAAAGAGATATCACAAAGCTATCAAAGAAAATAACTTACCTTCCATCTCTCAAGTGAGTGGTGATCACTAGTGTGAGATTTAGGTATCGAAAGTTATCAATAAAAATAAACTACCTTAAATATCTCAAACTCGTGGCATATGTATCAGAAGGTAAGCCGTGTAAATTGACTTATTTACATCTCTCCAGTGAATGGCATAAGCATAAGATTTGTATCTCTTCATTGTATAATATATATATATATTATATATATAGTTTCAGAAGGTTGCCCATGATAATAAGCTATCTTATGTCTCGCCAGTGTGAGTTTCACTATTCAGGTAACAAAATGTTGTTAGTGAAAACTTTCATCTCTCCAGTGTTTCACATAGGTATCAGAAAGTGATAATAAGCTACTCAAAATGATGCCGGTGTGTGATTCAGGTAGCGAAATTGCTTTCATGAAAATAAGTTACATTGAATCTGTTCATGGTATGACGTAGGTATCAAAGTGTTATCCGTGAAAATAAACTACCTTGCATTACTCATGTGTGTGCTATTGGTATAAAAGTAATATTCATGAAAATTAGCTACCTGACAATCCTTTATTACATGCTATAGATAGAAATCATGATTTCCCCTAATTCTCTTCATTGGAAGATTATCTATGAAAATAAGCTGCATTATGTCTCCCTAGTTTGTGACATTGGCATGAAAGGGTCATCCATGAAAATATGCCACCTGATATTCCTTCACTACATGGTATAAGCATCATAATATTTTCCAAGTAAATATGCTACTTTACATCTTTTCATTTTCTGATATAGTCATTAAAGCGCTATACATGAAAATATACAATCCTACAACACCCCCTCCCAGTGTTTCATACATGTACCATCAAAATAAGCTGATATATATCTCACCAGAATGTTTTATTGGTATGGAAGGGATATTCATGAAAATGAACTACCTTACACCTCTCCAAACTGTGATATTGGTATCAAATTGTTATCCATTAAAATAAGCTACCTTACATCTTTCAAGCATTGATATCAGAAGGTTGTCCATGAAAACTAAGACAAAAGATGTAACATCTACGTCTCTACTCAATATAGCTAGTGAGTGGAAAGTTTGTTTTCATTCAGGTATACATTTCCTATTTGAAGATGCAACCATTTCAGTCCATTCTCGATGGATCTTTCTAAATGTTCTTCATCTTATGGATAAATACATGTATCATTTACAAATTTTATGCTGCTTTTATCTGTTTGAATTGAAATTTAATCTGACCCATATGAGTGCCAAGTGAGATGGTTGACCATAACTTTTATTCTGCAGAGAATATACAGATGGAAGCCTTTAAATAAACAGAACAACTGGAACAATATATCTCCCATTATTACGGCGTTTTAACCCGCTGAACAAGTGGTGGAAAAATATGCTATCCTCTAGAGGATTAAAATGTCCTGTGCCTTCCCTCGTGTCCTAGCAACATAATTATGTAGATGTCCGCCAAAGGATTTTGAAATAAAGTTCGTGTTGAATAATGGGAGAAACAAATTCACCTTCAGTTGCCCATGTGGGTTACGATATTCCTCCACTCTCGAGAGGTAAATTTTAAATTTTAACCATTCTCCTGACGGCTTGTGGTTAACATTTTTATTTTAACTCTCTTGAGTGGAGGAATATCGTAAAATACGGGCAACTGAAGGAGAATCTATATATCTCCTTAACCTTGTTTGTGTGTGTATGTGTAAGTGCGTATATTCAAATTATCTAAGGAATCAATAAAATCACACATATATATGAAGTAGGATCTGAAATAAATATCATAAGGACCACAAAAGAGCATAACTTTTCATTTTGTATTTCAGATTGTCTAATTTTTATTGACGTGGGGTCAAAATCTACTGCTATTACTAATATGGAAATATTGCATTTCCAAAACTAGCAATGTGTAGTTGCCATTTCTCTGATATTTCAACAATTCAACGGTCAACGAAGTAATTATTTTTCCTATGAAATCCCCACTACAACGACATTCGTAGTTACAATTATATGATATCATACTGTGTTTGTAAATATTCGTGCAAAACAAAATTCACACGTTGTTAGATGTAATATGTATCATACCATTCGAATACTAGTTGAGCGAATTTTATCTATTTTTTCCATTTGTTTTATTGTGTCAAATTGCAAAATATAAATTTTATGTTCAGATCTTATTAAATCAAAAGACTTCACTATAGAGATAGTGACTTATTTCTCAACAATATTACACATAATTTAAGATAAGCATGTTTTATTGTCATAAAACAACAAAGCGATTCGACACCGGATATACAAGATAAAGATGCCTTCTCTATATTACACATGCCTATACAGAACACAATAAGTGTATATATTACACATGTCTATACAGAACACAATAAGTGTATATATTACACATGTCTATACAGAACACAATAAGTGTATATATTACACATGCCTATACAGAACACAATAAGTGTATATATTACACATGCCTATACAGAACACAATAAGTGTATATATTACACATGCCTATACAGAACACAATAAGTGTATATATTACACATGTCTATACAGAACACAATAAGTGTATATATTACACATGCCTATACAGAACACAATAAGTGTATATATTACACATGCCTATACAGAACACAATAAGTGTATATATTACACATGCCTATACAGAACACAATAAGTGTATATATTACACATGCCTATACAGAACACAATAAGTGTATATATTACACATGCCTATACAGAACACAATAAGTGTATATATTACACATGCCTATACAGAACACAATAAGTGTATATATTACACATGTCTATACAGAACACAATAAGTGTATATATTACACATGCCTATACAGAACACAATAAGTGTATATATTACACATGCCTATACAGAACACAATAAGTGTATATATTACACATGCCTATACAGAACACAATAAGTGTATATATTACACATGTCTATACAGAACACAATAAGTGTATATATTACACATGTCTATACAGAACACAATAAGTGTATATATTACACATGCCTATACAGAACACAATAAGTGTATATATTACATATGCCTATACAGAACACAATAAGTGTATATATTACACATGCCTATACAGAACACAATAAGTGTATATATTATACATGTCTATACAGAACACAATAAGTGTATATATTACACATGTCTATACAGAACACAATAAGTGTATATATTACACATGCCTATACAGAACACAATAAGTGTATATATTACACATGCCTATACAGAACACAATAAGTGTATATATTACACATGCCTATACAGAACACAGTAAGTGTATATATTGCACTGCATGTAAGAAGAGAGAAAGATTTCTAGCTAGCCCTCTAGCCTTCACTTCTTTATTCACTCCTCCAAATAGTGATAAGTCAATATCACTCTGAGGTAGTCTTTGGCTGAATAACAAAACATATTTTTCATCTTAGTGTTACTCCTCTGTAATATGACTTTTTTTATGATTCTTCAGATGATCGTGTTTACGTAAATGACATCATTTTGTCTGTGCGTCGGTGATTCTACAATAAAGAAGAAGTAATCAATATTTTCAACTACATTTTAATGTATATTAAGTATAATATGAAGAAAATACTTTCATTGTATTGTTGCCAGTATCATTTCTGCTTTGATGTCCAACTGTGCAAAGGTTTATTATATATATTAGATAAAGAAAACAACCAATCCATTGGCCAATTGTAATGAGAGTCACATGATCTAATTTGGACATTTGTTTCTAAAAATAACAAATTCTTTTATTTACCGGTAAGTAACCACCAGCAAGCCTCTGAGCGAACACGTGTTATATCACACACACAATGCGTAATTACTATAGGCAAACAAAGTAATGGTGGCGTCGAAGATTTGAAACTCCACTAATGTTAACGGTAACACACATATGCGAAGGAGGCGACAACGATATGATTTACATAACTTATTGGTTACCGGAAGGGATTTTAATTTTGGGACACATGAAGCATTTATTGAAGTATTAGGGAAAGTTTACGCTGATGCGAGGAAACATACTAGCATAAATATACATGTAGTAAGCAAAAACAGATTAAACGGAAATCTTAAAATACTTCATTAGCATAAAATTAGAACTTATAATTGATCTCTTCGAAGTGTTTAGTTGCTTTTAAGACACACCATAAAATGTTTTATCTCTTCAGCTAAGAAAACTGAAAAGGTATTTTTTCTATATATCGTATATCAATTTTCCAAGAAAATGCGAATAATAAATAAAAGTCAGGAGAAAATACAAGATAAACCCGTTATGATGTATTGGTTTGTGCATGAACGATCGTGGGTTAAATTCCAGGTTAAAAACCAAAGACTATAAAATTGATATTGGTTACAATTCAGCCAATATAACGGTAGTAAAGTGTAAATTAAGATCTGTGATTGGTTTGTTATGTGTCGGGATGATGTCTCCATGGAACAACTGTTGATTCTGTGTATCAGTAGAATCAATATCAAACCTTAATATCTTATCAATAGGGAACGTTTTGTCGCCATGATATAGATAGTAACTGGTTATTTCTCTATAGCCTCCAAGCATCTAATCACCCACACATCCAACAGTAATCTAAGTCAATAACTAAGCATATTCCAAAACAGTTTCAGAGGAAGATTGTATAGGTTTGTAAGGGAAAATTATCGTTTTTCTATTTTAATGAGTCTTTGTGTGATGAACATGGTATTTAATGCTTTAAATAAATAAGTAACAGATATGTAAAAGTTCCATTTGACCAAAATCATTCTACAGACCTTTATTCTGTTGTAATCCACTATACATATGTGAATCTGTGTTGGAGGATCTACAAGACAAGACACATAAACACTTTTATACTAAAGTGACATAACTGTTATTTATTGGAGACAAGTTAGTAAATAGTTATTTGTTTTGGCTGTAACTCAATACCTACCAACATGAAAATCCTATTTGTGTTCATCTTCCCCAAAATCTCGAATTGGAAGTTAAACCTCAAGTCACGTCAAAATAATCAAATATTTCTATGTTTAGCAGTTAATATATCATATCAAAGAAACTACCACTCAACTATAGGAAACACTTTCATCGTCATCATATGATATCAGGTTTTATCATAACATGAACTATCCTACTATTTATATTGTGGCATAGATATCAACTGTTTCTATAACTTAGTATTGATCTACGTATACAATATGTCTCCCATCATCATTAACACCAATGAATGGTTTTGTGAATCAAAGATACTAGGTATCACAAAGCGGTAACAATTGTTCATAGAACTTTCTAACACTACTTCGGGTTTGTATATTATATTTATTTCTGATTGTATCTTTTAAAATCCATTGACTAGTATATTTTCCCATTCTTTCGACAGTATGATAATATTGATATAATTTTACAGTGATGATCTGTAGGGTGGGGGTTGACAGAAGAGTGGTTGGTTTTACTATGATTGGGTATATTGTCGACAACAGTTATATGTTCAAAAGTATTGGTACATTTCATTTATCTTGCTCCATAACGATAATAAACGGAGGAGCAAAAATACCACACCATCAGAACAATTCAAAAATACAATAGATATATCGTAGACAAGGCGGCAAAAGCGACATTTCTAAAAACACATTCATGTGACTTATCACCTTCCTGTCTTGAAAAGTGGTTGCTGAACTAGCTCCTTGGGACCATCCCCCCTCCCCTCTTAGGGAAATGATACGTTCGAGTAAGTGTTTTCCAAATGTGAGCAAAATGCCTACATTCACACTAATAATACAGAAACACACAGTTATTTTAATTTTGCACTTTTAGCTGTTATTTTGTTTGTTGAATGTATTCAGTACTCACCCAGTGTCTCCAGTTGTGTCATAAATGACACTTTCTGCTATAAATAGAAATTAAGCTTTATAAAGTAAATTATGTTTTAAATTCGTTGAATTACGGTTATTATTTACAAATTTCAAACCTCTAACTTGTATTGTTCTCTGACTACTTGGTATTACTATTCTCATTCTTCATAAAACACAATGGTGGGGTAATGGTCAGCGTGCATGTCTCTAGTGCGGTATATCGTGTGTTCGAAACACGGTCGGGTCAAACCAAAGATTATTTAATTGGTATATGTTGCTTCTCTGCAAATCACGCATCACTAAGGAGAAAGACCAAAGACTGGTTGGCTCAGAATAATAATAATGTGTTAGAGTGGAGAGATATGCCTACCCGCGAACTGTTGCTTCAGTAAACTAGCATTAAGTCCAACAAAGCGGACATCAATATCATCTCATCGAATATGTAACTTGTTCTTGTCATGATATATCTGTAAGCATTTCCCATTGGCGCTAAGCAACACTCACATACTCACTCACTCTCTTCTTCATAATCATATCATAATTTTATTACTATGAGTCAGTCAAAACACGGTTATCATTGTCGTAGAGTTTGTTGGTAAATCAGCCACGATTCCGTTGAAATAATTTTTCCGTTTTCTTCTCCATTTTCCCACATAATTATTTCTGATAAGACATGCTTTCCATACGAACTTAATATTTTCTGTCTCCTTATATGCATTTGGGAAATAACTTTGCCGGTATGCCATTAATGTGACAAATATTGCCTACCCTGCCGGAGAACCTTAACTCAACATTGGTGTGTATGCGGTTCGTGATATTTGATGTTTTGACTCATGGTTTTTCATATGTTTTTGATTTGTTTTTATTTTTGTCTTGATTTTTTTAATTTTTTTGTCTGGGTTTTTTTCCGCGTTGTCTTGTTTTTCTTTTTTTTTTATTTTGCTTTCTTTTCTTTTATCAGACTTACTTTAATATCTGTACGGAATTAAGCATTTTTGTCCTATAAATAAAAAGGAAAACATGCACACGTGTCTCAAATTTTCCATGCATGTTCTTCAATATGCATAACACTACAGATAACATATGTATTGTTTATGTAATAATTGTTGATTTTGAATGCATACACATATATTTGAGTCAGATATGATGAATAAAATATTGAGTTGAGTGTTGAAATGAACTATTAAAACAGAGAGAGTTAAACAGTGATACTCTCATATAATGTGACATTACATGTTCATCGTAGTCGACTTATATCCTAAAGCTTACAAATACATGTACTACTACTTTCCCCTTTATGATATATTAACTAACTGACCAATCCGAGCTTATAGCGTATACTGAAGCAGTCATTCTAAACGAAAAAAAGACCAGTTCGCTTTGTTGTAGATTGTAGATTTTTTTTAATGTAATGCCATAAAAAATATTCTTGGTAATTGAAGTTTAATATTTATTTATTTAATAAGGATTATCTTTAGCCCAAATTTGGTTGGATTTATTTGTATTTTAGTCTTTTATGGAAGTCTTGAAGGATGATAAATAAATACTGAATTTATGGGTATGACGTTGTTATTTGTAGAGTAGGGGATATCACAGAGCATGCCTTTTCACTGTAAGATTATAAACATCCCATGATATTCTTACAGAACTCAGAAGAATCGTGTACCTTTCAGAAAATTGCATAGAAGTCTTGTTGTACATGTATTTTTGCTTCCAATTCACGTTATGACCCAGAATATGACCAGCCCCGGATTTTTAACATGAGTAACCGTCCTTGTTTTGTCAATTCACTCAAGTATCTATTTAGATCTATGCATATTCAATCTATTTAGATCTATGCATATTCATACCTGATTTTCTAAGTCTATATCGCTTCAGAACATAAATAGATACTATAAGTAATCCTACAACCACAGCTGTTGATCCAATGCCAACTCCAATACCAATTGTTACCGAACTGTTGTCATCCTCGGATCCTACTGTAAGTAAGGAGGTTCATCATGAAATATAATATCGTTGTCGTATGTTAATTTATGTAGAATGGCCGATGTTGTTGCGATCGTATGTTAGGTAGTTTGTGTTTACCTATTCAATGGGTGCCCATCAGCGAGTCCATGCGGTCCATTCAGTGACCCCGTGAATATTTATATGGTGAATGATATGTAATTATAAGATTATCTGTGACCCCACCACAGAAACTAGATATTAGAAAAAGGTTGAAATGGTATTGACACACAGCAAAGATCTGCAGGTTTAACTGTATCATTGCAATGCATTACATACAGTTTAATATGTACAGGCGCCGATACATTTGAAAATATACAATTCCCTCACGAATAATCCACTGTCGTAAGCAATATGAAAAGCGAGAGAACGAAAAATTTATTGAAAGTGAATCTTTCGAATGCACAAGCGAGGGACAATACAATACAGGTGCGCCATATTGGCGTTCGCATAGAACTATAATTGCTAAGTCATATCCACTTGATATACAGGCATATTGTATTATCTTCATTTTCCGTGTACATGTACAAAAATAAACTACATATTTAGGGAGACAATATACAGATCATACCTGTTGCAAAATATCTTTCTTTTTAAATAATTAGCGATATCAGGAATATATTGAATAAAACATCAATTTACGAGGGCAAAAATACAATTTGGAATCCATTTTCTTTCTTTGATATCAAAATAATTATCAGATTTTTTAAATGTTGGTATGCACAACGGCCCTGAATAAATACATGACATCTCTTTTGAATAATGCCCATAGCTTGACCGATAATCCGCATGTGCGAATTAAATATATCCGTAGTTTAATTATTAATTTGTTTGCATAGCCAACGGAGGACGTCATATTATAATTTTGCATTCTGTATTCATTTAATTTTTGAAATATGAATTAAAACACAAACTGATAAAATAAATATGTTTTCACTTTCTAGCTATATGTATTATTATTCACATTGTTTCACTCTCAGAAGTAAGCATCACTTTACTGGTCAAGGTACAAAGTCATATACACCTAACTCAGTAGAACGGAATACAAACATACACTATATATTTACTGAATTAAAGAATTCTAAAATTTACCTGAACACAACTTTATAGAGCATGAATCAATTTCTGTGTCATTTCCTTGACAATCTGAACCCCCATGTGCAGGCTCTGGATTGTTACATTCCTGATATCGTGACCTTGATCCACTACCACATGTCGCTGAACATGAATTTCAATCTTGCCATGTACCCCAGTTTCCATTTACTAAATATATACAATGAAATATTAATGTTAAGAAAAACGATTACAATTGAAAAATCACCAGAATTTAAATTGTCTTTATTATCCCAATCATCATAAAGTTTACAAGTTGCCGTCCACATTGAAAATTTGCTATTTATCACGATTTTACCGTTTGTGGACATTACTTTCTCACCCCTTGGATAAAGTAGTCCGTTAGTTTAGGTGAAAAAGATTTTTCTATCTTACCCCGGCTCCATGGTAAGACAAGCTACACGCCGTTTTTCCCGCAAAATTGTTTACCATTGTTGAATTAAATTGTCGATTTATAGTGTCTTGACAATATTTTAAATGTATTTCACAATAAAATACAATAAAATACAATGTATTTTATTTATAAATATGTTATAAATGCTACTACAACAGCGATAAATACCCGTACAAAAAATTATTTGACGTTGGTCAAAGGGAGGTAATTGTTTTTATTTGCGTTAGTTACATAACAAGGGAGAATACTCTATATATTTTCTCAACGTAAACAAATATTGAAAAAAGAGGCAAACATCGTTAAAGGTGCAAGAGTTTGTTATTGTAGATTCTATCACAAGTTTGTTAACTTTATTATTTTGAACCTCTTTAAAGTTGGGCATGCCTTAAAGTTGTAAAATGAAAATCTTGTTTTGTTTTATTTTGCGGTATGTTGGTCCTGTTGATGTGATACGGTTCGCAAATTAATGCACCAAACTACACAAACATTGACACGGGAGAAAGAGGTGAGTAAAAGAGTCAAACACCGTAAAAGGTGCAAGATAGTAAAATCTGTGACACCCTCGGGTAAGATTTAAATCGTATTAGACTCGGACAAGCCTCGTCCGATACGATTTAAATCTTACCCTCGGGTGTCACAGATTTTACTATCTTGCACCTCTCCCGGTGTTAGACCCTATGTGTCCGCATATATTTTCTAAAGACAGAAAATCGTCAGCACTTTGTCTACACTGGTATCCATTTCGAACGTATAGAACCATACAAATATGGACGGCATATACTATGCTATTGATGTTGCTACATAAGTTGTACACACAAAATAAACGTGACCTGATATTACAAATGTATTTGTTTTATTACTTTGTATTTTAAGACTCCCAATTTTGTATACTCTTTTGCATATATTCTATTATTCTATAAGACGAACGTCGAGTCTACATTATATATATAAGCTGAATCGACTACGTTAGGACAGTGAGTAAATGCTTACACATATAACTCTAACACATACCTGGGCAGGGAGAACCGCTATTTACAGGTGACGGATTATCACAGGCTCTATATCGTGTCCTTGTTCCTCAATCACACGTCTTTGTACATTGAATCCAGTCTCCCCACGAACCCCAGACTTCATTTACTAAAAGGAAATAAACATTAACGTTGTCAATATCTGTAAAAACTATTAATGGAGCAAAGTTCTTCATGGTCTTTCTAGTTAAAGCACAATGTTTATATTTTCAATAAAATATCAAAGATATTTGTTAAATATCGGCTTGGTTTAGTTTGATTTATGGTGTTCAACGCCACTTTCAACAATATTTTAGGCATGTCGTCACGGTAAGTTTTATTGGTGGAGTACTCGGAGAAAACGACCGTCTTGTCGCTGGTCACTGATAAACTTTATCGCATAATGTTGTATCGCGTACACCTCACAATGAACGGGGTTCGAACTCACAACGTCGGTGGTGATAGGCACTGATTGCACAGGTAGTTGTATATCTAACTACCGCACGATCACGACCACGACGGCCCCTGTTGAATATCGGATGTGAATGTATTCCATATAATATTGTAATGTAGCATCCTACATTATAACATTAAAAACATAGATATCAAATTTAATACGCACTAGGCGTTTCTGCAATAATCTCCATTATGTACGCTCAAATTCAAAAGTTTGGAAAACCAAATAAAAACAAATTCTTATGGAGTAAGAACACAATAAGGGCATACACATGATAGCCAAGAATCGGGGTATGGTCACATATGCCCGAGGGAGGAGAACAATAGTCTTAGCAATACTTACATTATTTAGTAACTGTATAATTTCAATTATAAGTATATCTAATAAACCATGTCAGTGGCGAAACACTGACTACTGGGTAGGTGTTACCAACAAGGAATAATAGTCCACCAGCAGAGGTATCAACCCAGTGATAGTAATAAAAACGTAGCTATCAAGTTTAGGGCGCATGACCTTTATAGGGTACGCTCATTATTTAGACAAAATAATATGCTTAAATTAAAATGAATAAAATGTTGAAAATATCTTTTAAATATCTGTTTTCAATGTATTCCATATAATATAATAACAAATAAACAAAGCGTTGAGCCTTGAAAACTTTCGACGTCATGGGGCCACACCAAGGTTTTATTTGCATGTAGTTAACATTTAAATTATTCAAACTGTTTCGCAATCCCGTTGTTTTGCTATGTGATATATTAATGTTATATTTATAAAGTTTATAAAATTTACTACATATGAAACTGTATTTATTTAGAAATTTAGTACAGTATTTTCCTTCATGAGACACCCTATGCATGAAATATGACGTAACACATATTTTGACGTCATTGAAGAATGACGTCAAAGGTACGGAAACGGACATCTAGAGATACGAAAAATTAAAATAAAAGAGGCAAATTTATTTAATACAGTTGGATGTTGAATTAAAAAAAAAAGGTTAAATCCGTAATATATCTGTTATTCAGCTATCAGACAGGGTATATAATGTGACATTCCCGGCTTATGATATATATATATATATATAAACGTCTAGAAGCAAGTGACAACCATACAATATATATGTCCCACTGGAACTCAAAGTTACTAAGGATACTAGGTTAATACTAAATATTATATACGTCTGAAAATTAAACCAAACAGTGTTAGAATTAGATTTTAGAGCTGTCAAATTTTTTCTTCTTCCCTCGACGGGATTTGAACCAAAACCATTGATACAATGCAGTACCATTCGCTTAGCCTTACGTCCAGCGCCCTAGACCACTCGACCACATCCACTCCCTATATATATATATATATATATATATTTGAAAACGAATTTAAATAAATTGCTATTATGAAATAGATAATGCATTTTCTGTTTTCCGACATATTCGAACGTACCAAGAAGATTAGTTATCATAATAAACAAGCAATACAGAGTTACGATGGTGTAATGGTTAGCGTAATCGTATCAAGTGCCGTAGATCTACATGGGTATATCGTGTGTTCGATAGATATCGGGTCAAACCAAAGACTATAAAAGTGATATAAACACATAGCAGTAAAGAATAAAGGCAACATCTAGTTGGCTCGGAGTCGGTATACTGTGCCCAATGGAGCGACATAGTCTACGTACATTGTTGTTCTAATGAATTATCACTATTAAAATCCAACTCTGTTGGTCTAGTACAAAGCGGACAGCACCATCTCATAAACAAATGAATGTGGTCTTCCCACGATAGAGCTTAACTAAACGTCGCTTAAAGTTAAACAAGATTCACTCATTTACGTCTTTGAAACGATTCAGTCAAAAAATCGGTATATTGGTATAAAAATAACAACTACTTATTAGGTTCAGAAACGTTTTTTTTAGCTTTATTTAATTTTAGCTGCAAGCTTGCTATAAGAGTTCTTAATTTGTGTTTTATTACTCTTCGTCATTTAATGTTTTTTGGATTTTCATTCATTTGGCTTCAATCCCCACTAATGAGACATAAGTTCCTGAAATCCGCATATGGTGCAATAATGCAGCGTTTGTATGTTCCGAAACTACTGGGTCAATGTCACTGTTGGTGCATGAACTATATAGCTCCATGATAGCATCATCACCCCAGCAACTAGCAATTTTAAGAAATTGTCATCATATTATATTCTATATGAATTAAAAAATTCATTAAATGATTTTGGCCTTATTTTCTTGACATTTTGTGTTTTAATATCCTTAACAATTTGCTACATTTTTGATTTGTTGCATTAAAATACAAACTACCTTATATCCTTCCATTGTATCTATGTAATGTATATAATGCGTATATGATTTTTACATGATCCACGAGATGGAGATACCTTACTCCTAGTCGTTGTACGAAACAGGTATCACAAAGTTATCAAAGAAAATAACCTACCTTCCATCTCTCAAGTGAGTGGTGATCACTAGTGTGAGATTTAGGTATCGAAAGTTATCAATAAAAATAAACTACTTTAAATATCTCAAGCTCGTGGCATATGTATCAGAAGGTAAGCCGTGAAAATTGACTTCTTTACATCTCTCCAATGAATGGCATAAGCATAAGATTTGTATCCATGGCAATAAACTACCTTACGTCTCTTCATTGTATAATATCTATATATATATATAGTTTCAGAAGGTTGCCAATGACAATAAGCAATCATATGTCTCGCCAGTGTGAGTGTCACTATTCAGGTAACAAAATGTTGTTAGTGAAAACTTACATCTCTCCAGTGTTTCACATAGGTATCAGAAAGTGAAAATAAGCTACTCAAAATGATGCCGGTGTGTGATTCAGGTAGCGAAATTGTATTCATGAAAATAAATCACATTGAATCTGTTCATGGTATGACGTAGGTATCAAAGTGTTATCCGTGAAAATAAACTACCTTGCATTACTCATGTGTGTGATATTGGTATAAAAGTAATATTCATGAAAATTAGCTACCTGACAATCCTTTATGACATGCTATAGATATAAATCATGATTTCCCTTAATTCTCTTTATTGGAAAATTATCTATGAAAATAAGCTGCATTATGTCTCCCTAGTCTGTGATATTGGTATGAAAGGGTCATCCATGAAAATATGCTACATGATATTCCTTCATTACATGGTATAAGTATCATAATATTTTCCAAGTAAATATGCTACCTTCCACCTTTTCATTTTCTGATATAGTCATCAAAGCGCTATACATGAAAATAAACTATCCTACAACACCCCCTGGCAGTGTTTCATACATGTACCATCAAAATAAGCTGACTTATATCTCACCAGAATGTGATATTGGTATGGAACGGTTATTCATGAAAATGAACTATCTTACACCTCTCCAAATTGTGATATAAGTATCAAATTGTTTTCCATTAGAATAAGCTACCTTACATCTACCAAGCATGTGGCATTGATATCAGAAGGTTGTCCATGAAAACGAAGACAACATATGTAATATCTACGTCTCTACTCAATATAGTTAGTAAGTGGAAAGTGCATAGCTTGTAGGTGGAAGTTTTTTTTTATTCAGGTATACCTTTCCTATTTGAAGATTTAACCATTTCAGTTCATTCTCGATGGATCTTTCTAACTGTTTTTCATCTTATGGATAAATACATACATCATTTACAAATTTTATGTTGTTTTCATCTGTTTGAATTGAAATTTAATCTGACCCATATGAGTGCCGAGTGATTTGTGAGATGGTTGATCATAACTTTTATTCTGCAGAGAATATAGACAGATGGAAGCTTTTAAATAAACAGAACAACTGGGACAGTATAGCTCCTTAACCTTGTGTGTGTGTGTATGTGTAAGTGTGCATATTTAAATTGTCTAAAGAATCAATAAAACTACACATATACATGAAGTAGGATCTGAAATAAATATCATAAGGACCACAAAAGAGCATAACTTTTCCTGTTGTATTTCAGATTGTCTAATTTTTATTGATCTGGGGTCAACATCTACTACTATTACTAATATCGAAAAAAGATTTGCATTTCCAAAACTATCAATGTGTAGTTGTCTGTTCTCTGATATTTCAACAAATATAGTCAACGGAGTAATATTTGTTTCTATAAAATCCGCACTACAATAACGTTCGTGGTTACAATTATATAATATTATACTGTGTTTGTAAATATTCGTGCAAAACAAAATTCACACGTTGCTGGATGTAATATGTAGCATGCCATTCAAATACTAGTTGAGCGAATTTTATCTATTTTTTCCACTTGTGTTATTGTGTCAAATTGCAAAATATAAATTGTATGTTCAGATCTTGTTAAATCAAAAGACTTCACTATAGAGATAGTGACTTATTTCTCAACAGTATTACACACAATTTAATTTAAATATGTTTTATTGTCATAAAACAACAAAACGATTCGACACCGGTTATACAAGATAAAGATGCCTTCTCTAAATTACACATCCCTATACAGAACACAATAAGTGTATATATTGCACTGCATGTAAGAAGAGAGGAAGATTTCTAGCTAGCCCTCTAGCCTTCACTTCTTTATTCACTCCTCAAAATAGCGATCAGTCAATATCACTATGAGGTAGTCTTTGGCTGAATAACAAAACAGATTTTTCCTCTTAGCGTTACTCGTCTGTAATATGATTTTTTTTTATGATTCTTCAGATATTCGTGTTTGCGTAAATGACATCATTTTGTCTGCGCGTCGGTGATTCTACAATAAAGAAGAAGTAATCAATATTTTCAACTACATTTTTATGTATATTAAGTATAATATGAAGAAAATACTTTCATTGTATTGTTGCCAGTATCATTTCTGTTTTGATGTCCAACTGTGCTAAGGTTTATTATATATATTAGATAAAGAAAACAACCAATCCATTGGCCAATTGTAATGAGAGTCACATGATCTAATTTGGACATTTTGTTTCAAAAAATAACAAATTTTTAATACTGTTGCCCGGTGAATAATTCTTTTATTTACCGGTAAGTAACCACCAGCAAGGCTCTGAGCGAACACGTGTTATATCACACACACAATGCGTAATTACTATAGGCAAACAAAGTAATGGTGGCGTCCAAGATTTGAAACTCCACTAATGTTAACGGTAACACACATATGCGAAGGAGGCGACAACGATAAGTTTTACATAACCTATTGGTTACCGGAAGGGTTTAAATTTTGAGACACATGAAGCATTTATTGAAGTATTAGGGAAAGCTTACGTTGATGCGAGGAAACATTATAGCATAAATATACATGTAATAAACAAAAACAGATTAAACGGAAAACTTAAAATACTTCATTAGCATAAAATTAGAACTTATAATTGATCTCTTCGAAGTGTTTAGTTGCTTAAAAGACACACCATAAAATGTTTTATCTCTTCAGCTAAGAAAACTGAAAAGGTATTTTTTCTATATATCGTATATCAATTTTCCAAGAAAATGCGAATAATAAATAAAAGTCAGGAGAAAATACAAGATAAACCCGTTATGTTGTATTGGTTTGTGCATGGACGATCGTAGGTTAAATTCCGGGCTAAAAACAAAGACTATAAAATTGACATTGGTTACAATTCAGCCAATATCGCGGTAGTAAAGTGTAAATTAAGATATGTGATTGGTTTGTTATGTGTCGGGATGATGTCTCCATGGAACAACTGTTGATTCTGTGTATCAGTAGAATCAATAGCAAACCTTAATATCTTATCAATAGGTAACGTTTTGTCGCCATGATATAGATAGTAACTGGTTATTTCTCTATAGCCTCCAAGCATCTAATCACCCACACATCCAACAGTAATCTAAGTCAATAACTAAGCATATTCCAAAACAGTTTCAGAGGAAGATTGTATAGGTTTGTAAGGGAAAATTATCGTTTTCCTATTTTAATGAGTTTTTGTGTGATCAACATGGTATTTAATGCTTTAAATAAATAAGTAACAGATATGTAAAAGTTCCATTTGACCACAATCATTCTACAGACCTGTATTCTGTTGTAATCCACTATATATATGTGAATCTGTGTTGGAGGATCTACAAGACAAGACACATAAACACTTTTATACTAAAGTGACATAACTGTTATTTATTGGAGACAAGTTACTAAATAGTTATTTGTTTTGGCTGTAACTCAATACCTACCAACATGAAAATCCTATTTGTGTTCATCTTCCCCAAAATCTCGAATTGGAAGTTAAACCTCAAGTCACGTCAAAATAATCAAATATATCTATGTTTAGCAGTTAATATATCATATCAAAGAAACTACCACTCAACTATAGGAAACACTTTCATCGTCATCATATGATATCAGGTTTTATCATAACATGAACTATCCTACTATTTATATTGTGGCATAGATATCAACTGTTTCTATAACTTAGTATTGATCTACGTATACAATATGTCTCCCATCATCATTAACACCAATGAATGGTTTTGTGAATCAAAGATACTAGGTATCACAAAGCGGTAACAATTGTTCATAGAACTTTCTAACACTACTTCGGGTTTGTATATTATATTTATTTCTGATTGTATCTTTTAAAATCCATTGACTAGTATATTTTCCCATTCTTTCGACAGTATGATAATATTGATATAATTTTACAGTGATGATCTGTAGGGTGGGGGTTGACAGAAGAGTGGTTGGTTTTACTATGATTGGGTATATTGTCGACAACAGTTATATGTTCAAAAGTATTGGTACATTTCGTTTATCTTGCTCCATAACGATAATAAACGGAGGAGCAAAAATACCACACCATCAGAACAATTCCAAAATACAATAGATATATCGTAGACAAGGAGGCAAAAGCGACATTTCTAAAAACACCTTCATGTGACTTAACACCTTCCTGCCTTGAAAAGTGGCTGCTTAACTAGTTCCTTGGGACCAACCACCCTCCCCTCTTAGGGAAATGATGCGTTCTTGTAAGTGTTTTCCAAATGTGAGTAAAATGCCTACATTCACATTAATGATATAGAAACACACAGTTATTTTAATTTTGCACTTTTAGCTGTTATTTTGTTTGTTGAATGTATTCTGTACTCACCCAGTGTCTCCAGTTGTGTCATAAATGACACTTTCTGCTATAAATAGAAATTAAGCTTTATAAAGTAAATTATGTTTTAAATTCGTTGAATTACGGTTATCATTAACACATTTCAAACCTCTAACTTGTATTGTTCTCTGACTACTTGGTATTACTATAACCTCTAACTTGTATTGTTCTCTGACTACTTGGTATTACTATAACCTCTAACTTGTATTGTTCTCTGACTACTTGGTATTACTATAACCTCTAACTTGTATTGTTCTCTGACTACTTAGTATTACTATTCTCATTCTTCATAAAACACAATGGTGGGGTAATGGTCAGCGTGCATGTCTCTAGTGCAGTATATCGTGTGTTCGAAACACGATCGGGTCAAACCAAAGACTATTTAATTGGTATATGTTGCTTCTCTGCAAATCACGCATCACTAAGGAGAAAGACCAAAGACTGGTTGGCTGAGAATAAGAATAATGTGCTAGAGTAGAGAGATATGGCTACCCGCGGACTGTTGTTTCAGTAAACTAGCATTAAGTCCAACAAAGCGGACATCAATCTCATCTCATCGAATATGTAGCTTGTTCTTGTCATGATATATCTGTAAGCATTTCCCATTGGCGCTAAGCAACACTCACATACTCACTCACTCTCTTCTTCATAATCATATCATAATTTTATTACTATGAGTCAGTCAAAACACGGTTATCATTGTCGTAGAGTTTGTTGGTAAATCAGCCACGATTCCGTTGAAATAATTTTTCCGTTTTCTTCTCCATTTTCCGACATAATTATTTCTGATAAGACATGCTTTCCATATGAACTTAATATTTTCTGTCTCCTTATATGCATTTGGGAAATAACTTTGCCGGTATGCCATTAATGTGACAAATATTGCCTACCCTGCCGGACAACCTTAACTCAACATTGGTGTGTATGCGGTTCGTGATATTTGATGTTTTGACTCATGGTTTTTCATATGTTTTTGATTTGTTTTTTTTTTTGTCTTGATTTTTTTAATTTTTTTGTCTGGGTTTTTTTCCCCGTTGTCTTGTTTTTTTTTTTTTTTATTTTGCTTTCTTTTCTTTTATCAGACTTACTTTAATATCTGTACGGAATTAAGCATTTTTGTCCTATAAATAAAAAGGAAAACATGCACACGTGTCTCAAATTTTCCATGCATGTTCTTCAATATGCATAACACTACAGATATCATATGTATTGTTTATGTAATAATTGTTGATTTTGAATGCATACACATATATTTGAGTCAGATATGATGAATAAAATATTGAGTTGAGTGTTGAAATGAACTATTAAAACAGAGAGAGTTAAACAGTGATACTCTCATATAATGTGACATTACATGTTCATCGTAGTCGACTTATATCGTAAAGCTTACAAATACATGTACTACTACTTTCCCCTTTATGATATATTAACTAACTGACCAATCCGAGCTTATAGCGTATACTGAAGCAGTCATTCTAAACGAAAAAAAGACCAGTTCGCTTTGTTGTAGCTTGTAGATTTTTTTTAATGTAATGCCATAAAAAATATTCTTGGTAATTGAAGTTTAATATTTATTTATTTAATAAGGATTATCTTTAGCCCAAATTTGGTTGGATTTATTTGTATTTTAGTCTTTTATGGAAGTCTTGAAGGATGATAAATAAATACTGAATTTATGGGTATGACGTTGTTATTTGTAGAGTAGGGGATATCACAGAGCATGCCTTTTCACTGTAAGATTATAAACATTCCATGATATTCTTACAGAACTCATAAGAATCGTGTACCTTTCAGAAAATTGCATAGAAGTCTTGTTGTACATGTATTGTTGCTTCCAATTCACCGTTATGACCCAGAATATGACCAGCCCCGATTTTTAGCATGAGTAACCGTCCTTGTTTTGTCAATTCACTCATGTATCTATTTAGATCTATGCATATTAAATCTATTTAGATCTATGCATATTCATACCTGATTTTCTAAGTCTATATCGCTTCAGAACATAAATAGATACTATAAGTAATCCTACAACCACAGCTGTTGATCCAATGCCAACTCCAATACCAATTGTTACCGAACTGTTGTCATCCTCGGATCCTACTGTAAGTAAGGAGGTTCATCATGAAATATAATATCGTTGTCGTATGTTAATTTATGTAGAATGGCCGATGTTGTTGCGATCGTATGTTAGGTAGTTTGTATCTACCTATTCAATGGGTGCCCATCAGCGAGTCCATGCGGTCCATTCAGTGACCCCGTGCATATTTATATGGTGAATGATATGTAATTATAAGATTATCTGTGACCCCACCACAGAAACTAGATATTAGTAAAATGTTCAAATGGTATTGACACACAGCAAAGATTTGCAGGTTTAACTGTATCATTGCAATGCATTACATACAGTTTAATATGTACAGGCGCCGATACATTTGAAAATATACAATTCCCTCACGAATAATCCACTGTCGTAAGCAATATGAAAAGCTGAAGAGCGAAAAATTAATTGAAAGTGAATCCTTCGAATGCACAAGCGAGGGACAATACAATACAGGTGCGCCATATTGGTGTTCGTATAGAACTATAATTGCTAAGTCATATCCACTTGATATACAGGCATATTGTATTATCTTCATTTTCCGTGTACATGTACAAAAAATAAACTACATATTTAGAGAGACAATATACAGATAACACATGTTAAAAAATGTCTTTGTTTTTTAATAATTAGCGATATCAGAAATATATTGAATAAAACATCAATTTACGAGAACAAAAATACAAATTGGAATGTATTTTCTTACTTTGATATCAAAATAATTATTAGATTTTTTTTAATGTTGGTATGTACAACGGCCCTGAACAAATACATGAAATCTCTTTTGAATAATGCCCATAGCTTGATCGATAATCCGCATGTGCGAATTAAAATATATCCGTAGTTTAATTATTACATTGTTTATATAGCCAACGTAATAAAAACGTCATATTATAATTTTGCATTCTGTATTCATTTAACCTTTTAAATATGAGTTAAAACAGAAACTGATAAAATAAATATATTTTCACTTTCTGGCAATATGTATTATTATTCACATTGTTTCACTCTCGGAAGTAAGCATCACTTTACTGGTCAAGGTACAAAGTCAGATACACTTAACTCAGTAGAACGGAATACAAACATACACTATATATTTACTGAATTAAACAATTCTAAAATTTACCTGAACACAACTTTATAGAGCAAGAATCAATTTCTGCGTCATTTCCTTCACAGTTTGAACCCCCATGTGCAGGCTCTGGATTGTTACATTCCTGATATCGTGACCTTGATCCACTACCACATGTTGCTGAACATGAATTCCAATCTTGCCATGTACCCCAGTTTCCATTTACTAAATATATAAAATGAAATATTAATGTTAAGAAAAACGATTACAATTGAAAAATCACAATAATTTAAATTGTCTTTATTATCCCAATCATCATAAAGTTTACAAGTTGCCGTCCACATTGAACATTTGCTATTTATCACGATTTTACCGTTTGTGGACATTACTGTCCGCGTATATTTTCTAAAGACAGAAAATCGTCCGCACTTTTGGCGACAATGGTATCAATTTCGAACGTATAAAACCATACAAATATGGACGGAAAATAATATGATATTGCTGTTGCTACATAAGTTGTACACACAAAATAAACGTGACCTGATATTACAAATGTAATTGTTTTATTACCTTGTAAAAACTCCCAATTTTGAATACTCTTTTGCATATATTTTATTATTCTATAAGACGAACGTCGAGTCTACATTATATATATAAGCTGAATCGACTACGTTAGGACAGTGAGTAAATGCTTACACATATAACTCTAACACATACCTGGGCATGGGATGGTAATAGAGCATGAACCAGTTTCATTATGAAATCCTGGGCACGGAGAACCGCTATTTACAGGTGACGGATTATCACAGGCTCTATATCGTGTCCTTGTTCATCCAACACACGTCTTTGTACACGTAGTCCAGCTTCCCCACGAACCCCAGACCCCATTTACTAAGAGGAAATAAACATTAGAGTGTTCAATATCTGTAAAAACTATTAATGGAGCAAAGTTCTTTGTGGTCGTTCTAATTAAAGCACAATGTTTATATTTTCAATAAAATATCAAAGATATTTGCTAAATACCGGTTTGGTTTAGTTTGATTTATGGTATTCAACGCCACTTTCAACAATATTTTAGGCATGTCGTCACGGTAAGCTGTATTGGTGGAGTACTCAGAGAAAACGGCCGTCTTGTCGCTGGTCACTGATAAACTTTATCGCATAATGTTGAATGTTGTATCGAGTACACCTCACAATGAACGGGGTTCGAACTCACAACGTCGGTGGTGATAGGCACTGATTGCACAGGTAGTTGTATATCTAACTACCGCACGATCACGACCACAACGGCCCCTGTTAAATATCGGATGTCAATTTATTCCATCTAATATTGTAATATAGCATCCTACATTATAATAATAAAAACGCAGATATCAAATTTAATACACACTAGGCGTTTCTGCAATAACCTCTATTATCTACGCTCAATGTCAAAAGATTGGAAATAAAGGTAATAACAAAATTACTGAACTCCGAACAATCTTACAAAGGGAAAGTCAAAACTCATAATTATATAAACAGACAAAATCAGTCAACAACCGGAAAACTGTGAAAACCGTAATGACCCTGACTTGGTACAGGCATTTCTAAAGAAATGGTGGGTTGAATCAGATTTTAAGGCGCCAAACCTCCCGCTCTCATTACGGTTCAAAGGTTCCGGCCAAAAATCTTATGGAGTAAGAACACCATAAGGGCATAAACAGGAGAGCCAAAAATCGGGCAATGGTCACATAAGCCCGAGGGTGGAGAACAATAGTCTTAGTAATAATTACATTATTTAGTAACTGTATATTTTCAATTATAGGTATGTCTAATAATCCATGTCAGTGTCAACACACTGGCTGTTGGATAGATGATACCTCCGGAGACTAATAGTTCACCAGCAGAGGTATCAACCTAGTGATAGTAACACTGACTACTGGGTAGATGATACCTCCGGAGATTAATAGTCCACCAGCAGAGGTATCAACCTAGTTATAGTAACACTGACTACTGTGTAGATGATACCTCCGGAGATTAATAGTCCACCAGCAGAGGTATCAACCTAGAGATAGTAACACTGACTACTGGGCAGATGATACCTCCGGAGACTAATAGTCCACCAGCAGAGGTATCAACCTAGAGATAGTAACACTGACTACTGGGTAGATGATACCTCCGGATACTAATAGTCCACCAGCAGAGGTATCAACCTAGAGATAGTAACACTGACTACTGGGTAGATGATACCTCCGGAGACTAATAGTTCACCAGCAGAGGTATCAACCTAGTGATAGTAATACTGACTACTGGGTAGATGATACCTCCGGAGACTAATAGTTCACCAGCAGAGGTATCAACCTAGTGATAGTAATACTGACTACTGGGTAGATGATATCTCCGGAGACTAATAGTCCACCAGCAGAGGTATCAACCTAGTGATAGTAATACTGACTACTGGGTAGATGATACCTCCGGAGATTAATAGTCCACCAGCAGAGGTATCAACCTAGTGATAGTAATACTGACTACTGGGTAGATGATACCTCCGGAGACTAATAGTCCATCAGCAGAGGTATCAACCTAGTGATAGTAATACTGACTACTGGGTAGATGATACCTCCGGAGACTAATAGTCCACCAGCAGAGGTATCAACCTAGTGATAGTAATACTGACTACTGGGCAGATGATACCTCCGGAGACTAATAGTCCACCAGCAGAGGTATCAACCTAGAGATAGTAACACTGACTACTGGGTAGATGATACCTCCGAAGACTAATAGTCCACCAGCAGAGGTATCAACCTAGTGATAGTAATACTGACTACTGGGTAGATGATACCTCCGGAGACTAATAGTCCACCAGCAGAGGTATCAACCTAGTGATAGTAATACTGACTACTGGGTAGATGATACCTCCGGAGACTAATAGTCCATCAGCAGAGGTATCAACCTAGTGATAGTAATACTGACTACTGGGTAGATGATACCTCCGGAGACTAATAGTCCACCAGCAGAGGTATCAACCTAGTGATAGTAATACTGACTACTGGGTAGATGATACCTCCGGAGACTAATAGTCCACCAGCAGAGGTATCAACCTAGTGATAGTAATACTGACTACTGGGTAGATGATACCTCCGGAGACTAATAGTCCATCAGCAGAGGTATCAACCTAGTGATAGTAATACTGACTACTGGGTAGATGATACCTCCGGAGACTAATAGTCCACCAGCAGAGGTATCAACCTAGACATAGCAACACTGACTACTGCGTAGATGATATCTCCGGAGACTAATAGTCCACCAGCAGAGGTATCAACCTAGAGATAGTAATACTGACTACTGGGTAGATGATACCTCCGGAGACTAATAGTCCATCAGCAGAGGTATCAACCTAGTGATAGTAATACTGACTACTGGGTAGATGATACCTCCGGAAACTAATAGTCCACCAGCAGAGGTATCAACCTAGAGATAGTAATACTGACTACTGGGTAGATGATACCTCCGGAGACTCATAGTCCACCAGCACAGATATCAATGTGATAGTAACACTTACTATTGGGTAGATGATACCTCCGGAGACTAATAGTCCACCAGCAGAGGTATCAATGTGATAGTATGTAGCTTTGTTATGGAGAAAACAATTTATGACGTTTTACTCTTGTATATTGCATGAACTTTTTGAAACAAGAAATGCTCACTATCACTGAATCCTTTGTAAAAAAATATATTCATACTTGTAGGATTTTCAATATTTATCCTGTATGTTATTCTCACAGATTTAAGATGAAAAACCATACTTAGGTTGATTGATTTGATTGATTGGTTGATTGTGCTTAACGCCAATTTTAACCAATATTTCGGTTATATCAAGCCGGAGTACCCGCAGAGAACCACCGACCATAAACTGGTAAACTTTATCACTTGCGGCTGCAAGTCGAGTGCACCTTTTTGTAACTTACAAAGCCTTGCGCGAAATCACGCCGTATTGGTGATAGGCTTGCATGAGTTGTTAGGTAATCCAACTACCTAGCTGAAGGTGCCACCCGGGTCCTCATACTTAAGAAGACTCTAGAGGGAAAACATCTATTTTACTCATCTTACATATTTTATATTCTTCTTTTAAAAAACTAAAATTGATGAAGTATGAAAGCTTAAATGAGAAAAAGTGTATAGTTTGATTCACTTTATATATTACAAGCATCAATTTGAGCAAAAATAACAGGCTTACTGTTTTTCCCTCCTAATAAAGTTTTTTTTTTGCCGAAAAAAATCATTGCACATGCACATTTTCTTTACCTTCTACGTTATGTGATCTAAGATAAGGAATATACACTTGCCTCTTTGCGTGTGTGTTGTTTTATTTTTTACAAATTGAATATATTTAATTTCTTGTTATTGTAATTACTGCAATCCACCCTAGTGTTTTCCCTAGAAATGTCCAACATTTCATATATTTTTAAGCAAGTTTTACATGCAAAAAACATAAGAAATCAATATTTCTCATTTCCACGGAAAATACTATACATAAAGAATGATCTTAAAACAGCAGTTGTCTAATGTATATTTTTTCTTAGACAACTCAATGTTCCATCGTTTATGAAGCTAAAGAAAATCTTGTGCCCGAAGTCTTATTCATGTTATTGTTTCAGCCCACCACCGTCAATAAATTTTGCACGGGCCCTTTATCCTGTAAATAATGTAAGAAGTAAAAACTGTGATATTTGTCTTCGTATAACCTGGTTCTGTGATGAACTAATTATGTAGATATGGTGATAATATGTGTCTCTGTGATACCTACATTTTGTGAATACTGCGATATTATGTGCCTGTTTAATATCTGACCTGTGATTAAATAATTATGTAAATATTGTGAACAAATCGTTATGCATCTTTTTAGTAAGGATTTGTCATCACTGGTTTGTTATTGATAATCTAATTAGGATACCAATTGCATAGTCTTTGGTTTGACCCGATCGCGGCTCGAAGCCATGATCTAACATCAATTCAATCGAGACCAGCATGTTAACTATAACCCCACGGATGTGACTAAATGGACAGAAATCGTATTAGTGGTCAATATAATGAGGGATAGCTAAAGGTTATTACTGATAAGTAGAACAAGTATATTGCTGATTAAGTTTTGAAGAAACAAAATATATTTTTAAATCGTTGTTCCCTCACGTGGAAATACAAACATGATGTCAGATTTTTAACTTTAGTTACATACAGTAGAAGTGATCCCATCGTACAATTTGGTATTTCGGGTTGTGACACTCAATAATATGTTTTACATGTAAACGAGTAATATTTGGTCAGTCGAAAGTTGGAAACAAACATTCACAATATAACATCATTTTGTTTTTGCATTGCTTCCGAATTACTCATTAATTCGTATCTAAATTGATTTCTTTGTCTTATCTACTGTGCATACCTCTGACACTAACATCTATCTGTTCTAGATTGGTATAATTCCCACAACGATATCTACTGCCGTCATTTATTTGAACATTATAGATAGTCATAGATCCACTATTTGCATTCCCATATTTAGTTCCTGCTTGGATATGACTAGACCAACCCTGATCCGTTCTCTTTTGCCAATAGTAATTCGGCCCTGGTAATGTGCATGTTAAGGTAGTATTACTCCCCCATATGGCTATCGCTGAAATTAAACCAAGAAAAAAGCGCAAACTTTAATAGCGAACACGCGTAGGTTGTTATAATTCTTGTTTCTATAAGGTTCTTTTGTGGCTATGTTAGCATTAAAGACATTTATGGTCAATAAGTTCCTTCAAGGGTCATGTTAGTATTAAGGAACTTTATGGTCAATAAGGTCTTTCATATGTCCTACTTGTATTAAGGACAGTCATGGTCAATAAGGTCTTTTATATATCCTATTTGTATTAATGGAAAGTTAGTATTTAGAACACTCATGATCAATACTGTCATTTAGTGGCCATGTTAGTACCAAGGACAGTTATGGTAAATAAGGTCCTACAGTGGTGGTCATGTTAGTATCAAGGAGAGTCATTGGCAATAACTTTGTTTAGTGGTCATGTTAGTATTTAGAACATTCATGATCAATAAGGCCCCTTAGTGGTCATATTTGTATTAAAGACAAGCATGGCCAATTAGGTAATTTAGAGGTCATCTTAGTATCAAGACCAGTTATAACGTTACTCGTATTAAAGACATTCATGGTCAATAAGGTCCTTTATATGTCCTATTTGTATTAAGGAATGTCATGGTCAATAAGGTCGTTTGCATGTCCTACTTGTATTAAGGACAATCATGGTCAGTAAGGTCCTTTATATGTCCTATTTGTATTCAGGACAGTCATGGTCAGTAAGGTCCTTTATAGGTCCTATTTGTATTAAGGAAAGTCATGGTCAATAAGGTACTTTATGTGTCCTATTTGTATTAAGGACAGTCATGATCAATACTGTAATTTAGTTGTCATGTTAGTATCAAGGAAAGTATTGCTTGATAAGGTCCTTAAGTGGTAATTATACTATGAAGGATAGTTATGGTAGATTAGGTGATGAAATCTTGATGAAAAAATGATTCCCATAGACGTTGTAAATATCTGCAAATAAATATTCCTACTTGTAAGGTACGTCAAACGTACATTGTACACCTCGTAAAACTGCATTCAAAGGATAAATTTGACCAAATACCACATCTTTCTGATATTATATACAAACAGCATAACCATAGTCAGTCATATCATCAAAACTGTGTTGTGCTTTACATAAACATGATTAAGTGTGCTTAAGTTATAATCAGAGAGTTCCCAGCATTTATACTGAAAAGTCGTTATAAAAATATACAATGCTAAATTCACTAAACAATCATTTAAATGTTTCGTTTTTTGAATTGATATGCTCAATGAAAACAAAGCTACATGTATAATTTCGTAACATAGCAAAAAATGGAAAACATTACGGAGGATAACAGAACACTGTATTGTATGTGTAGAACGTTGTGTATGGAGGAAATCAGAACACTGTATTGTATGTGTAGAACATTGTGTATGGAGGATATCAGAACACTGTATTGTATGTGTAGAACGTTGTGTATGTAGGATATCAGAACACTGTATTGTATGTGTAGAACATTGTGTATGGAGGATATCAGAACACTGTATTGTATGTGTAGAACGTTGTGTATGTAGGATATCAGAACACTGTATTGTATGTGTAGAACATTGTGTATGGAGGATATCAGAACACTGTATTGCATGTGTAGAACATTGTGTATGGAGGATATCAGAACACTGTATTGTATGTGTAGAACGTTGTGTATGTAGGATATCAGAACACTGTATTGCATGTGTAGAAAATTGTGCATGGAGGATATCAGAACACTGTATTGTATGTGTAGGACATTGTGTATGTAGGATATCAGAACACTGTATTCTATGTGTAGAACATTGTGTATGTAGGATATCAGAACACTGTATTGTATGTGTAGAACATTGTGTATGGAGGATATCAGAACACTGTATTGTATGTGTAGAACATTGTGTATGGAGGATATCAGAACACTGTATTGCATGTGTAGAACATTGTGTATGGAGGATATCAGAACACTGTATTGTATGTGTAGAACATTGTGTATGGAGGATATCAGAACACTGTATTGTATGTGTAGAACATTGTGTATGGAGGATATCAGAACACTGTATTGTATGTGTAGAACATAGTGTATGTAGGATATCAGAACACTGTATTGCATGTGTAGAACATTGTGTATGTAGGATATCAGAACACTGTATTGTATTTGTAGAACATTGTGTATGGAGGATATCAGAACACTGTATTGTATTTGTAGAACATTGTGTATGGAGGATATCAGAACACTGTATTGCATGTGTAGAACATTGTGTATGGAGGATATCAGAACACTGTATTGTATGTGTAGAACATTGTGTATGGAGGATATCAGAACACTGTATTGTATGTGTAGAACATAGTGTATGTAGGATATCAGAACACTGTATTGCATGTGTAGAACATTGTGTATGTAGGATATCAGAACACTGTATTGTATTTGTAGAACATTGTGTATGGAGGATATCAGAACACTGTATTGTATTTGTAGAACATTGTGTATGGAGGATATCAGAACACTGTATTGCATGTGTAGAACATTGTGTATGGAGGATATCAGAACACTGTATTGTATGTGTAGAACATTGTGTATGGAGGATATCAGAACACTGTATTGCATGTGTAGAACATTGTGTATGGAGGATATCAGAACACTGTGTTGTATGTGTAGAACATTGTGTATGGAGGATATCAGAACACTGTATTGCATGTGTAGAACATTGTGTATGGAGGATATCAGAACACTGTATTGCATGTGTAGAACATTGTGTAGAATTGCACATTACACTGAGATCGGAAACCAACATACACACTATAACAATCTATATCTCATTCTTTCTGAAATTTTTGCCGGGCTTCATCTTAATGCATATGCATTTATTGATTTCCTTTCACTGCACTTTTCTAATTTACTTTGCTTACCTCTAAAGACAATTTTCATATATAATTGTTGTATATCAGTTGTACATAAATATCTACCACCGTCATGTGGATCAACATTATAGATAGCCAGATATCCAGTATTCACATTCCCGTATTTAGCACCTTGTTGAAGCTTAGACCAACCAGAATTGATCAATTTGTACCATGTGAAAGATGAGCCCAGTAGTGGACATGTTAATGTAGTTGTACTTCCTTCTATTGCTATCACTGTAATTAGATTAAAAAGTGATTCACAAACTCTACATAGAAAACATTCTTATCAATGTTATAACCCGGATGTTGCTGTCTCCAGTTATTAAAAACCCTATTTCTATTTCTGGTAATAGAACGGACAAACAAATTATAGTATTTTTTTACTTCGATATAGATAATACTGAAAATGATCTTATCTTTCAAATAGTTTTTCAGAAGACATCAACACCTTGTTGAAAAATATTCGGTACAGATGACGTAATATGGTATTGGCAATTAGATTATTGTTCGATAATGACCATTGTTTCACTATTATGTCGCACAATAGCCTTGTGTACTTTTCTATGTTTGAGGCCATCAACTATCTTAATATTAAACATGCATGTACGGCAACTTCTGTGTCACGACCATTAAATATACTTTCTATAAAGTTAAAGAATATTCGACTGTTCTGTAAGACATTCTTTTATAAGTTATATGTAAGGGTTAACACTTTATTCGCATGGCGAAACACTGGCATGATAGCATCTTTTTCACTAAGAAGGAAGTGCTGAGCCCATAAACTATATAATACATAGCTAGTGGACCCACGCAACTATATAATACATAGCTAGTGGACCCATGCAACTATATAATACATAGCTAGCGAACCCATGCAACTATATAATACATAGCTAGTCGACCCATGTAACTATATAATACATAGCTAGTGGACCCATGTAACTATATAATACATAGCTAGTGGACCCATGCAACTATATAATACATAGCTAGTGGACCCATACAACTATATAATGCATAGCTAGTGGACCCATGCAACTATATAATACACAGCTAGTGGACCCATGCAACTATATAATACATAGCTACTGAACTCATAAAACTATATAATACATAGCTAGTGGACCCATGCAACTATATAATCCAGAGCTAGTGGACCCATGCAACTATATAATACATAGCTAGTGGACCCATGCAACTATATAATACATAGCTAGTGGACCTATATAGCTATATAATACATGGTTAGTGGACCCTTGCAACCACATAATGAATAGCTAGTGGACCCATACAACAATATAATACATAGCTAGTGGACCCATACAACAATATAATACATAGCTAGTGGACCCATGTAACTATATAATGCATAGTTAGTGGACCCATGCAATTATATAATACATAGCTAGTGGACCCATAAAACTATATAATACATAGCTAGTGCACCCATGTAACTATATAATGCATAGTTAGTGGATCCATGTAACTATATAATGCATAGTTAGTGGACCCATGCAATTATATAATACATAGCTAGTGAACCCATACAACTATATAATACATAGTTAGTGAACCCATACAACTATATAATACATAGCTAGTGGACCAATACAACTATATAATGCATAGCTAGTGGACCCATACAACTATATAATACATAGCTAGTGGACCCATGAACTATATAATACATAGCTAGTGAACCCATACAACTATATAATGCATAGCTAGTGGACCCATACAACTATATAATACATAGCTAGTGGTCCCATAAAACTATATAATACGTAGCTAGTGAACCCATACAACTATATAATATATAGCTAGTGGACCCATACAACTATATAATACATAGCTAGTGGACCCATGAACTATATAATACATAGCTAGTGAACCCATACAACTATATAATGCATATCTAGTGGACCCATACAACTATATAATACATAGCTAGTGAACCCATGCAACTATATAATACATAGCTAATGGACCCATAAAACTATATAATACATAGCTAGTGGACCCATACAACTATATACATAGCTAGTTTAATCCCCCTACTTCCTACTTGTTATTGAAGTGTCTATTCCAAGGACAGCACGTGAGCGGTCATGTATATAGTTGTAGGTTCAATTTTTGCTCTGTTTTTACGATTATGCGAACCAATTTTGGATTTGTTCCTACAGTGAAGTATAATTTGTTTTCCATTATATTCGGAATGTTACAATTTAGCATAACAATATTGCAGTTATCCATTACCGAACTTTATGTTGTGCATGCAGAATACTGTTGAACTGCAAATTACCCCAAGATTAACAGAAACAGTGTATACTCTGAGTCACCCTTTCCAAATGCTATGGAATTCAAAGTTTCTGGAAATATTCGTTTGCTAACAATAGTCAACTTTTTAATTACATCCGATTACATGATATTTCTAAGACAAACATATTAAAAACGTGTTGTTAATGATTTCGCTAAGACGGAGCGATATGATAAATACGGTCTGTATGCAAACATTCATTTAGTCATTTGTTCTGTTATGTTTGCGGTTTACTTCTTTATGCCTATTGTTTTCGTTGGACTTCCTTTGTCTTATCTACTTTACTTACCTATAACAGTAACTTGTATATAACTTAGTTGTGAACCAACTCTGCAAAGATACTGACCCTCGTCACCTGGATCAACATTATATATCATCAGAGATGATGTATTCACATTCCCGTATTTAGCTCCTTGCTGAAGTGTAGACCAACCAGAAGTCAACCTTTGCCATTGGAAAGACGACCCTTGCAATGAACATGTTAATGTAGTAGTACTTCCTGATATGGCTTCCACTGAAATAAGTTCAAAATTGTTAAGCAGTAAATTATAAGTATCATTTACTAAACAGAAAAGACAAATGGCATTTCAAAAATAAATAAACAAAGCAATGCGGGAATGACTAAAGAATGTTTTCTCGTGTTTATCTATGCTGTTATACAGAGGATAAATGGCACAAGTACCAACATTAATATTATATGAAAGTTTAACAAACAATGTTGTGTCGGTCCTCATCATCTTTTTATATTTGTATGAAACGAAGTAAACAACTAATTAATAAATAATGCTGTAATGATAGTAACAACAATACATTACACAAGACTTATTTATTTGTTTTTGAGATTTTACAAGTATTGTCCTATGTATGTAACAGTGTCCATACATATTTGTGACAATATCTACGCAATTTACTTTCTCAAAAGAAATTGTTTTAACTGAAAAAAAAAACGTTTGATAAATCTTCATTTCTTTTGGTTCTAGATGTCCTTCTTGAGGAATTCCCGATTTAACGCCGACAAAAAGAAGCAGAAAATGACATATTGCATTTTTCGAGATTTTTGTCGACCGCTTTAAACAGTCATCTTTCGACCTGTCAACTATATGATAATACTATCATTTGTATATATGCGTACATATATGGAATAATTGTTTATTGGTCTTAGCCTTTGATAAGTCATGCTTACTAACAGATAGGTATACACATTTGAATCTACTTTGCAAACTCCGACACGTTAAAGAATGTGAAAATTAAGCTCCGTCAGAAGTCGATTCTATATTGCTATGCTTTTCACGTAGTAAAGAGGCGTAAGTTGCCATCCACTTTCTGGTATGTCGTGCATGCAGGTCTGACATCAATCTGGAGATGAGCAGATTCAAATAACTTTATATATAAATTGATAACTGCCTGAAAAGGTGGCAAATTATCATTATCTTTAGTACACACAAGTAAGTATTAAAACTTTAACGTTGTACATCAGATTCATAGAATGTGATCACACCTGTTCACATATGGAATGCTTATATTAATTGTTAAACACATGGAAGAAATTTTGCTTCGCTTGGAAGAGTTACTATAATTCGATACAGTGTTGGTATGCATTTCTGCATGCTGCACTTATTATGCTGTGCTGATCAGTCGTGCCGTACTGACACATGGATCAATGAAAATTAGAGTCATCAAATCAGTTCAGCTTTACAAATTAAGATTTGAAAAGCGGTAATTTGATTGGCCAAGCAACGCTCATCTGAATGAGACCCGCTATGTCAGCTACATGATCTTGATGTTAGAACTTTGGGTACAAATTAACAAAATATTATCAACGTATGATATCATAAGTGTAATTTTATGACGTTATCTAAAATTACATGACGGTTTAAGTTAAAGATTGAAGAAACTATAAGCATTGAACAGCTACGAATTCAAATAAAAGGTTTTAAAAAGCTGTACATGTATATTTTACAAAATTTTAAGTTACAAATACTTTTCTTTCTAATTAACCACTTACCAGCGTTTCATGAACAAACTTTGAAAACCAGTATTAAAATTAGTCTCAACATTTTAATATTTTACTCAGTTCTGAAACCTTAACACGGAAGTACATACCTGTTTACAATTTAAATATTGGTCTACTAGACCGTGCAGTTCCACACAATATATATACTATATTCAACCGATTATTGCTTTGCCTTTAGAAAATAGTATAACCGGTTTGTTTATTTAATCGTGTCGCGATCAGGTAATATTATCACTCTTCTTTTGGTACCTCTTTACGTTTTGTTTCTTTGATGTCGGGTATATCTAATACACTTTCTTTCTTGCTTTACTCGGTCAAATGATAAACTATATATCTGTCTGACACCCTCCCCCCTCCCATTTTTGATGGCTTAAATGTGTATATTTGTTATTTTGAAATATTTGACATTTATAACAATATCACTTTACTCAATGCAACTGACACTTGCTTCATGAATTACAGACTAATTATCTACACGATTTCTTTTTTTCATCTGTCATTACATTTTAATAGATAAATGGGGGCAGTCGTGGTCGTGTGCGTATGGTAGTTGGATTTAGAACTACCTTATTACCACTAAAGTTGTGAGTTCGAATCCCTCTAATGGCTAGGTGTACTCGATATAAAATTATATGACAAACCTTTTCAGTGACTAGCAATAGGTCCGTGGTTAAACACCATAACCCTATCCCTAACCCTAATAGAAATAAATTGAATACCGTAAATATATATTCTATGATCTTCTATTCAGAAGGAATATGTTGGCACTTTTTTTACTGATTTATTTTGTCAGATACTAATACGCTGACATCTGTCTGATTGGCAAAAAATCCAATCATGTAAAACCCTGTGTCGGATGAATCTGAGCTACAATAAAATCAAGCTACTTTTTGTCATTTGGAATGAAATTTTCCTAAGCCACAGAGTTGTTCCAAATAATAGCCATGACACTTTGCTATCTCAACAATACTTTGAAAATACTATTCCAGTTATTCCCCTTTTGCCAAGTTCTGATAAATTAATAAAAGTCTAGAGAGCAAATACGCCCGCTTGATATAAGTCTTTTCCATATACAATTTGTGAATGAAATGGGGGTGGGTTGGGTAAGAGAAGAAGTAAGTGACGAGATCTAATTTTAATCAGATAGATTCATTCCCGAAATGGATATATCAATCTCTTGTTCATTTACATCTGGATAAAAATCCATTATTTCATTTATTATAATAGATTTACAAATCTAGATACATTCAAGTCTAATAAAAGTTATAAAAATATAGATATATATATATATTTGAAAACGAATTTAAATAAATTGCTATTATGAAATAGATAATGTATTTTTTGTTTTCCGACATATTCGAACGTAACAAGAAGGTTAGTTATCATAATAAACAAGCAATACAGAGTTACGATGGTGTAATGGTTAGCGTAATCGTATCAAGTGCCGTAGATCTACGTGGGTAGATCGTGTGTTTGATAGACATGGGGTCAAACTAAAGACTATGAAAGTGATATAAACACATACCGTTAAGGAATAAAGATAAAGACTAGTTGGCTCGGAGTCTGTATACTGTGCCCAATGGAGTGACATATTCTACGTACATTGTTGTTCTAATGAGTTATCACTATAGACATTTGAATCTACTTTGCAAACTCTGACACGTTAAAAATGTGAAAACTAAGCTCCGTCAGACGTCGATTCTATATTTCTATGCTTTTCACATAGTAAAGAGGCGTAAGTTCCACCCCTGTCTGATATGTCGTGCATGCAGATCTCACATAAATCCCGAGAGGAGCAGGTGCAAATAACTTTATATATAAATTTATAGCTGACTCAAAAGGTGGCAAATTATCATTTTCTTTAGTACACACAAGTAAGCATTAAAACATTAACGTTGTACATCGGGTTCATAAAATGTGATCACATTTTTTCACATATGGAATGTTTATATTAATTGTTAAACTCCTAGAAGAAATGTTGTTTCGCTTGGAAGAGTTACTATAATTCGATACACTGTTGGTATGTATTTCTGCATACTGCACTTCTTATGCTGTGCAGATCAGTCGTGCCGTACTGACACAAGGATCAATGAAAATTAGTCATCAAATCAGTTCAGCTTTACAAATTAAGATTTGAAAAGCGTAATTTGATTGGCCAAGCAACGCTCATCTGAATGAGACCCGTTATGTCAGCTACATGACCTTGATGTTAGAACTTTGGGTACAAATTAAAAAAAATATTATCAACGTATGATATCATAAGTGTAATTGTATGCCGTTATCTAAAATTACATGACAGTTTAAGTTAAAGATTGAAGAAACTATAAGCATTGAACAGCTACGAATTCAAAGGAAAGGTTTCAAAAAGTTGTACATGTATATGGGATATTCTGTATGTGTTTATATTGCATAATATTTGATAAATTACAAAATTTTAAGCTACAAATACTTTTCTTTCTAAATAACCACTTACCAGCGTTTGATGAACACACTTTGAAAACCAGTAATAAAATTAGTCCCAACATTTTAATATTTTAGTGAGTTCTGCGACCTTAACACGGAAGTAGATACCTGTTTGCAATTTAAATTCTTGTCTACTAGACCGTACTGTTCCACACAATATATATACTATATTCAATTGATTATTTGTTTGCCCTTTGAAAATATTATAACCAGTTTGTTTATTTAATCGTGTCGCGATCAGGTAATGTTTACGTTTTGTTTCTTTGATGTTCGGTATATCTAATACACTTTCTTTGTTGCTTTACTCGGTCAAACGATAAACTATATATCTGGCTGACACCCTCCACCCTCCCCCATTTTTGGTTGCTTAAATGTGTATATTGGTTATTTTGTAATATTTAACATGTATAGCAATATCACTTTGCTCAATACAACTGACACTTGCTTCATGAATTACAGACTAATTATCTACACGATTTCTTTTTCTCATCTGTCATTACATTTTAATAGAAAAATAGGGACAGTCGTGGTCGTGATCATATAGTAGTTGGATTTAGAACTACTTTATTACCACTAAAGTTGTGAGGTCGAATCCCTCTAATGACGAGGTGTACTCGATACAAAATTATATTTAGTGACTTGCAATTGGTCAGTGGTTAAGCACCATAACCCTATCCCTAACCCTAATAGAAATAAATTGAATACCGTAAATATATATGCTATGATCTTCTATTCAGAAGGAATATGTTGGCACTTTTTTACTGATTTATTTTGTCAGATACTAGTACGATGACATCTGTCTAATTGGCAAAAAATCCAATCATAGTTACACCCGGTGTCGAACGAATCTGAGCTACAATGAAAGCAAGCTACTTTTTGTCATTTGGAATGCAATTTTTCTAAACCACAGAGTTGTTCCAAATGATAGCCATGCAAATTTGCTATCTCAACAATAATTTAAAAATACTATTCCAGTTATTCCCCTTTTGCCAAGTTCTGATAAATTAATAGAAGTCTAGAAAACAAATACGCCCGCATGATATAAGTCTTTTCCAGATACAATTTGTGAATGAAATGGGGGTGGGTTGGGGATGAGAAGAAGTACGTGACGAGATCTAATTTTAATCAGATAGATGCATCCCCGAAATGGATATACCAATCTCCTGTACATTTACATCTGGATAACAATCCATTATTGTATTTATTATAATAGATTTACAAATCTAAATACATTCAAGTCTAATAAAAGTTATAAAAATATGGAGATATATATAGTTGAAAACGAATTTAAATAAATTGCTATTATGAAATAAATAATACATTTTCTGTTTTCCGACATTATTCGAATGTAACAAGAAGGTTAGTTCTCATAATAAACAATCTATACAGAGTTACGATGGTGTAATGGTTAGCGTAATCGTATCAAGTGCCGTATATCTACGTGGGTAGATCGTGTGTTCGATAGACATGGGGTCAAACCAAAGACTGTAAAAGTAATATAAGCACATAGCGTTAAAGAATAAAGATAAAGACTTGTTGGCTCGGAGTCGATATACTGTGCCCAATGGAGCAACATATTCTACGTGCACTGTTGTTCTAATGAGTTAGCACTATTAAAATCCAACTATTTTGGTCTAGTACAAAGCGGACAGCACCATCTCATAAACAAATTAATATGGTCTTCCCACGATATAGCTGAACTAAATGTCACTTAAAGTTAAACAACATTCACTCATTTACGTCTTTGAAACGATTCAGTCACAAAATCGGTATATTGGTATAAAAAACCAACTACTTAGAATCAGGGTCGTTTTTTGTTTAAACTTTATTTAATTTTAGCTGCAAGCTTGCTATAAGAGTTCTTAATTTGTGTTTTATTACTGTTCGTCATTTAATGTTTTTTTGGATTTTCATTCATTTGGCTTCAATTCCCACTGATGAGACATAAGTTGTTGAAATCCGCATATGGTGCAATAATTCAGCGTTTGTATGTTCCGAAATTACTGGGTCGATGTCACTGTTGGTGCATGAACTATATATTTCCATGATAGCATCATCAGCCCAGTAACTAGCAATTTTAAGAAATTGTCATCATATTATATTCTATATGAATTAAAAAATTCATTAGATGATTTTGGCCTTATTTTCTAGACATTTTGTGTTTTAATATCCTTAACAATTTGCTGCATTTTTGATTTGTTGCATTAAAATACAAACAACCTTATATCCTTCCTTTGTATCTATGTAATGTATATAATACGTATTTGAATTTTACATTATCCACGAGATGGAGATACCTTACTCCTATTCATTGAACGAAAGAGATATCACAAAGCTATCAAAGAAAATAACTTACCTTCCATCTCTCAAGTGAGTGGTGATCACTAGTGTGAGATTTAGGTATCGAAAGTTATCAATAAAAATAAACTACCTTAAATATCTCAAACTCGTGGCATATGTATCAGAAGGTAAGCCGTGTAAATTGACTTATTTACATCTCTCCAGTGAATGGCATAAGCATAAGATTTGTATCTCTTCATTGTATAATATATATATATATTATATATATAGTTTCAGAAGGTTGCCCATGATAATAAGCTATCTTATGTCTCGCCAGTGTGAGTTTCACTATTCAGGTAACAAAATGTTGTTAGTGAAAACTTTCATCTCTCCAGTGTTTCAAAGCTACTCAAAATGATGCCGGTGTGTGATTCAAGTAGCAAAATTGTATTCATGAAAATAAGTTACATTGAATCTGTTCATGGTATGACGTAGGTATCAAAGTGTTATCCGTGTACATATACTACCTTGCATTACTCATGTGTGTGCTATTGGTATAAAAGTAATATTCATGAAAATTAGCTACCTGACAATCCTTTATTACATGCTATAGATAGAAATCATGATTTCCCCTAATTCTCTTCATTGGAAGATTATCTATGAAAATAAGCTGCATTATGTCTCCCTAGTTTGTGACATTGGCATGAAAGGGTCATCCATGAAAATATGCCACCTGATATTCCTTCACTACATGGTATAAGCATCATAATATTTTCCAAGTAAATATGCTACTTTACATCTTTTCATTTTCTGATATAGTCATTAAAGCGCTATACATGAAAATATACAATCCTACAACACCCCCTCCCAGTGTTTCATACATGTACCATCAAAATAAGCTGATATATATCTCACCAGAATGTTTTATTGGTATGGAAGGGATATTCATGAAAATGAACTACCTTACACCTCTCCAAACTGTGATATTGGTATCAAATTGTTATCCATTAAAATAAGCTACCTTACATCTTTCAAGCATTGATATCAGAAGGTTGTCCATGAAAACTAAGACAAAAGATGTAACATCTACGTCTCTACTCAATATAGCTAGTGAGTGGAAAGTTTGTTTTCATTCAGGTATACATTTCCTATTTGAAGATGCAACCATTTCAGTCCATTCTCGATGGATCTTTCTAAATGTTCTTCATCTTATGGATAAATACATGTATCATTTACAAATTTTATGCTGCTTTTATCTGTTTGAATTGAAATTTAATCTGACCCATATGAGTGCCAAGTGAGATGGTTGACCATAACTTTTATTCTGCAGAGAATATACAGATGGAAGCCTTTAAATAAACAGAACAACTGGAACAATATATCTCCCATTATTACGGCGTTTTAACCCGCTGAACAAGTGGTGGAAAAATATGCTATCCTCTAGAGGATTAAAATGTCCTGTGCCTTCCCTCGTGTCCTAGCAACATAATTATGTAGATGTCCGCCAAAGGATTTTGAAATAAAGTTCGTGTTGAATAATGGGAGAAACAAATTCACCTTCAGTTGCCCATGTGGGTTACGATATTCCTCCACTCTCGAGAGGTAAATTTTAAATTTTAACCATTCTCCTGACGGCTTGTGGTTAACATTTTTATTTTAACTCTCTTGAGTGGAGGAATATCGTAAAATACGGGCAACTGAAGGAGAATCTATATATCTCCTTAACCTTGTTTGTGTGTGTATGTGTAAGTGCGTATATTCAAATTATCTAAGGAATCAATAAAATCACACATATATATGAAGTAGGATCTGAAATAAATATCATAAGGACCACAAAAGAGCATAACTTTTCATTTTGTATTTCAGATTGTCTAATTTTTATTGACGTGGGGTCAAAATCTACTGCTATTACTAATATGGAAATATTGCATTTCCAAAACTAGCAATGTGTAGTTGCCATTTCTCTGATATTTCAACAATTCAACGGTCAACGAAGTAATTATTTTTCCTATGAAATCCCCACTACAACGACATTCGTAGTTACAATTATATGATATCATACTGTGTTTGTAAATATTCGTGCAAAACAAAATTCACACGTTGTTAGATGTAATATGTATCATACCATTCGAATACTAGTTGAGCGAATTTTATCTATTTTTTCCATTTGTTTTATTGTGTCAAATTGCAAAATATAAATTTTATGTTCAGATCTTATTAAATCAAAAGACTTCACTATAGAGATAGTGACTTATTTCTCAACAATATTACACATAATTTAAGATAAGCATGTTTTATTGTCATAAAACAACAAAGCGATTCGACACCGGATATACAAGATAAAGATGCCTTCTCTATATTACACATGCCTATACAGAACACAATAAGTGTATATATTACACATGCCTATACAGAACACAATAAGTGTATATATTACACATGTCTATACAGAACACAATAAGTGTATATATTACACATGCTTATACAGAACACAATAAGTGTATATATTACACATGCCTATACAGAACACAATAAGTGTATATATTACACATGCCTATACAGAACACAATAAGTGTATATATTACACATGTCTATACAGAACACAATAAGTGTATATATTACACATGCCTATACAGAACACAATAAGTGTATATATTACACATGCCTATACAGAACACAATAAGTGTATATATTACACATGCCTATACAGAACACAATAAGTGTATATATTACACATGCCTATACAGAACACAATAAGTGTATATATTACACATGCCTATACAGAACACAATAAGTGTATATATTACACATGCCTATACAGAACACAATAAGTGTATATATTACACATGTCTATACAGAACACAATAAGTGTATATATTACACATGCCTATACAGAACACAATAAGTGTATATATTACACATGCCTATACAGAACACAATAAGTGTATATATTACACATGCCTATACAGAACACAATAAGTGTATATATTACACATGTCTATACAGAACACAATAAGTGTATATATTACACATGTCTATACAGAACACAATAAGTGTATATATTACACATGCCTATACAGAACACAATAAGTGTATATATTACATATGCCTATACAGAACACAATAAGTGTATATATTACACATGCCTATACAGAACACAATAAGTGTATATATTATACATGTCTATACAGAACACAATAAGTGTATATATTACACATGTCTATACAGAACACAATAAGTGTATATATTACACATGCCTATACAGAACACAATAAGTGTATATATTACACATGCCTATACAGAACACAATAAGTGTATATATTACACATGCCTATACAGAACACAGTAAGTGTATATATTGCACTGCATGTAAGAAGAGAGAAAGATTTCTAGCTAGCCCTCTAGCCTTCACTTCTTTATTCACTCCTCCAAATAGTGATAAGTCAATATCACTCTGAGGTAGTCTTTGGCTGAATAACAAAACATATTTTTCATCTTAGTGTTACTCCTCTGTAATATGATTTTTTTTATGATTCTTCAGATGATCGTGTTTACGTAAATGACATCATTTTGTCTGTGCGTCGGTGATTCTACAATAAAGAAGAAGTAATCAATATTTTCAACTACATTTTAATGTATATTAAGTATAATATGAAGAAAATACTTTCATTGTATTGTTGCCAGTATCATTTCTGCTTTGATGTCCAACTGTGCAAAGGTTTATTATATATATTAGATAAAGAAAACAACCAATCCATTGGCCAATTGTAATGAGAGTCACATGATCTAATTTGGACATTTGTTTCTAAAAATAACAAATTCTTTTATTTACCGGTAAGTAACCACCAGCAAGCCTCTGAGCGAACACGTGTTATATCACACACACAATGCGTAATTACTATAGGCAAACAAAGTAATGGTGGCGTCGAAGATTTGAAACTCCACTAATGTTAACGGTAACACACATATGCGAAGGAGGCGACAACGATATGATTTACATAACTTATTGGTTACCGGAAGGGATTTTAATTTTGGGACACATGAAGCATTTATTGAAGTATTAGGGAAAGTTTACGCTGATGCGAGGAAACATTCTAGCATAAATATACATGTAGTAAGCAAAAACAGATTAAACGGAAATCTTAAAATACTTCATTAGCATAAAATTAGAACTTATAATTGATCTCTTCGAAGTGTTTAGTTGCTTTTAAGACACACCATAAAATGTTTTATCTCTTCAGCTAAGAAAACTGAAAAGGTATTTTTTCTATATATCGTATATCAATTTTCCAAGAAAATGCGAATAATAAATAAAAGTCAGGAGAAAATACAAGATAAACCCGTTATGATGTATTGGTTTGTGCATGAACGATCGTGGGTTAAATTCCAGGTTAAAAACCAAAGACTATAAAATTGATATTGGTTACAATTCAGCCAATATAACGGTAGTAAAGTGTAAATTAAGATCTGTGATTGGTTTGTTATGTGTCGGGATGATGTCTCCATGGAACAACTGTTGATTCTGTGTATCAGTAGAATCAATATCAAACCTTAATATCTTATCAATAGGGAACGTTTTGTCGCCATGATATAGATAGTAACTGGTTATTTCTCTATAGCCTCCAAGCATCTAATCACCCACACATCCAACAGTAATCTAAGTCAATAACTAAGCATATTCCAAAACAGTTTCAGAGGAAGATTGTATAGGTTTGTAAGGGAAAATTATCGTTTTTCTATTTTAATGAGTCTTTGTGTGATGAACATGGTATTTAATGCTTTAAATAAATAAGTAACAGATATGTAAAAGTTCCATTTGACCAAAATCATTCTACAGACCTTTATTCTGTTGTAATCCACTATACATATGTGAATCTGTGTTGGAGGATCTACAAGACAAGACACATAAACACTTTTATACTAAAGTGACATAACTGTTATTTATTGGAGACAAGTTAGTAAATAGTTATTTGTTTTGGCTGTAACTCAATACCTACCAACATGAAAATCCTATTTGTGTTCATCTTCCCCAAAATCTCGAATTGGAAGTTAAACCTCAAGTCACGTCAAAATAATCAAATATTTCTATGTTTAGCAGTTAATATATCATATCAAAGAAACTACCACTCAACTATAGGAAACACTTTCATCGTCATCATATGATATCAGGTTTTATCATAACATGAACTATCCTACTATTTATATTGTGGCATAGATATCAACTGTTTCTATAGCTTAGTATTGATCTACGTATACAATATGTCTCCCATCATCATTATCACCAATGAATGGTTTTGTGAATCAAAGATACTAGGTATCACAAAGCGTAACAATTGTTCATAGAACTTTCTAACACTACTTCGGGTTTGTATATTATATTTATTTCTGATTGTATCTTTTAAAATCCATTGACTAGTATATTTTCCCATTCTTTCGACAGTATGATAATATTGATATAATTTTAAAGTGATGATCTGTAGGGTGGGGATTGACAGAAGAGTGGTTGGTTTTACTATGATTGGGTATATTGTCGACAACAGTTATATGTTCAAAAGTATTGGTACATTTCATTTATCTTGCTCCATAACGATAATAAACGGAGGAGCAAAAATACCACACCATCAGAACAATTCAAAAATACAATAGATATATCGTAGACAAGGCGACAAAAGCGACATTTCTAAAAACACATTCATGTGACTTATCACCTTCCTGTCTTGAAAAGTGGTTGCTGAACTAGCTCCTTGGGACCATCCCCCCTCCCCTCTTAGGGAAATGATACGTTCGAGTAAGTGTTTTCCAAATGTGAGCAAAATGCCTACATTCACATTAATAATACAGAAACACACAGTTATTTTAATTTTGCACTTTTAGCTGTTATTTTGTTTGTTGAATGTATTCAGTACTCACCCAGTGTCTCCAGTTGTGTCATAAATGACACTTTCTGCTATAAATAGAAATTAAGCTTTATAAAGTAAATTATGTTTTAAATTCGTTGAATTACGGTTATTATTTACAAATTTCAAACCTCTAACTTGTATTGTTCTCTGACTACTTGGTATTACTATAACCTCTAACTTGTATTGTTCTCTGACTACTTGGTATTACTATTCTCATTCTTCATAAAACACAATGGTGGGGTAATGGTCAGCGTGCATGTCTCTAGTGCAGTATATCGTGTGTTCGAAACACGGTCGGGTCAAACCAAAGATTATTTAATTGGTATATGTTGCTTCTCTGCAAATCACGCATCACTAAGGAGAAAGACCAAAGACTGGTTGGCTCAGAATAATAATAATGTGTTAGAGTGGAGAGATATGCCTACCCGCGAACTGTTGCTTCAGTAAACTAGCATTAAGTCCAACAAAGCGGACATCAATATCATCTCATCGAATATGTAACTTGTTCTTGTCATGATATATCTGTAAGCATTTCCCATTGGCGCTAAGCAACACTCACATACTCACTCACTCTCTTCTTCATAATCATATCATAATTTTATTACTATGAGTCAGTCAAAACACGGTTATCATTGTCGTAGAGTTTGTTGGTAAATCAGCCACGATTCCGTTGAAATAATTTTTCCGTTTTCTTCTCCATTTTCCCACATAATTATTTCTGATAAGACATGCTTTCCATACGAACTTAATATTTTCTGTCTCCTTATATGCATTTGGGAAATAACTTTGCCGGTATGCCATTAATGTGACAAATATTGCCTACCCTGCCGGAGAACCTTAACTCAACATTGGTGTGTATGCGGTTCGTGATATTTGATGTTTTGACTCATGGTTTTTCATATGTTTTTGATTTGTTTTTATTTTTGTCTTGATTTTTTTAATTTTTTTGTCTGGGTTTTTTTCCGCGTTGTCTTGTTTTTCTTTTTTTTTTATTTTGCTTTCTTTTCTTTTATCAGACTTACTTTAATATCTGTACGGAATTAAGCATTTTTGTCCTATAAATAAAAAGGAAAACATGCACACGTGTCTCAAATTTTCCATGCATGTTCTTCAATATGCATAACACTACAGATAACATATGTATTGTTTATGTAATAATTGTTGATTTTGAATGCATACACATATATTTGAGTCAGATATGATGAATAAAATATTGAGTTGAGTGTTGAAATGAACTATTAAAACAGAGAGAGTTAAACAGTGATACTCTCATATAATGTGACATTACATGTTCATCGTAGTCGACTTATATCCTAAAGCTTACAAATACATGTACTACTACTTTCCCCTTTATGATATATTAACTAACTGACCAATCCGAGCTTATAGCGTATACTGAAGCAGTCATTCTAAACGAAAAAAAGACCAGTTCGCTTTGTTGTAGATTGTAGATTTTTTTTAATGTAATGCCATAAAAAATATTCTTGGTAATTGAAGTTTAATATTTATTTATTTAATAAGGATTATCTTTAGCCCAAATTTGGTTGGATTTATTTGTATTTTAGTCTTTTATGGAAGTCTTGAAGGATGATAAATAAATACTGAATTTATGGGTATGACGTTGTTATTTGTAGAGTAGGGGATATCACAGAGCATGCCTTTTCACTGTAAGATTATAAACATCCCATGATATTCTTACAGAACTCAGAAGAATCGTGTACCTTTCAGAAAATTGCATAGAAGTCTTGTTGTACATGTATTTTTGCTTCCAATTCACGTTATGACCCAGAATATGACCAGCCCCGGATTTTTAACATGAGTAACCGTCCTTGTTTTGTCAATTCACTCAAGTATCTATTTAGATCTATGCATATTCAATCTATTTAGATCTATGCATATTCATACCTGATTTTCTAAGTCTATATCGCTTCAGAACATAAATAGATACTATAAGTAATCCTACAACCACAGCTGTTGATCCAATGCCAACTCCAATACCAATTGTTACCGAACTGTTGTCATCCTCGGATCCTACTGTAAGTAAGGAGGTTCATCATGAAATATAATATCGTTGTCGTATGTTAATTTATGTAGAATGGCCGATGTTGTTGCGATCGTATGTTAGGTAGTTTGTGTTTACCTATTCAATGGGTGCCCATCAGCGAGTCCATGCGGTCCATTCAGTGACCCCGTGAATATTTATATGGTGAATGATATGTAATTATAAGATTATCTGTGACCCCACCACAGAAACTAGATATTAGAAAAAGGTTGAAATGGTATTGACACACAGCAAAGATCTGCAGGTTTAACTGTATCATTGCAATGCATTACATACAGTTTAATATGTACAGGCGCCGATACATTTGAAAATATACAATTCCCTCACGAATAATCCACTGTCGTAAGCAATATGAAAAGCGAGAGAACGAAAAATTTATTGAAAGTGAATCTTTCGAATGCACAAGCGAGGGACAATACAATACAGGTGCGCCATATTGGCGTTCACATAGAACTATAATTGCTAAGTCATATCCACTTGATATACAGGCATATTGTATTATCTTCATTTTCCGTGTACATGTACAAAAATAAACTACATATTTAGAGAGACAATATACAGATCATACCTGTTGCAAAATATCTTTCTTTTTAAATAATTAGCGATATCAGGAATATATTGAATAAAACATCAATTTACGAGGGCAAAAATACAAATTGGAATGCATTTTCTTTCTTTGATATCAAAATAATTATCAGATTTTTTAAATGTTGGTATGCACAACGGCCCTGAATAAATACATGACATCTCTTTTGAATAATGCCCATAGCTTGACCGATAATCCGCATGTGCGAATTAAATATATCCGTAGTTTAATTATTAATTTGTTTGCATAGCCAACGGAGGACGTCATATTATAATTTTGCATTCTGTATTCATTTAATTTTTGAAATATGAATTAAAACACAAACTGATAAAATAAATATGTTTTCACTTTCTAGCTATATGTATTATTATTCACATTGTTTCACTCTCAGAAGTAAGCATCACTTTACTGGTCAAGGTACAAAGTCATATACACCTAACTCAGTAGAACGGAATACAAACATACACTATATATTTACTGAATTAAAGAATTCTAAAATTTACCTGAACACAACTTTATAGAGCATGAATCAATTTCTGTGTCATTTCCTTGACAATCTGAACCCCCATGTGCAGGCTCTGGATTGTTACATTCCTGATATCGTGACCTTGATCCACTACCACATGTCGCTGAACATGAATTTCAATCTTGCCATGTACCCCAGTTTCCATTTACTAAATATATACAATGAAATATTAATGTTAAGAAAAACGATTACAATTGAAAAATCACCAGAATTTAAATTGTCTTTATTATCCCAATCATCATAAAGTTTACAAGTTGCCGTCCACATTGAAAATTTGCTATTTATCACGATTTTACCGTTTGTGGACATTACTTTCTCACCCCTTGGATAAAGTAGTCCGTTAGTTTAGGTGAAAAAGATTTTTCTATCTTACCCCGGCTCCATGGTAAGACAAGCTACACGCCGTTTTTCCCGCAAAATTGTTTACCATTGTTGAATTAAATTGTCGATTTATAGTGTCTTGACAATATTTTAAATGTATTTCACAATAAAATACAATAAAATACAATGTATTTTATTTATAAATATGTTATAAATGCTACTACAACAGCGATAAATACCCGTACAAAAAATTATTTGACGTTGGTCAAAGGGAGGTAATTGTTTTTATTTGCGTTAGTTACATAACAAGGGAGAATACTCTATATATTTTCTCAACGTAAACAAATATTGAAAAAAGAGGCAAACATCGTTAAAGGTGCAAGAGTTTGTTATTGTAGATTCTATCACAAGTTTGTTAACTTTATTATTTTGAACCTCTTTAAAGTTGGGCATGCCTTAAAGTTGTAAAATGAAAATCTTGTTTTGTTTTATTTTGCGGTATGTTGGTCCTGTTGATGTGATACGGTTCGCAAATTAATGCACCAAACTACACAAACATTGACACGGGAGAAAGAGGTGAGTAAAAGAGTCAAACACCGTAAAAGGTGCAAGATAGTAAAATCTGTGACACCCTCGGGTAAGATTTAAATCGTATTAGACTCGGACAAGCCTCGTCCGATACGATTTAAATCTTACCCTCGGGTGTCACAGATTTTACTATCTTGCACCTCTCCCGGTGTTAGACCCTATGTGTCCGCGTATATTTTCTAAAGACAGAAAATCGTCAGCACTTTGTCTACACTGGTATCCATTTCGAACGTATAGAACCATACAAATATGGACGGCATATACTATGCTATTGATGTTGCTACATAAGTTGTACACACAAAATAAACGTGACCTGATATTGCAAATGTATTTGTTTTATTACTTTGTATTTTAAGACTCCCAATTTTGTATACTCTTTTGCATATATTCTATTATTCTATAAGACGAACGTCGAGTCTACATTATATATATAAGCTGAATCGACTACGTTAGGACAGTGAGTAAATGCTTACACATATAACTCTAACACATACCTGGGCAGGGAGAACCGCTATTTACAGGTGACGGATTATCACAGGCTCTATATCGTGTCCTTGTTCCTCCATCACACGTCTTTGTACATTGAGTCCAGTCTCCCCACGAACCCCAGACTTCATTTACTAAAAGGAAATAAACATTAACGTAGTCAATATCTGTAAAAACTATTAATGGAGCAAAGTTCTTCGTGGTCTTTCTAGTTAAAGCACAATGTTTATATTTTCAATAAAATATCAAAGATATTTGTTAAATATCGGCTTGGTTTAGTTTGATTTATGGTGTTCAACGCCACTTTCAACAATATTTTAGGCATTTCGTCACGGTAAGCTTTATTGGTGGAGTACTCGGAGAAAACGACCGTCTTGTCGCTGGTCACTGATAAACTTTATCGCATAATGTTGTATCGCGTACACCTCACAATGAACGGGGTTCGAACTCACAACGTCGGTGGTGATAGGCACTGATTGCACAGGTAGTTGTATATCTAACTACCGCACGATCACGACCACGACGGCCCCTGTTGAATATCGGATGTGAATGTATTCCATATAATATTGTAATGTAGCATCCTACATTATAACATTAAAAACATAGATATCAAATTTAATACGCACTAGGCGTTTCTGCAATAATCTCCATTATGTACGCTCAAATTCAAAAGTTTGGAAAACCAAATAAAAACAAATTCTTATGGAGTAAGAACACAATAAGGGCATAAACATGATAGCCAAGAATCGGGGTATGGTCACATATGCCCGACGGAGGAGAAATACTTACATTATTTAGTAACTGTATAATTTCAATTATAAGTATGTCTAATAAACCATGTCAGTGGCGAAACACTGACTACTGGGTAGGTGTTACCAACAAGGAATAATAGTCCACCAGCAGAGGTATCAACCCAGTGATAGTAATAAAAACGTAGCTATCAAGTTTAGGGCGCATGACCTTTATAGGGTACGCTCATTATTTAGACAAAATAATATGCTTAAATTAAAATGAATAAAATGTTGCAAATATCTTTTAAATATCTGTTTTCAATGTATTCCATATAATATAATAACAAATAAACAAAGCGTTGAGCCTTGAAAACTTTCGACGTCATGGGGCCACACCAACGTTTTATTTACATGTAGTTAACATTTAAATTATTCAAACTGTTTCGCAATCCCGTTGTTTTGCTATGTGATATATTAATGTTATATTTATAAAGTTTATAAAATTTACTACATATGAAACTGTATTTATTTAGAAATTTAGTACAGTATTTTCCTTCATGAGACACCCTATGCATGAAATATGACGTAACACATATTTTGACGTCATTGAAGAATGACGTCAAAGGTACGGAAACGGACATCTAGAGATACGAAAAATTAAAATAAAAGAGGCAAATTTATTTAATACAGTTGGATGTTGAATTTAAGAAAAAAGGTTAAATCCGTAATATATCTGTTATTCAGCTATCAGACAGGGTATATAATGTGACATTCCCGGCTTATGATATATATATATATATATATAAACGTCTAGAAGCAAGTGACAACCATACAATATATATGTCCCACTGGAACTCAAAGTTACTAAGGATACTAGGTTAATACTAAATATTATATACGTCTGAAAATTAAACCAAACAGTGTTAGAATTAGATTTTAGAGCTGTCAAATTTTTTCTTCTTCCCTCGACGGGATTTGAACCAAAACCATTGATACAATGCAGTACCATTCGCTTAGCCTTACGTCCAGCGCCCTAGACCACTCGACCACATCCACTCCCTATATATATATATATATATATATATATATATATATATATATATATATATATATATATATATATATATATATATATATATATCTATTTGAAAACGAATTTAAATAAATTGCTATTATGAAATAGATAATGCATTTTCTGTTTTCCGACATATTCGAACGTAACAAGAACGTTAGTTATCATAATAAACAATCTATACAGAGTTACGATGGTGTAATGGTTAGCGTAATCGTATCAAGTGCCGTAGATCTACATGGGTATATCGTGTGTTCGATAGATATCGGGTCAAACCAAAGACTATAAAAGTGATATAAACACATAGCAGTAAAGAATAAAGGCAACATCTAGTTGGCTCGGAGTCGGTATACTGTGCCCAATGGAGCGACATATTCTACGTACATTGTTGTTCTAATGAATTATCACTATTAAAATCCAACTCTGTTGGTCTAGTACAAAGCGGACAGCACCATCTCATAAACAAATGAATGTGGTCTTCCCACGATAGAGCTTAACTAAACGTCGCTTAAAGTTAAACAAGATTCACTCATTTACGTCTTTGAAACGATTCAGTCAAAAAATCGGTATATTGGTATAAAGATAACCACTACTTATTAGGTTCAGAAACGTTTTTTTCAGCTTTATTTAATTTTAGCTGCAAGCTTGCTATAAGAGTTCTTAATTTGTGTTTTATTACTCTTCGTCATTTAATGTTTTTTGGATTTTCATTCATTTGGCTTCAATCCCCACTAATGAGACATAAGTTCCTGAAATCCGCATATGGTGCAATAATGCAGCGTTTGTATGTTCCGAAACTACTGGGTCAATGTCACTGTTGGTGCATGAATTATATAGCTCCATGATAGCATCATCACCCCAGCAACTAGCAATTTTAAGAAATTGTCATCATATTATATTCTATATGAATTAAAGAATTCATTAAATGATTTTGGCCTTATTTTCTTGACATTTTGTGTTTTAATATCCTTAACAATTTGCTACATTTTTGATTTGTTGCATTAAAATACAAACTACCTTATATCCTTCCTTTGTATCTATGTAATGTATATAATGCGTATATGATTTTTACATGATCCACGAGATGGAGATACCTTACTCCTAGTCGTTGTACGAAACAGGTATCACAAAGTTATCAAAGAAAATAACCTACCTTCCATCTCTCAAGTGAGTGGTGATCGCTAGTGTGAGATTTAGGTATCGAAAGTTATCAATAAAAATAAACTACCTTAAATATCTCAAGCTCGTGGCATATGTATCAGAAGGTAAGCCGTGAAAATTAACTTCTTTACATCTCTCCAATGAATGGCATAAGCATAAGATTTGTATCCATGGCAATAAACTACCTTACGTCTCTTCATTGTATAATATCTATATATATATATAGTTTCAGAAGGTTGCCAATGACAATAAGCAATCATATGTCTCGCCAGTGTGAGTTTCACTATTCAGGTAACAAAATGTTGTTAGTGAAAACTTACATCTCTCCAGTGTTTCACATAGGTATCAGAAAGTGAAAATAAGCTACTCAAAATGATGCCGGTGTGTGATTCAGGTAGCGAAATTGTATTCATGAAAATAAGTCACATTGAATCTGTTCATGGTATGACGTAGGTATCAAAGTGCTATCCGTGAAAATAAACTACCTTGCATTACTCATGTGTGTGATATTGGTATAAAAGTAATATTCATGAAAATTAGCTACCTGACAATCCTTTATGACATGCTATAGATATAAATCATGATTTCCCTTAATTCTCTTTATTGGAAAATTATCTATGAAAATAAGCTGCATTATGTCTCCCTAGTCTGTGATATTGGTATGAAAGGGTCATCCATGAAAATATGCTACATGATATTCCTTCATTACATAGTATAAGTATCATAATATTTTCCAAGTAAATATGCTACCTTCCACCTTTTCATTTTCTGATATAGTCATCAAAGCGCTATACATGAAAATAAACTATCCTACAACACCCCCTGCCAGTGTTTCATACATGTACTATCAAAATAAGCTGACTTATATCTAACCAGAATGTGATATTGGTATGGAATGGTTTTTCATGAAAATGAACTACCTTACACCTCTCCAAATTGTGATATAAGTATCAGCGTGTTACCCATTCAAATAAGCTACCTCACATCTACCAAGCATGTGGCTTTGATATCAAAAGGTTGTCCATGAAGACTAATACAACAGATGTAACTTCTACGTCTCTACTCAATATAGTTAGTAAGTGGAAAGTGCATAGCTTGTAGGTGGAAGGTTTTTTTTTTATTCAGGTATACATTTTCTATTTGAAGATGCCACTATTTCAGTTCATTCTCGATGGATCTTTCTAACTGTTCTTCATCTTATGGATAAATACATGCATCATTTACAAATTTTATGTTGTTTTTATCTGTTTTAATTGAAATTTAATCTGACCCATATGAGTGCCGAGTGAGATGGTTGACCATAACTTTTATTCTGCAGAGAATATACAGATGGAAGCCTTTAAATAAACCGAACAACTGGAACAATATTTCTCCCATTATTACGGCGTTTTATCCCGCTGAACAAGTGGTGGAAAAAATATGTTATCCTCTAGAGGATTAAAATGTCTCGTGCCTTTATGTAGATGTCCGCAAAAGGATTTTGAAATAAAGTTCGTGTTGAATAATGGGAGAAACAAATTCTCCTGCAGTTGCCCATGCGGGTTACGATATTTCTCCACTCTCGAGAGATAAATTAAAAATTTCAACCACTCTCCTGACGGCTTGTGGTTAAACTTTTTAATTTAACTCTCTTGAGTGGAGGAATATCGTAACCCATGGGCAACTGAAGGAGAATCTATATATCTCCTTAACTTTGTTTGTGTGTGTATGTATAAGTGAGTATATTTAAATTATCTAAGGAATCAATAAAATCACACATATACATGAAGTAGGATCTGAAATAAATATCATAAGGACCACAAAAGAGCATAACTTTTTATTTTGTATTTCAGATTGTCTAATTTTATTTGACCTCTGGTCAAAATCTACTGCTATTACTAATATGGAAATATTGCATTTCCAACACTATCAATGTGTAGTTGCCATTTCTCTGATATTTCAACAATTCAACGGTCAACTGAGTAATATTTTTTCCTATGAAATCCCCACTACAACAATGTTTGTGGTTACAATTATATGATATCATACAGTGTTTGTAAATATTCGTGTAAAACAAAATTCACACGTTGTTAGATGTAATATGTATCATACCATTCAAATACTAGTTGAGCGAATTTTATCTATTTTTTGTACTTGTGTTATTGTGTCAAATTGCAAAATATAAATTGTATGTTCAGATCTTATTAAATCAAAAGACGTCACTATAGAGATAGTGACTTAATTCTCAACTGTATGACACTTAATTTAATTTAAGCACGTTTTATTGTCATAAAACAACAAAGCGATTCGACACCGGATATACAAGATAAAGATGCCTTCTCTATATTACACATGCCTATACAGAACACAATAAGTGTATATATTACACATGCCTATACAGAACACAATAAGTGTATATATTACACATGCCTATACAGAACACAATAAGTGTATATATTACACATGCCTATACAGAACACAATAAGTGTATATATTACACATGTCTATACAGAACACAATAAGTGTATATATTACACATGCCTATACAGAACACAATAAGTGTATATATTACACATGCCTATACAGAACACAATAAGTGTATATATTACACATGCCTATACAGAACACAATAAGTGTATATATTACACATGCCTATACAGAACACAATAAGTGTATATATTACACATGTCTACACAGAACACAATAAGTGTATATATATATTACATATGCCTATACAGAACACAATAAGTGTATATAGTACACATGCCTATACAGAACACAATAAGTGTATATATTACACATGCCTATACAGAACACAATAAGTGTATATATTACACATGCCTATACAGAACACAATAAGTGTATATATTACACATGCCTATACAGAACACAATAAGTGTATATATTACACATGCCTATACAGAACACAATAAGTGTATATATTACACGTGCCTATACAGAACACAATAAGTGTATATATTACACATGCCTATACAGAACACAATAAGTGTATATATTACACATGCCTATACAGAACACAATAAGTGTATATATTACACGTGCCTATACAGAACACAATAAGTGTATATATTACACATGCCTATACAGAACACAATAAGTGGATATATTACACATGCCTATACAGAACACAATAAGTGTATATATTACACATGCCTATACAGAACACAATAAGTGTATATATTGCACTGCATGTACGAAGAGAGGAAGATTTCTAGCTAGCCCTCTAGCCTTCACTTCTTTATTCACTCCTCAAAATAGCGATAAGTCAATATCACGCTGAGGTCGTCTTTGGCTGAATAACAAAACATATTTCTCATCTTAGCGTTACTCATCTGTAATATGAATTTTTGTTATGATTCTTCAGATGATCGTGTTTACGTAAATGGAATCATTTTGTCTGTGCGTCGGTGATTCTACAATAAAGAAGAAGTCATCAATATTTCCAACTATATTAAATATAATATCAAGAAAATACTTTCACTGTATTGTTGCCAGTATCATTTCTGTTTTGATGTCTACCTGTGCTAAGGTTTATTATATACATTAGATAAAGAAAGCAATTAATCCATTGGCCAATCGTAATGAGAGTCACATGATATAATTTGGACATTTTGTTTCAAAATGTTTTTTTTTTTAATACCGTTACCCGGTGAGTAATTCCTTTATTTACCGGTATGTAGCCACCAGTAAGCCTCTGAACGAACACGTGTTTTAGCACACACACAATACGTAATTACTATAGGCAAACAAAGTAATGTCGGTGTCAAAGATGTGAAACTCTACTAACGTTAACGGTAGCACAAATAGCTAAGGAGGCAACAACGATATGTTTTACATAGCCTATTGGTTACCGGAAGGGACTTTAACTTTGAGACACCTGAAGCATTTATTGAAGTATTGGGGAAAGCTTACGTTGATGCGAGGAAAAAAATCTAACATAAATATACATGTAATAAACAACAACAGATTAAACGAAAACTTAAAATACTTCATTAGCATAAAATTAGAACTTATAATTGATCTCTTCGAAGTGTTTAGTTGCTTAAAAGACACACTATCAAATGACTCTGTTTTATCTCTTCAGCATAAGAAAACTGAGAAGGTATTTTTCTATGTCGTATATGCCGTATTGGTTTGTGCATGAACGATCGTGGGTTAAATTCCAGGAAAAAAACAAAGACTATAAAATGAACATTGCCTACAATTCAGCCAATATCGCGGTAGTAAAGTGTAAATTAAGATCTGTGATTGGTTTGTTTTGTGTTGGGATGATGTCTCCATGGAACAACTGTTGATTCTGTGTATCAGTAGAATCAATATCAAAGTTTAATATCTTATCAATAGATAACGTTTTATCTCCATCATATAGATAGTAACTGGTTATTTCTCTATAGCCTCCAAACATCTAATCACCCACACATCCAACAGTAATCTAAGTCAATAACTAAGCATATTCCAAAACAGTTTCAGAGGAAGATTGTATAGGTGTGTAAGGGGAAACTATCGTTTTCCTATTTTATTGAGTTTTTGTGTGATGAACATGGTATTTAATGCTTTAAATAAATAAGTAACAGATATGTAAAAGTTCCATTTTACCACAATCATTCTACAGACCTGTATTCTGCTGTAATCCATTATATATATGTAAATCTGAGTTGGAGGATCTACAAGACAAGACACATAAACACGTTTTATACTAAAGTGACATAACTGTTATTTATTGGAGACAAGTTACTAAATAGTTATTCTTTCTGGCTGTAACTCAACACCTACCAACATGAAAATCATATGTGTGTTCATCTTGCCCAAAATCTCGAATTGAAAGTTAAACCTCAAGTCACGTCAAAATAATTAAATATATCTATATTTAGCAGTTAATCTATCGTATCAAAGAAACTATCACTCAACTATAGGAAGCACTTTCATCGTCATCATATGATATCAGGTTTTATCATAACATGAAATATTCGTGACATAGATATCAACTGTTTCTATATACCAGCTTCTCCTGCATATGGTGTTTACATCTCGCAATTGATTCGCTATGCAAGGGCCAGTAGCAATTATTCTGATTTCCTGAAACGTCATCTTCATCTGAGAAACAGGCTACTGGACCAGGGCTATTAAAAGATTCCCCTTATTCGATCTCTTAAAAAGTTTATATTCCGATACCAATATCTTGTCGAAATATATTCCGTCTCTGCCGAAAAAATTATAAGCGATGCATTTTCATATAGTGAAAATGTATAAAGATAAAGAAGTCAAAAATGTCAAGAATTTTTTTGTCAATGTGTGACGTAAAAATATTTTTGACATTTACTTCACCGAATATGGTACTGCTTTGACAACTATTTTACCTATTTTGTTCCTGTATTTAAATACTGTTACAGTGACAGCCGGAACCTTTGAACCGTAATGAGAGCGGGAGGTTTGGCGCCTTAAAATCTGATTCAACCCACCATTTCTTTAGAAATGCCTGTACCAAGTCAGGGTCATTACGGTTTTCACAGTTTTCCGGTTGTTGACTGATTTTGTCTGTTTATATAATTATGAGTTTCGACTTTCCCTTTGTAAGATTGTTCGGAGTTCGGTAATTTTGTTATTACCTTTATTTAGTATTGATCTACGTATGCAATATATCTCCCATCATCATTAACACCAATGAATGGTTTTGTGGATCAAAGATACTAGGTATCACAAAACGGTAACAATTGTTCATAGAATTTTCTAACACTACTTCGGGTTTGTATGTTATATTTATTGCTGATTGTATCTTTTAAAATCCATTGACCAGTATATTTTCCCACTCTTTCGACAGTATGGTAATATTGATATAATTTTAAAGTGATGATCTATAGGGTGAGGGTTGACAGAAGAGTGGTTGATTTTGCTATGATTTGGTATATTGTCAACAACAGCTATATGTTCAAATGTATTGGTACATTTCGTTTATCTTGCTCCATAGCGATAATAAACGGAGGAGCAAAAATACCACACCATCAGAACAATTCAAAAATACAATAGATATATCGTAGACAAGGAGGGAAAAGCGACATTTCTAAAAACACATTCATGTGACTTATCACCTTCCTGTCTTGAAAAGTGACTGCTGAACTAGCTCCTTGGGACCATCCCCCCTCCCCTCTTAGGGAAATGATACGTTCGAGTAAGTGTTTTCCAAATGTGGACAAAATGCCTACATTCACATTAATAATACAGAAACACACAGTTATTTTAATTTTGCACTTTTAGCTGTTATTTTGTTTGTTGAATGTATTCAGTACTCACCCAGTGTCTCCAGTTGTGTCATAAATTGCACTTTCTGCTATAAATAGAAATTAAACTTTATAAAGTAAATTATGTTTTAAATTCATTGAATTACGTTATCATTTACACATTTCAAACCTCTAACTTGTATTGTTCTCTGACTACTTGGTATTACTATAACCTCTAACTTGTATTGTTCTCTTACTACTTGGTATTACTATAACTTCTAACTTGTATTGTTCTCTGACTACTTGGTATTACTATAACCTCTAACTTGTATTGTTCTCTGACTACTTGGTATTACTATAACCTCTAACTTGTATTGTACTCCGACTACTTGGTATTACTTTAACTTCTAACTTGTATTGTTCTCTGACTACTTGGTATTACTATAACCTCTAACTTGTATTGTTCTCTGACTACTTGGTATTACTATAACCTCTAACTTGTATTGTTCTCTGACTACTTGGTATTACTATAACCTCTAACTTGTATTGTACTCCAACTACTTGGTATTACTATAACCTCTAACTTGTATTGTTCTCTGACTACTTGGTATTACTATAACCTCTAACTTGTATTGTACTCCGACTACTTGGTATTACTATAACCTCTAACTTGTATTGTTCTCTGACTACTTGGTATTACTATAACCTCTAACTTGTATTGTTCTCTGACTACTTGGTATTACTATAACCTCTAACTTGTATTGTTCTCTGACTACTTGGTATTACTATAACCTCTAACTTGTATTGTACTCCGATTACTTGGTATTACCATAACCTCTAACTTGTATTGTACTCCGACTACTTCGTATTACTATAACCTCTAACTTGTATTGTTCTCTGACTACTTGGTATTACTATAACCTCTAACTTGTATTGTTCTCTGACTACTTGGTATTACTATAACCTCTAACTTGTATTGTACTCCGACTACTTGGTATTACTATAACCTCTAACTTGTATTGTTCTCTGACTACTTGGTATTACTATAACCTCTAACTTGTATTGTTCTCTGACTACTTGGTATTACTATAACCTCTAACTTGTATTGTACTCCGACTACTTGGTATTACTATAACCTCTAACTTGTATTGTACTCCGACTACTTGGTATTACTATAACCTCTAACTTGTATTGTTCTCTGACTACTTGGTATTACTATAACATCTAACTTGTATTGTTCTCTGACTACTTGGTATTACTATAACCTCTAACTTGTATTGTACTCCGACTACTTGGTATTACTATAACCTCTAACTTGTATTGTTCTCTGACTACTTGGTATTACTATAACCTCTAACTTGTATTGTTCTCTGACTACTTGGTATTACTATAACCTCTAACTTGTATTGTTCTCTGACTACTTGGTATTACTATAACCTCTAACTTGTATTGTACTCCGACTACTTGGTATTACTATAACCTCTAACTTGTATTGTACTCCGACTACTTGGTATTACTATAACCTCTAACTTGTATTGTTCTCTGACTACTTGGTATTACTATAACCTCTAACTTGTATTGTTCTCTGACTACTTGGTATTACTATAACCTCTAACTTGTATTGTACTCCGACTACTTGGTATTACTATAACCTCTAACTTGTATTGTTCTCTGACTACTTGGTATTACTATAACCTCTAACTTGTTTTGTTCTCTGACTACTTGGTATTACTATAACCTCTAACTTGTATTGTACTCCGACTACTTGGTATTACTATAACCTCTAACTTGTATTGTTCTCTGACTACTTGTTATTACTATAACCTCTAACTTGTATTGTACTCCGAATACTTGGTATTACTATAACCTCTAACTTGTATTGTTCTCTGACTACTTGGTATTACTATAACCTCTAACTTGTATTGTACTCCGACTACTTGGTATTACTATAACCTCTAACTTGTATTGTTCTCTGACTTCTTGGTATTACTATAACCTCTAACTTGTATTGTTCTCTGACTACTTGGTATTACTATAACCTCTAACTTGTATTGTACTCCGACTGCTTGGTATTACTATAACCTCTAACTTGTATTGTTCTCTGACTACTTGGTATTACTATAACCTCTAACTTGTATTGTTCTCCGACTACTTGGTATTACTATAACCTCTAACTTGTATTGTTCTCTGACTACTTGGTATTACTATAACCTCTAACTTGTATTGTTCTCTGACTACTTGGTATTACTATAACCTCTAACTTGTATTGTACTCCGACTGCTTGGTATTACTATAACCTCTAACTTGTATTGTTCTCTGACTACTTGGTATTACTATAACCTCTAACTTGTATTGTTCTCCGACTACTTGGTATTACTATAACCTCTAACTTGTATTGTTCTCTGACTACTTGGTATTACTATAACCTCTAACTTGTATTGTTCTCTGACTACTTGGTATTACTATTCTCATTCTTCATAAAACACAATGGTGGGGTAATCGTCAGCGTGCGCGTCTCTAGTGCGGTATATCGTGTGTTCGAAACACGATCGGGTCAAACCAAAGACTATTTAATTGGTATATTTTGCTTCTCTGCAAATCACGCATCAATAAGGAGAAAGACCAAAGACTGGTTGGCTCAGAATAAGAATAATGTGTTAGAGTGGAGAATTATGCCTACCCGCGAACTGTTGCTTCAGTAAACTAGCATTAAGTCCAACAAAGCGGACATCAATCTCATCTCATCGAATATGTAACTTGTTCTTGTCATGATATATCTGTAAGCATTTCCCATTGGCGCTAAGCAACACTCACATACTCACTCACTCTCTTCTTCATAATCATATCATAATTTTATTACTATGAGTCAGTCAAAACACGGTAATCATTGTCGTAGAGTTTGTTGGTAAATCAGCCACGATTCCGTTGAAATAATTTTTCCGTTTTCTTCTCCATTTTCCGACATAATTATTTCTGATAAGACATGCTTTCCATATGAACTTAATATTTTCTGTCTCCTTATATGCATTTGGGAAATAACTTTGCCGGTACGCCATTAATGTGACAAATATTGCCTACCCTGCCGGACAACCTTAACTCAACATTGGTGTGTATGCGGTTCGTGATATTTGATGTTTTGACTCATGGTTTTTCATATGTTTTTGATTTGTTTTTATTTTTGTCTTGATTTGTTTTATTTTTTTGTATGGGTTTTTTTCCGCGTTGTCTTGTTTTTTTTTTTTTTTATTTTGCTTTCTTTTCTTTTATCAGACTTACTTTAATATCTGTACGGAATTAAGCATTTTTGTCCTATAAATAAAAAGGAAAACATGCACACGTGTCTCAAATTTTCCATGCATGTTCTTCAATATGCATAACACTACAGATAACATATGTATTGTTTATGTAGTAATTGTTGATTTTGAATGCATACACATATATTTGAGTCAGATATGATGAATAAAATATTGAGTTGAGTGTTGAAATGAACTATTAAAACAGAGAGAGTTAAACAGTGATACTCTCATATAATGTGACATTACATGTTCATCGTAGTCGACTTATATCGTAAAGCTTACAAATACATGTACTACTACTTTCCCCTTTATGATATATTAACTAACTGACCAATCCGAGCTGATAGCGTATACTGAAGCAGTCATTCTAAACGAAAAAAAGACCAGTTCGCTTTGTTGTAGCTTGTAGATTTTTTTTAATGTAATGCCATACAAAATATTCTTGGTAATTGAAGTTTAATATTTATTTATTTAATAAGGATTATCTTTAGCCCAAATTTGGTTGGATTTATTTGTATTTTAGTCTTTTATGGAAGTCTTGAAGGATGATAAATAAATACTGAATTTATGGGTATGACGTTGTTATTTGTAGAGTAGGGGATATCACAGAGCATGCCTTTTCACTGTAAGATTATAAACATCCCATGATATTCTTACAGAACTCAGAAGAATCGTGTACCTTTCAGAAAATTGCATAGAAGTCTTGTTGTACATGTATTTTTGCTTCCAATTCACGTTATGACCCAGAATATGACCAGCCCCGGATTTTTAACATGAGTAACCGTCCTTGTTTTGTCAATTCACTCATGTATCTATTTAGATCTATGCATATTCAATCTATTTAGATCTATGCATATTCAATCTATTTAGATCTATGCATATGCATACCTGATTTTCTAAGTCTATATCGCTTCAGAACATAAATAGATAAAATAAGTAATCCTACAACCACAGCTGTTGATCCATTGCCAGCTCCAATACCAATTGTTACCGAACTGTTGTCATCCTCGGATCCTACTGTAAGTAAGGAGGTTCATCATGAAATATAATATCGTTGTCGTATGTTAATTTATGTAGAATGGCCGATGTTGTTACGATCGTATGTTAAGTAGTTTGTATCTACCTATTCAATGGCTGCCCATCAGCGAGTCCATGCGGTCCATTCAGTGACCCCGTGAATATTTATATGGTGAATGATATGTAATTATAAGATTATATGTGACCCCACCACAGAAACTAGATATTAGTAAAATGTTCAAATGGTATTGACACACAGCAAAGATTTGCAGGTTTAACTGTATCATTGCAATGCATTACATACAGTTTAATATGTACAGGCGCCGATATATTTGAAAATATACAATTCCCTCACGAATAATCCACTGTCGTAAGCAATATGAAAAGCGAAAGAACGAAAAATTTATTGAAAGTGAATCTTTCGAATGCACAAGCGAGGGACAATACAATACAGGTGCGCCATATTGGCGTTCGCATAGAACTATAATTGCTAAGTCATATCCACTTGATATACAGGCATATTGTATTATCTTCATTTTCCGTGTACATGTACAAAAATAAACTACATATTTAGGGAGACAATATACAGATCATACCTGTTGCAAAATATCTTTCTTTTTAAATAATTAGCGATATCAGGAATATATTGAATAAAACATCAATTTACGAGGGCAAAAATACAATTTGGAATCCATTTTCTTTCTTTGATATCAAAATAATTATCAGATTTTTTAAATGTTGGTATGCACAACGGCCCTGAATAAATACATGACATCTCTTTTGAATAATGCCCATAGCTTGACCGATAATCCGCATGTGCGAATTAAATATATCCGTAGTTTAATTATTAATTTGTTTGCATAGCCAATGGAGGACGTCATATTATAATTTTGCATTCTGTATTCATTTAACCTTTTAAATATGAATTAAAACACAAACTGATAAAATAAATATGTTTTCACTTTCTAGCTATATGTATTATTATTCACATTGTTTCACTCTCAGAAGTAAGCATCACTTTACTGGTCAAGGTACAAAGTCATATACACCTAACTCAGTAGAACGGAATACAAACATACACTATATATTTACTGAATTAAAGAATTCTAAAATTTACCTGAACACAACTTTATAGAGCATGAATCAATTTCTGTGTCATTTCCTTGACAATCTGAACCCCCATGTGCAGGCTCTGGATTGTTACATTCCTGATATCGTGACCTTGATCCACTACCACATGTCGCTGAACATGAATTTCAATCTTGCCATGTACCCCAGTTTCCATTTACTAAATATATACAATGAAATATTAATGTTAAGAAAAACGATTACAATTGAAAAATCACCAGAATTTAAATTGTCTTTATTATCCCAATCATCATTAAGTTTACAAGTTGCCGTCCACATTGAAAATTTGCTATTTATCACGATTTTACCGTTTGTGGACATTACTTTCTCACCCCTTGGATAAAGTAGTCCGTTAGTTTAGGTGAAAAAGATTTTTCTATCTTACCCCGGCTCCAGGGTAAGACAAGCTACACGCCGTTTTTCCCGCAAAATTGTTTACCATTGTTGAATTAAATTGTCGATTTATAGTGTCTTGACAATATTTTAAATGTATTTCACAATAAAATACAATAAAATACAATGTATTTTATTTATAAATATGTTATAAATGCTACTACAACAGCGATAAATACCTGTACAAAAAATTATTTGACGTTGGTCAAAGGGAGGTAATTGTTTTTATTTGCGTTTGTTACATAACAAGGGAGAATACTCTATATATTTTCTCAACGTAAACAAATATTGAAAAAAGAGGCAAACATCGTTAAAGGTGCAAGAGTTTGTTATTGTAGATTCTATCACAAGTTTGTTAACTTTATTATTTTGAACCTCTTTAAAGTTGGGCATGCCTTAAAGTTGTAAAAAGAAAATCTTGTTTTGTTTTATTTTGCGGTATGTTGGTCCTGTTGGTGTGATACCGTTCGCAAATTAATGCACCAAACTACACAAACATTGACACGGTAGAAAGAGGTGAGTAAAAGAGTCAAACACCGTAAAAGGTGCAAGATAGTAAAATCTGTGACACCCTCGGGTAAGATTTAAATCGTATTAGACTCGGACAAGCCTCGTCCGATACGATTTAAATCTTACCCTCGGGTGTCACAGATTTTACTATCTTGCACCTCTCCCGGTGTTAGACCCTATGTGTCCGCATATATTTTCTAAAGACAGAAAATCGTCAGCACTTTGTCTACACTGGTATCCATTTCGAACGTATAGAACCATACAAATATGGACGGCATATACTATGCTATTGATGTTGCTACATAAGTTGTACACACAAAATAAACGTGACCTGATATTACAAATGTATTTGTTTTATTACTTTGTATTTTAAGACTCCCAATTTTGTATACTCTTTTGCATATATTCTATTATTCTATAAGACGAACGTCGAGTCTACATTATATATATAAGCTGAATCGACTACGTTAGGACAGTGAGTAAATGCTTACACATATAACTCTAACACATACCTGGGCAGGGAGAACCGCTATTTACAGGTGACGGATTATCACAGGCTCTATATCGTGTCCTTGTTCCTCAATCACACGTCTTTGTACATTGAATCCAGTCTCCCCACGAACCCCAGACTTCATTTACTAAAAGGAAATAAACATTAACGTTGTCAATATCTGTAAAAACTATTAATGGAGCAAAGTTCTTCATGGTCTTTCTAGTTAAAGCACAATGTTTATATTTTCGATAAAATATCAAAGATATTTGTTAAATATCGGCTTGGTTTAGTTTGATTTATGGTGTTCAACGCCACTTTCAACAATATTTTAGGCATGTCGTCACGGTAAGTTTTATTGGTGGAGTACTCGGAGAAAACGACCGTCTTGTCGCTGTTCACTGATAAACTTTATCGCATAATGTTGTATCGCGTACACCTCACAATGAACGGGGTTCGAACTCACAACGTCGGTGGTGATAGGCACTGATTGCACAGGTAGTTGTATATCTAACTACCGCACGATCACGACCACGACGGCCCCTGTTGAATATCGGATGTGAATGTATTCCATATAATATTGTAATGTAGCATCCTACATTATAACATTAAAAACATAGATATCAAATTTAATACGCACTAGGCGTTTCTGCAATAATCTCCATTATGTACGCTCAAATTCAAAAGTTTGGAAAACCAAATAAAAACAAATTCTTATGGAGTAAGAACACAATAAGGGCATACACATGATAGCCAAGAATCGGGGTATGGTCACATATGCCCGAGGGAGGAGAACAATAGTCTTAGCAATACTTACATTATTTAGTAACTGTATAATTTCAATTATAAGTATATCTAATAAACCATGTCAGTGGCGAAACACTGACTACTGGGTAGGTGTTACCAACAAGGAATAATAGTCCACCAGCAGAGGTATCAACCCAGTGATAGTAATAAAAACGTAGCTATCAAGTTTAGGGCGCATGACCTTTATAGGGTACGCTCATTATTTAGACAAAATAATATGCTTAAATTAAAATGAATAAAATGTTGCAAATATCTTTTAAATATCTGTTTTCAATGTATTCCATATAATATAATAACAAATAAACAAAGCATTGAGCCTTGAAAACTTTCGACGTCATGGGGCCACACCAAGGTTTTATTTGCATGTAGTTAACATTTAAATTATTCAAACTGTTTCGCAATCCCGTTGTTTTGCTATGTGATATATTAATGTTATATTTATAAAGTTTATAAAATTTACTACATATGAAACTGTATTTATTTAGAAATTTAGTACAGTATTTTCCTTCATGAGACACCCTATGCATGAAATATGACGTAACACATATTTTGACGTCATTGAAGAATGACGTCAAAGGTACGGAAACGGACATCTAGAGATACGAAAAATTTAAATAAAAGAGGCAAATTTATTTAATACAGTTGGATGTTGAATTAAAAAAAAAAGGTTAAATCCGTAATATATCTGTTATTCAGCTATCAGACAGGGTATATAATGTGACATTCCCGGCTTATGATATATATATATATATATAAACGTCTAGAAGCAAGTGACAACCATACAATATATATGTCCCACTGGAACTCAAAGTTACTAAGGATACTAGGTTAATACTAAATATTATATACGTCTGAAAATTAAACCAAACAGTGTTAGAATTAGATTTTAGAGCTGTCAAATTTTTTCTTCTTCCCTCGACGGGATTTGAACCAAAACCATTGATACAATGCAGTACCATTCGCTTAGCCTTACGTCCAGCGCCCTAGACCACTCGACCACATCCACTCCCTATATATATATATATATATATATATATATTTGAAAACGAATTTAAATAAATTGCTATTATGAAATAGATAATGCATTTTCTGTTTTCCGACATATTCGAACGTACCAAGAAGATTAGTTATCATAATAAACAAGCAATAGAGAGTTACGATGGTGTAATGGTTAGCGTAATCGTATCAAGTGCCGTAGATCTACATGGGTATATCGTGTGTTCGATAGATATCGGGTCAAACCAAAGACTATAAAAGTGATATAAACACATAGCAGTAAAGAATAAAGGCAACATCTAGTTGGCTCGGAGTCGGTATACTGTGCCCATTGGAGCGACATAGTCTACGTACATTGTTGTTCTAATGAATTATCACTATTAAAATCCAACTCTGTTGGTCTAGTACAAAGCGGACAGCACCATCTCATAAACAAATGAATGTGGTCTTCCCACGATAGAGCTTAACTAAACGTCGCTTAAAGTTAAACAAGATTCACTCATTTACGTCTTTGAAACGATTCAGTCAAAAAATCGGTATATTGGTATAAAAATAACAACTACTTATTAGGTTCAGAAACGTTTTTTTTAGCTTTATTTAATTTTAGCTGCAAGCTTGCTATAAGAGTTCTTAATTTGTGTTTTATTACTCTTCGTCATTTAATGTTTTTTGGATTTTCATTCATTTGGCTTCAATCCCCACTAATGAGACATAAGTTCCTGAAATCCGCATATGGTGCAATAATGCAGCGTTTGTATGTTCCGAAACTACTGGGTCAATGTCACTTTTGGTGCATGAACTATATAGCTCCATGATAGCATCATCACCCCAGCAACTAGCAATTTTAAGAAATTGTCATCATATTATATTCTATATGAATTAAAAAATTCATTAAATGATTTTGGCCTTATTTTCTTGACATTTTGTGTTTTAATATCCTTAACAATTTGCTACATTTTTGATTTGTTGCATTAAAATACAAACTACCTTATATCCTTCCATTGTATCTATGTAATGTATATAATGCGTATATGATTTTTACATGATCCACGAGATGGAGATACCTTACTCCTAGTCGTTGTACGAAACAGGTATCACAAAGTTATCAAAGAAAATAACCTACCTTCCATCTCTCAAGTGAGTGGTGATCACTAGTGTGAGATTTAGGTATCGAAAGTTATCAATAAAAATAAACTACTTTAAATATCTCAAGCTCGTGGCATATGTATCAGAAGGTAAGCCGTGAAAATTGACTTCTTTACATCTCTCCAATGAATGGCATAAGCATAAGATTTGTATCCATGGCAATAAACTACCTTACGTCTCTTCATTGTATAATATCTATATATATATATAGTTTCAGAAGGTTGCCAATGACAATAAGCAATCATATGTCTCGCCAGTGTGAGTTTCACTATTCAGGTAACAAAATGTTGTTAGTGAAAACTTACATCTCTCCAGTGTTTCACATAGGTATCAGAAAGTGAAAATAAGCTACTCAAAATGATGCCGGTGTGTGATTCAGGTAGCGAAATTGTATTCATGAAAATAAATCACATTGAATCTGTTCATGGTATGACGTAGGTATCAAAGTGTTATCCGTGAAAATAAACTACCTTGCATTACTCATGTGTGTGATATTGGTATAAAAGTAATATTCATGAAAATTAGCTACCTGACAATCCTTTATGACATGCTATAGATATAAATCATGATTTCCCTTAATTCTCTTTATTGGAAAATTATCTATGAAAATAAGCTGCATTATGTCTCCCTAGTCTGTGATATTGGTATGAAAGGGTCATCCATGAAAATATGCTACATGATATTCCTTCATTACATGGTATAAGTATCATAATATTTTCCAAGTAAATATGCTACCTTCCACCTTTTCATTTTCTGATATAGTCATCAAAGCGCTATACATGAAAATAAACTATCCTACAACACCCCCTGGCAGTGTTTCATACATGTACCATCAAAATAAGCTGACTTATATCTCACCAGAATGTGATATTGGTATGGAACGGTTATTCATGAAAATGAACTATCTTACACCTCTCCAAATTGTGATATAAGTATCAAATTGTTTTCCATTAGAATAAGCTACCTTACATCTACCAAGCATGTGGCATTGATATCAGAAGGTTGTCCATGAAAACGAAGACAACATATGTAATATCTACGTCTCTACTCAATATAGTTAGTAAGTGGAAAGTGCATAGCTTGTAGGTGGAAGTTTTTTTTTATTCAGGTATACCTTTCCTATTTGAAGATTTAACCATTTCAGTTCATTCTCGATGGATCTTTCTAACTGTTTTTCATCTTATGGATAAATACATACATCATTTACAAATTTTATGTTGTTTTCATCTGTTTGAATTGAAATTTAATCTGACCCATATGAGTGCCGAGTGATTTGTGAGATGGTTGATCATAACTTTTATTCTGCAGAGAATATAGACAGATGGAAGCTTTTAAATAAACAGAACAACTGGGACAGTATAGCTCCTTAACCTTGTGTGTGTGTGTATGTGTAAGTGTGCATATTTAAATTGTCTAAAGAATCAATAAAACTACACATATACATGAAGTAGGATCTGAAATAAATATCATAAGGACCACAAAAGAGCATAACTTTTCCTGTTGTATTTCAGATTGTCTAATTTTTATTGATCTGGGGTCAACATCTACTACTATTACTAATATCGAAAAAAGATTTGCATTTCCAAAACTATCAATGTGTAGTTGTCTTTTCTCTGATATTTCAACAAATATAGTCAACGGAGTAATATTTGTTTCTATAAAATCCGCACTACAATAACGTTCGTGGTTACAATTATATAATATTATACTGTGTTTGTAAATATTCGTGCAAAACAAAATTCACACGTTGCTGGATGTAATATGTAGCATGCCATTCAAATACTAGTTGAGCGAATTTTATCTATTTTTTCCACTTGTGTTATTGTGTCAAATTGCAAAATATAAATTGTATGTTCAGATCTTGTTAAATCAAAAGACTTCACTATAGAGATAGTGACTTATTTCTCAACAGTATTACACACAATTTAATTTAAATATGTTTTATTGTCATAAAACAACAAAACGATTCGACACCGGTTATACAAGATAAAGATGCCTTCTCTAAATTACACATCCCTATACAGAACACAATAAGTGTATATATTGCACTGCATGTAAGAAGAGAGGAAGATTTCTAGCTAGCCCTCTAGCCTTCACTTCTTTATTCACTCCTCAAAATAGCGATCAGTCAATATCACTATGAGGTAGTCTTTGGCTGAATAACAAAACAGATTTTTCCTCTTAGCGTTACTCGTCTGTAATATGATTTTTTTTTATGATTCTTCAGATATTCGTGTTTGCGTAAATGACATCATTTTGTCTGCGCGTCGGTGATTCTACAATAAAGAAGAAGTAATCAATATTTTCAACTACATTTTTATGTATATTAAGTATAATATGAAGAAAATACTTTCATTGTATTGTTGCCAGTATCATTTCTGTTTTGATGTCCAACTGTGCTAAGGTTTATTATATATATTAGATAAAGAAAACAACCAATCCATTGGCCAATTGTAATGAGAGTCACATGATCTAATTTGGACATTTTGTTTCAAAAAATAACAAATTTTTAATACTGTTGCCCGGTGAATAATTATTTTATTTACCGGTAAGTAACCACCAGCAAGGCTCTGAGCGAACACGTGTTATATCACACACACAATGCGTAATTACTATAGGCAAACAAAGTAATGGTGGCGTCCAAGATTTGAAACTCCACTAATGTTAACGGTAACACACATATGCGAAGGAGGCGACAACGATAAGTTTTACATAACCTATTGGTTACCGGAAGGGTTTTAATTTTGAGACACATGAAGCATTTATTGAAGTATTAGGGAAAGCTTACGTTGATGCGAGGAAACATTATAGCATAAATATACATGTAATAAACAAAAACAGATTAAACGGAAAACTTAAAATACTTCATTAGCATAAAATTAGAACTTATAATTGATCTCTTCGAAGTGTTTAGTTGCTTAAAAGACACACCATAAAATGTTTTATCTCTTCAGCTAAGAAAACTGAAAAGGTATTTTTTCTATATATCGTATATCAATTTTCCAAGAAAATGCGAATAATAAATAAAAGTCAGGAGAAAATACAAGATAAACCCGTTATGTTGTATTGGTTTGTGCATGGACGATCGTAGGTTAAATTCCGGGCTAAAAACAAAGACTATAAAATTGACATTGGTTACAATTCAGCCAATATCGCGGTAGTAAAGTGTAAATTAAGATATGTGATTGGTTTGTTATGTGTCGGGATGATGTCTCCATGGAACAACTGTTGATTCTGTGTATCAGTAGAATCAATAGCAAACCTTAATATCTTATCAATAGGTAACGTTTTGTCGCCATGATATAGATAGTAACTGGTTATTTCTCTATAGCCTCCAAGCATCTAATCACCCACACATCCAACAGTAATCTAAGTCAATAACTAAGCATATTCCAAAACAGTTTCAGAGGAAGATTGTATAGGTTTGTAAGGGAAAATTATCGTTTTCCTATTTTAATGAGTTTTTGTGTGATCAACATGGTATTTAATGCTTTAAATAAATAAGTAACAGATATGTAAAAGTTCCATTTGACCACAATCATTCTACAGACCTGTATTCTGTTGTAATCCACTATATATATGTGAATCTGTGTTGGAGGATCTACAAGACAAGACACATAAACACTTTTATACTAAAGTGACATAACTGTTATTTATTGGAGACAAGTTACTAAATAGTTATTTGTTTTGGCTGTAACTCAATACCTACCAACATGAAAATCCTATTTGTGTTCATCTTCCCCAAAATCTCGAATTGGAAGTTAAACCTCAAGTCACGTCAAAATAATCAAATATATCTATGTTTAGCAGTTAATATATCATATCAAAGAAACTACCACTCAACTATAGGAAACACTTTCATCGTCATCATATGATATCAGGTTTTATCATAACATGAACTATCCTACTATTTATATTGTGGCATAGATATCAACTGTTTCTATAACTTAGTATTGATCTACGTATACAATATGTCTCCCATCATCATTAACACCAATGAATGGTTTTGTGAATCAAAGATACTAGGTATCACAAAGCGGTAACAATTGTTCATAGAACTTTCTAACACTACTTCGGGTTTGTATATTATATTTATTTCTGATTGTATCTTTTAAAATCCATTGACCAGTATATTTTCCCATTCTTTCGACAGTATGATAATATTGATATAATTTTAAAGTGATGATCTACAGGGTGGGGGTTGACAGAAGAGTGGTTGGTTTTACTATGATTGGGTATATTGTCGACAACAGTTATATGTTCAAAAGTATTGGTACATTTCGTTTATCTTGCTCCATAACGATAATAAACGGAGGAGCAAAAATACCACACCATCAGAACAATTCCAAAATACAATAGATATATCGTAGACAAGGAGGCAAAAGCGACATTTCTAAAAACACCTTCATGTGACTTATCACCTTCCTGCCTTGAAAAGTGGCTGCTGCTGACCAACCCCACTCCCCTCTTAGGGAAATGATGCGTTCTTGTAAGTGTTTTCCAAATGTGAGTAAAATGCCTACATTCACATTAATGATATAGAAACACACAGTTATTTTAATTTTGCACTTTTAGCTGTTATTTTGTTTGTTGAATGCATTCTGTACTCACTCAGTGTCTCCAGTTGTTTCATAAATTGCACTTTCTGCTATAAATAGAAATTAAGCTTTATAAAGTAAATTATGTTTTAAATTCATTGAATTACGGTTATCATTTACACATTTCAAACCTCTAACTTGTATTGTTCTCTGACTACTTGGTATTACTATAACCTCTAACTTGTATTGTTCTCCGACTACTTGGTATTATTATTCTCACTTCTTCATAAAAAAACAATGGTGGGGTAATGGTCAGCGTGCACGTCTCGAGTGTGGTATATCGTGTGTTCGAAACCCGGTCCGGTCAAACCAAAGACTATTTAATTGGTATATATTGCTTCTCTGCAAATCATGCATCACTAAGGAGAAAGACCAAGGACTGGTTGGCTCAGAATAAAAATAATGTGTTAGAGTGGAGAGATATGCTTACTAGAGGACCTTTGTTTCAGTATACTAGCACTAAGTCCAACAAAGCGGACATCATTATCATCTCATCGAATATGTAACTTGTTCTTGTCATGATATAGCTGTAAATATTTCCCAGTGACGTTAAACAACACTCACACACTCACTCTCTTCTTCAGATTCATATCTAAATTTTATGAGTTATTATGAGTCAGTCAAAACACAGTTATCATTGTCATAGATTTTGTTGGTAAATCAGCCACGATTCCGTTGAAATATTTTTTTCTGTTTTCTTCTCCATTTTCCGACATGATTATTTCTGATAAGATACGGACTGAAGCATAGTGTTTCAACTATTTGTAGACATGCATTCAAAATGAACTTAATATTTGCTCTTTCCTTATATGCATTTGGGATATAACTTTACCGGGATGCCATTAATGTGCCAAATATTGCCTACCCTGTCGGAGAACCTTAACTCAACATTGGTTTGTATGCGGTTCGTGATATTTGATGTTTTGACTTATGGTTTTTCATATGTTTTTGATTTGTTTTCATCTTTGTCTTGTTTTTGTTTTTGTCTTTGTTTTTGCTTTCGCTTCGTCTTGTTTTTTTTTTATTATTTTGCCTACTTTTTTCTTTATCAGATTTTCACTTTAATATATGTACGGAATTAAGCATTTTTGTCCTATAAATAAAAGAGAAAACATGCACACATGTCTCAAATCTTCCATGCATGTTCTTCAATGTGCATAACATTACAAATAACATATGTACTGTTTATGTAATAATTGTTGATTTTGAATGCATACACATATATTTGAGTCAGATATGATAAATAAAATATTGAGTTGAGTGTTGAAATGAACTTGTAAAACAGATAGAGTTAAACAGTGATAATCTCATATAATGTGACATTACATGTTCATCGTAGTCGACTTATATGGTAAAGCTTACATATACATGTACTAGTACTTTCCCCTTATGATATATTAACTAAATGACTAATCCGAGCTTATAGCATATACTGAAACAGTCATTTTAAACGAAAAAGAACCAGTTCGCTTTATTGTAGTTTGGATTTTTTATAAATGTAATGGCATAAATATTCTTGGTAATTGAAGGTCAATATGCATTTATTTAGTAAGAATTATCTTAAGCCCAAATGTTAAACATCCCATGATATTCTTACAGAACGCAGAATAATCGTGTACCTTTCAGAAATTTGCATAGAAGTCTTGTTGTACATGTATTTTTGCTTCCAATTCTCCGATATCACCCAGAATATGACCACCCCGGATTTTTAGCATGAGTAATCGTCCTTGTTTCGTCAGTTCCCTCATGTATCTATTTAGATCTATGCATATTCAATCTATTTAGATCTATGCATTTTCATTCTATTTAGATCTATGCATTTTCATTCTATTTAGATCTACGCATATTCAATTTATTTAGATCTTTGCATATTCAATCTATTTAGATCTATGCATATTCAATATATTTAAATCTATGCATATTCAATCTATTTAGATCTATGCTTATTCAATCTATTTAGATCTATGCATATTCAATCTATTTAAATCTATGCATATTCAATCTATTTAAATCTATGCTTATTCAATCTATTTAAATCTATGCATATTCAATCTATTTAAATCTATGCTTATTCAATCTATTTAAATCTATGCATATTCAATCTATTTAGATCTATGCTTATTCATACCTGGTTTTCTAAGTCTATTTCGCTTCAGAATATAAATAAATACAATAATTAATCCTATAACTACAGCTGTTGATCCAATGCCAGCTCCAATGTCAATTGTTGCCGAACTGTGGTCATCCTCGGATCCTACTGTAAAAAGGGAGGTTCATCATGAAATATAATATCGTTGTCGTATGTTATTTTGTGTAGAGCGGCCGATGTTGTTGCGAGCGTATATGTTAGTTAGATTTTTATTTACCTATGCAAAAGGTGCCCATCAGCGAAATAAATTACTGCCCCTAGAGAGATTTACTTGACAGATATGGTATATTCGGTCCATTCAGTGACCCCGTGAATATTTATATGGTGAATGATATGTAATTATCTGTGACCCCACCACAGAAACTAGATATTAGTAAAATGTTGAAATGGTATTGAAATCATTCTAGCTTTGTTTCTGTAAAATGTCACTTTTACACACAGCAAAGATCTGCATGTTTAACTGAATCATTACAATGTATTGAATACAGTGTAATATGAACAGGCGCCGACATGTTTGAATATATACAATTCCCTCACGAATAATCCACTGTCGTAAGCAGTATGAAAAGCGAAAGAACGAAACATGAATTGAAAGTGAATCTTTAAAATGCACAAGCGAGAGACAATATATGTGCGCCATATTGGCGTTCGCATAGAACTATAATTCACATCCACTTGATATATAGGCATATTGTATTATCTTCATTTTCCGTGTACATGTACAAAAATAAACTACATATTTAGAGAGAAAATATACAGATAATACATGTTGCAAAATGTCTTTCTTTTTAAATAATTAGCGATATCAGAAATATATTGAATACAACATCAATTTACGAGGACAACAATACAAATTGGAATGTATTTGCTTTCTTTGATATCAAAATAATTATTAGATTTTTTTAATGTTTGTATGCACAACGGCCCTGAACAAATACATCACATCACTTTTGAATGATGCCCATAGCTTGACCGATAATCCGCATGTGCGAATTAAAATATATCCGTAGTTTAATTATTATATTGTTTATATAGCCAACGGAGGACGTCATATTATAATTTTGTATTCTGTATTCATTTAATCTTAGAAATATGAATTAAAACACAAACTGATAAAATAAATATATTTTCACTTTCTGGATATATGTATTATTATTCACATTGTTTCACTCTCACAAGTAAGCACCACTCTACTGGTCAAGGTGCAGAGTCATCTACACTTAGCTCAGTAGAACGGAATGCAAACATACACTATATATTTAGTGAATTAAACTATTCTCAAATTTACCTGGACACAACTTTATAGAGCATGAATCAATTTCTGTGTCATTTCCTTGACAGCTTGAACCCCCATGTGCAGGCTCTGGATTGTTACATTCCTGATATCGTGACATTGATCCACTACCACATGTCACTGAACATGAATTCCAATCTTGCCATGTACCCCAGTGTCCATTTACTAATTACATAAAATGAAATATAATTGTCTTTATCATCGCAATCATCATAAAGTTTACAAGTTGCCGTTCACATTGAAAATTTGCTATTGATCACGATTTTACCGCATTTTTGTCGAAACTGTTATCCATTTCGAACGTATAGAACCATACAGATATGGAGGGCATATAGTATGATATTGCTGTTGCTACATAAGTTGCATACACAAAATAAACGTGATCTGATATTACAAATGTATTCGTTTTATTACCTTGTAAAGACTCCCCATTTTGAATAATCTTTTGCATATATTTTATTATTCTATAAGACGACCTTAGAGTCTACATTGTATACATAAGCTGAATTGACTACGCTAGGACAGTAGTGAGTAAATGCTTACACATATAACTCTAACACATACCTGGACATGAGATGGCTGTAGAGCATGAACCAGTTTCAATGTCCAATCCTAGGCAAGGAGACCCGCCATTTACAGGTGACGGATTATCACAGGCTCTATGTCGTGTCCTTGTTCCTCCAACACACGTCTTTGTACAAGGAGTCCAGCTTCCCCAGAAACTCCAGTTTCCATTTACTAATAGAAAAATGATAGGCGTTGTTGATGAAGGTTGACATTATGATTTTTCTAGCTTAAGTACAGCATATTTCAATAAAATATCAAATATATCTGTTGATTTTCTATGTTGTTGCCGTATTGCACACACTATCAAAGAATGTTATACTACAATTATTCCTGTTTATCAAAGCAGTTAGTTATTTTGATGGACATGATGAATAGTGTAGCATCAGTTTTTGCTATCAAGTATGGTATTCAATTTCATAAAATATGCAATTACTTGTTCCTTTTGCTTTGTTGATAGATTAGTCAAAGTATAGAGCATAATCGTCTGACAATTTAACCCAGCAGTGATAGAATTAGATTTGTGAGCTGCCAAAGTGTATGTACTCGACGGGATTGAACTCATACCATTGTTACACTGCAGCATCATTCGCTTAGCCTTATGTCCAGCGCCCTAGATCACTCGATCACATCCGCTGTCTATTGATATATATATTGGCCGAACATCACAAAGAAATGCTTGTATTTACTTGTTGAATTACACTGTTTTTGGCATAGAAACTGTACTTTTACACAGTGAACATAAATCTGCTGAAAGTTTTGTAAATGAATTGTATTCAATACAATATGTTTGATATAATAATCCGGATGTACACCGTTACATCTGTCTAAGGCCATGCATTTTAACTTTCGTGTTTTATTCCATAAACTAATCATCCACGACTAGACATTCTATCATCGTGATCAGTAGGTAATTGACTACCAATATTATCTAATGATGAACAAATACTGTAGATACTGGGGTAATACCAACAAATGATGTACATACTGTGGTAATATATGTCTCTTCATTACATAACTCTGAGTAATTTATTTTGTATATGCCTCTTTATTTGATTATTGGCATCGTATTTTGTTATGGATAATTTATATATATATATATATATATATATATATATATATATATATATATATATATATATATATAAATACGTCTGAAAATTAAACCAAACAGTGTTAGAATTAGATCTATGAGCTGACAATTTTTTTTCTTCCCTCGACGGGATTTGAACCCCATTGATACACTACACCACCAATCGCTTCGCCTTATGTCCAGCGCCGTAGACTACTCGGCCACATCCGCTATCTAAAAAACATAGCTTCAATAGTCGAAGTGTTACCTTGTCTCGTAAAGAAAAATCTAGAGATAGACATATGACATGTGGCTAAGCGTGTGTAGATGATCCATGTATACTTAATATTATAATTTGACCGCAATTTTTAATAAATTGTATAGGATGATGAAGAATGCATTATGCAATTACAGGACATAAAGTATATTATGCAAACATCTAAGCAGGTAAAAACCATACAATATATATGTCCCACTGGATCTCAAAGTTACTTGAAATACTAGTTTAATACTAAATATTTATACACGTCTGAAAATTAAGCCAATAGGTGTTAGAATTAGATCTTTGAGCTGACAAATGTTTGTTCTTCCCTCGGCGGAATTTGAACTCACACCATTGATACACTGCAGCACCAATCGCTTAGCCTTATGTCCAGCGACCTAGACCACATGTCCCTTTCCATGTCAGCCCCGGTATCATCCCGAGGCCCCCATATCAGCCCGAGACACAGTCGAGGGAAGCTAGCTGGGATGATATGGAATAGGTCGTGTCTTAATCTTTTTATCATTTATACTTCCGACAAATTGTTTTTACGAGACACATAATACACAATTAATATTAAAAAGTCAATGACTTTATATGGAAGCTTAATTGTGAATTCAACAGATATATTGTCAGACCACTATTATCAAGCAAGTGTATCTCAACCCCCATAAATAGGTAATGACAACATTTCATAAATAGGCATTTTGAAACATTAGAAGATTAGAAGATGTGATTCTTTATTGTGGATTTTTATTCACAGTGAATCGTGTGGAGAACATTGCCCGTGGACCGTTTTCATTAAAAATTATTTTACGTACTCCGCTATAATCATCTATCACCTAATGTTTTTTTAATGATTTTGTTTAATGTAGTCTTTTTGACGACATAATTGTTTCCCTCTTGACTCGATATGTCAATGTCATAGGTATCATCAGTGGTCACCTGTGCTGATTCTGTCTGACACGATTAGTAGGGATGTAACAAGGGTACGGTTAACAACTTACATTGGGTTTCATACTTTTCAAGAAGTTTGATCAGCTGCATTTACTTCCCATGAATTGTGATTAATAAAAAGTATTTTTCGTGAAGCGTGATGAGATCTTATCACCTTCTAATCTTTGTGTGTCATTTAATGTTTGTAAAGAGACGACACCGGAAACACGGAAGTGACTTGCACGAAAGGCACCGGTAAAGACTTTTTTGCCCGATACGCTCCTGATATGGGTTATCAGTCTGGCCGTGATGTTATGGATAGTTTACTTCCGCTCGTTACACATATGAAAATATTATGTATAAATTCTGCGCATAGATTAAATAGTATTGGATAATAATAAATTGAGAGTATATACAAAAGTAAAACATAATACTAATCAAATATCTGGTCAAAACTATTGAGTATTTAGTAGATTTCATGTCAAAACAGGATATAACATGATTGTTGTTTCTCTCGAATTATGAGTTGATCAAACACTTTAAACATTTTCGTATGAAATTAGTATTATGTACCCCTTTGACTTTGTTCTATTGTGACTTTTATGATGATTTAGAAAAAAATATACGTTAGACCAAGGATTTATATTACTATATAAATCCTTGGTTAGACCAATTCATAAAGAGTGCAAATGGTATTTGGGACATTTTCTTTTCGACCTTGTGATTTTTCAATGTGATAATTATATCTTAACATCACCTAGTGATGTGAACACCTAATTTTCAAAACACTGTGATGATATCCGTCCTTGTGATAAATTGATTATGTAATATAACATAATATCGAAATACCTGTGCATAAGATAGTTGTAGAGCATAATACCGTGTCATAGACAAATCCTGAGCAAGGAGAACGGCCATTTACTGGTGTTGGATTGTTACAAGATCTATATCGTGTCCTTGTTCCTCCAAGACACGTCTTTGTGCACGGATTCCAGCTTCCCCACGAACCCCAGTTTCCATTTACTATATAAAGGAAATAAACATTAGCATGGTCAATAACTGCAAAAACTATTAATGGAGCAAAGATACTTATGGTCTTTCTAGTTAAAGCACAATGTTTATATTTGCAATAAAATATCAAAGATATTTGTTAAATATCGGATTGGCTTAGTTTGATTTATGGTATTCAACCCCACTTTCAACAATATTCTAGGCATTTCGTCACGGTAAGCTTTATTGGTGGAGTACTCGGAGAAAGCGACCAACCTGTCGCTGGTCACTGACAAACTTTATCGCATAATGTTGTATCGAGTACACCTCACAATTAACGGGATTGGAACTCACAACGTCAGTGGTGATAGACACTGATTGCACAGGTAGTTGTTTATCTAACTATCACACAATCACGATCACGACGGCCCCTGTTGACTATTGGTTGTCAATTTATTCCATCTAATATTGTAATATAGCATCCTATATTATAATAATAAAAAAGTAGATATCAAATTTAATAAACACTAGGCGTTTCTGCAATAATCTCCATTATGTACGCTCAAAGTCAGAAGATTGGACAACCAAATAAAAATATTTCTTATGGAGTAAGAACACCATAAGGGCATAAAGAGGATAGCCAAAACTTGGGCTATGGTCACATATTCCCGGGGGAGGAGAACAATAGTCTTATTAATAATTACATTATTTAGTAACTGTAAAATGTCAATTATAAGTATATCTAATAAACGATATCAGTGTCGTAACACTGACTACTGGGTAGATGTTACCTCTGGAGACTAATAGTCCACCTACAGAGGTATCAACCTAATGATAGTAACACTGACTACTGGGTAGATGATACCTCCGGAGACTAATAGCCCACCAACAGAGGTATCAACCTAATGATAGTAACACTGACCACTGGGTAGATGGTACCTCTGGAGACAAATAGTCTACCAGCAGAGGTATCAACCTAATGATAGTAACACTGACTACTGGGTAGATGATACCTCCGGAGACTAATAGTCCACCAACAGAGGTATCAATGTGATAGTCTGTATTTTAATCATTTTATAAGTTTTTGTATTTCTAGTATTTTTCAGTATTGTCATTGGTAATAAGTTAAACAGAATTATTTAATTACTTTCTTTTATTGCAGGTTAATTACAAAGTGTAATTAAGTATTTTGATATTATTTTGATTAATTAATTTTACTATAGACCTGTTTGACGGACATGACATAATCACGGACTGGTTCTACTATGTTTAACTAATCATTTCTATCCATGGTTCGTTGAAGCGAACTCTTACTTGATCTTTATTGGCCACTTTTATTTTTGGCGGTAAATTCCTTTGTCTATTGTCTTTAATTTTATGCGACACCATATTGCTTTTCATTTATATCTGTGCAACATTGAAATTTAGAGCTGAAATTCAGAAGTTGAAAATCTAAATATTTGGAGAACTTATTTTTTTTCCAAGGTAAAATTGAATTGATTTCACCACCGATACACTTGGCATCTGTCGTCTGTTAACTTTTTTAAGAGAGAATTGATTTGAAATGAGTGATTTATTTTCATCTTTATTGATATTTACAATAATTAAAACAATTTTAAGTACAATATTTTTTACTGTTTCTAACTTTTACAAGAATCTTGTAAAATGAGCGTTGACAGAGATAGAGTCTAGCGTAGCTGGAACGACAACTCTGGATAGAGAATGGATGATAGTCTGACACGTTTGTGATAGGATTGTTGAGCACTTCTTTCAGAAATTCTTTGTGCAGAACTTGTAGTTGATGGTATGTAGGAAATAGTCTAATTCCGAACATTCTTCCCCATTGGGTTTAATGAATGTGTTTGCGCTGTTATCATATGATAAGCCACACTCTTTGATAAAATGCAATAAGTATTTTTTCATCTTCTTTGTCTTTTCATTGTTGAGGTCTTCATTTAGATCGCCACCGATTATAATTGTATGTGTTCCTTGATACCTTTGGTAGATTTCACATAGTTGGTCTATACAGTCATATAATTCATCGACATAGTCATGGCTTCCTTTTGATGGTAGATAGACTGAAGCTACTAAGAATTGTGTATCATTATTACTATTGATTTCTTCACACTGTGTCCTTTCAGCGCCATCTGGTAGTATTTTTATTAAATGATCATTTTTTTCCCTCCAAATAATTGTGACTCCTCCATATCTTCTCGACATGCTTTTTGGTAAGACGGGATTATATTTATCTACTCCTTTTCCGACAAAATTTATGCTTTTATTCAAGTCGCCAATTGTGTTGATTTGAGTCTCAAATAGCCAATGTTCTTGTATTAAGATAAGTTGATGTTGTTTCAATAGCTCGTCTATAATGTAGACACTGGTTTTTAAGTTTTTGCAATTCAGGGACGCTATATGTATCTCTCCTTCCCCCTTAAAAATAGTTGGAATATGTGCTATCTCAGATGCTGCTGGAGGCTTGTCTTACCTAAGAAAGGAGAGTTGGCATTCACCCTGTCAGTGTTATCTTTGATAGCTGGTCCATAGTTTTCTCGGTCTTGTACAATCGGTGTCCTATATACTTTAGTTTGCCGTTGAGGTCGGCGAAATGATTTTGCTACATTACTTGAGCTTCTCTGTTTGTAGTATAGTGGAATACCTGTTGCTAACTCGTGGCTAATTATATGTGGGGTTTTAACTTCTCGGATTGTCTGTGAGGTACACGTATCTTGATAATTGTTGATCAGACTGTAGTCATGATTAGTCGTTGTTGTTTCAATGTTCCATTTGGGCATATTGTCTCTAGCCGTGCTCATTTTAATCGTTTCTTTATAGCAATCGGAACTAATTTGATTTGTTGTTTGACTAGTACTGTTCATTGAAATGTTGACTAACTCAAGTTGTTATCGATTTGGTCGAAAACAATGTTTGTAATTTTATCATGTACTGCCAATATCTTGTTGTTAAGTTGTTCTTTCATTGTAAAGTTAATATCCGAGTTTGTAGTTGCATTTACAGGTGAAATTGATGGATTATCACTTGACTGTTCATACTGTTCTATATTCCTCTGTAATGTGTTTACCAGTAGTTCGAGTTCGGTGTTCTTAGCTTCGAATTTATTGCAATACGTTTCCATTTCTATTCTACTTTTCCTTTGCTCAGTTAGAGATTTTTCTCTTATTTTGAGTGTTTCCTATAGTTTTTTTAATTGTGTTTCTTTATTTCGTAGTTCTCTTAATTTGGCTTATATGGATTCCTCATCATGACCTTTAGATATTGAATTTGGTAGTAAAAGATTGTTATGTGATGTCTCGTGTTTATCGGCATCGATGAAATGGTTTTCATTCAGAATATGTTGACTTTGTGTTTGTATTGCGTCAATACATATATTGTTATTACTGCTGGTTTCTTTCAGAATAGTGTTCTGTTCATCTAATTCTGGTTGTGTGATTTCGCTCTCATTTTGGTTTTCCAATTCATCTATATATGATTTACACGAGTAGCATGTTTTGTGATCATTGTTAGTTTCCATACACGTCAAATGGTATGTGTTGTTACATGATGTACATAAGTCATAATTTTCGTCGTCAATTGTTTTGTCACATAGATTACAAGGAGTTTCATCTTGTACTTCATCTGACCTTAGATTACATTCATCTATAATAGCTACTGCATTAGCACAAATATTAGATTTTCCATTCTAACAGAGTGTACATATATAGTCTGCTGTTGTTGTTGCTTCTATTGCAGTTATCTGTTCAGGATTAAGCTTTTCACATTTGTAGTGTATCCAATGTTCGCCTACAGTACAGTATGTGCTACGTGTTTTACAGTTCTTTCTGCATTTGCAACATGATATATCTTCAATTTCTTGTTGTTTTGTTGCTGGTGTCTTCCTGAGTTTATGCACGCTTGTAGTTGTTGTATTTGTTCCTATCATACGTTGCAATTGTTCGGCTAGTATGTTGTTCAGTTTATTCAGATTTATCTGGTTGCCATTACATGTGGCTGCATGAATAATGTCATGAATTCCAGTAATATCTCTTTCCACAAATAGCGTCAGATTTTTGCCATTTACTTTGATTCTGCTACTAGTTAAATACAGATTGGTTGTATATGCAGGTTGTTCTTGTTCATGTACTCGTATTGTAGTCTGCACATTGTGGCGTTGTGTAGAGTCAGTGCTTTGTGTTATATAAGTCTTTCCATGTGATTCTGGGAGATTTTCATAATATATATTTGCGGCTATCTTTAATAGCTCAAATGTTGCTGCATCAGCAGTTATAACTAATCGTCCTTTGGTGTATTCATACAGTACGTTTTGTTGATGTTTGGTAGCATCTAGTTGTTTCTTCAACGCTTTGTCTATATTGAGAGTGTATGTATTTGTAATCGAGCTAGATGTGCCACGCATGCTTCTAGTTTGATGTTTATTGTCATTTTTATATCTTGCAATAGATCCATTGGTTGCCATGGCTATTTCACGTTGCCAAGCTTTTGTCTGGTGATGTTTCAGAGATAGTGTATACAAAATAAAGGAGATGATCTAACCGACAAAAGTGCATTGTGGATGCCCCCACAGTTGACTAATGCCAGTTTTCTCCACAGTCCTTTTTAATTTGCAATTCCAGTTTCTTTAACCAAACTTTTGCCAAATTTATACCTGGGTGGAGTCCGTCCTTGAGTAAGTTATAATTATATTGATATCGAGGTGTTTGGTTTGTCTTTGAGTTTTTCCAGTGCTGCCGGCTGAGATCAGTTGTTAATACAGGTGATATATTGTTTAATCCAGTAATTACTTCCCTGGAAATTTGGTTTAGTTCATTATTTGCGATAGGAGTTCGTTGTTTAACTTCTTGAATTCAGACTCTGTTTGACCTTTGTATTTGCTATGCTCGTATATCGAGTACACGGGCGTTTCAAGAAATGTTACTCTACAGTGTGGGTAATGATTCACCATTTCAGTAATTTGATGATATGTGTCAACAATGTGATGAATACCGTCACCGTTTTCACAAGCCAGATATATAAATGGTGGATTGTAGCTAGTAAGAACACATGTTGCTAGCCAGATGTAGAGATGAATGTTATCGTGTTGTCCTATTTGATGATCTATGTTTTGTAATATCCAGTTATAACTCTCGTATGTTGTTCTACCACTCTTGCATTGCCATATGATTTGATTTTCTACCGGCGATTGTATATGTTCTCGTAGGTATCTTCCCTTACTGTCCGATGTAATAAGCAGTTTTCTAATGCTTGGTCTTCTAGGGGCTTGGTCTGCCTTTGAATTGATCTTCTCAAGGTATTTTTTGTTAATTTGGAGTCAGTCATGTATAGTGCATATACTGTTAAAATGCTTCAATAGCATATTGTTTAAAATTATATACTTTGTTTATATATATCTTCAATAAAATCTAAAACACAGGTGTGCCCCTAGTTTTATGATAATTTAACGATTGTCTCCCTTTGCGTGTAGAAGTTGTTTGTTTATCACTTCCTATATTTGCGTGGTTTTTAAATCTTTTATGATTTTTACTTGATTAAACCTTGGATAAATGATTTTAAGTGTCTTTTTCCACTACTACTTGTTTCTACATAACAAAAAAGAAAGATGTCTGTCACCAAGAATTTAAGCCGCCACCATTTGTATTTACATCCGTCAATGTTTACTTCCGCTCGTTACACATATGCAAAAATTATGTATAAATGCTACGTATATATAAAAAGTATTGGATACACAATAAATTGAGAGTATATACAAAAGCACAACATAATATTAACCATATATCTGCCCACAACTATTGAGTATTTAGTAGATTTCATGTCAAAACAGGATAGAACATGATTGTTGTTTCTCTCGAATTATGAGTTGACCAAACACTTTAAACATTTTTGTATGAAATGAGTATTATGTACCCCCTTGACTTTGTTCTATTGTGACTTTTATGATGATTTAGAAAAAAACTTACGTTAGACCAAGGATTTATATTACTATATAAATCCTTGGTTAGACCAATTCATAAAGAGTGCAAATGGTATTTGGAACATTTTCTTTTCGACCTTGTGATTTTTCAATGTGATTGTTATATCCTATTATCACTTATTGATGTGAACACCTAATTATCGAAACACTGTGATAATATCCGTCCTTGTGATAAATTGATTATGTAATATAACATATTATCGAAATACCTGTGCATAAGATAGTTGTAGAGCATGATAACGTGTCATAGTTCAATCCCGAGCAAGGAGAACCGCCATTTACTGGTGTTGGATTGTTACAGGATCTATATCGTGTCCTTGTTCCTCCAACACACGTCTTTGTACACGGATTCCAGCTTCCCCACGAACCCCAGTTTCCATTTACTATATAAAGGAAATAAACATTAGCGTGGTCAATAACTGCAAAAATTATTAATGGAGCAAAGTTACTTATGGTCTTTCTAGTTAAAGCAAAATGTTTATATTTGCAATAAAATACCAAAGATATCTGTTAAATATCAGTTTGGCTTAGTTTGATTTATGGTGTTCAACGCCACTTTCAACAATATTTTGGGCATTTCGTCACGGTAAGTTTTATTGGTGGAGTACTCGGAGAAAGCGACCGACCTGTCGCTGGTCACTGACAAACTTTATCGCATAATGTTGTATCGAGTACACCTCACAATCAACGGGATTCGAACTTACAACGTCAGTGGCGATAGGCACTGATTGCACAGGTAGTTGTACATCTAGCTACCACACAATCACGACCACGACAGCCCCTGTTAATTATCTGTTATCAATTTATTCCATCTAATATTGTAATATATCATCCTACATTATAATAATAAAACCTAGATATCAAATTTAATACACACTAGGCGTTTCTGCAATAGTCTCCATTATGTATGCTCAAAGTCAAAAGATTGGAAAACCAAATAAAAAATATTATTATGGAATAAGAACACCATAAGGGCATAAAGAGGATAGCCAAAACTCGGGCTATGGTCACATATGCCCGGGGGAGGAGAACAATAGTCTTAGTAATAATTACATTATTCAGTAACTGTAAAATTTCAATTATAAGTATATATAATAAACGATATCAGTGTCGTAACAATGGTTACTGGGTAGATGTTACCTCTGGCGACTAATAGTCCACCAACAGAGGTATCAACCTAATGATAGTAACACTGACTACTAGGTAGATGTTACCTCTGGAGACTAATAGTCCACCTACAGAGGTATCAACCTAATGATAGTAACACTGACTACTGGGTAGATGATACCTCTGGAGACTAATAGTCCACCTACAGAGGTATCAACCTAATGATAGTAACACTGACTACTGGGTAGATGATACCTCCGGAGACTAATAGTCCACCTCAAGAGGTATCAACCTAGTGATAGCAACACTGACTACTGGGTAGATGATACCTCTGGAGACTAATAGTCCACCTACAGAGGTATCAACCTAATGATAGTAACACTGACTACTGGGTAGATGATACCTCCAGAGACTAATAGTCCACCAACAGAGGTATCAATGTGATAGTCTGTATTTTAATCATTTTATAAGTTTTTGTATTTCTAGTATTTTTCAGTATTGTCATTGGTAATAATTTGAACAGAATTATTTAATTATTTTCTTTTATTGCAGGTTAATTACAAAGTGTAATTAAGTATTTTGATATTATTTTGATTAATTTATTTTACTATAGACCTGTTTGACGGACATGGCATAATCACGGACTGGTTCTACTATTTTTAACTCTAATCATTTCTATCCATGGTTCGTTGAAGCGAACTCTTACTTGATCTTCAATGGTCACTTTTATTTTTGGCGGTAAATTCCTTTGTCTATTGTCTTTTATTTTATACGACACCAAATTGCTTTTGATTTATCATTGTGCAACATTGAAATTTAGAGCTGAGATTCAGAAGTTGAAAATCTAAATATTTGGAGAACTTATTTCTTTTCCAAGGTAATATTGAATTGATTTCACTACCTATACACCTATGGAGATCTAATCAAGAAATCCTTTACACCTCATGTGAGGGATATTATATATGATATATGAAATATTGTGTCTAAGCAAATAAAAGTAGAAGAACCCCTCGGTAATTGGTTATTATTATTTGGAGGAAATATAATAATACTACCTCAACATATTGATAGTAATAAAAGCGTAGATATCAAGTTTAGGGCGCATGACCTTTATATGATACGCTCATTATTTAGACAATATAATATGCTTAAATTAAAACTAATAAAATGTTACAAATATCTGTTAAATATCTGTTTTCAATATATTCCATATAATATAATAACATAGCATGCAACATTGTAATACGTTCTCTTTTTCATAACGCTATGCTCGTGGATGGACATGATGATTAGTTGGTGCTAGGTCAATTTTAAGCATCAAGAATGATTTTCAAATCTACTAAGTATACATATACAATTATACAAAAATAGCATCGTGGTTAGTAAGTAATAGACTATCGATATTACATTTGTTTATGGTGAATTTATTCGTATGAGGCAGACTTCATACAGTGGCTTCTCAAGAAAAACGAAAAGAAGCTAGCCCGATCATTTAATTTCACGTTTCGCTATATAGATTATGTCCTTTCACTAAATAATTCTAGGTTTGGTGATTTCGTTGATCGCATCTATCACACTGAGCTTGAAATAAAGGATACCACAGATACAGATAGGACTGCTTCATACCTTGACCTACACATCAGAATAGACAGTAAGGGGAGATTGAGAACGAAACATTACGACAAAAGATATGATTTCAATTTTCCCATTGTGAACTTTCCATGTATATGTAGCAACATTCCAGCAGCACCTGCATATGGAGTATATATCTCTCAGTTGATACGATATTCCAGAGCTTGTGATTCCTATCAGGATTTCCTTGATAGAGGGTTGCTTCTAACAAGGAAGCTACTGAACCAATGGTTCCTCTTCGTTAATTAAAGTTTTATTTAAGAAGGGTATGTCGATAGAAGATGATATTATTGCCAATATTATATAATCACCAAAAAACGCTTATGCCTATCATTTATATAGAAAACGTTGTGTATTTTATTCATATTATATACTAGTACTTCAGTATAACTTTTGAAAACCTTATCCTGTGCAATCAATGCCTATCAACACTAAAGTAGTGAGTTCGAATCCCGTTCATGACGAGGTGTACTCGAAACAACATTATGTGATAAATTTGTAAGTGACTTGCGGTAGGTCGGTTGTTTTCTCCGGGCACTCCGATTTCCTCCACCAATAAAACTAACCGCGACGATATAGCTCAAATATTGTTGAAAGTGGCGTTAAAGACCATAAACCAAACCTGAAATTCTTGAAGCTTGTTTTTTCTAATAACATTGCCTGAATTATTCATTGCAGATATTATATGTACTGTTTGGAACACGAAATGCATTGGAAAACTGTAATATTTTCCAGAAATAATAAATATATACTTGTAAGTTGTCATCTAGCTATTCCCTTTGTATGTTATTCACACTTGGTGTACAGCTTTAGAAAAATATATATACAGACTATTGAAGCTGGGGTTGAAAACAAAATGGGACGATTTCCTAATGTATATACATATATATATATACCGAGCAAGAAAAGCTTAGCAACAAATATTTCAAATTTTATATTTTCAAAAATTATTTAGATTTCATTGCATAACCATAAATATATTGTCCTAGCAAACAATAACAACAATAAAGATGAACATGAACGTACAAAAAGTCGTAATTCACAAACTTTCCGATTTGCAATACGTGACACATGATTAATTCACACATAAATCCACAATGTCAGTATCTTGTCCATGCTCCGTTTGCAGCAATGGTAGCTCTACATCTTTTGTGCATGCCTCTCATGATTCGTTGGAACTTGTACTGTGGAATGGTATTCCATTCAATAATGATCGCATTTTCCAATTCCTGCAAGGAGTTGAAGGTATCATGATTCTCTCGAATTTGTCTGTTTACTTACTTAGTCCTTGCTATGCGTCATGGGACATAGGGCAAGGAAATTTGTATGCTTAGCATGTCCAAAACATGGTCAATAGGAGCCATATCAGGAGAACGACTCAGCCAGGGTAATGCATTAACATTGTTGGCCTGCAAAACGTTCATGGAGAGACGAGCGGTGTGTGACCAAGCAGTGTCCTGCTAAAAGACAAAACGATTGTCTCTGTGCATGAACGGCATCACGACAGGACGTAAATGTCATCGCAGTAGCGGTGTGCATTCAGTGTTTGTCTTATCACAATCAAGTTGGTCATTCCTGCGCAATGCACTCCTCCCCATAACTAACTGCCACTAAAGCGGTCAACTGGCATAACACAAGCCGCCGCGAAGCGTTCACCAGGCCATCTCCAGACACGAATGCGACCATCTGCAAACTTTAGTGTGAATCGAGATTCATCCGAAAAAAATACTGTCTTCCAGTTTCGGTGCAATTGCTGATTTGTCCATGCGTGTCGCAGTCTTGTGTGGTGGACAGTTTATTGCGAACTGTTTCCGCGGATATGCGGACTCCAGTTGCTATCCGTACTCTGTCGACAATCCTTGTTGCTGGTAAGATGTGGTCCCAACCTGCTGTGATCCTGATGTAACGTTCTTCTCTAGGAGTGAGACATTTTGGTCTACCGGATCTTGGCCTATCCTTAACTGTGCCAGTGGTCCTGAAATGTTGTGCTAACCTCCATATGGTTGTACGGTGAACACCAAATGACACAGCAACGTCATTTACCGTCATTCCGCCTGCCAACATACCGATGACGGTCATTCTGTGGAAGTCCTCTACGGTGCCCCATACAACCTTTTGTTAAACGTTTTTGTTCTGTTTTGAGCCTTATTCAAGAACAAATTTCGATGAAATAAACTTTCGGAAAGTATAAAAAGGTAAGACAAGTAAAAACCCCTACTGCACGTGCAGCTGATTTTCGGCGCGAAATGACTCAAGCAAAACGTTATTGTACCTGTTTTAAATGTCTTTTGTATTGATTGCTAAACTTTTTTTACTCAGTATATTATATGTACTCTTTGACATTTATCCTGGTCATATTTTCAATATGCATACTGCATGTTATTAATAATCGGGGTATACCTTTACAAAGTTTTAGTTTGCAGATTGTTGATGCTTTGCTGTGGGGAAAACATTTTATGACGTTTTACTCTTGTTGTATATTGCATGAAGCTTTATAAACAAGAAATGCTCACTATCACTGAATCATTTGTAAAAAATCTATTTATACTTGTAGGATTTTCAATATTTATCCTCTATGTTATTCTCACAGATTTACGATAAAAAAAACATACATAGGTTGATTGATTTGATTGATTGATTGATTGATTGTGTTCAACGCCAATTTTTAGCAATATTTCAGCTATATCAAGCCGGAGTACCCGGAGAGAACCATCGATCATGGACAATCAATTGGTAAACTTTATCACTTGCGGCTGCAAGTCGAGTGCACCTTTTGTATTTTACAAAGCCTTGCGCAAAACCACGCCGTATTGGTGATAGGCTTGTATGAGTTGTTAGGTAATCCAACTACCTAGCTAAAAGAGTCACCCGGGCCCTCATGCTTAGGAAGACTCTAGAGGGAAAAACATCTAATATTTAACTCATCTTGCATATTTTATATACTTCTTTTAAAAAAAATAAAATTGATGAAGTATGAACCCCCAAAAAAACAGGCTCAATGTTTTTCCCTCCTAATAAAGAGTTTATTTTCCGAAAGAAATCATTGCACATGAAAATTGTCTTTACCTTCTCCGTTATGTGATATAAGATAAGGCAGATACATTTGTCTCTTTGTGTGTGTGTTGTTTTATTTTTTACAAATTGAATATATTTAATTTCTTGTTATTGTAATTAATGCGATACACCCCAGTGTTTTACCTAGAAATGTCCAACATTTCATAATTTTTTAAGCAAGCTTTACATGCAAGCAACATAAGAAATCAATATTTCTCATTTCCACGGAAAATACTGTACATAAAGAATGATCTTAAAACAGCAGTTGTCTAATGTATATTTGTTCTTAGACAACTCATTGTTCCATCGTTTATGAAGCTAAAGAACATTTTGTGTCCGATGACCTATTTATGTTATTGTTACAGTCCAAGACCGTCAATAAATTTTGCACGGACCCTTTATCCTGTAAATAATAAATGATGTAAATACTGTGATAATATATGTCTTCGCATAACCTGGTTCTGTGATGAATTAATTATGTAGATATGGTGATAATATGTGTCTCTGTGATACCTAAATTTTGTAAATACTGCGATAGTATGTGTCTGTTTAATACCTGACCAGTGATTAAATAATTATGTAAATATTGTGAACATATCGTTATGCATCTTTTTAGTAAGGACTTGTCATCACTGTTTTGTTATTGATAATCTAATTATGATACCACTTGCATAGTCTTTGGTTTGACCCGATCGTGGCTCGAAGCCATGATCTAACATCAATTCAATCGAGACCAGCATGTTATCTATAACCCCACGGATGTGACTAAATGAACAGAAATCGTATTAGTGTTCAGTATAATGAGGGATAGCTAAAGGTTATTACTGACAAGTAGAACAAGTATTGCTGATTAAGTTTTGAGCAAACAAAATACATTTTTAAATCGTTGTTCCATCACGTGGAAATACAACTATGATGTCGGGTATTTAACTTTAATTACATACAGTAGAATTTATCCCATCGCACAATTTGGTATCTCGGGTTGTGACACTCAATAATATGCTTTACATGTAAACGAGGTAATATTTGGTCAGTCGAAAGTTGGAAACAAACATTCACAATATAACATCATTTTGTTTTTGTATTGCTTCCGAATTACTCATTAATTCGTATCTAAATTGATTTCTGTGTCTTATCTACTGTACATACCTCTGACACTAACATCTACCTGTTCTAGATTGGGATTAACACCACAACGATATCTACCGCCGTCATTTGTTTGAACATTATAGATAGTCATTGATCCACTATTTACATTTCCATATTTGGTTCCTGCTTGGGTTAGGTTAGACCATCCCGAATCCGTTCTCTTTTGCCAATAGTAATTCGGCCCTGGTAATGTGCATGTCAAGGTAGTATTACTCCCCCATATGGCTATCGCTGAAATTAAACCAACAATAAATAAGCGCAATCTTTAATAGAGAACACGCGTAAGTTGTTATAATTCTTGTTTCTATAAGGTTCTTTAGGGTTCGAGTTAGTATTAAGGATATCTAGGCTAAGAAAATTCCTTTCGTAGCCATGTTGGTATCAAGAACATTCATGGTGAATAAAGTCATCTAGTGGCAATGCTTGTATTAAGGACAGTCAGGTTCAATAGGATTATTTAGTGGTCATGTTAGTATTTAGAACACTCATGATAAATAAGGTACTTTAGTGGTCATATTTGTATTAAAGACAATCAGGGTCAATAAGGTCATTTAGAAGATATGTTAGTATCAAGACCAGTCATGGTGAATGAAGTCATTCGTATTAAGGACTGTCGTGGTCAAAAAGGTCCTTTTAATGTCCTTTTCGTATTAAAGAAAGTCATGGTCAATAAGGTCCTTTATATGTCATATTTGTATTAAGGACAGTCATGGTCAATAAGGTCTTTTATATGTCCTACTTGTGTTAAAGACAGTCATGGTCTGTAAGGTCTTTTATTTGTCCTATTTCTATTAAGGAAAGTCATGGTCAATACGGTCTTTTATATGTCTTACTTGTATTAAGGACAGTCATGGTCAATAAAATCTTTTATATATCCTACTTGTATTAAGGACAGTCATGGTCATTAAGGTGATTTATATGTCCCACTTGTATTAAGGAAAGTCATGGTCAATAAGGTTTGTTATATGTCCTATTTGTACTAAGAACAATCATGGTCAATAAGGTGTTTTATGTGTCCTACTTGTACTAAAGACAGTCATGGTCAATAAGGGCTTTTATATGTCCTATTTGTATTAAGGAAAGTCATGGTTAATATGGTCTTTTATATGCACTACTTGTATTAAGGACAGTCATGGTCAATAAGGTAATTAATATGACCTATTTGTATTAAGAAAAGACATGGTCAATAAGTTCCTTTATATGTCCTACTTGTATTAACGACATCATGACCAATAATGTATTTTACATGTCCTATTCGTATTAAAGACAGTCATGGTCTATAAGGTCTTTATATATCCTATTTGTATTTAGGAAAGTCATTGTCAATAAGGTCCTTTATATGTCCTACTTGTATTAACGACATCATGATCAATAATGTATTTTACATGTCCTATTCGTATTAAGGACAGTCATGGTCTATAAGGTCTTTATATGTCCTATTTGTATTTAGGAAAGTCATTGTCAATAAGGTCCTTTATATGTCCTACTTGTATTAAGGACAGTCGTCATCAATAAGGTCTTTTATATGTCCTATTTGTATTAACAAATGTCATGGCTAATAAGTTCTTTTATATGTCCTACTTGTATTAAGGAAAGCCATTGTCAATAAGGTCATTTATATGTTTTGCTTGTATTAAGGACAGTCATGGTAAATAAGGTCTTTTATATGTCCTATTTGTATTAACACAAGTCATGGCTAATAAGGTATTTTATATGTCTTACTTGTATTAAGGACTGTCATGATCAATACGAACTTTTGTATGTCTTACTTGTATTAAGGAAAGTCAAGGTCAATAAGGTCTTTTATATGTCCTACTTAAATTAAGGACAGTCATGGTCAATAAGGTCTTTTATATGTCCTATCTGTCTTAATGTCATTCATGGTCAATAGGGTGTGTTACATGTCCTACTTGTATTAAGGACTGTCATGGTCAATACGAACATTTTTATGTCCTACTTGTATTAGGGAAAGTCAATGTCGATAAGTTATTTTATATTTCCTACTTAAATTAAGGAAAGTCATTGTCAATAAGTTCCTTTATGTGTTTTACTTGTATTAAGGACAGTCATGGTAGATAAGGTCTTCTATATGTCCTATTTGCATTAACAAAAGTCATGGCTAATAAGGTCTTTTATATGTCCTACTTGTATTAAGGACTGTCATGATCAATACGAACTTTTGTATGTCCTACTTGTATTAAGGACAGTCATGGTCAATAATGTCCTCTATTTGTCCGATTTGTGTTAAGGAAAGTCATCGTCAATAAGGTCTTGTATATGTCCTATATATGTTAAGAAAAGTCATATTCAATAAGGTCTATTATATGTCCTACTTGTATTAAGGACATTCATGGTCAATAAGGTATTTTATATGTCCTACTTGTATTAAGAAAAGTCATGGTCAATAAGGTCTATTATATGTCCTACTTGTATTAAGGAGAGTCATTGTCGATAAGGTGTTTTATTCATCCTACTTGTATTAAGGACAGTCATGATCAATAAGATGCTTTATATGTCCGACTTGAATTAAGGAAAGTCATGGTCAATAAGGTTTTCTGTATGTCCTACCTGTATTACGACCAGTCATGGTGAAAAGTTATTCGCATTAAGGATAGTTATTATCAATGAGGTCCTATATATGTCCTATTTGTATCAGGGAATGTCATGGTCGAAAAGGTTTTTCTATGTCCTATTTGTATTTAGCATGGTCAATAAGGTTTATGTGTCCTCTTGGTATTAAGGAAATACGTGGTCAATAAGACCCTTTATATGTCCAACTTGTATTAAGGAAAGTCATGATGAATAAGATTTTGTATATATCCTACTTGTGCTAAGAACAGTCATGGTCTATGAGGTCTTTTATATGATCTATTTGTATTAAGGACAATCATGGTCAATAATGTTCTTTATATGTGCTATTTGCTTTAAAGAAATTCATGGTCAATAATGTCCTTTATATGTCCCATTTGAATTAAGGAAAGTCATGGTCAATAAGGTCTGTTTATGTCCTATTTGTATTAAGGACAGTCATGGTCAATAAGGTCTGTTTATGTCCTATTTGTATTAAGGACAGTCATGGTCAATAAGGTCTGTTTATGTCCTATTTGTATTAAGAACAGTCATGGTCAATAAGGTCTGTTTATGTCCTATTTGTATTAAGGACAGTCATGGTCAATAAGGTCTGTTTATGTCCTATTTGTATTAAGGACAGTCATGGTCAATAAGGTCTGTTTATGTTCTATTTGTATTAAGAACAGTCATGGTCAATAAGGTCTGTTTATGTCCTATTTGTATTAAGGACAGTCATGGTCAATAAGGTCTGTTTATGTCCTATTTGTATTAAGAACAGTCATGGTCAATAAGGTCTGTTTATGTCCTATTTGTATTAAGAACAGTCATAGTCAATAAGGTCTGTTTATGTCCTATTTGTATTAAGGACAGTCATGGTCAATAAGGTCTGTTTATGTCATATTTGTATTAAGGAAAGTCATGGTCAATAAGGTCTGTTTATGTCCTATTTGTATTAAGAACAGTCATGGTCAATAAGGTCCTTTATATGTCATACCTTTATTAAGGACAATCATGGTAAATTAGGTCATTCAGAGATCATGTTAGTATTATGACAAGTCATGACTTCGTGAAAATGCATTCAGATGATAAATTTGACTAAGCACCACACCTTTCTGATATTGTATGCACACCGTATATCTATAGTCAGTCATATCATCAAAGTTGTGTTCCACTTTACATAAACATGATTAAGTGTTTTTAAGTTATAAGCAGACTCACAGATTTCCCAGTATTTATACTGAAACGTCGTTAGAAAAATATATGATGCTACATTCACTTAGCGATCATTTAAATGTTTCGCCTTTTGAATTGCTATCATCAATGAAAACAAAGCTACATGTATAATTTCGTAACGTAGCAAAAAATGGAAAACATTACGGAGGATAGCAGAACACTGTATTGCATGTGTAGAGCATTGTGTAAAATTACACATTACACTGAGATCGGAAACCAACATACACAATATAGCAATCTATATCTCATTCTTTCTGAAATTTTTGCCGAGCTTCATCTTAATGCATATACATTTATTGGCTTCGTTTGACTGCACTTTTCTAATTTACTTTGCGTACCTCTAAAGACAATATGCATATATAGTTGTTGTATATCAGTTGTACATATATAAGTACCACCGTCATGTGGATCAATATCATAGATAGCCAGATATCCAGTATTCACATTCCCATATTTAGCACCTTTTTGAGGTATAGACCAACCAGAATTAGTCCATTTTTGCCATTTGAAAGATGAGCCTTGTAGTGGACATGTTAATGTAGCTGTACCTCCTTCTATTACTATCACTGAAATTAGATTAAAACGTGATTCACAAACTCTACATAGAAAACATTCTTATACATGTTGTAACCCAGATGTTGCTGTCTCGGTTATCAAAAACCCTATTTCTATTTCTGGTATTAGAATGGACAAATAAAATTATTGTATTTTGTAACTTCGATATAGATAATACTAAAAATGATCTTATCTGTCAAATAGTTTTTCAGAAGACATTAACACCTTATTGAAAAGTATTCGGTACAGATGACGCAATATGGTATTGACAATTTTTCAAAGATGACCATTGTTTCTCAATTATGTCTCACGATGACCTTGTGTACTATTTTTGATGTTTGAGGCCATCAACTCTCTTTATAGTAAACATGCACGTATGGCAACTTCTGTGTCACGACGATTAAATATACATTCTATGAAGTTCAAGATTCGACCGTTCTGTATGACATCCTACTCACCAAGTTATATGTAAGGGTTGACACTTTACTCGTATGGCGAAACACTGGCATGATCGCATCTTGTTCAATAAGAAGGAAGTGTTGATATATATAATACATAGTTAGTGGACCCATGCAACTATATTATGCATAGCTAGTGAACCCATACACCTATATAATACATAGCTAGTGGACCCATACAACTATATAATACATAGCTAGTGAACCCATACAACTATATAATACATAGCTAGTGGACCCATACAACTATATAATACATAGCTAGTGAACCCATACAACTATATAATACATAGCTAGTGGACCCATACAACTATATAATACATAGCTAGTGGACCCATACAACTATATAATACATGGCTAGTGAACCCATACAACTATATAATACATAGCTAGTGAACCCATACAACTATATAATACATAGCTAGTGAACCCATACAACTATATAATACATAGCTAGTGGACCCATACAACTATATAATGCATAGCTAGTGAACCCATACAACTATATAATACATAGCTAGTGAACCCATACAACTATATAATACATAGCTAGTGGACCCATACAACTATATAATACATAGCTAGTGGACCCATACAACTATATAATACATAGCTAGTGAACCCATACAACTATATAATACATAGCTAGTGGACCCATACAACTATATAATACATAGCTAGTGAACCCATACAACTATATAATACATAGCTAGTGAACCCATACAACTATATAATACATAGCTAGTGGACCCATACAACTATATAATACATAGCTAGTGGACCCATACAACTATATAATACATAGCTAGTGGACCCATACAACTATATAATACATAGCTAGTGGACCCATACAACTATATAATACATAGCTAGTGAACCCATACAACTATATAATACATAGCTAGTGGACCCATACAACTATATAATACATAGCTAGTGAACCCATACAACTATATAATACATAGCTAGTGGACCCATACAACTATATAATACATAGCTAGTGAACCCATACAACTATATAATACATAGCTAGTGGACCCATAAAAACATATAGCTAGTTTAATCTCACTGCTTGTTATTGAAGTATCTATTCCGGGGACAGAACGTGAACGGTCATGTATATATTTGTAGGTTAAATTTTTGCTCTGTTTTTACGATTATTCAAACCAATTTTGGATTTGTTCCTACAGTGAAGTATAATTTGTTTTCCAGTTTATTCGGAATGTTACAATAAAGCATAACAATATTGCGGATATTCATTATCGAACTTTATGTTGTGCATGTAGAATACTATTGAACTGCAAATTACCCCGAGATAAACAGAAACAGTGTATGCTCTGAGTCACCCTTTCCAAATGCTATGTAATTCATAGTTTCTGTAGATATCCGTTTGCTAACAATAGCCAACTTTGCATTCGATTACATGACATTTCTAAGACAAACATATTAAAAACGTTTTGTTAATGATTTCGCTGAGACGGAGCGATATGGTACATACAGGCTGTGTACAAACATTCATTTAGTCACTTGTTCTGTTATGTTTGCGGTTTACTTCTTAATGCCTATTGTTTTCTACTTTACTTACCTATAACAGTAACTTGCATATATATTGTTTGTGTAACAACTCTGCAAAGATAACTACCATCGTCACTTGGATCGACATTATATATCATCAGAGATGCAGTATTCACATTCCCGTATTGCATTCCTTCCTGAAGTGTAGACCAAACATTATTCACCAACTTTTGCCATTGGAAAGACGACCCTTGCAATGGACATGTTAATGTAGTAGTACTTCCTGATATGGCTTCCACTGAAATAAGTTCAAAATTGTTAAGCAGTAAATTATAAGTATCATTTACTTACAGAAAAGACAAATGACATTTCAAAAATAAAAAAACAAAACAATGAGGGAATGGCTAAAGAATGGCTTCTTGTGTTTATCAATGCTGTTACACTGAGGATAAATGGCACAAGTACCAAAACTAATATTATATGAAAGCTTAACAAACAGTGTTTTGTCGTTTCTCACCATCTTTTTATATGTGTATGAAACGAAATAAACAACTAATTCATAAATAATGCTGTAATGATAGTAACAAAAATATACTACACAAGACTTATTTATTTGTTTTTGAGATTTTACAAGTATTGTCATATGCATGTAACATTGTCCATACATATTTGTGACAATATCTGCGCTATTTGCTTTCTGAAAAGAAATTGTTTTAACTGAAAACAAAAACGTTTGATAAACCTTAATTTATTTTGGTTCTAGATGTCCTTTTGGAGGAATTCCCGACTTTACGCCGACAGAAAGAAGCAGAAAATGACATATTGCATTTTTTTCAGATTTTTGTCGACTACTTTAAACAGTCATTTTTCGACCTGTCAACTATGTGATAATACTATCATTTGTGCATATGCGTACATAAATGGGATAATTCTTTATTGTTCTTAGCTCCGCCTTTGATAAGTCATTTTTACTACGAGATAGGTATACACATTTGAATCTACTTTGCAAACTCCGACACGTTAAAAAAGGTGGAAAGTAAGCTCCGTCAGAAGTCGATTCTCTATTTCTATGCTTTTCACGTAGTAAAGAGGGGTAAATTACCATCCCCTTTCTGATATGTCGTACATACAGATCTGACATAAATCAGGAGAGGAGCAGGTTCAAATAACTTTATATATAAATTTATAGCTGACTGAAAGGGTGGAAAATTATCATTATCTTTAGTACACACAAGTAAGCATTGAAACCTTAAAGTTGTACATCATATCGATAGAATGTGATCACATTTGTTCACATATGGAATGTATATATTAATTGTTATAATCATAGAATACATTTTGCATTCACTACGAAGTCAAGAAATTCTGAATAGACCAGTTTTTGTGCTAAAAATTCTGAAACAGTCTTAACAGATTCTGAACATTCTGAACATTGACTGAGAATTCTGAACAGATTCTGAAGATTCTGAACATTGAATGAACAGAATCTGAACAAATTCTGAACATTCTGAACATTGCTTGAAAAGTCTGAACAGATTCTGAACATTATGAACAGTGTCTGAGCAGATTCTGAACATCCTGAGCATTGTCTGAAAAGTCTGAACAGATTCTGAACATTGTCTGAAAAGTATGAACAGATTCTGAACATTCTCATCATGTCTGAACAGAGTCTAGACATTTTAACTAAATATGTCATGTTATTTCACTTATTAATTAGTTTTTTAAAATCAAATTACAACAAATATATTATTTCATTTCTCATTAAATTTGTCATTTTCTTTATTTCAATTTTTCTTTTTAAATCAATATATTTTACTTCATTTTCATTAGATTTTAGCTAAATATAGCATGTGATATTTCACTAATTAATTTTCTTTTATTAAATTACAACAATATTTCATTTCTCGTTAAATTTGACTTTTCTTTATTTCAATCCTTCTTCTTAAATCAATATATTTTACTTCATTTTCATTATATTTCAACTAAATATAAAATGTGATATTTGGGATATTTGTGACAGAGACTGATTCCTGACATTCTTTAAATTTTGTGAAATCACGGCTTTGTCAACATTCTTGATAATGTTTAAATATTCTAATGTATTTTTTTACAGGATTTATATTTCAACCCAAACACTTTTTCTGTTTATTCAAAATAGATAATTGAAATACTCATCACATTTAACGATTAATAAGATGGATATTAGAAATTGTGTTTTTTTTTTTGCCTATTGCATAATAAAAGTTTGATGCTGTGTTGATATAGCTGTGCATGTCAGGTTTAATTTTATATAGTTTTTACTTCCTTTAAAATTGATAAAATAGATCAAGAGATGGATTATTGAATTTGTTTATATATTTTTTTAAATACTTTCATAATTATTATTTTTGAGGTACGTCTAAACACCGCACAGGACTCCTGAGGGCACTCAGGACATAAAATGTGCACTCAGGATATGAAATAAGGGCTTATTAGATATTGAAGTAGATCATCTTATTCGAAATTTGATTTGCAATCGTATGCAATAGGATTGAAATCGATAGTATCAATATGTTTTTAAGTTGTAACAATTTTTGTGCGATACGCACCATAGCTGTGTAGTCAGTCATGCGTGAACGCATGTCTATTGTAGCCATTGGTGCTGAGATGGCCATCAAGCGCGCAATAAACAAAATAGTAGATTGACAAAGTGAAAAAGAAGAATCGTAAAATGATATATATACACAATTAATACATTGTTGTGTACTAGATATGCAATGAAAACTTATTCAAATGTATACGGAAATAAAATGGTATTATTTTTTTTTCAATATAAAATTGATTTTTTTACCCATATTTCCAAGAGATTTTCTTTATCCTGGAATTAAATTAAATGAATTAATCCCAATATAAAATGTGATTTGTTTTTAATTTACATATGCACATATAACATGAGAATTTGTTTTTTCTATCAAATATTGCAAATGAGAGAATAATTATCTATTCATTTAAGCTCATTTTTCAACAAGGAATTTTCATTTTTAAATTGTAATGAGAATTATTTTTTTTATAAAGGTTGAAATTAGAAAATATTATTTAAATTTGCTTTACTATGTCCTAAGTGTCAACGCAATAATTAGAAAAATAGAAATATTGTGTATAACAATTATTTCCAATTTTAAAATATAGCAAACACTTGATAAAAATGCTCATAATAAATAAAAGATGTAAATAAAGTGGCTTTTTTTATAATTTCATCTACTTTTTACGCTGCATCCCATGAGTCTGATTCTTGTTTTCTCTAATTTGCAGTGACCTATGTATACGTAGTTCTGAAGGTCATATACGATATATAACTAATGTATAACACTTTTCTATTATGAACTACAATCATTACCGTTATTTTTTGTGTGATTACTTTCGAGTGAGCTGATTTCAAACTTTCAATGAATTACTGATTTAAGATAAACAAAAGATATCTCGTGCGCAGTTTAGATTATAATAGAAAAATCATTGTTAATTCACTTATTTAGATTTAAAAACAGCATAAAGGTGCATACCAATCATGTTCTACAACCTAAGGTTCTGTTTTGGTACATAATATCAAATTATATTACAATTTCGGGGCTAGGACTATCTTAAGACACCTCCACAAATGTCCTAAAGTTAAGACAAATTTTCCCACATGTTCTAAGTTACGACATGGTCGAGAACACGACTCAGGACTAAGATCTGTCCTAAGACACTTTCGAGAACACTGCCCCTAGTGTCTTGTGATGTTCGTGATGAAGACGTTTAAAATGTTAATGAAAACAATCGTTATTGTTTATGACAAAATTGTTAAGAAAACGATAGACAATTCACACAATGAAATCAATTGAGGAAAATGAGAAATTTTTTTTAGAAAACAAACCCATTCTGGTCTTGTCCGAGCCATTTGTGAAATTGCTCTCAACAGCTAAGCATAATGTTTCGTCCTTGGTTATAACCGGAATCCGGTTACAACTATCAAGAGTCTCTCGACAGATTGGCAGAGGTATTATTTCTTATGATTCTTAGGCATGCTTGGTATTAGTTGAGTCGTATTACAACAACCGTCTTAAGAGTCCGACTATGAGACCACGTTTTTCAACCAAAATCACAACTATAGCACGGACGATTAAGGACAAACAACAATTGTGAGTCGATTGATAATGTCTTCAAAAAAGCCATTGATTGGACGCCACAGCCCATTCCCAAGCTGACAACCAAACTATTGAAAGTCGTTCGTATTCAACATGCAGATTTAAAACGATTTCTTTATGATACCGGAAACTACGAACGCTGTGGAAGATACAAAAGACATAGTGTTTCTCACCAATGTTGGTCTTCAAAGACACTCGAGCAGCGTGAGTGCTTATTTCAAAAGTTGTTGAACGACCACACTCCTCTAGTCACAGCCGTCAAATCTACATGTTAGGATTTCGAAGTTCCAAAACCCCAGAGACTTGCCAAGAAACCTCACCAGAACAAGCGACCTCGAACCAATCGTACACAGCCAAGATATTAGAACTTTCTTTTTCCATCTTTCACCTCATTATGTTTTTAGAACTATAACTGAATTAATTGAAATATTGTATATTGTGTTTTGCTTCTGTCATATTATTTTAAATACGCATTCAACAAGTAACAAGTACATGTACATTAAAAAAATGTGCAGACAAATGATCATTTCTTCTTTAATGTACTTTTTATTTAAAAATAATTCTTATTGTATGTACTTTTTAAAATAATTTTAAGTTGCATAGAACTTACGCAGAACAAAAAGAATATCCCCTTCAAGACCAAACCATTGTTTTCTGAAAGTATTCATATTTTTAAACTTTGTGATTTTAATACTAAGTACGTACGCACAAAACATTTTTCATGCATATAACTATTTATTATGTATACTTGTTTATGCTCTGAATAATTTGTTTGGCCAAGAAATGATAGTAATTTGTTTGTTGGAATTTCATGCATGGTCGATCAGTCATCCGGTTGTGTAATGGGTGACATGTCAAAGGGATATAGGAAAATCCTTCATAACTCCTAAATCGTTCAAGTTATCTGTACACAACTTTGACAGTTCAATAACTATAATGTACTGAAGTCATTTACATGTTCTGTGTCAAACTAAAATAAATGCATCATATCCTGAGTGCACTCAGGAGTCCTGAGCAGTGCTTAGAACCCATTTGTTTTGCACATAGATACATGTATGGGGTGCCCCAATACTACATTTGATTGGTGGCTTCAAAACTTTGTATAATGATTCATCCATGCATTGGCAATTGATACCATACTGTTGTATGATATACAGGTTAATAAAATTATTTTGATCTTACTTACATACTTACTTATAGTGTAGATTGTTGCTTTACCACTTAAGTTGATTTTAATTAATCTTTAAAAGGTAATTAAAAAGTGAAATATCACATGTTATATTTAGTTAAAATCTAATGAAAATGAAGTAAAATATATTGCTTTAAGAAGAAACATATTTGAAATAAAGAAAATTACAAATTTAATAAGAAATGAAATAACATAGTTGTTGTAATTAAAAAAAATAAATTATTGAAATATCACGTGCTATATCTAGTTGAAATCTAATGAAAATGAAATGAAATATATTGATTTAAGAAGATCAATTTGAAATAAAGAAAATGATGAATTGAATAAGAAATGAAATAATATAGTTGTTGTAATTTAATTTTTTTTTAAATAAGCGAAATATCACCTTCTATATTTAGTTAACATGTAATGAAAATTAAGTAAAATATATTGATTTAAGAAGAAAGATTGAAATGAAGAATAAGTCAAATTTAATGAGAAGTGAAATAATATAGTTGTTGTAATTTAATGTTTTTTAAATAATTAATTAGTGAAATAGCACATGCTATATTTAGCTCAAATCTAATGAAAATGAAGTAACATATATTGATTTAAGAAGAAAGATTGAAATAAAGAAATGTCAAATTTAATGAGAAATGAAATAATATAGTTGTTGTAATTTAATTTAAATTCTCTGTTCAGACAATGTTCAAAATGTTCAGAATCTGTTCAGACTTTTCAAATAATGTTCAGAATCTGCTCAGATTTTTCAGAAAATTTTCAGAATGTTCAGGATTTGCAGAATTTCTTCCATTGATATATCTTCTAGAGCTGGAAGTTAAAGAGACCACCGATACAGCTTCGTCCGCATCATTTTTGGATTTGTACCCCGAATTTGACGACAGTGGTCAACTCAGTACTAAAATTTATGATAAACGGGACGATTTCAATTTTCCAAACATGTGCAGCAATATACCAGCTTCTCCTGCATATGGTGTTTACATCTCGCAATTGATTCGCTATGCAAGGGCCAGTAACAATTATTCTGATTTCTTGAAACGTCATCTTTATCTGAGAAACAGGCTACTGAACCAGTGCTATGAAAAGATTCGCCTTATTCGATCTCTTAAAAAAAATTATATTCCGATACCAAGATCTTGTCGAAATATATTCCGTCTCTGCAGAAGCGATTATAAGCGATGCATTTGCATATAGTGAAAATGTATAAAGATAAAGAAGTCAAGAAAAATGTCAAGGATATTTTCTTATCAATGTGTGAAGTAAAAATATTTTTGACATTTACGTCACCGAATATGGTACTGCTTTGACAACTATTTTGCCTATTTTGTTCCTGTATTTAAATACTGTTATAGTGACAGCCGGAACCTTTGAACCGTAATGAGAGCGGGAGGTTTGGCGCTTTAAAATCTGATTCAACCCACCATTTCTTTAGAAATGTCTCTACCAAGTCAGGGTCGTTACGGTTTTCACAGTTTTCCGGTTGTTGACTGATTTTGTCTGTTTATATAATTATGAGTTTTGAGTTTCTCTTTGTAAGATTGTTCGGAGTTCGGTAATTTTGTTATTAACCTTATTTTCAGACAATGTTCAGAATGTTCAGAATCTGTTCAGAATTTTCAGTCAATGTTTAGAATGTTCAGAATCTGTTCAGAATTTTCAGTCAATGTTCAGAATGTTCATAATTTCTAGAACAAAAACTTGTCTATTCATAATTTCTAGACTTTTTAGTGACTGTTGGTATGTATTTCTGCATACTGCACTTCTTATGCTGTGCAGATCAGTTGTTCCGTACTGACAAATGGATCAATGAAAATTAGCGTCATCAAACCAGTTCAGCTTTACAAATTAAGATTTGAAAAGCGGTAATTTGATTGGTCAAGCAAAGGTCATCTTAATAATGCACTTTATGTCAGCTACATGATATTGATGTTAGAACATGGAGTGCAAATTAAATACATATTATCAACGTATGATATCATAAGTGTAATTTTATGCCGTTTTCTAAAATTACATGACGGTTTAAGTTAAAGATTGAAGAAACGATAAGCATTGAACAGCTACGAATTCAAATGAAAGGTTTAGAAAAGCTGTACATGTATATGGGGATATTCTGTAGGTGTTTATATTACATAATATTGGATAAATTACAAAATTTTAAGTTACAAATACTTTTCTTTCTAAATAACCTCATACCATCGATTGATGAGCAATCTTTGAAAACCAGTAATAAAATTAGTCCCAACATTTTAATATTTTAGTCAGTTCTGAAACCTTAACACGGAAGTAGATACTTGTTTGCAATTTAAATAATTGTCTACTAGACCGCACAGTTCCACACAATATATATACTATATTCAATTAAGTATTTGTTTGCCCTTAGAAAATATTATAACCAGTTTGTTTATTTAATAGTATCGCGATTAGGTAATGTTTACGTTTTGTTTCTTTGATGTTGGGTATATCTAATACACTTTCTTTGTTGCTTTACTCGGTCAAATGATAAACTATATATCTGGCTGACACCCTCCCCCTCCCCTCATTTTTGGTTGCTTAAATGTGTATATTTGTTATTTTGTAGTATTTGACATTTATTATAGCAATATCCGTTTACTCAATGCAACTAATATTTACCTCATGAATTACAGACTAATTATCTACATGCTTTCTTTTTCTCATCTGTCATTACATTTTAATAGAAAAAATAGGGACAGTCGTGGTTGTCATCGTATACTAGTTGGATTTAGAACTACTGTATTACCACTAATGTTGTTAGTTCGAATCCCTCTAATGGCGAGGTGTACTCGATACAAAATTATATTCAGTGACTTGCAATAGGTCCGTTGTTAAGCACCATAACCCTAGCCCTAATCCTAATAAAAATAAATTGAATACCGTAAATATATATGCTATGATCTTCTATTCAGAAGGAATATGTTGGCACTTTTTTACTGATTTATTTTGTCAAATACTAGTACGCTGACATCTGTCTAATTGGCAAAAAATCCAATCATAGTTACACCCGGTGTCGGACGAATCTGAGCTACAATAAAATCAAGCTACTTTTTGTCATTTGGAATGAAATTTTCCTAAACCACAGAGTTGTTCCAAATGATAGCAATGAAAATTTGCTATCTCAACAATACTTTAAAAAATACTATTCCAGTTATTCCCCTTTTGCCAAGTTCTGATAAATTAATAGAAATCTAGAAAACAAATACGCACGCATGATATAAGTCTTTTCCATATACAATTTGTGAATGAAATGGGGGGTGGGTTGGGGAAGAGAAGAAGTAAGTGACGAGATCTAATTTTAATCAGATAGATTCATTCCCGAAATGGATATATCAATCTCTTGTTCATTTGCATCTGGATAAAAATCTATTATTTCATTTATTATAATAGATTTACAAATCTAGATACATTCAAGTCTAATAAAAGTTATAAAAATATAGAGATATATATATTTGAAAACGAATTTAAATAAATTGCTATTATGAAATATATAATGTATTTTCTGTTTTCCAACACATTCGAACGTAACAAGAAGGTTAGTTATCATAATAAACAAGCAATACAGAGTTACGATGGTGTAATGGTTAGGTAATCGTATCAAGTGCCGTAGATCTACGTGGGTACATCATGTGTTCGATAGACTTGGGGTCAAACTAAAGACTGTAAAAGTGATATAAACACATAACGTTAAGGAATAAAGATGAAGACTAGTTGGCTCGGAGTCGGTATACTGTGCCCAATGGAGTGACATATTATACGTACATTGTTGTTCTAATGAGTTATCACTATAAACATTTGAATCTACTTTGCAAACTCTGACACGTTAAAAAATGTGAAAACTAAGCTTCGTCAGACGTCGATTCTATATGTCTATGCTTTTCACATAGTAAAGAGGCGTAAGTTCCAACCCTGTCTGATATGTCGTGCATGCAGATCTCTCATTAATCCAGAGAGGAGCAGTTTCAAATAACTTTATATATAAATTTATAGCTGACTGAAAAGGTGGCAAATTATCAATTTCTTTAGTACACACAAGTAAACATTAAAACATTAACGTTGTACATCGGATTCATAGAATGTGATCACATTTTTTCACATATGGAATGTTTATATTAATTGTTAAACTCATAGAAGAAATTTTGCTTCGCTTGGAAGAGTTACTATAATTCGATACACTGTTGGTATGTATTTCTGCATACTGCACTTATTATGCTGGGCAGATCAGTCGTGATGTACTGACACATGGATCAATGAAAATTAGAGTCATCAAATCAGTTCAGCTTAATATTAAGATTTGAGAATCGGTAATTTGATTGGCCAAGCAAAGGTCATCTGAATGAGACCCTTTATGTCAGCTACATGATCTTGATGTTAGAACATGGGGTACAAATTAAATAAATATTATCAACGTATGATATCATAAGTGTAATTTTATGACGTTATCTAAAATTACATCACGGTTTAAGTTAAAGATTGAAGAAACTATAAGCATTGAACAGCTACGAATTCAAATGAAAGGTTCTAAAATACTGTACATGTCTATGGGGATATTCTGTATGTGTTTATATTACACAATATTTGATAAATTACAAATTTTAAGCTACAAATACTTTTCTTTCTAAATAACCACTTACCATCGATTGATGAGCAAACTTTGAAAACCAGTAATAAAATTAGTCCTAACATTTTAATATATTAATCAGTTCTGAAACCTTAACACGGAAGTAGATACCTGTTTGCAATTCAAATACCTGTCTACTAGACCGTGCAGTTCCACACAATATATATACTATATTCAATCGATTATTTGTTTGTCGTTAGAAAATAGTATAACCAGTTTGCTTATTTATTCGTGACGCGATCAGGTATAATATTATCACTCTCCTTTTGGGACCCCTTTGCGCAATTTTTCTTTGATGTTCGGTATATCTAATACACTTTCTTTGTTGCTTTACTCGGTCAAATAATAAACTATATATCTGGCTGACACCCCCCCCCCCCCCTCCAACCCCCCCCCCCTCCTCCATATGTGTTTGCTTAAATGTGTATATTTGATATTTAGTAACATTAAACATTTATTACAATATCACTTTACTCAGTGCAACTGACATTTACTTCATGAATTACAGACTAATTATCTACAAGCTTTCTTTTTCTCATCTGTCATTACATTTTAATAGAAAGATAGGGGCAGTCGTGGTCGTGATCGTATGGTAGTTGGATGTAAAACTACTTCATTACCACTAAAGTTGTGAGTTCGAATCCCTCTAATGGCGAGGTGTACTCGATTCGATGCAACATTATATTCAGTGACTTGCAATAGGTCCGTGGTTAAACATCATAGCTCTAGCCCTAACCCTAATAGAAATAAAATGAAAATCGTAAATATATATTCTATGATCTTCTATTCAGAAAGAATATGTTGGCACTTTTTTACTGATTTATTTTGTCAGATACTAGTACGTTGACATCTGTCTAATTGGCAAACAATCCAATCATAGTTACACCCGGTGTCGGACGAATCTGAGCTACAATAAAATCAAGCTGCTTGTTGTCATTTGGAATGAAATTTTCCTAATCCACAGAGTTTTTCCAAATGATAGTCATGAAAATTTGCTATCTCAACAATACTTTAAAACATACTATTCCAGTTATTCCCCTTTTGCCAAGTTCTGATAAATTAATAGAAGTCTAGAAAACAAATACGCCCGCATGATATAAGTCTTTTCCATATACAATTTGTGAATGAAATGGGGGTGGGTTGGGGAAGAGAAGAAGTAAGTGACGAGATCTAATTTTAATCAGATAGATTCATCCCCGAAATGGATATACCAATCTCCTGTTCATTTACATCTGGATAACAATCCATTATTTTATTTATTATAATAGATTCACAAATCTAAATACATTCAAGTCTAATAAAAGTTATAAATATATAGAGATATATATATTTGAAAACGAATTTAGATAAATTGCTATTATGAAATAGATAATACATTGTCTGTTTTCCGACATATTCGAACGTAACAAGAAGGTAAGCGTAATCGTACCAAGTGCCATGGGGTCAAACCAAAGACTATAAAAGTGATATAAACACATAGCGTAAAAGAATAAAGGCAAAGACTAGTTGGCTCGGAGTCGGTATGCTGTGCCCAAATGGAGCGACATATTCTTCGTGCATTGTTGTTCTAATGAGTTAGCACTATTAAGATCCAACTCTGGTGGTCTAGTACAAAGCGGACAGCACCATCTCATAAACAAATCAATATGCTCTTCGCACGATATAGCTGAGCTAAAAGTCACTTAAAGTTAAACAACATTCACTCATTTACGTCTTTGAAACGATTCAGTCACAAAATCGGTATATTGGCAAAACAAAATACTTAGGTTCAGGGGCGTTTTCTTTTTAAACTTTATTGAATTTTAGCTGCAAGCTTGCTATAAGAGTTCTTAATTTGTGTTGTATTACTCTTCGTCATTTAATGTTTTCTGGATCAAAATTAGATGATTTTGTGCTTTAATATCCTTAACAATTTGCTACATTTTTAATTTCTTGCATTAAGATACAAACAACCTTATATCCTTCCTTTGTATCTATGTAATGTATGTAATGCGTATATGATTTTTACATGATCCACGAAATGAAGCTACCTTACTCCTAGTCGTTGTACGAAACAGGTATCACAAAGTTATCAAAGAAAATAACCTACCTTCCATCTCTCAAGTGAGTGGTGATCACTAGTGTGAGATTTAGGTATCGAAAGTTATCAATAAAAATAAACTACCTTAAATCTCTCAAACTCGTGTCATATGTATCAGAAGGTAAGCCGTGTAAATTGACTTCTTTACATCTCTCCAGTGAATGGCATAAGCATAAGATTTGAATCCATGGAAATAAACTACCTTACGTCTCTTCATTGTATAATATCTATATATATATATAGTTTCAGAAGGTTGCCAATGACAATAAGCTATCTTATGTCTCGCCAGCGTGCGATTCACTATTCAGGTAACAAAATGTTGTTAGTGAAAACTTACATCTCTCCAGTGTTTCACATAGGTATCAGAAAGTGAAAATAGGCTACTCAAAATGATGCTGGTGTGTGATTCAGGTAGCGGAATTGTATTCATGAAAATAAGTTACATTGAATCTGTTCATTTTATCACGTAGGTATCAAAGTGTTATCCGTGAAAATAAACTACCTTGCATTACTCATGTGAGTGATATTGGTATAAAAGTAATATTCATGAAAATAAGCTACCTGGCAATCCTTTATGACATGCTATAGATATAAATCATGATTTCCCTTAATTCTTTTCATTGGAAGATTATCTATGAAAATAAGCTGCATTATGTCTCCCTAGTCTGTGATATTGGTATGAAAGGGTCATCCATGAAAATATGCTACATGATATTCCTTCATTACATGGTATAAGTATCATAATATTTTCCAAGTAAATATGCTACCTTGCACCTTTTCATTTTCTGATATAGTCATCAAAGCGCTATACATGAAAATGAACTTCCAAGCATGTGGCATTGATATTAAAAGGTTGTCCATGAAGACTAATACAACAGATGTAACGTTTACGTCTCTACTCAATATAGTTATTAAGTGGAAAGTGCATAGCTTGTAGGTGGAAGGTGCCACTATTTCAGTTCATTCTCGATGGATCTTTCTAACTGTTCTTCATCTTATGGATAAATACATGCATCATTTACAAATTTTATGTTGTTTTTATCTGTTTTAATTGAAACTTAATCTGACCCATATAAGTGCCGAGTGAGATGGTTGACCATAACTTTTATTCTGCGGAGAATATACAGATGGAAGCCTTTAAATAAACAGAACAACTGGAACAATATTTCTCCCATTATTACGGCGTTTTATCCCGCTGAACAAGTGGTGGAAAAATATGTTATCCTCTAGAGGATTAAAATGTATCGTGCCTTTATGTAGATGTCCGCCAAAGGATTTTGAAATAAAGTTCGTGTTGAATAATGGGAGAAACAAATTCTCCTGCAGTTGCCCATGCGGGTTACGATATTTCTCCACTCTCGAGAGTTAAATTAAAAATTTCAACCACTCTCCTGACGGCTTGTGGTTAACATTTTTAATTTAACTCTCTTGAGTGGAGGAATATCGTAACCCATGGGCAACTGAAGGAGAATCTATATATCTCCTTAACTTTGTTTGTGTGTGTATGTATAAGTGAGTATATTTAAATTATCTAAGGAATCATAAAATCACACATATACATGAAGTAGGATCTGAAATAAATATCATAAGGACCACAAAAGAGCATAACTTTTCATTTTGTATTTCAGATTGTCTCATTTTTATTGACCTCTGGTCAAAATCTACTGCTATTACTAATATGGAAATATTGCATTTCCAAAACTATCAATGTTTAGTTGCCATTTCTCTGATATTTCAACAATACAACGGTCAACGAAGTAATTATTTTTCCTATGAAATCCCCACTACAACGACGTTCGTGATTAGAATTATATGATATCATACTGTGTTTGTAAATATTCGTGGAAAACAAAATTCACACGTTGTTAGATGTAATATGCATCATACCATTCAAATACTAATTGAGCGAATTTTATCTATTTTTTCCATTTGTGTTATTGTGTCAAATTGCAAAATATAAATTGTATGTTCAGATCTTATTAAATCAAAAGATTTCACTATAGAGATAGTGACTTATTTTTCAACAATATTACACACAATTTAATTTAAGCATGTTTTATTGTCATAAAACAACAAAGCGATTCGACACCGGTTATACAAGATAAAGATGCCTTCTCGATATTACACATGCCTATACAGAACACAATAAGTGTATATATTACACATGCCTATACAGAACACAATAAGTGTTTATATTGCACTGCATGTAAGAAGAGAGGAAGGTTTCTAGCTAGTCCTCTAACCTTCACTTCTTTATTCACTCCTCAAAATAGCGATCAGTCAATATCACTCTGAGGTAGTCTTTGGCTGAATAACAAAACAGATTTTTCCTCTTAGCGTTACTCGTCTGTAATATGATTTTTTTTTGTGATTCATCAGATATTCGTGTTTACGTAAATGACATCATTTTGTCTGCGCGTCGGTGATTCTACAATAAAGAAGAAGTAATCAATATTTCCAACTATATTAAGTATAATATCAAGAAAATACTTTCATTGCATTGTTGCCAGTATCATTTCTGTTTTGATGTCTACCTGTGCTAAGGTTTATTATATACATTAGATAAAGAAAACAATTAATCCATTGGCCAATTATAATGATAGTCACATGATATAATTTGGACATTTTGTTTCTAAATTTTTTTTTTTTAATACTGTTGCCCGGTGAATAATTCCTTTATTTATCGGTAGGTAACCACCAGCAAGCCTCTGAACGAACACGTGTTATATCACACACACAATACGTAATTACTATAGGCAAACAAAGTAATGCCGGTGTCAAAGATGTGAAACTCCACTAATGTTAACGGTAACACAAATAGGCCAAGGAAGCGACAACGATATGTTTTACATAACCTATTGGTTACCGGTAGGGACTTTAACTTTGAGACACCTGAAGCATTTATTGAAGTATTGGGGAAAGTTTACGTTGATGCGAGGAAAAAATCTAACATAAATATACATGTAATAAACAAAAACAAATTAAACGGAAAACTTAAAATACTTCATTAGCATAAAATTAGAACTTATAATTGATCTCTTCGAAGTGTTTAGTTGCTTAAAAGACACACCATCAAATGACTCTGTTTTATCTCTTCAGCATAAGAAAACTGAGAAGGTATTTTTCTATATATCGTATATCCATTTTCCAAGAAAATGCGAATAATAAATAAAAGTCAGGAGAAAATACAAGTTAAAACCGCTATGCCGTATTGGTTTGTGCATGAACGATCGAGAGTTAAATTCCAGGCTAAAAACCAAAGACTATAAAATTGATATTGGTTACAATTCAGCCAATATCGCGGTAGTAAAGTGTAAATTAAGATCTGTGATTGGTTTGTTTTGTGTCGGGATGATGTTTCCATGGAACAACTGTTGATTCTGTGTCGGGATGATGTCTCCATGGAACAACTGTTGATTCTGTGTCGGGATGATGTCTCCATGGAACAACTGTTGATTCTGTGTCGGGATGATGTCTCCATGAAACAACTGTTGATTCTGTGTATCAGTAGTATCAATATCAAACCTTAATATCTTATCAATAGGGAACGTTTTATCTCCATGATATAGATAGTAACTGGTTATTTCTCTATAGCCTCCAAGCATCTAATCACCCACACATCCAACAGTAATCTAAGTCAATAACTAAGCATATTCCAAAACAGTTTCAGAGGAAGATTGTATAGGTTTGTAACGGGAAATTATCGTTTTGCTATTTTAATGAGTTTTTGTGTGATGAACATGGTATTTAATGCTTTAAATAAATAAGTAACAGATATGTAAAAGTTCCATTTTACCACAATCATTCTACAGACCTGTATTCTGTTGTAATCCATTATATATATGTAAATCTGAGTTGGAGGATCTACAAGACAAGACACATAAACACTTCTATACTAAAGTGACATAACTGTTATTTATTGGAGACAAGTTACTAAATAGTTATTCGTTCTGGCTGGAACTCAACACCTACCAACGCGAAAATCATATTTGTGTTCATCTTGCCCAAAATCTTGAATTGAAAGTTAAACCTCAAGTCACGTCAAAATAATCAAATATATCTATATTTAGCAGTTTATCTATCATATCAAAGAAACTACCACTCAACTATAGGAAACACTTGCATCGTCATCATATGATATCAGGTTTTATCATAACATGACATAGATATCAACTGTTTCTATAACTTAGTATTGATCTACGTATACAATATGTCTCCCATCATCATTAACACCAATGGATGGTTTTGTGAATCAAAAAACGGTAACAATTGTTCATAGAACTTTCTAACACTACTTCGGGTTTGCATTTTATATTTATTTCTGATTGTATCTTTTAAAATCCACTGACCAGTATATTTTCCCACTCTTTCGACAGTATGGTAATATTGATATAATTTTAAAGTGATGATCTATATGGTGGGGGTTGACAGAGGAGTGGTTAATAACGATAATAAACAGAGGAGCAAACATACCACACCATATGAACAATTCTAAAATACAATATATCGTAGACAAGGAGGCAAAAGCGACATTTCTAAAAACACATTCATGTGACTTATCACCTTCCTGCCTTGAAAAGTGGCTGCTTAACTAGTTCCAAGGAGACAAAATGCAATAGATATATCGTAGACAAGGAGGAAAATACAATAGATATATCGTAGACAAAGACGAAAAATACAATAGATATATCGTAGACAAAGAGGAAAAATACAATAGATATATCGTAGACAAGGAGACAAAATACAATAGATATATCGTGGACAAGGAGGCAAAAGTGACATTTCTAAAAACACATCCATGTGACTTATTACCTTCCTGCCTTGATAAGTGGCTGCTTAACTAGCTCATTGGTACCAACCCCCTCCCATCTTAGGGAAATGATACGTTCGTATAAGTGTTTTCCAAATGTGAGTAAAATGCCAAAATACAGAAACACACAGTTATTTTAATTTTGCACTTTTATCTGTTATTGTGTGTGTTGAATGTATTCAGTACTCACCCAGTGTCTCCAGTTGTGTCATATATTGCACTTTCTGCTATAAATAGAAATTAAGCTTTATAAAGTAAATTATGTTTTAAATTCGTTGAATTAGGGTTATTATTTACAAATTTCAAACCTCTAACTTGTATTGTTCTCTGACTACTTGGTATTACTAGTCTCACTTCTTCATTAAACACAATGACGGGGTAATGGTCAGCGTGCACGTCTCGAGTGCGGTATATCGTGTGTTCGAAACACGGTCGGTTCAAACCAAAGACTATTTAATTGGTATATGTTGCTTCTCTGCAAATTACGCATCACTAAGGAGAAAGACCAAAGACTGGTTGGCTCAGAATAAGAATAATGTGCTAGAGTAGAGAGATATGGCTACCCGCGGACTGTTTTTTCAGTAAACTAGCACTAATTCCAACAAAGCGGACATCATTATCATCTCATCGAATATGTAACTTGTTCTTGCCATGATATATCTGTAAACATTTCCCATTTGCGTTAAACAACACTTACACACTCACTCTCTTCTTCATAATAATATCATGATTTTTTTAATATGAGTCAGTCAAAACACAGTTATCATTGTCGTAGATTTTGTTGGTAAATTAGCCACGATTCTTCTCCATTTTCCGACATGATTATTTCTGATAAGATACGTACTGAAGCATTGTGTTTCAACTATTTGTAGACATGTCTTCAAGATGAACTTAATATTTTCTCTTTCCTTATGCATTTGGGATATCATTTTACCGGGATGCCATTAATGTGACAAATATTACAAACCCTACCGGAGAACCTTAACTCAACATTGGTTTGTATGCGGTTCGTGATATTTGATGTTTTGACTCATGGTTTTTCATATGTTTTTGATTTGTTTTTATTTTTGTCTTGTTTTTGTTTTTGTCTGTGTTGTTGTTTTCGTTTTTTCTTCTTTTTTTTTTATTATTTTGCTTACTTTTTTTTATCAGACTTTCAGTTTAATATCTGTGCGGAATTAAACATTTGTGTCCTATAGATAAAAGGGAAAACATGCACACGTGTCTCAAATATTCCATGCATGTTCTTCAATGTGCATAATACTACAAATAACATATGTACTTTTTATGTAATAAATATACAATATACGTACATTGTCGGTAACTATAAAATTTATTTGTGCGAGCTATAGAAACAGGCAGAATAGTGAGCCTTTGGCGAGCTTTTCAGGCCTGTTTCGCAGCGAGTACAAATGAATTTTATATTTAACGACAATGTATGTATTTTGTGCTTATCCTGAAAATGTCAAAAAAGTCGGAAAACTTGTCAGATTTAAACAAAAAGGACAGAAACAAGCGTCATTCCTCGCCTTTCATAAATGTTGTCAAGGGTGTCTTCTTCGTGGTCCGCGTTACATTAGTACCAGTTTCATACTTGTCTGCGCCCTCCGCTGTACATAGCTACAGGGTACCAGGAAAGTTTATTCGTAGGCTGAAAAGTGTATTCGTATAGTACGAAAAGTTTATTCGTCTAGTACGAATAAAGCAAAAATTTATTCCAAAAGCATATTTGTACAGCAAATGTACTGATTGCATGATAAATGTTGATTTTGAATGCATACATATATATTTGGGTCAGATATGATAAATAAAATATTGAGTTGAGGGTTCAAATGAACTTTTAAAACAGATAGAGTTAAACAGTGATAATATCATATAATGTGACATTACATGTTCATGGTAGTCGACTTATATGGAAAAGCTTACATATACATGTACCAGTGCTTTCCCCTTAATGATATATTAACTAACTGACCAATCCGAGCTTAGAGCATATACTGAAGCAGTCATTTTAAAAGAAAAAGGGCCAGTTTGCTTTGTTGTAGTTTGGATTTTTTTTTAATGTAATGGCATAAATATGGTCAAAATGCATTTATGGAATAAGGATTATCTATAGTCCAAATTTGGTTGGATTTATTTGTATTTCAGTCTTGTATGGAGGTCTTCAAGCATGACATATAAATACTGAATTTCTGGGTATGACGTTGCTATATTTAGAGTAGGGGATATCACAGAGCATGGTATTTCACTGTAAGATTTTAAACATCCCATGATATTCTTACAGAACGCAGAAGAATCGTGTACCTTTCAGAAAATGTATAATGTTGTAAAGGTTAAACCTCAGACAAAATGGTAGATAGACCCGAAAAAGCACAACTTTGGTAGAAAATCTAATAAACAAATTAGTGGTTTTACACCTTATCATCGTTTTAATGATATATGCAAGACACTATTAATTGCATAGAAGTCTTGTTGTACATGTATTGTTGCTTCCAATTCTCCGATATCACCCAGAATATGACCAGCCCTGGATTTGTAACATGAGTAACCGTCCTTGTTTCGTCAATTCACTCATGTATCTATTTAGATCTATGCATATTCAATCTATCTAGATCTATGCTTATTCATACCTGGTTTTTTAAGTCTATTTCGCTTCAGAATATAAATAAATACAATAATTAATCCTACAACCACAGCTGTTGATCCAATGCCAGCACCAATGTCAATTATTGCCGAACTGTTGTCATCCTCGGATCCTACTGTAAAAAGAGAGGTTCATCATGAAATATAATATCGTTGTCGTATGTTATTTTATGTAGAGCGGCCGATGTTGTTGCGATCGTATATTAGTTATATGTTTTATTTACCTATGGAATGGGTGCCCATCAGGCGAGATAAATCACTGCCCATGGCGAGATTTTCTTGACAGATATGGTCTATACGGTCCATTCAGTGACCCCGCGAATATTTATATGGTGAATGATATGTAATTATAAGATTATCCTTGACCCCTCCCCTCCCACAGAAACTAGATATAAGTAAAATGTTGAAATGATATTGATATCATTCTAGCTTTGTTTCTGTAGCATGTCACATTTACACACAGCAAAGATCTGCATGTTTAACTGTATCATTACAATGCATTGCATACAGCTTATTATGTACAGGCGCCGATACCTTTGAAAATATACAATTCCCTCACGAATAATCCACTGTCGTAAGCAATATGAAAAGCGAAAGAACGAAACATGAATTGAAAGTGAATCTTTAGAATGCACAAGCGAGGGACAATATATGTGCGCCATATTGGCGTTTGCATAGAACTATAATTGCTAAGTTATACCACTTGATATACAGGCATACTGTATTATCTTTATTTTCCGTGTACATGTACAAAAATAAACTACATATTTAGGGATACAATATACAGATAATACATGTTGCAAAATGTCTTTGTTTTTAAATAATTAGCGATATCAGAAATATATTGAATAAAACATCAATTTACGAGAACAAAAATACACATTGGAATGTATTTTCTTTCTTTGATATCAAAATAATTATTATATGCGAATTACAATATATCCGTAGTTTAATTATTATATTGTTTATATAGTCAACGGAGGACGTCATATTATAGTTTTGTATTCTGTATTCATTTAATCTTTGAAATATGAATTAAAATACAAACTGATAAAATAAATATATTTTCACTTTCTGGCTATTTTTATTATTATTCACATTGTTTCACTCTCAGAAGTAAGCATCACTTTACTGGTCAAGGTACAAAGTCATATACACTTAACTCAGTAGAACGGAATACAAACATACACTATATATTTACTGAATTAAACAATTCTAAAATTTACCTGGAAACAACTTTATAGAGCATGAATCAATTTCTGTGTCATTTCCTTGACAGGTTGAACCCCCATGTACAGGCTCTGAACTGTTACATTCATGATATCGTGACCTTGATCCACTACCACATGTCGCTGAACAAGAATTCCAATCCTGCCATGTACCCCAGTTTCCATTTACTAAATATATAAAATGAAATATAAGTGTTTAGAAAAACGATTACAATTGAAAATTCACCAGAATATAATTTTCTGTATTGTCTCAATCATCATAAAGTTTAAAAGTTGCCGTTCACATTCAAATTTGCTGTTTATCACGATTTTACCGTTTGTGGACATTACTGTCTGCGAATATTTTCAAAAGACAGAAAAGCATCCGCATTTGTTGTCGAAACTGTTATCCATTTCGAACGTATAGAACCATACAAATATGGACGGCATATAGTATGATATTCCTGTTGCTACATAGGTTGTACACACAAAATAAACGTAACTTGATGTTACAAATGTATTTGTTTTATTACCTTGTAAAGACTCCCAATTTTGAATAATCTTTTGCATATATTTTATTATTCTATAAGACGACCTTAGAGTCTACATTGTATGTATAAGCTGAATCGACTACGCTAGGACAGTAGTGAGTAAATGCTTACACATATAACTCTAACACATACCTGGACATGAGATGGCTGTAGAGCACGAACCAGTTTCATTATCCAATCCTAGGCAAGGAGAACCACCACTTACAGGTGACGGATTATCACAGGCTCTGTATCGTGTCCTTGTTCCTCCAACAAATGTCTTTGTACACTGAGTCCAGCTTCCCCACAAACTCCAGTTTCCATTTACTAATATAAAAATGATAGGCGTTGTTGATGAAGGTTGATTTATGACTTTTCTAGCTTAAGTACAGCATATTTCAATAAAATATCAAATATATCTGTTGATTTTCTATGTTGTTGACGTATTGCACACACTATCAAAGAATGCTATACTACAATAATTCCTGCTTATCAAAGCAGTTAGTTATTTTGATGGACATGATAAATAGTGTAACATCAGTTTTAGTTATCAAGTATGGTATTCAATTTCATAAAATGTTCTTATGCAACTACCTGTTCCTTTTGCTTTGTTGATAATTTAGTCAAAGTATAGAGCATATTCGTCTGACAATTTAACCCAGCAGTGATAGAATTAGATTTGTGAGCTGCCAAAGTGTATGTACTCGACGGGATTGAACTCATACCATTGTTACGCTGCAACTCCATTCTCTTAGCCTTATGTCCAGCGCCCTAGATCACTCGGTCACATCCGCTGTCTATTGATATATTTATTGGCTGAACATCACAAAGAAATAGCTGTATTTACTTGTTGAATTACACTGTTTTTGGTATAGAAACTGTACTTTTACACAGTGAACATAAATCTGCTGAAAGTTTTGTAAATGAATTGTATTCAATACAATATGTTTGATATAATAATCCAGATGTACACCGTTACATCTGTCTATGGCAATGAATTTTAACTTTCGTGTTTTATTCCATAAACTAATCACACACGACTAGACATTCTCTCATCGTGATCAGTAGGTAATTGACTATCAATATTATTTAATGATGAATAAATACTGTAGATACTGGGGTAATACCAACAAATGATGTACATGCTGTGGTAATATATGTCTCTTCATTACATAACTCTGAGTTATTTCTTTTCTACATGCCTCTTTATTTGATTATTGGCATCGTATTTGTTTATGGATAATTTATATATATATATAAATACGTCTGAAAATTAAACTAAACAGTGTTAGAATTAGATCTATGAGCTGACAAATTTGTTCTTCCCTCGACGGGATTTGAACCCCATTGATACACTACAGCACCAATCGATTGGCCTTATGTCCAGCGCCGTCGACTACTCGGCTACATCCGCTATCTTAAAAATATACCTTCAATATCCGAAGTGTTATCTTGTCTCGTAAGGAAAAATCTAGAGATAGACATAAGACATGTGGCTAAGCGTGTGTAGATGATCCATGTATACTTATTATTATAATTTGACCGCAATTTTTAATAAATTGTATAGAATGATGAAGAATTCATTATGCAGTTACAGGACATAAAGTATATTATACAAACATCTAAGCAGGTAACAACCATGCAATATATGTGTCCCACTGGATCTCAAAGTTACTTGAAATACTAGGTTAATACAAAATATTTATACACGTCTGAAAATTAAGCCAACAAGTGTTAGAATTAGATCTTTGAGCTGACAAATGTTGGTTCTTCCCTCGACGGAATTTGAACTCACACCATTGATACACTGCAGCACCAATCGCTTAGACTTATGTCCAGCACCATCGACAACATGTCCCTTTCCATGTCAGCCCCGGTATCATCCCGAGGCCCCCATATCAGCCCGAGACACAGTCGAGGGAAGCTAGCTGGGATGATATGGAAAAGGTCGTGTCTTAATCTTTTTATCATTTATTCTTCCGACAAATTGTTTTTACGAGACACATAATACACAATTAATATTCAAAAAGCAATGACTTTATATGGAAGTTTAATTGTGAATTCAACAGATATATTTTCAGACCACTATTGTGAAACAAGAGTATCTCAACCCCTATAAATAGGTAATGAAAACATTTCCTAAAAAGGCATTTTGAAACATTAGAAGATTAGAAGATGTGATGCTTTCTTGACGATTTTTATTTACAGTGAATCGTGACGAGAACATTGTCCGTGAATCGTTTTCATTAAAAATTATTTTACGTACTCCGCTATAATCATCTATCCCCTAAATGTGTCTTTTATGATTGTGTTTAATGTGGTCTTTTTGACGACATAATTGTTTCCCTCTTGACTTGATGTGTTAATAGTATAGGTATCATTAGTGGTCACCTGCACTGATTCTGTCTGACACGATTAGTAGGGATGTAGCTTTTTCTTCTCTTTGTATCAGCTTCCTTTAGGAGGAACACCATGGATTTTCCATGTATTTTTGACGTGGGGAAGTTGTTTTTTGTTTTTTTTAAGCTGACAAATTACCTCGTAGTGCACTATATACAGTATATTTATTTTTGAGTTATGTCATGTCAAGTTTGTATTTATCATTTATTTACAGCCTTATCAAAATATTTTCTTACCTATTAAAATTATGAGAAATAATCTAAAATTTTATTCTAATATGAGGCTATTGACATACAGATTTCTGGTGTTGTTAAGTTTAAAATATACACTACAAAAATACAACAGACTTTATTATAAATTTAAAAGATAAAATACAAAAATTTATGTTATGCTTAAAAGTTAAAATTCCCAGAAAGGTTTTGGTTACATTGAAATTTAAATTATAGACTACAAAAATACAACAAGCTTTATTTTAATCTTAAAAGATAAAATACAGGAATTTATGTTATGTTTAAAAGGTAAAATTCACAGAAAGATTGTGGTTACATTGAAATTTCAAGAGGATGTCAGAGCTCAAGTTAAAATGTATAAACTATTGTATGTAAAAAGATAATAACGGATTATTTTCTAGATACCACTGAGTATACACTGAACATTATGGACCTATCATTCTAGAAGTAGAGTGAAATCAAAAACCTTATTACTTTATATGGCACAGTTAGTTACATTCCTGAACATAATTGTAGTCCATTAAAGTTCTTCCACATTAATTACTTCATGTTTCCTGCGTACATTGTAGACGTCTAACATATAGACTGTAACATAGTTCTATGGACAGCTCCTCTATTCTGTCCATTACACTAGCACTTTCCATAAATGTTTCTGAATAATTCCTACAGTCAATTATCCGAGTTGTGATTCTTTCCTCATTATTAAAGATTCTCAACCCAGTTCCATCTTCTGAATCGTTTATGACTTCATTTGTTAACCGACGAAAAGGTTCCTGTCTAGATCCAGCGAACAGGGGACATTTCAACAGAAAGTGTATTATATCCTCATCTTCCAATTTACACATTGGACATATACTAGAAATTTCGAATTTATTGAATCTATGCCTATCCTTTTGCAAAACGAGCGTTCCTGTTATAATTCTGGCTTTTATTATCGATTTTCTCACCGCAATTCTTGTTTTTTATTTCATCTTCCATAAGGGGTGGCTTGTCCCAACTTCTGGATGTTTCATGGCCAAATATTTTAAAGTAGTCTTGGCAGTGGCATCATTCTGGAGTCTTTTCAACCATAATTTGTCAACATCTGTTCTTACAAGTTTTCTCCAGCTGATTTTCGATGGTAAATTTGCTTGTAGGTCTGTTATAGATGGTACATCAAACAGTATAAGTATATCTCGGATGCTACCAAACAAACTGTCCTCATTGTCATAGTTTACACTGATCTGTCTATTAATGATCTCGTTAATTTTTGAATTATCACTCGCAAGCATGCAGCATAGTAGACTAAATTTTCTCTTGTGAAGTTCTGTCTCTATAGGTATTGTACCCACCAGTAAGTATATAGCTGCCGTTGCTATTCTTTGGGGTAAGGATTGTAAATAATGTATTGATTTTCTATGGAATGTTTCTAGATTTTCTACATGTTTCTTTTTCAGTGGTGAGACTTCTAATCGGTATATTAATCTTGGTAGTACGTATGTGGTATATTTTGTAGGAGGTTACAGCATCCATGCCGTTCGTGCCATGGAAACCAGATCCCATCAGGGCATATTTTGTGCCTCTTGCGTTTTCTAATCTGGCTTCAGTGTTCTTGCTACATTCATTTTTCTCTGATCTTATTATTCCTAAGTGTATTGCATCTTCTTTTGTTGTTACCTCATTGCCATCTAGATACCATTTATATTCATCATTTATTGTAGAATATTGTATATTTTCTGTTTTCATTGGATGAATCTTATAATGATGTTGCTTTGTGTATCTTCCTATAACATTTAACATGATTTGTAGATTGTCCTTGCTCGACTCTATGAATGCAATGTCATCTGCACAGGTCGGTGTACCGATACAGATATCTCCAAGCTGAAATCCCAGACACTGACTTTCCAGTTCTAGCAACAAGTCTTGTAAAAAGATTTTATATAAATGTGTGGATAGGATTCCTCCCTGCCTTACACTTTGCAAGATGGCAAAGCTTTCACTTAGTTCACCTGCCCATTTAACTTGACTAGTGAGGCCACTGTAGAGGTCTTTTATAATGAGCCATAATGTGGGATGCATAGATTGATCAATTAACTTGGTTAGCAGTATCTTATGTTGGACCACATCAAAAGCAGATTGGACATCCAATATTCCTATATTTATGGCTTTTGAGTTTTTTTTATCTTTTCACATTTTGCCTCCGAGATTAACAAGCTTGCCATAATAGGATTTAGGCCTTCAAGTAAAGCCAAATTGCCAGTCTGTCATGTTGTTCAGTTTTAGCTTTCTCAGCATACTATATTCAAATGTTTTGCCTATTATTGGTGTAACAGTTATGCCTCGGTAACTTGTACACAGAGTTGCGTCTTTTTCTTTTTTAAGCACTGGAGTTGAAACTCCTGTTTTAAAAGAGGTTGGTGCTTTTCTTATCTCCAGGATTTTGTTGAAGGTTTTTGTGAGAAAGGAGGACATTAATTTCTTGCTATTCTTAAGATGTTCTGCACTAATATCATATTCATCACTGCTTTTGTTTGTATTCAGCTTGTCGATTGAGTTCTGCACTTCTTCTTCAGATAAGGGTTCTGTGGCATAGTGTACTTTCTCAAATTCTTCTTCTAGTAGCGATTGTCTCATATTGCACAGATTGACATATGTGTTGTCAAAACGTTCTCCTCAGATCCTCGTAATATTTTGCAAATGCTATTCGTAACAAGGGTACGGTTAACAACTTGCATTGGGTTTCATACTTTTCAAGAAGTTTGATCAGCTGCATTTACTTCCCGTGAATTGTGATTAATAAATAGTATTTTTCGTGAAGCGTGATGAGATCCCATCACCCACTAATCTTTGTGTGTCAGTTAATGTTGGTAAATAGACAACACCGGAAACACGGATGTGACTTCCACCAATGGCACAGGTAAATATATTTTTGCACGAGACCCTCCTGATATGGGATATAAGTCTGGGCGTGGTGTTATAGGGAGCTTATTTCCACTCGTTACACATATGCACAAATTATGTATATATGCTACGTATATATAAAAAAAGTATTGGATACACAATAAATTGAGAGTATATACAAAAGTACAACATAATGCTAACAAATTATCTGGTCAAATCTATTGCGTATTTGGTAGATTTCATGTCAAAACAGGATAACCAATTATTTTTGTTTCTCTCGAATTATGAGTTGACCAAACAATTTACACATTTTCGTATGAAATGAGTATTATGTACCCCCTTGACTTTGTTCTATTGTGACTTTTATGATGATTTAGAAAAAAACATACGTTAGACCAAGGATTTGTATTACTATATAAATCATTGGTTAGACCAATTCATAAAGAGTGCAAATGGTATTTGGGACATTTTCTTTTCGACCTTGTGATTTTTCAACGTGATTATTATATCTTAATATCACCTATTGATGTGAACACCTAATTTTCGAAACACTGTGATAATATGCGTCCTTGTCATAAATTAATTATGTAAGATAACATATTATCGAAATACCTGTGCATAAGATAGCTGTAGAGCATAATACCGTTTCATAGTCCAATCCTGGACAAGAAGAACCGCCATTATCTGGTGTTGGATTGTTACACGATCTATATCGTGTCCTTGTTCCTCCAACACACGTCTTTGTACATGAAATCCAGCTTCCCCACGAACTCCATTTTCCATTTACTATATAAAAAAAAAGGAAATGAACATTAGCGTGGTCAATAACTGCAAAAACTATTAATGGAGCAAAGCTACTTAAGGTCTTTCTAGTTAAAGCACAATGTTTATATTTGCAATAAAATATCAAAGATATCTGCTATATATCGGTTTGGTTTAGTTTGACTTATGGTGTTCAACGCCACTTTCAACAATAATTTAGGCATATAGTCACGGCAAGTTTTATTGGTGAAGTACTCGGAGAAAACGACCGACCTGTCGCTGGTTATTGACAAACTTTATCGCATAATGTTGTATCGAATACACCTCACAATGAACGGGATTCGAACTCACAACGTCAGTGGTGATAGGCACTGATTGCACGGGTAGTTCTATATCGAACTATCACATGATCACGACCACGACGGCACCTGTTAAATATCGGTTGTCAATTTATTCCATCTAATATTGTAATATATCATCCTACATTATAATAATAAAAACGTAGATATCAAATGTAATACGCACTAGGCGTTTCTGCAATAATCTCCATTATGTACGCTCAAATTCAAAAGATTGGAAACCAAATAAAACAAAATCTTATGCTTTAAGAACACCATAAGGGCATAAACAGGGTAGGCAAAAATCGGGCTATGGTCACATATGCCCTAAGGAGAAGAACAATATTCTTAGTAATAATTACATTATTTAGTAACTGTATAATTTCAATTATAAGAATATCTAATAAACCATGTAGGCGACGACACACAGGCTACTGGGTAGATGATACCTCCGGAGATTAATAGTCCACCAGCAGAGGTATCAACCTAGTGATAGTAATACTGACTACTGGGTAGATGATACCTCCGGAGATTAATAGTGCACCAGCAGAGGTATCAACCTAGTGATAGTAATACTGACTACTGGGTAGATGATACCTCCGGAGATTAATAGTCCACCAGCAGAGGTATCAACCTAGTGATAGTAATACTGACTACTGGGTAGATGATACCTCCGGAGACTAATAGTGCACCAGCAGAGGTATCAACCTAGTGATGGTAACACTGACTACTGGGTAGATGATACCTCCGGAGACTAATAGTGCACCAGCAGAGGTATCAACCTAGTGATGGTAACACTGGCTACTGGGTAGATGATACCTCCGGAGACTAATAGTCCACCAGCAGAGGTATCAACCTAGTGATGGTAACACTGGCTACTGGGTAGATGATACCTCCGGAGACTAATAGTCCACCAGCAGAGGTATCAACCTAGGGATAGTAACACTGACTACTGGGTAGATGATACCTCCGGAGATTAATAGTCCACCAGCAAATGTATCAACCTAGTGATAGTAAAACTGACTACTGGTTATATGATACCTCCAGAGACTAATAGTCCACCAGCAGAGATATCAGCCTAGTGATAGTAACACTGACTACTGGGTAGATGATACCTCCGGAGACTAATAGTCCACCAGCAGAGATATCAGCCTAGTGATAGTAACACTGACTACTGGGTAGCTGATACCTCCAGAAACTAATAGTCCACCAGCAGAGGTATCAACCTAGTGATAGTAACACTGACTACTGGGTAGATGATACCTCCAGAGACTAATAGTCCACCTGCAGAGGTATCAACCTAGTGATAGTAACACTGACTACTGGGTAGATGATACCTCCGGAGACTAATAGTCCACCAGCAGAGGTATCCACCTAGTGATAATAACCCTGACTACTGGGTAGATGATACCTCGGATACTAATAGTCCACCCGCAGAAGTATCAACTTAGTGATAGTAATACTGACTACTGGGTAGATGATACCCCCGGAGACTAATAGTCCACCTGCATAGGTATCAACCTAGTGATAGTAATACTGACTACTGGGTAGATGATACCTCCAGAGACTAATAATCCACCAACAGAGGTATCAACCTAGTGATAGTAACACTGAACACTGGGTAGATGATACCTCCAGAGACTAATAGTCCACCAGCAGAGGTATCGACCTAGTGATAATAACACTGAACACTGGGTAGATGATACCCCCGGAGACTAATAGTCCACCAACAGAGGTATCAACCTAGAGATAGTAACGATGGCTACTGGGTAGATGATACCTCCGCAGACTAATAGTCCACCTGCAGAGGTATCAACTTAGTGATAGTAATACTGACTACTGGGTAGATGATACCCCCGGAGACTAATAGTCCACCAGGAGAGGTATCAACCTAGTGATAGTAACACTGAACACTGGGTAGATGATACCTCCAGAGACTAATAGTCCATCAGCAGAGGTATCAACCTAGTGATAGTAACACTGACCACTGGGTAGATGATACCCCCGGAGACTAATAGTCCACCAGCAGAGGTATCAACCTAGAGATAGTAACACTGGCTACTGGGTAGATGATACCCCCGGAGACTAATAGTCCACCAGCAGAGGTATCAACCTAGTGATAGTAACACTGAACACTGAGTAGATGATACATCCGGAGACTAATAGTCCACCAGCAGAGGTGTCAACCTAGAGATAGTAACACTGACTATTGGGTAGATGATACCTCCGGAGACTAATAGTCCACCAGCAGAGATATCAATGTGATAGTATGTAGCTTTGTTATGGAGAAAACAGCTTATGACGTTTTACTCTTGTTGTATATTTCATGAAGTTTTTGAAACAAGAAATGCTCACTATCACTGAATCCTTTGTAAAAAAATCTATTTATTCTTGTAGGATTTTCAATATTTCTCCTGTATGTTATTCTCACAGAATTAAGATGAAAAACCATACCTAGGTTGATTGATTTGACTGATTGATTGATTGTGTTTAGCGCCAATGTTAAGCAATATTTCAGTTATATCAAGCCGGAGTACCCGCAGAGAACCACCGACCATAAACTGGTAAACTTTATCACTTGCGGCTGCAAGTCGAGTGCACCTTTTTGTAATTTACAAAGCCTTGCGCGAAATCTCGCCGTATTGGTGATAGGCTTGTATGAGTTGCTAGGTAATCCAACTACCTAACTTAAAAAGCCACCCGGGCCCTCATATTTAGGAAGATTCAAGAGGGAAATGCATCTAATATTTTACTCATCTTACATATTGTATATACTTCTTTTAAAAAACTAAAATTAATGAAGTATGAAAGCTTAAATGAGAAAAAGTAAATCGTTTGATTCACTGTATATATTTCACGCATCAATTTGAACAAAAAAAACAGGCTTAATGATTTTCCCTCCTAATAATTTTTTTTTTTTTGCCGAAAAAAATCATTGCACATGAAAATTTTCTTTACCTTCTCCTTTATGTTATCTAAGATAAGGAAGATACACTTGCCTCTTTGTGTGTGTGTTGTTTTATTTTATTTTAATTTCTTGTTATTGTAATTACTGCGATACACCCTAGTGTTTTACCTTGAAATGTCCAACATTTCATAACTTTTTAAGCAAGTTTTACATTCAAACAACATAAGAAATCAATATTTCTCATTTCCACGGAAAATACTATGCATAAAGAATGATCTTAAAACAGCAGTTGTCTAATGTATATTTGTTCTTAGGGACGGACCATTTAACTTCCAGGGGAGGGGGGGGGGGGTATGGTTTCTTACTAAGAAAAAAATTTGATTCCCAAAAAAATAATCAGATTTTGGTGGAGGAAAAAAAAAATCTGATTGAGAGTTTTTGTCATATAACCTAATGTTAAGTTCTGGAAATTAAAATTCGCTCTACGCGCGACAAAAACAATAAATATTCTAACTCCTGTGTTGTCCGAAAAGAAAATTCTGAACGAAACAAAAAAAACATACCCCACTCCCCCCCCCCTCTCCCTGCAAATTAAATGGTCGGTCCCTTAGACAACTCAATGTTCCATCGTTTATGAAGCGAAAGAAAATTTTGTGTCCGATGCCTTATTTATGTTATTGTGTCAGTCCAACACCGTCAATAAATTTTGCACGGACCCTTGATCCTGTAAATAATAAATGATGTAAATACTGTGATAATATGTGTCTTAGTATAATTTATCCCATCTTACAATTTGGTATCTCGGGTTGTGACACTCAAAGATATGCTTTACATGTAAACGAGGTGCTTGACGAACAGTAATATTTGATCAGTTAAAGGTTGGAAACAAACATTCACAATATAACATCGTCTAAATCATTATGTTTTTGTATTGCTTCCGAATCTAAATTGATTTCTTTGTCTTATCTACTGTACATACCTCTGACACTAACATCTACCTGTTCTTGATTGGAATTAACCCCACAACGATATCTACCGCCGTCATTTCTTTGAACATTATAGATAGTCATAGATCCACTATTTACATTCCCATATTTAACTCCTGCTTGGATTTGGCCAGACCAACCCGAATCCGTTCTCTTTTGCCAATTGTAATTCGACCCTTGCAATATGCATGTTAATGTAGTATTACTCCCCCATATGGCTATCGCTGAAATTAAACCAAAAATAAATAAGCGCAAAGTTTTATAGAGAACACGCGTAAGTTTATGGTCAATAAGTTCATTCAGGGGTCATGTTAGTTTTTAAGGACAGTTATGGTAAAACAAAGTCCTTTGGTAGCCATGTTAGTATCAAGATCATTCATGGTTAATAAGGTTATGGTTATGTGGTTATGCTTGTATTAAGTACAGAAAGGTTTAATAACATTACTTAGTGGTCATCTTAGTATTTAGAACACTCATGATCAATACTGTCATTTAGTGGTCATGTTAGTATCAAGGACAGTCATGGTAAATAAGTTCCGTCAGTGGTGGTCATGTTAGTATTAAGGAGAGTCATCGTCAATAAGATTATTTATAGGCCATGTTAGTATTTAGAACACTCATGATCAATAAGGTTCCTTAGTGGTCATATTTGTATTAAAGACAATCAGGGCCAATAAGGTCATTTAGAGGTCATGTTAGTATCAAGACCAGTTATAAAATCATTCGTATTAAGGACAGTCATGGTCAATAAGGTTCGTTATATGTCCTATTTGTATTAAGGACAGTCATGGTCAATAAGGTCTTTTATATGTCCTACTTGTATTAAGGACAGTCATGGTCAATAAGGTCTTTTATATGTCCTACTTATATTAAGGACAGTCGTGGTCAATGAAGTGTTTCATATGTTCTGCTTGTATTAAGGACAGTCATGGTCAATAAGGTTTTTTATATGTCCTATTTGTATAAAGGACAGTCATGGTCAATAAGGTCTTTCATATGTCCTACTTGTATTAAGGACAGTCATGGTCAATAAGGTTCTTTATATGTCCTATTTGTATTAAGGACAGTCATGGTCAATCAGGTCTTTCATATGTCCTACTTGTATTAAGGACAGGCATGGTCAATAAGGTTCTTTATATGTCCTATTTGTATTAAGGACAGTCATGGTCAATAAGGTCTTTCATATGTCCTACTTGTATTAAGGACAGTCATGGTCAATAAGGTTCTTTATATATCCTATTTGTATTAAGGACAGTCATGGTCAATAAGGTTCTTTATATGTCCTATTTGTATTAAGGACAGTCATGATCAATAAGGTCCTTTATATGTCCTATTTGTATTAAGGACAGTCATGGTCAATAAGGTTCTTTATATGTCCTATTTGTATTAAGGACAGTCATGGTCAATGAGGTGTTTCATATGTCCTACTTGTATTAAGGACAGTCGTGGTCAATGAGGTGTTTCATATGTTCTGCTTGTATTAAGGACAGTCATGGTCAATAAGATCTTGTATATGTCCTATTTGTATTAAAGGAAAGTTAGTATTTAGTACACGCATGATCAAGACTGTCATTTAGTGGTCATGTTAGTATCAATGACAGTCATGGTAAATAATGTTCTTCAGTGATGGTCATGTTAGTATCAAGGAGAGTCATCAGCAATAAGATTATTTAGTGGTCATGTTAGTATTTAGAACACTCATGATCAATAAGGTTCCTTAGTGGTCATATTTGTTTTAAAGACAAGCAGGGCCAATTAGGTCATTTAAAGGTCATGTTAGTATCAAGACCAGTTATAAAATCATTCGTATTAAGGATAGTCATGGCCAATAAGGTCTTTTATATATCGTATTTGCATTAAGGACAGTCCTGGTCAATAATGTCCTTTATATGTCCTATTTGCATTAAGGACAGTCATGGTCAATAATGTCCTTTATATGTCCTATTTGTATTAAGGACAGTCATGGCCAATAAGGTCTTTTATATGTCCTACTTGTATTAAAAACAGTCATGGTCAATAAGGTTTTCTATATGTCCTATTTCTATTAATGGAAAGTATGTATTTAGAACACTCATGATCAATACTGTCATTTAGTGGTCATGTTCGTACAAAATGTATCAAGGACAGTCATGGCAAATACGTTCCTTCAGTGGTGGTCATGTTAGTATCAAGGAGAATCATCGGCAATAAGATTATTTATTGGTCATGTTAGTATTTAGAACACTCATGATCAATAAGGTCCCTTAGTGGTCATATTTGTATTAAAGAAAAGCAGGGCCAATTAGGTCATTTAGAGGTCATGTTAGTATCAAGACCAGTCATAAAGTCATTCGTATTAAGGACAGTCATGGCCAATAAGGTCTTTCATATATCCTACTTGTATTAAGGACACTCATGGTCAATAAGATCTTTTATATGTCCTACTTGTATTAAGGACAGTCATGGTCAATAAGATCTTTTATATGTCGTGCTTGTATTAAGGACAGCCATGGTCAATGAGGTGTTTCATATGTCCTACTTATATTAAGGAAAGTCATGAGCAATAAGGTCTTTTATATGTCATATTTGTATAAAGGACAGTCATGGTCAATAAGGTCTTTTTTATGTCCTACTTGTATTAAAGACAGTCATGGACAATAAGGTACTTTATATGTCCTATTTGTATTAAGGAAATTCATGGTCAATAAGGTCCTTTTTATGTCCTATTTGTATTAAGGACAGTCATGGTCAATGCTGTCATTTAGTTGTCATATTAATATCAAGGAAAGTATTGCTTGATGAGGTCCTTAAGTGGTAATTTTACTATGAAGGATAGTGATGATAGAGTAGGTGGTGAAATCTTGATGAAAAGATGATTCACATAGACCGTGTAAATATCTGCAAATAAATGTGCCTACCTGTAAGGTACGTCATACATACATTGTACACCTCGCAAAACTGCATTCAGATGATAAATTTGACTAAACACCACATATTTTGATATTATTTACAAACTGCATAACTTTAGTAAGTCATATCATCAAAGTTGTGTTGCGCTTTACATAAACATTATTAAGTGTATTTACACTGAATAGTCGTTAGAAAAATATACGATGCTAAATTCACTAAGCAATCATTTAAGTGTTTCGTCTTTTGAATTGCTATACTCAATGAAAACAAAGCTACATGTATAATTTCGTAACGTAGCAAAAAATGGAAACATTACGGAGGATAGCAGAACATTGTATTGTATGTGTAGAACATTGTGTGTGGAGGACAGCAGAACAATGTATTGCATGTGTTGAACACTGTGTATGGAGGATAGGAGAACACGGTATTGTATGTGTAGAACATTATGTATGGAGGATATCAGAACACTGTATTGTATGTGTAGAACAGTGTGTATGGAGGATAGCAGAACACTGTATTGTATGTGTAGAACAGTGTGTATGGAGGATATCAGAACACTGTATTGTATGTGTAGAACAGTGTGTATGGAGGATAGCAGAACACTGTATTGTATGTGTAGAACTTTGTGTATGGAGGATATCAGAACACTGTATTGCATGTGCAGAACATTATGTATGGAGGATAGCAGAACACTGTATTGTATGTGTAGAACATTGTGTATGGAGGATATCAGAACACTGTATTGCATGTGTAGAACATTGTCTAAAATTGCACATTACACTGAGATCGGAAACCAACATACACAATATAACACTCTATATCTCATTCTTTCTGAAATTGCCGAGCTTCATCTTAATGCTTATGCATTTATTGCTCTCGTTTGACTGCACTTTTCTAATTTACTTTGCGTACCTCTAAAGACAATATTCATTTGTAATTGTTGACTACCAGTTCTACATACATAAGTACCACCGTCATGTGGATCAACATCATAAATAGCCAGATATCTAGTATTCACATTCCCGTATTTAGCACCTTGTTGAGGAATAGACCAACCAGAATTAATCGATTTTAGCCATGTGAAAGATGAGCCTTCTATTGGACATGTTAATGTAGTTGTACCTCCTTCTATTGCTATCACTGAAATTAGATTAAAAAGTGATTCACAAACTCTACATAGAAAACATTCTTATGCATGTAATAACCCAGATGTTGTTGTCTCCGGTTATTAAAAACCCTATTTCTATTTCTGGTATTAGAATGGACAAATCAAATTATTGTCTTTTGTATCTTCGATATAGATAATACTAAAAATGATATCATCTTTCAAATAGTTTTTTTCAGAACATATCAGCACCTTGTCATTCGGTAGAGATGACGCAATATTGTATTGGGAATTATATTATTGTTCGAAGATGATCATTGTTTCACTATTAAGTCGCACGATGGCCTTTTGTACCTTTTTATGCTTGAAGTCATCAACTATCTTTATATAAAACATGCATGTATGGCAACTTCTGTGTCACGACGATTAAATATACTTTCTATGAAGTTCAAGATTTGACCGTTCTGTATGACATCCTGCTCACCAAGTTATATGTAAGGGGAAACACTGGCATCATCGCATCTTTTTCACTAAGAAGGAAGTGTTGAGCCCATAAACTATATAATACATAGCTAGTGGACCCATACAACTATAAAACATACAGTGAAGTATAATTTGTTTTCTATTTTATTTGGAATGTTACAATTAAGCATAGCAATATTGCAGATATCCATTACCGAACTTTTTGTTGTGCATGTAGAATACTGTTGAACTGTATATTACCCCGAGATAAACAGAAACAGCATATACTCTGAGTCACCCTTTCCAAGTGCTATGCAACTCATAGTTTCTGTAAATATCCGTTTGCTAACAATAGTCAACTTTTAATTGCATCCGATTACAGGACATTTCTAAGACAAACGTATTGAAAACGTTTTGTTAATAATTTCGTTGAGACGGAGCGACATGGTAAATACCGTCTCTGTCCGAACATTCATTTAGTCATTTGTTCTGTTATTTTTGCGGTTTACTTCTCTATGCCTATCTATGCCTATTGTTTTCGCTGGACTTCTCTTGTCTTATCTACTTTACTTACCTATAACAGTAACTTGCATAGAACTGTGTTGTGAACCATCTGTGCAAAGATATTCACCGGCGTCACTTAGATCAACATTATATATAATCAGAGATACAGTATTCACATTCCCGTATTTAGCTCCTTGCTGAAGTGTAGACCAAAAAGACTTCTCCAACTTTTGCCATTGGAAAGACGATCCTAGCAATGGACATGCTAATGTAGTAGTACTTCCTAATATGGCTTCCACTGAAATAAGTTCAAAATTATTAAGCAGTAGATTATAAGTATCATCTTCTTACAGAAAAGACAAATGATACTTCAAAAATAAATAAACAAAACAATGAGGGAATGACTAAAGAATGCGTTTTCGTGTTTATCTATGCTGTTATTCAGAGGATAAATGGCACAAGCATCAACATTGATATTACATGAAAACTTAACAAACAGTGTTCTATCGTTTCTCACCATCTGTTTATATTTGTATGAAACGAAATAAACAACTAATTCCTAAATAATCATGTAATGATTATCTGACATTTTAGTAGCAAAAATATATTACACAAGACTTATTTATTTGTTTTTGAGATCTTACAAATATTGCCCTATGTATGTAACAGTGTCAATACATATTTGTGACAATATCTACGCAATTTTCTTTCCCAAAAGAAATTGTTTTAACTGAAAACAAAAACGTTTGATAAACCTTCATTTCTTTTGGTTCTATATGTCCTTCGTGGGGAATCCCCGATCTAACACCGACAAAAAGAAGCAGAAAATTACATCTTGCATTTTTCTAGATTTGTGTCGACCGCTTTAAACAGTCATCTTTCGACCTGTCAACTATATGATAGTACTATCATTTGTATATATGCGTGCATAAGTGGGATAATTGTTTATTGTTCTTAGCTCCGCCTTTGATAAGTAATTTTATACTACGAGAAAGGTATTAACATTTGAACTTACTTTGCAAACTCTGGTACGTTAAAACATGTGAAAATTAAGCTCCGTCAGAAGTCGATTCTATATTTCTATGCTTTTCATGTAGTAAAGAGGCGTAAATTGCCACCCCCTGTCTGATATGTCATACATGCAGGTCTGACATAAATCTGGAGAGGAGTAGGTTCAAATAACTTTATATATTAATTTATTGATGACTGAAAAGGTGGAAAATTATCATTATCTTTAGTACACACAAGTAAACATTAAAACCTTAAAGTTGTACATCATATCCATAGAATGTTATTACATTTTTTCACATATGAAATGTTTATATTAATTGTGAAAACTCATAGAAGAAAGTTTGCTTCGCTTGGAAGAGTTACTATAATTCGATGCACTCACTACAAAGTCAAGAAATGTTGTGCTACAAATTCTGAAAAATTCTGAACAGATTCTGAACATTCTGAACATTGACTGAGAATTCTGAACAGATTCTGAACTTTTTGAACATTGAATGAACAGTGTCTGAACAGATTCTGTACATTCTGGACATATTCTGAACATTCTGAGCAGTGTCTGCAAAGACTGAACAGATTCTGAACATTATCTGAAAAGTCTAAGCAAATTCTGAACATTCTGAACATTGTCTGAACAGAATCTGAACATTGTAGGGAAAAGCTGAACATTCGGAACAGTGTCTGAACAGATTCTGAACATTCTGAGCATTGTTTGACAAGTTTGCGCATATTCTGAACATTCTGAGCATTGTCTGGAAAGTCGAAACATGTCTGAACAGAGTCTGGACATTTTAACTAAATACATCATGTGATATTTCACTTATTAATTACTTTTTTTAAATCAAATTACAACAAATATAATATTTCATTTCTCATTAAATTTGTTATTTTCTTTATTTCAATTTTTCTTCTTAAGTTAATTTATTTTACTTCATTATCATAAGATCTTAGCTAAATATAGAAAGTGATATTTCACTAATTCATTTTTTCTACATTAAAATACAACAACTGTATTATTTCATTTCTCATTAAATTTGACTTTCTCTTTATTTCAATCTTTGGTAACTTTTTTCTTTATTTCAATCTTTGGTAACTTATGCATTGTATAAGTGTTGTTTATTCATGAGGTTTGGTGTCCATGTTGTGATAAGAGTGTTAGGTCAATTATGCAATTTTGGCTAGTCAGATTATCAGAATCTAGGATTCTCAAGCTTCAGTCACAGATTTTTCGGCCAAATCAGTTTAGCTTGAGCAGTTGAGAACAAAGGTTGTGTAAAACTGATAGGAACAAATTTATTTCCTTTTTTCCTTGGTGAACTTTTTTGGATAACACGTTGGATTTTCGTGTTATTTTCTTTGGATTATCATTCAATTGTATATGACTTAGGAACTGACACGGTAATTACGAGAAGAAGAAGTGCATAACTGACTGAAACAATGATTGAGATATTTTATTACCAATTTCATTAGAGACAATTCAATTCAATTCATTTTTGCATTGTCAATTAAGACACCCATTATTGAGCAGTACAATCTTATGTGGACATTAACCAGACTAGTTTGGATCTATTATCTAGACTTTTAAAATTTTTGTTTATTTCATTTATGTTATTTATAATTTCCCATCTTTCTTTTTGTAGGGATGGACACTGGAGTAATACATGCACTTCTTCCTCGATATCATCTTTGCATAATTGACAAATGATGTCTTCAACTTTTAATCCAATATATCTTCCTTTTTCTATAAGCGTGTCTTGTGGTTAAATAGATTCCGTGGTTATCTGTATTTATCGGCGGCTGCGTTTTCATCTACATGTAGTTTTTCTTTTGGATTTGACTTTCAACTGTTTTATCATCACCTTTAGAAAACAGACAGCAGCCGTATTCCGGGAATGAGAATAGTGCAGTTTCGTCGCACACTTCTTGGGCAATGAAAAATCCCGAAAATTGGACGTCCGCAAAATTTAGAGAGGAGCTGCAGAAACTGGGAATAAACATTCCAAAGACATGGTCCAAATCAGTTCTAAGACAACACACAACGAACGGTGTGCCATTTCTCCTCAAGTAATAGGAGAAGACGTGCAAGCAGCCCCGGAGAACCATATTTTGCAAGATCAGGAAACCACGCCTGCCGCCGCAAATTACGAAAATAGCTCCCACACTTCTAGTCAGAGCATGCCTACAAATATACAATCTGGCCATGGAAATGATGTCAACAGCCAGGGGCCGCACATGAATATACAACCCGGCCCCGATGTCAACACGCGCGTGAATCTAGTACCAACTGGAAATGGAAACGACGTAAGCAATATGGCGAGCATGTTCCCTGCAGCCCTTGTAAGTACATTTGCACAATGTTTTTCGGGAATGCAACAATCTGTCAACACATCTATCAGTGACAAATACACAAGGGGAATAGTGATTTTGACTTAGCGCAGTGGTACTCCCATCGGAATATAAGTGATGTTCGTGCGGTTAACAAGAACGTCAGTGCCAGTGCTTCATATTCATCATCAGAAACGGATATTTTCACGAATCCTACTGTTTCACCATTCGCTAATCAAGCAATCACCGACATTCTAAATTCATCTACAGGAGAGAGTTCGGATTCATTTACAAACGTGGATATTGTCTCGCCCAACATCCAGCGGAACATTATCGCGGATAAGGACATTAACTTAGCCACAGTGTCACAGCTGATGAGATCAAGGTCAATCTTTCTAACAAGCCTGACCCTCACCTGAATAAAAACAATTCAAGAATTCATTCAGGCTTTTGGAAAATACAAACGCATCATGTGGTCCGATCCGTGTATCCTGAAAGACGTGAGGATTTTTTTCCGAGAGAAATTATACAGTTACCACAAGCAATTCTCAGCAAAAGCTGCAGTGATCTTAAGGGAGAAACGGACCAAAGTGGATTGGAATATAAGAGATCGAGATATTTTGTCTTTAGTCATTGTGGGTATTAAAGTTAATAGTTGTATATTATGTAATCAGGTTGATCATTCAACACAGTGTTGTCCATTACAAGCGTCTACTCAGCAGGGCATGGCAATTAGTACAAACATGACTGTCACAAAGCAAGCAAATTATGTACATGCCGCACAAGGGTGTTCTTGACGGCAAAGAAGTCTGTAACAATTTCAACAATATTAAGGGTGTTACAGGTCCACATGTAATCTATCACATGCCTGTAATAAATATAGAGCTACAGGACATTCTGCTACTACTTGTACCGGTGCTAGACAACCCTCTCACACTCCTGGTCAAAAAACAACACAAACAGCAAAACCTACTACTAGCAAAAACCCAGAAAATAAACACAACAGTAAATGACTAGCCTTGGAAGATTTTAATATGAAACCCTCTACTCCTATTAACATAGAAAAGCTAGCAGAGGAGTTGCGATCTCACCTAAATATAAGTTTTGCATCATACCTTCTTAATGGTCTCCGACATGGCTTTGATGCTATGGTGAAATGTGAAACATGGGAAACAAAGGAGTGTAAAAACAATTTTGCAGCTAGATCTCAACCGTAAATAGTTTCAGAGCTTATTCAAAAAGAATGTGACAAAGGTTTTGTGTATGGGCCATTTAAATCTCCCCCTTTTTCAAAATTGCAGAGTAAGTCCATTAGGGGTTGCCACGGGTAAATATTCAGATAAGAAAATATTGCTTTTGGACTTATCTTCCACGCACAACGATACATGTGTCGGCGTTAATGATATGATTGATAAGACTGATTGTTCTATGTCTTATGTTAAAATAGATGATGTTATCCGTATTATTTTGAAATGTGGGAAAGGTAGTAAGCTTTGTAAATTTGATATATCAGATGCATTTAAGATATGTCCTTAGAAGCATTCACAGTGGCCTTTGTTTTGTTTTAAATGGGACTCTATGTACTATTTTTATGCTAGATTTACTTTTGGATGCCGTTCCAGCCCCAACGTTTTTGACATCATTTCGCAAGCGGTTTGTTATATTGCAGAGAGAAACTACAAGTTTAAGCATATCCTGCATTTACTAGATGATTGTCTTACAATTGATCACCCTGATGATGATGGAGAAAGGACAATGGCTCTAATGATGACTATTATTTTTAAACGTCTCAATATCCCTATTGCTAACCGCAAAACATTGGGCCCAGTCACTTGTCTAGAATATTTGGGATTATTTTAGATTCTAAATAATGGAAGCTAGACTTCCCACTGTAAAGGGTGAAATGATTTGTGACTTTATTCATAAATTGTTGAACAAATCATCTTGTACAAAAAGAGAGTTGCTACAATTGCTAGGCCATTTGAATTTTGCCTCCAGAGTCATTTTACCTGGAAGATCTGTTGTATCTTATTTGATTGATTTATCAACTACAGTTAAAGAGTTAACCGATTTTGTACATTTAAGTAAAGAATGTAAGACAGACTTAGAATTTTGGTTACGTTTTTTATCTGACTGGAATGATGTTACTATGTTTCATGATTGTGAATTTACGAATAGCTTTGACATGGAACTATCTACTGATGCCGCGTGGTCATGCAAAATAATTATGTTGTGATGTGAGAAAAGGACGGTCAAAATGCTTAGGAATAATGAAACTTATGAGGCAGCTGACCTCGTGTGCAATCAAAAATAATTTTCACTTTGGTGTAAAGCATGTCCCAGGTAATCAAAATCAAATATCTGATGCTTTTTCGAGTTTACAGATAGACCGTTTTCGCAGCCTGGCCCCTCAAGCAGAGCAGCATCCATGCAAATGTCCCAGTGTATTAGAAGTAATATGGCACTAATTCAGACAGTCAGTAGATTATGGTCTTTTTCTATTTCCAACAGAACCACAGTTGCCTATGAGACTGGATATAATAATTTTTTATTTTTGTTGTTGTTAAATGGTGTCATTCTTGTTGAGAGTAAGCCATGCTCAGTGACTGAAGATACCCTGATTTATTTTGTAGCACACCTTTTTCAGAATCTTAAACTGCAATTCTCTACTAGCAAATTATATCTATCAGGCATTAGGAATCAATGCTTACAAAGCAATATTGATTCCCCTTTTCAGCATCCCAGTAACTCACTGGAGAGACTATCAATGATTTTTAATTCAGATAAGCGCTTACAGAAACCGGTTAACAGAAACCGTCTACCTATTACTTTAGATATACTGCAGCAGATATGCAGGGAACTGAAAGGGGAATATTTTCTACTTTCCCTGACTGTATGTTATTTACTGCTTTTGTAGCAGCTTTTTATGTTTTTTACGCTGTGGTGAATGTACTGTTCATGATGCAAGATTGATTGATAAAGAATTCAATTTATCAGACATTTCTTTTCAGTCTGATTATGCTGTTATTCCTTTAAAACAATTTAAGACTGATCCTTTCAGGAAAGGCGTTGATATACAGTTACATATACTGAATCATGAGTGTTGTCCTTATACAGCTTTAAATACTTACTTAATGCTCCGAAAAGCAAAATGACATTTTCAGAGTTATGACCTTTTATTCATTAACGAGTCAGGTCAAGCTTTAGAAAGAAACTTTTTCATAAGCAAACTTAGACATTTGTTAGATTGATGTGGTCGTGACTCACAATTGTACAACGGTCATTCTTTTCGTATTGGTGCTGCAACCAGTGTCGGAAAAAGAATATGGAAGACCATTTGATTAAAACCCTAGGGAGATGGAATTCATCCAGTTACTGCCGTTACATAAAAACATGTAAAAGAGTAATTAATAAAGCTCAACAAAAGCTGTCATCTTTTTGATTTGTTTTGTATATAAACCAATATTTTCTAGTCATTATTTTTTTATTTGATGATTGTCTTTATTTCTGTTGATATTATGCATTGTATTGTTTATTGTTTCTTTCATGCTTGAATATGATTGTCTTCATAATATACATATGTGCATAACTTTGGTTTTTATTTTTCTTCAGTGATTTAGTGAAAGTACATCCATTCAAAGCAAATATTTCTCCTTTCATACTCCCTCTTTTAATTCCTTGAGGGCCATTCAGCTGCTTCACATCTGAGATTTTCGACCTTTACGAGATTCACCACTGGTTAACATTTCTCTCATTATCCCCAAGAAATAAGATTTTCTTCATTTCTCCCCCGTCAATTCAACCCCTTTTCGTAGCACACCTGCTGCGAGATGGAGCATCGCTTCATCCCCTTTTGGAACCTCCTTGTTCCAGTTGGTTGACGGAGTGTCCATGTCCACGGGGCTTGGCAGCCTACTATGCCAAGCGTCGTCGACATGGCCTGGAGCTAAAGTTCCCCAGCTGAGATTCTGACTCCCAAGGGGCAAACATGTTTAATTTTCTTAATAACGTTATTTTATATGACCTTTGTTATTAACAGCTACAGCCCAAGCCTACAGGTAGTTCTGTTTGGTCCATGGGGTTTCTAACTTGTTGATAGTGGAAGGGTGTTTACCCGGGTTTCAAAGTAATTGTTGTTCCTCATCTTGCTGAAGCTATAGGAATTTTCAATACCTGATTAACCATCATCGTACATAGTCACTGTAATTCTAATGTGAAAATCAATTGCTGCTCTTCATCTTGTTAAATTGTGTGGGATGGTACACAACTTCATTATATACTGACATATGCTCACAGCTGTGTTCCATAAACTGCTAGTGATAAAGAAGTTTGCCCACAGGCTAAGTAACTAAACATAGAGAAGGCTTCACACACAATACACATACAAACATGGTACACAATGGAGAACAACAAACGTGTAAACATCCCACAACAGTTTTTTGGAAAAACATTAAGTCATCACTTATACATCATCGTCTTTAAATCAGACAAATAATGGAGTGTCTCATAGATTGAAGACAATACAGTCATCACTTTGCATCATTCGTCTCTTGTCTACAAGTCACATGCGTTGTGGATTATATAGTCTCCTTGCAATAACTTTAGGAAACGAAAGGTATATATCTTCTTAAATCAATATATTTTACTTTATTTTCATTACATTTTAACTAAATATAAAATGTGATACTTGTAACAGAGTCTCAACATTCTTAACATTGTCTGAATAGTCGACTGATTCCTGACATTTTGTGAAATCACGGCTTTGTCAACATTCTTGATAATGTCTAAAAGTTCTAATGTATTTTTTTATAGGACTTATATTTCAACCCAAAGACTTTTTCTATTTATTCAAAATAGACAATTAAAATACTCCTCACATTTCACGATTAATAAGATGGATTTTAGAAATTGTGTTTTTTTTTTTTGCCTATTGTATAATAAAAGTGTTATGCTTTGCTGATATAGCTATGCATGTAAGGTTATTAAATACAAAATACACATTATTCACAGCTTTCCACACTTTGATAAGAGAGAGGACTATAAATATATAAGATGGGTAAATGTCTACAATTATAAACATTTTCATTTCATGAAAAATGGGTGCCTTAATTATTTCTTAAAATAAAAATAATAAGTTTATAGAGAAAGAAAACAAATCATCGATTAGTGACCTTTTTACATAGTATTCAATAGTTAACATATTTAACTTTTATGTAAAAATTGTTACAAATGTTGACTTTAAAAAAAAATTGTAATCACAAAAAGGTAATTTTATGTAGTTTTTACTTCCTTTAAAATGGATAAAATGGATAAAATGGATCAAGAGATGGCTTATTGAATTTGTTTATATATTTTTTAAATACTTTCATAGTTTTTTTTTGCGGTACGTCTCAGGATATACAATGTGCACTCAGGACATGAAAACAGGGCTTATCAGATATTAAAGCAGATCATCTTAATCGAAATTTGATTTGCAATTGTATGCAATAGGATTGATATCAATAGTATCAATCTTTTCTAAGTTGTAACCATTTTTGTGCGACAGTTGCCATAACTGTGTAGTCAGTCGTGTGTGAACGCATGTTTATTGTAGCCATTGGTGCGGGGATGGCCATGAAGCGCGCAATAAACAAAATAATTAGATTGACAACGTGAAAGCGAAGAATTATAAAATGAATATATATACCAAATCAATGCATTGTTGTGTACTAGATATGCAATGAAAACTTATTCAAATCTATACGGAAATAAAATGGTATTATTTTTTTTTTCAATATCAAATAGATTTTTTTATCCATATTTCCAAGTTATTTTCTTTATCTGGAATTGAATTAAATAAACTTATTCCAATGTAAAATGTGATTTGTATTTAATTTACATATGCACATATAACATGAGAATTTTTTTTTCTATTAATTATTGCAAATGAGATGAGAATAATTATTTGTTCATTTAGGTTCATTTTGCAACAAGAAATTTTCATTTTTAAATTGTAATGAGATTTTTTTTTTAAAAGTTTGAAATTAGAAAATATTATTGAAATTTGCTGGAGAAAAAAAAAACAAAAAACAAAGAAAACCCCAATTATTCATATTGTTTGAACTTTTAGTTTTCATTGTTAGAAACTCGTGGTAGACTTTCGGCAGAGTAAAAGTGGCACTCATTATCAACATACGGGAAATTAAAGACATTTAGAGGACTATCTCCTTTCCATAGGCAGATGATCTTCGAGGACTATGGTGTTTTACTACCTGTTGAAATGGTATGTTTACAATCACTTTATTCTTACTCCTAGTTATAATCCAAGATAAAGTTTTTTAAAAGTAAAATTTAGTTAAATTTACATAATAAAAATAACTTTTGAAAAATATAGCAAATTTACAGGATTGGATTGACTATTGTATAATGTTTTGTTAATACAATTATATACAAAATAAACATGCCTATCTTGAAAAATTAAAAGAGTATGGAAAGTAAGACAATGTCTGATGTTCAAATTCGCATTGGATATCCTTGTGTGACATAACGTTGTTAATGTGCAACAGTACTAGTAATACCCATGATGTACCTCTGTAAAGCTTTAAATACAATAGTTATATGCTAATTATGAAAATTATGCCAAAGTTACAGAATTTGAATTATCACTGTACAGGGACATAGATGGGGATATATAAAGTGGACAACAAAGGGGCTGGTTCTCGCCAAGATTTGCTTTAACTGAACGCTAAATGGTGCATTCTCGGGACATTTAACAGTATCAAAAAAATACAATTTTAAATACCTTAGTTAATAAAGTAGGCTTAAAATAGGTCAAAATCTGCCCTTCTTGCCTTAGCAGACACAAATAATGATAAGATCCCTGCTCAGATATCGTAGACACACCGATATGTGTTACCTGATCGAAACATGTGTTATTTCATGGGCTATGAGAGCGAACAAATTATTAGTGTTGTATATGTACACCTGCAAACTATTGCGGTACGAATCTGATTTTTTATGATTTTAATTATCTCATCCTAGATGTCAGGGGAGGTATATTTCTTTAGTACTACATTGTAGCTATATGTTCGACAAGCATTCGGTCACCCTGTGCCTTTGAATTTAAAGTTGTCATGAAATTACTTAGCTCCAGAGGATTTCAGCATACAATGCAATATGTTGTTTCCTTAATTTTCAGCAATACATGTTTGTTTTTCATTACTTGGGTCTTTTAAATTCTGAGAGTTTGTAAATCATTGGTTCATCTACAGAATGTTTGGAAGTGACCGAAAAAAAAATAAGGGCATACTGTGATACAACAGTTACATCAACAGCTATATATCCGCTCTTCATAAGTTTGTACAAAACTTTACATAGAAAAAGGATGGATGCTCAGCATTGTGGTGTACTTGTAAAAACCTATGACATTTTTAAAATGCAAAAGTTAATGTTTATCAAAGCATCTTTTAATGTCTTTTAGGGATAAGCGTCATTGCTTGGAAATCTTTTGAAAGTGGAGATGGTATTGCCTATCCAGAAGATGATGTCAAGAAAATATGTCCAACTCCATCATCACTAGGACTCATCGTTTATGAATCATTCATTTTGCCATCAAAAGAAGAAGGGATAATGTGAAGAAAAAAACAGAAAATGTAAATGAGGATACCATATGAAATGAAATTGTGACATCTGACCAACTAGTAAATGCAATGCAAGGGACATTTTCCTACGCAGACCCCGAATGTACTATTTTTTTTTAAATTATTTTGTAAAAAGAAAAATAGGAGACTAGAGTTTAATGATACTGTTTTATTGTCATTTGTCAGTATAGAAAGGAGGTGAGGAATGCCTACAAGGGAGGTGGACTGGTGGAGGCCATGTATTGTTTGCTAAATATAACTTTATTTTATCCTATATTTACGAATAAAATAAAATCCTATTTTCCTTTGTAATTTTTGTCAAAAGTGGCTTGACAACCTGCACTATCTCTTTCATATTCAAATTGTATTTTTTTCAAGACTTTCTTTACCGTCTCGAAGCCCAAAGCAACAAACAGTAGAGTGAGCGATTGCTATTAAACTCAAACTCAGCAATTTTCAGCTATATCATGGCGAGAACAAGTTAATTTTCAATGAGATGATGTCCGTTTTGTACTAGACCAAGACGATTAGTTGCATTTGTATTGTACTAGTTCATTGAAACAACAGTCTGTGGATTGACATGTTGTCCCACTTAGACACATTATCCTGATTCCGAGCCAACCGGTCTTTGCTCTTTCTTCTTAATGCTGCGTGCTTAGCGCACAAGCAAGACATACCAATCTTATGGTCTCTGGTTTAATTTACAAACAGTAGAAGATGGGGATTTAGAATCAGCTATTCAGATGACAGAAGTTGTTAAGCTATGAATTCTGTGAACTCTGAATAATCCAAATATTTTGTTCTAGGCTGACGAGATATAGGTATTACTGGCATTATTTATAGGAGCCACCTGTATGCCTAGGACAACCAAACAAGCTTATGGCATTACTTTGACCTCATTTTTACAGTCTAGCGACCATGTACAAGTTGTTTTATTTTCTTTTTTTCATGAAAGATCAATAATATTTGGTGTATATTTTCCCTAAGTTGATCTGTTAACAAATCTGATTTTCTTGTGGCGAAGAAAATTTCATGTTCAGTTATTATAGAAAATAAGCATACCATAAAGTTGCTGCTTTTTTAAATGAACAAGCTAGATGTCAAGAAAGGACAACAAACATGTACATGTTTCCATGAACAAATAAACTGATTACATTATAGGAATTTATAATGTTAAAAAGAAGGGTCATTTGCATAATAGGATTTGAAAAACAGAATACAACCCTCTGGCACATTGTGAAAAGTCGTAATCCCTGGCATTCTTGAAATAAGCACGTAAAGTTGACCTGCTGCTCTTCAAATCTTTTTCTTTGTTTATATTTTTAATATAAATTATAATGTAATCAGGACAAGCACCCCATATTTTTATACGTTTATAGTAAAATGTTACTACAACAAATCTTTAGTATCTGAAACGTGACTTAAAATAATAGTACTATAATTGTGCAATAAATGTATAGTACTAGAAATAATAAATGTGTAGAACAATAAATATTCTGGTACCATAATGTTATACTACCTGAAATAAGGTACAATTGGAAAATTAGCAGATTTGATTTTAAAAATGATTGAGAAATTAATGCTAGAAAACAATTTTTGCTGTGTTTGAATTGCCGATTTATCAAACTGTGTTTTTGTTTCCATGGAAACGAAACCATGGACATTACATTTATATTAAAATTTTCATTGTTATCAGTTTAAAACTTGGCGCTTAGCTATAGAATTAGCAATATGAAAATATTTGTGATCAAAAGAAAATTTTAAGATTTTAGCATGATATGAAATGCATTTAATATGTAAAATGTTTTATTTTTATTTCTATGGCAACCATTAACATAATTTAAGTTTAAAAGTTTATTTAGTAGTTAATTTTGTTATAAGTTATGTGAAAAAGATAATGTCAGTAAATACATTTTAGAGAAATAGAAATGTTTTGTAAAAAATGTAGTTGTATAGTATTTGCAAAAAAAAACGAAAAGTATGGGACAAAAAACACTTTATTTCAAAAAATTTAAAAGAGGCTACAAACGATTATTTTTTATATGTTTTAGACAAGTGTCTATTCAACGGATGCAGTCAAGCATCATTCACATACCACCCTGTTCACAGGAGAAAATAGATAATGAAAATCCAATTTTTTGCGTTTTTTTGAAGATGCGAAATGAGGCTGTTTGGTTGCCATGGTAGCAATAATTGGTAAACTTGTACTTTCTGTTCATATACTTTAATTTTTAGAAGAAATCTTCAACATCACTAACATATAATTATACTATGATTTTTTTTCAAATATATTTTGAGAAATCTGTGTGGCAAAAGTGCAAATTTACTGATTTGAAGTCTGAAATAAAATGGGTTCTATGATGAAGTTGAAACCATAGCAACCAAAGTCAATTCATGTGTTCTTTTATTATTTTTATGAATTTTTCTTCAAAATGCAACATATGAACCATATAGACTCCAATTTTGCAACTATCAATATATCACCCACTGCATGATTCTTAGGTGGAGCCATCCTTAAAATCAAATGAAAATGAAGTAAAATATATTGATTTAAGAAGAAAAATTGAAATAAAGAAAATGTCAAATTTAATGAGAAATGGAATAATATAGTTATTGAAATTTACTTTAAATCCTCTGTTCAGACAATGTTCAGAATCTATTCACACTTTTCAGACAATGTTCAGAATCTGTTCAGACTTTTCAGAAAATGTTCAGAATGTTCAGAATCTGTTCAGAATATTCTGTCAATGTTCAGAATGTTCAGAATGTTCAGTCAATGTTCAGAATGTTCAGAATCTGTTCAGAATTTTAAGTCAATGTTCAGAATGTTCAGAATCTATTCAGACTTTTTCAGAATTTCTAGCACAAAAACTGGTATATTCAGAATTTCTTAACTTTGTTGTGACTGTTGGTATGTATTTCTGCATACTGCACTTCTTATGCTGTGCAGATCAGTCGTTTAATACTGACAAATGGATCAATGAAAATTAGTCATTAAATCAGTTCAGCTTTACAATAAGGGTAATAACACAATTACCGAACTCCGAACAATCTTACAAAGGGAAAGTCAAAACTCATAGGTATATAAACAGACAAAATCAGTCAACAACCGGAAAACTGTGAAAACCGTAATGACCCTGACTTGGTACAGACATTTCTAAAGAAATGGTGGGTTGAATCAGATTTTAAAAAGCGGTAATTTGATTGGCCAGGCAAAGGTCATCTGAATGAGATCCTTTATGTCAGCTATATGATATTGATGTTAGAACATCGGGTACAAATTAAATTTTATCAACGTATGATATCATAAGTGTAATTTTATGTCGTTATCGACAATTACATAACGGTATAAGTTAAAGATTGAAGAAACTATAAGCATTGAACAGCTACGAATTCAAATGAAAGGTTTTAAAAAGCTGTACATGTATATGAGGATATTCTGTAGGTGTTCATATTACATAATATTGGATAAATTACAAAATTTTAGGTTACAAATACTTTTCTTTCTAAATAACCACTTACCATCCATTGATGAGCAAACTTTGAAAACCAGTAATAAAATTAGTCCCAACATTTTAATATTTTAGTCAGTTCTGAAACCTTAACACGGAAGTAGATACCTGTTTGCAATTTAAATACTTGTCTACTAGACCGTACAGTTCCACACAATATATATATACTATATTCAATAGATTATTTGTTTGCCCTTAGAAAATATCAAAACCAGTTTGTTTATTTAATCGTGTCCCGATCAGGTAATGTTTACGTTTTGTTTCTTTGATGTTGGGTATATCTAATACACTTTCCTTTTTGCTTTACTCGGTCAAATGATAAACTATATATCTGGTTGACACCCTCCCCCTCCCTCATTTTTGGTTGCTTAAATGTGTATATTTGTTATTTTGTAATATTTGACATTTATTATAGAAATATCCGTTTATTCAATGCAACTGACATTTACCTCATGAATTACAGACTAATTATCTACATGCTTTCTTTTTCTCATCTGTCATTACATTTTAATAGAAAAAATAGGGACAGTCGTGGTTGTCATCGTATAATAGTTGGATTTAGAACTACTTTATTACCACTAAAGTTGTTAGTTTTAATCCCTCTAATGGCGAGGTGCACTCGATACAAAATTATATTCAGTGACTTGCAATAGGTCCGTGGTTAAGCACCACAACCCTAGCCCTAATCCTAATAGAAATAAATTGAATACCGTAAATATATATTCTATGATCTTCTATTCAGAAGGAATATGTTGGCACTTTTTTACTGATTTATTTTGTCAGATACTAGTACGCTGACATCTGTCTAATTGGGGAAAAATCCAATCATAGATACACCCGGTGTCGGACGAATCTGAGCTATATTGGTTCCAAATGAGAGCCATGAAAATTTGCTATCTCAAGAATACTTTAAAAATACTATTCCAGTTATTCCCCTTTTGCCAAGTTCTGATAAATTAATAGAAGTCTAGAAAACAAATACGCCCGCATGATATAAGTCTTTTCCAGATACAATTTGTGAATGAAATGGGGATGGGATGGGGAAGAGAAGAAGTACGTGACAAGATCTAACTTTAATCAGATAGATTCATCCCCGAAATGGATATACCAATCTCCTGTTCATTTACATCTGGATAAAAATCCATTATTTCATTTATTATAATATATTTACAAATCTAAATACATTCAAGTCTCATCAAAATTTAATATATATATAGATATATATATATATATTTGAAAACGGACTTAAATAAATTGCTATTATGAAATAGATAATGCATTTTCTGTTTTCCAACATATTCGAACGTAACAAGAAGGCTAGTTTTCATAATAAACAAGCTATACAGAGTTACGATGGTGTAATGGTTAGGGTAATCGTATCAAGTGCCGTAGATCTACGTGGGTAGATCGTGTTTTCGATAGACATCGGGTCAAACCAAAGACTATAAAAGTGATATAAACACATAGCGTAAAAGAATAAAGATAAAGACTAGTTGGCTCGGAGTCGATATACTGTGCCCAATGGAGCGACATATTCTACGTGCACTGTTGTTCTAATGAGTTAGCACTATTAAAATCCAACTCTGTTGGACTAGTACAAAACGGACAGCACCATCTCATAAGCAAATTAATATGGTCTTCCCACGATATAGCTGAACTAAATGTCACTTAAAGTTAGACAACATTCACTCATTTACGTCTTTGAAACGATTCAGTCACAAAATAGGTATATTGGTATAAAAAACCAACTACTTAAATTCAGGGGCGTTTTTTGTTTAAACTTTATTTAATTTTAGCTGCAAGCTTGCTATAAGAGTTCTTAATTTGTGTTTTATTAATCTTCGTCATTTAATGTTTTTTTGGATTTTCATTCATTTGGCTTCAATTCCCACTGATGAGACATAAGTTGTTGAAATCCGCATATGGTGCAATAATTCAGCGTTTGTATGTTCCGAAATTACTGGGTCAATGTCATTGTTGGTGCATGAACTATATAGTTCCATGATAGCATCATCAGCCCAGTAACTAGCAATTTTAAGAAATTGTCATCATAGTATATTCTATATGAATTAAAAAATTCATTAGATGATTTTGGCCTTATTTTCTTGACATTTTGTGTTTTAATATTCTTAACAATTTGCTACATTTTTGATTTGTTGCATTAAAATACAAACTACCTTATATCTTTCCTTTGTATCTATGTAATGTATATAATACGTATTTGAATTTTACATTATTCACGAAATGGTACTACCTTACTCCTATTCGTTGTACGAAACAGGTATCACAAAGTTATCAAAGAAAATACCCTACCTTCCATCTCTCAAGTGCTTGGTGATCACTGGTGTGGGATTTAGGTATCGAAAGTTATCAATAAAAATAAACTACCTTGAATATCTCAAACTCGTGGCAAATGTATCAGAAGGTAAGCCGTGTAAATTGACTTCTTTACATCTCTCCAGTGAAAGGCATAAGCATATGATTTGTATCCATGGAAATAAACTACCTTAGTCTCTTCATTGTATAACATCTATATATATATAGTCTCAGAAGGTTGCCAATGACAATAACCAATCGTATGTCTCGCCAGTGTGAATTTCACTATTCAGGTAACAAAATGTTGTTAGTGAAAACTTAAATCTCTCCAGTGTTTCACATAGGTATCAGAAAGTGAAAATAAGCTACTCAAAATGATGCCGGTGTGTGATTCAGGTAGCGAAATTGTATTCATGAAAATAAGTTACATTGAATCTGTTCATTGTATCACGTAGGTATCAAAGTGTTATCCGTGGAAATAAGCTACCTTGCATGTGTGTGATATTGGTATTAAAAGTAATATTCATGAAAATTAGCTACTTGGCAATCCTTTATGACATGCTATAGATATACATCATGATTTCCCTTAATTCTCTTCATTGGAAGATTATCTATGAAAATAAGCTGCATTATGTCTCCCTAGTCTGTGATATTGGTATGAAAGGGTCATCCATGAATATATGCTACATGATATTCCTTCATTACATGGCTTAAGTATCATAATATTTTCCAAGTAAATATGCTACTTTATATCTTTTCATTTTCTGATATAGCCATCAAAGCGCTATACATGAAAATATACAATCCTACAACACCCCCTCCCAGTGTTTCATACATGTACCATCAAAATAAGCTGACTTATATCTCACCAGAATGTGTTATTGGTATGGAACGATTATTCATGAAAATGAACTACCTTACATCTCTCCAAATTGTGATATTGGTATCAAATTGTTTTCCATTAAAATAAGCTACGTTACATCTTCCAAGCATGTGGCATTGATATCAGAAGGTTGTCCATGAAAACTAAGACAAAAGATGTAACATCTACGTTTCTACTCAATATAGTTAGTAAGTGGAAAGTGCATAGCTTGTAGGTGGAAGTATTATTTTTCTTCAGGTATACATTTCTTATTTAAAGATGCCACTATTTCATTTCATTCTCGATGGATCTGTCTAACTGTTCTTCATCTTATGGATAAATACATGCATCATTTACAAATTTTATGTTGTTTTTATCTGTTTGAATTGAAGTTTAATCTGACCCATATGAGGGCCGAGTGAGATGGTTGACCATAATTTTTATTCTGCAGATAATATACAGATGGAAGCCTTTAAATAAACAGAACAACTGGAACAATATGTCCCCCATTATTATGGCGTTTTAACCCGCTGAACAAGTGGTGAAAAAATATGTTATCCTCTAGAGGATTAAAATGTCTCGTGCCTTTCCTCGTGTCCTAGCAACATAAGTATGTAGATGTCCGCCAAATGATTTTGAAATAAAGTTCGTGTTGAATAATGGGAGAAACAAATTCTCCTTCAGTTGCCTATGTGGGCTACCATATTTCTCCACTCTCGAGAGAGAGTTAAATTTAAAATTTTAACCACTCTCCTGACGGCTTGTGGTTAAACATTTTAATTTAACTCTCTTGAGTGGAGGAATATCGTAAAATACGGGCAACTGAAGGAGAATCTATATATCTCCTTAACCTTGTTTGTGTGTGTATGTGTAAGTGCGTATGTTTAAATTGTCTAAGGAATCAATAAAATCACACATATGCATGAAGTAGGATCTGAAATAAATATCATAAGGACCACAAAAGAGCATAACTTTTCATTTTGTGTTTCAGATTGTCTAATTTTTATTGACTTCTGGTCAAAATCTACTGCTATTACTAATATGAAAATATTGCATTTCCAAAACTATCAATGTGTAGTTGCTATTTCTCTGATGTTTCAACAATTCAACGGTCAACGGAGTAATTATATTTCCTATGAAATCCCCACTACAACGACGTTCGTGGTTACAATTTTTGATATCATATTGTGTTTGTAAATATTCGTGCAAAAAAAAATTCCCACGTTGTTAGATGTAATATGCATCATACCATTCAAATACTAGTTGAGCGAATTTTATCTATTTTTTGCACTTGTGTTATTGTGTCAAATTGCAAAATATAAATTGTATGTTCAGATCTTATTAAATCAAAAGACTTCACTATAGAGATAGTGACTTATTTCTCAACAATATTACACATAATTTAATCTAAGCATGTTTTATTGTCATAAAACAACAAAACGATTCGACACCGGTTATACAAGATAAAGATGCCTTCTTTATATTACACATGCCTATACAGAACACAATAAGTGTATATATTACACATGCCTATACAGAACACAATAAGTGTATATATTACACATGCCTATACAGAACACAATAAGTGTATATATTACACATGCCTGTACAGAACACAATAAGTGTATATATTACACATGCCTATACAGAACACAATAAGTGTATATATTCCACATGCCTACACAGAACACAATAAGTGTATATATTACACATGCCTATACAGAACACAATAAGTGTATATATTGCACATGCCTATACAGAACACAATAAGTGTATATATTACACATGCCTATACAGAACTCAATAAGTGTATATATTACACATGCCTATACAGAACACAATAAGTGTATATATTACACATGCCTATACAGAACACAATAAGTGTATATATTACACATGCCTATACAGAACTCAATAAGTGTATATATTACACATGCCTATACAGAACACAATAAGTGTATATATTACACATGCCTATACAGAACACAATAAGTGTATATATTACACATGCCTATACAGAACTCAATAAGTGTATATATTGCACATGCCTATACAGAACACAATAAGTGTATATATTATACATGCCTATACAGAACACAATAAGTGTATATATTACACATGCCTATACAGAACACAATAAGTGTATATATTACACATGCCTATGCAGAACACAATAAGTGTATATATTACACATGCCTATGCAGAACACAATAAGTGTATATATTACACATGCCTATACAGAACTCAATAAGTGTATATATTACACATGCCTATACAGAACACAATAAGTGTATATATTACACATGCCTATACAGAACACAATAAGTGTATATATTACACATGCCTATACAGAACACAGTAAGTGTATATATTACACATGCCTATACAGAACTCAATAAGTGTATATATTACACGTGCCTATACAGAACACAATAAGTGTATATATTACACATGCCTATACCGAACACAATAAGTGTATATATTGCACTGCATGTAAGAAGAGAGGAAGATTTCTAGCTAGCCCTCTAGCCTTCAATTCTTTATTCACTCCTCGAAATAGTGATAAGTCAATATCACTCTGAGGTAGTCTTTGGCTGAATAACAAAACAGATTTTTCCTCTCAGCGTTACTCGTCTGTAATGTGAATTTTTGCTATGATTCTTCAGATAATCGTGTTTACGTAAATGACATCATTTTGTCTGTGCGTCGGTGATTCTAAAATAAAGAAGAAGTAATCAATATTTTCAACTATATTAAGTATAATATCAAGAAAATACTTTCATTGTATTGTTGCCAGTATCATTTCTGTTTTGATATCTACCTGTGCTAAGGTTTATTATATACATTAGATAAAGAAAACAATTAATCCATTGGCCAATTGTAATGAGAGTCACATGATATAATTTGGACATTTTGTTTCAAAATGTTTTTTTTTAATACTGTTACCCGGTGAATAATTCCTTTATTTACCGGTATGTAACCACCAGCAAGCCTCTGAACGAACACGTGTTTTATCACACACACAATACGTAATTACTATAGGCAAACAAAGTAATGTCGGTGTCAAAGATGTGAAACTCCACTAACGTTAACGGTAACACAAATAGGCCAAGGAGGCAACAACGATATGTTTTATATAACCTATTGGTTACCGGAAGGGATTTTAACTTTGAGACACCTGAAGCATTTATTGAAGTATTGGGGAAAGTTTACGTTGATGCGAGGAAAAAAATCTAACATTAATATACATGTAATAAATAAACAAAAACAGATTAAACGGAAAACTTGAAATACTTCATTAGCATAAAATTAGAACTTATAATTGATCTCTTCGAAGTGTTTAGTTGCTTAAAAGACACACCATCAAATGACTCTGTTTGATCTCTTCAGCATAAGAAAACTGAGAAGGTATTTTTCTATATATCGTATATCCATTTTCCAAGAAAATGCGAACAATAAATAAAAGTCAGGAGAAAATACAAGTTAAAACCGCTATGCCGTATTGGTTTGTGCATGAACGATCGAGAGTTAAATTCCAGGCTAAAAGTAAAGACTATAAAATTGACATTGGTTACAATTCAGCCAATATCGCGGTAGTAAAGTGTAAATTAAGATATGTGATTGATTTGTTATGTGTCGGGATGATGTCTCCATGGAACAACTGTTGATTCTGTGTATCAGTAGAATCAATATCAAAGTTTAATATCTTATCAATAGGGAACGTTTTCTCGCCATGATATAGATATTAACTGGTTATTTCTCTATAGCCTCCAAGCATCTAATCACCCACACATCCAACAGTAATCTAAGTCAATAACTAAGCATATTCCAAAACAGTTTCAGAAGAAGATTGTATAGGTTTGTAAGGGGAAATTATCGTTTTCCTATTTTAATGAGTTTTTGTGTGATGAACATGGTATTTAATGCATTAAATAAATAAGTAACAGATATGTAAAAGTTCCATTTTACCACAATCATTCTACAGACCTGTATTCTGTTGTAATCCATTATATATATGTAAATCTGAGTTGGAGGATCTACAAGACAAGACACATAAACAACTGGAGACAAGTTAGTAAATAGTTATTAGTTCTGGCTGTAACTCAACACCTATCAACATGAAAATCATATTTGTGTTCATCTTCCCCAAAATCTCGAATTGAAAGTTAAACCTCAAGTCACGTCAAAATAATCAAATATATCTATATTTAGCAGTTTATCTATCATATCAAAGAAACTACCATTCGACTATAGGAAACACTTGCATCGTCATCATATGATATCAGGTTTTATCATAACATGAAATATCCTACTATTGATCTACGTATACAATATGTCTCCCATCATCATTAACACCAATGAATGGTTTTGTGAATCAAAGATACTAGGTATCACAAAACGGTAACAATTCTTCATAGAACTATCTAACACTACTTCGGGTTTGCATTTTAAATTTCTTTCTGATTGTATCTTTTAAAATTCATTGACCAGTATATTTACCCACTCTTTCGACAATATAGCAATATGGATATAATGTTAAAGTGATGATCTGTAGGGTGGGGGTTGACAGAAGAGTGGTTGGTTTTACTATGATTGGGTATATTGTCGACAACAGCTATATGTTCAAATGTATTGGTACATTTCGTTTATCTTGCTCCATAATGATAATAAACGGAGGAGCAAAAATACCACAACATCAGAACAATTCAAAAATACAATAGACCTGGAGGCAAAATACAATAGAAATATCGTAGACAAGAAGGCAAGATACAATAGATATATCGTAGACAAGGAGGAAAAATACAATAGATATATCGTAGACAAGGAGGGAAAATACAATAGATATATCGTAGACAAGAAGGCAAAATACAATAGATATATCGTAGACAAGGAGGGAAAATACAATAGATATATCGTAGACAAGGAGGAAAAATACAATAGATATATCGTAGACAAGAAGGAAAAATACAATAGATATATCGTAGACAAGAAGGCAAGATACAATAGATATATCGTAGACAAGGAGGAAAAATACAATAGATATATCGTAGACAAGGAGGAAAAATACAATAGATATATCGTAGACAAGAAGGCAAAATACAATAGATATATCGTAGACAAGGAGGCAAAATACAATAGATACATCATAGACAAGGAGGCAAAATACAATAGATATATTATAGACAAGGAGGGAAAACACAATAGATATATTATAGACAAGGAGGGAAAACACAATAGATATATTATAGACAAGAAGGCAAAATACAATAGATATATCGTAGACAAGGAGGCAAAATACAATAGATATATTATAGACAAGGAGGGAAAATACAATAGATATATTATAGACAAGGAGGGAAAACACAATAGATATATTATAGACAAGAAGGCAAAATACAATAGATATATCGTAGACAAGGAGGCAAAATACAATAGATATATCGTAGACAAGGAGGCAAAATATAATAGATATATCGTAGACAAGGAGGCAATATATAATAGATATATCGTAGACAAGAAGGCAAGATACAATAGATATATCGTAGACAAGGAGGAAAAATACAATAGATATATCGTAGACAAGAAGGCAAAATACAATAGATATATCGTAGACAAGGAGACAAAATACAATAGATATATCATAGACAAGGAGGCAAACTACAATAGATATATTATAGACAAGGAGGGAAAACACAATAGATATATCGTAGACAAGGAGGAAAAAGGGATATTTCTAAAAACATATTCATGTGACTTATCAACTTCCTGCCTTGAAAAGTGGTTGCTTAACTAGCCCTTGAGACCAACCCCCCTCCCCTCTTAGGGAAATAATACGTTCATGTAAGTGTTTTCCAATTGTGAGTAAAATGCCTACATTCACATTAAAAATACAGAAACACAGTTATTTTAATTTTGCACTTTTATCTGTCATTATTGTGTTTGTTGAATCTATTCAGTACTCACTCAGTGTCTCCAGTTGTGTCATAAATTGTACTTTCTGCTATAAATAGAAATTAAACTTTATAAAGTAAATTATGTTTTAAATTCGTTGAATTACGGTTATCATTTACAAATTTCAAACCTCTAACTTGTATTGTTCTCTGACTACTTGGTCTTACTATAACCTCTAACTTGTATTGTTCTCTGACTACTTGGTATTACTATAACCTCTAACTTGTATTGTTCTCTGACTACTTGGTATTACTATAACCTCTAACTTGTATTGTTCTCTGACTACTTGGTATTACTATAACCTCTAACTTGTATTGTTCTCTGACTACTTGGTATTACTATAACCTCTAACTTGTATTGTTCTCTGACTACTTGGTATTACTATAACCTCTAACTTGTATTGTTCTCTGACTACTTGGTATTACTATAACCTCTAACTTGTATTGTTCTCTGACTACTTGGTATTACTATAACCTCTAACTTGTATTGTTCTCTGACTACTTGGTATTACTATAACCTCTAACTTGTATTGTTCTCTGACTACTTGGTATTACTATAACCTCTAACTTGTATTGTTCTCTGACTACTTGGTATTACTATAACCTCTAACTTGTATTGTTCTCTGACTACTTGGTATTACTATAACCTCTAACTTGTATTGTTCTCTGACTACTTGGTATTACTATAACCTCTAACTTGTATTGTTCTCTGACTACTTGGTATTACTATAACCTCTAACTTGTATTGTTCTCTAACTACTTGGTATTACTATAACCTCTAACTTGTATTGTTCTCTGACTACTTGGTATTACTATAACCTCTAACTTGTATTGTTCTCTGACTACTTGGTATTACTATAACCTCTAACTTGTATTGTTCTCTGACTACTTGGTATTACTATAACCTCTAACTTGTATTGTTCTCTGACTACTTGGTATTACTATTCTCACTTCTTCATAAAACACAATGACGGGGTAATGGTCAGCGTGCTCGTCTCGAGTGTGGTATATCGTGTGTTCGAAACCCGGTCGGGTCAAACCAAAGACTATTTAATTGGTATATTTTGCTTCTCTGCAAATCACGCATCACTAAGGAGAAAGACCAAAGACTGGTTGGCTGAGAATAAGAATAATGTGTTAGAGTGGAGAATTATGCCTACCCGCGAACTGTTGTTTCAGTAAACTAGCACTAAGTCCAACAAAGCGGACATCATTATCATCTCATCGAATATGTAACTTGTTCTTGTCATGATATATCTGTAAACATTTCCCATTTGCGTTAAACAACACTTACACACTCACTCTCTTCTTCATAATAATATCATGTTTTTTTTAATATGAGTCAGTCAAAACGCAGTTATCATTGTAGATTTTGTTGGTAAATCAGCCACGATTCTTCTCCATTTTCCGACATGATTATTTCTGATAAGATACGTACTGAAGCATTGTGTTTCAACTATTTGTAGACATGTCTTCAAGATGAACTTACTATTTTCTCTTTCCTTATGCATTTGGGATATCATTGTACCGGGATGCCATTAATGTGACACATATTACAAACCCTGCCGGAGAACCTTAACTCAACATTGGTTTGTATGCGTTCGTGATATTTGATGTTTTGACTTATGGTTTTTCATATGTTTTTGATTTGTTTTTATTTTTGTCTTGTTTTTGATTTTTTCTGTGTTGTTGTTTTCGCTTTTTCTTCTTTTTTTTTTAATTATTTTGTTTACTTTCTTTTATCAGACTTTCAGTTTAATATCTGTACGGAATTAAACATTTGTGTCCTTTAGATAAAAGGGAAAACATGCACACGTGTCTCAAATATTCCATGCATGTTCTTCAATGTGCATAATACTACAAATAACATATGTACTTTTTATGTAATAAATATACAATATACGTACATTGTCGGTAACTATAAAATTTATTTGTGCGAGCTTTAGAAACAGGCAGAATTGTGAGCCTTTGGCAAGCTTTTCAGGCCTGTTTCGCAGCGAGTACAAATGAATTTTATATTTAACGACAATGTATGTATTTTGTGCTTATCCTGTAATGTCAAAACAGTCGGAAAACTTGTCAGATTTAAACAAAAAGGACAGAAACAAGCGTCATTCCTCGCCTTTCATAGATGTTGTCAAGGGTGTTTTCTTCGTGGTCCGCGTTATATTAGTACCAGTTTCATACTTGTCTGTGCCCTCCGCTGTACATAGCTACAGGGTACCAGGAAAGTTTATTCGTAGGCTGAAAAGTGTATTCGTATAGTACGAAAAGTTTATTCGTCTAGTACAAATAAAGCAAAAATTTATTCCAAAAGCATATTTGTACAGCAAATGTACTGATTGCATGATAAATGTTGATTTTGAATGCATACATATATATTTGGGTCAGATATGATAAATAAAATATTGAGTTGAGGGCTCAAATGAACTTTTAAAACAGATAGAGTTAAACAGTGATAATCTCATATAATGTGACATTACATGTTCATGGTAGTCGACTTATATGGTAAAGCTTACATATACATGTACCAGTGCGTTCCCCTTAATGATATATTAACTAACTGACCAATCCGAGCTTAGAGCATATACTGAAGCAGTCATTTTAAAAGAAAAAAGACCAGTTTGCTTTGTTGTAGTTTGGATTTTTTTTAATGTAATGGCATAAATATGGTCACAATGCATTTATTGAATAAAGATTATCTTTAACCCAAATTTGGTTGGATTTATTTGTATTTCAGTCTTGTATGGAGGTCTTCAAGCATGACATATAAATACTGAATTTCTGGGTATGACGTTGCTATATTTATTGAAGGGGATATCACAGAGCATGGTATTTCACTGTAAGATTTTAAACATCCCATGATATTCTTACAGAACGCAGAAGAATCGTGTACCTTTCAGAAAATGTATAATGTTGTAAAGGTTCAACCTCAGACAAAATGGTAGATAGACCCGAAAAAGCACAACTTTGGTAGAAAATCTAATAAACAAATTAGTGGTTTTACACCTTATCATCGTTTTAATGATATATGCAAGACACTATTAATTGCATAGAAGTCTTGTTGTACATGTATTGTTGCTTCCAATTCTGCGATATCACCCAGAATATGACCAGCGCCGGATTTTTAACATCAGTAACCGTCCTTGTTTCGTCAATTCACTCATGTATCTATTTAGATCTATGTATATTCATACCTGGTTTTCTAAGTCTATATCGCTTCCGAATATAAATAAATACAATAATTAATCCTATAACTACAGCTGTTGATCCAATGCCAGCTCCAATGTCAATTGTTGCCGAACTGTGGTCATCCTCGGATCCTACTGTAAAAAGGGAGGTTCATCATGAAATATAATATCGTTGTCGTATGTTATTTTATGTAGAGCGGCCGATGTTGTTGTGATCGTATGTTAGTTATATGTTTTATTTACCTATGGAATGGGTGCCCATCAGCGAGATAAATCACTGCCCCTGTCGAGAATTTCTTGACAGATATGGTCTATACGGTCCATTCAGTGACCCCGTGAATATTTATATGGTGAATGATATGTAATTATAAGATTATCTGTGACCTCACCACAGAAACTAGATATTAGTAAAATGTTGAAATGGTATTGACATCATTCTAGCTTTGTTTCTGTAAAATGTCACTTTTACACACAGCAACTATTTGCATGTTTAACTATATCATTTCAATGCATTGCATGCAGTTTAATATGCACAGGCGCCGATACATTTGAAAATATACAATTCTCTCACGAATAATCCACTGTCGTAAGCAATATGAAAAGCGAAAGAACGAACAATGAATTGAAAGTGAATCCTTCGAATGCACAAGCGAGGGACAATACCATACAGGTGTGCCATATTGGCGTTCGTATAGAACTATAAGTGCTAAGTAATATCCACCTGATATACTGGCATATTGTATTATCTTCATTGTCCGTGTACATGTACAAAAATAAACTACATATTTAGGGAGACAATATACAGATAATACATGTTGCAAAATGTCTTTCTTTTTAAATAATTAGCGATATCAGAAATATATTGAATAAAGCATCAATTTACGAGGACAAAAATATAAATTGGAATGTATTTTCTTTCTTTGATATCAAAATAATTATTAGATTTGTTTAATGCTGGTATGCACAACGGCCCTGAATAAATACATGAAATCACTTTTGAATAATACCCATAGCTTGACCGAATATCCGCATGTGCGAATTAAAATATATCCATAGTTTAATTATTACATTGTTTATATAGTCAACGGAGGACGTCATATTAGAGTTTTGCATTCTGTATTCATATATTCTTTGAAATATGAATTAAAACACAAACTGATAAAATAAATATATTTTCACTTTCTGGCTATTTGTATTATTATTCACATTGTTTCACTCGCAGAAGAAGGCACCACTTTAATGGTCAAGGCACAAAGTCATATACATTTAACTCAGTAGAACGGAATACAAACATACACTATATATTTACTGAATTAAACAATTCTAAAATTTACCTGGACACAACTTTATAGAGCATGAATCAATTTCTGTGTCATTTCCTTGACAGGTTGAACCACCATGTGCAGACTCTGAACTGTTACATTCATGATATCGTGACCTTGATCCACTACCACATGTCGCTGAACATGAATTCCAATCCTGCCATGTACCCCATTTCCCATTTACTAAATATATAAAATAAAATATAAGTGTTAAGAAAAACGATTACAATGGAAAAATCACAAGGATATAATTGTCTTTATTATCCCAATCATCATAACGTTTACAAGTTGCCGTCCACATTGAACATTTGCTATTTATCAAGATTTTACCCTTTGTGGACATTACCGTCTGCGAATATTTCCTAAAGACAGAAAAGCATCCGCACTTTTGTCGACACTGCTAACCTTTTCGAACGTATAGAACCATACAAATATAGACGGTACATAGGATGATATTGATGTTGCTACATAAGTTGTACACACAAAATAAACGTGACCTGATATTTACATATGTTAACCATATCTTTCATTTCACACTATATGTCTAAGTCAGACCATATATGCCACCGGTGTACAAAGTTCAAAGATATTACAAATGTAGCATAAACTAAAACAAAGACACGATTGAGTGATTGATTGTTGTTTATCATGAGCAGTATCTGATCTATTTGCATGATGTGAACCCTTGTACACACAAGTTGTCTCTTGTTGATATTTCCCATCAAAACAGAAAGTGAATGTAATTACGACTTGATTCGCAAAGGACAGCAGGTACAAATGAGACAGATGTACCATAAAAGCCATATTTCCGTTTATGGTTAGTTTGATTTACGGTGTTCAACGCCACTTTCAACAATAGTTTAGGCATTTCGTCACGGTAAGTTCTATTGGCGGAGCACTCGGCGAAAACGACCGACCTGTCGCTGGTCACTGATAAACTTTATCGTATAATGTTGTATCGAGTGCCTCTGTAAGACATTCAGTAAAGTAAACATTACATTATATTATATACTTGTTTCCTACCTTCCTATTAGTGTTCCCATTCCTCTATCAATCTACTAGTTCGATTACGTCACATTAATCCATTGCAAAAGATCAATATCTAGAACTGAGTTGATCAAATGTATTACCGTGTGTTATGCCTGTAAGAGCTCATTTATGTTTTGAAATCTTTTATTGAGACAATTAACATTCAAACTTATAAACAAAAATATAAATTCGCTTTCTTGTCATTGATTGCATTGTCACATACACTTAATTCAGTAGAACGCAGTACACACATACATCATGTATTCCCTGAATTAAACTATTCTAAAATTTACCTGGACACAACTTCATAGAGCACGATTCAATTTCTGTGTCCTTTCCTTGACAGTTTGAACCCCCATGTGCAGGCTCTGGATTGTTACATTCCTGATATCGTGACCTTGATCCACTACCACATGTTGCTGAACATGAATTCCAATCCTGCCATGTACCCCAGTTTCCATTTACTAAATATATAAAATGAAATATAAGTGTTAAGAAAGAAAAACGATTACAATTGAAAAATCACCAGAATTTAATTGTCTTTATTATCCCAATCATGATAAACTTTACAAGTTGCCATTCACATTGAACATTTGCTGCTTATCACGATTTTGCCGTTTGTGGACATTACTCTCGGCTTATATTTCCTAAAGACAGAAAAGCATCCGCACTTTTGTCGACACTGCTAACCTTTTCGAACGTATAGAACCATATAAATATAGACGGTACATAGGATGATATTGATGTTGCTACATAAGTTGTACACACAAAATAAACGTGACCTGATATTACAAATGTATTTGCTTTATTACCTTATACAGACTCTCAATTTTGAATACTCTTTTGCATATAGTTTATTATTCTATAAGACGAACGTCGAGTCTACATTATATACATATGCTGAATCGACTACGTTAGGAAAGTGAGTAAATGTTTACACATATAACTTTAACAGATACCTGGGCATGAGATGTTAGTAGAGCATGAACCAGTTTCATTATGCAATTCTGGGCAAGGAGAACCGCCATTTACAGGTGACGGATTATCACAGGCTCTATATCGTGTCCTTGTTCCTCCATCACACGTCTTTGTACATTGAGTCCAGTTTCCCCACGAACCCCAGACTCCATTTACTAAAAGGAAATAAACATTAACGTGGTCAATATCTGTAAAAACTATTAATGGAGCAAAGTTCGTTGTGGTCTTTCTAGTTAAATCACAATGTTTATATTTTCAATAAAATACCAAAGATATCTGCTAAATGTCGGTTTGATTTAGTTTGATTTATGGTGTTCAACGCCACATTCAACAATATTTTAGGCATTTCGTCACGGTAAGCTTTATTGGTGGAGTACTCGGAGAAAACGACCGACCTGTCGCTGGTCACTGATAAACTTTATCGCATAATGTTGTATCAACGTCAGTGGTGATATACGCTGATTGCACAGGTAGTTGTACATCTAGTTACCACACGATCACGACCATGACAGCCCCTTTTAACTACCGGATGTCAATTTATTCCATATAATATTGCAATATAGCATCCTACACTATAATAATTAAAACGTAGATATCAAATTCAATACGCACTAGGCGCTTCTGCAATAATCTCCATTATGTACGCTCCAATTCAAAATATTGGAAAACCAAATAAAAAAACCATCTTATAGAGTAAGAACACAATAAGGGCATAAACAGGATAGCCAAGTCAGGCTATGGTCACATATTCCCGTGGGATGAGAACACTAGTCTTAGTAATAATTACATTATTTAGTAACTGTACAATTTCAATTTTAAGTATATCTAATAACCCATGTCAGTGTCGAAACACTGGCTACTGGGTAGATGATACCTCCGGAGATTAATAGTCTACCAGCAGAGGTATCAACCTAGTGATAGTAACACTGACTACTGGGTAGATGATACCTCCGGAGACTAATAGTCCATCAACAGAGGTATCAACCTAGAGATAGTAACACTGACTACTGGGTAGGTGATACCTCCAGAGACTAATAGTCCACCAACAGAGGTATCAACTTAGTGATAGTAACACTGACTACTGGGTAGATGATACCTCCGGAGACTAATAGTCCACCAACAGAGGTATCAACCTAGAGATAGTAACACTGACTACTGGGTAGATGATACCTCCAGAGACTAATAGTCCACCAGTAGAGGTATCAACCTAGTGATAGTAACACTGACTACTGGGTAGATGATACCTCCAGAGATTAATAGTCCACCTCCAGAGGTATCAACCTAGTGATAGTAACACTGACTACTAGGTAGATGATACCTCCGGAGACTAATAGTCCACCAGCAGAGGTATCAACCTAGAGATAGTAACACTGACTACTGGGTAGATGATACTTCCGGAGACTAATAGTCCACCAACAGAGGTATCAACCTAGTGATAGTAACACTGACTTCTGGGTAGATGATACCTCCAGAGTCTAATAGTCCACCTCCAGAGGTATCAACCTAGAGATAGTAACACTGACTACTGGGTAGATGATACCTCCGGAGACTAATAGTCCACCAACAGAGGTATCAATCTAGTGATAGTAACACTGACTACTGGGTAGATGATACCTCCAGAGACTAATAGTCCACCAACAGAGGTATCAACCCAGTGATAGTAACACTGACTACTGGGTAGATGATACCTCCGGAGACTAATAGTCCACCAACAGAGGTATCAACCTAGTGATAATAACACTGACTACTGGGTAGATGATACCTTCGGAGACTAATAGTCCACCAACAGAGGTATCAACCTAGTGATAGTAACACTGACTACTGGGTAGATGATACCTCCGGGGACTAATAGTCCACCAACAGAGGTATCAACCTAGTGATAGTAACACTGACTACTGGGTAGATGATACCTCCGGAGACTAATAGTCCACCAACAGAGGTATCAACCTAGTGATAGTAACACTGACTACTGGGTAGATGATACCTCCAGAGACTAATAGTCCACCAACAGAGGTATCAAACTAGTGATAGCAACACTGACTACTGGGTAGATGATACCTCCAGAGACTAATAGTTCACCTCCAGAGGTATCAACCTAGAGATAGTAACACCGACTACCGGGTAGATGATACCTCCGGAGACTAATAGTCCACCAACAGAGGTATCAACCTAGTCATAGTAACACTGACTACTGGGTAGATGCTACCTCCAGAGACTAATAGTCCACCAACAGAGGTATCAACCTAGTGATAGTAACACTGACTACTGGGTAGATGATACCTCCGGAGACTAATGGTCCACCAACAGAGGTATCAACCCAGTGATAGTAACACTGACTACTGGGTAGATGATACCTCCGGAGACTAATAGTCCATCAACAGAGGTATCAACCTAGTGATAGTAACACTGACTACTAGGTAGATGATACCTCCGGAGACTAATAGTCCACCTCCAGAGGTATCAACCTAGAGATAGTAACACTGACTACTGGGTAGATGATACCTCCGAAGACTAATAGTCCACCAACAGAGGTATCAACCTAGTGATAGTAACACTGACTACTGGGTGGATGATACCTCCAGAGACTAATAGTCCACCAACAGAGGTATCAACCTAGTGATAGTAACACTGACTACTGGGTAGATGATACCTTCAGAGACTAATAGTCCACCAACAGAGGTATCAACCCAGTGATAGTAACACTGACTACTGTGTAGATGATACCTCCGGAGACTAATAGTCCATCAACAGAGGTATCAACCTAATGATAGTAACACTGACTACTGGGTAGATGATACCTCCGGAGATTAATAGTCCACCAACAGAGGTATCAACCTAGTCATAGTAACACTGACTACTGGGTAGATGATACCTCCAGAGACTAATAGTCCACCAACAGAGGTATCAACCTAGTGATAGTAACACTGACTACTGGGTAGATGATACCTCCAGAGACTAATAGTCCACCAACAGAGGTATCAACCCAGTGATAGTAACACTGACTACTGGGTAGATGATACCTCCGGAGACTAATAGTCCACCAACAGAGGTATCAACCTAGTGATAATAACACTGACTACTGGGTAGATGATACCTCCAGAGACTAATAGTCCACCAACAGAGGTATCAACCTAGTGATAGTAACACTGACTACTGGGTAGATGATACCTCCGGAGACTAATAGTCCACCAACAGAGGTATCAACCTAGAGATAGTAACACTGACTACTGGGTAGATGATACTTCCAGAGACTAATAGTCCACCTCCAGAGGTATCAACCTAGTGAGAGTAACACTGACTACTGGGTAGATGATACCTCCAGAGACTAATAGTCCACCAACAGAGGTATCAACCTAGTGATAGTAACACTGACAACTGGGTAGATGATACCTACGGAGACTAATAGTCCACCAACAGAGGTATCAACCTAGAGATAGTAACACTGACTACTGGGTAGATGATACCTCCAGAGACTAATAGTCCACCAACAGAGGTATCAACCTAGAGATAGTAACACTGACTACTGGGTAGATGATACCTCCGGAGACTAATAGTCCACCAACAGAGGTATCAACCTAGAGATAGTAACACTGACTACTAGGTAGATGATTCCTCCAGAGACTAATAGTCCACCAACAGAGGTATCAACCTAGTGATAGTAATAAAAACGTAGATATCAAGTTTGTGTGCATGACATTTATAGGGTACCCTCATTATCTATACAATATAATTTGCTTAAATCAAATTAATAAAATGTTACAAATATCTGTTAAATATTTGTTTTCAATGTATTCCATATAATATAATAACATAGCATGCAACATTGTATTAAGTTTTGTTTTTCATAACCGCTATGTTTAGTTTAAGCATATTTTATTAATTAATAAATATAGTACAATATGATAAATTTCAATATGATACAATACAAATAATTAAAGGGATTCGAAAACAAGCTTAGAAAAACTTATATTAATTCCTTTCCCTGTGTTTCCGGATGTACATAATGATTAGTTGGTGTAAGGTTTTCATTGGTCGATATTAAAGCGGGAAAAATGGAATGCCAATGGGAAACTCCCAACGGTTTCCGGGTTGACCCCGAGATGTTTCCAAAGAAAAAACGCTGGGAAAACCCGGTGAGAAAAAAGGCGGGGCGAATTATCTCCCTTACACTTCCCATTACGCTACTTCCTATAAGTCATTTCCGGTGATTTCCGGTGATGCAATTTCCGGTCACTTTCGATTATGTCATTTCCGGTGACATCCGGTGAGACCACTTCCGGTGACGTCATATCCGGTAATGTCACTGCTCCTCACCACTCCTCCTCAAATACGCACCCGATTCAACATGACATACTACTAACGAGGTATGAACTCACAACGTCAGTGGTGATAGGCACTGATTGTACTGGTAGTTGTATATCTAACTACCACACGATCACGACAACGACAGCCCCTGTTAAATATCGGATGTCAATTTATATGTATGATTTATATCGACTCTAAATAAAGCTTTGAATTGAATTGAATTGAATTCCATATAATATAGTAAATAAGGGTAATAACAAAATTACCGAAATCCGAACAATCTTACACAGGGAAAGTCAAAACTCATAAGTATATGAACAGACAAATTCAGTAATATAGCATCCTACACTATAATAATAAAATCGTAGATATAAATTTTAATACGCACTAGGTGATTCTGCAATACTCTCCATTATGTACGTTCACATGCAAAAGATTGGAAAACCAAATAAAAAACATCCTATGGAGCAAGAACACCGCAAGGGCATAAACAGGATAGCCAACAATCGGGCTATGGTCACATATGCCCGAGGGAGGAGAACAATAGTCTTAGTAATAATTACATTATTTAGTAACTGTACAATTTCAATTATAAATATATCTAATAAACCATGTAAGCGTCGAAACACTGGCTACTGGGTAGATGATACCTCCCGAGATTAATAGTCCACCAGCAGAGGTATCAGTCTAGTGATAGTAACACTGGCTACTGGGTAGATGATACCTAGGGAGACTAATTGTCCACCAGCAGAGGTATTAACCTAGTGATAGTAACACTGGCTGCTGGGTAAATGATACCTCCGGAGACTAATAGTCCACCAGCGAAGGTATCAACCTAGTGATAGTAACACTGGCTACTGGGTAAATGATACCTCCGGAGACTAATTTCCCACCAGCAGAGGTATTAACCTAGTGATAGTAACACTGACTACTAGGTGGATGATACCTCCGGAGACTAATAGTCCATCAGCAGAGGTATCGATCCAGTGATAGTAATAAAAACGTTGATATCAAGTTTAGCGTGCATGACCTATATCATTATTTAGACAATATAATATGCTAAAATTAAAACTAATAAAATGTTACAAATATCTGTTAAATATCTGTTTTTAATGTATTCCATATAATATAATAACATAGCATCCAACATTGTAATAACCGCTATGTTTGTGGATGAACATGATGATTAGTTGGTGCTAAGTCAATTTTAAGTATCAAGAATGATTTTCAAATCTACAAATTATACATATACAATTATATAAATATAGCATCGTGGTTAGTAAGTAATAGACTATCGATATTACCTGTTTGTATGGTGAATTTATTCGTATGAGGCACACTTCATACAGTGGCTTTTCGAAAAAAACGAAAAGAAGCTAGCCCGATCATTTAATTTCACCTTCCGCTATATAGATTATGTCCTTTCAATAAATAATTCTAGGTTTAGTGATTTCGTTGATCGCATCTATCCCATTGAGCTTGAAATAAGGGATACCACAGATACAGATAGGTCTGCTTCATACCTTGACCTACACCTCGAAATTGACACTGAGGGGAGATTAATAACGAAACATTACGACAAAAGAGATGATTTCAATTTTCCCATTGTGAACTTTCCATTTATATGTAGCAACATTCGAGCAGCACCTGCATATGGAGTATATATCTCTCAGTTGATACGATATTCCAGAGCTTGTGATTCCTATCAGGATTTCCTTGATAGAGGGTTACTGCTAACAAGGAAGCTACTGGACCAAGGGTTCCTCTTAGTTAATTAAAGTTCTATTTAAGAAGGGTATGTCGATAGAAGATGATATTATTGCCAATATTATATAATCACAAAAAATCGCTTATACCTATCTTTTATATAGAAAAGGTTGTGTATTATATTCATATTATATACTAGTACTTTAATATAACTTTCGAAACCCTTATCCTGTGCAATCAATGCATATCACCACTAAAGTAGTGAGTTCGAACCCCGTTCATGGCGAGGTGTACTCGAAACAACATTATGTGATAAAAATGTCAGTGACTTGTGGTAGGTCGGTTGTATTCTTCGGGCACTCCGGTTTCCTGCACCAATAAAACTGACCGGGACGGTATAACTCAAATATTGTTGAAAGTGGCGTTAAAGACCATAATCCAAAACCTGAAATTCTTGAAGCTTGTTTTTCTAATAACATTGGCTGAATTATTCATTGCAGATATGCTATGTACTGTTTGGAACAGGAAATGCATTGGAAAACTGTATTTTTTTCCAGAAATGATAAATATATACTTGTAAGTTGTAAACTATTCCCTTTGTATGTTATTCACACTTGGCGTATAGCTTTAGACAAATAAATATACAGACCATTGAAGGTGCAGTTGAAAACAAAATGGGACGATTTCCTAATGTATGTACATGTATATATGCTGAGCAAGAAAAACTTAGCAACAAATATTTTTAATTTTATATTTTCAAAAATAATTTAGATTTTATTGCAACACAATAAATATATTGTTCTAACAAACAATACGAACAATAAAGAGGAACATGAACGTACAAAAAATCGTAATTCACAAACTTCCTGATTTGCAATACGTGACACATAATGAATTGACACATAAATCCACAATGTCAGTATCTTGTCCAGGCCCCGTTGGCAGTAATGGTAGCTCTACATCTTTGTTGCATGCCTCTGATGATTTGTTGAAACTTGTACTGTTGAATAGCGTTCCATTCATTGATGAGCGCATTTACCAATTCCTACAAGGAGTTGAATGGATGCTGATTCTCTCGATCTTGTCTTTAGCATGTCCAAGAATATTCAATAGGAGCCAGATCAGGAGAACGACTCGGCCATGGTAATGTATTAACATTGTTGGCCTGTAAAAAGTTCATGGAGTGATCAAGCATTGTCCTGCTGAAAGACAAAACGATTGTCTCTGTACGTGTGCATGAACGGCATCACGACAGGGCGTAAATGTCATCGCAGTAGCGCTGTACATTCAGTGTTCGTCCTATCAAAATCAAGTTGGTCTTTCTTGCGTAATGTATTCCTCCCCATAACAGTAACTAAATGCCACGAAAGTGGTCAACTGGCATAACACAAGCCGCCGCAAAGCGTTCACCAGGCCGTCTCCAGACACGTGTGCGACCATCTGCAAACTTTAGTGTGAATCGAGATTCATCCGAAAAAAGCACTGTCCTCCAGTTTCGGCGCAATTTCTGATTTGTTCATGCGTGTCGCTGTATTTTGTGGTGGACAGTTAACTCCATACTTTTATGTGGTCTTCTTGATTTGAAACAAGCTTTAAGTTGATTGTGGACTGTTTGCGTGGATATGCGGACTCCAGTTGCTCTCCGTACTCTTTCAACAATCCTTGTTGCTGGTAAGAAGAGGTCACGACCTGCTGTGATCCTGATGTATCGTTCTTCTCTAGGAGTGAGACGTTTTGGTCTACCGCATCTTGGCCTATCCCTAACTGTGCCAGTTGTGCTAAAACGTTGTGCTAACATCCATATTGTTGTACGGTGAATACCAAATGACACAGCAACGTCATTTACGGTCATTCCGCCTGCCAACATACCGATGGCAGTCTTTATGTGGAAGTCCTCTACGGCGTGCCATAAAACTTTTGGATACGATACAAGAAAAATGTACCTGTTTTAAATGTCTTTTGTATTGATTAGCAATATGATGTCTATAATATTTATAGACGCAAAATGTGAAAAAAATTAATTAATATGCGGAAAAAAAAGTGTTGCTAAACTTTTTTTTCTCAGTATATTATATGTACTCCTTGAAATTTATCCTGGTAATATTTTCAATATGCACAATGCATGTTATTAACAATCGGTGTATACCCTAACAAAGTTTTAATTTGCAGATTGTTGATTCTTTGTTGTGGGGAAAACATTTTATGACGTTTTACTCTTGTTGTTATATTGCATGAACTTTTTGAAACAAGAAATGCTCACTATCACTGAATCATTTCTAAAAAAAATTATTTATACTTGTAGGATTTTCAATATTTATCCTCTATGTTATTCTCACAGATTTAGGATGAAAAAACATACTTAGGTTGATTGATTTGATTGATTGATTGATTGATTGATTGTGCTTAGCGCCAATTTTAAGCAATATTTCAGCTATATCAAGCCGGAGTACCCGGATAAAACCATCGACCATGGGCAATCAACTGGTAAGCTTTATCACTTGCGGCTGCAAGTCGAGTGCACCTTTTTGTAATTTACAAAGGCTTGCGCGAAACCACGCCGTATTAGTGATAGGTTTGTATGAGTTGTTAGGTAATCCAACTACCTAGCTTAAAGAGCCATCCGGGTCCTCATGCTTAGGAAGACTCTAGAGAGGAAAACATCTAATATTTAACTCATCTTACATATTTTATATACTTCTTTTAAAAAAAATAAAATTGATGAAGTATGAAATCTTAAATGAGAAAAAGCATATCGTTTGATTCACTTTATATATTACACGCATCAATTTGAACCAAACAAAACAGGCTTAATGTTTTTCCCTCATAATAAAGTATTTTTTTGCCGGAAAAAATCATTGCACATGAAAATTTTCTTTACCTTCTCCTTTATGTGATCTAAGATAAGGAAGGTACACTTGCCTCTTTGTGTGTGTGTTGTTTTATTTTATTTTAATTTCTTGTTATTGCAATTACTGCGATCCACCCTAGTGTTTTACCTAGAAATGTCCAACATTTCATAAATTTTTAAGCAAGTTTTACATGCAAACAACATAAGAAATCAATATTTCTCATTTCCACGGAAAATACCGTACATAAAGAATGATCTTAAAACAGCAGTTGTCTAATGTATATTTTTTCTTAGGGACGGACCATTTAACTTCCAGGGGGATGTAGTTTCTCTCTAAAAAAATATTTTGATTCCCAATGTTGGTGAAAAAAATAATCTGATTTTGGTGAAGGGAAAAAAAATCTGATTCAAAGATTTTGTCATATAACCTAATGCTAAATTCTGGAAAAACAATAAATATTCTAACTCTCGTGTTTTCCAAAAAAATATTTCTGAACGAAACAAAAAAAAAACATAACCCCCTCCCCTGCAAGTTAAATAGTCGGTCCCTTAGACAACTCAATGTTCCATCGTTTATGAAGTTGTGTCCGATGCCTTATTTATGTTATTGTGTCAGTCCAACACCGTCAATAAATTTTGCACGGACCCTTGATCCCGTAAATAACAAATTTTGTAAATACTGCGATATTATGTGCCTGTTTGATACTTGACCTGTGATTAAATAATAATGTAAATATTGTGAACATATCGTTATGCATCTTTTTAGTAAGGACTTGTCATCACTGGTTTGTTATTGATAATCTAATTAGGATACCAATATTATAGTCTTTGGTTTGACCCGATCGAGGCTCGAAACCATGCTCTAACTTCAATTCAATCGAGACCAGCATGGTAACTATGAGACCACGGATGCGTCTAATTGAACAGAAATCGTATTAGTGTTCAGTATGTTGAGGGATAACTAAAGGTTATTACTGACCACTAGAACAAGTATTGCTGATGAAGTTTTGAGCAAACAAAATACATTTTTAAATCGTTGTTCCCTCACGTGGAAAAACAAACATGGTGTCGGGTTTTTAGCTTTAATTACATACAGTAGAATGTATCCCATCTTACAATTTGGTATCTGGGTTATGTCGCTCAATAATATGTTTTACATGTAAACGAGGTAATATTTGGTCAGTCAAAAGTCGGAAACAAGCATTCACAATATAACATAGTCTAGATCATTTAGTTTTTGCATTGCTTCCGAATTACTCATTAATTCGTATCTAAATTTATTTCTTTGTCTTATCTACTGTACATACCTCTGACACTAACATCTATCTGTTCTAGATTGGTATAGTCCCCACAACGATATCTACCGCCGTCATTTGTTTGAACATTATAGATAGTCATAGATCCACTAGTTACATTCCCATATTTAGATCCTGCTTGAATATAGCTAGACCAACCCGGATCCGTTCTCTGTTGCCAATAGTAATACGACCCTTGCAATGTGCATGTTAATGTAGTATTACTCCCCCATATGGCTATCGCTGAAATGAAACCAAAAATAAATAAGCGCAAATTTTAATCGAAAACACGCGTAAGTTTATGGTCAATATGTTCCTTCAATGGTCATGCTAGTATTAAGGGCCTTTCTGGTAACAAAAAGTTCTTTGGTAGCCATGTTAGTATCAAGAACATTCATGGTGAATAAGGTCATCTAGTGGCCATGCTTGTATTAAGGAGAGTCAGGTTCAATAAGATTACTTAGTGGTCATGTTAGTATTTAGAGCACTCATGATCAATACTGTCATTTAGTGATCATGTTAGTATCAAGGACAGTCATGGTAAATAAGGTGCTTCAGTGGTGGTCATGTTAGTATCAAGGACAGTCATCGGCAATAAGATTATTTAGTGGTCATATTAGTATTTAGAACATTCATGATCAATAAGGTCCTTCAGTTGTCATATTTGTATTAAAGACAATCAGGGCCATTTAGGTCATGTTAGTATCAAGACCAATCGTGGTGAATAACGTCATTCGTATTAAGGACAGTCATGGTCAAAAAGATCCTTTATATGTCCTATTTGTATTAAGGACAGTCATGGTCAATAAGGTATTTGATATGTCCTACATGTATTAAGGACAGACATGGACAATAAGGTCTCTTATATATCTTATTTGTCTTAATGGAAGTCATGGTCAATAATGTCTTTTATATGTCCTACTTGTATTAAGGACAGACATGGACAATAAGGTCTTTCATATGTGCTACTTGTATTATGGACAGTCATGGTCAATAAGGTCTTTCATATGTCCTACTTCTATTAATGGAAGTCATGGTCAATAATGTCTTTTATATGTCCTGCTTGTATTAAGGACAGACATGGACAATAAGGTCTTTCATATGTCCTACTTGTATTAAGGACAGTCATGGTCAATAAGATCTTTTATATATCTTACCTGTATTAAGGAAAGTCATGGTCAATGCAGTTTTGTATATGTCCTATTTGTAGTAATGACACTCATGGGCAATAAGGTCTCTTATATATCATATTTGTCTTAATGGAAGTCATGGTCAATAATGTCTTTTATATGTCCTACTTGTATTAAGGACAGGTATGGTCAATAAGGTCTTGTATATGTCCTATTTGTAGTAATTACAGTTATGGTCAACAAGGTTTTTTATTAAGTAAAGTCATGGTCATAAGTTCTTTTTATATGTCCTATTTGTACTAAGGACAGTCATGGTCAATAAGATCTTTTATATGTCCTATTTGTATTAAGGACAGTCATGGTCAATAAGGTACTTTATATGTGCTATATGTATTAAGGAAATTCATGGTCAATAAGGTCTTTTATAAGTCCTACTTGTATTAGGACAGTCATGGACAGTAAGGTCTTTTATATGTCAAAATTGCATTAAGAAAAGTCATGGTCAAGAAGATATTTTATATGTCCTAGTTGTATTAAGGAAAGTCATGGTCAATAAGGTCTTTCATTTATCCTACTTGTATTAAGGACAGTCATGATCAATAAGGTTTTGTATATATTTTATTTGAATTAAGGAAAGTCATGGTCAATAAGGCACTTTATATGTCCTACTTGTATTAAAGACAGTCATGGTCAGTAAGGTATTTTATATATCCTATCTGTACTAAGGAAAGTCATGGTCAATAAAGTACTTTTTATGTCCTATTTGTATTACGGAAAGTCATGGTCAATAAGGCACTTTATATGTCATATTTGTATTACAAAAAGTCATGGTCAATAAGGTCCTTTATATGTCCTATTTGTATTAAGGAAAGTAATGGTCAATAGGGTCTTGTATATGTCCTATTTGTATTAAGGAGAGTCATAGTCAATAATGTCTTTTATATGTGCTACTTGTATTCAGGACAACCATGGTCAGTAAGACTTTTATATGTCCTATTTGTAATAAGGACAGTCATGGTCAATATGGTCTTTCATGTATATTATTTGTATTGAGAACAGTCATGGTCAATAAGGTACTTTATATGTCCTATTTGTATTAAGAAAAATCATGGTCAATAAGGTCTGTTAAATGTCCTACTTGTATTGAGGACAGTCATGGTCAATTCGATCTTTAATATGTCCTACTTGTATTAAGGAAAGTCATGGTTAATAATATCCTGTATATGTCATAGTCAATAAGGTACGTTATATGTCCTACTTCTATTAAGGAAAGACATGGTCAATAAGGTATTTTATGTGTGCTACTTGTATTAAGGAAATTCATGGTCAATAATGTCTTCTATATGTCATATTTGTATAAAGGAGAGTCATGGTCAATGCTGTCTTTTATATGTCCTACTTGTATTAAGGACAGTCATGGTCAATGATGTCTTTTATATGTCCTATTTGTATTAATGGAAGTCATGGTCAATAAGGCATTTTATATTTCCTACTTGTATTAAGGAAAGTCATGGTCAATACGGTTTTTTATATGTCCTATTTTTATTAATGACAGTTATGGTGAGCAAGGTTTTTTTTTATATTTCCTATTTGTATTAAGTAGTCATGGTCATGATGTCTTTTATATGTCCTAGTTGTATTAAGGACAGTCATGGTCAATAAGGTCATTCATATGTCCTACTTGAATTAAGGAAAGTCATGGTCAATACGTTTTTTTATATGTCCTACGTGTATTAAGGACAGTCATAGTCAATAAGGTCTTGTATATGTCCTATTTGTATTAATGACAGTCATGGTCAATAAGGTCATTCATATGTTCTACTTGAATTAAGGAAAGTCATGGTCAACAAGGTTTTTTATATGTCCTATTTGTATTAAGGACAGTCATGGTCAATAAGGTCTTGTATATGTCCTACTTGTATTAAGGACAGTCATGGTCAATAAGGTCTTGTATATGTCCTACTTGTATTAAGGACAGTCATGGTCAATAAGGTCTTTTATATATCCTATGTGTATTAAGGAAAGTCATGGTCAATAAAGTACTTTATATGTCCTATTTGTATTACGGAAAGTCATGGTCTATAAGGTACTTTATATGTCCTATTTGTATTACAGAAAGTCATGGTCAATAAGGTCCTTTATATGTCCTATTTGTATTAAGGAAAGTAAAGGTCAATAAGGTCTTTTATATGTCATACTTGTATTAAAGAGAGTCATAGTCAATAATGTCTTTTATTTGTCCTATTTGTATTCAGGAAAGCCATGGTCAATAAGACTTTTATATGTCCTACTTGTATTAAGGACAGTCATGGTCAATATGGTCTTTCATATGTATTATTTGTATTCAGGACAGTCATGGTCAATAAAGTACTTTATATGTCCTATTTGTATTAAGAAAAAATCATGGTCAATAAGCTCTTTTAAATGTCCTTTTGTATTAAGGAGAGTAATGGTCAATAAGGTCTTTTATATACCCTACTTGTATTAAGGAAATTCATGATCAATAGGGTCTGTTATATGTCATATTTGTATAAAGGACAGTCATGGTCAATTTGATCTTTTTATGTCCTACTTGTATTAAGGACATTCATGGTCAATAAGGTACTTTATATATCCTATTTGTGTTAAGGAAATTCATGGTCAATAAGATCGTTTATATGTCATATTTGTATTAAGGACAGTCATATTCAATAAGGTCTCTTATATGTCCTACTTGTACTAAGGACAGTTATGGTCAATACGGTGTATTAATTGTCATATTGGCATTAAGGACAGTCTTGGTCAATAAGGTCTTATGCAATTATCACCCTTGTTGAAGTGTGACCCGACGGTTTGTTTCCCAGAGAAAAGTAAGGTCACCAGGAGACTTGCTCGAGGGTGACCTAACTTTTCGAGGGGACACAAATCATCGGGTCACACACCATCAAGGGTGATAATTGGTATATTATATGGAGTATTTTTGCATCAGACACCAAGTAATAGAATACCTGCGGCTTTGCGAAAATATTCGATATAATATATAAAATTTCTTCTTCGCCTAGAGCGACGAACCTGTCGCTGCACGCCATGTATGCTTTTTGATGAATCAAGGGAAGTAACTATAATTGGAAACACGTGAGTCTCACGTGGGAATTTCCTCGCGAGCTGTGGACATTACTATGAGACTTTACGATTAGCGGTTGTCCCAACGAATAGATAAATATCACGTGACAGTGTTTAATCAAATCAGATTCAAGATATTTATATGAGTATATACTACTTGTATTAAAGATAGTGATGGTCATTAAGGTCTTTAATATGCCCTTTTTGAATTAAGGAAAGTCATGGTGAATAAGGTACTTTATATGCCCTTTTTGTATTAAGGAGAGTCATGGTCAATAAGGTCTTTCATAGGTCCTACTTGTATTAAGGAAAGTCATGGTCAATAAGGTCTTTTATTTGTCCTACTTGTATTAAGGAAAGTCATGGTCAATAAGGTCTTTTATTTGTCCTACTTGTATTAAGGACAGTCATAGTCAATAAGGTACTTTATATGTCCTATTTGTATTAAGGATAGTCATGATCAATAAGGTACTTTATTTGTCCTATTTGTATTCAGGAAATTCATGATCAATAAGATACTTTATTTGTCCTATTTGTATTAAGGACAGCCATGGTCAATACTGTCGTTTAGTGGTCATGTTAGTATCAAGGAAAGTATTGCTTGATAAGATCCTTAAGTGGTAATTTTACTATGAAGGATAGTTATGGTAGATTAGGTGGTGAAATCTTGATGAAAAAATGAATCCCATAGACGTTGTAAATATCTGCAAATAAATATGCCTACTTGTAAGGTACGTCATACGTACATTGTACACCTCGTAAAACTGCATTCAAATGATAAATTTGACTAAACACCACATCTTTCTGATATTATATACAAACCGCATAACCATAGTCAGTCATATCATCAAAGCTGTGTTGCGCTTTACATAAACATGATTAAGTGTGCTTAAGTTATAAACAGAGAGTTCCCAGCATTTATACTGAAAAGTCGTTAGAAAAATTTACAATGCTAAATTCACTAAACAATCATTTAAATGTTTCGTCTTTTGAATTGCTATACTCAATGAAAACAAAGCTACATGTATAATTTCGTAACATAACAAAAAATGGAAAACATTACGGAGGATAGCAGAACACTGTATTGCATGTGTAGAACATTGTGTAAAATTGCACATTACACTGAGATCGGAAACCAACATACACAATATAACAATCTATATCTCATTCTTTCTGAAATTTTTGCCGGGCTTCATCTTAATGCATATACATTTATTGGTTTCGTTTGACTGCACTTTTCTAATTTATTTTGCGTACCTCTAAAGACAATTGCCATATAAAATCGTTGTATACCAGTTTCACAGAAATAAATACCACCGTCATGTGGATCAACATTATAGATAACCAGATATCCAGTATTCACATTCCCATATTTAACACCTTGTTCTAGTATAAACCAATAAGAGTGATTCAATTTTTGCCATTGGAAAGACGAACCCTGTAGTGGACATGTTAATGTAGTTGTACTTCCTTCTATTGCTATCACTGAAATTAGATTAAAAACTGATTCACAAACTCTACATAGAAAACATTCTTCTAAATGTTATAACCCAGATGTTGCTGTCTCTTGTTATTATAAACCCTATTTCTATTTCTGGTATTAGAATGGGCAAATCAAATTATTATCTTTTGTAGGCTTCGATATAGATAATATTCAAAATGATCTTATCTTTCAAATAGTTTTTCAGAAGACATCAACACCTTGTTGAATAGTATTCGGTACAGATGACGTAATATGGTATTGGTAATTCGATTATTTTTCAAAGATGACCATTGTTTCACTATTATGTCGCACGATGGCTTTGTGTACTATTTTTGATGTTTGAGGCAATCAACTATCTTTATATTAAACATGCATGCATGGCAACTTTTGTGTCACGACGATTAAATATACTTTCTCTGAAGTTCAAGATTCGACTGTTCTGTATGACATCGCTGCTCACCAAGCTACATGTAAGGTTGACACAAAACACTGGCATAATCTCATCTTTTTCACAAAGAAGGAAGTGTTGAGCTCATAAACTATATAATACATAGCTAGTGGACCCATAAAACTATATAATACATAGCTAGTGGAACCATAAAACTATATAATACATAGCTAGTGGAACCATAAAACTATGTAATACATAGCTAGTGGACCCATACAACTATATAATGCATAACTAGTGGACCCATAAAACTATATAATACATAGCTAGTGGACCCATACAACTATATAATACATAGCTAGTGGACCCATAAAACTATATAATACATAGCTAGTGGACCCATAAAACTATATAATACATAGCTAGTGGACCCATACAACTATATAATACATAGCTAGTGGACCCATACAACTATATAATACATAGCTAGTGGACCTATACAACTATGTAATGCATAGCTAGTCGACCCATTCAACTATATAATACATAGCTAGTGGACCCATAAAACTATATAATACATAGCTAGTGGACCCATACAACTATATAATACATAGCTAGTGGAAACATAAAACTATGTAATACATAGCTAGTGGACCCATACAACTATATAATACATAGCTAGTGGACCCATACAACTATATAATACATAGCTAGTGGACACATGCAACTATATAATACATAGCTAGTGGACCCATACAACTATATAATACATAGCTAGTGGACCCATACAACTATATAATACATAGCTAGTGGACCCATAAAACTATATAATACATAGCTAGTGGACCCATAAAACTATATAATACATAGCTAGTGGACCCATACAACTATATAATACATAGCTAGTGGACCCATAAAACTATATAATACATAGCTAGTGGACCCATAAAACTATATAATACATAGCTAGTGGAACCATAAAACTATGTAATACATAGCTAGTCGACCCATTCAACTATATAATACATAGCTATTGGACCCATAAAACTATACAATACATAGCTAGTGGACCCATAAAACTATAAAATACATAGCTAGTGGAACCATAAAACTATGTAATACATAGCTAGTAGACCCATTCAACTATATAATACATAGCTAGTGGACCCATACAACTATATAATGCATAGCTAGTGGACCCATAAAACTATATAATACATAGCTAGTGGACCCATAAAACTATATAATACATAGCTAGTGGACCGATACAACTATGTAATGCATAGCTAGTCGACCCATTCAACTATATAATACATAGCTAGTGGACCCATAAAACTATATAATACATAGCTAGTGGACCCATACAACTATATAATACATAGCTAGTGGAAACATAAAACTATGTAATACATAGCTAGTGGACCCATACAACTATATAATACATAGCTAGTGGACCCATACAACTATATAATACATAGCTAGTGGACACATGCAACTATATAATACATAGCTAGTGGACCCATACAACTATATAATACATAGCTAGTGGACCTATACAACTATATAATACATAGCTAGTGGACCCATAAAACTATATAATACATAGCTAGTGGACCCATAAAACTATATAATACATAGCTAGTGGACCCATACAACTATATAATACATAGCTAGTGGACCCATAAAACTATATAATACATAGCTAGTGGACCCATAAAACTATATAATACATAGCTAGTGGAACCATAAAACTATGTAATACATAGCTAGTCGACCCATTCAACTATATAATACATAGCTATTGGACCCATAAAACTATACAATACATAGCTAGTGGACCCATAAAACTATAAAATACATAGCTAGTGGAACCATAAAACTATGTAATACATAGCTAGTCGACCCATTCAACTATATAATACATAGCTAGTGGACCCATACAACTATATAATGCATAGCTAGTGGACCCATAAAACTATATAATACATAGCTAGTGGACCCATAAAACTATATAATACATAGCTAGTGGACCCATAAAACTATATAATACATAGCTAGTGGACCCATAAAACTATATAATACATAGCTAGTGGACCCATACAACTATATAATACATAGCTAGTGGACCCATACAACTATATAATACATAGCTAGTGGACCCATACAACTATATAATACATAGCTAGTGGACCCATACAACTATATAATACATAGCTAGTGGACCCATGCAACTATATAATACATAGCTAGTGGACCCATACAACTATATAATACATAGCTAGTGGACACATGCAACTATATAATACATAGCTAGTGGACCCATACAACTATATAATACATAGCTAGTGGACCCATACAACTATATAATACATAGCTAGTGGACCCATAAACCTATGTAATACATAGCTAGTGGACCCATAAAACTATATAATACATAGCTAGTGGACCCATAAAACTATATAATACATAGCTAGTGGACCCATAAAACTATGTAATACATAGCTAGTCGACCCATTCAACTATATAATACATAGCTAGTTTAATCCCCTTATTTGTTATTGAAGTGCCTATTCAAGGGACATAACGTGAGCGGTCATGTATAGATATTTGTAGGGTCGATTTGTGATGTTTTTTTCCGATTATTCGATCAGATTTTGGATTTGTTCCTACAGTGAAGTATAATTTGTTTTCCATTTTATTCGGAAAGTTACAATTAAGCATAACAATATTGCAGTTATCCATTACCGAACTTTATGTTGTGCATGTAGAATACTGTTGAACTGCAAATTACCCCGAGATAAACCGAAACAGCGTATATTCTGAGTCACCCTTTCCAAATGCTATGTAATTCATAGTTTCTGTAAATATCCGTTTGCTAACAATAGTCAACCTTTTAATTACATCCGATTACATGACATTTCTAAGACAAACATATTAAAAACATTTTGTTAATGATTTCGCTGAGACGGAGCGATATGATAAATACAGTCTGTATGCAAACATTCATTTAGTCATTTGTTCTGTTATGTTTGCGGTTTACCTCTTAATGCCTATTGTTTTCGCTGGAATTCTCTTGCCTTATCTACTTTACTTACCTATAACAGTAATTTGCATAAAACTTAGTTGTGACCCAACTCTGCAAACATACTGACCCTCGTCACCTAGATCAATATTATATATAATCAGAGATGATGTATTCACATTCCCGTATTTAGTTCCTTGCTGAAGTGTAGACCAAACATAATTCACCAAAATTTGCCATTGGAAAGCTGACCCTTGCAATGGACATGTTAATGTAGTAGTACCTCCTGATATGGCTTCCACTGAAATAAGTTCAAATTTGTTAAGCAGTAAATTATAAGTATCATTTACTTACAGAAAAAACAAATGACATTTCAAAAATAAATAAACAAAACAATGAGGAAATCACTAAAGAATGTTTTCTCGTGTTTATCTATGCTGTTATACAGAGACTTATTTATTTGTTTTTGAGATTTTGCAAGTATTGTCCTATGTATGTAACAGTGTCCATACATATTTGTGACAATATCTACGCAATTTGCTTTCTCAAAAGAAATAGTTTTAACTGAAAACAAAAACGTTTGATAAATCTTTATTTCTTTTGGTTCTAGATGTCCTTCTTGAGGAATCCCCGAATTAACGCCGACAAAAAGAAGCAGAAAATGACATATTGCATTTTTCGAGATTTTTGTCGACCGCTTTAAACAGTCATCTTTCGACCTGTCAACTATATGATAATACTATCATTTGTATATATGCGTACATATATGGAATAATTGTTTATTGGTCTTAGCCTTTGATAAGGCATGCTTACTACCAGATAGGTATACACATTTGAATCTACTTTGCAAACTCCGACACGTTAAAGAATGTGAAAACTAAGCTCCGTCAGAAGTCGATTCTATATTGCTATGCTTTTCTCGTAGTAAAGAGGCGTAAGTTGCCATCCACTTTCTGATATGTCGTGCATGCAGGTCTGACATCAATCTGGAGATGAGCAGGTTCAAATAACTTTATATATAAATTGATAACTGCCTGAAAAGGTGGCAAATTATCATTATCTTTAGTACACACAAGTAAGTATTAAAACTTTAACGTTGTACATCAGATTCATAGAATGTGATCACACCTGTTCACATATGGAATGCTTATATTAATTGTTAAACACATGGAAGAAATTTTGCTTCGCTTGGAAGAGTTACTATAATTCGATACAGTGTTGGTATGCATTTCTGCATGCTGCACTTATTATGCTGTGCTGATCAGTCGTGCCGTACTGACACATGGATCAATGAAAATTAGAGTCATCAAATCAGTTCAGCTTTACAAATTAAGATTTGAAAAGCGGTAATTTGATTGGCCAAGCAACGCTCATCTGAATGAGACCCGCTATGTCAGCTACATGATCTTGATGTTAGAACTTTGGGTACAAATTAACAAAATATTATCAACGTATGATATCATAAGTGTAATTTTATGACGTTATCTAAAATTACATGACGGTTTAAGTTAAAGATTGAAGAAACTATAAGCATTGAACAGCTACGAATTCAAATGAAAGGTTTTAAAAAGCTGTACATGTATATTTTACAAAATTTTAAGTTACAAATACTTTTCTTTCTAATTAATCACTTACCAGCGTTTCATGAACAAACTTTGAAAACCAGTATTAAAATTAGTCTCAACATTTTAATATTTTACTCAGTTCTGAAACCTTAACACGGAAGTACATACCTGTTTACAATTTAAATATTGGTCTACTAGACCGTGCAGTTCCACACAATATATATACTATATTCAACCGATTATTGCTTTGCCTTTAGAAAATAGTATAACCGGTTTGTTTATTTAATCGTGTCGCGATCAGGTAATATTATCACTCTTCTTTTGGTACCTCTTTACGTTTTGTTTCTTTGATGTCGGGTATATCTAATACACTTTCTTTCTTGCTTTACTCGGTCAAATGATAAACTATATATCTGTCTGACACCCTCCCCCCTCCCATTTTTGATGGCTTAAATGTGTATATTTGTTATTTTGAAATATTTGACATTTATAACAATATCACTTTACTCAATGCAACTGACACTTGCTTCATGAATTACAGACTAATTATCTACACGATTTCTTTTTTTCATCTGTCATTACATTTTAATAGATAAATGGGGGCAGTCGTGATCGTGTGCGTATGGTAGTTGGATGTAGAACTACCTTATTACCACTAAAGTTGTGAGTTCGAATCCCTCTAATGGCTAGGTGTACTCGATATAAAATTATATGACAAACCTTTTCAGTGACTAGCAATAGGTCCGTGGTTAAACACCATAACCCTATCCCTAACCCTAATAGAAATAAATTGAATACCGTAAATATATATTCTATGATCTTCTATTCAGAAGGAATATGTTGGCACTTTTTTTACTGATTTATTTTGTCAGATACTAATACGCTGACATCTGTCTGATTGGCAAAAAATCCAATCATGTAAAACCCTGTGTCGGATGAATCTGAGCTACAATAAAATCAAGCTACTTTTTGTCATTTGGAATGAAATTTTCCTAAACCACAGAGTTGTTCCAAATAATAGCCATGACACTTTGCTGTCTCAACAATACTTTGAAAATACTATTCCAGTTATTCCCCTTTTGCCAAGTTCTGATAAATTAATAAAAGTCTAGAGAGCAAATACGCCCGCTTGATATAAGTCTTTTCCATATACAATTTGTGAATGAAATGGGGGTGGGTTAGGTAAGAGAAGAAGTAAGTGACGAGATCTAATTTTAATCAGATAGATTCATTCCCGAAATGGATATATCAATCTCTTGTTCATTTACATCTGGATAAAAATCCATTATTTCATTTATTATAATAGATTTACATATCTAGATACATTCAAGTCTAATAAAAGTTATAAAAATATAGATATATATATATTTGAAAACGAATTTAAATAAATTGCTATTATGAAATAGATAATGTATTCTCTGTTTTCCGACATTATTCGAACGTAACAAGAAGGTTAGTTATCATAATAAACAAGCAATACAGAGTTACGATGGTGTAATGGTTAGCGTAATCGTATCAAGTGCCGTAGATCTACGTGGGTACATCGTGTGTTTGATAGACATGGGGTCAAACTAAAGACTATGAAAGTGATATAAACACATACCGTTAAGGAATAAAGATAAAGACTAGTTGGCTCGTAGTCTGTATACTGTGCCCAATGGAGTGACATATTCTACGTACATTGTTGTTCTAATGAGTTATCACTATAGACATTTGAATCTACTTTGCAAACTCTGACACGTTAAAAAATGTGAAAACTAAGTTCCGTCAGACGTCGATTCTATATTTCTATGCTTTTCACATAGTAAAGAGGCGTAAGTTCCACCCCTGTCTGATATGTCGTGCATGCAGATCTCACATAAATCCCGAGAGGAGCAGGTGCAAATAACTTTATATATAAATTGATAGCTGACTCAAAAGGTGGCAAATTATCATTTTCTTTAGTACACACAAGTAAGCATTAAAACATTAACGTTGTACATCGGGTTCATATAATGTGATCACATTTTTTCACATATGGAATGTTTATATTAATTGTTAAACTCCTAGAAGAAATGTTGTTTCGCTTGGAAGAGTTACTATAATTCGATACACTGTTGGTATGTATTTCTGCATACTGCACTTCTTATGCTGTGCAGATCAGTCGTGCCGTACTGACACAAGGATCAATGAAAATTAGTCATCAAATCAGTTCAGCTTTACAAATTAAGATTTGAAAAGCGTAATTTGATTGGCCAAGCAACGCTCATCTGAATGAGACCCGTTATGTCAGCTACATGACCTTGATGTTAGAACTTTGGGTACAAATTAAAAAAAATATTATCAACGTATGATATCATAAGTGTAATTTTATGCCGTTATCTAAAATTACATGACAGTTTAAGTTAAAGATTGAAGAAACTATAAGCATTGAACAGCTACGAATTCAAAGGAAAGGTTTCAAAAAGTTGTACATGTATATGGGATATTCTGTATGTGTTTATATTGCATAATATTTGATAAATTACAAAATTTTAAGCTACAAATACTTTTCTTTCTAAATAACCACTTACCAGCGTTTGATGAACAAACTTTGAAAACCAGTAATAAAATTAGTCCCAACATTTTAATATTTTAGTGAGTTCTGCGACCTTAACACGGAAGTAGATACCTGTTTGCAATTTAAATTCTTGTCTACTAGACCGTACTGTTCCACACAATATATATACTATATTCAATTGATTATTTGTTTGCCCTTTAAAAATATTATAACCAGTTTGTTTATTTAATCGTGTCGCGATCAGGTAATGTTTACGTTTTGTTTCTTTGATGTTCGGTATATCTAATACACTTTCTTTGTTGCTTTACTCGGTCAAACGATAAACTATTTATCTGGCTGACACCCTCCACCCTCCCCCATTTTTGGTTGCTTAAATGTGTATATTGGTTATTTTGTAATATTTAACATGTATAGCAATATCACTTTGCTCAATACAACTGACACTTGCTTCATGAATTACAGACTAATTATCTACACGATTTCCTTTTCTCATCTGCCATTACATTTTAATAGAAAAATAGGGACAGTCGTGGTCGTGATCATATAGTAGTTGGATTTAGAACTACTTTATTACCACTAAAGTTGTGAGTTCGAATCCCTCTAATGACGAGGTGTACTCGATACAAAATTATATTTAGTGACTTGCAATTGGTCAGTGGTTAAGCACCATAACCCTATCCCTAACCCTAATAGAAATAAATTGAATACCGTAAATATATATTCTATGATATTCTATTCAGAAGGAATATATTGGCACTTTTTTGCTGATTTATTTTGTCCGATACTAGTACGTTGACATCTGTCTGATTGACAAAAAATCCAATCATAGTTTAACCAGGTGTCGGATGAATCTGAGCTACAATAAAGTCAAGCTACTTTTTGTCATTTGGAATGAAATTTTCCTAAACCACAGAGTTGTTCCAAATGATAGCCATGAAAATTTGCTATCTCAACAATACTTTAAAAATACGATTCCAGTTATTCCCCTTTTGCCAAGTTCTGATAAATTAATAAAAGTCTAGAAAGCAAATACGCCCGCTTGATACAAGTCTTTTCCAGATACAATTTGTGAATGAAATGGGGGTGGGGTGGAGAAGAGAAGAAGTACGTGACGATATCTAATTTTAATCAGATAGATTCATCCCCGAAATGGATATACCAATCTCCTGTTCATTTACATCTGGATACAAATCCATTATTTCATTCATTATAATATATTTACAAATCTAAAAACATTCAAGTCTCATAAAAATTTAATAAATATAGATATATATATATATATATATTTGAAAACGAATTTAAATAAATTGCTATTATGAAATAGATAATGCATTTTCTGTTGTCCAACATATTCGAACGTAACAAGAAGGCTAGTTTTCATAATAAACAAGCAATACAGAGTTACGATGGTGTAATGGTTAGGGTAATCGTATCAAGTGCCGTAGATCTACGTGGGTAGATCGTGTGTTCGAGACATCGGGTCAAACGAAAGACTATAAAAGTGATATAAACACATAGCGTAAAAGAATGAAGGCAAAGACTAGTTGGCTCGGAGTCTGTATACTGTGCCCATTGGAGCGACATATTCTACGTACATTGTTGTTCTAATGAGTTAGCACTATTAAAATCTAACCCTGTTGGTCTAGTACAAAGCGGACAGCACCATCTCATAAACATATTAATATGGTCTTCCCACGATATAGCTGAATTAAAAGTCACTTAAAGTTAAACAACATTCACTCATTTACGTCTTTGAAACGATTCAGTCACAAAATGGGTATATTGGTATAAAAAAACAACTACTTAGAATCAGGGGCGTTTTCTTTTTAAACTTTATTTAATTTTAGCTGCAAGCTTGCTATAAGAGTTCTTAATTTGTGTTTTATTACTCTTCGTCATTTAATGTTTTCTTGGATTTTCATTCATTTGGCTTCAATCCCCACTAATGAGACATAAGTTGCTGAAATCCGCATATGGTGCAATCATTCAGCGTTTGTATGTTCCGAAACTACTGGGTCAATGTCATTGTTGGTGCATGAACTACATAGTTGCATGATAGCATCATCAGCCCAGTAACTAGCAATTTTAAGAAATTGTCATCATATTACATTCTATATGAATTGAAAAATTCATTGGATGATTTTGGCCTTATTTTCTTGACATTTTGTGTTTTAATATTCGTAACAATTTACTACATTTTTGATTTGTTGCATTAAAATACAAACTACCTAATAGCTTTCCTTTGTATCTATGTAATGTATATAATGCTTATTTGAATTTTACATTATCCACGAAATGGAGCTACCTTACTCCTATTCGTTGTACGAAACAGGTATTACAAAGTTATCAATAAAAATAAACTACTTTAAATCTCTCAAACTCGTGGCATATGTATCAGAAGGTAAGCCGTGAAAATTGACTTCTTTACATCTCTCCAGTGAATGGCATAAGCATAAGATTTGTATCCATGGAAATAAACTACCTTACTTCTCTTCATTGTATAATATCTATATATACTTGCCAACCATTCTATATATATATAGTTTCAGAAGGTTGCCAATGACAATAAGCAATCATATGTCTCGCCAGTGTGAGTTTCACTATTCAGGTAACAAAATGTTGTTAGTGAAAACTTACATCTCTCCAGTGTTTCACATAGGTATCAGAAAGTGATAATAAGGCTACTCAAAATGATGCCGGTGTGTGATTCAGGTAGCGAAATTGTATTCATGAAAATAAGTTACATTGAATCTGTTCATTGTATGACGTAGGTATCAAAGTGTTATCCGTGTACATATACTACCTTGCATTACTCATGCGTGTGCTATTGGTATGAAAGTAATATTCATGAAAATTAGCTACCTGACAATCCTTTATTACATGCTATAGATATAAATCATGATTTCCCCTAATTCTCTTCATTGGAAGATTATTTATGAATATAAGCTGCATTATGTCTCCCTAGTCTGTGAGATTGGCATCAAAGGGTCATCCATGAAAATATGCTACATGATATTCCTTCATTACATGGAATAGATATTATAATATTTTCCAAGTAAATATGCTACCTTACATCTTTTCATTTTCTGATATAGCCATCAAAGCGTTATACATGAAAATATACAATCCTACAAAACCCCCTCCCAATACATCATACATGTACCATCATAATAAGCTGACTTATATCTCACCATAATGTGTTATTGGTATGGAATGGTTATTCATGAAAATGAACTACCTTACACCTCTCCAAATTGTGATATTGGTATCAAATTGTTATCCATCAAAATAAGCTACCTTACATCTTTCAAGCATTGATATCAGAAGGTTGTCCATGAAAACTAAGACAACAGATGTAACATCTACGTCTCTACTCAATATAGTTAGTAAGTGGAAAGTGCATAGCTTGTAGGTGGAAGGGATTTTTCTATTCAGGTATACCTTTCCTATTTGAAGATGCAACCATTTCAGTTCATTCTCGATGGATCTTTCTAACTGTTTTTCATCTTATGGATAAATACATGCATCATTTACAAATTTTAGGTTGTTTTTATCTGTTTGAATTGACATTTAATCTGACCCATATGAGTGCCGAGTGATTTGAGAGATGGTCGAACATAACTTTTATTCTACAGAGAATATAGACAGATGGAAGCTATTAAATAAACAGAACAACTGGGACAGTATAGCTCCTTAACCTTGTTTGTGTGTGTATGTGTAAGTGTGTATATTTAAATTGTCTAAAGAATCAATAAAACTACACATATACATGAAGTAGGATCTCAAATAAATATCATAAGAACCACAACTGATAATAACTTTTCATGTTGTATTTCAGATTGTCTATTTTTTATTGATCTGGGGTCAACATCTACTACTATTACTAATATCGAAAAAAAGATTGCATTTCCAAAACTATCAATGTGTATTTTTTTCTATGAAATCCCCACTACAACGACGTTCGTGGTTACAATTATATAATATTATACTGTGTTTGTAAGTATTCGTGCAAAACAAAATTCACACGTTGTTAGATGTAATATGTATCATACCATTCAAATACTAGTTGAACGAATTTTATCTATTTTTTGTACTTGTGTTATTGTGTCAAATTGCAAAATATAAATTGTATGTTCAGATCTTGTTAAATCAAAAGACTTCACTATAGAGATAGTGACTTATTTCTCAACAGCATTACACATAATTTAATTTAAGCATGTTTTATTGTCATAAAACAACAAAACGATTCGACACCGGTTATACAAGATACAGATGCCTTCTCTATATTACACATGCCTATACAGAACACAATAAGTGTATATATTACACATGCCTATACAGAACTCAATAAGTGTATATATTACACTGCATGTACGAAGAGAGGAAGATTTCTAGCTAGCCCTCTAGCCTTCACTTCTTTATTCACTCCTCGAAATAGCGATAAGTCAATATCACTCTGAGGTAGTCTTTGGCTGAATAACAAAACAGATTTTTCATCTTAGCGTTACTCCTCTGTAATATGATTTTTTGCTATGATTCTTCAGATATTCGTGTTTACGTAAATGACATCATTTTGTCTGTGCGTCGGTGATTCTACAATAAAGAAGAAGTAATCAATATTTTCAACTACATTTTTATGTATATTAAGGATAATATGAAGAAAATACTTTCATTGTATTGTTGCCAGTATCATTTCTGTTTTGATGTCCAACTGTGCTAAGGTTTATTATATATATTAGACAAAGAAAACAACCAATCCATTGGTCAATTGTAATGAGAGTCACATGATCTAATTTGGACATTTTGTTTCTAAAAATAACAAATTTTTAATACTGTTGCCCGGTGAATAATTCTTTTATCTACCGGTAAGTAACCACCAGCAAGCCTCTGAGCGAACACGTGTTATATCACACACACAATGCGTAATTACTATAGGCAAACAAAGTAATGGTGGCGTCGAAGATTTGAAACTCCACTAATGTAAACGGTAACATACATATGCGAAGGAGGCGACAACGATATGTTTTACATAACTTATTGGTTACCGGAAGGGATTTTGATTTTGAGACGCATGAAGCATTTATTGAAGTATTAGGGAAAGTTTACGTTGACGCGAGGAAACATTCTAACATAAATATACATGTAATAAACAAAAACAGATTAAACGAAAACTTAAAATACTTCATTAGCATAAAATTAGAACTTATAATTGATCTCTTCGAAGTGCTTAGTTGCTTAAAAGACACACCATAAAATGTTTTATCTCTTCAGCTAAGAAAACTGAAAAGGTATGTTTTCTATATATCGTATATCAATTTTCCAAGAAAATGCGAATAATAAATAAAAGTCAGGAGAAAATACAAGATAAACCCGTTATGTTGTATTGGTTTGTGCATGAACGATCGAGGGTTAAATTCCAGGCTAAAAACAAAGACTATAAAATTGACACTGGTTACAATTCAGCCAATATCGCGGTAGTAAAGTGTAAATTAAGATATGTGATTGGCTTGTTATGTGTTGGGATGATGTCTCCATGGAACACTGTTGATTCTGTGTATCAGTAGAATCAATATCAAACCTTAATATATTATCAATAGGTAACGTTTTATCTCCATGATATAGATAGTAACTGGTTATTTCTCTATAGCCTCCAAACATCTAATCACCCACACATCCTACAGTAATCTAAGTCAATAACTCAGCATATTCCAAAACAGTTTCAGAGGAAGATTGTAATGGTGTGTAAGGGAAAATTATCGTTTTTCTATTTTAACGAGTTTTTGTGTGATGATCATGGTATTTAATGCTTTAAATAAATAAGTAACAGATATGTAAAAGTTCCATTTTACCACAATCATTCTACAGACCTGTATTCTGTTGTAATCCATTATATATATGTAAATCTGAGTTGGAGGATCTACAAGACAAGACACATAAACACTTTTATGCTTAAGTGACATAACTGTTATTTATTGGAGACAAGTTACTAAATAGTTATTCGTTCTGGCTGGAACTCAAAACCTACCAACATGAAAATCATATTTGTGTTCATCTTGCCTAGCATCTCAAATTGAAAGTTAAACCTCAAGTCACGTCAAAATAATCAAAGACACTACCACTCAACTATAGGAAACACTTTCATCGTCATCATATGATATCAGGTTTTATCATAACATGAAATATCCTACTATTTATATCGTGACATAGATATCAACTTTTTCTATAACTTAGTATTGATCTACGTATGCAATATGTTTCCCATCATCTTAAACCCTAATTAATGATTGTGTTCATCAAAGATACTAGGTATCACAAAACGGTAACAATTGTTCATAGAACTTTCTAACACTACTTCGGGTTTGCATTTTATATTTATTTCTGATTGTATCTTTTAAAATCCACTGACCAGTATATTTTCCCACAGTATGGCAATATTGATATAATTTTAAAGGGATGATCTATAGAGTGGGGGTTGACAGAGGAGTGGTTGGTTTTGCTATGATTGGGTATATTGTCGACAACAGCTATATGTTCAAATGTATTGGTACATTTCGTTTATCTTGCTCCATAACGATAATAAACGGAGGAGCAAAAATACCACACCATCAGAACAATTCAAAAATACAATAGATATATCGTAGATAAGGAGGCAAAAGCGACATTTCTAAAAACACATTCATGTGACTTATCACCTTCCTGCCTTGAAAAGTGGCTGCTTAACTAGCTCCTTGGGACCAACCCCCTCCCCTCTTAGGGAAATGATACGTTCGAGTAAGTGTTTTCCAAATGTGAGTAAAATGCCTACATTCACATTAATAATACAGAAACACACATTTATTTTAATTTTGCACTTTTAGCTGTCATTTTGTTTGTTGAATGCATTCAGTACTCACCCAGTGTCTCCAGTTGTGTCATAAATTGCACTTTCTGCTATAAATAGAAATTAAGCTTTTTAAAGTAAATTATGTTTTAAATTCGTTGAATTACGGTTATTATTTACAAATTTCAAACCTCTAACTTGTATAGTTCTCTGACTACTTGGTATTACTATTCTCATTCTTCATAAAACACAATGGTGAGGTAATGGTCAGCGTGCACGTCTCTAGTGCAGTATATCGTGTGTTCGAAACACGATCGGGTCAAACCAAAGATTATTTAATTGGTATATGTTGCTTCTCTGTAAATCACGCATCACTAAGGAGAAAGACCAAAGACTGGTTGGCTCAGAATAAGAATAATGTGTTAGAGTGGAGAATTATGCCTACCCGCGAACTGTTGCTTCAGTAAACTAGCACTAAGTCCAACAAAGCGGACATCAAAATCATCTCATCGAATATGTAGCTTGTTCTTGTCATGATATATCTGTAAGCATTTCCCAGTGGCGTTAAACAACACACACACTCACTCACTCTCTTCTTCATAATCATATCATAATTATATTATTATGATCAGTCAAAACACAGTTATCATTGTCGTAGAGTTGGTTGGTAAATCAGCCACGATTCCGTTGAAATCATTTTTCCGTTTTCTTCTCCATTTTCCGACATAATTATTTCTGATAAGATACGTACTGAAGCATTGTGTTTCAACTATTTGTAGACATGCTTTCCATATGAACTTAATATTTTCTGTTTCCTTATATGCATTTGGGAAATAACTTTACCGGTATGCCATTAATGTGACAAATATTGCCTACCCTGCCGGAGAACCTTAACTCAACATTGGTGTGTATGCGGTTCGTGATATTTGATGTTTTGACTCATGGTTTTTCATATGTTTTTGATTAGTTTTTATTTTTGTCTTGTTTTTGTTTTTCTTTTTGACTGTTTTTGTTTTCCCTTTGTCTTGTTTTTTATTAATTTGTTTACTTTTTTTTTTATCAGACTTACTTTAATATCTGTACGGAATTAAGCATTTTTGTCCTATAAATAAAAGGGAAAACATGCACACGTGTCTCAAATATTTCATGCGTGTTCTTCAATGTGCATAACACTACAAATAACATATGGACTGTTTATGTAATAAATGTTGATTTTGAATGCATACACATATATTTGTGTCAGATATGATGAATAAAATATTGAGTTGAGTGTTGAAATGAACTTTTAAAACAGAGAGAGTTAAACAGTGATAATCTCATATAATGTGATATTACATGTTCATCGTAGTCGACTTATATGGTAAAGCTTACACATACATGTACTAGTACTTTCCCCTTTATGATATATTAATCAACTGACCAATCCGAGCTTAGAACATATACTGAAGCAGTCATTCTAAACGAAAAAAGACCAGTTCGCTTTGTTGTAGCTTGTAAAAAAGTTTTAATGTAATGCTATAAAAAATATTCTTGGTAATTGAAGTTTAATATTTATTTATTTAATAAGGATTATCTTTAGCCCAAATTTGGTTGGATTTATTTGTATTTTAGTCTTTTATGGAGGTCTTGAAGCATGACATATAAATACTGAATTGATGGGTATCACGTTGTTATTTGTAGAGTAGGGGATATCACAGAGCATGCCTTTTCACTGTAAGATTATAAACATCCCATGATATTCTTACAGAACTCAGAAGAATCGTGTACCTTTCAGAAAATTGCATAGAAGTCTTGCTGTACATGTATTTTTGCTTCCAATTCTCCGATATGACCCTGAATATGACCAGCCCTGGATTTTTAACATGAGTAACCGTCCTTGTTTCGTCAATTCACTCATGTATCTATTTAGATCTATGCATATTCAATCTATTTAGATCTATGCATATTCAATCTATTTAGATCTATGCATATTCAATCTATTTAGATCTATGCATATGCATACCTGATTTTCTAAGTCTATATCGCTTCAGAACATAAATAGATACTATAAGTAATCCTACAACCACAGCTGTTGATCCAATGCCAACTCCAATACCAATTGTTACCGAACTGTTGTCATCCTCGGATCCTACTGTAAGTAAGGAGGTTCATCATGAAATATAATATCGTTGTCGTATGTTAATTTATGTAGAATGGCCGATGTTGTTGTGATCGTATGTTAGATAGTTTGTATTTACCTATTCAATGGGTGCCCATCAGCGAGTCCATGCGGTCCATTCAGTGACCCCGTGAATATTTATATGGTGAATGATATGTAATTATAAGATTATCTGTGACCCCACCACAGAAACTAGATATTAGTAAAATGTTGAAATGGTATTGACACACAGCAAAGATCTGCAGGTTTAACTGTATCATTTCAATGCATTACATACAGTTTAATATGTACAGGCACCGATACATTTGAAAATATACAATTCCCTCACGAATAATCCACTGTCGTAAGCAATATGAAAAGCGGAAGAGCGAAAAATTAATTGAAAGTGAATCCTTCGAATGCACAAGCGAGGGACAATACAATACAGGTGCGCCATATTGGTGTTCGTATAGAACTATAATTGCTAAGTCATATCCACTTGATATACAGGCATATTGTATTATCTTCATTTTCCGTGTACATGTACAAAAAATAAACTACATATTTAGAGAGACAATATACAGATAATACATGTTAAAAAATGTCTTTGTTTTTAAATAATTAGCGATATCAGAAATATATTGAATAAAACATCAATTTACGAGAACAAAAATACAAATTGGAATGTATTTTCTTACTTTGATATCAAAATAATTATTAGATTTTTTTTAATGTTGGTATGTACAACGGCCCTGAACAAATACATGAAATCTCTTTTGAATAATGCCCATAGCTTGATCGATAATCCGCATGTGCGAATTAAAATATATCCGTAGTTTAATTATTACATTGTTTATATAGCCAACGTAATAAAAACGTCATATTATAATTTTGCATTCTGTATTCATTTAACCTTTTAAATATGAGTTAAAACAGAAACTGATAAAATAAATATATTTTCACTTTCTGGCAATATGTATTATTATTCACATTGTTTCACTCTCAGAAGTAAGCATCACTTTACTGGTCAAGGTACAAAGTCAGATACACTTAACTCAGTAGAACGGAATACAAACATACACTATATATTTACTGAATTAAACAATTCTAAAATTTACCTGAACACAACTTTATAGAGCAAGAATCAATTTCTGCGTCATTTCCTTCACAGTTTGAATCCCCATGTGCAGGCTCTGGATTGTTACATTCCTGATATCGTGACCTTGATCCACTACCACATGTTGCTGAACATGAATTCCAATCTTGCCATGTACCCCAGTTTCCATTTACTAAATATATAAAATGAAATATTAATGTTAAGAAAAACGATTACAATGGAAAAATCACAATAATTTAAATTGTCTTTATTATCCCAATCATCATAAAGTTTACAAGTTGCCGTCCACATTGAACATTTGCTATTTATCACGATTTTACCGTTTGTGGACATTACTGTCCGCGTATATTTTTTAAAGACAGAAAATCGTTCGCACTTTTGGCGACACCGGTATCAATTTCGAACGTATAGAACCATACAAATATGGACGGAAAATAATATGATATTGCTGTTGCTACATAAGTTGTACACACAAAATAAACGTGACCTGATATTACAAATGTAATTGTTTTATTACCTTGTAAAGACTCCCAATTTTGAATTCTCTTTTGCATATATTTTATTATTCTATAAGACGAACGTCGAGTCTACATTATATATATAAGCTGAATCGACTACGTTAGGACAGTGAGTAAATGCTTACACATATAACTCTAACACATACCTGGGCATGGGATGGTAATAGAGCATGAACCAGTTTCATTATGAAATCCTGGGCAAGGAGAACCGCTATTTACAGGTGACGGATTATCACAGGCTCTATATCGTGTCCTTGTTCCTCCAACGCACGTCTTTGTACACGTAGTCCAGCTTCCCCACGAACCCCAGACCCCATTTACTAAGAGGAAATGAACATTAGAGTGGTCAATATCTGTAAAAACTATTAATGGAGCAAAGTTCTTTGTGGTCGTTCTAATTAAAGCACAATGTTTATATTTTCAATAAAATATCAAAGATATTTGTTAAATATCGGTTTGGTTTAGTTTGATTTATGGTATTCAACGCCACTTTCAACAATATTTTAGGCATGTCGTCACGGTAAGCTTTATTGGTGGAGTACTCAGAGAAAACGGCCGTCTTGTCGCTGGTCACTGATAAACTTTATCGCATAATGTTGAATGTTGTATCGAGTACACCTCACAATGAACGGGGTTCGAACTCACAACGTCGATGGTGATAGGCACTGATTGCACAGGTAGTTGTATATCTAACTACCGCACGATCACGACCACAGCGGCCCCTGTTAAATATCGGATGTCAATTTATTCCATCTAATATTGTAATATTGCATCCTACATTATAATAATAAAAACGCAGATATCAAATTTAATACACACTAGGCGTTTCTGCAATAATCTCTATTATGTACGCTCAATGTCAAAAGATTGGAAACCAAATAAAAAAAATCTTATGGAGTAAGAACACCATAAGGGCATAAACAGGATAGCCAAAAATCGGACTATGGTCACATAAGCCCGAGGGAGGAGAACAATAGTCTTAGTAATAATTACATTATTTAGTAACTGTATATTTTCAATTATAGGTATGTCTAATAATCCATGTCAGTGTCAACACACTGGCTGTTGGGTAGATGATACCTCCAGAGATTAATAGTCCACCAGCAGAGGTATCAACCTAGTGATAGTAACACTGACTACTGGGTAGATGATACCACCGGAGACTAATAGTCCACCAGCAGAGGTATCAACCTAGTGATAGTAACACTGACTACTGGGTAGATGATACCTCCGGAGACTAATAGTCCACCAGCAGAGGTATCAACCTAGTGATAGTAACACTGACTACTGGGTAGATGATACCTCCGGCGACTAATAGTCCACCAGCAGAGGTATCAACCTAGTGATAGTAACACTGACTACTGGGTAGATGATACCTCCGGAGACTAATAGTCCACCAGCAGAGGTATCAACCTAGTGATAGTAACACTGACTACTGGGTAGATGATACCTCCGGCGACTAATAGTCCACCAGCAGAGGTATCAACCTAGTGATAGTAACACTGACTACTGGGTAGATGATACCTCCGGAGACTAATAGTCCACCAGCAGAGGTATCAACCTAGTGATAGTAACACTGACTACTGGGTAGATGATACCTCCGGCGACTAATAGTCCACCAGCAGAGGTATCAACCTAGTGATAGTAACACTGACTACTGGGTAGATGAGACCTCCGGAGATTAATAGTCCACCAGCAGAGGTATCAACCTAGTGATAGTAACACTGACTACTGGGTAGATGATACCTCCGGATACTAATAGTCCACCAGCAGAGGTATCAACCTAGTTATAGTAACACTGACTACTGGGTAGATGATACCTCCGGAGACTAATAGTCCACCAGCAGAGGTATCACCCTAGAGATAGTAACACTGACTACTGGGTAGATGATACCTCCGGATACTAATAGTCCACCAGCCGAGGTATCAACCTAGACATAGTAACACTGACTACTGGGTAGATGATACCTCCGGAGACTAATAGTCCACCAGCAGAGGTATCAACCTAAAGATAGTAACACTGACTACTGGGTAGATGATACCTCCGGAGACTAATAGTCCACCAGCAGAGGTATCAACCTAGAGATAGTAATACTGACTACTGGGTAGATGATACCTTCGGAGACTAATAGTCCACCAGCAGAGGTATCAACCTAGTGATAGTAATACTGACTACTGTGTAGATGATACCTCCGGAGACTAATAGTCCACCAGCAGAGGTATCAACCTAGTGATAGTAATACTGACTACTGGGTAGATGATACCTCCGGAAACTAATAGTCCACCAGCAGAGGTATCAACCTAGTGATAGTAACACTGACTACTGGGTAGATGATACCTCCGGACACTAATAGTCCACCAGCAGAGGTATCAACCTAGTGATAGTAATCCTGACTACTGGGTAGATGATACCTCCGGAGATTAATAGTCCACCAGCAGAGGTATCAACCTAGAGATAGTAACACTGACTACTGGGTAGATGATACCTCCGGAGACTAATATTCCACCAGCAGAGGTATCAACCTAGTGATAGTAATACTGACTACTGGGTAGATGATACCTCCGAAGACTAATAGTCCACCAGCAGAGGTATCAACCTAGAGATAGTAACACTGACTACTGGTAGATGATACCTCCGAAGATTAATAGTCCACCAGCAGAGGTATCAACCTAGTGATAGTAATACTGACAACTGGGTAGATGATACCTCCGGAGACTAATAGTCCACCAGCAGAGGTATCAACCTAGAGATAGTAACACTGACTACTGGGTAGATGATACCTCCGGAGACTAATAGTCCACCAGCAGAGGTATCAACCTAGTGATAGTAATACTGACTACTGGGTAGATGATACCTCCGGAGACTAATAGTCCACCAGCAGAGGTATCAACCTAGTGATAGTAATACTGACTACTGGGTAGATGATACCTCCGGAGACTAATAGTCCACCAGCAGAGGTATCAACCTAGAGATAGTAACACTGACTACTGGGTAGATGATACCTCCGGAGACTAATAGTCCACCAGCAGAGGTATCAACCTAGTGATAGTAACACTGACTACTGGGTAGATGATACCTCCGGAGACTAAAAGTCCACCAGCAGAGGTATCAACCTAGTGATAGTAATACTGACTACTGGGTAGATGATACCTCCGGAGACTAATAGTCCACCAGCAGAGGTATCAACCTAGAGATAGTAACACTGACTACTGGGTAGATGATACCTCCGGAGACTAATAGTCCACCAGCAGAGGTATCAACCTAGTGATAGTAATACTGACTACTGGGTAGATGATACCTCCGGAGACTAATAGTCCACCAGCAGAGGTATCAACCTAGTGATAGTAATACTGACTACTGGGTAGATGATACCTCCGGAGACTAATAGTCCACCAGCAGAGGTATCAACCTAGAGATAGTAACACTGACTACTGGGTAGATGATACCTCCGGAGACTAATAGTCCACCAGCAGAGGTATCAACCTAGTGATAGTAACACTGACTACTGGGTAGATGATACCTCCGGAGACTAAAAGTCCACCAGCAGAGGTATCAACCTAGTGATAGTAATACTGACTACTGGGTATATGATACCTCCGGAGACTAATAGTCCACCAGCAGAGGTATCAACCTAGAGATAGCAACACTGACTACTGGGTAGATGATGCCTCCGGAGACTAATAGTCCACCAGCAGAGGTATCAACCTAGAGATAGTAACACTGACTACTGGGTAGATGATACCTCCGGAAACTAATAGTCCACCAGCAGAGGTATCAACCTAAAGATAGTAACACTGACTACTGGGTAGATGATATCTCCGGAGACTAATAGTCCACCAGCAGAGGTATCAACCTAGAGATAGTAACACTGACTACTGGGTAGATGATACCTCCGGAGACTAATAGTCCACCAGCAGAGGTATCAACCTAGTGATAGGAACACTGACTACTGAGTAGATTATACCTCCGGAGACTAATAGTCCACCAGCAGAGGTATCAACCTAGTGATAGTAATACTGACTACTGGGTAGATGATATCTCCGGAGACTAATAGTCCACCAGCAGAGGTATCAACCTAGAGATAGTAACACTGACTACTGGGTAGATGATACCTCCGGAGACTAATAGTCCACCAGCAGAGGTATCAACCTAGTGATAGTAATACTGACTACTTGGTAGATGATACCTCCGGAGACTAATAGTCCACCAGCAGAGGTATAAACCTAGAGATAGCAACACTGACTACTGGGTAGATGATACCTCCGGAGACTAATAGTCCACCAGCAGAGGTATCAACCTAGAGATAGTAACACTGACTACTGGGTAGATGATACCTCCGGATACTAATAGTCCACCAGCAGAGGTATCAACCTAAAGATAGTAACACTGACTACTGGGTAGATGATATCTCCGGAGACTAATAGTCCACCAGCAGAGGTATCAACCTAGAGATAGTAACACTGACTATTGGGTAGATGATACCTCCGGAGACTAATAGTCCACCAGCAGAGGTATCAACCTAGTGATAGGAACACTGACTACTGGGTAGAGTATACCTCCGGAGACTAATAGTCCACCAGCAGAGGTATCAACCTAGTGATAGTAATTAAATCATCCGAAATACGATACGGAAGAAAGACAAAGACAGAAAGCTTAAAATGAAGAAACATTTTGAGAACAAACATTGTGTCAAGCCATCACAATTTAAAGTAGGAGACAGCGTTCTTGTAAAACAAGGAAAGAAGGATAAGCTAACTCCATCATTCAACCCAACACCGCTAAAAATCAAAGAGAAAAAAGGAAGTATGATAACAGCAGCAGATGGACAAAATAAGATGATCACACGCAACTCATCGCATTTCAAAAAAGTTGGAGAATCCATAATGAACGAGGAAGAAGGTGAAGAAATATTAGACGGCAACAATTTAGATACAGCGGATATAACATTAAGAAGATCGCCAAGAGAACGAAGACCACCTACATATCTTGATGATTATGTGTGTTCAAAATAGATATATAATTTGAGCTGTGTTTTCAGACATAATAATCCTGTGCTCAACTTCATGTCTTTAAGAGGCTTGATGTGTTTTATGAATTCATGATACAAGTATTTGTTGAGTTTATTTTCACAATCGTAATAACATGTAAAAAATCATGTTAAAATTTTACAAAACACTAACCACAACTTGCAGTGAGTTAAATTAAATAAACAGTTGTTTGGATTTCAAAAAGACCTATGCATATGTGTTGTATACTTCCCCCTGCTATGTCTTCATATACAAACAGTCTTGATGTAGATATGTTTGCCTGTATTGAAAGTGATATTACAAGGAAGTTTGGAGATGTCAATATTCTAATCTGTGGAGATTGCAATGCAATAATAGGAATTAATCCTGATTATATTTTGCAAGATGACAACACATTTCTTCTTTTATTCCAATCATATCCAGTTGACCAAAGCATTACAAAACGTAAAAGTAGGGATATGAAATTTAAGAGTACTTAATGGTAGGACACTAGGTGACCTACAGGGTAATTATACTTGTTATATACATATCGGTGCAAGTGTGGTTGATTATACTATTGTGTCAGAGAATGCCCTGAAAAATATTCTATATTTTAAAATATCAGAGTTTAATGCAACTTTCTCATTGTAAGCTAGAATGGGAGATGTCTGCAAATTATAGTTTAACTCCTACATCTAGTTAGGAATGTAGTATGCATCCAATGTCGTTAAGATACATATGGTCAGAAGATTTTACCTCTGCATTTCAAGAAGCATTGTCTTCCAGTGTATTACAATTACAAATTGACCATTTTCTAAGTAAAACAGACATACACATATTAACACTGCAGCGTCTGAACTGGCCAATATTTTTACTGATGCGGCTGATATCTCTCTTAAAAAGTCTAAAGAAAACCCACAAAATTACAACAAAACATAACAAATCGTTTGATAATGATTTGAGATCTAGTAGACAAAATTTAATTAATTTTGGGAAAATATACATAAAATACCCTACGGGACGGACCATATAACTTCCAGGAGGGGTTATGGTTTTTTCTAAATAAATATTCTGATTCCCAAAGTTGCTGAAAAAAATATTATGATTTTGGTGGAGGAAAAAAAATTATCTGATTCAGAGGTTTTGTCATATAACCTAATGTTAAATTCCCCCAAACAGATATTCTAGCTCTCGTGTTGTCTGAAATGTTTTTTTCTGCACGACACGAAAAACCATACCCCTCCCCCAACCCCCTGCAAGATAACTTTAAATGGTCGGTCCTTAATGATCACTATGTGAAAAATCATTTGTATCAACTGTACCGTGAATACAATAAAACCAGAAAAAATAAATTAAATAAATAAGAAAGCAATCTATTACATGAGCTTGTAACACTTAATGAAGATAACCCAAACATGTACTGGTAAATGATTAATGAATTACAAGAAAAACAGACAGATTCTGATAATAATAATGTATTTCCCCCATCCTATGGTTGAAACATTTTCAGAGATTAAATGAGGGGAAGGAACATTTTAAGTCTAGAAAAAAAGATTTAGAAGATAAACTTAAAAAATTTGAAGGCACAAACTGTTTTAATGAGCTTGACTTCCCAATATCTTTGGACGAGATTGCAATTTCAAAATTTAAACTGAACAAATCTTCTGGCTTGGATAATGTTGCAAACAACATGATCAAATGTAGTCAATCTACACTCTTAAAATGTTTAAAGAGATATTTAATTCTTCTTTGAGCTTAGGAATATATCCAGAAGCCTGGGCAGAGGGATATATAATACCCCTTTATAAAACAAATGATATTTCGGATCCAAGTAACTACCGGGGACTGACTATTACAAGTTCCATTGGTAAATTATTTAATCGTGTTTTAAATGCACGACTTGATAAATTCTTATTTAAGTACAACGTTATAGACAAGTGTCAAATTGGATTTAGAAAGCAAGCCAGAACTTCTGATCACATGTTTGTTCTGAAGACCATCATTGATGAGTATTGTGTAGCAGGCAATACACAATTATATTCTTGTTTTGTTGATTTCCAGAAGGCATACGATACTGTAATTCACACCGGTATCAAACTGGAACTTTTAGATGTTAGTGTTGGATCTCTTTTCTGTAACATTATTAAAACATGTATTCAGTGAGTAAATCATCTATAAAGGTTAACAATGAAATTTCTGATCGTTTTCTTCTTTAAATAGGTATTAAACAGGGTAATAATCTGAGCCCAATCTCTTTAAAAAAGTTATCAAAGATCTACCAAAATATTTACAGTCTTCCCGTGATGCAATATTACTAAATGATAGACCAGTGAACTGTCTGATGTATGCTGATGACATAGTTTTGTTATCGACATCTCCTCGGGGTCTCCAGAATAAACTAGATATACTGAAGCAATACTGTAATGACTGGTGTTTAACAGTCAATACTAATAAAACCAAAGTATTAATTTTTAATAAGGCAGGGAAACATATCAAACACACCTTTAATTTCAATGATACCCAACTTGAATGTGTGAATCGATACATCAGGGTTCTTTTATTTTGCACAGGACGAACTTACAAACAAGCATTAAAAGCCTACTTTAAATTCTCAAAAGACCTATTGTCACTGAACCAAACAATCAAGACAAATATGCATGTTTTCGATCATACTATTAAACCAATTCTCTTGTATGACTGTGAAGTATGGGGCATGTTTAATCCATTCATCTCTAAGCTTAGGAACACTTTATTGAACATTAGTAGAATTTTTGACAAACTTCCTGCAGAAAAACTGCATCAAAAGTTCTGTAAATATATACTTGGGGTTCACTCAAAAACAAGCAATGCAGCTGTGCTGTCAGAATTGGGTAGATTCCCCATATATTTCAACATAGTCAAAGCTCTAGTTAAATATTATTACAGACTAAAAAACATTCAGTCAGATTTTCCAGTTGTACATGATGCTTCTGAGGAATCTAAGATCCTGTCACATTCAAATAAACCCTCATGGTATGCCTTTATAAATTACATATACAAAATAATCAAGACCTATAAGTCAGGGAACAATGACAACGTGAATGCTGGTGGTAAATTGCTACAACATTATTTTTTACATGAGTGGAAACATAATTTACAGGCACAAGTTAATGGTAAATTATGTTCTTATGTTCTTTTCAAAAGTAATTTTGGGTGTGAAAAATATTTGTCTGTAATAAATAAGATTGAAATAAGGAAACACTTCTTTATCAGCACATTCTCTAAAGATTGAGAAAGGTACGCATCAGGGTATTCCTCGGCATAACAGAAACATGTCCCAGATGCTCAAGCAATGAAGTTGAAAATGAACTACATTTTCTTCTACTTGCAGTGCTTTACATAATGAGAGAGAGTTTGATCCAATACATTACTGATAACTGTATAAATTTCATAAAATTAACTAATAAGGATAAATTTATTTGGCTAATGAATAATGAAAATAAGGATATCCTGGTTACTTTATGTAGCTATAAAAAAAATAATGAAAAATGTGGTTAATTATTGTTCACATATTGATTGTAGCATTGGGCATGTGCTGGAGGCTGTAGCAGTTCCCATATAGTGTACATTGTAACTTGTATAATCTTTATACCTGAAGCATCATAAATATACTAAACATGCAATTGTAACCACAAACAGGAGAATGCCCTTTTGCACCTGCCCTTGGTGACCGTTGCACCTGGGTAATATATATTCTTACTTGCCCTTTTGCACCGGTCACAAGGAAGACTAATTATATAGATATATGTTTCTCCTTTGGGTTCGTTTTTTTTAATTTATATGGTAATGCATATATATATATTTGTTATATATATGTGTGTGTGTATGTATGTATGTGTGTATGTATATGTATGTGTATGCATTGTTTATGTATATGTATTTATATGTATGTGTATATGTGTATTTGCATATATATATATTTGTATGTATGTATGTGTGTCTGTGTGTGTGAATGCGCATGTGTATATATGTGTATATGCATGCATGTAGATATGTATATGTGTATGCATGTGTGTGTGTATGTTTATATGTGTATATATGTGTGTATATATATTTGTATGTGTATGTGTGTATGTATATGTGTGTATATGTGTAAATGCATGTATATGTGTGTATATGTGTAAATGCATGTATATATATATTTAAATCTCTAATCCATTTTCCAAAACGTTTCAACTGGAATTACAGCTTTCATCAGTGGAATTTATTTTGGAATGGTTACATGATAGCAAATTTTACATTGGATAGTTACGTGACGTTACAATATTATGACGCAATTTTCCCGAAAAAAAGTTTCTTTCAGTGCCGATCTAATTTTTTATTAAATCCTTGCGGTTCATATGTTTTTAGTTTTTTAATCCAGAATGATTCTTTTACTTCTCTCAGATTTACATCTCCGTTGACTCGTTCAATGCCTATGACTTTATAATTTTCCACAGTATGATTATTGTTACAAGAATGATTTGCCACAAGATCTTCTGTTTTCTTAGTTCGAATTTTCGAAAAATTTAACACCATTCGTTGGTAAAATGTGTATCCTGTCTGACCAAAGATACAATATATTACACTAGTTGTTTTACAGTTGATATCAACATTAATGTTGTAGATTTTTCCCTCGTTGTCTTTAACTTTTGACGATTCTATTAAATGTTTGCAGAGTGCGCAATTTTTTCCACATCTTTTACATCCGTTTTCTCTATTATAGAACTGTATACTGTGTTTGCTGTGTACTAGTATATCTTTGAAGTTTTTATTTCGTTTATATGAAACAATTGGAAGTTCTTTAAAGACATGTTTTCATTCTTTCTGATTTGTGTAAAGTTTTGATATTTTTCCTTAGAATTGCGTGAATATCGGGAGGGCTTTGGATTATGTTAAAACTAGCGGTACTCGGGTGTTTTGTTTTTTAGGATTATACTGCAGAAGATTTTCCCTTTTTAGCATGTACATTTTTTTTAATTGATTTTCAATAGAACCTTTTGAATATCCTCGTTGTATTAACTGGTCCTTTATATCCTCACGCCCATTGTTATAGTCTGTTTCTTCTGAGCATATTCGTTTTACTCTGATTCCTAAACCATATCGAATTGCATTTGTTACTGTATGTGGGTGGCTTGAACTAGCATGCAATTACATATGTTTAACGGTATCTTTGCAATAAAGGTCGGTCTTGAAATAACCTTCGCTAATGGATACGCTTACGTCTAAAATTCCAATTTCTTTTTCCGAATATCTTATTTCTGTTTGAATTCTTGGGTGAAGTGAATTTGCTAATTTATGAAATCGTTGTAGTTTTTCTAATCCATGATGCCAAATTCCCCAAATATCATCAACATATCTCCAATAATGGGATGGTAAATATTTACTTTTTGAATATAACTTCTGTTCCCAGTTGCCTAAATAAGTGCAGGCATAATTCATTCCCAGATGGGAGCCAATAGCTGTGCCATCAGTGTGTAAAGAATGTTTGTTATCAAATCTAAGATTATTGTTTTCAAGTACAAGATCCATCATTTCCAGTACGGAATCTGTTGATATTGTTTTGGTTGTTCTATTTTCGAATGCAGTTTTACATGCAGATTATGCTTCTATTCGCGGGACACTCGGATATAACGCCCTGACGTCTAGACAGAACATTATTGTTTCGTTTGGTAGAGATTGTAAAATGTTGTTAAGTTTTTGCAGAAAATCTGTAGTGTCTTTGATGTATGTATTTAAATTTCGCACATTTTCCGACAGTTTCTGTTCAACTACTGTCGCCATTTTCTGTGTTGCATGATTGCTGCCATTAATGATTGTTCTAAATGGATGTTTTTTCTTGTAGATTTTCGGGTTGTCTTGTGCTTTTCCCGGCTGGGTGCCTTTTGGTATCAAATAGTCTTTTAGATATTTTGTAATAAGCTTTTGATTATGCATCGTTTCAATCGATTTCTTAATTTTATCTGCAATTTTTGTAGTTATATCTTTATCAGTTTCAGTATAAGTATCGTTGTCTTTCAGTTCATATTTTTATCATTTATTTAGGAACTATAAATGCCAATAATAAATATATGAACATACAATATTTTGATATATCATTTCATATTACTATTCAGGTATGTTTTCAATAAAAAATATAAAAGAATGCAATATTATTCATAGCATACGACAAATACTAGCACCAAACGAGATGATGTTCTATGTTAATGAAGCAATCTTAATAAAGAGAAACGCATATATTGATGTCATATTATACAAATATATTGATGTCATATTATGCAAATATATTGATGTCATATTATACAGATATATAGACAAATAGCTGACTATGACATTGTTATCGCTTGAAACTACAGTACAGTCAGAGACATAGCGTGACAAATCACTGTGATAGACGTATCACTATTCTTAGTGATACTGACCTATCTTTGGTTTGTTTAATCTATTTACTTATATTGATATTCCTTTTGGGTGATAGTAAGTAACAGACATGTGAAGGAAATTTTGAAAATATATAAATAGAATAAAAGATATATCCAAGTCACCCAGATGAGTGATATGTCTATCACCGTGATTTATCATATACTATTGATATTTCGACTGGATGTCAAGACATGCAATCACTAACAATTATATCTCAATATTACGGAAGTGTATTGGGGCCAAAAGGTTTATTTTTCATTTTTCATTTTTCAAAATGTCAACTTTAATCTTGGTAAGTTGAACTGCATTAAGTAAAGATTGCACGACAGTCGCATGATAGCCACCAAATATTCACGCATCAACCACATAGCTGACCCTGTACAAAACATTTAGACGTAATAACTGAAGTTCAAAATAGTGACAATGTGAAACACTTCCATGCAAATTATTATTTCTGGTATGTGCTATATAAAATATTTGAACCATTCAACATAAATTTTGCCATTTACAGTATGAAATGTCATGGTTATTCTTATTGTGTTTAACACCACGTTCAACAATGTTTTAACTATATCGTAGTGGTCAGTGTTATTGGTGGAGGACACCGGATTACCCGGAGAAAACCACCGACCTGCTGCAAGTCACTGACAACCTTTATCATATAATGTTGCATGAATTGTACTCTATTCCATTCAACAAATACATGTAATATAATGTTTACATCAAAATATGAATATAAAATAAAATAATGTTCATGAAAAAGAAAGTATTATACAATTTTAATTATAAGTATATATTTCAAACATAAAACAATACATCTATATTGTTCCTATTATAAAATAACTATTCATAACAATATACACGAACAGATTACAATTATAAGTTACATTTCTATATTGTATTAAAAAGAATGGGAAAATATTTAAATACTAAATAAACCGAAGAATACTGAAGGGAAAATCAAAAATGGACATTCCATGGAAACTGACAATTTAGGGGACGAAAACAAACAAAGCAAAAACAGAACACAGTATGTGTAGGACACCATTATATGCAAACAAGCACAAATAACGTAAACAATTAGGAAGAATAGCAATATATTATCATTATAGATTAGGCAAATTAACTATAGGGTTTTGGTTATGGTGCTTAGCGCCACTTTCAATAATATTTCAGCAATATCGTGTCGGTTAGTTTTATTGGTGGAGGAAACCGAGTCCCCAGAGAAAACCACCGACCTGCCGCAAGGCACTGACAGGCATTATCACATTATGTTGTATCGAGTACACCAATTTAACTATATATCACTTATTTACTCTATAAAAATTTAGCTAATGCCCTGTAATTTGTCATTTTGCTATGAAGCTAATACAAAAAATATGGAAAAAATTCAAGAAAAAGCACTAAATGTTATATATAATGGAAACCACTCCACATATGAGGAACTTTTGGCTATTTCAAAATCACCTTCTTTAAAAATTAGACGCATCAGTACAATAGCTATTCAATCATTTAAATTATAAATAAGGAAATACCTCAATATATACATTATCTCGTAGTTTTGAATAAAAATAAATATGATTTTAGTTACAGCAATACAGCACATACACCAACAGTCAAGACTAACCGGTATGGATTGAACTCTTTTCGATAATATGCTTTAGAAACTTGGAATGAGCTGTCAGACCACTTGAGAAAAGAATCATCTTTCAACCAATTTAAGGGTTTAATAAACTCTTGAATGGCAGCTCATGTCACTGCAGCTTCTGTGCATGGTTTTTTAATATATTTTCATTCTTTTTGCTTTGTCTTTTAAAATTGTAGATAGATACATGTTCTTTTAAAATTTATAATTTAAAAATTTTGCTAGTTTCTGTGTGTCTTATTTATAACCATACTTTCTGTTTACTCACATCAATATATGTGCTTTTAAATTATGCGAGTGTTAGACCTATTATGTGTTTTATTGCTTTGATATTGCTTAGCTTGGTTTTAAATTTCATGTATGGAAATTTAAATTTGACAGTGCTTTTTAAATTTATTGTGTACATGTTTTATTTATTGTTTAATTGTTTGTTTCTTTTCGACTCTAAATATATTTTATTGCATTGTATTGTATTATTGCATTGTAAATTTGTTAGCTTAGTAAATCTATTCTGCCCATAACAATTTAAGAAAGTAAGCAGTCATGTATTGTTGTGTTAGAGGTATCCATTTTGCATCTTTCTACCATTTTTTTCCATTGGATTTAGAAAGTGTGGTATTGATTTTCATTTCATTGTTGCATTTCTACCGTTGAAAGTAGCGTTAAACCCCATAGCCCCCTGAATTTCTAATTATTTCTCCATATCTTGAAGAACACTTTACTAAGAGATTACAATTATGACAATAATATTATGCTAAATACATCCTCTGAATTTCTAGTTGAGGTGATTATTATTATACGGGTAATCAGAGTATTGGCCACCGAAATTTCTACAAACGATATATGAAGTTTCTGTTGCATGGAATATAATTATTAGAAAAATAACAAAAGAAACCACTCTGGACTACTGATTCTAAATTTAACTAAGCACATTTAATATATATATAATTTTTAGAAAAATAATAAAAGAAACCATTTTCGATTCTTTGTAATACGAATTGTTTTTAATTGGTGTTACATTTTTATACAATTAATTTGATCATATCATACTTCACTAAGAAAACAGCTAAATAAACACATTTTTGATTATTTGTAAATCATTGAATTTCATCGGTTTTATCATTGCCAATTAGCAATTTTATAATTACATTATTTGTCATAGGGGATAAGTAGCCTTATTATTCAATACGCTGCAAGTGTTACATGCATACAAAAAACCATATCTATATATACATGCAAAATATTTGTTTTCGAACAAAAGGAATTGCTTAAAGTACTTTATGCAGTAAGGAGGTTCACTTTTCTCAAGTGACCAATTCTATATGATAAAATAATCACTAGACTGTATGATTTCCAGAAGATAAAAGCAACTATCGATTGGAAGGGGGTTTCCATTTTGTTTAAAAAAAGTGCAATCGTCTCCAGAAAAAGTGAGCAAGTAAAGTCGATCATCTATCTGTTATTTCATAACATATATCGTTGGTACTGAGTTAGAAGTTGGCATACACATTTGAAAATTCTATGTAGATATTCAAAGCTTCATAGCAAAGGCGATATTCCTCCTGTAATAAAAACAAACATAGTTTTAAATTTAAGTTTAGCCAATGTAACAAATTTCCATTGTATCAAAATATTCAATAACATATGTTTGACAGAAAGTATGAATATTCTTGTGCCTCTTGTGGCATCCGTCGTGTTACTCTTGTATAAGATCCAGTGATAAACCATGTCAAAGGACAGGAATCTTACATCATTCAGAATACAAACGTATATATCAAATTTAGTGCGCACGACGCATGTCTGGATACATCTTTGGTCATATGTAACAGAGAGGATTCTTAAATGTGAAAAGATAAAATATATTCAGGTTGGAACCCGCCACATTGCTGTGTCTGTCTCAAACCAGGACCTGGATGAGGTGAACTTTCTTGTGTTCATTGATTTAAGGTGAAAGGTGGTTGCTTGTTTTGTTTCTATTGGTTGAATTGTGGACCATCGTTATTTCAAAGTTATTTCTATAAAATGGCTAAGAATGAAAGAATAGACAAAGACACAGATAGTAAGCAATTCCTTATTTTCAATTTCTTCAAATTAGTACAGATTCGTATACAAGAATGGCGTATTTAAATTAACTGGATACCAAAAATGATGACTTCATCATAAGAGAACTATCATTAGAGTAATAACAAATCATAACACCATGTTAAACATAGATTCATACTTTTGTACTTACAAAGTCTGCAAAAAACTCAGGACGTCTTAACTGCAGAAGCCGTACAAGCTGGAAGATATCTGCTGTCTCATCGATCTTCATACTGGATACTGCATTGGTAAATGCACAGAACAGCCCACAATTCTTTGCACCATCACTGATGGAAACATAAGCAAACTTCTTAATATGAATCTAATGGAGACAGTATAATAGTAGATTTCCATATAATACTAGAGCTATATCATTTTCCTACCGTGGTATGTGTCAGGGTTGAATTCTAGTTATTCACGTGTGATATCAAGCCAATCAGATTAGCGATTTTGCATGCTTTGTATATGCTGGTTTGGGGCCAAAACTCATGAGTTATGAGAGTCGTTAAAATAGAATTCTGGGAAAAATTAGAGGAGTACAAAAGAAAAACAACAAATGATCGGACAACTCCAACACCTATGAAAACCGTCTGTAGGATATGGTGCTCGAAATGGTTAACTGGAACCTCCTCATAACTTGAAGCTGATACGATACCATAGACAAAGCGCTATTTTGACTTGGGTTTTATTATGTCAGTCACCGGTAACGTGTAATTGAGGTACGAAAATCCAGTTGTTGTTATGCAATTGATATCAATGATCATATCACATTATTCCTAGATTTTCGTAATAACTACAACATTGGACGTTTCATTCGGGAATATCACTTTTCATGCCTATTTCAAATGGTTTCCTTTCACATGACAATATAATACTCCATTACGTGATTATGTTAAGAATCTGATTTATGATGTCATGACGAATTTTTGTTGTATACTAAAGCCCAGAAACAAGACTAAGAAATGTACATTAGAATCAAACGTTGGACTTTTCTGTGTATTGATGTGTTTATATACATGTAACCTATTCGTCAAATGTTCATACAAAATTCGATTCTCGTGTGTATGGATCACTAAATACACTGCTACTTGTTGATATTCTGTAAAGTAGAGGTGTTATGTGTATCTACCTACCTGCTGACCACAGTAACTGGATCAGGAGACATACTGATTCTTGTAGATATTAAATCTACCAGTCTACACAAAACTTTAGGATCTGGCATGTTTTCACATACGGTTTGGTAAATAGCTATTTCTTTTGGTTTATCGTCCTGAAATGTATTTCAATGAAAAGAAATATTTCAGCAAATGTCAAATGATAAAATTTGAATCATGTCTTTTGATTCCAATGAAATTAGTGTATTTCCTTATGATTTCACCATTGCAACACAAATATGATTATCCTCCAGTAAACTGATAATTACAATATAGGTTATGGTATCTCCCAATGCATTGATTATTATATCATAAAATTAGGGTATCTCCCAATGAAACGAGGATTAAAACATATGATGTAGATTTTGCAAACTGAGTGTCTGATAAAAAGAAAAAAACACAGAATTCATTGATTGCTAGCAAATCATCATTCTACTTTAAATATTCGTTGAATGATAGGAGACGACTGTCATTAAATCAAAATTTTCTACTGTCCGAGAGAATTTCACGTGATTGTTATTGTCGTCATCTACAAACACCATCCACACATTATTTTATAAAAATAAAACACGAAATTGTGCATTTGTTAGTAAATATATTTCATAAAAATCCTTAGAGATATATACTTTTTATATTTCATAGAAGTTTATACTTTATATTTCACCTTCTTTGACATAATCAGTGTTGCCTCTGTAATGTCCAGTTCTCCTTGGTCTCGTTTTGTAATTTTCATGGTAAATTGACCACAAGCAAAGGAATCTGTCGTTGCTGTATAAACCAGATCAGCCTTGCAAGATTAAAGTATATATACATATATACATATATATATCAATATAAAACGAAACCTACTAAATACGTTTATCATATAACATAACAAAATTCATATTTCGATACAATCAAAGTATAAACTCAATCTTTAGTTGTATGTGTATGTTTTGGAGATCGTTGTTTGTTCTTTTGCCTCTTTTCCTTTTGTCCATTGCGTTGTCTGTCCTTCTTCGATTTACGGATTCTGATTACCCCTTTGGTATCTTCAAACTCTTCTTAATGCTTCTTAATGTATCAATTAATTTACATGAATAAAATATAATTAGTAGATTTTGTGGGGTTCGCTTGGTCTTTTTCTTTTGGCCAATGTATTGTATGTACCTCCTCGATTTGCGCTTCGAATTACGTTTTTGGTATCTTAAAATGTTTCTGGATATTGGCAAAATGTTTCAAAAGCATAGTATGTCAACTTCCTTCAGTTGGAAGAGACGACTGGGATCGTAATCGACATAATCGTATGTTTGTTGGATTTACATCTACCTATGCAATCACTGACAATTATCCGTAAAGTAGAGAAAGTTAAGTTTCTTCAGATGGTGAAGTGTACTCGATAAAAGCTGTGTGAGTTACATTCGAAAAGTAGGTAGTTTTCTCACTGTGCTTAACCAATGAAACTGAACGCAATCATATGCTGAAATATTGGTTAATTGTTTATAAACCAATCCCCATATTATCAAAACATTCTGTTCAAAAATCGGAAATTTTCACAAAGATTCAGTGTACATGTTTGTTATTTCAATTTCATGTTATTATGTACCTCTTTTTGATTATTCAGGATTAAGACAATCGTTGAAGAGCTGTGATCTCTAATCATGGTCCATAAATCCACTTTAGTATCAGGCAGTGGTAACTGTGTTGCAAGATATCCCACAAATTTTGTGTATGACTGAAATAGTTTGAACAATTATAACATTAAATAAACTCCAGATAAATTGTGTTCTAGCTATCCAACTGACAGAATAATATCGATGTTCGGTTCTTCGTTACCTCCAGTTGTTTGTAGGGGGTTCATGTATTGTTTGTGTTATTTATGTTTGCTTGTGCATAGTGTCCTGCTTTTATTTGTTTTTGTTTTTTGGTCTTCGTCTTGTTGCCAGTTTCTCTGAAATGTTCATTTTTGATTAATTGCCCCTTCGATATTCTCTAAAAAAGGGTAATAACAAAATTACCGAACTCCGAACAATCTTACAAAGGGAAAGTCAAAACTCATAAGTATATAAACAGACAAAATCAGTCAACAACCGTAAAACTGTGAAAACCGTAATGACCCTGACTTGGTACAGACATTTCTAAAGAAATGGTGGGTTGAATCAGATTTTAAAGCGCCAAACCTCCCGCTCTCATTACGGTTCAAAGGTTCCGGCTGTCACTATAACATTATTTAAAACGTTTATTTACGATTGAAAGCTATCACAAATATGATTTAAGGTGGTACCATACACTTCAGGTAAAATTTGATATGCTCGCTTAATGTTCTTATCTTTTTGGCAGTGTGTTTGAATATATCCACTGTAATAAATGTCAAAATGTTAACAAATCCCAACCAACAGACTCAGAGCTATCAATTCACTAGCCACATAGCAGCTTTTCTCTCTGTGGTTTTGATCACCGAGATGCTTGAAATCTGCATACAAACATCATATGATGAAAACGTTCAACTGATTTTAAAGAGTTATCTCACTGTAGTGTATGGTACTCCCTTAATAAATAATCACGAAAAATTTACCGGGTTCTTATCAATATATGTGAAACATATGAAAACAATAATTTGCTAATTTAAACTGCAAAACCGTCATACCAATAATGCGCGGAACCCATTAAAATACCAGTGGTTAAATATTCAAAGGAAACGGTGAAAGAGAAAATCTCTAATACCGAACTTGATATTCATTCTTTCAAAAAGTTCCACCATTTATCAAAATTATCGCGACTAAGTTACACAAGCATCTCCTTTACAGTACAAAATATAGCTGGAATGAACATATTTATGCTAAAAATTTTCAAAGCTATTCTCAGTTTGTTCTCATTCATCTCTCAGTATTACCAGAAACATGGACACAACACGTTGAAATTCTTAAAATGATATTATAAACATGCTGCCTTTAGTTGAGGGTGTTATGGTAGATTACCACACGAAGAAAAAAATATCACCCGAGATAAATCGAGGGTAATATTTGTTTTCTGAGTGTGGTAAACTACCACAACACCCTCAAAATGTTTTTTTTATTGTACGCATGCCTATTTTCATTCCTAAACAAATAATATTGGTATATCATTAATAAATACAAGTATATTTCAACATTTTAATAATCGGTAAAACTAGGTCGGAACAGCACGGGCGTAGCTTGGGGTCAAATATTACAGAGGTAGGGGGTTTCTCCCTTCCCTCCAGAAACACCTCCCCCAGAAACCACCGTCATTTTAAGCAAGGAAAACACTTGTTTCTTCTTTTTTAAACAAGAAGTCATTGCCTATTTGAACAAAATTTGAATTGTATTGATTCCATTACCACTGAAACGACATATCTTAAAGGAGTGCCGAGTTATTCAATGCAACATAAAAAGATAGTGATAAACCATTTTGGTAGACTCATGTTTATTGAATATATTTTTTCTTCACATGTTAAACTACTCCTGTGCCAGTTCCTATCTTTTTAACAGGATTCATTGAATACTGGTCAGCCACAACCTTACATTGTTATACTTATTAAGTAATAAAGATGTTATTAGAGCAATTTACATTATTTTTTTATTTATTCATGCAGTTATTTTTTTAACGTGGCAGTTGCCTCGGTTGCCTCAATGGAAGCTACGCCACTGAACAGGCGTATTTTTCGGTGTTCGGCAAACTTCGGTCTGAGCAGATGGTATTGTCGTTGCTATGCGTACAATACCACCCGTTGCTAAGAAAGGCGGTGTTTACTAAAACTATTGAAATATACCACATGGCTCCAGACCAATGAATTCAATGGATTAGCAAAAGTAATTTGCATAAAGTATAATGAATGGAAATGTCTTTTCAACTATGATGATGAAGCCCGCTTTGTACTAGAACAACATACTGTGTTCAGATTTTATAGTGCTAGATAACCGAAACAACAGTCCATTGGTAGACATGTCGCTTCACTCGGACAAATTATTCTGATTCCGAGCCAACCCGTCTTTGCTCCTTAATGGCAGGTGTTTGAAGCAACAAATACCATTTTAAAAATTTTTGGTCATCCCCGACCGGGACTCGAACTCATGACCTACAACACACGATTCAAGAACACGAGGCGATCATGCTGACCATTACACCACTGGTGTGGTCTACTTTAAGTCATATATTTAATCAAGATTCAAGAACAAACATAGCATTGATGAATATACTAAATAAATGAAAATATACAATATATAAAACTGATATAGAAATGTTACTGTAAATTTACATACAGGAACCTGAACTGCATTAATAAAGTTTGATCGTCCTTTCTCAAACGTTGTAAGGTACAGCCTTGTACTGTCCTCTGTAAAGAAAAGTTGGCAATACGAAAACGTAAATCGATGTGATTGTTATATTTGCGAAGGTGTCCACTTAAATTAATCTGCGAAACATGTCGAAAAACCATACAGTTGTGTACTGGACTGTCTTTTTGTTATGCATATTTATATTATCCGTGGTGGTCGTGACCGCATGGTAGTTGGATTTACAACTACCTATGCAATCAGTGAATATCACTACTAACGTTGTAATTTCGAATACCACTAAGACGATACAACATCATGTAATACAATTTGTCAGTGACTTACGGCGGGTCGGTGGTTTTCTTTGGGTACTCCGGTTTCCTCCAACAATAAAACTGACCGCCACGATATAACTGAAATATTGTTGAAAGTGGCGATAAACACCATAACCCTAATCTCCTCGGTCATTTTATGTCGTCGTGTAGTCTTGTATTAATGATTTTATATTTAAATGAACCTCGTGAATGGCTCAGATATATATATGATCTTTATTCTCATAATCCAAAATACAATGGTATAACAATTCAAGAAGAAAGGAGGAAATAATTCCACATTTTTCTCCATTTTTGTTCTCTCTCTCTCTATTTGTGGTGAGAATATCAAATACTAAAGAACATACCTGTAATGTATTTCTATGAAATGCCAGTAGATATTTAAATCCTGTATTTAGTAAACATACAGTGTCTATGGGATATAATTGCAATATACATTTGCTTATCCCACATGTTAGACCATTGTAGTGTATCATATAACAACATTATCTACAATGAAATCTACCCTTTTACTAATGAAGAGTATGTTCACACAGCATACCACGAGTAATGCTCGACTGGTACCTAGCGTAAAACTATTTACCAGATGCATCACAGCGCATTGTACACATAAAATACATTATTCACAGACCAATGAGAGCAATATAACACTTCTTATTCGTCTAATAATACTAACTGACAACACTATTTCGATCTCTGTTTTTATTGATGTTCTCGGTGCTCATGGCTGCCATATATTCCGGCGATTCGTGCTCAGATTTCTTGGCTTCCAACATCTAAAAATGATTGCATAAAATATGAGATGTTAGGAGGGCTCGTGTCTTTTTTACGTTATTTATGTGTGTTTGCGTATAGTAATGAGTTGTGTGTTTGCTTTGTTTTTCTTCGTCCTGTGTACCCTATGTTGCCAGTTTCTCTGGATTGTCCATTTTTGATTGCCCCTTCGGTAATCTCTAATGTCCATTGATTAAGTGAGAAATATATTGTAACATCAATAAAATTATAATATTTTATACTAAAACAGTATAACTATCGTGAAAAACGACCTCTGGATATATTAAGATTTGAATTTATTATATTTCATGTAAATTGCATGTCTTCTCATTGGTTAATGAGCGCGTTCCAATTTTGTCTATCACATGGCAGAGGGTGATAATGTAGTCTATCACATGACAGATGGTGATAATTTAGTCTATCACATGGCATAGCTGACACAATTGCTCACTTTTCATTTAAGAACATCCATCTGTATAAAAAATACACCAAAATGGCAGAAAAATATTAACAAATACAAAAAATGCATATAATCTTGTTTATTACACATCATCGACATCACAGTTTAACACATTTAAAGACAACAGCAATAGAAATTCAGGGCATCAAAATCAAAACAAAGAATGAAACCAGGAGAAAAGAACATTCAGTATAATAAAACAAATAACACATAGCTGAGAGGATGATAGAGCAGATTGTTACCCCTAGAAATTTCATTGTCAACATCGGTTTCGCCTCGGCTGACAATGAATTTCTCGGGGTAACAATCTGCTCTACCACCCTCTCAGCTATGTGTTATTTATATAATACATCGTGGTAAGTGAAATATCTAATTTGTGGGCATTTCCAACAACGTTTACCAAGAGTTTGAAGACAACAAAGGTGGTGAATCCGTAAATCAAAGAATTCCAGTCAACACAATGGGCAAAAAAGCACAAAAGGACAAACAACGATCTACAAATCAATACATAGTAAACTATAGATCGAGTAACACGAGCCCAACTTAAAACCGAGGTTGAACGCAGGTGCTCTATGAGGATAAGCAGTTCCTGCTCCACTAGTGGCACCCGTCGTGTTACTCTAGTTACAAACCATATGATAAGTTAGTTACTGCTCCTTAGACTCCGTACCTTAAATTCTTCGTTAATCCTTTGCTGATTAATGGGACGTTTGTCTGGCTGGATATCCCTCCATACTTCATTGAACGTCTCTTTCGGTATACTGGTGTCCATCATGGTAAATGCTTCAAGTAAAGCGTAATGGAGGCAGACGTATTGGTGCTGTAAAAAGAAATGTTGATTCATTACACAAACTCCATGACTTATTTTAATATTCGGCGTAATTTGAGGTGCAGTTAGGTTATGGTGTGCAACGCCACTTCCAACAATACTTCAGCTATATCGTGGCGGTCAGTTTTCTTGGTGGAGGAAACCGGAGAATCCGGAGAAAATCACCCACCTGTCGCAAGTCACGGATAAACTTTATCACACAATGTTGTATCGAGTACACATCGCCTGAACGGGATTAAAACTCACAACGTTAGTGGTGATAGACACTGATTACATAGGGAGTTGTAAATCTAACTATCATACGATCACAACTGCCCTCAGCGTAATTTGAAACAGACGAAGTAACATTAATATATTCGCATGACACGTTCGACAAATATAATGTTTTACTTACAGGAGTCTGGATCATATTCATACGACTGTATCTCATTTTCATCACAAACTTAGCAATATTAACATAGCCAGTGGTACGTCCTTCCTCCAACAAAGCATCTAGTGCAATGTATGTCCCGGTTCTACCAATGCCAGCACTGTAATATATACACAATATGCTAAGTCCACAAACATTCAATGACTCTGCTATTGTACTGATGATGTTGATGATGTCGTTCTTTTCCTGCTATATTCTGTGGTCTGTTTGAGTGTGGAAGTGAATAAGTGCAGATTGTATAATAATTGTTTCTTTATATCTATATTGTCGTTGGATATCTAGCCATAAGGCGGTGGAGAGCTTGGATCAAATTAACCTGTGTTCGGGTCGGTCGGTTCTATACAAGGATATACATTTCCATCAGCACATGCCGAAGTCTTTTTACGATCAATGATTTGTGGTGAGAGGTAGTTGTTAGTTTTGTTGGTATTGTTGAAGTTGTTGACCTATATTTGTCACAACGGACTCATTCGTTTAATTTCTATTATCACTGATATCAAGAACTCAAATACTGCAAATAGGTAAATAGGAAGAAGACTTTGAAGATTTGAAAAGGGTGATCAGAATCCGTAAATTGGAAGACAGAAAACATAATAGTTAAAAGAAAATAAACCAAAGAGATAAACAACGATCTACAAAACACTACACAGAAAACTAAAGATCGAGCATAGTTGTACAATTAATGTATAGCTCAATGCATTAAAATTGAAAATGTTGATTATCAATTTGGGGGGAAAAAAAATTCTGAATTTGACATGTCATTTTCTTACCAATTACCTTAAGTAAATACTTTCATAAGAAATTACTTAAAATTCAATATTTTATTCTTTATTCATTTGGGCTGGCTTATGCATATTATAATGATAACCTAAAATATAATTAAAATCTGATTCAACCCACCATTCCTTTAGAAACGCCTGTAACAAGTCAGGGTCATTACGGTTTTCACAGTTTTCCGGTTGTTGACTGATTTTGTCTGTTTATATACTTATGAGTTTTGACTTTCCCTTTGTAAGATTGTTCGGAGTTCGGTAATTTTGTTATTACCCTTATGCACAATTCACCACACGCCAGGACAAATATGTGGCATCCAAAGCATATTGTAATGGCTTGGATATACTTTAATATTGCGCGACTCGCTATTCCATGGAACACAACAGACATGATTCATTACGATCAAAAGAACGGGATACAATAGGCTTCTATGAGTAATCAAATTGAATTGTGTATGGCATAATAAAAAACATATTGGGTATCGATGTAATTTGAATTTAAATACTACATGCTTACCTGCAGTGAACCAGAAGTGGACTACTTTCCGTTGGATTATGGTCTGTCGTGACATGTCTGTGAAATAGTACTAGATACAGTGGATCTGCTGTTCCATGATCTGGCCACGCTGTAAAGTGGTGCTGGGTTACAACTCTCTTCTCTTTTGTCTAGATTGTGGTAGATTAAATGCAAATAATCACATTGTAATAATTGCATATACATTTACTAAGTACAGGTGTTCTCGTTGTGAATTGATATAAGGATATAAGGAACACTGTGGAAAAGAAGATGGCAAGTCGCATGCATGCTAGCCATCGGCTGATCAACAGAACATTATTTGTATGGTGGGTAGTTAGATGTACATCTACCTATATATCAATCAACACCTACCTATAATAAAACTTGAGAGTTTGATTTGTCGCCCATGGCGGATTATACTAGATTCAGTTGTGTGGACAATAGCCTTGCCAGTGACCTGAGGCAGCCGGGTGGTTACTACCCAAGTACTACGGTTTCCCCTACATATAAACTGACTGGAAGAATACAAGTGAAATATTGTTAGACACGTAATAACTAAATCAGAAGTTCGACTAGACATTCCCCTTTATAAATCAAAATACAGTGTACATATGACCATGTTTATCGTGTTGGTTTCAAATGCAAATAACCTACCAAAAACAACAAAAAAAAACCACCAAAAAACCCAAAGCAATGTCGCAATAAACGCGTTTTTTTTTACATATTTCTATGTTGATTTCAGATTCGGGAGTGGAAATAACCCTCATTTGTTGAAGCTTTGGTTCATGAAGATTAAGTAAGGAGATCTTCGTTTCTTTTGTTTTTGATCAAATACAGAATTAGAAAAAAACAATTATGTAATACAAATCCAACCTTTTTGTTCATAACAGATATTTCCCTTGTTACATAAGCTGCTCTTTCTTTTACTGTCACTAGTGTCAGGACTAGGCTTCCATATGTCATTGGTTTACCACCAACTGGCCAGTATCTATCACATTTAGCCTAAATAGATATAAAACTTTAAAAGTGAAAATATTTACAAATAAGGGTAATAACAAAATTACCGAACACCGAGTAATCTTCCAAAGGGAAAGGTAAAACTCATATGTCAACAAACAGACAAAATCAATCAACAACCGGAAAACTGGGAAAACGCAATGGCCCTGACTTGGTACAGGCATTTCCAAAGAATTGGTGGGTTGAATCAGATTTTACGGTGCCAAACCTCCCGCTTCCATTACGGTTAAAAGGTTCCGGTTGTCACTATAACAGCATTTTTAACAATACTGGGACAAATTAGGTATAATAGTAGTCAACGCAGTACTTTATGAAAATCCATCGTTTATTGTCGTCTGCAGAACGGTTTAACTAAACGGTAATCTTCTTACACAATTTGATTTCAAATGAGATGTTAAATGACGTCATGTCTCAACCATGATTACTTAATCCTTATCTTTATACATTTTCATATTTACTTTATGAACATCCATCGCTTATTATCGTCTCTGCAGAGACAGAATATTTTTCGACAAGATCTTGGTATCGGAAAATAAACTTTATAAGAGATAAGGCGAATCTTTTTATAGCCCTGGTCCAATAGGCTGTTTCTCAGATAAAGATGACGTTTCAAGAAATCAGAATAATTGCTACTGCTCCTTGTATAACGAATCAATTGCGAGATGTAAACACCATTTGCAGGAAAAGCTGGTATATTGCTGCACATATATGGAAAATTTATGATTTTAAAATTGAAGTCATCCCGTTTATCATAAATTTTAGTACTGAGTTGATCACTGTCGTCAAATCCGAGGTATAAGTCCAAAAATGATGCGGACGAAGCTGTATCTGTGGTTTCATTAACTTCCAGCTCTGGAGGATATATCAATGGAAGAAATTCTGCAAATCGAGTATTATTGATAGATAAAGCGTCATCAATATACCTGTATGTGAAATCAAAGGATATAGCTTCATGAATTTTCTAATCTTTTACAAGATTTTGAAGAAACTCCAACTCATATGAGTATAAAAATAAATCGGCTAGAAGAGGGGCACAATTCGTACCCATTGCTATGCCGATGACCTGCTGAAACAGTGCCCTCCAAAGGAGACAAATATGTTATCGATGAGGAACTCCAGCATACTGATCTTTTGTTCCTCGGAGTAGCATGTTTTACCTTTTTGAATTTTGTTTGAAGCATATGTGGAATAGTAGCTTAATACAACAAATTTTGAGCCATCGTTTCTATGACTGAAAGCTTTGTGAATGGTTTCTTTTAAGTGGGTTTTTAATTTATCATGCGGTTGGGTGGTATACAGGGTTGAAAATTCAAAAGATCTTTAGAGTTTTTTAAAATCCACATGTGATTTATGCCACTACGCGAGTAAACAGTTTCACAATATTTCTGTTGTCCCTCTTTTACTGCAGACATATAATCTTTGTCAGGATCATCATGTATTTAATATATTTACTACATATAGAGTGGAATAAACCCATAAGGGGTCGTGATCATAAAATAGTTGGATTTACAAACTATCTATGTAATCAGTGTCTATCAGCACTAACGTTGTGAGGTATAATGCCGAATTGGCGTTAAACACCATGACCCTTACACTAACCCAATGAAACAATAAAATATCGAATAATAACGTAGATATCACATTTAGTGCGCAGGACGTTTTCTGGAATAATCCTCATCAGGTACACTCTAAGTAAAAACAATTGAAATCTAAATAATGTGAAAAACCAAAGCCCTAAAGGGAACCTTGGTTTTAATAATAATTACATTATTTAGAAATTGTAAATTTCAGTAATATATAAATATCTGATATACAATGTATGTGGGGAAACATTGACTATTGGGTGGATCATACCTTGTTGGACTAATAGTCCACCAGCAGAGATATCGATCCAGTGATTCAAATTAGATATCTAAACATAATTAATATCTAATATCGATTAATATGCAACAATATCACTAACCATTTATTCTTGTTTAGATATTTAAAACAAAGCATACACCTATAAAGAGCATGATTCATTAGAAACAAGTCATAAACATTTGACATCTTACACACAAAAGGAAAACAAGGTTGGTCTATGATGTTTAACGTCAATTTCCACAATATCTCAGTTATATCGTGGCGGTCAGTTTTATTGGTGGAAGGGAACCGGAGTACCCGGAGAAAACCACAGACCCGTCGCAAATAAAGGTAATAACAAAATTACCGTACACCAAGCAATCTTCTAATGGGAAAGGCAAAACTCATATGTCAACAAACAGACACAATCAGTTAACAACCGAAAACTGGGAAAACCGCAATGGCTCTGACTTGGTACATGCATTTCCAAAGAATTGATGGGTTGAATCAGATCACATACTGTTGTATTGAGTACATTCCACCATGAGCGGGATTCAAACTCACAACTTCAGTGGTGATAGGTACTGATTGCCAATGTATTTGTATATCCAACTACTTTATGATTACGACCACGACGGTCCCAGAAAGGCAAGCAAAATTATAAAGAAAATATAGAAATTGAACTAAAAAGTATAAATTAATAACCTTTCCTGATTCTTCTAGATTTGTCAGCATAACAATCTTCTTTACGTTGTTCTGCCAAATCATTCTCCATTGGTCTGAAATAGTAATCTTTATCGGACCTGTAAAATATTATAATGTAATACAATTCAATACAGGGCTAGGATTAGGGTTATAAGGTGTTTAACGCCACTTTCAACAATATCGCAGCTATATTGTGGCGGTCAGCGTGATGGAAACCAGAGGACCTGGTGAAAACCACCGACCTCTCACAAAGAAACTCCTTTATCACATAATGATGTATCGAGTACACCTCGCCTGAGCGGGATTCGAACTCACAACTTTAGTGATGATAGGCACCGATCACATAGGTAGTTGTAGATCCAACCACCATACAATCCCAACCACGACGGCCCCTGGCAGAACAGTCAAATGATTAGTCGATTAATAAGTGATTTATTTCAATTATATATGAATTAGCACATTATTCATTTCTGTAGTCTTTTTTTTGCTTTTAGAGCCAGCAGTACAAATGCTACCTAATGTAATATATATAGTCTTCCGTTTTCCATTATTCGAAATATTCCGACATTTTATGATAGAATGATAATAATGTATATGAAGATATCATGCAAAAAAATTGTAGTTACCACAATGTGAACAAAAGCGTTATTGATATATCATGGGTCGATACCTCTGCTGGCGGACTATTAGTCCTCGAAGGTATCATCGGCACAGTTGTCGGTGTTTCGGCACTGACATGGGTTATTAAATATATCTATTATTGAAATTGACAGTTCCTAATCATTAATAAAGATAAGGTTCTTCTCCCTCAGACATAGATGCCCGTAGCCGATTGTTAGTGTCATGTTTAGTCACTTTAGTTTACTTGCTCCCAAAGACTTTAAAACTGTTTGCTTTCCAATCTTTTGACCATGAGCGTACGCGTCGTGAGCACTAAATTCGATATCTACGCTTTTATCCATTTCGTTTCTAAGAAAAGTCAATCTGTGAATTAGAAGGGAGATAATAGTAAAAAAATGTCAGTGGTGAACTTTATACTTAGATATATAAATTCCCAAATCATATGGTATCTAGAGTACATGATATTCTTCTACTAACAGTGTATAACTACCTTGAGATGCGATGTAACATTTGTCTTTTTCAAAACCCTGAAAGGAAAATCAGGTTATCTGATAAGACCGTTCTCATTATTACAGTGTTATACACAAGAAATGTATGCTTACATTAATAATTATAATTCCCTGCTTTAATTATCAAAGGAACATTTTCAATTTTTGAACAAGTTATACTATATAACCCGTTTGTGAATATAATCCAAAGTATAATATGTTCAAAAATTTCCAATATTTCTTTATACTTTAATTTTTACAAAAAAAAGATGAATGCTCGATTTTAATAGCGATTATTTCATTGGACTATTTGAATTTGTCTGTAGCGAATGAATACGATGGTTTCGTCACAATGCCAACTATGGTTATCCTGTATTACCAATGTTGTTCCAGGCAGATTAGCCAATCAGATTCAAATTAACTTATTTATAATTGGAAACTTTTTATTACACATCTATTTTCAATAACACCTTTTCCAATATAAAAGACATCACATGTACCAGTTTGTCTTTTTTCCTTTATTGAATATTTTCTCCTGACTGCGACAAGGAGAAAAACCACTTTCACGACAAACTTTTAACACCAGTCATACTCACGTCAATGTAATTTGCATTGATATAGTCAGAATTTCCTGATCCATGATCTTTTTCTAGGATTACCCTTGAATGATCATCTGTTTAAAGAAAATAATGCCTTCTTTTATTATTTAACTTAATATTTAAACATACTTAAACATATATATGGTAGATTTTCTTAAACACTCTGTTTATTTTAATTACACTTAAACTTATTTTCATATTAACATTAAGTATATCAATACTAAATAAATTTTAGAGAAAACCAAAGGGGCAATCGAGAATGGACAATCCAGAAATATTGGCAACATTGCCCACACAAGACAAAGGATGAAGACAAACAAAACCCAGCAGAGACAACTTAAAAGATGAGCAACACGGACTCCACCAAAAATCGGGGGTGATCCCAGGTGCTCACGAAAGGTAAGCAGTTCATGCTTCTTATATAGCACCCTCCATGGTATTCATCTAGTTGTAGGACACCACTATGCGCAATTAACCAAACAGCACAAGGAAGACGAGAGTCCTCCTACAAACAACTGGATGTAGAAACGCATCGAACATTGTTAATGCGGAAATCGTAACGGACTTGACAATACGGAACTAACATAACACCACATGCTTATTAAAGTATATAAATTACTCAACTCGACATCCAAATAGCAAAGCATTGAAGACGTAAGCAATAACAAATGGCCAAATCAGCACTGAAACTCAACTGAGACAATCAATTATCATGATACACACAATTCCCAAATTATCATTTTATTATTTATACCATTAAAAAGTAACAATCGTAATACAATATTTCATCATTTTATACTTACATGGTAAAGTAGTTTTATATCTATTCTTCACGACGTTTTCCTTGAGTTGTGATTTTGTTGTTGGATGCTGAGCTCCATATTGTATACTCTAAATATATATATATATATATATGAAATCAAGATATATAACCATGTATGTAATCATCACAGCTTCTATTGTATGCGATGTTTGCTAATTTAATATCCCCATTGCCACGTAGTACGCATTTGGGTCTGTTCGATTATGCATCAATATATTATTAATGAATTGATCATACAGTCCACGAGGCTCCATGACGAGCTTAATTGTTTCTTAAATATATTTGTTCTTCATGCCTTCATTTACTATGAATGTTTATTATACATTTGTTTTATTCCATATTTTAATGTTCAATTATGTATTTTGTAATATATGTAATGGGAATGGACAGTTGTGGTCGTGAGCGTATGGTAGTTGGATCTACAACTACTTATGCAGACAGTGACTATCACCACTAACATTGTGGGTTTGAATGTCACTCAATCGGAGTGTTCTCGATACAACATTATGTGAATAAGTTTACTAGTGACTTGCGACAGGTTGGTATTTTTCTCCACCAATACAACTGAACGCCACGATACAGCTGAAATATTGTTGGCATTAAACCCCACAATCCCCACCCATTTATGGAATGGGAGAAGACTGTCTACGTTGTGTAACTTGTGTCCGATCCTTTTGTCTTTATGAACAATAACATATGTTTAAAGTGAATGTTTGAGTGCCTACAGACTATGTAATAACTCTAGTATTACAGCCTTGTTGTTTTATTATATACATAGTATCTACTGAAATAATATACCGAACATACACTTATATACCTGATAAGATTACTTTATTTAGCAATTGATTGTATAATTACACCTTTTTATAGATTTTGTCGATTTTCATTTGACCACCAGTGAGATATGTGCATGATGATTGAACTGTTTTCTGTAGATATTGTTGCTGCTTTATAATTGCATTATGTTCTTTGTACACACATGGTTTTTTTTCACATTTTTTTAAGCACAAATAATGATGTTATTACACTTAAATTTGCTGTAAACAATTTACTAGGAATACAGCTTTTACCTGGTATCATTAATCCTGTAAACAATTTACTAGGAATACAGCTTTTACCTAGTATCATTAATCCCAAATGTTAAGATTAATAACACAATTTTCTGATATTTAATGACAACAGTTGATGGAAATTAAATTCAACGTTTATTAAAGGCAAGATGCATGGTACACTACTTTGCAATTGAATTTAATATGATGCTTTTATAATCCTTCCTCATCTTGTTTATTCTTTTATTCTTTTTATTTTTTATGTCTTCATTCTGTGTCTTGCGTCCAATGTTGCCTGTGTCTCTGCCTTGTCTATTTGTGATTGTCCTGCCTGTTTTCGAAAGCGTTTATTCCTTCGGCAAATTATCTAACTGTTAAACACTAATTACCTGATATTCCTCTTTCAATCCCTCGTTTATTTGTTTTCTTTCTATATATCTCTTCAAATCGTCCACGTTAACACAAGCATTAATATCTGTTATGTTTTGATAAGTCATAGTTTCATTTGGGCTCATGTTTATTTTTGATGATGCTGGTATTATATCATCATCTGTGTCAGTGGAAGAGGTTCGATTAGGCATGCTGATGTTGATGTACATTTGGTCCTCTCTGCCTTCTGAAAAAAATATAATGATCCGTTAAACGTTACCATACAGGTATACATTCAATGTTGTGCGTAATACCGTACAATAAGGTAACATATAAAATTAAGCGATCGGGATTCCTTTCAAAGCACGTTTCCATTGAAGAATACCACAGCTGGATCTTTCAATTGACATTTTAAAATGAAAACAAAAATTATTCCAAATGTTAGAGAAAACAACAGACAAAGGTAGCAATAAGTAAAATACACAGAACGAAGATAAACAAGTCAAATTACAGAACTAATAAACTAAAAAGATGATCAACAAGGAGCCCATAAAAAAAGAGTGATACCAGCTTTTCACTACTATTTGTCATCAGATTTATGTTGTATATATATCATGCTCACCGTTCCGGAATGTTTCTGTCATAGATGACAACGAAGATGCTCCCTTTTTGCAAATCCCCCGCGATGACTTTTCATCGGACCTTAATCATAATACGGCGGGTGTCACGAATGGAACAGAACATGATTACCCTTCCGTAACATCTGATGTCACCCTTCTTTCATTGTTTGCTTATATTTTTGTCTGTTTTGGAAGTCCAATACATCGGTTTTAAACCGCCACATATTTGTTAAGGACTTGATTTGGGTGAAAAGAGACATGCTAATTTATTATTAACAACTAACATCAATTTCGCGAAGACTGTAAATGCTTCGTAGAATTATGATTAAAAGATTGATTGCTATTTAATGTCAAGCCAACAGAAATTCAACTAGTAGTATATCGACGAGGAGAACAATGTAAACGAAATAAATAACATAGTAAAACGGTAGCACGGAATTGACCTAAAGGGAATGGCACTGATTTCTACAAGTTGAAATGGGTGATGATACACAGGGAAAGTAATTTGTTCCTTACAAGGGACCATCAACGGGCAGTTCTAACATACCAATACGCAGTAGAGGCTGCTGCAGGTTGTCTTTTGTGCAATGAACGTGACATTTCGAATTTGCATGAGGAATTATATGTTTGATTTGTCCATCAAATTAGAGGACACAACTTTCGGAGGGGTAGTACTCCTCAACGGTAAGAAAGATATTATATCATGAATGATTGTGAAGGACAACATAGCCCGTCAATGAAAACACGAAACATAAAATTTGACATACAAATGTATATTGCTCTATAGCAAAGTAAACATGATCAAGTGTTTACCATGTATATCTCTTACAATGATCTACTAAAACATATGGTTCACGATCTTGTACAATACCTGTTCGAAGCGTAAAATCTTCTTCATTGTTGTATATTTTGTTATTTATTCCTTCAGTTGTTTCTTTAACATGAGGTGTTTGTCTTCTCCTAATAACAATTACAAAGTTTAATATCAGAAAGCTAAACATTCGTATACCTTCTAAACAACAGTTACATACAATAGATACAATTATGTGTGCATGTTGTGTGTAATATTTAATACTGAAAGGATAAGCAAATTATTTCTTGCAAAAATAAAACATGTAAGTTAACAGATGGTAAAATATGAGCATATATATGACCGAAAGTCTGGATTGCTACAGGTTAAGGGAGAATTACTGAATTTGAATGGCCGATTTTGTCTTGTATCGGTCAACCGCCCAAAGTAACTCTTACCAGCATTGAGCGTGACATTCCGTTAAATCCTCTAAAGACACTAGCAGTACATACTCTCCATTCAGAGGAGTTGTGCTGTACCTACTAGTGATGTCACCAGAATCTATTTGTTATCCCGAGTTCCCCTCAAGGTTAAGTAGATTTCTATTAATTTCTTTAAATACGCAGATTAATGGTATACCACTTGCATTGGCATTGAATGTGTTGCAATCTTTGCATGATATGTTTTACAAGAATGCCATGAGATTTAAAAGGAGCTTAGAGAGAATTCGACAAAATTCTCAAATTTTCAATTTTACCTTTTAACACATACGAGTACAATTACTACGACAACCAGTAACAAGAGAACTGCAGAAACACCACCAGCAATAGGACCTGCATCAAGTGAAGACGTCAGTGCCTCTGTAAGATCTTCAGTAAAGTAAATATTACATACTGTTATGGTCATATTGGATTCACGTAGTTATACACTTTAAAGCAGCTAAGCATAAATGTAACATAAACAAAACCAAAGACACGATTGAGTGATTGATTGTTGTTTATCGTTAGCAGTATCTGATCTATTTGCATGGTGTGAACCATTGTACACACCAGTGGTCTCTTGTTGATATTTCCCATCAAAACAGAAAGAGAATGTAATTACAACTTGTTTCGCAAAGAACAACAGGTACAAATGAGAAAGATGTCCATAAAAGCCATATTTCGGCTTATATATAAGCTTAGTATGGGATACATAATATTATATACTTTTTTTCTACCTTCCTATTAGTGTTGCCATTCCTCTATCAATCTACTAGTTCGATTACGTCACATTAATCCATGGCAAAAGATCAATATCTAGAACTGAGTTGATCACCTCCTATCAAATTTATTACCGAGTTTGCTATAAGAGTAAGAGCTCGTTTATGTTTTGAAATCTTGTAATGAGACAATTAACATTCAAACTGATAAAAAAAACTATTATTTCGCTTTCTTGTCAAAAGTATAATTGATTGCATTGTCACATACACTTAATTCAGTAGAACGCAGTAAACACATACATCACGTATTCCCTGAGTTAATATATTCTAAAATTTACCTGGACACAACTTCATAGAGCACGATTCAATTTCTGTGTCATTTCCTTGACAGTTTGAACCCCCATGTGCAGGCTCTGGAGTATTACATTCCTTATTTCGTGATCGTGATCCACTACCACATGTCACTGAACATGACATCCATTCTTGCCATGTACCCCAGTTTCCATTTACTAAATATATAAAATGAAATATAATTGTCTTTATTATCGCAATCATCATAATGTTTACAAGTTGCCATCCACATTGAAAATTTGCTATTTATCACGATTTTACCGTTTGTGGACATTACCGTCTGCAAATATTTCCTGAAGACAGAAAAACATCCGCATTTTTGTCGAAACTGTTATCCATTTCGAACGTATAGAACCATACAAATATGGACGACATATATTATGATACTGCTGTTGCTACATAAGTTGTACCCACAAAATAAACGTGACCTGATATTACAAATGTATTTGTTTTATTACCTTGTAAAGACTCCCAATTTTGAATAATCTTTTGCATATATTTTATTATTCTATTAGACGACCTTAGAGTCTACATTGTATACATAAGCTGAATTGACTACGTTAGGACAGTAGTGAGTAAATGCTTACACATATAACTCTAACACATACCTGGACATGAGATGGCTGTAGAACACGAACCAGTTTCATTATCCAATCCTAGGCAAGGAGAACCGCCATTTACAGGTGACGGATTATCACAGGCTCTATACCGTGTCCTTGTTCCTTCAAAACACGTCTTTGTACAATGAGTCCAGTTTTCCCACGATCCCCAGTTTCCATTTACTAATAGAAAAATGATAGGCGTTGTTGATGAAGGTTGATTTATGACTTTTCTAGCTTAAGTACAGCATATTTCAATAAAATATCAAATATACCTGTTGGTTTTCTATGTTGTTGATGTATTGCACACAATATCAAATAATGGTATACTACAATAATTCCTGTTTATCAAAGCAGTTAGTTATTTTGATGGACATGATAAATAGAGTAACATCAATTTTAGCTATCAAGTATGGTATTCAATTTCATAAAATATTCTTATGCAATTACCTGTTCCTTTTGCTTTGTTGATAGATTAGTCAAAGTATAGAGCATATTCGTCTGACAATTTAACCCAGCAGTGTTAGAATTAGATTTGTGAGCTGCCAAATTGTATGTACTCGACGGGATTGAACTCATACCATTGTTACACTGCAGCACCATTCGCTTAGCCTTATGTCCAATGCCCTAGATCACTCGGTCACACCCGCTGTCTATTGATATACATATTGGCTGAACATCACAAAGGAATGGCTGTATTTTCTTGTTGAATTACACTGTTTTTGGCATAGAAGCTGTACTTTTACACAGTGAACATAAATCTGCTGAACGTTTTGTAAATTAATTGTATTCAATACAATATGTCTGATATAATAATCCGGATGTAAACCGTTACATCTGTCTATGGCCATAACTATCGTGTTTTATTCCATAAACTAATCACCCACGACTAGACATTCTATCATCGTGATCAGTATGTAATTGACTATCACTATTATCTAATGATGAACAAATACTGTAGATACTGGGATAATACGAACAAATGATGTACATACTGTGGTAATATATGTCTCTTCATTACATAACTCTGAGTAATTTCTTTTGTACATTTCTTTTGTACATGCCTCTTTATTTGATTATTGGCATCGTATTTTTTATGGATAATTTATATATATATATATAAATACGTCTGAAAATTAAACCAAACAGTGTTTAAATTAGATCCATGAGCTGACAATTTTTTTTTTCTTCCCTCCACGGGATTTGAACCCCATTGATACACTACAGCACCAATCGCTTAGCCTTATGTCCAGCGCCGTCGACTACTCGGCCACATCCGCTATCTAAAAAATATAGCTTCAATGGTCGAAGTGTTACTTTGTCCCGTAAGGAAAAATCTAGAGATAGACATAAGACATGTGGCTAAGCGTGTATAGATGATCCATATATACTTAATATTATAAATTGACCGCAATTTTTAATAAATTGTATAGGATGATGAAGAATTCATTATGCAGTTACAGGACATAAAGTATATTATACAAGTATTTAAGCAGGTAACAACCATACAATATATATGTCCCACTGGATCTCAAAGTTATTTGAAATACTAGTTTAATACTAAATATTTATACACGTCTGAAAATTAAGCCAATATGTGATAGAATTAGATCTTTGAGCTGACAAATGTTTGTTCTTCCCTCGACGGAATTTGAACTCACACCATTGATACACTGCAGCACCAATCGCTTAGCCTTATGTCCAGCTCCCTAGACCACATGTCCCTTTCCATGTCAGCCCCGTATCATCCCGAGGCCCCCATATCAGCCCGAGACACAGTCGAGGGAAGCTAGCTGGGATGATATGGAAAAGGCCGTGTCTTAATCTTTTTATCATTTATACTTCCGACATATAATACACAATTAATATTCAAAAGTCAATGACTCTATATGGAAGTTTAATTGTGAATTCAACAGATATATTTTCAGACCACTATTGTGAAACAAGAGTATCTCCACCCATATAAATAGGTAATGACAACATTTCCTAAAAAGGCATATTAAAACATTAGAAGATTAGAAGATTCTTTCTTGACGATTTTTACTTACAGTGAATCGTGACGAGAACATTGCCCGTGAATCGTTTTCATTAAAAATTATTTTACGTACTCCGCTATAATTATCTATCACCTAAATGTCTTTTTTTATGATTGTGCTTAATGTGGTCTATTTGACGACATAATTGTTTCCCTCTTGACTCGATGTGTCAATAGTATAGGTATCATTAGTGGTCACCTGCACTGATTCTGTCTGACACGATTAGTAGGGATGTAACCAGGGTACGGTTAACAACTTGCATTGGGTTTCATACTTTTCAAGAAGTTTGATCAGCTGCATTTACTTCCCGTGAATTGTGATTAATAAAAAAGTATTTTTCGTGAAGCGTGATGACATCCCATCACCCACTAATCTTTGTGTGTCAGTTAATGTTTGTAAATAGACGAAATTCTGGTGATGTCTAGTAGTATTTGCAATTCAACTGATGTTGATTGTTGACATAGGTCATATTCGGTATGATGAAGGAATATATCCTGAATTTGACGCAGGGGTTTCAAAGTGGGCCGGTACCCGGTACTTTTACCCGTCTGAGATCGTGTATAGTACCGGCAGAAATTACTGAACCCCCCAAAATTAGCGGTGGTCAAAACCCCAAGTAGGATGGTCGATAGGCTTGTGGAATATTTTTCATAAAAAATTAATGATCACGTCAATTGCTGAATTCTCGCATTCAAATCGAACAACTGCGTCACGACTAAGTTGATGGGATATTCCCTGTTTTAAAAATAACTTTACCTTAGAATCATAAATAGTAGTTTGCGCATGCTGTAAATAGATATGTGTTCGCCCCAATATCTTTTCATCCTTGTGTAAAACTCGGATCGGAACAAAGCTGACATAATTTCAAAATAAAAAAATGACCGATTACAAATTATGTTCAAACACAATTTAGTGTAATCGTCAGTAATATAAGTATGATCATTATGTATTATGAATATATGACTACACACTATTTTGAGCGATGTTTTTTATCCATTTAAAACTCAGGGTCGAATCATTCTGGGGCGTACTGTCGTGTTGCTTAACTCCGTCCATATTGTTTAACTTCCGGTATAAAAAAATAAAAACCTATGGCTAATTTATTTACATATTTTGACGGGGACCTACCGCGGTTGTTCACAGAAATGAAAGTGTGCCGAAAAACATTTTTAAAAGGTTTACGAGGAGATAAGGGATAGAAAATTACTAGAAATCTTTAAAAAGGACCGGACATGGCTCAAATACGAATTGCATTGTAAAGTCAAAACGCCGGTCCCACTTTTGTGATTCAAATGTTAATAAATGTCTTCCCGCGAATCGTTTTTGTTCGAACATTTTTCTTTTTGCACATAAATCGTGAAAGTAACAATATTTATATTGTTTTTGTTTAATTATATTTGTATTGATCTATTAAAATTATAAATTTTATTAAAGATTGATGATTGCAAATTAAATTTATATGTTTCATTAATTATGACACTTATATGTCTTGATCAGTGCCAATGGTCTTTGATGAGTTTAATTACTGGTAATAAAGTAAAAAAAAAACACACAAACCAAGGTATTGTGAAAAAGAAAAGGACGAAGCCAACAAAAGAATTTTGAGAAGTTTAAGCTTTGATAACAATGGCTTGGTCAAGCCTAGCTGCGGAACCGTAGCTCTTTATGGTTCTTTTGTTTTTTTTTAAAGATATGGCGGACTATCTATGAATAATCTTGGCTGAAATATTCAATAAAGAAATTGGGGAAAAAAATCCAGGCATTATGCATGGTCTTCACTCTTGGTGAAATCTGAACTCAAGTTAATGGGATTTTTCTTTCAAAAACACTTAATGTTTTGCAGTCTCTGAAGTACATTTGTTGGTCCACAAAATACTAGATTTCAGGAGCTTCCGCCCCCTGGACCGCTTACGGCCCTCAGCCTAATTTTTAGGTGCCTCCTAAAATTTCAGAAGTACCTCCTCTTATAAAAAACTTTGAAACCCCTGTTGACGTAAGATTGGGTTTCGGATATTTGATAGCTCTGTGGAGTCCAGCAATAAGTGTTCCAAAGTTTCAGGTTCTACTCACAGGCACTCGGGTACACTCTGTGATTTTCGTTATTTCATTAAAATTAAATATTTTCCCGCTTAGTGCCTCTATTCTAACCTTTTCTACCCAGAATCACCTAATTTTGACGTATTTTATGCATCTTGATACAATCCATTTTTTTCTATAAATACTATAATGTATCAACATGTGTAAAATGCATCAAATTTATGTGATTATGCGTAGATAAGGTTAGAATAGAGGCACTAAAAGGGAAAATAATTAATTTTAATGAAATAACGAAAATCACAGAGTGTACCCGAGTGTCTGTGGTTCTACTTTGCATAGATGACATTTCGCATCTTCGTCACCATACATTTTTGTACGAATAGTTTGCAATATATACGTTCCTGTTAACATTTTCAGTTTTGGTGGAATCCTGCTTATCTCTATAGATGATGAGCATTTAACTTTCAATAGTGGATGTATATTTCCCGGTGGGTAATCTGCGGAATTCAGGTATTTCAATCCCGGGTAGTATGAAGCCATTGAAGTTATGAGTTCTTGCCAGTAATTTTGAATTTCTCTCTTTATTGATGTTATCCACAGCCTTTTTGTCTTTTGTCTTAGGATTGTCCAAGTAGTACTCTGGGTCTTGCAGGTTGTATTTTATCAACATTTTCTTAATTTCTATAAACCAGCTGTTGATGGTTTTTATTCTTAGTTGTTGCCTTGCTGATAATTTGTCCATACTTTTCTCTTCTTGGTTACAGATGTTGTTGAAGAAACTTAATGCTCGTATATGTAGTTGAGCCTCAACTGATAATGTTCCGGATAGTAAATAAACTGCTGGGTTGGGTGTATTCGGTGGTAATAATAGTACTTGTTTGAGAAGGTTCGCTTGATATCGTTCTAGCTGTTCTAGTGGTGTGGTTTTTGGGATGATTAGTTCCATACCGTACATTAACACTGGCGTTATGTATGTGTTGAATAAATGTATTAGAGTTTCAGGATCTAGTCCATTGTTGCCATGGAATCCTCCCCCAAATAAACCATAAGCGCTTCTTCTAGATTTCTTGATATTCTCTTCTACATTTACTGTCAGGTTGTCAGCTAATGTGTTTGTTCTTATTATTCCCAAAGGAACGGCTTGCTTGACATTAGGCATTACATCTTTTCAAAGAATATATTCTTGATCAATCATACTTTGCTTTCTCTTGTTTGGTTGTATGTTTATGATAATACTTTTTGCTGGCTGAAGTTTGTATCCTTCCACTGTAGCAAATGCATGTGCTATATTAATCATGCCTTGTGCTTCATGTTCACGTCTACTCATCATCTGCACATGCTCTAAGCGTTACAGCTTACGTCTCCGATTGTCATTCCTAGATATGAGCCTCTAAGATTGTTTAATAGAGGATTTATGTAGACTATGCATAGGTCACTGCTTAGGATACCTCCTTGGCGAACTCCTTGAGTTACTGGAAATTGTTGTGATATCTTGTTTTCCCATTTTACCGAAGACCTACAGTACTAGCCTTCTGGTGCATACTGTTGATTAGTGACCAGTGTTTGACCTGTATTCCAGCATGGCATACCGTCTCATCAGATGACTATGCATAACAACGTCAAATGCCGATTTTGCATCCAGTAAGGGAACGACCATTTAACTTGAAAGGGGGGGTATGTTTTTTTCTAAAAAAAAATATTCTGATTCCCAATGTTGCTGGAAAAATATTCTAATTTTGGTGTAGGAAAAATAAATCTGATTCAGAGTATTTGTCATATAACCTAATGTTGAATTCTGCGCGACAAAAAAAATAAATATTCTAACTCTCGTGTTGTCCGAAAAAAAAAATTCTGAACGAAACAAAAAACCATAACAACCCCTGCAAGTTAAATGGTCGGTCCCTAATACTAGCTGACATTCATTTTTGTTATCTGCATTTTTTCTGTATGTCTCTTCTACTGGCAAAGCAGAATTTAAAGGTAATGATCCATCAGTGAATACACGTTGTATTGGATCCTGGATTTCCAGTATTTTATGGTTTGTCTGGTTTTTTATTATGGTTTCAATTATTTTATTGATGACTGGTAAGACGGCTATGCCTTTGTAGTTTATCACCTATGCTATATTCCCTTTATGATAGCCGGAACCTTTGAGCTGTAAATGATTTGTGATCGTTTTTAACTTTTTAATTTTTACCTCCGCGAAATAGTTCTCCAAGAAGTGTGGCGGGAATCATTTTTAAGAGAGAATTGATTTGAAATGAGTGATTTATTTTCATCTTTATTGATATTTACAATATTCAAAACAATGCTAAGTACATTTTTTTTACTGTTTCTAACTTTTACAAGAATCTTGTAAAATGAGCGTTGATAGAGATAGAGTCTAGCGTAGCAGGAATGACAACTCTGGATAGAGAATGGATAATTGTCTGACACATTTGTGATAGTATTGTTGAGCACTTCTTTCTTTGTGCATAACTTGTAGTTGATGGTATGTAGGAAATAGTCTAATTCAGAACAGTCTTCCCCATTGGGTTTAATGAATGTTTTTGCGCTGTTATCATATGATAAGCCACACTCTTTGATAAAATGCAATAAGTATTTTTTCATCTTGTTTGTCTTTTCATTGTTGAGGTCTTCATTTAGATCGCCACCGATTATAATTGTATGTGTTCCTTGATACCTTTGGTAGATTTCATATAGTTGGTCTATAGAATTCATCGACTTAGTCATGGCTTCCTTTTGATGGTAGATAGACTGAAGCTACTAAGAATTTTGTATCATTATTACTATTGATTTCTTCACACTGTATCCTTTCAGCGCCATCTGGTAATATTTTTATTAAATTATCAATGTTTTCCCTCCAAATAATTGTGACTCCTCCATATCCTCTCGGCATGCATTTTGGTAAGACGGGATTATATTAATCTACTCCTTTTCCGACAAAATTGATGTTTTTATTCAAGTCGCCAATTGTGTTGATTTGAGTCTCAAATAGCCAATGTTCTTGTATTAAGATAATTTGATGTTGTTTCAATAGCTCGTCTATAATGTAGGCACTGGTTTTTAAGTTTTTGCAATTCAGGGACGCTATATGTATCTCTCCTTCTCCCTTAAAATTAGTTGGAATATGTGCTATATCAGATGCTGCTGGATGCATGTCTTACCTTTGAAAGGAGAGTTGGCATTCACCCTGTCAGTGTTATCTTTGATAGCTGGTCCATAGTTTTCTCGGTCTTGTACAATCGGTGTCCTATATGCTTTAGTTTGCCGTTGAGGTCGGCGAAATGGTTTTGCTACATTACTTGAACTTCTCTGTTTGTAGTATAGTGGAATACCTGTTGCTAACTCATGTGTAATTATATGTGGGGTTTTAACTTCTCGGATTGTCTGTGAGGTACATGTATCTTGAGAATTGTTGATCAGACTGTAGTCATGATTAGTCGTTGTTGTTTCAATGTTCCATTTGGGCATATTGTCTCTAGCCGTGCTCATTTTAATCGTTTCTTTATAGCAATCGGAACTAATTTGATTTGTTGTTTGACTAGTCTGTTCATTAAAATGTTGACTAACTCAAGTTGTTTATCGATTTGGTCGAAAACAATGATTGTAACTTGATCATGTACTGCCACTATCTTGTTGTTAAGTTGTTCTTTCATTCTAGAGTTAATATCCGAGTTGGTAGTTGTATTTACAGGTGAAGTTGATGGATTATTACTTGATTGTTCATGTTGTTCTATACTCCTCTGTAATGTTTTTACCATTAGTTCGAGTTCGGTGTTCTTAGCTTCAAGTTTATTGCAATACGTTTCCATTTCTATTCTACTTTTCCTTTGCTCAGTTAGAGATTTTTCTCTTATTTTGAGTGTTTCCACTAGTTTTTTTAATTTTGTTTCTTTATTTCGTAGTTCTCTTAATTTGGCTGATATGCATTCCTCATAATGACTTTTAGATATTGAACTTGGTAGTAAAATATTTTTATGTGATGTCTCGTGTTTATCGGCATCGATGCAATGGTTTTCATTCAGAATATTTTGACTTTGTGTTTGTATTGCGTCAGTACATCTATTGTTATTACTGCTGGTTTCTTTCAGAATAGTGTTCTGTTCATCTAATTCTGGTTGTGTGATTTCGCTCTCATTTTGGTTTTCCAATTCATCTATATATGATTTACACGAGTAGCATGTTTTGTGATCGTTGTTAGTTTCCATACACGTCAAATGGTATGTGTTGTTACATGATGTACATAAGTCATAATTTTCGTCGTCAATTGTTTTGTGACATAGATTAAAACGAGTTTCATCTTGTACTTCATCTGACCTTAGATTACATTCATCTAGAATAGCTACTGCATTAGCACAAATATTAGATTTTCCATTCTGACAGAGTTTACATATATAGTTTACTGTTGTTGTTGCTTCTATTGCTGTTATCTGTTCAGGATTAAGCTTTTCGCATTTGTAGTGTATCCAATGTTCGCCTACAGTTCAGTATGTGCTACGTGTTTTACAGTTCTTTCTGCATTTGCAACATGATATATCTTCAATTTCTTGTTGTTTTGTTGCTGGTGTCTTCCTGAGTTTATGCACGCTTGTAGTTGTTGTATTTGTTCCTATTATACGTTGCAATTCTTCGGCTAGTATGTTGTTCAGTTTATTCAGATTTTTCTGGTTGCCATTACATGTGGCTGCATGAATAATGTCATTAATTCCAGTAATATCTCTTTCCACAAATAGCGTCAGATTTTTGCCATTTACTTGGATTCTGCTACTAGTTAAATACAGATTGGTTGTATTTGCAGGTTGTTCTTGTTCATGTACTCGTATTGTAATCTGCACATTGTGGCGTTGTGTAGAGTCAGTGCTTTGTGTTATATAAGCCTTTCCAAGTGATTCTGGGAGGTTTTCATTATATATATTTGCGGCTATCTTAAATAGCTCAAATGTTGCTGCATCAGCAGTTATAACTAGTCCTCCTCTGGTGTATTCATACAGTACGTTTTGTTGATGTTTGGTAGCATCTAGTTGTTTCTTCAACGCTTTGTCTATATTGAGAGTGTACGTATTTGTAATCGAGCTAGATGTGCCACGCATGCTTCTAGTTTGATGTTTATTGTCATTTTTATATCTTGCAATAGATCCATTGGTTGCCATGGCTATTTCACGTTGCCAAGCTTTTGTCTGGTGATGTTTCAGGGATAGTGTATACAAAATAAAGGAGATGATCCAACCGACAAAAGTGCATTGTGGATGCCACCACAGTTGACTAATGCCAGTTTTCTCAACAGTCCTTTTTTATTTGTAATTCCAGTTTCTTTAACCAAACTTTTGCCAAATTTATACCTGGGTGGAGTCCGTCCTTGAGTAAGTTATAATTATATTGATATCGAGGTGTTTGCTTTGTCTTTGAGTTTGTCCAGTGCTGCCGGCTGAGATCAGTTGTTAATACAGGTGATATATTGTTTAATCCAGTATTTATTTCCCTGGAATTTTAGTTTAGTTCATTAATTTGCGATAGGAGTTCGTTGTTTAACTTCTTGAATTCAGAGTCTGTTTGACCTTTGTATTTGCTTTGCTCGTATATCGAGTACACGGGCGTTTCAAGAAATGTTATTCTACAGTGTGGGTAATGATTCACCATTTCAGTAATTTGATGATATGTGTCAACTATGTGATGAATAACGTCACCGTTTTCACAAGCCAGATATATAAAGGGTGGATTGTAGCTAGTAAGAACACATGTTGCTAGCCAGATGTAGAGATGAATGTTATCGTGTTGTCCTATTTGATGATCTATGCTTTGTAATGGCCAGTTATAACTCTCGTATGTTGTTCTACCACTCTTGCATTGCCATATGATTTGATTTTCTACCGGCGATTGTATATGTTCTCGTAGGTATCTTCCCTTACTGTCCGATGTAATAAGCAGTTTTCTAATGCTTGGTCTTCTAGGGGCTTGGTCTGCCTTTGAATTGATCTTCTCAAGATATTTTTTGTTAATTTGAAGTCAGTCATGTATAGTGCATATACTGTTAAAATGCTTCAATAGCATATTGTTTAAAATTATATACTTTGTTTATATATATCTTCAATAAAATCTAAAACACAGGTGTGCCCCTGGTTTTATGATAATTTAACGATTATCTCCCTTTGCGTGTAGAAGTTGTTTGTTTATCACTTCCTATATTTGCGTGGTTTTTAAATCTTTTATGATTTTTACTTGATTGAACCTTGGATAAATGATTTTAAGTGTCTTTTTCCACTACTACTGGTTTCTACATAACAAAAAAGAAAGATGTCTGTCACCAAGAATTTAAGCCGCCACCATTTGTATTTACATCCGTCAATGTTTACTTCCACTCGTTACACATATGCAAAAATTATGTATAAATGCTACGTATATATAAAAAAGTATTGGATACACAATAAATTGAGAGTATATACAAAAGCACAACATAATACTAACCAAATATCTTGCCACAACTATTGAGTATTTAGTAGATTTCATGTCAAAACAGGATAGAACATGATTGTTGTTTCTCTCTAATTATGAGTTGACCAAACACTTTAAACATTTTCGTATGAAACGAGTATTATGTACCCCCTTGACTTTGTTCTATTGTGACTTTTATGATGATTTAGAAAAAAACTTACGTTAGACCAAGGATTTATATTACTATATAAATCCTTGGTTAGACCAATTCATAAAGAGTGCAAATGGAATTTGGGACATTTTCTTTTCGACCTTGTGATTTTTCAATGTGATTATTATATCCTAATATCACCTATTGATGTGAACACCTAATTATCGAAACACTGTGATAATATCCGTCCTTGTGATCAATTGATTATGTAATATAACATATTATCGAAATACCTGTGCATAAGATAGTTGTAGAGCATGATACCGTGTCATAGTCCAATCCCGAGCAAGGAGAACCGCCATTTACTGGTGTTGGATTGTTACAAGATCTATATCGTGTCCTTGTTCCTCCAACACACGTCTTTGTACACGGATTCCAGCTTCCCCACGAACCCCAGTTTCCATTTACTATACAAAGGAAATAAACATTAGCGTGGTCAATAACTGCAAAAACTATTAATGGAGCAAAGTTACTTATGGTCTTTCTAATTAAAGCACAATGTTTATATTTGCAATAAAATACCAAAGATATCTGTTAAATATCGGTTTGACTTAGTTTGATTTATGGTATTCAACGCCACTTTCAACAATATTCTAGGTATTTCGTCACGATAAGTTTCATTGGTGGAGTACTCGGAGAAAGCGACCGACCTGTCGCTGGTCACTGACAAACTTTATCGCATAATGTTGTATCGAGTACACCTCACATTGAACGGGATTCGAACTCACAACATCAGTGGTGATAGGCACTGATTGCACAGGTAGTTGTATATCTAACTATCACACAATCACGATCACGACGGCCCCTTTTAAATATTGGTTGTCAATTTATTCCATCTAATATTGTAATATATCATTCTATATTATAATAATAAAAACGTAGATATCAAATTTAATACACACTAGGCGTTTCTGCAATAATCTCCATTATGTACGCTCAAAGTCAAAAGATTGGAAAACCAAATAAAAGAAATTAGTATGGAGTAAGAACACCATAAGGGCATAAAGAGGATAGACAAAACTCGGGCTATGGTCACATATGCCCGGGGGAGGAGAACAATAGTCTTAGTAATAATAACATTATTTAGTAACTGTAATATTTCAATTATAAGTATATCTAATAAACGATATCAGTGTCGTAACAATGGCTACTGGGTAGATGATACCTCTGCAGACTAATAGTCCACCTACAGATGTATCAACCTAGTGATAGTAACACTGACTACTGGGTAGATGATACCTCCGGAGACTAATAGCCCACCAACAGAGGTATCAACCTAATGATAGTAACACTGACTACTGGGTAGATGGTACCTCTGGAGACAAATAGTCTACCAGCAGAGGTATCAACCTAATGATAGTAACACTGACTACTGGGTATATGATACCTCCGGAGACTAATAGTCCACCAACAGAGGTATCAATGTGATAGTCTGTATTTTAATCATTTTATAAGTTTTTGTATTTCTAGTATTTTTCAGTATTGTCATTGGTAATAAGTTAAACAGAATTATTTAATTACTTTCTTTTATTGCAGGTTAATTACAAAGTGTAATTAAGTATTTTGATATTAATTTGATTAATTAATTTTACTATAAACCTGTTTGACAGACATGACATAATCACGGACTGGTTCTACTATGTTTAACTCTAATCATTTCTATCCATGGTTCGTTGAAGCGAACTCTTACTTGATCTTCATTTGTCACTTTTATTTTTGGCGGTAAATTCCTTTGTTTATTGTCTTTAATTTTATACGATACCATATTGCTTCTCATTTATCTCTGTGCAACATTGAAATTTAGAGCTGAAATTCAGAAGTTGAAAATCTAAATATTTGGAGAACTTATTTCTTTTCCAAGGTAAACTTGGCATCTGTCATCTGTTAACTTTTTTAAGAGAGAATTGATTTGAAATTAGTGATTTATTTTGATCTTTATTCATATTTACAATAATTAAAACAATTTTAAGTACAATTTTTTTACTGTTTCTAACTTTTACAAGAATCTTGTCAAATGAGCGTTGACATAGATAGAGTCTAGCGTAGCTGGAAACACAACTCTGGATAGAGAATGGATGATAGTCTGACACATTTGTGATAGTATTGTTGAGCACTTCTTTCTTTGTGCATAACTTGTAGTTGATGGTATGTAGGAAATAGTATAATTCAGAACATTCTTCCCCATTGGGTTTAATGAATGTTTTTGCGCTGTTATCATATGATAAGCCACACTCTTTGATAAAATGCAATAAGTATTTTTTCATCTTGTTTGTCTTTTCATTGTTGAGGTCTTCATTTAGATCGCCACCGATTATAATTGTATGTGTTCCTTGATACCTTTGGTAGATTTCATATAGTTGGTCTATAGAATTCATCGACTTAGTCATGGCTTCCTTTTGATGGTAGATAGACTGAAGCTACTAAGAATTTTGTATCATTATCACTATTGATTTCTTCAGACTGTATCCTTTCAGCGCCATCTGGTAATATTTTTATTAAATTATCAATGTTTTCCCTCCAAATAATTGTGACTCCTCCATATTCTCTCTGCATGCTTTTTTGTTCAGACGGGATTATACTTGTCTACTCCTTTTCCGACAAAACTGATGTTTTTATTCAAGTCGCCAATTGTGTTGATTTGAGTCTCAAATAGCCAATGTTCTTGTATTAAGATAATTTGATGTTGTTTCAATAGCTCGTCTATAATGTAGGCACTGGTTTTTAAGTTTTTGCAATTCAGGGACGCTATATGTATCTCTCCTTCTCCCTTAAAATTAGTTGGAATATGTGCTATCTCAGATGCTGCTGGATGCATGTCTTACATATGAAAGGAGAGTTGGCATTCACCCTGTCAGTGTTATCTTTGGTAGCTGGTCCATAGTTTTCTCGGTCTTGTACAATCGGTGTCCTTTATGCTTGAGTTTGCCGTTGAGGTCGGCGAAATGATTTTGCTACATTACTCGAGCTTCTCTGTTTGTAGTATAGTGGAATACCTATTGCTAACTCATGTGTAATTATATGTGGGGTTTTAACCTCTCGGATTGTCTGTGAGGTACATGTATCTTGAGAATTGTTGATCAGACTGTAGTCATGATTAGTCGTTGTTGTTTCAATGTTCCATTTGGGCATATTGTCTCTAGCCGTGCTCATTTTAATCGTTTCTTTATAGCAATCGGAACTAATTTGATTTATTGTTTGATTAGTCTGTTCATTGAAATGTTGACTAACTCAAATTGTTTATCGATTTGGTCGAAAACAATGATTGTAATTTGATCATGTACTGCCAATATCTTGTTGTTAAGTTGTTCTTTCATTCTAGAGTTAATATCCGAGTTGGTAGTTGTATTTACAGGTAAAATTGATGGATTATTACTTGACTGTTCATGTTGTTCTATACTACTCTGTAATGTTTTTACCATTAATTCGAGTTCGGTGTTCTTAGCTTCGAGTTTATTGCAATACGTTTCCATTTCTATTCTACTTTTCCTTTGCTCAGTTAGAGATTTTTCTCTTATTTTGAGTGTTTCCTCTATTTTTTTATATTTTGTTTCTTTATTTCGTTGTTCTCTTAATTTGGCTGATATGGATTCCTCATCATGACTTTTAGATATTGAACTTGGTAGTAAAATATTTGTATGTGATGTCTCGTGTTTATCGGCATCGATGCAATGGTTTTCATTCAGAATATTTTGACTTTGTGTTTGTATTGCGTCAGTATATCTATTGTTATTACTGCTGGTTTCTTTCAGAATAGTGTTCTGTTCATCTAATTCTGGTTGTGTGATTTCGCTCTCATTTTGGTTTTCCAATTCATCTATATATGATTTACACGAGTAGCATGTTTTGTGATCGTTGTTAGTTTCCATACACGTCAAATGGTATGTGTTGTTACATGATGTACATAAGTCATAATTTGTGTCGTCAATTGTTTTGTCACATAGATTAAAACGAGTTTCATCTTGTACTTCATCTGACCTTAGATTACATTCATCTAGAATAGCTACAGCATTAGCACAAATATTAGATTTTCCATTCTGACAGAGTTTACATATATAGTGTACTGTTGTTGTTGCTTCTATTGCTGTTATCTGTTCAGGATTAAGCTTTTTGCATTTGTAGTGTATCCAATGTTCGCCTACAGTTCAGTATGTGCTACGTGTTTTACAGTTCTTTCTGCATTTGCAACATGATATATCTTCAATTTCTTGTTGTTTTGTTGCTGGTGTCTTCCTGAATTTATGCACGCTTGTAGTTGTTGTATTTGTTCCTATTATACGTTGCAATTGTTCGGCTAGTATGTTGTTCAGTTTATTCAGATTTATCTGGTTGCCATTACATGTGGCTGCATGAATAATGTCATTAATTCCAGTAATATCTCTTTCCACAGATAGCGTCAGATTTTTGCCATTTACTTGGATTCTGCTACTAGTTAAATACAGATTGGTTGTATTTGCAGGTTGTTCTTGTTCATGTACTCGTATTGTAATCTGCACATTCTGGCGTTGTGTAGAGTCAGTGCTTTGTGTTATATAAACCTTTTCAAGTCATTCTGGGAGGTTTTCATAATATATATTTGCGGCTATCTTTAATAGCTCAAATATCGCTGCATCAGCAGTTATAACTAGTCCTCCTCTGGTGTATTCATACAGTACGTTTTGTTGACGCTTGGTAGCATCTAGTTTTTTCTTCAACGCTTTGTCTATTTTGAGAGTGTACGTATTTGTAATCGAGCTAGATGTGCCACGCATGCTTCTAGTTTGATGTTTATTGTCATTTTTATATCTTGCAATATATCCATTGGTTGCCATTGCTATTTCACGTTGCCAAGTTTTTGTCTGGTAATGTTTCAGAGATAGTGTATACAAAATAAAGGAGATGATCTAACCGACAAAAGTGCATTGTGGATGCCACCACAGTTGACTAATGCCAGTTTTCTCAACAGTCCTTTTTTATTTGTAATTCCAGTTTCTTTAACCAAACTTTTGCCACATTTATACCTGGGTGGAGTCCGTCCTTGAGTATGTTATAATTATATTGATCTCGAGGTGTTTGTTTTGTCTTTGAGTTTTTCCAGTGCTGCCGGCTGAGAACAGTTGAGAATACAGGTGATATATTGTTTAATCCAGTATTTATTTCCCTGGAATTTTGATTTAGTTCATTAATTTGCGATAGGAGTTCGTTGTCTAACTTCTTGAATTCAGAGTCTGTTTGACCTTTGTATTTGTTATGCTCGTATGTCGAGTACACAGGCGTTTCAAGAAATGTTACTCTACAGTGTGGGTAATGATTCACCATTTCAGTAATTTGATGATATGTGTCAACTATATGATGAATAGCGTCACCGTTTTCACAAGCCAGATATATAAATGGTGGATTGTAGCTAGTAAGATCACATGTTGCTAGCCAGATGTAGAAATGCATGTTATCGTGTTGTCCTACTTATTTGATGATCTATGTTTTGTAATAGCCAGTTATAACTCTCGTATGTTGTCTACCACTCTTGCATTGCCATATGATTTAATTTCCTACCGGCGATTGTATATGTTCTCGTAGGTATCTTCCTTTACTGTCCGATATAATAAGCAGTTTTCTAATGCGTGGTCATGTATGGGCTTGGTCTGCCTTTGAATTGATCTTCTCAAGGTATTATATTAATTTGGAGTCGGTCATGTATAGTGCATATACTGTTAAAATGCTTCAATAGAATATTGTTTAAAATTATATACTTTGTTTATATATATCTTCAATAAAATCTAAAACACAGGTGTGCCCCTGGTTTTATGATAATTTAACGATTATCTCCCTTTGCGTGTAGACGTTGTTTGTTTATCACTTCCCTATATTTGCGTGGTTTTTAAATCTTTTATGATTTTTACTTGATTGAACCTTGGATAGATGATTTTAAGTGTCTTTTTCCACTACTACTTGTTTCTACACATCAAATAAGAAAGATGTCTGTCACCAAGAATTTAGGCCGCCTCCATTTGTATTTACATTCGTCAATGTTTACTTCCACTCGTTACACATATGCAGAAATTATGTATAAATGCTACGTATATATAAAAAAGTATCGGATACACAATAAATTGAGAGTATATACAAACGCACAACATAATACTAACCAAATATCTGGTCAAAACTATTGAGTATTTAGTAGATTTCATGTCAAAACAGGCTATAACATGATTGTTGTTTCTCTCGAATTATGATTTGACCAAACACTTTAAACATTTTCTTATGAAATGAGGATTATGTACCCCCTTGACTTTGTTCTATTCTGACTTTTATGATGATTTAGAAAAAAACATACGTTAGACCAAGGATTTATATTACTATATAAATCCTTGGTTAGACCAATTCATAAAGAGTGCAATTGGTATTTGGGACATTTTCTTTTCGACCTTGTGATTTTTCAATGTGATTATTATATCTTAATATCACCTATTGATGTGAACACCTAATTTTCGAAAAACACTCATAATATGCGTCCTTGTGATCAATTAATTATGTAATATAACATATTATCGAAATACCTGTGCATAAGATAGTTTTAGAGCATGATACCGTTTCATAGTCCAATCCTGGGCAAGGAGAACCGCCATTATCTGGTCTTGGATTGTTACAAGATCTATATCGTGTCATTGTTCCTCCAACACACGTCTGTGTACACCGAGTCCAGCTTCCCCATGAACCCCAGTTTCCATTTACTATTAAAAGGAAATGAACATTAGCGTGGTCAATAACTGCAAAAACTATTAATGGAGCAAAGTTACTTATGGTCTTTCTAGTTAAATAAAGGTAATAACAAAATTACCGAACTCCGAACAATCTTACAAAGGGAAAGTCAAAACTCATAATTATATAAACAGACAAAATCAGTCAACAACCGGAAAACTGTGAAAACCGTAATGACCCTTACTTGGTACAGGCATTTCTAAAGAAATGGTGGGTTGAATCAGATTTTAAGGCGCCAAACCTCCCGCTCTCATTACGGTTCAAAGGTTCCGGCTGTCACTGTAACAGTATTTAAATACAGGAACAAAATAGGTAAAATAAAGCACAATGTTTATATTTGCAATAAAATACCAAAGATATCTGTTAAATATCGGTTTGGCTTAGTTTTCACTTTCAACAATATTTGAGGCATTTCGTCACGGTAAGTTTTATTGGTGGAGTACTCGGAGAAAGCGACCGACCTGTTGCTGGTCACTGACAAACTTTATCGCATAATGTTGTATCGAGTACACCTCACAATGAAAGGGATTCGAACTCACAACGTCAGTGGTGATAAGCACTGTTTGCTCAGATAGTTGTATATCTAACTATCACATAATCACGATCACGACGGCCCCTGTTAAATATCGGTTGTCAATTTATTCCATATAATATTGTAATATATCATCCTACATTATAATAATAAAAACCTAGATATCAAATTTAATACACACTAAGCGTGTGTGCAATAATCTCCATTATGCATCTCAAAGTCAAAAGATTGGAAAACCAAATAAAAAATATTCTTATGGAATAAGAACACCATAAGAGCATAAAGAGGATTGCCAAAACTTGGGCTATGGTCACATATGCCCGGGGGAGGAGAACAATAGTCTTAGTAATAATTACATTATTCAGTAACTGTAAAATTTCAATTATAAGTATATATAATAAACGATATCAGTGTCGTAACAATGGCTACTGGGTAGATGATACCTCTGGAGACTAATAGTCCACCTACATTTTATAAGTTAATGTATATCTAGTATTTTTCAGTATTGTCATTGGTAATAATTAAACAGAATTATTTAATTACTTTCTTTTATTGCAGGTTAATTACAAAGTGTAATTAAGTATTTTGATATTATTTTGATTAATTGATTTTACTATAGATCTGTTTGACGGACATGGCATAATCACGGATTGGTTCTACTATTTTTAACTCTAATCATTTCTATCCATGGTTCGTTGAAGCGAACTCTTACTTGATCTTCAATGGCCACTTTTATTTTTGGCGGTAAATTTCCTTTGTTTATTGTCTTTAATTTTATGCGACACCATATTGCTTTTGATTTATCTCTGTGTAACATTGAAATTTAGAGCTGAGATTCAGAAGTTGAAAATCTAAATATGTTGAGAACTTATTTCTTTTCCAAGGTAATATTGAATTGATTTCACCACCGATATACCTATGGAGATCTAATCAAGAAATCTTTTACACCACATGTGAGGGATATTATATATGATATATGAAATATTGTGTCTAAGCAAATAAAAGTAGAAAAACTCCTCAGTAATTGGTTATTATTATTTGGAGGAAATGTAATAATACTACATCAACCTTGTGATAGTAATACAAACGTAGATATCAAGTTTAGTGTACATGACCTTTATAGAGTACGCTCATTATTTAGACAATGTAATATGCTTAAATTAAAACTAATAAAATGTTACAAATATCTGTTAAATATCTGTTTTCAATGTATTCCATATAATATAATAACATAGCATGGAACATTGTAATAAGTTCTGTTTTTCATAACCACTATGCTCGTGGATGGACATGATGATTAGTTGGTGCTAGGTAAATTTTAGGTATCATGAATGATTTTAAAATCTACAAAGCATACATATACAATTATACAAATATAGCATCGTGGTTAGTAAGTAATAGACTATCGATATTACCTGTTTTTATGGTGAATTTATTCGTATGAGGCAGACTGTACACAGTGGCTTCTCAAGAAAAACGAAAAGAAGCTAGCCCGATCATTTAATTTCACGTTCCGCTATATAGATTATGTCCTTTCACTAAATAATTCTAGGTTTGGTGATTTCGTTGATCGCATCTATCCCATTGAGCTTGAAATAAGGGATACCACATATACAGATAGGTCTGCTTCATGCATTGACCTACACCTCGAAATTGACACTGAGGGGAGATTAATAACGAAACATTACGACAAAAGAGATGATTTAAATTTTCCCATTCTGAACTTTCCATTTATATGTAGCAACATTCGAGCAGCATCTGCATATGAAGTATATATCTCTCAGTTGATGCGATATTCCAGAGCTTGTGATTCCTATCAGGATAGAGGGTTACTGCTAACAAGGAAGCTACTGAACCAAAGGTTCCTCTTAGTTAATTAAAGTTCTACTTAAGAAGGGTATGTCCATAGAAGATGATATTATTGCCAATATTATATAATCACAAAAAAACGCTTATACCTATCTTTTACAAAGAAAACGTTGTGTATGTTATTCATATTATATACTAGTACTTGAGTATAACTTTTCAAAACCTTATCCTGTGCAATCAATGCCTATCACCACTTAAGTAGTGAGTTCGAACTCCGTTCATGGCGAGGTGTTCTCAAAACAACATTATGTGATAAATTTGTCAGTGACTTGGGGTCGATTGTTTTCTTCGGGCATTACGGTTTCCTCCATCAATAAAACTGGCCGGGACTATGTAACTCAAATATTGTTGAAAGTGGCGTTAAACACCATACAGACTATTGAAGCTGCAGTTGAAAACAAAATGGGACGATTTCCTAATGTATATGCATGTATATATGCTGAGCAAGAAAAACTTAGCAACAAATATTTTTAATTTTATATTTTCAAAAATAATTTAGATTTCATTGCAAAAAAATAAATATATTGTTCTAACAAACAATACGAACAATAAAGAGGAACATGAACGTACAAAATATCGTAATTCACAAACTTCCTGATTTGCAATACGTGACACATAATGAATTCACACATAAATCCACAATGTCAGTATCTTGTCCAGGCCCCGTTGGCAGTAATGGTAGCTCTACATCTTTTTTGCATGCCTCTGATGATTTGTTGAAACTTGTACTGTTGAATAGCGTTCCATTCAATGATGAGCGCATTTACCAATTCCTGCAAGGAGTTGAATGGATGATGATTCTCTCGAACTTGTCTGTTTAGCATGTCCAAGCATGTTCAATAGGAGCCAGATCAGGAGAACGACTCGGCCATGGTAATGTATTAACATTGTTGGCATGCAAAAAGTGCATGGAGTGATCAAGCATTGTCCTGCTGAAAGACAAAACGATTGTCTCTGTATGTGTGCATGAACGACATCACGACAGGGCGTAAATGTCATCGCAGTAGCGCTGTGCATTCAGTGTTTGTCCTATCAGAATCAAGTTGGTCTTTCTTGTGTAATGTACTCCTGCCCATAACAGTAACTAAATGCCACTGGCATAACACAAGCCGCCGCAAAGTGTTCACCAGGCAGTCTCTAGACACGAATGCGACCATCTGCAAACTTTAGTGTGAATCGAGATTCATCCGAAAAAAGTAATGTCCTCCAGTTTCGGTGCTATTGCTGATTTGTCCATGCGTGTCGCTGTATTTTTTGATGGACAGTTAACTCCATACTTTTATGTGGTCTTCTTGATTTCAAACGACAAGCTTTAAGTTTATTGCGGACTGTTTGCGCGGATATACGGACTCCAGTTGCTCTCCGTACTCTGTCGACAATCCTTGTTGCTGGTAAGAAGCGGTCACGACCTGCTGTGATCCTGAAGTAACGTTCTTCTCTAGGAGTAAGAAGTTTTGGCCTACCGCATCTTGGCATATCTTTAACTGTGCCAGTGGTCCTGAAACGTTGTGCTAACCTCCATATGGTTGTACGGTGAACACCAAATGACACAGCAACATTATTTACGGTCATTCCGCCTGCCAACATACCGATGGCAATCATTCTAGGGAAGTCCTCTACGGCGTCCCCTAAAACTTTTGGATACGATACAAGAAAAATATACCTGTTTTAAATGTCTTTTGTATTGATTAGCAACATGATGTCTATAATATTAATAGACGCAAAATGTGAAAAATATTAATTAATATGCGGGAAAAAAAATTGTTGCTAACCTTTTTTTACTCAGTATATTATATGTACTCTTTGACATTTATCCTGGTAATATTTTCAATATGCATACTGCATGTTATTAACAATCGGTGTATATCTTTACATAGTTTTAATTTGCAGATTGCTGATCCTTTGTTGTGGGGAAAACATTTGATGACGTTTTACTCTTGTTGTATATTGCATGAACTTTTATAAACAAGAAATGTCCACTATCACTGAATCATTTGTAAAAAAATATATTTAAACTTGTAGGATTTTCAATATTTATCCTCTATGTTATTCTAACAGATTTAGGATGAAAAAACATACTTAGGTTGATTGATTTGATTGATTGATTGATTGTATTTAGTGCCAATTTTAAGCAATATTTCAGCTATATCAAGCCGGAGTACCCGGATAAAACCATCGACCATGGGCAATCAACTGGTAAGCTTTATCACTTGCGGCTGCAAGTCGAGTGCACCTTTTTTGTAACTTACAAAGGCTTGCGCGAAACCACGCCGTATTGGTGATAGACTTGTATGAGTTGTTAGGTAATCCAACTACCTAGCTTAAAGAGCCACCCGGATCCTCATGCTCTAGAGGGAAAACATCTAATATTTAACTAATCTTACATATTTTATATGCTTCTTTTAAAAAACTAAAATTGATGAAGTATGAAAGCTTAAATGAGAGAAAGTATATCGTTTGATTCACTTTATATATTACACGCATCGATTTGAACAAAAAAAATAAACTTAATGTTTTTCTCTCCTAATAAAGTGTTTTTTTGCTGAAAAAAATAATTGCACATGAACATTTTCTTTACCTTCTCCTTTATGTGATCTAAGATAAGGCAGATACACTTGCATCTTTGTGTGTGTGTTGTTTTATTTTTTACAAATTGAATATATTTAATTTCTTGTTATTGTAATTACTGCGATCCACCCTAGTGTTTTACCTAGAAATGTCAAAAAATTCATAAATTTTCAAGCAAGTTTTACATGCAAACAACATAAGAAATCAATATGTCTCATCTCCATGGAAAATACTATGCATAAAGAATAATCTTAAAACAACAGTTGTCTAATGTATATTTTTTCTTAGACAACTTTAATTTTAAAATCATAAATTTTCCAAATATGTGCAGCAATATATCAGCTTCTCCTGCATATGGTGTTTTCATCTCGCAATTGATTCGCTATGCAAGGGCCAGTAGCAATTATTCTGATTTCCTGAAACGTCATCTTCATCTGAGAAACAGGCTACTGGACCAGGGCTATGCAAAGATTCGCCTTATTCGATCTCTTAGAAAGTTTATATTCTGATACCAAGATCTTGTCGAAATATATTCCGTCTCTCCAGAGACGATGATCAACGATGCATTTTCACATAGTGAAAATGTATAAAGATAAGGAGGTCAACAAAAATGTTCAAAATATTTGTTTATCAATCTGTGACGTAAAATTGTTTTTGACATTTGCTTCACTGGGTTTGGTACTGCTTTGACAACTATTTTACCTATTTTGTTCTAGTATTGTTATAAATACTGTTATAGTGACTGCCGGAACCTTTGAGTCGTAATGAAAGCGGGAGGTTTGGCGCTTTAAAATCTGATTTAAACCACCATTTCTTTAGAAATGTCTGTACCAAGTCAGGGTCATTACGGTTGTTGACTGATTTTGTCTGTTTATATACTTATGAGTTTTGACTTTTCCTTTGTAAGATTGTTCGGAGTTCGGTAATTTTGTTATTGTCCTTATTTATGAAGCTAACGAAAATGTTGTGCCCGATGCCTTATTCATGTTATTGTCTCAGCCCAACACCGTCAATAAATTATGCACGGACCCTTTATCCTATAAATAATAAATGATGTAAATACTGTGATAATATGTGTTTTCGCATAACCTGGTTCGGTGATGAATTCATTATATAGATATGGTGATAATACGTGTCTCTGTGATATCTAAATTTTGTAAATACTGCGATATTATGAGCCTGTTTAATACCTGACCTGTGATTAAATAATAATGTAAATATTGTGAACATATCGTTATGCATCTTTTTAGTAAGGACTTGTCATCACTGGTTTGTTATTGATAATCTACTTAGGATACCAATTTATAGTCTTTGGCTTGACCCGATCGGGGCTCGAATCCGTGATCTAACTTCAATACAGTCGAGACTATAACACCATGGATGCGGCTAAATGAACAGAAATCGTATTAGTGGTCAGTATGATGAGGGATAATAAAGGTTATTACTGACCAGTAGAAAAAAGTATTGCTGATTAAGTTTTGAGGAAACAATATACATTTTTAAATCGTTGTTCCATCACGTGGAAATACAAACATGATGTCGGGTATTTAACTTTAGATACATACAGTAGAATGTATCCCATCTTATAATTTGGTATCTCGGGTTGTGACACTCAATAATATGTTTTACATGTAAACGAGGTGCTTGACGAACAGTAATATTTGATCAGTCAAAAGTCGGAAACAAACATTCACAATATAACATCATTTTGTATTTGTATTGTTTCCGAATTACTCATTAATTCGTATTTAATTTGATTTCTTTCTCTTGTCTACTGTACATACCTCTGACACTAACATCTACCTGTTCTAGATTGGTATAATTCCCACAACGATATCTACCGCCGTCATTTATTTGAACATTATAGATAGTCATAGATCCACTATTTACATTCCCATATTTAGCTCCTGCTTGGATTTGGCTAGACCAACCCGGATCAGTTCTCTTTTGCCAATAGTATCTCGGTCCTGGTAATGTGCATGTTAAGGTAGTATTACTCCCCCATATAGCTATCGCTGAAATTAAAGCAACAATAAATAAGTGCAAACTTTAATAGAGAACACGCGTAAGTTGTTATAATTCTTGTTTCTATAAGGTTCTTTAGTGGCTATGTTAGCATTAAGGACATTTATGTTCAATAAGTTCGTTCAGGGGTCATGTTAGTATTAAAGAACTTTATGGTAAAAAAGTCCTTTGGTAGTCATGCTAGTATCAAGAACATTCAAGGTGAATAAGGTCATCTAGTGGTCATGCTTGTATTAAGGACAGTCAGGTTCAATAAGATTATTTAGTGGTCATGTTAGTATTTAGAACACTCATGATCAATACTGTCATTTAGTGGTCATGTTAGTATCAAGGACAGTCATGGTAAATAAGGTCCTTCAGTGGTGGTCATCTTAGTATCAAGGAGAGTCATCGGCAATAATATTATTTAGTGGTCATGTTAGTATTTAGAACACTCATGATCAATAAGGTCCTTTAGTGGTCATATTTGTATTAAAGACAAGCAGGGCCAATTAGGCCATTAAGGAGGTCATGTTAGTATCAAGACCAGTTATAACATCATTCGTATTAAGGATAGTCATGGTCAATAAGGTCCTTTATATGTCCTATTTGTATTAAGGACAGTCATGGTAAATAAGATCATTCAGTGATGGTCATGTTAGTATCAAGGAGAGTCATCAGCATTAAGATTATTTATTGGTCATGTTAGTATTTTAAACACTCGTGATCAATAACATCCTTTAGCGGTCATATTTGTATTAAAGACAAGCAGGGCCAAATAGGTCATTTAGAGGTCATGTTAGTATCAAGACCAGTTACCAAGTCATTCGTATTAAGGATAGTCATGGCCATTAAGGTCTTTTATATGTCGTATTTGCATTAAGGACAGTCATGGTCAATCAGGTCTTTCATATATCCTACTTGTATTAAGGACAATCATGGTCAATAAGATCTTGTATATGTCCTACTTGTATTAAGGACAGTCATGGTCAATAAGGTATTTTATATGTCCTATTTGTATTAATGGAAAGTTAGTATTTAGAACACTCATGATCAATACTGTCATTTAGTGGTCATGTTAGTATCAATGACAGTCATGGTAAATACGATTCTTCAGTGATGGTCATGTTAGTATCAAGGAGAGTCATCAGCAATAAGATTATTTATTGGTTATATTAGTATTTAGAACACTCATGATCAATAAGGTCCTTTAGCGGTCATATTTTTATTAAAGACAAGCAGGGCCAATTAGGTCATTTAGAGGTCATGTTAATATCAAGACCAGTTATAAAGTCATTCGTATTAAGGACAGTCATGGTCAATAATGTTCTTTATATGTTCTATTTATATTAAGGACAGTCATGGTCAATAAGGTGTTTCATATGTCCTACTTGTAATAAGGACAGTCATGGTCAATAAGGTCATTTATATGTTCTATTTGTATTAAGGACAGTCATGGTAAATAAGGTCCTTTATATGTTCTACTTGTAATAAGGACTGTCATGGTCAATAAGGTCCTTTATATGTTCTACTTGTATTAAGGACAGTCATGGTAAATAAGGTCATACAGTGGTGGTCATGTTAGTATCAAGGAGAGTCATCGGCAATAAGCTTATTTAGTGGTCATGTTAGTATTTAGAACACTCATGATCGATGCTGTCATTTAGTGGTCATGTTAGTATAAAGGACAGTCATGGTAAATATGGTCCTATAGTGGTGGTCATGTTAGTATCAAGGAGAGTCATCGGCAATAAGCTTATTTAGTGGTCATGTTAGTATTTAGAACACTCATGATCGATGCTGTCATTTAGTGGTCATGTTAGTATAAAGGACAGTCATGGTAAATATGGTCCTATAGTGGTGGTCATGTTAGTATCAAGGAGAGTCATCGGCAATAAGCTTATTTAGTGGTCATGTTAGTATTTAGAACACTCATGATCAATAAGGTCCTTTAGCAGTCATATTTGTATTAAAGACAAGCAGGGCCAATTAGGTCATTTAGAGGTCATGTTAGAATCAAAACCCGTTATAAAATTATTCGTATTAAGGATAGCCATGGCCAATAAGGTCTTTTTTATATCCTACTTGTATTAAGGACAATCATGGTCAATTAGATCTTTTATAGGTCGTACTTGTATTCAGGAAAGTCATGGTGTGTAAGGTCTTTTATATGTCCTATTTGTATTAAGGAAAGTCATAGTCAATAACGTCGTTTATATGTCCTACTTATATTAAGGACAGTCATAGTCAATAAGTTCTTTTTTATGTCCTACTTGTATTAAAGATAGTCATGGGCAATAAGGTACTTGACATGTCCTATTTGTATTAAGGAAATTCATGGTCAATAAGGTCCTGTTTATGTCCTATTTGTATTAAGGACAGTCATGGTCAATAAGGTATTTTATATGTCCTACTTGTATTAAGGACAATCATGTTCAATCAGGTCTTTTATATGTCCTATTTGTATTAAGGACAGTCATGGTCAATAAGGTCTTTTATATGTCCTATTTGTATTAAGGACAGTCATGGTCAATAAGGTCTTTTATATGTCCTACTTGTATTAAGGAAAGTCATGGCCAATAAGGTCTTTTATATGTCCTACTTGTATTAAGGACAGTCATGGTCAATAAGGTCTTTTATATGTCCTACTTGTATTAAGGACAGTCATGGTCAATAAGGTCTTTTATATTTCCTACTTGTATTAAGGACAGTCATGGTCAATAAGGTCTTTTATATGTCCTACTTGTATTAAGGACAGTCATGGTCAATAAGGTCTTTTATATTTCCTACTTGTATTAAGGACAGTCATGGTCAATAAGGTCTTTTATATGTCCTATTTGTATTAAGGACAGTCATGGTCAATGCTGTCATTTAGTGGTCATGTTAATATCAAGGAAAGTATTCCTTGATGAGGTCCTTAAGTGGTAATTTTACTATGACGCCTACCTGTAATGTACGTCATACGTACATTGTACACCTCGCAAAACTGCATTCAGATGATATATTTGACTAAACACCACATATTTCTGATATTATATACAAACTGCATAACAATAGTAATTCATATCATCAAAGTTGTGTTGCGCTTTACATAAATATTATTAAGTGTGTTTGACTTATAAACAGACTCACAGAGTTCCCAGCATTTACACTGAACAGTCGTTAGAAAAATATACGATGCTAAATTTACTAAGCAATCAGTTAAATGTTTCGTCTTTTGAATTGCTATGCTCAATGAAAACAAAGCTACATGTATAATTTCGTAACGTAACAAAAAATGGAAAACATTACGGTGGATAGCAGAACACTGTATTGTATGTGTAGAACATTGTGTATGGAGGATAGCAGAACACTGTATTGTATGTGTAGAACATTGTGTATGGAGGATAGCAGCAAACTGTATTGTATATGTAGAACATAGTGAATGGAGGATATCAGAACACTGTATTGTATGTGTAGAACATAGTGTATGGAGGATATCAGAACACGGTATTGTATGTGTAGAACATTGTGTATGGAGGATAGCAGAACACTGTATTGTATGTGTAGAACATAGTATATGGAGGATATCAGAACACTGTTTTGTATGTGTAGAACATAGTGTATGGATGATAGCAGAACACTGTATTGTATGTGTAGAACATTGTGTATGGAGGATATCAGAACACTGCATTGTATGTGTAGAACATTGTGTATGGAGGATATCAGAACACTGTATTGTATGTGTAGAACATAGTGTATGGAGGATAGCAGAACAATGTATTGTATGTGTAGAACATTGTTTATGGAGGATAACAGAACACTGTATTGTATGTGTAGAACATTGTTTATGGAGGATTACAGAACACTGTATTGTATGTGTAGAACATTGTGTATGGAGGATATCAGAACACTGTATTGTATGTTAGAACATAGTGTATGGAGGATAGCAGAACACTGTATTGTATGTGTAGAACATTGTGTATGGAGGATATCAGAACACTGTATTGTATGTGTAGAACATAGTGTATGGAGGATAGCAGAACACTGTATTGTATGTATAGAACATAGTGAATGGAGGATATCAGAAGACTGTATTGTATGTGTAGAACATTGTGTATGGATAATAGCAGAACACTGTATTGTATGTGTAGAACATAATGTATGAAGAATATCAGAACACTGTATTGTACGTGTAGAACATAGTGTATGGAGGGTAGCAGAACACTGTACTGTATGTGTAGAACATTGTGTATGGAGGACATCAGAACACTGTATTGTATGTGTAGAACATTGTGTATGGAGGATATCAGAACACTGTATTGTATGTGTAGAACATTGTGTATGGAGGATATCAGAACACTGTATTGTATGTGTAGAGCATAGTGTATGGAGGATATCAGAACACTGTATTGTATGCTTAGAACATTGTGTATGGAGGATATCAGAAGACTGTATTGTATGTGTAGAGCATAGTGTATGGATGATAGCAGAACACTGTATTGTATGCGTAGAACATTGTGTATGGAGGATATCAGAAGACTGTATTGTATGTGTAGAGCATAGTGTATGGATGATAGCAGAACACTGTATTGTATGCGTAGAACATTGTTTATGGAGGATAACAGAACACTGTATTGTATGTATAGAACATTGTGTATGGAGGATAACAGAACACTGTATTGTATGTATAGAACATTGTGTATGGAGGATATCAGAACACTGTATTGTATGTGTAGAGCATAGTGTATGGAGGATATCAGAACACTCTATTGTATGCGTAGAACATTGTGTATGGAGGATATCAGAAGACTGTATTGTATGTGTAGAGCATAGTGTATGGATGATAGCAGAACACTGTATTGTATGCGTAGAACATTGTTTATGGAGGATAACAGAACACTGTATTGTATGTATAGAACATTGTGTATGGAGGATAACAGAACACTGTATTGTATGTATAGAACATTGTGTATGGAGGATATCAGAACACTGTATTGTATGTATAGAACATAGTGAATGGAGGATATCAGAAGACTGTATTGTATGTGTAGAACATTGTGTATGGATAATAGCAGAACACTGTATTGTATGTGTAGAGCATAGTGTATGGATGATAGCAGAACACTGTATTGTATGTATAGAACATAGTGAATGGAGGATATCAGAAGACTGTATTGTATGTGTAGAACATTGTGTATGGATAATAGCAGAACACTGTATTGTATGTGTAGAACATTGTGTATGGATAATAGCAGAACACTGTATTGTATGTGTAGAACATAATGTATGAAGAATATCAGAACACTGTATTGTACGTGTAGAACATAGTGTATGGAGGGTAGCAGAACACTGTACTGTATGTGTAGAACATTGTGTATGGAGGACATCAGAACACTGTATTGTATGTGTAGAACATTGTGTATGGAGGATATCAGAACACTGTATTGTATGTGTAGAACATTGTGTATGGAGGATATCAGAACACTGTATTGTATGTGTAGAGCATAGTGTATGGAGGATAACAGAACACTGTATTGTATGTGTAGAACATTGTTTATGGAGGATAACAGAACACTGTATTGTATGTATAGAACATTGTGTATGGAGGATAACAGAACACTGTATTGTATGTATAGAACATTGTTTATGGAGGATAACAGAACACTGTATTGTATGTATAGAACATTGTTTATGGAGGATAACAGAACACTGTATTGTATGTATAGAACATTGTGTATGGAGGATAACAGAACACTGTATTGTATGTATAGAACATTGTTTATGGAGGATAACAGAACACTGTATTGTATGTATAGAACATTGTTTATGGAGGATAACAGAACACTGTATTGTATGTATAGAACATTGTTTATGGAGGATAACAGAACACTGTATTGTATGTATAGAACATTGTGTATGGAGGATATCAGAACACTGTATTGTATGCGTAGAACATTGTGTATGGAGGATAACAGAACACTGTATTGTATGTGTAGAGCATAGTGTATGGAGGATAACAGAACACTGTATTGTATGTATAGAACATTGTGTATGGAGGATAACAGAAGACTGTATTGTATGTGTAGAGCATAGTGTATGGATGATAGCAGAACACTGTATTGTATGTGTAGAACATTGTTTATGGAGGATAACAGAACACTGTATTGTATGTATAGAACATTGTGTATGGAGGATAACAGAACACTGTATTGTATGTATAGAACATTGTTTATGGAGGATAACAGAACACTGTATTGTATGTATAGAACATTGTGTATGGAGGATAACAGAACACTGTATTGTATGTATAGAACATAGTGTATGGAGGATAACAGAACACTGTATTGTATGTGTAGAACATTGTTTATGGAGGATAACAGAACACTGTATTGTATGTATAGAACATTGTGTATGGAGGATAACAGAACACTGTATTGTATGTATAGAACATTGTTTATGGAGGATAGCAGAACACTGTATTGTATGTATAGAACATTGTTTATGGAGGATAGCAGAACACTGTATTGTATGTATAGAACATTGTTTATGGAGGATAACAGAACACTGTATTGTATGTATAGAACATTGTTTATGGAGGATAACAGAACACTGTATTGTATGTATAGAACATTGTTTATGGAGGATAACAGAACACTGTATTGTATGTATAGAACATTGTGTATGGAGGATATCAGAACACTCTATTGTATGTATAGAACATTGTGTATGGAGGATATCAGAACACTGTATTGTATGTATAGAACATTGTGTATGGATGATAGCAGAACACTGTATTGTATGCGTAGAACATTGTGTTAAATTGCACATTACGCTGAGATCGGAAACCAACATACACAATATAACAGTCTATATCTCATTCTTTCTGAAATTTTTGCCGAGCTTCATCTTAATGGATATGCATGTATTGCTCTCGTTTGACTGCACTTTTATAGTTTACTTTGCGTACCTCTAAAGACAATATTCATTGGTAATAGTTGATTACCAGTTCTACATTCATAAGAACCACCGTCATGTGGATCAACATCATAGATAGCCAGATATCTAGTATTCACATTCCCGTATTTAGCACCTTGTTTAGGTATAGACCAACCAGAATTATTCGATTTTAACCATGTGAAATATGAGCCTTGTAGTGGACATGTTAATGTAGTTGTACCTCCTTCTATTGCTATCACTGAAATTAGATTAAAAAGTGATTCACAAACTCTACATAGAAAACATTCTTATACATATTATAACCCAGATGTTGCTGTCTTCGGTCATTAAAACACTATTTCTATTTCTGGTCTTAGAATAGACATATTAGATTATTGTCTTTTGTATCTTCGATATAGAGAATACTAAAAATGATATTATCTTTCAAATAGTTTTTTTTTCAGAAGATATCAGCACCTTGTCATTCGGTACAGATGACGCAATATCGTATTGGGAATTATATTATTGTTCGAAGATGATCATTGTTTCACTATTAAATCGCACGATGGCCTTGTGTACCTTTTTTATGTTTGAGGTCATCAACTATCTTTATATAAAACATGCATGTAGCATGTACGGTAACTTCTGTGTCACGACGATTAAATATACTTTCTATGAAGTTCAAGACTGGATCGTTCTGTATGACATCCTGCTCACCAAGTTATATGTAAGGGTTAACACTTTACTCGTATGACGCAACACTGACATCATCGCATCTTTTTCACTTAGAAGGAAGTGTTGAGCCCATAAACTATATAATACATAGCTAGTGAACCCATACAACTATAAAACATACAGTGAAGTATAATTTGTTTTCCATTTTATTTGGAATGTTGCAATTAAGCATAGCAATATTGCAGATATCCATTTCCGAACTTTATGCTTTTCATGTAAAATACTGTTGAACTGCAAATTACCCCGAGATAAACAGAAACAGCGTATACTCTGAGTCACCCTTTCTAAATGCTATGTAATTCATAGTTTCTGTAAATATCCGTTTGTTAACAATAGCCAACTTTTTAATTGCATCCGATTACAGGACATTTCTAAGACAAACGTATTAAAAACGTTTTGTTAATGGTTTCGCTGAGACGGAGCGACATGGTAAATACAGTCTGTGTACGAACATTCACTTTGTCATTTGTTCTACATCTACATCTACATTCTACGACAATCCATCAATGTTCTGTTTACTTCTTGCGGTTTACTTCTTAATGCCTATTGTTTTAGCTGGACTTCCCTTGTCTTATCTACTTTACTTACCTATAACAGTAACTTCTATAATATCATACATTTGTTGTGAACGAACTCTGCAAAGATAACTACCGTCGTCACCTGGATCAACATTATATATAAGCAGAGATACAGTATTCACATTCCCGTATTTCGCTATTGGCTGAAGCTTAGACCAAACATTATTCACCAACTTTTGCCATTGGAAAGACGACCCTTGTGATGGACATGTTAATGTAGCAGTACTTCCTGATGTGGCTTCCACTGAAATAAGTTCAAAATTATTAAGCAGTAAATTATAAGTATCATTTACTTACAGAAAAGACAAATGACATTTCAAAAATAAATAAACAAAGCAATGAGGGAATGACTAAAGAATGTTTTCTCGTGTTTATATATGCTGTTATACAGAGGATAAATGACACAAGTACGAAAATTTATATTATATGAAAGCTTAGCAAACAGTGTTTTGTCGTTTCTCACCATCTTTTTATATTTGAATGAAACGAATTAAACAACTAATTCATAAATAATGCTGTAAATAAGGGTAATAACAAAATTACCGAACTCCGAACAATCTTACATAGGGAAAGTCAAAACTCATAATTATATAAACAGGCAAAATCAGTCAACAACCGGAAAACTGTGAAAACCATTATGACCCTGACTTGGTACAGGCATTTCAAAAGAAATGGTGGGTTGAATCAGATTTTAAGGCGCCAAGCCTCCCGCTCTCGCTACGGTTCAAAGGTTCTGGCTGTCACTATAACAATATTTAAATACAGTAATGATAGTAACACATATATATTACACAAGACTTATTTATTTGTTTTTGAGATTTTACAAGTATTGTCCTATGTATGTAACACCGTCCATACATATTCTCAAAAGAAATTGCTTAACTGAAAACAAAAACGTTTGATAAACCTTCATTTCTTTTGGTTGTAGATGTCCTTTTTGAGGAATTCCCGAATTAACGTCGACAAAAAGAAGCAGAAAATGACATATTGCATTTTTCAAGATTTTTTACGATCGCTTTAAACAGTCATCTTTCGACCTGTTAACTATATGATAATATTATTATTTGTATATATACGTACATAAATGGGATAATTGTTTATTGTTCTTAGCTCCGCCTTTGATAAGTAATTTTTACTACGAAATAGGTATAAACATTTGAATCTACTTTGCAAACTCCGACATGTTAACAAATGTGAAAACTAAGGTCCGTCAGAAGTCGATTCTATATTGCTATGCTTTTCACGTAGTAAAGAGGCGTAAGTTGCCACCCACTTTCTGATATGTCGTGCATGCAGATCTGACATAATTCTGGAGAGGAGCAGGTTCAAATAACTTTATATATAAATTTTTAGCTGACTGAAAAAGGGTCAAATTATCATTTTCTTTAGTACACACAAGTAAGCATTAAAACATTAACGTTTTACATTGGATTCATAGAATGTGATCACATTTTTTCACATATGGAATGTTTATATTAATTGTTAAACTCATAAAAGAAATTTTGCTTCGCTTGGAAGAGTTACTATTATTCGATACACTGTTGGTATGTATTTCTGCATGCTGCGCTTATTATTCGTACTGACAAATGGATCAATGAAAATTAGAGTCATCAAATCAGTTCAGCTTTACAAATTAAGATTTGAAAAGCGGTAATTTGATTGGCCAAGCAAAGGTCATCTGAATGAGACCCTTTATGTCAGCTACATGATCTTGATGTTAGAACATGGGGTAAAAAAAAATTGTTATCAACGTATGATATCATAAGTGTAATTTTATGCCGTTATCTAAAATTACATGACGGTTTAAGTTACAGATTGAAGAAACTATAAGCATTGAACAGCTACGAATTCAAATGAAAGGTTTTAAAAAGCTGTACATGTATATGGAGATATTTTGTTTGTGTTTATATTAAAACCTATAAATATCTTGGTATAATGCTTACTGCCTCAGGAAAATTTCAACAGGCACAAAAGGTCTTATTTAATAAGGCAATGAAGGCTTCTTACAAACTGTACAAAGAGGTAAATTCTCTAAACCCAAATGTCAACACTGTGCTGCATCTTTTTGACCATACAATATGCCCTATCTTACTATATGGATGTGAAAACTGGGGCACATTATCAGCATATAAAATTAACAATAACAACCTTAGTTTATTTGAAACATTCAAAGATTGGGACTTTGAGAAGCTAAATATTAAATTTTGCAAATATTTACTGGGAGTAAATAAAAAAAGCACTAATATAGCAGTTCTGTCAGAATTGGGTAGATATCCTATATATTTGAAATTAATAACCCAAGTTCTTAGCTATTGGCATATGCTTGAAAATGAACCAAGCAATCTATTAAAATCTGCCTATGAAGAATATAAATCATTATACAGATCAGGATATACTGACACATGGTATTCAACAGTGAAATTCTTTTGTAAAACACTAAACATTGATATGAATTTATCAAAAACTTTTGGCAGGAATAAGTTTAAAAATGAATTAAAAAAGACGTTGAAACATAAATTTTTATCCTATTGGAATAATATTAAACAAAATCAGGGAGAATCTGGTAAATTATCCACTTACTTCCAATTTAAAACCAGATTTACCACAGAAAAATACTTTGAACTGAAAAATATTATAAATAGATCTATTGTAACAAAATTTAGAATAAGTGCTCATCGGTTAAGAATAGAAACGGGACGTTATGAACGTATCCGAAACTCCCAAGGAAATTTAGTTATGTTAGATAGAGGGGAAAGAAAATGCCTTCATTGTACATTAAATGAGGTTGAAGACGAAAGTCATATGTTATTCAAATGCCCAATATATGAAACTGAAAGGGCTGCATTACTGATATACATTCAAGATAATTGTAAAAATTTTGAACATCTGAGTCTGAACAATAAGTTGATTTGGCTTCTAAGTAGTGAAGACACTCTGTTATTAAATAAACTTGCTGTCTTCCTAAACAAAAGTTTTGAAATACGGAAGAACCATACATTGCAAACTTAACCTTACTTAAAGATAAAATAGTATTCGTGATATGAACACCATGCTATATCTACATCATATTATATTTGTATAATATATATATTTTTTATGTATATCATAATATTAGCTATAAACTGCCATAGTTTGTTCTGCCTGGGGGTGGTTTCCCCCCTGCAGTGTTGATCATCTATACTTGTTTTTATTCTTTTTATATATGTCATATATGTTACTAATCATCAAAATCATTGTAAGTGTAAAATGCAAATGTCTGTAATTCTGTGCTCTCACGGGCTTCTTGATTGATTTAATAAAACTATTCTATTCTATTATATAATATTTGATAAATTACAAAATTTTAAGTTACAAATACTTTTCTTTCTAATTAACCACTTACCATCGATTGATGAGCAAACTTTGAAAACCAGTAATAAAATTAGTCCCAACATTTTAATATTTTAATCAGTTCTGAAACCTGAACACGGAAGTAGATACCTGTTTGCAATTTAAATACTTGTCTACTGGACCATGCAGTTGCACACAATATATATACTATTTTAACCGATTATTTGTATCCTTTAGAAGATATTATAACCAGTTTGTTCATTTATTCGTGTCGCGATCAGGTAATATTATCCCTTTCCATTTGATACCTTTTTGTATCTTTGATGTTTATCTAATACACTTTCTTTGTTGCTTTACTCGGTCAAATGATAAACTATATATCTGGCTGACACACCCCCCCTCCATTTTTTGTTGTTTAATTGTGTATATTTGTTATTTTGTAATATTTGACATTTATAACAATATCACTTTACTCAATCCAACTGACATTTACTTCATGAATTACAGACTAATTATCTACAAGCTTTCTTTTTTTCATCTGTCATTACATTTTAATAGAAAATTAGGGACAGTCGTGATCGTATGGTAGTTGAATTTAGAACTACCTTATCACCACTAACGTTGTGATTTCGAATCCCTCTAATGGCGAGGTGTACTCGATACAACATTATATGATAAAGTTTTTCAGTGGCTTGCAACAGGTCGGGGGCTAAACACCATAACTCTATCCCTAACCCTAATAGAAATAAATTTAATACCGTAAATATATATTCTATGATCTTCTATTCACTTGTTTACTGATTTACTTTGTCAGATACTAGTATGCTGAAATCTGTCTGAATGGCAAATAATCCAATCATAGTTAAACCCGGTGTCGGATGAATCACAGGAGTCGGAAGTTCTATTTTTATAGTTGCCCAGCGATCTTCGAGGCGCCCCTTTACCTTATTATTGATAGAACTTCCGACTCCTGTGGATGAATGTGAGCTACAATAAAATCAAGCTACGTTTTGTCATTCGGAGGGAAATTTTCCTAAACCACAGAGTTGTTCCAAATGATAGCCATGAACATTTGCTACCTCAACAATACTTTATAAACTGACGAGTTATGTCCCCTGGCTCGTACCTCGGCTAAAGGAACAGATAAACACTAAATCTGTCGCAGTGGAATTTCTATCACCATAAAATCCTTGATCTTTTTTATCTTTAACTTATTTTAATTTATACAAATGAGTATTTTAAAGGTAAAGAGTTTATTTTTCTATAAAAATCATGAAATAAAATTAAAACGTTTTTGCATAAATATTGAACTTCGGTGTAAACATAACCCGAATAATCCAGTCGTTATATTACGCTTTGCTATAATATGAGACAGGCAACCTGTTTGAAGGACGAAGTCCTAAAATTTCAATAATACGATGATCCGTACACGTTAGCCTCACCGGATGCAATTACGAACAATTTCGATGATATTGACCGTGGCATTTGATAAATAAATTTGACCAAATTGATGAAGCTGATTGCATGTTCATATTTCAGATTAAACACCAATATTCCTTTTGAAGAATAGCCCATATATTATTCAATGCATTGTTACGGGTTTTAACTTAGAACAGATTTTCATGACCCCGTTCTAGTCACTCTGTGACCTAGATTCGGACACAATTTCGAACGACATCATAATAACCTTTCTAGAGTAAATTATTTAATGACAACTGTTAAAATTGAAAGAGCATTCATTCATTTACGTTCACATATCTATTTGTATATAATACATATGACATAAAAACCTTTCCTTTATTCATACCATAAATGTGTGCCAGTTTGCATTCGGAATTCCTTGGACTCTTCAATGAATAAGGTACATCACGGATTTTGACATTTTGGGATAGATCAAGGTAAGGGAAATGTATTATATTGACTGTTTTTGTTTTAATTTCAATGTGTTCTACATATGCATAGAACCAGGAGATCATATTCTTTCCAACTACAGGCATAGCATAACAAAATATGCGTACCTCAATGAATTTTAGCGATAGATTCCAAGTGCAATTGTCGATCGTTTTCTGTTTACAAATATGAAAACCCGTCGTCTGCAACATTCAACAACTACGCATGAATAATTTAGCGGGGTATCTATTTATAAAAGCATTTTTTTAATTAATGTTTTGAAGGAACAATTAGGGGGACATACTTTTTATTTCGTTCGTAATTGCGTCCGGTGAGGCTATTATCTTTTATTTTGAATGAATTGTGTAGCCGATTTGTTATGGCGTTCATTTTACCTACGTCGCTCTTCCATCGAGAGTTTCGTAGAAAGAGATTGTTTTATTAGAATTTTATTAAAAGTTTATTTCGATTTTGCATAGAGTAAATAATCAAAGAATTGGGAATTTTTCATTGAAATAGATTTCTTTTGCGTTTCTAAATTATCAATTGATCTATTTTTTAAACTTCCGGTGAGCAGATTTTTGGCTATCAAAATAGAAGGAAAAATCGGACAGCTTACCGTTAGAAGGACTTCGTCCTTTATTAACGCCTGAACGACTTTTTCGATAAAACGCGTCAATCGGAAGCTTCAAATTAGCAATGCATTCTGGGTACTCGTCCAGCGATAGTGCCGATAGAGGGCGCAGTATTATTCGAGTTAGTGTAAACAAGCAGGAGAAATATTCAAACAGAGATGATCACTGCATACCGGAAACCACTTTTCCCAGTATTTGTAACTAAAAATAGCTTTACCAATCAAAAAAGAGCTAAGTAAGAACCAATGAACGCCAACGACAAATTAGTCTTTCTCTGTCTCTATATCCATTAGATTGAGACAGGCAATTGTCAGTCTACAATACTTTAAAAATACTATTCCAGTTATTCCCCTTTCGCCAAGTTCTGATAAATTAATAGAAGTCTAGAAAACAAATACGCCCGCTTGATATAAGGCTTTTCCAGATACAATTCATCATGCTTCTATGAAGAGTGGAAGCGGCTAGTCAAGTAATGGCTTAATGTGGACCATGCAAACTTATAATTTAGTTTGAGATTATTCTAACGCCATTTGTTACGTCTTTTATTTAGTTCGTGTTAATCTGAGAGTTCTAAATTGTTTTACATTCCAACATAAACTCACTCAATATACGTACATTTTCTCTTAATATTAAATGTATTCATACATGGTAAAGCCGTGCTCGCCAATCCTCGCAGTTTTACCCGTTTCTAATCCTCATACAAATATATATTTTTTTATATTCAGTGTTTTATAATATATATATATATATATATATATATATATATATATGCAAAACAACTGACGATGAACTTTTTATATGTTTATTTAGAAAAACTAACCCTTTACATCCGGGACACATACAGGCGGGGTACCTGCAGTGCGTCTAAAATATTATTATGTACATATTACAATATAAAATAAAAATAGATAATAGTTTAGGTAATACATTAAAAATATATTTCAATCAATATTTAAAACACTTGTTCGGAAAACATACATCCTTTTTAACATGGTTTTACCTATCCGATCGAAGAAATCATCTGCACTCTGGGTTAAGAAAAAATAACAGGTTTCCCCAATTAAAAATTGTAGTTTTTGTAAAATTCTGTGAAATCTAGACAGGGCATATATGATCAGCAATTTCTTGAAAACTTTGATCTCTTATATTTTTGTATGCCGGACATTCAAGTAAGAAGTGTTGAAAGGATTCGGTGTCATTATAAGGACATACTTCGCATACCGGGCTGTCACGTAACTTCAATAAAAAGGAAGATAAATATTATGGTTGGCAATGTAAACTCACATGTGGAAAGCAATTGCAGCATGACCGTATCATTTCATTAAGAGTTGAGGTTTGGTCCCATCAATCTAGTTGACCCTACCACTTCTTATTGAAGTGCCTGTACCAAGCCAGGAAAGTGAGCGGTCGTGTATATGTATGTTAACAGTATCGATTATTGCTTCTGGATTTTTTTTACGATTTTCAAAATGCTCCGACAGTGTGGTATTTTATTGTTTTCATTTGGTTATTTATACAAATCTAAGCTAGACGGATACGTTGTTATTAACAATTTTATTTCTTAAATTGATACATATATGCTTGTGATAGGACGGACAAAATGATGCATCACTACTTAAAGCATAACATTATTTAAATTTATATTATAGCTTTATTAGATCTAAAGTAAAAATAAATACATCATGACTTTTAAAAATCATTGAGTTATCTCCCTTTCTACAACACCTATGATTAGGATTTATAAGATATATATATATTGTGTGAATGGTTGTGGAGTCAGTAAGAATATTAATCTCGCTTCCATTTACTGATAGGTCGCAGCGTGGACGATCTGAAGAAACCAAGTCACAGGTCACATGCGAGTGACCTTATGTCGTGATTATTTATAGATATTATGTGCATCCAAGATATCGGCCCAGAAATAACAAAAAATGACTTTTTTGGAGAGTGCTAGCCGAAAACTGATTCGAGGGTGCTCAGAAAATATGAGAAAATGAGTAATTTATTACTTCCAGATAAAGATAAACATGTATGCAGTTATATCACATTCATCATCTAACAATTCATAACAAAAGAATAGAGACAGTCCTTACTTTGGTGTGGTTCGGTCATCATTGTAAACATACAATTTTGACCGTATATCATACAGCTTTTGACTAAAATAATTTAAGGCGGTTCTACGGTGTGAAATACGGGTTACGACCTTTTTCACCAATCGGGTTGTTCGTAGCAAACAAAGCAGTTTAATTTAAAATTTAACGCTTTCATAGTCTTAGAGACTATGAAAGCGTTAAATTTTATTACATATAAAATAATTGAAAATATTATTATTTTATTAAGGTCATTTTCTTTGCACGATAACATATGTGACCTGTAAATCTCATGTGATACCCAATGATAAGCACTAGTGGCACTCGTGGCTAAAATTGCCAGTGGTAGTAGACAACAGATTCATAAAATTGCCACTACTTCTGCATAAAGTTGCTGAAAGTCGTTTATATATATTGAACTCTGTTGAAAACCACACATTTTGCTTCTTTCTCTTTTTTTTTATTCTATCAAGAAAAGTTTAAAACGACCAAAGGGGGTAATCAGAAGCCGTTAATCGAAGAAGAACAAACAATACAGTGTCCAAAGAAAAACTTGTCATTAGGCAATTATGTTACACCCTCCTTCGGCTATGAAAGAATCAGAACATGAAAAACATAGACACCCAAGTTAAGATAATCAGCAAGGTTTGTCTTTATATACTTCTCTTTCACACTCCATCGATTCTGACAGACTAAATTGACTGAATTGTCCGTGAAGCCGACGAACACAGAAAACCGAACAGGAATGTGTATGGGCTAATTTCGTTTCACCCTCCTTAGTTCCCATTGAGAGTTTTTAGTACGACTTTGTTTTAGTATTCTGTGTACTGTTATGTCGGCCATTGTTTGTCCTTTGTCTTTTCTCTTTTAGCCACTAGTCTGTCAGTCATTTGAATTATGGCTTCAAAATAACCTTTTAGTTTTAGTATCTTCCTTTTTTTCTGATAGCAATTCAGGCAAACAAATATTATTTGCATAGAAAAATAATCACCATCTCCCCCCTCCCCTTTTTCTAAAGAGTGTGTTGCTTCTCCATTATCATTTGCTAGAACGAATCGCAAGGTTTCTAATTTTGTATTTGACAGTGATCTGTATCATACTGTCAGATCTAGTTCAAATGCCTTGGGTGCCAAGAAAACAGTAGATGTACATATGCAGGAGAAAGGTAATATGCCTGTTCTCGAAAAAGAAGACCTGTATGACTGTCGTATGTGTCTGCAAGAGAGAGAGACGTTGATCGGAGTGGAGATATTATTAACCGTGTACACTGCAAATCTAAAGAAACTTTATAGTTCTGATATAGTTCTGATATCAATTATTACCACTGCAATTCAATGTGATAAAGACATGTATTTACGAGACAAAACTGATGAAACTGAATTGTTCATGATTCGCAAAGAAAAGGGGTTAGAGTTTGGTGATTAATGCCACTTTCGACAATATTTCAGTTATATCGTGGCGGCCAGTTTTATTGGTGGAGAAAGCCGGAGTACCCAGAAAAACTTTATCAGATAATGTTGTATAGAGTACACCTCGCCTGGCCGAGATTCGAACTCACAAGGCGATAGGCTTTGATTGCACAGATAGTTGTAAATTCAACTACCATACGATCACGACCACAAAGGCCCCTCCCAATGAAACGGATGACGCATTAATAATTATAATTTTCAAACAACATTTTAAAAGAAACGTCATTAGCAGCCAGTCGCAGGAACAGCAAACCCAAAAATTATATGCAGTAAAAACCAGACCCATAATAATTCCATTCATTTCTTAGAGAAGATATGCTAGGCTGTTGCACTCGATGACGTTTAGTTTCCGTTCTAGAAGATGAATTCTCGATATATATATATATAGAACTGTGTCTCAGATGCGTCATGAATATTGACAGCAAACATGCAAGGAGTGGAGAATTGTGTTTTCTATGAGGACACGAGGCAATCGTAACTACTCGGCCATTCTCGCTACCCTTCAAATAACCTCGTACGTACATAGTAGAAATTCTTCTTAAATTGTTTGCCGGAAGCTAAGTTAAGCTAAGCCGCACAAAAATATAGTCCACGAAAATCCATTATGGAAGACATACTGACTAAAATCTAATCGTGCAAAACTAATTAAAACTTTAATTGAAATATAGAAAATTGGTTAAAATAAAACTTTATCAAACTTTCATGTAACTGACATGTGAAAAGTAGTGCGATTTATACGCCATATTTCAACTCATGTTTACAATACATGTAATATTTAATTTACAAGCAAGAAACAGTCAAGACTCTCCTATCCTCAGTTCTAATGACGGCTGTATAAAAGGAATCAAGTTTTTCTATTATCTTAGTGTAGATGGATTTAACAAGATATCAATGTTGTCATATTCGAACATATTATTAAAATCTGTGTTTTCTATAGCATATTCCTCGCATCTTAAATTATGTACGTATAGATATATTTATTAATTAATTTCATCTCAGACGTATATGTTATTGTTTACATCGACCTAAACAGAATTTTACATGTATATCTATATAATTAGTTTTATGTGTATGTTTTGTAGATCGTTGTTTGTACTTTTGTACTTTTTCTTTTGGCCATTATGTTGTCTGTCTTTCTGTGATATACGGATTATGATTGCCCCTTTGGTATCTTCAAACACTTCTTATACATATAATTTCATCTCAGACGTATATTATTTTTTACGTCGGCCTAAACAGAACGTATCTGATATCGATATCAATGACTTGACCTTTACATTCCACTAACCCAGATATAGAGCGAGCATCGACCTCTTCTACACTACATTATATAAAAGTCACGTGGTTCTTGTAAGTTGTCATGATTGACCCGTACTAAAAGATCAATGACCGCTTTTGACCGAAGGAAGGATTTCTGTATAACCGAGTACATCGGTACTTGGTACAACCAAGGAGATGTAATTTTATTTAATTCCGATATTGATTGCTGTATTTTTTCGTCTGCATAACATAATTAACTAGTTTTATAAAGAATTGCGAAAAAATCAAAGGTATTATTATGATATCTATTATTCTCAGTAGACCATATACATAGGAATATAGGTATAAAAACATTGCCAATTGAATATACATGTAGTATTTTTTATTCATTAGAAGCGCGAATATGAGGTCAAATCATATAAAACATAATATTGTTTTTATCAAACAGTGGTAGTTGTATTTGTTTATACATTATCTGTTTAATATGTTTGTATTGCTATACTCAAAAGGGTTCTATATGCAATAAAGATTATTTATTATATAATACGGGATAATTTTTAGCAGAGTTCAAATTAAATTTTCCTTTTATGACAACATGGCGATAAATATGGATAAAATATATAATATGGATATTGGTCAATTAAGGAGTGAGTGATTGTTGTTAAACGCCAACTTAGCAATTTTTCAGCTATATCATAAAGGGAGGGGGGGTCAAGTTAATTTTCTATGAGATCAATTAAGTGATATGAATAAATAATTACGGTTATTTGGTAGCAAAGATATTTCACTTAGCAATAGATTAAGTACATTTTTGACAGATAGATTTAAAACACACACTCACACACACACACACAGAGAGAGAGAGAGAGAGAGAGAGCTCTACTTCGGATAATAAGGTACAGAATAAAAAACTAACTATAACTGTTTTTTGAAATATGAAATGCGATACATTAAATTATATTGATTTCTTAATATACAATTCCATAACCGCTTTACCTACACCGGTGGGGGAACAACCATTTTACTTTCGGGGGTACTTTTTTTTTATTTCTGTCGCCATATCTTAAAGAAGAAATATCGTGTCCCGAAAGATGCAAGAAGAAAAAATGATATGACCCTGCACTTTTTCAACAAGATCATTTTAGTACCATTTGAAGATAAAAAATTAGCGTAAATAAAAAGATTTTTATTTTTATTCCGTGTGAAATAAAATATGGTGAAGAGAATGGGAGGAAACACACTACAGAATAGAATAGTTTTATTAAATCAATCAAGAAGCCCATGAGAGCACAGAATTACAGACATTTGCATTTTACACTTACAATGATTTTGATGATTAGTAACATATATGACATATATAAAAAGAATAAAAACAAGTATAGATGATCGACACTGCAGGTGGGAAACCACCCCTAGGCAGAACAAACTATGGCAGTTTATAGCTAATATTATGATATACATAAAAAATATATATTATACAAATATAATATGATGTAGATATAGCATGGTGTTCATATCACGAATACTATTTTATCTTTAAGTAAGGTTAAGTTTGCAATGTATGGTTCTTCCGTATTTCAAAGCTTTTGTTTAGGAAGACAGCAAGTTTATTTAATAACAGAGTGTCTTCACTACTAAGAAGCCAAATCAACTTATTGTTCAGACTCAGATGTTCAAAATTTTTACAATTATCTTGAATGTATATCAGTAATGCAGCCCTTTCAGTTTCATATATTGGGCATTTGAATAACATATGACTTTCGTCTTCAACCTCATTTAATGTACAATGAAGGCATTTTCTTTCCCCTCTATCTAGCATAACTAAATGGTCGGTCTCTTATAAGTCCTAGTGCACACACACACACTTTAATACTAAAAAATAGGTTGGTTTATGGTGTTTAACGCCACTTTTGAAAATATTTCAGTTATATCGTGGAGGTCAGTTTTATTGGTGGAAGAAACCGGAGTACCCTGAGAAAACCACCGACCTGTCGCAAGTCACTGACAAACTTTATCACATAACGTTGTATCAAGTACACCTCACCATGAACGGGGTTCGAACTCACAACTTTAGCGGCGACAGGCACCGATTGCACAGGTAGTTGTAAATCCAACTATCATACGATCACGATCACGACGGTCCCCGATAAAGATATAACACCTCTTTCTTCTGCATTATAAATAATTATTATTAGGTTTCACCATTTTATCGTAACCACATAGGTGGTTTAATGGTTAGGTGTGCTCGCTACTTAGTGCATGGAGGAATTTAGCTGATTGCTCAATGTAAAATGGAATATGGTCTAATTACTCAGTGCAAGATGGAATTTGGTCTAATTACTCAGTGCAAGATGGAATTTGGTCTAATTACTCAGTGCAAGATGGAATCTGGTCTAATTACTCAATTAAAGATGGAACTTAGCTAATTACTCGGTGCAAGATGGAATTTGGTCTAGTTACTCAGTGCAAGAAGTAATTTGGTCTAGTTACTCAGTGCAAGGTAAAATTTGGTCTAGTCACTCAGTGCAAGATAGAATTTGGTCTAATTATTCAGTGCAAGGTAGAATTTGGTCTAATTATTCAGTGCAAGAAGGAATTTGGTCTAGTTACTCAGTGCAAGGTAAAATTTGGTCTAGTCACTCAGTACAAGATAGAATTTGGTCTAATTATTCAGTGCAAGATAGAATTTGGTCTAATTATTCAGGGCAAGATGGAATTTGGTCTAATTACTCAGTACAAAACTGGTGTAATATTACTTTAAATTAATTATTCCTCCGCCTTTCTATTGATGCTACTAGTATACTTATAATGAATAATAGTTGTATTCGGTACACCAGACTTTAAGGTCATTAAACTTTCAGGTACGATTTTTATATTCGTACTCGGTAAAATCATCCAATCAGAACTGATTGTCGTCATCGTTTAAATTATTTAAAATTGAAAAGAAAAACAATCGATGCAAGTACAATATGTACGTATAATTATTGATAATATTTTGTAATTTTCCGTCAGACAAACTTGTTACCTTAAAAGGGTAATCGCAGTGCCGGATTTAGATAAAGAGAGGCCCTAGGCTATCGCACTTGTGAAATCACTCCCAATTCCCCACCTCCACGACTGGAGGAAGATGGAACGTTGTTTAATCAATATCAATAAAGGCGAGGATGATGAGGGGTGTTTAAAATTCTGCAATATTCTGAAATGGAGTGCAACTGTGTAAGGAAAACTACTGAAGGGTTGTTTAGAAAGTACAGTACCCTATGACAGCATAAGTGTGAAAGTCCAATAACAGTGTTAGAAATATTATACACCTTGGCCGGAGGCCCCCTACATTCTGAGGCACTAGGCTTCAGCCTATCGAGCCTATAGATAAATCCGGCACTGGGTAATCGATAAAAACAATGGTAAGTCACATTTTTGATAATATCTAGATAATTAGTAATATGTAAATCAGAAGAACCGCATCGGTGGTGTAATGGTTAGCGTGCTCGCCTCGAGTGACTGAGGTAGATCGTGGGTTCGGGCCCCGGTCGGGTCAAACCAAAGACAACAAAATTTGTATTTGTTGCTTCTCCGCTAAACACACAACATTAAGGAGAAAGAGCAAAGCCTGATTGGCTCGGAATCTGGACAATGTGTGCGAGTGGGGGCGACACGTCTCTAGCACTCTAAAAATTCAACTAAGCGTGTTGGCCTAGTACAAAGCGGTCCTCCTCATCATCTCATTGAAACTTAACTTGTTCTCGCCATAATATAGCTGAAAAATAGCTGAGTGGCGCTAAACAACAATCACTCACTCATTCACTCTTTCAGAAAGTCACCGTCAAATAAATCGTAGATCATCGAATTTTGTGCGAACGATGTGTTTCTGGACCAATCTCCACCAGGTACCCCCGTAGTAAATAGACAAATTACCAAGACAATTCTTTGAGATCAGGCAGACTAAAATTCTTTGGGATCAAGCAAATCTAAGGATTCAAAATAGATTGATTTGATTTCATTTTTTGTGTTTAACGCCACTTTCAGCTATATCATGGCGACCAGTTTTAGTGGTGGAAGAAGCCGATTACCCGGAAAGAACCACCGACCACGTGCAAGCAACTGATAAACTTTATCACTTGCCACTGCGAGTCGAGTGCACCCTTTTTTGTAATTTACAAAGTCGGGCGCGAACCCACGCCGTATTGGTGATAGGCTTGTATGAGTTGTTAGATAATCCGACTACCTAACTCATTGAGCCACCCAGGCCCTTGTATTAATTTGAACTCTCTCACTCTGTAACCTTTGTAACATTGGTTTAGAGAATAAAGTTATTATTAATCAAACATTTTTATTTCACACATTATTGGGTGTTAACTCTGATTGGTCATTATTTTCAAAATACTGACCAATCAAAGTTTGAGCAATGTAACCGTTGTGTCACTCAGGATCGATTGAGTGGTTGTTGTTTAACGCCAAGTGTCCAGTATTTTAGCTATAATATATTTATATGGAAAAGGACTCAGAACGGTGTCGTTATAGAGTTATAAACCATTAGACAGTTTCCGACTTGAATCTAATATTATACGCTGTTACCACGTTTTTGTAGGAGTTATTTCCCTTTAAGCTACATATTCTTTTCTGCACATTTCCTCAGTGTGACTGTCGGGTGCCATCATGTTCCAATAGAATTGTTGTTTAACGCCAACTCCTCGGAACTTTTTCAGCTATACCAGAGCGATAACAAGTTAATTTCCAATGAAATGATGATGAGGTCCGCTTTGCACTAGACGAACACGCTTAGTTGGATTTTTATAGTGCTAGCTCACTGAAACATCAGTCCGCGGATACAAATGTCGCCTCTCTCGGACACATTATCCTGATTCCGAGTCAACCAATCTTTGTTCCTTCTCCTTGACGCTGCGTACTTAGAGGAGAAGCAACAAATACCAATTGCATAGTCTTTTGTTTGAACCGATCGAGGCTCGAACCCACGATCTACCGCACTCGAGCCGAGCACGCTAACAATTACACCACCGATGCGGTTTCCAATAAAAGCGTTTGTGTGACTTCATTTGCTGTCCTGTTTAGGCTCTTCTGTTTGCTTGCTCATGAAGACTTTTATATTATTTGGCTTTCCAATCTGGCAATACCAAAATCCAACTATAAGTGTGTTGTTTCAGTAAGCTTGCACAATAAAGATCCTATTAAGCGTGTTGGTCTAGTACATAGCGGTTTAGTTGTGGAGTTTAATGTCACTTTCACCAATATTTCAGTTATATCGTGGCGATCAGTTTTGGTGGAGGAAACCGGAGTATCCGGTGAAAACCACCGACCTGCTACAAGTTGCTGACACACTTTATCATATAATGTTGTATCGGTTACACCTCGACATGAGCGGGATTCGAACTCACAATGATAGTGGTGATAGACACTGTTTGCATAGGTAGTTGTAGATCCAACTACCATACGATCACGACCACGACGGCCACTAATACAAAGTGGACATTATCATCATCTAATGGGAGATAACTTGTTCTCGTAATGATATAGCTGACAAAACATTTGGCGTCAAAACAGCAATCACTCTTCTAAAAGTCCTAATGAAGTATTGATATTGTTGTACTTTGACTTATGAAATTAAAGTTTAAACAGTGATTGTCCACATTTCCCCTAATACCAATAGCAACTACATCTCACATTAAATCATTAAACACAAAACAACCAAAACCAATACCTGGCTTGGAATTCGAACAGGCACAAAAAAGTGGTGGGTTAAAATCTGTTAGTTGGGTCCCAATCCTCCCCCTCGTACGCTTGATAAACGGCTATACAGATATTATCAAACAATAAAAACTCTACACAGAATGGCTTTCTTTCAAAAAGACCACAGTGCCTATCACCACTTATCTCGATCAGGGCGCGAGGTATACAACATTATGTGATAAAGTTTGTCATTGACTTGTGACAGGTCGGTGGTTTTCTCTGGGTCCTCCGGTTTCCTCCACCAATAAAACTGACCGCCACGATATAACGGACCGCCATGATATAACTGAAATATTGTTGAAAGTGTCGTCAAACACCATCAAACAAAAAGACCACACTATAACACAAATGAATGACGACATAAATATGGGCATCACATGTAAAATAACATAAACATGGGCATCACATGTAAAATAACATAAACATGGGCATCACATGTAAAATAACATAAACATGGGCATCACATGTAAAATAACATAAACATGGGCATCACATGTAAAATAACATAAACATGGGCATCACATGTAAAATAACATAAACATGGGCATCACATGTAAAATAACATAAACATGGGCATCACATGTAAAATAACATAAACATGGGCATCACATGTAAAATAACATAAACATGGGCATCACATGTAAAATAACATAAACATGGGCATCACATGTAAAATAACATAAACATGGGCATCACATGTAAAATAACATAAACATGAGCATCACATGTAAAATAACATAAACATGGGCATCACATGTAAAATAACATAAACATGGGCATCACATGTAAAATAACATAAACATGGGCATCACATGTAAAATAACATAAACATGGGCATCACATGTAAAATAACATAAACATGGGCATCACATGTAAAATAACATAAACATGGGCATCACATGTAAAATAACATAAACATGGGCATCACATGTAAAATAACATAAACATGGGCATCACATGTAAAATAACATAAACATGGGCATCACATGTAAAATAACATAAACATGGGCATCACATGTAAAATAACATAAACATGAGCATCACATGTAAAATAACATAAACATGGGCATCACATGTAAAATAACATAAACATGGGCATCACATGTAAAATAACATAAACATGGGCATCACATGTAAAATAACATAAACATGGGCATCACATGTAAAATAACATAAACATGGGCATCACATGTAAAATAACATAAACATGGGCATCACATGTAAAATAACATAAACATGGGCATCACATGTAAAATAACATAAACATGGGCATCACATGTAAAATAACATAAACATGGGCATCACATGTAAAATAACATAAACATGGGCATCACATGTAAAATAACTAACTACTATCTAAGAAAGGAAACTCTAGTACTCTTTAGATAAAGCATGTTTTAATATATAGTTGTTTCTTATTGTGATTATTTAAGGTATAAGATACCCATGGCGTATGCCCCCCCCCCCTTTTTTTCCCCCTCTAGAACTTGGTTTTATTATATCGGAATACTAGTAAAAACTCTATAGGTTTTCTAGATGGAGGGTTTCAAGGGGGCGTCAAGATATCCAGCGGGTACAGTGTATATTTCAGTACAATTACTTGTGTATTCTGATAACTTGAAATGCTATATAGCATATTCTTTGTCAATTTTAGGGGGTGGTGATCACGCGCATTATGCACTCCTCATAGATCCGCCTGAAAACATTAATGTAGAGCATTTACTTTAAACAGGAAATGTTTGTCCTACATACATTGTTTTCTAGTAGACCGTATCAATGTGTTATCATTGTAAACTGTAGCTTTGTTATGTATACATTGAATACTAACTGTTATGTATAAAGCATTTAAATCTCCATGAACCGTTAATTTGGGGTATCTTACGGGGAGTACATTGACAACAACATATTAAAACAATTAGGCCTAATATAAATATTTATTAGAATGTCAATGTTGCATGATAAAATCAATATACATATTTGCTTAAATGTGAAATTTGAGAGGGTAGAGTTAGGGCTATGCAACTCATTCTCACGATGACCACCCTCCTCTGCTCCCAGACCAGCAAAACTATTGTTTTCAGTTTTCATGTAGAACTATCTTTTTTTTAAATCAAGAATTTGATTCGGATTTCGAAGACTGTACACAAAACTAGCTTATCCCCGCCACTTGTTATTGAGGTGCCTGCGCCAAGACAGGAAAGTGAGCGATCATGTATATATATGTGTTTGGGGCATTAATTTTGCCTCTCTCTACGAATTTTCGATGGGATATGAAATTGTTCCGACAGTAGTATTTTTGTTTTCTTCATTTTATTAGATTCACGAAGCAAACAAAACAAATATCGGTACAGATCACATTACCCATGATCCAATGATTCCTACAAATAAATACCCTATTTAAATCTTGAGACATACTAATATTTGTGTTGAGGTTAGAGTTATGGTGTTTAACGCCACTTTCAACAATATTTCAGTTAAATCGTGGCAGTCAGTTTTATTGGTGGAGGAAACTTCAGGATTCGGGAGTTGATTCTTTAATTTTCGGATTATTTTATTTACGGGATGAGAAATGCTTGTAGTAATGAAATATGAATTCGTCTAAAATAAAATAAAAACAAAAAATATCACAATATCGGAACAGTTCCAAAATTCAATAGGAAAAATGTAGAAAGAACCAATTGCCGAACACGCTACATGACCGCTCAATTTCCTGACTTGGTACAGGCACTTCAATAATCAGTGGCGGGATTAAGCTAGTTTTATGAGCCCAATTAACACTACACGCTAACACATTTGAGGAGCCGTGGTACTCGCTTAGTTAATATGCTAAAACCAGTCTCAAATTGAACATACCTTTCTTCAAGTATTAAATTGATCTTATAAAAGCCTGCAAAAGAGGTGCCATTTTCTTCTTAGATTTAAAATATTAATTTAAAATTATTATTTTCCCCGATCAAAAGATAACCATTTCTAATGGTCTTGTAGGAGGAATGTAATATATAATATAATTTCTTTTCATGGCATGATATACCTGAAATACTGCTAAAGATGTCACTAAACACCTATCAATCAATCAAATTAACATCTAATAATTATCTAAGCAATACCACAATTTAATTTAGACAAATAGGACTCGTGTTTCTCCCCAATAGTAACCCCTCACAATATAGTGTGTTAAAAAACAATTATATATTAATAATTTATTACTCTTTTTCTAAATACATGAAAACATATCCAACAAAAAATATATGACCTTTAGATTTGCTCAACAATAAATATCACAAATTAATAGAAGATTTTTTAAAATATAACCGCTTTTGCAATATAGACATTTATTCTTCTTCCCATAAACCGAAGTAAGACGTTTGTATCGGCCTCACTGTACCTTGTGTCTATTTATAACCTACCAGTGTAGAATCAATGTTCATAACAAAATAAACGCGGTCACGTCGACATAGATATAAATAGATCAGGGCAACGACCGTCAGCCAAGTTGATAATCAATCGGGGAATATTATATCTATAGTGTAAGTTCTCATTGAATTTATTAAATATATTATTTTATTTTTGTACATTTTAAACATCTTGAATTTTAGAATTTTAATGATTATATCCATTCGTGAATTATTATTTTTTATTTTAGCAAAAAAAAACATGAATGGAAATAGAATGTACTGTTTTAACATGTATCAAATTCCATATTTCATTCGGTTATATAATTTTTTTGTTTTCTTTATAATAATTCTATTATGAAATTTGAAAATAATGAATTGTATTGTAACCGGTATAATATCAAAAGGAACTAGGAGTACAAAGTGCGAGATGGAAAATGATTAAATAAGAATTTTATTTTTATACTTTTTAGCTAAATCATATGAATGCAATATAAAAAATCATGACTGCAATATTATTATTTTTTTCAACAGGAACCAAATTTATATCATTATTATTATCTATGTTCATGTACATGTATGATATTTCAAATTCTATTAATATGTCATTTTTCTTCAAGCATAAACCAGCGACAAGAATTTATTTTATCTTTATTTTCTTGACAATTTACCACCCCCACTTTTGTCAATAAGGATATAAACAAATGATCCAGAAACAATAAAAAATAAAAACCTTAACTACCTTAAATTAAAAAAAAAAAGAAATAAAAGCAATGAATAAATAAACATTTTAATATAAAAACGAATTGATATTTAATATGAACAATATATTAGTACTGAATAAAGCTGAAATACTGCTCCCTTGAACTTTAAGCAACCAATCAAATCAAAACAATTAATATTAAATACATGTACACAAAATAATAATAAATTTCGAATGGTAATTTTGATATTAGAATGTAGTGTATATTTGAAAGAAAATTTTAAGACATTAATTTTCAAGGTTCTTTTGAAGAAAATGTGTGATAAGTTGATCACGTTCAACACATTCTGGTATAGAGGAAAGGGCATATACTATTTTTACTTTCTGTTCTTCTAACGCACACCTTACAATTAAGATGTACATTTTCAGAAAATTAATTTACAGGTTGGTGGTGAAAATGATGAATTCATTACAAATTTTCTTTAAAATTAAAGTATTAATATTTTATTTCACATTATGCATGACATTCTAAGATTAAAATTATCATTCGAAATTTATGTTACCATGTTAAAAAAAGAAAAAAACAACAATCACTGTTGTGTTTCAACCAAGGGACTGTGTGGTCGAAATTATGTTTTATTTCTGAGAGTTTTGTTTAGTTGAGGAAATTAATTTGTAAAATTTGTTCACGCCACGATTATAGCTAAAATACTGCTAAAGTTGGCATTAAACATCAATAAACCAATCGACCTGTGTGTTAGACTGTCTACGGTCGTCGACTTCTGTAAACAAATTATTGGTTCACCATCTGATACCAATCACGTGTGATGGGTTCAAGACACCCACATTTTCTATCTTTATATTCATTAAGCCATATGCATAGGTATGTACAATACATCTATACAGTAAGAAATGCATGTGATAATTTTTCAGGGATGAGTTATTCAGTTATATAACTGATTTCCGCTATTTTCCCCGGAATAAAAAATCCGAACGTTGCAGAATATGGTCAGAACAGATCAAAAATGGACCTTTGAAACGTTGTGTAGATGGTTTCAGCTATTTTTCATTGAATTTCAGTTATTTTATTTTCTGACCAGAATCATTCCTGAGTTTTCACCCGGATAACATAGACCATCGGTTTCAAAGGTTCGTTTTATATGTGCGGGTTCCCCCTCTACCTATAATTATGGTAGTCATTTTGTACCTTAAAGCTACGAAAAACACCACAATTCAATCCTGTACCAACCATAAATATATTGCAATATAGATGATTAAGGGATCAACAATTGTCTTATCTGAGGGAGCAGTGAGAGGGTCTAGATTTTTTTTTTTTTTCAATATTCTATGTCTCATTTTGACAAAATAAGAAATGAACTCTGGTTTCAGCAAATTATAATTTGTCCATGGTTTGAAGAAAAAAGCTTTTAAAAGGAACCACTCAGAAAACTCGCCTAATGCATTTTTATGTACAACAGGACAACATTGTTGTCAAGTCTCCATTTGTCACCGAAAAATTGATTATTTTTTTTGTGTCGAAAGAAAACGTTTTGAATAGGATTTGTTGTGGGGGGGGGGGGGGGGGGGGGGGAATCCGAAAGTTGCAGAACATGGTCAGATCAAGACAAAAATTGACCTTTAGAAAGGGGGTGTATATGGTTTCAGCTATTTGTCATTGATTTTCAGTTATTTTATTTTCTAACCAGAATGATCCGTGATTTTTTTTTAAACCGGATAACAAAGACCGTGGGTTTCAAAGGTTCGTTTTATTTGTCCGGGCTTTTCTCCCTCTCTCCACAATTCTGGTATTCACGATTTAGCTGAAAGCTACGGAAAACACAATAATCTAACCATGTTCTCACCATAAATATATCGAAACATAATAGACGATTAAGAGAGCCTTAAAACTATTTTCTTATCTGAGTGAACGGATGGCTAGGGCACATGGCCTTGTCAAGAACCTGTGGGTAGGGTCTGGGATTTATTATATTATATTGTATGCCTGATTTTGGCAAAATAAGAAATGAACGCTGGTTTCAGCAAAAATATTATTTGTCCATGATTTGAAGAAAAAAAACTTTAAAATGGAACAACTCAGAAAGTTTATGTCTGATTTTGGCAAAATAAAAAAATGAACTCTGGTTTCATCAAAAATGCAAATGTATATGTTGTCCATGGTTTGAAGAATAAAATTATAAATGAGCCATTCGTCTAATGCATTTCGTGTGTAAAACAGAAAACAAAATGGTTGACAAGTCTCAATTTGTGGGTAAAAAAATGGAAATTTTGTTGTGTCGAAAGAAAGAGTTTTGATTTCGATTTGTTATGAAAAATAAAATTCTGTCAAATCCTCACAACCACAGTTAATAAAAGGGTTGGTTTCCAACAGAAAGATTAAAAGGTATATTTTTAATTATTTTATTTATGTGTAAACAAAAATCCAATTGAACTGAAGATATACAAGCGAACTAATAGATATTTTGTATATTATGATTTAAAAAAAATAAATGCTTCATTTCCGCCTTTCTAAATATGATTACAATCTCGATTAGAGCGAAGTGTACAACATTATGTGATCAAGTTTGTCAGTGACTTGCCACAGGTCGGTGGTTTTCTCTAGTTCCTCTGGTTTCCTCCACCAATAAAAATGACTGCCGCAATATATCTGAAGTATTATTGAGAGTGGCGTTAAACACCATCAAACAAACAAAATCCTTTCCCCAATTCTAATGACTGTTGAATAAAAAAAAAACACAATACTGTTTTAATATCTTTAGGAGTTGATGAATTTAATATTATATTTAATTTTTCAATTATATTTTTCAATTATTAGAATTATACTCTTTTTTAATTAAATATCAGTTAATTTAAAGAGAAACGAGATTCATCATCCAGACAATCTATTCATATTTTACATTTCCTCTCATATTTTGGTATTTTTGGGTATCTCCCAGATTCTAAGGTGTTGATGGATGAAGTATTATATTTAATTTTTCAATTGTATTTTGCAATTATTAAGATTATACTCTTATTTTTTTTTAAATTAAATACAAGTTAAAAAAAGAAATAAGATTCATGGTCTAGACAGTTACATATATTACATTGTCTTGGGTTTTTTTTTATCTTTTGTGTGTATCTCTCACTTTTTATTAAGCAGTTGATGGTGACTTATTCTAAATTTTGCTATGATTGTCCATATTTCTTTATTAGGACGAGATTGATACTAATTCATTTGTTTTTCAAGGAATGACTATTGTATATTATACTACGTCATAAGTCCGCCATTGCTAAAACATGGACGCTTTGGTTTGGCTCTGTTAAATTCTCTTCATACTGGTGTTGTCTTATAAGTTCTATTTTATGGAAACTTTGTGTGTGTGGGGGGGGTGGGGGGGGGGGGGTGGGGGGGGGGGGCGTTGACATGTTTTACTTATCACAAGTTTTCTTGTTTATTCATACCCGTCTTGAATATTTTGTGTACCTTTTATTAACTGGAGTAGTTTTAAGCTTGTAGGCGGACTTTTTTTAATAAGCTTGAAGGTGGACTTTTTTGAACTGGTGTTGTATTATGCTTGAAGGCGGACTTTTTTGAACTGGTGTTGTTTTAAGCTTGAAGACGGTCTTAAAGATGCCCGACTTGTCATGATGTATAAAATAGTAAACGAAAATGTAGTTATTACTAAAACAAGCAGACAGATTTAAGCCACCATTTACACAATCACCCATCATGCACTTCTCATCATTCATTATCCCTCCTTGTAAAACTCAGAAAAGACAACCATCGTTTTTCTCTCGTACCCGGCAATATCTCACCGGAACCCGCTCCCACAGCCACTAATTTTGAATAGCTCGGTTCAACACATTCAAGGCTGCAATCTCTACCCAGAGTTGTCGGTTCTACACTCTCTCCAATCTCTGTCAACGCCTAAAAAGTAATCTACCTTTGTATTAAACTGGTTTCCTTTTTATAAAATATTACCAGTGTAATGTTCAGCAACTATAGAAGCTATTACAACAAGGAACAAGAACAGCGCTGTATGACTGATCACCGTATAAAAAATAATCCCTTATCTTCGTTTGAAAATAAACAAAGAAGCTTCTCAAATATTAGTTATATGGTATTCTTTACATATTTTACAATATATGGGGTCATTATAACCGGTTTATATCAAGTTACCCTTTAATAAACGGATTTTGACAATATTCTTTGTTTTTAGGCGTTGACAGAGATTGGATAGAGTGTAAGGACAGACAACTCTGGGTAGAGATTGTCAAGGCTGTTGTCTCCTCTATCAAATACTTATTTATGAAACATGTTAATAATGTGAAACTTTTTTTTTCGATTGTCATGTGCAATACAAACATCTGACATAATCTTCAACATGTTGAAGACGGTCAGTATTTGGTAAAAGTGGAAGTGCTGTTCTTTATTTTATCAATTATGTGATGAAGTTTGTCAGTGACTTGCGACAGATCGGTGGCTTTCTGAAAAGTGGCGTTAAGCATCATAAACCAAGACCATTTTATCATTTTTCCCACCACAATCGACCAGGTTTTCCATATACAGCCATGTACATTTCCTTCATTTAAAATTACAAAAAGAGTGGATATGAATAAAATAAAAAATCTGCTTAGGGAATTTGAATAAGCCAGACATGCAAAAAATAAAAATGGAATTCGTAAATGTAGGCGTAATGACATTTACAGCAATCTATATCAGATTAGTATAAAAAATCTTTCTTTATGCAACATATGGTAGTCTTAAGGGGCACCATGGGGAAAGAAAACGTGCTCATTTATAAATACTAGTAGTAAATTTGTCAAGGTTTATTTTGACGATTTCTGGGTTGATTTTGAATATTGAGCGTTCCCTTCATCCCTTTATAATCACGTGTTTAACATTGAGACATCCATTGTCTGTACGTCTGTTCACGTAAAGACCGAACGATATGTATGTTATGAAAAGATAAGCGAATGAACATAGATATAAATAATACTTACATAACACCTCATAGATATGTATAAACATGTGGAGAAATCCCACGAATATACATACAGATGGGAGAATCCCAAGAATATACATAAAGATGGGAGAACCCCAAGGGTATATAAACAAAATGAGAGAAAAACCCCTGGATATAAATACAGAAGATGGGAGAATCCCAAGGGTATATAAACAAAATGAGAGAGAAAAAATCCTGGATATAAATACAGAAGAGGGAAAATCCCTTGGATATAATGAACATAAAAGAAATTACCATGAATATAAATAAACAAGAGAGAAAATACCAAGGGTATGTACGAAAATGAGGGAAAATCCAAAGATATGAATAAAGATGAGAGAAAATCCCATGGATATTATATACATATAAAATTCCAATGGATATAAATAAACAAGAGGAAAAAATCCCCTGGATATAATACACACACAAAAATGCCCATGGATATCAATAAATAATCCCAGGGATATATACACTAATGTGAGAAAATCCCCTGGATATAAACAAACAAGAGAAAATCCCAAGAATATAAACAAACAAGAGAAAATCCCAAGAATATAAATAGACAAGTGAGAAAATCCCAAGGATATAACTAGACAAGTGAGAAAATCCTAAGGATATGTGCGAACATGAGAGAAAACCCCCTGGATGTATGTAAACGAGAAGATTGAAAGGATACAAATAATATGACAAATAATATGACAGATTATCATAATGATATAAACAAACTTGAGGGAAATTCATATGATATAAATAAACCAGAAAACCAAGGATGCAAATAAATATGAGATAATTATCGCAATGGTATAAATAAAGGAGAGAGAATTGCAAAGATGTTAATAAGCAAGCAACAACCCAATTTTTTAAGAGCACTTTTCGAAATATATCAATATGTTACATAAAAGTGTCAGTTCATAGTATAAACCTTAAAGACAAATCGCCTGGTGGTAGACTTGATGCGACCTTAGCGAGTCGACCTCCGTGCAAATATGGGTCTATTTTTTTTATTCTGGAAACTGGTAGAACTAAATTCACAAAACCAATTCGAACCTTAATTCTCTGACAACCGGTTCATTGTGATAACATTTCAGAATGATCGGTGAAATATATATCTTAAATTAAGGGGGAAAGCATTGTGTCTTCGAACGGAAAACTACAATAACGATATGATCATACCATACCACCGTTGTTGGTTTTTTTTTTTTTTGTCTGAGTCGTATAAAAATAAGAAACATAGATACATGTCATCATAACCTAGATTATCAAAAGATGAAGAATAAATATTTGAACTAGTAGTATGTACTTTCAAGAAATGTACAACTTACACCTTTTATGGGTCAAACAAAGGAATTACAACTCATGAAACAAATTTAACATGAAACACATACAAAGGACAAATACTTATATACAGAGTCATGCCAAAAGTATCCGGTCACTGTAATTTTTTACTATATATTTCATATAAAACCACAATTTTTGAAAACATTATTCCAAAGTCAATTCTTGTTCGATTTTGATGAAATGTTTACCAACAGAAGCGAGAACGTACGTAGTTTTCTGTGATTATTTTAAAATATTTTTTGGGAGCACAGATTTTAAATGTTCATGATTTAAACACAAACTTAAATTATTTGTCTTCAAATATACTATCATTGTATTGTATTTTTGACGTTCAAAATTTAGTTTTGTGTTTAAATCGTGAACTCATAGAAATTATAGATTATAAATTTATGCTAAAATTACAGTGTAACATTACATTTAATTCTGTTTTTGTTGGTTAGGACCAAATCCATATATTTTTAGATCGATTGAACGAAGACTTCTTGTATTAAAGAAAAATAGTTTGCCCTTTATTTTTTCTTAAAATATAAATAAAGTGAATTTTACATTGTTAGAGAGTTCATTAAATGTATGCATCCTGATAATTAAAGAACTTTTTTTTTTAATTTAAGGCGAATATATGCCCGAGTCAATGTGTTTTTAAAAATGCACTTCTAGACCGCCACCCTCCCTCTGTAATGTTTATTATGTGGAACGTGGTCCCATTAATTGGTTTAACTCCGTCCTATTTTTGTGCCTGTCCCAAGCCAGCCTCAGATGTAGATATGTCGTGGTTTTTTTTATGTTCAATGATATGAAGTGAAACGTGGTTGTTCATTTTGGTGAAATTGTTGACCATCACTGTTTAAACTTTATTTTCATAATTATCATGTAATATTTGACAAAGAAATATATATAATAGCCATGTATTTATTGTTAGAAACAAGATATAAATTTACTCGCTGAAATATATAATTTATTGGCAAATATATATTATATTTTTGCCACTCAAATCAATATACAAGATTTGATTATTCTTGAAATATATCAACAACATGTGCTTTTCACAGTGTTTTACAAACCAAATAACGGAAATCAGACTTCCGGATAGACTTGCTACTACAAGTCAGTCAACTATTGGCACATGCGCAGTATTTAGTCTGTGGACTCCTGATTCATTTATGACAACTGTTTTTATTAATATGTATTTTTTAGCGAAAAAAGACAAGATAATATGCAAATCTGTTACAAATTTAGTAATGATTTTTTGTTGTCTAATGAGTAATGGTATTTAACTAAAATATTCTACCTTACTAGTCAGTTAACTACTGGCATTCATTGACCCTGCTATTGTACTGTTCATGTGTATGCTTCATTCATTGACCCTACAATTGTACTGTTCATGTTTATGCTTCATTCATTGACACTGCTATTGTACTGTTCATGTTTATGCTTCATTCATTGATCCTGCTATTGTACTGTTCATGTTTATGCTTCATTCATTGACCCTGCTATTGTACTGTTCATGTTTATGTTTCATTCATTGACCTTGCTGTTGTACTGTTCATGTTTATGCTTCATTCATTGACCCTGCTATTGTACTGTTCATGCTTATGTTTCATTCATTGACCCTGCTATTGTACTGTTCATGTTTATGTTTCATTCATTGACCCTGCTATTGTACTGTTCATGTTTATGCTTCATTCATTGACCCTGCTATTGTACTGTTCATGTTTATGCTTCATTCATTGACCCTGCTATTGTACTGTCCATGTTTATGCTTCATTCATTGACCCTGCTATTGTACTGTTTATGTTTATGCTTCATCCATTGACCCTGCTATTGTACTGTTTATGTTTATGCTTCATCCATTGACCCTGCTATTGTACTGTTCATGTTTAGGCTTCATTCATTGACCCTGCTATTGTACTGTCCATGTTTATGCTTCATTCATTGACCCTGCTATTGTACTGTTCATGTTTATGTTTCATTCTTGACCCTGCTATTGTACTGTTTATGTTTATGCTTCATTCATTGACCCTGCTATTGTACTGTCCATGTTTATGTTTCATTTATTGACCCTGCTATTGTACTGTTCATGTTTAGGCTTCATTCATTGACCCTGCTATTGTACTGTCCATGTTTATGCTTCATTCATTGACCCTGCTATTGTACTGTTCATGTTTATGTTTCATTCATTGACCATGCTATTGTACTGTTCATGTTTATGTTTCATTCATTGACCCTGCTATTGTACTGTCCATGTTTATGTTTCATTCATTGACCCTGCTATTGTACTGTTCATGTTTAGGCTTCATTCATTGACCCTGCTATTGTACTGTCCATGTTTATGCTTCATTCATTGACCCTGCTATTGTACTGTTCATGTTTATGTTTCATTCTTGACCCTGCTATTGTACTGTTTATGTTTATGATTCATTCATTGACCCTGCTATTGTACTGTCCATGTTTATGTTTCATTTATTGACCCTGCTATTGTACTGTTCATGTTTAGGCTTCATTCATTGACCCTGCTATTGTACTGTCCATGTTTATGCTTCATTCATTGACCCTGCTATTGTACTGTTCATGTTTATGCTTCATTCATTGACCCTGCTATTGTACTGTTCATGTTTATGCTCCATTCATTGACCCTGCTATTGTACTGTTCATGTTTATACTTCATTCATTGACCCTGCTATTGTACTGTCCATGTTTATGCTTCATTCATTGACCCTACTATTGTACTGTTCCTGTTTATGTTTCATTCACTGACCCTGCTATTGTACTGTCCATGTTTATGCTTCATTCATTGACCCTGCTATTGTACTGTCCATATTTATGTTTCATTCATTGACCCTGCTATTGTACTGTTCATGTTTATGTTTCATTCATTGACCCTGCTATTGTACTGTTCATGTTTATGTTTCATTCATTGACCCTGCTATTGTACTGTTCATGTTTATGCTTCATTCATTGACCCTGCTATTGTACTGTCTATGTTTATGCTTCATTCATTGACCCTGCTATTGTACTGTCCATGTTTATGCTTCATTCATTGACCCTGCTATTGTACTGTTCATGTTTATGCTTCATTCATTGACCCTGCTATTGTACTGTCCATGTTTATGCTTCATTCATTGACCCTACTATTGTACTGTTCATGTTTATGTTTCATTCATTGACCCTGCTATTGTACTGTCCATGTTTATGCTTCATTCATTGACCCTGCTATTGTACTGTCCATATTTATGTTTCATTCATTGACCCTGCTATTGTACTGTTCATGTTTATGTTTCATTCATTGACACTGCTATTGTACTGTTCATGTTTATGTTTCATTCATTGACCCTGCTATTGTACTGTTCATGTTTATGCTTCATTCATTGACCCTGCTATTGTACTGTCTATGTTTATGCTTCATTCATTGACCCTGCTATTGTACTGTCCATGTTTATGTTTCATTCATTGACCCTGCTATTGTATTGTTCATGTTTATGCTTCATTCATTGACCCTGCTATTGTACTGTCCATGTTTATGCTTCATTCATTGACCCTGCTATTGTACTGTTCATGTTTATGCTTCATTCATTGACACTGCTATTGTACTGTACATGTTTATGCTTCATTCACTGACCCTGCTATTGTACTGTTCATGTTTATGCTTCAATCATTGACCCTGCTATTGTACTGTTCATGTTTATGCTTCATTCATTGACCCTGCTATTGTACTGTTCATGATTATGCTTCATTCATTGACCCTGCTATTGTACTGTTCATGTTTATGTTTCATTCATTGACCCTACTATTGTACTGTTCATGTTTATGTTTCATTCATTGACCCTGCTATTGTACTGTTCATGTTTATGCTTCATTCATTGACCCTGCTATTGTACTGTTCATGTTTATGCCTCATTCATTGACCCTGCTATTGCACTGTTCATGTTTATGCTTCATTCATTGACCCTGCTATTGTACTGTTCATGTTTATGCTTCATTCATTTTTGTGATAGTACATGTATATGGTCTTTTTGAGTGAAAGCTAACCTGCGCAGATCTTTTTTATTGTTGGTCTATATCTGTATTGTCGCTGGAAATCCAATTTAATGAGTTCGACGGTTTGGATCCTGCTAACCGGTTTAACGCCACCTCATTTGTGTGCTAGTCCCAAGCCAGGATCTGGTTTGCAACGCCATATGTTATGGACTTTTTGTGTTCAATTATTTGAGGTGAGAGAGAGTTGTTCTTTTCGTTTATATTGATGAATTCGTTTATTATCACTGTTTATAAACTTTTTTTCCATGATAGGCAACTTACCAGTATTAATTCAAACTTCGGGTTGGTTGATGCAAGCAAAATGTGAAGTGAAAAATTTCGTTATACTTGTAACAAAACATAAATTATCCACTGTTTTGGGTTTTTTGGGTTGTTTTTTTAATATATATATCCCCTAAAACAATTATTTCCATAATTTTAACAAAGAATAATATACACGTATTAATTCTTATTGATTGTGATTTCATTAAAGATTGTAATGCCGCAAATTATTTACAACTGGCATCATTTCAGTACGTAGTATATATTTGATCATTATTTTCGTTATACACATGTTTTCTTGACGTTCACACATGTTTTCTTCACGTTTCACACATGTTTTCTTCCCGTTTCAAACATGTTTTCTACACTTTTCACACATGTTTTCTTCATGTTTCACACATGTTTTCTTCCCGTTTCACACATGTTTACTTCCCGTTTCACACATGTTTTCTTCACGTTTCACACATGTTTTCTTCACGTTTCACACATGTTTTCATCCCGTTTCACACATATTTTCTTCACGTTTCACACATGTTTTCTTCCCGTTTCACACATGTTGTCTTCCCGTTTCACACATGTTTTCTTCTCGTTTCACACATGTTTTCTTCACGTTTCATACATGTTTTCTTCCCGTTTCACACATGTATTCTTCTCGTTTCACATATGTTTTCTTCACCTTTCACACATGTTTTCTTCACGTTTCACACATGTGTTCTTCACGTTTCACACATGTTTTCTTCACGTTTCACACATGTTTTCTTCACGTTTCACACATGTTTTCTTCCCGTTTCACACATGTTTTCTTCCCGTTTCACACATGTTTTCTTCACGTTTCACACATGTTTTCTTCCCATTTCACACATGTTTTCTTCCCGTTTCACATATGTTTTCTTCACGTTTCACACATGTTTTCTTCCCGTTTCACACATGTTTTCATCCCGTTTCACACAGGTATTCTTCACGTTTCACACTTGTTTTATTCACGTTTCACACATGTTTTCATCCCGTGTCACACATGTTTTCTTCCCGTTTCACACATGTTTTCTTCCCGTTTCACACATGTTTTATATCCTAATTCTAACATGACGTCCTTCTTTCGCTTTGTAGACAAACGAGCGATATATCGATGGTATAATCTCATTCGCTCATGCGCCGGTGAATGTGACTGACTTTTCCATTGGCAGCATAAATTGTGTGCGACATTTTCCGCAAACGTAAATATAAATTACCGTCTTCCAATCAAAGTATACTAACGTATTTGTACTGTTAGACATATCAGAATCGAAATAAATCATGGAAGCCAGAATGTGTTTTGAGTTTTAACATGGGTTGGCGGATATTAGTAAATTTTATCCCTCGCTTCCAAGAATTATTTCTTAATTCACGGATGTTTTATTATCATCTGTTTCACGTATGTTTTATTTCATGTTTCACCATACATTGTATTTTTTATTTCATGTTTCATTGTCAAATGCTATTTCACAAATCGTTCATTATCTGTTTCGTTTTCGTTTTCAAATTTTCAGTTCAAATTGAACCCCGTTTCTCCGTTCCACTGACAAAATCTTTCGCTGATTCGCTAGGACCAATCAGATACACAACCCGCTCTAAAGATGGAAGTAAGCGCATGCGTGGTGTTAGGTGTTACGAGAATGCCACACTACTTAGACCTGTAAGAAAACTTACAATACCTCCAAGTGAGCGACACTTTGCTTATTATCCCCTCGCCAACGAAGTTGCGATGGGATATAGTAACGCTACCGTCCGTCATTCCGTCCGTCCTTCCGTTCGTCCGTCCTTTCGTCCGTCCTTCCCTAACATCCTTTCGAACACTCTAGAATCAACATCATTCAATGGAACCCTATTGATTTTCAAGGTCAAGTTCACAGGGTCATTTTTTTAGGCGAGGGGATATGACACGCTTTGCGTTGCCCTTGTTATAATATTAGAGTGGTCGCTACCTGCCCGTTGGTTATCAGGACTCGGTCATCAGAGAGGCCTTGCTAGTGCTTGTGTGGCGGATAGGAGATGCTTTCCCGATGGGGGAGGGGGGGGGGGCAGTCAGATTATACCAGTGAAAGCCTGACCACGGACGATATTGGGTGTTTTCTAGATTAGTTAGGAGAGTGACACGCTATTAGAACGTTGAAGACCACTTTTGTGTATTTAGAAACATTGTAGGCGCATTGTAGCCGCTGGCACAAGGATATTTTCCCCGTCCCCATCCTTTTTCCTTGACAGTCAAAAGTAAATTATTTTTTAGATGAAAAATCTGCCATTTTTATCAAATTTTACAAATTAAAAAAAAAATCGCATTGAAAATTGCGGGGTTAGATTATTCATTTTTTTTTGTGCACTTTTCATCACAATTCATTTTATTCTATGAAGTGTAGTGACAGTAAATAAAAAAAATATACGATACATAACCAAAAACTAAAGGTTGCCCCATATTCCTTGACAATCATGTCGCATTTGACTGTCTCGAAACTAGTTCATACTATCTTGATCAATTATGAATAAAAAAAAAACCTAAATAGTTTACCTATCTCATGTTACAACCGTGACGTACCAGTTTACGTATATATACGACCATAACTGTCGGGTTAAATTAAATTATTTCTCTACAGCCAAAAATCTGGAACGATTTACGTCACAATTTGTGTTTCGTTTCTAAGGAATTACCGGAATTCAAATTCAGAGGTTCTTTGTTTTTATCCCGAAACAAGATAAAGGTTAAGAACAGCCCTTAACATGTCAATACTTCAACCGTAAACTTGTTTCAGACAACTTAAAGAAAAAAACTGCTATACATATCGTTTAAGAATTTGTTCTGATGTCTAAGGCATCTGTGCACTGTGTATTATCTGTACACGGGAAATAGCTACCATGGAATGGGCGATGATATTTTACATTCATAACAGGTAAGAAATAATCGAATTTTAAGGATTAAAACTGTATATTTTAATAACATGGCGTTTATTATAGTTCCGGGAATAGTATTGCGTGACATTTAACGAACACTTTACAAGATCAGTCCTGTAATCGATTAAAAATCGAAACATGTGTGTCACTAGTACTTACGAAACTTGCTCATTCCTGGCATTTAAAGATGATTCTAAGAGTAGCTAATACATTTGTCAATCATAAACTACGGATATATGGTTTAATCAACATAAACAACTAAGTGTGACCGGAAATCGATTTCATGTTTGCATCATTAAAGAGAAATCGGATACATTTTACGATCAAAAAGTGTACGGGTTTCAGCGAATTTAGTGTACGGTAGCTATAACACAAACACATTATTTTCGGCTAAAACCCGTACACTAACGTCGATATTAATGTTGTTATAATTCCAAATCCAATTACCAGTGTATCAAAGGGGATATAATTTCAGATGTTTCGTCACTAAATTTTACTTTTCCAGTTACGTTTTACTCATGGAAAGCGTCTACATCATTTTATTTCGTAAATTTTGTGAGGGAAAGTTGTTTTCTGAAATACTAGGTAAGCATTATCACGCATCAAGCAATTTTAGCGAAGTTCCTTTATTATATGAGCCCAAAAAGCATAAGCAGTATTCATCTGGAATCTGCCATATTACTAGTTTCAACGAAAACGTTGTGCTTTCGCAGTAAAACGACTTATTACTTACCTTGACAACTTGTAAATCGGTGTGTTACGTTTCAGTAGTAGCTATTTCCCGTGTACAGATGATACACAGTGGGAATTCCTTAAACAAAGACCTGTATTTTTGTCACTAAACTCGTTAAAGGTTAAAGGCAACTTCAAACATGTTTAAACTTCAACTTTAAACATGTTACAGACAAATTAAAGACAAAACTCTATGCAAATCTTTTAAGAATTATATTCGGATGGCATTTTGAATTTGTCTAAGACTATGGTTGAGAGGTTGAGGAATTCGTTAAACACATGTCTATTTGTTTTGTCCTCAAACTCGTTTAAGGTTAAAAACACCATTTAGCATGTCTAAAGACCACTTAAATGTTTTAAGAATTATCTGTGGATGCCATTTTGAATTTGTCTAAAACGTGTATCGAACTGTGATTGAGAAATTCCTTGAACAAATAGGCGGGTTTTTTTTATCCTCAAATTTGTTTAAGTTTAAAAACAACATTAAACATTTTAAAAGAAAGGCCGGGTGGCTCAATGAGTTAGGTAGTTGGATTACCTAACAATTCATATAAGCCTGACATCAATACGGCGTGGGCTCGCGCCCGGCTTTTTAAATTACAAAAAGGGTGCACTCGACTCGCAGCCGCAAATGATAAAGTTTACCAGTTGCTTGCCCATGGTCGGTGGTTCTTTCCGGGTACTCCGGCATCTTCCACCACTAAAACTGGTCGCCATGATTTAGTTGAAATTTTGCTGAAAGTGGCGCTAAACACCAAAAATCAAATCAAGTAAAATGGAAAAGAAAAGACGTGGTAATATTGCTAAGGAAATCGTTATTGCGAAATTTGTCAAATTGACTGGATAAGTTCTTGTTATATCTACGTCACTGACCAAGATACAGTTGTTGGTACCTGATTCATGTTGAGCGACGAAAAGAAACGGTAACAATATAAGCCCGGATGTCACAGGACACCATTGCTTCTCTTTTCAGACAATTTGACAGAAAATATAACATTCATTTCCACTCAAGTTGAAGCAGGACAGAAAAGCTCGTTTTTTCTGCTGATTTCTAAAGCTCACACAAATAAATTTAATATTTTCCGACAATGTACGTAAAATGTCGATATATATAAAGTATTAATCTTTGTCTCCTATCATCACGGGGCCGTCGTGGTCGTAATCGTGTGGTAGTTGGATGCAATCAGTGCATATCACCACTAACGTTGCGAGATCAAATTCGCTGATGACGAGGTGTACTCGATACAACATTATGTGATAAGGTTTGTCAGTGACTTGGTGGTTTTCTTCGTGTACACAGGTTTCCTCCACAAATAAAACTGGCCGCCATGATATAGCTGAAATATTGTTGAAATTGGCGTTAAGCACCAAGACCCTAACCTCTAGCCTCTGTCTTCAGTTATAAGGAACATGCAATTTAGCTTTTATGGGGGAAGTCTATGATTTTCCCTTGAGCCAAAAATGTTTTTACTCACGAAACAAAACCCAGATTTTTTGGACATAAATTATAAGTAGTTTTCCTTCAAATTTTACCTTTTTTCGCTGAAACTGCAGGGTCAGATGTTTTTTTGTATTGTTGATATCTTGCTGTTCAATTAATTTTTTCTATAAAATTTAGAAACAGAATATTTGTTTTCAGATAAAAAATATAGAGCCTCCCATTTCCCCTAAATGTTAAATAGTCGTTCCATAATAAATGCGTAACGAAAGAACCTTAATGTACTTGACTAAGAAAGTTAGGATTTCGTATAAAAGTTAACATTCCAGTCATCTAATGGGACGTCCATTAACTTGGGTAGGAGAGGGTAATTTCTGTCTCCAAATTTTATACAAAAAACAGCTTGACCTGAAAGATGCAAAAAAAAAAACACAACTGCAATATTACGGTACCTAGCATTTTTCAAGAAGAAATTGTGGTAATATTTGAGAGAAAAAAAATCAAATTGTTCATGTCCAAAAATATAAATCAATCAACAACTGAATGCTTGATCCCTCAGTCATGAAAGTAATTTTGAACCATTTGTTTATTTGGAGAAAACGTCTCCAATTAAGCTTCATAAATGAATATAATTAAATATATCTTCAACTGCTAAAAGGGATAATGCCTGTAGCTTTGGTAATTATTTTGAAAGGTGTTAAGTATAAAACGTCGTTTGGCGAGATTCGACAAAAAAAACAGTGTATTTTCGTTGTTTTTTGTGTGCAGCTTGTCTCCCACCACACATTAATTATGCATGTCCCAATTTCCGTACTACATGTGCAATGACACTGATGTTTACACTTCAGCAGGAGTTTGAACTCTCAACGCTTCCTTCAATTCCATCCAACGGTCATGTTGCAATTGGTGACCTATGTTGATTCTTGTTTTATTATAACTCTCCAAAATTTCTTTCCTGTTTCGTTTTCTAGCAGAATCAGTTAAAATTCTCATACGACCCCCAAAAAAAAGACTTCGCGCATGCATAGAAAAAGGTCACCTAAGGTCATATGAATAGGAGCGTATACGGTCGTACATACAGGAATTTATGTTACGAGATGTGATTTCATGAAAATAATAGAGAATGGATGGACTTTTTTACTTTAAAGCTCGATTATTACTGTTAATTTATGTTTTAATGTGTACTCCTTGTAAACAATATCTCATGTACTCCTTGTAAAAAATATTTCATGTACTCCTTGTAAAAAATATCTCATGTACTCCTTGTAAAAAATATCTCATGTACTCCTTGTAAAAAATATCTCATGTACTCCTTGTAAAAAATATCTTATGTACTCCTTGTAAAAAATATCTCATGTACTCCTTGTAAAAAATATCTCATGTACTCCTTGTAAAAAATATCTTGCCAAAAAAACACTAAAAATTAACGACACTATACCTTTAACTACAAAATCTACAAAATTCTTATGATCTACAATAAAACTAAAATAAAAAGTGCAATAGTACTTGAACAACACAAATTGCCATAAACCTGGTTGTTTATTTATAATATATTATATCAATATTATATTCACTTCCCATGCTATGAAGCAACAGGTAAACATTTACCTGTTGTATGTACATATTTTTGTATTTTCTCTCATTTATTACTTAATTACAATTTGGTGACAACCACGCAGTTACATCTGTATCTCATGAATATTCATCGTTTAATGAAATCTTATATTTCATGAATATTCATCGTTAAATTTCCCCCCCCCCCCATATTTATATGTCATGCATAATCATCCTTTCATTACATCTAAATATGTCATGAATATTCATCGTGTAATCAGGAAGTTTATGTTATATATATAGGCCCTCGTTTTATAGTCTGTTTCTGTTTTTCAATGGTTGCCATTTAAACATGCGATTATGTCGTATGGTTGACTGGAAAGCTATTGACATTCAGTTATTTTAAAACAAATTACAATGTAGGACAAAGATGATTGTCTGCCCTTGTTGATCTTCTATACGATTGTATGTGATATTCTATTATTGTTTTCTATTTTATATTATTTTGTGCTAATTATCAATCGTGACAAAAGTTATGAAGGTTATTAAGGACTTTATACTATTTACTAAGAATTGTCCAAAAAGTGGAACAAAATTAGCTGGATGTTATGCGGTCGTCTTTTTTCTTCATTTTGTTAAAAACCAAAATATATTGTACATTATTTTAATTAGAACCTCCCCTTCACTGTAAAACCGTTTATAACGCTGTATATTTTTAGACCGTTTGTGTTTCTTCTATTGATGATAAAGAATATTTGGGTTTTCAGATAAACCTTTTAAAGAAATTTTAGAAAACTACCCACAACATTTTTGCTCTTGTCCCAAAACTAGGACACCCATGGGCTTCAAATGTCTTTTTAAAGTTCAGAGGTTGTTGATCGTTTTGTTTATAATATAGATGTTGATCGTCACTGTTTAACCTTTCTCTTGATTATCAAATATTATTGTTCCAGAGAGTAGTAGCATTAGGCTTGACAAACGTAGAATTAATGGTGGTTTTTAAAAACCACAAAAATGGCGAGCTATTATGGTCAATTTGTGTATGTTGTCTGTTGTATATTAATTTTTCAGATTACATGTTTCATAATGAACAATATATGAACAAATAAAACCGAACATGTTATGATTTTAAGTGTCTTGACCGGTTCTTGTGCAAATATTGTTTTTCTTCTTCTGATTCCACTCCATCTTGATAATTAAATCTACGCGTACCTTCACCTTTCCTCATAGATGCTAGTTAATTTTCTTGTAATATTTACCCTAAAACTTAGTACGTGTGGTCTTTTGAAATAATGCGAGGGTGTACACTTCACAAATGTCTGTGTATATATACAATGAATATAGTTCTTATTATTGTTCACATTTTATTTTAGCTATTTTTTTACGCAAGATTAATATTGGAATGTCTGAATGTCTGAATAACAAGCTTAAAGTTTTTTTTTTTTTTTTTTGGCCTGGTTTATTAGGGAGAATGTCACCCACCCACTTAAAAACCACTTGTAGTAGCTCAAGATGAGCACCTGTTCCACATAAAAGACCACTTGTAGTAGCTCAAGATGAGCAACTGCTCCACTTAAAAGACCACTTGTAGTAGCTCAAGATGAGCAACTGCTCCACTTAAAAGACAACTTGTAGTAGCTCAAGATGAGCAACTGCTCCACATAAAACACAACTTGTAGTAGCTCAAGATGAGCAACTGCTCCACTTAAAAGACAACTTGTAGTAGCTCAAGATGAGCAACTGCTCCACTTAAAAGACAACTTGTAGTAGCTCACGATGAGCAACTGTTCCACTTAAAAAAAACTTACAGTAGCTCAAGATGAGCAACTGCTCCACTTAAAAGACAACTTGTAGTAGCTCAAGATGAGCAACTGTTCCACTTAAAAGAAACTTACAGTAGCTCAAGATGAGCAACTGCTCCACTTAAAAGACAACTTGTAGTAGCTCAAGATGAGCAACTGCTCCACTTAAAAGACAACTTATAGTAGCTCACGATGAGCAACTGTTCCACTTAAAAGACCACTTGTAGTAGCTCAAGATCAACAACTGCTCCACTTAAAAGACCACTTGTAGTAGCTCAAGATGAGCAACTGCTCCACTTAAAAGAAACTTACAGTAGCTCAAGATGAGCAACTGTTCCACTTAAAAGACAACTTGTAGTAGCTCAAGATCAACAACTGCTCCACTTAAAAGACCACTTGTAGTAGCTCAAGATGAGCAACTGCTCCACTTAAAAGAAACTTACAGTAGCTCAAGATGAGCAACTGTTCCACTTAAAAGACAACTTATAGTAGCTCAAGATGAGCAACTGCTCCACTTAAAATACAACTTGTAGTAGCTCAAGATGAGCAACTGCTCCACATAAAAGACAACTTATAGTAGCTCAAGATAAGCAACTGCTCCACTTAAAATACAACTTGTAGTAGCTCAAGATGAGCAACTGCTCCACTTAAAATACAACTTATAGTAGCTCAAGATGAGCAACTGCTCCATATAAAAGGCCACGTGTAGTTGCTCAAGATGAGCAACTGCTCCACTTAAAAAAGACAACTTATAGTAGCTCACGATGAGCAACTGTTCCACTTAAAAGACCACTTGTAGTAGCTCAAGATCAACAACTGCTCCACTTAAAAGACCACTTGTAGTAGCTCAAGATGAGCAACTGCTCCACTTAAAAGAAACTTACAGTAGCTCAAGATGAGCAACTGTTCCACTTAAAAGACAACTTGTAGTAGCTCAAGATCAACAACTGCTCCACTTAAAAGACCACTTGTAGTAGCTCAAGATGAGCAACTGCTCCACTTAAAAGAAACTTACAGTAGCTCAAGATGAGCAACTGTTCCACTTAAAAGACAACTTATAGTAGCTCAAGATGAGCAACTGCTCCACTTAAAATACAACTTGTAGTAGCTCAAGATGAGCAACTGCTCCACATAAAAGACAACTTATAGTAGCTCAAGATAAGCAACTGCTCCACTTAATATACAACTTGTAGTAGCTCAAGATGAGCAACTGCTCCACTTAAAATACAACTTATAGTAGCTCAAGATGAGCAACTGCTCCATATAAAAGGCCACGTGTAGTTGCTCAAGATGAGCAACTGTTCTACTTAAAAGACCACTTGTGGCAATTCCAAATTAATAACAGGTTCCATGCTAAATATTTAGTTTTCTATGTAGTTATTTATACCCCATGTACTGAATTTATAAAGATGTACGTAAGCATCTGCTTTCAACGTCAACTATATGTAGTAATATGAAAAAAAAAAAAAAAAACACACGCCAAGTATATGTATGTAAGTCTTCTGCTACCCCCCCCCCCCCCCCCCCCCCCCCAGTACCCTGTGGCTTGCATTTCGAGGGCCCGAGTGCCTCAATGAGTTAGGTAGTTAGATTACCTAACAACTCATACAAGCCTATCACCAATACAGTGTGGGTTCGCGCTCGGCTTTGTAAATTACACAAAAGGGTGCACTCGACTCGCAGCCGCAAGTGATAAAATTTACCAGTTGCTTGCCCATGGTCGGTGGTTCTCTCCGGATACTACGGCTTCTTCCACCACTAAAACTGGTCGCCATGATATAGCTGAAATATTGCTGAAAGTGGCGTTAAACACCAAATATCAATCAATCAAACAATCTGTACCTTGTGTCTTACATTTTGTAAGTATAACAAAGCACTATAGACACTCATCGAACGCACCCAATAGGAAATGTCTTCTGCTTCCTCACCTTACTTGTACAGTTTTTCATGTTTCTGACGTAGGAAGCCTAACGTTTTATTGGCTTTTGTAGTTATATTATTAATGTGTGCGCCCCAATCTAGATCATTGCTAATAGTTACACCTAAATATTTACTATTGTCAACTGGTTGTGTTATGTAATAAATAATTAAATTTAAGGGGATTTTTTTTCTTTGAAACATGGATGACATAACATGTATCTGGGTTAAGCTTCATCTGCCAGGTCTTTTTCCCAATTCTCAAGGTTTGTCAAATCTTTTTGTCACAATTCTGAATCAAAATGTTCAATGTTTTTATCCTTTATGAGTGTAAATTTAACAATTGTTTTCATATATGACGTTAATTTGCAGTATAAACACAACACATTGTACTAGAGTCAAACATGTATTAAGAGCTCATGACCTTTGAGACAAAGAAAAGGTGGCCTTATATGACAGGTGACCTCTTAAAAGAGGGTCAATTCATATAAAATTTTCTATGTCAGAATAAGCAAAAGTTGACCTTTTAATACAGGTGACTGCTTAATAGAGGTGACCGCATGGAAAAGTTTGACTGTAAACGTATATCATCGGAAAATATAGAATTTATTTGTACGAGTTTCAGAAACAGGAAGGAAAACGACTCTCAGAATAAGGAGGGCTTGAAGTGAATAACCGTTTTACTTAATTGTATATCCTAACAAAATGTATGTCAAAATGTCAGCAGTTATTATGACAAGATAGTGTACTGTTGTAGGTCGTTTCTGACCTAATAGATTAACAACACAGGTCGGTGGTTTTATCCGGGTACTCCGGTTTCCTCCACAAATAAAACTGACCGCCACAATATAACTGAAATATTGTTGAAATTGTCGTTAAACACCATAACCCTAGAGCCGGAAAATTAGTATTCAATCAATAAAAATGAATTGAAAGAAGTTTATCTAACAAAGGCTGTGTGGAATATAAAAAAATATTTGAAAATACTTATCTCGAATAATTCAGCGCCCTCTATCCACAGGTACTTGTGGACAGGACACAGTATCCCCCCTTTTTACACCCTACCTCCCCTTTTTCCATTTTTTTTTTTTTTTTATTTATATACATATCAGTCGACTGATGCAATCAGAAAACGACATCTCTATATACATATCAGTTGACTTATGAAATCAGAAAACGGCATATTATTGATGTTTTACATATTTCTAAGCCATGAAATGAAAAAAAAAAAAAAAAAAAAAAAGGAAACAGGGGGATAGGGTGTAAAAAGGGGGGATGCTGTGTCCTGTCCACAAGTACCTGTGCCTCTATCCGCTATCGCTACTCGAGGAGAATGTAGCAAAGCGTAATATAACGGCTGGATTATTCGGGTTAGAAAATACTTTGGCAATACTTTTGTTTACAGTAGTCAGTTAACAACAATCGGTCATTGACCCTGTCCATGTTTATGTTGTTATTTATTGTTGTGATAGTATGTGGTCTTTTCAGTGGAAGCGAATATGTGCAGGGTTTTTTTTATAAACTTTTTTATATATATATTGTCGATGGGGGTCTAGTTATCAAGAGGGGAGGGTTGGGATCCCATTCACTGGTTTAACCCCACCACAATATATGTGCCTGTCTCAAGCCAGCGTCTGGATTTCCAACACCATTTTGTATTCAGTCAGTTAAGATGAGAAGTAGGTGTTCGTTTTGTTGATATTGGTGGATTGATGACTATCACTGCTTAAACTTTCTTGTTGCATAATATTCAAATTTATGTATTTTTTTCATTTCCTATAATATTGTATAACATATCTTTTTAATATTTAATTGGCTTTCATGTTACATAATATATAAATTTGATAGTTCACTTCAAACAGATTTTATTTATATATAAATAATTGTGTTTGTCTAGTATAAAGCGCACCCCATCTGTCTAGTATAAAGCGGACCCCATCATCATATTCTCATTGAAAATGAATTTGTTCTCGCCATTATATATATCTGAAAAATTGCCGAGTTTGACATTAAACAACACCCACGCACCATTTTAATTTCATTTAATTTTATATTTCACATTTAAATTTAAAAAAAAAAATTATATTTACATTGTATATTATTTAATTAATATTTACTTCAGTCGTCTATTTCTTATGACATTGTACGTACAACTGGCCTGAATAAAAGACAACAAAACACCACGATTCTTAAAGGGATATTGTCTACTAAAATCGTAATTTTTTTCATACCCAAAAATATTGTCGTTTTCCGTACTGACCTTCATAAAATGAAGTTAAACACCGACTTATGCTGCAAAAGATACTATTTTTTGACAAAAAAGACCCAAAACTATCGTTATCAGAATTATTGTCCTGGATGACAATATTCAAATCTATTCATATGGCCTTCTATGTGAGCACGTCTTGAGCATGCGCACTGTTTAGAAACAATAAACAACATGTGGTTCTTGGGCAAAAGAGAAAGTGTCAACGCGTGGAAAAAGCGGACTTTGACGGATTCAGAGAGAAAGATAAATAGAAGTGAAGTATCTTCCAAATGGAACAAATGCAGGATATATGTAGGGGATCAGTTGGACCGTTGGAACGAACTCAAGGAAGTGCTACGCGTCCAAACTCGCGCTGAATTTGCAAATATTTTGTTAAGCCGAACATGTTTTTTCCTTCTTTTCTCAATCGTTTTTCATATTTTATGAATTTATGATGATGCCTATGATCATTTTCGGTAGATATTATTCAATATATGTAATCTTGCACCTGGCAACAGCAAATTATTGTCAATGAATAGCATAAAACGGCCGTATTTGCGAGGTAAATAAACACGAATTTTAACATCCATGCTGCAGCATCCGGGCTACTGGCATAAAAATAGATAAAAATAGATTTGGCCTCGCTCAGGTCAGTGAATGATTAATTAGCTTCCAGTAACGATGGTCAGCTTTTTCATATCGAAAAATCAACGTTTCGTGGCGTATTCGCCAATAATTCGGTTTTTAATCTTCATTTTATGAAGGTCAGTACGGAAAACGACAATAATTTTGGGTATGAAAAAATTACGATTGTGGTAGACAATATCCCTTTAAACAACACAATACAAAATTATTTTTGCCAGATAAAAGCACCACTTCAGACAGAATAATTGCATTGCATATAATTGATTAAAATAATGATTGTCAAACTGGTGGTCCTTGAAAAATGCAAAAAAGACTTGATTTGGGGCGAGAGGTATTTGTTGATATTGGTAGAATTGTTGATTACCATTGTTTAGACTTTCTTTTCAAACTTTTATTTTATTTTTCATCCTTCTACTTTTGGGACCGTCGTGGTCGTGAACGTATGGTAGTTCGATTTAAGACTACCTATACAATCAGTGTCTATCACCACAAAAGTTGTGAGTTCGAATCCCGCTCATGACGAGGTGGAATCGATACATCATTATGTGATAAAGTTTGTCAGTCACTTGCGACAGATTGGTGGTTTTCTCCGTTTACTGCGATTTCCTCCACCAATAAAGCTGACCGCCACAATATAACTGAAATATTGTCGAAAGTGGCGTTAAACACCATAACCCTAACCCCAGACCCAGTTTCAAATAAGATTATTTAAGCTTTGCAAATTTACGAATCATCAATATTTTTTTCCTATTTTTTCATTTAGACCAAAAATATCATGTTGAAAGCTGCAGGGCCACAATTTTTTTGTGTTTGTGTATCTTTCAGCCAATTAATTATTGTCCCACTAAACCAATGACCCATTTAGGAGAATACATATATATACTAGAATTTTATTTATAAAGGACGAAGTTCTTATAACGGTAGGCTGTCCGATTTTTCCTTCTATATTGATAGCTAAATATCTGTTTACCGGAAGTTTAAAAAATAAATCAATTGATACTTTAGAAACGCAAAAGAAATATATTTCAATGAATAATTCCCAATTGTTTAATTATTTACTCTATGCAAAATCGAAATAAACTGAAATAAAATTCTGATAAAAAAATCTCTTTCTACGAAACTCCCGATGGAAGAGCGGCATAGCCATAACAAATCGGCTACACAATTCATTCAAAATAAAAGATAATAGCCTCACCGGACGCAATTACGATCGGACACAATTACGAACGAAATAAAAAGTATGTCCCCTAATTGTTCCTTCCAAACATGAATTAAAAAAATGCTTTTATAAATAAATACCCCGCTAAATTACTCGTGTTTTAGGAGAAAATTATTTATGCGCAGTTGTTAAATGTTGCAGACGACGGGTTTTCATATTTGTAAACAGAAAACGATCGACAATTGCACTTGGAATCTATCGCTAAAATTCATTGAGGTACGCATATTTTGTTATCTTATGCTTGTAATTGGAAAGAATATGATCTCCTGGTTCTATGCATATGTAGAACACATTGAAATTAAAACAAAAACAGTCAATATAATACATTTTCCTTACCTTGATCTATCCCAAAATGTCAAAATCCGTGATGTACCTTATTCATTGAAGAGTCCAAGGAATTCCGAATGCAAACTGGCACACATTTATGGTATGAATAAAGGAAAGGTTTTTATGTCATTATTTTATATACAAATGGATATGTGAACGTAAATGAATGAATGCTCTTTCAATTTTAACAGTTGTCATTAAATAATTTACACTAGAAAGGTTATTATGATGTCGTTCGAAATTGTGTCCGGATCTAGGTCACAGAGTGACTAGAACGGGGTCATGAAAATCTGTTTAAAACCCGTAACATTGCATTGAATAATATATGGGCTATGATTCAAAAGGAATATTGGTGCTTAATCTGAAATATGAACATGCAATCAGCTTCATCAATTTGGTCAAATTTATTATCAAATGCCACGGTCAATATCATCGAAATTGTTCGTAATTGCATCCGGTGAGGCTAACGTGTACGGATCATCGTATTATTGAAATTTGAGGATTTCGTCCTTCAAACAGGTTGCCTGTCTCATATTAACCAAGGACAAGCATGAATAGAGTTAAATGAAATAATTTACGTAATGAAAGCAAGTGTATCGAATTTCACACACAAAAAAAGAAGATAATTTCATTTTTTGACATGAAAATTTGGTAATTATTTCAGTTTTTTCAGCATCTTCAGGTCAATTTTTTTTTATATATCATTTGCCAACAGTAATTACCCCAAGTCCCCCTACCCCATGTTAAACAGCTGTTCCCACATTTGATTGTCATATGTAGATATAATCACTTATTAATTAACCAGTCTATAACCCGGTGATGGATACCGATTCTAGAAAACCTGGCTGTGTTAATTTATAATTATTTTTTTTTTCTTCTCTTTATAGGATTTTTGTAAAAGAGGACAGACATTGGACAGTGTACATAATTTCTACACATGCGTGTTAACATTTGCGTTCGGAAAGATACTATAGTATAAATTTTACCAAATTTGAAGAAAAAAACTATGTTAGCGTCACTTTTAGTGTTTAGGCTATCTTTTAATAATATTTTTTGAAAAGAAAAACAATATTGGAATGAAGGAGGACGAAGGAGTCATTGTGCAGAAAATTCTTGATGGATCCCACGGCTTTTCAAAGACTTTTAACAAAAAACTACATTTAGATATAAGCAAGAGAGAACAAAATAATCTTGTTATCAAAATTAATAGTCCTACTGGTCAGGCATATTCAAATTTGAATATTCACGAACCTCTAAGAAGCAAAAGCATACTGAACACTCTGCTGACAACAAACTGTCGTTTCTTTGACAGTCAACGACTGAAACGTGCTACAGATGAATCGAACAATCAGGATTTCATCCTCGAATTAAGAAATGGTTCTAAGAGTGATACAGATAAATGTATTTATGGAGGTGAAAATGTGCAAAGTAATGAAAAAACATGTATTGTTCAAAACACGACAATAACAGGAGACGAGAGCAAGACAACTCACATCGTAGAAAACAGCCATAATGGCAGCGACACTGAACACAACTGCACTCAAGTGAATCAAAATGGCTGTACTGGTGACACAAAAATGCAAACTAACTCCATTGAAAGGAACGAAAGCACGTGTACTAGCAACGAAAAGCGGGTATGTAAGTACACTCAAGACGATGAAAACGAGTGCATTAATGACGAAAATGTAGAAAGTTATTACATTCGAGGCGATGAAAACATGTGTATTAAAGACGATGAAAATACATGTAGTACCGAGGATAAGTGTGAAAATAACTCTGTTCAAGACACTGCAAGCACAAGTAATGACAATGAAAAGCAGGAAAGCAGCGACATTCGGGACGATGAAAACACCAGTACTGACGACGAAAAGCCGGATAGTAAATACGATGAAAATGTACGTATTCAAGATGGTGAAAGCAATGATGTTCAAACAATTGCAAGCAATAGTATTTTAAACAATGAAAACATACGTGTCCATGACAACAAAAGCGTTACTTCCAATGACAGTGATGGATCTTCTATAAATGAAGATATTTTTATGGAAAGCGAAGAAAACATATTCCGAAACGATGATGCTCAATCAGTTACTGAAGATGTTGTTATCTCGTGTATTGAGGAACCATCTCTTGGTGAACAGGACCTCAATAAGGGACATAGTAAACCATTTGTACGCACTAAAACATCTTCAACGAGAGGTACATTATTAAGTATATTATATAATTTAACTTATTATATTATTTAAAATAACCGCCACGAGATAACTAAAATATTGTTGAAGTGGCGTTAAACACCATAGCCCTAACCCTTAAAATATCACAACTTTACTAGTGAAGCGAACCTGTTTTAAAACACTCTGGTAACTGAAAATTAATTTATTGTCGGGAGTTCATGTTTAATTCATTTTATTTATATTTATCCAACAAGATTTCCATATCATATGGCATTCTTGTCGCTTAGCAGTAACGTTACGGCTGTCACTAGTGAGACAAGAACTGATATCCTCTCCGGAGCATCTGGGTTTACTCCGGTTTTAAGTAGGGTTCGTGTTCCTCGATCTTTAGTTTTCTATGTAGTGATTTGTAGATCGTTGTTTGTCCTTTTGTCCTTTATTCTTTTGACCTTTGTCTCTTTTTCGATTTACGTCTTCTGATTACACTTTGGTATCTTCAAACTGCTTTTATTATATAGAAATATAATGAAGATATGTGTGTTTCGTTCCTACAAGAGTAGGCACATTGTATCTCAATATGTTTCCACCAACAGTCAGAAGTCGTACCCTGGTTGTTTCGTTCCTACAAGAGTAGGCGCATTGTATCTCCATATGCTGCCAGCAACAGTCAGGACTCGTACCCTGGTTGTTTCGTTTCTACAAGAGTAGGCGCATTGTATCTCCATATGTTGCCACCAACAGTCAGGAGTCGTATCCCTGATTGTTCCGTTCCTCTCTTATTTCTCTATTATTCTCATACAGTCTTGAACTATTGATTCTCGACTGAATATGCATGAAATATTTGCCACAACAAGCAATCAGGCAATCAGTCACTTAACTTAGGAACAGAACCGACCATTTAACTTCTAGGGTGCGTAGGGGAGGGGTCCCCCTGAGCAGATTTGTTTTAACACTAAGCAAAAGCAAATGTAAAGTCGGAAATTTTCGTCTAATTTTACCAAAATGTTTTGTTGTGAGCTGCAGTTTAAAGGAAAAGACCATGGTCTTAACAAGTTAGCGTGAAAATTTAAATGACAGTAAATAAAAGACATTTGTGTTAATGAATGTTAAAAATAGTATACCGTAAGGTAGAATTTTGTCATTTAAGTTGCATGTAGCACCAAATAATGGGGATCGCCATTGTTCGCTATCAACTGGCACCGAACCTTTTCCCACTTGTGTACCGAATACACATAAACTTTATATTTATTTATCCTGCAGAACAATCAAATTATACAAAAATTATCCAGTCAATGATTTATACAAGGTTCAAATATCTACAAATTATCAGATAATTATATACAAATTGTTTGTCCTTTCTGTTAGCTCTTGCTAGACAGGGTACCAGTTTCCCCGTAGAAAGGGAGAGAACTCCTATGAAAACGTATAATATTTTAATAAAATCTGGAATTTGCAAAAGGTTTATTAGGGGTGGAAATTGCATCACTTTGACGTTATTTTGCTATCTTTGCATTTGCTTTCATAACAGAAATGACACCAAAAATGCAACAATATTTTCTGTTAATCAATGAAGTGGTAGAGTAGACTTTTGATCAGCTGAAAGTAAATGAATGACATATTGGGTTTTTTGTTGCTGTTTTTGTTGGGGTTTTTTTGGGGGGGGGGGGGGGGGGGGGGGGGGGGGGGTTATCCTGCACTGGTTCTATTTGATCAGTCAAATTCCAATGACTTGATAATTTTTTGTGATATATACGGCCATTGGCAAAGATATCGTTTTTCTGGTACCTGATTCATGTTGAGCGATGGTATGAAACGGGAACAGTGTAAGTGCGAACGTCACAGAGGACAGTGAGTGCGAACTTCACAGAGGACACCAACGACGCTTGTTTCTGCTCTTTTTTTTTTCTTTTTGGGACAATTTGGCAGTTGGTGTGAGTTTTATGACATTGTAGACTCTCTTTTCTACCTCTTTCTAAAGCTCGTACAAATAAATGTTATATTTCGACAATGTATGTAGGTATATTGTCATTTCTTCGTAAAATTACCATTCGTTTGCAAATTACATAACGTTTCGCCTGTTTCCACAAAAAAACAAGTAGACGACAAATGTCTGAATGTTGGTGATTTGTTTTATTGAAATAAATACAATTAGTTTTTTTCCTTTTATCACAAAAGCCAGAAATAGCAGTCAATTACAGAAAATAAATTTATCGGTGGCACGCATACTGATTGCTTAGGTCAACTATAAGACATAGACTATTTCTTTCAGTCACCTTTCACAATCTGATATAAAACAAGTTGTCTTTTAATTAGATAATGTGACCATTCAGACAAACTTTCTCTTTGTCATATAATTAGGGCAAATGTTACAGGGGTTAGGGTAATGGTGTTTAACGCCACTTTCAACAGTCACTGACAAATTGTATCACATAATGTTGTATCGAGGACGCCTCGCCAATGGCATCGCCATGCTTTAGAAACATGTAGAAAAGCGAGTCTGTAATGTCAAAAATCCCCAAGCAACTGCCAAATTGTCTAAAAACAGCAGAAGCAAGCATCGCTTTAATCGTTCTTTGATTGTGTCCTCTGTGACATCCGCACATTTACTGTTACCATTTCAGGTACCAGAAAAAAGCTATATCTTGGTCAATGACCGTAAATAATAAAAATGTATCTAGTTAGTGGAATCTGACCACTCAAATAGAACCAGTACAGGTTAAAAATGTCATAAGTCTAGACAGCTTGGATATCACGCTCTGGCGGACAGATGGACATGTCGCATCGCCGCTTAACAGGTATATCTGTCCGGTAACTCTCGTTATGCAACATGTCTAGATAATGTTAAGTGTCGATGACTATATATATATATAAAGATTGAACATGTTTTTTGTTTTTGTTTTTGTTTGTTTTGGGTTTTTTTTGGGGGGAGGGGATATACTTATTGTCGAACGTCCTTTCTCTGATTAATAACAAATGTGATCATTAAGTTGTTCGCATCTATCCCATACAGCTATGTCTACTTCCTACCTTGACATACACCTAAGATTGACAGTAATAACCAAACTTAACAACAAAAGATTTCTTTTTCCCCATTGTGAGCTTCCCATTTATATATAGCTACATTCTAACAGCACCACCACATAGGGGTATCTCTCTCATTTGATCCGATATTCCAGAGCTTGTGGTTCCTATAATGATTTCATGAAAGAGTATTGCTGCTAACAAGAAGATACTGAACCAAGGGTTCTTAGTGATCAAGTTTAAGTCATCACATTGAAAGTCCGGTCGGCATCATGATTTTATGAACCCATATAGAATACATGTGTGACTGATGACCAGGGATATGTTCCGTTTGTCATAGTCACAATCCTGTCCTTCCCTCGTTCATAAGTTATCATTAAATTTTTGACATGAATAACACAATGGGTGCCACTAATGGAGCAGGAACTGCTAACATACGAGTTCATCACCAGTTTTAGTGGGGTTCGTATTTCTCAATCTAAAGTTATGTGTGTATTATCATCAAGCTTGTCAAAGGGGAATAACTCTGGGAGAAAATAAAGTTTATGCTGAAAGCTTTACATAAGATACTTTTGAAATCAAACTTCGCTGGAACGTTCCTGAAACGTCCTCTACAAAATGCTTAACATATGATCCTATATGAAAATGAAGATACAGTCAAACCTGTATTAAGAGGACAAAGGAAGGGTGGCCTTATAAGACAGGTGACCTCTCAAAAGAGGTTAAATTCATATGAATTGTTCTATGACAGGAAAAGAAAAGGGTGACCTTTAAATACAGGTGACTGCTTAATATCATTAAATTTTTGACATGAATAACACAATGGGCGCCACTAATGGAGCAGGAACTGCTAACCTACCGGAGCATATGAGTTCATCACCAGTTTTAGTGGGGTTCGTGTTGCTCAATCTAAAGTTCTGTGTAGTGTGTATTGTCATCAAGCTTGTCAAAGGGGAATAACTCTAGGAGAAAATAAAGTTTATGCTGAAAGCTTCACATGGGATACTAAAGTATTGAACCGTTTGAAATCAAACTTCGCTGGAACGTTCCTGAAACGTCCTCTACAAAATATATGTAGCTTAACATATGATCCTATATAAAAATGAAGACACAGTCAAACCTGTATTAAGAGGACAAAGAAAAGGTGGTCTTATAAGACAGGTGACCTCTCAAAAGAGGTTAAATTCATATGAAATGTTCTATGACAGGAAAAGAAAAGGGTGACCTTTAAATACAGGTGACTGCTTAATAGAGTTGACCGCATGGACAGGTTTGACTGTAATATGTTTTTCTGTCAAAATAAAACTATATATGATTGTAACTAGGTAAATCATACACGCTAAGATGGGCGGACCTTCTTGCTTGATATACAGAATTGTCATTTATAATTTGTGTACATATTGAATATTAATTTTGTTTCCAGGTTGAATGGAACTTGCAACATTATGTTACTATGACAACTAGCCGTTTGATCTTGATGTTACATGTACTTAATTGAATAGTGCTAATTAATTTGCGAAATACAACGATATTTTACATTCCAATATACAAATGTTTGTGCTAATACAATATATGTCATTTTTTTAATCCTGCAGTTTAATAAAGAAGTGGTTCAATTAACGTACCTGTATAACATGAAGATTGTGAAAATATATGCATTCTATTTTTTTCTGAATCCAGTATGGGTGTCTTTTTGAGATTATATTCAATTAAATTTTATCGTTTTTTTTTTTTCAGTAAAGAAAATTAACCCTGATGGACACATTCTGTGTAAAATTTGTGGAGATAAAGCATCTGGATTCCATTATGGTGTTTTTTCATGTGAGGGATGCAAGGTAATGTTTTAAAATAAATTAAATATATATATATATATCGCATTGTCGTAACAGTTCAAAAAAGTAATAGAACAATCGCAGAAAAGAGTCAAAATCGTCCCCCTTAACACACAAATACATGACCGCTCACTTTCATGGCTTGTTACAAACACTTCAATAAAAAGTGGCGAGGTTAAATTAGTTTTATTGTTAAACACGATGTGGTCATCCAAGTGCTTCCACATCGTTTGAGGATATAAAATGGGTAATCATAAATAATAAATTAAAACAAAATAGACAGCACAATAGCCACAGGAAAAGGGACACAAAAAGAACCAATGGTACGCTAGCACTACATCAGAAGACCAAAGATTACGCAACGCGGAACCCAACAAAACCGGGTGTGAACTAAGCTACTCTTGAAGGGTAATCAGTTCTTGTTCCCTTGGTTACTCCTGTTGAAAATACGATGACAAGCCATTTTCACTGATGCGTCACGAACAAGGACAGAAGGACGGGATAGTGACTACGACACACGGAACATATCCATAGTCATCTGTGATCTAGACATTGTGACTACGACACACGGGACATATCCATGGTCATCTGTGATCAAGACATTGTGACTACGACACACGCAACATATCCATGGTCATCTGTGATCTAGACATTGTGACTACGACACACGGAACATATCCATGGTCATATGTGATCTAGACATTGTGACTACGACACACGAAACATATCCATGGTCATCTGTGATCTAGACATTGTGACTACGACACACGGAACATATCCATGGTCATCTGTGATCTAGACATTGTGACTACGACACACGGAACATATCCATGGTTATCTGTGATCTAGACATTGTGACTACGACACACGGGACATATCCATGATCATCTGTGATCTAAACATTGTGACTACGACACACGGAACATATCCATGGTCATCTGTGATCTAGACATTGTGACTACGACACACGGAACATATCCATGGTCATCTGTGATCTAGACATTGTGACTACGACACATGGAACATATCCATGGTCATCTGTGATCTAGACATTGTGACGACACACGGAACATATCCATGGTCATCTGTGATCTGTGATCTAGACATTGTGACTACGACACACGAAATATATCCATGGTCATCTGTGATCTAGACATTGTGACTACGACACACGGAACGTATCCATGGTCAACTGTGATCTAGACATTGTGACTACGACACACGCAACATATCCATGGTCATCTGTGATCTAGACATTGTGACTACGACACACGCAACTTATCCATTTTCATCTGTGACTACGACACACGGAACATATCCATGGTCATCTGTAACACAAATATTCCTTAATCATATGGCTACATTTGTAAGCAAGTCATGATAACGACCGTAAAGCGTTCAACGTTGTATTTTAAATTATACCATTAGGTACGCTTGATCCACTAACTGCTTAATTGTAATTTTTCATCCTTAGAGTATTGATCAGCATGCAGTATCATATTTCAGTCCTTACAATGAGCACCGGTCCTCCGTCCCAAGACCACTAAAACTTTGTTCGGACCAGTGAATTTTTAGTTTTTATTTAGAACTACAATATATAAAAATAATTTCAAGAATTTGATTCGGACCAATAAATTGAAATTTTCATTTCGAGGACTGAATTTGTTTATGCACTAACAATAGGTCATTAACTAACACCACTAAACATGTTAAACACTATCTTTTTTCAGGGATTTTTCAGAAGAACTGTACGACAAAATTTAACTTATAAACCATGTAACAACGCAGATAAAAAGGGTTGTTTAATCATGAGAATAAGTCGAAACAGATGTCAGCACTGTCGAATGAAAAAGTGTATTGATACAGGGATGTCACATGAAGGTCTGCATATATTGTAAAACACCATTGATTGTTCCTCTTGTAAATGGACGAGTTCCAAAATGACAATTCAGTTTACTCTTTTAAAGCATAGGAGCGTACCAGTTACTCGTGAATAATAAACGATATATGTTATAGGTAGATTATTAACGGTTTAACTGTTACTTTAGTATATGAACTGTTAACGTTAACATGCATGCGCGAATTGTTTAAAAGTGCCAACACTATGTTTTGTTCTTAAGAATTGAAAATAACAGAGATATGTATAAAATGTCAAGAAAACACATCATTACATAATGACTAGAAATATCTGTAATTTATGTGAGTAGAGTCTAGACGTCAGTAAATAATGGTATTCACCTGCTGGAAGTAATATTCACTGGATGACGCCTTTGACGTCATAAAGCATTATTGTATGTAATGAAACAATTACAGGCTTTTGTATCAGTAAATATGATTTTTTTTATTGACCTGCAAAACCAATATTGACCTCAGCCTTCGGGTTCGGTCAATATTATTTTACAGGTCAATGAAAACTCACATTCACTTCTACAAAGTCTGTAATTGTATCTTATTTCATATTTTACAGCTGTACGGTTGGGAAGATGTCCTAAAAAGGATAAACCATCTAGATTTAACTTATTCAAGATTGCCTCCAGTACACCTGACAAGGTCGATACAGACAAACAAATCCGAATAGAACAGATGATATTGACGATCCACGACAGCTTCCGAGCAGCCAACAAAGAGTTTGATGTGGTCACATATCGGTATCAAAAGTCAAAGGTCATTTATCATTTTAAATTGTATTTTTAAATGGATGTTATTTCAAATAAATGGAAGAAAATGTGAAAGTCTATACAAATTTCCAACTTCCTTACAATATTCGATGGACCCTTCAATCGTGTTTTGACTATGTCTTTAGACTGTCAACATAAGTCGAAGACAAACAAAACAAGACAAAAACACAACACAATATGTGTTGGACACCACTATGGCAAACAAACACAAATAACGTAAATATGACATGAGCCCTCCTACAAACAACTGGAGATCAAGACGAAACTGACATTATTTATGCGAAAATCGTAGCGGGCATCACAACACGGACATCAGAACCTAAAAGCACATAATAGGACACCACAAAAAACTAAACAGATAAACAACACGGACACCACCATAAAAAAACGGGGGTGAACTCATGTGCTCGCAAAGGGTAAGCAGTTCTTGCTTCTTATAAAACACCCGTCATGTTACTCACACAGCCACTGCAATTTGTGTTTGAAACAGTTGTGCAGGTAAAGTTTGAAGCGAATTTGAAGGAATTTTTTGACAGTCCTCAACATGTTTTATGGGGATTTGAATATTCACATGTCTACAAATAACGGTTTTTGATTGTGTAAAATTTCAAATAGACTCTTCTCGCAAGCTACAGATGTGATCAAATTATTTCTGGGTACGAATGTTCCTTATGTTAGAAAGGTTATGCTGCCAATCGTGTCTATGTTTATTAGGCTATCCATTGGTGTGATTGCTCACAAAATTATTTGGCTTTCCAATCTTTCAGCTTTGAACGTACCTGATGAAGGTTATCCCAGACACACGTCGTGCGCACTAAATTAGATATCTATATTTTTATTACTATCACTATGTCGATACCTCTGCTGATGGACTATTAGTCCCTGAGGGTATCATCCGCCTAGTAGCCAGTGTTTTGACACTGACATGGTTTATTAGATATATTTATCATTAAAATTTACAGTTCATAAATAATGTAATTATTATAGTAAAACTAAGGTTCTCCTCCCTCGGGAAAATATAACTTCATCCGATTTTGGCTATCTTGTTTAGGCCCTTTGGTTTTAATGCTCTCAAAGACATCTAAATTATTTGACTTTCCAATCTTTCGACCTGATGAAGGTTATTATAGAAACGCGTCGTGTGCACTAAATTAAAAATCTACGTTTTTATTATGAGAAAAGGGAGACAACTCATTTTAAAATTAAAGATAATAAATTTCATTCTTCGGAACATTGACATACATTTATTTAGATAACAAATATGTATATATGTTATAAAAAAATAATTAGAACAATCATTCACATGTTGATACATCTTTGAAAATGAACAATGCCATGTCAAGCGTAGTGTGATAGATTACCGTCGGTTGAATTCAGATGAGCAGCGTTTCTCTGTATTGTTGATTATGTAACGGTACTTAAGGATATAGTTCCTTTATTCGACAAATGCTTTGACGATTGTGAATGTGTTGTTTACTTGTTTAGAAAGGTGTGGGTGTAAAATTTCATCATCCATGTATTTACGTCGACCCGAATATCCTAGGACAGTATGAAAGACTTAAATTGTGAATTCAAGTTTTATTGTATTCTAAAAAAAAATAACGTACCAATCGGTTTACCGTATTGCGTGTTTAACGTCACTGGCAACAGTATTTCAATTATTTCTTGGTGGTCAGTTGTATTGATGAAGAAAACCACGTGACCTGTGTCAAGAAATTGACAAATTTCATCACATACTGTTGTATCGAGTATGCAGCACTATCAGATGGACTTCAATATATATTATTGGTGTTGATAGCCACTGATTGCTGAGATAGACGTAAAACAAGCTACCATACGATCGTGGCAACAACACTTCGTACCAATGGTGGTGGTTGTCAAAAGAAAGCTTAAAGTCATGCATTGTCAACAATTCCACCAATATCAACCAAGCGAACAACCATCTCTCAATTCTCACTTCAAATCACTGAATACAAAATGACAACGACATGGCTTGAGACAGACATAACAGTGTGGCGGTATTAAATCGGTACATATGTATTTAAGAAGGAAGATAGAACGTTACAAAATGTAACTTTGAATGTGTTCACATTATCTGAAATATATTGTTCTATATATCGCTTACGTTTCAATCGATGTTTTGTCCACTAAAGTTTTCTTATTTTTAACAACTTTTGTAGGCTTTGAATGTGCAGTCTGAACATGATACCAAAATGTTGTGCTCAAGATATTTACCCGCCATTGTTCACTTCACCACGGTCTTCGCAAAAGATTTAGCGCCATTCAAGAAAATTGACGTGAATAATCAAAGACATTTAGTAAAAGAAAGTTTATTAGAGATAGCTATTATACATGCCCTTTGTTGGAATGACGAAACTCTGTATGCTAATATCTTGGATCGATTTGGATATATCATTGATCACGTGACATGTGAACAATATGGCGTCTTTGGACAGTTCTTATCGGATATGCACTTTTCTGTTCAAAAGTTGAAAAAATTGGAACTGACGGATGTTGAACTCTCCGTAATGGCTGCCATGGTGTTACTATCTCCAGGTACGATGAGATTTATGTTGCCTTCTCTAGAGGCGGCGTTGATCTTTTAATATACTATATTTGATTTCTTTCCACTTATAATAGAATCTCCTTTCACAATTCTCGGGAATCTTCCATAATCACAATTTAGACCAAAATGGAGCGTACCGGAAGGTTATTCCAGAAACGTGTCGTTCGTACTCACTAAATTTGATATCTATACGTGTTCATTACTATCATTCGGCTACCTCTGCTGATTGACTATTAGTCCCCGAGGGTATCATTCGGCTACCTCTGCTGGTTGTCTATTAGTCCCCGAGGGTATCATTCGGCTACCTCTGCTGATTGACTATTAGTTCCCGAGGGTATCATTCGGCTACCTCTGCTGGTTGTCTATTAGTCCCCGAGGGTATCATTCGGCTACCTCTGCTGATTGTCTATTAGTCCCCGAGGGTATCATTCGGCTACCTCTGCTGGTTGTCTATTAGTCCCCGAGGGTATCATTCGGCTACCTCTGCTGGTTGTCTATTAGTCCCCGAGGGTATCATTCGGCTACCTCTGCTGATTGACTATTAGTCCCCGAGGGTATCATTCGGCTACCTCTGCTGATTGACTATTAGTCCCCGAGGGTATCATTCGGCTACCTCTGCTGATTGACTATTAGTCCCCGAGGGTATCATTCGGCTACCTCTGCTGATTGACTATTAGTCCCCGAGGGTATCATTCGGCTACCTCTGCTGATTGACTATTAGTCCCCGAGGGTATCATGCGTTGGGTAGTCAGTTTTCTGCACTGACATGGTTTGTTAGATGTATTTATTATTGAAATGTACTGTTCCTAATAAAATGTAATTAATATTCAAACTAAGGTTCTCTTCTCTTGGATATCGGTGTTGTGGGGTCGAACACGTCTATTCCACTGATTTCTTATACTGAAGTCATGCTTCGAAAGATTTACGGACGTCAACCTGACTTAACCATTATGGAATATCTGTGTGGCAGATAACCACGGATATGTTTCAATTTTCGAAAAATCGTAAAAAGAGGCCAAATTGATTCTCCTAACAATATATACATGACCGCTTACTTTCCTGGCTTGATACAGACACTTCAATGAAAAGTGGCGGGATGACGCTAATGCTATGGGGCCAAGCTTCTCATCTTAGCAAAATGGACAAGTGTTTTTCATATTTGATGTAAAGACCAACTCCCCACATATAAACGGACGAATTTTAGTGGTGGAAGAAGCCGAAGTACCCAGAGAGAACCACCGACCATGGGCAAACAACTGGTAAACTTTATCACCTGCGGCTGCGAGTCGAGTGCACCTTTTTGTAATTTACAAACCCACGCCTTATTGGTGATAGGCTTGTATGAGTTGTTAGGTAATCCAACTACCTAACTCATTGAGCCACCCGGGCCCTTCGTTCTAATGGGTTTTAGTATACATGTGCATTTTATAATAGGATAGCATGATCATCAAACTGTCCCATGTTTTTTTCCAGATCGACCTGGTATTAGGCAAAATACATTCCTACTGGAACAAATGGAAGATGTTCTTAGCTTAGCACTGAAAAGCCAGTTTGCTCAAAACCATGGAAACTGTGATAAACTTTTTGCAAAAATTGTTGAGGTTATGATAAACCTTAGAACTATATCTGGTATATATCTAGACGTTATTTTAAATTCACAAATAGAACCAGACGATATTGAATAACGTTAGGTCACATTTAGTAAAAAATAACAAATGTTCATTGTGTTTTTATGGTGCTTTTTAGGTTTCTGATCGTATTGGAGGTCACGAATGAACGCAGCATGTATATTTACAACGTTTCATGTAGTACTCGTTTTCCATAAGCGCTTTTGTGGGCCTTTTTTTTTTTACTGCGTTTCAAGATTAAGCAAAACAGGCTTTTGTCTTAAACACTCATAAGGGACCGACCATTTAGCTTTTAGGAGGGCCACATATGTTTTGTTTATTTCATTCTGTCTTCAAATTTTATAGAAAAAATATCAAGAGAGAAGAATTGTGATCCCATTTAACTAGTTTAACCCCGCCTCATTTTTGTGCCTATCCAAGTCCGGATCTAAATTTCCACCGGCTTCTGTTATAGTGATTTCTGTGTTTGGAAGTTAAAGTTTCACAGATGTGTGATTTGTTTCCTGCCGCTGATTGATATAGCTCCTGCCATTACTATTTAACGTTTTATATATGCAAACATAGGACATAAACATTTTGACATATTTTATTTTTAGAAACAAATTCGTCATAATTAGGTGGCTTAGTAGCTAACCTCTATAAATTATGAGATAATTAATCAAATAATTTGGTTTTTTGTGTCATATATCGAAAGTTGGTATTTATCACGATAAACAACCATCAATCACCCTTTATCATGTGTGCTCCTCCCCCTTAAATTGAAAATATGTTTGATATTTATAGCTTAGCATTTGGAATTTTCCAGCTTGTCACCTGTACTATTGATAATATAAGACATATCGGTTAACAAATGTAGATTAGTACATTTCTCGGTGCATTACGTTCAATTACACATCACAGGCGTATCCCAGCGTCCGTCCGTCCGTCGTAACGTCATTATTGCTGAAACGCGTCGTGGGCACTAAATTAGATAGCTACGTTTTACATTCAAAGATAAATGTCAATAGTAAAGATTGTTACCATCAGTCCCGGAGTTGTTGCTGTTTTTAAAGACTTGTTTCCTTTATATTGGTAACTATACTGTATGTCACATGTACCAGTTTTCCAAAATATGCTACTTATCTCATTTGTCCATTCCTTTGCATTGAAAATTAAATACTATTCTTCATTACATACTAAATGTTTCATATTTTATATTCAAGACTTGACAATTGGAATGAATGAATGAATGAATGAATGAATACACCCTTTAATTTTGTTTCCGGAGATTTGGCATCACGTGTTCACCATTTTTGTTTCTAATAGGATCCGGGGTTGTTTACCTCTCCTCGTTAATTTTGTATCCACATTTTCGATAGCAATTTTCTTATGCTTAGACATAACATTGGTTTGCTTGCGAGCTAAATATGAGAAATTTGTTTCGCGATTTTGCGTCTATAATTTAGCTACGGAATAACTTCATTAAGAATTCCGAGGACACCCAATTGAATCTTCAAAAGCTACACTTCCGGTACAACAAATGGACGAAAACTAATGTTGAACCCCTTTTATAGCGCACAACCCACACATCCCCTTCCACAATTTAACTATTCCAATGAAGGATAAGTTACTGTTTAATTTAATTTCCACCAGAATAAAACTTTCAGTTGTACTTGGTTTGGTACAACACGTAAGTAGTTTTCATTCCCCGACCGTTTTAGCTGATCACAGAAAGGGGTCACACAACCATCAAAATAGCAACTGGTGCATCTGGTAGTACACAAAATATGACATGGTCTCCCGAATATTTGAAATGATAATACAAAAGATGTGGGAAGTCTCAGAACTAATTAATATGGTAGTACAAAAAGTATGGTAAGGTCTCTCTACTGATAGATCTGATAGTACAGATAAATATGTCATGGTCTTCCTACTTTGTCTATTGTTTTCTCTAGAAAATGGGTTATAGACATGACATCATTCCAAGTAAAGAGGTGATGTTGTATTGACATAGATATTAACTAATATTACTCAAAATTGAAGGTCGCTCGTATGTAATTAATAGCACAGTTTTGTTATATTATTTGAAGTAGAACTGCATCCTGAAAGTATGTCCAATCAACCAGTGCACACATTAAATATATTTAACTCGTAGTCACTGTAATTTGTGTGCAGTATGGCTGCATGATTATATTCAATCTTGCAACGAATCACATTTATGGTACATGACTGTACATTGTCCTTTTACAAATAAAATTTCTATTGCACCACAGTAAATTCTCCTATTGCATTGCAAAATACCCGGAACATAACTGTTCGTTACTCTCCTTTAAGAAATTAAAACATTTGCATTTTTAAGTCCCGTGTAAACTTTAAAAAGGACGACTTACACCTGAGTTCTTTATTCCCCCGGTTTTTAATGGGGTTCGTATTGCTCAATCTTTAGTTTTCTGTGTAGTGTTGTGTTGATCATTGCTTGTACTTTTGGCCATTGCATCGTCTGTTATTCTTCGACTTACGGCTTCTGATTACCACTTTGTCATCTTCAAACTTTTTTCAGTCTATGATTGATTCAGTTCAGTCGTATTTTGTAAATAAAAACGCGCATGTGTTATGCATGGTCTGGAATAGTATTGCTGTGTTCACGTCAATTCTGTCCTTACTATTAAGAATATATAACTTTACAGATTAATATAGAACTTTGATGTGTGATATTATTTTTTCACAATTATTCTTTCAAGGGAAATAATATGCAATTTTGTTTGTGTGTGAGAAATTCATAAAGATGTGTATATGTATGTATTTTAATATTTATTTATTATTATTTAAATATACATGTATTAGGAGGCGTTTATCAAATTAAAGGTTAGAAAAATATTGTGTTATATTATTTGTGGTTTCAAATTTGACCAATTGCTCCCGATTGGGCCTCATGTTGGAATTATATACTCTCGACTGTTGAAGTACACACAACAACACATTGCAGGACAATTGGGCCCTGCACCTCCTAAGACCGTCCATGCTTGAATATTTGAGTGAGCGAGTGATTATTGTTTAAGGCCAAATGAGGAATTTCTCCAGCTTCATGGCGAGAACAAATTACATTTTGGTGAGATTATGATGATTTTCGCTTTGTACTAGAACAACACGCTTAGTTGGATTTTAAAGTGCTAACTCATTGAAACAACAGTCCAGGACATATTATCCAGAATTCCATGTGATTATGTCTGCCACAGATTAATTGGGATATAAAGTATAGAGCATGCACGTGTTTGGTATTCAACGATTACAATTACTCCTATCAACTTGTTTCTCAGTAAGATCTGCTGCAAATTGTCTTTTACGTGCAAGCAGCGTGACACTCTCAAAACACTTAACACCGATGCTCATTTCTTCCCAAAGACAATGTGTGTATTCCCCCCCACAACTATAGTATGACTCCATAGGGGGTTATATCCCATTATGTATGCACTAGGTGGTCATATTCTATACCATGGAGTCCCCACGTGAGGGTATTCTTCATGAATATCAAAACAGATTGAAAAAATGACACCATCAAACGGTCTAGAAACACACGTCACATTTAGTGATTACTACATATGACAAGTATATTATTAGTTACACAGTGTACAATTGTCCTAATACGGAAAATATCGGGTCAATAAAATGCATATCGGGCGAGGCGATTATCATGATTTTGAATCCATACAACCATGTATCTCATCTTTCAGTTTTCCATGGGATATGGAATTTGTCATGGTTTTGTCTCCATATTTCACTTCTGACTCCATTTTTTTTCATATTATGACAATGAATTTTAATATTAAGTCAACGGTGTAAGGGAGATAATTCGAATTGACTTAATAAAATATTGCACTGAAATTTATTAGGACAATATCAACCAATCATATTGCGAGATTTAACCTAAAATCAGGATAATAATTCATATTGGGGTCAGTTTTAAAATTATCTTAGGGTATGAGTTATGCTCATTATTGAAGGCCTTGCTGTGATTGTATAGTGTAGAACAGCAGTATAAGCGCTGTTCCTTTAAATTAAATGTGTGTCTAAGTGTAATATCGTTCACTTAGATCCTTATCGTTTTTTATGGGGGGGTTGATGGAATTGTTTATCATCACTGTTTACACTTTTTTTTCATTCCCATCTTGCATATTGTACCTTGTTTAAGTACGTTAAATTGAATTTCCGATTTACAGAAAGCTAAATAACAGACAGACCCTCATAAAGTGGCCATGCATGTGCATTCATTGTTCACTCAGCGGCAATAAACAACCAGAGTACCAGCCCTGTCGTGATTGCTTATTAATTGGGCAGGGTATTCACGTTAGGGAGGGGTTACTTGAGGTAAAATTTGGTATGCCGCTGAAGTTTGAAAAACCCGCCTAATTCATATATCCCCTCAGCACGAAACCTCACCCATTCATATATCCCCTCAGCACGAAACCTCACCCATTCATATATCCCCTCAGCACGAAACCTCACCCATTCATATATCCCCTCAGCACGAAACCTTACCCATTCATATATCCCCTCAGCACGAAACCTCACCCATTCATATATCCCCTCAGCACGAAACCTCACCCATTCATATATCCCCTCAGCACGAAACCTCACCCATTCATATATTCCCTCAGCACGAAACCTCACCCATTCATATATCTCCTCAGCACGAAACCTCACCCATTCATATATCCCCTCAGCACGAAACCTCACCCATTCATATATCCCCTCAGCACGAAACCTCACCCATTCATATATCCCCTCAGCACGAAACCTCACCCATTCATATATCCCCTCAGCACGAAACCTCACCCATTCATATATCCCCTCAGCACGAAACCTCATCCATTCATATATTCCCTCAGCACGAAACCTCACCCATTCATATATCCCCTCAGCACGAAACCTCACCCATTCATATATCCCCTCAGCACGAAACCTCACCCATTCATATATCCCCTCAGCACGAAACCTCACCCATTCATATATCCCCTCAGCACGAAACCTCACCCATTCATATATCCCCTCAGCATGAAACCTCACCCATTCATATATCCCCTCAGCACGAAACCTCACCCATTCATATATCCCCTCAGCACGAAACCTCACCCATTCATATATTCGAATTACGAAAACAATAGCAATTCATATATTATTTAAGTATATAGGTGATCCATTCACATATTGTACTAAGATCCAAAAGAGACATACATAGGTAAACATTATTCAATTATTGCCTGCACTTAAGGTGAACATCATAATTGTTCACCTGAGGGTGTTGTTTTCCCGAGGGAAAACAACATCCCAAGTGTAAACAATTATGATGTTCACCGCAAGTGCAGGCAATAATTGTTTTATTATACCGAAACTCTATTTACAATAATGTTGGATGCAATAAACACTTATTTGTGTGTTTTTATCTTGTGTTTTCATAAACTTCATATTTGTGTTTTTAACTTCCGGTCATGATTGTAATTCCGGAATGCAAAAACGGATACATTTCCGGACAGACATGAACATAACATACCCTGGGGTATCAATTTTGTAAAAACATCACTTTTATTTTATATATAATATATAATGTAAGGTATAATAATACACTTTATCATGTTAAATTATAACATGATAATAGAAGAATGTGTCTTGACAATAAAGACGACCTATACATATATCATCGCTTAAAAATTCCGATCCATTGATATAATGAAATAGAAAATAATAGTAAAATAATCGTAAGCAATCGTACCAAATGATAAAGCATCAGTGAAATACACAAATTAATGAAATAAACAATACAAACATACTTAGGAAAACGGCAGAGAAAGTGAAATATTACTTATACATTATTTAACTCTTTGACATTATGAACAGACAATAGTTGTACAACTTTATATGAAAAAAGTGGGCAAAGTCGACCCGTGTGTCACGAAGGTTATGTATAGTGTTCAAGATTATAGCGTTCTTTATAATAAAGCATTTTTACACGTTAGAAAATCGAATCAACATGGAAACCGAATGGACAAGTTTTTTTGGTTTTTTGTTAATGGACCAAACATTTCGAAATTAAACGTCAGAGTTCGTATATATCATATACTAGCATACATCTAGGAAACAAATGTTGATTTAAAAAATAGATTTTGAAGAATTTTTTTTTCTGGAGATTTATAAAAGTTAAGCGGAGTATATTAATGACGTTAAATACTCAGTAAGAATTAATAGCTTTAAATCTGCCTGATTCTATGTGTATAGTGGTTGAAAATAGAAATACACTCTTTCATCCTTTTTATTTAAAATTTTCATAATGAATTGACAGTTTACTTGAAATCATTTGACTTATGTATATATATATAGGCGGGAAGAAGGTTTGTATATTGTTACATGCAGATGACATTGTACAATTGGCCAACACAGAAAGTGAGCTACAAAAGCTGTTAGATGGGTTGTATGCCTTATGTAATAATAATAATAATAATAATGTACAATTATGGTCTTCATGAGAAGTTTATATCCATAATTATTAAATTGAGAAAGGGAAAATAACCCTTTCTCAATTTAATAATTATGGATATTAACTTCTCATGAAGGCCATAACTGTATTATTATACTGAACTAATATGAGGGAAATAATTAGTTATTGGTTCGACGTGCTGAGGGAAATAACTAGTTATTGGTTCGACGTGCAAAAGCGCGCCAATTTCAAAAAGTTATTTTGTGCTAGTGCAGATTCCCTCACAGTTATTTGACCTACGTGCAGTTTGCCGCGGGAATAATGAGTTATTTCTTGTTCCATGGAATAAAACTTTAAAATATCTTAATTATTTCTTGCTTGGTTTTTATAGTAAAGTATAATAATAATAATAATAATATACAATTATAGTCTTTTGTTGAGGTCAATCAGCCGGGAAGCCATGGACCGAATCGATCAATCAATCCATTGGATGTCAAATTTGCCGCGCTAAGGGCAGACAACCTCGATTCAACGCACAGGTGGCGCTTCATAACTACGTAAACAAAATCATCCGCGATACGGTACCTCAGAAAAACCTGTTGGGAAACGTTGAAATAACCGTGATTCATGTTTTTGTTTATATTTGTCACAAGTTTATTCTCACAGGCAAATGACTGATCGTTTTTGACAGCTTTTCCGTGTAAAAAAAAGGGTGAAAATCGGTATTTTTCCAGTGACTTATTTCAAGCATCTCGTCGCCTAAAAATATGGCGTGGAAAAAACCTCTCTATATTTAACTGACACAATCGCATCCCCCTTAGCCAATCACATCAAAGATGGTAAAAATAAACTCTATAATTAGTAAGGAATCCCATACAAAACATCAAATCCCAGCATGCTTAGCGAAAAACTATATTTTGATCTCAAAAGGTAATCGGCAAACCTCGGGTGAGTCCGCTTCTCTCCCTCAATACCTCGGCTGTAATACGGTATTTGATATGCGTCTACGCGTCACATTTCTTCGCCGGAAGACCGTATCACTTCAATCAAGCATTGCGCACCGCGAATAAGTTCTAAAATGGCGACAATAGATGAGTTTGTTTTGAAAAATATTGGTCTTTGATGAAGGTACGGAATCAGCCGACATTGCGACGAATGACAATATATTATTATTGGACGAATATTCGAAAGTGAAATTATTTTAATACCTCCTTCATTGAAGATTTCCGAAAGGAGGAAAAAAAAAATCTGTTTCAGAGTTTCAGAGTTTTTGTCATATAACCTAATGTTTGATTCTGGAAAAAAATTTCGCGCTTTGTGCGACAAAAAAAATAAATATTCTAACTCTCATAATGTTCGAAAAAAAAATTCTGAACGAAGCAAAAAACCATAACCCCTCATAAAGTTACATGCCAGAATATTGACATCTATACTTTTCAGATGATATTGCAGTTTGTCGTCAAAGCTTTTGAAAAAGAGAGTTCTTTACTTTTACCTGAAGTTTATGACAGATATAAACTTCTCTTACATAAAAATGACCTCAACATTGTTATTGACAGTGACAAAGATATGTCCAAATTGTTACACTTCACTCAATTGATATTTAATATGTTAAAATCTGTTCTTGGCAGAGCTTTATTGTGTTATGTACCAAAAAAGAAAAACCTTGGTCGTCTGATATACAGAAATGATGCAGATGTTTTAGGAAGTTGCCATTCACTATTTTTGGCAAATCATCGCTCATCAAACCAAATTGCCCTGATGGAGAAAGAAAACTTAAAATTAACAAATAAAATTTCTTCTCTTATTACAGATGATTTAAAGAAGAACACAAAGCATGAAAGTCTTGAACGTGCAGTACAAATTTTGAGAACTGTTATTAAATTGTATGTTTCAGACAGAATAAAGACTGACAGATTACCAGATATTGACAATTTTAATTGTAGAGATGAGATTTTTAAGACCCACCCTTTCTTGTGGAATTTGTTATTTAGATTTGTTGACAAGATTACAATTATTATGATAATGCTGCCTTGAAATATTGTATTAAATGTTACACAATTAAATAATCAAATTACCACAGGATTGTTTTCATATGCTGACTAGATGTTAATATAATGATATTTTAGTATTCCCTCACCTATGAAGTAGTAAAGTAATACAACCTCCTATCTGTGCATCCATCCACAGGGACTCGGATAACTATTTCTGACAAATATGCGCCCTCGGGCAATTTGATTTTTTTTTACGAGATTGCCATTGCCCAAGAGGAGTTAAACAAAACAATAGCCGAGGACAAAATATAAACCAGGGAAGCACAGAAACAAACCAACAACAACCAACCGATATAACACAAAAAATCACAAACGCACATGAACAACACAAACTCCCGAATAATCTAAAGTGAACTCGGGTGATCCGGAAGGGTAAGCAATTCCTGCCTATTGTAATACACCTATGTGTGTCCATCATCAAGTCTGGTAGGACTCTAATCCGGAGAAGGGCAAAGGATCTAAAACAGCCTCAGATCATTTGTCATCTGGGTGCTGTCAACCAGCTCATGATGTCTGCTGTAGAATTTTTTTTTTTCTAATTTTAAGTGCTTGGAAGGCCCATGGGATATCATGATAACCACTGAAAAAAACCAAAGTAACTTTGCAAAGAAGAGTTATGATTCAAAATTTATCTAATCTTACAAAAAAGTTGCCTTTGAGGTCCCTTACAATGCAAGGTGCTGTGTCAATAGAAATAACTGAAATTATATGGATCTGCAATGTTATGGGATTTTTCTTCAAATTTGGAAAGCAGATTGAAGAAAACATAGGATTCAATATTTAACCAAACTTGCATATATATCAGTCACAAGATGCTGTGAACAGAAATAGGTGAAATCAGAGATATAATAACTGAAATTTGGTAATTTGCAGCTGAAATGATATATGGTTTTGGTTTCTTTAAAGTATGTTATTTAAAATTTTCACTCAAGTTTGTTAATTATTACTTTATCACAAACTTTTTCTGGCCCAGTCTGAGCAAATTCTTTCCAACATATCCATTTTGTACTTTCCCACCAGGCATGAATAAAGTTTTTTTTTGCTAAACAAAATTTATTAATATGATTTTGACAACAACACTATGGAAGCAATTTTTTTTTAATTTTTTTTTTAAAAAAGTTTTTTTTTTTTTAAACAAAATTTATTAATATGATTTTGACAACACTAATTTTCACTCAAGTTTGTTAATTTTTACTTTATCACAAACTTTTTCTCGACCAGTCTGAGCAAATTCTTTCCAAGTTATCCATTTTGTACTTTCCCACCAGCCCAGGCATGAATAAGTTTTTTTTTTAGCATAATTTATTAATATGATTTTGACAACAACACTATGGAAGCAATTTTCACTTAATTCTGACCTTATTAACAAACTTTCTTTACACAGTCTGTGTACATTCTTTCCATATTTTTTAAAAGATATTTATTTACATTTCGGCCTTGAAAAATATATGTTCGAGTTCTTAAAACTACAGTAATGTTAGTCAACTGGAAAGGAAAATCCCGAGAGTACCCGAAAAGCCCTTCATTTACGCCGCCTCGTCGCAATTTTCATCTTGACGAGTGCTGATTATAACTGACACAATCTTATCCCCGATGATAAACCTTGCAACTTTTTGGATATATGTCACCCACGATAGACAATTGTGTATTAAAAGTAAGAAATTTACCGGCATATTCAATAATGAATTAAATAGAAGATATTTTCTGTTGTCAAACAGAGTCGAGAAATCTTGAAGGTCCATTTTATGAGAATCATTATTTGTTTGAAAGTGAGAATACCGGTGCAAAATTTAAACATTTACGTTCCCGAATGTCCGTAGAAATGATCCTTTCAACAAAATATTACAAATAATCATAACCGATACAAAAGACTGTAATTGTTTTATTACATTAAAATGAAAAGTGAAAGTGAAACCAAGTCTCCTAGATTTCTGCAAAATCTCTGTTTGACTTCTGCAAGGGGGTCATCGCCTGCGTCGAACATGATGATTACTTGTTCATTCTAAAGTAACGCTAATACGACGATTCTGATTGGACGAAACTTCATATTACCTTTATGTCCATTGGTCGAATTGAAATAGAATTCACGTGATTCTTTTTAAAGATTTCGTTAGAAAACGAAAGTGAAACCAAGTCAATACGAGTTTTAATCAAACAATAACAAATTTTACGGAATGTCAGGTGACAGCATGATAGCCAAACAAAATTGTTTAAATAAAATAATTATGTAATAATAATAATAATAATAATAATAATAATAATAATAATAATAATAATCTACAATTATACTCTTTTGTTGAGGTCAATACGAGTTTTTATGGACCTTAAAAACGATAATCACCGAAGCCTTTAGGCTGAGGTGAATATTGATTTCTAAGGTCCATAAAAACTCGTATTGACCGATACAAAAGACTGTAATTGTTTTATTACAATAAAATGAAAAGTAAAAGTGAATAGAAATATAATTCACTTGATTCTTTTTATAGATTTCGTTAGAAAGCGAAAGTGAAACCAAGTCAATACGAGTTTTAATCAAACAATATCAAATTTTACGGAATGTCAGGTGGCAGCATGATAGCCAATAAAATTGTTTAAATAAAATCATTATGTAATAATAATAATAATAATAATAATAATAATAATAATAATAATAGCAATAATAATAATAATAATAATAATAATAATAATAATAATAATAAGATAACCAGTAGTAGTGGTAAATAGAACGCTCAAAATGCATCTTTAAATGCGGCTATATGAATATTGAGTTTTAAAAAAATGGTCATACATATTTAGGTTTAATTTTAAATGAATTTTTTGATTTTAGTTTTACGGCTAAGATTGTTGCCGAGTCTGCTGATAAGGCCGTGTGCTTAGAAATGGCGAAATAGAAGACAATTGATGGTGCTTCATATGATGTGTTTAAGAAACTGCTTGATTCACTTGGAAGTCCTATTATAGAATGTGGTGCTGCAATATGGGGTTGAAAAATTATTCAGGATCCCAATTTATAACGCACAATAAAAGGCGATATCTAGCCAGTGGGGCAAACTTTGTTAATATGGAACAAAATCGAATGAATATAAAAAAAAGATTTGTCTGAGGTTAGTTTGAAACGTAAAATAGAATAAAATTGGAACTATGTTGTTAGGAAACATTTTACTGATTTAGAACTTAATGATTATTGAATTTAAATAGAGACATAGACAAACGTTATTTTAAATGGATTGTTAATGTCAAAAATGCGTTTTGAAAATATACTGAAAGTTGGCATATAAATATGAATTGCTTCGCTTCCATGAAAGGAAATGGGCGAAATAAACTAGGAACCTATAAAAGTTTTAAATCTGAGTATGGTGTTTTTGTAAAAGTTTTAGTACCTTTTAAAGATCGTAGTGTTTTTGCAAAATTTAGGTGTGAGGTGGCTCCAATAACATTCGAAACTGGACGCTATGAAAATATAAATCATGAAAAAAAAATTCAAATTTAATTGAAGATGAAACCCATGTTATTTTATATTGTCCAGTTTATTCTGATTTTAGAAACCACCTTTTACTGAAGTTTTAAAAGCTAATTCAAAATGTTATGAGTTTGTCAGATTGTCAGTAAATGATATTTTTATTTTCCAATCAAGATTTTCTTAGAATATTTGCCAAAATCTTTAATATTATCTTTAAAAAAGGTAGAGATGTTTTATATTGTAAATAATATATTTATTTAAATTGTGTATTAATATTTATATTGCCCGTATGTACGTGTTTATATATGATTCAGTATCGTCTCTCATAAACAGGGCCGTCTTAAAAGCATTATATAGGCCCCCGGGAAAAGCAGTCCACTGGGGCCCATACCTACACAACCACTCACAGGAATAAAGCCAATTAACCATAGATGTAGTATTGTATTGGTACTTCCAACAAAATCCGTGTTTAAGCATTTAAAAAAAAATTGTACACAACATACATAGATTAGAATGGGGCCCCTATGCTCGTAGGCCCCCGAGCACCTGCCCAACATGCCTGTGCATTACGACTGCACTGCTTATAAATATCTATTGATTAGCTTGTGCTTAATTTTATCATTTGTTAATTTACAAAAAAATGTATGTATGTATGCATGCATAAGGTGGGACGCTAATAAAATATTCGAATTCAATAATAACGCCTTTGGAGAAGATGTCGATTGATGTACTTAGCCTGGGTGAGTATTTGCCCCATTTGCATTTTATGAATATTGGATATATGGACATGAAGTACATTTCAATTATGAATATTATTTAAAATGGTTATTTGATAAAATTTTCAGAGCGCAACAACTACCCTCTGTGAAGTGCATTTCCATTTTGAATATTATTTCAAAGGGTTATTCAATGCAAATGTTTTCAGATCGCAAAGACCACACTCTATGAAGTGAATTTTATGTTAAAGGGTTATTTGATGTGAAAGTTTTTAGAGCACAAAAACCACACTCTAATAGATATCATAAATTTCCCCAAACTCGCGTATTGTCGATTATGTACTAATTTGGAATATTTACACCTACGATTCGAACTGCACATGTTGAAATGAGAAAGTGTCAAATATGAATCATTGAATTGTCATGGAAACTATCATTGTATAGGCCCAACATGTGTTCCACTGCCCCAATACTTGTTCGATCTCTCCATTTCGTTAATATATTCCTTCATGTTTACCCTGATCATGAGTATGTATTTGAACATACCCTCTGTCTGGTTGGGAAATGTCATAGTAATACTAATAAAATATTGAATTGGGAACATCATAGATTAAAAATGTCACCCATTAGTATATTGAAGTAGAAAATTTAAGACACAAGCATATATTTGAAAGCTGAATAACAGCAATTATTCCATATGTACATATTTGTATTTATATACAATGCCGGATTTACCCATATGCTTGGCAGGCAAAATCTACGAGACCTACGACCAAGGTGTATAATATGTTTGACACTGTCATAGGCCTTTCCATATGATGTCACAACACACTGTACTATATAAGCAACCTTTCAGTAACTTTCCTTTCACTCCATTTCACTTTTAATTTTCCTTGAACTTTAAGAACACCCAGAGGAAAGCATGTCCGATTTAGTGTTAAACTATCTCACTACTGAGGTTGAAATTGACTTTAGAAAATGCCAAAAGAGATCTCACATGTACAACAATGCTGCCAACATGGCTGGTAGGTACATTTTTTACAACGGCATGCAGAAAAAATCATTAAAAAATGCTCTGGTCACTCTTTAAATTTGGTGGGTCGTTCGGCTATTGATTGTTGCTTTAATGCAGTGAACTATCAATGGAAACTATACCCTCTTTTCTTCTTCCACTACGATATGGACAGTCATAAAATAATTTTGTGCAACCTCAGTGGCTAAATATTTGTCAAACACTAGTTATTGGTAGGCACATGCAAAAGCCACAGACGTCATTTTAAAAAGTTATAGAGCTATCACTGATGCAACTCAGTCATTTGTACTCTGATTTTAATGAGGAGAGTGATACCGGGCTTCAAGCTAGGAGTCTTTGGAGGAAACTGGAAGAATTTGAATGTGTGCTTATACTGTATTTTTGCACTCGTGTCCTGGGTCATTTTCACAAGGTTAACAACGCCATTTAGAAATTAGTTCTGTTGATGAGTACTTGTGCAAGTTTGTACACTTCTCTTCAGGATTTTGCAAACAATTGGAGCAGGAACTGCTTACCCTTCCGGAGCACCTGAGTTCACCCCCGGTTTTTAGTGGGGTTCATGTTACTCGATCTTTAGTTTTATGTGTATGTTTTGTAGATCGTTGTTTGTCCTTGTGTACTTTTTCTTTTTGCCATTGTATTGTCTGTTCTTCTTCGATTTACGGATTTTGATTACCCCCTTGGTATCTTCAAACTCTTCTTATGGAAGATTTTAATGAACCTTTGGAATAAGGAACAATATTTCAGTTATATCGTGACTGTCAGTTTTATTTGCGGAGGAAACGGAGTAATCTGAGAAAACCACCGACCTGTCACAAGTCACTAACAAACTTGAGTGGTGATAAGCACTGATTGCACAGATAAAAAGTAAAAGTCATCTTGCCAAATGATGACTACAAAACTGTCAAAAGGAGAAATACAGTGAGCCTAGCAAGAGAATGACGGACATGAACGGAGGTATTAACCAGGATTAACAATGTGATATTTATGTGACAAAGAAGTCATTTTATTCGTATTTAATTTTATTTATAATATATATACTGAAGCAAGATAATAATGAATGTTTTATAAAACAATAATCGGATTTGGTTTGACACAAGATGATATTTGTGGCTCTTTAAGCTGTTAGCCTTTGTTTTCTATTGGTTCTCTGTTAATTTATAGCTTTATTAGAAATGTTTTTTAAAATTGGTTCCTTTAAAATACTTCCGCTATAATGAACAGTAGATCTACAGCTGTTACATTGCTATATATATAAATGATCATGGAAGAATTGAAACGAGAGAAAGAAGGAGAAAATGTTATTCCAGTATATTGTAGTGTTTATATTTTGTTCAGTAATAGTATCAGAAGGTAAGTAAATATTGTTGTTCTGGGTTAGGGTTAGGGTTAGGGTGTTTAACGCCACTTTCAAAAATGTTTCAGTTATGTCGTGGGGGTCAGTTTTAAAAATGGAGGAAATCGGAGCACCCGCAGAAATCCAACGACTTGCCGCCAGTCACTGACAAACTTTATCACATAATTTTGTATCGAATACACCTCGCCATGAGCGGGATTCGAGCTCACAACTTTAGTGGTAATAAACTCTGATTGCACAGGTAAATCAAGCTTCCATACGTTCGCGACCACGACGACCCCATTGTTCTATTGTTTCTCGTATTTTATGGTGATGTGTTGACAAATATATTTACAGTGAAAATCTCTTTGTTGACAAGTTGTTGCTCCTTATGAAAACATATCTAATCAAGTTCACACGACGCATTTCTGAAATAACCTTCATTAGGTACGCTTAAAGTCAACATAGGGGAAATTCAATGCAATTCAAATAATTTATTGAATAAATTGCATAAATTTAATTACAAAATATCTAATGGGATTGCACATCAAGCATAGCCAATGTAAGTGCTCCCCCTCAATAACTAAGGACATCAAGTATAATGATAAGAATAAATAACTAATTTACATTATAATTAGTGTGCAATAATTTTTACCAAATGATACCTAAACAGGATAGCCAAAACCGGCTAAGGAAAGCGAACCTTAGTTTTGATAATAATTACATTATTAAGGAACTGTAAATTTCAATAATAAATGTATCTAATAAACCATGATGTCAGTGCCGAAACATTGAATACTGTGCGAATGATACCATCGGGACGTATAAACTTTGACCGCGACTTTTAGAATTGGTGGATCTAATGGGGAACTGGTTTGCAGGGGGTCCGATTCCCTGTATGACAATTTTAATGATTCGAATAGTCATACTGATTTTATAACTGCAGTACAATATTATGGTTCGTTTTCTTATTTCTTCAACAGCATCGATGGTGTAATGGTTAGCGGCATCGCCGCGAATGCGGTAGATCGTGGTATCGCGCCCCGTCCGATCAAACCAAAGACTTTAAGATTATATTGGTATTTGCGAATCACGCAGTATTGGCAAAAAGAACAAAGATTGGTTGGCGTGGAATCAGGATAATGTGTCCGAATTAAATGACATATCTACCTGTGGAGAGTTGTTTCAGTGAGCTAGCACTAAACAAATCAAACTAAGCATGTTGGTCTAGTACAAAGTGGACATCACTCTCCCTTCATCAATAGGAAAGTGTGAAAATACCAAAGACTTAACCAAAACCCACCAGGACAGACAATGCAATGGCCTCAAGGACAGACAATACAATGGCCACAAGGACAGACAATACAATGGCCACACGGACAGACGATACAATGGCCACAAGGAAAGACAATACAATGGCCACACGGATAGACAATGCAATGGCCACAAGGACAGACAATACAATGGCCACAAGGACAGACAATGCAATGGCCACAAGGACAGACAATACAATAGCCACAAGGACAGACAATACAATGGCCACAAGGATAGACAATACAATGGCCACAAGAAAAGACAATACAATGGCCACAAGGACAGACAATACAATGGCCACAAGGAAAGACAATGCAATGGCCAAAGGACAAACCATACAATGACAATGCAATGGCCACATGGAAAGACAATGCAATGGCCACAAGGATAGACAATACAATGGCCACAAGGACAGACAATACAATGGCCACAAGGACAGACAATACAATGGCCACAAGGAAAGACAATACAATGGCCACAAGGACAGAAAATACAATGGCCACAAGGACAGACAATACAATGGCCACAAGGACAGACAATACAATGGCCACAAGGACAGACAATGCAATGGCCACAAGGACAGACAATACAATGACCACAAGGAAAATAATAAAAGGACAGACAATACAATGGCCACAAGGACAGACAATACAATGACCACAAGGAAAATAATAAAAGGACAGACAATACAATGGCCACAAGGAAAGACAATGCAATGGCCACAAGGAAAGACAATACAATGGCCACAAGGAAAGACAATACAATGGCCACAAGGAAAAGAATAAAAGGACAGACAATACAATGGCCACAAGGAGAGACAATACAATGACTACAAGGACAGACAATACAATGGCCACAAGGACAGACAATACAATGACTACAAGGACAGACAATACAATGGCCACAAGGACAGACAATACAATGACTACAAGGACAGACAATACCATGGCCACAAGGACAGACAATACAATGGCCACAAGGACAGACAATACACTGGCCACAAGGACAGACAATACAATGGTCACAAGGACAGACAATACAATGGCCACAAGGACAGACAATACAATGGCCACAAGGACAGACGATACAATGGCCACAAGCTCAGACAATACAATGGCCACAAGGATAGACAATACAATGGCCACAAGGACAGCCAATGCAATGGCCACAAGGACAGAAAATACAATGGCCACAAGGACAGACAATACAATGGCCACAAGGATAGACAATACAATGGCCACAAGGACTGACAATACAATGGCCACAAGGACAGACAATACAATTGCCACAAGGAAAGACAATACAATGGCCACAAGGACAGACAATGCAATGGCCACAAGGACAGACAATACAATGGCCACAAGTACAGCCAATACAATGGCCACAAAGAAAGACAATACAATGGCCACAAGGAAAAGAATAAAAGGACAGACAATGCAATGGCCACAAGGACAGACAATACAATGACTACAAGGACAGACACTACAATGGCCACAAGGAGAGACAATACAATGGTCACAAGGACAGAATATACAATGGCCACAAGGACAGACAATACAATGGCCACAAGGAAAAGAATAAAAGGACAGACAATGCAATGGCCACAAGGACAGACAATACAATGACTACAAGGACAGACAATACAATGGCCACAAGGACAGACAATACAATGGCCACAAGGACAGAAAATACAATGGCCACAAAGACAGACATTACAATGGCCACAAGGAAAAGAATAAAAGGACAGACAATACAATGGCCACAAGGAACGACAATACAATGGCCACAAGGACAGACAATACAATGACTACAAGGATAGACAATACAATGGCCACAAGGATAGACAATGCAATGGCCACAAGGAAAAGAATAAAAGAACAGACAATGCAATGGCCACAAGGACAGACAATACAATGACTACAAGGACAGAAAATACAATGGCCACAAGGACAGACAATACAATGGCCACAAGGACAGACAATACAATGACTACAAGGACAGACAATACCATGTCCACAAGGACAGACAATACAATGGCTACAAGGACAGACAATACACTGGCCACAAGGACAGACAATACAATGGTCACAAGGACATACAATACAATGGCCACAAGGACAGACAATACAATGGCCACAAGGACAGACGATACAATGGCCACAAGCTCAGACAATACAATGGCCACAAGGATAGACAATACAATGGCCACAAGGACAGCCAATGCAATGGCCACAAGGACAGAAAATACAATGGCCACAAGGACAGACAATACAATGGCCACAAGGATAGACAATACAATGGCCACAAGGACAGACAATACAATGGCCACAAGGACAGACAATACAATGGCCACAAGGACAGACAATACAATTGCCACAAGGAAAGACAATACAATGGCCACAAGGACAGACAATGCAATGGCCACAAGGACAGACAATACAATGGCCACAAGTACAGCCAATACAATGGCCACAAAGAAAGACAATACAATGGCCACAAGGAAAAGAATAAAAGGACAGACAATGCAATGGCCACAAGGACAGACAATACAATGACTACAAGGACAGACACTACAATGGCCACAAGGAGAGACAATACAATGGTCACAAGGACAGAATATACAATGGCCACAAGGACAGACAATACAATGGCCACAAGGAAAAGAATAAAAGGACAGACAATGCAATGGCCACAAGGACAGACAATACAATGACTACAAGGACAGACAATACAATGGCCACAAGGACAGACAATACAATGGCCACAAGGACAGAAAATACAATGGCCACAAGGACAGACATTACAATGGCCACAAGGAAAAGAATAAAAGGACAGACAATACAATGGCCACAAGGAACGACAATACAATGGCCACAAGGACAGACAATACAATGACTACAAGGATAGACAATACAATGGCCACAATGATAGACAATGCAATGGCCACAAGGAAAAGAATAAAAGAACAGACAATGCAATGGCCACAAGGACAGACAATACAATGACTACAAGGACAGAATATACAATGGCCACAAGGACAGACAATACCATGGCCACAAGGACAGACAATGCAATGGCCACAAGGACAGACAATACAATGGCCACAAGGACAGAAAATACAATAGCCACAAAGACAGACATTACAATGGCCACAAGGAAAAGAATAAAAGGACAGACAATACAATGGCCACAAGGAACGACAATACAATGGCCACAAGGACAGACAATACAATGGCCACAAGGACAGACAATACAATGGCCACAATGACAGACAATACAATGGTCACAAGGACAGACAATACAATGACTACAAGGACAGACAATACAATGGCCACAAGGACAGACAATACAATGACTACAAGGACAGACAATACCATGGCCACAAGGACAGACAATACAATGGCCACAAGGACAGACAATACACTGGCCACAAGGACAGACAATACAATGGTCACAAGGACAGACAATACAATGCCCACAAGGACAGACAATACAATGGACACAAGGACAGACAATACAATGGCCACAAGCACAGACAATACAATGGCCACAAGGATAGACAATACAATGGCAACAAGGACAGACAATACAATGGCCACAAGGATAGACAATACAATGGCCACAAGGACAGCCAATACAATGGCCACAAGGAAAGACAATACAATGGCCACAAGGAAAAGAATAAAAGGACAGACAATACAATGGCCACAAGGAAAAGAATAAAAGGACAGACAATGCAATGGCCACCAAGACAGACAATACAATGACTACAAGGACAGACAATGCAATGGCCACAAGGACAGACAATACAATGGCCACAAGGAAAAGAATAAAAGGACAGACTATACAATGGCCACAAGGACAGACAATACAATGACTACAAGGAGAGACAATACAATGGCCACAAAGATAGACAATGCAATGGCCACAAGGAAAAGAATAAAAGGACAGACAATGCAATGGCCACAAGGACAGACAATACAATGGCCACAAGGACAGAAAATACAATGGCCACAAAGACAGACATTACAATGGCCACAAGGAAAAGAATAAAAGGACAGACAATACACTGGCCACAAGGACAGAAAATACAATGGTCACAAGGACAGACAATACAATGGCCACAAGGACAGACAATACAATGGCCACAAGGACAGACGATACAATGGCCACAAGCTCAGACAATACAATGGCCACAAGGATAGACAATACAATGGCCACAAGGACAGCCAATGCAATGGCCACAAGGACAGAAAATACAATGGCCACAAGGACAGACAATACAATGGCCACAAGGATAGACAATACAATGGCCACAAGGACAGACAATACAATGGCCACAAGGACAGACAATACAATGGCCACAAGGACAGACAATACAATTGCCACAAGGAAAGACAATACAATGGCCACAAGGACAGACAATGCAATGGCCACAAGGACAGACAATACAATGGCCACAAGTACAGCCAATACAATGGCCACAAAGAAAGACAATACAATGGCCACAAGGAAAAGAATAAAAGGACAGACAATGCAATGGCCACAAGGACAGACAATACAATGACTACAAGGACAGACACTACAATGGCCACAAGGAGAGACAATACAATGGTCACAAGGACAGAATATACAATGGCCACAAGGACAGACAATACAATGGCCACAAGGAAAAGAATAAAAGGACAGACAATGCAATGGCCACAAGGACAGACAATACAATGACTACAAGGACAGACAATACAATGGCCACAAGAACAGACAATACAATGGCCACAAGGACAGAAAATACAATGGCCACAAGGACAGACATTACAATGGCCACAAGGAAAAGAATAAAAGGACAGACAATACAATGGCCACAAGGAACGACAATACAATGGCCACAAGGACAGACAATACAATGACTACAAGGATAGACAATACAATGGCCACAAGGATAGACAATGCAATGGCCACAAGGAAAAGAATAAAAGAACAGACAATGCAATGGCCACAAGGACAGACAATACAATGACTACAAGGACAGAAAATACAATGGCCACAAGGACAGACAATACCATGGCCACAAGGACAGACAATGCAATGGCCACAAGGACAGACAATACAATGGCCACAAGGACAGAAAATACAATGGCCACAAAGACAGACATTACAATGGCCACAAGGAAAAGAATAAAAGGACAGACAATACAATGGCCACAAGGAACGACAATACAATGGCCACAAGGACAGACAATACAATGGCCACAAGGACAGACAATACAATGGCCACAATGACAGACAATACAATGGTCACAAGGACAGACAATACAATGACTACAAGGACAGACAATACAATGGCCACAAGGACAGACAATACAATGACTACAAGGACAGACAATACCATGGCCACAAGGACAGACAATACAATGGCCACAAGGACAGACAATACACTGGCCACAAGGACAGACAATACAATGGTCACAAGGACAGACAATACAATGCCCACAAGGACAAACAATACAATGGACACAAGGACAGACAATACAATGGCCACAAGCACAGACAATACAATGGCCACAAGGATAGACAATACAATGGCAACAAGGACAGACAATACAATGGCCACAAGGATAGACAATACAATGGCCACAAGGACAGCCAATACAATGGCCACAAGGAAAGACAATACAATGGCCACAAGGAAAAGAATAAAAGGACAGACAATACAATGGCCACAAGGAAAAGAATAAAAGGACAGACAATGCAATGGCCACCAAGACAGACAATACAATGACTACAAGGACAGACAATGCAATGGCCACAAGGACAGACAATACAATGGCCACAAGGAAAAGAATAAAAGGACAGACTATACAATGGCCACAAGGACAGACAATACAATGACTACAAGGACAGACAATACAATGGCCACAAAGATAGACAATGCAATGGCCACAAGGAAAAGAATAAAAGGACAGACAATGCAATGGCCACAAGGACAGACAATACAATGGCCACAAGGACAGAAAATACAATGGCCACAAAGACAGACATTACAATGGCCACAAGGAAAAGAATAAAAGGACAGACAATACACTGGCCACAAGGACAGAAAATACAATGGTCACAAGGACAGACAATACAATGGCCACAAGGACAGACAATACAATGGCCACAAGGACAGACGATACAATGGCCACAAGCTCAGACAATACAATGGCCACAAGGATAGACAATACAATGGCCACAAGGACAGCCAATGCAATGGCCACAAGGACAGAAAATACAATGGCCACAAGGACAGACAATACAATGGCCACAAGGATAGACAATACAATGGCCACAAGGACAGACAATACAATGGCCACAAGGACAGACAATACAATGGCCACAAGGACAGACAATACAATTGCCACAAGGAAAGACAATACAATGGCCACAAGGACAGACAATGCAATGGCCACAAGGACAGACAATACAATGGCCACAAGTACAGCCAATACAATGGCCACAAAGAAAGACAATACAATGGCCACAAGGAAAAGAATAAAAGGACAGACAATGCAATGGCCACAAGGACAGACAATACAATGACTACAAGGACAGACACTACAATGGCCACAAGGAGAGACAATACAATGGTCACAAGGACAGAATATACAATGGCCACAAGGACAGACAATACAATGACCACAAGGAAAAGAATAAAAGGACAGACAATGCAATGGCCACAAGGACAGACAATACAATGACTACAAGGACAGACAATACAATGGCCACAAGGACAGACAATACAATGGCCACAAGGACAGAAAATACAATGGCCACAAAGACAGACATTACAATGGCCACAAGGAAAAGAATAAAAGGACAGACAATACAATGGCCACAAGGAACGACAATACAATGGCCACAAGGACAGACAATACAATGACTACAAGGATAGACAATACAATGGCCACAAGGATAGACAATGCAATGGCCACAAGGAAAAGAATAAAAGAACAGACAATGCAATGGCCACAAGGACAGACAATACAATGACTACAAGGACAGAAAATACAATGGCCACAAGGACAGACAATACCATGGCCACAAGGACAGACAATGCAATGGCCACAAGGACAGACAATACAATGGCCACAAGGACAGAAAATACAATGGCCACAAAGACAGACATTACAATGGCCACAAGGAAAAGAATAAAAGGACAGACAATACAATGGCCACAAGGAACGACAATACAATGGCCACAAGGACAGACAATACAATGGCCACAAGGACAGACAATACAATGGCCACAATGACAGACAATACAATGGTCACAAGGACAGACAATACAATGACTACAAGGACAGACAATACAATGGCCACAAGGACAGACAATACAATGACTACAAGGACAGACAATACCATGGCCACAAGGACAGACAATACAATGGCCACAAGGACAGACAATACACTGGCCACAAGGACAGACAATACAATGGTCACAAGGACAGACAATACAATGCCCACAAGGACAGACAATACAATGGACACAAGGACAGACAATACAATGGTCACAAGCACAGACAATACAATGGCCACAAGGATAGACAATACAATGGCAACAAGGACAGACAATACAATGGCCACAAGGATAGACAATACAATGGCCACAAGGACAGCCAATACAATGGCCACAAGGAAAGACAATACAATGGCCACAAGGAAAAGAATAAAAGGACAGACAATACAATGGCCACAAGGAAAAGAATAAAAGGACAGACAATGCAATGGCCACCAAGACAGACAATACAATGACTACAAGGACAGACAATGCAATGGCCACAAGGACAGACAATACAATGGCCACAAGGAAAAGAATAAAAGGACAGACTATACAATGGCCACAAGGACAGACAATACAATGACTACAAGGACAGACAATACAATGGCCACAAAGATAGACAATGCAATGGCCACAAGGAAAAGAATAAAAGGACAGACAATGCAATGGCCACAAGGACAGACAATACAATGGCCACAAGGACAGAAAATACAATGGCCACAAAGACAGACATTACAATGGCCACAAGGAAAAGAATAAAAGGACAGACAATACAATGGCCACAAGGAACGACAATACAATGGCCACAAGGACAGACAATACAATGGCCACAAGGACAGACAATACAATGGCCACAATGACAGACAATACAATGGTCACAAGGACAGACAATACAATGACTACAAGGACAGACAATACAATGGCCACAAGGACAGACAATACAATGACTACAAGGACAGACAATACCATGGCCACAAGGACAGACAATACAATGGCCACAAGGACAGACAATACACTGGCCACAAGGACAGACAATACAATGGTCACAAGGACAGACAATACAATGCCCACAAGGACAGACAATACAATGGACACAAGGACAGACAATACAATGGCCACAAGCACAGACAATACAATGGCCACAAGGATAGACAATACAATGGCAACAAGGACAGACAATACAATGGCCACAAGGATAGACAATACAATGGCCACAAGGACAGCCAATACAATGGCCACAAGGAAAGACAATACAATGGCCACAAGGAAAAGAATAAAAGGACAGACAATACAATGGCCACAAGGAAAAGAATAAAAGGACAGACAATGCAATGGCCACCAAGACAGATAATACAATGACTACAAGGACAGACAATGCAATGGCCACAAGGACAGACAATACAATGGCCACAAGGAAAAGAATAAAAGGACAGACTATACAATGGCCACAAGGACAGACAATACAATGACTACAAGGACAGACAATACAATGGCCACAAAGATAGACAATGCAATGGCCACAAGGAAAAGAATAAAAGGACAGACAATGCAATGGCCACAAGGACAGACAATACAATAACTACAAGGACAGAAAATACAATGGCCACAAGGACAGACAATACAATGGCCACAAGGACAGACAATACAATGGCCACAAGGACAGACCATACAATGGCCACAAGGACAGACAATACAATGGCCACAAGGAAAAGAATAAAAGGACAGACAATACAATGGCCACAAGGAACGACAATGCAATGGCCACAAGGACAGACAATACAATGGCCACAAGGACAGACAATACAATGGCCACAAGGACAGACAATACAATGGTCACAAGGACAGAATATACAATGGCCACAAGGACAGACAATACAATGGCCACAAGGAAAAGAATAAAAGGACAGACAATGCAATGGCCACAAGGACAGACAATACAATGACTACAAGGACAGACAATACAATGGCCACAAGGACAGACAATACAATGGCCACAAGGATAGACAATGCAATGGCCACAAGGACAGACAATGCAATGGCCACAAGGATAGACAATACAATGGCCACAAGGAAAAGAATAAAAGGACAGACAATACAATGGCCACAAGGACAGACAATACAATGGCCACAAGGAAAGACAACACAATGGCCACAAGGAAAAGAATAAAAGGACAGACAATACAATGGCCACAAGGACAGACAATACAATGGCCACAAGGAAAAGAATAAAAGGACAGACAATACAATAGCCACAAGGACAGACAATACAATGGCCACAAGGAAAAGAATAAAAGGACAGACAATACAATGGCCACCAGGACAGACAATACAATGGCCACAAGGACAGACAATACAATGGCCACAAGGAAAAGAATAAAAGGACAGACAATACAATAGCCACAAGGACAGACAATACAATGGCCACAAGGACAGACAATACAATGGCCACAAGGACAGACAATACAATGGCCACAAGGATAGACAATACAATGGCAACAAGGACAGACAATACAATGGCCACAAGGATAGACAATACAATGGCAACAAGGACAGACAATACAATGGCCACAAGGATAGACAATACAATGGCCACAAGGACAGCCAATACAATGGCCACAAGGACAGAAAATACAATGACTACAAGGACAGACAATACAATGGCCACAAGGACAGACAATACAATGGCCACAAGGAAAAGAATAAAAGGACAGACTATACAATAGCCACAAGGACAGACAATACAATGACTACAAGGACAGACAATACAATGTCCACAAAGATAGACAATGCAATGGCCACAAGGAAAAGAATAAAAGGACAGACAATGCAATGGCCACAAGGACAGACAATACAATGACTACAAGGACAGAAATTACAATGGCCACAAGGACAGACAATACCATGGCCACAAGGACAGACAATACAATGGCCACAAGGATAGACAATACAATGGCAACAAGGACAGACAATACAATGGCCACAAGGATAGACAATACAATGGCCACAAGGACAGCCAATACAATGGCCACAAGGACAGAAAATACAATGACAACAAGGACAGACAATACAATGGCTACAAGGATAGACAATACAATGGCCACAAGGACAGACAATACAATGGCCACAAGGACAGACAATACAATGGCCACAAGGACAGACAATACAGTTGCCACAAGGAAAGACAATGCAATGGCCACAAGGACAGACAATGCAATGGCCACAAGGACAGACAATACAATGGCCACAAGGACAGCCAATACAATGGCCACAAGGAAAGACAATACAATGGCCACAAGGAAAAGAATAAAAGGACAGACAATACAATGGCCACAAGGAAAAGAATAAAAGGACAGACAATGCAATGGCCACCAGGACAGACAATACAATGACTACAAGGACAGACAATACAATGGCCACAAGGACAGACAATACAATGGCCACAAGGAAAAGAATAAAAGGACAGACTATACAATGGTCACAAGGACAGACAATACAATGACTACAAGGACAGACAATACAATGGCCACAAAGATAGACAATGCAATGGCCACAAGGAAAAGAATAAAAGGACAGACAATGCAATGGCCACAAGGACAGACAATACAATGACTACAAGGACAGAAAATACAATGGCCACAAGGACAGACAATACCATGGCCACAAGGACAGACAATACAATGGCCAGAAGGACAGACAATACAATGGCCACAAGGACAGACAATACAATGGCCACAAGGACAGACAATACAATGGCCACAAGGACAGACAATACAATGGTCACAAGGACAGAATATACAATGGCCACAAGGACAGACAATACAATGGCCGCAAGGAAAAGAATAAAAGGACAGACAATGCAATGGCCACAAGGACAGACAATACAATGACTACAAGGACAGACAATACAATGGCCACAAGGACAGACAATACAATGGCCACAAGGATAGACAATGCAATGGCCACAAGGACAGACAATACAATGGCCACAAGGATAGACAATACAATGGCCATAAGGAAAAGAATAAAAGGACAGACAATGCAATGGCCACAAGGACAGACAATACAATGGCCACAAGGAAAGACAATACAATGGCCACAAGGAAAAGAATAAAAGGACAGACAATGCAATGGCCACAAGGACAGACAATACAATGGCCACAAAGACAGACAATACAATGGCCACAAGGAAAAGAATAAAAGGACAGACAATACAATAGCCACAAGGACAGACAATACAATGGCCACAAGGAAAAGAATAAAAGGACAGACAATACAATGGCCACCAGGACAGACAATACAATGGCCACAAGGACAGACAATACAATGGCCACAAGGAAAAGAATAAAAGGACAGACAATACAATAGCCACAAGGACAGACAATACAATGGTCACAAGGACAGACAATATAATGGCCACAAGGACAGACAATGCAATGGCCACAAGGATAGACAATACAATGGCAACAAGGACAGACAATACAATGGCCACAAGGATAGACAATACAATGGCCACAAGGACAACCAATACAATGGCCACAAGGACAGAAAATACAATTGCCACAAGGACAGACAATACAATGGCCACAAGGATAGACAATGCAATGGCCACAAGGACAGACAATACAATGGCCACAAGGACAGACAATACAATGGCCACAAGGACAGACAATACAATTGCCACAAGGAAAGACAATACAATGGCCACAAGGACAGACAATGCAATGGCCACAAGGACAGACAATACAATGGCCACAAGGACAGCCAATACAATGGCCACAAGGAAAGACAATACAATGGCCACAAGGAAAAGAATAAAAGGACAGACAATACAATGGCCACAAGGAAAAGAATAAAAGGACAGACAATGCAATGGCCACCAGGACAGACAATACAATGACTACAAGGACAGACAATACAATGGCCACAAGGACAGACAATACAATTGTCACAAGGAAAAGAATAAAAGGACAGACTATACAATAGCCACAAGGACAGACAATACAATGACTACAAGGACAGACAATACAATGGCCACAAAGATAGACAATGCAATGGCCACAAGGAAAAGAATAAAAGGACAGACAATGCAATGGCCACAAGGACAGACAATACAATGACTACAAGGACAGAAAATACAATGGCCACAAGGTCAGACAATACCATGGCCACAAGGACAGACAATGCAATGGCCACAAGGACAGACAATACAATGGCCACAAGGACAGACAATACAATGGCCACAAGGACAGACAATACAATGGCCACAAGGAAAAGAATAAAAGGACAGACAAAAGAACGGCCACAAGGAACGACAATACAATGGCCACAAGGACAGACAATACAATGGCCACAAGGACAGACAATACAATGGCCACAAGGACAGACAATACAATGGTCACAAGGACAGAATATACAATGGCCACAAGGACAGACAATACAATGGCCAGAAGGAAAAGAATAAAAGGACAGACAATGCAATGGCCACAAGGACAGACAATACAATGACTACAAGGACAGACAATACAATGGCCACAAGGACAGACAATACAATGGCCACAAGGATAGACAATGCAATGGCCACAAGGACAGACAATACAATGGCCACAAGGATAGACAATACAATGGCCACAAGGAAAAGAATAAAAGGAGAGACAATGCAATGGCCACAAGGACAGACAATACAATGGCCACAAGGGAAGAAAATACAATGGCCACAAGGAAAAGAATAAAAGGACAGACAATGCAATGGCCACAAGGACAGACAATACAATGGGCACAAGCACAGACAATACAATGGCCACAAGGATAGACAATACAATGGCAACAAGGACAGACAATGCAATGGCCACAAGGATAGACAATACAATGGCCACAAGGACAGCCAATACAATGGCCACAAGGACAGAAAATACAATGGCCACAAGGACAGACAATACAATGGCCACAAGGATAGACAATACAATGGCCACAAGGAAAGACAATTCAATGGCCACAAGGAAATGAATAAAAGGACAGACAATGCAATGGCCACAAGGACAGACAATACAATGGCCACAAGGACAGACAATACAATGGCCACAAGGACAGACAATACAATGGCCACAAGGAAAGGAATAAAAGGACAGACAATACAATAGCCACAAGGACAGACAATACAATGGCCACAAGGACAGACAATACAATGGCCACAAGGAAAAGAATAAAAGGATAGACAATACAATAGCCACAAGGACAGACAATACAATGGCCACAAGGACAGACAATACAATGGCCACAAGGACAGACAATACAATGGCCACAAGGAAAATAATAAAAGGACAGACAATGCAATGGCCACAAGGACAGACAATACAATGACTACAAGGACAGAAAATACAATGGCCACAAGGACAGACAATACCATGGCCACAAGGACAGACAATACAATGGCCACAAGGACAGACAATACAATGGCCACAAGGACAGACAATACAATGGCCACAAGGACAGACAATACAATGGCCACAAGGACAGACAATACAATGGCCACAAGGAACGACAATGCAATGGCCACAAGGACAGACAATACAATGGCCACAAGGACAGACAATACAATGGCCACAAGGAAAAAAATAAAAGGACAGACAATGCAATGGCCACAAGGACAGACAATACAATGACTACAAGGACAGACAATACAATGGCCACAAGGACAGACAATACAATGGCCACAAGGATAGACAATGCAATGGCCACAAGGACAGACAATACAATGGCCACAAGGATAGACAATACAATGGCCACAAGGAAAAGAATAAAAGGACAGACAATGCAATGGCCACAAGGACAGACAATACAATGGCCACAAGGAAAGGCAATACAATGGCCACAAGGAAAAGAATAAAAGGACAGACAATACAATGGCCACAAGGGCAGACAATACAATGGCCACAAGGACAGACAATACAATGGCCACAAGGAAAAGAATAAAAGGACAGACAATACAATAGCCACAAGGACAGACAATACAATGGCCACAAGGACAGACAATACAATGGCCACAAGGACAGACAATACAATGACCGCAAGGAAAATAATAAAAGGACAGACAATACAATGGCCACAAGGACAGACAATGCAATGGCCACAAGGAAAAGAATAAAAGGACAGACAATATAATGGTCACAGGGAAAAGAATAAAAGGACAGACAATACAATGGTCACACGGAAAAGGATAAAAGTACACAAAATATCAAAGATTTAATTTTAATTAGATTGTTTATATCCTGGAATGAAAACAGTGACGGTGTTAATATTACGTGTTAGTAAGAAAGGCTAGACTCGTTTTACCTATTTTGTTCCAGTATTTAAATACTGTTATAGTGACAGCCGGAACCTTTGAACCGTAATGAGAGCGGGAGGTTTGGCGCCTTAAAATCTGATTCAACCCACCATTTCTTTAGAAATGCCTGTACCAAGTCAGGGTCATTACGGTTTTCACAGTTTTCCGGTTGTTGACTGATTTTGTCTGTTTATATAATTATCAGTTTTGACTTTCCCTTTGTAAGATTGTTCGGAGTTCGGTAATTTTGTTATTACCCTTATTTATTATAATGATCTACAAAACATTATACCTAAAACTAAAGATCACCACAAACCCCACTAAAACCGGGGGTTGAACTCAGGTGCTCCGGAAGGATGATCAGTTAACTTGTTCCCGCCATGATATTGCTCATTTGGTGCTTAACAACCATCACTTACTAATTTGTTCATCATTTCTATAGTGTACCCGATAGGTTGTTCTAAGGGCACTTTGTGCGCACTAAATTGATATATACGTTTTCCATTCATTATTTACAGGGTGCAGAATATGTCCTATGGGGGTAAATAAAGTTACCTGTAAAGTTAATCCATGTAGAGGGAAAACATGCACAGGAGCAGTTTGTAGGTAAATGATTTATTTTTTACAAGAAAGGTAGAATGATGCACTTCAAGATTTTGTAACAGTTCCTGTTGTTTGATCTTTAGTTGTGCGTTGTCCTATTGTGTCATATATTAGTGTTTAAACGTTGTTGTTTTCAGCTTAAAACGTTGCTCTTTCTAGTGTTTAAATGATGCTACTTCCGGCGTTTAAGCTTTGTTGTTTCACCTATATTTTGATATTCACCGACAATATACATACATATAAACTATATTTACCTGCAATCGCCTTTGATGCAATTTTGCTATGATAAGTGCATTATAGCAAAGCAAATCAACTGCTTTTGACGCAATTTTGTTCTGAGAAGCCCATTATATTAAAACAAATCAACGTTATAATGTCTGTATTTATGTTTTGTAGAAGCAACCAATGTGGGGGATGTAATCGTCTTTGGTATACACATGGTCAAGATGTTACTAAGCATTGTGGTATGTATAATTTATTCTATATTTATGGGGTCGTCGTGGTCGTAATTGTATGGTAGTCGGGTTTACAACTACCTGTGCAATCAGTGTTTATCACCACTCACGTGCTGGGTACTCTGGTTTCCTCCACCAAGAATATTGACCGTCACTATATAACTGAAATATTGTTGAAAGTGACGATAAACATCATAACTCTAACCCACGTCTTATCCTTATCGGTGGTGTAATGGGTAGCGTGCTCACCTCGAGTGCGGTAGATCGTGGGTTCGTATCCCGGTTTTGTTAAACCAAAGACTAATTGGTATTTGTTGGCTATGCGCTAAGCACACAACATTAAGGAGTAAGAGCAAGGACTGGTTGGCTCGAAATCCAAGTGGGGCGATATGTCTATCATCGGACTGTTGTTTCAGTGAGCTAACAATATAAAAATCAAACTGATTTGTTGCTTCACTGCTAAGCACGCAACTATACGTTGTAAGAGCAAAGACCGGTTGGCTCAATTTCATATTATAATAATGTGTCAGAGTGAAGCGGACTTTTGTTTCAGTGAGCTAGCACTATAAAAAATCAAATTGAGCGTGTTGATCTAGTGCAAAGCTAACTTCATCATAATCTCATTGAATGTAACTTGTTCCTGTCGCGATATAGCTGAACAATTGTTCATTTGTCGTTAAACACCAATCACTCACGGTCTTTCAAAATTGTAGAGCTAGTTAATCATGGTATTTTATTCAAATTTATTTTTTAGAGTTCAGATGTCCTTCAAGTACTGATTGTTTTCCAAGATGTTCCGTAGTTAACTGCTTCAGAAATCCATGTGATCCCCCAACGTCTTGTCACGGATACCCGACAGCTACATGTTGGTAAGTACTTAGCAAATTCGATACCCTTCAGACAAATATACATATAATTTCCTGGCTTAGTGACGGGGTTAAATTAGTATTACGGGCTCAAAATAGAAATTACGATTAAATAAGAATTACCGGGTAATGTAATATTTGTTGATAAATTTCCATTATCCGATTATTCATTTTTAAAAGTTTCAATTCATGTGATGACGTATTACAATGAGATATTATATTACAAAATTGTTTTCTACGTTATCTGCTAGTTTCTGTAAATTACACGAGAGCTTTCATACAATAACAAATAGAAAATAACAGAATTGAAGTGTTTTAAGAAAGAGATAATACTTCTCCAAATTTGTGTAAAATGCGTATCTGGTGCATAAAATTAACATAAGTATATTTGTTTTTACTTTATTTATGTATCTCGTCTTCTATTTTAGCCCTTTCTATTGTGGTGGATGCATTGCTAAATGGTATCTTAATGGCGAACCTGTTACCTGTAACCAGCAAAATTTCTTAGTTAAATAGATAGTATTTAATTAAGTAATTCACTGTAACTCTCTTGTTCTTTAAAAAGTCAAATTTATTGTAATCTATTGGTGTTTAAAGTTTAAACAGTGTTGGTCAATAATTCACCAATATCAACAAAACTAACAATCATATCTCACTCTGACCCAATGAACGCAAAAAAGGACAATCACGACATATGACGTTGGAAATCCATCTTCTGGCTTAGGACAGGTACAAGAATGTAGTTTTGCTATGACCAGATATGCCAATCAGAACAACCCTACTCTTTCCGTATAGCATCGGAGTGGTATTCTGATTTCGAGCCAACCACTATGTGCACACAGGGCCGGTCTCAGGAGGTGCGATCCCAATTGTTCTCTGTAAAACCTGCAGTGTGTTGTTGAGAGTACTTAAACAGTCGAGTGTGCACAACTCCACCGTGGGGGTAAATTGGGAGCAATTAGTCCAATTGGTTTAAGGCCGGCCCTGTGTGCACATACGCCTTAATACTGCGTGCTTAACAGAAAAACAACAAATATCAATTTTATAGTCTTTGGGTTGACCTGTTCGTAGTTCGAACCCAATAAATCGAGCATGTTAACCTTTATAGAATACCTTCTATAGATGCTTCCTACCGAGTTTCGGTTCATTTGGCCAAGCGTGTTCAGAGGAGAAGATTCAAATGTGAAAAGTTAACAGACAACGGATGACGGACATCAAGTGATGGCAAAAGCTCACATTGCCTAAAATCGTAGAAGCAAATTATTCTGAGTTGAACAGTTTGCATTGTCTCCCTTTACATACATTGTTCCATTTACCAGAAATTCTAAGGTGTATCTAAAATAACCATCTCGTTTGGTTCCTCCTCCATTTACAGCTTTTGCTTACCGTTTTGGTATCTTCAAGCTGTCCAAGGATCGACTTTACTGTACACTACATGCGAAGCGAACACTCTAACTATAATAACACTGATGTTTGTTACAATTTGTTTTTGAAATTTTCAATAATATCTACAATATCTACAGCGATGATATATTCAGTGCAATTCTCAAACATGGTTGATATTTCATTTTAGCAATTCTGTTTCATTTCTCATCTGTTTTTCTTTCTTTTTTAAATATTTAAGCTGGATGGATTAGAATAATTTGTATCCTTCTCCTCTTTTCAAATATATTTGATCGGTAATATGATGAAGCGGAAACGACCTTTTCTGCACTTCTTAGAGTTTGAGCTACGAATTACTGTCAAGATTAAAAAATATACATAATTATGTGTATTATTACAATTACGATGTTTAATCTTGCAACGTAGCATGAAATAAACCAATATATTTGTGTATGCATTTAAACAGAGCACTTGTGCACTAAGACTACCTGTCAATCAGTGAACGAGAGATATAAAACAGCGCATATATATTTATAAGCACCTGTTCTCCTGCATTAACTTTAGGGGTGAATTAAATGTAAAGGTTAAATATCCTGTTAATCAATAACATATTATCTATAATCACCTGTAGAGCTAAGCTGAAAACATGGCGGCCGAAAAAAAATAAAAATAAAGATTGAACAGAAATAAATACATGTCGCAATCAATAAATTATTATCTACAATTATACGTAGATCTAAGCTGAAAACATGGTGGCTGCAAAACAACAAAATAAAGATTGAAAAGAAATAAATCCTGAATAAATACATGTTACAATCAATAGGTTGGTTTATGGTGTTTAACACCAATTTCAACAATATTTCAGTTATATCGTGGCAGTCAGTTTTATTGGTGGAGGAAACCGGAGAAAACCACCGACCTGTCTGTCGCAAATCACTGACAAACTTTATCATAAAATATAGTATCGGACGAGTACTCCTCGTCTGAGTGGGATTCGAACTCAACGTTAGTGGTGAAAGTCTCTGATTACACAGCTAGTTGTAATTTCAACTACCATACGATTACAACCACGACAGCCTCTCGGAATTAATAAGTTATTATCTATATAATTATCTATACATCTAAGCTGAAAACATGGTTGCTGAGAAACAACAAATTAACAAATTGAACAGTGTTGAATGTTTATAAAAGCAATAAATACAATGGTGATCGACAATGTAAATCAACAAATTATCATCCAGTACTTATCTATATATTATCTATATATCTAAGCTAAACAAAACTTATAAAAACATCAACAGATGAAGAAGAACATTGTAATAGTATGTGGTCTTTGTGAGTGGAAGCAAATCTGTGCAGGGTTTTGATAGTATGTGGTCTTTGTGAGTGGAAGGAAATCTGTGCAGGGTTTTGATAGTATGTGGTCTTTGTGAGTGGAAGGAAATCTGTGCAGGGTTTTGATAGTATGTGGTCTTTGTGAGTGGAAGCAAATCTGTGCAGGGTTTTGATAGTATGTGGTCTTTGTGAGTGGAAGCAAATCTGTGCAGGGTTTTGATAGTATGTGGTCTTTGTGAGTGGAAGGAAATCTGTGCAGGGTTTTGATAGTATGTGGTCTTTGTGAGTGGAAGGAAATCTGTGCAGGGTTTTGATAGTATGTGGTCTTTGTGAGTGGAAGGAAATCTGTGCAGGGTTTTGATAGTATGTGGTCTTTGTGAGTGGAAGGAAATCTGTGCAGGGTTTTGATAGTATGTGGTCTTTGTGAGTGGAAGGAAATCTGTGCAGGGTTTTGATAGTATGTGGTCTTTGTGAGTGGAAGGAAATCTGTGCAGGGTTTTGATAGTATGTGGTCTTTGTGAGTGGAAGGAAATCTGTGCAGGGTTTTGATAGTATGTGGTCTTTGTGAGTGGAAGGAAATCTGTGCAGGGTTTTGATAGTATGTGGTCTTTGTGAGTGGAAGGAAATCTGTGCAGGGTTTTGATAGTATGTGGTCTTTGTGAGTGGAAGCAAATCTGTGCAGGGTTTTGATAGTATGTGGTCTTTGTGAGTGGAAGCAAATCTGTGCAGGGTTTTGATAGTATGTGGTCTTTGTGAGTGGAAGCAAGTCTGTGCAGGGTTTTGATAGTATGTGGTCTTTGTGAGTGGAAGGAAATCTGTGCAGGGTTTTGATAGTATGTGGTCTTTGTGAGTGGAAGGAAATCTGTGCAGGGTTTTGATAGTATGTGGTCTTTGTGAGTGGAAGGAAATCTGTGCAGGGTTTTGATAGTATGTGGTCTTTGTGAGTGGAAGGAAATCTGTGCAGGGTTTTGATAGTATGTGGTCTTTGTGAGTGGAAGGAAATCTGTGCAGGGTTTTGATAGTATGTGGTCTTTGTGAGTGGAAGGAAATCTGTGCAGGGTTTTGATAGTATGTGGTCTTTGTGAGTGGAAGCAAATCTGTGCAGGGTTTTGATAGTATGTGGTCTTTGTGAGTGGAAGCAAATCTGTGCAGGGTTTTGATAGTATGTGGTCTTTGTGAGTGGAAGCAAATCTGTGCAGGGTTTTGATAGTATGTGGTCTTTGTGAGTGGAAGCAAATCTGTGCAGGGTTTTGATAGTATGTGGTCTTTGTGAGTGGAAGCAAATCTGTGCAGGGTTTTGATAGTATGTGGTCTTTGTGAGTGGAAGCAAATCTGTGCAGGGTTTTGATAGTATGTGGTCTTTGTGAGTGGAAGCAAATCTGTGCAGGGTTTTGATAGTATGTGGTCTTTGTGAGTGGAAGCAAATCTGTGCAGGGTTTTGATAGTATGTGGTCTTTGTGAGTGGAAGCAAATCTGTGCAGGGTTTTGATAGTATGTGGTCTTTGTGAGTGGAAGCAAATCTGTGCAGGGTTTTGATAGTATGTGGTCTTTGTGAGTGGAAGCAAATCTGTGCAGGGTTTTGATAGTATGTGGTTTTTGTGAGTGGAAGCAAATCTGTGCAGGGTTTTTTATCGTTTGTTTATAGATATATTGCCATTCGAGATCCAGTTATCAAGAAGGGAGGGCTGTGATCCTATTAACTGGTTTAACCCTGCCACATTTTTGTGACTGTCTCAAGCTAGGACCGGAATTTCCAACATCATATGTTGTGGTGTTTTCTATGTTCAATGAGGGTGCCGTAAAGGTTGGTAGTTCGTTTTGTTAATATTGCTGGAATTATTGACCATCATTGTCATATTAAAATTCTGGACGATTGTTAACAGCATTCTAAATGAATTACTTTTTCATCAAACCCGGTCATTCTCGTGGTTTCGTTTTGATGTTGTAATATGGTTACCCTGCTCTAAACGCTTGACTGATTGATTGATTGATTGATTGATTGATTGATTGATTGATTGATTGATTGATTGATTGATTGATTGATTGATTGATTGATTGATTGATTGATTGATTGATTGATTGATTGATTGATTGATTGATTGATTGATTTGTGTTTAACGCCAACTTTAGCAGCATTTAAGCTATATCATGGAGTAGAAATATTCTTGAAAACTAGTTTATGAACAGAAATTTTAAACAGTGATGGGAAACTATTCCGCCAATATCAACAAAACAAACAATCAGCTCTCACCTAAAATTACTTGGCACAAAGCAAAAGAGACCACTACATGCACCGACGGAGACCATTGTCCTGGTGTGGGTGGGACAGGCACACAAATGTGGCGGAGCATTTTCGTAGATTTTGAGATGGTCAATAATTCCACCATTATTAACAAAATGAACAACTAACATCATATCATCTCATATCATTGAAAACAAAAAAGTTCACTACATATACCAGCAGAAATCCATGTCCTGGCTTGGAACAGACATAAAAATGTGGAGGAGTATTTGTGTATATTTGCTTCTATTGATGGCCATTGATCAACATCAAGTGATAAGTATTTCAGATAAATTTATTACGAAAACAAGTTTGTTTGTGTCTTAAGATTAATGGTCTTTAACCAACAGATTCTACCTTCATAGCTAGTAGTAAGTTAAATACGAGCATTCATTGACTCTGCTATTGTATTGTCCATGTTTGTGTTGTTGCCATTTATTTTTGGGATAGTGTGTGGTGTTTTTGAGTGGAATCGAATCTGTGCAGTTTTTTTTATGGTTTGTTTATATCTGTATTATCGCCGGAGATCCAATTATCTTAAAAAAAGGGGGGGTTATGACCCATTAACCAGTCTAATCCCGCCACACAGGTGTACCTATCACAAGCCATGAACTCGATTTTAAGTGCCATATATCGTGTTCTTTGATTTACGGCTTATGATTACCCCTTTCGTATCTTCTGATTACCCGTTTGGTATCTTCTGATTCCCTCTTTGGCATCTTCTGATTACCCCTTTGGTATCTTCTGATTATCCCTTTGGTATCCTCTGATTACCCCTTTGGTATCTTCTGATTATCCCTTTGGTAACTTCTGATTACTCCTTTGGTATCCTCTGATTACCCCTTTGCTATCTTCTGATTACTCCTTTGGTAACTTCTGATTACCCCTTTGGTATCTTCTGATTCCCCCTTTGGTATCTTCTGATTACCCCTTTGGCATCTTCTGATTACCCCTTTAGTGTCTTCAAGCATACTTACCTTTTTTGTATTTAATGGTTTGAGGTGAGAGGTAAATTCTAGATCGTTTTGTTGATATTGGCTGAATTGTTGACCAGCATTGTTTAAACTTTATTTTCATAAATAGATACTTAGAAATTGTTCGTTTTGTTGCTATTGGTGGTATAGTTTACCATCACTGTTTAAGCTTTATTTTCATAAATATACACTTAGGAATTGTTGGTTATGTTGATAGTGATGGAATTGTTCACCATCACTGTTTAAACGTTCTTTTCATAATTACTGCAAATAAATATATGAAATATATGCAAAAATGGCACTAAAATGGACATGCTGACTGAAGCTACGATAATAATATTGTTATCAAGTTATTTATGTTTTGGTTCGATTAAATTGTTCACAAATAAAATATTTGCCGGGCTTTTTGCCAAATAGGATATAGATCATTGAAGACTATGAAATATAAAAAATATTTCTTATTTTTATATAATGAAATAAACGCGAGAATTATTTTTATCTCATTTCTTACGTAAAAACGTCTTATCTCTAGTAAAATTCACTTTGAAATGAAGCAATAGCAGATCCCTGCTTCTTACCATTTATCCATCTTCACTGGTATTAAGATAAATTACCAAGGTCAAGAAGTTGAGACTGATAGCGGGAAAAAATTGTAAATGCCAAACTATTTGGAATAAACATTGCATTGACTGGTTCCTTCCTTGATCTGTTACCAAAGAGCAAAATATGAAATGAACATGGATATATATCAATTAGATTAGGTGCGTGGGTGCATTTTTTTTTTAATTGTTGGATTATTTTTCGAAGCAGGTACGTGCATTTAAAAAAAAATAGCATTAGAATAGAGAAATAGAATAGTTTATACTATTTATTAATAGAAAGAAACTTTCGGTTCGTTTGCAGATCGATTGGTTGATAAAATCGGGAAAATTTGGTGGGATTGGCTAATAAAACCAATAACTTTGTCATAGATGGCGATGTATTTATTAAAAGTGTGCTTTAGTTGTTGACGAATTAGCACCCCCGGGTTTTAGTGGGGTTCCTGTTGATCTATCTGTAGTATTCTGTGTCAAGTTTTGTAGATATTTATTTGTGTTTTTGTGCCTTTTTTTTGGCCATTGTATTGTCTAAGCTTCTTAGATATGCGGCTTCTGATTACTCCTTTTATATCTTCTAACTTTTCGTAGCAACCAGGGCAACCAGGAAATGCAAGCTTTCAAAAATGGGATAAGAAATACTTGAAATGTTGATATTACATAAAGATTTGATTCAAGAGTTCATTTTGTTAATAAAACCACCAGCAAAACAGTCTGCGTTAACTCCAAAAACGATAGGAACACCACACGTACATATGCATGGTAAACATTCACATTATATCATCTTAGTGGCAAAATTCTGAATGATTGAGTGATTGATTGTTGCTTTACGTCAAGTTAAATGTATTTCAGATACAGTCAAACCTATTTATATATATCCATGTTTGTATGTTTGTTTTATGCTGTCAACCCTATAAGGGTATAAAAGAGCATTAATTAATAAAGAATTTATAAAGGACACAAGGAAACTGGAAAATGTGCCCTTTATGAGCAATTGCGCTATATATACAGTTTAAAATTATACGTACCATTCATTAGATGGTGAAAACTAAACTACAAATTATGGACAGAGATTTGTTAAATACATGTACATGTGACTTTTAAGACGGGTTTGACTGTATATTTATCATGAGAATGAGGTTACAGAAAATGAATTTTGTAGGTAAAACTTTTTGCATTGTGATTGGTTCATGGGTGGAAATTTAGATTGCAACAGTAAAAATAACGATATGATATAATAGACAGTGTCGACAATATTGCATTGCAACCCGCCACCCCCAATACCCCCACCCCACATCTGGTACTAACCATCAGTAGCTGTTGTTAGCTACATATATTACGTACGAGGAGGAGCATGACATCGTCCATGCAATTAGCAGCGCCGGATTTAGATAAAGAGAGGCCCTAGGCTATTCCACTTGTGAGACCCCTCCCAATTCCCCACATTCACGACTGGAGGAAGATGGAAGTGTGTTTAATCAGTTTCAAGAAAGGCGAATATGATGATGATGTGGGGTGCTTAAAATTCTGAAATTGAGTGCAACTGTGTAAGGAAAATTACTGAAGGGTTGTTTAGAAAGTACAGTACGTTATGACAGCATAAGAGTGAAAGTCCAATAACAATGTTAATAATATTATACACCTTAGCCAGAGGCCCCGTAAGTCTTGAGGCCCTAGGCTTTAACCTATCGAGCCTATAGGTAGCTCCGGCACTGACAATTAGACACTCATTTAAGTTCCGTCAGATACAGGCACAGCTGTAATCTCCGCAGGCACATGGTTTTAGCCCTGTGGTTTTTTTTGTTTTTTTTTGGTGACGTCCCTGTTGCTAGTCTTTTCAGCTTTATGTGTTGTGTGTGTGTTTTTTGTTTTTTGATTGTTTGTTTGATCTTGTTGCCTGTGCCTCTGGATTGACCATTCTTGATGGTCCCTTCGGTTTTCTCTAACGTTTATATATTAAACATCAACGAAACCTGATCATTGTAAAGAACTAATTGGAATTCTGACATTCTCCGCCAAGTATTTGTTAAATATAGGTTTCAGTGGTTTATTTTTGTTCATTTGCTTATTTAATCAATTGATATTTATTGCTTTACACTGACATAAACACAGTTTAGACGCTAAAGCTAAATAGATTTATTTATTTTAGAGACGAAGAAAAAGTAATATTGGAATTCTTATATTTCCCGAAATATTTGTTATATATAGTGTTCAATGGTTTATTTTTCTTCAGAAATAATGTTATCGATTGACGTTAAATATCAATCAATCAACTTGTTAATTAATCGTGGCTTAAGGGTGTAGGCATGGGGTATGATCATCTGTGCGTGTGAAAATTCACCCTCAATTCCAAGCTTCTTGGTGATAAAGATTGTTTACATTGGATATGGCCAGTTAAAAAAATGACTCCTTTTCCTTTTACCTTTCCATAGCTGTGCTCCTTGTATTTTTATATCTTATTGCTGCTTATGCCAGTGTCAGGCAGTGTGTTATTATTATATGCCGATGCCCACAAAATATCATTGAAATATCTCTTTCCAGAAAAAAAATTCATCGAAACATGTTGTCAAAAATGCCAGAAATGTAACACAATTTGTGTGACCTTTTTCTATTGAATTTCAATGGTTTTTCAAAAAAAAAAAATTAAATATATACACCAGAATCTTAGAAATTATGAAACTATAGAGGCAAATTCATTTTATGGTAGTACAAAAATAGAAAGCTATGTTTGGGGAAAAAAATTGTAATATCTGATCCTCTCTTATACTGCCGCCCCCCTTCTCCTAAGACAACTAAAGAATAACCAGAATCAAACGAATACAACTGGAGCACAGAATTTGAAGGAATTTAACAATACACTGGGTGGCTGTCTGTGTTTTTGGTGGTTTTTTTTTGTAATGAATTAATCAAGTAGAGTCATCCTCAAACCACCCCTCCCCGTCCCAGCCGATTTGAAAATAAAAAAAGACAAATGCAGTCATTTGGTAATTTGGCAATCCACTTTGTCAATTATAAGAATTCAATAGCTTTTTGTTATTGATAACTAGTTATTTTTTATCTCACAAACAAAGAAACTAGCAAAGGATGGGTGTGTGATAACTTTCCTCCACAATTTCATTTTTTTCTGGGTGCCATCCATGAAAAACATAAATTTAAATATTTTAAAAATCTGACGGTAAAAGTTTGTAAAACTTGATGCAATGATGCCTATATGTCTATTCTTCAGTGTGACATGTTTTGGTGGAAATTAATCGACAGGAATTTTTTTAATCCGATTTTTAATACCAAGGTGGTCCTCGGGGCATCCCCCCTTTTTTTGCAGTTTCCACTGTTTTGCACGTGATTATCTCCAAACAGGATATTCAGATATGCTAGATATTTCATATTTATTCAAAAACAACACTCTCAAGTGTATTAAAGCCAAAATATTCCCTTTCAATCAGAAATAAATGTGCATATCAATTAGAATCTTCCGAAACTAGTATTACCGTCTGGCGTCAAGAATACCCCCAAAATTGCTATATTTAGGATGTGCTATGGAGAAAACGACACGGTGAATTTTTTTTTGAAACTTTGGCATATAATGTATTTAGACATAACTATTCCATGATGCAAATTTAAAGAAAATTGAACGATGGGAAAATTTTTAGGGTAACCCAGGTCTACACCCTTAATTAATTAATTAATTAATTGATATTTATTGTTTTACCCTAACATGCACACAATTTAGACGCTAATTCTAGCTTTAATGAATAACAAAAGGAATAACAAGAAATACCACACTGTCGGAACAGTCCAAAAAAATCCAATAGAAATATCATAGAGAGAGGCACAATCAATACCATTAACACATAAATACACGACCGCTCACTTTCCTGGTTTGATACAAACACTTCATTAAAAAGTGGCGGGGTTAAATGACTTTTTGGGGTTTCAAGTCTCCACTGTTAATGAAAAGATGCAAATGAGAGACAACGAAAGTAAAGGAAAAAAGGAAGGATGCTATAGAAATCTAATTTGATTCTTTCATATTTGCACTTAAATTCACCCCCCCCTTTTTTTTTGGGCATCTATATAACTTATGTATTCACTGGCGTCTATTTATTTCTTACTAGAAGAAAATAAACTAATTCTCTAAGTGATGTTTCTATTTTGAGTTTATCATGATATTAATCACAACAAAAGTAGGAAATCTAGAATTAATCAAACACCTGATCATCTGGAATCAAAGTTTTATTAAATGATGAACCACTAGGTTGTCTACGAGATAATATACACACGTTTACAACATGTACGACCAGATGTTTAATTAAACACTGCATAAAACTTTAATGTACTTTAATTGGCTGTTGTCAAATATACAAGGGTACCTTTATAGTAAGAAAAGTTGGAAGATGCCAAAAGGGTTCCGTAAATCGAAGGACAGAAGGAAGTAAAATAAGTGTAACATATGAAAAAAATTAAAATCCACATCTACCGCCAGATGTTTAATTAAACACTGCATAAAACATTAATGTACTTTAATTGGCTGTTGTTATATATAAGACTATATGTACCTTTATAGTAAGCAATGTGTAATATCGAAAATTAGCCCGCATTCGTAGTGCAAAACTAAGGAGTACGCACCCCCTCTTGAAAACCAGTAAGAACCTATTAAAGTCGAGATTTAGGTTGAACTCTGACTATCGAAGTTCGGATTTTAAGTCTAATGATAACGGTCAAATATCTTTTCAACGCTAACTATTATTCGAAAGCCGGATTTGACGACTCACAACAAAAATCACAGGTTCATTAGAACGCTTACAGGTAGTTACAAGTATGACATTTGACGTCAAAAGGCACCGCCTTCCTCATTATATGAAACTTACTTCCTTAACGTGGCATAAAGGGACATGGAGTACTAAATTCATTATGCCATTTCAGGGGTGGATCCAGGATTTCAAGTTAGGGGGGGGCGCACTTAAAAAAAATTGCGCAAAGCGGAGGGAGGCGCGAACATTTTTGGGGTATTTCGTGTGAAAAATCACGATATTACGATATCACGATATTACGATATTACGCCCTGGACCCCCCCCCCCCCCCCCCCCCCCCCTGCATTTAAGGTTACTACTTTTCCAATTGCAAAATTCGTTACAGTAGATGCTAATAAGTTAGGTGCCGTCGTTGGTGTCCACTACAAGACAACTTTGTTCCACCCTATCAATCTGTTATATTCTAAATTATCGCCCCCTTTTCCAGTCTCGTCTTTTGCCTCTATGATTTATTACTAGTCTTGAATATTTTTTTTAGTTTTGTTTCTTTGCTGTGCTGTATTTTATTTAGTTTTTCTTCGTTCTGTGTGTTTTGCCCAATGTTGCCTGTGTCTTTTTGTTCCACATTGATTGTCCATCGTTCTGTGTGTTCTGCCCAATGTTGCCTGTGTCTTTTTGTTCCACATTGATTGTCCATCGTTCTGTGTGTTCTGCCCAATGTTGCCTGTGTCTTTTTGTTCCACATTGATTGTCCATCGGTTTTCTCTAATGTTTTTATATACTGCTCTGTGTTCATTGCTCTCTAGAGACGACGTCATAAGTACATTTGTATTATCTATTATAAATACAATTACATGTAAATTTCCTGTACAAATGTATATAAAATAGTATATTATTAAAAAGCTATAATTTGTCAATTCATGTCACATGATTTAATTTTAAAACACGTATTTACAGGGTTTTACTATAAAATCGTAAAGCCATAGCTATCTAAATAAGGGTAATAACAAAATTACCGAACTCCGAGCAATCTTACAATTTTTAACGACATGTTTCTGGAATACTCTTCATCAGCTACGCTCATATTCAAAATACTGGAAATAATTATAAAAGTTAGATTACTAAAAATAGATTTAAGACACAGCATACCATAACAAGTTTTTACTTGGAAATTCGAGCTTTGAGTTAATGGCATTGTTGGTATAAACAAACAATGATAGCAGAAATTGAAGACTTGCAACTAGGGCCTGCAAGAGAAATTTTGCAAGGAGGAACAAGACTGCTTTGGGACCCCAGGGCCAGACTGAGACTTCTCTCAAAATTGAGGTCCAATAAAAACCTCTGGTAAACTTTCATAAATGTTTTATTTCGTGTGCAGCAGAAAGTCCAGATAAGATATACTTTGTGAGGACCTTCAACGATTCATATGCCCATTCTAGGCTCTCCGGGCCCCAGACCGGTTTGCCGACTGAACCCCCTCTCATAGACCCTGCTTGCAACTTTAAAAGACTAAATAGGACAACATGACATGTAACAGAGCTACAGATATTGCTGCTTAAAAATGTTATATCTTGATGGTATTATATATATTCTGTTTATAGATATGAATGATGTCATGGATTTACAAATCACAACTGCAACATGTTTGTTTTATAAATTAAATGTCTTTTGTCTAGGTAAAATTGTACATGTATATCATATTTTTTTTCTGTATTTGTATCTGCCTCTGCTTTTCTTTAAAAACAAACAAATTACAAAAATACACACTAAAAAAACAAACAAACAAACAAACAAAAAAACAACAAAAAAACAAAAACAAAACAACTTTAAATTGACACGATATTATAACACTTGTTGGCTCCTTACATCAATACATAATCAGATCCATTCAGGACTAAACGTTCTTTATAGCACAAATATGTTCCACTTGTCGTAAACACTTCGCTGTCCTTTTCTCTTTCATGACTTATCACAGGGTTTGTAACTAGATTAACACGACGGGTACCACTAGTGGAGCAGGAACAGCTTACCATTTCGGAGCACCTGAGTTCAACCCGTGTTTTTATTGGGGTTCATGTTACGCGATCTTTAGTTTTATGTGTATGTCTTGAAGATCGTTGTTTGTCCTTTTGTCCTTTTTCTTTTGACCATTGTGTTGTCTCTCTTTCTTCGATTTACGGATTCTGATTACCTCTTTGGTATCTTCAAACTCTTCTTATATTTTTTTTTCATATGAATGGTGCTATTGATTTACAATTCACAACTTTTATAAGACATAATATTATAATAAAACAATTGTAGGCTCTTTACATCAACACATTATCAGATTCATCCAGAACTAAACGTTCTTTATAGCAACTACTCACCTAGTTATATGTGAGGGTTAGCATTTTACTTACCTAGTTATATGTGAGGGTTAGCATTTTACTTACCTAGTTATATGTGAGGGTTAGCATTTTACTTACCTAGTTATATGTGAGGGTTAGCATTTTACTTACCTAGTTATATGTGAGAGTTAGCATTTTACTCACATATGATAGACACTTTCATGACGTATCAGTTCGCTGAGAGCGGATATTTAGACCCATGGAATGCATATGGCCCCGCCATGTTTTCTTAAAGTGCCTAAACCAAGCCAGGAATGCGAGCTGTCATGTGCATGAGTGTTGGGGATATCGATTTTGCCTCCGTTTCTGAGATTTTTCAAATAGATTTTGGAACTGTTCCGAGTTCTGATGATGTGGTATGCTTTGATTTTCATTTTATATGTGTTAGACAACCAATAAAGATTTCCACAATACTATTAATGATTTAAATTATCTGACATATGTTTTATAATGTATTCCACATATGTATCAGGAATATATTGTCCGACGCCAGACGGACTCCATACGTTGGCGGCTCTGTAATAGGCAGGTCATGCGTTCTAAATTAGCATCTTTACACGTGCATATTTACTATTTTTCGATTAGATTTTGGAACTGTTATGACGGTGTGGCATTTTTTTGTTTTTCCAATTTTCCACATAATTATATTGTTTAGATTAGATATTTCAATATAATGGTAGTCTCGTTTCTGATGTTAGCGCTTCAAACACCCAGTAGACAGTGTTTCGGCACTGTCATGGGTTATTATAAATAAATAAAGAATTTATTATTATTATTATTATTATTATTATTATTATTATTAGATATATTTATTACTGAAATTTACATTTCCTAAATAATGAAATTTTTAATAAAACTAAGGTTCTCCTCCCTCAGGCATAGGTGACATTAGCCGATTTTGGCTATCCTGTTTTGGCCCTTTGGTTTTATTGCTCCCAAAACTTTAAATTATTTGGCTTTCCAATCTTTCGTTTTTGAGCGTACTTGATGAAGGTTGTTCTAGAAACGCGTCGTTCGCGCTAATTTGATATCTACGTTTGCATTTGTATATCAATCCTTTTTATCATATTGAATACGATAAACTTTTCAGTAATTAGCAATATTTCTAGAATTACTAGAAATGCATGTACATAGATATAGATTGCTGTTTTATTAACTTATTCATTATCGAGACAAGGGCATAGACTAAATACCAAAGATATGACACAAAGTTCACAAATAATAAGCCGAACAGACAAAACAAAACATGTGAATAATACAATTGCAATCTGGATTGACAACGCACCGTAAGTGAATCATAAAATTACAGTCTGGATTTACATAAAGGTATATTGATGAAGTTTTATCTATCAATAATTCTAGATTTGCAGAATTTCTTCCATTGATATATCCTCCAGAGCTGGAAGTTAAAGAGACCACAGATACAGCTTCGTCCGCATCATTTTTGGACTTATACCTCGAATCTGACGACAGTGGTCAACTCAGTACTAAAATTTATGATAAACGGGACGAATTCAATTTTAAAATCATAAATTTTCCAAATATGTGCAGCAATATACCAGCTTCTCCTCCATATGGTGTTTACATCTCGCAATTGATTCGCTATGCAAGGGCCAGTAGCAATTATTCTGATTTCCTGAAACGTCATCTTCATCTGAGAAACAGGCTACTGGACCAGGGCTATAAAAAGATTCGCCTTATTCGATCTCTTAAAAAGATTATATTCCGATACCAAGATATTGTCGAAATATATTCCGTCTCTGCAGAGACGATAACAAACGATGCATTTTCATATAGTGAAAATGTATAAAGATAAGGAAGTCAACAAAAATGTCAAAAATATTTTTTTTATCAATATATTCTGGATTTACAGCAGACCACCAATGAATCATGCAATTACAGTCTGGATTTACAGCATACCACCAATGAATCGTACAATTACAATCTGGATTGACAGTGAAACCAAAAACAAAGCAAAATCAACACACACAAAACACCATAGAGAAGTAGGAAAATATAGGACAACAATAAAATCAGAAATGAGATCAAGAGTTTCGAAAGGTTAACTTTCTCCTGATCCATACAAGGCACCCGTCGTGACGTCTTCAGTAAGAAAATCGGTACACGAGTCAAATGAGACATAGTTCTTATAGCTATAGCAGTAGCATATGTGTAAGCAGTTGAGAATCGAAAATCCGGTAATGGTCAACAAATTCATGATGGCCGCTTGACAGTCATTAACAAGTGTATTATTTATCAAATAGTTCATGGCACTAAGGACCATATGGCAGTTTATGGACCGGGATGTCACCCACAAAATATTATATGGACCGAAGCGAAGCCCAAACATGATTATATATCAAATACTAGTAATAGAGTGCTCCTAACTTCAGTACCAAAACTAACTATCCCCAAAGGAACCTTAGGATATAGCAATATGACCTAGTTTCTATCGCTTGTGGGGACTATTCCCAACCGAAAGGGCGTCCTTTAGTTGTATCTACCGAATCATATTAACAACGAATCGACGCTAATGATTGCTGGTGTCTGGGAAATGTCACACTACTTAATACAACATCTAACAGCTCCCAATTAGCAACTGTTTTTATGAATGGTCGTTTGTGTTACGCTACAAGGCCAAAATCCTCCTTTTCCAGTGGCAAGCTAAATTTTGCCCTAAAAGCCCATCAAAGTACATGATATATTGTTCGTACAACGCCCTCCACCCGTTTATTTTGAAAACCAAGTAAAAGGACTATTTAAGTGGAGATATCGTTGAATCATATCTGTTAAAATCGAGATTGTGGTTGAATTATAAGTATGTAAATCCGGAATTTGGATTAAACTCTTACAATGAAAGTCAGCGGATGCCGTATCATGATGCATCGAGAGTTGATCGACCCGTCTCCTTGAAAAATACAATCTACGAACGTGTAACTATAGCAAAAAAATTTCCCTCTTGACAAATCCAAGCTACGGGCCTATAACTATAGCTAACATATATCTTACTTGACATTTAACAACATATTTATCAAATAAGATAAGTTGATAGATTTGTCAGAGATATAGATGTTTAGACATCTTTTTTTAATAATAATATTCACTATCAAGACAAGAGATTATGTACGTATCAAGAAAAAAACACAAGTTTGTGTGAAAAATCCTGATAATTTCATCTTCTTTCTGCCAGATAAAATTGATAATTTCGGCACCATTTCACGATTTGTAACGATATGCTACATTTTGCTAGTGGCCTATATAAACTGAAAGATTTGTTTTCCTTTTAATTTATTTTTTCTTCTTAAAGATTCAATATCATTTATATGATAAAACAGATATGGTTGGTTGGTTTTATGGTGTTTAACGCCACGTTCAACAATATTTCAGTTATATCGTGTGCGGAGAAAACCACTGACAAATGTTATCACATAATGTTGAACACCTCGCTCTGAGCGGGATTCGAACTCGCAACATCAGTGGAAATAAGCACAGATTGCAGGAGTAAATTTCAAAGATAGATATATCTAATAAACCATGTCAGTGCCGACGTATTGACTACTCAGTAGATTATTCCATTATATATATAGATTCTTTTCAGAATGTGTCTACAATTAATTCGATTAATATGCATAATAATTATTCAAGTTCAAAAACACTTCATAACGAAGACGGGCGTCACACTTCCTTAAAGAATAAAGATGTGTGTAGGAGGATTCATGTCTTATTTACGTTATTTGTGTATAGTGGTGTTTTCGTCATGTGTACTCTATGTTGACAGTTTCTCTGGATTGTTGGCCATGTTTGATTACCTCTTCAGGATTCTCTCAACATTTATTATCTACTTTGGCTAGCCTCGTTATAACATGAAGCCAATAAAACTCATTCCTACGCTAAAGCGGATTAAGTAGTAGTGGGAGTTCAATATTGTTTTCATAGTTTTCTATGTAGTATTCTCTTGACTATTGCTTGTCCCTTTCTTGTTCGTCTTTTACCACTGAACATGTGTTGTATTATCTGCTTCGAAATGATGCGGTCATGCATGTGTTATCCAAAAGGGTAATAACAAAATTACCGAACTCCGAGCAATCTTACAAAGGGAAAGTCAAAACTCATAAGTATATAAACAGAAAAAATCAGTCAGCAACCGGAAAACTGTGAAAACCGTAATGACCCAGACTTGGTACAGGCATTTCTAAAGAAATGGTGGGTTGAATGAGTCTTAAAGCGCCAAACCTCCCGCTTTCATTACGCTCAAAGGTTGAAAAGTAAAATACAAATCGATCCTCACCGATAACTGGAAGGACAGCGTTGTTGTAGAGAAAGCCGAGTCATGTTAAATCTTCAGAAACAACTAATGAACCAATATTTTGTTATTTTATAGAAATCTAAAGAGCCACAATGCCCGACGATACACTAGCTTCCGTAGGCAGCAGTAAGCTTAAATCTAATGAACCAATATTTTCTTATTTTATAGAAACCTAAGAACCACAATGCCGGAGAACACACTGGCTTCCGTAGGCAACAGTAAGCTTAAATCTAATGAACCAATATTTTCTTATTTTATAGAAACCTAAAGAACCACAATGCCGGAGAACACACTAGCTTCCGTAGGCAACAGTAAACTTAAATCTAATGAACCAATATTTTCTTATTTTATCGAAACCTAAGAACCACAATGCCGGAGAACACACTAGCTTCCGTAGGCAACAGTAAACTTAAATCTAATGAACCAATATTTTCTTATTTTATAGAAACCTAAAGAACCACAATGCCGGAGAACATACTAGCTTCCGTAGGCAACAGTAAACTTAAATCTAATGAACCAATATTTTCTTATTTTATAGAAACCTAAAGAACCACAATGCCGGAGAACACACTGGCTTCCGTAGGCAACAGTAAGCTTAAATCTAATGAACCAATATTTTCTTATTTTATAGAAACCTAAAGAACCAAAATGTCTGAGGACATACTAGCTTCCGTAGGCAATAGTAAGCTTAAATCTAATGAACCAATATTTTTTTATTTTATAGAAACCTAAAGAACCAAAATGTCTGAGGACATACTAGCTTCCGTAGGCAACAGTAAACTTAAATCTAATGAACCAATATTTTCTTATTTTATAGAAACCTAAAGAACCACAATGTCGGAGAACACACTAGCTTCCGTAGGCAACAGTAAACTTAAATCTAATGAACCAATATTTTGTTATTTTATAGAAACCTAAAGAACCAAAATGTCTGAGAACATACTAGCTTCCGTAGGCAACAGTAAACTTAAATCTAATGAACCAATATTTTCTTATTTTATAGAAACCTAAGAACCACAATGCCGGAGAACACACTAGCTTCCGTAGGCAACAGTAAACTTATATCTAATGAACCAATATTTTCTTATTTTATAGAAACCTAAAGAACCACAATGCCGGAGAACACACTAGCTTCCGTAGGCAACAGTAAACTTAAATCTAATGAACCAATATTTTTTTATTTTATAGAAACCTAAAGAACCAAAATGTCTGAGGACATACTAGCTTCCGTAGGCAACAGTAAACTTAAATCTAATGAACCAATATTTTCTTATTTTAATAGAAACCTAAAGAACCACAATGCCGGAGAACACACTGGCTTCCGTAGGCAACAGTAAACTTAAATCTAATGAACCAATATTTTGTTATTTTATAGAAACCTAAAGAACCAAAATGTCTGAGGACATACTAGCTTCCGTAGGCAGCAGTAAGCGATTTGAGTGTCGTGTTATCGGTTATCCAATACCACGAATAACATGGCTGAAAGACGACGTCAATATTGGTAGAAGTGATCGTTTTAAATTTGATTATTCTGTGGATGGAATTGTAACCATGGAGATAGAAAATGTTACATATGCTGATGTTGGAAGCTACAAGTGTCTTGCAGTAAACTCTGAAGGATGGGCATCTACGACTGCGCATCTCAAAGTGAAAGGTAATTAAAAAATCATGGATTATGATTAGTCGATGTGTAGAAGCCATATTTATTCTTTAATAACAAATCTCTATCATACCCATATATGTGGATTTCAGTTATAGTCGACTTACCAAAAGCAGATATGATATGAACTATATTTTAGAAATTCAGAATGTCCATACTATCTGTCCTTCGATTGACGGCTTCTGATTGCTTTATTAAGTAATGTGATTTACTATGTTGTACAATGTTATTTATGCATCACCATTTACCTAAATATGGGTGTAAAGTACAGTACTTTGGTTAATTAAGATATATAATAATAATTTAAGGAGAAAAACAGCATGAGTGGAGCGGGAGCTGCTTACTCTTCTGTAGCACATGAGTTAGCTCCCGTTGTTTCTGTGGTTCGTGTAACTCGATATTTAGTTTTCTGTGTAATATTTTGTATATCATTGTTTCTCCTTAGATTGTCTATTTCCTGGTGGCCATTGTATTGTCTGACCTTCTTCGATTAACGGTTTCCTATTGCCCCTTACAGTTACAGTTTTGTCTGATTTTAAACATAAATCACAAATTCATTCGTTTTCCGCTACTAGAAAGTTGGTAATGACAGAAAATTTCGTCTATTAGAAGACTGCAATAATAGTATTATCTAAGAGGAGTGAGTGAGTGAGTGATTGCTGCTTAACGCCAACTCTGCAATTTTTCAGCTATATCATGTCGAGAACAAGTTAATTTTCAATGAGATAATGATGAGGTCCGCTTTGTTATAGACCAACACGGTGAGTTGGATTTTAATCGTGCTATCTCACTGAAACAACAGTCCGCTCCACTCGGACAAATTATTCTGATTCCGAGCCAACCCGTCTTTGCTCCTATTCCTTATTGGTGCGTGCTTAGGGGAGAAGCAACAAATACTAATTTTTAAACCAGTTCGATCTGAACCTCTTCATGATAACAACAGAAAATTCCTCCATATTCCGTTTGCTAACAAAGGAATCGATGCTATTAACATCAGCAACATTCTTAATAGAAAAGAGGTCGTAAAAGAAATTCCACCATATTTCAAAAATCAATCTGTTCCCATTGTCTCCTATAGCTACACTAACAGCATTGGCCGTAAAATTTTCAACTACAAAGAAGCATTGCAAGATATTAACATAGAAGCGTACCTTAAGAACCCCCTGACTTGTGACTGCTCCCACTCTCCTTTTCAATACAACCCATCTGGACATGTAATCACTGGTGATCTGAATATCATTCAACATGAGAGTCTCCGACAGGTGATTTCTCATGGTCCTAAATTCAGAGAACCTCAACACATCAATTGGAAACATAATTTCAAGATAATTATGGATGCTGTTGAAGATTATGCCAGAAGGTGGATAAAGAGAGAAGTAGACCAAGATCCTGAGTTAGAGTCCTTGTCAGACTGGGTTAGAACAATTAGGTCTCTAGTACAAGGTCGGATTCACAAACTCAAAAATTGTGTTAATAGTCGACCTAAGTCTGTATTTAAAGACCAAGAAGCTGTTAAGTGTCTTTCCTCTCTTCATGACAAATATGTTATCGTTCCTGCGGACAAGGCTTCCAACAATATCGTGTTTGTATGTAAATCATATTACTTCGAATGCCTAATCAAGGAATTAGGCATAAATAGCAACACCTCTAGGAATACCACATACAAACCAACTTCGTTCGACAAAGATGAAATCCTAACTATCCACAGATCATTAATGACCTCTTTAAACATTCCCTCTGGTAAAGAGTCTGAGGATTTACCCTATTTATATTGGATACCTAAACTCCATAAGACACCATACAAAGAAAGGTACATAGCGGGATCATCAACTTGTTCGACGAAAGAATTGTCTATTCACCTGACAAAGATTATGTCTGCAGTAAAAGAGGGACAACAGAGATATTGTGAAACTGTTTACTCGCGTAGTGGCATAAATCACATGTGGATTTTGAAAAACTCTAAAGATCTTTTGGATAACCTGAAATTAAGATCTTTCTCTCAGGTATCCTCCATCAAAACTTTTGATTTTTCAACTCTATATACCACCTTACCGCATGACAAATTAAAAACCCGCTTAAAAAACCAATTCATAAAGCTTTTAGTCATAGAAACTATGGCTCAAAATTTGTTGTGTTAGGCTACAATTCCACATATTTTTCAAACAAAATTCAAAAAGGTAAAATATGCTACTCCGAGGAACAAGTGATCAGTATGCTGGAGTTCCTCATCGATAACATATTTGTCTCCTTTGGAGGGATACTGTTTCAGCGGGTCGTCGGCATACCAATGGGTACGAATTATGCCCCTCTTCTAGCCGATTTATTTTTATACTCATATGAGTCGGAGTTTCTTCAAAAGCTTGTAAAAGATAAGAAGATTCATGAGGCTAGAGCCTTTAATTTCACATACAGGTATATTGATGACGTTTTATCTATCAATAATTCTAGATTTGCAGAATTTCTTCCATTGATATATCCTCCAGAGCTGGAAGTTAAAGAGACCACCGATACAGCTTCGTCCGCATCATTTTTGGACTTATACCTCGAATTTGACGACAGTGGTCAACTCAGTACTAAAATTTATGATAAGCGGGACGACTTCAATTTTAAAATCATAAATTTTCCAAACATGTGCAGCAATATACCAGCTTCTCCTGCATATGATGTTTACATCTCACAATTGATTCGCTATGCAAGGGCCAGTAGCAATTATTCTGATTTCCTGAAACGTCATCTTCATCTGAGAAACAGGCTACTGGACCAGGGCTATAAAAAGATTCGCCTTATTCGATCTCTTAAAAAGTTTATATTCCGATACCAAGATCTTGTCGAAATATATTCCGTCTCTGCAGAAAAAATTATAAGCGATGCATTTTCATATAGTGAAAATGTATAAAGATAAAGAAGTAAAAAAATGTCAAGGATATTTTTTTTGTCAATGTGTGACGTAAAAATATTTTTGACATTTACGTCACCGAATATGGTACTGCTTTGACAACTATTTTACCTATTTTGTTCCTGTATTTAAATACTGTTATAGTGACAGCCGGAACCTTTGAACCGTAATGAGAGCGGGAGTTTTGGCGCCTTAAAATCTGATTCAACCCACCATTTCTTTAGAAATGCCTGTACCAAGTCAAGGTCATTACGGTTTTCACAGTTTTCCGGTTGTTGACTGATTTTTTCTGTTTATATAATTATGAGTTTTGACTTTCCCTTTGTAAGATTGTTCGGAGTTCGGTAATTTTGTTATTACCCTTATTTACAGTCTTTGGTTTTACCCGACCGGGGCTGGAACCCACGATCTACCGTACTCAAGGCGAGCACGCTAACCATTACGCCACCGATGCGGTTTTATCTAAAAGGGAGATATAACCTGAACTTGTTTCCACACAAACTGAGGACATTAAGTTCAACGTTTTAATGTATTATTTATTAATAAAATGAAAATCAAAGCATAAAATACCACACTGTAAGAGCAATTCCAAAATCCAATCACAGAGGGAAAATCGATATACCTATAGCACACAAATACATGACCTCTCATGTTCTTGGCTTCGTACAGGTACTTCAATAAAACATGGCGAGTAAAAGTTGACCTCCCCTCTTAGTAAATGATGCGGTCATGTAAGTAGTGTTTTCTACATGTGAGTAAAACGTCACCACAAGTGGTGCTTTCTACATGTGAGTAAAACGTCACCACAAGTGGTGTTTTCTACATGTGAGTAAAACGTCACCACAAGTGGTGTTTTCTACATATGAGTAAAACGTCACCACAAGTGGTGTTTTCTACATGTGAGTAAAACGTCACCACAAGTGGTGTTTTCTACATGTGAGTAAAACGTCACCACTCGCATATAACTGGGCGAGTAGCGTTGTTAAAAAGAACTCTCGAATCTTGAACTTTATACATAATATGTTTATTCTTCGTTACACAGAAGTGTCATATGTAGAATATTGTTCTATTACAGAGAGTCTATGGCCTCAAACATTATACGCAAGACCATCGTATGACATAATATTGGGAAACATTAGTCAACTTTGAACCAAAACCTAATTGCCAATACCATCATTCGTTATCTGTACCCAAATGGCAGAACACTTTTAAACAGGCCGTTGATATCTTCCGAGAAATAATTGAAAGATAAAATTAGAAGATTCTTTATTATCCTTGATTTAATAGTTTAGTACTTAGAAGACGGCGACGTTGTAAAAGGTCTGATTACAAACTACAAGCTCTTGAAAGCGTAACATACGAGTTATGAATTGTAAACTCCATACACGGAAGTTGTTGATAAATTACTCTCAAGGTGTGGAAAATTTAAAATGGCAAAATTGAAGTAGTCTCATTTGTCATAGAGTCTGGTAGAAAGTCAAATTTGAAATAATTTCAAGAAATGATGCAGATGAAGCTATTGCTGTTGCTTCTAGTATCTAAGTTCTTTGGAGGTATAATAATGGAATCCAGTTGGCAAAGTATGTGATAATTAAATTGATAGAATATCATCAATATACCTGAAAGTGAGGTTAAAGGTTTTTGTACAGTAATTATGTTGACTTTGATATGTTTTTCTATAAACTCTACCTCATAGGAGTAAATGAAAAGACCAGTCAGGACCTACTGAGTATGTTTATCTAGATATCATTACATATTAAGTGGTATTTTCATGAATAATATTTAACGCTAATTGTATGTTAAAAGATTCCAGGAAGCACAGATGGAATATATTTACTACGATTTACGTGCAGTTGTACGATATCAACAACAGTTATTCAATTCTTTAACGATAAACATCGAGAGTTCCGTGTTGTGATGTCCGTTGCAATTTCCGTATTTAAGACAATGTTCGGTTCGTCTTTACCTCCCGTTGTTTGTAGGAGAGCTTATATCTTATTTACGTTATTTGTGTTTGTTTGCGCATAGTGATGTCAAACACATATCGTGTTGTGTTTTTAGTTTTGTTTTTCTTCGCCTTGTGTACCAAAGGTTGCCAGTTCTCTGTATTGTCCATTTTGTATTGCCCCTTCGGTGTTATCTGACGTTTATTTCAAACAAACTAGTGAATAAGCGTGCAACTGGTATTTGAAGTTTTGGATGTAGTTTTCTTGTATTTTCCTATCATATGTCTTTACGTTCTGAGTTCCGTGTTATGATATACGTTGCGATTTCCGCATTAAAACGATGTCCGGTTCGTCTTTAACCCCAGTTGTTTGTAGGAGGGCGCATGTCTTATTGTGTTTTTGATTTGTTTTTCTTCGTCGTGTGTACCCAATGTTGCCAGTTTCTCTGGATTGTCCATTTTGTTCTCGTACGTTTATCAACACATCTTATTTCGTTACAAGACAGAATAACTTTATGCTTACTAGTATATATAATGATGAATTGATTGATTCTAAAATTCTGACTCATGTTCTTTTTAAAGAAATTCTTTATCTAAAGATAAAATATTATAACTTTATTTATCTGATAAGAAACCCAGAAAGTTAAAACTAGGTGAAAGAAATTTGAAGCTAAAATTTTGTTTTAGTGTAAGATATACTGATAAATAGGTGTATACATAATAGATATGTCAAAACTTTTAATGTAGAGACAATAATTGAACGAGATTCATTTTCAATAGGCTAACGATTCGATATCACATTCGTTCTGCCATAATGTAATTGAAAGAAATGTTTGATTTGTTTTTTTATGGTATTTAACGCCACTTTCAACAACATTTCAGTTATATCGTGTGGCGGGAAACGATTGAAGATAACAAACAAAGAGTTAATCAAGAGCAGTAATTCGAAGAACGACAGACAATATAATAACCAAACTAAAAAGTATAAAGTACAAACAGACAAGAAAAGTTTGAAGATGCCAAAGATAATAAGTCTTAAATAGAAGGATAGGAAGTACATTAGCCAAAACAAAAAGGATTTAAAAAATGAAACAAAAATGAAAAACAATGGTTTACAAAACACTACACAGAAAACTAAAGATTGACTAACAAAAACTGGGATCTACTCAGGTCTGTCGAAAGTGTAGCCAGTTCCTGTTTCACAGCGGCCATCACAAACATATTGTGCAATACATATTGTTTTATTACCATGTACTGTAGCAACATAACAAACCTACGAACTGTGGTAAAAACGTAGATATATAATTTAGTGCACAGGGTGCATTTCTGGAATTACCTCCATCAGCTATGTTCATAGTCAAAAGATTAGAAAGCTCATGTTTTTCTCTCTAAAAATCGCCTTAGGTAACCTATGCCGGAGGAAGATTGGTATTAGTTTTACCGCATTGCATATTAGTGTCGAATCACTGACTATAGTGTTTATCAGTCTCGGTGTACAGATTGTTGTGTACACGAAGCATTTCTGGAATAACCTTCAACAAGTACGCTCAAAGTCAAAGCATTGGAAAGCCAAACAAATTAAAAGTCTTTGAAAGCAAGTAAACTAAAGCACAGGTACGCGGGGTCTGGATATGCCACGTTTCTTTTCAAACTTCGAAATCCTATGAAACAGTCGTATAAAAACAATTCGAATTATAACTAAGATTATCCACGATTACATTTAATTGTCACAGCATTTATAAGAAAAAGGACAAATAAGGGTAATAACAAAACTATCGAACCTCGAACAATCTTACAAAGGGAAAGTCAAAACTCATAAGTATATAAACAGACAAAATCAGTCAACAACCGGAAAACTGTGAAAACTGTAATGACCCTGACTTGGTACAGGCATTTCTAAAGAAATGGTGGGTTGAATCAGATTTTAAAGCGCCAAACCTCCCGCTTTCATTACGGCTCAAAGTTTCCGGCTGTCACTATAACAGTATTTATAACAATACTTGAACAAAACAGGTAAAACAGTTGTCAAAGCAGCACCAAACTCAGTGAAGTAAATGTCAATATCAAAGGGACAGACAATGATCTACAAAACACGACACAGAAAACTAACGATTGAGCAACGCGAATGCCACTAAAAATCCACCACTGATGACAAAGCTCTTACACAAAACAGAAATAACAATTCTTCTTTTTATATTATTTAAGGTATAGGCACTGACAACACAGACGATACCATGACTGTACACAGAATGACATTCGATAAATCTGGTACGAGGAAAGATAGCTTGAAAAGGCCACTAGAAATCTCAGACACGGCCATCGGTGATACAAATGGCGATATCATGGATGTAGATGCATTAAATCGAACTTTGTCTCCAAGTGGTGTCCGTCAACTAGATATATCGGGTTCTTTAGATAATGCAATTTCCCTCAAAGAAGACAATTACAAAACGTTTCTAAGTGACAACGCTAACCAATCTATTGAAAATAATTTAGAACAAAACGCTGACAAACGTCTTAATTGTGACGTAGGATTGAGCAGTGCGGACTTGAAAAAAATTGAAAATGGTGAACACGTATCACGTGACGTTGTACCACGTGATTCAGTCGATATTGATGAAAATGACAGCGGTGTCAGTAGCCACTTTTCATCCAGCAGTTCGGTTAACAAGAAACAGGCGAACGACAGCAATAAAAAAGATGATGAAATTACTTTTTCGGTTATAGACGAGGATCTCAATAAAGAAACAAATGCAATGAAAAGAGAGAATGTTGTTGATGATCTGGTGGGATTTCTGAAAGCAGACGACATGAGCAACCGCTCGCGCAGACTTACTAATGACAGTGGAATTGCAGACGATGATTATTCCAGTCTGTCGTCTGAAGAAGACGTGAATAATACTGGAAATAAAAGGAGGAGATCGAGTGCAAAAGATGGAGTACAAAATAAGATTCAGAAACCACATGATATGGATAAAAACACGGACATAAACACATGTCATCCTAATGTATCAGAGATTTCAATTATATCCGACAACAATTTAAATCAAATTGAAAAAATTCAAAACGTTCCAGATTCCATTTCGGAACGTTTACAAGCGGAAGAGAATGGTGATCGGCTAACGAAACCTAAAATAAAAAATAAAGATTCTTCTGCAACAAATGAAATCCAAGAAGATTCAAACGAACTCACAGATTTTGGAAACTCTGAATTAGAAACGGCTGAAAAGGTTAAAATGCTGTGTATTTCTGATTCTATGGAATCGTGCATTGAAAATGAAATAACTACACATCAACCTCTACTTGATAAAAGGACTGCTAATGATCAGACAATGGACGGTCTAAATAACAATGATAACAATCTTATCTCAGCCATGAACGTACAAAAGATGGATCCTGTCGTTCAGAACAATGCCAAAGGCGATTTAGATACATCTACGGAAATGGACGACAGTTTGTTGTCAGGGAAAACGCAAGAAGTCGACCAACTATCGCCCATCGCCAACGGTGATTTGGACAAATCTCAGAAAATGGGCGACAGTTTGTTGCAAGGGAAAACGCACGAAGTAGATCCCTTGACGACCAAAAAACCCGATCAAAGAAATATAGAAAATATAGATAAATTGGATGAGAACGAAAGAGATAGTAGCGATGGAGATCTGCATGGAGACGAAATGTTTCACTCCGACGAGGAAGAACATCAGATATTAGCTGAAATCCGTCCCAATAATCGTGTTCAGAAAATAATCCATGATGAGACAAGAAGTAACACTCTTTCTTTCCAGTCGATGGAAAGTTGGTCTGTTTATGAAAGCTGTGACGACTATACACTTTCAGAGTCTAATTTTGACACAATTTCGTACCAGAATATTGACGACGATGAATTCTTCATGGCAAGACATGACAGTCAATCGGGAAAGGGAGATAATCGTTCAACCAAAGAAGAGAAATCTGGTGATCAAGATAACATCGCCAATACAGATGATGTCGATGCACCGGTCGACGAAAAGATGGAACAAGTAAAAAATGATGAAGTGCAGAACAAAATGAAAGTAAATACAGTCGAATGCCTGTCACAGGACGCAACTAAAGATGTCGCTTGTGATGCAACACAAAATACGTCTATAAACACAGACTCTAATGGCGAAGATAAGAACAGAAATTCAAATAACATGGATCACTCCAATGACGAAATCAAAATTCGACAAGACATAGATCATAATGGTGATCAGGTGATCAGTACAACTAGGGATTCAGCGGCTAATGAACGCTTGGAAAGCAGCCATTTAAAAGGCAGTAAAGAAATAGACACTCATCCAGATCAGAGTGGAAATTCAGATCAGCAAAATGACAAAAATAGAGACAGTGGACAGAATGGTAAGGGCATCAAAACAGATGACGGACAAAGTCCTAACGATGACAGAAATGTTGACAGAGGAAACTGTTCATCCTTAGAAAGAAATAAAGATAAAGAAGTAGATGGTCAGTTCGAAAATAGTAACCCTACGACAACGAAACCTAAATTTATGGATGAACTAGAGAAGCATACCAACATTACATTAGATGATCATGGGTTTCCATGGGAATCAGATGATAGTTTATGTAGGGATACGGGTAATACTAAACTGAAGGCTAGGAACAACGTAGACAAAATTTATTATTCTTCAGATGAATATTGCGATGATGAATCTGACCTCTCAGTAGAGGACATAGAGGAAGAAAGATGTGATATCCTCCAAAAATTAGACCTCAGCTCTTACGTCATTAATGATTCTGGAAAGAAGAAACAGTTGACAACCTTGGATGAAATATCATCGACAGAATCGTCTGATCATAACGATAACGAAAGTGAAAGTAAGGATGCAATATCTAAAAACAAAATAAAATCGGATGGTAAAAATTCCGAAAACGCTGCCATTGGTTTTAATAAAAATAAGAATGATTCAAAACCAGCAATACGGAATCTGAAGTATCTTCATTCAATGTCCAAATACGATGACTTAAACGACGAAAGTGGTAATTTGGAGAAGATTTCAGATACAAGACCTGCTTTACCGAACACTTTATTTCTTAAAGATAAAGACTCAATAACAGTGATGATGGACCGTGTTGTCTCAGAAACAAACACCCAACTACAATCATCACCAGAATTAGAAGACGGTGAATTTGACGAGTTTGTGAATTTATTGACAGTTATTCCAGGAAAAGACGTTCGTCCTTTGCTTTCCCCTATTGTGGAGGAGGGACCCGTCTATCACACTAGTGAATCCATTGAAACAACTAGTCCTTCGTCCCCAGAAGACAATAACAAACCTGTTGTCGCAAAGAAGACGAAACGACCGTCGTTAATTGATCTGATAGTAACCGATACCGATGGTTCTGTGGAACAAATTAACCTTGAGAAGATGGACGCCCTTCAGAGCTTTACTGAGCCTCATTCTGTTACTGTTCCGAATGACAATATAGAACAAGATGGCATCCCTCGAATTATTAAAGGACCAAGTAGTGTTACTGCAATGGATGGTGGTGAAATAGTTCTGAAATGGAATATCTTAGGTAATTATTATTTTACCTTCTATTAAACGTGTATCTGAAGTCTTTGAAAAAATGTTGGAAACAACGTTAGTCGTTGCATGTCAACGTTGTTTCCACGTTGAAATAATGTAGAAAACAACGTCAGACGTTGCATCAACTTTATCCAACCGTTTAAATACACATTGCATACATAGTGTGTTGGTACACGATTTTGTAGCAGGTCGAGTCAGTCATTGTGCGAACCAGTATCACTACGAGTCGCCATAGCAACGAGTTGTGATTCGGCTTGTTCGTGTAATAGGCAAAACCTGATATGAATTCTTGTACCAATACACTCTGTATGTAATAAGGTTATCTAACATTTCAATTAAAATGAATTTTAAACAAATAACAAGGATCGACTTAAAATTATCAAATTTGTACAATATTCTGACGGAAACTACATTTTGTGCATGACGTCACGTTATTGGTTGCCGTTCATTGACCAATGTCACGTCACTTTCAGTGTCAGTGTATAACAACGGTTTTTTATTAGGAGAAATGTGGACCAGAAATATTGAAACTATGTCCTTGGATATGATAATTAAACGTAAAATAAAAGTAGGAAACAACGTCAGACTTTGTCTCAACGTTGAAATATTGTACGAAATGACGTTAAACGCTTTATCAACGTTGTTTTAATGTTGAAATGACGTTGCTTACTTGCTTGTTAATGTAAAATAATTTAATTTGATGTGAATACTGCAATCTGATTGGTTGATCCGCCTGGAGAAAAAATTTGTTATGCGTGATAATCTGGGTTGGTATTGTGATGTCACCAACATATTCATTCACCAACTTCCAATTCAAAATAAATTAATTTTAGAGTCACATGTCATTTTATACGTGTTTTGATTGGCTTAAAAAGTTGAGGTTATTTTCATATGTACTGAATCTGAAAATAGACGTCGTTCTCAAGGCGTCGCGTACCGTTGTCATCAGGCGATTTTCTTTAATTGAGGCACCTTTGGGGTTATTTAAATTTATTTCCGATTATTTGCCTATTTTGAAAAAATAAATATATTTTTCAATATCATAGCAAAAAAAGTTTGAATTAATTTATAAGAATTGATCGAAATTATTTATTCGGTTCATTCGAAATAACCTCAATCAGGTTGAACACACTCTTGTGCAACCTGCTACGCGGGTTACACGGTGTGTACAACCTGATTGAGGTTATTTATTCATGAACCGAACAAAAATTGCGATCAATCCTTAAATAGTCACATGAAATAATCGTAATTAAAATCGAGGAATCATTAAATTTTGTTGTAAGAATTAAATTATAAGGAATGTATTAAATTTTTGAACATGTTATACTTGTATATCCTGGTTTTACGCTTTTCATAGACGGCTTCGCGGTTTATTAAGCATAAGTGGTATCGCATAAAAATTAAAAATTCCTTAAATAACACCATAAAATTGGACATCGTGCTTTAGCAAGATATGATGTGGATATAAATCAACTAAGTATAAATCTATCCTGAATTCAGGTAATGATAATAAAAAAAAACCCACCACTTTTATTGATGTTCTTCATTACACAGTCACAATTAATAGGTAATTTTCCAACTATGTCAAAAAGAGAACAAGTTACATTTCGATGAGATGATAATGTCCGCATTGTGCTAGACCAACACGCTAAGTTGGGTTTTTGTAGTGCTAGTTCACTGAATCAACACTCGAGAGGTAGACGTGTCGCACCACACAGTATCCTAATTCAGAACAAACGATCTACCACCACAGGCGTAGCATGGGGTCAAATATTACCGAGGCAGGTGGGTCTGGGAAGCCACCGGCATCTTAAGCAATGCAACACTTTTTTTCGTTTTAAGACGAGCAGTTATGGCATATTTGAAATAAATTATAGGACTAATTTGATTTTACATTACCCCTGAGCATGACGGAATTTGCTTAATAAGAAAACAAATGAAACGCCTAATTTTTGTCGTTGTTTTTTTTTACTGAAAAAACTGCCTCTATTGTCTCAATTGAAGCTACGCCACTGATTAACCACAAAAATAGATTTGCCTTGATTGGTCTAGAACAGGCATAAACTTTAGAATCGGCGAAATGTATATATCTTTACCACGTAAACGTCAATAGTAAAGAGACCGCATCGGTGGTGTAATGGTTAGCATGCTCGCCTCGAGTGCGGTAAATCGTGGGTTCAAGCCCTGGTCGGGTCAAACCAAAGACTATAACATTGGTATTTGTTGCTTCTCCGCTAGGCACGCAACATTAACAAGTAAGAGCAAAGACTGGTTGGCTCTGAATCAAAATAATGTGTCCAAGTGGGGCGACATGTTTATCCGCGGACTGTTATTTCATTGAGCTACACTATAAAAATCAGCGTGCTGGTCTAGATTAAAGCGATGATATAACTGATGAATTGACGAGTTGGCATTAAACAACAATCACTCACTCAATATTAAAGACCTCTTCCCCTCTTAAACCCTCCTCTTTGTCTCTTTAGTCCCAGTCCTATTCCTCTTTTAATCCAAACGTCCCTTTCCCCCTCCCTTTCAACAGGTTGACCCTTATTCAAGGTACCAGTTATATACTTATAGGTGTTTATGGGGTAGGGAACAATTTGCTAAGTGCCCTTATATAACATCTATAAGAAAACTGGATTTCAAAGGATAAAAATTAATTTAAGTTATTATCAAATTCATTATATTCATATAGAAGAGGTAAACGTGACAAATCATTTTAGCAAAGAAACTATTATTTAAAACCCGAATTACAACAAAAAATAGTTAAATATGTTTAGCTTGTCATTATAGATTTTGTTCATATTTCATCTTTTTACAAAGAAGTCTTGAAAAAGTGCTAAACTATAATTTTTGTAATACTATTTCTAAATAAGGGCGGTAATTATTATATATGCACTCGTACATGTAATGTATTTGCTTTGCTGTAGGGCATTGTACAGTTCGTTAATATATACTCACTTTGATAATAACAGAAATTCAATGCATATCAAAAGGTAAATATATTGTAAACATTTCTGAAAAAAAGTGGAAATTATGGATATGTATGTGTTCGATTTGGGATTTAATGGATTGTTATACTTTTCTTGAATGGAGTAATTTTTTTGTTTTTTTACGAGTTGAACCTTGGCCTTGGGGTGGAAGGGTGGGTGTTACATATGCTACATGTATGATCGTGTCAGATTTGATGTGGAGATTATTATTAAATGCTCATTCATTTATTCAAAATAATAAATTGTGTACATTAAGAAAAACATATATGGATCTTAAATCCCAGATTTAATTTGTCTACGATCAAATACAGTCGTACAGTGGGCGACCACTATTTTCTTTGGGGGTTTTTTTCTGATAAATTGTGACTTAAAATATGAAACTTGTTTGTGTGTTTTACTTACACGTGGTATTAGAAAGATATTATGGGGACCTTTTAAAAAGTTATTTCTAAGTTTTAATTTCAAACCATGGTTCAAATGATATTTGTATTTTACTCTTAACCGCATCGGTGGCGTAATGGTGAGCGTGCTCGCCTCCAGTGCGGTAAATCGTGGGTTCGAGCTCCGGTCGGGTCAATCCAAAGCTATGAAATTGATATGTGTTGCTTCTCCACTAAGCACGCAGTATTAAAGAGAAAGAGCAAAGATGGGTTGGCTCGGAATCAGAATAATGTGTCCGAGTGGAGCGACATGTCTACCCGCGTGTTTCAGCGAGCTAGCACTATAAAAATCCAACTTAGCGTGTTGGTCTAGTAAAAAGCGGGCCTAGTCATCATCTCACTGAAAATTAACTTGTTCTCGCCATGACATAGCTGGAAAAAAATTGCTGAATTGGCGTTAAACAACAATCACTCACTATTTTACTGTAACACTATTTTTTATTGTAGAAATCCTAGTAGATATTTATAGTCTAGTGTTACTACATAAACAATATTGTTTACTACAAATTATTACTTGGCAGTAGACATATTTCAGATGCATTCTAATAAATGGAAAATGCTCAAGTCAATTACAATAAAAAAAAAATGTGTTCTTACAATTTAAGATTGATTAATATTGATATTGATCAAACACCTTTCCTAAAGGTAAATAAAATATTTGAGAGAGAGAGAGAGAGAGAGAGAGAGAGAGAGAGAGCTGATGTTCTTAAATAGAGAGAGGGAGAGAGAGAGAGAGAGAGAGAGAGAGAGATGATGTTTTTCAATAGTGAATTATTTTATTATTATTATTATTATTATTATTATTATTATATTTTGGCACAATTAGGTGCATTTTGTTTTCCAAATTGCTCTAAATATATAAAGTAACAATTCATCGTGAAGGTAGAAACAGGTATTGTAACACTTATTTCGTATCGCCATTACTTAAAAATTGTAGGGAATAATAAGTTATGACCAGATATGCAAAAAGAAAGTTGAAATATTCACTTAACCAAAATTTTAATTTGCTCCCATACGTTGAATGGGACCGATTCGTAACCCTAACTAGAGCACAAGCGGAATGAGGGTTACGTTACCGTAGCTAACCCATAACACGATGCTAATATTGCCTTATTATTGGTCTGAACATCCAACTCCAAGTAGCAACTGGCATGATTTTCCTAAACATCATCTTTACATATATTTTTTTCACTTTAATTCTTTGTACAACATCTGAATAATTGAAAGAAAAAAAGATTTGAAGTTAACTGCCTTTCTAAAACCAAGATATGGGTTCATATTCATAGGTCGGTAGGCCCCCATATTTTTTATGGAAAATTTTCATTTTATGATAAAAGTGACCCAACTTTTTCTTCACCCTTTCTTTTTATTAAATTTTCAAAAAATCATACTGCTGAAATGTTAGTGTAACCTAACTACAGTCCATGGACATAAGTATTCGTCATCTTCGATTTTTTACTATAAATTTCATATAAAACCACATTTTTTCAAAAAAATATTTTAAAGCTATCTCTGGGCAGATTGTTATGGAATTTATTTCAAGACACGCAGAATTCTTTGAATTTCATTTGTTTATCTGACAGTAATTTTTGTCTTCATGGTTTTTGTTTTCTGGTGATGTCAGAACAAATGTTGATTTTTCCGATTTTATTTTTGTTAAAATATATAGCAAATTTGACATCAGAAAACAAAAATTGTCTTTAAATCATAAGAAAATAAAGGCAATCTAACAGAAAATCATGCTAAAATAAACAAATAATCTTTAAATATTTCTGCTTCTTCTGGTGCAAAAATGATCAAAATCCGTTTAGAAATGACTTCACGATAATTTTTTTGAAAAATATGGTTTCATATGAAATATATAGCGTAAAATCGAGGGTGACGAATACTTATGTCCATTGACTGTACCTTAACTGAAATTTTTATTTATTATTGACTGAATGTATGTATTTTATTGTTTATTGTTTATATATGTAACTACAGTCAAACCTGCCTTAAAAGGACACCTCTATATAACAAATCACTGTCTATAAAGGGCACCTCTATATAACAAATCACTGTCTATAAAGGGTACCTCTATATAACAAATCACTGTCTATAAAGGACAGTCTGATTTTTCCCATTAATGAATAGTGCATATAATGTTAACATGTAATATAAAGGGAAACTGTTCATAAAGGTCACATTTCCTGGTCTCCTTGAGTGGCCTTTATATACAGGTTTGACTGTATATCATATATCATATTATACAAATATTCCATGTGATTGTGGTCAATATACAAGAACATTTTCCCTTGAATTGCATGGATGTGTTATATTGCCCTCCGCCAATATACAAGAATATTTTCCCGAGGTACCTTGAATTGCATGGATGTGTTTTATTGCCCGACGCTAACGGCGAAGGGTAATATAGCACATCCATGCAATTCAAGGTACCGTGGGAAAATGTTCTTGTATATTGACAACAGTCACATCGAATATTTGTTATATTATATTTTAATAGTAAAATAATTAATCAAAACTAAAAAAAAATATTAATAAGTGTAAGTTGACATACTAAATGAGACAAACAGCAAGAAATGTCAAGTAATCTAACACTTCTGATTTTAAGCATTAACTGTTAAGCTATTTTCCTCTGGAGAGAAATTGCAGAAAGTTGCTGGATACAGTGAGAACAGGTCAGAAATAGACCATTTAATAATGGGTGTTGATGGTTTCAGCTATTTTTCATTGATTTTCTGTAATTTTATTTTCTAGACATGAATCATCCCTGAACACCAATCAATAATCTGTTCAATATAAATGATTTTTCACTATAACAGTCTTCACACCAACCCATTTGTCCAAAACCCGGGACAATTAAAACTGGTTTCGCAAAAGTGAAAATTATGAAAGAATTTGTTTGAATAAATAGAAAAATTTTCTAAATTTAATTGGCTTTCGAGCAAGAAGGTGAAAAAAATAAAGGCAAAGACAGTTATAACCGATTTCATTATAAGTGAACTGGACTTGTATCTTGAACTGTTTTATGTTTTAGGTTGCCCTGAACCAGAGGTTGCTGTTTTCAAGGATGGTGAGTCTTTACAATTATGTGATGAGATAACACTGAACAAAAAGGAGACCACATGGACACTTACCATACAGGACGTTATAAAGGAGGACGCAGGGTTGTATGAAATATGTGCCGTGAATTCCATAGGAAATGACATTTTGAAGACGAGAGTATATGTTAAAACTGTTAACAGGGCACCAGTCGAAAATGATGAGACTGACACTTTGAACAGGTATAAAGTCCAATAAAAATATAGATATTAAATTAAGTGTGTACAACACGTCTCTGCTTGTACAAACTGACGTTACAAAATTTAGTGAATCTATTTGAAATAGTTGGTTTGGTTTATGGTGTTTAACGCCACTTTCAAACAATATTTCTGTTATTTCGTGGCAGTCAGTTTTATTAGTGGAGGAAACCAGAGTACATGGAAAAACCACTGACCTGTCACAAGTCACTGACAAACTTCATCTCATAATGTTGTATCGACTATACCTTGCCATGGACGGGGTTCAAACTCACAACTTTAGTGGAGATAAGTACTGATTGCATAGGTAGTTGAAAATCCAACTACCATACGATCACGACCACAATGACCCCTGTTTTTGAAATAAGCTTAAAATATTTCATCTTATTCCTTACTGATTTTATTTGAGCAGTCAAGTTGCATTGACTGGATAGATTTTTTTGTTATATATGTTCACTGTTAAACATATTGCTGGTAAGTAATTCGTGTAGAATGGTAAGAAACAGTTATAATAGTGTAAGAGCAGACATGATAGAGGATCCCATTGCAAACAATAAGAATGACTCTTGTTTCTGCAATTTGGCAGTTGTTTTTAGACCTTTTGACATTGCAACATAAAAACAATATGCATACATTGTCAGTAAATATAAATTTAATTTGCATTTGCTGTGAAACAAGCTTGAAAAATGTTCACTTTCTACCTATTTTTAAAGATTTTGCAAATATTTCCAACTATCAGGGGCCGTCATGATTGAGATCGTATGGTAGTTGGATTTACAACTACCTATGCAACTAGTGACTATCACCACTAAAGTTTGTTAGTGACTTGTGGCAGGTCTGTGGTTTTCTCCTGGTAGTCCTGTTCTTCCACCAATAAAGCTGACCACCACGATGTAGCTGAAATGTTGATATGATAACAAACACCAAAAATAATTAGATATGCATTGACAATATTAATATGCTACAGTACACATTATTCAGTAATTTGAAAACTCTAAGTTATTGCCAAATACAAACCTCTGAATTGTTAAATTTTAATGTATACTTTCTAAAATAACCTGCTATACCGAAGTACACAATTATTGAAAGCCCTGGATATCTAAACGTTTTTGCATCATATCTAAATATTGTTTACAGGCAAGCAGGAGAAAAGATTGTTCCAGATTTCTTAAAATCTCCCAAAGACCTTGAGGTAAACGAAGGGGAGGTCACCCTTGTTGAATGTCAAATTTTAGGTTAGTATAAGAATCAGTAAATAGAGATAGATATAGAAGATCTAGAACCTTCAGATTGTGGCTTCTATCACCTGTCGGGTCAAACCAAAATATAAAAATGGTATTTGCTGTTTCTCTGCTAAGCACATAGCAAGCAATAAGCAGTAACATCAACTGAGAATCTAGATAATGTGTTTCCAAGTGAAGCAACATTTCTACCTGTGGACTCGTCATCTCATCCAAAAGTAAATTGTTCTCGCCATGACATAGCTTAATTGACTATCCCAGTTGTACAATTGCTTAGTCAATCTTGCAGTCATGGAAACATAGTTAAACCTGTATTAAGAGGTCACCTTTGGAACAAAGAAAAAGTGGTCTTCTAAGACAGACGACCTCTTAAAAAAGGTTCAATTCAGACAAATTTTTTATGTCAGGAATATAAAGAGGTGACTGTTTAATAAAGTTAACCACATGGGCAGGCTTGACTGTATAATAAAGGTAACCACATGGGCAGGCTTGACTGTATAATAAAGGTAACCACATGGGCAGGCTTGACTATAATAAAGGTAACCACATGGGCGGACTTGACTGTTTAATAAAGGTAACCACATGGGCAGACTTGACTGTTTAATAAAGGTAACCACATGGGCAGACTTGACTATAATAAAGGTAACCACATGGGCAGACTTGACTGTTTAATAAAGATAACCACATGGGCAGGCTTGACTGTTTAATAAAGGTAACCACATGGGTGGGCTTGACTGTATAATAAAGGTAACCACATGGGCAGGCTTGACTGTATAATAAAGGTAACCACATGGGCAGGCTTGACTGTTTAATAAAGATAACCACATGGGCAGACTTGACTGTATAATAAAGGTAACCACATGGGCAGGCTTGACTGTTTAATAAAGGTAACCACATGGGTGGGCTTGACTGTATAATAAAGGTAACCACATGGGCAGACTTGACTATAATAAAGGTAACCACATGGGCAGACTTGACTATAATAAAGGTAACCACATGGGCAGACTTGACTGTTTAATAAAGATAACCACATGGGCAGGCTTGACTGTTTAATAAAGGTAACCACATGGGTGGGCTTGACTGTATAATAAAGGTAACCACATGGGCAGACTTGACTATAATAAAGGTAACCACATGGGCAGACTTGACTGTATAATAAAGGTAACCACATGGGCAGGCTTGACTATAATAAAGATAACCACATGGGCAGACTTGACTGTTTAATAAAGATAACCACATGGGCAGGCTTGACTGTTTAATAAAGATAACCACATGGGCAGACTTGACTGTTTAATAAAGGTAACCACATGGGCAGGCTTGACTGTTTAATAAAGATAACCACATGGGCAGACTTGACTGTTTAATAAAGGTAACCACATGGGCAGGCTTGACTGTATAATAAAGGTAACCACATGGGCAGACTTGACTGTTTAATAAAGATAACCACATGGGCAGACTTGACTGTTTAATAAAGGTAACCACATGGGTGGGCTTGACTGTATAATAAAGGTAACCACATGGGCAGGCTTGACTGTATAATAAAGGTAACCACATGGGCAGGCTTGACTGTTTAATAAAGGTTACCACATGGACAGACTTGACTGTATAATAAAGGTAACCACATGGGCAGGCTTGACTGTATAATAAAGGTAACCACATGGACAGGCTTGACTGTATAATAAAGGTAACCACATGGGCAGGCTTGACTGTTTAATAAAGGTAACCAGTAAACCACATGGGCAGACTTGACTGTATAATAAAGGTTACCACATGGACAGACTTGACTGTATAATAAAGGTAACCACATGGGCAGACTTGACTGTATAATAAAGGTAACCACATGGACAGGCTTGACTGTATAATAAAGGTAACCACATGGGCAGGCTTGACTATATAATAAAGGTAACCACATGGACAGGCTTGACTGTTTAATAAAGGTAACCACATGGGCAGGCTTGACTATATAATAAAGGTAACCACATGGACAGGCTTGACTGTATAATAAAGGTAACCACATGGGCAGACTTGACTGTATAATAAAGGTAACCACATGGGCAGGCTTGACTGTATAATAAAGGTAACCACATGGGCAGACTTGACTGTTTAATAAAGGTAACCACATGGGCAGACTTGACTGTATAATAAAGGTAACCACATGGACAGGCTTGACTGTATAATAAAGGTAACCACATGGGCAGGCTTGACTATATAATAAAGGTAACCACATGGACAGACTTGACTGTATAATAAAGGTAACCACATGGACAGGCTTGACTGTATAATAAAGGTAACCACATGGGCAGGCTTGACTATATAATAAAGGTAACCACATGGACAGACTTGACTGTATAATAAAGGTAACCACATGGACAGACTTGACTGTATAATAAAGGTAACCACATGGACAGGCTTGACTGTATAATAAAGGTAACCACATGGGCAGGCTTGACTATATAATAAAGGTAACCACATGGACAGACTTGACTGTATAATAAAGGTAACCACATGGACAGGTTTGACTGTATAATAAAGGTAACCACATGGACAGACTTGACTGTATAATAAAGGTAACCACATGGACAGGCTTGACTGTATAATAAAGGTAACCACATGGGCAGGCTTGACTATATAATAAAGGTAACCACATGGACAGACTTGACTGTATAATAAAGGTAACCACATGGGCAGGCTTGACTATATAATAAAGGTAACCACATGGACAGGCTTGACTGTATAATAAAGGTAACCACATGGGCAGACTTGACTGTATAATAAAGGTAACCACATGGGCAGACTTGACTGTATAATAAAGGTAACCACATGGGCAGGCTTGACTGTATAATAAAGGTAACCACATGGGCAGGCTTGACTATATAATAAAGGTAACCACATGGACAGGCTTGACTGTATAATAAAGGTAACCACATGGGCAGACTTGACTGTATAATAAAGGTAACCACATGGGCAGGCTTGACTGTATAATAAAGGTAACCACATGGGCAGACTTGACTGTATAATAAAGGTAACCACATGGGCAGACTTGACTGTATAATAAAGGTAACCACATGGACAGGCTTGACTGTATAATAAAGGTAACCACATGGACAGACTTGACTGTATAATAAAGGTAACCACATGGGCAGACTTGACTGTATAATAAAGGTAACCACATGGGCAGGCTTGACTGTATAATAAAGGTAACCACATGGGCAGACTTGACTGTATAATAAAGGTAACCACATGGGCAGGCTTGACTGTATAATAAAGGTAACCACATGGGCAGACTTGACTGTATAATAAAGGTAACCACATGGGCAGGCTTGACTGTATAATAAAGGTAACCACATGGACAGGCTTGACTATAATAAAGGTAACCACATGGGCAGGCTTGACTGTATAATAAAGGTAACCACATGGGCAGGCTTGACTATAATAAAGGTAACCACATGGGCAGGCTTGACTGTATAATAAAGGTAACCACATGGGCAGGCTTGACTGTATAATAAAGGTAACCACATGGGCAGACTTGACTGTATAATAAAGGTAACCACATGGGCAGGCTTGACTGTATAATAAAGGTAACCACATGGGCAGGCTTGACTATAATAAAGGTAACCACATGGGCAGGCTTGACTGTATAATAAAGGTAACCACATGGACAGGCTTGACTGTATAATAAAGGTAACCACATGGACAGGCTTGACTGTATAATAAAGGTAACCACATGGGCAGACTTGACTGTATAATAAAGGTAACCACATGGGCAGACTTGACTGTATAATAAAGGTAACCACATGGGCAGGCTTGACTGTATAATAAAGGTAACCACATGGACAGGCTTGACTATAATAAAGGTAACCACATGGGCAGGCTTGACTGTATAATAAAGGTAACCACATGGGCAGACTTGACTGTATAATAAAGGTAACCACATGGGCAGGCTTGACTGTATAATAAAGGTAACCACATGGGCAGACTTGACTGTATAATAAAGGTAACCACATGGACAGGCTTGACTGTATAATAAAGGTAACCACATGGGCAGGCTTGACTGTATAATAAAGGTAACCACATGGGCAGACTTGACTGTATAATAAAGGTAACCACATGAGCAGGCTTGACTGTATAATAAAGGTAACCACATGGGCAGACTTGACTATAATAAAGGTAACCACATGGGCAGGCTTGACTATAATAAAGGTAACCACATGAGCAGGCTTAACTATAATAAAGGTAACCACATGGGCAGGCTTGACTGTATAATAAAGGTAACCACATGGACAGGCTTGACTGTTTAATAAAGGTAACCAGTAAACCACATGGGCAGGCTTGACTGTATAATAAAGGTAACCACATGAGCAGGCTTGACTGTATAATAAAGGTAACCACATGGGCAGGCTTGACTGTATAATAAAGGTAACCACATGAGCAGGCTTGACTGTATAATAAAGGTAACCACATGGGCAGGCTTGACTGTATAATAAAGGTAACCACATGGGCAGGCTTGACTGTATAATAAAGGTAACCACATGGACAGACTGGACTGTTTAATAAAGGTAACCACATGGGCAGGCTTGACTATAATAAAGGTAACCACATGGGCAGGCTTGACTGTATAATAAAGGTAACCACATGGGCAGGCTTGACTGTATAATAAAAGTAACCAGTAAACCACATGGGCAGGCTTGACTGTATAATAAAGGTAACCACATGGGCAGGCTTGACTGTATAATAAAGGTAACCACATGGGCAGACTGGACTGTTTAATAAAGGTAACCACATGGGCAGGCTTGACTATAATAAAGGTAACCACATGGGCAGGCTTGACTGTATAATAAAGGTAACCACATGGGCAGGCTTGACTGTATAATAAAGGTAACCACATGGGCAGGCTTGACTGTATAATAAAGGTAACCAGTAAACCACATGGGCAGGCTTGACTGTATAATAAAGGTAACCACATGGGCAGGCTTGACTGTTTAATCAAGGTAACCAGTAAACCACATGGGCAGGCTTGACTGTATAATTATCTACTGTAAAAAATAAAGAAAGGCTAATTTTATCAAATAACATGTGGATTGTCTGATTGTGTGACAATCTGTTAAGGACTTTATACCTACATCTCTGTATCATGGTAGTTTCATTTTGAAATGACAGTACCAGAGTTTTTGAAATTGTTTTCATTTTGCTGGACATAGGTCCAGCACCCAGGAATTTTCTGCTGGACCCTCTGAATTTTTGCTGGAGTTTTGGTTGGCTTTAAAACAATATTACATAAAAAATCACAGGTATAGTGATTTTTTATGTAAAATTGTTTTAAAGCCAAGCAATGTCATACCGTTATTATTATTTTAGTCTAGCAGAGTGCTTTCTGTATTTAACTTCATTAGTACTGGTAGAGGCCTAATAATAGGAAGACCAGTCACCATCCAGAATAAACCAAAAAGTTGAAACCATGCACCAAAAAAGAGTAGCCAAATCCAACTAGGCCTAGGGATACCCTCAAACTTTGAAAAATTTACCAGATTTAAAACACAATTTTTAAATTTTTTGTTGAAATTACAATAACAATATTCTAAAAGTCATTAGACTCTCTCAATCTCCAGTTCAATTTCCCTATGCAGTCTCTCAATCATGTTGTCATTTAACGACCACATTTTTATGATCGACACATTGTTGCCGGAACTGTAAACAAAATTCTAAATAGAAACGGATTCGGTGAAGGGAAGGATACAAATCGGGGACGTCATGTTTTTTTATTTTATAAATTTTTTGGGGGATTTTCACTCGAAAAGAGCATCTTACGCATCACAATATATTCAAATATATTTATTTTTATGACAGTTACCAATAATATTTACCAAAAACAGATAAAATATCACGTATTCAATGCGGCTACGAATTCCGAGTTGACAGAACTTGTTCCAGTATTTAAAATATGACCTGTGTTTCCGACTTCCGTTAAAAAACTAAACACATCATTCAAAAATGTTTGGCAGACATGGGGACCGACGTTATTGGCGGACCTCATGATTTTCTGCCCCCTAGGTCCGATAGGTCCGACGAATTTCAAAAACTCTGCAGTACTCCCAAACAAATTTCATTGAAACTCAGCAAAGATAAGAATTGTTTTCCCTCGTACGATATCTGACAGGAACCGGCATCCACAGCCCATAGTTTTGAAACATTCAAGGCTGCCGTATCCTCTCTATCAAATAATATGAAACCGGCACGGCCATGAATGCTCGCGCATCTGAAAATTATCTGGCAATTTCACGCTCGTCCAGTGCATCAAAAAGTGTCGAGATTTTTTGGGCCGAGATATATTGGGGACGACTTATTTTTAGGGCCGAATCTAGTCTCATTCAATCGAGCTGTCGTTCCTTTATTGGAGTTATCGTTCCTTACGAAATCTCGAAAATTAACTTCCGCGTAGAAACAAAAATTCTTGTCAGTATGTCAGAAGTGATTAGATAAATTAAAAAAATTTATTACACACAGGTTCTGGGTTTCAGTGGTATCGGACGTACGAGAGAGGGTACGAGACTTCAGGATCACCTTTGCGCTTTATGTTAAGAAGATCTTCATTAATTGAGTGTGTTAGTGTGTTACACGGAAACCGGTGTTTACAAAGCATCAAATTTTGTTTTCTTCGATAGTATGTTCAGCCATGTTTGTTAAAAAATCCTAAGTGCACATTTTATACTATAAAGAGCTCGCTTAAGCTCGCATACTAACCTATGAAACCTGTGAATAGTTATAGCTTTCTTAATTATCATATTCAACCTCTGACATAATCTTGAACTTGTTGAAGGTGGTCAGTATTTGGTAGTCGGTAGAAATCTGTTGATTAAAGAATGTTTTATCCCTCAAATATTAAACTTATCATTTCAATTTCAATGGTACATGTACATGTAAGAATTGTTTCCCCTTATTTTTTAAATGAAATTTATTGACAGCTGACCCTCGTCCTCAAATTGTCTGGTTGAAAGATGAAGAACCAATTTATCCTGATGAACGAGTGGAGATTTTACAGGACGATACAAAATGTCAGCTAATCATCAAACCAACCACCCAAGAGGATGCTGGGACATACACTTGCAGAGCTTCTAATTCGGTCGGTGTTAATCAAGTACAGTTTTCTGTTGAAGTCGCTAATAATGGTATGGAAAAAAATTAATCAAATATTTTTTTAATGAATAGAGTTATCTCCCGTGTCCAAGCAGTTAATATGGCAGACAAGTAAATATTCTACCATTGATTTACATTGTAAATAAAAAAAAAATATTTACAAATATTTCTTGATAACAAGAGAACTACCTCCTTTTATTTTGGTCCAATATTCACATTGCAAGCGGGAAATGCACTTTAATGCAAAGATTGTTTATCAAATAAGAAAATAATCAGCTGTTTTCAATATACAGTCAAAGCAACAGTATTTGTAGTATCAGTGAAATCCCTCAACAGAGGATGTAGTAAATTGACATCCATGTAAAAAAAATTACATGTACAGTCAAACCTGCCCATGTGGTCACCTCTATTAAGCAGTCACCTGTATTAAAAGGTCATCATTTTCTTGTCCTGTCATATGAAATTTCATATGAATTGAACCTCTTTTAAAGGGTCACCTCTCTTGTAAGGCCACTTTTTCTTTGTCCCAAAGATGACCTCTTAATACAGATTTAACTGTAGTTATATTTCTACAAATGAAAATATTTTTTATCAATACCAAATATAAAGGGGCCGCCGTGGCCGTGATCGTATGGTAGTGGAATTTACAACTACTGATGCAATCAGTGCCTATCACCACTAAAGTTGTGAGTTTGAACCCTACTCATGGAGAGATGTACTCGATACAACATTATTTTTATAAAGTTTGTCAATGACATGCGACATATCTGTGATTTTCTCCAGGTACTCCGGTTTCCTCCACCAAAGAAAACTGATGGTCACGATATAGCTGAAACATTGTTGAAAGTGACGTTAAACACCATAAACCCAAAAACCAAATATGATAAAATCGATATGATTAATTGTAAAAAAAAAAAGAAATTATTTGGCCAATTTCAAGTAATATTTGAACCAGTGTGATATTACAGATTATTTGCAGCCTGTAAATATGTAAAATTTTATAATTTTTTTGCAGCTGAAGATAAGGTCAAAGTTGACGACAATGAAGACAGTAAAGACATACCTCAGATTACCAGGAATTCTGGGAATGGTCAAGATCATGTTAATGAACCATCTGCTCCTGTTGTACAACTTGATATGTCAGAATCTGATGTAAGGAAACTTTGTAATAAAATGTCAGGAACCTATTTTAAGTCCTCCTGAAATTTTATTTTAATTGAGTGAGTGATTGTTATTTAACACAAAGTGAGTAATTTTTCAGCTATGTAATGACGAGAACAAGTTACATTTCAATGTGATGATGATGATGATGATTTTCGCTATGTATTTGACCAACATGACAGTAAAGACATAGATCAGATTACCAGGAATTCTGGGAATGATCAAGATCATGTTGATGAACCGTCTGCTCCTGTTCTACAACTTGATATGTCCTGTTGTACAACTTGATATGTCAGAATCTGATGTAAGGAACCTTTGTAATAAAATGTCAGGAACCTGTTTTAAGCCCTCATAAAATAAATTTTATTTTAATTGAGGTAAACAGATTGAATCTTTGAAATATTACAGTAGCCCTCCTGTTAAAAAGTGTTCCCTTCAGAATAAAAAAGTGACCTTTTAAGAGGGGTGTCATCTCTTGAAGGGACAATTTAGTACTATTTTATGTGCAGCTGACATCTGGCCTGATAATCTTTAAAAAAAAAAAAAAGATAAGATGAACTTTGTACTTACTGACCTACTAACCCTAATAGCTGACCTATGAACCCTACATCAATTGCATCAGTGAACACAAAGCAAAACTTTATAAATCATGTCTTAATGATAATAAAATTAAATTTTAACCAAGTTTTTATTGTTTTTCTTCTTATTATAAAGGAAATGCAAAACCAGTTTACTTTGTGTTTTAATTCCTGTTATCACTAATGCCACAGCATTCACCGTTGATCAATATTTCATGCCCTGGAAGTTAATTCAAAATATTGTTTTGCCCACGCCACTAGGCATTGGGTGCATTAAGTTTTACTCATGTCTTAACGTCCTTCATTTGGTTTCTGTTCAATAATTTAAGTTTACATATTTTTAATTTTTTTTTGCAGGAATGTTTTACAAGAAAGTTCCGAATTGTTTCTGACTACCATGATGAATTTAATGATGTCGACTTGATTGAAGGGGAGATAACTGAAGTGTTAGACAGGTCAAAACAGACTCACTGGTTAGTGAGGTCACTGAAGGATCCAACAAAGGTAAAATTAAATCCGACTTGATTGAAAGGGAGATAACTGAAGTGTTAGACAGGTCAAAACAGACTCACTGGTTAGTCAGGTCACTGAAGGATCAAACAAAGATAAAATTAAATCTGACTTGATTGAAGGGGAGATAACTGAAGTGTTAGACAGGTCAAAACAGACTCACTGGTTAGTGAGGTCACTGAAGGATCCAACAAAGGTAAAATTAAATCCGACTTGATTGAAAGGGAGATAACTGAAGTGTTAGACAGGTCAAAACAGACTCACTGGTTAGTCAGGTCACTGAAGGATCAAACAAAGATAAAATTAAATCTGACTTGATTGAAGGGGAGATAACTGAAGTGTTAGACAGGTCAAAACAGACTCACTGGTTAGTGAGGTCACTGAAGGATCAAACAAGGGTAAAATTAAATCTGACTTGATTGAAGGGGAGATAACTGAAGTGTTGGACAGGTCAAAACAGACTCACTAGTTAGTGAGGTCACTGAAGGATCCAACAAAGGTAAAATTAAATCTGACTTGATTGAAAGGGAGATAACTGAAGTGTTAGACAGGTCAAAACAGACTCACTGGTTAGTGAGGTCACTGAAGGATCAAACAAAGGTAAAATTAAATCTGACTTGATTGAAGGGGAGATAACTGAAGTGTTAGACATGTCAAAACAGACTCACTAGTTAGTGAGGTCACTGAAGGATCCAACAAAGGTAAAATTATATCTGACTTGATTGTGTGCTGCAGGTATTATGTAGAGTGGAAGTGAAACTCTCAGTATTTTTTTCTATTCTTTCAGGTATAGATTTTGTATATTATAGGAGTAAACACTATTTTTTTTATAGGAGTTATCGATGTGTAAACTAACACTATTTTTTTTATAGGAGTTATCGATGTGTAAACTTGGATGATGCACTCACATACTGAATAAAAGTCCAAAGGACTGTTATGTAAAGTTTGTGAGGCAAACCTTTCTGAATTGACTGGATTGTATCAAAGTTAATTACAGTTTAATGACCTTATGGCAAAGCGATGTAATATGATTGGTCAATGACAAATTAATGATTCATTAAAATTTTAATAGAACCAAGTTAGGCCCGCTAACATACTTGAAAAAATTGGGTAGGTAGCTAGGTAGATGGGCAAAACTTTATTATTATTATTTTCTCAATTTTTATCTTGTCATACAGGACAAGGACCTGGCTTTAACAGTGTTTATCCATATATGGCAATAAAAACTTCAGGATAGGCACCAACAATTAGGGTTGGTAGGGTTAGTAGTACATGTAGCACAGTTATGTTAAGAAAGTTTAAAAAATGATGGTCAACAATTTCACAAATATCAACAAAAAGAACAATCATCTTAAAGTTTCTCTTTAACACACTGAACACAAAAAAGGGGACCAATCCATGACATATGACAGGTTTAATTCTTTTGGGGGTCCTCATTTCATTATTCCCTGCATGTTATACTGGAATAATAGGAAAATAATTAAAAATTTTATGATGAAAAAAGCAAAAGCTATGAAATTTGTTCTCTCTTAACTTTGTATAGGTTTGCTATGTTCCAACATATTTATTGGAGAACACAAATGATGAGAATGTTAGTAGAGTGATTCGAGGAAGTTATGAAAAAAATCCTGTCGCAGCCGCAGAAATACAAAACAAGACAAAGTAAGTATATATTGAAGATTGAATGCATTACGATTAAATTTCATTTTTTTGTATAGCTACTCATGTGTTTGTAATATCAATAATAAATCATGAATTGCTGGACAACACAGTAATTCACAAATATGTGTTAATTCATAGTGGCGGTCGTTATTCAGTAGCGAGTTATTTGTTTTTGATATGCGGAATGCAACAATAGTCAAGCGGTTTATTATATAGATTTTGCATTTTTGTTTGCCGTGATAAGAAGTTTAAAAAAGGAACTTAATTTTCATTATCGGACGATCAATTATATTTTCTAATGTGATTATATTGGTACTGCAAAAGTGAAGTCACAGTGAAATAAACCTTCTTTTTTTCACTTGGTGAAAAATCCAGTTTTTATTTCACTAGGAGATCTTAGTATTTCATAGCCATCTTCGCAATAAATATTTTATATTCAATGAAGACATGAAAAAAAATGGATTAAAAATTAAAGCTAAAGTCTGTTTAATCAAACACACCTTTTTATCTAAATTAATCAAACACACCAAACATTCAAACTGGATTTATCTTTCTAATGGATTAATTATTTGGTCATTCTGATTCAATTTATTTCAGAAAAATCATGACAGAGCTAATAGAATCTGAAACAGACTATATTTGTGACTTAAAGGACTTGCTCGACACCTATAAGTCACCTATAGATGAAGGAGAAATAACACAGACATTTGTTGACAAACAATCTGGTGTCCTCAACACATTGACACAGTTGTACCAGTTCCACAAAGAGTAAGTAGAAAAATGTCATAAACATGTACATTTGAACAGATGAAGCAGTAATTTATTTTGCCATAAACTTAAGCAATATAATATAATATATAAATAATAAATAATGTAATTTATAAAAATTAAAGTCTATCTCCCTCAGGCATAGCTGGTAACCCTTGTAGATTTTGGCTATCCTGTTTAGGCCCTTTGGTTTTCTTGCTCTTTGGCTATCCTGTTTAGGCCCTTTGGTTTTCCTGCTCTTTGGGTATCCTGTTTAGGCCCTTTGGTTTTCTTGCTCTTTGGCTATCCTGTTTAGGCCCTTTGGTTTTCTTGCTCTTTGGCTATCCTGTTTAGGTCCGTTGGTTTTCTTGCTCTTTGGCTATCCTGTTTAGGCCCTTTGGTTTTCTTGCTCTTTGGCTATCCTGTTTAGGTCCGTTGGTTTTCTTGCTCTTTGGCTATCCTGTTTAGGCCCTTTGGTTTTCTTGCTCTTTGGCTATCCTGTTTAGGTCCGTTGGTTTTCTTGCTCTTTAGCTATCCTGTTTAGGCCCTTTGGTTTTCTTGCTCTTTGGCTATCCTGTTTAGGTCCTTTGGTTTTCTTGCTCTTTAGCTATCCTGTTTAGGCCCTTTGGTTTTCTTGCTCTTTAGTTATCCTGTTTAGGCCCTTTGGTTTTCTTGCTCTTTGGCTATCCTGTTTAGGCCCTTTGGTTTTCCTGCTCTTTGGGTATCCTGTTTAGGCCCTTTGGTTTTCTTGCTCTTTGGCTATCCTGTTTAGGCCCTTTGGTTTTCTTGCTCTTTGGCTATCCTGTTTAGGCCCTTTGGTTTTCTTGCTCCTTGGCTATCCTGTTTAGGCCCTTTGGTTTTCTTGCTCTTTGGCTATCCTGTTTAGGCCCTTTGGTTTTCTTGCTCTTTGGCTATCCTGTTTAGGCCCTTTGGTTTTCTTGCTCTTTGGCTATCCTGTTTAGGCCCTTTGGTTTTCTTGCTCTTTGGCTATCCTGTTTAGGCCCTTTGGTTTTCTTGCTCTTTGGCTATCCTGTTTAGGCCCTTTGGTTTTCTTGCTCTTTGGCTATCCTGTTTAGGCCCTTTGGTTTTCTTGCTCTTTGGCTATCCTGTTTAGGCCCTTTGGTTTTCCTGCTCTTTGGGTATCCTGTTTAGGCCCTTTGGTTTTCTTGCTCTTTGGCTATCCTGTTTAGGCCCTTTGGTTTTCTTGCTCTTTGGCTATCCTGTTTAGGTCCGTTGGTTTTCTTGCTCTTTGGCTATCCTGTTTAGGCCCTTTGGTTTTCTTGCTCTTTGGCTATCCTGTTTAGGCCCTTTGGTTTTCTTGCTCTTTGGCTATCCTGTTTAGGCCCTTTGGTTTTCTTGCTCTTTGGCTATCCTGTTTAGGCCCTTTGGTTTTCTTGCTCTTTGGCTATCCTGTTTAGGCCCTTTGGTTTTCTTGCTCTTTGGCTATCCTGTTTAGGCCCTTTGGTTTTCTTGCTCTTTGGCTATCCTGTTTAGGCCCTTTTAGTTTTCTTGCTCTTTGGCTATCCTGTTTAGGCCCTTTGGTTTTCTTGCTCTTTGGCTATCCTGTTTAGGCCCTTTGGTTTTCTTGCTCCTTGGCTATCCTGTTTAGGCCCTTTGGTTTTCTTGCTCTTTGGCTATCCTGTTTAGGCCCTTTGGTTTTCTTGCTCTTTGGCTATCCTGTTTAGGCCCTTTGGTTTTCTTGCTCTTTGGCTATCCTGTTTAGGCCCTTTGGTTTTCTTGCTCTTTGGCTATCCTGTTTAGGCCCTTTGGTTTTCTTGCTCTTTGGCTATCCTGTTTAGGCCCTTTGGTTTTCTTGCTCTTTGGCTATCCTGTTTAGGCCCTTTGGTTTTCTTGCTCTTTGGCTATCCTGTTTAGGCCCTTTGGTTTTCTTGCTCTTTGGCTATCTTGTTTAGGCCCTTTGGTTTTCCTGCTCTTTGGCTATCCTGTTTAGGCCCTTTGGTTTTCTTGCTCTTTGGCTATCCTGTTTAGGCCCTTTGGTTTTCTTGCTCTTTGGCTATCCTGTTTAGGCCCTTTGGTTTTCTTGCTCTTTGGCTATCCTGTTTAGGCCCTTTGGTTTTCTTGCTCTTTGGCTATCCTGTTTAGGCCCTTTGGTTTTCTTGCTCTTTGGCTATCCTGTTTAGGTCCGTTGGTTTTCTTGCTCTTTGGCTATCCTGTTTAGGCCCTTTGGTTTTCTTGCTCTTTGGCTATCCTGTTTAGGCCCTTTGGTTTTCTTGCTCTTTGGCTATCCTGTTTAGGCCCTTTGGTTTTCTTGCTCTTTAGCTATCCTGTTTAGGTCCTTTGGTTTTCTTGTTCTTTTGTTATTCTGTTTAGGCCCTTTGGTTTTCTTGCTCTTTGGCTATCCTGTTTAGGCCCTTTGGTTTTCTTGCTCTTTGGCTATCCTGTTTAGGTCCTTTGGTTTTCTTGCTCCTTGGCTATCCTGTTTAGGCCCTTTGGTTTTCTTGCTCTTTGGCTATCCTGTTTAGGGCCTTTGGTTTTCTTGCTCTTTAGCTATCCTGTTTAGGCCCTTTGGTTTTCTTGCTCTTTGGCTATCCTGTTTAGGCCCTTTTAGTTTTCTTGCTCTTTGGCTATCCTGTTTAGGCCCTTTGGTTTTCTTGCTCTTTGGCTATCCTGTTTAGGCCCTTTGGTTTTCTTGCTCTTTGGCTATCCTGTTTAGGCCCTTTGGTTTTCTTGCTCTTTGGCTATCCTGTTTAGGCCCTTTTAGTTTTCTTGCTCTTTGGCTATCCTGTTTAGGTCCATTGGTTTTCTTGCTCTTTGGCTATCCTGTTTAGGCCCTTTGGTTTTCTTGCTCTTTGGCTATCCTGTTTAGGCCCTTTGGTTTTCTTGCTCTTTGGCTATCCTGTTTAGGCCCTTTGGTTTTCTTGCTCTTTGGCTATCCTGTTTAGGCCCTTTGGTTTTCTTGCTCTTTGGCTATCCTGTTTAGGTCCGTTGGTTTTCTTGCTCTTTGGCTATCCTGTTTAGGCCCTTTGGTTTTCTTGCTCTTTGGCTATCCTGTTTAGGCCCTTTGGTTTTCTTGCTCTTTGGCTATCCTGTTTAGGCCCTTTGGTTTTCTTGCTCTTTAGCTATCCTGTTTAGGTCCTTTGGTTTTCTTGTTCTTTTGTTATTCTGTTTAGGCCCTTTGGTTTTCTTGCTCTTTGGCTATCCTGTTTAGGCCCTTTGGTTTTCTTGCTCTTTGGCTATCCTGTTTAGGCCCTTTGGTTTTCTTGCTCTTTGGCTATCCTGTTTAGGCCCTTTGGTTTTCTTGCTCTTTGGCTATCCTGTTTAGGCCCTTTGGTTTTCTTGCTCTTTGGCTATCCTGTTTAGGTCCTTTGGTTTTCTTGCTCTTTGGCTATCCTGTTTAGGCCCTTTGGTTTTCTTGCTCTTTGGCTATCCTGTTTAGGCCCTTTGGTTTTCTTGCTCTTTGGCTATCCTGTTTAGGCCCTTTGGTTTTCTTGCTCTTTGGCTATCCTGTTTAGGCCCTTTGGTTTTCTTGCTCTTTGGCTATCCTGTTTAGGCCCTTTGGTTTTCTTGCTCTTTGGCTATCCTGTTTAGGCCCTTTGGTTTTCTTGCTCTTTAGCTATCCTGTTTAGGTCCTTTGGTTTTCTTGTTCTTTTGTTATCCTGTTTAGGCCCTTTGGTTTTCTTGCTCTTTGGCTATCCTGTTTAGACCCTTTGGTTTTCTTGCTCTTTGGCTATCCTGTTTAGGCCCTTTGGTTTTCTTGCTCTTTGGCTATCCTGTTTAGGCCCTTTGGTTTTCTTGCTCTTTGGCTATCCTGTTTAGGCCCTTTGGTTTTCTTGCTCTTTGGCTATCCTGTTTAGGCCCTTTGGTTTTCTTGCTCTTTAGCTATCCTGTTTAGGTCCTTTGGTTTTCTTGTTCTTTTGTTATCCTGTTTAGGCCCTTTGGTTTTCTTGCTCTTTGGCTATCCTGTTTAGACCCTTTGGTTTTCTTGCTCTTTGGCTATCCTGTTTAGGCCCTTTGGTTTTCTTGCTCTTTGGCTATCCTGTTTAGGCCCTTTGGTTTTCTTGCTCTTTGGCTATCCTGTTTAGGCCCTTTGGTTTTCTTGCTCTTTGGCTATCCTGTTTAGGCCCTTTTAGTTTTCTTGCTCTTTGGCTATCCTGTTTAGGCCCTTTGGTTTTCTTGCTCTTTGGCTATCCTGTTTAGGCCCTTTGGTTTTCTTGCTCTTTTGTTATTCTGTTTAGATCCTTTGGTTTTCTTGTTCTTTGGTTATTCTGTTTAGGCCCTTTGGTTTTCTTGCTCTTTAGTTATTCTGTTTAGGCCCTTTGGTTTTCTTGTTCTTTAGTTATTCTGTTTAAGCCCTTTGGTTTTCTTGCTCTTTGGTTATCCTGTTTAGGCCCTTTGGTTTTCTTGCTCTTTGGCTATTCTGTTTAGGCCCTTTGGTTTTCTTGCTCTTTGGCTATTCTGTTTAGGCCCTTTGGTTTTCTTGCTCTTTGGCTATTCTGTTTAGGCCCTTTGGTTTTCTTGCTCTTTGGCTATTCTGTTTAGGCCCTTTGGTTTTCTTGCTCTTTGGCTATCCTGTTTAGGCCCTTTGGTTTTCTTGCTCTTTGGCTATTCTGTTTAGGCCCTTTGGTTTTCTTGCTCTTTGACTATCCTGTTTAGGCCCTTTGGTTTTCTTGCTCCCAAAGATTTTAGCATTAATTGGCTTTTCAATCTTTTGATTAGGATTGTACCTAATGAAGGTTATTCCTGAAACTTGGTGCACACCAAGATAGATACCTATGTTTTTATTCCACATTGATCATGATTACCTAATAATTCAAGTGTTTCTGAAGTATCCCAGCAGAGCTCCAGATAAGCTGCGTATTTGTGTTTTTTACGCTATGACAATGAGTAAAAACGCATGTATTATCAGATCAGACTGTACATTTATATCAGATCAGAGTGTACATTTACGCATACATATTGCTGTGTAAGCAAACTTTCCAAATTTTGAGCGTACTTGTACGCTGTTGACGATAATACATTGTGTACATAAACAATACATTTTTGATTTTGAGAAATTCCCGTAATTACTTCTCTTTATACTTTTCGAAAGAGAAAGTGTATACATCCGAGGGGTACCGAATGTTTGCCTTTCTAAGCATCGATATCAAAAGAGATCTGATTGGATGTTTAGGATAAATCATCCAATCGCGGTCAATATTACAAATAAATGCGGTTTAGTTAAGAACTAAAGCGAAAGTGAATTTGGGAACACGTTGTTCGTTGAAAATGAGCAAGAACATGAATAAGCGCGCTATGGAAAATTATATACTTTTTTAAAAGTTCCTGACAGTTTCATCTGTGTCTAGTGACAGTATAGTTAAATGAATCATTGATGACATTATCAACACGGCTGTGAAAACTGCCGAAGTCGACGAGCAAAAAACAAAATATTTACAACATTTTTTTAATAAACATGACACAATCGTGTCAAATTAAACAGAGATATACATTTCACTTGCATCCTGTGTTTATTGAATAACACTTGTGTCCAACATAATTTTAAAAGTGTACATGTAAGCAATCTTTTCTGAAGTAGAGAGTACAACAGTGCAAAGGAAATATGCAAATACGCATCATTTTCAAAAGTAGGGGGTAATTACCCTTTGGACTTGAAAATTATCTGAAGCTCTGTATCCCAGGGGTTAAAAAATCCGCTGGTCCGAGGTCCGGGACTGGCGATTTGTGGGTTCGGACCTAACATTTTCTAATCCTGTAAAGATCGATGGACTTGAAACTGTCCAATTACGAACTTGAATTAAATGGGTGGTTAAAAGTCTGAGTGACTGCATAATTTTAATCCAACATTGATTGCCTCTTTTAATATTGTTAACATTGGATTAATTCAAGATCGTTTTAGTGCTTTACGAAGTGTGTTTTGTTCTGTATGAACCTCTGGTAATTAACGGAGCACACACACCCAGGATGGTTGAAACAGAATAGCTTAAGATCAGTTTTGTGCTTTACGGAAGTGGTAATTCTTTCGATAATACTCAAGCGTATTGGTGAAGCAGTTGAAACATAAAAATGACCAAATCATTAATAACCAGTTTGTTTTTTAATGTTAACGGAAAGGCTCGTGATACAGACAACAATAAATTACATAATGAAAAAACACCACAACCAACAAAAGGTCAAAAATACGATAGGCTAAAATGGAAGAGAATATTTCAAACATCATGGAAGGAAAAAATTCCTTGGGTTGAGGCAAGTGGTAGGCTGATAACTCCGGCAATCTAATCTCAGTGGAATTAAACTTCTGAAGACATTTTCTGCTGTATCTCCAGAGATTAGACTTCCGAAGACATTTTCTGCTCTGTATCTTTGGAAGTCTAATCTCAACGAGATTACCAGCGATCATGCTAATGAGAATTATGAAGTAAATATGTGGAATAAATACTGTAAAATATCCACAATTTGCAACAACAACAAAACCAGTGCCTTATTAAAAGGTACAACCAATATGTGAAAATTAACTATTTGATAGCCCAAAACAAAATGAAAAACATCATCTGATCAGGTATTAAGTTGCCAACTTAAAATAGTCATTTTAAATAATATAATTATGTCACTCGGTTACTACTACCGGGAGGGGGGGGGAGGGGTAAGTTAATTTTGTGTTCAGCAAATTTTATTTCCTCCATTCCGATATTCAGGACCAGTAGAAAAATTTTCAGGACCAGTAGATTCCTGGTGCTCACTGGTCCTTGACCAGTGCACTTTTGGGAAATTGTTTAACCCCTGTATCCCTGTGAAATATAGACTAATTATCTAGAGATAGTTATCAGAATATTTAAATATACACCGAATATGATTTTATTGAATAGCTGAAATTTCAAACTTTGATAATTTTATTTCTATTCTGAATAAAAGATTCTTTTGGTTAACACAATTATATCCTATTAATTTAACCATTTTGTTTGTTGATTTTGCTTGTCATTTATTGTTTTATGTAACTAATATCTTAACTCGTTTCTTTGTTTAATTTGATTTGTCCTGCCCTGGTTCTATTTGAACAGTCCAATTGCATGGACTCGATACATTTTTGTTTTTTTACGGTCATTGACCAAGATATAGTTTAGCTGGTACCTGATTCATGTTGAGCTATGGTAAGAAATGGTAAACAGTATAAGTGCTGACGTCTCAGAGGACACCATTAAAACTGTTAAAATGATATTTGTTTCTGCTATTTTCAGACAGTTTGGCAGTTGTTTTGGTTTTTTTGAAATTGCAGGATAAACACAATATATGTACATTGTCAAAAAATATATATTAAGATTAAAAATTGACACCTTTAATTAGTGAGTGAGTGATTGTTGTTTTAACGCCAGCTCAGCAATTTTTCAGCTATATCGTGGCAAGAACAAGACAATTACAATGAGAAGAGATGAGGTCCGCTTTGTACTAGACCAACACATTTAGTTGGATTTTTATAGTGCTAGCTCACTGAAACAACAGTCTGCAGATAGACATGTCGCCCCACTAGGACACATTATTCCGATTCCAAGTCAACCAACCTTTGCTCTTTCTCCTTAATGCTGCGTGTTTAGTGGAGAAGATACCAATTTTATATTTCTTGTTTTTACCTGATTGGACCTCGAACCCACGTTCTACCCCACTCAAGGCGAACATGCTAACCATTAAACTACTGATGTGATGATAAATAATGATGATAATGGTAATAATAATTAAATATTATACACTTTTCAGAACACTACTACCAAGTCTTATTGAAAGCTCTGAAAATGCAGAAAGTGTTGGAGACATATTTTCTCAGAAGGTAATTTATATAGAAAAATGGTCAAGACAGACAATATCACTAGTTATCTCCCATACAGAATGAAGTTCAAATAGTTATCTCTCTTACAAAATGAAATACAAATAGTTATCTCCCTTATGAAATGAAATACAAATAGTTATCTCCCTTTCAAAATGAAATACAAATAGTTATCTCCCTTATGAAATGAATTACAATAGTTATCTCCCTTATGAAATGAAATACAAATAGTTATCTCCCTTTCAAGATGAAATATCAATAGTTATCTCCCTTGCAAATTGAAATACATACCTATTACATACATAGTGTGGTGGTACAAGACTTGTATCAGGTCGAGCCTGTTGTGTGAACCAGTATCACTACATGTCATGATAGCGACTAGTTGTGATGTGGTTTGTTCAGACAACATGCAAGACCTGATACAAAGTCTTGTACAAACACACTATATATGTAATAAGTTTATCTAACATTTCAATAAAAACACATTTTAAGCAAATAACAAGGGTTGAAATAAGATTAACAAATTTGTACAATACTCTGGGGGAGGCTACATTTTGTGCATGACATCACATTATTTGTTGCCGTTCATTCTTTTGCTTTGTTTACGTTGCTTGCATTGATGTGTTTCCCCGCATTCCAATGATATGACGTCATGACAAAATAGTTTGGCAGAGAAGATCTCGTGCAACTTCGTGCCATTCTTTTATCACCACAGTGCTACTTTCTTTAAATTCAAAGGAAAATATTTGATAAAAATGGTTATCTCCCTTATAAAATGAAATACAAAGTTATCTCCCTTATGAAATGAAGTACAAATAGTTATCACCCTTATAAAATGAAATATCAATAGTTATCTCCCTTGCAAAATGAAATACAAAAAGTTTTCTCATACCTTGAATAAAGTAGTCCATTAATTTAGGTGAAAAAGATTTTTATATCTTACCCAGATTCCTGGATAAGACACATGATATTTGTCTTTTAAAGTGGCTATTGTTTTTAACTTGTTGACACTGTTGGATAAAAATAATATATGTACATTGTCTGTAAAAATAAAAATAGAGAGATTGTCGATGGTGACAATGCAATTGTCACACCCCTGTTGAAACAAAGAATTGTCGATAGAAATAAAAGGGTTGTCAACCAGTCCAGTGGAAATATGAAGGTCGCTCAATAATTGTCAAAGGTCATGTGACTATCAATGATCCAATAGAAAACATTCATATACAGTTAGGTATAATCAAATGTTTGTTTGTTTGTTTGATGGTGTTTAATGCCACTTTCAACAATATTTCAGTTATATCGTGGTGGTCAGTTTTATTGGTGGAGGAAACAGAGGCACAACCACCGACCTGTCGCAAGTCACTGACAAACTTTATCACATGATGTTGTACACCTCGTCCTGGGTGGGATTCGAACCAACAACATCAGTGGTGATAGGCACCGATTGCATAGGTAGTTGTAAATCCAACTGCCATACGATCACGGCCATGACGGCTTCTATGATAAAGTGAGTTATCTCCCCATCTAAATGTAATACAAATAGTTATCTCCCATAAAGAATGAACTATCAATAGTATTGGGTACCATGTTTAGAGAGACTGAGAGTGCCATATTCCCTGTACTTTAAATACCACATTTGTAGATTTCTACAAAGAGTAGGCCCTACCCAACACTACATACTTTGCCAGTGGCTTTCAGGTAAATATTAAGCAACTAGTAATCAGTCAATAATTTACACATTTATCTTTTATCCTTCAGAGAGCCAGTTTTTCTGAGTATGTACCTTTCTGTTCTGAACATGACAAGGCCATGGACTCTACTGATATTGACCAGATGCAGGCTCTAATGGAGGTATATAAGATCTGGTGTTTTTTTGTGTTTTTTTTTAAGAAAATACTGATAACCACAATGGTGGAGTGATGGTTACCATGATCGCCTAGAGTGTGGTTTATTGTAGGTTCGAGCCCTGGTCGGGTCAAACCAAAGACTATGAAATTGGTATTTGTTGCTTCTCCGCTAAGCATGTAGCATTAAGGAGTAAGAGCCAAGACCGGTTGTCTCAGAATTATTTTGTCCAAGTCACAATTCAAAAGAAGAAGATTTTGACCGATATTTATTGGAGCGTGTGGTTACTGTTAGGATTTCATTGATAGATGATTCCTGATGTATTAGTTATAGTCATTACTTTTAAAGTTTTACGATCGCTATCATTACTTGGTTAACCATTAAGGAATATCTGTGTCACAGATTACCATCGATATGTTCCATTTTCAGGGCCCGGGTGGCTCAATGAGTTAGGTAGTTGGATTACCTAACAACTCGTACAAGCCTATCACCAATATGGCGTGGGTTCATGACCGGCTTTGTAAGTTACAAAAGAGGGTGCTCTCGACTCGCAGCCGCAAGTGATAAAGTTTACCAGTTGCTTGCACATGGTCGGTGGTTCTCTCCGGGTACTCTGGCTTCTTCCACCAATAAAACTGGTCGCCATGATATAGCTGAAATATTGCTGAAAGTGGCATTAAACACAATAAATCAAATCAAATCAAATCAATCCATTTTCATAGTCACAACCATGTCCTACTTTCCTCTTCCATAACTTACTACTGGATGTTCAAAAAATATAGCATGACAGGTGCCACAAAGTGGAGCAGGAACTGCTTACATTTCCAGAACACTTCAATTCATCCACCGTTTTTAGTGGGGTTCGTGTTGCTTCTTATTTAGTTTTCTTTCTAGTGTTTTGTAGACCATTGCTTGCATTTTCATCTTTTTTTTTCTTTTGGGTATTGTATTGTCTGTCCTTCTTTGATTTACAACTTCTGATAACCCTTAATCTTTTTATTCTTAAATTGATTTTCAGGCTTTCAGTTTAATCATGGGTGATCCAGACAGTGCCTTTGAAGATTTAATGAACAGGCCGTTAGACAGGATCCATGAATATATTGAAATTCTAAAGGTATGTGTTATAATTGTCACAGAGGGTCCAGTATATACAAATATTCAGAACACAAAAATTAGCATATAAAAATAAAAAATAAAAGAAGGTTAAAAGATTAAAGGTAAAAGGTAAAAATTGATTTAAGATAATATCAATATATCATAGAATAATTATGTTTTCAAAGCTAAAGGTTCTCCTTGCTAGTACATAAAACAGTAGATGTGAACTCGGATTTTATATCACAAATGCTGTCATCATTATGTTCATTGTTTTCCAGACATTGATAAAGTTGACAGCCCAGGGAGGTGGAGATTGTTCAGGATTGATGGCAGCTGTTCAGATGTTAAGTGAGATTTGTAGAACGATGGAAGATATCGTCTTATTGGATAGAATAGAAGGTTACCAAGGCGATGTCAAGGAATTAGGACCTGTCTTAAAACATGTAGGTTTTGAGTTCTACATTGTTGGTATATATAGATTGTAATTGAAAAAATTATAGTTAAGACTAAGATTCTCCTCCCTCAGGCATAGGTAACCTTAGCCGATTTTGGCTATCATGTTTTGGAACATTTGTTTTATTGCTCCCAAAACTTTAACTTATTGGCTTTCCAATCTTTTGATTTTGAGCAGCATACCTGATGATGGTTATTCTAGAAATATCTGCGTTTTTATTATGATTGTCAAATTTTTTAACTTTGTGAATGAAGATTATTCCGGAAATACTTTGTGCACACTATTTATATATCTACGTTTTTTTACACTAGAGTAGGGGTTCCCAACCCGCAGTCCACATACAGCCTTCGAGACCTATCCGTGCAGCCTTCACCCAATTTCGCGACTGTCAGATCATCACTTGTCTGATGTGCTCCTTCTGTCAACCTCTTTATTTAACCCTGATATTACATTTCTTTGTGATTGCAAGCAACATTAGATGTTGCTTTGATAAATTATGATGGTTACCTTATAAATTTAGCTGTTTTTTTCTGTCCTTTTAATTTCGTGGCCACTCTCTAAATGAGCAAATCAAAGGCAAGTGTTAAGAAGGCGAGCCTCTTGTTGCCTAAATTATTGTTTCTAACATTGTTCTTGTAATTTGTTATTGTTAAAATTATAAAATTACATTTTCAATTTTTTCTTTGCACAGGAAGATGTTGTCCAGGTTGAAGAAGAGAAAGATACAGATTCTAAAGGTCAAGGGTATATTGAATCTGAAGGTCAAAGAGCTAGAGAATCTGAAGGTCAAAAACCTAGAAAATCTGAAGGTTTAAGGCATATTATTTTGTTTCCAGACAAGATCATGGTAACCAAGCCAATGACCTCTGACCCCAAAGGAAAACTAGAATTTGAGAAGATTATTGAGGTGATTAAGTAATTATTTTTCTGCATGTAATGCATATGGAGAGGATTGATATACCACCATTTATAATGAGAAAATGGAAAATAATTTCTAAAACACATGTATTTATTTTATAAATTTTCGGCATGTAATGCATGTAAAGAGAATTAAAAAAACACTTTTGTAATAAAAAAATAATAATTAAGCACATTTAATTTTCTAAGATTTGAAATATGTTTTGAATTAGATAAACAAAAATACTACTCTTTTTCATTGCAGAAAGGGAGTCGCCTTACAAAAGGGGGACAACTGTGCACATAATACCATCCATTAAAAGAATAGTCATAAGCAGAGAGAATAAGATTCTAATATTATATTGGAATTTTCATTTTCTTAGCCTTTCGAAGAATTCATTAAAATCACTTTCATGGTGTCATTTGTTTTATGTCATCAAATCTATATCCCAGGTTACCTGTGTGATTTATGACAGAATGGTGTGCCGTCTGTCTCTTCTTTCTAAGCCAAGTTAAATTGAACCCTACCAGAGTAGATCTTTGTTAGTCCTCTTTCAAAATTGTGTCCAACAGTCCAGTCTTCCATCCAATATCGATGTCATTACTAAAAATAGACATTTCTTTGCTTTATTTGCAGTCAAAATTATTTCAAATTTACAATGCAGAACCATGAGTTGTTTTGGTTTTTACAGTCATTTTTTTCTTTGAGCCGATTTATACTGATTATGCAAATTAGGCTTATTTTAGCAAAGAATTACATTGATTAAAAGTTTCAACTCAAAAACTATTTTTCTAAATGAAACCAAATTGGATTGGAATGGTATTTGGGTGGCCCACTTTTAATATTGTGCTAACTAACACTCCTGTCCTCTATCTAAGATGGCCACTTGCTTAAAAATAAATAAAGGGACCACAACTTTTTTAATATTTAACTTGCATCATGTTTGATTACAATGCTAATTTTCTGTTATGTTTCATTGCATGACAATTTTATGAAATTATATTACAAGTACATTAATGTATATCATGTTTGTGTCATCAACCGATATTTATAAAAATCAAGGCTTCCAAAAAAATAATTCTAATTGAAGTTATTGATGTTTTTTTGTTAAAGGGGAATTTGCTGTAGTCCCTACCGACAACATTTGTGGGTGGGGCTTATCTTAAAAAAATCCTGTTGATATGAACAGCATATTTATGAAACTGTATGTCACATGACCAACGTCACCTAAAAGTTACATACCTCAGAAATTGTAATTTTCGAAGTGATTTCTGTAGTTTTTAAACTGATGAAGATTATTATTTTTGATAAGGCTAAAAGTTTCGTAGGGAGGAACACTAGTGACCATGCCTGTCTAATATTTTGCTCCAAAAGTAACTGTGAAGCTATGTATCATTGATTTTTCCTCCTCAAGATAACTGTGGTCAAAATAATGAACAATCTGAATGTTTGCCCCACCCACAGCTATTTTTACCCACGGTCCCGGTTTAATGTCCTTTTCAAGAAGAAGAGTTTGAGGATACCAAAGGGGTAATCAGAATCCGTAAATCGAAGGACAGACAAGAAAAAGGGCAAACAATGATCTACAAAATCACTACACAGAAAACTAAAGATTAAGTAACACAAACCTCACTAAAAACTGGAGGTGAAGAACTTTGTAAAAAAGAATCACACAATCCTCCTTTTTTTAATCTTTCAAGAAAGTACTGTAAGCTGTTTAATAACTTTGTTTTAAAAAGAAATGCTCCTTGTAATTTCCATTCATTTTATTTGACAAAATAAATACAAATGTACAAATTCTACCATCGGTTCAAACTGTTTCATTTAAATTTTCAGTTGTGAATCTTTTTTTTTTTTTTTAATCTTCATTTCACCTTTCAGTGGTAGTTCATTATTAAAAAAAAATATCTTCATTTCAACTGTCAGTGGTGAATCATTATTTTAGAGATTGTTTCATTTCAACTTTCAGTGGTGAATCATTATTTTAAAAATTATTTCATTTCAACTTTCAGTGGTGAATCATCATTTTTTGGTTAAATTATTTCTTTTCAAATTTCAGTGAGGATGGGATTAATTATTTTTTTAAATTGTCTCATTTCAACTGTCAGTGATGAATCATTATTTAAAAAATTATTCATTTCAACTTTCAGTAGTGAATTATTATTATTATTTTTTTTTTCAACTTACAGTTAATGCTCCCTAATGATTACTTCCCTGCAATAAATCATTTTTCATGATGAATACAAAAATAAATAAAATCTGTTTGTTTTGATAAATAAATTAACTTTATGATATACAATAGATCATCCTTAATCTCCAATATAAATGTTTCCTTACTAGATTTCTTTAATGAGCTTCACCTGTCAGGCTTCTGTTGGAGTTAATTAACATGCTGCATCTTTATATAACTGCATTTAGAAGTTTGGTAAATAAATTCAATGTTGTTAAGTAGTAATCTTCATTGATTAAAAAAATGATATAAACATAATTGTCATAACTCTAGGTAAATTTGTGACATGAACAATTGTAGCTTGAAGAAAGAAAACAAAATACAATTTTAAATTTTACCAAGCTACGTATTCTTATTAATTGCAAGTAACAATTATCAAGAGTTCCCTGTCATCAGTTCTAAGATCTGTTTAATGAAAGAACTACTTCTGTTTACTTGTTGAAAGTTTTGTGCATTTAACATGCTCATTTTTTTTAATTTTTTTTTTAAAGATTAGAGTAATTAGTATATAAAATCATGGTTTTCTTTAGCTATATCTATGAAAAGAATATGTCTTAGAGTTTAATTATTTTTACAAAATTTAATTAATAAATATTTATCTCACCTTTATTGAGCACCCCCTGTATAAAATATGATAAATAAATATTTCTTTCTCCCTTAATGAGCCCCCTTGTATAAGTGTAGTTTAGCTAATGATGTTTCTACAGTAATGTTAGCATTCTTTCTACTCATGCATGTGTTATCTTGCTTTACCCATGTACACTTGCTGTTGTGCCAATATCGTTGGAAGAGCTTAACTTGTAACTCCCTTAATATTTCTCATACATTGAATAAAACACACGGAGATTGTGTTCGCGTGTTGGCAAGTGACTGCTGCATGTTAAATCTTCAACTATTTCGAACATTTTGATATTCGCCTGCTGTTCTCGTGTGTCATATATTAATGTCTATTTTTAACAGCTGAAAGATGTATCTATTGGTAAACAAGTAGTGACTACAGATGATGGAGCTTGTACAATTGAATTGTGGGAAGACGTCGCATCACCGGATTTAAGTGCATCATCACCATCGCTGAAGCTACACGTACAAGATCTACATACAAAACAAACTTGGGTGAGAGACATTCAAGAGGCAAAAAAGAAACTTGGTAAGAGTTTTAAAATATTTTAACTTTAAATTTAAAAAGTTAGTCCTCTGACCACCGAAACTTCGTAGATTTGAAGAATAAACATCCATTAGTCTCATTATGTGTTGCTTAACTATTTTCACATTTTAACTTGAAATTTAAGAAGTTATCCTGATGATGGTGTCCTGGCTTATTATGTCTGACCACCGAAACTTCATAGATTTGAAGGATTAACACCCATTACTTAGTCTCATGAAGTTTAATTTGTTACGGTTACTGTTTTCTAAATTTTATCTTGGAATTAAAATAATTTGGTGGATTTTATGCAAGTTTTCCTGTAATCTTTATAGAGACTCCAGACCTGTCAAAGTTAGTGCATAAATTAGCAAGGATGTCTTGAATGTCAAATTTATAACTTTTACGAATTGATGATAAATTAGCGTAAGATTCACACATTTAGTGGGGGGTCTAGAATAATTTAAATTTCTGTTTAAGTTTGTCAAAATATTTTAATTTTAATTGTTAATCTCTCGTACTTATATGAAAACAAATTTGCCTTTCTCATCCCTGTATTTGTTATGGGCAATCGCTAAATTATGTTATTACTACAGGCAGAAGTGTCAGTTAAAATAGGAGGTCTATTTCTGGCTCAGGGTAAAAATATACCCCACTGCTTTAAAAGTTAAATGGTCTGTCCTTTTAGATTTACAAAAATGAGATTTAGATATTTCATTTAATTCTCATATCACTTATAATTCGGCTATTCCATAAAAAGTGGATGTCGGTAGGAAGGCACTTTTTCTGTAGACCCTCCAACCCAAAAATTACAGTTAGCTTTCAGTTTCATTTCATATTCTGTAAACATTTATAAAACACCCACCACACATATCCAGATATATATAGTGCCTACCCTCGTATATTTTTATTGGAGTAAATAAACCTTAGTAATACATTAACAAGCCTAATGCTATCACACATTGCATCACAGCACATAGCATTCCTCCTAAATCTATTTATAGATATATGTATATAAGTAATTATTGTAATTACTGCAACAAATACAGACCCATTAATGTCTCAGTAGTTTGTCTTAGATATTGAAAGATAGTGAAAGATCTTTTTTTTCTTAACTTTTTTGTTTTGGTTTGTTTTGTTTTTTTGTTTTTGTTTTTGGTAAGCAAATTTCAAGATTTGATAAAGAATTAAATACAAATTACTATTCAGTGATTCAGCTAGGCATGGGTCTCAGGACATTTGTCTGCCTTTTTCTCAAATTGTCCTGAAGAACTTTATATAAATTAGTTTAATTATTAAAGAATGCCCTGAAGAAATTTTGATAAAATTGGCAATTGTCCTGAAGATTTCAAAGTCTAGCTAAAACACTGCTATGTTTTCTTCATTCTTGCAAAATATGTTTAGATAATTTCAAAAACTTGTTAATACATTTGTATTCCTAATAAGAAAAATATTGCGTTTTAACCAAAAAAAACAAAGATAAAAATGTCCTTTTTTTATTTTTAAAATATTTTGTCAAAATATTCTCTGTTAATGTTCGATGTAGTTGATATTTTCTATAAAAGAAATTGATATCTGATGAATCTTAAGGTATTAAGGAACCAACTATATCTGGGGAGGGGCTGGGATTTGATATCTCAAAAAAAAAAATGTCACAAGAAATAGTAATTTAATTTTTATTTGTGACAAATTTTATAAAACAATGTTAGATACGTTTTCTAAGTGTCAAAATTATTTTCACATATTTTGTAATGCAAATTTTGTTTGCTCAAAACCAGAGTTGACAATTTTGTTTTGCCAAAATCAGAGATAAATTTTCTCTTTCTCAAAAATTTCAAATAACCCCATCCCTAGATAAGAAAATTGTTGTCCCCTAAGTAAGGATAAACAATTTTATGTATCTTTTAATTGTACATATAAGCCAATTGTTTTATAGACAAGTATCTTTTATTTCTTAGGGTCTTGTAGGTGTCTAATATTTAAAAAAAAAATCATGGCACGATATAGCTGAAATACTGCTAAAGTTCGTGTTAAATACCAACCAATCAATCAATCAATCAATCATGTTGAAAATGGAATCCAGTATAATACCAGTAATGATTGTAAAATTTGTTTCTTGATTTTTTTGTGAGTGATTGTTGTTTGACACCATTTCAGTAATTTTGGCAGAACAAGTTAATTTTCAATGAGATGATGATGAGGTCAGCTTTGTACTAGACCAACACACGCTGAGTTGGATTTTTATAGTGCTAGCTCACTGACACAACAGTCCGCAGATAGACATGTCACACCACTTGGACACATTATCCTGATTCCAAGCTAATCAGTCTTTGCTCTTTCTCCTTAATGCTGCATGCTTAGTGGAGAAGTAACAAATACCAATTTTATAGTCTTTGGTTTGACTCGATCATGGCTCGAACCCACATTTTACCGCACTCGAGGCGAGCACGCTAACCATTACACCACTGATGCGGTCTCTTGAATTTTTTTAATTTTGATGTAATACACAATGTACAGTCAAACCTGCTTTAGTGACCACCTCTATTAAGCAATAACTTGTGTTATGTGACCTTAATTTTTATTTCCCTTCACAGTGCATTTCATATCAATTAAACCTGTATTTAGTGACCACCTGTTTTATTTGGCCCTATTTCACTGTTCCCTTGGAATGTCACATAAGACAGGCTGGACTGTATATAATATTTTAAATATTTTTAATATAATAGATTTGTATTTTTTAAGAAATTGTTATATTACACAAGTAATGCTATAGGTAGCTTAAATATATAGCTATACAAAATGTATATACACCCACATAAATATTTTGACTGAACTGATGGTGTTTCATCTCTCAAGAATTTTAACTGGAAAATATTAAGATTAAATAGACAAGATTGTAGCTGTTTACTGATTGATAGACTTCATTACCATGGTAACTAAATCGTTATCTGATATAATCATTGATAAGTTCCAATACACATCCAAGATGTTGTCTGTAATTATACATTGATGTTATCAATTTGTAACTAAATATAAAACATAAGGATTTTTTTTTAGGGGGGAGGGTGATCTGTGTATTGGGAAATAAAAGAAATAAAAGATTGAACATTCATTTAATTATATCTTCCCCCTTTTGATGGAAACACGTTGCTTTTGATGGAAACACGTTGTTTTCGTCCTGTCCATCCATCCACCCATCCGTCCGTCACAAAAGTGTGTATGTGCAACCCCTCTTACATTTTAAAAAGGAATGTCGTAAAACTTTCCATGGTTTCTTATTGCCATATAGAGAATTGCATATTATTACCAGAGGGCTTTCTACCAGTACTTCACTATTTACAGGTGGTACTTTTTATCAAAATTTGAAGGAAAAAAATCATGAATATCTTATACAATACTGTTTATAATCAGGAGGTACCAAAGACAATTTTAGGTGGGTAAAAGTACCTGGTACACTGGTACAACCTCTTACTGAAAGACCTAAATTACAGGAATTTGATTGAGTAATATTGGAAGGAGTTGTTGTCCCTTTTTATTTAGAATAGTTCAACAAAATAGGGGGGGGGGGAGGGGAGTTTATGAAAAGAAAGTTTAAACAGTGACTGTAAACTCTGAAGATCAAAGCATCTTAACTTCTGTGGGTAAATTTATATATGACCATATGCCTTAAGCATTGCATTATAGATTACGTTACAAAGTGTAACTTTCTAATATCATATTTATTTTATACATGTGTTTGTTTTTTATGGTTCTTCTATCAATCGGGCAACCCTTTTTTTCTATTTTTGTTTTGTAATTTGTTTTGCATGCCTATTGGGGGAGCATCACAATTATGGTCAAATTTTGGTGACAGAAAATAAACAAAAGCACCCCCACCCCCTAAAAGTGAAATATTTTCTCCCCAAAAGCAATCTTTTGTATTGTGTCAGCTAAATGCATTGATGACCAATCTTTGTATTGTGCCAAGGAAACAGATTGATAAGTGCATGTTTTATATTCTGTCTGTCCTCTACAAAGTCAAAGAATTCCTGTATAATGATATTTACACCTGTATGTCTGTAAGAGCTTTGTTACAATTAGTAGGTGATTAGTAATGATCAGTTATCTGATTAGATACAGAGGCTTAAAAAGGGTGCCATGAAATGCTGCCCTCCTTTTTTTAGGGCAGAGATGCCAACTCCCAAATGTATGAATGGCTGGCCATTAATTGTAGCGACCTAGGGGAGAGGTGCTGCCATTCCAAGTTATTTCTGAATTCTGAGGGACTTATGTCTCTTTATTGTATTTTATTTTGCACGCCGTTTGACATCATCATAAGTGGATTTCTTTACCACCGTTTATGAGACATAGTGAATCTGAACTTCATTTATTTATTTTTTTAATTCCCTTCTTCCATGCAACTGTTCTGATATACTGCTGAAAATTACTTGTGACATGGCTGTCTATTGGCATGACTATGTAAGGGCACAATGTACTTTACATGAGTGAGTGAGTGATTGTTGTTTAACACCAACTTGGAATTTTTCAGCTATGTCATTGCGAGAACAAGTTAATTTTGCATATAGGTGTAAAAACACTAATTAATTTCTTTAAGATTTACTAATAAATTTGAGGTTTTTTTTCCTCTAAAGTTTAACCTTTCCAAGGCCATATATATTTTCTGAAACTACATGATTCCTCTAGGTTCTGTCAAGGGATGTTTAAAGTCTTGCAGTAAAATGCCATGCTCTGTACATCCCTTACTCTAAAAATAGCAATGTCATTCCCCGGAATTTCAGTATTTATAGGTTATGAATCAACACCTCCATAAAGTATTAAAATACAACTAAATCCACCCAAATTTGGGCTCAAAATAATCCTGATATATTAACCAATTTCAGTTACGCCATTGAATTTAATATTTTTCAAAATACAATAAAGCAAAAAGACCTTTTTTCTTTAAAGGGACCGTCATGGCCGTGATTGTATGGTAGTTGGATTTATAGCTACCTATGCAATCAGTGCAATCAGTGGTTTTCCCCGTGCACTCCGGTTTCCTCCATCAATAAAACTGACTGCCGCGATATAACTGAAATATTGTTGAAAGTGGCGTTAAACACCGTAACCCTAACCTTTTTCTTTAAAAGCACTACTTTGTGTGTATGTTCTAAGCGCTGATTGGTGAATGAGTGTTTTTATACCTACACCTTCTCCTTCGCTTGCTGGTAGGGGAAACAAAATAGAGCAGTCTTTGCCCTTAATTTGTTTTCACCTACTTGCCCAAACGAGAAATTTTCTATTTATTCAAACAAATTCATTCATAATTTTCACTCACAAGTCTGAATCCAGTTTTACTTGTCCTGGGCTTTAGGCAAGAGGGCTAGTGTGAAGACTGTAGAGTCAAAGTGTATACATTGTCAATGACAGTGATATAGTGCCACATATCTAACAGTAGAATAATAGAGTAGGTTGTGAAAGACTTCATGGCAGAGGAAGTAAAGTAGAGTCAGAGTATATATACATTGTCAATGACAGTGATATAGTGCCACATATCTAACAGTAGAATAATGGAGTAGGTTGTGAAAGACTTCATGGCAGGAGAAGTAAAGTAGAGTCAGAGTATATATACATTGTCAATGACAGTGATATAGTGCCACATATCTAACAGTAGAATAATGGAGTAGGTTGTGAAAGACTACATGGCAGGGGAAGTAAAGTAGAGTCAGAGTATATATACATTGTCAATGACAGTGATATAGTGTCACATATCTAACAGTAGAATAATAGAGTAGGTTGTGAAAGACTTCATGGCAGGAGAAGTAAAGTAGAGTCAGAGTATATATACATTGTCAATGACAGTGATATAGTGTCACATATCTAACAGTAGAATAATAGAGTAGGTTGTGAAAGACTTCATGACAGGGGAAGTAAAGTAGAGTCCGAGTATATATACATTGTCAATGACAGTGATATAGTGCCACACATATCTAACAGTAGAATAATAGAGTAGGTTGTGAAAGACTTCATGACAGGGGAAGTAAAGTAGAGTCAGAGTATATATACATTGTCAATGACAGTGATATAGTGCCACATATCTAACAGTAGAATAATAGAGTAGGTTGTGAAAGACTTCATGACAGGAGAAGTAAAGTAGAGTCAGAGTATATATACATTGTCAATGACAGTGATATAGTGCCACATATCTAACAGAAGAATAATAGAGTAGGTTGTGAAAGACTTCATGGCAGAGGAAGTAAAGTAGAGTCAGAGTATATATACATTGTCAATGACAGTGATATAGTGCCACATATCTAACAGTAGAATAATAGAGTAGGTTGTGAAAGACTTCATGGCAGGGGAAGTAAAGTAGAGTCAGAGTATATATACATTGTCAATGACAGTGATATAGTGTCACATATCTAACAGTAGAATAATAGAGTAGGTTGTGAAAGACTTCATGACAGGAGAAGTAAAGTAGAGTCAGAGTATATATACATTGTCAATGACAGTGATATAGTGCCACACATATCTAACAGTAGAATAATAGAGTAGGTTGTGAAAGACTTCATGACAGAGGAAGTAAAGTAGAGTCAGAGTATATATACATTGTCAATGACAGTGATATAGTGCCACACATATCTAACAGTAGAATAATAGAGTAGGTTGTGAAAGACTTCATGACAGAGGAAGTAAAGTAGAGTCAGAGTATATATACATTGTCAATGACAGTGATATAGTGTCACATATCTAACAGTAGAATAATAGAGTAGGTTGTGAAAGACTTCATGGCAGGAGAAGTAAAGTAGAGTCAGAGTATATATACATTGTCAATGACAGTGATATAGTGCCACACATATCTAACAGTAGAATAATAGAGTAGGTTGTGAAAGACTTCATGGCAGGGGAAGTAAAGTAGAGTCAGAGTATATATACATTGTCAATGACAGTGATATAGTGCCACACATATCTAACAGTAGAATAATAGAGTAGGTTGTGAAAGACTTCATGACAGAGGAAGTAAAGTAGAGTCAGAGTATATATACATTGTCAATGACAGTGATATAGTGCCACACATATCTAACAGTAGAATAATAGAGTAGGTTGTGAAAGACTTCATGACAGAGGAAGTAAAGTAGAGTCAGAGTATATATACATTGTCAATGACAGTGATATAGTGTCACATATCTAACAGTAGAATAATAGAGTAGGTTGTGAAAGACTTCATGGCAGGAGAAGTAAAGTAGAGTCAGAGTATATATACATTGTCAATGACAGTGATATAGTGCCACACATATCTAACAGTAGAATAATAGAGTAGGTTGTGAAAGACTTCATGGCAGGAGAAGTAAAGTAGAGTCAGAGTATATATACATTGTCAATGACAGTGATATAGTGTCACATATCTAACAGTAGAATAATAGAGTAGGTTGTGAAAGACTTCATGACAGGAGAAGTAAAGTAGAGTCAGAGTATATATACATTGTCAATGACAGTGATATAGTGTCACATATCTAACAGTAGAATAATAGAGTAGATTGTGAAAGACTTCATGGCAGGGGAAGTAAAGTAGAGTCAGAGTATATATACATTGTCAATGACAGTGATATAGTGTCACATATCTAACAGTAGAATAATAGAGTAGGTTGTGAAAGACTTCATGACAGAGGAAGTAACGTAGAGTCAGAGTATATATACATTGTCAATGACAGTGATATAGTGCCACACATATCTAACAGTAGAATAATAGAGTAGGTTGTGAAAGACTTCATGGCAGGAGAAGTAAAGTAGAGTCAGAGTATATATACATTGTCAATGACAGTGATATAGTGCCACACATATCTAACAGTAGAATAATAGAGTGGGTTGTGAAAGACTTCATGACAGAGGAAGTAAAGTAGAGTCAGAGTATATATACATTGTCAATGACAGTGATATAGTGCCACATATCTAACAGTAGAATAATAGAGTAGATTGTGAAAGACTTCATGGCAGGAGAAGTAAAGTAGAGTCAGAGTATATATACATTGTCAATGACAGTGATATAGTGTCACATATCTAACAGTAGAATAATAGAGTAGGTTGTGAAAGACTTCATGGCAGGGGAAGTAAAGTAGAGTCAGAGTATATATACATTGTCAATGACAGTGATATAGTGCCACATATCTAACAGTAGAATAATAGAGTAGGTTGTGAAAGACTTCATGGCAGGAGAAGTAAAGTAGAGTCAGAGTATATATACATTGTCAATGACAGTGATATAGTGCCACATATCTAACAGTAGAATAATAGAGTAGGTTGTGAAAGACTTCATGGCAGAGGAAGTAAAGTAGAGTCAGAGTATATATACATTGTCAATGACAGTGATATAGTGCCACATATCTAACAGTAGAATAATAGAGTAGGTTGTGAAAGACTTCATGACAGGGGAAGTAAAGTAGAGTCAGAGTATATATACATTGTCAATGACAGTGATATAGTGTCACATATCTAACAGTAGAATAATAGAGTAGATTGTGAAAGACTTCATGGCAGGAGAAGTAAAGTAGAGTCAGAGTATATATACATTGTCAATGACAGTGATATAGTGCCACATATCTAACAGTAGAATAATAGAGTAGGTTGTGAAAGACTTCATGACAGAGGAAGTAAAGTAGAGTCAGAGTATATATACATTGTCAATGACAGTGATATAGTGCCACATATCTAACAGTAGAATAATAGAGTGGGTTGTGAAAGACTTCATGACAGAGGAAGTAAAGTAGAGTCAGAGTATATATACATTGTCAATGACAGTGATATAGTGCCACATATCTAACAGTAGAATAATAGAATAGGTTGTGAAAGACTTCATGACAGAGGAAGTAAAGTAGAGTCAGAGTATATATACATTGTCAATGACAGTGATATAGTGCCACATATCTAACAGTAGAATAATAGAGTGGGTTGTGAAAGACTTCATGACAGAGGAAGTAAAGTAGAGTCAGAGTATATATACATTGTCAATGACAGTGATATAGTGCCACATATCTAACAGTAGAATAATAGAATAGGTTGTGAAAGACTTCATGGCAGGGGAAGTAAAGTAGAGTCAGAGTATATATACATTGTCAATGACAGTGATATAGTGCCACACATATCTAACAGTAGAATAATAGAGTAGGTTGTGAAAGACTTCATGGCAGGAGAAGTAAAGTAGAGTCAGAGTATATATACATTGTCAATGACAGTGATATAGTGTCACATATCTAACAGTAGAATAATAGAGTAGGTTGTGAAAGACTTCATGACAGAGGAAGTAAAGTAGAGTCAGAGTATATATACATTGTCAATGACAGTGATATAGTGCCACATATCTAACAGTAGAATAATAGAGTAGGTTGTGAAAGACTTCATGACAGAGGAAGTAAAGTAGAGTCAGAGTATATATACATTGTCAATGACAGTGATATAGTGCCACACATATCTAACAGTAGAATAATAGAGTAGGTTGTGAAAGACTTCATGGCAGGAGAAGTAAAGTAGAGTCAGAGTATATATACATTGTCAATGACAGTGATATAGTGTCACATATCTAACAGTAGAATAATAGAGTAGGTTGTGAAAGACTTCATGACAGAGGAAGTAAAGTAGAGTCAGAGTATATATACATTGTCAATGACAGTGATATAGTGCCACACATATCTAACAGTAGAATAATAGAGTAGGTTGTGAAAGACTTCATGGCAGGGGAAGTAAAGTAGAGTCAGAGTATATATACATTGTCAATGACAGTGATATAGTGTCACATATCTAACAGTAGAATAATAGAGTAGGTTGTGAAAGACTTCATGACAGGAGAAGTAAAGTAGAGTCAGAGTATATATACATTGTCAATGACAGTGATATAGTGCCACACATATCTAACAGTAGAATAATAGAGTAGGTTGTGAAAGACTTCATGGCAGGGGAAGTAAAGTAGAGTCAGAGTATATATACATTGTCAATGACAGTGATATAGTGCCACATATCTAACAGTAGAATAATAGAGTAGGTTGTGAAAGACTTCATGACAGGAGAAGTAAAGTAGAGTCAGAGTATATATACATTGTCAATGACAGTGATATAGTGCCACACATATCTAACAGTAGAATAATAGAGTAGGTTGTGAAAGACTTCATGACAGGAGAAGTAAAGTAGAGTCAGAGTATATATACATTGTCAATGACAGTGATATAGTGCCACACATATCTAACAGTAGAATAATAGAGTAGGTTGTGAAAGACTTCATGACAGAGGAAGTAAAGTAGAGTCAGAGTATATATACATTGTCAATAACAGTGATATAGTGCCACACATATCTAACAGTAGAATAATAGAGTAGGTTGTGAAAGACTTCATGGCAGGAGAAGTAAAGTAGAGTCAGAGTATATATACATTGTCAATGACAGTGATATAGTGCCACACATATCTAACAGTAGAATAATAGAGTAGGTTGTGAAAGACTTCATGACAGAGGAAGTAAAGTAGAGTCAGAGTATATATACATTGTCAATAACAGTGATATAGTGCCACACATATCTAACAGTAGAATAATAGAGTAGGTTGTGAAAGACTTCATGGCAGGGGAAGTAAAGTAGAGTCAGAGTATATATACATTGTCAATGACAGTGATATAGTGCCACATATCTAACAGTAGAATAATAGAGTAGGTTGTGAAAGACTTCATGGCAGGAGAAGTAAAGTAGAGTCAGAGTATATATACATTGTCAATGACAGTGATATAGTGCCACATATCTAACAGTAGAATAATAGAGTAGGTTGTGAAAGACTTCATGGCAGGAGAAGTAAAGTAGAGTCAGAGTATATATACATTGTCAATGACAGTGATATAGTGCCACATATCTAACAGTAGAATAATAGAGTAGGTTGTGAAAGACTACATGTACTGTTATAGATTTTCAAAATGGTGCCAAAATTTTGTTCTGTTGATTATTATAAAAGTACAAGTTTTATTGTACTTCTACTTTTATATCATTTTTATTAGCTACCCTGACAGTGTCCATCATTTGTCATCTGTGGTCTGTAGTGAAGCTTTCATACTTTTGACATCTTCTATAAAACACTGGTCCAATTTTGCCCAAGCTTCGCTCGAAGGGTCCTTGGATCTGTAACTTTCCTTCTTTTGACCTCTACTCTGAAAACCATTGGTCCAATTGTACCCGAATTGTCCTTGGTTGGGCCCCTTTACAAACAGTGTCCAACAGGTCCGTCAACCTTTATATATGGCCTCCGTTACTAAAAATATGGTATAGTATTGACGTTTAAAAATAACATTGACGCCATTAAGTACATAAATATTTAAAAAGCAATTATGATATATCCTTGACCTTGCTTTTCTACCTGTTTCCAAAGTTCGTACAAATAAATATATTTTTGCCGATAATATACAGTACATGGACATAAGTATTCTTCACCTTCGATTATTTACTATATATTTCATATAAAACCACATTTTTCAAAAAAATATTTTAAAGCTATCTCTGGGCAGATTTTTATGAAATTTATTTCAAGACACACAGAATTCTTTGAATTTTATTTGTTTATCTGATAGTAATTTGTGTCTGCATGGTTTTTGTTTTCTGGTGATTTAAACACAAATGTTGATTTTTCGGATTTTATTTTTGTTAAAATATATAGCAAATTTGACGTCAGAAAACAAAAATTGTCTTTAAATCATAAGGTAATAAAGGCAATCTAACAGAAAATCATGCTAAAATAAACAAATAATCTTTAAATATTTCTGCTTCTTCTGGTGCAAGAATGATCAAAATCCGTTTAGAAATGACTTCACGATAATTTTTTTGAAAAATGTGGTTTTATATGAAATATATAGCGTAAAATCGAGGATGACGAATACTTATGTCCACTGACTGTACATGTACAGTCAAACCTGCCCATGTGATCACCTCTATTAAACAGTCACCTGTATTAAACAGTCACCTCTATTAAACAGTCACCTGTATTAAAAGGTCACCTTTTTCTTGACCTGTCATAGACAATTTCATACAGATTGGACGTCTTTTAAGAGGTCACCTGTCTGATAAGGCCACTTTTTCTTTGTCTCAAATACAGCTTATAAAGACTGTATTGTATATGAAACTTAATCACAGACGTTAGCTAAAGTCTATTAGACTGTATTCAGTTTATTTGTGATGTGGTTTAGTGTACACATCAACAAACTCCTACTAAACCTGCCCATGTGATCACCTCTATTAAACACTTGTATTAAAAGGTCACATTTTTTTTTTTGACAAACTCCTACTAAATCGTATTTAATCTTATATTGATATGTGATCAAGTTTTTAGGTGACTTATTCGAAGGTTTTGGTCTTCCTTGGTTGGCGTGGAGTCAGCATAAATTCGTCGTGGTGAAGCAACATGCCTGACCTGTGAACTGTTGTCTTTGTCAGCTAACACTATAAACAATCGCACATGTTGGTGTACTACAAAACAGACAGCAAAACATAACCTTCTGAAAAATTCCTCATTTGGCGTTAATAATCACTCACTCACATAATTATGTTACACATTAGGACAAACGTGTCTGAGGCATACTATTTTGTTCTTATTTGTGACAAGGAATTCCTTGGTTCGATCCTTTTTGAAAAAAAAATTATTCCACAAAATATAATACATTAAGCCTTTGAAAGACCAGGAGGGTATCATAGAACAGTGTACTAATCTCATTAGTATCCAAGTGTCTTTATATATATAAGATATGGATGAAGAAAAGGTAAAATATAAAGCCACTGGATACCAATGTATCTTTTTTTTTTTTTCTTTTTTTTTTTTTTTTTTTATAAACCAAGGTCTTGTGACAAGATAAACGATAAAGTGCCTCAAATCATACAATGACTCCAGTGGCCAGCCTCTGACCAACTGATAAGAGATTATCTTATCTCTATAAGAGACCCTTAAATACCACTGAGAATAGTGTTACTTACTTGGGATATTTTAGGCTGAAATAAAACTATATTCTATTTTGATGCAGGTTATAAAACCTAAATATCTAAATTTATGTGCACAAGACGTTTCTTGAAAAAACGTCTTCAGGCACGCTTAAAGTAAAAAAAAAAGGTTGGCAAACCAAATAATATTATTCTTTTGAGGCAAGAAAACCAAAGGAACTAAACAGGATACTAGCCAAATTTGTTTAAGGCTAAGGTAAAAAGGGACTAAACAGGATACTAGCCAAATTTGTTTAAGGCTAAGGTAAAAAGGGACTAAATAGGATACTAGCCAAATTTGTTTACGGTCATTTTTTTCCCTTGGAGGAGATCCTACTGAATCATTTATTGCTTTAAATGCTCATTTCACATTTGTTTACTTTATGGATAACTGCACGAAGAAATGTTTGGGATTGTATGATAGTTGGATTTACAACTACTTATGCAATCAGTGCCTATCACCACTAACATTGTGAGTTTAAATCCAGCTCATGGCGATGTGTATTAATAACACTTTTATTTGTAATCCACTGAGCTTAAGGACAGACTATTTAGCTTAGGAAAAATATCATGAAAAAAGCTAAATTATTGTGCACATGACCTATGTGGATAACAATCTAAAGACTAAGTTGGAATGGCCTTATTAGCAAGGTGATCTTGATGCTACTCACCTAATTACAATACACAACAAAATGCTAATTACTAGTATAAACAAAGACAACAATCGCTCATTTATTTCAAGGTTCCGTACTGTTGTCATTGAACTAGCTATTTTTATACGTTGTTTTTTTGTTCACAACACCGAGATGAGAATTTTATCAACAATATCTTTGACTATTGTAACCGTATTGTCAAGTATATGTCTAAATATTTTGGCATATTGGGTGGATTGTTTTTACTTTGATGATGTATACGTTTCCATGGCAACTAAGTATTTTCCAAATTGTTAACTATTTTGTGATAGCACAGACAAGGTCAGATTATTTACCATGTAATAAAGTAAAAGTAGAAGCTGTTTAGTGATGATTCATTCATGATCATGTCTGCTGCTGTTGGGGTTCCATTCGGGCGGGGGAATTATTTGAAATATTTTAATTGGAGGTGTAAGTGAACAGAATTTTTATGTGTTGATGAATTTGGATGTTATTATATAATTGCTATGAACAATGAACAATGTGAGTCTGATTTTTCTTTATATTTTTTTTCTACAAATAAAGAAAAATAGAAAGAAAATCTGTTAAAATATAGAGAGAGAAAGAAAAAAAAGGAATTTTTGTAAACACAACATTATTTATAAGATCTGTATTCTGTCTATGTACTTATAATGTATATCATTTGTTAAAGACAATTCATTGGTTCACAAGTAAATACAATTAAAATATATTTTTTAATTGTCAGATATTACTATAGGCTCGGCCACAAGGTAAATAACTTATTACAACAGTCATTGATACTGAGGACAGGGGACCTTTGATCTTATTTAATATTATGTATTTATCCCATTTTTTTTCTATTTTACATGTCACAAATTATTGTTGATTTAAACGGAAATAAAATTTGAATTGATTTATTAAAGATACTTTCTAAGACATTTATACAAAGTTTTTACAGTGAACACGAGAGAATATGCCAAAAAACCAAACAATTTTGATTAAGATCCAATGTACATGTAATACACACAGATACGATGGGTGTGATAAATATTCAAGAAAAGTAAACAAACTAATGGTAAATAGAATAATGAGGGGATATTGAAGGGCATAATCTGACCTTTCGACCTTTGACCTCATGGCTATTAGAATATTAAGGTAGAATGTTTGCAAAAAAACTCTTATTGAAGTGATATATAACCAGATCCAACATTTAATTCTCCCTCTTCTTCGGATAAGTTAAACAAAAGTTTTGCCCACTGGATTATAATGTCTCCCTTTATGGTAGACATATTGTTTTCATACCGACTGTTCCTCCATTCGTCTGTCATATGCAACTCCTCCTACATCTTAAATGGGAATTCCTGAAAACTTTTATTTTCATATTTGCTGATTATCATATGGAGATCTGAATATTTTGTAACTACAGCTTTTTTTGGACCATTTGAAAAATAAAATTGTTTTGCCTTCTTGAAAAAAGTTTGTTACTCCTTTTTCGTTTGAATGGAAATTACAAGGTATTATTTTTCCCAAATGATGAAAGAATGTGGAGAGGGGGGTGGGCATATGTTTTTGTGTAAAAAATACCTTTTATTACAATGTCAATGATAGAGTGGATAAAATGAAAAATAAAAAATACCACAATGTCTGAACAGTTCCGAAATATAATCGAAAATCTGAAGAAATTTTATACCGTTAGCACATCCATACATGATTGTTCACGTTCCTGTCTTGGTACAGGCACATCAATAAAAAGTGGCAGGGTTAAACTAGTTTTATGGACTCAAACCTCCCCTCATAGTGAAATGATTTGGTCATGAAAGTGTTTTCCATGTGTAATTATATTTCAGAGTTGAAGAATACAGAAACAGACACCATGCCAGAATTTAGACAGCAACTGAAAGGGAAGAAATTAACGTCCACGCCGAAGAAAAGGGTCGTGAAAAATGTGGATACGGTGGACACTGAATCTGATAGGAGCTCTGATGGTTAGTTTAAATTAATCAGGAAAGATATGGATGTAAATTAACTTGAGAGACTATCCAACATTACACTTGGACACAAATAAATATAAAGGAACATGAGAGACTATCCAACATTACACTTAGACACAAATTAAAGTAAAGAAACAGCTGCTAGTAAGAAAGGATATGAATGTAAATGAACATGAAAGGTTATCCAATTTTAAGCTCAGAAACAACTTAAAGTAAAGGAACAGGGCTTTTATTGCTGTTTTACATTTCACAGTCACAGTAGGGTCTTCAGTAATGAGCACAACTCAGATATTCAAATATTAAAATATCCATGTAAATTAGTTAAGGATATATTTGTTGTGGATGGTCCTTGTTTATTTTCCCCCAGATTACTGATCAATTTTAATAGACAATAATGTACTGTGATTTTCAAAAATATAAACATCATATTAAGATAAAATAATTTACTAAACATGTCATTGTACATTTTTAACCTTCACTTTTCAAAATATTTTTTTCATAACAATGTTCACATTCTTTTAATGAGAAAAATGGTACGTATCTGACAAAAGAAGAAAATGAGGAAAAACAAATTATCTCCCCTTTCTGAGGATTATTACAGTATATTTGGGGGAAATATACAAGGATAATTTTAGTGGTATTTTTTTATATCTTATTATGATGTTTATATTTCTGAAAATTACTGTACATTTTGCCTAAATTTATCAATAATCTGGGAAGAAAAAAATCTGTTTGTTTTTGTTTTGATAACTAACAGGATGGTTACCGGTATCGTAAATCTATTTCTTCCCACACAGGAATTCAGACCATTTAATTTATATTTTATTGATTTTTATTTTAGATTTCAATATACTAGGAACAAGGAAGGATCTTCAAGGAGACAGATATGTTGCCGCAGAATTTGAAGATGGAACAACAAGACCTATATTTAAACGGAAATTACAGAAAACAATTGTTGGAGGTCTTTAATTTATATTTATTTTTGTCATGATGACACTTTCATATTATTTTTGCAAACATTTTACAGTTAAAATTTCCTAAAATAGCCACCAATACAACAAAATTTAATGTCTAATATAAGGTTTTTTTTTATATTGAATTTATATAGAATTTGAAGTTTAACATTATGAGTGTATATAGGTTTATACTGTAAATTTAAAAAATTTGTTCATATTATTTTTTTTAATGAAAATGTGGAGCAAACTAAAGAAAGCAAAAAAAAACAACTAAATTTAATCATTGTTCCAAAAATACAAGTATAAATCCTCAGGTGCAAATATATAAACTTATTTTCTCTGTTAAAGTTTCAAAATAAAGTCCTCAGGTTAACTCAGGTGCAAATATATAAACTTATTTTCTCTGTTAAAGTTTCAAAATAAAGTCCTCAGGTTAACTCAGGTGCAAATATATAAACTTATTTTCTCTGTTAAAGTTACAAAATAGTTTTGTTTGTCCGTGTTATATCACATCACAACACTATTTAGATAGAATACATTATTATTAGATCAACTTATTTTCTCTGTTAAAATTTTTGAGTTTTTTTAAAACAGAAAATTCAACAGCAAAATTAGAATGTGAAGTGGCTGGAATACCCCAACCTAAAGTACTATGGCTGAAGAACAATCGGCCATTGGTTGAATCTGACCATTGTAAAGTGATATCAGATGGAGCTGTACACACACTGGAATTTACTGATACCAGAAAGGAGGATACAGGCCTTTATACAGCCAGGGCCATGAATGTTAATGGTTCTACGATAAGTACAGCAGAACTCTATATCGGAGAAGGTAGGTACAATCAAATTATGGTTGGTTGGTTTATGGTATATGGTATATGTCTTATTCCAATTACGGGACCAGTACTAATAATAAGGGCTGGGGTGGCTCAATGAGTTAGGTAATTGGATTACCTAACAACTCATACAAGCCTATCAATAATACGGTGTGGGTTCGTGCCCGTCTTTGTAAATTACAAAAAAGGGTGCACTCGACTCGCAGCCACAAGTGATAAAGTTTACCAATTGCTTGCCCATGGTCGGTGTTTCTCTCCGGGTAATCCGGCTTCTTCCACCACTAAAACTGGTCGCCATGATATAGCTGAAATATTGCTGAAAGTGGCATTAAACACCAAAAATCAAATCAAATCATCATTACTAATAATAACATAATTTAAACTAAAAAATAGAATCTACGAATTTTAGGAAACAAGGAATATGTCTTGTATGAGCAATCCACAAAAATTGGGCCCCACGATTTAAATTTCTTTCACAGTATACAGAGAAACCTGTCTAAACCGAACCTTGAATTAATCGGGGATCCTGTACACACTGAACCTTAAAAAAAGTGCAAATGGAAGAAATCGTTCTTAATTTTACCTGTATTAACCGAACACCTGTATATTTCGAAGACAGAAGGTGGTCCAGATTAGCTCTGGCTTAGATGGGTTTCTCTGTGTTATATGTAAGTTTTCAAAGTTTGACAGTGAAATGTAGCATAATATTAAAATATCAGAATTGAAAAATAAAAGTGTGTAAAATGTTTTTTTTTATACAGTTGTGACGTCGAACAAATTGTTACGTTTAATGGAATATTCACCCAGTGGAGACTGCTTCATGTGACCCTGTCTCCTGTAGGCTGTTAGCATTGGTAAAAGCTTCATTTATAGAAGAATGTGTCTTATTTTGACTGTTACGAAATATCCATATCTCAAATGACAATGGATCTTGTACATTTTACGTAAATCTATCTTTCCTCTATCACAGACAATATTTGGCTATATTAGTAAAACGGCGGGTGTCTTATAAGGAACAGAAACTGTTTACCCGTGATGAGCACCTGGGTTCACTCACGTTTTTTTTGGTGGGGTCCGTGTTTGTTGATCTTTTTAGTTTTCTGTGTTGAGTTATGTTTGTCTTCGTCCTGTGTCTTGTGTAACCTATATTGACAATGTCTCTGGAATGTCCATCTTTGATTGGCCCTTTGGTCTTCTCTAGTAACGTTTATTTAATCAGCGCTGTATTAGAATATAATAGTATATATTTTTTTCTTTTTCAGTTCAACCAACATTGTTAAACAAATACAAAGAAGGATTATCTGACTCTAAGTACCAGACTCCAGCTTACTTCTTCCAAATGAACAGCTGTCAAGTAGAGGAAGGAAGACTGGCTCGTTTTGATTGTCGTGTAGTAGCTTACCCCAAACCAGATATTGTATGGTAAGTAACAGCTGTCAAGTAGAGGAAGGAAGACTGACTCGTTTTGATTGTCATGTAGTAGCTTACCCCAAACCAGATATTATATGGTAAATATCAACTGTCAAGTAGAGGAAGGAAAACTGGCTCGTTTTGATTGTCGTGTAGTAGCTTACCGCAAACCAGATATTGTATAGTAAGTATCAGTGTCAAGTAGAGGAAGGAAGACTGGCTCGTTTTGATTGTCGTGTAGTAGCTTACCCCAAACCAGATATTGTATGGTAAGTATCAGCTGTCAAGTAGAGGAAGGAAGACTGGCTCGTTTTGATTGTCGTGTAGTAGCTTACCCCAAACCAGATATTGTATGGTAAGTATCAGCTGTCAAGTAGAGGAAGGAAGGCTGGCTCGTTTTGATTGTCGTGTAGTAGCTTACCCCAAACCAGATATTGTATGGTAAGTATCAGCTGTCAAGTAGAGGAAGGAAGACTGGCTCGTTTTGATTGTCGTGTAGTAGCTTACCCCAAACCAGATATTGTATGGTAAGTAACAGCTGTCAAGTAGAGGAAGAACGACTGGCTCGTTTTGATTGTCGTGTAGTAGCTTACCCCAAACCAGATATTGTATGGTAAGTATCAGCTGTCAAGTAGAGGAAGGAAGACTGGCTCGTTTTGATTGTCGTGTAGTAGCTTACCCCACACCAGATATTGTATGGTAAGTATCAGCTGTCAAGTAGAGGAAGGAAGACTGGCTGGTTTTGATTGTCGTGTAGTAGCTTACCCCAAACCAGATATTGTATGGTAAGTAACAGCTGTCAAGTAGAGGAAGGAAGACTGGCTGGTTTTGATTGTCATGTAGTAGCTTACCCCAAACCAGATATTGTATGGTAAGTATCTACTGTCGAATAGAGGAAGGAAGACTGGCTTGTTCTGATTGTCATGTAGTAGCTTACCCCAAACCAGATATTGTATGGTAAGTAACAGCTGTCAAGTAGAGGAAGGAAGACTGGCTCGTTTTGATATCGTGTAGTAGCTTACCCCAAACCAGATATTGTATGGTAAGTAACAGCTGTCAAGTAGAGGAAGGAAGACTGGTTTGTTTTGATTGTCGTGTAGTAGCTTACCCCAAACCAGATATTGTATGGTAAGTAACAGCTGTCAAGTAGAGGAAGAAAGACTGGCTCGTTTTGATTGTTGTGTAGTAGCTTACCCCAAACCAGATATTGTATGGTAAGTAACAGCTGTCAAGTAGAGGAAGGAAGACTGGCTCGTTTTGATTGTCGTGTAGTAGCTTACCCCAAACCAGATATTGTATGGTAAGTAACAGCTGTCAAGTAGAGGAAGGAAGGCTGGCTGGTTTTGATTGTCATGTAGTAGCTTACCCCAAACCAGATATTGTATGGTAAGTATCTACTGTCGAGTAGAGGAAGGAAGACTGGCTTGTTCTGATTGTCATGTAGTAGCTTACCCCAAACCAGATATTGTATGGTAAGTAACAGCTGTCAAGTAGAGGAAGGAAGACTGGCTCGTTTTGATATCGTGTAGTAGCTTACCCCAAACCAGATATTGTATGGTAAGTAACAGCTGTCAAGTAGAGGAAGGAAGACTGGTTTGTTTTGATTGTCGTGTAGTAGCTTACCCCAAACCAGATATTGTATGGTAAGTAACAGCTGTCAAGTAGAGGAAGAAAGACTGGCTCGTTTTGATTGTTGTGTAGTAGCTTACCCCAAACCAGATATTGTATGGTAAGTAACAGCTGTCAAGTAGAGGAAGGAAGACTGGCTCGTTTTGATTGTCGTATAGTAGCTTACCCCAAACCAGATATTGTATGGTAAGTAACAGCTGTCAAGTAGAGGAAGGAAGACTGGCTTGTTTTGATTGTCGTGTAGTAGCTTACCCCAAACCAGATATTGTATAGTAAGTAACAACTGTCAAGTAGAGGAAGAACGACTGGCTCGTTTTGATTGTCGTGTAGTAGCTTACCCCAAACCAGATATTGTATGGTAAGTAACAGCTGTCAAGTAGAGGAAGGAAAACTGGCTCGTTTTGATTGTTGTGTAGTAGCTTACTCCAAACCAGATATTGTATGGTAAGTAACAGCTGTCAAGTAGAGGAAGGAAGACTGGCTCGTTTTGATTGTCGTGTAGTAGCTTACCCCAAACCAGATATTGTATGGTAATTAACAGCTGTTAAGTAGAGGAAGGAAAACTGGCTCGTTTTGATTGTCGTGTAGTAGCTTACTCCAAACCAGATATTGTATGGTAAGTAACAGCTGTCAAGTAGAGGAAGGAAGACTGGCTCGTTTTGATTGTCGTGTAGTAGCTTACCCCAAACCAGATATTGTATGGTAAATATCAACTGGCATAAGAAAAGTTTGAAGTTACCAAAGGGGTAATCAGAAGCTGTAAATAAAAGAAGGAAAGACAATAAAATGGCCTAAAGAAAAAGGACAAGACAAATATGAAGATATCAAAGGGGTAATTAGAAACAGAAGAAGAGATAATACAATTGTCAACAGAAAAGAACAAAAAGACAAACAATGATCTACAAAACACTACACAGAAAGCTAAATATCCAGAAACACTAATCCCACTAACTAACCAGGTGCGAACTTATGTGCTCCGGGAGGGTGAGTAGTTCCTGCTCCAATAGCTGCATCTGTACAGAGGTTGCCTCTCTCAATTTAGTAGCAATTTACTATCCTCTTATTAGGCTACCCTTTCTGCAATGACAAATGTGGTCTTATAAAAGGGATGACTTCTCTTGAGGGAGACAATATCTCCTTGTCCGATTACAAACTTTCTGAATATAGATGGAATACTGCTCATTGATAATTGGTTTTTGCCAATTTTTTCCAAAAAAAAGTATGGCTATATTCACATAGTCTTGAATTTAATGCATGCATTGATTGATTGATTGATTGATTGGTGTTTTATGCCAACTTTAGCAGTATTTTTGTTGTGATATGAACAAATTGATATAAATTATAACTACAAGACCCTTCGATATAAAGCAAATTTCTATAACTCGTGCAAAATAAATTGGAACATTTTATATATAAATACATTGATTTCATGGAAATATAATTCCCTTTTCTATTTTTAGGATGAAGGATGGAAAAGTCGTAGAACCAAATGACAGATATAAATTATTAAACTTTAACAACGAGATTTACTCCCTTTTGATACAGAATGTGGTCAAAGGCGATATGGGACGTTACACTTGCTGGGCACACAACAAATATGGAGAGGCAATGACGGAGGCTTATCTTAATGTTATCGGTAAAAGATTTTACGATTTTTAATTATAGGAGTAGAGTCAGCGTAAAACCATGATTTTCTGTTAAAGTCATAGAGATTGTATACAGTCAAATTTTTCTTTACAGTCAGCTGTTGTTAGCGGCCAGTTTAAAACCCTCCAAACCGGATTTATTTGTGATTTTAACTCAAATAAGTGGTCACTTCATTAACGGAGCCAACTGTCACTAAAACTTTATCTCATCGTAACATTTTACCAGTATTTAATTCTCGCTTGTCTTCCTAGAATTTAAAAAATAAATGTACGATTGTACCAATTAAGCTGTCAAATTATTGAATAATTAAATTAACTAATTAACCGTAAATCGTTGCAAAAACACTGCTGCATTACAAAAACGACGACAATTTTATCAAATCGATTACCTTCTGGTAACAGTAACACGCCAATCGTTACGGACTGCAAATAACAATTAGGATCAACTGACCTTAAATAAACAGTCAAATGTCTTATGCAGTAATTTCTCCAAAAGGTAAACATTACAAGTAAGACTAATATAATATTTTTATCCAGGATACATACCTGTTAACCTTTGGGAACTGCTAGGGGGGAGATCTCCCCCTACCAACTCTTCTAAGGGGGAGATTTTGTGCGTCGCCTTTAAATGCACAAAATTGTACCTTGTAGTTGAATGATAATAAAGCAATGATGTAAAATGGTTTTTAAAGACACTTTCATTTTATACAAATTTATTGTTGACCCTTCTATTAATAGCTTGACAGTCTAGTTACATGAACTTATGTTACTCTGGTATGTTAGAACAGCTTTCTTTGCTGCTCTCAGAACACTGTCACTTGGATTGAATTCAAAGCAAGCCTTGTCTTGGTTTTGTTCTGCTACAAAGTTGCTGAATAAAGTTTCAGCCCTGGTCACTTGGTTATCAACTGATTTTGTTGGCATAAACTGATGCATTTGGGGGGTTTTGTTAGTAGCAGTGACTGCTTTCTTGTGTAAACTGGTCTCTGGGTGTCTCTTAATATCATACAGTCCCCCTGAAGCAACACTGAAGTTGGAACTACACAGAGTGCAAAATGCCAGATCATTTCCCAATGAACTCGACTAACCAGTGGTGTGATTTTTTCCACTCGTCCTGGAATTTACAATTGTATTTCTTTTTCTTTGATGTCGAAGAAGGAGTACTAGGTCCCGAATTCCACCTTCTCTTTGTTGATTGAGACATTGTTATAAAATGTCAGAAACAAATCTTATTTAAAGCTAAATCTGAATAGTACTCAGAGAATGTACATTTCTAATTGGTGTTGTTATCCGTTCGATTACGTAAATAACAATCAGTTTCGTATTCCTGAACGAAAAGTCTAGAGAAACTCGATAAAAATTGATACGAAACATCTCGACGATTGACGGAAATAGCCGATCGATTGTAAACAAATATGGCGACTGAAGAAAGTAAACAAATTTTTTGTTGGGGGGAGATCGTGCGGGAGGAAAAGGTGTGTGCTGGAGATTTATGTCTCCCGCACGGGAGACCCAGTCCATGTGGGAGATAAGGCTCTTACGCGGGAGACTCCCACGCAAAGGGGGAGGGTTAACAGGTATGAGGATAGAAAGATATTATAGTGATTCCTTCTTCATAAACTGCTGAATAAAAACTGATTTTTTTCATTTTTTAAATTGAAATTTAAAGAATTTTGACATTTTGTATGTTTATGTGGACCAATTAAAGTCCAGTCCACTTATAAAGAGATCGGTTATAATGAAAAAATCGCTTATATTAAACAGATCATTTATCCCCCATCGAACCCCCTTGAGTAACTCTCAGATGTGGTTATCTTGAAGTTCAGCTATGACGAAAAGATTTCATGTCCCCCCCCCCAAAATTCCATTGAACTAGAATGTACATATTGGAAGCATATCACCTTTACAACAACAAAAATATATTTTTAGCCATGATGTAACTTTTATATTGACAGCATTTCAAGACCAGCAGGATGAAGGAGATATGGCACCTCAATTTTTAACGAGATTTTATGACCAGACTCTGACAGAAGGTGTACCAGCGGAGTTACAGTGCCTGATTGACGGAAGACCAATGCCTACGATCAAATGGCTTTTTAATGACATTGAGATAATTCCGAGCAATAACCTGGCCATTCTACAAGACAAAAATCTGTGTAGTCTTTGTATAAAGGAAGTGAAACAGAAAGACCTGGGAACATATACTTGTAATTTAAAGAATGCCCTCGGTGTGGCTTCGTGTAGCGCAGGATTGAACGTTTTAAATGAAAAAATCAAGAATGTTCCTGTTTTGCCAAAATTTTTGAAGAAAATTTCTGACCAGAATATGAGAACAGGAGAAGGTGTGACATTTGAAGTGGTTGTGATTGGAGAACCTCTGCCTAAAGTTGTGTGGCAGTTTAATCATAAACCCATATCAGTAAGTAACGATGGTTATGAAATTATATTTTTTCTTCCTAATATTTGTTTCATTCGATAATTCATTATACTCAGGTATGATTTTTTTTCGGTTATTTATTTAACTGATTTCAGCTATTTTCCTCGGGAAAATTTTTTTTGAAAGTTGCAGGACATGATCTGAACAGGTAAAAAAAAAGGGTTTGAAAGGGGTTGTAGATGGTTTCAGCTATTTTAATTGATTTTCAGTTATTTCATTTTCTAACCAGAATCATCTCTATAATAAAAACGTAGATATCTAATTTAGTTTCTAATATGACGTCCTTCAAACGCTTTTAGTCCAAACCCGTGGTAAAAATAATATATACCTACACCCATTGTAATTTATGACGTCATCGACAATTTATAACGATATTTTACCAATTTTTACATATTAGAATCGAAATAATTCATGGAAGCCATATATATGTATTGTATTTACCACGGGAAGGCCTTTATGTCAGCTTTTTAACCCTCGCTTTCGCTCGGTGTAAAACTTTGTGACATAAAGGCCTACCCGTGGTAAAAACAATATATACATATGGCTTCCATGAATTATTTCTTAAGTAAACTGTATATTTCTGGAATAACTTTATCAGCTATGCAAAAAGTGAAAAGATTGGAGAAACAAATAATTTTAAAGTTTTTGAGAGCAAGGAAACCAAAGGTCCTGAAGAGGATTGTCAATATTGTCAACATGATATTTCTTTTTTGAGGAACAAGTATTCTATGCTGTTTTTTTCTGTTAGGAAGAAATATTGTAATATTATTTCGATTGGAAGAAATATAATGTAGTCACTACAAATGGTACTGTCCTCCACATGAAAATTTGAATATTTACTGGTCCAAATCAAATTCTTGAAATTATTTTTATATAGTTCTAATAAAAACTGAAAAAAATTACTGGTCCGAACAAAGTTTTTCTGGTCTTGGTCCAGAGGAATGATGCTCATCGTCATGACTGATGGTATAACAGAAATTCCATCTCATCACAGTGGTTAGACATTTCAGAAACAAGTGGATTTTTGTATGTAACATTAAAAGTAATGTCATTGGGTGAAAATGCTGTAAACGATGGAGTTCAGTGTAGTACAGTAGACTCACTCTTATAAGGCCACTTCCACCAAAGGCCACCCCTCTTATAAGGCCACTTCCACCAAAGGCCACCCCTCTTATTAGACCACTTCCATCAAAGAGCCACTTCCACCAAAAGGCCACCCCTCTTATAAGACCATTTACACCAAAAGGCCATCCCTCTTATAAAGCCACTTCCACCAAAAGGCCACCCTTCTTACAAGACCACTTCCACCAATATGCCACCCCTCTTATAAGACTACTTCCGCCAACAGGCCACCTCCACCAAAAGCCGCCTCCCCTCTTATCAGGTCAGATTTCAGATTCGCTTTGACAGTAAAATACTACTAAACTGTTTTTCTCATAGAGGCCACTTCTAAATATGGCCACTTTTTCATTACATAAGGGGTGGCCTTATAAGAGGCGGACTACTGTTACTTGAAAACCCTTAAATAAAGTCGTGTAAATTGCACATGAAACTAAATACTGAACAAAAAAATAATATTTGGACATTTATCTATTTTATTTCCGTTGTATTTCTCAGGATGCTCGTAGAAGATTTAAGATCACACAAGACGGTGATGTGTACAAACTGACCATTGAAGACCTCATCTTAGATGATGATGGTAAAATAACTTGTAAGGCTACTAATTCTGAGGGTGAAGTTTACTCCAGTGGAAATCTTCTGGTTAGGGAGGCTAGAAAGGTATCAGAACAGCCTGACGAACAAAAGTAAGTATGATTATCTATCTCAAGAAATCAGACTATTTACAGTCAAGTTCACTGCCACTGGTAATGAAAAAACTAATCTATTATAGATATTTCTATGTTGAGTTCATGAAAGTGGGAAGACCACAGGAAAGAAAACTTTTCACAAGCAGTCATTTGCCAAATATTTCTCAAATTGTCCTTTATGAAAATTTGTTTCATTATTAAAGAATGTCCTGAGGAAATTTTGATAAAGCTAGCAATTGTTCTAAAGATTTCAAAGTCTAGCTGAAACACTGCACAACAGTTATTAGCCTTAAGTCTTTATATCAAGACTGGTTATTTTGAAGTTCAGTTATAATGAAAATATTTCATTTCTCTCTAAAATCTCATTATAAGAGTCCTAGACTATATACACATATGTTAAGCCAAACCTATTTATAGCAAAATACAGAATACAGTGTAAAAAGAAAAAAAATACTTAATCAGGATTTGATGTTGTTCTGTTAGCATTGAAGATGGCTGGGCAAGTGAGATTAGCTTGAATGTTACAGAATGATTCTAGTTCCAACAGACAGATCTAATTTGTTCCATTCCAATTTGTTATTTAAAGGAAAGGAATTGTTATGACTGAATTTGAAAAATAATGCATAAGTTGTCTATCTTTGATAAAACTTGTATGAAAATAGTTGATGGGAGAGTAATTTGCATGTGTGAATTCATTTATTTATTTATTTTTCAGATTCACACAGAAAGACTTTGATGCTAAATATGGCTACTTGCCAACATTTATGAAGAAGATCGACGACATTCTTGTACCATCAGGAAAAGACGGGAAATTTGAATGTAGAATAATGGGAATTCCTGAGCCAACAGTATCATGGTAAGAATAACCTGACATCTTGGAAAAGTGAATCTGTTGTTTTCATAATGTTATTTACAAGTTTGAGGCCAAAGTTTGCATATTTATTATACTTGATTTGCAGGTAAAAATCTTTAAAATTCAGTGGAATCCCTATATGCAGAAAACCCTTTTTGTTGAGAATATTAAAGTGTTAATGCAAGATTTCATATATAAGAACAAAATTTGTAGTTCGGTTTACACAGGAGAGGGTTCGGATCCCATTAACCAATTTAACCCCACCTCATTTTTATGCCTGTCACAAGCCAAGACATGGATTTCCAATGTCATAAGCTGTGGTCTTTTTTGTCTTCAATTGTTTGAGGTGAGTGCTGGCTGTTTGTTTAAACTTTCTTTTCATGTTGCAAACAAATCTTTATTTTGAGTTATCCAACAATTCGACTTATCAGAGTTTCTGATAGCAAGGCTCATAGGAAATTGATGTTCTTCATGTATTTGTTTTTTTGTTTACTTTAATAAATAGGAAGAAAAATGGGCAGCCAATCACAAACGATGGCCGTCATTGGATGTCTCAGGATGGTGGCAGCTGTTTCCTGACAATTCGAGGAGCTACAGACAGGGACCAAGGTGTATATACATGTACCATTGCCAATGCAGCTGGAGAAAACTCTTGTACTGCCCACATGAGGATGTCTGAAGGTGAGAGCTGACATTTTTTTTATGAATTTTTTGTATGTGACTATCAAATATTTGCAGTATTATTTCGGTAAGTGTATGACATGATTTTCTGTGGGTAGACAGTGTTTATGTCCCCATGGCAGTCTTTGCCTTAATTTTTTTTGACCTACTTGCCTGAAAGCCAAATTTAGAAAAAAATTCTATTTATTCAAGCAAAGTCTTCCATAATTTTCACTTGTCCGAATCCAGTTTCACTTGTCCCGGTCTTCAGGCAAGTGGGTTAGCATGAAGACTGCCACAGCTAGGTGTCAATGGGCATTAAGATTTACCTGTGTCTGTATGTACACTTGTACGTCCGTCCGTCCATACTTCTGTCTGTACATCCCTCCCGCATTTGGTTTCTACTCACTAACTAAAGTTCCACTGAAGCAAATCATTTCACATTATTTGCAAGGTCAGGGACCATGAAAGACAGCCTAAGTTCGAATACAGACTGCCATTTTAGATATATGCACCTGTCAGCTTTATCTGGAAGCGAGGGCATCCATATCCTAAGGACACATTCTTCCGTTTTTTTTCATAATAACTTACCGTATTTTACGGACTATAGGTCGATGGGGACGATAGGTCGAATTGCTGCTTTTCGGCAAAATTTTTGGGGAAATACTAAGATAGGTCGAAGCATTCCATAGGTCGAGGATGCCGATGACAACTTGTGTAAGTATCGTCACATCAAACTTTTTTTTTGTTTTTTTTTTACATCGGTAAACATTTGTCCTATAACGATGTTCTTCGGTAAGTATATGTAAGTATTAACTCAAGAATACTATTCTTATGTGTCATAAACGAAATAATTATGAAAATTAAATTAAATAAAATTTTGTTTTTAAACTTGTTTTTTATGAGGAGTCTGATTTGTAAAGCCAGACATCGATGACATTCAAATCAGGCCATCTGTGGGTGTCACAATAGATGGTAAACGGTGTTCATACAATAAAATAATCAAGCTGTCAAAACAATGTATCACCTTGTGCAGTTTTATTGACATACCTTTAAACTGTGTTTAATTAGTAGTACACAAATTATGTGATCGTCTCGGTCCAGTAAATTTTCAATCAGCTGATCAGGATAATTAAGTGCCGACTGATGTTCACCTGTGTTGATTATCTCATGGTGATTATTTTATTTGTTCCTAATTGACCAATTCAAGTGTAGAACATTCTAGTTTAACGAAATCGATAATTATTTTCCAGTATATTTAGTATAAAAAGCTTGTACTCCACGTTTATTCAAATTATTGTGAGATGTAATGCAACCGCCATTTTTTACTACAAACCCGTGCGCATGCTCGTGTTAGATGGAAAAGCTATATAGCTATATTTAGATATTTTGTGACAATAAATTTTATATTGTAAAACGATCCACCCTGTGATTTTTTTTCAACAACATACATTTCTATAGTATATATTTTATTATACAATTCAATATTGAACTGATTTTCGTTAACACTTCAATCATTGAATATTATTGATTTTTTTCGGATGTTGAACATTTTTTCCCCGGAATTGCACCCCTTGTTAGTATACTTTTATTCCCCAAGAACATCGATGATTTCAGTCTTCTTATTCAGAAAAAAAACCTACAGCAAATTCAAGGTATACTGTAAACAAAATCGTCATTTTTATCGAAATGTTTTTTTAGGGATTCCAGATTTTTTTAACTTCATCCTTGTATAGGTCGATGTGGACGATAGGTCGAAGCCAGCGTGTTGAGAGAAAAAAATATCGACCTATCGTCCGTAAAATACGGTAAGTTCTATTTGACCGATCTTTCTGAAATTTAAGCACAATCATCCTTGGTACAGAGAAAAGGTTCCAATTAATTTTGGGAATGCTAGCCCTAACCTATTTTCAAACAAGAGGCCCAAAGGTGCCAAAAGTGAGATTTGCTATGGTCATATCAAGCTGCCACTAGGCTTGAATGTGTCAGATATTTACTTTGAGCTCAACCAAATAACACCTTTCCAAGTTTAAGATAACAAGGCTTGGCTATGTTTATTTAATATTCCATTCTATTTTACAGCCAAGAAACCAGGAGAATATTTTGAGAGAGAGTCTTCCCTTATACCTGGTAGACGTGGAAGTGTTGGAAGAGGTGAAGGTAGGTTAAGTATTGTCTGTCCTCCTGCGATATACGACCTCTGATTACCCCTTTAGTATGTCCAAGCTTTTCATGCAATTTCATGTTTTTATTATTATATCATATTTGTCTGTTGACTGATATGTAGCATCAAAATTTGCATTATTTTATGCCAAGTGTTAAGGTATGTGAATTTGTGTTTTCTTGACTGAGAACTTCTATAATTATTAGTTAGATAATTTTTGTATGCCTACATTGAAATATTATATACGTGACACACTTCCGGTGTCATATGATATTTTGAACTCCTGGAAAATTTACCCCACGTCCAAAATACCATATATAGTTAAACTTGCCCATGCATCACCTGTTTTTGAAAAGTCACTTTTTTCTTGTCCTGTCATAAACAATTTCAAATGAGTTTAACCTCTTTTAAGAGGTCACCTGTTTTAAAGGACACTTTTTTGTCCCAACGGTGACTTCTTAATACCTCTTGAAATTTTTGCCAAAGATTGTATTAAACAAAACAAAAGTAATATACAGTGAAATGTATCTAAACCTCAATGTCTGATTATCTTTGCAAATATAACCTGTGTAATATGAACACCTGTCTATTCCAAGCAAATCATATTGGTCCATACCATCTCCACTTTAGACAGGTTGACTGCATATAGAGTATACAGGGGTGGATCCAGGATATCAAGTTAGGGGGGATGTAGTTAAAAAAATTGCGCCGAGCGGAGGGAGGCGCGAAAAATGTTGGGGTATTTCGTGTGAAAAATCACGATTTTACGCCAAAAAATCATATTTTTTCCAATTTTAGGGGGGGTGCGTGCCAGGTGCGCACCCCGCTGGATCCGCCCCTGGTATATAGAAGTTATTTCATAATTTTTTTTTTATTTTTAGTTCCCACAATGCCTTATGAAAAACCAACCGTAAGTGACATACGACCAGAATCCACCAGGTTGACATGGCAACCAGTGTTGACATCAGCTTTGTCCAGTGACAGTAAAAACATCAAATACATTATTGAAGGAAGAGAATTACCCGATGCTGAATGGAAAAAAATGGCTTCTGGTATCCATGGCAACACTCATATGCTTAGAAATCTCAGACCACAGAAGGAATATGACTTCCGTGTTCGTGCTGAGAATCAGTTTGGACTGAGTGACTCTACACATCCAGCAACATTAGAAAGACCTAAACCAGGTATTACTCATAAAAAACAAGGTCACATGTCATAACTAAATGTCCTTAACTTTAGAATTAAAGGGTACAAATATAGATTCACTTCATTCTAGGAGAATTTGTTTCTCCAGTGACCAAAACCTCAAAAAAATATTTTGAAGTTGTTAATTTTTTCCATCATTAATGATAGTCGAATGGAAAATTGGCAGGAATTCTCATGCAGAAATTTAACCACAGTAAATATTGCTAACATTTAACCAACTAAGAATAGAAGACAAATTATATACTTTTAACAGTGGCATTTAACATTAACCAAAATATGATTTTTTTTTAATGTGTTTTGTGCTCTTTGTGACAATATTCATCTCAGAATTCCATATATTGTCTTACAATTTGATTGGTTACCCATTGTGGAAAAATAAAAAAAAATGATATCATATGGCAGTAAATGAACATGAGAGACTATCCAACATTACACATGAACACAAATTAAGTGAAAAAATTAAAGGAACTAAATTTTGATTGCTGTTATACATTTGACAGTATGGTCTTCAACAATGAGCATATATGATTGATTGATTGATTGGTTGGTGTTTAATGCCAACTTTAGCAATATTTCAGCTATATCGTGGCATGAACAAATGTTATTATTAACTTAGACACCTATAAGACCATTAGAAATAAAAGGTAAAACACACTTGTCTATAAAACAATCAGATTATATATAAAAGAAACATTAAAAAGATAAAACCATATATTGAGAACGTATGATATCAAACTATATTTTTGTATACAAATTAATCTCCTTTAAAAATTTCACAATTGTGTCGCCCGTGACATTTGCAAATAAATCATATAAGTTGTTGACATTGTAGAATGTTTGCCGAACATCGGCAACATCTACGCAGTCTATTAAAACATGCCTAAGTAAAAAATTGGAATTACACGAAATACATTCCGGTCGTTCCTCATTGCTTAACAAATAACTATGAGTAAGTCTACCATGACCTATGCGACACCTGGTCAAGGTTAACAAATAACTATGAGTAAGTCTACCATGACCTATGTGACGCCTGGTCAAGACTACTTGTTCCTTCCGATTTTGACTGTAATCAATGAGCATATAAACTTATACTCTAAGATGAGTGTAAAACAGTCCATAGCCTGCTGTTGACAATTGAGTATGAAATGAATTTGTATGAAGATTCTTCCTTCTCCCTTCCTAATGAGTAGGAGGTAGACATTTTTTTCCCTTCAAATATTAGACAACCTATTTTTAGTTTATATCACAGTTTAATAGCAAAATATTTTGTTTTACTTCAGAAATTGATGAATTTGTAACAAGTATGAAATCAAAGGTTACCCAGTTCAAAAGTAAGTACTGATCATTAATTACATATAAATTTCAATTAAATCAAGGCTGGTTTATATGGATGGGAATAGGGTATTATGTAGCATGATAAAGCAGTATTTTGTTTTGCTCAAAATAATGTTTACCATAAGATTTTCCTTTGGGTATGTCTTCTGAAGATTTTATTAGGATTTAGACTTCATTTGGGGAAAAAATTGTTTGATGGTGTTTAACGCCACTTTCAACAATAGTTCACTTATATCGTGGTCGTCAGTTTTATTGGAGGAGGAAACCGGAGGACCCTGAGAAAAATATTGACCTGTCGCTAGCCACTGACAAACTTGATCACATAATGTTGGAAACTACATCTGTGGAGTAATAGCTAGCATGTTCACCTCAAGTACATTAACGTGGGTTGAGTCCCGGTCGAGTCAACAAATAGCTAGCATGTTTACCTCAAGTACATTAACGTGGGTTTGAGTCCCGGTCGAGTCAACAAATAGCTAGCATGTTCACCTCGAGTGCATTAACGTGGGTTTGAGTCCCGGTCGAGTCAACAAATAGCTAGCACGTGCACCTCGAGTCCATTAACGTGGGTTTGAGTCCCGGTCGAGTCAACAAATAGTTAGCACGTGCACCTCGAGTCCATTAACGTGGGTTTGAGTCCCGGTCGAGTCAACAAATAGCTAGCATGTTCACCTCGAGTGCATTAACATGGGTTTGAGTCCCGGAGCATGTTCACCTCGAGTACATTAACGTGGGTTTGAGTCCCGGTCGAGTCAACAAATAGCTAGCATGTTCACCTCGAGTGCATTAACGTGGGTTGAGTCCCGGTCGAGTCAACAAATAGCTAGCATGTTCACCTCGAGTACATTAACGTGGGTTTGAGTCTTGGTCGAGTCAACAAATAGCTAGCATGTTCACCTCGAGTACATTAACGTGGGTTGAGTCCCGGTCGAGTCAACAAATAGCTAGCATGTTCACCTCGGGGGGCATTAACGTGGATTTGAGTCCCGGTCGAGTCAATAAATAGCTAGCATGTTCACCTCGAGTACATTAACGTGGGTTTGAGTCCCGGTTGAGTCGACCAAAGACTATAAAATTATAGTATTTGTTGATTCACCACTGAGGAATAAGAGCAAAGACTGGTTGGATCGTAATTAGAATAATAAAATTCAACTCAAGTGTGTTGGTCTAGTACAAAACGGACTTCATTTTCATCTCATCAAAATGTAACTTGTTCTGTCCATGATATAACTGAAAAATTGCTCAATTGGTCTTACAACAATAATCACTCACTCAACTGTAAGAAGAGTTTGAAGATACCAAAGGGAGGTAATCAGAATCTGTATATCGAAGAAGAACAGACAACACAATGGTCAAAAGAAAAAGTTTAAAAGAAAAAACAACGATCTACACAGGTGCTCTGGAAGGCACTAGTGATCTATAGTTGAAAATGTAATGCCATTTGGAAAAGTTTTCAAAATCTTCTAATGATAAGTAATGAAATTATAATTCTCTTTGGCTTCAACCATAATTGTGATATGTAGAATGATGTCTGTACATGAGTAGACCAAGGGTAATTCAACGGGTAAAAATGTTGTAATTTTCTTTTTTCTTTACCAGGTGCATGATATATATAGAATAACGGCTATTTTGAAAGCCGAGACAGACATTATCACTAATATCTCAACGAGTCTGATAGGACGACCTGGGATATTTGTGAAAATATGTGTCGAGGCCTTCAGAACTGATGTTATTGTTTTTTTTCTGTGATGTCTTAATGTGTTTTACGTCAGATTGACCTATAGACTTGTGCGTGACCTAATATTTTTGTAGATCAAGGTCAGTTCAGTGATCCATACAATATTAGCTGCACACCTCAAAGGGAAAATGTCCAATCTGCCGATAAATGCTTTTGTGAACATCTGTATTATAAAATTGATCATCAACATTTTAATTTTAATGCTAAACAACATTCTTATTATTTTTTACTACATAAGGACCGCCAGAACTACCTAGATCAAAACCATTGATCGCTGACATGGGTGCCGAATCTGTCAAGTTGGCATGGCAACCTGCCATTGTGTCACCTGTCATCAAGAAGCCACCTCCTGTAACTTATAGATTGGAGGCTCAAGAACTTCCAGCATCTGATTGGCTACCACTCAGCAGCCGATTGTCTGACACAAGCCATTACATGTCGGATCTCCTGCCAGACAGAGACTATAATGTTAGAGTTCGTGCCGAAAACAAATATGGCCTCAGCGAACCAACAGAACCTATCTGGATTCCAAGGGCTAAAGGTATATGTCTATTCATTGTTGGATATTTCTTTTTTATTTTCCCGCTGCTAGACGACGGAGGCATTATTTTTTTTTTTTTTTTTTTTCTTGTTATTTATTTTTTCCCATTTCTATCCCACATTTGATCTCCGCTCAATAGATTAAGTTCCCCTTCAGCAAATTATTTGAAATTTATACACAAGGTCAGAAACCGATTGAAGGACGGCCAAATTTGATTTCATACTTTATGAAATTTACCCTTCTAGAGTTATTCCCCTTGATTTGCCAAAAAAAATCCCTGATTACTTTTGCTGTTATTGGAGGCATCCGGTCCTATTCTTCCTTAAAAATGGAAATGATAAAAGTAAATATTTTATGTTCAACTACTAATATAGTTTTCTGTCGTGACAACCTTTATGAAATTTGTTCCTTAAAAGTGGAAATAAAAGTAAATATTTTATGTTCAACTACTAATATAGTTTTCTATCGTGACAGCCTTTATGAAATTTGTTCCTTAAAAGTGGAAATAAAAGTAAATATTTTATGTTCATCTACTAATATAGTTTTCTGTCATGGCAGCCTTCCCTGGTGTCCCAGTAGCAAGGCCAGAAATAATTGAGATGGAACCAAATATGGTCAAACTACGATGGGAACGTGTAGATGTACCATCATTCTCAGCTGACAACCAATCTCTACGATACATGATTGAGATGCAAGCTCCACCAGCCAGAGAGTGGTCAAGTGTGGCTAGAGACATAGCTGGTACTGTATATGTGGTGTCAGATCTAGAGCCTGGACAAGACTACAGGTTCAGAGTTCGTGCTCGTACTCCACTGGGCGTAATGTCTGAACCTTCTCCAGTAACATCAATCTATAGAACTATTGGTAAGTCAAGGATTACAGTCATAAGGAATGGTTACCACTGGTGGAGCAGGAACTGCTTACCCTTCCGGAGCACCTGATTTCACCCCCGGTTTTTAGTGAGGTCATGTTACTCGATCTTTAGTTTTATGTCTAATGTTTTGTAGATGGTTGTTTGTCCTTTTTAGCTCACCTTGCCAAAGGCAATCTGAGCTTTTACCATCACTTGCCGTTCGTTGTCCGTCGTCCGTTAACTTGAATCTATGGAAGATCCTCGATAAAGATTGCTCATTTCATCCCGATCCGTTTACAAACATGACCGCCACAGGCAATTCTTGTTTCTGATTGGTCGATATCTAAAAAAATCTTCTCCTCTGAAACTGCCTAGCCAAAAAAACTTGGTAGGAAGCATCTACATGTATGGAAGGTTGTGTATTAAGTTTCCTCAAAGCAGAATGAAAGGTGGGCAACACAAGCTCAGCCCACTGAGCCTCTAGTTCTTTTACCCATTGTGTTGTCTGTTCTTCGGCGATTTACGGATTCTGATTACCCCTTTGGTATCTTCTAACTCTTTTTAATATTTGTTACTTTTATTTTGTGTATCCAACTCCTCCTACATTTTAAATTAGAATTCCTCAAAACTTTGATTGCTTGTTAATTGCCATATGAAGATTCACATATGGGTATGGCAGTTTCACCGGATTATTTTTGAAGGAGTTGTTGTCCTTTTTGACTGGGGTCATCGTGGCCGTGATCATATGGTTTTTGAATTGATAACTACCTATGCAATCAGTGCTTATCACCATTAAAGTTGTGAGTTCGAATCCCGCTGAGGCAAGGTGTACTCGATACAACATTATGTGTTATTATATGACTATAAATATCCTAGATTCTGATTGGACAAAACACTACTTCACTCTCCATTTCAAAATGTAATTATCACCGCTCAAAAGTGCATGCGAGGTTAACATTACTATTGAACACTGTAGCGTGTACCCAAAAATAGTAACAGGGAAAGTCCAGGTTGCTTATTTTGAAAATGTATTCTCTGATTGGTAGATATTTAAAGAAGCGGTTTTGCTATCCAATCAGCATTTTCCTAACAACAGCTTGTAATACATCTTGTTTGATGTCTACCCCACGTTGTTTTCCTTTTCGCTACATTTTGTTTGTTTTGAATTTTATTCATCTTCCGGTGAAAGTCACAGGTGGTTAAGAGGCTCGCTCAAGTATTACCTTGGGGAACCGCATATTTATTTATTTTTTGTGATGACTATGACAGTGAAAAAAAATAAAATATCACTAACTTTTACTCATATAATAAAGCAATTGATGACTTTGGATTTCAGTTAATACCACGATTTATCAACCCCAGAGATCTGATTATCACCTCCGCCTATTACCTCAGAGATCTGATTATCACCTCGGCCGATGGCCTCTGTGATAATCAGATCTCTGGGGTTGATAAATCGTGGTATTAACCTCATCCAAAGTCATTAATTGTATAATAAAGTTTATCAGTGACTTGTGACAGGTCAGTGGTTTTCTCCAGGTACTCCGATTTCCTCCACCTATAAAACTGACCGCCATGATATAACTGAAATATTGTTGAAAGTGGCATTAAGCACCATAAACCAAACCTCCTGCATTTTAAATGAGAATTCCTCAAAACTTTGCAAGCTTGTTTATTGCCATATGAAGATTCACATATGGCTATGACAGATTCACCAGACTATTTTTGAAGGAGTTATTGCCCTTTTTGACTTGGAATATTTCAACACAATGTTTGAATATAAAAATTATCCTACATTTTAAATTCATTACAGTCAACCTGCCCATGCAATCACTTCTATTAAGTAGTGACCTGTTTTCAAAGGTCACCTTTTTCTTGTCCTCTCTTCATTGCAAATTGAACATCTTTTAAGGGGTCACCTGTCTTATAAGGCCATTTTTTCTTTGTCAGATAGGTGACCTCTTAATACAGGTTTGAGTGTATAAGGTATATTTCTCAAAAGATAAAAGAACAGGGAAGAAGGCATTTGGGTTTTTTTTGTGTAGAAAAAAATAATTCTTTAATGTTTTCATGCACAAATGTATTTACAAATGAGAGGTTTTAATGATGCTTACTTGGTCTCGTCATATTTTTCGCCTTAATGAAAACATCATATTAATCTGTGAATTTACAGTAAGTGCATTTGAGATGCTTACTTTGTGTTGTAAGTAGATGTGTGTGTAAAATTATGGAATTATTAAAGAAAATATTTCCATGTCAACAAATAACCATTAAAATTAGATCTCCCCATTTTCTATGAATGTATTATTAATTGACCAATCAGCGACTCTTCTACCAAAATCCAGCAGACAGGGAAAGCATATGCGTTTTGGAATGCACCCGATAGACACTGAATGTATTGATGTTGATCCCTGATGCAATCCCTATAGGAGCGTTTTTAGATCTACCACGCTTTGACTAGTAAACAACCGATAGAAAATGGGGAGCAAGTGTGGAGATCTAATTCTAACTGGATTGACAATTAACAAATTTGATAAAAAAAATAAAATTGCTTCAAATATAATTTTTTTCTGCAGCTACAACAATGGCACCAATAGACTCCTTAGAACTAGAAGACGAAGAAGACGTTGACTTTGATGGAATCCGCTTACGATGGAACAGAATACAAATTCCACCGTACACTGCCGGAGAAGAGCCATTATTGTACATGATTGAGATGAATGAACCACCATTAGATGAATGGCGTCCTATTGTTAGTGGACTACCCACCACCAGATATAGGGTTTCAGACCTGGTTCCAGACAGGGACTACCACTTCAGAGTCCGAGCTCTCAGCTCCTATGGATTAAGTCCACCTTCCTATACACTGCCTGTCTCCTATCGAAGACCTCTACCAGGTAATTTAAGAAAAATTCAATTTGAAATATAAAATTATAATCACAAAGGTGACCATTGAATACAAATTTGACTGTATTTGTATGATCACTTCTAACATGTACCATACAATGGTTTGCAGATTTTAGCTTCTGTTGCCTATTGATTACAAGTGCCAAAAGAAAGACCGCCACTATTATAGTAAAATGTTTCACATTACATGTGTATAACAGAAAAAACTGAAAGTAATTGTGAAAATATAAACTTCCAAATATTTTGTATATGTTTTTCAAAATCATGAAATTTTATGCTAATTACTGTATTGCACTTTGGTGCAGCCTTGAGCATATGAATATACCGTGTTTTTTAGGATAATAAGACAAAATTTGTGAATCTTCAAAAATTATCATATCAGTAATATCAATTTCAGGACCAAGTCGAATTCTACCAGAATATCCTCAAATTTTCTACGACGAAAGTGATGCATTACAGTTGTCATGGCAACCACCTAAAATCAGCACTCCTATCAAAGAGCCAATTAAATACCGTGTGGAGCTTCAAGCTCCTCCCAGTTTGTCATGGAAACCATTGGCTACAGGCATCCCTGATACAAGATATCCAATCAGAGGTCTTGGACCAAGCAGGGATTACATGTTCCGTGTCGTTCCAGAGACTTCTACAGGACTACTGGAACCTTTGCCTCCAGTGTCTCTCACCTCATTGCCTGGTAGGAATTATTTTATAAGGGGCCCAATAAAGGTTCTGAAAGTTCTGCTCATTAACAGCAAAGATACTAACGTGTTATTTAATAGTTTTTATATCACAATAATGTGTTCTCTTTAATGGACAAAAAAGTTTAAAAATATTTGTAGTTGATGAGAAGAAAGTTTAAACAGTGATGGTCAACATTTCCAACAATAACGACAAAACGATCAACAACCTCAAATCACCTAAAAGATACACACTAAAATCCATGACATATGGCATTGGAAAGCCAGGTCCAGGCTTGAGACAGGCACACAATAGCAGAGTTAAACTGTTTAATGGGATCCAAACCCTCTGATATTTGTATCTCCCAATACTAAAGGGGAAACAATTCACCATATGTACCGAAATCACGATTATTTTGGGGACGGTTTGGTTCACTATACATGGAGGCCGCTTACGATGCAAACGATATGATGCTCATTTTTTAAAAAAAAGTAGTGTTGAACTTCCGTTTTCTTCTTTTGGTGATCATTTAATTAATATTTTGAGAAAAGTGAATCGATTAATTTACGCTTTTAAAATTAATTAATCAAATATCAAATATTTATAGTTTCCGCTAGTACGTAAGCGACCTCATATAAAAAAAACCAACATGGCAGCGCCCATGTCGACCAGCATGGACTTCAAGGAATAGTTACAGTTTCCTATAAAACGTATCGTGATACATATCAAATATCGCGATACGTATCGCTTGTGGAAAAAGTGTATTGTTACACCCCTACCCAATACAGATATATACAAACGATAGAAAACTTGGGCAGTTTCACTTCCACTCAAAAAGACAACACACTATCACAAAGATGAATGACAACATAAACATGGACAGTACAATAACAGGGTCAATGAATGACAACATAAACATGGACAGTACAATAGTAGGTTCAATGAATGACAACATAAACATGGACAGTACAATAACAGGGTCAATGAATGACAACATAAACATGGACAGTACAATAGTAGGTTCAATGAATGACAACATAAACATGGACAGTACAATAACAGGGTCAATGAATGACAACATAAACATGGACAGTACAATAACAGGGTCAATGAATGACAACATAAACATGGACAGTACAATAACAGGGTCAATGAATGACAACATAAACATGGACAGTACAATAACAGGGTCAATGAATGACAACATAAACATGGACAATACAATAACAGGGTCAATGAATGACAACATAAACATGGACAGTACAATAGTAGGTTCAATGAATGACAACATAAACATGGACAGTACAATAACAGGGTCAATGAATGACAACATAAACATGGACAGTACAATAACAGGGTCAATGAATGACAACATAAACATGGACAGTACAATAACAGGGTCAATGAATGACAACATAAACATGGACAGTACAATAGCAGGGTCAATGAATGACAACATAAACATGGACAGTACAATAACAGGGTCAATGAATGACAACATAAACATGGACAGTACAATAACAGGGTCAATGAATGACAACATAAACATGGACAGTACAATAGCAGGGTCAATGAATGACAACATAAACATGGACAGTACAATAACAGGGTCAATGAATGACAACATAAACATGGACAGTACAATAGTAGGTTCAATGAATGACAACATAAACATGGACAGTACAATAACAGGGTCAATGAATGACAACATAAACATGGACAGTACAATAACAGGGTCAATGAATGACAACATAAACATGGACAGTACAATAGTAGGTTCAATGAATGACAACATAAACATGGACAGTACAATAACAGGGTCAATGAATGACAACATAAACATGGACAGTACAATAACAGGGTCAATGAATGACAACATAAACATGGACAGTACAATAGCAGGGTCAATGAATGACAACATAAACATGGACAGTACAATAACAGGGTCAATGAATGACAACATAAACATGGACAGTACAATAACAGGGTCAATGAATGACAACATATACATGGACAGTACAATAACAGGGTCAATGAAATGTTCATAATTAACTGACCACTAGCTAGGAAGGTAGAATCTGTTGGTGAAAGACCATTACTCTTAGGACAAAAACTTGTGTTTTGTCTTGTATGTGAGTGGACAAATTGATGATAGCATAAACATGGACAGTTTAATAGAAAGTTCAGTGAATGTTTGTAGTTAACTGACTACTAGCCAGGAAGGTAGAATATGTTGGTTAAAGACCTGGACTGGGTTGCATAAACCTTAAGTAAATTTAAATGTCAGTTAAAATTTAGTTGGCACTTTAAAATACTTGAAATGTGCATGTAATTTATTATCGGTACACTTTAAGGTTTGATTGAGAATTAAATTTAATTGAGGTTTGTTCAACACAGTCCTGTACCTTTAGAACAAAAAGGTCACGACTGATACATAGGGCAGAAGCATGAAATCAATGTTGAAAGCCAAAATTTTCAGATTTTTTTCATTATTATGTTTTTCGTTTTGTGCTTTCCTGTCTTGAAACCATTTCCAATTTGTTATTTTGACGAAAAAGTGTGATATCATATATATATTGCTGTCACAATGATTTTTATTGTGGTACTTTTTTTCTGGAAAATTGTATTTTATTAGTTTTCTTTAATAATTAATAGTTAGACTGCATCGCCTACAGTGAGGTAGATGTTGAGTTGGGTCAAACCAATGACTACAAAATTAGTATTTACTGCTTTTCTGCTAGAGCTTAGACTTTTTTGACAGGTTGGCTCGGAATCAGAATAATGTGTTCGAGTGGAGTGATGTGTCTACCTGTGGACTGTTGTTTCAGTGAGGTAGTACTATCAGAATCCACCTAAGCATGTTGGTCTAGTACAAAGCAGACATCATCATTATCTCTATGAAATGTAAACTTGTTCTCACCATGATATAGATAAAAAAAAATTAGCTCACTTGGTGTTCAACAACAATCACTCACTCACTGATTGGAAGTTTAAAAAAAAAATTGCATAACATTTTTTTTCTGTGATATTTTTTGCTACACTACAACAAAATATTTATTATTGTTTGGTTTCATCACCTGAAATAAAACAACATACAAGCAGTATCTGCTGTTGTCAAGATTTACGAAACATTTTAGACCACATTCTGAGATCATTATAGTGTATTTAACTTATCAGAGAAATTTTCTTAATGAGAAATTCACATGGATTTGTTTTTAAGTCCAGTTTATATGAAAATTTTAATTTGTTGCAAAATATTCATAAAGATGTAAATATATTATTTTATAATACAAATAACACATTTCTGGAATACCCTTCATCAGGTACGCTCAAAGTAAGAATATTGGAAAGCAAAATAATTTAAGTAAGTAAGCCGAAGGGCCTTATAAACAGGAAAGCCACAATCAGCTATGAAAACCTATGCCTGAGGGATATTCACCTAAGTTTTAATAATATATCTTATTCGGGATCTTCACAGGGGATATGGGTTCATATTCCTTGTCTGTGTTCTATATTCCTCAGGGAATATAGAACACAGACAGGGAATATGAACCTGTATCCCTAGTGAAGCCCGAATAACAATTATATTCTGTTAAAGTCTTCTTGTACCAAATTCACTTTCCGTGTGAGATGCAAATCTTTTTGTTGCCATTTTAGTAGACGATAAATTACTTGTTATCTCCCTTGTTGAGTACAAAGCCAAAATGGGGACGGAGATGAAAGATTCCGTAAAATGCATCTTTTGATAAAAGGTTTTATTCAAGATCTTTTTATTTATGTTTTAATATTTTTATTTATGTTTTAATATTTTTATGTTAAAACAAATATATGAAGCGATAAATAGATGCCATTTTGAAACTGTTTTCAATATTTCTGTCCTTACCCAGGGAATACGGTCTGATATCCCCGTCTTGATTAGCCAATCAAATTGTAGGAATTCATTGGATACTTTACTTTTAACAGAATATAGTAAGATATTTGCAATCTTTCTTAAATATTTAAATAATATTTTTGTGCTATTTTACGATTAATTTCTTGATTATGATTTTCATATTGAAATCTGTTTGTGAATTTCTCTACATATACATGAAGTAAGTATGATCTCAATGTACATATAGATGAATTAAAATTAGGTTTCATATTTTCTCATAATTTTAACATGTTTAACCAGTTGGTTAAATTTTGTAATAATTTTAATTACCACAGTGGTAAATTTCTGCATGAGAATTCCCATCAATTTCCTTTCGATAACCATTAATGACGAAAATTAACAACTTAAAAATATTTTTAGATGTTTTGGTGATAAAGCTTAAGCTTTAAAAAAATTTAATTGAACTATCAAAAATGGAGAATAATCACAATCCATTGGTAGCAGAAGAAGAATCTATATATTTATTCTTTTTAGTGTATTTAGCAGAATAGACAATTTGCACATTTCCAAAATTATACTGTGTTCTAACATGACGTACTTCTTTCCCTTTTAGACAAACGCAAGATTTATCGATGGTATAATCTCACATGCGCCGATGAATGTTATTGACTTTCCCATCGTAAATGTACATGTTGATGAATTATCGTCTGCTCGAATTTGGCAGCATAAATTGTGTGCGACATTTTCCGCAAACGTAAATATAAATTACCTTCTTCCAATCAAAGTATACTACCGTATTTGTACTCTTAGACATATCAGAATCGGAATAAATCATGGAAACCAGAATGTGTTTTGAGTTTTAACATGGGTTGGCGGATATTAGTAGATTTTATCTGCCAATCCATGTTAAAACTCAAAACAAATTCTGGCTTCCATGATTTACTTCTTAATTATGCATTTATTATAAGAGTTATTTCCCTTTAATGCACTCGTCGGGGCCTCTTTTCATGCAAATTTCCATGAAGATAACATATATTTTATCATAGTCAGTACACAATTATAACATTGTAACAACTTTTGATTTTTTTTTTTTTTTTTTTTTTTTTTTTTTATAAAATTCTCCTCTGATTTTTTACCAGGTTCAAGCATCTACAAATTATAATAAAACTCAACTCAAATAATTTGTCCTTTAAGATCTGCTTCCATTTCTCCCTCTGTAACGGAAATAACTCTTATAAAATATGCATAAAAGCATTGTGTTTTAGAAATATATCGGGGAATGTGCAAATGGATTATTAGAAAATGAGTTTTCATTCGGTGAATAATATACAATTACTGCACTTGAACGAGATCAATATGAGGTTTTATGGAGCAGAGTACAACAATATTGAACGAGGCGAATGCCGAGTTCAATATTGTTGTACTCTGCTCCATAAAACCTCATATTGATCAAGTTCAAGTGTAGTAATTGTTTTATTACATACGGCTCTATTTTACTCTTAATTTTTAAATTTTATGAAATTTTTGAAACTTTTTGAAAATTTTATCATTTTGAATTTTTTTGAAATAGTATGAAATTTTTGAAACTTTTGAAATTTTATGAAAATTTTGAATTTTTAAATAAAAAATGAAATTTTAAAATTTTAATTTTTTTTTAATTTTATGATTTTCAAATTTTCTGAAAATTTTAAAATTTTATGAAATTTTCTAACATATTGATGAGCAAAAAGCAATTTCTGTGCAATAAAAAACCATATTGCACTCTCGTGCCACATAATTTCATTCATTGATTTTGCACGAGAGTGCAATATGATTATTTATTGCATAGAAATTGCTTTTTGCTAATCAATATGTTAGAAAATGGAATGTCACGTGTATTGCTTCTGGCCAATAGAAAAACAGTAAAATAGAGCCTTATGTAATAATATACAATTACTGCACTTGAACGAGATCAATATGAAGTTTTATGGAGCAGAATACAACAATATTGAACGAGGCGAAGCCGAGTTCAATATTGTTGTACTCTGCTCCATAAAACCTCATATTGATCAAGTTCAATTGTAGTAATTGTTTTATTACATAAGGCTCTATTTTACTATGATTTTTAAATTTTATGAAAACTTTGAAATTTTTGAAACTTTTTGAAAATTTTATCATTTTGATTTTTTTTTTGAATCTTTGAAATTTTATGGAAATTTTGAATTTAAAAAAAAATTGAAATTTTAAGATATTTTTGAAATTTTGAAATTTTTTTAAATAATTTTGAACTTAAAATTTTTTTTTATTCTAATTTTCTAATTTTGAAATTTTATAAAATTTTCTAACATATTATTGATTAGCAAAAAGCAATTTCTGTGCAATAAAAACCCATATTGCACTCTCGTGCCACGTAATTTTGTTCATTGATTTTGCACGAAAGTGCAATATGATTATTTATTGCACAGAAATTGCTTTTTGCTAATCAATATGTTAGAAAATGGAATGTCACGTGTATTGCTTCTGGCCAATAGAAAAACAGTAAAATAGAGCCTTATGTAATAATAAGAATTATTGAATATTTTTATCTCACAACCTGAAAATGTTTTGTAATGAGTTAAAACCTACAAATCAGCATGAAATAAATTTTGATACCTGAGTGTATGTATACCTTACCATTTCCAGCTCCCAGAACCTTCCTTCCCAGTCGACCAGAAATCCTTGATTATGAACCAGACTCTTTCATGTTGTCATGGAGACGACCTTATGTAGACACCCACTTACCCGTGATGTACCGTATTGATGTGCAAGAACCTCCTATTCTTGATTGGCGTCCCCTGGTGTCTGATGTTACAGATACTAGTTATCGTGTGACTGGACTGCAACCAACGAGGGATTATAGTTTTAGAATAGTACCATATTCTGGTACTGACCACTGGGAACCACTTCCACCAGTAACGCTAACATCTCTACCAGGTAATCCAAAAAATTATAAGATGTCTCAACAGAGATGGAAAATAAAAAATAAAATCAAGGATTTATTTCAATTAGGTGGTTTAAACAACAAAAATGTTCCTTCTTCTGTCCTTGTCTATGATAAGTCTAGGAAACAAAGGGTACCAGATCATGTTTCAAGCAATATTGGAACATTGGTGAAAAATTTACAAGTTCATGTTTTAACTGGTTCAAACTACACAATAGAAGAGGTTCAAGCATTGTTATAAATGTACCTGTTCTGAATCTACAACATCACGACCAATTATTTAATTTCTGTTGGTAAAATCTGTCCTAATATAGGGAAACCTTTGTTAATAGGATTTCAGTTGTAGTCATAATTTTAAATAGAACTTAAAATCTAGTCACAATTTTAGATATAGCTGAAATTCTAGTCACAAATCTTTTTTAAATTTAACTGATAATGTCTGAACATTTATCTATTCTGAATTTAAATTTATTTATGTTACAGTAAGACATTTCAATAACAATTCTCACACTTGTTTGTTCTGCAGTGAAACCACGATTTATACCACATGAGCCTACAATCACTCCACTTGGATCAGACTCTGTTAAGTTGTCATGGAAACCAGCTGACATTCCGATGTACCCAAGAAGACCAGTACCTATAAGTTACATCGTTGAAATGAGGACTCGTCCTGGCTACGACTGGACACCAATGGCACGGAACGTTATGAACACATCCTACATAGTCAAGGGATTGAATCCAAGCAAAGAGTATCAGTTCCGTGTCAGTCCACAGACGGACTACGGCATAGGAGAACCTACGATGCCTGTAACCTTCTACAGAAAACCTGGTAGGTTGTGTTAGATGACAAAGTAATTACTTTAAATTTTCCATACAGCTGGTTATTTTTTTTTTTGAGAGGTCCATATTTTAGCTTATTTTGGCCATTTGATCACAATCGCCAAAAGTAATGACTGCCAATATAAATATATTACTCATTGTGTAAGTAATCCAGAAATATTTTTTGTATGATTTTCGTGCAAAATTATTAAATTTTACATGCACCAAAATAACAGGTTATGCATTTTCACGGTTTGAATTTTGTACCAGCTTCAGAAAATAAAACAAAGTATGATACAGATGATGATTTAGATCAATTATATTGTGCTGGTCAGTTTTATTGGTGCAAGAAAGCTGAGTACCCAGCGAAAACCAGCAAACTTCTATTGCAAGTTTGAAGATACCAAAGCGTAATCGGAAGCCATAAAATCAAAGAAGGGCGGACAAATAATACAAACACCAGGAGAAAAATGACAAACAGCGGTCCTCAAAACACTGCGTGGAAGACTTAATATTGAGAAACGTGAACCTCACTGAGGGTGAACGCTGTGAACAAGTCATTGACAAAGATGTTTCAGCTACGTCTTGATGAAAATCCAACGACCATGCAATCATGACCACAAAGGGAGTTGACTACAAATTCCTTATAGAATTAATAGAGAATTCTAATTAAACTGTTGGAATATCAAGTTTGGAAACACAATGTCTTCCAATGGCAACCCCACATACACATGTGCATTTGTTAATATCCCTAAGCTGTCTTTCAACATCAACAAAACATTTGACTGATGGCGAAAACGATTTGTACAGTACACCAAATGCCGCCCCTTTCATCAGGCCAGAATACAGATGCACTGAGATAGTAAAATACTACTAAGTTGTCCCTCTCAATAGAGGCCATCCCTCCTATAAGGCAATTTTTCATTGCAGAGGGGTGGCCTTGGGCCATCCATCTAATAAGGCAATTTTTCATTGCAGAGGGATGGCCTTGGACCATCCATCTAATAAGGCAATTTTTCATTGCAGAGAGGTAGTCTCGGGCCATCCATCTAATAAGGCAATTTTTCATTGTAGAGAGAGGGGTGGCCTTGGGCCATCCATCTAATAAGGCAATTTTTCATTGCAGAGGGGTGGCCTTGGGCCATCCATCTAATAAGGCAATTTTTCATTTCAGAGAGGTGACATCAGCCATTCCTCTTATCAGGCAATTTTTCATTGCAGAGAGGTAGCTTCGTCCATCCCTCTAATAAGGCAATTTTTCATTATAGAAGGGATGGCCATATAAGAATGATACTACAGTACAAAATCGTCTCTTCTATTTCATAACTTTCTATTTGTATCAAATTCACGATCCCAAAAAAAATTATGCGTATCTATATTTGTATTTCAGTTCCACTGGTCAGACACGAACCTGTCGTTTCCAACATTTATGGAGATTCTGTGCTGTTGTCATGGCAACCTGCAGAGTTCAAAGGTGACTTTAAATTCCCTCCAATTGTATCATACAGCATAGAGATACAAGACAGACCAGGAGTAGGACCATGGACACCTTTTATTACTGGTATCCAAGGAACAAGTTATCATGTGACTGGACTACATCCTGATAGAGAGTACTTCTTCCGGGTCAGGGGTCATGCAGGAGATGTTTTCGGAGAACCATCAGCACCAGTGTACTTGACACACAGAGCAGGTAAATTTTTCTTTTTTTCTTTTTTTTCATACCAAAAATTGATTCATAGCTTAAGATATAATGCTGTTTTCAAATTGTAATAAAATGCTGAAATTGATAACTTCATGATTTCGTGTTAGCAAGTTGTCAAAATATGGTACTACTGTAAAATCAGCTTTATTTGTTTAATGCTAATTTTTATGTTTTTCGTTAGTTCTACCAAACCACGAAATTTTGTGCAAAACAAAAGGCATAAATAACAAGAGAACTCGTTTGTTAGTATCAAAACCACAAATTCAAATGTCAACGAACTTCTCAGTTTCTGCCAATCCACGAAAAAGTGACAAAAACAAAAATATATGAAAGCACACTATATGAAATATTTATGGCATCTTGTGGTACGTTTGTATATTCCGTTAGGCATATGATTCTTCAGTTACCGTTGGCTAATTCTTTCAAAATTCCTTTTTTATACAGGGGTATTTATTTCTCAAGTTAACACTGCAATATATATGTACACACAAAAGCGTTACATGTATTAGACATGAGCTTGTTACCTTGGGTTCACTCGGTGTTTCGTGGGGTTCGTGCTGTTCAATATTTTTCATGTATGTCTTTTTATCCTGGTCATTGTATTGCTCGTCTTATTTCGATATATGGTTTCTGATTACCCCTTTCGTATCTGTAATCTTTTCTTTCTGTTTTTTGTCTTAGTATGCACAATATTTCTAGAGAATGGTTGGGCTGTTAAGGTGGTACCTAACACTACAGGGAGATAGCTCTTTAAAATCAGTTGAACGTTTTGATCATATGATGTTTGTATGCAGATTTCAAACATCTTGGTGATCAAAACCACAAAGAGAAAAGCTGCTATGCGGCTAGTGAGTTTATAGCTCCGAGTCTGTTGGTTGGAATTTGTTAAAATTTTGATATTTATTACAGTGGATATATTCAAACACACTGCCAAAAAAATAAGAAAATTAAACGAGCAGATCAAATTTTACCTGAAGTGTATGGTACCACCTTAAATCAGGGCAGACAAAGCATTTGTTTATAACTTATATTAGAAATCTATATTATTCTTCTTCTCATTATTAGATTTTGATTGGATTGCAGTTGTTATCAAAATATCAGTATATTTAGGTGCATTCTAAGATAATTTGGTAGTTAAGCCAACTGTATTTAGTACTAAAATGTTGACATTCAATATGATAGTGATACTCATCACCAATTTGATTTTTATTTTCACACATTGTCAATGGTCCGTGAGGAGTCAATGACATTAGCCACTTGTTCATCGAGGGCTCTTGTCTAATGTCCAATAGGTGTATAGGTACCAAAATTTACTACCCATTGATAGCTGCAATAATGTAGCTCCTGTGACAAACTTGTGTCTCGGCAGAGCTACAACGCAGTCCCATTCGTCACAATGGAACAAAAAAAAAGTTGCAGTTGAAACATAAAAACTCACTATTTACGCTTCAAACATTTCATTATAACTATTACTGATGATCCCAGTCCTTGTTAAATCGGTTTGGCTGAGAAATATATGCTTTTCAAAGTTAGCAACAACCTTGTTCAAATTTATCGATCGTTTTCCATAACCGGAAACTACGGAAGGCGGAGCTTTTCTAAATATGGTATTTCTTACTACAAGCTGATGTAACATTCTAATCGTAACTACTCGGACATTCTCGCTACCCTGTTATTTGCAGGGTAGCGAGAATGGCCGAGTAGTTACGATTGGTAAACATTCACGCCTAATTCGCCAAATATGGTATCGACATCCAAATAATGAGGCCGGAAATGACGAAATTCAAAATGTAAACATGGATTTTTATTTTGTGGGAATTACATTCTAAAATACTGGTAGGTGATAAAAACTTGTTATAATAATGGACAAAAGGAAAGATTATGTCTTATTATTGATAAATGCAGGCGTCAGAAGCTCTGTAAGCGAGCGCAAAAAATCTCGGCGGCTGCTCCATTACGTGTAATGGCATCCCGTTATAACCCTTGCGAGTAAGCGAGCATTTAGGATTTTATTATTAGAACTACCCATTGAGGATTAATTTTGTTTTTCTATAATACGCAGGTCCACCAAGGATACCACAAGAACAACCTTACATTTCGGAATTAAGTCCAAACTCTGTTCACCTTCAATGGCGTGCTGTTCAGTTACCATCAAGAATTACTGACTATGCTCCAGTCTCATACAGACTTGAAATTCAAGAGCTACCACGATCTGACTGGGTGATTCTAGCAGATGGCATACCACATACAGACTTCCACGTGATAAATCTTCAGCCAGACAAAGAATACAACTTCCGTGTACGAGCCGTCAACAAGTATGGATGCAGTGAACCGACATCGTTAGTACAACTCAGAAGACGAGCTGGTAAGTTTAGTTTATATGCAGAAAAATATGTTAATGATCAAATTGTAATGATGTCAGAAATATTTGTCATTTATGTATTAGAATTTTGTTTGTATTGATGGGTTTTTGGTGTTTAACCAATTTTTCAGTTTTACTGGTAATTTAGAAATTTTTCAGTTTTACTGGTGATTTAGAAATTTTTCAGTTTTACCGGTAATTTAGAAATTTTTCCCAAGTGATATTGACAGTAACAATGAACTGACTCTGATACTGAAAATTATCTATTGGTGTGACGTCAAAGATACTGAAAATTATCTATTGGTGTGACGTCAAACACATTATGACGTTACCGATTAAATTAAAACGTCAGTTTTGAAGTTCTTGATATTCATTATCACTAGTATCACAACCTCGTCATGTCAGACTAGCTGTGATAATGTCTGTCTCGAATTTCAAAACTGACGTTATTCTATATATATCGTGGCAGTCAGTAAACTGTATTACCCAGAGAAACCACTGATCTTCTGTAACTCTTAAAAAGTTGTATCAAGTACACCCTACCACAACTGGAAGTCCAAATCTCAGACTTGGTAGCAACAGGCACTTATTGCATGGGTAGATGTGAATCCAACTATCATATGATCGGGGCAAGGTATGATTTTCTTACTAAATAATGAAAATTTCAACTTTAATATGAGAAACTTTGCAGTCATTCATGTACTGAAAATGAAATTGGAAAAACATTCTTATTATTTTATTTTATTTTTTACATTTTTGAGTGAAATGGCTGCATATTGCAATTATCTTTTACTTCAATTTTTTTTTTCTAGTTCCACCGAAGATGCCGAAAGATGAACCCTTAATATATGATATTGGTCATGGTTCACTGATGTTGTTATGGCGACCAGCAGATGTTCCATACTACCTTGATGAAAAGCCAGTTACATACACAATCTATGTTCAGGAACCCCCATCCATGACATGGCGGCCATTGTACAGACGTATACCGTACACGTCGTATCATGTGACTAACCTACAACCAGATAGAGACTACTGTTTCCGTGTACAGGCAGAAAATGTTTACGGACTTAGTCAACCAACAAATGCCGTGAGACTGACGAGACTATCAGGTAATTTTACACCTTAAAACTTGACACAGGTAATGTTGCACCTTAAAATGTGACACAGGTAATTTTGCACCTTAAGACTTGACACAGGTAATTTTGCACCTTAAAAATTGACACAGGTAATTTTGCACCTTAAAACGTGACACAGGTAATTTTGCACCTTAAAACTTGAAACAGATAATTTTGCACCTTAAGACTTGACATAGGTAATTTTGCACCTTAAAATGTGACACATGTAATTTTGCACCTTAAAACTTGACACAGATAATTTTGAACCTTAAAACTTGACTCGGTTAATTTTGCACCTTCAAACTTGACACTGTTTTATCTATGGAAGGCTTAAAATTTGGAAACATATTAAGGTGAATTTTTTTCTCTCACTAAAATGGGAATATGAAAGTAATTGAGTTTCCAATAAAAAAAAATCCCTTTTTTAGAGGTTAAGTGAGTGAGTGATTGTTTTAATGCCAAATGAGCAATTTTCCAGTCATATCATGGTACTAACAAGTGCATTCAATGAGATGATGATCATGTCATCTTTATACTAGATCAAGACAGATTTTTGTAGACTTAATTCACTGAAAGAACAGTCGGTGGCTTGATATGTATCTTCGAAAAGACACATTATCCTGATTCCTGGCTTAGCGGAGAGGCAACAAATGCTAATTATATAGTCTTTGGTTTGACATAATGTGGGCACTGATAGGGTGTCAATCAAAATTTTGAAAAATCTGGTTACAGTCAAACCTGACCATGCAGTCACCTCTGTTAAGCAGTCACCTTTATTAAAAGGTCACCTTTTTCTTGCCCAATTATGAAAAATTTCAAATGAATTGAACCTCTTAAGAGGTCACCTGTCTTATAAGGCCACTTTTTCTTTGTCCCAAAGGTGACCTCTTAATACAGGTTTGACTACTTTTTAGCCGAGTTGCAACGAAGTTGCAGTCGGCTTATGTTTTGGCAAAAGGCGGGGGTGGGCGGGCGTATGTTAGCCTATCTTCGTTAACACGATAGCGCTCTTAGTTTTTGGCCGATCAACATAATTTTTGGTAGGAAGCATTATTACACTATTATTTAGAGTGAGTTCGAAATTCAGATTAATCTATTGTTTTTTTCTTGTAAAATCATGTTTTTTTATAGAAAAAGGACATATTTTGAGAATTATCTTCGTTAACACGATAGCGCTCTTAGTTTTTGGCCGATCAACATAATTTTTGGTAGGAAGCATTATTACACTATTATTTAGAGCGAGTTCGAAATTCAGATTAATCTATTGTTTTTTTTCGTGTAAAATCATGGTTTTTTTATAGAAAAAGTACATATTTTGATAATTATCTTCGTTAACGCGATAGCGCTCTTAGTTTTAGGCCGATCAACATAATTTTTGGTAGAAAGCATTATTACACTATTATTTAGAGCGAGTTCGAAATTCAGATTAATCTATTGTTTTTTTCTTGTAAAATCATGGTTTTTTATAGAAAAAGTACATATTTTGAGAATTACACATTTCTCTGAAACCACAAAAGATAGAAACTTAATATTTGGTATGGGTGGAGATGCCAATGTGAAGTTGTGCATTCAACATTTTTATCCCCGGGGCTCAGCCCCACCCTGCTGGGAAATCTGTTTTAAAAAATGTGACTGAGATCCCCCACCCTAAACCATATATATTTATGATCAGGGTAACTAGGCAAATTAAATGCATTATAGCTCAGGCCCCAGGGTCATACCCCACCCCCTACCTGAAGCATACCTGTTAACCCTCCCCCTTTTCGCGGGAGTCTCCCGCGTAAGAGCCTTATCTCCCGCATGGACTGGGTCTCATGCACGGGAGACATTAATCTCCCGCACACACCTTTTCCTCCCCCCAACAAAAAAATCAAGTACAATAAAATCTTGACCTACATTTTGCGATCAATATTTCTGGAAATTCCCCATTTGGAACTCCCGCGCTGATGAAAAATGCCGAGAGATACGAATGGTAAAGGTGTTTAAATGATATCCGGTTATTTATCTGTTTGACACCTTTACAGGTAAATTGGGTCATGGAGATTAATTAAGGTGTTGATGATTATACAACAATTATCCACTGATTGACAGTTAATTGGGGATAAGGAAGTGGGTTTGTGGCACACGCTTAGATGATTAGAAGTGTGATAGCGGCAATTAAAAATAGTTATAAAGCGTTGTGCAAACAGGAGTCGGACAACCTTTGATGCCGAGGAAAACTTCTTATTTCGATCAAACGTGCAATGAATTCATCTCGGATTGAGTTGTTATGGCTTGTTTTGGGACCAAAGCCGATCAAAGTATTATTTAAGGACTAAGTTCCAGGATGGAATTGATAAACCACAAAAATGCCAAAACGTATGCTATCGCCCAACGCACCAGCAGCAAAGTTACTTTTTAATTTTAGTGCTCTATGACTTTATTGTTCAGAGCATTCTGTCTTCATTGTTATGATTATGAGTAAATTATAAATACAGTTTTTATCCTTCATTCATCATATGCCACACTACTAATAAGAGAGAAATGTAAACAATATATATTGAAATGAGATGCAGTTGGTTCAATACTAAAACAAACAAAAAGAAAACATCAATTAACAATAAAAACATGCATCAAATATGTCGATAAAAAATCTCCAGTTATGAGACCAAATCTCCAGCCAAAAATTTACAAATCTCCAGTTGTAGCATAGCAACTCTATCACATGTATGCAACTACAAGGTACAATTTTGTGCGTTTAAAGGCGACGCACAGAATCTCCCCCTTAGAAGAGTTGGTAGGGGGGAGATCTCCCCCCTAGCAGTTCCCAGAGGTTAACAGGTATGCTGAAGTGAACTTTTTAATGGTTGAGATCCCCACCCCCTAAACCATATATATTTATGATCAGGGTGACTAGGCAAATTAAATGCCTTATAGCTCAGGCCCCGGGGGTCATACCCCATCCCCTACCTGAAGTAAACGTTTTAATGGTTGAGATCCCCACCCCTAAACCATATATATTTATGATCAGGGTGACTAGGCAATTTAAATGCATTATAGCTCAGGCCCTGGGGGGTCATACCCCACCCCCTACCTGAAGTGAACTTTTTAATGGTTGAGATCCCCACCCCTAAACCGTATATATTTATGATCAGGGTGACTAGGCAAATTAAATGCCTTATAGCTCAGGCCCCGGGGGTCATACCCCACCCCCTACATGAAGTGAACTTTTTAATGGTTGAGATCCCCACCCCTAAACCATATATATTTATGATCAGGGTGACTAGGAAAATTAAATGCCTTATAGCTCAGGCCCTGGGGGGTCATACCCCACCCCCTACCTGAAGTGAACTTTTTAATGGTTGAGATCCCCACCCTTAAACCATATATTTATTCTTTATTTTCTTACTTATTTATAAAACAAGACCAAATGATTATGACTTGCAACTCGGCTGTTGCATCTCTGATGCTTTCTCGATTTTCTTTATTATACCCCCTGCAACGAAGTTGTAGGGGGTTATACTGGTTTCACCATGTCCGTCCATCCGTCTGTAGACAAATCCTATGTCGTACGATAGCTTGAGTTGTGTTTCTTAGAATCTTTTAAAATTTTATCATCTGTTTACTGGTGAAGAGAGGAGGATCCCTTTCATTTTTGACGATTTTCACTTTTGACGTTCCAGAGTTATTGGACTTAATATGACGGAAAATAGGATGTTTACCTTATGTCGTATGATAACTTGAGTAGTGTTTCTCAGAATGTTTTGAAATTTTATCAGCAGCTTACCGGTGAAAAAAGGAGGATCCCTTTCATTTTTGACAATTTTCACTTTTGCCATTCCAGAGTTATTACACTGATGCAGGGGGTATTAGTCCTTCTTGGACATTTCTAGTTTATCCTGCAATCAGTACATTTGCTGTACAAATATGCTATGCGAATAAATTTTTGCTTTATTCGTACTAGACGAATAAACTTTTCAGCCTACGAATAAACTTTCCTGGTACCCTGTAGCTATGTACAGCGGAGGGCGCAGACAAGTATGAAACTGGTACTAATGTAACGCGGACCACGAAGAAGACACTCTTGACAACATTTATGAAAGGCGAGGAATGACGCTTGTTTCGGTCCTTTTTGCTTAAATCTGACAAGTTTTCCGACTTTTTTGACATTGCAGGATAAACACAATATACGTACATTGTATATATCTAATCAATCATTTCCTTTTCTCCTTTTTTTCTAGATTTCAGATCACCTATAGACATACCTGAAATCACAGATTTCGATGAAACAAGGTCGTCTTTACAATTAAGATGGAAACCAAGAAAGATGACTCCGTTCGATAAGGCACCACTGAAATACCACATTGAAAGCTGGGAGCCAATCAAACGCACCTGGAAAAGACTAGCAACAGACATCCCAGACACTAGCTATCGCTTGACCGGGCTGTCACCAGAAAATGATTACATTTTACGTGTCCGCGCCCAGGCTGAGAGTATACTGAGTGATCCTTCATACCCAGTGTCAACCAATAGATATAGAGGTAGGTTAAGGTTAAGAGAGGCTAGATATAGAGGTAGGTTAAGGTTAAGAGAGGCTAGATATAGAGGTAGGTTAAGGTTAAGAGAGGCTAGATATAGAGGTAGGTTAAGGTTAAGAGAGGCTAGATAAAGAAATAGGTTAAGGTTAAGAGAGGGTTAGATAAAGAGGTATGTTAAGGATAAGAGAGGCTAGATATAGAGGTAGGTTAAGAGAGGCTAGATTTAGAGGTAGGTTAAGGTTTAGAGAGGCTAGATTTAGAGGTAGGTTAAGGTTAAGAGGCTAGATATAGAGGTAGGTTAAGGTTAAGAGAGGCTAGATTTAGAGGTAGGTTAAGGTTAAGAGAGGCTAGATTTAGAGGTAGGTTAAGGTTAAGAGAGGCTAGATATAGAAGTAGGTTAAGGTTAAGAGAGGCTAGATATAGAGGTAGGTTAAGGTTAAGAGAGGCTAGATTTAGAGGTAGGTTAAGGTTACGAGAGGCTAGATTTAGAGGTAGGTTAAGGTTGAGAGGGACTAGATATAGAGGTAGGTTAAGGTTAAGAGGCTAGATATAGAGGTAGGTTAAGGTTAAGAGAGGCTAGATATAGAGGTAGGTTAAAGTTAAAAGAGGTTAGATATAGAGGTAGATTAAGGTTAAGAGGGACTAGATATAGAGGTAGGTTAAGGTTAAGAGAGGCTAGATATAGAGGTAGGTTAAGGTTAAGAGGGACTAGATTTAGAGGTAGGTTAAGGTTAAGAGAGGCTAGATAGAGGTAGGTTAAGATTAAGAGGGACTAGATATAGAGGTAGGTTAAGGTTAAGAGAGGCTAGATATAGATAGGTTGAGGTTAAGAGAGGCTAGATATAGAGGTAGGTTAAGGTTAAGAGAGGCTAGATATAGATAGGTTAAGGTTAAGAGAGGCTAGATATAGAGGTAGGTTAAGGTTACGAGAGGCTAGATATAGAGGTAGGTTAAGAGAGGCGAGATATAGAGGTAGGTTAAGGTTAAGAGAGGCTAGATTTAGAGGTAGGTTAAGGTTAAGAGAGGCTAGATATAGAGGTAGGTTAAGGTTAAGAGAGGCTAGATATAGAAGTAGGTTAAGGTTAAGAGGGACTAGATATAAAGGTAGGTTAAGGTTAAGAGAGGCTAGATATAGAGGTAGGTTAAGGTTAAGAGGGACTAGATTTAGAGGTAGGTTAAGGTTAAGAGAGGCTAGATATAGAGGTAGGTTAAGGTTAAGAGGGACTAGATTTAGAGGTAGGTTAAGGTTAAGAGGCTAGATTTAGAGGTAGGTTAAGGTTAAGAGAGGCTAGATATAGAAGTAGGTTAAGGTTAAGAGAGGCTAGATTTAGAGGTAGGTTAAGATTAAGAGAGGCTAGATATAGAGGTAGGTTAAGGTGAAGAGAGGCTAGATATAGAGGTAGGTTAAGGTGAAGAGAGGCTAGATATAGAGGTAGGTTAAGGTTAAGAGAGGCTAGATATAGAGGTAGGTTAAGGTTAAGAGAGGCTAGATATAGAGGTAGGTTAAGGTTAAGAGAGGCTTAGATAAAGAGGTAGGTTAAGGTGAAGAGAGGCTAGATATAGAGGTAGGTTAAGGTTAAGAGAGGCTAGATATAGAGGTAGGTTAAGGTTAAGAGAGGCTAGATATAGAGGTAGGTTAAGGTTAAGAGAGGCTAGATATAGAGGTAGGTTAAGGTTAAGAGAGGCTAGATATAGAGGTAGGTTAAGGTGAAGAGAGGCTTAGATAAAGAGGTAGGTTAAGGTGAAGAGAGGTATTTTAGGTTGAAACTTATTGTTCTAGATATATTGTTTAACACTGAGCTTCTTGTTTTGTTTTGTTTATTAAACTATTGCTTAACACTGAGCTTCTTGTTTTGTTTTGTTTATTAATCTATTGTTTAACACTGAGCCTCTTGTTTTGTTTTGTTTATTAAACTATTGCTTAACACTGAGTTTACCATATTTTTTTGGTTGTTTTGGGGTTTTTTGTTTGTTTGTTTGTTCTTTTTAGTTTTTTGTTGTTTTTTTTTTTTTCTGTGTATGTCTTTCAATAACACAATATTTCCATTTATTTTTAATGAGCACATTAAAAAAAATAAGTCACCATTCAGTTCAAATATTTCTCTAACTTTGCAGGAAGAGTACCGATTACACGACCACAGCTTTTTGACGTCGAATCAGATTCTGTACGATTGTCATGGCAACCATATCCAGACATAGCATCTCCAAGGAGATACAAGTTAGAATTGAGAGAATCTTCAGCCAGAGACTGGCGGCCAATAACAACTGATGTTTATGGTACAACTCACAAAGTGACAGGACTGAAACCTAAACAAGACTACCAGTTCAGACTTCGTGGGGTCACAGATCAAGGTCAAACAGATTATGTGTATTCTGTACCTCTACACAGAAGAACAGGTAACAGATATTCTTCTTTTATTGCTGATTTGTACATTATCCCTTTGATCTTTACAGGTTTGGGTTTGGTTTATGTTTATGGTGTTTAATGCCACTTTCAACAATATTTTTAAAAAAAATTGACAATTTTTCAGATATATTGTGGTGGTAAGTTTTATTGGTGGAGAAAACCAGAGTACCCAGAGAAGACCACGGACCTGCTGCATATCACTGACAAACTTTTATCACATACTGTTGTATCGAGTACACCTTGCCATGAATGGGGTTTGAACTCACAACTTTAGTAGTGATAGGCACTGATTCCACGGGTAGTTGTAAATCCAACTACCATACGATCACGACCACGACGGCCCCTTTTTCTTTTGATCTTTTACAGTTATATTATCTGTAATTAAGCAACGCGTGATACAATGGATATTATCATTGATTTCTATGTGAAATATACTGATGTTATATTAGTGTCACTGATGTCACCTTGACAAATTCTCCATAAACATATTATTATTGTTGATTTGTTATGTTGGAAATGGATTTCTCATGGTATATCTGACTTTAGGCTTTGCTGTGTTTGAGATATTGCTGTGAGAAATCCATTCCCACAAAACAAATCAGTGATATAATATATATACTAATGTTAAACATGAAGTGATAATCAGTTCTATGTAAACACAATTTTTTATATTTTGCATGTACCTGGGTTCACCCCTGGTTTTTTGGTGGGGTCCCCGTAGCTCATCTGTGATTTTCTCTGTTGTGTTTTTTTTGTCTTTCTTTGTCTTCCTTCTGTGTCTTGTGTGGCCAATGCTGCCTGTGTCTCTGGATTGTTTCTTGATTGTCCCTTTGGTTTTGTCTTGTGTCTTGTGTACCCAATGCTGCCTGTGTCTCTGGGTTGTTTCTTGATTGTCCCTTTGGTTTTGTCTTGTGTCTTGTGTGGCCAATGCTGCCTGTGTCTCTGGATTGTTTCTTGATTGTCCCTTTGGTTTTGTCTTGTGTCTTGTGTGGCCAATGCTGCCTGTGTCTCTGGATTGTTTCTTGATTGTCCCTTTGGTTTTGTCTTGTGTCTTGTGTGCCCAATGCTGCCTGTGTCTCTGGGTTGTTTCTTGATTGTCCCTTTGGTTTTGTCTTGTGTCTTGTGTGGCCAATGCTGCCTGTGTCTCTGGATTGTTTCTTGATTGTCCCTTTGGTTTTGTCTTGTGTCTTGTGTGGCCAATGCTGCCTGTGTCTCTGGATTGTTTCTTGATTGTCCCTTTGGTTTTGTCTTGTGTCTTGTGTGGCCAATGCTGCCTGTGTCTCTGGATTGTTTCTTGATTGTCCCTTTGGTTTTGTCTTGTGTCTTGTGTGCCCAATGCTGCCTGTGTCTCTGGATTGTTTCTTGATTGTCCCTTTGGTTTTGTCTTGTGTCTTGTGTACCCAATGCTGCCTGTGTCTCTGGATTGTTTCTTGATTGTCCCTTTGGTTTTGTCTTGTGTCTTGTGTACCCAATGCTGCCTGTGTCTCTGGATTGTTTCTTGATTGTCCCTTTGGTTTTGTCTTGTGTCTTGTGTGCCCAATGCTGCCTGTGTCTCTGGATTGTTTCTTGATTGTCCCTTTGGTTTTGTCTTGTGTCTTGTGTACCCAATGCTGCCTGTGTCTCTGGATTGTTTCTTGATTGTCCCTTTGGTTTTGTCTTGTGTCTTGTGTGCCCAATGCTGCCTGTGTCTCTGGATTGTTTCTTGATTGTCCCTTTGGTTTTGTCTTGTGTCTTGTGTACCCAATGCTGCCTGTGTCTCTGGATTGTTTCTTGATTGTCCCTTTTGTTTTGTCTTGTGTCTTGTGTACCCAATGCTGCCTGTGTCTCTGGATTGTTTCTTGATTGTCCCTTTGGTTTTGTCTTGTGTCTTGTGTACCCAATGCTGCCTGTGTCTCTGGATTGTTTCTTGATTGTCCCTTTGGTTTTGTCTTGTGTCTTGTGTGCCCAATGCTGCCTGTGTCTCTGGATTGTTTCTTGATTGTCCCTTTGCTTGTGTCTTGTGTGCCCAATGCTGCCTGTGTCTCTGGATTGTTTCTTGATTGTCCCTTTGGTTTTGTCTTGTGTCTTGTGTACCCAATGCTGCCTGTGTCTCTGGATTGTTTCTTGATTGTCCCTTTGGTTTTGTCTTGTGTCTTGTGTACCCAATGCTGCCTGTGTCTCTGGATTGTTTCTTGATTGTCCCTTTTGTTTTGTCTTGTGTCTTGTGTGGCCAATGCTGCCTGTGTCTCTGGATTGTTTCTTGATTGTTCCATTGCTTGTGTCTTGTGTACCCAATGCTGCCTGTGTCTCTGGATTGTTTCTTGATTGTCCCTTTGGTTTTGTCTTGTGTCTTGTGTGCCCAATGCTGCCTGTGTCTCTGGATTGTTTCTTGATTGTCCCTTTGGTTTTGTCTTGTGTCTTGTGTACCCAATGCTGCCTGTGTCTCTGGATTGTTTCTTGATTGTCCCTTTGGTTTTGTCTTGTGTCTTGTGTACCCAATGCTGCCTGTGTCTCTGGATTGTTTCTTGATTGTCCCTTTGGTTTTGTCTTGTGTCTTGTGTACCCAATGCTGCCTGTGTCTCTGGATTGTTTCTTGATTGTCCCTTTGGTTTTGTCTTGTGTCTTGTGTACCCAATGCTGCCTGTGTCTCTGGATTGTTTCTTGATTGTCCCTTTGGTTTTGTCTTGTGTCTTGTGTACCCAATGCTGCCTGTGTCTCTGGATTGTTTCTTGATTGTCCCTTTTGTTTTGTCTTGTGTCTTGTGTGGCCAATGCTGCCTGTGTCTCTGGATTGTTTCTTGATTGTCCCTTTGGTTTTGTCTTGTGTCTTGTGTACCCAATGCTGCCTGTGTCTCTGGATTGTTTCTTGATTGTCCCTTTGGTTTTGTCTTGTGTCTTGTGTACCCAATGCTGCCTGTGTCTCTGGATTGTTTCTTGATTGTCCCTTTGGTTTTGTCTTGTGTCTTGTGTGCCCAATGCTGCCTGTGTCTCTGGATTGTTTCTTGATTGTCCCTTTGGTTTTGTCTTGTGTGGCCAATGCTGCCTGTGTCTCTGGATTGTTTCTGGATTGTCCCTTTGGTTTTGTCTTGTGTCTTGTGTGGCCAATGCTGCCTGTGTCTCTGGATTGTTTCTTGATTGTCCCTTTGGTTTTGTCTTGTGTCTTGTGTGGCCAATGCTGCCTGTGTCTCTGGATTGTTTCTTGATTGTCCCTTTGGTTTTGTCTTGTGTCTTGTGTACCCAATGCTGCCTGTGTCTGTGGATTGTTTCTTGATTGTCCCTTTTGTTTTGTCTTGTGTCTTGTGTGGCCAATGCTGCCTGTGTCTCTGGATTGTTTCTTGATTGTCCCTTTGGTTTTGTCTTGTGTCTTGTGTACCCAATGCTGCCTGTGTCTCTGGATTGTTTCTTGATTGTCCCTTTGGTTTTGTCTTGTGTCTTGTGTGCCCAATGCTGTCTGTGTCTCTGGATTGTTTCTTGATTGTCCCTTTGGTTTTGTCTTGTGTCTTGTGTGCCCAATGCTGCCTGTGTCTCTGGATTGTTTCTTGATTGTCCCTTTGGTTTTGTCTTGTGTCTTGTGTACCCAATGCTGCCTGTGTCTCTGGATTGTTTCTGGATTGTCCCTTTGGTTTTGTCTTGTGTCTTGTGTGGCCAATGCTGCCTGTGTCTCTGGATTGTTTCTTGATTGTCCCTTTGGTTTTGTCTTGTGTCTTGTGTGCCCAATGCTGCCTGTGTCTCTGGATTGTTTCTTGATTGTCCCTTTGGTTTTGTCTTGTGTCTTGTGTACCCAATGCTGCCTGTGTCTCTGGATTGTTTCTTGATTGTCCCTTTTGTTTTGTCTTGTGTCTTGTGTGGCCAATGCTGCCTGTGTCTCTGGATTGTTTCTTGATTGTCCCTTTGGTTTTGTCTTGTGTCTTGTGTACCCAATGCTGCCTGTGTCTCTGGATTGTTTCTTGATTGTCCCTTTGGTTTTGTCTTGTGTCTTGTGTGCCCAATGCTGCCTGTGTCTCTGGATTGTTTCTTGATTGTCCCTTTGGTTTTGTCTTGTGTCTTGTGTACCCAATGCTGCCTGTGTCTCTGGATTGTTTCTTGATTGTCCCTTTGGTTTTGTCTTGTGTCTTGTGTGGCCAATGCTGCCTGTGTCTCTGGATTGTTTCTTGATTGTCCCTTTGGTTTTGTCTTGTGTCTTGTGTACCCAATGCTGCCTGTGTCTCTGGATTGTTTCTTGATTGTCCCTTTGGTTTTGTCTTGTGTCTTGTGTACCCAATGCTGCCTGTGTCTGTGGATTGTTTCTTGATTGTCCCTTTGGTTTTGTCTTGTGTCTTGTGTACCCAATGCTGCCTGTGTCTGGATTGTTTCTTGATTGTCCCTTTGGTTTTGTCTTGTGTCTTGTGTGGCCAATGCTGCCTGTGTCTCTGGATTGTTTCTTGATTGTCCCTTTGGTTTTGTCTTGTGTCTTGTGTGCCCAATGCTGCCTGTGTCTCTGGATTGTTTCTTGATTGTCCCTTTGGTTTTGTCTTGTGTCTTGTGTGCCCAATGCTGCCTGTGTCTCTGGATTGTTTCTTGATTGTCCCTTTGGTTTTGTCTTGTGTCTTGTGTACCCAATGCTGCCTGTTTCTCTGGATTTTTTCTTGATTGTCCCTTTGGTTTTGTCTTGTGTCTTGTGTGCCCAATGCTGCCTGTGTCTCTGGATTGTTTCTTGATTGTCCCTTTGGTTTTGTCTTGTGTCTTGTGTACCCAATGCTGCCTGTGTCTCTGGATTGTTTCTTGATTGTCCCTTTGGTTTTGTCTTGTGTCTTGTGTGCCCAATGCTGCCTGTGTCTCTGGATTGTTTCTTGATTGTCCCTTTGGTTTTGTCTTGTGTCTTGTGTGCCCAATGCTGCCTGTGTCTCTGGATTGTTTCTTGATTGTCCCTTTGGTTTTGTCTTGTGTCTTGTGTACCCAATGCTGCCTGTGTTTCTGGATTGTTTCTTGATTGTCCCTTTGGTTTTGTCTTGTGTCTTGTGTACTCAATGCTGCCTGTGTCTCTGGATTGTTTCTTGATTGTCCCTTTGGTTTTGTCTTGTGTCTTGTGTACCCAATGCTGCCTGTGTCTCTGGATTGTTTCTTGATTGTCCCTTTGGTTTTGTCTTGTGTCTTGTGTGCCCAATGCTGCCTGTGTCTCTGGATTGTTTCTTGATTGTCCCTTTGGTTTTGTCTTGTGTCTTGTGTACCCAATGCTGCCTGTGTCTCTGGATTGTTTCTTGATTGTCCCTTTTGTTGTGTCTTGTGTCTTGTGTGCCCAATGCTGCCCGTGTCTCTGGATTGTTTCTTGATTGTCCCTTTGGTTTTGTCTTGTGTCTTGTGTACCCAATGCTGCCTGTGTCTGGATTGTTTCTTGATTGTCCCTTTGGTTTTGTCTTGTGTCTTGTGTACCCAATGCTGCCTGTGTCTGTGGATTGTTTCTTGATTGTCCCTTTGGTTTTGTCTTGTGTCTTGTGTACCCAATGCTGCCTGTGTCTCTGGATTGTTTCTTGATTGTCCCTTTGGTTTTGTCTTGTGTCTTGTGTACCCAATGCTGCCTGTGTCTCTGGATTGTTTCTTGATTGTCCCTTTGGTTTTGTCTTGTGTCTTGTGTGGCCAATGCTGCCCGTGTCTCTGGATTGTTTCTTGATTGTCCCTTTGGTTTTGTCTTGTGTCTTGTGTGGCCAATGCTGCCTGTGTCTCTGGATTGTTTCTTGGTTGTCCCTTTGGTTTTGTCTTGTGTCTTGTGTACCCAATGCTGCCTGTGTCTCTGGATTGTTTCTTGATTGTCCCTTTGGTTTTGTCTTGTGTCTTGTGTACCCAATGCTGCCTGTGTCTCTGGATTGTTTCTTGATTGTCCCTTTTGTTTTGTCTTGTGTCTTGTGTGGCCAATGCTGCCTGTGTCTCTGGATTGTTTCTTGATTGTCCCTTTGGTTTTGTCTTGTGTCTTGTGTACCCAATGCTGCCTGTGTCTCTGGATTGTTTCTTGATTGTCCCTTTGGTTTTGTCTTGTGTCTTGTGTGCCCAATGCTGCCTGTGTCTCTGGATTGTTTCTTGATTGTCCCTTTGGTTTTGTCTTGTGTCTTGTGTACCCAATGCTGCCTGTGTCTCTGGATTGTTTCTTGATTGTCCCTTTGGTTTTGTCTTGTGTCTTGTGTGCCCAATGCTGCCTGTGTCTCTGGAATGTTTCTTGATTGTCCCTTTGGTTTTGTCTTGTGTCTTGTGTGCCCAATGCTGCCTGTGTCTCTGGATTGTTTCTTGATTGTCCCTTTGGTTTTGTCTTGTGTCTTGTGTGGCCAATGCTGCCTGTGTCTCTGGATTGTTTCTTGATTGTCCCTTTGGTTTTGTCTTGTGTCTTGTGTACCCAATGCTGCCTGTGTCTCTGGATTGTTTCTTGATTGTCCCTTTGGTTTTGTCTTGTGTCTTGTGTGCCCAATGCTGCCTGTGTCTCTGGATTGTTTCTTGATTGTCCCTTTGGTTTTGTCTTGTGTCTTGTGTGCCCAATGCTGCCTGTGTCTCTGGATTGTTTCTTGATTGTCCCTTTGGTTTTGTCTTGTGTCTTGTGTGCCCAATGCTGCCTGTGTCTCTGAATTGTTTCTTGATTGTCCCTTTGGTTTTGTCTTGTGTCTTGTGTGCCCAATGCTGCCTGTGTCTCTGGATTGTTTCTTGATTGTCCCTTTGGTTTTGTCTTGTGTCTTGTGTGCCCAATGCTGCCTGTGTCTCTGGATTGTTTCTTGATTGTCCCTTTGGTTTTGTCTTGTGTCTTGTGTACCCAATGCTGCCTGTGTCTCTGGATTGTTTCTTGATTGTCCCTTTGGTTTTGTCTTGTGTCTTGTGTACCCAATGCTGCCTGTGTCTCTGGATTGTTTCTTGATTGTCCCTTTGGTTTTGTCTTGTGTCTTGTGTACCCAATGCTGCCTGTGTCTCTGGATTGTTTCTTGATTGTCCCTTTGGTTTTGTCTTGTGTCTTGTGTGCCCAATGCTGCCTGTGTCTCTGGATTGTTTCTTGATTGTCCCTTTGGTTTTGTCTTGTGTCTTGTGTGGCCAATGCTGCCTGTGTCTCTGGATTGTTTCTTGATTGTCCCTTTGGTTTTGTCTTGTGTCTTGTGTGGCCAATGCTGCCTGTGTCTCTGGATTGTTTCTTGATTGTCCCTTTGGTTTTGTCTTGTGTCTTGTGTGGCCAATGCTGCCTGTGTCTCTGGATTGTTTCTTGATTGTCCCTTTGGTTTTGTCTTGTGTCTTGTGTGCCCAATGCTGCCTGTGTCTCTGGATTGTTTCTTGATTGTCCCTTTGGTTTTGTCTTGTGTCTTGTGTACCCAATGCTGCCTGTGTCTCTGGATTGTTTCTTGATTGTCCCTTTGGTTTTGTCTTGTGTCTTGTGTACCCAATGCTGCCTGTGTCTGTGGATTGTTTCTTGATTGTCCCTTTGGTTTTGTCTTGTGTCTTGTGTGCCCAATGCTGCCTGTGTCTCTGGATTGTTTCTTGATTGTCCCTTTGGTTTTGTCTTGTGTACCCAATGCTGCCTGTGTCTCTGGATTGTTTCTTGATTGTCCCTTTGGTTTTGTCTTGTGTCTTGTGTGGCCAATGCTGCCTGTGTCTCTGGATTGTTTCTTGATTGTCCCTTTGGTTTTGTCTTGTGTCTTGTGTGCCCAATGCTGCCTGTGTCTCTGGATTGTTTCTTGATTGTCCCTTTGGTTTTGTCTTGTGTCTTGTGTACCCAATGCTGCCTGTGTCTCTGGATTGTCTCTTGATTGTCCCTTTGGTTTTGTCTTGTGTCTTGTGTGCCCAATGCTGCCTGTGTCTCTGGATTGTTTCTTGATTGTCCCTTTGGTTTTGTCTTGTGTCTTGTGTACCCAATGCTGCCTGTGTCTCTGGATTGTTTCTTGATTGTCCCTTTGGTTTTGTCTTGTGTCTTGTGTACCCAATGCTGCCTGTGTCTGTGGATTGTTTCTTGATTGTCCCTTTTGTTTTGTCTTGTGTCTTGTGTGCCCAATGCTGCCTGTGTCTCTGGATTGTTTCTTGATTGTCCCTTTGGTTTTGTCTTGTGTACCCAATGCTGCCTGTGTCTCTGGATTGTTTCTTGATTGTCCCTTTGGTTTTGTCTTGTGTCTTGTGTGGCCAATGCTGCCTGTGTCTCTGGATTGTTTCTTGATTGTCCCTTTGGTTTTGTCTTTTGTCTTGTGTGCCCAATGCTGCCTGTGTCTCTGGATTGTTTCTTGATTGTCCCTTTGGTTTTGTCTTGTGTCTTGTGTACCCAATGCTGCCTGTGTCTCTGGATTGTTTCTTGATTGTCCCTTTGGTTTTGTCTTGTGTCTTGTGTACCCAATGCTGCCTGTGTCTCTGGATTGTTTCTTGATTGTCCCTTTGGTTTTGTCTTGTGTCTTGTGTGCCCAATGCTGCCTGTGTCTCTGGATTGTTTCTTGATTGTCCCTTTGGTTTTGTCTTGTGTCTTGTATACCCAAGGCTGCCTGTGTCTCTGGATTGTTTCTTGATTGCCCCTTTGGTTTTGTCTTGTGTCTTGTGTACCCAATGCTGCCTGTGTCTCTGGATTGTTTCTTGATTGTCCCTTTGGTTTTGTCTTGTGTCTTGTGTGGCCAATGCTGCCTGTGTCTCTGGATTGTTTCTTGATTGTCCCTTTGGTTTTGTCTTGTGTCTTGTGTGCCCAATGCTGCCTGTGTCTCTGGATTGTTTCTTGATTGTCCCTTTGGTTTTGTCTTGTGTCTTGTGTACCCAATGCTGCCTGTGTCTCTGGATTGTTTCTTGATTGTCCCTTTGGTTTTGTCTTGTGTCTTGTGTACCCAATGCTGCCTGTGTCTCTGGATTGTTTCTTGATTGTCCCTTTGGTTTTGTCTTGTGTCTTGTGTGCCCAATGCTGCCTGTGTCTCTGGATTGTTTCTTGATTGTCCCTTTGGTTTTGTCTTGTGTCTTGTGTACCCAATGCTGCCTGTGTCTCTGGATTGTTTCTTGATTGTCCCTTTGGTTTTGTCTTGTGTCTTGTGTACCCAATGCTGCCTGTGTCTCTGGGTTGTTTCTTGATTGTCCCTTTGGTTTTGTCTTGTGTCTTGTGTACCCAATGCTGCCTGTGTCTCTGGATTGTTTCTTGATTGTCCCTTTGGTTTTGTCTTGTGTCTTGTGTACCCAATGCTGCCTGTGTCTCTGGATTGTTTCTTGATTGTCCCTTTGGTTTTGTCTTGTGTCTTGTGTACCCAATGCTGCCTGTGTCTCTGGATTGTTTCTTGATTGCCCCTTTGGTTTTTGTCTTGTGTCTTGTGTACCCAATGCTGCCTGTGTCTCTGGATTGTTTCTTGATTGCCCCTTTGGTTTTTGTCTTGTGTCTTGTGTACCCAATGCTGCCTGTGTCTCTGGATTGTTTCTTGATTGCCCCTTTGGTTTTGTCTTGTGTCTTGTGTACCCAATGCTGCCTGTGTCTCTGGATTGTTTCTTGATTGTCCCTTTGGTTTTGTCTTGTGTCTTGTGTGGCCAATGCTGCCTGTGTCTCTGGATTGTTTCTTGATTGTCCCTTTGGTTTTGTCTTGTGTCTTGTGTGCCCAATGCTGCCTGTGTCTGTGGATTGTTTCTTGATTGTCCCTTTGGTTTTGTCTTGTGTCTTGTGTACCCAATGCTGCCTGTGTCTGTGGATTGTTTCTTGATTGTCCCTTTGGTTTTGTCTTGTGTCTTGTGTACCCAATGCTGCCTGTGTCTCTGGATTGTTTCTTGATTGTCCCTTTGGTTTTGTCTTGTGTCTTGTGTACCCAATGCTGCCTGTGTCTCTGGATTGTTTCTTGATTGTCCCTTTGGTTTTCTCTAACATTTATTTATCAGTGGAAAAAAACCTGCATGTTCAAGAATATTAAGATTTGTTAAGAAAATGGAGGAAGCATAACTTTCTTTAATTTTATGTACTTTAGTATTTGTTATTATATGTTGTCCTGTATCTGCAAAAAGTAATTGGAAAATTTTAGCACTATTTATTTTGGCTTGCAAAATTTAACAATTCAGGTAACATATTTTTTATTTTTGATATTTTTGTCAGATAAGTTTTTACAAAAACAGTAAGAAAGCATAGTCAGGCAGCATAATTATTCAAATTTTACAAATTTGCTTATATAGAACACTAAATAGCTGCCAGGTAGATCTAACCTATGATTTTGTTTTAATATTCTGGAGCTTACAATGTAGACCTTAAAGATATAAAAATCATGTGGTCAATTTATTCTTATATCTTATAATCTCCAGCATGGTAGATCCTGGGTTCTAACCCAGTCGGGTCAAACCAGAGACTATGAAATTGGTAATTGTTGCTTCTCTGCTAAGCATTCAGCATTAAGGAGTAATAGCAAAGAGTGGTCGGCTAAGAATCAGAATAATGTGTGATTGGAGTGACATGTCTAATCACAGACTGCTGTTTCAGTGAACTAACAATATAAATATCTAATTAAGCATGTTGGTCTAGTACAAGGCAGACATAATCATCATCTCATCGAAATAAACTTGTTCTAGCCATGATATAGTCAAACCTGTATTAAGAGGTTACCTTTGGGACAAAGAAAAAGCGACTTTATAAGACAGGTGAACTCTTAAACGAGGTTCAATTCATATGTGAGAGGTGACCGCATGGGCAGGTTTTACTGTAGTTGAAAAATTGCTCATTTGGCATTAAACAACAATCACCCAATATTCATATGTAATGGGTATGGAACCGTAGTAAGTTCATAACCACCTCTGCTTACTGCGTTAATGAAGATCCCCTTTAACTCAGTTGGTAGAATGTTGGCTTTCAGTGCAAGAAGTCCTAGGTTCAAATTTCATTGGTAACATTGCATATTTCCTAACCACCCTCCGATAGCTGTATTATAGGAGACCTCATTTAGCTTAGTTGGTAGAGTGTTGGCTTATAGTGCAAAAGGTCATGGGTTTCAAATCCCATCGGTGACATTGCATATTTCATAACCACCCTCCGATCACTGTATTATAGGAGACCTCATTTAGCTTAGTTGATAGAGTGTTGGCTTATAGTGCAAGAGATCATGAGTTTCAAATCCCATCGGTGACTTCGCATATTTCGAAGCTATAATATGTTCTACTGTTACACTTATAATAATAGAGTCAAGAATTCTAATATATTTCAGAAACTATTTTAAGACATTTATTTAGACAAGTTATTATTCTATTTGACATTTATTGGTAAATGAACCAAAATATTTTGGCACTATTTTTCATGTACATATCGTCTATCTAAGTGTAGAAAGGGTAAAATATACATACTTATTATTGAGGGAAGTAGTTTGTCTGTACTTGTTTTAACAAAGATTGTCTAATATATAAAAGTTGCTGACAAATTGCTCATTTTACATTAAGAGGCAATCACTGATATTGGGTTTTAACACCTGTTGGGTCAAACCTAAGACTATTAAATTAGTATTTGTTGCTTCTCTACTAAGCATGCAGCTTCAACGAGTAAGAGCAATCGATATAATGTGTCTGAGTGGAGCCACATGTCAACCCACAGACTGTTGGTTCATTGAGCTCGCACTATAAAAATCCAACTAAAATGTATTATTCTCCCCGTGATATAACTGAAAAATTGTTCATTTAGCATTAAGAAATAATCACTCGCTCCTAAATTATATCACATTTTGTTATTTTCAGTGGTTCCTAGATTACCACTTGCAGGAATAGACATTGTTAATGTTGAAGATGACTATGTTGATTTAAGCTGGAAAATGGTTGACGTTCCTGCTTTCAGTTCTGACGAGAAACCACTTGCTTTCCTTATCGAGGCCCAGCAACTTCCTAGATACGATTGGCTACCAGTTGCTAGTGGAATATCGGATACTGGATATCGTGTGAAGGGGCTTCAGAGAAATCAGGATTACACCTTCAGACTTCGTGGGGAATATCCCTCCGGATTGTCCCAACCCTCCCAACATGTTTCTGTTTACCGCAGACCAAGTGAGTCCCATGTTTTAACCTCATATATACCTAACCGTAGCAATAGCAGTTCAGTTAATCGTAGCATGACTAAAAGTGCACCCAATATAGCAGGACCTAGCAAGACTGTTGCACCATTTAGTACTAACAATCCTAGTTTACGATCTAAACAGCAAATATTCTTAGATGAAATACAGAAATTAGATAGAAAAAAGAATTCATTGTTTCAGCAGGTGCAAAGGTTTGAACAGGGACTGAAAAACTTTGGAAAAGTTGGTCTACCACCACGTAGTCCTCAATCCAGTCTACCACCACTTAGTCCTCGATCCAGAAGAGATAAATTTATCGAGGAGCAGAAAAAGCCGAGAGTGACTGTCAAGAAACCAGACTTTATGATCACTTTGGATAAGTTCCGTAAATTTGAAACAAAGCCATTGGCATGGACAAAGACTGCAAAACCAATCATGAGTAGTAGCATGGTGGATCTATCAACTTATGGCAGACGATATTCTGTGGATTCAAAGAGATTTGAACGTACACCAAGCAGGGAGATTTACAAACCAAAAGAGTATACTACCCCATTGAATGTTGATACTAAACGTAGTTCTTCATCAGAATTGTTCTCTATTAGACCTAGGCCTAATAGTTACGCTTACGATGACATTGTCATGAGGTCCAGGATAAACGACATACTGTCTAAAAGACGGGAAAGTTCATCTCCCATGCCTCAACGTACTGAATCCAGTTCCGTCACTTCAAGATTTAGAGAACGAAGGCTGTACTCAAAGCGAGAACCATCTGCACCAGTGGAAAGAAAACCAGAGCCCAAAAAAATAACAGTACTAAAGAAACAGGAAGTGAAACTAAGATCTTCGTCATGGCATGGGGAATCTTTAGATACTGTGTTGACACCAAAGAGAACAATTGATAAAGATTTCTTAGACAGAAGTCGTTCAGAGTCACGTCGCAGATCTTTATCTCTGATTGGTCAGTCAGTTTACCATGGTATGGCGTCGAGAACCTCCAGTGTCTCTCACTCACAAACGAGACGATCTGTCAGCAGAGCCCCTTCTCTTCCACCGATCGGTGTGTCGCCACAGATATCGAGTACCATGTCAAAATTCATGCAGTCTGTAAATCGTAGGCCATCATATGATAGAAGAAGTAGTCTAACTGATTTTTCTACTCTCTCACATAGAAGTTATTCTGTTTCAACGGATTTGAAATTTCACAAACCAGGTGTGGACACAAGAACAACATTTACTTCAAGGTCAAGAAGCAGGTCGGTAACCGGGTCTGCCGACAGATCAGCTTTTTACAAGTACCAAAGAAGTTCCTCGCCAACATTGATGGAGAGTAATCTGTATACATCTAAACCATATGTTTCTAGGTTCAGAAGTCAGTCGGCTGTATCTGGAGGATCCATCCCTACACCACCTCCATCAACCAGAAGTTCAATTGCAGACAGTGGACGTATGGGACGACCAAGAAGATCATCTGTTCTCTCTTCCGATTCGATGCCATTGCCAAAACAGAAAAACGTAACATACACGACTTATGTACCTAAGACAAAATGTTTCCGTGATTCAATACCAAAAACCCCACCTTCTGTTAGAAAATCTAGTCCTGCTAGATCCAAAGCTTCTACACCTGCTAGATTTCCAACCCCTCCTAGATCCAAAGCATCAAGCCCTGCCCCCTCTGAAACTTTCTTTATAGTCAGGGACAGGGCCTCTTCAATAAGCAGTGCAGGTTCTGGTCGAAATGTTCCACCACGGATAAGGACATCATCCGTTAGTAGCTCTGGGACAGGCATGGTAACAGGCTTCAGAAATAGAACATCATCAATGTCAAGCACTGGATCGTCCAGAGATATCATGCAGAAACCCTCGGATGTTTTGGAAAAGGATAAATCGGCATGGATCAAATCTGTTGCAGGAAGGTTTCGTAAACATCTTGCTTGAATGGTGAATTATTGATAAACATTTATTCCAAATTTTATTCTGTTATCTGTATTTTATTCTTAAGTATATTTATTCCAAAGGGAATATTACTTTCAAATAATGATTTATTTCTGTTAAAAATGAATTTTATTCTGTATAGTTTTAGATACAAAATAACATGTGGTTTGTTTTACAGCAAAACGTTTTTTTTCTCAGAAAAATGACAAGATGTATGTTGCAAAATTTGAAATTTTCTGAAAATTTTTTTTTGCTATTCTAAATTATATCTGCAAATATACAGCATTGATATGAAATTTATTTTACACAAAGTGAAACAAAAAGATATGAAAAATACTAATTTTTATGTCTTGCAGTGCATATTTTATCATATTTGTTTCACTGTTTTTTTGTTTTTTTTCATCTGACTATTTACAACATATATAATGTGTAGGATTGATACCAACAAATCGTATCCCTATCATTGGATTTTGAATCTGAAAATGAATTTTATTCTGAATTTTTTTTTATTAAGATTTATTCAAAGAATTCTCAGAAATTTTCTTTCAAGGGGAGATAACATTGAAATGAAGGAAATTTATTTTCAATATACATGAAACAAAAATAGTTTCATTTAGACCCAAAATCCAAGAAATTAGAGCTACAAATTTATGCGATATTAATTTCAGTTTCTACAAAATTAAAAAATAACTTTTCATCTTCCAATCAATCAGCTGCATATTTAGTAGAATTTGCACAATTCGTTCGTTCATGTTGTAATATTTAAAAAAAAAATACAGATGCGAAGTTGCCAGATATTTTGTTGTGTTATTTGTTGCTATGACAACAGTCTCATTTAGATTTATAGCACAACACATTAGTGGTGTTAAAACATCTGCTGGATACAGATTTTTTGTTTAAGTCCTTGCAGGGGGAAAAACCCAAGGGAAATGCCTTTGTCTGTTTTCATGGGGAGGGAAAACACCCAAATGAGATGTCTTTGTTGGAAGTCATTGGGTGGGAAAATACCTAAATGAGACGACTTTGTCTGAAGTCATTGGGTGGGAAAACACTCAAATGAGATGTCTTTGTCGGAAGTTATTGGGTGGGAAAACATTCAAATGAGATGCCTTTGTCAGAAGTCATTGGGTGGGAAAACATTCAAATGAGATGCCTTTGTCAGAAGTCATTGGGTGGGAAAACATTCAAATGAGATGCCTTTGTCAGAAGTCATTGCATGGGAAAACACCCAAGAGATGCCTTTGTCAGAAGTCATTGGGTGGGAAAACACCCAAGAGATGCCTTTGTCAGAAGTCATTGGGTGGGAAAACACCCAAATTAGACACTGTTGTCTGTGTGATTATATTGTTTGTGTGTTGCGATTGTATTGTTTATATAGGGGTTTTTTTGGTCTGAGTTTTTTTTAAGGTATATTTATTTGACTTTTGAAAATATTTAATTTTGAGTTCAATATTTATTTCGGAAATTTCGTGTTTGGATTGTTCAGAATGAAGTTAGATAGACTATAATATATTTATGAAACAAGCAAATTAATCTTAATTTTTATGAATATTCATAAATTTTAAAATTAATGGTGCAAAGAGTTTGATTTTATTGTGTGTTATAAGAATTTTCTATTGGAGACTAAAAATTTTGTAAATTTCACGATGGTGATGTACATTTCGCGATAGTAGATATTAATTTTTTTTGTAAAAAAAGATAATTAGAAGCTACTATCAATTTCAACTGCAAAAAATTGTAATTTCTCAATGATAATGTACATTTCACAATACCGAAGAAATTTTTTTGTGTAAAAAATGATAAATAATGGATGCTGTCAAATTTTGTTGGACAATATTTTATGTAAATTTTATTTATTCTTGATTAGAAATAAAAAATTTATTAATAAAAGCAACGATTATATTGAATTTTATCTGTCAATGTAAAAAATGAAAATAAGATTTTATCTATATATTTTATGTAAGATGTATTGTTTTTATGGGTTTTTTTTATGTTTGTAAAGCTTCAAAATGAAAGAGAGCTGTGTTGTTTTTCTCCTCACCTCACTTCAATCTTAGGATTTTTATTTATTATTGTTTAGTAATTACCTTTTATATATATTGTTCCGATAGTTTTATATTTTTGTAGAGACAAATTTTATTTCTTGTGTGTTCCTGATATGTATATTTTTGTTCAGGTTTTTATACCGTCCTCCGAGCAGCCAATGTATACAATTTTAGATAAATAAGAATGCTATTTATTGAAGGCAAAACTGAATTTATTTTTTTTTTACAAAAATACATGTACACTAGAACATTTGCTGTTATTGAATTGAAATTATTATTAAAGTTTTTTAAATTGTTTATATTTGTTGTTTATTATGCTGGGAAAAAAATCATTTGATTATGATAGGTGCATATTATACACAACGAAATTTATTATTTTGATGACTATGAAAAGGGTGCATTATATTATACACCTATATGTATTATACACAACGAAATTTATTATTTTGATGACTGAAAAGGGTGCATTATATTATACACCTATGTGTATTATACACAAGTTAATATGGTAATAACTATGAAAGAAATGCATATTTATACACATGTGTAATGTACATAAACAAATACGGTAGTTTACACTAAAAAATATTTTTTTAATTAATACTTTGTCGTAATTTAGAATAACGTTTCTTTTTTGTTTCTGCTTCCAAAATGATATATGAATGCATTCAACTATTGTATATTTATTTTCAGTTTTGTCTTTATATTTATATTTTGTTGTTAAGTTTGATCTATGCACGAGATTATCCCTTATCTGTGATACTTATGAAAATATATATTTCGATGTGTGCTAATTCAAAATGGTGCCTTTTTTTAACTGTTCTCTCTATAGTCAATGTGACGTTACTATATTATATTATTCAAGTATTTTCGTGAATGGTATTCTGTGCATTGCTGAAGTTTTAAATATTTATATCTTTGTAGTTATACACCAATTTCTCTACTGTAGTGCAATGCAGAAAGTGTAGTAAATAGTTTGTTTGCAATAAATTCAGTGCAATATAGTTTGTTTGCAATAAATTCAGTGCAATATAGTTTTGTTTGCAATAAATTCAGTGCAATATAGTTTTGTTTGCAATTTATACATTGCAATATAGTTTTGTTTGCAATAAAATTTGAATCCCCAATCGTTGTTTGTTTTTGTACATATAAAATGTAGACATTTTTAATTGCAATCTCAATCTTTCAGGTGTTTATTCAGACCTGCTCTTATCCAGCAATGGTAAAACAATTGTTCGATCATGATGTTCTGTTTAATGGCTTCTTTCTTTCTATGTTAATTTTTAAAAAATTATTTGATTGATGCATATTTAAGCTGCACATAGATGTATTAATCAGCAAAATATGAAAATCTGTATTCATTTTAAGATTACAAAACAAACAGTTTAGTAATTTTATTGTTTGAAAATTATGTTTGATATACAATGTATGTCAAAGGAATTTCTGGAAGTTTTTCAGTGTAAAATAAAAATGTGTTCAGCTTGAATATGTTCAGTCTTAACAAGAATAAATAAACAAAATCACTTTCCATGCAAGTATTTGGAATTTTATGACCTCGTTTCCAGGGAATTGTCTATGTATACCAGGAAGGAAAAAATGATGCTATAGTACAAGAATAGCCTTGGTTAATTGGAATATACTGACATCATGAAAAATCATGATATCACAGTATTTTTAAGCTAGTTATTTAAATTTGCTGATATTTTTTTTTTCTACGAAACAGAGTAAGATTTTATCGTTCTTAGGTCCTGCTGATAGAGAATTTTTATTGATGGGAAGTGATTTTTGTTTGTTTGATTAAAAATATGATGATTATGACTATTTCAAGGCAGTTGAAAGTTAACAAAAACAAATAAGGTCAAGGGTTATGCACTTTTAAGTTAAAGGTCATGTATGTTAATAGAAACTTCTAACAATATTTCAGTTGAGTCGTGACTCTCCGTTGTAGTGATGGAGGAAACCGGAGTACCTGAAGAAAAGTACTTAACTGCCGCCAAATTTTGTCACTTGATATTTTATTGAGTACGCTTCAGAACTTGAGGTGATAGGTACTAATTACTTAGACGTATATCTTACTAATATATGATCACGGCCACGAAGCGCACAAGAAAAGATTTCAGGGATCGTAACTATTTAATTGCCATTGAAATAGTCATAACAGATTTACAAGTTCTGGAAACCTGTTTCAGTTGTCTAAAAAAAAATGGCATAATTCTTTTATTAACATTTTTTTTATCTGCACAAGCATAATGAAATGAAGCTAAGTTGTGATTGAGAAAGCATGTCGATATATTCTGGTCCATTTTTTTCTCATAAACCAAATCTCCAAAATTTATTTATTAAGAGCATGTACCGGTACATTAAAAAACAAAATTAAATACCCTCTCTACCTTTGCCATCATATGAATTCCCCTCAAGCCAGTAACCTGATGAAGGTGTACCCAGACATTCACACCCACTCAAACCTTTTTCCTCCTTTGAGTTACCCAAACCAAAATTTAACTTTTAATCTCCTGCAGGTTTTCCCCCAGATTTTAACTGTTAAAACTGAAATGAGATAAATTACCATTGTTGTTAACACATTTTTTGGATTTTTTTTATAATTTGAAAAAAATATCTTAATATTAGATAGTCTGATTCTGTAAATTGTTTTCATTAAGCATTTTTTAAAGTTAAAATCTAAATGTTAATATATTTAAAATCTTTGAATATGGAGCATTTTTTTTTTTTTTTTTTTAATTTGTACATTCAATTATCCTTGTATGAGTTAGAAATATTCTTTTTACAGCTATATCAATACATTTGAATTATTTTAAAATTCTTTATTTATTGCAATATTTAATTAAATTTCACATCTTTCAGTTTTTCCTCTGTTCCTTATAAAGAGATATTTGATTGAATTACACACTTCCTTCCTTTTCGTCCTCTGTCCTCTAGATAACGGTATTTGATTCAATAAACTATTTGAACATTTCCACTTTGATTCTAAAATTATATACATTACAAGAGTTATCTCCCTTATATGCAGACAACTGGTTCCTGGTCAATGCAAGAGAAATGGCCAAAAACAAACAATTTGCATATCATTTACTCATCATTTACTCATAACTAACCATTTTGTTCTTTGTAAACAGTAAGGTGATACAGGTAATTGTATTGTAAAAAGATGGTTTTGGTAATTGGTGTTTAATGCAACTTTCAACAATATTTCAGTTATATCGTGGCAGAGGAAACCGAAGTACCCGGAGAAAATCACAGACCTGTCGCAAGTCACTGACAAACTTTATCACATCATGTTGAATAGAGTATACCTCAACATGAACAGGGTTCGAACTCACAACTTTAGTGGTAATAGGCACTGATTGCACAGGTAGTTGTAAATCCAACTATCATACAATCACGACCACAACGGCCCCTATTTCAAAAAGACAATTTGCAAACAGTTACAAAGTTTGATTTTTTTAAATTTTACAAATAACCTGTTTAATTCTTGTGTTGACCATTGCTCATACATTGACAAAATAGAGCCTGGCAGTCGTGACACTTTTGTACTCATACTCAAAAAACCAGCCAATCAAACATGGTATCAAATAAATACTGAGTTCTGATTGGACAATTTTGAAATACGAGTATGAAAATAGTACTCTAATATTTTATAACCGCAAGGTCTGGTGCCTTCCTGTAAGGGAAATAACTCTTGTAAAAATGGTAGATTTTAAAATCAAATTAGAAATATGCAAATGGCCTGTTACACAATTCTATTAGTTTTATCTTTCCTGTCCCCCATAGATCATTCAATGATTTACTTTCAGCAGTCCTCGAAATGAAAATTTTAATTTACTGGTACGAATCAAATTCTTGAATATATTTTATATATATCTAAATAAAAACTGAAAAATTTACTGGTCTGAACAAAGTTTTACTGCTCTTGGGGCGGAGGACCGGTGCTCATCGGGAGGACGTTTTAGCATTATTATGCTCTGTCTGTTTTATCCGTTCTTTCTTCATTTCATTATTATTGTTCAGATAAGTATGCAATTAATTATTATTTATTTTTAGCTAATGACGTTGACATCTAAATTCTGATCCTATTCTTGTGTTTGTTTACTTTTAACACACACTTATCAAGTTGTTTGATTTTCTTCTCAAGTTACAATTATTCACTGCACCGTTGAACTAAAACACTGAAACACTGACTTCTGATTAAAAACACCCACCTTGAGGGTACTTTTAGCTCACCAGACCCAAAGCATCACGTAAGGTATTGTCATAGCTTGGCGTCTGTCACTGTGGTTGTCGTCTGTAAGCTTTTACATTTTAATCTTCTCTGAAACCACTTAGCTAATTGGAACCAAACTCATTGGATGGTCCTCTACAAAGTGGATTTGTTTGTTAATCTGAAATACACAAAAGAAACAAGAGGCCCAAATGTGCCAAAAGGGTTGTTTACTGATTATTATGTGTAGCAGATATAATGCAATTTGTTGGATCACCTGACATTAAAAGATCATGTGAGTTATTGTCATCACTTTGCATCCGTCATCGTTGTCTGTGACCTGTAATCTTATTCTCCAAACTACTGGTCTAATTTGAACTAAGCTTTGTAGGAATATTCATTGGATGATCCTCTACAAAGTTTTTGTATTTTATCCGATCTCAAATCTGTCACAGAAGCAAAAGGGCCGGAGGGCTAAGAAGGGTATTTTCAGTTTTTGTATGTGAAGCATTTATTTTTCAACTTATTTTGACGAATTGTTTTGTTGTTCTTTATGAAGTACGCCAATAGTTTTGTATACTTCTTACTGTTTTAAAGTAAAAAAAAACTTGTTGAAAAGATGGACATTTAACTCGACATATGCATACTTTCTATAGAAACACAAATTATAATATTAATGTACCTTCCCATGCGGTCACCTCTATTATGCAGTCACCCTTTTCTTGTCCTTTCATAGACAATTTCATATTAATTGAACCTCTTTTGAGAGGTCACCTGTTTTATAAGGCTACTGTTTCTATGTCCCAAACATGACCTCCTAATACAGGTTTGACAGTAAAATTTTGTGATCATTAAATATACAAAACATAAGTACAGTTATGTAGGAACTGCCTACCCTTCCGGAACACATGAGTTCACTTCTGGTTTTTAGTGGGATTCATGTTTTCAATCTTTGATTTTCTGTGTAGTATTTAGTCAACCATTGTATATATTTTTTCCCTTTTTCTTTTGTCATTTGTCTTGTCTGTCCTTGTGGAAACCTTTCAATTTCAAAATACACTGAATGTAAATGTCTGTAAAAAACATTTTAGAAGTGAATATTGTATTGCAATATCCATATTGATAGATGTGTTAAACAAATTATTCGATGTACAGAACGAAAACAAAATGACTGGAATCTGAATGTTCAAAATCCTTAGATTTTGTATACAGACTTCTAAAGTTATTTTTTTTACTCACCTGACCTGCAGGGTTATGTAAGCTATTGCAATGACTTGGCATCCCTCATCCATAAACTTTTCATATTTCAACCTTCTTCTGAAGATGCATTGAATGGACTGAAGCATAACTTGACTGAAATGTTCCTTACAAGGTTCTGAACAAGTGTTATTTTGATGCAAGTTTATGGTCAAGCGTGGTACACGGGCCATAACAGCTTCTGATTGGGTAATATTTCAATGATTTTCTTAAGAACTGTGTAATAAGTTGAAACCAAATATGGTTGGGACGATTCTTCATGCATGGTTAAATCCAAACAGTGCATGAATAAGCAAGTAAGTGATAGAAATTTCGACCAGCACAAAATTGATGCCTCTGTTCGTTTGTCTGTCAGAAGCAATGGTTTATTATATAATAACTCGAGCTACATACCCCATTCTCTACTCATTCATGACATCATCAGATTTTTTTTTAGTGGAACAGGAACTGCTTGCCCTTCCGGATCACCTAAGTTCACCCCCTTTTTATAGTGAGGTACATGTTAGTTTTCTGTGTAGTATTTTAATATGTTGACTATTGTTTGTCTTTTTGTCGTTTTTCATCTAACCATTGTATCGTCTGTCCTTCATCTCAAATTGTGTCTTCTGATTAACTCTTTGGTATATATAATTTTTTGTGAAATACCATTTTTAGCTGACTTGGCCAAATATCATCTGAGATTTTTGCCATTACTTAATAATGTCAATTGTCTGTCCATCATCAGTTAACCTTTTCACATTTTAATCTTCTCTGCAAAACTGTTCAAACAAATGTACCAAAACTTGGCAGATGTGGTCATTGGAAAGAGAAGATTCAGGTTTGTTCGAATATAGTTGATCAACCATAGGGAGTGGCTGTTAGGGACCTTAAAGGGCAATTGCATAAATCTAAAAAATAAAAAACTCCTCTCATAAACTGGTAATAGAAAAATGGAACAATATTTACTGTGCAGCATCATTATGCCATGTATATTTAGATTTGTACAATCATATGTGCCAAAGTTAAGGAGATTAGCCCTGTGGGACCAAAAGTCAACATAGACTGCAATTACAGTAGTTCCCCTTTTATTATATCACCTGCAATGATACGTGGCCTTATTAGAGAGTGGTGTCTCATGAGGGGAATATTTAGTTGTATTTCACTACCTCAGTGCATCTGAAATCTGGCCTGATAAGAGAGGGTGTCCTTTGGTGGTCGATGCACAAATATTATATAATCTGACCCTGCATTTTTCCGAAAGAAATGTTGGTGTAATTTGAAGAAAAAAATTTCATGTGGAAAAAAAAAATCTGTTTTTGTTTCGTGTGAAATGGTCGCTCCCACAGGGCCTTGTCACTATCCACGTAAATATACTATCAATGTATGATGCCCTGTGGTCACTCCCTTAGTAGAGTTAAATTGTCCTTGAGCAAAGAGAACTTAGTATGTTTGTGTCAGTTGTCTAGTAATGATGATTTTTTGTTGTTGGCCATAAAACATACCATCTATCCGATAAAAAAGATATGATTACCGTATTCTAAATAACACACAGGATGTAATTATTGTAGGAATTTTGACCTGACAGACATAATGGTGATGATAGAATGCTACATTTCATTTTTTCATCAATCATAAAAAAAACCACTCACCATTTGTATTTATTTTGCCTAATTATGATGATCAAAGTGATACAGTCAAACCTGCCCATGTGGTCACCTGTATTAAAGGGTCACCATTTTCTTGTCCTGTCATAGAAAATTTCATATGAATTTAACCTCTTTTAAGAGGTCACTTGTCTTATAAGGCCACTTGCTCTTTGTCCCAAAGGTCATGACCTCTTAATACAGGTTTTACTATATTAATAATAAAAAATAATAAAAACATAGATATAGAATTTGGTGCACACGACACCTTTCTGGCATAATAAACCAGGATTAACTTCTTAATTATGATAAAACTAACAATGGCAATGCTGTCAAGAAATGAAACAAAATAAAATCTAGTTGCAAGTTCTGTCAATAAACAACACTGAACATCTACACCCTTGCTCTCTTATACACTGAACACTTTGTAAATAAACAAATATTGTCAGAAATTGAGTGCAGGTTAAGTGATTATTTCATAGAAGGATGGTAATTTATTAATTAGTAGATCAAAGGGTCGGATAAGACAGAACTAATTAAGTGTTACAACGTTAAAGAATTTACACATACAAAAATAATGTCCAAATTCTCTGTCCAAACAGAAAAAAAATAAAACTTATTTACAAATTAAAAAATAGATATCAAATTTAGTGTGCATGTTTCTGGAACAAAATGAGGTCAAAAACAATAGTTTTAATGCAAAATTGTTCACTTTGGTCAAGAAATGTAGGAGGAGTTAAAGTGGGTGGAGTAATTGTCACATATATTTATTGACATAAAGTCCAACCAATGAAAAATCATCAATGGCAGGTAAAGACCCCAAAAAAAGACAAAGAAAAAATATGTATCTAATATTGCTATTTGTCATCACCACTAAGGAATCAAGAGTTATCTCCCATACCATATATACCCTTTAAACTTTGTTTTTATAATGTAACTTGGCGAGGTGTATTTGATACAACATTATGTGATAAAGTTTGTCAGTGACTTATGGCAGGTCAATGATTTTCTCTGGGTACTCCACCAATAATTCTGACTGCCACGACATCCTTGTATTACAACTAAGGTACATGGTGGGTGTTTACTTAAAATATTTCTTTACTGTAAGAAATTTTGACAGTAATATTTGGGCAGTTTGTTGTCTGTTTTCTTCCTATTATAGTTTAATGGGTTTATTGAAGTCTAATTTACTACAGGTGGGAATGGGGAGGTTTATGGTGTTTAACATCACTTTCGACAATATTTCAGTTATATCATGTCGGTTTAATTGACTACAAACATAAATAAAATCATAGACATCTAATTAAGTGTGCATGACACATCTCTTGAATAACATTCATTAGATACACATTTGAAAACCAAATAATTTTAAAATCTCCGGTAGCAAGTAAACAGAAGGGCCTTACAGGATAGCCAAAATTGGATAAGTTAGTTATGTCTGAGGGAAAATGTCCTTAGTTTTCATAATACAGTCAAGCCTGTCTTAAAGGGCACCTCTATATAACAAATCAATGTCTATAAATGGCAGTCTCATTTTTACCATTAATGAATAGTGCATATAATTTTAACCTGTATATAATGGGCAACTGTTCATAAAGGCCACATGTTTAGGTTCTCTTGAGTGACTTTTATATGCAGGTTTTGCTGTAATTACACTATTAGAAGCTATAAATTTGGTGTAAGTTATTTAATAGTTTTATGGAACATTATAATGATCCACCATCGTTAAATGTCTGGTTGATAATTAATTATAATCAAAGGTTGACCTTAGTTTTTATAATAATTACATTTAGAAACTGTAATTTTTTAAGTTTTATAATAGTTGTACAGAACATTATAATTATCCACCATTGTTAGGTGTTGGGCCGATAATGAATTATACCCGATAATCGAAGATTGACCTTAGCTTTAATCAATTAGACACTCCCCTTTTCCAAGAAGCAAAATACCATCAAACCTGTCTTAAGTGACCTTCCAAGGGAAAATTTAAATAGGGTTACATAAGACAGGTCACAGGTCGCTAAATACAGGTTTAATTAATATGAAATGCACTGTGAAAGGAAATTTAAATTATAGTCACATAATACAAGTTATTGCTTAATAGAGGTGGTCACTAAAGTAGATTTGACTGTACAGCTCATAACTTGTTGACGAGGTACAATGTGTTATTGTTTTGCTAACAGTATATGTTATGACCTACGACCTTGACAGTTATTAATAAGAATTGATTAACACTCATATTTCTGTTATGACCTTGACAGATAAGACACAAGAATTGATTAAGTCTAATGAATAATGCCTTGGGTAGTTATCACGAGGGCCAACATCTGGAGCTGATATTGTTGTACATATTTTCTTCTACATGTTTTATTGTTTACCAGTAGCTACAGTCAAACCTGCTTTTAGTGACCACTACCTCTATTAAGCAATAAATTGTATTAAGTTTCTATCAAACAATAACTTATATTAAATAACCTTGATTTTTTTTTTTAATTCACAGTGCATTTCATCATATTGATTAAACCTGTATTTAGTGACCACCTGTCTTATGTGATCCTATTGTTCCTATGGAAGGTCACATAAGACAGGTTTGACAGTATTAAGACATTAGTCTACATGATGTTGCATGGACATGTATAGATAACATTTTGGCTTGCAATAGAGTGTTGATGTGACTTGACTGGATCCTGGTCTGGATTTAGGATTCTGCTCATTTTAATCTATTATTACGAGTCTGGCTGTATTAGACAACAGGAGTTTATACTGGTAACTTATTTAATTATAGTAGGAATTTTTTTTTCAATTTTCACATTTTACCTCTTGATTCTAAAATTATATGTTTGTACTTTACCAATGCGTAGTAACATGTTACGCTACATGACGTTATACGCACATAGATAACTTTTTGGCTTGCAATATTGACTTGACTCGACTCGATCTTGATTTTAGATTCTACTCATTTTTGGGTCTGCCATATTAGAACAACAGGAGTTTTTCTGCTGGTAGCTCTTTTAATTTTACAGTCAAACCTGCTTTAGTGACCACCTCTATTAAGCAAGGACTTTTATTTTCTCCATAATCTATACAAATTGTAATGTTATAATAACTTATGAATTCTTTATTTGCTATAAAATTATTCTCTGATTTTGTACATGGTTCAAATATCTACATATAGTACTAGAAAATTATACTCAGTTCATTGTTTTCCCCTTTGCACTTACTAGAATGGGTACTATTTAGCCAGTGATAAGGAAGATAACTCATATTGCTAGGAAATTATACTCAGTTCATTGTTTTCCCCTTTGCTCTTGCTAGAATGGGTACTATTTAGCCAGTGATAAGGGAGATATCTCATATTACTAGAAAATTATACTCAGTTCATTATTTTTTCCTTTGCTCTTACTAGAATGGGTACTATTTTGCCAGTGATAAGGGAGATAACTCATAATACTAGAAAATTATACTCCATTGATTGATTTTTCCTTTGCTCTTGCTAGAATGGGTACCATTTTGTCAGTGATAAGGGAGATATCTCCTATTACTAGAAAATTATACTCAGTTCATTATTTTTTTCCTTTGCTCTTAGTCTCTTACTAGAATGGGTACCATTTTGTCAGGGATAAGGGAGATAACTCATATTACTCGAAAATTATACTCAGTTCATTGTCTTTTCCTTTGTTCTTGCTAGAATGTGTACTATTTTGCCAGTGATAAGGGAGATAACTCATATTACTAGAAAATTAAACTTGTATCATTGTTTTCTCCTTTGTTCTTACTAGAATGTGTATTATTTTGTCAGTGATAAGGGAGATAACTCATATTACTAGAAAATTATACTAAGTTCATTGTCTTTTCCTTTGTTCTTGCTAGAATGGGTACTATTTTGTCAGTGATAAGGGAGATAACTCATATTACTAGAAAATTATACTAAGTTCATTGTCTTTTCCTTTGTTCTTGCTAGAATGGGTACTATTTTGTCAGTGATAAGGGAGATAACTCATATTACTAGAAAATTATACTAAGTTCATTGTCTTTTCCTTTGTTCTTGCTAGAATGGGTACTATTTTGCCAGTGATAAGGGAGATAACTCATATTACTGGAAAATTATACTCAATTCATAGTTTTTTCCTTTGCTCTCATTAGAATGGGTACTATTTTGTCAGTGATAAGGGAGATAACTCCTATAAAAAGCATTTAATTTGAGAATCAAATGCCAGGTCTGCTAGTGTTGTCAATCATTCTTTTACAAGGTTTGTTTTGTTGATCTGCAGTGTAAGACAAAACTACATTGAACTTTAATGGTTCTGTACCAAGATTGTATTCTTATGCTGATGGTCATTTCAAATGACCACCAAAAGACATAGAATCAACTTTTTGCAAACGATGGTACAGGGTTCTGTCGATTTCAGTGATCGACTTGGAGCTCAAAATTCAGGGTTCCAAAGTTTAACATAAAAATCTAAAAGGAATATTTGAAGACGACTCAAATAGAAATACAATTTTAATTTTATGAGGTAATAATGTGATATATAGATATAGGTTTGTTTAAATGAACATGCAATTTGCACACACCCCTTCCTTTGACTCTATGTTGTTCAAGCTTAAAATTAATTTGCTGTGACAGGAAATATTAATAGTTTTTAGTTGTGTTGCCCAATCTTTAGTTTTCTGTGTCGTGTTTTGTTGATCCTTGTTTGTCTTTTTGTCTCATTTGAACATTTTATTGTCTGTCCTGTTGCCCTTTTTCTTTTGATCATTGTACAATGTGTCCTTTTGTCCTTAAATATTTTCTTTTGGCCATTATATTGTCTGTCCTTCAATTTACAGCTTTTGATTTACGGTGTTTTGTGGTTCATTGTTTGTCCTTTTGTTCTTTATTTTGGCCATTGTATTTTGGCCATTATCTTGTCTGTCCTTCAATTAACAGCTTCTGATTTACAGTTATTATCAATCATTGTTTGCCCTTTTGTCCTTTTCCTTTTGGCCATTGTGTTGTCTGTACTTCAATTAACAGCTTCAGATTACCCCTTTGATATCTTTACCCTTTTCTTTCAATCATCTTTATTGAATATGAGTACGTATTAGGTCTGTTTGATAATATACCAATTTGAGAATTGGCTTTAATACAAATTTGTTTTATAGACTTGCAATTTTCTGTGGGCAACTTACATAAAAGTTACATAATAATGCATTAATTCTGAGTCAACTGTTCTTTTTCATAATTCTTTACTTGTGAAAAAGTACATATTTTTTTTTAATAAAAAGGTGACATTCTATCGTCAGTGTCATGTGAACTAGGCTTTTAAAAAGAATGTAAGATCATTGTATGTTTATGTTGATTTTATCTTTGATTTCTAAAACTAATTGAAATTTATTGTAAAATACACAATTCTGATATCTGTTTGTGACGCACACCCCCACAGCAGAGAACTTGGTCCTATATCTTTATTCTGTGATTCCCACAGGATTTCGTGACTACTAGACAGGAATCTATGATCATTCCTTGACCCTCCTTTTGTACTGTTCATTTTTGAAGGAGTTACTGCCCTTTTTGACTTGGAACATTTTTTTTAAAATGGAGTTGGGTGGGGGGAAGAGACTTATGTTTTTTTCCGTCAAAATCAATTTTTTATTTTGAAATAATATATGCATTTATGGACAAACCAATCACACAATCATAAAATATTTCCACTGTTAAAATGTAATTAAATTTGATTAATATACATTTTTTTTTAATAAATTTTCATGATATCCCTCAGAAATAATTCACTTGGACTCCCTCCCCAACAATAATAAAATTTTGTTACATTAAAAAGTCGAATAAAAACCTCAAATAATGTGAAAACCTAAATATATTAATACATTTTATCCTGCAATTGTATGATTTTGGGTACTAGTAAAGAGAGTCGTATAAACTTCAGTGTTATTAGGTCATGGACCTAATAAAGCATTTCTGGTACTTGATTCATGTAGAGCTACAGAAAGAAACAGTAACAGTATAAGTGTTGACGTCACAGGTGACACCATTGAAAACAATTAGAACGACGCTCGTTTCAGTTATTTTCAGACAATTTGGCAGATGTTTTTTACTTTTTGATATTGCAGGATAAACACAATATATGTACATTGTAGTTAAATATAAAATTAATTTGCACTCACTGTGAACCAGGATAGAAACCAGGGCTCACTTTTCCTACTTGTTTCTAAAGCTTGTACAAATAAATTTTATATTTTCCGACAATGTATATGTATTTTGTTTATCTTCTACATGTAACTTGCATCTTCAATAGAACAAGTATTGATGCTGAAGACAGAGAAACATCAGAATAATAATAATAATAATAATCCCCCTTTGTTAATTGTCTATTAAGATGATTATCTTAATATACATATATTACATACAATCTCATTCTTGTCTGACAAGGAGAAAAATCACTTTGTGATGATAGTATATAATCTACATCATCATCAGAATCTACAAATGGTATAATATTTCTGTCATGTTTTGGTTCAGTCTGTTTATCGATATTTTTAAGATTTGGGCATATTGGGCATAACCTGTTTAACTCTGCCACATTTTTGTGTCTGTCTCAAGCCAGAACATGGATTTCCAATGTCAAATGTCTTGGTATTTCTTTGTTGAATGGTTTGAGGTGAGAGATACATGATTGATCATTTTATTGATATTGGTATAATTGTTGACCGTCACTGTTTAAACTTTCTTTTCATATTTGACAAGGATCATCCTTGTGCGATGTTCAAAACAAATTAAGGCCATCAATAGTATGCCATGAATTCTTAAAAAGTAAAAATTAAAGTACACTTTGACAACCTAATGCTAATAGAAAAAGATATAGACAGTTCTATTTGAAATATTTCATGATATTTCAATAAATTGATTTTCCCTCTTAAAATTTCATGGACAACTAGACAAACCTCTTTGTGCACTAGTTCCCCTCTTGTACAGTCACCCCTTCTGTAATGAAAAAAACGCATCAGTGGTCAGATGGTTAGCGTGCTTGCCTTGAGTGCGGTAGATTGGGGATTTGAGTCCTGATAGGGTCAAACCAAAGACTGTAAAATATGTTGCATCTCTGCTAAGCACACAGCATTAAGGAGAAAGAGCAAAGACTGGTTGGCTCGGAATCAGAATAATGTGTCCGAGTGGAGCAACATGTCTACCCGCGAACTGTTGTTTCAGTGAGCTAGCACTATAAAAAGTCCCAACTCAGCGTGTTGGTCTAGAACAAAGCGAACCTCATCATCATCTCATTGAAAATTAACTTGTTCTCGCCATGATATAGCTGAAAAATCGCTGAATTGGCATTAAACAACAATTACTCACTCACTCTGTAATGAAAAAGTGGCCTGACATGAGATGATAGCCTCTCTTGAGGGGGACAATTCATTAGTATTCTACTATCTCAGTGCATCTGAAATTTGGCCAGATAAGATGGTAGCCTCTCTTGAGGGAGACAATTCATTAGTATTTTACTATCTCAACACTTCTGAAATCTGACCTGATAAAAGGGATGGCCGTTGGTGAGAGGGGTCTTATAAGAGTGGGACTACTGTGTTAGTATGAAGATATTACATAGGGGTATTATAATACCTCCATGATAACTATATGTCTCTGTCTCTCAGTAATGGAGGTATATATCTCCATGATATCAGTAAATATGTCTTTCTGTCTCAGTAATGGAGGTATGTACCTCCATGATAACTATATGTCTCTGTCTCTCAGTAATGAATACCTCCATGATAACTATATGTCTCTGTCTCTCAGTAATGGAGGTATTTACCTCCATGACATCAGTAAATATGTCTTTCTGTCTCAGTAATGAGTAGTGATGATTGTACCTCCTCAGTGTGTTATCTAATTATTACATCTATGTGTGAAATGCTAATTGTCTGCTAATTATATACATGTAAGAATTCAGTATGATTGATTTGTCAGAGATCTGGCTCAGATTCTCTTACAATATATTTAAAAAAAAAAAACTATAAATATAGTCATGGAGGTTTTATAATACTATAATACCTCCATGATATATTTATTAATGAAATTTACAGTTCCTGGATCTAGATAATGCAATTGTTAACAGTTAGGTTCTCTTACCTCACACATAGATTTTGGCTATCTGTTTAGGTCCTTGTATTGCTATATAATTTACTTGGCTTTTAAATTATTTGGCTGTCCAATCTTTCAATTTTGATGGTAGCCGATAAAGTTATTTCAGAAACACGGTGTGTGTTGTATGCACTAAATGTACATTTTTATGTTTGTTCAACATTTAATGAAAGTTGAAAATGTATCAAAATTTATCAAAATATACAGAAAACATGTTTGTCTGAAGATTTTTCATATGATGTAAAAGGAAAATAAAAAGAGTAATTATAATTTAATTATCAAAAACAACTGCTAATAATTAAATGTTATTTAAGAAATTTATAGAAATATGGTTTCTTTAAAATTCCTGAAAAAAGGTGTCATTGTATTGACGGTGAGTTGTCCAATTCACATTCTATTTTTTTTTTAGATGGGTTCGTGATACTCTTTAGTTTTCTTTGTAGTGTTTGTAGATTATCATTTGTCCTTTTGTCCTTGTTCTTCTTGCCATTGTATTGTCTGTCATTCTTCAATTTACACCCTCCAATCTTCAAACTTTACTTGCAGTATTTTCTTTTTGCCATTGTATTTGTCTGTCATTCTTCAATTTACGGTCTCTGATTTTCAAACTTTGCACACAGTATTTTCTTCTTGCCTTTGTATTGTCTGTCCTTCTTCATTTTACACCCTCTAATCTTCAAACTTTACTTGCAGTATTTTCTTTTTGCCATTGTATTTGTCTGTCATTCTTCAATTTACGGTCTCTGATTTTCAAACTTTGCACACAGTATTTTCTTCTTGCCATTGTATTGTCTGTCCTTCTTCGTTTTACACCCTCTAATCTTCAAACTTTGCTTGCAGTATTTTCTTTTTGCCATTGTATTTGTCTGTCATTCTTCAATTTACGGTCTCTGCTTTTTCAAACTTTGCTTACAGTAATTTTTTTATTGGAATTCCACTATCACTCTATTTTAATTATCAATAACATCTGTCTATGATTAAATTTTAATTACCCTGTGTATATATATATATATATCAATTGGTTTATAAATAGCATACTGTGAAGATCTTCTAATCAGCCAGCAAATAATAACATGATGACAGAATATGTTATCAATATACCCCATGCTGAGCCTCCACTGCTAACATTAACACCCCTGCTGAGCCCCTGTATCAGATGAACTGTAAGAGGTGCACACTTTATTTAGATGAAGGGGAAAACACATGTGTTATATACACAGCAATATGGCTGAAGAATTTTGAGTTGGATTGACTTTCTCAAGTTGTGGGTAATTTGTGTGTATTTTTCCTCCTTCTAAATATTTACTACAACTAACAAACTATTATAAGTTTTTTTTCTTCTTCAGAAAGTCAGTTTGGGCCACAGGGGCTTGTTGCACATTATTTTTATCCCTGGTATGACATATTTTTTAGAGTTGTCAGTAAGGGATAAAAATAATTCATAACAAGCCCTGGCCCTGTGGTTTTGGCTTGAAGTAATTATGTTATTGTTTTATTACTCCCAGGTTTAAGAGATGTTTTATTTTAATCTTCCTGTTTCATACATGTACCTGTAACCTGTTTGTTCTGTTTGTTATTTAATTTTCAGTATTATAAAATGTACTGGTTTCTTCATATTGTCAAAAACCAGTAGAATTTGGTCACAATAGACTATTTGGCCTTGCCAAATACTCTATTTTAAGAATTGCAAAACTTATATTTGTTCAGTGTGAACATTGGTAACTTCTTGCACACCTCACCCCCTCCCCCATATGCAGTGGACATTTAATTACTACCTGTCCTCTGAATTATTCACTTCTCAACCACGGGTCTTCTGAATCATTCAATTTTAATCTGAGAATGATTGACTATTTTTAAATGGGGACTACGTTATATTGGCTAGATGATTGACTATTTTTAAATGGGGACTACATTGTACCTTATATTGGCTAGAAATATTATCACCAAGCCAGAAAAGTGAAGTCATGTATTTGTATGTTAAGGTTTTCGACTTTGCATCTTTCTATGATTTTGATATTTGATTTGTGAATTGTTCTGACACAGTGTGCGAAATAAATTTTGAGCCAGCATAGACCTATCACAATTTTCATAGACAACACAGTAGATTTCAGATAAAAATCATGAAAATCAACATGGTAGACCTAGAGAATTTTTCATAGACACTGTCTATAGATCTACCACTAATTTAGAACACTTCTGACAGTGTTGTATTTTTTGTTGTTCATGTTGTCAATGTTGTCACTGAGGTTGTTATTAGGAGTAACATCACATTATGTAATTGATTAATCAGAATCAATGATTAATATTTTTGATATGAAGAAAATGTTAGGAGGTGAAGTCAAGTATGATTATTCACGATTCAGCATAGACTTCAATGCTAATTATTTATTTGATAGCTAATGACGGAAGTGGTGACACTAAAGTTGTGAGTTTGAGCCCTGATCAGGCAAGGTGTACTTGATACAGCGTTCTGTGATAAAGTTTGTCAGTGACTAGCAACAGGTCGGTGGTTTTCTCCACCTACTCCAGTTTCCTCCACCAATAAAACTGACCACCTCGATATAGCTGAAATATTGTTGAAAGTGGCATTAAACACCATAACCCTATAAAACGGATCGCCATGATATAGTTGAAATATTGTTGAAAGTGGCGTTAAGCACCATAGCCCTATAAAACTGACCTCCACGATATAGCTGAAATATTGTTCAAAGTGGCATTAAACACCATAACCCTATAAAACGGATCGCCATGATATAGTTGAAATATTGTTGAAAGTGGCGTTAAATACCATAACCCTAAACCTCCTAACCATAAATGATCATCTCAAAACTTTAGGACAACCCAGTGTAATGGAACATCTCAAAACTTTGGGACAACCCAGTGTAATGGAACATCTCAAAACTTTGGGACAACCCAGTGTAATGGAACATCTCAAAGTTTCTATTATAATGTGTAGGTTGTATTACCTCACTCTGACTGGTACTCATCAACAAACTGAAATAATAAATTAAAGATACATAAAACTTATGTTTATTTCTGGAGGAGGTGATGATTATTGAACTAGTGATATTTCAACATTTTGAGATGAACCCCATGTTTTGTGAAATGATACATATTGAAGGGTTCTATATTTTATATAAAACATATGTTCTTTTATACTAGTATAATATGTACAATGAAAATATTTTGAAGCCATAATACTTTTTACAATTATGACTGACAAATTATTTTAGAGACTACATTATATTAATACACCCGCCCTTTAATTAGATAAGGTTAACTTTATCATAGGGGGCCTCAGTGACCAAATGGTTAAGGTTTTTGAGGTATGATCACAAGCATAGCACCACCGATGTGGTTTCGTACCGGATACCCACTTCAAGTGTTGAGTGTTCCCAGACACCATACCCATGGTCTAGGGTTATAATAGCTGTCAGATGCTTTCTTCAACTATTATTATTTTCTGGTAGTCACAATATTCAAGAAATAACGCTGGCTTTGACCATAAACATCAATAACCGTGGAAACCGTGTAGAATTTTCACCACAAAAATTCTTTCTAGTTGGAGAATCCCCTAGGACATGATGTCCAAAATAAATTACACACTGGGGATTTAGCCTAGACTAAATAAAGTACACCAGTGTATTTTTATCCTGCCAAGTATAAATAAATAGATACATTAGGAACTTGACACTCAGAATCAAACTGTACTTATATTATAACAGTAAGATAAGTCTTGCTGTGAAATTAGTGTGGCAGATTAAAGTTATAAGTCCCCTTTTATAAGGCCACCCCTTCTGCCATGATAAAAATAGCCTTGTAAGAGGGGCTGCCCCTCTTCATGGTGACAGTTTAGTAGTATTGTACTGTCTAAGTGCATCTGAAATCTGGCCTGATAAGAGGGGTGGCCTTTAGTGGGAGGGGTTTTATGAGAAGGGGGACTAAATACCGATAAAATAAGTCCAGTGATCATATTTACTTGAAAGAAATATAATAGAAAATTATTCCAATGACCAAATTAGGAAAAGTTTGTAATCTTGGATTTATTTCACTAGAATTATTGGTCCATCCTAGGACCAATGTTTGTTCTTTAATACATTAACACACTGACCCTATGCTTTAAAATGGTGATATTAGGTCTTGCTCAATAGTTCTATTTATTTGTTAATCCTAGACAAATCCATGTAATCTTTTTAAATTCAGAAAAAAAATTGAAGATACTAAGCTGGCTATCAGAAGTTTAAGTAGGACATACAATGCAATGGTCAAAATAAAAAGGACTGACTGTGGCCATTGGCTGTTTAAAATTCCTCGTTAAATAAAGAATTAAATTAAATTAAGATAAAAAGGACAAAAGGACAAACAATGGTCAACGAAACGTTACACAGAAAGCTAAAGATTGAACAACACAAACACCCACTGAAAATGTTTGACTCCCAGCAAAGAATAATGATTCTCAGGGATAATAATTGCTGATGTTTTTATCACACATTAATTTAAAACATGGCTGAAGCCATAATAACTATGATACACATGTTGTTTATGTAATATCATGACATCCTGGCTAATCCATTATCTCAGCCATCTTGTCTTGTCACATTAACATGGTCAAGATGTATTTATGCAACTAACAATGTCTTGCCAATCTATGCAGTTTTTGGCATTGATACAATACATGTATGTACATTGTATATAAGAAACGGCAGTAAATATTTTCGTTTCATTTCGTACTGGTTACCTTTTTGGCAAATATTTAAAAGAAATGAGTGTATTGTTTATTAAGGGATAAGTAAAAGAACTGAGTATCGTTTATTAAGGTAGGAATAAAAGAACTGAGTGTATCGTTTATTAAGGTATAAGTAAAAGAACTGAGTGTATCGTTTATTAAGGTATAAGTAAAAGAACTGAGTGTATCGTTCATTAAGGTAGGAATAAAATAACTGAGTGTATCGTTTATTAAGATATAAGTAAAAGAACTGAGTGTATCGTTTATTAAGATATAAGTAAAAGAACTGAGTGTATCGTTTATTAATATATAAGTAAAAGAACTGAGTGTATCGTTTATTAAGATATAAGTAAAAGAACTGAGTGTATCATTTATTAAGGTAGGAATAAAAGAACTGAGTATCGTTTATTAAGGTAGGAATAAAATAACTGAGTGTATCGTTTATTAAGGTATAAGTAAAGGAACTGAGTGTATCGTTTATTAAGATATAAGTAAAAGAACTGAGTGTATCGTTTATTAAGGTACATGTAAAAGTGAAAGAAATGAGTGTATCGTTTATTAAGGTATAAGTAAAAGAACTGAATGTATCGTTTATTAAGGTAGGAATAAAATAACTGAGTGTATCGTTTATTAAGATATAAGTAAAAGAACTGAGTGTATCGTTTATTAAGGTATAAGTAAAAGAACTGAGTGTATCGTTTATTAAGATACATGTAAAAGTGAAAGAAATGAGTGTATCGTTTATTAAAGTATAAGTGAAAGAAATGAGTGTATCGTTTATTAAGATATAAGTAAAAGAACTGAGTATCGTTTATTAAGGTAGGAATAAAAGAACTGAGTGTATCGTTTATTAAGATATAAGTAAAAGAACTGAGTGTATCGTTTATTAAGATATAAGTAAAAGAACTGAGTGTATCGTTTATTAAGATATAAGTAAAAGAACTGAGTGTATCGTTTATTAAGATATAAGTAAAAGAACTGAGTGTATCATTTATTAAGATATAAGTAAAAGAACTGAGTGTATCGTTTATTAAGATATAAGTAAAAGAACTGAGTGTATCATTTATTAAGGTATAAGTAAAAGAACTGAGTGTATCGTTTATTAAGATATAAGTAAAAGAACTGAGTGTATCGTTTATTAAGATATAAGTAAAAGAACTGAGTGTATCGTTTATTAAGGTAGGAATAAAAGAACTGAGTGTATCGTTTATTAAGATATAAGTAAAAGAACTGAGTGTATCGTTTATTAAGGTAGGAATAAAAGAACTGAGTGTATCGTTTATTAAGATATAAGTAAAAGAACTGAGTGTATCGTTTATTAAGGTACATGTAAAAGTGAAAGAAATGAGTGTATCGTTTATTAAAGTATAAGTGAAAGAAATGAGTGTATCGTTTATTAAGGTACAGCATGTATGAATAAAAGAACTGAGTGTTTCATTTATTAAGGTATGAATAAAAGAAATGAGTATCGTTTATTAAGATATAAATAAAAGAAACAAAAGTTCATAGATTGTCCCCTATTTTTTTTGTCTTATATATTTACAAAATATCTGTATTGCCTTTGTAGATCCAGTTTTCAAGAGTGGGGTCCCAATAACCAGTTTAACTCCACCTCTTTTTTGTCCCTGTCCCACTCCAGGGCCTGGATTTCCATCAGCAAATGACATGGTCTCTTTTGTGTTCAATGATTGGTCGTTTTTCTTTTTGGTTGACATTGGTGGAAATGTTGACATCAGTGTCCTTTTCATAATTACATAGTTCATTGAAGTAGATCTTCTATATATAGTCCTATGAAAGTACAAAATCATACATGACCGCATCGGTGGTGTAATGGTTAGTCACTTATTGTGCTCACCTCATGTGCGGTAGATTGTGGGTTCCAGCCCCTATTGGGTCCAGCAAATGAGTATAAAATGGTATTTGTTGCATCTCCACTAAGCATGTAGCATGCAGGAGAAAGAGAAAATAGGCCAAAATAGCTTTTAAAATATTAAAAACAATAAAAAGTTAATTTAATATACAGGTCTACATAATCTGTACAAAGAATTGTATCCACACATAATCAACAATGTTCATTCTATATTTAAACATTGGTTTTAACCACACATGGTTTTATTCAACATTAATAACTCCTCCATCATGCATCAATGGTAACTGCTATAATTATTTCTATAGTTAACTTTTTGATATATATTTAATTGTGATAATAAGTAAAAAGAGGTAATGTCTTAAGATAAAAGTCAGGTCTAATGATGTTACAAGTACCTGTTGTTAATTATCATATATAATAGATTCCATGTGTTGTGTTTACAGTTGATGGTAATTGTTGTGGTTTTATTATTGTAGAAGTGTGTTGTTTAACTGTGTTTCTGTGTTTTGGGGGATTTAACAGATGATATTTTGTGACTGATATGAGTTTTGGGGTTATTAAATTGTGTCTCTGTTCAGTGTTTTGTTTTTTTTTTATTTTTTTATTTATTTTTTCTTGGTGGTGGGGGGGGGGGTGATTGAACAGCTGATATTTTCTCGAGTTGTGTGGTGTTGTTATGTCAATATACATTATGAAAAGAAAGTTTAAAAAGTGATTGTCTACAATTCCACCAATATCAACAAAACAAAAGTCCTCTCTATCACCTCAATTCATTGAACACAAAAAAGACCACAAGATGTAACAGTGGAAATCCAGGCACAAAACTGGGTTAAATAGTGTCCTATCTGTCTGTCACAAAATTTTGTGAAGAACAACAGACAATAGCTCAAATATTGATAGACTGTTAAAGCTTCAAAAAAGAGCAGCTCGTATAATTTTAAATGTTAGTGAAATTACGACACTGTCGTCTATTCTTTTTCAAAATTTGAAATGGATGCCTACAAATGACTATTTTGTTTATAGAAAATGTCTTTTAACTTGTAAAGTGTTGAACAACTTAACACCAGAGTATTTGAATGTTTTTCAGTATGTTAGTATGTTAGTCAAGTAAGTTCAAGAATAACTAGACAAAGTGTTAACAATTTACTTTTTGTACCAAAATTTAAAACAGAATATTATAGACGTTCTTTTGTTATATCGTCATGCAATCTTTGGAATAATATGTCAAATGAAATGAGAGAAAGTACATCTTTAGAAATTTTTAAGACCAAATATTTAAATGAATATTTCAATTGAAATATACTCATTATCTATTGTATAACACTGTTTTTATATTGATTTTATAGTTTTATAATTTATTGTGTAAATACTGTATATAATGTAGGACCACATTATAAACTAGTTTGTATAACTAAATGTGCTATTCATCCTGTTGAAATAAAAGACATTATTATTATATTATTATTACGAGCACAAAAAGACAAACAGTGATAAAAAAAACCACTTCACTGAATATTAAAGAATAAGGTGTTACATACACTACAGGGAGATAACTCTTTAAAATCAGTTGAATGTTTTGATCATATGATGATTATATGCAGATTTCAAGCATCTCGGTGATCAAAACCACAGAGGAAAAAGCTGCTATGTGGCTAGTGAATTTATAGCTCCGAGTCTGTTGGTTGGAATTTGTTAAAATGTTGATATTTATTACAGTGGATATATTCAAACATACTGCAAAAAAAATAAGAAAATTAAACGAGCAGATCAAATTTTACCTGAAGTGTATGGTACCACCTTAAGTAACAAGGAACCTCGCTAAAAACTGCTTTTTTTTGTTATCCAATGTTTCTGCCATCAGATCTTTATCAATGATAGGTCTATATATATAAGAATCACATTCTGGTGTCCGTGTCCATACATTTAAAAACATTCAACATTTTGTAAATCATGGACGTTTTTATTTGTACAGAAACCAAAATGTGAATTCTGTTTTAGAATTATCCTTGATAAAGTTCTGATGGCCTAAACATTGGATAATGTAAAAGAGTGATATTGTTGAATATTTAATTTGTTATTTTATTTATTTAGAAACAAGAATTGATTGTGTATTAAATATAATGTTAATAATATTGTAGTTCGCCCTGGAGTACCTATTACAAGACCAGAAATAATTGATGACGAACCAAATTCAGCACGTTTACGTTGGCAGAGAGTCTATACACCACCATACCACCACTATAGTGAACCTCTGAGCTACCAGATAGAGTTACAGGAAGCACCTTACAGGAATTGGCGCCCTCTGGCAAGGGGAATAACCATGACGGAACATACCATTACAGATTTGATACCTAAGAAGGATTACCTTTTTAGAATCCGAGCAGAGACTCCAAATGGTGACATTAGTGCTCCAACGCCTCCCATAGCTTACTACAAATCACACTGTGAGTTACATAATATTGAGGCACCTAAGGGGGTGGAGGGGAAATAGCTCATGGCTGAAAATTATTAATATACATTTGTATTTGCTACATTAAGGGGAAAAAAGGGGGGGGTGGATGGCTGAAAATGATTAACAGATTTGCTACATTGTTTTATCTTTCCTTAGAAGTATTATTTTCTTAATGTATTAGTATAATTATGGCTTTGAAAATCTTATAGGGATGTCTAAATAAAGATTTTGAACAATACAAGTCTATTCCTCTTATAGCATACCACTTAACATTATATTGAGGCACTTAAAAAGGGGGGAGTGACTCATGGTTGAAAACAATGAATAGATTTACCCATGGTTTCAAGTTTCTTTTCAATTATTATTTTCTTAATGCATTAGCATAATTATGGCTTTGCAAATGTTATAATGATATTGAAATGAAGATATTGTAAGTTTAAGTATTTATAGACACTTTAAATTAAGGAGGTGGCTCATGGCTTAACATTGTAAGTTTCATTATATTGAGGCACAATTAGGGAGATATGTGGCTCATGGTTTATATTGATGCACTTTCAGGGAGGGAGGTGACTCGGAGCTTAAAATTGTAAATTTGATATTATTGAGGCACTTTAAGAGAGTTATGTGACTCATGGGAAAGAGATAGATCATAGCTAACCATTGTATGTTTTATTAATTGAGGCACTTTAAGGGAGGTAGCTCATACCTAAACATTGTAATTTTAATTATATTGAGGTACTTTAAAGGATGGAGATGGTTCATGGGTTAATATTGTAGGTTTCTTTATATTGAGGCACTTTATTTGATAAGAAATATGTCAAATGTTTTTCTCTTAATTTAATACTGAGAATATAAATTTCTGTAATGGCCATTACTTCTACATTGTAATATGACATGGGGTAACATTAACTACATGATAATTTGATGGTCAGTGTGCATTTCTTGTTTCTCTATCAGTGTTTGAAAGTTTGACAAATTTTATGCAAATTAGGTTTTAGATATATATTAAATGATAAATCATTTGGCTTCTCTCAAATGTCAAGAGCACAAGATTCAAATATAAAAATGTTATATACTCATAATAAAGACTTTGAATGCAACATGATGAAAAGAGAGGCTAAGGTTTGGGTTATGGTGTTTAGCGTCACTTTCAACAATATTACAGTCATATCGTGGCGGTCAGTTTTATTGGTGAAGGAAACTGGAGAACACCCTGGCCTGTCGCAAGTCACTGACAAACTTTTTCACATAATGTTGTATCAGTACACCTCTCCTGAGCGGGATTCAAACTCACAACGTTAGTGTTGATAGATGCTGATTGCACAGGTAGTTGTAAATTCAACTACCATATGATCACGACCACAACGTCCCATAAAAGAGAAGGAGATATATATTGCATCTGCCTGAGAATGATTTAGTTTATAGGAAGTGGCCATTAATATTTGTTATAACTTAGTTAGACATTTTATTTTTATCTTATTTTCAATTCTTATTTTCAGCCGATGGAGTTGATATTGAAAATCAAAATATTGAAATTAACAATAAATCACCAAAAAAAGACAATAATGAAATGAACTATACATCACATTCAAAAGACAAATGTGATATGAACAATACATCACATTCAAAAGACAATTTTGAAATGGACTATACATCACATTCAAAAGACAATTTTGAAATGGACTATGCATCACCTTCCAAAGACAAATATGAAAAGAACTATGCATTACATGCAAAAGATAATTATGAAATGGGCTATACATCACATTCAAAAGACAAATTTGATATGAACTATACATCACCTACTAAAAGCAAATTTGAAAAGAACTATGCATCACATACAAAAGATAGTTATGAAATGGACTATACATCACCTACTAAACATAATTATGATTTTGACGATTTTGAAATGAACAATATTTCACCTAAAAAGGAAAATACTCGAATTTCACAATACACAGATAATTATAGTTTTTTAGATTCCAATAAAAACCAATTATGTAGAATTGATGACATTTTGAAAAAACGACCACATACATTAGACAAAATAAGTGACAATCTTCCTATGTATAGTAATAAAGATAAAAAAGACAGACTGAGAAAATACGATGCCGAAATGAGCAGAAATGTACAGGATTATATCTCTTATAAAAGTGATTCTGATGATTCTGATTTTGGAGGTAAAAGTTGGTGTATTTTTTTTACCATGTAGCCTTACACAAAACTGATCCATCTACACATAACAGTACATATTTTTTATGAACTTGTACCTGATAATTTTTTATTTCAAACCCTTCCTTGCACAACCAAATTAATTTGCCTCAGAAAACAAATTTCCTCTTGTTTTGCCGAACACAACCAAAATGGAAAACATTAGCGTCTTTGATTTTTGAATTTTACCTATTCATGTGACCTAATGTGAAATTTCTATTATTTAGAAGATATATCCTATTAAAGGGAGACCACTAATGTTTTCCATTTATTCAGCCTATTATTTTTTTTTACTATATCCCTGATATTTCATCCTTATTTGCAGTAAATCACCTATCTTCTATAACAATGTTAATTGGTGTTTTCTTTCCAGGTAAAGACTGAATTTGCACTAAGAATATCAGCATGATATTGTTTGTCTTACTAACGTTTATTTTATTGTTGTATGATAGACTCAGATCAGCGTCCGGACTCAAATCGGCATCCACTCACGTCATTATCTCAAATCACGGTCCAATTTTACGGTATTCTCAAAATCGGCGTCCTTTCCAAATGTTCAGATCTATGGCCGATTTATTGGTTAGTGTTAGGGCATACGTCAGTGACACCGTTGGACGTCAATTTGAAAAAGTGAAAAACAGCCATAGATTTCAGAATTGGACACTGATTTGAGAATTTAAAGAAAGGACATAGATTTCAGAATTGGATGCCAATTTGAGAATTTAAAAAAAGAAATAGATCTGAGTTATAGATGTCTGTGACGTAGAAATCGGACATGGGTTTGAGGATTGGACGTCGATTAGAGGCTGGCCATCCATCTGAGTCTTACATATATACAAAATTCAAGCATAGATTTACCGTACATGCAAAAAGTGTTCATCTTTAAAATATTTCACATAAAAACACATTTTTTCAAAAAATTATTCCACAGCAAATTCTTGTTCGATTTTGATTTAATTTTTTTTGCGACAAAAGCAGAATTGAATATTATTTTAGCATAAATTTAAAATCTGTGTATTTAAAAATCAGGCATCAAAACAATATTCCAGAAACATGTCGTGCACATTAAATTTGATATCAAAGTTTTTGTTGGAAATAGCTACAGAAAACTAGAAACATTTGTGCTTGTTTTGGTATAATTTTTTTATTTTTTGAGTCGGAGAAGAATTAACTTCAGAATATTTTTTGAAAATTTGTGATTTTAGATGAAATATATAGTAAAAAAAACATAGATATCAAATTGAGTAGTTTCTGGAATAACCTTCATCAGGTACGCTCAAGGTCAAAAGGATGAAAAGCGAAATCATTTTAAAAGTTTTGGGAACAAGTAAACCAAAGAGCTTAAATATGATAGTCAAAATCAGCTAAGGTCACCTATGGCTGAGGGAGGAGAACCTATGGATTTTTTTTAGGTTTTTTTTTTAATATTTTTTGTATGTAAAAATAGTGTGTTGTACTCATTACAGACCAAAGCTTGCATTAAATCGTATGAAGCTATATATATGTGTATATTTCAGCTTAATTTAGCTTCACTTAATATTTAATCCATTTGTAAATTAAATTGAGGTTTCTACAACTCCATTCTAGCAGCATATATTTGGTTATTAGACTTTCATAATACAAATATAATGCATGGTATATTTTTGTAGCACGAAATACTGTTCTAATTTTAGTTAAAATATTTATTTAAATTCATTAACTGTGGTGCTTATATAGCTTAAAAATGATGCTTGTTTAAATGTTTTATTTTCGTTAAAAACTTAATTAAAATAATTTACTGTTATGCTTATATATTTTGCTTATATATCTTAAAAATAATGCTTGCTTAAAAACTAAATTAAGATAATTTACTGTTATGCTTATATATCTTAAAAATAATGCTTTGCAATCTAACAAAATACAATCCATAATTTATTGAATTGTTACCAAATATTTAAACTTATACTTATATAATTTATTTAAGTGCCATCACCAAGGACACCAAGGAAGACTGTAGATTATAAGATGTTAGAACAAGATTTCTCTGTACCTACCAGATCTTACATAGATCACCTCACAACATTCAGTATGTATAACTAATCACTTATTTTAATTTTTTAAATATTGCTGAATTACCTCCCTTTATAGAAAAATATTACTGAATGATCTCCCTTTGTAGGAAAATATTACTGAAAAAATTACCTCCCTTTACCAAGTTAACATTAGCCAATTCTAACTTTGGTTGGTAGTAGAACATGAGTGTTTATCTTCACTTTTAACAATATTTTGATTATTGTGGTCATTATGGTCAGTTTTATTGGTGGAGAAAACTGGAATACCCATAGAAAACCACTCGCCTCTGTATGACAAGTTTTATTACCTTAATGCCAGATGTGCATGCTTTTAGGTTTGGGTTTATGGTGTTTTATGCCACTTTCAATAATATTTCAGTTATATCATGGAGGTCAATTTTATTGGTGGAGGAAACTGGAGAAAACCACCGATCTGTCACAAGTCACTGACAAACTATCACATAATGTTGTATCGAGTACATACTTTTACATCTCATCTGTAGTGCTAATAAAGAAGAGACAAATGGCTTAGAATTTTAAATATCGTCATAAATGTTCAGTTTTACAATTTTTTATTTACTGAGGAGTAATTTTCTGTTGTAAGGAGGTAATGCTAATGATTTGTGGCTGTATGATCTGAGTGGCTCTTGGAGAGGGGTCTTCTATTTAACTTATTCATGATTAAGTAATTGTTGACTCTGTTAATCTCTAATGGAGAAATTAAACTTGTATGTTCTGTAGTTTAAAACCATACAATATCTGACTGGAATCGGCTACCACAGCCCATAGTTATGAGTGGCTTGGTTAAAAAATTAAAGGCTGATATCTATATAATTCTAATTGTAACATAAATACGCATTTTTCCTTTGATGTTTTTATGCAGTAATCAGCTTACGAATAGTGAACTTTTACAAACCATGCTCTAACATGAAGATCTTGATGTTATTCCATGATTTTGACGTCATAGGTCTGTTATTCCATGATTTTGATGTCATATGATCTGTTATTCCATGATTTTGACGTCATAGATCTGTCAATCATGTCATTTTTGTTACAAACCATATATACCATGGATCTTACTCATGAACTTATTTAAACCAACTCATCCTTCGGATTCGTTGGTTTAAATAAGTTAATTCGTAAGATCCATGGTATATATAATACTTAATGAGCTCTGTATATAGTTTTAACCTTTTTCAATTGTCATGTTCAACCTGTTCAACTTGTTGAAGGTAGTCAGTATTTTGTCATGTTCAACCTGTTCAACTTGTTGAAGGTAGTCAGTATTTGTCATGTTCAGCCTGTTCAACTTGGTGAAGGTAGTCAGTATTTGTCATGTTCAACCTGTTCAACTTGTTGAAGGTAGTCAGTATTTGTCATGTTCAACCTGTTCAACTTGTTGAAGGTAGTCAGTATTTGTCATGTTCAGCCTGTTCAACTTGTTGAAGGTAGTCAGTATTTGTCATGTTCAACTTGGTGAAGGTAGTCAGTATTTGTCATGTTCAACCTGTTCAACTTGTTGAAGGTAGTCAGTATTTGGTAGATGTAGTTGAAGCACAAAAAAATATACCTGTGAAACCTGTGTAAAGAGAATCTCCTTGGGACCAACTTTTGTGTTCAGAATAGACAGGTGTTTGATTTATAAAGGTTATATTAAGAAAGATTTCCTAATAAGGGGCTTTATTATACAAGATTCTGGTTTATTCATGGTTCAATTCTACAGGTTTTACTGTATTCAAAACTATCAAATATGTGTTTTCAGTTCCACCAAGATTACCTTTAGACAAGCCAGACATGACCGAAGATGACCAATCAACCGTGTCATTAAGATGGAGACCAGCACTGGTGCCAGAAAGAGCCAGGGACAAGTATCCAGTCACATATAGCATCGAGGTTAAAAACCCACCAAATCTAGAATGGAGAGATATAGAAACAGGATTAACTGGGCTGTCACATACATTGAAAAACATACATCCAGAATTTGATTACATGTTCAGAATAAGAGCTCATAATGAATTTGGAAGCAGCGAGGCGACACTTCCTGTGTCGTTATACAGACCAATAGGTAAAGATTTCCTTTAAAAGTGTAGAAAATTAATTTCTTATACATGTGTAAACGCTTCGGTGGTGTAATGATAAACGTGCTTGACTCGAGTGTGGTAGATTGTGGTTTCCAACCTTCTATCAGGTAAAACCATAGACTATAAAATTGGTGTTTGCTGCTTCTCCACTAAGCATGCAGTATTAAGGAGAAAGAGCAAAGACTGGCTCAGAATCACCATAATGTGTTGGCGATTAACAACAATCTCTCTCTCACTGACTCCTATACATGCTCGTAAAATCGCATAGTTTTATCAATTTCTGATTGCTAATATTTTATTCAATAAACTGATAATGAAGAAAATTTGTGAATTTTTTGAACCAATGATAGCAACATATGTAGGGTTTGGGGGAGTAAAAACAGTGGTTACCATGGTAGACTGAAATCCTAAATATTCTTTTTATCTGTTTTTTTAACCCCTGTACACTTATAATACATTCAGAAGGAAAATTCTAATATATTCTTTCTATGTGTGTTTCAGAAATAGAACAGTACTACGATAGTGAATATGATGAAGATTATGAATATCCATTAGTTACCCTCGGAGATTGTGGTAAGGTCTTTAATGTCAATATCTTTAAATGATTTACGGAGAGCACCCTTAGTTAGCTATGCCATCATTTAATTACAGGAGGTGACATTATATCTGAGTATATGTATATATGTTTAAAAATAGATTGTCCCGTCTGTATTGTTGGTTTCAATGTTTGTTGTGATATTGTGGTGTTAAAATACATACCGTATTCCAAACTGTATACAGGATAGTGCTAAGTTGATAGGATTCGAATAAATACTTTAAAAAAGAGTTTGGAAACAAAATCAGCTTTTTATCAAATATCTTTAATTTATGATATTTATTATCAGAATGTAAGGCATCTACTTACATTTTCAGGTCATTGAATAACAAGATATGCCCCCAATTGGATTCGAAGACATAGTATCTGTAAAGCCTGTTTTATATACCATATAATTGTATAATATTGATATTTATTTCAGAGGCACCTATAGATGAAGGTAGTGTGAACCAGGAATTTTACTTCAATAATGAATTTAAAACTCACACCAAGGCACATATATGAAATATTTCTCACATCGTTATCAATATTTTCAAAAAATTATAGATCTTTTAACACATTTTTTATTTTTGGATTTGTTTTAAATTTGGCATTAAAATGTCCTATTTAGTAAATTCAAAATTAGAAAAATTTTCAAATTTGAATAGGGAGTAAAGACGAAGAAGCAGAACTTTTTTTCCATGGGTTATCTGATCTTTAGGTCTTAAAACAGTTTAAGTATTATTTGTGTACTTATATTCGAAAAGCAACCAATCGGAACACTGTATCCAACATATGCAGTGTTCTGATTGCACGGTTTTTGAGTACAAGATTGAAAATTGTAGTGAAAAGTTTTATAACCACAAGCCATGGATTACCTGTTTCTGTGGTCAGGAATTTGGGACTCAATAATAATTTTTTTTCCAGAAACTCAAAATTTTTAATAGTTTGTATCTAATTTAAACTGTTACTCCATTTTGTTTGTTAAGCTTGGGTCATTTTTTGTCAGAATTTTATGGGGAATGCATTAGTTGAAATAATAGGGGGAAGATGTGTTGGGTTTTTTTTCTTTAAATTTCTTTTAGTTTTGATGTGAACAAATTTTTCATTTGCCTTTGTTACTAAATAAATCAAGTTTCAATATTGTCCAGTAAAATGTTTGAATTAGCTTATCTTTATGTTTAAAATTCATTTTTGTTTTTGTTTTTTTTTATGTTTTTTTTTTATGATGAAGAATCTTCAAAAATATTTTTTTTTAGGTTTTTAAGTGAATTTTAGACACAAGATGTGCTAATTCAAATAATTTCAATTTTGTCAAATTTTTCCATTGGTATTGGCTAATACTTTATGCCTCTTGTTGATAACACAGCGTTCACTAAAATTAATCGTTGACTCCAGTCTACTTATACAGTAAAAACCTGTCCTATATTAAGCAGTCACCTGTATTAAAAGGTCGCATTTGCAGGATTCAATTTTGTCTACTAAAATGGTCGCATCAGCATGATTGAGGTTGACGACCAGAAATTCTAGATAATTTTCGGTCATTGATTTGATTTTAGTGATCGCCATATTGGAAGTCATTTTTGCACTTTTACCTTATCTTTGGCAACCATTTTTTTTTAATTTGGTCATTAAAATTTGAGCTTGGCCACCAAATTTTTGGAGTTGATGGCCAGCTGACCACCAAAATTAAAATCCCACTTTGAGGCCTGATTTGTCTTGTCCTGTCATTGCAAATTTCATATGAATTTAACCTCTTTAAAGAGGTCACCTGCCTTAGAAGACCACTTTATACCAGTAAAACCTGTTCAAAAGTTGAACATATTCCTAATAATATAATTTTTACAACAGAATTTAATCATTCCTCGATTTTAATTATGATTATTTCATGCGAATATTTGAATTTGTCGTTGACGAATTTATATGTTGGCGACGTCACAATACCACACCAGGTTATCACTTATAACCAAAGTTGCTCCAGGTGGATCATCCAATCAGATTGCAGTATTCACATCAAATTAAATGATTTATATACAACTTTTTGTACAACTTTATGAATTTGTAAAAATAACAAATAATATAGAATAATATTAGAATCTGTGTTGAACAACTGGAGGCACAATATTTAACAGAAACAATATTTGTCAAGTCCCAATTCTACAGTTTGGTCTAAAACAGCATGGTGTGATTTTCTTGCCTATTAATGCTATTTTATATTGCAGTTGAGAAAACCAATTTTACGATCAGAAATAAAATTGATTTTGCAGTTTTTAGAATAACATCGGAGCATGATACTTTCTGTTAACTGCACTCTTTATTTAAATGAAATTTACAACAACTATAAAAATGTTCCTAATATTCATAGGTTTATATATGTGTGTTTTTAAATGGCAGTGTTTTAAAAAACAAAATTAAATGTTAGCAGGAAAAATTGAAATTTACAACAACGAAAATTGATCTAATATTCATCCATTTACATATGTGTGTTTTTTAAATACAAAATTGAAAGTTAGCAAGAAAAATATTCATTACCGTAATCGGTTGTGTACCTAATGCAAAGTGGCAGATCCAGTGATTTGTATAAGGGGGTGGAGGGTGGGGGTGGGGATAAAAGGTAGGTTCCAGCCTTAGTTTTGCCAATTTCAAAGAAATTTAAGAAAGGGATGGCTCGATCTCCAGGACCAGATCCCCCTCGCACTGGATTTACCACCATTGAAACTCACATTTCTGCTCGGATAAGCCTTAGGCTAACCTGTGGGAGTATTGCACACAAGACATCATAATTCTTATTTATTTTCATTACTACAGCAAATAAGTGTAAGGTCAAAACAAGAAGTTTGTATTATACATTATCAAGTATGGTAGTGTTATACGTGGATGTGTACAATACGTTGCAAAGTACGGTAGTGTTATGATCTACTGTTACTGTTTACATGCCATAAGGAAATTGCTGGTTTCATTTTGAATACTAAATTGTACCAGGAGACGTCGTGGCCATGATCGTATGGTAGTTGGATTTACAACCACATGTGCAATCAGTGGCTATCACCACTAAAGCTGTGAGTTCGAACCCGTTCATGGCGAGGTGTACTCGATACAACATTATGTGATAAAGTTTGTCAGTGACATGCGACAATTTATAAAATATTTTACTAATTTCATATACAGTAATATATACTAGAATTAGGATATATTAGTTTCTATAAGATAGAAGTAAAAATATTAAAAATTATATAAAATAAAAAATCTGAGTGTGTTTTAAGATATTGTAATAGTATTTCTGACTGTTAACACTAGAATATATACAATGTACTAAATATAGGTTAAATCTATCTTAATAATTAATTTATTAACAGATTAATTAATAAAAAGTAATGATAATATTAAGTGGCCATTATTGCCACGATTGTATGGTAGTTGGATAAACTATGGAATCAGTGACTATCACAGCTAAACTTGAATGTTTGATTCTTGCCTTTGCCAAGATATACCTGATACAACCTTATGTGGCAAATTGTGTCAGTGGTTTTATACGCTTATTCCATCTTCCTCTTTTTAATAAAACTGACAGTCACAATACATGTACTACTGAAATATTGTTGAATGGGGTTTGGTGTAAAAAAAAAACCATAATATAAACACCTTTTTTCAACATTGACATAATACAAATTTATGAGAAAACAAAATTTGTTCATTCTTCATATGTTTATTTTATTTTGAAATATATTCATTTTATTTTGAAATATATTTATTTTATTTTGAAATATATTTATTTCATTGTGAAATGTATTGTTTATTTTATTTTGAAATATGTTTTTTTTTTCATTTTGAAATGTATTGGTTTTTTATTCAATTTTAAGTATTGTCTCAAATATTATTTATGTCCAATCTGACCGAAAACAAGCATGAAATAAGAACAAAAAAAATTATTTTTGCAATATTAGAAATTTCAATCTTAATTCTAATATTACCACCATTTTCCAGTGCCACCTAAACTACCAATGGAGACGCCAAAGATGACCAGCATATCAGGAGAAAGAGCCATGCTGCACTGGTTACCTGCCAGGATACCAGCATATGCAAAGAAAGTTCCGATCACTTACATAGTAGAAATTAAAGAAGACAACATGCCTGGATTCTCTCGCTTTCAGAGTGGGTTAACAGACACAAAGTTTTACATTGAGGGTTTAAATCCTAGCCAGAGTTACCAGTTCAGGGTCAAGGCAGAAACCCAGTTTGGTAGTAGTGATCCTACGTTAGCTGTTGTTCTCGATAGAAATAAAGGTACAGTGTGTAGTTTTGGCCAAAAAAAATCTTATTTTTTATAAAATAGTTCATTATAAAATGCTTTTATTTGTTTGTTTTATATTTTTCTAATTTGAAGAAAAATATTAAAATGCTATTTTAAATAACTATACAAGGTCATTTAATTGAATGGCTATATGTGTTTTTCTTTGCCGTTCTTTTGCCTTTGACAAATAAATTTTAGGAAGAAAATTTGATCTGTTCTTACTTTTTTTATGTATTCATCGTTTTGATTGTTTTAATATTTTTGCCTTTTATCCGTGGTTAAACAAATGACACATTTTTAGCCATCTCACAAAAGTTTTTTTTTATTTTAAATAACTTTATTTTTTCAATTTAAAGAATAATGATATTCCATTTTATATGGTAATTTAAGAATTTACAAATTATAATAACAAAAATAATATGTATATTTCTCTTGATTACAAAGAATTTCAATAAATTTTCTTTCAACTGTTCAAGAATACTGTCAAACTCTGTTTTTCTCTCGGGGCTGCCATGGTCGTGATCAAATGGTAGTTGGATTTATAACTATGTATGCAATCAGTGTCTATCACCACTAACTTCGTGAGTTCTAATCCCGTTCATGCAAGATGTGCTCAATACAACTTTATGTGATAAAGTTTGTCAGTGACTTGTGACAGTTGGCATTAAACACCATAAGTAGATCTGGTCCCTGATTGTAATATATGTTAGTATAATTTTTACTGGTTAATTCTAACATTCCATTTCTTTAAAGTATAATCATTACTTTATTCAACTTGGTTTATAACAACGCTTGTCTGTAAATTTAAAATGGTGAGTCACTCAAATATTTTTGTATTTTATTTAAAAAATTATAACTGAATAATACCAGTGTCATTGTTGTCAAATAATTTAAAACATTTCCATGTTCTTAACAGAAGAATTACATGATTAATATTAGATGCTAAGCTTTCAATCTTTTGAGTATGAGCGCACCTAATGAAGATATTCTAGGAACGTGTCATGCTCTCTATCTGTAAATGAGATACATATATCGACATTTTTAATCAATGATATAAAATGGATATAAGGGGCCGTCGTGGCATGCTCGTATGGTAGTTGGATTTACAACTGCCTATGCAATCACTGCTGTTGTAAGTTTGAATCTCAATCAGAGCGAGGTGTACAACATTAGGTGATAAAGTTTGTTAGTGACTTACGATAGGTCGGTGGTTTACTCCAGGTCCATCGATTTCCTCCACCAATAAAACTAACAACCACGATATAACTGAAATATTGTTGAAAGTGGCGTTAAACACCATAAAACCAAAACCAAACTAAAATGGATATATATGATTACAGAAGAAGAGAATACACCAATACTACTAGAGGATGTACGTAATTTAATTGATACAATGCAGGGTACGTAAGGTGTGTCTTCCCATTTAACTCTTCATCTATAAGTTGTGTCTTCCCATTAAACTCTTTTATCTATGAGATGTGTCTTCCCATTAAACTCTTTTATCTATGAGATGTGTCTTCCCATTAAACACTTCCATCTATACGGTGTGTCTTCCCATTAAACTATTCCATCTATAAAGTATGTCTTCCCATTAAACTCTTTCATCTATGAGATGTGTCTTCCCATTAAACTCTTTTATCTATGAGATGTGTCTTCCCATTAAACTCTTTCATCTATGAGATGTGTCTTCCCATTAAACTCTTTCATCTATGAGATGTGTCTTCCCATTAAACTCTTTTATCTATGAGATGTGTCTTCCCATTAAACACTTCCATCTATAAGGTGTGTCTTCCCATTAAACACTTCCATCTATAAGGTGTGTCTTCCCATTAAACTCTTTTATCTATGAGATGTGTCTTCCCATTAAATACTTCCATCTATAAGGTGTGTCTTCCCATTAAACTATTCCATCTATAAGGTGTGTCTTCTCATTAAGCTCTTCATCTATAAAGTATGTCTTCCCATTAAACTCTTTCATCTATGAGATGTGTCTTCCCATTAAACTCTTTCATCTATGAGATGTGTCTTCCCATTAAACACTTCCATCTATAAGGTGTGTCTTCCCATTAAACTCTTTCATCTATAAGGTGTGTCTTCCCATTAAACTCTTCCATCTATAAGGTGTGTCTTCCCATTAAACTCTTCCATTTATAAGGTGTGTCTTCCCATTAAAATATTTTGCTTACAAAATATCTAAAGTTTGTCCTCAAAATGCAATTATGCTTTACAAAATATCTAAAGTTTGTCCTCAAAATGCAATTATGCTTTACAAAATAATGTATTGGGTGACATTTCTGTGCACCTCTGTCTTACTGTCAAATTTATTTGGCTTCTTATCTTGTCCTACACAATCTTTCCCTCAAATTTAATTTGACCTTTTTGCAAAATATATGATACATGTACTACTATTTGAGCTGTTTTTAGCTATCTTCCCTCTGGTTTTAGAAGTGTATACTTTCTCAAAAGTGAATTTTTTCCCCTACCCATTTCTTAACAATTCGGTAGAGAAATTAACCGTTTTCTTGAAATCTTTTTCATTCCATCAGATGATCGCTGATATTTGCTTTTCAAATCGGTCCATTTTCATGGTGATAATATGGTAGTTAGATCTACATATATCAATACATTCAGTGCCTTTCACTATTAATGTTGGGAGTGTGAATCCCGCTCATGTCAAGGTGTACTCAATATAACATTATATGATAAAGTTTGTCTGTGTCTTGCGTGTTTTCTCCGGGTTCACTGGTTTCCTCCATCATTTAAAAAGACCACCACGATATAACTGAAATCTTTTCTAAAATGGTGTTAAACTTTTAAAATCCTAATTATTTGTCTAATTTTTTTATTATTTTATTTTTCACAGACAAAGTGAAAAGACCAAGTACAGATATCAGGAGAGATGATTTAGATATTCCTCAAGCCAAAATGAGGGAGGTTATACCATCTGGAGGTTAGTACTAAATCAGATGAGAAGAGGTTATCACACTTGACAGAGGTGAATGCCTAAACTAGAGGAGGATTACCAACTAGATGATGCAAAGTGTTGATGTTATTAAGTTCTGTATTGACCTGAAAGATGCAAATAAAAAAAGAGTAATCTGCCCCTGCATTAGTTAATGAGAGAGAGGGAAGGTTGTATTTACAAACTGTGTGTGGCATCTCTTGAAGGGGATAATTTAGTAGTATTTTACTATTTCTTTGCATCTGAGATCTGGCCTGATAAGAGGGATGACCTTTGGTAGGAGTGACCTTACAAGAGAGAGGGGGAGGACTACTGTACAATGCAATTTTTGTCTTTTTTTTTCATGAGATGTGTTTTATAATTTATTTCATTTTCAATTGTTCCATTCTTTTCTAGTACCACCGAGAATGTCATCCTCACGACCTCTGATCACCAATCGCTATGGAGGTAACCTCTCATTGACATGGGGGCCAGGACGAGTTCCGTCATACGTGAAAGGGTCCACCATGACATACATTGTTGAAAAACGTGAGCCACCACAGACTAACTGGACGATTCTTGCCGACAATCTATTGGACAATGATTATGATGTCAGCGGTCTGAGCCCTGATAGGGATTACATGTTCCGTGTCCGAGCAAAGAACCAGTATGGTACCAGTGATCCTACCATGCCTTGCAGTGTTATCAATGTTAAAGGTAAGATCTATATTTATCTCACACTTACAAAAAGAAAGTTAAAACAGTAATGGTCAACAATTCCACCAATATCAACAAAACGAACAAGCATCTCTCACCTCAACTGATTTATCACAAAAAAAAGAGCATATGATCTTGGAAATCTAGGTCCTGGCTTGGTTAAGGCTCCAAAAATATGGCAGGGTTGAACTGGTTAATTGGATCCCAACCCTCCGTTCTTGGTAATTAGATCTCCAACAGCAATACCGATATAAACAAACATATTTCTGTTTTAGAGCAAAAACATTCTTTTTACAGTGATGATTGAAGTACTGGTTTTGACAGGTTAAAGCTTAACATTTCTGAAAGGTCTGTTAACTGGTGTACATTTTTGTACTATTGCAAAAATTTGTGGTAGTATTATGGCATGAGTGTGTCATCATTGTTTGCCGTTTTTAGACACACTCTTTTTTTGCACAGTGACTTTAGTTCTTCATTGAAACCTGTATAAGCTGAACTTTAAATAAAGTCCCAATATAGAAAATTCTTATTAATTTAACCTGTATTAACTGAACACATGTCTATTCTAAGCTAGTCCTAATGAGGATTGTTTTAAACTGATCTTGACTGATTTTTTTAAAATTTTGAACACAATGATATGCAACACAGAATAAATATCTGGATTGATTTTTGGGGGTTCTAGCCATACCAGTTTCAAAACAAGAAACCCAAAGCAAACAAAAATGGTCCTCAACTGGTTGATGTGGTATCAAGTTTCTGCTAAGTGTAGCCCATGTTTTGGTTAAATCTCTTTTATGATATGAAAAAAATACAGTTGTTTTCTTTATTTGTAGATGATTATGTACCCCCAGTGTTCAGCAGATCACAGTCAAGGGATAGTGGTACCCCTAGAATATTATCTAGAAGGTCATCTATAGAAAGTCCTTTATCCCTGAGTAGACAGTTGTCATTCGATGAGAATGATGACACATACAGGAGTGGTAAGTCAGTTGTTATGTTGATTTTGATTGGATAATGTTGAAGATTTATGGCAGGATAAATATCAGTCTACTTGATTGATTGAATAGGAGTGGTAAGTTATTATTCTAACAAGAAATGATATGTTAATTTTGATTGGATAATGCTGAAGATTTGTGGAGGGTTAAATACCATATATATGTGATGGAAAATACTCCATCTTATGTATATCAATATTTGTTGATTTATGTCAGACTTAGATTTTATTGCTGTAAATGTAATGACTCGGTCAGTATGAGTACTTCAAATTCATTTTGCAACAGTAAAATCACAAACTGATGTCAACAAATTTGAAATGCAAAACACATAATTCCTTAGTTCTTATGGTATTATGTACAGCAGGTCATAGAGTAAGATGGTGTTTTTTAATTTATTTCCAGAGATGTGGAATTCTTATGCCAAATTCCTGTGATTGAGTAAATTATTTTTAATTCTCCTTCAAAACCAGAGACATGGCTGGCGAGATGGTTTTTTTTTATATTTTTTTTTCTTCTAATGCCATTGATTTGGGTTAATTCACAAGTTAATACATTACATGGTCATTCTATTTTTCCAGCAATGCCACCAGAATTTAAGTCAATCACAGAAGAAACTCAGTATGGAGTTTTAGGAAAAACAGCAAAAGTGAGCCTGGCTGTCCGGGGATTTCCATTACCTGTCATTGAGTGGATATACAAGGGAGATAATTTATGTGATATGAAAAAATACAAATCATTTATCAGTCCAAGTGGAGTTATCACCCTTGAAATATTTGATTTTTGTATGACTGATGTCGGGGAATACAAATGTCGGGCAGAGAACGACCATGGATATAAATCTATAATTATACAGTTAGAATATGCAGGTGAGTGTGATTGTAAGTAAGGTTTGTTTATTTGTTTAGAACCATAGCTGTAAAAAAGTATATAACTGAAGTAAGTATATGTTTGTATGTACATGAATTATAGATAATTGGGTTCTTATACTATTAATTGCATTAGTGGTGTGCTCGTCTCGGCATATCGTGGGTTCGAGTCTAGTTTGGGTCAAACTATGAAATTGGGATTTGCTGCCTCTCCGCTAAGCATGCAGCGTTAAGGGTGAAGATCAAAGACTGGGTTGTTTAGAATCTGGAAATTGTGTCCAGGTGGAGTGACTTGTCTGCCCAAGGGCTGTTGTTTCACTGAGCTAGCTCTATAAAAATCCAACTAAGTGTGTTTGATCTAGTACAAAGCGGACCTCATCATATATACGCTGTATTATTGCGATTTTATATTTTGACTCTCTACAGATGCTCCCACATTCATTGAACCTACAGTAGATCTATACCTGGATAATCACAGGAAAGGCAAGTTTGAATGTAAAGTGGACGGAGTTCCCTATCCTAAAATTAGATGGATGAAAGACTGGAGACCTGTTACAGAATCAAGTCGGTTGAAAATTCACCACACCAAACCAAATCAGTGGTCTTTACACCTCAGTGATGTGATATCTTTGGATGGTGGCTTGTACACATGTGTCGCTGAGAATATAGCTGGTAAATCAATGTGTTCAGCCAATTTGTTTGTAGATGGTAAGTTACAATTATTAGCAGGGGGCAGGGGTTAGCGGTTATGTTGTTTAACACCGCTTTCAACAATATTTCAGTTATAGCAGGGGTTAGCGGTTATGTTGTTTAACACCGCTTTCAACAATATTTCAGTTATAGCAGGGGTTAGGGGTTATGGTGTTTAACGCCACTTTCAACAATGTTTCAGTTATAGCAGGGGTTATGGTGTTTAACGCCACTTTCAACAATATTTCAGTTATGTTAGGGGTTATGGTGTTTAACGCCATTTTCAACAATATTTCAGTTATAGCAGGGGTTATGGTGTTTAACGCCACTTTCAACAATGTTTCAGTTATATCATGGCGGTAATTGTTAGCACACGAGTTTGAATTAAAAATAACAACATAGATATCTAATTTAGTGTGCATGACAGGTTTCTGGAATAACCTTTATCAGGTATGCTCAAGGTCAAAAGATTTGAAAACCAAATAATACAAAAGCATTTGGGAGCAAGAAAACCAAAGCGTTTTAATACAATAGTCAATTAAAGGACACATATGTTCCATATGCTATCCTAAGCAATAGCAATGTTTTGTTTTGACAATTTTATATGTGTATATTTCAGAACTATTTATTTCTGATTTGCTTTAAAATTGCAGCGTGAATGAATATTACGAATTGTCTTAAAATTTCAGATGATAGTGAAAATGAAGGAGGTAAATAGTGAGAATGAATATTGCCCTCAAATAATTCATATCAGCGTGGCATGATTTATTAAAACAATTTCAGTCTTAATTCAGATTTTGTATTTAATATCCTTCCATCCTTGTATCCAAAAACATCAGTACAGGGTCAATTACACAGTATTGGAAGATTTCTATAATACATGATACATGGTAACTCTTTTATCTCATAATTTTATTGTCATGAAAAAAGTGCATTTGAATAGTAAAATTTCCCCCTCAAATTCTCTCAAACTTTGCCTGTGTTCTTGTTGCAACCAAATATTTGACAGTCTGAACAGATTTCCAACACCCCATCAAACATGTTTTAGACTGTCAAATTTGTATTTGATACAGGTGCACTGGTAAAGATTGAGAGAATTTGAAGGGTAATTTTGACCCGTGTAAACGCTCATTTACGGAGCAGATATATAGAGTTCTGTGTCTGTTGTCATGGATTGTCACACTATTTTTAATACACAATTATTGTTTTATCACATTTTCCCACCCCATTTCCATAACCAACTAAAATCCCCATTCTTTTTATTTTCATTGAATTTTTTTTTTAATTTAGCATGTCCATCTCAGATTAGGTACCTCTTTCAATAAGTGTGGACATATTTTCTTGACAAAGAGACATATTTTATGTTTTCTGGATTTTTAATATATGTAAATTTTTGACATTATTTTGATGTGATTTGCAGTAGAGGATCTGTAATGTAGAACAGAATCTATAACACCATGAACCTATATCTCTCCCCTATATTAAGTTTTGTTAAGAGTTAGGGTTATGGTGTTTAACGTCACTTTTAACAATATTTCAGTTATATCGTGGTGGTCAGAAAACTGCCGCAAGTCACTGACAAACTTTATCACATAATGTTGTAATGTTGTATTGAGTACACCTTGCCATGAGCGGGATTCGAACTCACAACTTTTGTGGTCATAGCCACTGATTACATAGGTAGTTGTAAATTCAACTACCATGCGATCACAACAACCATTGCCCCTCAAAAGATGTGTATTTATTTCAGACAATAGATGTGAAAAACTAGCTTAGGCTTTTCTATATTTTTAAATAACCAATAGTATTGTCGATCAGACAGTTGAATACTATGTTCACGACCACGATGGGTCCAGTTTTGATAAGGTAACCATCTGGAGATAGGTTGCCACAATACACTACATCAGTCTTGGTTCACCACTTTGTACTACAGGTATGTAGTTTTGTGAATTTAGTGAAATTTTCTTCTATTTTGTACATGTATTTGTATTGGATGCTTTGAAAGAATTACCATTGATTAAAGTTTTCCAACATATTTTGTTTGAATAAAATTATTTTATTTTATTTTAGAAATGGAGACTACAATAAGACCAGTAATTTTCAGAGAGGCCGTGTTTGAAGACTATTTCTACATTCTGGAAGAGCTCGGCAGAGGTCGCCATGGCGTCATAAGAAAAGTTATCGAAAAATCTACAGGAAATGTATACGCAGCTAAAATCATCCCAGCGTGTAACGAGGATCTGAAATATTTCTTCGGACATGAACTAAATAATTTACGAAGTTTCAGTAACCAGCGTGTGCCCTACGTTGTTGATGCGTTCCAGTCTGAAAGACAATTAATTATTGTGATGGAACTGTATCCTGATTGACTTGATACGCATGATTGATTTTTGCATGCATGGATTGTTGAATTGATGATGCATGGTTGAGCGACAGATTTAGAATCCTTTAGTATTTAATTTGGGTTTCCATGTATATTGAATATTTCTTCAGTAATTTCGTGATTGATTGATTGATTGATGTTTAACGCCAACTTTAGCAATAGTTCAGCTATATCGTGGCGTGGAGTAATTTCAATAGGTTCACCTAGTAGTTTTAAATATTCTAAATATGTTTGCACAGATTTTACTGTAAGACAGAAAATAAAGTGTTTTGGCAGGTTACAGTGAAGAGGGACATACCATTTTATTTCAGAAAATGTTTTGCCTGTTTAAAATAGAATCTATCCTTAGCATGGACTTTGTAACATTACCAATCCTGTGAAATCATTATTAATCGTGGGGTTCTAATATTCGTGGATTTCGTGGTTCACTTAAACCATGAAAATTAAAATCCACAGAAATACAATTTTCCCATTGATTGTTGCCTGTAGACGAGTGTAGTGTTTGAAACCATAAACTAAAGAACCCCTGGATCAATGCATTTTGTAGAAACCACGAAAATTGGTGCCAACGAATACAAGTACTCTCACAGTATTTAATATAATAAAATTTAATTTTTATTGTGTTAAACCTTCAGAAACACAGTAAACAGTAAGTTGTGATATTTTTCATTATTATAGTGAAACTTCTCTTAAGCCAACCTTGAATAAAACAGAATCCTGCATAAACCAAACTTTAAACAAATGTAGGAATTCTTTGTAAATTTAATCTGTATAAACTTAACACCTGTTTATTCCAAACACAAAAGTTGATCTCAATCAGGTCTTGTTTGAAGGGAGGTTTCATTGTATTATCTATTAACTGACATGTTGATAACTACTAAGAATGTGTTCATTACAAAAAGAGATTAATTGTTTTGATTCACATTAAAAGCATTTCCTCATGGTAGAGTTAGTGAGTGATTGTTGTTTAACGCCACTTCAGTAATTTTTCAGCTATTTCATGGCGAGAAAAAGTTAATTTTCAATGAGATGATGATGATGAGGTCCGCTTTGTACTAGACCAACACACTTAGTTGGATTTTTATAGTGCTAGCTCACTGAAACAACGGTCCTTGGATAGACATATCGCCCCACTTGGACACATAATCCTGATTCTGAGCCAACCAGTCTTTGGTCTTTCTCCTTAATGCTGTGTGCGGAGAAGCAACAAATACCAATTTTCTAGTCTTTGGTTTGACCTGATCGGGGCTCGAACCCATGATCTACCACACACGAAGCTAGCACGCTAACCATTACGCCACCGATGCGGTTCCCTAATGGTAGAGTTTTCCAGCATCTGTATGTTTTATATTATGATATACGTTTTTATGTATTTGCATGGAGTTAATCTTTGCATAGAAAAAGATATAAAAAAATTAACCTAGAAAGTGAAATAGAAAAAAAATACCCTGTGCAAAAATGTCAAAATTTACAGTATGAATTTTCATATTTTGTCCTTAACATTTGAAGTATTAAAGGGAAGTCACTTGTGGAGCACATCCTGAATCAAGATAAATGGTGCGAGTATGATGTGGTCTGTTATATTAAACAGTTACTGGAAATCCTTAGAACTCTTCATGGTTCAAGTATTGTTCATCTAGATATCAAGGTATGAGGTTTTACATCCCTTTCCACTTGAAAACCAAGGAGGACTATTAAGCCTTCGGCTGCACAAAATTAACATTTTGTATTGCAAGTTTTAAATAGATATAATGAGAATTATTCTCTAAGACATAAAAAAAAATTCATGAAAATTTATAGCTAAAGCATTAAAAAAAATTGCCTAAAACATAAAACATAAAAAAAATTACCTAAGACATTTAAAATTTAAAGAAAAGATAACCTGGAACATTAAATATGTAATGAAAATTAGTTTAAAACATAAAAATTTAATGAAAATTGGCATGAAACATTAAAAAATTCAATGAAAATTAGCCTGGAGCATAGTTTGATGAAAATTAGCCAAATATTTAAAAATTTAACAAAAATTTGCCTAAGACATAAAAAATTTAATGAAAATTAGCCTAAAACATTTAACCATATTTATATTTCAGCCATCAAACATACATATATCAACACCAGACTCCGACCAGATCAGACTTATAGATTTTGGATTTTCTCGTCACCTTTCAATGGATTACGACATTAAAATGAACTATGGTACAGAAGAATTTACTTCCCCTGAACAGATTAAGAATGAATCACTGACAACAGCAGCAGACATGTGGAGTGTGGGAATTCTTACTTATATTTTGTAAGTGCATCAGACGAGACAATTGAGGCTCTTACGGTTGTTTCGAATCATTTCCATTCCGTCAATATTTTGTTATTTTCGTCCACCAGATCACGTGATTTCGATGGACTAATCAGCATTGAACTTCCGGTGTCAATGTGCACAACAAAAACTCCAATCGATTTGTGCCGTTTTAACGTTCGATCTTCAACTTAAAAAAATCTAAACATTTTCTGTTAAAGACAGATATCAATTAAATTATTTTATTTGTATCAAAGACTTCAATGCAGAGACAATTACTTCTTTAAAATTAAATTTGTTTTCTTTCTTTATTTGCGGTTGTCAGCATCAAAGGAAAACGATCTGCCTTTATGTATATATTTCTGATATCACACAGACAGTGAGGTACCGAACACCAGTATTTACTCAGCCGTTTCTTTAGCGTCTCCATATTACAATTACTTATAATCTACCGCATCTACTACTATGATATGCTGACGTTGTCACAGTAATAGAGCGTAAACACCAGAAGTCGTCTGCTAAGGGATTCAGACGTCAAGACACAAAAAAGACGGAACGTGGTCGGAATTGACATGATTCGAAACAACCATATTGGCTATCCTGTTTGTGTCTTTGGTTTTCTTGTTTCCAAAGAATTTTAAATCATTTGGCTTAAGCGTACGTGATGAAGGTTATTTCAGAAACAAACTGTGTTCACTAAATTGGATAGCTATGTTTTTATCAATGGGTAATTAATCTCAGAATAGATTTGTTTGCTATTTAATTGGCAAGAAAACTGGTAAATGATAGCTAAGGAATCAAATATTCTTTTAATAGCCAACAGGGTATCTTACAGTCTGGCGGGGAAAAAAATTATGTCCAGTTGTCTCCCTCTAAAACTTTTAATTTATAATTTGAGTCAATTATGAATGAATTAAATATATATATGGTATATTTTATATTCTACATATATTTCATGTGTGCTTGTTTCATAACATGAAGATCAGTGGAACAATGAATTTAATAAATTTGAAAATTATCTCCCTTGATTTGAACAAATCAAATCAACATTACTCATATTAAAATTAAAAAATATAATTCATATATATTTTCAGACTAAGTGGAGTATCTCCACTAAAAGGAGAAGATGATTCAGATACATTGAAAAAAGTTGTAGAAGGCAAAATTAATTTGTCAAAGGACAATTTTAAAATTGTGTCAGAGGATGCAAAGGATTTCCTGGCTGAGTTACTGGTCGTTGATCCATGGTAAGTTGATGGGATTGGAATCAAGGGATTTCCTGGTGAGTGAGTGATTGTTGTTAAATGCCAATTCAACAATTTTTCAGCTATATCATGGTGAGAACAAGTTAATTTTCAATGAAATGATGATGAGGTCTGCTTTGTAGTAGACCAACACGCTTAGTTGGATTTTTATAGTGCTAGTTCACTGAAACAACAGTCCGCTGGTAGACATGTCGCTCCACACGGACACATTATTCTGATTCCGAGCCAGCCTGTCTTTGCTCTTACTTCTTAATGCTGTGTGTTTAGAGGAGAAGCAACAAATACCAATTTTATAGTCTTTGGTTTGACCCGACCGGGACTCGAACCCACGATCTACTGCACTCGAGGCGAGCACGCTAACCATTACGCCACCGATGCGGTTTGATCCATGGTAAAATGGGATTTGGATCAAGGGATTTTTCCAAAGAATTCCACAGCAATGTAGGTTTTGGATCTTTTGAGATTAGTACAGAATTAGAATATTATTATAGATTGAAAAAAAACATATTTTTTCGTATGTATGTATGTATAGTTTGGTTTAGTTTTATGGTGTGTAATGCCACTTTCAACCATATTTCAGTTACATTGTGGCAGTCAGTTTTATTGGTGGAGGAAATCAGAGTAACCGGAAAAAAAACCTGACCTGTCGTAAGTCACTGACAAACTTTATCACATAATATTGTATACCTCGCCCTGATCAGGATTCGAACTCGCATCTTTAGTGGTGATAGGCACTGATTGCATAGGTAGTTGTAAATCCAACTGCCATACGATCATGGCCATGACGGCCCTGTATGTATGTATAAATGTACTGTGGTTTTACTTATCTTCATTAGTATAAATTTTTGTGGATTAGCGGGAAATTATATGTTCTTTGACCTTTTATTTATCGTTTGTTTTTATATTTGAGTCTTGTTATATGTATATGCCTTTCGTAGTGCGCTGAATATTGTGGTAAGATGGTACCAACAAAAACCACAATAATTGGTATATTCAACGAATCAAATTTAATTTCAAAGTATTTAAAATGATTGGTGTTTTTATGTACATGTAGTTATAAATAGACAACTTAATATATGCAGTGTATTTCTTTCCATAGTGATCGTCTGACAGTCGGTGAATGTTTACAGCATCCATGGATAAAAGAAGCTGCTGACAGGGGCAAAGGTCAGCTAGATTTAGGTCATTTGAGGTCATTCCAAGCTAGAGATACAGCACAGGTATTTACCTAAGGGGTTGTCATTATTTTTTCATTGTTCATTTTCTTGGAAGAGCAATAGAATTGAAAATACAAAATTCCAAAATTTGATCGAAAAATCATAGAAATGGAGACAAAATCAATATCCTGACAAACAATATACAATTTGTTAAAAAAAAACAGAATTATTTCTTCGTATTATCTCATTGGCACATGAACCGATGAATGTGACTGACGTTTCCATTGGCAGCATAAATTGTGACCCGAATAATGCCGATAGAGGGCGTAGTATTATTCCAGTTACAAAAATTGTGTGCGACATTTTCCGCAAGCGTATGTATAAATTACCGTCTTCCAATCAAAGTAAACTACCGTATTTGTACTCTTAGACATATCAGAATCGAAATAAATCATGGAATCCAGAATGTGTTTTGAGTTTTAACATGGATTGGCAGATATTAGTAAATTTTATCCCTCGCTTCTGGCTTGGGATAAAATACTAATATCCGCCAATCCATGTTAAAACTCCCAACACATTCTGGCTTCCATGATTTATTTCTTAAATAGATATTTCTTTCATTTAGGAGATAACTGTATTGTATTTTAAGCTTTGTACATGTAAATCATTGAATTTACGGTCGCAAATTGAGTTTACCATGCGGCTATAAAAAAGAGATTTACGTCCACAAAGACTTGAAATACAAAACAGTTATTTCCATTCTAATGCAATACTGAACATTAAAATGTATTGCTGCATATTCCTGGGTTTAAAAATTACACAAATTAAAGTTCCACGAAATGTTGTTGATGACATTAGCACATAAACAACATGTCATATGAAGACTTCCAGTTTAAAACATAAAGATTAGTTACGACTTGTAGATTGAGAATTTTATGTAGAATAGTAACCAATTAAATTTTGAGGAGGTAGGGGAGGATTGTATTGGTTCAAATATTTAAGGTTAGTCAAAAAACTTAATTAAGTCATCAAAAATGTAAACAAATTGATAATTACATAAAAGTGTTATCATAGTTTTATTCAGGGAAGGGAAAGAAAATTTCTAAAAAGATGTAACGTGATACAAAAAAAAACCAACCAACAAATAACAAAAATTTAAGTTCTGCATTTAAAATTTATTAAAGTATTGCCAGAAATGTGTATAAATTAAATGAAGAAATCCTTCACTCAAAAAGTTATATTTCTTTCTTTTCTTTTTAACAGAGGAAAGCAACATATTTGAGGAGTGTGCCTAGATTACAAAACCTGACATCTATCTTACAAAATACGATCTCAACAACAACGTTCACACCATCTAAAGACGATAAAACAGGTGACCGTATGTTCCCAGAATCAGAATACTTTGGCGAATATCTCGATGAGGAATCCTGGTACGACTGGCAGAATCGCTACCATAAAGGTCCAGGAGCTAAAGTAGTCCCACTGTCTGAGACCGACTACTTGGCCCGTGTTCGAGGGTCTAGACCGATACGTAGGGTTACCGATATCGACATGGATGAGGATGAGGAGACCACAAGAAGAATATCAGTACTAGAAGAGGAAGAGGTCGTACATGTGGATTCTTGTTTACAGAAGGAATTACAATATGTCGTCGTCGCTGACGATGTTAAGCAGAGAAAGCAGGCATCAAAGGACTTGTTTCCCAAGGAAAATATAAAAGGTAGATAACTCTTATTTCCCAAGAAAGATGTAAAAGGTAGATAACTCTTATTTCCCAAGGGAGATATAAAAGGTAGATAACTCTTATTGTCCAAGGAAGATATGAAAGGTAGATAACTCTTATTTCCTAGTGAAGATATAAAAGGTAGATAACTCTTATATCCCAAAGAAGATATAAAAGGTAGATAACTCTTATATCCCAAAGAAGATATAAAAGGTAGATAACTCTTATATCCCAAAGAAGATATAAAAGGTAGATAACTCTATGGATTTACAGTTTTTATTACAGTACTTATCAGAATGACACAGGTCCCTATGGTATTGAATATAGGGTTATGGGTTATGGTATTGAATATACAATACACATACCTGTAATATATATTGCTAAATATTAACTATGGTTAGATCACATAACATACTGCTCACTTGACATTTAACAACACTTAGCCATTCATTCATTTAATCATTCAATTCAATCTAAATTGTATTACACAAAAAACTGTTGATTTACTTTCAAATTGCATAAAAAGTTATTTATGTCTTAATCCCCATAGAATTTATTAATTAAAAAGCTTTTTTATATGTGAAAACAAAATAAAACAAAATTTCAGAAAACATCTAAATTAATTTTACTAATTAAAACCAGTAATTTAGAAGTCAAAACGGTGGCTGTACATTGTACATTAATATGTTCTTTTTGAAAAGGGGTGTTGATGGTTTCAACTCTTTTGTATTGATTTCCAATTATCTTATTTTCTAACCAGGATCATCCCCACAATTTTTAACAGAACCGCTATCATTATAAGTAGACTGGACAATATATACACCCAGTTATAAGGTTTACAAAGACTCTGAATGTATTATTGCATCGACCTATAGTTTCTGGTATATTTTTTGTAGATGAAAATCCTCAGATATTATCCAAGTTCTATGACACAGCTTTTACCCCTGGTGAGGAAATAACTCTAACCTGTAGCTTAGAAATATCAGAGACCCCAGCTGTTTCCTGGTATAGGAATGAGGAGTTGGTTTCTGATGGCAGTCGTGTCAGTATTAAAATCATGAACAACGGAACTACATTGACCATCCACTCTGCCAAACCATATGATGCAGGCATCTATAAATGTGTTGTAAGGAGTAAAGGAGGAAAGGCTACAGCAGCAGCCAGGGTACTGGTTGGAGGTAAGTGATCGAGGGCAGAGTACAAATGAAAATTGTAAAGTAACCATGATAGTGGACACCCATAAAATATATTTAGAATTACCTGCAATGATTATTGATATTTACTCTGTCGCCTGTTTCTATACAAACACAAAAAAAATTGTGTTTGTATTGTCATGGGAATTAATTATTTCTGTGTACTTGTGAATTTTGGTAACAGTGAAACTTAAATCGTTTCAAATTTGTTTGATAAATTTAATATTAGAGTAAATTAGTAAATTTACAATACATTCCAAACATTTTGTACAATCAGAAATATGAGACTGTGTGGTGTTGTTGCAAAAATCCCCTTAATGTATCTTGTCAACTTAGTGTTTACTTCTCCTTCTTTATCGTCAGCTACCGGAATAGGAACTGCCCGTCACTGGACTGGTGAATCTAGGGTACCGACATCCTTCTTTATCGTCAGCTATCCGAATAGGAACTGCCTGTCACTATACTGGTGAATCTAGAGTACTGACAACCTTCTTTATCGTCAACTATCTGAATAGGAACTGCCCGTCACTGGACTGGTGAATCTAGGGTACCGACATCCTTCTTTATCATCAGCTATCCGAATAGGAACTGCCCGTCACTGGACTGGTGAATCTAGGGTACCGACAACCTTCTTTATCGTGAGCTATCCGAATAGGAACTGCCCATCACTGGACTGGTGAATCTAGGGTGCCGACAACCGGACCGGCTGCCTCCAAAATGACTTAAGCCCACAGAAATAAATGAAAAGACAACAATATCATATGAATGACAAAATAAATAGCTCTAGTGGGCACTACAATATGATATATGTTAATTTCAAGTAAAGCAAAGTATCCACCATTGTAAAACCTGTAATAAAATTGAGGATGAAGAGCACTTTATATTGGAATGTACTATAAACAGTAAATTAAGAACTGATCTATTTGCAATTCTTGCATATGAAAACCCAAATTTTATGCAATTTTCCAGTGAGCAAAAACTAATTTATCTTCTTAATCCTACAACTACAGCTCATATCAAAATTATAGGCTTCTACATAATAAAGTCATTAGAACTGAGCTGAGGACAGAAGTCTCTTAATTTGTTCATTTGTTCATGATAAATTGAGATATCTTGTTTACATTGATTTTGGTTTTTTTTTGTTTTTTTTTTTTTGTCACAAACATGTATGGATGTTTATTTGACAATAAAATTATTATTATTATTATTATTATTATTATTATTATTATCATAGTATTATGTTATGGGTCTGTCATCATTTGGGTGTTTCTAAATCTGTACAAAGTAGTTGTGAAAAATCTATAATTTAGACTACAGTTTTGTCGTAAGGATTGATATCGTAATTCAGTATACTGTAATCTTGGATAGTTCTGTGAATTCTAGACTTTTTTTTCCTCAATTGACATAGACTCTTAAGAATAATTAAGATTTGTTTGTTTTCTAGATGTTCCTAACCAACCAAGCAGACCTGTTGCTATGCAAGTGTCATCACATCAAGTTTTGTTGCTATGGGAACCACCAACATCCAATGGAAATTCTTGTGTCCTTGGATACAGAGTAGATTACAGAAAAACAAGTTAGTTTTAATATAAATGTATTTATGTTTTAAAAAAAGGGAAAACTGGAATAATCAGGGGAAATTTTTCAATCTTAAAAGGAAGAACTTTCTAATAAAATCTACTACTAAATCAATACGATTTAATTTCTTGTAGTTATGAATCCAATAATCCAAAAATTTTCCTGTTCTACGCATTTTTCCTTTAATCTCACCGAGAGACATTTTCAGTATCAATTGACTGACTAATGCTGAAAATTATCAGTCAGTGTGACATCAAGCACATGAGGTTACCTATAAAAACAATAATGTCAGTTTTTAATGTCTCGATCTTCCAAACTGCCATAATTCTATATTTATTATGAATTTTTATCTGGAGTTTTTCAACTAAGCAACTTGCTGGAGCTTTAGATAACGAGGTTTGACTCTTATATCATTGTGGTCTTTTTTACTGGTCGGAGGAAACCTGAGTAAACTTGCCTACCTTCCACTAGTAACAGATAAAATTTATCACATATTTATCGTATAACTACTGTTACTAAAGCAAGAACAACCGACCAATACAGTAATTAACGAATTTGCATTTTTTTAGCACGAGTGAAAAAAAGTTGCCATCGTTCGATTTTACTAGTGATTTATTTTCGATATTTCAAGTGAATCGTAGTTATACTATTTACATGTATTACATAGATTTTACACTTTTGTTTGCAGTAATAAGTCATTTAAAATGGAACATGTTTTTCATTGCTGTATGCTCAATTTTTTTATTGTGACGTCACAGTGAAATAAATGTTTTTATTTCACTGAGTGAAAGACCGGTTTTTATTTCACTTGGACATGTTAGTACAGTCAAACCTGTATTAAGAGGTCACCTGTGGGACAATGAAAAGTGACCTTATAAGACATGTGCCCTCTTAAAAGAGGTTCAATTCATATGAAAATGTTCTATGAGAGGTCAAGAAAAAGGTGACCTTTAAGTTTTAATACAGATGACTGCTTAACAGAGGTGACCGCATGGGCAGGTTAGACTGTATTTTACAGGCATCTATGTAATAATGTGAAATAGCCGCCACTTCTGTTTCATCAATGTACTTTATTTTATCAAAATAAAAATTTCAACATTACAGAAGAGAGGTCCTGGTTGACTGGTTCCCATCCTATTGATGAGTGTACCATTATATCAGATCTGTTACCTGATACCAGTTACAGATTTAGAGTGTGTGCAGTAAACCAATTTGGATCCAGTGCATACAGTGTTGCTTCAACAGAAATATTAACGTTATCAGAAGGTTTGTTGTTTTAAATAAAAGTGACAAATCTACCAAAAAAAATTGTAAAGATGTTATTAAGAAATTAGGGGTTAGTGTTATGGTGTTTTATGTGACTTTGGTGGAGGAAACAGGAGTACCTGGAGAAAACCACCGACCTGTAGCAAGTCACTGACAAACTTTTTAGCATAATGTTGTATCGAGTACATCTCGCCATGAGCTGGATTTGAACTCACAACGTTAGTTGTGATAGGCACTGATTTCATCGTTAGTCATTAATCCAACTACCATGCAATCATGACCACGACGGCCCTTATTAAGAATTTAAAGCAATTTTCTTTTATAATTTTATAATTATTATTTGATATAATATCCCACTTTTTCAACTGTTATTATTGTGTGCAGTAATTAGTTTTCATGATATTCGAAAATAATTCTCGGAAGTGAGGGTGCGCTTGACTGATGAAGTTTCAAATATGAAGTCATTTGTCAATCTTTTGACCAATCAAATGGGTTTTTTTTTTTACATGAAATGAACCTAAAACGTAAAAATGTGATCGTTATAAAAAGAAAGTTTACACAGTGATGGTCATCAATTTCACCAATATCAACAAAATGAACAACCACCTCGCATCTTAACTGAACAGAAAAAAGACCATGACATATGATGTTGGAAATCCAGGTCCTGACTTGGGAGGGGCACAAAAATGTGGCTGGGTTTAACCAGTTAATGGGATCCCAACCCTCCCATCTTGATAACCAGATTTCCAACAACAATACATCATCTATATACAAACAATAAAAAATTAGCTTGTTCTCGCCATGATATAGCTGAAAAATTGCTGAGTTGGCGTTAAACAACAATCACTCACTCCTGCATAGATTCACTTCCACTTGTATATTCATATTATGGCTACTGTAAAACTTCTGAACTGACGAGTTCAATCCTAACTTGGATCTCTCTGTCTCTTTCTTCACGATATTTCACTTACACTATTCTATTTCAGGTGATGATAAGATTCACTTAGATGAATATACCAGTGCTATCATTACCAGACAACAAGGCAGAATTAATATACTACCTACCCCACTAGGTAAAGGTGATGTACAGCTGACTGAGGGATCCTTCAGTGATAAATACGAACTGGTTGAGACAGTATATAGGTAAGTAGAAATCACCACGGTATAGCTGAAATACTCCTGAAGTTGGCGTTAAACACCAATCAATCACAACCTAGAATTAATGTTTGAATTATCTAATTTTTTCTACAAACACAGCGGCAGTCAAAAGTCATTGACCCATCCCTTCCCTCATTTCTGTAGAGTTGTAATACATTATTGAACTTGCCCTCATCCTGAATATGGCTGAAATAGTGCACAGGTGATTATTTTCAGTTATTTAACTGATTTCAGCTAATTTCCTCTGGAGAGAAATTGCTGAAAGTTGCTGGACACAGCAGTCAGTTTGAAAGGGGTGCAGATGTTTTCAACTATTTTTCATTGATTTTCAGTTGTTTTATTTACTAACGAAAAACATCCCTGATGGTGCTCGCTGGGCGTTAAATAATAATCAATCAATCAATGTACAAACACAATGTTCTTTCTTGAAAATAACGGGGAAGGGGGGGGGGGAATGTTTTGAAGCAATTTACAACTTTGTCTTGATAGTGTACGCCACGATATAACTGAAATATTGTTGAAAGTGGCATTAAACACCATAAACAAGAAACAAAAACAATACAAAACGTGTTACCTGGTCATCACCTTAGTGTATATGTTAATCTGCATTGTGTCACCAGGTTTTTATCTTTCTTGATTTTTTTCTTTTTAAGATTTTCACATGCCCATCAGAGTTAAGGCCATTTCTTCACATTGTCATTTTACACATCAGTGAAAGGCATTTGACACATTTGACTTTTGTGAGAGTGCCTTTAATTTTATTTTTCAATTCCAATTGTTTTCACATATTTTTAAGGGGTTGTCGTGATGGTATGGTAGTTAGATTTACAACTATCTGTGCAATCAGTGCCTATCACCACTGAAATTGTGAGTTCGAACCCTGTTCATGACGAGGTGTACACGATACAACATTATGTGATAAAGTTTGTTGGTGACTTGCGACAGGTCAGTGGTTTTCTCAGGGTTCTCCAGTTTCCTCCACCAATAAAACTGACCGCCATGATATTACTGAAATATTGTTGAAAGTGGTGTTAAAAGTATATGGTTAGATTTGGTGTTTAACTTATTCTACTTCATATTTCAGTGGAAAATTCTCGGAATTCAAAATTGCAAAAGACATTTTAACAGGAAGAACATATGGCGCTAAGATAATTTCATGTACTAAGGACAAAATGACTGCCGCAAAGAATGAATTCGAAATTCTAAGAATTATGAATCAGGAGATGATTGTTAGACTTTATGATGGATTCTTATTCAATGAAAAGCTTTACTTCATAATAGAATATCTGTATGGTGTAAATGTTTTACAACACTTTGCGTTCAAGACAAAGTATACAGAAGATATGGTTGCCATAGTGATCCGTCAAGTGTTGGAAGGAGTTCAATATTTACAACATGTTGGTGTGGTACATTTGAATTTACAACCCAGTAGTATTGTTATGAGAAGCAGACGGCATTTAGACCTAAAAATTACTGGATTCAGTCATGCACGAAAAATATCTGGAAATGGAGAAATTGTTCCTTGTGTAGGATATCCTGACTTTATGGGTGAATAATTACATTACTTCAGTTTTTCATTGAAATGTTACAATATGATTGGTTATGAAGTGGTCACATGATTATAAAAGTGATGTTTCATATCCAAATGAAACTCAAATCCGAACTTGCACGTACCTCCATGACGACGTCAGATGTAAACAATCAATGGCGTAGTAATTTCCAACAGCAAATAATCTAACACAAATAAAATTCACAAAGAAAAATTCAACTATATTAAATTTTGGTGTGATTTAAATATAATTATAAGAATTGAATGCATTCTTTTGAAGTTTCATTGGGGCATGAAAGCGTTGATCGAACTACATTTTCAACATGAAGCGCTACCGCGCTTCATTGAAAATGTACTTCGGTCAACGCTTTCATACCCCAATGAAACTTCAAAAGAATGCATTCAATTCTTAAATAATTTTATTTATTTTCTGGTTTTCTAATGGTTGTTTTAGGTCATTCTAGATAGCACAGATGTGGACAAGATTAAGAAACATTCATATTTTATTTTTACATATTTTGTAATTGAGCATGAAACAATTATATGATATACAGTGAAACAAAATCCTTTATAAACCGAACTTTAAATAAAATCCCAATGTAGGAAATCTTTGTTAATTTAACATGTATAATTTGAAAACCTGTCTATTCTGAACACAAAAGCTGGTCCCATGGAAGTTCTGTTTAGACAAGTTCTCTGTGCTTGAGTTCTAAGGGACATAACTCTCAATTTATAGCATAAAGTTGTTTTTTAATTTTTTACACATTAATTATACGTAAATAACTTGTGTCTCAGAATCTGACCTCTTGTTCCAAATACTGCTGTGTAAGGTCTTTTTATTTCCATTTGCAAATCTGAATATATATTTGTATCTTGTTTCTTTTACAGCACCAGAAGTTGTAACAAGGGAGATAACTTCATATCCTGCTGATATTTGGACTATTGGTGTCCTCTGTTTTCTTCTGTAAGTTGAAGCAATATTAGGGACAAACCATTTAACCTTAAGGAAGAGGGTATGCTTTTTTCCCAAAGCGAGAATTTTTGCATACTAAGCGAAAATCAGGTTATTCCTATTATAGACTCGTTGAAAACTGCTTGGTTAGATTATTTATTTCTTGCATCTTTCAGGGGTCGATTTATTTCTATTTACAAGATTTGGTAACTATTTAAAAAAAAAACATACCCCCCCCCCTCCCCCACACAAACACACCATATACTGCTTGTAACTAACCCCTCTGGAAAAATACTACCACCATGGCACCAACATTTCCATTGGTTAATTTAAAATTCACATGGATAATTTTCATTGGTTAGTATAAGTTCAATTGGATGTAATTGTAAAGGTCAGTTCAATTTATGTGAAATATTTGTTGAATGTGGCACATTAAACACATGATTTAAGTGATATTTTTACATTTCCATGCTTTTTTTTTCTCCACAGACTGAGTGGTGAATCACCATTTAGAGGCTCTGACGTAGAAGAAATATATTCCAACGTTGCCTACAATAGATATGACGCCCACGATTTGTATGAAAACATCACGAGGGATGCTCTTAGATTTATAAACAGAATACTGAAGAGGATACCAAGGTACAGCGAGATTCTTTATGTTATTTTTAGCCACATAGGTTGTATTGGTTAGTATCCTCTCTTCAGATGCGGTAGAACGTGGGTTCAAGCCCCAGTTAATTCAAACTATAAAGACTATAAAATAGTTTTTGGTGGTTCGCTAAGCATGCTGCATGAAGTAGTAAGAGCAAAGAATGAATACCTTGGAACCAGGATAATGTGTCGGAGTGGAAGGATATGCTTACCTACCTACAGACTGTTGTTTCAGTGAACTAGCACAATAAAATCTAGTTCTGTTGGTCTAGTACAAAGCACAACATCATCATCATCTCATCAAAATGTAACTTGTTCTCACCATGATATAACTGAGAAATTTATCATTTGGTGTTAAGCATTAGTCACTTACTCACTGTATATATATATATATAACTTTTTTCAGAAATCGTTTATCACTTGATGAATGTTTGGACGACAAATGGTTGCAGGTTACGGACACTACAGTCAAGGCAAGACAGGACACCATCTTTTCTACTGCTAAACTAAGGTCATTTGCTGACCTCTACAGAGAGAGGGGCATTCTGGGAAGATGGATGCCAACAGAATCTGATTTGAAGGAAGAACCAATCAGAGAAGAAACAGACGATAAAGAGAAAGAAGAGAAAGTGGTTAGTTGTTCTTTGTTTTTATTTTCATTTTAATATGAACCTTAACATTCTGTCATGGCTGTTGTGGTCGTGATTGTATGGTATTTGGATTTACAACTACCTATGCAATCAGTGCCTATCACCAATAATGTTGTGAGTTCAAAACTCGCTCATGGAGAGGTGTACTCGATTACAACATTATGTGATAAAGTTTGTCAGTGACTTGCTGCAGGTCGGTGGTTTTCTCCATGTACTTTGGTTTCCTCAGCCAATAAAACTGACAGCCACAATATAACTGAAATATTGTTGAAAGTGGCGTTAAACTCCATAACCCCCTGTCATGCATCACAGAATATAATATTTTTAAAGGTCTAAATGGCTCAATGACCACTGACAAGGTTTCATACCCTGATACCCACCTCCAGTGTTAAGGTTTCCTCATGCCTACTGAAAGGGGTGGGGGTTGTTAGGCAGTCAGCCAGGGGATCATCAAGAAGTGACCACAAAAGATATGTAACTGCTTAAATAAGGTTATGTTGCACTTATTTGTAATCTCAGGGACTTTGAAATATTTACCTCTTGTTTAAGTATATTGCCTAATAGAGGTTACCACATGAGCAGGTTTGACAGTATTGTGTATCACTTTCAAAATTTTGTCTTTCAGAAACCTGAATTGACCCAGAAAATAGAGACAGAAGCAGCAAGCACGTCACAAGCTAAAGACGTAGAAGAAGACAGCCCTGTTCCGTCGCCACAAAGCATCGCTGATCAAGGAGCAGACAGTCCTGCCCCGTCAACACAAAACATTGCTGATCAAGGAGCAGACAGTCCTGCCCAGTTAACACAAAACATTGCTGATCAAAGAGCAGACAGTCCTGTCCCATCACCACAAAACATCGCTGATCAAGTGGCAGAGACAGTGGTTACTGGGGCCATAGAACAGGCTTTAGATAGTGAAGAACTCAAGAAGTAAAACTGTACAAATGACATTAACGAGCATCCAGCGAGTTTTACTCAAATTTTCGAGAAATTAATTTCTATTTTACAAACAAGATTGAATTGGATACTCCAGGGTGAATAAAGATAATTATTTATTTATCATAATTATAGTCATCATAAAAATTAATAGAAATTAATTAAATTACGACACAGATAATTAATTACTCAAGAAGAATATAAATAGACTTGTTTACTCATTACAAGTGTATATTTATATAAGTGCAATAAATGGAGGGATATTCCAGAGATAAAATACATAGTAGGGATATAGGGCATAGCATTCTGAAATATATTAATGAATTTGTAAAGTACAACTTCACTGGTGAAACTAGTGAACAAGTAAACATTTTACCCTAGTGAAACCATAGTGAACAAGTAAACATTTTACCCTAGTGAAACCATAGTGAACAAGTAAACATTTTACCCTAGTGAAACCATAGTGAACAAGTAAACATTTTACCCTAGTGAAACCATAGTGAACAAGTAAACATTTTACCCTAGTGAAACCATAGTGAACAAGTAAACATTTTACCCTAGTGAAACCATAGTGAACAAATAAACATTTTACCCTAGTGAAACCATAGTGAACAAGTAAACATTTTACCCTAGTGAAACCATAGTGAACAAATAAACATTTTAACCTAGTGAAACCATAGTGAACAAATAAACAAATAAACATTTTAGTGTTTATAATCAAGACACTCTTTTTTTTTATTAAGAGATGTTTTACAGTATTTCATATATTTTTCATTTTTGGCATAAAAATGTTAAAATTTGTGAATTATTTGTGTATTAACTTATAATTCTGCCACATGATATTTATATATATACAAATTAAATATATGTTTGTATACATTATTTATTTACTATATTTCATGACAAGTACCTGTTGTTTGTTCAGGTGAAATAGTAGGGTGGTTTTTTCTGGAAAATCTCAAAAAAAACCTGAAAAATCTTATGTAAAGGGTTGATTCACATGTGCAATATGTTATATTCAGAGCAGTCCTAACACATGGGCACGCTGGGCAGTTGCCCATGGGTCCCACAGGCATAGGGGCTCCATGCTAATCTATGTATGTTGTATACACCATGTTTTTTAAAAAATGTTTAACCAATATTTTTGTTGGAAATACCAATATAATAAATATATTTTTAATTTTTTCGACCATTTACATTTTTATTTCTGTGAGTGGTTGTGTAGGTGGGGGCCCCAATGCACTACTATGACCGGGGGCCTAAAATGTTGTTAAGACAGCCCTGGTTACATTGTATTAATTATAGATAAGTATTTATATACATATTGTAGATTTAGTAGTTCTATCATACAAATAAGCATGTTGGTGTGAGAAACATTCAAAATGTTTTTGTGGCCTAAGATTTGATTGAAATATTTAAAATCAGACCTTGTTGTCCTAAAACTTGACTCAGTTCTCTGAGAAATCCAGCATTTTGATTGGTTCAGTTTCCGAACCGAAAACGTTCTCGGACTCTAAATGTTTTATGACTGCAAACGATGGATTCGATTGCACACTCCTTTACTTTGAGTGTAAATTAAAACTATAATGACAATCAAAATTAACAGCAATTTTCATTAATTGACAGTTAAATTTAATTGAGTTTGTGCAACCCAGTTGAGGCCTTAATAATACTTATCATTTGTTGTTTGAAGAAAGACTTTAATCCTTGGTTTTATTTGCAGTGAGATTTTAAAGTGTTTTACTTGGTTTTTGTACCGAAATACAGTGTACCCTCGTTATATCACCACCCTCGCTTATCGCCAACAAATTCAAAAACTCATAATTTACGTAATTTATGTACAGTAGTCTATATTTTAGTTTCTCCCTCAATGTAATGCAACCCTCTGTTATCAGGGGCCGTCGTGGTCGTGATCGTATGGTACTTGGATTTACAACTACCTGTGCAATCAGTGCCTATCACCACTAAAGTTGTTAGTTCGACGCCCTTCATGGCGAGGTGTACTCGATACAACTTTATGTTATAAAGTTTGTCAGTGACTTGCAACAGGTTGGTGGTTTTCTCCGAGTACTCCGGTTTCCTCCATCAATAAAATTGACCACCAAGATATAACTGAAATATAGTTGAAAGTGGTGTTAAATCCCATAAACCAACCCTCTGTTATCACCAATATATAGCTTGATCCAAAAGGCCGTTTTACCCTTTATCATTGCCACCCCGTGTTATCGCTAAAATATAGCTTGGTCCAAAAAGTGGTTCCTCCATCAAAATATTGCCACGCTGTTATTGTAAAGATATTACTTGGTCCAAGAGGTGGTGGTATAACAAGGATTTACTGTACTAATGTTAGTCAAGGATTGTATGTATTTATTTATTTGTTCGTATAAAATTCATATCATTATCTAAGCATATTTATTATAATGTAAGTATATTAACTATTTAATTTATTAGAATACTATCTAAAAAATTATATATATTTAATTAAGAGGTTAACGTGTTGAAAGAATACTGTGATTTTTCTTTTCTCAGAGAAAAGGATGGAAGGTTGATCTGTGATGGTTCAAATATTTAACATAGTGAGTTAGATTTTTTTTTTTTTTTTTTTTTCATGAATTGAAATTTCTGCATGTAAACCTTTTGTTTTTGATTGTAAAATTAATATATTTCTGCAGTCTCGGTTTTGTGTTGTTCTTGTGATTTTTTTTGGTTCAAATGTATATTGAAGTATTTATTTAAGATTAACCCTATATTTAAAACTTTAAAGAATACAGTCAAACCTGTATTAAGAGGTCACCTTTGGGAGAAGGAAAGGTGGTCTTATAAGACAGGTGACCTCTTATCAAAGGTTCAATTCATATGAAATTTTCTTTGAGAGGACGAGAAAAAAATGACCCTTTAATACAGGTGACTGCTTAATAGAAGTGACTGCATGGGCAGGCTTGACTATATTATATTATATTTACCACTTGACCTAAATTTTGACCCAAGTTCTAAAGTTTGGTGCCATTTATTCATTTTCAGACATTTCCAGAACAAGATTCAAACATCTTCAATGTAGTGTATGTATAGGTTGTTTTAAGTGAACACGTAAATTAAAGAAAAAATAATGTCGGTAGAAATTAGGATTGTAACTCCATTGCAAATTAAGGTTTTTTTTTTAATATATTTTTTGAAATGAGAAGTTCGGCAGACATTAGAATTGTAACTCTATTACAAAATAAGGTATTTTTTTTATGTCATTTACTGAAGAAAAAAAAAACTTTTTTGGAAGTTCTTGTTCTCATTGGTAAATATAATATATGTACTGTTAATTCACAAATCGATGCATGCATACATTTACATTAAAACAAATGTAAGTGCATTTGAGAAAATACTAGGTTAAGTAATTACGATTTTTGTAGTTATTGAAAAAAAATAAAAAGTAGAAGTGAAATATCTAGCAGATACATTGTTAATCGATTCTGAGTGTACTTAATGACGGTTATTCCAGAAACGTGTGTCGTGCACACTAAATCACGGGAGATATCTACGTTTTTATTTCTAGTACAGTTTTGTTATCCCTGATGGTTTTTATGCAGAAATATATTTACCAATGAGAGGCTTCAGTAAGGCAATCGTTGTCCTTTCACAGTTTTCGATATTAATAAAAAAAAAAATATATAAAAAAAAAATTATATTAATTTGCAAATATACAGTAGATACGATTTTTAAAGACGTAACATCTGATCAGCCTGATCGGGAGACATGCACATTAAAATGTCATTATTTATAATAAAGTGGGCTGGGAGTTACTGATAAACAACAGCTGATAATGGTAATCATAAACACAATGACATGGATGAGGACTCTTACCTGAATATATAAACACAACATCAAACACATAAAATTAGATTTCTAAATTTTCATACTTAAAAAGTTACATCTTTAAGCAATTTCTAGATAGAATATGTATATGGAAGATTATGAAGTTTGAAACATCAGCAAATCGAACAAATGTCAATCTACCAGAGTTGTCTCTTATTACTCTAACTTCAACCTCTGTCAACGTCTCGAGATTCTTCTCAAACTAAAACTTAATTCATCCTAATGACATACAACTGTACTTAATAATTTTTCAAACATTTATCTATTTATCACTTATTGTCACAGATTTCAATTATTTTTGTTTTCAAAGATTATTTTGTTATCAGTCGTCTTAACAAAATATCATCCAAACAATGTTTAATTCACTTCTGTCGCGATTAATTCCTTTTCATATTTTGATTTTCTTGCATAAAAAGTTTAATTATTTGAGACATCAGACAGAGGTCAGAGGTTAATGTCAGATCAAGGAAAGATAACTCTGGCAGAGATTTATTTATAGTGACTACTTTTGATAATTGATAATGTTCTATTGACTGTTATGTGTTTGTGGCTTAATTCACCAATACATACAATGTTATCATGTTGTTTTAATGAGTGATCAGTTATAAGAGAAGACAAATATTTATTAAAACATTAAACTAGCCATTAGAAAGATGTTTGTTAATTTTTAGAAACAAGGACAATCGGGGTCATATGGGAATTAGCCAAGGTGTCATTAATTATAAATCCTGAAGCTATAAAGTAAAGCCAAATGATATAAAATTGATATTTGCTGCTTCTGTGCTAAACATGCAACGTTAAGGAGTAAGAGCAAAGACTGATTGGCTTGGAATCAGGATAATGTGTCCGAGTGGAGCGAAATGCCAACACATAACACACGGACTGTTGTTTCAGCCAGCAAGCAATACAAAAAATCCAACTAAGCATGGTGGTCTAGTATAAAGCAGACATCATCATCATCATTTATGGAAACCAAGTGCTCCGAGCATGTTGCTCGTCCCACAAAATTGCACCCACTGTGAAGTCATGACTTTCAAAGTCACGTAAGTCAGGAGAAATACATAAACTTCTAAGCTTAAATCACAAGATGTATGCATTATCACTGTTCTGTTGCATAAGCATAAACATAGCCGACATGTAATAAGTATCCCATTGAAAATATTATAAAATTAATCTAGAAACGAAGATAAAAGGGGCAATGCAAACATCTATTTAACAAGAGGCTTATTTCCCACAAATATCGCCTGAGAAAATTAAAGAGGAGATTAATAAATTCAAAATATCTCGCGTCAGAGAGCCTGGCCTCGTATTGGATTTCCAATGAGACAGAAAAGTTGATCAGCATCTTCACCTCATATATTTCCGCAATGTCTCGTGAAATTCACGACAGCCAACACTATGATATAACTGAAATATTGTTGAAAGTGGCGTTAAACACCATAAACCAACCAACCCCAAGATATGTTTGAAGATACCAAAAGATGTCATCAGAAGCCATAAATATGAGGACAATGTAATGGACAAAGAAAAGGGGCAAAATTAAAGCGTGGGAAAAATGTGTACGTGTAATTAAGGGTCACTAATTATCACGTGACATACCAGTTTACTTTGATTTTATAAAATTTAGTTGTTTAGTTTAAAACAATTGTATTTGCTCATAGAGAGGAAAAATAGGTCAGTCAATAGATCTTTCACCTAACCTAGAAGGGGTAGAATCCTTCAAAAGTGGTATCTCCACATTAACATTTGAAAGATTCCCAACCCACCTTTAAATACATATAGTAAGCCACTGTACATATATGTAAATGTACTTATTTTGGTTTATTATGCTTTCAATCTTAAACTGTCCATTCACATAGCGCACACAGTTCCGGACGTTAATTATGCACTATATCATTAGAATCTAGTCGGGAAGAAAAGGGTCAGACACAAGTTTTACCAACTAATGAAGTCTTCTGCATTGATTTGATTTGATTTTTGGTGTTTTAACGCCACTTTCAGCAATATTTCAGCTATATCATGGCGACCAGTTTTAGTGGTGGAAGAAGCCGGTGTACTCGGAGAGAATCACCGACCATGGGCAAGCAACTGGTAAACTTTACCACTTGCGGCTGCGAGTCGAGCGCACCTTTTTTTGTAATTTACAAAGCCGGGCGCGAACCCACGCCGTATTGGTGATAGGCTTGTATGAGTTGTTAGGTAATCCAACTACCTTACTCATTGAGCATTGAATTACATAACAATTATTACAAATATACATATGGAACAAAGCACGTGTGTTAATATATGTATACTAGTAACAATTACACATGTAAAAGAACAGAAAAACAGAAGAAAAAAGTTTGTTTGTGAACACGATGATCACGTTGGCTACACGTATATGTATAAGTTTATGCAATGAGGAATCACTTAGATCTTCTAATAAACTTGTAAGCTTTAAATATTAAACAGTTATCTTCATAAGTTAGATGTTGGTTACCTCTAGTAAGGAAAACGAGGTCGATTTTTAATCCAAATCGAATTACCCAAGTTAACAAATTCCTCCTAATATCGGTGTATTTACTACATTCCAGGAAGAAATGATATGCATCTTCTCGGGGAACACCACTAGCACAATTTGGACTAGATATCATATTTGATTTATACAAATCGTTGTTAAAAAACGAAGCTGAACATCGAAGTTGGCTTAATATCACATTTAATTTCCGTGGACCATATAAAAAAAATACCGGAAGTGTTTAGGAACAATATTTATTTCATTTGTATTGCTTAGTAACGCACGTTTGAACTTTGTTGTGGTGTCAAAATAACGAACAGAGTTCTCAAGTTTATTCCATTCTCTAACAAGTCCCGTACAAGTTAAAGGAGAATAGTAAAAAGCCGACTAACAATAATATTTCGACTGATAAGAGCGTCACTGATGAGTCTTATACATATCGACTTCGACGTTCTTGTAAAATAATAAGAAAAGGAGCAAAAACCTTTGTTTAGGAGACTTGATAACTTAAAAACCGAGATAATAAATTGTACTTAAAAGATTTAACTTTAATATCAGATTCTTAGATTCAATTTACTCGTATCTGTTGGGTACTATTCTATAATTTGTTGTAAAACTCTTTTAAACGTAAATTACATTAGATTGTACAGGCGTAGCATGGGGTCAAATATTACCGAGGTAGGTAGGTCTGGGAAGCCGGTGTCATTTTAAGTAATGTAACACTGTTTTTTCCGTTTTAAAACGAGCAGTTATGGCATATTTTAATTAAATTATAGGACAAATTTGATTTTACATTACCTCTGACCATGACGGAATTTGATTAATAAAAAAACAAATGAAACGCCTAATTTTTGTCCTTGTTTTTTTTTACTGAGGAAACTGCCTCTGTTGTCTCAATTGAAGCTACGCCACTGATTAATAACAAAAATAGATTGTTTCATTTGTGATAATGCCTTGATTGGTCTAGAACAGGCATACACTTTAAAATCCACGAAATGTATATATCTTTACCACGTAAACGTCAATAGTAAAGAGACCGCATCGGTGGTATAATGGTTAGTGTGCTCGCCTCGAGTGCGGTAGATCGTGGGTTCGAGCCCCGGTCGGGTCAAACCAAAGACTATAAAATTGGTACAAGTTGCTTCTCCGCTAAGCACGCAGCATTAAGGAGTAAAAGCAAAGACTGGTTGGCTCAGTATCAGAATAATGTGTCCGAGTGGAGCGACATGTCTATCCACGGACTGCTGTTTCAGTGAGCTAACACTATACAAATCCAACTCAGCGTATTTGTATAGAACAAAACGGGTCTCATCATCTCACTGAAAAATAATTTGTTCTTGCCATGATAGAGCTGACAAATTGCTGAGTTGGCATTAAACAACAATCTTTCACTCAATAGTAAAGACCCTCCTCCCCATCTTTCCCTCCCTTAGACCTCATCCCTCGTCCCCTCTTAAACACTCCGCCTTTTCCAGCCTTAAAACCCTCCCCTTTGTCTCTTAAGCACTAACCCTTCCCCTCTTTTAACACTAACACTAACCCTTCCCCTCTTTTAACACTAACACTAACCCTTCCCCTCTTTCAACACTAACACTAACTTTCCCCATTTCCCATATTTCTTCCCTCATTTTAAACTAACACTTACCCTTTTAACCCCTAACAACCCTTATTCAGGGTACCAGCCATATACTTTCAGGTGTTTATAGAGTTGGAAACAATTTGTAATGTGCCCTGATATAACATCTATAAGAAAACTGGATTTCACATGATAAACTTTAATTTAAGTTATTATCAAATTCATTATATTTATATAGAAGAGGTAAACGTGGCATATCATTTTTGCAAAGAAACTATTATTTAAAACCCGAATTACAACAAAAAATTGTTAAATATGTTTAGCTTGTCATTATAGATTTTGTTCATATTTCAAATTTTTACAAGGAAGTCTTAAAAAAATGCTAAACTAGAATTTTTGAAATATTCATTCAAAATAAGGCAGAGATGCAGCTAATCGTCAGCCCTGTCGGACCTAGGGGGCAGAATTTTAGAGGGTCCGGCAAATGACGTCTTTGTGTCAGACCTAATGACCGGCAAACATTTTTACTGCTTGGGGCTGTCAAAAATCAAATTTCTGTCGTTCCTGGTTACCTCTTAGACCCCTAAGCGAAGGATCTTTGATTATCATTATTAAGTCAAAAGTCGTAAACAAATCGGTAAAAATTTCTGTTCCTTTCTGTTTATGCTACATTTCGGGAACCAGTTCCCATTCCGGATTCTATTTCGTATCTTATCGGTAATCGTTGTAAATTGTAATTTGATCATTTCCGTTATGGCTGCATTTAAATAAGTTTACGGAGGCAATCGTAACTACTCGGCCATTCTCGCTACCCTGCAAATAATCTCGTACGTACATAGTAGAAATTCTTCTTAAATTTTTGCCGGAAGTTAAGTTAAGTTAAGCCGCACAAAAATATAGTCCACGAAAATCCAATATGGAAGACATACTAAGTAAAATCTAATCGTGCAAAACTAATTGAAATATAGAAAATTGTTTAAAATATAATTTTATCAAACTTTCATGTAACTGACATGTGAAAAGTAGTGTGATTTATACGCCTAATGCATACAAGGTTATTTGCAGGGTAGTGAGAATGGCCGAGTAGTTACGATTGTTTACGGAGGGGCCTAACCCGAATAATCCAGTCGTTATATTACTCTCCCGCTAGTCGCTGCAAGTGACAGCTGATAGAGGGCGCTGAATTATTCGAGTTAGGAGGGGCCTAAATCTGGAAAAAAGCACCCACTTAGCACTACCTATCGATTTATATACAGAGAATAAAAAAAACAAAAGGTTGGCATATGAGAAGGAGAGGCGACCGGGGCGGTCCTTTAATCGAAAATGAAAGGACAAAATGAACAAACAAATGACGACTTGATATCAAAATACTCCTTAGAGGAATAATAATTAGAGGTATTTTTTTTTGTTACGATCAGAATTTTTTCGGATAACACAAGAGTTAGAATATCTATTAAAGCGCAATTTTTTTTTCCAGAATGTAACATTAGGTTATATGACAAAATCTCTGAATCAGATTTTTTTTTCCTCTACCAAAATCAGAATATTTTGTTTTTTCTCTACCAAAATCAGAATATTTTTTTCAGCAACATTGGGAATCAGAATATTTTTTTAGGAAACCCCCCCCCCCCTCCCCCCCCCCCCTGGAAGTTAAATGGTCCGTCCCAAACTGTGTTAAGGCTTTAAGCTTGTCCCTTTAATCATACTGTATTGAAAGTGAAATATTAAAAAAATTCTAAAAAAAAAGTAGGTCTGGCAAAAAGTTGATAGGTCTGGCAAAACTCTCTTACTTGCAGGACCCAATGTCTGACAGGAATTTTTTTTTATCTGCAACTCTGATAAGGGCGTTAATTATTTTATAAATAGGTATGCATGTACATGTAATGTATTTGCTTTGCTGTAGGGCATTGTACAGTTCGTTAATTTATACTCACTTTGATAATAACAGAAATTCAATGCTAGTTTTCTTGCCATATGAAACACGGCCACCAATCTATCTAACTCATATTCAAATGATATGCTAACGGTAAAGTTATCGGGATTTCCGGATATGCATTGGCGGGATCTTTTCACGTCTAGTTTTTATAACTCACCGCAAACCCGCCAGGCAGTGCATAGTGTATTGTGAATTATTTGCTTGAGAAGATACATGCAGCTAGGAAAAAAAACCCAATTTCATCAAAGCCGCAAAACTGTCTGATTTCTTTTTATTTTACCGTGATCTGGATAATTTGTATGAATCACTATTATACTTTATGGAAGACTGAAGCTCGCTTACCACAAACAAAATACTTTATATTGATAGTATAATACTTTGAATACTGTTTATTACCAAAAACAGGGGTTCGTTACCTGCATTTTATTAGCAAACATTAAAAAAGTCGAAACAATGGACAAAAAGTTCGTTTTGTGACATATTTTTCTAGAATCCGTAAATTTAATTAACACTGATTTTAAACTATGGCGGCAGGAGAATGAGTTCGCCTTGGACAAGTAATTGTCAGTTCTAATGGGATTAACGATTCTACAGATAAGGTAAGTTAATTATTTATTCATTTTTATTGTTAAGGGGTGTAAATTACATGATTCGGGGTGTGTGCAGTGGGTTAACTTGTGAATCTGCTCCCGACTTGAAATGACAGCGGAAAGTGCTACGTATATTTTGACATTTCCGATATAACCTCGCATTTAAATAAAAAATAAAAATGAAAAAAGCAGCATGAAAACGTTAAAATTAGACTTTATAAATGCGAGGTCATATATTATAGGACTAGTTTTTATATAGAACTATATAAAATTAAATTCAAGAATTTGATTCAGACCAGTAAATTCAAATTTTCGAGGACTGATTTTCATTGGACAACAAATGTGATTTTAATCAGATTGATATTTTGATAGATATTATATACTTATCCATCCTTTGACGTTTTAGTGATATGTATATTTATATATACATGTGCTTGTATGCAAAGTTGGCTTTCAAAGATGATTGACAGTAGTTGTACATTATACAAATTATATATTTGATTATAACAAAAAAAAACAATTTTTTGTGTCGATTGCAATGAATAAAACGTAGATACAGTAGAACTTTGCTGGCTCGAACTCGAAGGGACAGTCAAAATGTGTTCGAGCTATCGGAAGTTCGAGCCACCGAGGTCCTGTAATTTCAGAGAGAAAAAAACCTGGTTCTGACCAGGGACAGTTTCATTACGCGATTATAACTGATGCACAGTAAAGTGGGCCTTTCTAGTAAAAATATTTAATCCTTTAGAAAGTTTAGACTACGGCTTCTGAATACCTCTTTGGTATCTTCAAACGTTCCTTAAAAACATTTCAGTTTCACTTTGTTCGTGATCTATTTTATATACAGGAAACATGTCGCTCCACTTGTACACATTTTACTTATTCCAAGCCAAACAGTTTTTGCTCTTACTCCTTAATACTGTGTGCTTAACAGAGAAGTAGCAAATAAAAATGTTATAGTTTTTTGTTCAACCTGACCGTGGCTTAAACCTACGATTTACTGCACTTGAGGCAGGCATACTAACCATTACATCACCTATGTGGTTTGTGCAATAAGAAACCGCATCGGTGGTGTAATGGTTAGCGTGCTCTCCTTGAGTGCGGTAGATCGTGGGTTCGAGCCTCGGTCGGGTAAAACCAAAGAATATAAAATTGGTATTTGTTGTATCTCCGCTAAACACGCAGTAATAAGGAGAAAGAGCAAAGACTTGTTAGGATGGAATCAGAATAACGAGTGGAGCAACATGTCTACCCATGGACTGTTGTTACAATGAGCTAGCACTATACAAATCCAACTAAGTGTGTTGGTCTGAAACAAAGCCCACCACATCATCATATCATTGAAAATGAACTTTTCTCACCATGATATAGCTGAAAAAAATTGCTGAATTGGCATCAAACAACAATCACTCACTCACTCACTACTTCTTAATACTGTGTGCTTAACAGAGAAACAGTAAATACCAATTTTATAGTTTTTTGTTCAACCTGACCCTTGAACCCATGATTTACTACACTTGAGGCCAGCATACTAACCATTACATCACTGATGTGGTTTGTGCAATAAGAAGGCCCGGATGGCTCAATGAATTAGGTAGTTGGATTACAAACAATGAGTTAGGTAGTTGGATTACAAACAATGAGTTAGGTAGTTGGATTACAAACAACTCATACAAGCCTATCACCAATACGGCATGAGTTCCCGCCAGTCTTCGTAAATTACAAAAAAGGGTGCACTCGACTCGCAGCCGCAAGTGATAAAGTTTACCAGTTGCATGCCCATGGTCGGTGGTTCTCTCCGGGTACTCCAGCTTCTTCCACCACTAAAACTTGTTGCCATGATATAGCTGAAATATTGCTGAAAGTGGCATTAAAACACCAAAAATCAATAAAAAAAAATCACGTAATAACATAAGAAACAAACTTGTTTCATTTAAGAATTTTTTTATTATCACAGATCAGTTTACTACATGTAAATAATAACAATTTTAAATATAAGTAAGTAATATATATACATAAAGTAACAAATTAATAGATTATTAATACACAATTGAACCTAATTATCTTAAAATCTAATTAGTCATTGCCATGGATACTTAGAAGTAAACACTTAGATTTATTTCTTTGGGACCGACCACATAACTATTAGAGGAAGGTGGAGAGTTATTTTTTTCCCTAAGTCAGAATTTTTTTTGCACTCGAAATAAAATAAGATTTTTTTCCAGACATGTCAATTCTGTAATTTTTTTCAAATGTTTTACCAAAAAGTTCTCATTTTTAACTGCAGGATAAGATTATTTATGTTTTTGCATTTTCCAGGTTAATTTTCAATTTTATTTTGTATAAAATTGGACGACAATTTTTTAAATAAAAAACAGCCTCTCCCACCCCCTCAAAGGTAAATGATCGTGCCCTTAATTTATAACTTCACTCTGCTATTTCAAAGTAAAATCAGTGACCTCTTTGATTCAACATAACTAGGTTCAACTGTGCGTTCCCTCCACAATGATTGGATAAAAAATACAATTAAATAATATCTAAAATGAATGATAGTTTCTGAAAATATAAGCTGAGATAATATTGCACAACAGACAAAAAAGTTACAAAAAAATTATCTTTGAAGTGATATTTGTTTGATTTTCTAACATTTGTTGATTCTTTGGAAATTCTGCATTGATTGATTGCTTTATTTTTCTTTTAAGGTGACTTAGTGGTACAGGAAGCCAGAAGAAGGGAGACAACTCAAAGAAAATCACTGAGCATCAAGTAACTTCACTGCAAAGTTTCTTATGTCAGGGGTTAGGGTTATGGTGTTCAACGCCACTTTCAACAATATTTCAGTTATATCGTGGCAGTCAACAATATTTCAGTTATATCGTGGCAGTCAACAATATTTCAGTTATATCGTGGCAGTCAACAATATTTTCAGTTATATCATGGCAGTCAACAATATTTCAGTTATATCATGGCAGTCAACAATATTTCAGTTATATCGTGGCAGTCAACACTATTTCAGTTATATTGTGGCAGTCAACAATATTTCAGCTATATCGTGGCAGTCAACAATATTTCAGTTATATCGTGGCAGTCAACAATATTTCAGTTATATCATGGCAGTCAACAATATTTGGGCCTCTTATTTGGAAATGGAGGGGGCTAGAATCTCAATAAAATAGCAGAACTTATTGCATTGCAAATAACATTGTGAAAAACGATGGAAATCAACAACGAAAACGAAAATGACAGCAACGACAACGGCGATGACAACAATGACAACATCAATGACAAAGATGACAAGATTCAAGAATTTAAATTTGTGTTTAAATCATAAAAGTTTGAAAAAGTATATGAAATTATCAGATTTTATTTGAAATTTCACCAATTAAAAGCATTATTAATAAGAAATGACTTCAGGAGAATGTTTTGAACATATGTGTAAGTGGAATATAAAATAAATAGAGAAATATATTAGTGCAGAAAGACTTTTTCTCTGTAAATGTAGTACATGATTAAATAAAAAGATTGTTTATACACCTGATTATGTGTACATAACATTATAGTTAAATACAGGATAAACAATATGTTATGTTTTACATAATGTTAAAAGTGGACATTAATAACAGAAAAATGAAAATTGAAAAATAGATGAAATTATAAAATTTGATATAACAAATAAAAAAAAATCACAAATCACAGATATTGTTTGAGCAAACGAAGAAAACAAATCGTCAATACACAATTTAAAATAGAATGTAAAAGTCAATAGACAATTATAAAAACAAGGAAATATTGCTTCATTTAATAATAATAATAAAAAGAACAAACCAGTCCTCGCGCTAACCCACTTGCCCAAATCTCGGAGCAAGTAAAACTGGATTCAGACAAGTGAAAATTATGAAAGAATTTGTTTGAATAAATAGAAAATTTGTCTAAATTTGGCTTTCGGGCAAATAGGTGAAATAAATTAAGGCAAAAACTACAAGCAGTCACAATTTTTTGTTTTGTTAAGTCAATGCGACCTACAAATGTTAACCTTACTCAACCGGATATTGACCCTCATTTTCATAGAAATTTTAAGAAGAATTCGTCTCCTGCAATATTTAGATGTAAATACACAGAGAATAACATCAGTTTTAATATGGTTGAGACAGACATTGTCACTAGTCTCACAGTGAGGCCAATAGAATGGTTTGGTTTATGGTGCTTAACGCCACTTTCAACAATATTTTAGTTATATTATGGCGGTTAATTTTATTGAAGGAGGAAACCGGTGTACCCGGAGAAAACCATTGACATGTCACAAGTCACTGACAAACTTTATCACATAATGTTGTATCGAGTACACCTCGTCATGAATGGGGTTCGAACTCACAACTTTAGTGGTGATAGGCACTGATTGCACAGGTAGTTGTAAATTCATCTACCATGCGATCACGACCATGACGGCCCCAAAGTCCAATAGGATGAGCAGGTCGGTGGTCTTCTCCGGGTCCTCCGGTTTCCTTAACCAAAAAAAATAACCTCAATGATATAAATGAAGTATTGTTGAATGTGGCATCAAACACCATCAAACAAACAAACAACGTTGTGATACTAGTGATCATGTCTGTTTCGATCTATATAACTTCTGTTATCATATATATTTTTTTTCTCTCATTATTGTCTCCTTTGGAACACGTAATCTCTAAAATTCAATATTATATTATGTACATATATATTAATAATATTAATTTTATGCAATTTCTCTACTTTCTCTGTAAAATGTTCATGTATTGAACTTTCTTTAATAAAGATTTTATTCTATATATATTAAAATACATGAAATAAAATGAAAACAATATAATATTGAATCAGTATAAAAATATGTAAAAATACAGTCAAACCTGTATTAAGAGGTCACCTTTGCAACAAAGAAAAAGTGGCCTTTAAAAACAGGTGACCTCTTGATAGAGGCTCAATTCATATGAAATTTTCTAAGACAGAACAAGAAAAATGTGACCTTTTAATACAGGTGACTGCATAAGCAGGTTTGACTGCATTGATACATTAAATCTTTATCAATTTTTCGACTGAGGAATGTAAACAAAAATCAAAGCTAGGCACAGTATTTACAGCCATACAGGTTTCGCATAAAAACTAACTTGTTCAATTATTTTTTACCTAATCATCTGTACATTTCAAATTTTCATTAAATTTCATATTTTCTTCCAGCTTACTATGTCTTGATTATAAATACATGTACAATAGACTATTACAATAAAAAAATATCTTATAAAAATAAAATTCTAATAAAAATTTAAAACAGTTATGAAAAGGACTAATTTTAAATCAGCATTGTTAATATTTTAATAGAAATGGTGGCCATCTTCATTATTTATGTTACCTGAGAATCCGAAATTTAAAGTGCTTGAAATTGAATTTTTAAATACAAAAACTAATTCTAACATTTGATTGTCATGATAACTTAAATTTATTTTCCATAATAACATGTACAGTCAAATTTGTATTCAAAGGTCACCATGGAGACAAAGGAAAAATGACATCATAAGACAACTGACCACTTATTTAACATTGGTTGATCCTGATTTTCAGTTCCGGTCCGAAATGATTTGTATACTACTGTTACTGGAATGCATTCTTCATTGGAAAACATGGTGGTCGCTTTACTATGTTGGTGTGTTTCTGTAATGATTTACAGCTTATGTAAGATCGGTTGATCAAAGTTGTCAATAATGTTTAACAGATTACTGTTACCCCAAGGTAATTGATTGGAGAACATGGCAGTAGTTTTGTAATGCTGCAGTGTTTATTAAATGATTTACAGTTAACCATTCAATAATTCAATAATGTTATAATTTAATTGGTACAATTCTATATTAAGAACACATCGACAGTTACATGGATGATAGAACACATCGACATTTACATGGATGATAGAACACATCAACAGTTACATGGATGATAGAACACATCAACAGTTACATGGATGATAGAACACATCGACAGTTACATGGATGATAGAACACATCGACAGTTACATGGATGATAGAACACATCGACAGTTACATGGATGATAGAACACATCAAGTTACATGGATGATAGAACACATCGACAGTTACATGGATGATAGAACACATCGACAGTTACATGGATGATAGAATACATCGACAGTTACATGGATGATAGAGCACATCAACAGTTACATGGATGATAGAACACATCGACAGTTACATGGATGATAGAACACATCGACAGTTACATGGATGATAGAACACATCGACAGTTACATGGATAATAGAACACATCGACAGTTACATGGATGATAGAACACATCGACAGTTACATGGATGATAGAACACATCGACAGTTACATGGATGATAGAATACATCGACAGTTACATGGATGATAGAGCACATCGACAGTTACATGGATGATAGAACACATTGACAGTTACATGGATGATAGAACACATCGACAGTTACATGGATGATAGAACACATCGACAGTTACATGGATGATAGAACACATCGACAGTTACATGGATGATAGAACACATCGACAGTTACATGGATGATAGAACACATCGACAGTTACATGGATAATAGAACACATCGACAGTTACATGGATGATAGAACACATCGACAGTTACATGGATGATAGAACACATCGACAGTTACATGGATGATAGAATACATCGACAGTTACATGGATGATAGAGCACATCGACAGTTACATGGATGATAGAACACATTGACAGTTACATGGATGATAGAACAGATCGAGTTACATGGATGATAGAACACATCGACAGTTACATGGATGATAGAACACATCGACAGTTACATGGTTGATAGAACACATTGACAGTTAAATGGATGATAGAACACATTGACAGTTACATGGATGATAGAACACATCGACAGTTACATGGATGATAGAGCACATCGACAGTTACATGGATGATAGAACACATCGACAGTTACATGGATGATAGAACACATCGACAGTTACATGGATGATTTTGTTTTTAATTCTAGGAAGAAAAGTGACTGTTAAATACAAATAAACTGATGAACCACTGACCGCGTAAGTGAGGTGACCACTTAGGTCAGCTAAAACAAAACATAAATCTGGTCAGGATGATTTTTTTTCAAAATGTCCACTTACAGCAGGTGACCGTAATTCAAGGTGACCATTAAGGAAAGTTTGACTGCACTATCTATATTTGGTTGTCATGACAACCTATATGTGGTTGTCAAGATAACCTATATTTGATTTTCATGATTACCTATCTTTAATTTCCAAAAATACATACACAAATGTACTGTGAACAGTTTGTTTCCATGGATACTACCAACATTATAGAGTGCAGCATGTTCCCAACAACCTATATGAGGTTGCCATGATAACCTATATTTGTTTGTCATGATTGCCTACCTTTAATTTCCATAACTACGTATAGTAGGAACAATTTGTTTCCATGGATACTACCAACCTTTTAGAGTGCAGCATGTTCCTTTGGTTGTTGAGCCTGGTATACCTTTGCATCTGCATCACGACCCAAATTTTGGAGAATAATGATGACGTCTTCTCGTGAACGAACAGTGTTTGGATGAAGATCACCTTGAACTTCACACAGGATTTCAACCTCTTGTACATACAGGTCAAGGCATGACTTAAGGAAATCTGCTCTGCGATTATGAGTCTGAATAACAAACAAACAAAAAAATAGTGCAAAAAACCATTAATCCTGCCACACTTTTGTGCCTGTCCCCAGCTAGGACCTGGTTTCCAATGTCATATATCATGGTTTTTTTGTGTTCAGTCAGAGAAGGTGAGAGGTGATTGTTCACTTTGTTGATACATTGTATTGGTGGAATTATTGAACATCTTGAAAACGTGAAATCCTACATGTCGTATTTACAAAAATACACAAAAATAATCAAAATGACAACCTTACAGACTTATTTATCAAAATTGAAGCGTACACAAAGCCAAAACCTCTGATCTTTACGTTTTAAACTGGAAGTCTTCTTATGAAGTCATGTTGTTTATGTGCCAAAGTAGTCAACAATATTTTGCAGAATTTTAATTTGTGTGATTTTTACACCCAAGGAAATGCAAGAATACATTTTCATGTTTAGTATTGCATTAGAATGGAGATAACTGTATTGTATTTTAGGCTTTGCAGATGTAAATCTTGGTTTTACTGTTGCAAATATCTGTTTATCTAGCTCCACTACGTGTCACTAGGGTTTTAACTCAATTTGCGACCGTAAAACCAATGAATTACGTCTGCAAAGCTTAAAATACAATACAGTTATCTCCTAATTATAACTCGCATGAAAAGAAAACATTTCAACTCAGTCTACATGTAAGCAAATGCATGTGTATTTAAGTTCATAACCCATGTCCTCCGACCTCTGACCTTCACATGTACAAGAAAAACCTTGCAAGGTACCAAACAAAAAGATTGCAATGGAACAAGGTGAAGACAGTATACTTACTAATGAACCCTAATTTTACTCCAATTGTGCAAAGAAACATAGAATCTAACACCGGGGGAGTACTTGGGAAATCTTACCCATGGGTGTTGGAGATTTCCCTATCTTGTACTTTTTACGGTGTTTGATTTTATTTCTCACTAAACACCTTTGTTTTGTTTAAATTCCATCAAGCGTTTTCCCACTGAAGTAAATTGTCAATTTATCGATATACATTCTTGTCTTTGCAGTATTTTGAATGTATTTAATAATAAAATATAATGTACTCTCTATTAGTTACTCGAAGTAAACAAACATTGACACGGTAATAAGGAGTGAGAAAAAGAGTCAAACACAGTGAAAGGTGCAAGATCGTTAAATCATTAGCTAGCAGAATAGTATACATAGATTTATTTAAAAATACTTATGTAGGAGAATCATGGTTTTATTGATGAGAATAAAGTTGGGACCGTGGTGAAGAGCTACGAACAGATTTTTTCTGGGAAAATGTGCATGATTTTTTTTTGTGTTGTATGAGGGGTACAAGACAAGAATATTTTCCACCCCTAAAAATAGGAACTGGCTTATCATTTTAATGAGAAAGACTTATCTGGCTTTAGATAATAAGGTTTGTCCGTTTTTTTGTGAAATTATTCATTAATAGGAGAGTTTTTGTCATCACCGTGGGTATACTGTATACTAAGGTGAAAGTGTTATGAAATCCTCAGGTTTTATCATAGACTTCTATGATGAAAATAAATCTTTCAGTCTCAATCTATTTGAAAAATACACAACGACTATACATGCAACTCTCCAAATTATGCTTAGTGTATCAGTATACTTAGAATATACCAGAATTTGTCAAAACAAAATGATATCACTTTGTTGAATACTTGTTTTGACTTAAACATTATCCTCTAAGAAAAATTCAGAGGATTCCATCTGTTTTTCCCTCAGACAATTTGTCTAGACTGCGAGTGAGTGAGTGAGTGAGTGATTGTTATATAACACCAAATGAACAATTTTCAGCTATATCATGGCATGAACAAGTTACATTCAATAATATAAGATGTCTGCTTTGTACTAGACCAACATGCTTAGTTGAATCTTTATAGTGCCTCACTTAAGCAACAGTCTGTGGGTAGACATGTCGCTCCACTCGGTTCTGAGCCAAACAGTCATTGCTCTTACTCCTTCATGCTGTGTGCTTCGAGGAGTAGCAACAAATACCAATCTTACAGTCTTTGGCTTGACCTGACCGGGCTGGAACCCATGATCTATCACACAAGAGGAGAGCATGCTAACAATAACACCTCTGATGATGTTAGGTTGTTAGTAAAAAAACATACCCAGTTATTCCAGTACATTTGCCCATATAACTGGGCACATCTCGCTGTGTTGAGGTGAAATTTACCAAACATCGACAGACACAGCTTCATTGACTTTGTAAACATACCAATAGGTATATCTGAAAACCAAAACATAACGATATTAATCAGTAAGTCAGTGTGTTACGTCAATATGTATGTATACAATGGTCGTGGTCTGGTGGTAGTTGGATTTATAACTACCTATGCAATCAGTGCCTATCACCGCTAAAGTTAGTTGGATTTACAACTACCTATGCAATCAGTGCCTGTAATCGCTAATGTTGTGAGTTTCGAACCCCGCTCAGGCAAGGTGTACTTGATACAACATTATGTGATACCGTTTGTCAGTGACTTGTGGCAGGTCAGTGGTTTTCTCCGGTTTCCTCCACCAATAAAACTTACCACCACGATATAACTGAATATTGTTAAAAGTGGCATTAAACACCATAACCCTAACCCTGTACGTATAATTGGACGTAATTCTTCGTCACCTCTAATTTTCCCCTATATATTTCATGTAAAACCATGTTTTTGCAAAATATTACATAGCAGTATTTTGCTGAAATATCCACTCATATTCTTATTTGATTCATCATTTTCAACATTTAACTATTTAATTCTTGAATTCTAGAAATCCTGGTTTTTTTCATTATGCGTTCAAAATTTTGAGGCGAGAGTTAGTTGTTTATTTTGTTGGTTGAATTGTTAACCATCATTGTTTAAACTTTTCATAATACAGCAATCATTATTAATATAAGACCATCCTTTCTGCAATGAAAAAGTGACCTTATAAGAGGAGTGGCCTCACTTGAGGGAGACATTTATTTTTAGCATTTTCATATCTCAGTGCATCTGAAATCTGGCCTGATAAGAGGGGTGGCATTTTAAGAGTATGGCCCTTGGTGGGAGTGGTCTTTTAAAAGGGGAACTACTATATACAGTCAAATCTGCCTACATGCTCACCTCTATTAAGCAGTCACCTGTATTAAAAGGTCACCTTTTTCTTGTCCAGTTATAGAAAATTTCATATGAACTGAGTCTCTTAAGATGTCACCTGTCTTAAAAGACCACATTTTTCTTAATCCTAAAGGTCATGACCTCTTAATACAGGTGTCCTCTTAATACAGGTTTGACTGTATTACATTACCTACATACCTAAGTCATTATTATACTGATTCTTCTCTCCCAACATGTATAATGCTACTGCTAAGCCTTGCAGGTCATTGAGAGCCTCAAACATTTGCAAGGCTTTATCAAGGTAAGAAGTTCCTCTTTCAAAATATCCACAAGTTAACAAAACACGACCAAATCTCTGTTTATCATCAGAATAGTATTTTTCGTTTACCTGTAAAATTTAATAAACAGCGTTATTTTGTATCTCACGGTAAGTATTGTCTCAAATTCTATAATTAAGTCGCGTAATGAACACGAGTATTGTCATAATCACAGATAATATCGTAATGGAATGCTTGCAAGCAACACACATGTTGTTGTCGTAATTACGACAGTTGTTGGGAAACTTTCACGCAACACCAAGGTTGATGTACATTTGTAATAAAACTAGATAATATTGTAATTACCACAATATCTGAGACGCTTGCATGCAACACTAATCTTAGACAATATCGTGATTGTACAAAAATATATGGGTCATTTTAACGCAGCACCACGGTTATTTTCACAATCCTAGATAACACCGTAATTACTACAATACAATAACAGCCATCTTTAATTAGTAAGAAAAGATATAGATGTAAATGTACATGAAAGACTATCCAACATTAAACTTAGTCAAACCTGCCCATGCGGTCATCTATTCAGCAACCACCCATATTAAAAGGTCACTATTGTCTTGTTCTTTCATTTAAAATTTCATATGAACTGAACATCTTTTAAGAGGTCACCTGTCTTAAAAGGCCACTTTTTCTTTGTCCCAAAAGGTCAGACACATTTAAATTGGAAGTAAAGGGAGAGCACTTTGAGTTCTACATTTCAGTCACAGTATATGGGCTTCAACAAGGAACATATCTTAAAAGACCATTTTTTCTTTGCCCTAAAGGTGACCTTTTAATACAGGTTTGGCTGTGTTTAGGTGAATTCTAAAATTACAGTGAAACATGTCAAAACCAAACCCTGAGTAAATCGAAAACCTGCCTAAACCAGACAGACTTTACTGTTCCATCTACTAAATGTCTATGTAATTTGAACCTGTCTAAACCAAACACTTGTTTAAACTGAACAAATTCTTCAGTCCCAAAGGGGTTTGGTTTAGACAGGTTTCACTGTAGTAACAAAACGAAACTAGAGGGTCAGTGGGCTGAGCTTGTGTCGCTCACCTTTCATTCTGTTTTTAGCAAACTTTATACAGAACCTTCCAAAGATGCTTCTTACCAAGTGACGGTTCATTTGGCCAAGCCGTTTCAGAGGAGAAGATTTTTTAGAAATCAACCAATCAGAAACAAGAATTGCCTGTGGTGGCCATGTTTGTCAACGGATCAGGACTAAATGAATAATTTTTATAGAGGACCTTTCATAGATGCTTCCTACTAAATCTCTGTTCATTTGGCCTAGCAGTTACAGAGGAGAAGATTGTTTAGAAATCGACCAATCAGAAACAATAATTGCCTGTGGTGGCCATGCATGTTTATTAACAGATCGGGACAAAATGAGCAATCTTTATAGAAGACCTTCTGTAGATGTTTTCTCCCAAGTTTCGGTTCATTTGGTAAAGTGTTTCAGAGGAGAAGATTTTTAGAAATCGGCCAATCAGAAACAAGAATTGCCTGTGGTGGCCATGTTTGTTTATGGTTTGGGACAAAATGTGCAATCTTTATAAAGGACTTTTCATAGATGCTTCCTACCAAGTTTCAGTTCAATTGGCTAAGGGGTTTCAAAGTAGATAATTAAAATGTGAAAAGTTAACGGATGACAGACTATGGACGACGGGCGCCAAGTGATGGCAAAAGCTCAGGTTGTCTTTGACAAGGTGAGCTAAAAATCAAGGGTATGGTAGTCCCCCTGTTATACCACTTTTTCATCGCAGAAAGGGTGATAGATATACCAACCTGAACACACATTTCTGAATAACGTGATCCTTTTTTCCTACATTCCGCATATCCCGGATGTGCACCGTAAACATACTGCAAAGCTGTAAAATAATCAAATAACTTATTCAAATGGATTCTAAAATGAGTCACAAAAAATCAAACAGTACAGTAGTCCTCCTCTTATAAGACCATCCCTCCTGCAAAGAAAAAGTGGCCTCTACTTTATTGGGACAATTTGGTAGTATTTTACCATCTCAGTGCATTTGATATCTGTACTGACAAGTTTGTTTGTTTGTTTGATGGTGCGTAACACCAACAATATTTCAGTTATATCGTGGAGGTAAGTTTTATTGGTGGAGGAAACCGGAGGACCCAGAGAAAACCACTGACAAACTTTATCACATAATGTTGTATTGAGTACACCTCACCCTAATCGACATTCGAAATCACAACATCAGTGGTGATAGGCACTGATTGCATAGGTAGTTGTAAATCCAACTACCATACCATCACGGCCACAATGGCCCCTGTGTACTGATAAGAGGGCTAGCTTTAATTGGAGAAACCATAGCGACAAGAAAATTCCAGAACTGTCATGCTAGATAATTGCCATGAGTAGTACTTGACTATAATATTCAGTCATGGTCTAGAATGCAAGATGGGACAATTCCACCTATGGATTCACATTCTAATGTCAGAAACAAGGGTTGCCGAGTCTCTGATAAAAGAAAATGTGAAAAAGGGTGGTGGAATTGTTTCTTCTCAAATGTGAACCAGGGTGGTGGAATTGTTTCTTCTCACATGTGAACCAGGGTGGTGGAATTGTTACTTCTCACATGTGAACCAGGGTGGTGGAATTGTTTCTTCTCACATGTGAACCAGGGTGGTGGAATTGTTTCTTTTCACATGTGAACCAGGGTGGTGGAATTGTTTCTTCTCACATGTGAACCAGCGTGGTGGAATTGTTACTTCTCACATGTGAACCAGGGTGGTGGAATTGTTTCTTCTCACATTATTGACCATCACTGATTATTTTTATCACATTATTCAGGCAAATTATCAGATATTTATGTCAAACATGACAATGACGACCAATGAAAAAAATATGCTACTCCTAAACTATGCAGTTGAATGCAAAATAAATACTATATTCGACATTACCGAATGCATTTTAGTTTTATAGCCCAGATATAAAACTATAATTAAATATCGTGAAAATTATGAATACAGTAGTTTATATTTTGAAGCAATTACAAGTTCAATGTTTTTTTAAAGACTTGCAAGAATTTTTTTTGGACACTTTAAAATTGTGACAAAACATATTTCATATTGTGAATCAATGTTTCATGCCAAAAATAAAAGGTTATAAGATGTGAAATGTAAGATGTGAGATGCATGAATCTCACATAGGTATGGGGCCATCATGGCCATGATCGTATGATTGTTGGATTTACAATTACCTATGCAATCAGTGCCTATCACCACTGATGTTGTGAGTTCGAATCTCGATCAGGGCGAGATGTACAGCATTATGTGATAAAATTTGTCAGGGATTTGTGACAGGTCGATGGTTTTCTCCAGGTCCTCCAGTTTCCTCCACCAATAAAACTGACCGCCACGATATAACTGAAATATTGTTGAAAGTGGCATTAAACACCATCAAACAAATAAACAATCATATTGAATATGCCTGTCAAACACGTACAATTATGTGAGGCTATATCAACAACTGGTTTGTCTTGCCATGTTTCATCTGTTATGAATGAAGTCATGAATAATATACTACAGAATACCATTGTCATGCCTGGGTGTATTATGCATAACCTGCTACAAAATTAATTCTGGGCCGTCGTGGTCGTGATCGTATGGTAGATAGATAGAGTTACAACTGCCCGTGCAATCAGTGCCTATCACCACTAATGTTGTGAGTTTGAACCCGATTCATGACGAGGTGTACTCGATACAACATTATGTGATAAAGTTTGTCAGTGATGTGCTGCAGGTTGGTGGTTTTCTCCGTGTACTCTGGTTTCCTCCACCATTAACACTGACTGCCACGATATAACTGAAATATTGTTGAAAGTGGCATTAAAGACCATAAACCAAATCAAACCAAAACTGTTTCTAAGAGTAAAAAAGATGTGTATTATACACACACGGCATACTCATTGTCTTATTTACCTTTCTTGAACAATAACGTAACCATGACAACCTAAATGAAATGATTGAAATCTTGTCTTAGTTACCTTTCCTGAACAATAACGTAACCATGACAACCTAAATGAAATGATTGAAATCTTGTCTTATTTACCTTTCTTTGAACAATAATGTAACCATGACAACCTGAATGGAATTTTTCTTATTTATCTTTCTTTGAACAATAACGTAACCATGACAACCTGAATGAAATGATTGAAATCTTGTCTTATTTACCCTTCTTGAACAGCAAGTTAACCATGACGAAGGAGGGTTCAGCCAGTTCTTTACATTTATCGCCTTTCTGCTTGACGAGCTGTTGGATAACATCATTGAGCATTTCCTCAGCAATATTGTATTCCCCAATGTCAACAAGAAAGGAGGCAGTCTTGGTTTGTATTGGTGCCCAATCAACGACATCCTTCAAATTTTTATTCTGTAAATACAAATAAATTTGAGTGAGCGATGAATATCACATAAATATTAATGCAATAGGTACAAAAGGGGAGGGGGGAGGGGGGGATCCCATAAACCAGTTTAACCCCGCCACATTTTTTGTGCCTGTCCTAAGCCAGGACCTGGATTTCCAATGGTCATATGTTGTGTTCCCCCTTTATTTGTGTTCAGTGAGTTCAGGTGCTTGTTCATTTTGTTGATACAGTGAAACCTGTCTAAACCGAAATCCTGCATAAACCGAACCCTGAATAAACCGAAATACTGCATAAACCGAACTTTAAAAAAAGTCCTAATGTAAGAAATCTTTGCTAAGAACCAAACACCTGTCTTATCTGAACACAATAGTTGGTCCCAAGGAGGTTCAGTTTAGACCGGTTTCACTTTATTGGCAATAAATACACTTCATCCCCCCTTTTTTACGCTAAGTGAGTTATGGTGATAGATGATTGTTCATTTTGTGGATATTGGTGGAATTGTTGACCATCACTGTTTAAACTTTCTTTTCATAACACTATATACATATTGTACTGGTACAACTGTTTGTATTATGTGAAGTAGGTTGAGTGAACCGTATCACTATGAGAGGCATAGCGTTGAGAAGTGATGCGATTACACAACTGACGAAACATGATACAAACAATTATACTACACATTTATGCATATAATACGTTTATCCAACATTTTCGTAGGACAAAAGAGGGAAATACTTATAGATTTCATTATTATATTTTTTTTTAAACAACTAACATTCGAACATTCAAAATAGTTCTATACGTCACAGATTGTGTCACATTACGTGACAACTTTCATTCAATGTTTCATTCATCAATTGAGAGTGGGGGTAGGAACCCTTGGTATATAAAACCTTACCGCAATATACTTCTTCAGGGCATCATAATAAGCACTGGATGCTATCTGATATCCACCAATGAAACGCCAGTATTTCATTAACTGCTGTTTGTTATTTTCATTGTACATTTGATCAAACATATCTTGTGACAGTAAAGTTAGTTTTAATTGTTCCTTGTTGTCTGACATCTCAAGATGGTAGGGGAGTTCTTCTGACTTTCTCTCTATATCAGTGCTGAAAATAAAGTCAATAATAAAGTAAATAATAAAGTGAATAAAGTAAATAATAAAGTGAATAATAAAGTAAATAAAGTAAATAATAAAGTAAATAATAAAGCTTAATGAAGTTCTTCAGACTTTCTCTCTATATCAGAGCTGAAAATAAAGTAAATAATAAAGTAAATAATAAAGCTTAATGGAGTTCTTCAGACTTTCTCTCTATATCAGAGCTGAAAATAAAGTAAATAATAAAGTAAATAATAAAGCTTAATGAAGTTCTTCAGACTTTCTCTCTATATCAGTGCTGAAAATAAAGTAAATAATAAAGTAAATAATAAAGCTTAATGAAGTTCTTCTGACTTTCTCTCTATATCAGAGCTGAAAATAAAGTCAATAATAAAGTAAATAATAAAGCTTAATGAAGTTCTTCAGACTTTCTCTCTATATCAGTGCTGAAAATAAAGTCAATAATAAAGTAAATAATAAAGCTTAATGGAGTTCTTCAGACTTTCTCTCTATATCATCAGAGCTAAAAATAAAGTAAATAATAAAGTCAATAATAAAGCTTAATGAATTAAATAAAGTAAATAATAAAGCTTAATGAAGTTCTTCAGACTTTCTCTCTATATCAGAGCTGAACATAAAGTAAATAAAGTAGATAATAAAGTAAATAATAAAGCTTAATGAAGTTCTTCTGACTTTCTCTCTATATCAGAGCTGAAAATAAAGTAAATAATAAAGCTTAATGAAGTTCTTCAGACTTTCTCTCTATATCATCAGAGCTAAAAATAAAGTAAATAATAAAGCTTAATGAATTAAATAAAGTAAATAATAAAGCTTAATGAAGTTCTTCTGACTTTCTCTCTATATCAGAGCTGAACATAAAGTAAATAATAAAGTAAATAAAGTAGATAATAAAGTAAATAATAAAGCTTAATGGAGTTCTTCTGACTTTCTCTCTATATCATCAGAGCTAAAAATTAAGTAAATAATAAAGTAAATAAAGTAGATAATAAAGTCAATAATAAAAATAAGCTAAATAATAAAGCTTAATGAATTAAATAAAGTAAATAATAAAGCTTAATGAAGTTCTTCCGACTTTCTCTCTATATCAGAGCTAAAAATAAAGTAAATAATAAAGTAAATAATAAAGCTTAATGAAGTTCTTCAGACTTTCTCTCTATATCAGTGCTGAAAATAAAGTAAATAATAAAGTAAATAATAAAGCTTAATGAAGTTCTTCTGACTTTCTCTCTATATCAGAGCTGAAAATAAAGTCAATAATAAAGTAAATAATAAAGCTTAATGAAGTTCTTCAGACTTTCTCTCTATATCAGTGCTGAAAATAAAGTCAATAATAAAGTAAATAATAAAGCTTAATGGAGTTCTTCAGACTTTCTCTCTATATCATCAGAGCTAAAAATAAAGTAAATAATAAAGTCAATAATAAAGCTTAATGAATTAAATAAAGTAAATAATAAAGCTTAATGAATTAAATAAAGTAAATAATAAAGCTTAATGAAGTTCTTCAGACTTTCTCTCTATATCAGAGCTGAACATAAAGTAAATAAAGTAGATAATAAAGTAAATAATAAAGCTTAATGAAGTTCTTCTGACTTTCTCTCTATATCAGAGCTGAAAATAAAGTAAATAATAAAGCTTAATGAAGTTCTTCAGACTTTCTCTCTATATCATCAGAGCTAAAAATAAAGTAAATAATAAAGCTTAATGAATTAAATAAAGTAAATAATAAAGCTTAATGAAGTTCTTCTGACTTTCTCTCTATATCAGAGCTGAACATAAAGTAAATAATAAAGTAAATAAAGTAGATAATAAAGTAAATAATAAAGCTTAATGGAGTTCTTCTGACTTTCTCTCTATATCATCAGAGCTAAAAATAAAGTAAATAATAAAGTAAATAAAGTAGATAATAAAGTCAATAATAAAAATAAGCTAAATAATAAAGCTTAATGAATTAAATAAAGTAAATAATAAAGCTTAATGAAGTTCTTCCGACTTTCTCTCTATATCAGAGCTAAAAATAAAGTAAATAATAAAGCTTAATGAAGTTCTTCCGACTTTCTCTCTATATCAGAGCAGAAAATAAAGTAAATAATAAAGTAAATAATAAAGCTTAATGGAGTTCTTCAGACTTTCTCTCTATATCAGAGCTGAAAATAAAGTAAATAATAAAGTAAATAATAAAGCTTAATGAAGTTCTTCAGACTTTCTCTCTATATCAGTGCTGAAAATAAAGTAAATAATAAAGTAAATAATAAAGCTTAATGAAGTTCTTCTGACTTTCTCTCTATATCAGAGCTGAAAATAAAGTCAATAATAAAGTAAATAATAAAGCTTAATGAAGTTCTTCAGACTTTCTCTCTATATCAGTGCTGAAAATAAAGTCAATAATAAAGTAAATAATAAAGCTTAATGGAGTTCTTCAGACTTTCTCTCTATATCATCAGAGCTAAAAATAAAGTAAATAATAAAGTCAATAATAAAGCTTAATGAATTAAATAAAGTAAATAATAAAGCTTAATGAATTAAATAAAGTAAATAATAAAGCTTAATGAAGTTCTTCAGACTTTCTCTCTATATCAGAGCTGAACATAAAGTAAATAAAGTAGATAATAAAGTAAATAATAAAGCTTAATGAAGTTCTTCTGACTTTCTCTCTATATCAGAGCTGAAAATAAAGTAAATAATAAAGCTTAATGAAGTTCTTCAGACTTTCTCTCTATATCATCAGAGCTAAAAATAAAGTAAATAATAAAGCTTAATGAATTAAATAAAGTAAATAATAAAGCTTAATGAAGTTCTTCTGACTTTCTCTCTATATCAGAGCTGAACATAAAGTAAATAATAAAGTAAATAAAGTAGATAATAAAGTAAATAATAAAGCTTAATGGAGTTCTTCTGACTTTCTCTCTATATCATCAGAGCTAAAAATAAAGTAAATAATAAAGTAAATAAAGTAGATAATAAAGTCAATAATAAAAATAAGCTAAATAATAAAGCTTAATGAATTAAATAAAGTAAATAATAAAGCTTAATGAAGTTCTTCCGACTTTCTCTCTATATCAGAGCTAAAAATAAAGTAAATAATAAAGCTTAATGAAGTTCTTCCGACTTTCTCTCTATATCAGAGCAGAAAATAAAGTAAATAATAAAGTAAATAATAAAGCTTAATGGAGTTCTTCAGACTTTCTCTCTATATCAGAGCTAAAAATAAAGTAAATAATAAAGTAAATAATAAAGCTTAATGAAGTTCTTCAGACTTTCTCTCTATATCAGTGCTGAAAATAAAGTAAATAATAAAGTAAATAATAAAGCTTAATGAAGTTCTTCTGACTTTCTCTCTATATCAGAGCTGAAAATAAAGTCAATAATAAAGTAAATAATAAAGCTTAATGAAGTTCTTCAGACTTTCTCTCTATATCAGTGCTGAAAATAAAGTCAATAATAAAGTAAATAATAAAGCTTAATGGAGTTCTTCAGACTTTCTCTCTATATCATCAGAGCTAAAAATAAAGTAAATAATAAAGTCAATAATAAAGCTTAATGAATTAAATAAAGTAAATAATAAAGCTTAATGAATTAAATAAAGTAAATAATAAAGCTTAATGAAGTTCTTCAGACTTTCTCTCTATATCAGAGCTGAACATAAAGTAAATAAAGTAGATAATAAAGTAAATAATAAAGCTTAATGAAGTTCTTCTGACTTTCTCTCTATATCAGAGCTGAAAATAAAGTAAATAATAAAGCTTAATGAAGTTCTTCAGACTTTCTCTCTATATCATCAGAGCTAAAAATAAAGTAAATAATAAAGCTTAATGAATTAAATAAAGTAAATAATAAAGCTTAATGAAGTTCTTCTGACTTTCTCTCTATATCAGAGCTGAACATAAAGTAAATAATAAAGTAAATAAAGTAGATAATAAAGTAAATAATAAAGCTTAATGGAGTTCTTCTGACTTTCTCTCTATATCATCAGAGCTAAAAATAAAGTAAATAATAAAGTAAATAAAGTAGATAATAAAGTCAATAATAAAAATAAGCTAAATAATAAAGCTTAATGAATTAAATAAAGTAAATAATAAAGCTTAATGAAGTTCTTCCGACTTTCTCTCTATATCAGAGCTAAAAATAAAGTAAATAATAAAGCTTAATGAAGTTCTTCCGACTTTCTCTCTATATCAGAGCAGAAAATAAAGTAAACAATAAAGCAATTAATAAAGCTTAATTAAGTTCTTCAGCCTTTCTCTCTGTATAGGAGCTGAAATCAATCTGGAGATATTATCATGAGAAGGTCATAATTTTGTTACATAAGTGACTGCTAATTTAAAGTGAATATCGCAATTGAAAGCTTAATGACTGTAAGTCCTATCCTTAAAATACTAATTTCTTGTTTTATTACCCCCCCCCCCCCCCCCCCAAAGAAAAAGACTTACCATTTCTCAAAGTATTCAGTAAGCCTCTTGTGCCACCATATTTGGTTTGTCTTGTCAGAGAGGTACATCTTCCTCACAACTTTACTAATGGTCCTGTGATGAAAATCTAACCTTCCTTCTCCAGAACTTCCACATGGACTGAGGAATTGACGTAATCCAACATACACCAATGCCCACTATTAAATTGGTAAAAATATATATTAAAAATAACATCATAACACAAAGAATACAAGCTTAGTTTAAGGATAAGGGGTTAGGGGTTATGGTGTTTAATGCCACTTTCAACAATATTTCGGCTATATCAAGGCAGTCAGTTTTATTGGTGGATGAAACCAGAAAACAACTGAAATGTCACAAGTCACTGACAAACTTTATCAAATAATGTTGTAAGCAGGGGTGGATCCAGAATTTCAAGCTAGAAAAAAATTGCGGCGAGCGGAGGGATTGGTGCGAAAAATTTTGGGGTATTTCGTGTGAAAAATCACGATTTTACTCCAAAAAATTATATTTTTTCCAATTGTGGAGGGAGGCGCGAAAAATGGGGGGGGGGGGGGGGGGGGGCGGCATGCGCTGGGTTCCCCCCCTGGCAAGTACATCTCTCAATGAATGAGGTTCGAATTCTCTATGTTAGTGGGGATAGGCACTGATTGCACAGATAGTTGAAAAAAAAACCCATAAGCACTGATTTATCTCCCTTTATGTATCAGCTATCCTATATAACCTTAAAAAACAAGACATCCCGGTACATACCTGAGGCTTTTAGAAAAGTTTGAAAGTGCAAAAGGAGGTAATAAGAAGCCATCAATTGCAGAAAGATAGACAATACATTGGCCAAAGAAAAAGGACAAACAATGATCTACAAAACACTACTGTTCCACCTGTCATGTTACACTTGTTACAAACCAGGTGATAAGTCATGGATGAGGAAAGGATGAGATTTACCTTTGCCATAGGAAGTTTGCCTTCAAAAGCCAAGTCATCCACTATTTTGGCTCCTGGAATACTTGGCTGCATAGCCAGGATTTCTAACAGTTCTGTTTCCAGAAGTCCAAACCGTGATGTTTCAACCAGACATAACGTAGCCTGAACCAGCTCATTACCATATTCTTTAACAATTCTCTGTAATACCTGTATCAGATACAAAAATAATACTGTTAAACCTGTATAAAGAGACATATCTGTTCTGTGGTCTTTTAAGACAGGTTGTCCCTAAAAAGAGGTTTCATTTATTTAGTTAATGAAGAGTCTTGCCATGTTACGTTGGTCTCATAATGTAGGGTGGTTTCTTATAAGAGAGTTTATTCGAGACAGATTTCACTGAATCACATTTAAAATACTATATCATTTCTTATCGAATATTTACAAAAGCTTTATTGACAAATCAATTTGATTAAAATCAGACCTCTATCTTTGCTGATATGTCGTGGCTTGGGAGTTCTGAGGACACAGTATTACAATTTACAGGTCAAATGAGAATGACCTTTGGTCATGAATATATTATAATATGATAAATATGTTTATGTTTTTTTTTTTTTTGGCCAATCAGATTGCTTGTAGCATGCAAAGCAGCTTAGTAACACTTTCAAAGTTTCAAAATGGCCATTTTCATTGGATGGGACATAGGGTCATTCGCACATGACCCATAAATAGAAATTTGATTAAACATTAATTAATTTAACCTTGCATTTTTTCCCATGGTATTGGTTCCAAATCAAAATATATAGACATTCTTTTTAGGTAAATTTACAGTAATTACCATTTCCAGTAGTCCAATCATATCTTCGGGTAAATTGTTGATCTTCTGTGTCAGTTTTCTAAATTCTCCAAACACCCGAAGCTCCTCACAGGCAACAGTCAGCCACAGTGGCCTACCAGCATCTGGTTTACTAGTTAAAATCTCCAACTGAAAATGAGTACATTTTTAACATCAGTTTTTGTATGAGACTCATATAGTTTTGGTCTTCTATTACACTCAGTGATAGATTAGAAATATCTGGCATCTGCTCATCAAACTTTTAAGTACAGTGTATGTATGATTTTCATACTCGTAGTCAAGAAACAACCAATCAGAACAATGTATCCATTATATAAATTGTGTGTTTTGATTGGACAATTTTGGAATACAAGTACAAAACTCATGCTCAAAAGTCTTATATTCGTGAAGCTAGATGTATGTAGTAAATAATAAAAAACACAGTGAATGTCATTTGTAAAGCCATGGTTAAAAGTAAGAATGGGCCAAATTTTCTACTTGAAAGGCCTTTATCACTGCATCATATTTTTGGCCATCTCACAAGAAAAGCTTGAAGATACCAAATGGGAAATCAGAAGGATAATATACTACAGTGGCCAAAAGAAAAAGGACAAACAATGATCTACAAAACACTACACAGAAAACTAAAGATTAAGCAACATGAACCTCACTACTGGGGATGAACTTTGGTGCTCCGGAAGAAAAAGTAGTTCATTCTCCATTAGTGACACCCATCGTGTTACAAACCTGATAATTCATGAATGAGGAAAGGACTTGATTGTGATTACGACAAACAGAACATATTTTTTATTTGCAACATGTAGTATATTATACATATAAATAACATGTAGTATATTATACATATAAATAACATGTAGTATATTATACATATAAATAACATGTAGTATATTATACATATAAATAACATGTAGTATATTATACATATAAATAACATGTAGTATATTATACATATAAATAACATGTAGTATATTATACATATAAATAACATGTAGTATATTATACATATAAATAATATGTAGTATATTATACATATAAATAACATGTAGTATATTATACATATAAATAACATGTAGTATATTATACATATAAATAACAAGTAGTATATTATACATATAAATAACATGTAGTATATTATACATATAAATAACATGTAGTATATTATACATATAAATAACATGTAGTATATTATACATATAAATAACATGTAGTATATTATACATATAAATAACATGTATTATATTATACATATAAATAACATGTAGTATATTATACATATAAATAACATGTAGTATATTATACATATAAATATCATGTAGTATATTATACATATAAATAACATGTAGTATATTATGCATATAAATAACATGTAGTATATTATACATATAAATAACATGTAGTATATTATACACATAAATAACATGTATATTATACATATAAATAACATGTAGTATATTATACATATAAATAACATCCAGTATATTATACATATAAATAATAAATAACATGTAGTATTTTATACATATAAATAACATACAGTATATTATACATATAAATAACATGTAGTATATTATACATATAAATAACATGTAGTATATTATACATATAAATAACATGTAGTATATTATACATATAAATAACATGTATTATATTATACATATAAATAACATGTAGTATATTATAAATATAAATAACATGTAGTATATTATACATATAAATAACATGTAGTATATTATACATATAAATAACATGTAGTATATTATACATATAAATAACATGTATATTATACATATAAATAACATGTAGTATATTATACATATAAATAGCATGTAGTATATTATACATATAAATAACATGTAGTATATTATACATATAAATAACATGTATTATATTATAAATATAAATAACATGTAGTATATTATAAATATAAATAACATGTAGTATATTATACATATAAATAACATGTAGTATATTATACATATAAATAACATGTATTATATTATACATATAAATATCATGTAGTATATTATACATATAAATAAAATGTAGTATATTATACATATAAATAACATGTAGTATATTATACATATAAATAACAGTTAAAATATTTGTAAGTAATGGCACTTGACAATTAATCTGTTCCAATAGAAAAATTGCTATTTATCTATTTATCTACATATTACAACAAAATGTTACTGTCAACACAAAAAAGTAAAATGTTTGGTAAACACCTGTAGAACAGATTTCAGGAGATATGGCTAAAACAGAACGAACGATTTACTAACATATTTAAATGTACATTTTATACAAATTAACATATAAAATTTTTTTATCTTTTGACAATTCTGCTATATATTATGACACTATAAAAGTTCAGTTTACTTGTAAATAAATATTACCTATAAAATAAGTGTGTCATATACCCAATCTTATTAAAATAGATTAATGTTGTAATATTACCTATAAAATAAGTGTGTCATATATCCAATCTTATCAAAATAGATTAATGGTGTATTATTATCTCCCCTTGATGATAAACTAACATCTACTACTAATGACATCACCTACGAGGTAAAGTCAGGATTCATATTTCAAACTGACCAATCAGTGATGAGCCTACTAAATCTTTAGGTATCAAAACTGAGCTGTTGTCAGATTGGTCAATATATTTAACTATTTTGCATATGATTGGATGGTCAAAGATGAATGAAAGGTTACACGACATTACACCAAACAGAATGTTGCTAGATGTTAGTTTATCGTCGAAGAAAAAAAAATACAACAAACATCTAATTTTAGTAAGACTGACATATACAAAATTTGTTAAATGACAGCAAAGTTTGGCAACAGAATATACCAACAAGATAAATTATTGTCAGAAAGGGGAGATAACTGCTGATTCTCTTCCATGTAACATGAATGAAGGGATAAACTAAACTAAATTCAATAAATTTATGATCTTCTCAAATACTTTTTACATGTGTCATATGGTATTTTGAACCCCTGAAAAATTTACTGCTGCGTTCAGTATTTTTATCTCGTTATGGTAATTTATCCCCAGAGTTAAATTTCAGTCATACTATTTTGAACCCTATCATCAAAAATTAAACCTTATCACTTCTCACCAAAAGTAGGTGTTCATTATACAATACTTAATGGGTTCATGAATGGAATCAATGGTACCATAATAGTTGTACTTCGTTTAATAAATTAGGATAAGGTTTGATATTTCATGGGTAGGGGCAATTAAAATACCCATCTTTTCTACCCAGTTCATAGAATCCCAAGTCTCCCATCCTAATATCTAGAATTCTAAATGCCATAGCTCTTATCATTTAAATAGGCCACACCCCTTTTCACATAAATACAACCAATATATCATGGGTAAGGGGTTCATTAAAATACCCACTTTTCTACCCAGTTTATAGAATCCCAACTCTCTCATCCTTATATCTAGATTTCCAAAATTCATAGTTCGTTTCAATTAATTAGGCCACACCACTTTCACATAAATGCGGACAACATAAATAAGCATAGTACAAAAGCAGGGTCAGCGAATGCTTACCAGTAGAAGAGTCCATTAATCTGGAGAAATACATTTGGGAGATTTAATATCAGTTATAGAAAGCAAGTTGACCTTATTCTACTTATTGGCTTTAAATGTACAGTAAGGTATTTATAAAGTTAGTGAAATGAAACTCCAGGCCAGGTGTACTCAATACAACATTATGTGATAAAGTTTGTCAGTGATTTGCGGCAGGTCGGTGGTTTTCTTCAGGTACTCCGGTTTCCTCCACCTGTGAGTGAATGAGTGATTGTTATTTAACAAGAACAAGATACTTTTGACGAGATGATGATGAGGTCCGCTTTGTACTTTGTAACCATGCCAACAAGCTTAGTTGGATCCTTATAGTGCTAGCTCACTGAAACAACAGTCTGCGGGTAGACATGTCGATCCACTTGGACACATTATCTTGATTCTGAGCCAATCAGTCTTTGGTCTTGTTCCTTAATGCTGTGTGCTTAGTGGAGAAGCAACAAATATCTGAACTATCTTGTGTAATCAGTGCCTATCATCACAAAAGTTGTGAGTTCAAAGCCCAATAATGGTGAGGTATACTCGATACAACATTATGTGATAAAGTTTGTCAGTGATTTGCAGCAGGTCAGTGGTTTTCTCCGGGTCTTCTGGTTTCCCTCCGTCTCATGTGACTATCTTTAAAAGTACTGTGAAAGTACTTTTCTTCTTGGGTATCAATTTCTGTGGTTTGGTTAAAAATTACAATTTCATGGATTCGTAAATTCGTGGATTTTGTGTTTGTACCCAAAATAAAATTCGTTGATTTTATATTTTCAACATGATAAGTTTCACTGGGTTTCGAAACTTTGAGAAAGCTTCAATACATTAGACAAATGAGTCATAGAATTATGCAATCGGAAGTGGAACGTGCATATTAACGTGTCTTTTTTATTTTTACATATATCAACTTAGAATCGGAACAAAATTTGCTTTTGAAATTCATAATTATAGATAAGTGCAAATCAGTGTTATTTTATCGAATTTGAAAATTTTTAAAAATCATCTGAAACTATTTCATAAGTATATACATTAGCAATTTCCATCAATATATATTAAATTTGTTTTTATGTTTTACAAATATTTAATCTCCATTTTATTTTCCATTTTTGTTTTTCACAACTAAAAAAAGAACAATAAAGTTTGTTAAATCTCATTATTTGGATTCCAATGACAGATTGTACTTGTAAAATTACTTCAACATGTTCGATCTTTCATTACCCTTATCTCCGATTGTGAAACCACTCATAATCGGGTCACAAGATTAATCCTGACCCCGGGACAAATGTACAGTTAACTTAATTGAATTGCTTAAAGAAAGGTGATCAAATATGTTAGTTGAAGGGTGTTATAATTTAGCAGAGAAATGTTTACACAACACTTAAAATTTTGTCACCGTTAGTATATGGTTTGTAAGTAAATTTTATTACCGGAAGTTGTTAAAATCTTTTCACAAATAAACATTTCTGTCGTTTTTACACATTTATTCAAAATCAAATCATTCACAAACATGTTCATGTGGATTATAACCCATTAACAGGTATGCTCGTACTTATTTCGTCATTAAAATTGTCAACTGTCCCCTATGCAGCTGGTCCAGAAAGTTGAGGTCACTCGAGGACAGCATGGCTATATATCGATGTCAAACTGCTTCCCAAGTTTCATTGATCGTTGAATTCCTACCCACGAAAACCACGAAAATTGGTACCCCACGAATAAAAGTGATTACACAGTATTTACAGTATAACTACTCTTACATTTTCAATATCAAAAATTAATCATGTGTAACCTAATAACGCAGTTATTTACATACATATATGTTAACGCTTGAGTGAATTATTATCGTTGATCGGTTACAAGTGAATTGATTCATATTTTAAATACAGGAGTAGTTATATAGTTTATTTACATAGATTTTACTCTATTAGTTGTGCTAATAAGATATTAACAAAAAAAGGAATGTGGCAGACGGTCAATGATATTTTTGATTGTGACATTGGTGTTGTAGCGCCACACAGTGAAATAAAATATCCGTATTTCACTGGTTTTGAAATAACACTTTTATTTCACTGGGTGAAATACCTTTTTTCCACTTAGAAATCTCTATATTTCACTAGTTTTGAAATAAATACCGATATTTGTCCACTTGAAAATCTCCATATTTCACTGGTTTTGAAATAAACACTTTAATTCACTGGGTTCATTGCCGATTTTTTTCCCCCTTGAAAATTTCAATATTTCATGGGTATGTCATACGTTCAATTTTATTTGTACAGTCAAACCTGTATTAAGAGGTCACCTTTGGGACAAAGAAAAGTGGTCTTTTAAAACAGGTGACCTCTTAAAAGAGGTTCAATTCATATGACATTTTCTATGACAGGACAAGAAAAAGGTGACCTTTCAATAGAGGTGACTGTTTAACAGAGGTGAATGTATTGGAGGGTTTGACTGTATTTGTTACCTGTTCATTATCAAGTCTTTTATTATATTCTGCCAGAATTTTGCTGACAATGTCTTTCCGTATATCTTTATCAAGTGGGTCAACAGATAATTCTATAGCCCCCTTCTTAGTTTTATCGCCTTTGTCTTCACTACGTAGAGAATTGAGACATTTGCCTTCGAGTGTGCTGACCACGATTCTCATCCCCTCTGGAAGCTGCTTAGGCAGCCATACAAGATACTGTGCATCTCCTGTAATTTAAATTTTAATTTAATTCAATTTTTGTACTGTCAAATATTCTAACGCTTTTACTTTTTTACTTTTTTTTTTTATTTATTTTGAATTCAATTTTCATTAAAAGCTGCAAATAAAAAATTTAAAATATTAAAATGTTTTTTGGGTATTAGTTTTTTACGGCTTGATAAAAAAAATATTTGATCGAGGTAAAGACTTATTAGTTGAAAAATTAAAAGGTAAATTCACAAATAAGTCTGTATTCACAGGTGAAAAGTATTTCTACACTAAGATATATCCTTCTATATTTTTTCACCTTTAAAAACAGAATTAATTAGAATTTATTTTAATACTTTCTTATAACTTTTTCAAACTTTTATTTACAAGCATTTATAATTTAAACACAAAGGTAAATTCTATGATTATATAGTAAGACTTGGTGAAAAAATTAAACTTTATCTTTAAATCACATCTTAAGGAACAGCATAAATAAAGCTATACAAAAATTATAAGAAGAAGAAACTATATCTATTTCTGTGCTTAATGCTGAAAATTTCATGAAAATCGGATAAGGAATGACTTCAGGACAATATTTTGAAAATAAGTGGTTATCTATGAAATACATAGGGAAATAAAAAATGATCTTAGTGTGGAAAGACTTTTGACTCGTGACTATATATCATAAATTCATAAATTTAACATAACATTTCAGATGCACTGAGGTTGTAAAATACTACTAGATTGTCCTCCTCAAGGGAGGCAATCCTGCATCTATGGTCAATTTTTCATTGCAGAATGGAAGGTCTAATAAGATTGGGACTACTGTACCGGTAGTTGCCACAATATATTTTGAATCTCAAATTATGGTCTTATAATAGGTGTAGTAACACGATACGATTTCCCATATGATTTCCAAACGATTCTGCATTGACAACACTGGTAAGTCAAATGGTTAAGTGTTCACACAGTCTTACTTTCCATTCATTTTTATATGATTTTTCACAAAACTGTCGGATGGAAATATGACACCAACTGGTTTTGAAACAACAGTTGGATTTGTCTTTCGACATTCAATTTCGATGTTCACGAGATACAAATTTTGTTGAAAACATGTAGAAAGGAATAATCGGATGGAAAATTGAACAGTAAATAGTATCACATAACCGCACCTTTATGCAAATGAATTCAACTTTTGTGTTCACAAGATACGATTTTTGTCGAAAGCGTTTTGGAAGAAAAAATCGAACCAAATATGGTATCGTGTGACCGCCCCTTTATGCATATCAATGAAACTTTTGTTTTAACATGATACAATTTTTGTCGAAAGCGAGTTGAAAGGATAAATTGGGCCGAAAATGTTATCGTGTGACCGCACCTTAAACGCTAATAAATACAACTTATTACCATCATCGTCCATTTGATTGAGAGCATCAAGGAATATAACAATTTTCTGGAAGTTTTCTTTCAAAGCAATTTTTGCTGCATAATCGAACATGGTCTTGGCATAGCGTTTCATTTCTGATAGATCTTCCGGCATCTTAGTTCCTGCAGGCATAAACTCTAAGAAGAATCTCTGTAGGATTTGGAACAGATCAGTAGATCCTGGTGTTGCTCCAATGAAATGGTAAAAAACCTAAAAGTAAACATAAAATATTTATTTTGAGAAATGATTTCACTCCCAGTTTTATGTGAGGTTTGTGTTCCTCAATTTTTAGTTTTCTGTGTTGTATTTTATAGGAGAACAGAGGGTTTTTGTCCGGGGGCTTTTGTCCTAGACCCATTTTATAGATCATTGTTTGTATTTGTGTCCTTGTTTTTTTTGGCCATTGCATTGGCTGTCATACATTGATTTACAGTTTTGCTATCTTCAAATTTTTCTTAGGCCAAAAAACCCCCCCCCCAAAAAACTGTGTTTCTGCTAACCTTACTCATTATTAGTGCCTACATTAGTATTTTAATTGGACATTATCACATATTTATAAGTAATAATGTCAATTTTGCCCATACGCAAACACCGGAAGTGCCAGAGCGATATCTGCCATCGGGGCAAAACTCTGATAACACGATATCAAGCCTCTCGTGAGCCCCATGACGTCACTTCCGCCCAACTGATGATTGTCGTTTGGAAAATGTCGACGTTCAGCGAGGAAAGATTTGTTGGCTTTTCGGAAGCAGAACCCTCAACCGATATTGATCACTCATATCCATAAGTTTGGTGTCTGTGTGGGAAGTTAATTTTGTTCTTTTTAATTCAATGTTAAAATATGTGATAAATAGATCAATGTATGCCTTTTTCCATATCGGTCTCTCAGGATGATAACAGTCTTGATATGAAAAAGGGCATGCATTATTCTATAAGTTAAAAAGCCAGATCATTGTCTTGTATAATTTAAGTAAAATTTAAAAACGTAAAAGTTTTGCCGACCTACATATCCAATTTTTTTCAAGACTGTTAGCAGAAACAAAGGTATTTATTTTGTCTTGTCGTCTTTACTGATTCACAACAACTTGAACATTCAGTTCCTATCACCACTAACGTTGTGAGTTCGAATCCCGGTCAGGCGAGGTTTACCCGATACAACATTATGTGAAAAAGTTTGTCTGTGACTTGCGACAGGTCAGTGGTTTTCTCCGGGCACACCGGTTTCCTCCACCAATAAAACTGACCGCCAAGATATAACTGAAATATTGTTGAAAGTGCCGCTAAACATCATAACCCTAACTCATAATGTTACTGTAAACGTCATAGTATTTGTTGCATTTTAATATATCGCTATTTGCTGTGTTTTAATTTTTTCCCTTTTAGCTGTATTAATATTTTTGCTATTTGAGTTTAAATTATTTGATATTTGCTATGTTTCAATTTTTCTTTCACTATCTTCCCTGAAGTCAAAATTACATAAAACTTTTCCAGTGAATAATTGCTTTATATATACAATGAACACTGAGTAAACCGAAAACCTGCCTAAAGCAGACAGATTTTGCAGTCTCATCTACTAAACGTCTAGGTAATTTGAACCTGTGTAAACCAAACACCTGTCTAAACTGAACACTGAGTAAACCGAAAACCTGCCTAAAGCAGACAGATTTTGCAGTCTCATCTACTAAACGTCTAGGTAATTAGAATCTGTGTAAACCAAACACCTGTCTAAACTGAACAAATTCTTCAGTCCCAAAGGGATTTGGTTTAGACAGGTTTTTACTGTATTACAAAAACAAAAAAATAAAAAATCGTTTAAAGAAGATATAATTGTACCTTATACTTTTGGTTGTTCAAGCATAGCTTAGTGGTGTAAGCCATCAAAGCTGACTTGCCAGAACCAGGAAAGCCAACAAGAACCATAGGGACTTGTTCTTTAACACTATCCTTTACATAACTCATCACTGATTCTACTTCTTTCTCTCTTCCAAACAAAACCTGAAAAACATTGAATTATTTTTTACTAATTAGTATTGTACATGTTGCCCAAGTAACATGATTTCTCGGACACAATAGATCATGATTGTTTAAAAAGACTTAAAAAGCTCATGATTTCTACTTCAACCATAGCTCGACTGATTATTCAAGCACAGTGTGTGTTTAATTAGGACCAACCAAGAACCCTTCTAGACAAATTTGGTTCATATCAGCTGGGTGGTATTAGAAGAGATGTCAATAGTAAAATTTTTTATAGATGACAGATGATGAACGCCAAGCTATCCCAATATTTCACATGACTGATTTTTTAATCAATATGATAAATAAATAAAATAGCAGGTGCACAACTTTTGTTTGGTGGCTATTGTTTGGTCTATCAGGAGTTAATCAAACAGAAGGTGTAAAACTTCATTTCCTGTAGAAGTTTATGTACAAGTGGTTTCGGAGGATTTGTGGGTTAGGGAAATATAGAATAACGTCAGTTTTGAAGGTTGAGACAGACATTATTGCTAGTATCGAAGCAAGTCTGACAGGATGAACTGTGATACTAGTGATAATGTATGTAGAGATCTTCAAAACTGGCATTATTGTTTTTATCTGTGACGTCAAAATGTGCTTGACGTCACACTGACCAATAATTTTCAAGATCAGAGTCAGTTCTTGTGCATGCGAGTTACGAACTGACCTAATATTTTTGTGGATCAAGGTCAGTTCAGTGATCCAGACTTGATCAGCGGCACACATCAAGAGGAAAATCTCCAATTTGCCGAGGAGCAGTCATGGTCCTGATCGTATGGTAGTTGGATTTATAACTACTTATGCAATCAGTACCTATCACTACTATCGTTGTGAGTTCGAACCATGCACAGGCAAGGTGTATTCGATACATCTCTATGTGATAAAGTTTGTCAGTGACTTGTGATATGTAGGTGGTTTTCCCCTGGGTACTCTGGTTTCCTCCACTAACAAAACTGAACACCACGATATAACTGAAATATTGTTAAAAGTGGCGTTAAACACCATAAACCTAAACCTAAAACCAATTTGTTGATCAAGTATGACGTCGATGCAAGATGAAGGATAGTGATCCCTCTATGTTGACTTTGGTATGCAAATAACATATAAAACATGTATAGTTTGCTCAATGATCACATAAATAAATGAAATGGATTGGATAGCAGGCAATAGCCTATATAAATCCTCTCCATGACAAGGTATGTGCTGTCATTGAAGATTCTAATGTAGTTGTTCCTTTTATCCTTACTTTTTTTTACATCAAAACAAAACAAATAATTTCTCATGCTTTAAAATATTTCTAAAAACTCCATAGTTATTTGATCATTTCAATTCAGTTGCCAGGATTCAGAAATTACAGAAAATAAAATGCTATCTAGATGGAAAAGAAATCACGGTAATTTATGGAGATACATGTACAGTCAAACTGGTATTCAGCAGTCACCATGGGGACAAAAAAAAATTACAGGATAAGACAAACGACCACTTATTTAACATTGGTCAATCCTGATTCTCAGTTCCGGTCCGCAATGATTTGCCTATTACTTTTACCAGGGGGTTTTGATTGGAAAACATGGTGATAGCTTTGTTATGCTCTAGTAACGATTTATGGCTAATTAGTTAATTATTTAATAATTTGATAGATTATTAGTTGGTACAATCATGTAGTGAGAACACCCTGAAAGTTAACTACCATTGATTTTTTATAGTCTAGAATAGAAAGAGACTGTTAAATAATGGTTACCTGTTATGGTGGGATAAACTTTGAGCAACTGTTGATCGCGTTAATGAAGTGAACACTTATTTGAGTTAAAATAACACGTAAATCTAGTCAGGAGTTGTTTCAAACTGTGTCATTTATACCAGGTGACTGTTGCCAAGGTGACCGTAAGGGTAAGTTTGACTCTACTTCAGTTCTATTCATTTCTCACCTGTGACCTCTGAAACATGAAAGTTTCATGTTCCATTTTAAGAATATCTTTCAGTGACGGTGCTATCCCTAAGCTGTCTGTGGGATATTGTGATTCTAACATTGTCTTGAAATGTTTTAATACCCTCTCTCCCATATCTTCAAAACCAGTAAGATAAATTTTCCCAGCATCTTCTTTTTCATATTGACAACTGTAGTCATAGACTTGACTTGGATATTTATCTCTGATCTTCCCTGAAAACAAAAAAAGTTTTCGTAATTCTGTCTTCTAGTAACCGTGACAATATGCACAAAAAAAAACCAGTGAGGTGGTGCGAGGAATAAACAGCCAAGAGTGGGAACTTCAGCATAAATGAGTAGAGCAGTTTTGTAGAAGATTAATATGTTAAACGCTCTCAATGACTGAATATGTAGGATAGTTGCTTAACGTCCAGTAGCAAATATTTCATGCATATTCAGTAGTAAATAGTTCCTGCATATTCAGGAACAAATATTTCATGCATATTCAGGAACATATATTTCATGCATATTCAGTAGCAAATATTTTATGCATATTCAGTAGCAAATATTTCATGCATATTCAGTAGCAAATATTTTCATGCATATTCAGTAGCAAATATTTCATGCATATTCAGTAGCAAATATTTCATGCATATTCAGTAGCAAATATTTCATGCATATTCAGTAGCAAATATTTCATGCATATTCAGTAGCAAATATTTTATGCATATTCAGTAGCAAATATTTCATGCATATTCAGTAGCATATATTCATGCATATTCAGGAAAGAGAAGAAATACAACAATATCAACACACTATATATATAAATGAGGAAGTAATGTGATAACCATATGAACGACTTTTGACTGAAACTAGAAAATACAAACAGCTGGAGAGGGACGATAAATATAGTCTTCTGTATCAGCTACAGTGCGCCTACTCTTTTTTTTAAATCTATAGAAGAGATCTTTGACATGCAGACAACATAGCACTCTCCAAACATGATATCCACTATGATCCATATTCAGTCTTTCTGTATTCTAATCTGATGACAACCCCCCCTCCCCCCCCCCCCCCCCCTCCCATAAACAGTGAACCTCCTATCCATCATCGGAACCCTCGAAATCATCACCATTACCCAGGAAGATGTAGGACATACACTAGAAAACAACAGATGTCATGTGATATTGAAAGTCATGTGACCAAAAATATTAACATACCTTTCAAGGTGGAGAGATTGTCCTTATAAGCTTCATCTTTTTCTACTAAATACGACATAATTTTCTCATCTTTCACATGATCTAAGTAATCAGGTGTCCTGAACAGGAACAATGCCTGGAATTGAATTGAAAAAAAAAATAAAAATCATATAAGATACAGCGAAACAAACCTGCCTAAACCAAACCTTGAATAAAATGGAATCTGGTATAAACCAAAGACCCAAATACAGAAAATCTATGTTAATTCAACCTGTATAAACTGAATACCTGTCTATTCTAAACACAAAAGATTGATCCCAGAGGTTCAGCTGAGCCTGGTTTCACCCATTTTTGAATCATTCACTTATTCCCATTAGGTTTTTGGTTTCAGAATCTAGTACCGGTATATTCATTTCACTTCATGTCAAGATTTGCTATAGACCTTAAAAACAAGTTTTTTCCTAAATAAGTCTATGGATAATTTGACAATTAGAATTTTCTCAATGTACAATGTTTCTGGTTTTTTTTACTAATTTTCTCAGCCCTTACAAGAGTTATCTGCTCATTGATGATGATAAGAGTTATCTGCCCATTGTGTATTTATTATTCAAATATTTATTCTTATCCAAGTATCTATCCATGATAATTAGAGTTATCTGCTCATTCTATATTCAATACTTAAAATATTTTATTCTAACCCAGTATCTACCCATCATGACTAGAGTTACCTGCCCATTCTGTATTCAATACTTACATTCTTATTTTTATCCCAGTATCCACCGACCATGATTTCTGATGTAGTCACTGACATGCCTGGCATCCATTTGTATCTAAAGTCAATTGAAAAATCAGTTGATCAATACATGTATTATAACTGTAACTTAGCAACTGACACACAGACAAATGATTGGTTGATTAAACATTCGCTTTATATCACTTTCAACAATTTTTCAGAAATATTGTGGTGACTGGTTTAATAGTGAAGGAAGCCAGGGTAACCAGAAATATGAAGAGAGAAAAAACTTGAGTATCACATGACCCAGAGATACCTCATTGGCTAAAGCATGGTAGTCTATGTATATTGATTACATTAAACAAAAGCTGCATCCCCTAATGTCAGAGATCACATTGGGGGTGTAACGGGATAGCATGCTCCCCTTGAGTGGGAATAGAGTATGGGTTCAAGCCCCAGTCGGCACAAACCAGAGACAATAAAATTGGTACATGTATTTGTTGATACTCCGTTAAGCACTCGGCAATTAAGAGTTAGCGCTAACACTGGTTGACTCAGAATAAGGAAAATGTGTCCAAGTGAAGCAACATGTCTACCCATGGACTGTTGTCTCGGTGAGCTAGCACTATTAAAATATCCAACTAAGCATGTTGATCTAGTATAAAACGGACATCATCATCATTTTGTTCTCGCCATGATATGACTGAAAAGTTGCTCACTTGATGTTAAATAACAATCACTCACCCACTCACACACCATTATTTCTTTCTCTTTTTTTTTATAATAAGTTATTTAATATATGTATATTTCGTGATGAATAACTTTTATAGAACATTTCTTGCATTATATTTATCGTACAAATTATTTAAAATCGTAATATTTTCATGTAATTGATTATTTATATATTTAATCAAATTTAATAGATAACTTTCCAAGTGTCTAATTATAGTTTCACCTTTGACCTCTTATCACACACGTGCATTAGTGGTGGCAAAACATTATCATGTTACATAAAACTCAGTGTATGATAAGGTTGTAAACAAAGAGAATTTTATATTTATATATTGTGTTTATGTAATAAAAAATGGATGATTCTTTAAATTTACTGTAACATTATCAGAATATGTTAAATCATGAGGATGTTTAATCAAATTTAATAAAAAAATAAAATCTATACTGTACCAGGGAGATGGCTGTAAAGGATTTGCCTGTTGCCTAATTCCATTCATAAGTGCATTTATAAATAAAATACAGTCAAACCTATATTAAGAGGTCACTTTTGGGACAAAGAAAAAGTGGCCTTATAAGACAGGTGACATCTTAAAAGAGGTTCACTTCATATGACATTTTCTATGACTGAACAAGATAAGGTGACCTTTTAATACTGGGTGACTGCTTAATAGAGGCACCTGCATGGACAGGTTTGACTGTATGCTTAAAACAAAACTCACACAACACAATATGTGATACTTAGTCTTATCATACCTGGCTCTGATATCTTCAGGGACTTCCTCTATTTTAGGTGCCCAACCATATCTTTCTGACATCAAATTCAAGAAATATGGGTATGTGTTCTCTTGTCGACATCTTAATACAAAATACATAAAACATACAATAATTTATATTATCAATAATTTGTATACTTTTTCCCTTGATCTTTACATGCAATAATATCTATTATTACATAAGGCTCTATTTTACTGTTTTTCTATTGGCCAGAGCAATACACATGACATTCCATTTTCTAACATATTAATTAGCAAAAAGCAATTTCTGTGCAATAAATAATCATATTGCACTCTTGTGCAATATCAATGAATGAAAATACGTGGCACGAGAGTGCAATATGCTTTTTTATTGCACAGAAATTGCTTTTTGCTAATCAAAATGTTAGAAAATTTCATAAAATTTGAAAATTTTCAAAAAAAATTAAAATTATAAAATTAAAAAAAAAAAATCTTAAAAATTTCGTATTTTTTTTTAAATTCAAAATTTTCATGAATTTAAAAACTTTCAAAAATTTCATAAGATTTCACAAAAAAATTCAAAATGATAAAATTTTCAACAAGTTTCAAAAATTTCAAGGCTTTCATAAAATTTCAAAATTAGAGTAAAATAGAGCCGTATGTAATAAAACAATTACTACACTTGAACTTGATCAATATGAGGTATTATGAAGTAGAGCACAACAATATTGAACTCGGCTTCGCCTCGTTCAATATTGTTGTACTCTGCTCCATAAAACCTCATATTGATCTCGTTCAAGTGCAGTAATTGTATATTATCAAGCAACAAGCATGATACAAACATAATTATCGTTGATTTCTGAATGACACTATACTGACATCACTACGACAAATCAAATTTTTCCTAAGTCCTTTACTTTTTTTTAAAATCTCATCAAAATCAGAAGGAAAATAAACTCTCCAAGAACAAAAGAATAGACACACCATTTATTTTTGCATCTTGGGGCCTCTTGTTTGGAAATGGGAAGGGCTACATTACCCCAAATCAATACCAATCTTTATTCTGTACTAAGGATCTTTGTGCTAAAACTTTAGAAGGATCTGTAAACTAGAACTCAAATTATGATACTGAAACCATTGTGTCTACACGCAGATGGACAACGACAACCACAGTGGTGGTGTAATGGTTAACGTGCTTGCCTCGAGTGCGGTAGATCACGGGTTCGATCCCTGATAGGGTCAACCCAAAGACGAATCTCATTGAAAATTAACTTGTTCTTGCCATGATATTGCTGAAAAATTGCTGTCAGTTAGTGTTAAAAAACAAAACATAATATGAGATTGACTGCAAAATTTTGCGGTCATACAAAAATGTAGTCAACCAGATTTTAGTTTCCTTTTATTGACTGGTACAAAATCCATACTAAAATTATGTATTTTATCAGGGATTTTTCTAGCCTTCCACCAGGTCAGGTAAAAGGACCTTTTCGCAATGGAAAATATTCTAAAATCAAGCAAAATTCCAAAAATTTTCATTCTTACTTCCTTATTTTGATAAATATTTTCCATATTGGTATCGAAAGTGCCATTCCCAAAACAACTTAATAAACCCTTTTTAATACATGCTAAGGTGATATGATTTGCTTACCTGTCAAGCTCTGATAAACAGGCCATTAAAGTTTCCCTCGTATCAGCATCTTTTGGTATACCCCATCTTAGGTCACATTCAATGAGCCTCAATTTCCTCTCCTCACACCACTGTCTAAGCTGTGGAAACACTTTCTTGACTAAATAGTCTCGTTCATTTGTCATATCCTTGAAAGTACTGCTTACAAATAAACGTACGGTTTTCCAACCTTTTCTCTGTAAAATAACAAATATTAGTTAAATTAATATTATATTAAATTTTATTAATATTAATGATTACTTAAAGGATCAGGGGCCATCGTGGCCATGATCGTATGGTAGTTGGATTTACAACTACCTTTGCAATCAGTGCCTATCACCACTGATGTTGTGAGTTCGAATCTCGATCAGGGCGAGGTGTACAACATTATGTGATAAAGTTTGTCAGTGACTTGCAACAGGTCGGTGGTTTTCTCTGGGTCTTCCGGTTTCCTCCACCAATAAAACTGACTGCCATGATATAACTGAAATATTGTTGAAAGTGGCATTAAATACCATCAAACAAAAACTTAAAACATCGTAGGTAACACACAGCTGATCAGGCTTCTATACTCATTTGAAAACAGTCGTTTTGAGTCTGTATCAATTTTGCTACTTTCTACGATTTTTCTACTGCATTTCGGAACTGTTTTTCGAGAGTGTGGTATTTTTTGGTTTTCATTTTATTCCTTAACCGATCAGTATTCAGTAGTTTCCATAGCACCATAATAAATCACTCAAATTTTCCTATTAGAAAGATTACACAGATTATGACAGGTACAATCTTACTATTGTTTTTCAGGCTTTATTGTGGGATCAGCCTTACCTCTTTTTCAGGCTTTATATTGGGATCAGTCTTACCTCTTTTTCAGGCTTTATTGTGGGATCAGTCTTAGTCACAAGTGAATCAACATAATTTTGCCAGGTGTGAGGATCATCTTTAAGTTCAAGGCCACCCATTAACGATGCTAGATCAACATCCTGCCACTGGTCCTTTTTGGTAAAGTTACGTGTGTTGCTTGCATTTGCCTGTGTATTTTTTTTCTCCATAGCTACCGGTTTATCCTCAGGTATCTCTGCTTTTTCTTGAATGACAGGTTTTGATTCTGGCTTCTCTGCTGATTGGTTGTTTTTTGCCGCTGGTTCAGAGTTTCGCTCCGCTGATTTGTTTTCACTTTTTATCTGTGATTGTTCTTGTTTGCTAGATTTCTTTGCAACCTCTGTCTTCTTCTTTGATGAACCACTCCCCATCTTAAAAATTCAATGTATGCTGTTTCATGACATGATAACCTGCAAAAATATAACATATATCAACACACGTATATAAAATGTTACAGCTCAATACAGGACCAATTCAGTCGTGTAATGGTTAGCATGATTGTGGATTCAAGCCCCTCCGATAAGCTTCCAGCATTAAGGAGTAAGAGCAAAGACTGGTTGGCTCGAAGTTAGGATAACGAGTGGAACTGGAGTGACATGTCTACCCATGGACTGTTGTGTGTGCTAGCTAGCACTATGAAATCAAACTCAGTGTGTTGGTCTAGTACAAAGCAGATATCATCATCATCTCATCAAAATGTACTTTCTTCTTGCCATGATAGAACTAAAAATAACGTTAAGAAAAAGTGTTAATAACACTGAATTAAAACAATGTCGAATTTTTAACACATTTTTGTCATATTATAATCTGTTTTTTTTATTCATTCAGACAACATATTTGATAGTATTCAACACTCAAACCTATGCAATCAGTACCTATCACCACTACCACATCGGTGGTGTAATGATTAACATACTCACCTCAAATGCGGTAGATTGTGGGTTCGAGCCCAAATCGGGTCACACCAAAGTCTATAAAATTGGTATTTGTTGCTTTTCTGCTAAGCACGCAGCATTGAGAAGAAATAGCAAAGACCGATTTGCTTGGAATCAAGATAATGTGTCCCATTTGGATGACATGTCTATCCGTGGACTGTTGTGTCAGTGAGCTAGATCTATAAAAAAAAAAAGCGTGTTGGTCTACTACAAAGCGAGCCTCATCATTATTTCATAGATAATTGACTTGTTCTCGCCATGAAATAGCTGAAAAATTGCTAAATTGTCCTTAAAAAACACCAATCACTCACTCCTATCACCACTTAAGTTGTAAGTTTGCATCCCACTCAGGCGGGGTGTACATCTTTAGCGGTGATAGGCACTAATTGCACAGGTAGTTGTAAATTCAACTACTATTTGATGACGATCATGGTAATATATAATAAGCGAGTAATAACTCGCTCTTAACGATAGAAATGTGGTAAAAAAAATACAAAATATAATGAAAAAAAAGAGTTGAATTCTACGTAAAAAATATTTCTTCATCAAAACAGGAATCCCAAGTTAAAAATAGTTTCCCAGCCATTTTGGATGTGCGCATGAAAAATAAAGATTGCTTTCCCATCTAAAAAGGCAATAAAAATAACAAAGTTTGCACTTGATTATTTGTAATAAAATATTTAGTTTTTTTGGGGGGTGTATTCTGAAGTATTTTGACATTTTGGCAAATTGATTCTATATTTGAATAGGAAATGTACGCTAGAAGCAAACATGTGACACATTGTGTTTGCTACAATGTCATGTCATTACTATTGATGTTTACGTGGTAAAGATATTGTGTGCATTTCATGGGTTTTAAGTTTATGCTTGTTCTAGACCAATCAAGTCATTATCACAATCAAAACAATTATTTTTTTCAATAACAAATGTTTTCTATGATTCAGTTTAGTTCAGATTTTGCTTACAAAAATGAAAACGGATTTCTTGCAATATTATTAAACGTTTACAATATTATACATTGCTATGTGAGTTTTTTTTTTTTTTTTTTTTTCTCCTTATTTTTTGTTACATGATTAACAGAAATTTTGGAAACAAAAATATTTGCATGTTCCTTTCAATGTCCATACATAACATATGCATTGTATTTTATTTATCTGTATAAAAAAGTCTTATGACCCTATGACTATATCATTCCCTTCTCAGGTTGCACCTGCTCTTATTACAATATGTGTTGGTAAAATAATGTGTCATTTTGGGTTTTTTTTTAAAAAGGGGGGGAGGGGGACGTTCGATTTTCAATGCAAAGGGTTAAGGAATGGCTATTCATAAAAAATAAGCATCCTATTTAGTGAAACTTGTTAATGTGACATAGAGTATATCAAATCCCAGCTGCACCGTCATCCCCAAGTTTACCAACAACCTTATTAGTGAACCCTATTATTGCGGCATTATTATTACGTAACTCTGGACCGAAACGATCATGCGATAAAATACAAATATCAGCCAAACTAAAGCAATGTAGCATAGTAAAAAAATAAATATGGAAGGAGTGAGATTAACAAATGACGGCTAAACTGATAAATGCAAGAAAACCACACCGTAAGTAAAAAAAAATTATAATCACAACAAACAAACAAACAAACAAACAAAGTTGTTTACCAGTTGCTAAAAATAACAGGAAATCCGAAAACATGTATAATAAAAGAATACGTTCGGATACCAAAATGTTCCTGTTATTCTTCTGAATAGAGAGTAAGTATTTTGACGATCTGTTCAATCATTCGTCTCGGGTTCGTTGTTAGGGTGATATTGCAAGGGCAGTTAATATCCTATTTTCTGTACACAAACCCTAGCATTTCATGTTCATTTATAAATGTTTTTATTCCGATTTTTACATATTTTACTATACATAAGTAGGTGTAACGAATGAAGGACTTTCATTCGTTACACCTAATTATGTATGATTGACCATCACTTGACATGAATCAATAGAACTTGCCTTATTCGTTTATGATATAACCTGTTGGCCAACCTTGCCTATGATATTTCCTTGTAACAATGCAAAGACGTGAAGATTTCAGGGGCGGATCCAGGATATCAAGTTAGAGGGGGGACGCACTTAAAAAAATTGCGCCGAACGGAGGGAGGCGCGAAACTTTTTGGGGTATTTCGTGTGAGAAATCACGATTTTACTCCAAAAAATCATATTTTTTCCAATTTTAGGGGGGCGCGCGCCGGGTGCGCCTCCCCCCCCTGGATCCGCCCCTGGATTTGAAATCCAGGAAAAATCATTCGACACATAGTGCAGGACAGGATATAATATTGTTTACTCAGTTCAGGCCTGAATATTTTTTTTTATTTTCTATGAAGCAAAGGCCAGAATTTGTTTTCCAACTTTGGGTGGCCAGATTATATATTGTAAACATTTTTGAAATAAGGTGGAAAATATGGATATTTATGTGCTCCATTTGTGATTTCATGGATTGTTATACTTTTCTTGTATCACGCCGGGTATTCGGACACCTGGAACCGGGTCAGTCAAAAGCCTATTTTTTAATGAATAGTCTAGTATAGGTATATCGATCAAAACAACCATGGAACTCGCTCTCCGTGAGTAGATATAAGCGACTAAAGTTAAAGATTCACATATTTTTTCTGAAACTTCCGATATTAAAACGTTCTTGTCGATTTATTATCCACTTATAATATTCAAAATTTGGTATAAATCTATTACGTTAATAGTAAAGACGATGTGTCAATTTATTTCTGTTGTTAATATCGCTGACGGTCGCTGAGGAAAAAAATAGCATACTCACCCGAAAACGTTGTTGTCACTTGTCTGATCCGGCTCTTAGTGTTCGACCCGGTTCCAAGTGTCCGAATACCCGGCGTGATACAAGAAAAGTATAACAATCCATGAAATCACAAATCGAGCACATAAATATCCATAGTTTCCACCTTATTTCAGAAATGTTTACAATATATATTTACCTTTCACACGGCCACCAATCTATCTAACTCATATTCAAATGATATGCTAACGGTAAAGTTATCGGGATTTCCGGATGTTCATTGGCGGGATCTGTTCACGTCTACAAGGAGGTAAGTTGCACATTATTATCTTGTATTCAAGCATTTTTTACAAAAAGAGCCATGTAATTCGACGCAATTTAAAAATTCCTAATGCCAGAGTAAGTCGTTTCGTTGACTGATGTGCCGTAATGACGCTAGAATCTTTCTCCTGCGTGTTTTGTCAATCAAAAAGAGTTCGATCGTGTAACTGATTGACTGAAGCACAGTCTACAAGCAATTGTGGTGTATGTCAAGTATCTTTTTATGTTCCAAAATGATTATAAAAGACTTGGCCACAGTGTAATTTGTAGCATTGACTATTGATTGTTGTATGTCAATCGAAAATTCAAATGATATGAGTTATCTAGCGTCATTACCACAGGGGCTCGCAGTTATATTTTCACATCACCAGGTATGTATTAAAAAGAAGAAGGGAGGGCACTTTTTGTGGGGCCAAAAGTGAAAGTAGAGTTTCGGCACCTTTTTTCGCTTCAAAAATGGTTTAGTATTTGTTCTTCCCATAAAATTAATGCAAATATCGATGTTTTTTGCTGATTGACTGGTTTACAGTGGAATAACACTCGTTTTTAAATTCCAAGCGGTTTGGACAACTTCTTATCATACTCAGATTCCGAATTGGCGTTAAACAACAATCACTCACTCACTATTTTACTGTAACATATTGTTTTTATTGTAGAAGTCCTAGTAGATATTTATAGTATAGTGTTACTACATAGACAATATTGTTTACTACAATTCATTACTTGGCAGTAGACATATTTCAGATGCATTCCAATAAATGGAAAATGCTCAAGTCAATTACAATAAAAAAAAGTGTTCTTATGATAAAATATCTTTCGTAAAAGTGAAAAATATTTTTGAGAGAGAGAGAGAGCTGATGTTCTTTAATAGTGAATTATTTTATTATTATTATTTTTTGGCATATTTAGGTGCATTTTGTTTTTCAAATTGCTCTAAATATCTAAAGTAACAATTCATGTCAATAACAATGGCTAATATCACATTCATTAAACTTCATATTAATTTATTGAGGTGGTGGAACGGGTGGATTTTTTTTAGTAAATAATAAATTTCACCATCAACAAGCAAAAGTAAATAAACATTTATTAATTGAACATACTCTGAAAATAAAATAATTTGTCTTTGTGCTTACTGAAAAATAATATCTTTGTAGATCTTTTGATAATTATCAGATTGTGTGAATCATATTTTCAGTTGTCATTAAAATAAGTAATGGAAAATACACTCCAACTGTAGATTCTTAAAAATAATCAACGAGATCCATAATATAATAATAACATTATACTTATAAATTACTGTATTATATTTTACGATAGCAATTAACACCAAAAAAAAAAAATATATATATCGGGTTTATTGGGATATAGGGATATATGATTGAACCCAATTTCCTCTGTATCGCTTACTATCGACAGTTTGGAAAACCGAATTTTATAATAAATGATGACAAGCTTAAACACTCAACGGTACCCCTTTAGGTTACTTTGCGGATTGCTTTATATCCAAATGCAGCCAAGGATAGAAACTTAGAATAGGGAGATACATGTTACTCCTTAGTTTTACAACAAATTAATCTATGAATTTAAGACTGAAAATTTCGGAACGAAGTTAACGCACCTTACCATCGCATCCCCTCGAATCTTAACTCCTGGATTTCAAATCTTCACGTCTTTGCTTTGTTACAAGGAAATATCATAGGCAACGTTGGCCAACAGGTTATATCATAAACGAATAAGGCAAGTTCTATTGATTCATGTCAAGTGATGATCAATCATACATAATTAGTTGTAACGAATGAAAGTCCTTCATTTACACCTAATTATGTATAATGATAGAAGGCCAATCAACAGAATATGTAAAAATCGGAATAAAAACATTTATAAATGAACATGAAATGCTAGGGTTTGTGTACAGAAAATAGGATATTAACTTCCCTTGCAATATCACCCTAACAACGAACCCGAGACGAATGATTGAACAGATCGTCAAAATACTTCCTCTCTATTCAGAAGAATAACCGGAACATTTTGGTATCTGAACGTATTCTTTTATTATACATGTATTCGGATTTCCTGTTATTTTTAGCAACTGGTAAACAACTTTATTTGTTTGTTGTGATTATAATTTTTTTTTACTTACGGTGTGGTTTTCTTGCATTTATCAGTTTAGCCGTCATTTGTTAATCTCACTCCTTCCATATTTATTTTTTTACTATGCTACATTGCTTTAGTTTGGCTGATATTTGTATTTTATCGCTTGATCGTTTCGGTCCAGAGTTACGTAATAATATTAATAATGCCGTAATAATAGGGTTCACTAAAAAGGTTGTTGGAAATCTTGGGTATAACGGCCGTGCAGCTGGGATTTGATATACTCTATGTCACATTAACAAGTTTCACTAAATATGATACTTATTTTTTATGAATGGCCATTTCTTACTCCTTTTCATTGAAAATCGAACGCCCCCCCCCCCCCCTTTTTAAAAAAAAAAACAAAATGACACATTATTTTACCAACACATATTGTAATAAGAGCAGGTGCAACCCGAGAAGGGAGTGATATAGATAGGCTAGTCATAGGGGATCTCCTGTACTGGGCGATCACAATACTGGTATACTAGTATTGTGCACAATACTGGTATAAAAAAATATTCCAGTATTGTATTCTAGTATTGTTCCAGTATTGTTAAATTAGTTATTTTTTGGAAGTATTGTATATATTAACAATACTAGAACAATACTAGAATACGATATTGGAATAAATTGATAACAATGTGTCAATGTGTATTGTAGGACAGGAAATGGCAACATGAATTGACACTTTTTCAAAAGCAAAAAAACACAAAAAAACATTATCTTATTTTTTATTGATTTAAGCACTATTCACTATTTCATTATATAAGTATTGGGATAACATATTTGCAAGTTTTCAATAATAATGTTTATTATTCAAATGTTCATACACAGCTGTTGTTATCAGGCAAATTCTCAAATCTTCAATGGTTTTGTTTTTAAAAACGGTATGTTGGCGTAGGGCATCCACAGTTTCTTGAGAATTGCTGATATTTTGCTGTAGTTGTTGTTTGGTCATTCTCATAATATTGTGTAAAGAATTTTTGATTGAGATAGCCGTCTCTATATTTGGATCATCAGCGATGTCATCCTCATTGTTGTCTTGTGTATTTGCAAGTAATCTCTTCCGATACTGGTACTCTGTTTCGTCATCTTGTCGTTTCCGTTTTACAGCATGTCCAGTAGATTGCTGTGATGGCACTTGGACGGTTCTTTTGCTGTCGTAGCTGGATGAATTTTCCCGCCACAGTATGGTTGCTTGATCTTTGGCTTTAGTTGTAGAGTTGATAGCCCCCCGACGACAATTCTTGTAGAAAGTCTTTTGCCCAGTTTGGTGCATTCTCTGATGTTGCCATATTGATGCAGTGAGTCAACTTCTTGTTTCGGCTGACCTCATTTTTCTTAATTCTCTCAGAATAAATCGCTGGCGTTACTGGTTCTATGGGTCTGGTGATGTTGTCTATGTCATCAAGTTGCTGTGATGTCCAGTTATTATATATTGCCATGATCGTCATCATATAGTAGTTGAATTTACAACTACCTGTGTAATTAGTGCCTATCACCGCTAAAGATGTACACCCCCGCCTGAGTGGGATGCAAACTTACAACTTAAGTGGTGATAGGAGTGAGTGATTGGTGTTTTTTAAGGACAACTTAGCAATTTTTCAGCTATTTCATGGCGAGAACAAGTCCATTATCTATGAAATAATGATGAGGCTCGCTTTGTAGTAGACCAAAACGCTTTTTTTTATAGATCTAGCTCACTGACACAACAGTCCATGGATAGACATGTCGTCCAACTGGGACACATTATCTTGATTCCAAGCCAATCGATCTGTGCTGTTTCTTCTCAATGCTGTGTGCTTAGCAGAAAAGCAACTAATACCAATTTTATAGACTTTGGTGTGACCCGATCTGGGCTCGAACCCACAATCTACCGCATTTGAGGCGAGTATGTTAATCATTACACCACCGATGTAGTAGTGGTGATAGGTACTGATTGCGTAGGTTTGAGTGTTGAATACTATCAAATATGTTGTCTGAATGAATAAAAAAAACAGATTATAATATGACAAAAATGTGTTAAAAATTCTACATTGTTTTAATTCAGTGTTATTAATACTTTTTCTTAACGTTATTTTTAGTTCTATCATGGCAAGAACAAAGTACATTTCGATGAGATGATGATGATATCTGCTTTGTACTAGACCAACACACTGAGTTTGATTTCATAGTGCTAGCTAGCACGCAAACAACAGTCCATGGGTAGACATGTCACTCCAGTTCCACTCGTTATCCTGACTTCGAGCCAACCAGTCTTTGCTCTTACTCCTTAATGCTGGAAGCTTATCGGAGGGGCTTGAATCCACAATCATGCTAACCATTACACGACTGATTTGGTCCTGTATTGAGCTGTAACATTTTATATACGTGTGTTGATATATGTTATATTTTTGCAGGTTATCATGTCATGAAACAGCATACATTGAATTTTTAAGATGGGGAGTGGTTCATCAAAGAAGAAGACAGAGGTTGCAAAGAAATCTAGCAAACAAGAACAATCACAGACAAAAAGTGAAAACAAATCAGCGGAGCGAAACTCTGAACCAGCAGCAAAAAACAACCAATCAGCAGAGAAGCCAGAATCAAAACCTGTCATTCAAGAAAAAGCAGAGATACCTGAGGATAAACCGGTAGCTATGGAGAAAAAAAATACACAGGCGAATGCAAGCAACACACGTAACTTTACCAAAAAGGACCAGTGGCAGGATGCTGATCTAGCATCGTTAATGGGTGGCCTTGAACTTAAAGATGACCCTCACACCTGGCAAAATTATGTTGATTCACTTGTGACTAAGACTGATCCCACAATAAATCCTGAAAAAGAGGTAAGACTGATCCCACTATAAAGCATGAAAAAAAGGTAAGACTGATCCGAAAATAAAACTGAAAAAGAGGTAAGACTGATCCCAAAATAAAGCATGAAAAAGATGTAAGACTGATCCCAAAATAAAACTGAAAAAGAGGTATGACTGATCCCAGAATAAATCATGAAAAAGAGGTAAGACTGATCCCACAATAAATCCTGAAAAAGAGGTAAGACTGATCCCAAAATAAAACTGAAAAAGAGGTAAGACTGATCCCAAAATAAAGCATGAAAAAGAGGTAAGACTGATCCCAAAATAAAACTGAAAAAGAGGTAAGACTGATCCCAAAATAAAGCATGAAAAAGATGTAAGACTGATCCCAAAATAAAACTGAAAAAGAGGTAAGAGTGATCCCAAAATAAAGCATGAAAAAGAGGTAAGACTGATCCCACAATAAATCCTGAAAAAGAGTTAAGACTGATCCCACAAAAAAGCAAAAAAAAGAGGTAAGATTGATCCCAAAATAAAACTGAAAAAGAGGTAAGACTGATCCCACAATAAAGCCAGAAAAAGAGGTAAGATTGATCCCACAATAAAGCCTGAAAAAAGGTAATACTGATCCCACAATAAATCCTGAAAAAGAGGTAAGACTGATCCCACAATAAAGACTGAAAAAGAGGTAAGACTGATCCCACAATAAAGCCTGAAAAAGAGATAAGACTTATCCCACAATAAAGCCTGAAAAAGAGGTAAGGCTGATCCCACAGTAAATCATCAAAAAGAGGTAAGACTGATCCCAATATAAAGCCTGAAAAAGAGGTAAGACTGATCCCACAATAAAGCCTGAAAAAGAATAGTAAGATTGTAACTTTCATAATCTGTGTAATCTTTCTAATAGGAAAATTTGAGTGATTTATTATGTTGCTATGGAAACTACTGAATACTGATCGGCTAAGGAATAAAATGAAAACCAAAAAATACCACACTCTCGAAATTGATACAGACTCAAAACGAATGTTTTCAAATGAGTATAGAAGCATGATCAGCTGTGTGTACCTACAATGTTTTAAGTTTTTGTTTGATGGTATTTAATGCCACTTTCAACAATATTTCAGTTATATCATGGCAGTCAGTTTTATTGGTGGAGGAAACCGGAGGACCCGGAGAAAACCATCAACCTGTTGCAAGTCACTGACAAACTTTATCACATAATGTTGTACACCTCGCCCTGATCGAGATTCGAACTCACAACATCAGTGGTGATAGGCACTGATTGCAAAGGTAGTTGTAAATCCAACTACCATACGATCATGGCCACGACGGCCCCTGATCCTTTAAGTAATCATTAATATTAATAAAATTGAATATAATATTAATTTAACTAATATTTGTTATTTTACAGAGAAAAGGTTGGAAAACCGTACGTTTATTTGTAAGCAGTACTTTCAAGGATATGACAAATGAACGAGACTATTTAGTCAAGAAAGTGTTTCCACAGCTTAGACAGTGGTGTGAGGAGAGGAAATTGAGGCTCATTGAATGTGACCTAAGATGGGGTGTACCAAAAGATGCTGATACGAGGGAAACTTTAATGGCTTGTTTATCAGAGCTTGACAGGTAAGCAAATCATATCACCTTAGCATGTATAAACAAGGTTTATTAAGTTGTTTTGGGAATGGTACTTTCGGTACCATTTCGGGAAATATTTATCAAAATAAGGAGGTAAGAATGAAAATTTTGGGAATTTTGCTTGATTTTAGAATATTTTTCATTGCGAAAAGGTCCTTTTACCTGACCCGGTGGAAGGCTAGAAAAATCCCTGATAAAATACATAACTTTAGTATGGATTTTGTACCAGTCAATAAAAGGAAACTAAAATCTGGTTGACTACATTTTTGTATGATCGCAAAATTTTGCAGTCAATCTCATATTATGTTTTGTTTTTTAACACTAACTGACAGCAATTTTTCAGCAATATCATGGCAAGAACAAGTTAATTTTCAATGAGATTCGTCTTTGGATTGACCCTATCAGGGATCGGACCCGTGATCTACCGCACTCGAGGCAAGCACGTTAACCATTACACCAACACTGCGGTTGTCGTTGTCATTGTCCATCTGCGTGTAGACACAGTGGTTTCAGTATCATAATTTGAGTTCTAGTTTACAGATCCTTCTGAATTTTAAGCACAAAGATCCTTAGTACAGAATAAAGATTGGTATTGATTTGGGGTAATGTAGCCCTTCCCATTTCTAAACAAGAGGCCCCAAGGTGCAAAAATAAATAGTGTGTCTATTCTTATGTTCTTGGAGAGTTTATTTTCCTTCTGATTTTGATGAGATTTAAAACAAAAGTAAAGGACTTAGGAAAAATTTGATTTGTGGAAGTAATGTCAGTATAGTTTCATTCAGAAATCAACGATGATATATTTGTATCATGCTTGTTGCTTGATAATAGATATTATCACATATTTATAAGTAATAACGTCAATTTTGCCCATACGTAAACACCGGAAGTGCCGCAGCGTTATCTGCCATCGGGGCAAAACTCTGATAACACGATATCAAGCCTCTTGTGAGCCCCATGACGTCACTTCCGCCCAACTGTCAATTGTCGTTTAGAAAAGGTCGACGTTCGGCGAGGAAAGATTTGTTGATGTTTCGGAAACAGACCCCTCAACTGATATCGATCACTCATATCCATAAGTTTGGTGTCTGTGTGGGAAGATAATTTTTTTCTTTTTAATTCAATGTTGAAATATGTGATGAATAGATTAATGCATGCCTTTTTCCATATCAGGACTGTTATCATCCCTCGACTGATTTCGACCCTCTGGCTAAAGCCCTCTGGCCGATATCGGTCTCTCGGGATGATAACGGTCTTGATATGGAAAAGGGCATGCATTAATCTATAATTATTGCATGTAAAGATCAAAGGGAAAAAGTTTACAAATTATTGATAATATAAGTTATTGTATGTTTTATGTATTTTGTATTAAGATGTAGACAAGAGAACACATACCCATATTTCTTGAATTTGATGTCAGAAAGATACGGTTGGGCACCTAAAATAGAGGAAGTCCCTGAAGATATCAGAGCCAGGTATGATAAGACTAAGTATCACATATTGTGTTGTGTAAGTTTTGTTTTAAGCATACAGTCAAACCTGTCCATGCAGGCACCTCTATTAAGCAGTCACCCTGTATTAAAAGGTCACCTTATCTTGTTCTGTCATAGAAAATGTCATATGAAGTGAACCTCTTTTAAGATGTCACCTGTCTTATAAGGCCACTTTTTCTTTGTCCCAAAAGTGACCTCTTAACACAGGTTTGACTGTATTTTATTTATAGATGCACTTATGAATGGGATTAGGCAACAGGCAAATCCTTTACAGCCATCTCCCTGGTACAGTATAGATTTTATTTTTTTATAGATAACTTTCCAACCAAAGTGAGGCTCATGAATAAATGTCATGCATATTCAGTGGAGGCAGAAGCCTCCACAACATACACACATCAATGCATTAGTTAATCAGTTTTATCATTATTTGTTATTGAAAATATGGTTCACAGCTGTTGCATAGTTGGATGTGCACAAAGACAAAACAAAGCAAAAAATATATCATTGCATAGAATTCCATCTTTTCCTGAAGAAAAAAGAAAACAATGGATAAATGCAATTAAAAGAAAGGAACCATGGACTCCAACACAATCCTCACGTGTGTGTAGCTTACATTTCTTACAAGGTAAGCTGTTTTTAATTTACTTGTAATTAAATAAATTTAAAACAAAATCATTATTACATGGAAAACACTCCTTTGTGTTGTCTTAGATTAAAATCATTATATTATTTAAAATTCATCCTCTACACAGAAGAACTGTGTAACTTGGTGTTATCAGTGGTTACATCATCTGATACAGCTGGAATATTTGTCAACTCAATACTTACTAATCTACAGGATACATTATTTTTGTTCTGATTTTTATCTTGATTTATTAATAAACATTCTTGCCCCAAATTAGCTGCACTAATCATTCAATATTATTTAAACTGTAGGTAAACCCTCAGATGATAGCTCACACCCAGACTATATACCAAATCAAAATCTACCAGGATTGGAACATTGTAAAAAAGATGAAAAATCAATAGACAGATATAAAAGAGCAGTAAAGAGAAAACTGGATGTTGATGAGGAAATCATCGATGACAGTGACCATGATTCAGAAAATGTTGCCAACATCTTATTAGATCTTAGTACCAGCGAGATTCCAGTTATGAGAATTGAAAAAAGGTATAAATATATATACATACACATATGAAACATTAATAAATAATGTGAACATAAATAAATCCGATGTTTTATTAATTTTGTATTTGATTTAAATATATTCAAATACTTGATTAACAAATGAATAAAAAATAATTGAATATAATGACGGGAGAACCAATTTAACTAATTAACAATATAGACCATTACTCATATAATTAATATATCTATTTCATGTTTTAATGATAATATTATAATACAAATAGTTCCTTAACCATATAAATAAAACAAAATTAATTATTTTTCAGAAACGCAGACAAAAGAGGATCCCAACATAGAAAATATTGCATCCTTGAGCAAAAATCTATCCTCCCAAGTGAATGCAAATGGCTTTTTAAAATCAAAAATGCAAAAGCTGGAAACACAGGTGCTGAAATCAAGATTTTCCTACAACAACTTAACCGAAAGAGAAATAACATTCTACACTGGTTTGACAATGCAGTTATTTTTATGGGTATTAACCAAAATATCAATATGTGCAAAGCTTTGTGTTAAAACAATGTACATGCAAGATCATCTGTTACTGGTATTAATGAAGCTTCATTTGGGTTTGTTGAATAGGGATTTGGCATTTCGGTTTAACTTGTCTGACACATCAGTTTCTAGAATTATAAACCAATGGATACCAAATATAGCAAATTGTCTAAAGGGCTTAATCATTTGGCCAGAAGATGATATTATATATTCCAACATTCCAGAATCGTTTAAACCCAATTACAAAAAAGTTGTTTCAACGATCGACTGTTTCGAAGTGTTTATAGAAAGGCCTCACAATTTAACTGCCCGAGCTCAAACATGGAGCAATTACAAACATAACAACACCATCAAATACTTAGTGTCAATAACTCCATCTGGAACAGTCAATTTTATTTCAAAAGGATGGGGAGGCAGAGTCTCGGATAAGGAAATTACCCTAAAGTCCGGATATATAAATAAACTATCCCATGGTGATGAAGTCTTGGCAGACGGGGGATTTTTGGTATCGGAAGAACTTGCTGCACATGGAGTGACATTAAGGATGCCATCATTCACTCGAGGCAAAAAACAATTGTCTGCAATGGAGGTTCACAAGTCTAAATGTCTATCTAATGTGAGAATTCATGTAGAGAGAGTCATCGGAAAAATGAGGAATTATTTAATACTTCAATCTACTATCCCAGTGAATCAAGTATACCTGTTGGATGACATTGTGGTTATTATTGCTGCCTTGACAAATATACTTCCTTCAGTTGTTCCATCATAATGAACTATTCTCCATTAATATATATTGATATATATCAGGATAAGATATGTCTGACCATTTATTTACATCATTATCCCAACAACTCTTTGTTATGCCATAAGGATCTGGTAGTTGTACTCCATCAACTGTTAATTTTTCAATGTAAAATGCAACATCCTCATGATTTAATGATTTAACATATTCTGATAATGTTACAGGTATTAAATTTAAAGAATCATCCATTTTTCATTACATAAACGCAATATATAAATATAAAATTCTCTTTGTTTACAACCTTATCATACACTGAGTTCTATGTAACATGATAATGTTTTGCCTCCACTAATGCACGTGTGTGATAAGAGGTCAAAGGTGAAACTATAATTAGACACTTGGAAAGTTATCTATTAAATTTGATTAAATAAATAAATAATCAATTACATGAAAATATTACGATTTTAAATAATTTGTACGATAAATATAATGCAAGAAATGCTCTATAAAAGTTACTCATCACGAAATATAAACATATTAAGTAACTTATAAGAAAAAAGAGAAAGAAATTATGGTGTGTGAGTGGGTGAGTGATTGTTATTTAACATCAAGTGAGCAACTTTTCAGTCATATCATGGCGAGAACAAGATGATGATGATGTCCGTTTTATACTAGATCAACATGCTTAGTTGGATATTTTAATAGTGCTAGCTCACCGAGACAACAGTCTATGGGTAGACATGTTGCTTCACTTGGACACATTTTCCTTATTCTGAGTCAACCAGTGTTAGCGCTAACTCTTAATTGCCGAGTGCTTAACGGAGTATCAACAAATACATGTACCAATTTTATTGTCTCTGGTTTGTGCCGACTGGGGCTTGAACCCATACTCTATTCCCACTCAAGGGGAGCATGCTATCCCGTTACACCCCCAATGTGATCTCTGACATTAGGGGATGCAGCTTTTGTTTAATATAATCAATATACATAGACTACCATGCTTTAGCCAATGAGGTATCTCTGGGTCATGTGATACTCAAGTTTTTTCTCTCTTCATATTTCTGGTTACCCTGGCTTCCTTCACTATTAAACCAGTCACCACAATATTTCTGAAAAATTGTTGAAAGTGATATAAAGCGAATGTTTAATCAACCAATCATTTGTCTGTGTGTCAGTTGCTAAGTTACAGTTATAATACATGTATTGATCAACTGATTTTTCAATTGACTTTAGATACAAATGGATGCCAGGCATGTCAGTGACTACATCAGAAATCATGGTCGGTGGATACTGGGATAAAAATAAGAATGTAAGTATTGAATACAGAATGGGCAGGTAACTCTAGTCATGATGGGTAGATACTGGGTTAGAATAAAATATTTTAAGTATTGAATATAGAATGAGCAGATAGCTCTAATTATCATGGATAGATACTTGGATAAGAATAAATATTTGAATAATAAATACACAATGGGCAGATAACTCTTGTAAGGGCTGAGAAAATTAGTAAAAAAAAAAACAGAAACATTGTACATTGAGAAAATTCTAATTGTCAAATTATCCATAGACTTATTTAGGAAAAAACTTGTTTTTAAGGTCGATAGCAAATCTTGACATGAAGTGAAATGAATATACCAGTACTAGATTCTGAAACCAAAAACCTAATGGGAATAAGTGAATGGTTCAAAAATGGGTGAAACCAGGCTCAGCTGAACCTCTGGGATCAATCTTTTGTGTTTAGAATAGACAGGTATTCAGTTTATACAGGTTGAATTAACATAGATTTTCTGTATTTGGGTCTTTGGTTTATACCAGATTCCATTTTATTCAAGGTTTGGTTTAGGCAGGTTTGTTTCGCTGTATCTTATATGATTTTTATTTTTTTTTTCAATTCAATTCCAGGCATTGTTCCTGTTCAGGACACCTGATTACTTAGATCATGTGAAAGATGAGAAAATTATGTCGTATTTAGTAGAAAAAGATGAAGCTTATAAGGACAATCTCTCCACCTTGAAAGGTATGTTAATATTTTTGGTCACATGACTTTCCATATCACATGACATCTGTTGTTTTCTGGTGTATGTCCTACATCTTCCTGGGTAATGGTGATGATTTTGAGGGTTCCGATGATGGATAGGAGGTTCACTGTTTATGGGGGGGGGGGGGGGGGGGGGGGGGAGGGGGGCATCAGGTTAGAATACAGAAAGACTGAATATGGATCAGTGTGGGTATCGTGTTTGGAGAGTGCCACACTGTCTGCATGTTAACGACATATTTTGTAGATTTTGAATAAAGAGTAGACACACAGTAGCCACTATAGAAGACTAAATTTATCATCACTCTCCAGTTATTTGTATTTTCTGTTCACAATACAGAAAGACTGAATGTGAATCATAGTGGATATCATGTTTGGAGAGTGCTACGTTGTCTGCATGTTAAAGATCTCTTTTATAGATTTAAAAAAAAGAGTAGGCGCACTGTAGCTGATACAGAAGACTATATTTATCGTCCCTCTCCAGCTGTTTGTATTTTCTAGTTTCAGTCAAAAGTCATTCATATGGTTATCACATTACTTCCTCATTTATATATATAGTGTGTTGATATTGTTGTATTTCTTCTCTTTTCTGAATATGCATGAAATATATGCTACTGAATATGCATGAAATATTTGCTACTGAATATGCATGAAATATTTGCTACTGAATATGCATGAAATATCTGCTACTGAATATACATAAAATATTTGCTACTGAATATGCATGAAATATTTGCTACTGAATATGCATAAAATATTTGCTACTGAATATGCATGAAATATATGTTCCTGAATATGCATGAAATATTTGTTCCTGAATATGCAGGAACTATTTACTACTGAATATGCATGAAATATTTGCTACTGAATATGCATGAAATATATGTTCCTGAATATGCATGAACTATTTACTACTGAATATGCATGAACTATTTACTACTGAATATGCATGAAATATTTGCTACTGAATATGCATGAAATATATGTTCCTGAATATGCATGAACTATTTACTACTGAATATACATGAAATATTTGCTACTGAATATGCATGAAATATATGTTCCTGAATATGCATGAAATATTTGTTCCTGAATATGCAGGAACTATTTACTACTGAATATGCATGAAATATTTGCTACTGAATATGCATGAAATATATGTTCCTGAATATGCATGAACTATTTACTACTGAATATGCATGAACTATTTACTACTGAATATGCATGAAATATTTGCTACTGAATATGCATGAAATATATGTTCCTGAATATGCATGAACTATTTACTACTGAATATACATGAAATATTTGCTACTGGACGTTAAGCAACTAATTAACAAACTATTCTACATATTCAGTCATTGATAGCGTTTAACATATTAATCTTCTACAAAACTGCTCTACTCATTTATGCTGAAGTTCCCACTCTTGGCTGTTTATTCCTCGCACCACCTCACTGGGTTTCTGTTGTGGATATTGTCACGGTTACTAGAAGACAGAATTACGAAAACTTTTTTTGTTTTCAGGGAAAATCAGAGATAAATATCCAAGTCAAGTCTATGACTACAGTTGTCAATATGAAAAAGAGGATGCTGGGAAAATTTATCTTACTGGTTTTGAAGATATGGGAGAGAGGGTATTAAAACATTTCAAGACAATGTTAGAATCACAATATCCCACAGACAGCTTAGGGATAGCGCCGTCACTGAAAGATATTCTTAAAATGGAACATGAAACTTTCATGTTTCAGAGGTCACAGGTGAGAAATATATAGAACTGAAGTAGAGTCAAACTTACCCTTATGATCACCTTGGCAACAGTCACCTGGTGTAAATGACCAGTTTGAAACAACTCCTGACTAGATTTACGTGTTATTTTAACTCAAATAAGTGTTCACCTCATTAACACGATCAACAGTCACTCAAAGTTTATTCCACCATAACAGGTAACCATTATTTAACAGTTTCTTTCTATTCTAGACTATAAAAAATCAATGGTAGTTAACTTTCAGGGTGTTCTCACTACATGATTGTACCAACTAATAATCTATCAAATTATTAAATAATTAAAATAATTAACTAATTAGCCGTAAATCGTTACTAGAGCATAACCAAGCTATCACCATGTTTTTCAATCAAAACCCCCTGGTAAAAGTAATAGGTGAATCATTGCGGACCGGAACTGAGAATCAGGATTGACCAATGTTAAATAAGTGGTCGTTTGTCTTATCCTGTAATTTTTTTTTGTCCCCATGGTGACTGTTGAATACCAGTTTGACTGTACATGTATCTCCATAAATTACCGTGATTTCTTTACCATCTAGATAGCATTTTATTTTCTGTAATCTCTGAATACTGGCAACTGAATTGAAATGATCAAATAACTATGGAGTTTTTAGAAATATTTTAAAGCATGAGAAATTATTATCCCCTCGCCAATGAAGTTGTGAAGGGATATAGTAATGCTACCATCTGTCCTTCCGTCCGTCCTTCACATCCTTGTGAACACTCTAGGATCAACATCCTTCAATGGATTTTGACCAAACTTGGTACATATTTAATCCTTAAGAGAATCTGGAACCCTATTGATTTTCAAGGTCAAAGGTCAAGGTCACTGGGTCAAATTTTTATCGCATAGCATCCTTGTGAACACTCTAGAATCAAAATCCTTCAATGGATTTTGACCAAACTTGGTACATACTTAGTCCTTAAGAGAGTCTGGAACCCTATTAATTTTCCAGGTCATAGGTCAAAGGTCAATGTCACTGGGTCTAATTTTTACCATGTAACATCCTTATGAACACTCTAGAATCAACATCCTTCAATGGATTTTGACCAAACTTGGTACATACTTAGTCCTTGTGAGAGTCTGGAACCCTATTGATTTTCAAGATCAAAGGTCAAGGTCACTGGGTCAAATTTTTATCGCATAACATCCTTGTGAACACTCTAGAATCAACATCCTTCAATGGATTTTGAACAACCTTGGTACATACATAGTCCTTAGGAGAGTCTGGAACCCTATTGATTTTCAAGGTCAAAGGTCAAGGGGTCAAATTTTTACCACATAGCATCTTTGTGAACACTCTAGAATCAAGATCCTTAAATGGATTTTGACCAAACTTGGTGCATACGTAGTCTTTAGGAGAGTCTGGAACCCTATTGATTTTCAAGGTCATAGGTCAAAGGTCAATGTCACCGTGTTAAATTTTTACTGCGTAACATCCTTATGAACACTCTAGAATCAACATCCTTCAATGGATTTTGACCAAGGTAGGTACGTACTTAGACCATAAGAGAATCTGGAACCCTGTTGATTTTCAAAGTCAAAGGTCAAGGTCACAGGGTCTAATTTTTAGGCGAGGGGATACGCCACGCTTTGCGTTGCCCTTGTTTGTTTTGTTTTGATTAACATATGAAAAAAAGTAAGGATAAAAGGATCAACTACATTAGAATCTTCAATGACAGCACATACCTTGTCATGTGATCATTGAGCAAACTATACATGTCTTATATGTTATTTGCATACCAAAGTCAACATAGAGGGATCACTATCCTTCATCTTGCATCGACGTCATACTTTATCAACAAATTGGTTTTAGGTTTAGGTTTATGGTGTTTAACACCACTTATAGCAATATTTCAGTTATATCATGGTGTTCAGTTTTGTTAGTGGAGGAAACCGTAGTACCCGGGGGAAACCACCTACAAGTCACTGACAAACTTTATCACATAAAGTTGTATCGAGTACACCTTGCCTGTGCATGGTGCGATCTCACAACATTAGTAGTGATAGGTACTGATTGCATAGGTAGTTATAAATCCAACTACCATACGATCATGACCATGACTGCCCCTCGGCAAATTGGAGATTTTCCTCTTGATATGTGCCGCTGATCAAGTCTGGATCATTGAACTGACCTTGATCCACAAAAATATTAGGTCAGTTCGTAACTCGCATGCACAAGAACTGACTCTGATCTTGAAAATTATTGGTCAGTGTGACGTCAAGCACATTTTGACGTCACAGATAAAAACAATAATGCCAGTTTTGAAGATCTCTACATACATTATCATTAGTATCACAGCTCGTCCTGTCAGACTTGCTTCGATACTAGCAATAATGTCTGTCTCGACCTTCAAAACTGATGTTATTCTATATTTCCCTAACCCACAAATCCTCCTAAACCACTTGTACATAAACTTCTACAGGAAATAAAGTTTTACACCTTCTGTTTGATTAACTCCTGATAGACCAATCAATAGCCACCAAACAAAAGTTGTGCACCTGCTATTTTATTTATTTATCATCTTGATTAAAAAATCAGTCATGTGAAATATTGGGATAGCTTGGCGTTCATCATCTGTCATCTATAAAATTGTTTACTTTTGACATGTCTTCTAATACCACCCAGCTGATTTTAACCAAATTTGTCTAGAAGGGTTCTTGGTTGGTCCTAATTAAACACATACTGTGCTTGAATGATCAGTCGAGCTATGGTTGAAGTAGAAATCATGAGCTTTTTAAGTCTTTTTAAACAATCATGATCTATTGTGTCCGAGAAATCTTGTTACTTGGGCAACATGTACAATACTAATTAGTAAAAAATAATTCATTGTTTTTCAGGTTTTGTTTGGAAGAGAGAAAGAAGTAGAATCAGTGATGAGTTATGTAGAGGAGAGTGTTAAAGAACAAGTCCCTATGGTTCTTGTTGGCTTTCCTGGTTCTGGCAAGTCAGCTTTGATGGCTTACACCACTAAGCTATGCTTGAACAACCAAAAGTATAAGGTACAATTATATCTTCTTTAGACGATTTTTTATTTTTTGTTTTTGTAATACAGTAAAAACCTGTCTAAACCAAATCCCTTTGGGACTGAAGAATTTGTTCAGTTTAGACAGGTGTTTGGTTTACACAGGTTCTAATTACCTAGACGTTTAGTAGATGAGACTGCAAAATCTGTCAGCTTTAGGCAGGTTTTCGGTTTACTCAGTGTTCATTGTATATATAAAGCAATTATTCACTGGAAAAGTATTATGTAATTTTGACTTCAGGGAAAATAGTGAAAGAAAAATTGAAACATAGCAAATATCAAAAAATTTAAACTCAAATATCAAAAATATTAATACAACTAAGAAGGAAAAAATTAAAACACAGCAAATAGTGATAAATTAAAATGCAACAAATACTATGACGTTTACAGTAACATTATGAGTTAGGGTTATGATGTTTAACGGCACTTTCAACAATATTTCAGTTATATCTTGGCGGTCAGTTTTATTGGTGGAGGAAACCGGTGTGCCCAGAGAAAACCACTGACCTGTCGCAAGTCACAGACAAACTTTTTCACATAATGTTGTATCAGATAAACCTCGCCTGACCGGGATTCGAACTCACAACGTTAGTGGTGATAGGAACTGAATGTTCAAGTTGTTGTGAATCCAACTACCATATGATCACAACCACGACGACCATGTCACTTTATGGTGATTCAACATAAATCTTTAATCAGTAAAGACAAGACAAAATAAATACTTCCGTTTCTGCTAACATTCATATGTAGGTCGGCAAAACTTTTACGTTTTTAAATTTTACTAAAATTATACAAGACAATGATCTGGCTTTTTAACTGTCCAATTAAAACACTAAAGTAAGCATTAATAATGAGTAAGGTTAGCGGAAACACAGTTTTTGGGGACTGGGTTTTTGGCCTAAGAAAAATTTGAAGATAGCAAAGCTGTAAATCGATGTATGACAGCCATTGCAATGGCCAATAAAGAAAAGGGACACAAAGACAAACAATGGTCTATAAAATGGGTCTATGACAAAAGCCCCCTGGACAAAAGCCCCCTGTTCCCCTATAAAATACCACACAGAAAACTAAAAATTGAGGAACACAAACCCCACATAAAACTGGGAGTGAAATCATTTCTCAAAATAAATGTTATACCCCCACTCATAGAGAGGGGGCTATATTGCAATCACCTTGTCCGTCCGTCCGTTTGTCCGTCCGTTAACACTTTCGTAACAGATATCTCAGCTTCTACTGGAAGAAATGATTGCACATCTACTTCCTGTTGACCATGCGACTTACAAATGAACGAGTGGGGGTATTCTTAGCACGACGTAGCGTGCAACATCTTGTTTTATGTTTACTTTTAGGTTTTTTACCATTTCATTGGAGCAACACCAGGATCTACTGATCTGTTCCAAATCCTACAGAGATTCTTCTTAGAATTTATGCCTGCAGGAACTAAGATGCCAGAAGATCTATCAGAAATGAAACGCTATGCCAAGACCATGTTTGATTACGCAGCAAAAATTGCATTGAAAGAAAACTTCCAGAAAATTGTTATATTCCTTGATGCTCTCAATCAAATGGACGATGATGGTAATATGTTGTATTTATTAGCGTTTAAGGTGCGGTCACACGATAACATTTTCGGCCCTATTTATTCTTTCAACTCGCTTTCGACAAAAATTGTATCATATTAAAACAAAAGTTTCATTGATTTGCATAAAGGGGCAGTCACACGATACCATATTTGGTCCGATTTTTTCTTGATACTATTTACTGTTCTATTTTCCATCCGATTATTCCTTTCTACATGTTTTCAACAAAATTTGTATCTCGTGAACATCGAAATTGAATGTCGAAAGACGAATCCAACTGTTGTTTCAAAACCAGTTGATGTCATATTTCCATCCGACAGTTTTGTGAAAAATCATATAAAAATTGAATGGAAAGTAAGACTGTGTGAACACTTAACCATTTGACTTACCAGTGTTGCCGATGCAGAATCGTTTGGAAATCATATGGGAAATCGTATCGTGTTACTACACCTATTATAAGACCATAATTTGAGATTCAAAATATATTGTGGCAACTACCGGTACAGTAGTCCCAATCTGATTAAACCTTCCAGTCTGCAATGAAAAATTGACCTTAGATGCAGGATTGCCTCCCTTGAGGGTGACAATCTAGTAGTATTTTACAACCTCAGTGCATCTGAAATGTTATGTTAAATTTATGAATTTATGATATATAGTCATGAGTCAAAAGTCTTTCCACACTAAGATAATTTTTTATTTTCCTATTTATTTCATAGATAACCACTTATTTTCAAAATATTGTCCTGAAGTCATTCCTTATCCGATTTTCATGAAATTTTCAGCATTAAACACAGAAATAAATATAGTTTCTTCTTCTTATGATTTTTGTATAGCTTTATTTATGCTGTTCCTTAAGATGTGATTTAAACATGAAGTTTATTATTTTCACCAAGTCTTTCTATATAATCATAGAATTTACATTTGTGTTTAAATTATAAATGCTTGTAAATAAAAGTTCAAAAAAATTAATAGAAAGTATTAAAATAAATTCTAATTAATTCTGTTTTTAAAGGTGAAAAAATATAGAAGGATATATCTTAGTGTAGAAATACTTTTCACCTGTGAATACAGACTTATTTATGAATTTACCTTTTAATTTTTCAACTAATAAGTCTTTACCTCGATCGAATATTTTTTTTTTATCAAGCCGTAAAAAACTAATACCCAAAAAATATTTTAATATTTTAATGTTTTAATTTTTTTATTTGCAGCTTTTAATGAAAATTGAATTCAAAATAAATTATAAAAAAAAATTGAAAAAGTAAAAGCGTTAGAATATTTGACAGTACAAAAATTGAATTAAATTAAAATTTAAATTACAGGAGATGCACAGTATCTTGTATGGCTGCCTAAGCAGCTTCCAGAGGGGATGAGAATCGTGGTCAGCACGCTCGAAGGCAAATGTCTCAATTCTCTACGTAGTGAAGACAAAGGCGATAAAACTAAGAAGGGGGCTATAGAATTATCTGTTGACCCACTTGATAAAGATATACGGAAAGACATTGTCAGCAAAATTCTGGCAGAATATAATAAAAGACTTGATAATGAACAGGTAACAAATACAGTCAAACCTTCCAATACAGTCACCTCTGTTAAACAGTCACCTTTATTGAAAGGTCACCTTTTTCTTGTCCTGTCATAGAAAATGTCATATGAATTGAACCTCTTTTAAAAGGTCACCTGTTTTAAAAGACCACTTTTCTTTGTCCCAAAGGTGACCTCTTAATACAGGTTTGACTGTACAGATAAAATTGAACTTGTGACATACCCATAACATATTGAAAATTTCAAGGGTGAAAAAAATCGGTATTTAACCCAGTGAATTAAAGTGTTTATTTCAAAACCAGTGAAATATGGCGATTTTCAAGGGGTAAAATATTGGTATTTAACCCAGTTAAATAAAAACATTTATTTCAAAACTAGTGAAATATAGAGATTTCTAAGTGGAAAAAAGGTATTTCACCTAGTGAAATAAAAGTGTTTATTTCAAAACCAGTGAAATACAGAGATTTTATTTCACTGTGTGGCACTACAACACCAATGTTACAATCAAAAATATCATTGACCATCTGCCACATTCCTTTTTTTGTTAATATCTTAGCACAACTAATAGAGTAAAATCTATGTAAATAAACAACATAATTACTCTTGTATTTAGAATATGAACCGATCAACGATAATAATTCACTCAAGCGTTAACATATATGTGAATAACTGCGTTATTAGGTTACACATGATTAATTTTTGATATTGAAAATGTAAGAGTAGTTATACTGTATATACTGTGAAATCACTTTTATTCGTGTGGTACCAATTTTCGTGGGTAGGCCGATCCACGAAATTAAAAATCCAACGACCAATGAAACTTGGGAAGCAGTTTGTCATCGATATATAGCCATGCTGTCCTCGAGTGACCTCGACTTTCTGGACCAGCTGCATAGGGGACAGTTGACAATGTTAATGACGAAATAAGTACGAGCATACCTTTTAATGGGTTATAATCCACATGAACATGTTTGTGAATGATTTGATTTTGAATGCATGTGTAAAAACGACAGAAATGTTTATTTGTGAAAAGATTTTAACAACTTCCGGTAATGAAATTTACTTACAAACCATATACTAATGGTGGCAAAATTTTAATTGTTGTATAAACATTTCTCTGCTAAATTATAACACCCTTCAACTAACATATTTGATCACCTTTCTTTAAACAATTCAATTAAGTTAACTGTACATTTGTCCCGGGGTCAGGATTAATCTTGTGACACGATTATGAGTGGTTTCACAATCGGAGATAAGGGTAATGAAAGATCGAACATGTTGAAGTAATTTTACAAGTACAATCTGTCATTGAAATCCAAATAATGAGATTTAACAAACTTTATTGTTCTTTTGTTAGTCGTGAAAAACAAAAATGGAAAATAAAATGGAGATTAAATATTTGTAAAACATAAAAACAAATTTAATATATATTGATGGAAATTGCTAATGTACATGCTCATAAAATAATTTCAGATGATTTTTTAATATTTTCAAATTCAATAAAATAACACTGATTTGCACTTATCTATATATGCACGTTCCACTTCCGATTACATAATTCTACGACTCATTTGTCTAATGTATTGAAGCTTTTTCAAAGTTTTTAAACCCAGTGAAACTTATTATGTTGAAAATATAAAATCAACAAATTTTATTTTGGGTACAAACACAAAATCCACGAATTTACGAATCCATGAAATTGTAATTTTTAACCAAACCACGAAAATTGATGCCCACGTAGAAAAGTACTTTCACGGTGCTTTTAAAGATAGTCACATGAGACGGAGGGAAACCAGAGGACCCGGAGAAAACCACTGACAAACTTTATCACATAATGTTGTATCGAGTATACCTCACCATTATTGGGCTTTGAACTCACAACTTTTGTGATGATAGGCACTGATTACACAAGATAGTTCAGATATTTGTTGCTTCTCCACTAAGTACACAGTATTAAAGAGCAAGAGCAAAGACTGATTGGCTCAGAATCAAGATTATTTGTCCAAGTGGATCGACATGTATACCCGCGGACTGTTGTTTCAGTGAGCTAGCACTATATAGATCCAATTGAGCTTGTTGGTATGGTTACAAAGTGGACCTCATCATCATCTCGTCAAAAGTATCTTGTTCTTGTTAAACAACAATCACTCATTCACTCACAGGTGGAGGAAACCGGAGTACCTGAAGAAAACCACCGACCTGCCGCAAATCACTGACAGACTTTATCGCATAATGTTGTATCGAGTACACCTGACCTGGAGTTTCATTTCACTAACTTTATAAATACCTTACTGTGCATTTAAAGTTGTATTGAGTACACCTAGCCTGGAGTTTCATTTCACTAACTTTATAAATACCTTACTGTGCATTTAAAGTTGTATTGAGTACACCTGGCCTGGAGTTTCATTTCACTAACTTTATGAATACCTTACTGTGCATTTAAAGTTGTATCGAGTACACCTGACCTGGAGTTTCATTTCACTAACTTTATAAATACCTTACTGTGCATTTAAAGTTGTATCGAGTACACCTGGCCTGGAGTTTCATTTCACTAACTTTATAAATACCTTACTGTGCATTTAAAGCCAATAAGTAAAATAAGGTCAACTTGCTTTCTATAACTGATATTAAATCTCCAAAATTTATTTCTCCAGATTAATGGACTCTTCTACTGGTAAGCATTCGCTGACCCTGCTTTTGTACTATGCTTATTTATGTTGTCCGCATTTATGTGAAAGGGGTGTGGCCTAATTAATTGAAACGAACTATGAATTTTGGAAATCTAGATATAAGGATGAGAGAGTTGGGATTCTATGAACTGGGTAGAAAAGATGGGTATTTTAATTGCCCCTACCCATAAAATATCAAACCTTATCCTAATTTATTAAACGAAGTACAACTATTATGGTACCATTGATTCCATCCATGAACCCATTAAGTATTGTATAATGAACACCTACTTTTGGTGAGAAGTGAGAAGGTTTAATTTTTGATGATAGGGTTCAAAATATTATGACTGAAATTTAACTCTGGGGACAAAATACCATACCGAGATAAAAATACTGAACACAGTGGTAAATTTTCCAGGGGTTCAAAATACCATATGACACAGGTACAAAGTATTTGAGAAGATCATAAATTTATTGAATTTAGTTTAGTTTATCTCTTCATTAATGTTACATGGAAGAGAATCAGCAGTTAGCTCCCCTTTCTGACAATAATTTATCTTGTTGGTATATTCTGTTTTTGTATTTTTTTTTCTTCGACGATAAACTAACATCTAGCAACATCCTGTTTGGTGTAATGTCATGTGGCCTTTCATTCATCTTTGACCATCCAATCATATGCAAAATAGTTAAATATATTGACCAATCTGACAACAGCTCAGTTTTGATACCTAAAGATTTAGTAGGCTCATCACTGATTGGTCGATTTAAAATATGAATCCTGACTTTACCTCATAGGTGATGTCATTAGTAGTAGATGTTAGTTTATCATCAATGGGAGATAATAATACAACATTAAGCTATTTTAATAAGTAATATTTTATAGGTAATATTTATTTACAAGTAAACTGAACTTTTATAGTGTCATAATATACTGCAGAATTGTCAAAAGGTACAATTTTGTAATTGATTACCAAATTCTATATGGGCACAGGGATCCCAGATATACTGTTGAATACTAGCTTATGTCCATGCTTGCTATAATTGCTCTACATATGCTTTTTTAGTTTCAGATGAAAAGAAATATTAATTATTTTGGCAAAGCTAGTCTAATTTTCATAAACAGCAAAAAGTGCAACAAACACTTTTTATATGTTAATTTGTATAAAATGTACATTTGAATATGTTAATAAATCGTTCGTTCTGTTTTAGCCATATCTCCTGAAATCTGTTCTACATGTGTTTACAAAACATTTTACTTTTTGTGTTGACAGTAAAGTTTTGTTGTAATGTATAGATAAATAGCAATTTTTCTATTGGAACAGATTAATTGTCAAGTTCCATTACTTACAAATATTTTAAAAGTTATTTATATGTGTAATATACTACATGTTGCAGGGGCGGATCCAGGATTTCAAGTTAGGGGGAGGGGTGCACTTAAAAAAATTGCGCCGAGTGGAGGGACGCGCGAAAATTGTGGGGGTATTTTGTGTGAAAAATCACGATTTTACGCCAAAAAATCTTATTTTTTCCAATTTTAAGGGGGGGTGCACACCGGGTGTGTCTCTCCCCCCTGGATCTGCCCCTGTGTTGCAAATATAGTGGGGTTCATGTTGCTTAATCTTTAGTTTTCTGTGTAGTGTTTTGTAGATCATTGTTTGTCCTTTATCTTTTGGCCATTGTAGTGTATTATCCTTCTGATTTCACATTTGGTATCTTCAAACTTTTCTTGTGAGATGGCCGAAAATATGACGCAGTGATAAAGGCCTTTCAAGTAGAAAATTTGGCCCATTCTTACTTTTAACCATGGTTTTACAAATGACATTCACTGTGTTTTTTTATTATTTACTACATACATCTAGCTTCACGAATATAAGACTTTTGAGCATGAGTTTTGTACTTGCATTCCAAAATTGTCCAATCAGAACACACAATTTATATAATGGATGCATTGTTCTGATTGGCTGTTTCTTGACTACGAGTATGAAAATCATACTTGAAAGTTTGATGAGCAGAAGCCAGATATTTCTAATATATCACTGAGTTTAATAGAAGACCAAAACTATATGAGTCTCATACAAAAATTGATGTTAAAAATGTACTAATTTTCAGTTGGAGATTTTAACCAGTAAACCAGATGCTGGTAGGCCACTGTGGCTGACTGTTGCCTGCGAGGAGCTTCGGGTGTTTGGAGAATTTAGAAAACTGACACAGAAGATCAACAATCTACCCGAAGATATGATTGGACTACTGGAAATGGTAATTACTGTAAATTTACCTAAAAAGAATGTCTATATATTTTGATTTGGAAGCAATACCAGGGAAAAAAATGCAAGGTTAAATTAATTAATGTTTAATCAAATTTCTATTTATGGGTCATGTGCGAATGACCCTATGTCCCATCCAATGAAAATGGCTATTTTGAAACTTTGAAAGTGTTACTAAGCTGCTTTGCATGCTACAAGCAATCTGATTGGCCAAGACATTTCATAACCATATTTATCATATTATAATATATTCATGACAAAAGATCATTCTCATTTGACCCGTAATACGGTGTCCTCAGAGCTCCCAAGCGACGACATATCAGTAGAGATAGAGGTCTGATTTTAATCAAATTGATTTGTCAATGAAGCTTTTGTAAATATTCGGCAAGAAATGATATAGTATTTTAAATGTGATTGAGTGAAATCTGTCTCGAATAAACTCTCTTATAAGAAACCACCCTACATTATGAGACCAACGTAACATGGCAAGACTCTTCATTAACTAAATAAATGAAACCTCTTTTTAGGGACAACCTGTCTTAAAAGACCACAGAACAGATATGTCTCTTTATACAGGTTTAACAGTATTATTTTTGTATCTGATATAGGTATTACAGAGAATTGTTAAAGAATATGGTAATGAGCTGGTTCAGGCTACGTTATGTCTGGTTGAAACATCACGGTTTGGACTTCTGGAAACAGAACTGTTAGAAATCCTGGCTATGCAGCCAAGTATTCCAGGAGCTAAAATAGTGGATGACTTGGCTTTTGAAGGCAAACTTCCTATGGCAAAGGTAAATCTCATCCTTTCCTCATCCATGACTTATCACCTGGTTTGTAACAAGTGTAACATGACAGGTGGAACAGTAGTGTTTTGTAGATCATTGTCTGTCCTTTTTCTTTTGGCCAATATATTGTCTGTCTTTCTGCACTTTATGGCTTCTTGTTACCTCCTTTAGTACTTTCAAACTTTTCTAAAAGCCTCAGGTATGTACCGGGATGTCTTGTTTCTTGAAGGTTATATAGGATAGCTGATACATAAAGGGAGATAAATCAGTGCTTATGTTTTGTTTTCAACTATCTGTGCAATCAGTGCCTATCCCCACTAACATAGAGAATTCGAACCTCATTCATTGCGAGGTGTACTTACAACATTATGTGATAAAATTTGTCAGTGATTTGTGACATTTCAGTTGTTTTCTCCAGGTACTCTGGTTTCATCCACCAATAAAACTGACTGCCTCGATATAGCCGAAATATTGTTGAAAGTGGCATTAAACACCATAACCCTAACCCCTTATCCTTAAACTAAGCTTGTATTCTTTGTGTTATGATGTTATTTTTAATATATATTTTTACCGATTTAATAGTGGGCATTGGTGTATGTTGGATTACGTCAATTCCTCCGTCCATGTGGAAGTTCCGGAGAAGGAAGGTTAGATTTTCATCACAGGACCATTAGTAAAGTTGTGAGGAAGATGTACCTCTCTGACAAGACAAACCAAATATGGTGGCACAAGAGGCTTACTGAATACTTTGAGAAATGGTAAGTCTTTTTCTTTGAAGGTGTGGGGGGGGGGGGGGGGGGGGGTAATAAAACAACAAATTAGTATTTTAAGGATAGGACTTACAGTCATTAAGCTTCCAATTGCAATATTCACTTTAAATCAGCAGTCACTTATGTAACAAAATTATGACCTTCTCATGAAAATATCTCCAGATTGATTTCAGCTCCTATACAGAGAGAAAGGCTGAAGAACTTAATTAAACTTTATTAATTACTTTATTATTTACTTTATTTTCAGCTCTGATATAGAGAGAAAGTCGGAAGAACTTCATTAAGCTTTATTATTTACTTTATTTTTAGCTCTGATATAGAGAGAAAATCTGAAGAACTTCATTAAGCTTTATTATTGACTTTATTTTTAGCTCTGATGATATAGAGAGAAAGTCTGAAGAACTTCACTAAGCTTTATTATTTACTTTATTTTTAGCTCTGATGATATAGAGAGAAAGTCTGAAGAACTTCATTAAGCTTTACTATTTACTTTATTATTTACTTTATTTACTTTATTATTTACTTTATTATTTAATTCATTAAGGTTTATTATTGACTTTATTTTCAGCACTGATATAGAGAGAAAGTCAGAAGAACTCCCCTACCATCTTGAGATGTCAGACAACAAGGAACAATTAAAACTAACTTTACTGTCACAAGATATGTTTGATCAAATGTACAATGAAAATAACAAACAGCAGTTAATGAAATACTGGCGTTTCATTGGTGGATATCAGATAGCATCCAGTGCTTATTATGATGCCCTGAAGAAGTATATTGCGGTAAGATTTTATATACCAAGGGTTCCTACCCCCACCCTCAATTGATGAATGAAACATTGAATGAAAGTTGTGACGTAATGTGACACAATCTGTGACGTATAGAACTATTTTGAATGTCCGAATGTTAGTTGTTTTAAAAAAAATATAATAATGAAATCTACCAGTATTTCCCTCTTTTGTCCTACGAAAATGTTGGATAAACGTATTATATGCATAAATGTGTAGTATAATTGTTTGTATCATGTTTCGTCAGTTGTGTAAACCGCATCACTTCTCAACGCTATGCATCTCATAGTGATACGGTTCACTCAACCTACTTCACATAATACAAACAGTTGTACCAGTACAATATGTATATAGTGTTATTTAAAGAAAGTTTAAACAGTGATGGTCAACAATTCCACCAATATCCACAAAATCAACAATCATCTCTGACCTTAACTCACTCAGGGTAAAAAAGGGGGGATGAAGTGTATTTATTGCCAATAACGTGAAACCGGTCTAAACCGAACCTCCTTGGGACCAACTATTGTGTTCAGATAAGACAGGTGTTTGGTTCTTAGCAAAGATTTCTTACATTAGGACTTTTTTATACCCCCACTTATAGAATGGGGACTATATTGCAATCACCTTGTCCGTCCGTCCATCCGTTCGTCCGTCCATCCGTTCGTTTGTCCGTCCGTCCGTTCACACTTTCGTAACAGATATTTCAGCTTCTACTGGAAGAAATGATTTTATATTTGATATATGGCTTTGGCATGGTGACTTGTACCGTGTCTCTCCTTTCCAGGTTTATCGCACATCTACTTCCTGTTTACAGTGTGACTTAGAATTTTTCATGTTTGCCGTAATGAAAACTTTCATAACAGTTATCTCAGCTTCTACTGGAAGAAATGATTTTATATTTGATATATGGCTTTGGCATGGTGACTTGTACCGTGTCTCTCCTTTCCAGGTTTATCGCACATCTACTTCCTGTTTACAGTGCGACTTACAAATGAACGAGTGGGGGTATTCTTAGCACGACGTAGCGTGCAACATCTTGTTTAAAGTTTGGTTTATGCAGTATTTCGGTTTATGCAGGATTTCGATTTAGACAAGTTTCACTGTACCAACAAAATGAACAAGCACCTGAACTCACTGACCACAATTAAAGAGGGAACACAACATATGACCATTCGAAATCCAGTTCCTGGCTTAGGACAGGCACAACAAATGTGGTAGAGTTAAACCTGTTAATGAGATTCCAACCCTCCCCGTTTGTATTAATTTTTATGTGATATTCACCACTCACTCAAATTTATTTGGTTTGTCAGTGACTTGCGACAGATAGGTGGTTTTCTCTGGGTCCTCCGGTTTCCTCCACCAATAAAGCTGACTGCCATGATATAACTGAAATATTTTTGAAAGTGGTGTTAAACACCATAAAACCAACCAACCAAACCAAACCAAATTTATTTGTATTTACAGAATAAAAATTTGAAGGATGTTGTTGATTGGGCACCAATACAAACCAAGACTGCCTCCTTTCTTGTTGACATTGGGGAATACAATATTGCTGAGGAAATGCTCAACGATGTTATCCAACAGCTCGTCAAGCAGAAAGGCGATAAATGTAAAGAACTGGCTGAACCCTCCTTCGTCATGGTTAACTTGCTGTTCAAGAAAGGTAAATAAGACAATATTTCAATCATTTCATTCAGGTTGTCATGGCTACGTTATTGTTCAAAAAGGTAAATAAGACCAATTTCATTCAAGTTGTCATGGTTACATTATTGTTCAAGAAAGGTAAATAAAACAAGATTTCAGTCATTTCATAAAGGTTGTCATGGTTACATTATTGTTCAAGAAAGGTAAATAAGACAAGATTTCAATCATTTCATAAAGGTTGTCATGGTTACATTATTGTTCAAGAAAGGTAAATAAGACAAAATTTCATTCAAGTTGTCATGGTTACATTATTGTTCAAGAAAGGTAATTAAGACAAATTTCATTCAAGTTGTCATGGTTACGTTATTGTTCAAGAAAAACAATTAAGACAAATTTCATTCAAGTTGTCATGGTTACGTTATTGTTTAAGAAAGGTAAATAAAACAACATTTCATTCAAGTTGTCATGGTTACATTATTGTTCAAGAAAGGTTAATAAGAAAAATTTCATTCAAGTTGTCATGGTTACGTTATTGTTCAAGAAAGGTAAATAAGACAAGATTTCTTTCAGGTTATTAAGCGGGCTGAGTAAGCCATTTTTGTTTGTGTATAATACACACTTTTTTACCCTTAGAAACAATTTTGGTTAAGTTTGGTTTATGGTGTTTAATGCCACTTTCAACAATATTTCAGTTATATCATGGCAGTCAGTTTTATTGGTGGAGGAAACCGGAGTACCCGGAGAAAACCACCGACCTGCTGCATGTCACTGACAAACTTTATCACATAATGTTGTATTGAGCACACCTTATCATGAACGGGGTTCGAACTCACAACTTTCGTGGTGATAGGCACTGATTGCACAGGCAGTTGTAAATCCAACTACCATACGATCACGATGGCCCAGAATTAATTTTGTAGCAGGTCATGTGTATAGTACACCCGGGGATGACAATGGCATTCTGTAGCATATTATTCATGACTTCATTCATAACAGATTAATCATGGCAAGACAAACCAGTTGTTGACATAGCCTCACATGATTGTACATGTTTGGCTGGCATATTCGATTTGATTGTTTGTTTGTTTGCTGGTGTTTAATGCCACTTTCAACAATATTTCAGTTATATCGTGGCGGTCAGTTTTATTGGTGGAGGAAGCCGGGGAACCCAGGGAAAACCACCGACCTGTCACAAATCACTGATAATCTTTATCACATAATGTTGTACACCTCACCCTGATCGAGATTCGAACTTACAACATCAGCCATGACGGCACCATACCTATGTAAGATTAATACATCTCACATCTTATAACCTTTGTTTTTCGGCGTGATAAGTTGATTCACAATATGAAATACGTTTCTTCATAATTTTAAAATGTTACAAAAACAAACATTTCTTACTAGTCTTTAAAAAAACATTGAACTTGTAATTGCTTCAAATATAAAATACTGTGTTCATATTTTCAATGGCCGTCATTGTCATGTTTGACAGAAATATCTGATAATTTGCCTGAATAATGTGACATAAGAATGTGAATCCATGGGTGGAATTGTCCCATCTTGCAATATAGAGTGAGTGATTGTTGTTTAACGCCAATTCAGCAATTTTTCAGATATACAATGTATCATGACGAGAACAAGTTAATTTTGAGATGATGAGGTCCGCTTTGTACTAGACTAACAACCTGAGTTGGATTTTTCTAGTGTTACCTAGGACTACTGTACTCATTGATTCTTTGTGACTAATTTTAGAATCCAATTGAATAAGTTATTTAATTATTTTACAGCTTTGCAGTATGTTTATGGTGCTCATCCTGGATATATTGAGTGTTGTACTAAAGGATTACGTTATTCAAAAATGTGTGTTGAGGTTGGTATATCTATCAAAGAGTGTGAGACCACTCTTTACTATCAAGCGTCAGGCGCGTAGCTCCCTATATGCCAACACGCAGTTGCGTGCACATCGGCGTGCTGAAAACAAAAATAAAGAGCAAAAAAAATAAAATAAATAAAGAATAATAAAAATTAAAAAAAAAGTGGAAAACAAAGTCTCGTTGTGGCTTTTTGTGAAAATTCAATGTCATTAAAATTACGGCAGTGCTACCGCAGAGCGATCATTCAGTGTACTACGTTGGTTGAAGACATGTGCGATCAACAATGAATAACGATAGGTTGTGATCGCTAGCATTAATGCATATCTATCGCGATTTCAGTGTGGATTTAGACAAAGATATGGAGAAGTTTGTGTCTGCTAAGACACAAAGAACAGATTTTGGGCAATTCTAAGTAAATTCTGTCTAACAAAATCATGAAATCAATGTGTTGCTTATGTATTCAATTTACCCATGAAAACACCACAGAACGCACCATTTTGCATCTAGTAAAAAACAAATTCTGGGTTTGGTTGCTTGCACTGCAAAAAAGGCTAGCTACGCCCCTGAGCGTCAAACTCCTCTATTTCACGAATGAAAGCATCAGTTGGCCTCAAAACTTTTTGAAGTGATTGGTCAAGCCTTTTTTACCATCAAATTGAAAAAAAATTGTTATTGTTGCCTTTAATTTGAGCAACAAAAAAATTAATGTGAATTGTTTTAATTGATGCTCCATTTTGATCCTCATCAAAGGGGCTATGATACCAGTACTATCTGTCCGAAAAAGAAAAAAAATTATTACGATTTTCATACTTGTACTGCAAAAATCATCCAATCAGAACACTGTATTTATTTGATGCAATGTTCTGATTGGCTGTTTTTTTTCAAATAAGATTACATGATGTGTAATTGTAGTTTACAATTCAGCCCATACTTGCCTTATTCACCTCTTTGATCTTATAAAATCTCAAATAATCAAAGCCTTGTACATTGCTATGGTAATGGTTGATCATCAAAACGTATCCAATACCATTGATCATCAAATTCTTTTCAACAAACTTCAAACGATGGAAGTATCTAACATTTAATGGTTCTAATCGTACTTAGAAAGAAGGAAACAGTTGGTTAATGTTAATGGCACAGAATCCAATTTGGCAGACACAAGCTTTGGAGTACCATATGGAAGTATCCCGAGTCCCTTACTTTTTCTTTGTTCTTTTAATATGGGTGGTTGTTGAATAGAGATGACCACATGCATATGTTTGACTGTAAGTGTAATGTTGGATTGGATGTACATTTACATCTATATCTTTTCTTACTAATTAATAAGGGCTGTGTGGCTCAATGAGTTGGGTAGTTGGATTACCTAACAACTCATACAAGCCTATCACCAATACGGCATGTGTTCACGCCCGGCTTTGTAAATTACAAAAAGGGTGCACTCGACTAGCAGCCGCAAGTGATAAAGTTTACCAGTTGCTTGCCCATGGTCGGTGGTTCTCTCCGGGTACTCTGGCTTCTTCCACCACTAAAACTGGTCGCCATGATATAGCTGAAATATTGCTGAAAGTGGCATTAGACACCAAAAATCAAATCAAATTTTACTAATTAATGATAGCTGTTATTAAATTTTACAGGTAAACGAAAAATACTATGCTGATGATAAACACAGATTTGGTCGTGTTTTGTTAACTTGTGGATATTTTGAAAGAGGATCTTCTTCCCTTGATAAAGCCTTGAAAATGTTTGAGGCTCTCAATGACCTGCAAGGCTTAGCAGTAGCGTTATACATGTTGGGAGAGAAGAATCAATATAATAATGACTTAGGTATGTAGGTAATGTAATACAGTCAAACCTGTATTAAGAGGTCATGACCTTTAGGATTAAGAAAAATATTAAGACAGGTGACATCTTAAGAGACTCAGTTCATATGAAATTTTCTATAACTGGACAAGAAAAAGGTGACCTTTTAATACAGGTGGCTGCTTAATAGAGGTGAGCATGTAGGCAGATTTGACTGTATATAATAGTTCCCCTTTTAAAAGACCACTGCCACCAAGGCCAGATTTCAGATGCACTGAGATATGAAAATTCTAAAAAAAGTACTCATATGAGTTCACCCTTATTATAAGGTCACTTTTTCATTGCAGAAAGGATGGCCTTATATAAAGATGATTGCTGCATAGTGATAATTTAAACAGTGATGGTCAACAAATCAACCAATAAAATGAACAACTATCTATCACCTCAAAATTTTGAATGCATATAGAAAAAAACAGGACTTCTAGAATTCAAGAATTAAATCGTTAAATGAATTCAAGAATTAAATCGTTAAATGTTGAAAACGTTAAATCAAAAGAAGAATATAAAGATTATGAGCGAAAATTTCAGCAAAATTCTTCTGTATAATATTTTGCAAAAACATGGTTTTACATGAAATATATAGGGGAAAATTGGAGGGGATGAACTATTATATCAACTTACTGTAACTGTATACATACAGGGTTAAGGTTATGGTGTTTAACGCCACTCTCAACAATATTTCAGCTATATCGTGGCGGTCAGTTTTATTGGTGGAGGAAACCGGAGTACCTGAAGAAAACCACCGACCTGCCACAAGTCACTGACAAACGGTATCACATAATGTTGTATCGAGTACACTTCGCCTGAGCGGGGTTCGAACTCACAACGTTAGTGGTGATAGGCACTGATTGCATAGGTAGTTGTAAATCCAGCTAACTTTAGCGGTGATAGGCACTGATTGCATAGGTAGTTATAAATCCAACTACCACAAGACCACGACCATTGTATACATACATATTGAGGTAACACACTGACTTACTGATTAATATCGTTATGTTTTGGTTTTCAGATATACCTATTGGTATGTTTACAAAGTCAATGGCACTATGTCTGTCGATGTTTGGTAAATTTCACCTCAACACAGCGAGATGTGCCCAGTTATATGGGCAAATGTACTGGAATAACTGGGTATGTTTTATTACTAACAACATAACCTCATCAGAGGTGTAATGGTCAGCATGTTCTCCTCTTGTGTGATAGATCGTGGGTTCCAGCCCGGTCGGGTCAAACCAAAGACTGATATTTTTAAGACAAATTTCCTAATATTCTGCAGTAATTGAAATTTTATTACTAAATCGATTAAAATTTTTATATAATATCACTAATGGGGGCCTGCATAAAAGGAAATTCCTAGTTGAAATCGAAATATGTCTTTTACATCCAAGCCAGAAAAATTTTATCATGAGAAAAAAAAGTAGATTATTTATTTTTGACATGAAATTTTTTTTTCAAACTGTACCAATGTGGAGTGTTAATGGTTTTTTACACTTTTTTTTTTTTTTTTTTTTTTTCAGACTCACAATCACAGAGATGATTTCCTTAAGTCATGCCTTGACCTGTATGTACAAGAGGTTGAAATCCTGTGTGAAGTTCAAGGTGATCTTCATCCAAACACTGTTCGTTCACGAGAAGACGTCATCATTATTCTCCAAAGTTTGGGCCGAGATGCAGATGCAAAGGTATACCAGGCTCAACAACCAAAGGAACATGCTGCACTCTAAAATGTTGGTAGTATCCATGGAAACAAACTGTTCCTACTATACGTAGTTATGGAAATTAAAGATTGGTAATCATGACAACCACATATAGGTTGTCATGACAACCACATATAGGTAGTACAGTCAAACGTGCCTTAATGGACACCATGAATTACGGTCACCTGCTGTAAGCCGACATTTGAAGAAACAGTAATACTGGAATCTTTATCATCTGGTGTTGACAATTTGTATCAACCGATCTTACATAAAGGGGTAAATCATTACAGAAACACCCCAACATAGCAAAGCGACCACCATGTTTTCCAATGAAAAATGCCTTCCAGTAACAGTAGTATACAAATCATTTCAGACCGGAACTGAAAATCAGGGTCGACCGATGTTAAATAATGGTCAGTTGTCTTATGCTGTCATTTTTCCTTTGTCCCCATGGTGACCATTGAATAAAATTTGACTGTACATGTAATTATGAAAACAAATTTAAGTTATCATGTCAATCAAATGTTAGAATTAGTTTTTGTATTTAAAAATTCAATTTCAAGCACTTTAAATTTCGGATTCTCAGGTAACATAAATAATGAAGATGGCCACCATTTCTATTAAAATATTAACAATGCTGATTTAAAATTAGTCCTTTTCATAACTGTTTTAAATTTTTATTACAATTTTATTTTTATAAGATATTTTTTTATTGTAATAGTCTATTGTACATGTATTTATAATCAAGATATAGTAAGCTGGAAGAAAATATGAAATTTAATGAAAATTTGAAATGTACAGATGATTAGGTAAAAAATAATTAAACAAGTTAGTTTTTATGTGAAACCTGTATGGCTGTAAATACTGTGCCTAGCTTTGATTTTTGTTTACATTCCTCAGTCGAAAAATTGACAAAGATTTAATGTATCAATGCAGTCAAACCTGCTTATGCAGTCACCTCTATTAAGCAGTCACCTGTATTAAAAGGTCACATTTGTCTTGTTGTCTTAGAAAATTTCATATGAATTGAGCCTCTATCAAGAGGGCAGCTGTCTTTAATGGCCACTTTTTCTTTGTTGCAAAGGTGACCTCTTAATACAGGTTTGACTGTATTTTTACATATTTTTATACTGATTCAATATTATATTGTGTTCATTTTATTTCATGTATTTTAATATATATAGAATAAATTCTTTATTAAAGAAAGTTCAATACATGAACATTTTACAGAGAAAGTAGAGAAATTGCATCAAATTAATATTATTAATATACATGTACATAATATAATATTGAATTTTAGAGATTACGTGTTCCAAGGGAGACAATAATGAGAGAAGAAAAATATATATGATAACAGAAGTTATGTAGATCGAAACAGACATGATCACTAGTATCACAACGTTGTTTGTTTGTTTGATGGTGTTTGATGCCACATTCAACAATACTTCATTTATATCGTGGCGGTAATTTTTTCTTGTCAAGGAAACCGGAGGACCCGGAGAAGACCACCGACCTGCTCATCCTATTTGGGGCCATCATGGTCGTGATCGCATGGTAGTTGAATTTACAACTACCTGTGCAATCAGTGCCTATCACCACTAAAGTTGTGAGTTCGAACCCCATTCATGACGAGGTGTACTCGATACAACATTATGTGATAAAGTTTGTCAGTGACTTGCGACATGTCAATGGTTTTCTCTGGGTACACCGGTTTCCTCCTTCAATAAAATTAACCGCCATAATATAAGTAAAATATTGTTGAAAGTGGCGTTAAGCACCATAAACCAAACCATTCTATTGACCTCACTGTGAGACTAGTGACAATGTCTGTCTCAACCATATTAAAACTGATGTTATTCTCTATGTATTTACATCTAAATATTGCAGGAGACTAGTTCTTTTTAAAATTTCTCTGAAAATGTGGGTCAATATCCGGTTGAGTAAGGTTAACATTTGTAGGTCGCATTGACTTAACAAAACAAAAAATTGTGACTGTTTGTAGTTTTTGCCTTAATTTATTTCACCTATTTGCCTGAAAGCCAAATTTAGACAAATTTTCTATTTATTCAAACAAACTCTTTCATAATTTTCACTTGTCTGAATCCAGTTTTACTTGCTCCGAGATTTGGGCAAGTGGGTTAGCGCGAAGACTGGTTTGTTCTTTTTATTATTATTATTAAATGAAGCAATATTTCCTTGTTTTTATAATTGTCTATTGACTTTTACATTCTGTTTAAAATTGTGTATTGACGATTTGTTTTCTTCGTTTGCTCAAACAATATCTTTGATTTGTGATTTTTTTTTTATTTGTTATATAAAATTTTATAATTTCATCTATTTTTCAATTTTCAGTTTTTTGTTATTAATCTCCACTTTTAACATTATGTAAAACATAACATATTGTTTATCCTGTATTTAACTATAATGTTATGTACACATAATCGGGTGTATAAACAATCTTTTTATTTAATCATGTACTACATTTACAGAGAAAAAGTCTTTCTGCACTAATATATTTCCCTATATATTTCATATTCCACTTACACATATGTTCAAAACATTCTCCTGAAGTCATTTCTTATCAGATTTTATTTGAAATTTCACCAATTAAAAGCATTATTGATAAGAGTATATATTGATATTTTCATATACTTTTTCGAACTTTTATGATTTAAACACAAATTTAAATACTTGAATATCGTCATCTTTGTCATTGATGTTGTCATTGTTGTCGTTGTTGTCGCCGTTGTCATTGCTGTCATTTTCGTTTTCGTTGTTGATTTCCATCGTTTTTCACAATGTTATTTGCAATGCAATAAGTTCTGCTATTTTATTGAGATTCTAGCCCCCTCCATTTCCAAACAAGAGGCCCAAAGGTGCCAAATATGGTCCTTGACTAGTAATGGTTGTATCACTGCTGGACATATCACTTTATTTCTGTAATATTTTTGCCTGAGATTTTGAGTGAAATTCATTTAAAAAGATGAAAAATTTATCAAAATAACTCACATTTTTTTTATGTGAAATTGCATTTACAATGTACTAGTAATACTGAAAGATAATATTTTTACTTTAATCTAATTACGTTTCAAGCTCATCTGGACCAAAGATCCATGGGATGTATTTTTTTTCATTACCTTGTGTCAGTTGTCCATCATTTTATGTATGATTAACTCCAAAATTCAGGATAAATTTTCATAAGCTCGCCCATATGTGAAAATATTTTTGAACTATTTTTCTCTGAAAGCATAGAATCATTGAAAGCAACTCTTGACTGGAATGCTTCTGGATATATCTGAACCAAATGTATTATGTGGTGTGTGATTTTAAATTCAAGATGGCCACCAATGCAGGACAAAAGATTTATCTTAAGACCTCAATGGAAAGTGACCCAATTAATTTTTTTTCGCAGAAGCTATGAGATACTTCACCAATAAAACTGACTGCCACGATATAACTGAAATATTGTTGAAAGTGGCGTTAAACACCATAACCCTAACCCCTGACATAAGAAACTTTGCAGTGAAGTTACTTGATGCTCAGTGATTTTCTTTGGGTTGTCTCCCTTCTTCTGGCTTCCTGTACCACTAAGTCACCTTAAAAGCAACATAAAGCAATCAATCAATCAATCAATACAGAATTTCCAAAGAATCAACAAACGTTAGAAAATCAAACAAATATCACTTCAAAGATAAATTTTTTGTAACTTTTTTGTCTCTTGTGCAATAATTATCTCATATCAAATACCGTATTACAGCCGAGGTACAATCGGCAAACCTCGGGTGAGTCCGCTTCTCTCCCTCAATACCTTGGCTGTAATACGGTATTTGATCTGCGTCTAGGCATCACATTTCTTCGCCGGAAGACCATATCACTTCAATCAAACATTGCGCACCGCGAATAAGTTCTAAAATGGCGACAATAGATGAGTTTGTTTTGAAAAATATTGGTCTTTGATGAAGGTACGGAATCAGCCGACATTGCGACGAATGAAAATATATTATTATTGGACGAATATTCGAAAGTGAAATTATTTTAATACCTCCTTCAGTGAAGATTTCCGAAAGTAGTTCCAATGGGAGCTATCGTAATACGAACGAGGTATGATGAAGGTACGGAATCAGCCGAAGTTGCGACGAGTGAGCCGAGGTATTGAGGGAGAGAAGCGGACTCACCCGAGGTTTGCCGATTGTATCAAGATAGTAAACAAAGTCGACTTTCTCTTGTAAATCAAATACAAACTAGGAAGAACTGTTTTAGATACCTAAAACTTATGTCTCCCCTTAATGCGGTCATCTGTACAATAAGTTACACATTATGAGTTGAATGATACTATTTAAAAAACAATTATTTGACTTTGAGGTCAAAGGTCAGGGTCCCACGAAGGTCATTATGGTACGCGACACATCGCCTTATGGTCATGCACCCACATACCAAATATCATTGACCTATCTCGAAAGACAAAAATGTTATGGCCCGAACAAGAAAATACTATTTAAAAAACAATTATTTGACCTTGAGGTCAAAGGTCAAGGTCCCACGAAGGTCATTACGGTATGCGACACACACCCATATGGTCATGCACCCATATACCAAATATAATTGACCTATCTGGAAAGACAAAAAGTTATGGTCCGGACAAGCTTCGTTGAGAAGAAGCGGAAGCAGAAGAAAAAATCAGACTAAAACAATATGTCTCCCTTCGTTCGAAGGGGAGTTGAAAATACAACTACCTGTGCAATCAGTGCCTATGGACACAGGGGATAGTAGCCCTCCCTTTTTTTTATTAGTAGAGCAGTATGGTGATATTTAAAAAAAAATGAGACTTTATAGCTAAAATGACTGACAATTCTTCAGTATAATTTCAAAGGTGATTCATTTCTGTAAAAGCTTTTCTGCGAAATACATTGGATTTGAGATTATAAGCTGCTACCAGCACAGGTACGTTCCTGTACTGACCCTGTGTTTTTCGACATAGGATACCAGTTGATTAATGGCAGCCCCCATGTAAAGAGGTAATGCACACAATTTTCATGGTCATTAGGGCTGTTGAAAGCGTTTTTTGGTAGGATGCTATGTGCAAATGAAATGCTTTTATTCAGTTTTGTCCCTGTGTTTTGCTTTTTGTAAATTCCATATTGTGGAAGTGTAATACCGTCCGTACAATTTAGTTGTATTTTGAATTTGAAATTTCTATATGTAAACCTCATTTTATTTTTTAAGTGAGCAACAAATACCATTTACCCGGATTTACCTGGATTGGGTAATAATAACGAAAAATTAGGATTACCTGAAAGACTAAGTACCGGAATACAATTCCGGTTCAGGAACCTATTTCACGGAAAAAAATCGGGTAATCGTAATTTTAATTGTTAGAATTACCTGGTCTTGTTATTACCCGGAATAGTTATATGTAAATAAAATATTAAATCTTATTTATTGTTGTTGATTTATTTTTATAGGTACCAATTTTATTATAAACTTTCATTCTGAATTTAATTTGTCTATATTTGTTTGTGTAAAAATATGGCCAAAGGCACTGAAAGAGCTCACCGTGTATGTTATCAAGACATGTAGTTCATTTGGGAATCTTAAAATCACACTTTAAAAATTCTGATATAAATTTGGATGACATAGCACCTATTGTAATTCCTGAAAACCCTCCATGGTTAAACCCACGACCTATCTTTAATTTTGAACTTACAAAATACAAAAAATCTGAAGAAAACCCTTTGCTAATGGTGTCAAACCACTAATTCACCAATCAGAGTTTGGAATATATACGAAAGTAGTCCCTTTTCAAGAAAAAAGTTCCTTTCACTTTGTAGTATTGTGAAAACTACTGAATGGAATGGACTAATTAAAATTGATAATTGAAGTTAGATAAATAGGGATTATTTTGAGCCCAAATTTGATGGATTTAGTTGTATTTTAATACCTCTATGGAGGATTTGATGCATGACCTATAAATACTGAATTTCTTGGGGATGACCGAGCTATTTTTTAGAGTAGGTGTTTTCCGTAGCATGGCATTTCACTGCAAGATTTTAAACATGCCCTGATATTTTGACAAAACGTAGAGGAAAACATATGGTCTTGAAAATATATGGTCTTGAAAAGGTTAAACTTAAGATAAAATGACCAGGTAGGCTCGAAAAAACACAAATTTAGTAGAAAACCTTAAAGAAATTAATTAGTGGTTTGACACCTTAAGACAAAAACGTCAAAATTATCTTTTGTTGCTATCATGTTCAAATTAGCCTAAGAATGTCACAACAGACCCAGAGTGACATTTTTCATGCAAAAATGTTGCAAAATGCATTGTGGTGTCAGATTACATGGTCAAAATGCATGTTATGTAATATTTTGGAATAATGCTTCCAAACACGGGATATACATGGACACCGGGTATTGCAACTCATTTTCTTTTTCTTTATGACCTTATAATTATTGGGAATATGTTATTGAATATGTTTTTGCAGTAGAAGGGCATATAATATTGAAAATATGGTTGATATTAAGAATTTAAAAAATTTCATCATGCGGCAGTTTGTTGACTTCAAATATAGGATATGGTGATATCATGATTGGATTTTTTTCAATCCTACACATTTTTCCTGGTAAATTTTGATAGTTTCAGTTAGAATACATGTACAATGTACTTACAAAATAATATAAGGCTATAGAAAGCAGTTTTAATTGAAAATTATATAGTAAAAACCTGGTAATTTAAGTGATCCCAGAAAAATTATTTTGACTGCTTAGCATTTTCTGTTAATTTTTCAAATTGTCAATTTGAATTTCATGTTTTAGAGTATTATTTGGCTGTAACAGTACATTTGAACATCCAGCTTACTTAAGCAGTGGAAAAAAACGATGTGGAAGCATATGTTTATTGAGTTTTGGGGGAAATTATAGTTGTGCACCATCAGAAATTCCAAGACTTGAATATCAATAAATCTTATTTTTGCAAATTTGATGGAATTAGAAGGAATTTCAACTAAAGATGTATATACAAAAACCTATGTTATGTCTTAAACCACATAATTTATGGGATAAAAGCATGAATTAACAAAATTAAGAATGATGTGAGCTCATTTTATGGGACGAAAAAAGGAGGGATTAAATGCAAACATTTCATAGTATTTAGCTATTAAATATACAACTGAGGCATATATATGTGTTAAAATTGCTTATTATGTTAGAAATTAGCTTAATAACTGTAATATATAAGAGAATATGTAAGTTTTGGTATATTACGCAATCTGAACTCAACAGCTGTAAATGAAGATATTTTCATTAAAAATCTTCAAGGGGGTACCTTTGCATTTGAACACTTATACTTGCAATATCAGACAGCCACATACCATATGAGGTTTTTTTTTGGTTGATATTGTCTAAGGAATAGAAATTAGGCCAACAAATGGTGAAAGAAACAAGTTTTTATGCTCTTTAGGTGTCAAACCACTAATTGGAATATATACGAAAGTAGTCCCTTTTCAAGAAAAAAGTTCCTTTCCAACGAAAGAAAATGCATATAAGGCAATAGTTAGATCAAACCTAGAATACTGCTAAATAGTCTGGGCACCACATACAAAAAAGAACAAAGATGAAATTGAAAAAGTTCAAAGGAGAGCTGCTCGTTTTGTCACAGGAAGATATCACAAAACTAGCAGTGTATCTTCCATGATCGGCCACCTAAACTGGGAAAGCCTTGAACAAAGACGTCAAAAAGCAAGAGCCATCATGCTTTATAAGATCATACACAACGAAGTAGACATCAACCCTCAATCGTATCTAAAAAAGCAAGACGGAACTACACGATCGGCTCATCCATACCAGTTCCAAATCTATAGTCCCACTACAGATTATTTCAAATACAGCTTCTTTCCACAAACAGTATGCATCTGGAACTCCTTACCAAACAGTATGGTCGTATCAGGTCAGTCTCTGACCAGTTCAAAACTCTGATCCAGGATTACAAATTCTAATTTTCTATTTATTATGTACAGTGTATATACATGTTGTTATTATATCAATTTGGAATTTTTAATCTTGTCTGTTCGCGCCGATGTATAATCATCACGATTGATGGAACATCGTAGGAAGTAGAAGTAGAGGTAGAAGTAATTGAAAGGACTGAGAGCTATAAGGGCCAAAATCGGCCCCACCTCAGATGTCGATAAAATTTTCTCCAAAATGTATTCACAATATGTGCTTTTCAGAAATAAATACAGTTAGTTAATATGTGTATCTAATTCCTCACAGCGGATCGACAAAGTTAGGTAATGAAAAGCACTGAACGTCATTTTTTTCAGAATACAGAACGTACGTATCATTGTATTATAATGCATATCTTTAAAAAACAAAAACAAAGCATAATAAAACTTAATAAACAAAGCATAAATTTGACTTAATATGCAATGTGGATTGATTTCAGGAATAAAAACATGTTCCGAAGCTGTATTAATATGAAATTAAAATGAACGAATAGTAATGTCGCAACGTCACCCATTTTCGACGGTTTCCTGTTTTCGAAGGTATGTTTCACGTGATAAAATCTCTCATTATTTTGATCGCTTCATTTGTCAGAGGTTATACTATAATGTTGAAATTGCATGAATGATCTCGAGAAATCTGATCTAAAAATGTCATCTTTAAATGTAAGAACTACGTACCACATCTATTATTTCACGTTCAAATTGTATTTTTTCGTAATTAATTTTTTCGTCACCTTAACAAAGCTTTAATCATTTAAAAAATATATCTCATGCAGACCAATTTTGGTTTCATCGTCTGCTATGACATTGATCATGTACATTTTGAGATCATATCAATTCAGAAACTTATTAACATTGATCGTCGAAAACTGGTCGAAATTTTGGTATTAATCTTAAAAGAAGTAACAGATAGATTTATTTGGACAATAGAACTTTGTCATATTTGAAATTTTTTTAAACACTTTTTTAACCGTACTTGATTCTTAACGACAACCAATGCGATGATATATTCCAGTACATTTTTACGGACAACCATCGCAAATCTATAAAAATAAAATGCCAAGGTGCGGGTTGAGAGAAGTCCAATATTTAAAGATCGCTTTTTTTTTTTTACAATATGGAAATATTTTGGGAAATGGTGTGAAGCAAAATGTTTAATGTGTAACGATTTTAGCTAGGAACCTGTGAGAATTATTTTTGTTTTTTTGATAAACTGATAACAAGCCTTGGAATCAGATATCCTATAGAAAGTGGTTGTCGATAGATAATTGTTTTACAATCAAGTATTTCATATATATTTATGATGAGAACAAGTTTACAACCATATGATTAATCGTGTAGGTAAAATGTGTGTCGCTGCCATGAGTCTATGTATGATTGTTTTGATTGTCACTAGAAAAAGAGGAGATGGTAGATATTATTTTGCTTTGTGACAAACCAACAACAACACTCCTAATAAACTGTTGCTATCAGAATCTGCTGTAAGTTTTCTTTTACGTGTAAGGAGTGTGTCCTTTACATCCCGCGCTAAGGGATGTATTAAATTTGTTCCTCATAGCTGTCTGGTGTCCCTTTCACATAAAGTCGACGTTTACCTAGAGGAAGCCATTTGTTATTTTATTTATGCCAAATTCGCAGTCATGTTAGGATTCTAATAATAATAGGTTATTATACATTATTATACAGCTATAATTTTAATCCAATCAAAAACACCCATGTAGGACATGTGACCGTACATTATTTTTCCCGTATTGTACAACCGGAAGCCGTATTTTTCCGTATTGGACGTCCAATACGTTTTTTTTTCATATTGTACATTATGCAAGGGAAGTAACTCGTTGGTTTTTGTCGTCTGCTAGTAAATTATTTTTAATTGTAATCTACAATCAAATTAACTTGTTCGATATTTAACAGTTTGAGGGAAAAGAAAGTTGCTTAGAATAATTGTTGATCAGTTGTTTTGCTGTCTTTAATTAATTTTTAGAGTTTACGAGATCTGTATTGATACAGAACCTTTTTTTTTTAATATTTCTGCTTTAAATTTTCGGACAAATAAATAATTTTGCCAGACTTGGGAGAAAAATAATAATCTGACTAAAGAAAATCAAGCAGTATAATAGTTATGTAAAACTAGATATTGAATGGAACATTTCTGATTTCATATGTAAAGAAAAATAAATGATTCCATTCTCCCAAAGCTTGTCTGTCCCATGGTAAAACAATAGCCCTTTTTAGGCTTATTTATACCTTATCGGCGACGGTCGCTCGACCAATGACCGATTTTCGCTTTCTATTGTTTTTATTAAATAAGAGAAATGTCTTAGAAAAATATACTGTATACTAGTTTAACCCCGTCACTTTATATTGAAGTACCTGAACTAAGCCAGGAGGGGTCATTTATATGAGTGTTAGGGATATCGAATTTACATATCTCTACGATTTTTCTATTGAATGCTGGAACTGTTCCGACAGTGTGCTATATATTTTTTCATTTTATAATAGGTTATGAAAAAAACCCAGCTGAGTTGCAATTGTTTAAAAAAAAATATGGTTGTGATCGTCTTCCATAATTGAAATCGTCAAAATGAAATACAACCGAATCAAATGGTGACTTGTTTCAACCTCATTTAAAATATACCTTGACATTCTTTCATACTTGTACATCACGGTCACGATCTTTTATCACAGCACTATTTCACTCAAGTGCACATTTTTTCCTGTTCTAGTTAAAGGACTTTATCAAACAGAATCATACAGTTTACATGTAATGCAGTTAATACGCATGTAAGAGCCCCAGCTTTATACTGCTTATGCTCAGCAACGAACCACCTTCGTCAATTGTTTTAGCTCATCGATGATCATGAGATTCACTAAGATAAATAGCACGATCTGTGCAATATTTATTTATTTATTTAGTTAGTTATTTATGTATGCTTTGGTGTCAGTGTTTCAACTGTTGACAGAGTTTTAAATTCAACATGGGTAGACTTAATTACCTTTCATCTTAACTGAACTTGAGCCGTCGTGGTCGTATGGTAGTTGTATTTACACTAACTACCTGTGCAATCGTTGCTTATCACCACTATTGAATGCTGGAACTGTTCCGACAGTGTGCTATATATTTTTTTCATTTTATTATAGGCTATGAAAAAAAACAGCTGAGTTGCAATTGTTAAAGAAAATATGGTTGTGATCGTCTTCCGTAATTAAAATCGTCAAAATGAAATACAACCGAATCAAATGGTTCTAGTTAAAGGACTTTATCAAACAGAATCATACAGTTTATATGTATTGCAGTTAATACGCATTTAAACCAGAGAAGAATATTTCTATTTTCCACACTTTGTGGTGTGGGGTCGCTATTGTGCATACGAAATATTAATTGCAAACCCCATTGACTGGCTATTTGCTGCCTGTCTAGAATATTTTATTTTTTTCTCGATCGACAGTTCAGAAGCTAGAAAACAATATGATGAATATTGTCTGTCAATCATGCAAACAATAACTTATGCACATGACAGAACGCATTTTCAATGCACTACATACACAAACATTTGATCCATCATTTGTCAATTGGAGGTTGATTTAAGAGAATGGAACTGATGGAAGTTAAAAAGTTTAATTTGGGCGCAAAAGGGGAAACTTTTATATAATTTATGAAAATGTGATGTGAATTTTAGGGATCCTCAGATTCAAATCCATTCATCTACTTTTCTACACTTTTATACATATTATACATATATATATACCCGTTATTTCAAATGATAGTAATGTTATTTTAAAATATTTCCACTTTGTTTTACTTGTCGTTTTCTTTTAAGAGCCCCAGCTTTATACTGCTTATGCTCAGCAACGGACCACCTTCGTCAATTGTTTTAGCTCATCGATGATCATGAGATTCACTAAGATAAATAGCACGGTCCGTGCAATATTTATTTATTTATTTATTTATTTATGCTTTGGTGTCAGTGTTTCAACTGTTAACAGAGTTCTATATTCAACATGGGTAGACTTATGGAAAGTGTGTAATCGTAAAATTCAGTGGCCAACCATCCCAGTCTGGTGGCAAAAGAAAAGGTATTGTTCTGATATGCCTAACGTTGTGTCTGCAATTGACAGAACTTCACATGAGATACAAATTCCATCCAATGAACCCCAACAAAAAACATACTTTCAACAAACCAATTCTTTTCATTGATTGATATGAAAAGAAAGTTTATAAACAGTGATAATCATAAATTCCATCAATATCAATAAAACAATTACCTTTCATCTTAACTGAACTTGAGCCGTCGTGGTCGTATGGTAGTTGAATTTACAACTACCTGTGCAATCGTTGCCTATCACCACTTAAAGAGGCATTATCTACGATGTTGACCAAAAAAATTATATGTTTTGGAAATTGGTAAATAGCTTTGAAATGATGAAATGAAGGTAAATATTTCACATTAAACAGCTTATCGAACCACTTTTCGCCTTTTGAGAACGAAAATTACCATCGATTAGTTATTTCCTTGCAAGCAAATAATTTTACCTCGCTTTTTCCGTATGCAACTGACCTTATTAGTGACAGGTAAAAACGAATAATTTGTATTTTGTTGCTTATTAACTGCAAACTTGCATGGTTCTTTGTCCGTAATTAACACCGACTAAGGGCAGATTCACAAAACAAACTCCGTAAACAATGTCGATAATTAATACGATGGCGTCCATCTCTTGATCGATCTCAAAATACGAGCAGTTGCACGATTTTTCCCCGATGCGCGTACATTTCATAACATTTATAAGATACAGAAACACGTTTTATTAAGGCATCAATCGTATCTGATAGTTTATACGGGTAACAAAAATTTATGATTTGGCAGATAATGCCCCTTTAAGTTGTGAGTTTGAACCCCATTCATGGCGAGGTGTACTCGATAAAACATTATGTGATAAAGTTTGTCAGTGACTTGCGATAGATCTGTAGATTTCTCTGGGTACTCCAATTTCCGCCACAAAAGTAGTAACTGAAATATTTTTGAAAGTGGTGTTAAACACCTAACCTCCAATGGACAAATGATGGATCAAAAGTAGTGCATAACTTAAAACACCTTTGGGTCATAATGTGGCATATCTTTACAAGTACCAATAATACTACAACAATATTGTTTCCCACACAATTATGGGAACTGTTATACACATATCATGTCATTAAACAATGTACTGAAAAAGAAACAACTTCACTTTCAATTTTTTTATTAACAATTAAATTAAATTATCTCCATCATCTCAAAATTATGTTTCAGTGTTTACTGCATCTTATCACATATTTTATTGAAACAACGCCGAATTTGCATGTGTAATAAAAGCATAATTTGCGCGACGTGTTATTTGCCTCCGGGGGAATAACATTTTACGAGGGCAATAACATGTTATCTGCCCTCTTGTGGTTTTTATGGACCCTATGCCATGGACAGGAATAATTACATAGAGATCCACCCAACCCAAGCACAAGTAGCAAAAATTTCATATCACCACCCATCAAAATATCTAAATCAAAATGTTTCCCCTCAACTTCAATACTTGCTTTTTCGTATAATGTGTTTATTTTCTGAAAAATGGGTTTGCAAGCAAGTTTTAAATGATCATAATCTTCTTTGCAGTTTACAATGCAAAAAACATTTTGATCTTTTGATGGTAATGTCAAATCATCGGTAATTACAGAAAAGGACAACACGACAAAGTTTGAAATTCTACTAACTTTTGACCCGTCCCCCGAAATTTTAATTTTTATCTTGTCTGTTTCAGGATTTATATGATACTTGATGTACCGGATAATTTCACTTTCTAGACTAACATATGCGCCAGGGATATTTCCCGGAATTCTTTCAAAATGATATAAACTGTTAATATCTTCCTGGCATTGATGAAACCAGATATGTTCGTGGTAGCCCATCATAAAATACTGTCAGTTCCCTATAAGCGCTCTCGCTAACATTAATTTTGTCCAAAATAAATAACAAATCTTTAATTTTTTGTCTTTCTTCTTCAGGCAAATCTTGGTATGAAGATTTGCTGGAAGACGGATTGAAATCGACTTTAACAGTCTGCCCATTAGTATTTTCTAATTTTAAGTACTGGGGTACAAGGCCATAGGACTCTACAAATCAAAGCGCAGTTTCAGCCTTCGATTTAAATTGTTTTATTTTCCTTTATTTGTTATTTTCGGTAATTTTCGAAAACTTTTTTCCTCTATTCGCGGTTCCAACTTTTTTATTTATTGACTTTACATAATCTATAAGGCGACTGTTCGTATCTTTCAGACTGTCAAGTTGATTTGACAGATTCTGTTTTTTTGCTAGCAAAAACCCCTTAAGACATATTTCTTCCTGTAAACTATTATGTAAATCAGAATACTTTTTTTCAAATTCTATGTTGTCGCTTTCAAACTTTTGTAAACTAAAATTTAATTGTTTTACATTTTCTAACTCATCTGAGAATATTGCGATCTTATGCACATTATTATCAAAAGCAATTCGCTTCCTCCCTGTCAATTTTCTATTTGATAACAAAACTTTAATAGTCTTACTTGAAAGTCTGTTTTCAAGTCTCTGTGAATTTTAACTGAAATGATTGTAATTGGGAATTTAAAATATCTATATATTTAAAATCGGGGTATTTGTCCTTTACTTTGAAGAGCACCTTGAAAAAGGAGCTTGTAATTGAAAATGTGAGAACTATCTGTTGGATTGTGCACAAAAAATATATACTCCTTTTGGATCAAACTATTTTACTTCATTTTAGAAGTAGCACCGATAGACCATTAAACCTACTTCAGTATCCCGGTAGTAATAACTATTTCAGTATCCCGGAAGAAAATATATAATCAATAATTGGGGGCTTGTGAATTTTTTTTTATTTTGGATGAAGTGGTGTTTATTTTATTTTTTATCTTACATTTGTATATAACTGTTACGTGCCGACATACCATCGTTTTTTACGGGAAAGATTATTTCTCAAATATCAAAACGTCATCTAAGCGCTTGGAATATTTGAACATTTTCCCGTCGTTTTTCAAGAAACCAAAAAATACTTTAACAGTATTTGTGTTTTATTTATTTTTTTATTATTATTTTTTTCATCATAATATAGTTTATTCAAAATCTCCTGTTTACAATAACCTTAATGACCCAGGAGTGAACATTAAGGGTCCCTGTTTTACATAAATCTCACTTGTCCAGGGGTAGCAAGTGAAAATAAAAATAAAAAGTCCACTTAAACATATTTCATATTGATTTGTTTTTACATTTCATTATAATATACACAATTAGACGATACAATTATTACCATGCATTAACTTTATGTTCATAAATAATAAATACTCATATGTTATTCCGAAAAAGTTCTAATTTGTTTTTATCATTTTCATTAATATGCGAAGTTTGTAATGTGCATTGTAAATGTTTTTTAAAATTATTTTTCCAAGTGTTGAAAATTGTTTGATCTCCAATTCGGGATTGGTTATATTTCACCTTATTACGTATTTTCCATATTTCCCACTTTGAGATAAATATTACGGTATTAAAAATGACGTCTAAATCCTCACCCTCATATAGCCCTAACATTATATTTAATTCCTTGATTTCTATATTAGCTGTTAATCCAGATCTGTTAAATATTGCTTCTATTTCTTTTATAATTTGCTTCACAGAAGGACATTTAAAAAATAGATGCTGCATCGTTTCATCGTTGTCTCTTATTTGGCAGAGATGGCATCTTCCGTTTGACAAATTCATTTTTTTCAATCTATGTTCTGTATAATTTATATTATGGAGATATTTCCACTGGAATTCTTTGACCTTATTAGTAACTTTGATTTTCTTTAATTTTGTCCAAATTTGTGTCCAATCAATATTGCCCCCGTACTGTTCTTCCCACTTAATCTGACATTTTGGTTTTATATTTTGTTTAAAGATTCCCTGAATTACTTTTATTTTCAATTTATCAGGTGATATAGTTGTATTTGACTCATTTAAAAATTGTAGCTTATCGTTTATATTTAAGGTAACTCTACGTTCTGGTACTATTGTAGTTTCACCTTTTAAGACTTTTATGAACTTTTCGGGGATTGCCTTTTTTTATCTTAGAAAACTCTGAAATACAGTTCCTCCTATCTATTAATAAATTGTATATATCATGACAACTTTTAAAATTTGTATTATTTGAATCCCAAATATCGTTTATAGTTCGTAAGTTACTTTGCAGAAACGAGGTAAACCCTAATGGTTTGTTTTTAAAAGTTATTGAAGAGTTACAAAATATTCTGGTTTTTAGAATGGAATCAATGTCATTATTACACAATTGAATAAGTTCCTGTAATTTTGACCATGATTGAATACATATTTTGTAAAAAATTGGTATCATATTTAAGTTTAGAGTTGATACATTAGAGCACTTGCATACAAAATATTTTTCATTAAACTTGATATCTAACTTACGGAGCCAATACTTACCAATTGCATTCCAACTTTCTAATGGTTCATGTAAAATTCGGTATAGAAGCTTAATTCTTTTGCTGTCAATAAACTCTTGTATGTTAATCATACTCATGCCTCCATTTTCTACTCCCAAGCAGCAAACTTTCCTATCTATTTGATTAATACCCCCTCCCCAGATAAAACCCCATACCAAAGTTGTTATTTCTTTTACGTATTTTTCTGGTATTCCCCGCATTTCAATTTCGTAACCACAAAGAGAGATCAAGAGATTTTTCACTATTAAAGTTTTTCCTGTATATGTCAAGTTTCTACTTTTCCAAACGTGGACACAATTTTTCATTTTATCTATTATTGATTTCCATATCTCATCATTTTGTATATTATAACCATGATGAATGCCAAGAGTTTTAACATTATCCTTTGTCCAAACTATTTTTGTAAACTTGGGTCTGTTATTTTTAGCCGATCCAATATACATACCTTTTGTCTTTTCATAATTGACTTTTGAACCAGAGGCTTTTTCATATATAGTTAAAATATCAAAAGATTTTTTGACAGATTCATCATTTTTATTAAATAGCTGAGTGTCATCTGCAAACATGCAGAGCGTAGTCTCGATATATTTCCCATCTTTCCCCCCAGGTAATTTGATTCCTTGTATTTCACTATCCCCCCTTATAGCACAGGCTACAGGTTCGGCCTGTAGTATGTAAACAAGAGGCGCTATTGGATACCCTTGTCTACAGGACCTTGAAATATTGAAATATTTAGACACAAAACCATTGGTCTTGATACAAGTTTGTGCATATTTGAATAACATTTGAACCCACTCCCTAAATTTTTCACCAAAGTTAAATTTGCTTAATACATGATCCACCCATCCCCATTCTACCCGGTCGAAGGCCTTTTGTTGATCTAAGAATATTATGATACCGTCATCATCTTCACGATCAGTATATTCTATTGCATCTTGTATTAGACGGTTAGCTTCACTGATATTACGACCTTTTACAAATCCCTTCTGGTCCGAATGTATTAATTTTGGTAAAACAACTTTTAATCTTTCTGCAAGAATTGTTGCAATTATTTTGTAGTCACTGTTTAATAGAGTCAGTTGTCTCCAGTTTCGTATATCTTCCCGCTCCCCACTTTTATGTAATAGAGTAAGAACCCCCTTATATTGTGAAGGAGTTAGTTCTTTTTTTTCGAAAGTATCATTTACAAGCAGAAAGAATTCGTCTTTGATTTGTTCCCAGTGAGTTATATAAAACTCAGAAATTATTCCATCCTCTCCGGGTGATTTATTTGGTTTCAAAATTTTTAAAACATTTATAATTTCTTCTATGCTTACATCCAATTCGAGAGTTTCTTTTTCATCCCCATTTAACTTACTTTCAATATGTTGCGTTAATTTATTAGCACTGTTTTCATCCCATCCCTCAGTTGTAAATAGCTTGGAGTAAAATGTTATCTGTTCGTCAATTATTGAATCTATATCATATTTATACTTACCTTCTGTGTTTTTAATTCGATTCCACATTTTATTTTCTCCCTGTTTTTTTTCAAGTTCAAAGAAATATCGAGTTGACCTTTCCCCTTCTTCCGCCCATTTTATTCTTGAACGAATTTTTGCGGCTTCCGCTTTTTGTGTATAATATTTCTTAATTAAATTTTCTAATTCTAGTATCTTACCTTTGATGATATCGCCGTCATCTGTACTAGATTTAAGATCTTCTAACTGTTTCTCAAATTTTTCTATGTCTTTTTTATTTTGACCTTTTTTTAATTGCTTACTTATTTGCATTGTCAAATATTTAATTTTAGTCTTTGTAACATCCCACCATTCTTGAATATTTCGGAATCTTTCTATCTCGTTCTTCCATATACCCCACCAAATATTAAATGCTTTTGTAAATAGTTCACTAGTTATAGTGTTAAAATTCATTGCCCAAATTCCCGGGCCCCTCTCGATGTCATCTAATTTTAATTTAGTGGATACTAAGTCGTGATCGCTGAATGGAAAGTGTTTTATATTGGTATCAAACACTTTACTACATAAACCATTTGAACATAAAATAAAATCAATACGTGATTTTGAATTCCCTCTTTGAAAAGAATATCGTTTTTTATTTGAGTTAAGCTTTCTCCATGCATCATATAAATCATACCTAGTAATAAGATTTTGTAGTTCTATTTTGCCTATGTCGTCCGTCCGTCTATTGGGATATCTATCAATCTTTTTATCGAGAATACAATTAAAATCTCCCAAAACAATATTGTAAAGATAGATACTATCATCTTCATGGTTGTAAGAAATGTTTTGAAAAGAATCGAAAAATTGTTTTCTATCACTGCATAGATTTGGAGCATATATATTAAAAATATGAAACACTGCATTTTCTGTGTTTATCCCACATGTTAATAGTCTACCAGTCTTGTCAGAAAAATTAAAATTAATATCAAAAGCAAAATGTTTACTTAAAAGGATAGCCACGCCCTTTGATTCGCTAGATCCACATGACCATGCACTAGCACCGCCCCCTTGTGTTTTCCATTCACTTTCCCACCGGTTAATATCAACTCCCGTACAGGGCGTTTCCTGTAAACAAATACAATCATATTTCTTTGATACGAGCCAATTAAACACCAATTCACGTTTTCTATTATCTCGTAGTCCATTAACATTAATTGTGACAAGTTTCAATGACATTATCTAAACTATTGTCTGGGTATTTACTCACTTGTGACGGATTTATTTTAACTTGACAATAAACACATTTTAACCTTTCCATCAGCTGTGAAAAAAAATCACATTGACCTTTAAGATAATACATTTTCATTTTAAAATTGAGACTATATTTCCAAAAACAATTACAAATATCGTCACTGGATTCATTTATATATACACATTTCAAATAATAATTCAATAAGAAATACAAATCTTGCAAATACACATACATATAACATATATTACAGTTTAAAGAAAAACACGCCTGTTTAAAGGCTACAAATTGTAAAGAAGTGGACATTATTATGTACAATCAAAATAATAGCAAATAATAGCACATTCAACTAGTAATTACCGTCTGTTTATTTTTAATTCTTGATTGTGTATTTTCTTTAAATAAGATAAAACAAAATATAATGTAAATATCAAATAAAGTTACTATTTCAATATTCAGTTGCGGATCCTAATTTCGAATGTTTTGTTTTTCTATCAACGGATGAGGGTGTCGTTGTAATGTCACTTAAGTTTCTTTTACGATCAGTATTTGTCAAATCAAATACGTCATTTGGTGCCTTGAGAAATTCACGGATTTTTTCTTGTATTTTTTTTTAACCATCAGAACCGATGTGTACGCCACTGTGATCATTTTTATCAAACATTGACTTAACAATCGCACGCTGATTGAAGAAATCTCTGATTGTGTCAATGTATTCAACTGTTGGATCTTTCATACACAGTTTACGGATAAAATTATTCACACTGGTAGTAGTCGCATTTAATATATTTGTGTTATTGCCGGTCCCTTTTCGTGGAAATATACCACAAATACCAATCAAGGAGTCGGGAAAGTGACTTTTGACCTTAGCAATAGCTTGTGTCAATAGTACATTCACTTGATCACTATCATCTTTACATTTGCTCACATCATTTGTTCCCAAACACATAACAACTTTATTAACCATGCTGTTTGTATTTTCTAATTTTGAAATTGCCCTGTCAATGCATTGATCAATGTTGTTTAGAGTTGCGCCCGATATAGATGCGTTTATAAAGTTGTCATCAAATGCGCCAAGTCGTACACCATTTGATGCACCTAACAGTATATTAACAGCACTGATTGTACTTGTGTCTTTGTTATCACCAAGTTTATTGTCTACATTATTTGTTTGTGATGTTTGTTGTGCGTCTTGTTCAGTAGCTTTCCTACCCTCAATAATTTCAGGGGCATAGCTCCCAAAATCTCGACGTGTTTGATCTGTATCATATAACTCACAATCTCGCCTTATATGCCCTTCCTGTTTACAAAATGAACAAGTTGGTGCACTCATACAGTCTCTTGCTAAGTGACCCAGATCGTTACAATTATAGCATCGCTTTTGCCATGTTGGTTTCTGTCTACATGCGTAGGATGGGTGGTTGGTTTGTTTACAGTGTAAGCATTGAGTTCGGTTATTGTCTGCGAATAACCTAACTTCAAATCGGCCAAAGTCAGTTCTATTGGGTAAAGTTGGGGCACAGTTTATGATTTGGAGATACCTAGAACCGTTCTCTATATTTGTACCTTTAATGTACCCTCTACGCACTGATCCTGGAATAACTTCTCCATACTTCATCATTTGTGTGGCAATATAACAGTCGCTTACCTCATAGGGAGCATCTTTGATTGTTACATTTGTGATTGTTTTTTCAACGTCTAAAAAGTTAACTGACCTGTTTTTTAGTGTTATTCCACCGGATATTAATTTTTCCTTCGTATTCAAATCCTTCACTGAAATTATACAGTCAGTTTCCGTTAACTGCACAGAACCAACATTGTCTAATTCTACCTTTTTCTCAATTCCACTCAAAATCTCTTCATGAGTAATCCCCTTGAAAAATCTGGTGTTGAAGTGAATGGATAAATGTCTTTGTACTTTAGCCATTTTTTTTTCGTGAGTAGATTTCAGGATGTCATATCAGAATTGTTTATAATACATTTAATTCAGGAAAAAATTACTGTTAACATTTTTCCTATCATATCCTAGATTATATTCTGTGAATATCCCGAAAAATCGAGTCTAAAATGAATCTCAAAAACTAATTAATATTGTAATGTTCAGAGCTCGAAAAAACTCGCTACTCCATAACAAAGGGACGTAACACATTTTCCCGTCGTTTTTCAAGAAACAAAAAAATACTTTAACAGTATTTGTGTTTTATTTATTTTAATAATCTGGTAAAATATTTTTCTGGTGCACGACTTAATTTCTTCGAAAACCGTCGAAATATCGCGGGCAAAATTCCACGAAATACAGAAAACAAATAACACTCATGACGTCACAATGACGTCAAATACGTATGGATTTTGTTTTAAACAAATTTTAACATCAAAAGTATGATGTCGTCTATAATATAAAACACATCAAATTTTAATCAAGTATTTTCTAAGATAATGATTCATTAAATATGGGGTCATATATGGCACTTATAGTCCCCAGTTCTTTTTATGGCATTGACGCCGGATTGCATGCACTGAGTTTTTCTCCTGGTTTCAATGTACACAAACTGTATTTAAAATAAATACAATTATTTACAGAAACATAAGTTATTTACTGATGAATTTCATTACTTGAAATGAATCATGAAATGTACAGAGATTGTGTATATAATGGTCTCATATATACAATCAGAAGAGTGAAAATATTGATTTTAAGGGTCTGGCTGAGGTTATAAATAAATTAATATTTAACAACCTCCACAATCCTTCACCAACAAAATATTTTGATATAATCATTAACCCTCTATACTCAAAACAACTGCTCAATTTGGTGTTGGTGGAAGACTGTGGAGGTATATAAAATAGCTAAAATGTACATTAAATATGTCGTTTATAGTCCATTTTTAGCATTATCCGTCTAATTATGGTGTCATTATGACGTCATAGCGCACCCAATTTCACAGAAAAATATATTTTTTGAAAATTTGTTTACATAACAATTAAATTAGTAAATTGATTTTATTCTATGTCAAACATTATTTTTTAATATAATGTGGGACCAATTTTGCACCTTAACACCTCTCCCTCTTTGACGTAAAAATTATAGAGGCCTGGGCAAAGGAAATTATATTAAAATGTAATTATTAATAAAACCAAGAGTCTCCTCTCTCAGGCATAAGGTGACCTTAGCACATTTTGGCGATCCTGTTTAGACCCTTTCGTTTCCTTGCTCCCAAAACTTTTAAGATTATTTGGCTTTCCAACCTTTCGACTTTGATCATACCTGATGAAGGTTATTCCAGAAACGCGCCGTGTGCACGAAATGTGATATCTACGTTTTTATCATCACAGTTTATTTAACTATGTAGAAAAAACAATAAGTGTGAAGGATAATGGATTTTAATATGGATTTAATATGACATTCCTATCACTTCAGTCAACAAGTTAGATTTTCCCTAATAAAATCGATATTATTCTTGAAAGCAGTAGTTTGTATAATGTCTTAACATAAGTATAATTATTTTCGTTGCATTTTATCACGATCGATTACACATGTTAAGACTACCAACAAACGGAATTATTTCCTTGGCTATCCTAGTAGAATGATTTTGACCCATTCATTGTTGCTACTTGTTGCAACTTGTGCTAATAAAGTTAACGAAGGTGTAAATGATATGTAATTCTAGGACTTCAATAATAAATATTAAACAACAATTAAGAAAAGCAATTCAAAAGTCATTCACTCAATACATTTCTTCACCGCTAACCCTTTGATGTACATTTGCTCGTAACTTTCTTTTCGTTGCAAAACAATCCGTGTTTGTGGATATATATCAAATAGACGTTAGCGAACACAACACAATGTGTGGTGAACACCACTATACGTAAACAAACACAAATAACGTAAATAAGACATGAGCCCTCCTACAAACAACTAGAGGTAATGACGAACTAAACAAACACAAATAACGTAAATAAGACATGAGCCCTACTACAAACAACTAGAGGTAAAGACGAACCAAACAAACACAAATAACGTAAATAAGACATGAGCCCTTCTACAAACAACTAGAGGTAATGACGAACCAAACAAACACAAATAACGTAAATAAGACATGAGCCCTTCTACAAACAACTAGAGGTAAAGACGAACTAAACAAACACAAATAACGTAAATAAGACATGAGCCCTTCTACAAACAACTAGAGGTAAAGACGAACCGAACAAACACAAATAACGTAAATAAGACATGAGCCCTTCTACAAACAACTAGAGGTAAAGACGAACCAAACAAACACAAATAACGTAAATAAGACATGAGCCCTACTACAAACAACTAGAGGTAATGACGAACCGAACAAACACAAATAACGTAAATAAGACATGAGCCCTTCTACAAACAACTAGAGGTAAAGACGAACTAAACAAACACAAATAACGTAAATAAGACATGAGCCCTACTACAAACAACTAGAGGTAAAGACGAACCAAACAAACACAAATAACGTAAATAAGACATGAGCCCTTCTACAAACAACTAGAGGTAAAGACGAACCAAACAAACACAAATAACGTAAATAAGACATGAGCCCTACTACAAACAACTAGAGGTAATGACGAACCAAACAAACACAAATAACGTAAATAAGACATGAGCCCTACTACAAACAACTAGAGGTAAAGACGAACCAAACAAACACAAATAACGTAAATAAGACATGAGCCCTTCTACAAACAACTAGAGGTAAAGACGAACCAAACAAACACAAATAACGTAAATAAGACATGAGCCCTTCTACAAACAACTAGAGGTAAAGACGAACCAAACAAACATAAATAACGTAAATAAGACATGAGCCCTACTACAAACAACTAGAGGTAAAGACGAACCAAACAAACACAAATAACGTAAATAAGACATGAGCCCTACTACAAACAACTAGAGGAAAAGACGAACTAAACAAACACAAATAACGTAAATAAGACATGAGCCCTTCTACAAACAACTAGAGGTAAAGACGAACCAAACAAACACAAATAACGTAAATAAGACATGAGCCCTTCTACAAACAACTAGAGGTAAAGACGAACTAAACAAACACAAATAACGTAAATAAGACATGAGCCCTTCTACAAACAACTAGAGGTAATGACGAACCAAACAAACACAAATAACGTAAATAAGACATGAGCCCTACTACAAACAACTAGAGGTAAAGACGAACTAAACAAACACAAATAACGTAAATAAGACATGAGCCCTACTACAAACAACTAGAGGTAAAGACGAACTAAACAAACACAAATAACGTAAATAAGACATGAGCCCTACTACAAACAACTAGAGGTAAAGACGAACCAAACAAACACAAATAACGTAAATAAGACATGAGCCCTTCTACAAACAACTAGAGGTAAAGACGAACCAAACAAACATAAATAACGTAAATAAGACATGAGCCCTACTACAAACAACTAGAGGTAAAGACGAACCAAACAAACACAAATAACGTAAATAAGACATGAGCCCTACTACAAACAACTAGAGGTAAAGACGAACTAAACAAACACAAATAACGTAAATAAGACATGAGCCCTTCTACAAACAACTAGAGGTAAAGACGAACCAAACAAACACAAATAACGTAAATAAGACATGAGCCCTTCTACAAACAACTAGAGGTAAAGACGAACTAAACAAACACAAATAACGTAAATAAGACATGAGCCCTTCTACAAACAACTAGAGGTAATGACGAACCAAACAAACACAAATAACGTAAATAAGACATGAGCCCTTCTACAAACAACTAGAGGTAATGACGAACCAAACAAACACAAATAACGTAAATAAGACATGAGCCCTACTACAAACAACTAGAGGTAATGACGAACCAAACAAACACAAATAACGTAAATAAGACATGAGCCCTTCTACAAACAACTAGAGGTAATGACGAACCAAACAAACACAAATAACGTAAATAAGACATGAGCCCTACTACAAACAACTAGAGGTAATGACGAACCAAACAAACACAAATAACGTAAATAAGACATGAACCCTTCTACAAACAACTAGAGGTAATGACGAACCAAACAAACACAAATAACGTAAATAAGACATGAGCCCTCCTACAAACAACTGAAGGTAAAGACGAACCAAACAAACACAAATAACGTAAATAAGACATGAACCCTTCTACAAACAACTGAAGGTAAAGACGAACCAAACAAACACAAATAACGTAAATAAGACATGAACCCTCCTACAAACAACTAGAGGTAATGACGAACCAAACAAACACAAATAACGTAAATAAGACATGAACCCTACTACAAACAACTAGAGGTAATGACGAACCAAACAAACACAAATAACGTAAATAAGACATGAGCCCTACTACAAACAACTAGAGGTAAAGACGAACCAAACAAACACAAATAACGTAAATAAGACATGAGCCCTACTACAAACAACTAGAGGTAATGACGAACCAAACAAACACAAATAACGTAAATAAGACATGAGCCCTTCTACAAACAACTAGAGGTAAAGACGAACCAAACAAACACAAATAACGTAAATAAGACATGAGCCCTACTACAAACAACTAGAGGTAATGACGAACTAAACAAACACAAATAACGTAAATAAGACATGAGCCCTTCTACAAACAACTAGAGGTAAAGACGAACCAAACAAACACAAATAACGTAAATAAGACATGAGCCCTTCTACAAACAACTAGAGGTAAAGACGAACCAAACAAACACAAATAACGTAAATAAGACATGAACCCTCCTACAAACAACTAGAGGTAAAGACGAACCAAACAAACACAAATAACGTAAATAAGACATGAGCCCTTCTACAAACAACTAGAGGTAAAGACGAACCAAACAAACACAAATAACGTAAATAAGACATGAGCCCTACTACAAACAACTAGAGGTAATGACGAACTAAACAAACACAAATAACGTAAATAAGACATGAGCCCTTCTACAAACAACTAGAGGTAATGACGAACCGAACAAACACAAATAACGTAAATAAGACATGAGCCCTTCTATAAACAACTAGAGCTAATGACGAACCAAACAAACACAAATAACGTAAATAAGACATGAGCCCTTCTACAAACAACTAGAGGTAATGACGAACCGAACAAACACAAATAACGTAAATAAGACATGAGCCCTACTACAAACAACTAGAGGTAAAGATGAACCAAACAAACACAAATAACGTAAATAAGACATGAGCCCTTCTACAAACAACTAGAGGTAATGACGAACCGAACAAACACAAATAACGTAAATAAGACATGAGCCCTTCTACAAACAACTAGAGGTAATGACGAACCAAACAAACACAAATAACGTAAATAAGACATGAGCCCTTCTACAAACAACTAGAGGTAATGACGAATCGAACATAGTTTGTATGCAGAAATCGTAACGAACATCACAACACAGAACTAAGAAGGTAAAGACTCATAATAGGACAACACAAAATTTATAAAGATGAGCAACACGCACCCCACCGAAAAATCGGGGTGAACGCAGGTGCTCGCGAAGGGTCCGTAGATCTTGCTTCTGATAGGACACCCGCCGTATTGCTCATATTATACACTCAATTTCCGTAAAAGTGTTAGCAGTGATAAAGGAAAGAAAAACATAAAAGTAACAAAATCCATTGTCATTTGAGATATGGATATCTTGTACCGGTCAACCATATTGTGATGACGACCGTAGAATGTTTGTAGCGATGACTTCAACCTAGTCGTAACATAGCCTTGTTTAAGTAGGTTTTGCGCCAGCAGCTGATCTGAGCTCTGTCCGGAAAATCACTGTACTTGGCACAATCAATGGAATAACGAGCTATAAAATGTAAACTCCTTACGCTGGTGAAGATGGAATATTGCTACCGATGAAAGGGAAGTTGACTACTGGAAAAGTGAAGTCAACGTGTTTATCGTAGAATTTAGTCTTAGTATTCCTCCGTTGTCGAATATATATATATATATATATATATATATATATATATATATATATATATATGTGTAAAGCAACAATTGGTCATGTTCTATGAACATTTAAATGTATATATACATATCATAGATAAACAGCTTCCAACACGTGGATTCATTGTTCATATTAAAATATGTTAATGTATTTTTAGAGTCAAGTCTCCACAATATGCTATACACGGGTGATTAAGGTGTACTCGGTTTGATAAGTGCGAAAGTAGGCGTAGTTGAATTGCTTTGCGCTTCATTCACTGACGAATTTTCAATTCCGAAGTCACTTGTCAACCTTTTGACCAATACCACTAGGTTTTCTGAATGAAATAAAATATGTAATTGTGATGACACAGATACATCTATGCCCGCTTCATACCTTGAACTACGCCTTGAAATCGACAAAAAAGATAACTTCAATTTTTACTATGTGAACTTTCCATTTATATGTAGCATTATTCTATCGGCCTCTACATAAGGAGTGCATACCTCTCTACTCCCTCTGGCATGGGTGACCGATTTTGGCTATCCTGTTTTGGCCCTTTGGTTTTTTCGCTCCCAAAGCTATTTATTTGGCTTTACAATCTTTTGATTTTGAGTGACCTTGATGAAGGTTATTCCTGAAACGCGTCGTCCGCACTAAATGTGATACCTGCGGTTTTTGTTTTGCCTCAAAGGAGTTTTTTTTAGCGTGCAAAGAACGTGTCACTTTCTAAACACGTTACCCATAATGATTCGATATTATAACCTGACAACGCCCATCGAGAGTGCTCCTCTTATTCCCTACTCGGGGACGCGCTGAACAGTTTTGTGGGTTTAGGAGCTTGGATCCTTCATTAGTACTCAGCGAAAGAGCACAATGAGAAAGTAGGCAGCAAATTGAGCAAACGAGCACATAGATGATGAAACAGCAAAATAAACGTCATCATTCAACAGCTAATTATTCTTTTATTGTCATGCTAATATAATATAGTTACTAATGAAATACATAATCAGCATTGCGTCATTTTAATACACTTGTACTGCCTATTCTCATTGGTTAATCTTCCCATTCATATGTATTTAATAAGACAACGTGGACAATAGTTAGAACAATATATAAGCTCAGCATCTTGTTTGATATTGTCGAGAACAGGCTAACAGTAAATTTTAACTTTATTCCCAGTGAACATTTTGTCGAATTAAAACCATGTCATTAGTCTTGCCATGCACAGAAATATGCGCAATGTACGACGATTCGCGAAATCTACTCTTCCCGATTATACATTCAACGACAAGAATGTATACTTTACAAAGTGCAGGATTTGACTGTCAATTAATAGAACAATCAAGAATAATGACAAGAACAATTATCCCAGTGATAACTACAAAACTTACAACATTTATCAGGAAGTAAAAAACCAAAAGACTGTGTTGCTACCTAAACAGATTCCTAAGACTGTAAACATAGTGTGTTGTTACCTAAGCATAATCCTCAGATTATAGTAATGCTTTGTTCTTATCTAAACGGAATTATCACTTTGTTGTTTCATAAACAGAATCATCAGACTACAAACTACTTTGTTGTTACTTAATCGGAATCATCAAACTGAAAAAAAAACCTGTGTTGTTACCTAACCAGACTCATCAGGCTGTAATGTTGTTACCTAAGCGGAATCATCAGACTACGAAAATACTTTTTTTGGTACCTTAACACAAACCTCAGACTACTAAAAAACTTTTGATGTACCTCAGCGGAATTATCAGACTACAAGATGCTTTGATGGTATCTAAGCAGAATCCTCAGACAACTTAAATACTGTGTTATTACCGAAACACAATTCCCAGACTACTAAAATACTGTCTTATTACCGAAACAGAATATTCAGGCTACAAAATACTTTGTCGTTGCTTAAAAAGAATCCCCAGATTACAAAAAGACTGTGTTGTAACCTAAGCAGAATCCTAAGACTACAAAAATACTGTGTTGTTACCGAAGCAGAATCCTAACACTACAACAAAGCTGTGTTGATACCTAAGCAGAATCCTAAGATTACAACAAAGCTGTGTTGTTTGTTGTTACCTAAGCAGAATCATAAGACTACAACAAAGCTGTGTTGTTTGTTGTTAACTAAACAGAATCCTAAGACTACAACAAAGCTGTGATGTTTGTTGTTAGCTAAACAGAATCCTAAGACTACAACAAAGCTGTGTTGTTTGTTGTTACCTAAGCATAATCCTAAGACTACAACAAAGCTGTGTTGTTTGTTGTTACCTAATGAGAATCCTAATACTACAACAAAGCTGTGTTGTTTGTTGTTGCATAAGCTGAATCAGGATTACCTGATATGTAGTCTGTTTAGTATGTAATATCTCTATCAGGCGTTTAGTCTGTTTATGTTCAGGATTACCTTATATGTAGTCTGTTTAGTATGTAATATCTCTATCAGGCGTTTAGTCTGTTTATGTTCAGGATTACCTTATATGTAGTCTGTTTAGTATGTAATATCTCTATCAGGCGTTTAGTCTGTTTATGTTCAGGATTACCTTATATGTAGTCTGTTTAGTCTGTAATATCTCTATCAGGCGTTTAGTCTGTTTATGTTCAGGATTACCTTATATGTAGTCTGTTTAGTATGTAATATCTCTATCAGGCGTTTAGTCTGTTTATGTTCAGGATTACCTTATATGTAGTCTGTTTAGTATGTAATATCTCTATCAGGCGTTTAGTCTGTTTATGTTCAGGATTACCTTATATGTAGTCTGTTTAGTATGTAATATCTCTATCAGGCGTTTAGTCTGTTTATGTTCAGGATTACCTTATATGTAGTCTGTTTAGTATGTAATATCTCTATCAGGCGTTTAGTGTGTTTATGTTCAGGATTACCTTATATGTAGTCTGTTTAGTATGTAATATCTCTATCAGGCGTTTATTCTGTTTATGTTCAGGATTACCTTATATGTAGTCTGTTTAGTATGTGATATCTCTATCAGGCGTTTAGTCTGTTTATGTTCAGGATTACCTTATATGTAGTCTGTTTAGTATGTAATATCTCTATCAGGCGTTTAGTCTGTTTATTTTCAGGATTACCTTATATGTAGTCTGTTTAGTATGTAATATCTCTATCAGGCGTTTATTCTGTTTATGTTCAGGATTACCTTATATGTAGTCTGTTTAGTATGTAATATCTCTATCAGGCGTTTAGTCTGTTTATGTTCAGGATTACCTTATATGTAGTCTGTTTAGTATGTACTATCTCTATCAGGCGTTTAGTCTGTTTATGTTCAGGATTACCTTATATGTAGTCTGTTTAGTATGTAATATCTCTATCAGGCGTTTAGTCTGTTTATGTTCAGGATTACCTTATATGTAGTCTGTTTAGTATGTAATATCTCTATCAGGCGTTTAGTGTGTTTATGTTCAGGATTACCTTATATGTAGTCTGTTTAGTATGTAATATCTCTATCAGGCGTTTAGTCTGTTTATGTTCAGGATTAACTTATATGTAGTCTGTTTAGTATGTAATATCTCTATCAGGCGTTTAGTCTGTTTATGTTCAAGATTACCTTATATGTAGTCTGTTTAGTATGTAATATCTCTATCAGGCGTTTAGTGTGTTTATGTTCAGGATTACCTTATATGTAGTCTGTTTAGTATGTAATATCTCTATCAGGCGTTTAGTCTGTTTATGTTCAGGATTACCTTATATGTAGTCTGTTTAGTATGTAATATCTCTATCAGGCGTTTAGTCTGTTTATGTTCAGGATTACCTTATATGTAGTCTGTTTAGTATGTAATATCTCTATCAGGCGTTTAGTGTGTTTATGTTCAGGATTACCTGATATGTAGTCTGTTTAGTATGTAATATCTCTATCAGGCGTTTAGTCTGTTTATGTTCAGGATTACCTTATATGTAGTCTGTTTAGTATGTAATATCTCTATCAGGCGTTTAGTCTGTTTATGTTCAGGATTACCTTATATGTAGTCTGTTTAGTATGTAATATCTCTATCAGGCGTTTAGTCTGTTTATGTTCAGGATTACCTTATATGTAGTTTGTTTAGTATGTAATATCTCTATCAGGCGTTTAGTGTGTTTATGTTCAGGATTACCTTATATGTAGTCTGTTTAGTATGTAATATCTCTATCAGGCGTTTAGTCTGTTTATGTTCAGGATTACCTTATATGTAGTCTGTTTAGTATGTAATATCTCTATCAGGCGTTTAGTGTGTTTATGTTCAGGATTACCTTATATGTAGTCTGTTTAGTATGTAATATCTCTATCAGGCGTTTAATCTGTTTATGTTCAGGATTACCTTATATGTAGTCTGTTTAGTATGTATTATCTCTCTCAGGCGTTTAGTCTGTTTATGTTCAGGATTACCTTATAAGCAGTTTGTTTAGTATGTAATATCTCTATCAGGCATTTAGTCTGTTTATGTTCAGGATATTGTCCCGTCGTTGATTTCGGGCTGTTTGTTTGAAAAATACTTATCAGTTTTTCAGTCTGTTTGTTTTTGTCAGATCTTCAACAGTAGATCCTTCTGTGTATTTACAAGATATTTTACAGACTTTACATGTTTGTTATTTTTCAAGATCGTTACCCGCTTGTTATTAGACTGTTTTTATCTTTGGATTGTCAAATTTTGATTGCCCCCTTCGGTATTCTCTAACGTTTATTAACAAGTCCATCAGTCCGTTCATTAGTTAAACACTAACTGTGAAGTTATCACAGGGAATATGACATCAAGAACAGCGACAAAAGTGTTGGTCTTTAACATGTGATATTTGTATCCAGGGAATATGACATCAAGAACAGCGACAAAAGTGTTGGTCTTTAACATGTGCTATTTGTATCCAGGGAATATGACATCAAGAACAGCGACAAAAGTGTTGGTCTTTAACTTGTGATATTTGTATTTATCACTGTTCCCTCTCGCTATATCTACCTGCTGCCCACATCAGCAAAACTCGTATCAAAGTTCAAAATACATTTCTCTGTTAAGCTCATAAAATATGAATGAACAAAGAAAAGAAAACAAACGTTTGAAAAAATAATGAAATAATTGAGACTTTAATTATGTATATATTAATTATGTATATATAAAGCAATTTCGGAGACTATAGATACAAGAGTATATGTCATTTATTTATGTTGAACAACTTTAATTTCTCCTATGTTTATATTCAGTTGTGCTGTACATGTATACACCATGAAGGTGTTTTCATTAAATATGTTTAATTTAAACACATAAATGTACTTATTCAAATGTGATTATTTAGCTTAGGGCAGTTGTAAGACCCCCCTAGATAGTCTTAAGACAGATGTTTATAAGACAGTCCTCAAATAAAATGAAATACAAAAAAATGCGACACTATCGAAACAGTTTCAACTTCCAATAGGACAAATGTAGCAAGATACATGACCTTTCACCTTCCTGGTTTGGTACAGGCACATCAATAAAAAGCGGCGGAGTTAAGCAAATTTGTTTATGGGTACAAACCGTAGGTCATCAGTAAGGACATTTTCGGAAAAAAAAGTCAATTTATCAACAAACAACTATTTATTTACAAACAACTATTTATCTACAAACAACTATTTATCTACAAACACCTATTTATCTACAAACAACTATTTATCAACAAACAACTATTTATCTACAAACAACTATTTATCTACAAACAACTATTTATCTACAAACAACTATTTATCAACAAACAACTATTTATCTACAAACAACTATTTATCTACAAACAACTATTTATCTACAAACAACTATTTATCAACAAACAACTATTTGTCTACAAACAACTATTTATCAACAAACAACTATTTATCTACAAACAACTATTTATCAACAAACAACTATTTATCTACAAACAACTATTTATCTACAAATAACTATTTATCTACAAACAACTATTTATCTACAAACAACTATTTATCTACAAACAAATATTTATCTACAAACAACTATTTATCTACAAACAACTATTTATCTACAAACAACTATTTATCTACAAACAACTATTTATCTACAAACAACTATTTATCTACAAACAACTATTTATGTACAAACAACTATTTATCTACAAACAACTATTTATTTACAAACAACTATTTATTTACAAACAACTATTTATCTACAAACAACTATTTATCTACAAACAACTATTTATGTACAAACAACTATTTATTTACAAACAACTATTTATCTACAAACAACTATTTATCTACAAACAACTATTTATCTATAAACAACTATTTATCTACAAACAACTATTTATCTACAAACACCTATTTATCTACAAACAACTATTTATCTACAAACAACTATTTATCTACAAACACCTATTTATCTACAAACAACTATTTATCTACAAACAACTATTTATCTACAAACAACTATTTATCTACAAACAACTATTTATCTACAAACAACTATTTATCTACAAACAACTATTTATGTACAAACAACTATTTATTTACAAACAACTATTTATCTACAAACAACTATTTATCTACAAACAACTATTTATCTACAAACAACTATTTATCTACAAACAACTATTTATCTACAAACAACTATTTATCTACAAACAACTATTTATCTACAAACAACTATTTATTTACAAACAACTATTTATTTACAAACAACTATTTATCTACAAACAACTATTTATCTACAAACAACTATTTATCTACAAACAACTATTTATCTACAAACAACTATTTATCTACAAACAACTATTTATTTACAAACAACTATTGATCCACAAACAACTATTTATCTACAAACAACTATTTATCAACAAACACCTATTTATCTACAAACAACTATTTATCTACAAACAACTATTTATCCACAAACAACTATTTATTTACAAACAACTATTTATCTACAAACAACTATTTATCTACAAACAACTATTTATCTACAAACAACTATTTATCTACAAACAACTATTTATCTACAAACAACTATTTATCCACAAACAACTATTTATTTACAAACAACTATTTATCAACAAACAACTATTTATCTACAAACAACTATTTATCTACAAACAACTATTTATTTACAAACAACTATTTATCTACAAACAACTATTTATCTACAAACAACTATTTATCTACAAACAACTATTTATCTACAAACAACTATTTATCTACAAACAACTATTTATCAACAAACAACTATTTATCTACAAACAACTATTTATCTACAAACAACTATTTATCTACAAACAACTATTTATCTACAAACAACTATTTATCTACAAACAACTATTTATCTACAAACAACTATTTATTTACAAACAACTATTTATCTACAAACAACTATTTATCTACAAACAACTATTTATCTACAAACAACTATTTATTTACAAACAACTATTTATCTACAAACAACTATTTATCTACAAACAACTATTTATCTACAAACAACTATTTATCTACAAACAACTATTTATCTACAAACAACTATTTATCTACAAACAACTATTTATCTACAAACAACTATTTATCTACAAACAACTATTTATCTACAAACAACTATTTATTTACAAACAACTATTTATTTACAAACACCTATTTATTTACAAACACCTATTTATCTACAAACACCTATTTATCTACAAACAACTATTTATTTACAAACAACTATTTATCTACAAACAACTATTTATCTACAAACAACTATTTATTTACAAACAACTGTTTATCTACAAACAACTATTTATCTACAAACACCTATTTATCTACAAACAACTATTTATCTACAAACAACTATTTATCTACAAACAACTATTTATCTACAAACAACTATTTATTTACAAACAACTATTTATTTACAAACAACTATTTATCTACAAACAACTATTTATTTACAAACAACTATTTATCTACAAACAACTATTTATCTACAAACAACTATTTATCTACAAACAACTATTTATCTACAAACAACTATTTATCTACAAACAACTATTTATCCACAAACAACTATTTATCTACAAACAACTATTTATCAACAAACACCTATTTATCTACAAACAACTATTTATCTACAAACAACTATTTATCTACAAACAACTATTTATCTACAAACAACTATTTATTTACAAACAACTATTTATCTACAAACAACTATTTATCTACAAACAACTATTTATCTACAAACAACTATTTATCTACAAATAACTATTTATCTACAAACAACTATTTATCTACAAACAACTATTTATTTACAAACAACTATTTATTTACAAACAACTATTTATCTACAAACAACTATTTATCTACAAACAACTATTTATTTACAAACAACTATTTATCAACGAACAACTATTTATCTACAAACAACTATTTATCTACAAACAACTATTTATTTACAAACAACTATTTATTTACAAACAACTATTTATCTACAAACAACTATTTATTTACAAACAACTATTTATTTACAAACAACTATTTATCTACAAACAACTATTTATCTACAAACAACTATTTATTTACAAACAACTATTTATCTACAAACAACTATTTATCTACAAACAACTATTTATCTACAAACAACTATTTATCTACAAACAACTATTTATCTACAAACAACTATTTATTTACAAACAACTATTTATCTACAAACAACTATTTATCTACAAACAACTATTTATTTACAAACAACTATTTATCTACAAACAACTATTTATCTACAAACAACTATTTATCTACAAACAACTATTTATCTACAAACAACTATTTATCTACAAACAACTATTTATTTACAAACAACTATTTATCTACAAACAACTATTTATCTACAAACAACTATTTATTTACAAACAACTGTTTATCTACAAACAACTATTTATCTACAAACACCTATTTATCTACAAACAACTATTTATCTACAAACAACTATTTATCTACAAACAACTATTTATCTACAAACAACTATTTATCTACAAACAACTATTTATTTACAAACAACTATTTATCTACAAACAACTATTTATCAACGAACAACTATTTATCTACAAACAACTATTTATCTACAAACAACTATTTATTTACAAACAACTATTTATCTACAAACAACTATTTATTTACAAACAACTATTTATCAACAAACAACTATTTATCTACAAACAACTATTTATTTACAAACAACTATTTATTTACAAACAACTGTTTATCTACAAACAACTATTTATCTACAAACACCTATTTATCTACAAACAACTATTTATCTACAAACAACTATTTATCTACAAACAACTATTTATCTACAAACAACTATTTATTTACAAACAACTATTTATTTACAAACAACTATTTATCTACAAACAACTATTTATTTACAAACAACTATTTATTTACAAACAACTATTTATCTACAAACAACTATTTATCTACAAACAACTATTTATCTACAAACAACTATTTATCTACAAACAACTATTTATCTACAAACAACTATTTATTTACAAACAACTATTTATTTACAAACAACTATTTATCTACAAACAACTATTTATCTACAAACAACTATTTATTTACAAACAACTGTTTATCTACAAACAACTATTTATCTACAAACACCTATTTATCTACAAACAACTATTTATCTACAAACAACTATTTATCTACAAACAACTATTTATCTACAAACAACTATTTATCTACAAACAACTATTTATTTACAAACAACTATTTATCTACAAACAACTATTTATCTACAAACAACTATTTATCTACAAACAACTATTTATTTACAAACAACTATTTATCTACAAACAACTATTTATCAACAAACAACTATTTATCTACAAACAACTATTTATTTACAAACAACTATTTATTTACAAACAACTATTTATCTACAAACAACTATTTATCTACAAACAACTATTTATTTACAAACAACTATTTATCAACGAACAACTATTTATCTACAAACAACTATTTATCTACAAACAACTATTTATTTACAAACAACTATTTATTTACAAACAACTATTTATCTACAAACAACTATTTATCTACAAACAACTATTTATCTACAAACAACTATTTATCTACAAACAACTATTTATCTACAAACAACTATTTATCTACAAACAACTATTTATTTACAAACAACTATTTATCTACAAACAACTATTTATCTACAAACAACTATTTATCTACAAACAACTATTTATCTACAAACAACTATTTATCTACAAACAACTATTTATTTACAAACAACTATTTATCTACAAACAACTATTTATCTACAAACAACTATTTATCTACAAACAACTATTTATCTACAAACAACTATTTATCTACAAACAACTATTTATCTACAAACAACTATTTATTTACAAACAACTATTTATTTACAAACAACTATTTATCTACAAACACCTATTTATTTACAAACAACTATTTATTTACAAACAACTATTTATCTACAAACAACTATTTATTTACAAACAACTATTTATTTACAAACAACTATTTATCTACAAACGACTATTTATCTACAAACAACTATTTATCTACAAACAACTATTTATCTACAAACAACTATTTATCTACAAACAACTATTTATTTACAAACAACTATTTATTTACAAACAACTATTTATCTACAAACACCTATTTATCTACAAACAACTATTTATTTACAAACAACTATTTATCTACAAACAACTATTTATCTACAAACAACTATTTATGTCTGTTTATTTTATTTTCTGTTCAAAGAAAAATATGTTTTTCGTTATTCTATTTTTACAACATTGGGAAATTAGAGCACTATTACTAATTATACCTTCCCACTCATAATTAACATAACAAATCATGTGACCTTTACTTGGATCAGTATATAAGGTGACAAATGTCGTCATAACTGTGGATTGTAGTTCCATTTCTACCAGAACAGGTATTGCCACCACACTCCTAACAGGAACGGCCATTGTTACTCGATTCCTACCAGGACCGGACATTGCAACTGCACTCCTACCAGGTACAGTAATTTTAGTTCCATTCCTACAAGGAACAGGCATTTTAACTCCATTTCTACAAGGAACAGGCATTGTAACTCCATTGCTACAAGGAACAGGCAGTGTGACTCCATTCCTACCAAGAACAGGTATTATAAATAACTCGATTTATAGGAATCTTCGGACAGACTAAAACATGTCAATAGTATTACCATGTACAGAGAATGTCGTCGATGACGAGGATACAAGAGATGAAACATTCTTAGTAACCAATTTAACGACAAAAATGCCTACTTTCCAAAGACAGAACCAACTAACGACCACTATCTCGAGTACAGTGCCAGAAACCAAAGCTATGTCGCTATGCTATCTAACTAGAGGCTAATAAATACTAGTAACCTCGGATGTTCTCTAGTGTTATTGTACAACGTAGATCATTATCAAATGGCAGAGTTGATACAACAGGACATCCTCACGATGTTTAATTCCAGGTGTAGAAGAAAACACGATCAACTTTAACAGTTTAAATATTAACCATTGTTAGGACATTCTTCAGTGTGTACGTTTTGACTTATAAAGGAAATACATCATTTTTCGATACATTACAGAAGAACTTGCAACTACATATTAAAATGTGTTTATCATAAACTACAAGAATTAAATATCATTTGTTTGTTGTCTGTTCTGGCTATATAACAAAATGATATATGACTGTTCTTAGTATATAGCAAAATGATATATGACTGTTCATGATATATAACAAAATGATATATGACTGTTCTTGGCATATAGCAAAATGATATACGACTGTTCATGATATATAACAAAATGATATATGGCTGTTCTTGGCATATAGCAAAATGATATACGACTGTTCATGATATATAACAAAATGATATATGGCTGTTCTTGGCATATAGCAAAATGATATATGACTGTTCATGATATATAACAAAATGATATATGGCTGTTCTTAGTATATAGCAAAATGATATATGACTGTTCATGATATATAACAAAATTGTATATGACCGTTCTTAGTATATAGCAAAATGATATATGACTGTTCATGATATATAACAAAATGATATATGACTGTTCATGATATATAACAAAATGATATATGGCTGTTCATGATATATAACAAAATGATATATGACTGTTCATGATATATAACAAAATAATATATGACTGTTCTTAGTATATAGCAAAATGATATATGACTGTTCATGATATATAACAAAATGATATATGGCTGTTCTTAGTATATAGCAAAATGATATATGATTTAATACTCACTATATAAATAAATAAACTGTAAGTAATTGCTCTTTTGTTTTATATTTCACTACATACAATGACAAATAATGGCAATGGAAATTTAAATCCATTAACATGTTTTAGAGTCAACAGTATTTTCAAGTTGTGTGTCAATTAATACGGTGATTGATTGATTGATTAATTGATCGGTGTTTAATGCCTACCTTAGCAGTATTTCAGCTATATCGTGGTGTTCAATTAATACGTTCTGGTATCCTAACATACCAATATTTCAGTTATATACAGATTATCCTGGGTAGAACCATGAATATCTGACAAGTAATAATGAATGACAGACACTAGACAAGGTTAAGTTATGATTTATAACGATATTATAAATAAACAGACTGAAAGACTGATAAAGAATTCGAAACAAAGATTATCTGATGTCTGGTAATGATCAGACATATAAAACAATTGAAAGTAATTTTCAAATAAACAGACTAGAACATTGGTGATAACATTGCATATAAATGGGTAAAGATCTTGTAAAGCATTTTATTCTGCAATCAGTACATTTGCTGTACAAATATGCTATACAAATAAATTTTTGCTTTATTCGTACTAGACGAATAAACTTTTCGTACTATACGAATAAACTTTTCAGCCTACGAATAAACTTTCCTGGTACCCTGTCGCTATGTACAGCGAAGGGCGCAGACAAGTATGAAACTGGTACTAATGTAACGCGGACCACGAAGAAAACACCCTTGACAACATTTATGAAAGGCGAGGAATGACGCTTGTTTCTGTCCTTTTTGTTTAAATCTGACAAGCTTTCCGACTTTTTTTAAAACATTGCAGGATAAACACAATATACGTACATTGTCGTTAAATATAAAATTCATTTGTACTCGCTGCGAAACAGGCCTGAAAAGCTCGCCAAAGGCTCGCTATTCTGCCTGTTTCTAAAGCTCATACAAATAAATTTTATATTTACCGACAATGTATGTATATTGTATATGTCAGTGTGCTCTCCTCTAGTGCGTGTGATGGTGGATTCGAGCACCGATATGGCTATACCAAAGACAGTATAATTGTTATATGATGCTTCTCTGCTAATCATACAGCATTAAGGAGTAAAAACAAAGAGAGTGTTGCTCGGAATCCATAATGTACCCGAATGGAGCGAATGTGTTTACTTGTTGACTGTTGTTACATTGATTTAACACTAAAAAATGAAACACACTTAATATGTTGGTCTAGTAGAAAACAGACATTATCTTTATTTCATCAACAATTAACTAGTTCTGTCCATGTTGTAGCTGCAAATATGCTCACTTGTGGGTTAATCAACTAACTAACTCATTCACTCACACACTTTCTTAATGATTATAATATCAATCTATTTTCTTTCTCAACATCCAAAAAGGGGTCTTCGTGGCCGTGATCGTATGGTAGTTGGATATACAACTACCTATGCAATCGTGCCTATCACCACTGAAGTTGTGATTTCGAATCTTGATCAGGGCGATGTGTACTCAATACAACATTATGTGATAAATTTTGTCAGTGACTTGCGACAGGTCGGTGGTTTTCTCTGGGTCCTCCAGTTTCCTCCACCAATAAAACTGATCGCCACGATATAACTGAAATATTGTTGAAAGTGGCGTTAAACACCATCAAACAAACAAACAAACAAATAAGGGTAATAACAAAATTACCGAACTCCGAACAATCTTACAAAGGGAAAGTCAAAACTCATAATTATATAAACAGACTAAATCAGTCAACAACCGGAAAACTGTGAAAACCGTAATGACCCTGACTTGGTACAGGTATTTCTAAAGAACCATCATAGCAAGCTCAATAACCTCCATCATTTCCTGTTGAATCTCCATAACATTCCTTAATGATAATGATGTAGTGTATTGTAGTGTAACTTCAACTGTGTAAGCTGAATATGAAAAGAACGTTTAAACAGTGATGGTCATCAATTCCACAAATATCAACAAAAAGAATAATCACCTCTTTCCTCAAACCTTGAACATACAACATACAAAATACCAAAACATATAACGTTGGAAATCCAGGATCTGGCTTGGGACAGTCACAAAATTATGACAGAGTTAAATCGGTTCAAGGGAACCCAACCCTCCTGTATTGATAATTGGATTTCCAACAGCAATACACATATAAATAAACGATAAACAACATGAACAGATTCACTTCAACATAAAACCTTCACATATTATCACAAAAATGAATGACAACATAAACAGTAATGCTCTTAGTCAATTTACTATTATCTAGGAAGGGAGAATAGGTTGGCTAACGGCCATTACCCATTGGACAAAAAAGTAAACTGGTAATTCTAACAAATTTAATATGAATTAGTTTATAGATCTACAGAAATTAATGGTTTTCGTGGGCAGGGCCGTCTTAACAACATTATAGGCCCAGGGACCATACCTACACAACCACTCACAGTAATAAAACTGTAAATGGCGATAAAATTAAACATATATTTATTGTATTGGTACTTCCACCAAAATCAGTGTTTAAGCAGTAAAGGTAAACATGCTGTACACAACATACATAGATAAACAATTTCCCAGCATACCCATGCGCTAAGATGGCATTGTTCATGGGTGAATAAATGGAACCTCTATTTGTTGGATTCAAATATTGAAGATAAAATAGTAATATAATACGGGATGAAATATAAATTGGTAGTTGGACCTACTAGTTGTACAAGCAGCTGTCGAATGATAATTCTAACAAATTAAATGTGAATTAGTTTAAAAATCTACAGAAATTAATGATCTTCGTGGGTGATCAGAATAAATGGGACATTTATTCGCTGGATTCAAATATTGAACATAAAATAATAATATAATACGAAATGAAATATAAATGTACTGATTAATTGCTAGTTGGACCTATATAGGTACTAAATATAGTTGTACAAGCAGCCGTCTATATTTTAGCAAAGTAAATCTGCTTCAAAGAGTGAACTATATTTATCAAGTCAAATCCCTACGAATGAAATGTCTCAATGATTTAATAAAACTTTGATATGTTAGAGTTGAAACTTTTAGCTTTGTTAATTGCGTCACCATAAAAAAAATATGGATGGGGTATACCCTTTATGGGCAGATCTCTGCATGTAGATTGTATTTATGAAGATGGTATCTTTGTTGTATAGGTTATTCCGTAATCACGACATTATTTGATATCTACGTTTTTATTAAGGTCATTGGGGTCAGAACCATATTTACAAATATGTGCCTGAAATCAGTGCCTATCACCACTAAAGCTGTGAGTTTGAATCCCGCTCATGTCGGACTGTACTCAAAAAACCAATATGTAATAAAGGTGGTCAGTGACCTGCGACAGGTCGGTGATTTCCTCCAGGTACTCCAGTTTCCTCCACCAATAAAACAAATATAACTGAAATAGTGTTGAAACTGGCGTTCAGCACCATAAAACCCAACATTAACCTGCAAATGTGTGCAAAACAAATCAACTGAGAAATGTAAACTCCACATGATGGCGCCAAGAAACGCAACCATCCACTGTATTGCCAACACGAGCAAACATGTTGTCTGAAAACAACAATTATCATCTTTATCATCACTGAAAATGTATTTATATTTCACAGTAAGGTATTCTTTTTTATCACAGCATATCACAAAGTGATTTACAGAATAGCCATTTTATCAAATATGACAACTTGGCTTTGCTAAGTTTATGTTGTAGGGTGGCATACTAGGTAGAAAGGTTATAACTCAACGAAATCAAACTTACAATCAAAGGATCGAAGTCTGTCCAATACTTCAACAGATTTTGTACACTCAAAGAATGATTTACACCACTTTGTTAGTAGACCTTATTACAAAAACTGGTCAGTTGTTTAAATGTAGCTAAGGTGCTTGTTTGGAGAGCATAAATTTTATGCACTGTGACACTAGTTACGCAAGCGGTGGTGTGAATCAAACGTGGATTCTGAAATATTCAAAACATGTGTTAAAGTACATATTATCAATGTTCCTCACCTCATACAAATAGCATGCAAACGTTTGACTTCCCTATTCTTTACACAACTATTCCCCATTCAAAACTAAATGACATATTTAAAAACTTAGTTCAACTTCGTCTCCTAAACAAAATGGCCAACATACAAACAAAAATTTGGAAGGGACAAATCCTATTTGTAAGAAACCATTCTGATTCTAGCAAAAAAGAAATCTCTGAAACTGACATTATCAAAATGTTCAAATGCTTAAAAATAAGTGCATAAAGAACTAAATATTTTAAAATTTGTGTCCAGTACCGACTGGGGTACGGATTGCATGGTTTTATAAAATTTATATAGACTGTTGATTCAATCCATATTGGATTAGGGGTGTATTGTGTACGGTTCCGTCAGTCTATCTTATATCAAGTTGCTTGATACAGTTCATCATCAAGGATTACGGCTCTCACTGGGTGCGTTCAGAACGTCTCCAGTTGAGAGTTTGTATGTTGAAGGAAACGAGTCTTCACTTGTAAACAGACGTATCAAACTTGGTATGCAGAATCCAACCAAATTGAAGACTTTTCCTTCAAATCCTGCATACGACTGTGTTTTTAATACTATATATGAAAATGTTTACGATAAACAACCCAATACAATTCAACCTTTTGGAGTCCGAGTAAAATGGACGCGAATGAGTCCAGTCCTTCAATTTTGAAGTTGGACAAAAGTTTAAGTTATTTAAGGAATTTGAGAGCCAACTTAAACTTTACCACGATGCAAAATATATACAAATGTACAGGAGTAGTTGCAAAATTGAGTCAACGAAGGCAAGGCAAGCAATTACAAACAATGATCTGGTTGTAGACTTGCCAACACAGATCTTAGATGAAAACATTACTTCACTGAGTTTGGTGCTGCTTTTGACAATTGTTTTACCTGTTTTGTTCAAGTATTGTTATAAATACTGTTATAGTGACAGCCGGAAACTTTGAGCCGTAATGAAAGGGGGAGGTTTGGCGCTTTAAAATCTGATTCAATCCACCATTTCTTTAGAAATGCCTGTACCAAGTCGGGGTCATTACGGTTTTAACAGTTTTCCGGTTGTTGACTGATTTTGTCTGTTTATATACTTATGAGTTTTGACTTTCCCTTTGTAAGATTGTTCGGAGTTCGGTAGTTTTGTTATTACCCTTATTAAACAGAACTAAAAAAAAATTCACGATTGATGGATGGAAATGTCTAAAAATCAAAATTAGTAAAACAAAAGAAACAGCCGAATGGAACTGTTCAGTCTGTAAAATTGATGTTCATCTTTATGCATCCATAGTTTGCGATTGAGGTTTAGAGTGGAACCATCTTAAATGTGTTGGTCTCAAAGCGCCACCAAATTCCACGTACTGGCTATGCAGACAGTGCTATAACAAAGGAAAGTAACTTGATAATTTCTTATGTAATTTCATCTTTGTAAATATATTTACGAAGTATATTTCATATCTTTTTGATGTATTGATTTAAAATGTTTTATCAATTACAAATTGATATATAATAATAATAATTCTTTCAATTCTTTATGTTCGATAATGAAATCCCTAGAACTTCCGGGTAATAATAAGACCAGGTAACTCTAACAAATGAAATTACGATTACCCGATATTTTTCCGTGAAATAGGTTCCTGAACCGGAATTGTATTCCGGCCCTTAGTCTCTCAGGTAATCCTAATTTTTCGTTATTATTACCTAATCCAGGTAATCGTAGCCAGTGCCTTTTGTATATTGACTGACAATTTCATTACTATTTCACTTTCATGTCGCTTTTATTTGTTGATTTGTAGTGTCCTTGACTAAATAATAGCAATAAATAGAAACACTGTCAATTGCCATAGATTTTGGTTAAAAGTACTATCCCCTGCATCCTATCACCACTAAAGTTGTGAGTTCGAACCCCATTCATGACGAGGTGTACTCGATACAACATCAACATTATGTGATAAAGTTTGTCAGTGACTTGCGACATGTCAATGGTTTTCTCCGGGTACACCGGTTTCCTCCTTCAATAAAATTAACCGCCATAATATAAGTAAAATATTGTTGAAAGTGGCGTTAAGCACAATAAACCAAACCATCCTATTGGCCTCACTGTGAGACTAGTGACAATGTCTGTCTCAACCATATTAAAACTGATGTTATTCTCTATGTATTTACATCTAAATATTGCAGGAGACTAGTTCTTCTTAAAATTTCTCTGAAAATGAGGGTCAATATCCGGTTGAGTAAGGTTAACATTTGTAGGTCGCATTGACTTAACAAAACAAAAAATTGTGACTGCTTGTAGTTTTTGCCTTAATTTATTTCACCTACTTGCCCGAAAGCCAAAGTTAGACAAATTTTCTATTTATTCAAACAAATTCTTTCATAATTTTCACTTGTCTGAATCCAGTAAGTGGGTTAGCGCAAAGACTGGTTTGTTCTTTTTATTATTATTATTAAATGAAGCAATATTTCCTTGTTTTTATAATTGTCTATTGACTTTTACATTCTTTTTATAATTGTGTATTAACGATTTGTTTTCTTCGTTTGCTTTGAGAGTTGTGATTTGTGATTTTTTTTTTATTTGTTATATAAAATTTTATAATTTCATCTATTTTTCAATTTTCAGTTTTTTGTTATTAATCTCCACTTTTAACATTATGTAAAACATAACATATTGTTTATCCTGTATTTAACTATAATGTTATGTACACATAATCAGGTGTATAAGCAATCTTTTTATTTAATCATGTACTACATTTACAGAGAAAAAGTCTTTCTGCACTAATATATTTCCCTATATATTTCATATTCCACTTACACATATGTTCAAAACATTCTCCTGAAGTCATTTCTTATCAGATTTTATTTGAAATTTCACCAATTAAAAGCATTATTAATAAGAGTATATATTGATATTTTCATATACTTTTTCGAACTTTTATGATTTAAACACAAATTAAAATTCTTGAATGTCGTCATCTTTGTCATTGATGTTGTCATTGTTGTCGTTGTTGTCGCCGTTGTCATTGCTGTCATTTTCGTTTTCGTTGTTGATTTCCATCGTTTTTCACAATGTTATTTGCAATGCAATAAGTTCTGCTATTTTATTAAGAGATTCTAGCCCCCTCCATTTCCAAACAAGAGGCCCAAAGGTGCCAAAAATGGTCCTCGACTAGTTATGGTTGTATCACTGCTGGACATATCACTTTATTTCTGTAATATTTTTGCCTGAGATTTTGAGTGAAATTCATTTAAAAAAATGAAAAATTTTCAAAATAACTCACATTTTTTTTATATGAAATTGCATTTACAATGTACTAGTATGCGAGCGTCAGCGAACTCTTTATGGTATAAAATGTGTACTTAGTTGATACTGTTGAATAAAAAAAAAATTGACGCTTTGTAAACACGTTCCGTGTAACACACTAACACACTCCACTAATGAAGATCTTCTTAACATAAAGCGCAAATGTGATCCTGAAATCTCGTACCCTCTCTCGTACGTACGATACCACTGAAACCCGGTACTCGTGTGTAATAAAAGTCATTTTGTTAGCTTGTTTTACTTATATTGATATTTTTCAATTTATTAAATCTCTTCTGACATACTGACAAGAATTTTTGTTTCTACGCGGAAGTTAACTTTTGAGATTTCGTAAGGAACGATAACTCGAATAAAGGAACGACAGCTCGATTGAATGAGACTAGATTCGGCCCTAAGAAAAAGTCGTCCCCAATATATCACGGCCCAAAAAATCTCGACACTTTTTGATGCACTGGATGAGCGTGAAATTGCCAGATAATGTTCAGATGCGCGAGCATTCATGGCCGTGCCGGTTTCATATTAATACTGAAAGATAATATTTTTACTTTAATCTAATTATGTTTCAAGCTCATCTGGACCAAAGATCCATGGGATGTATTTTTTTCATTACCTTGTGTCAGTTGTCCATCATTTTATGTATGATTAACTCCAAAATTCAGGATAAATTTTCATAAGCCCGTATGTGAAAATATCTTTAAATCATTTTTCTCTGAAAGCACAGAATCATTGAAAGCAACTCTTGACTGGAATGCTTCTGGATATATCTGAACCAAATGTATTATGTGTTGTGTGATTTTGAAATTCAAGATGGCCACAAAAGATTTATCTTAGGACCCCAATGGAAAGTGAACAATTAATTTTTTTTCGCAGAAGCTATGAGACACTCCACCAATAAAACTGACTGCCACGATATAACTGAAATATTGTTGAAAGGGGCGTTAAACACCATAACCCTAACCCCTGACATAAGAAACTTTGCAGTGAAGTTACTTGCTGCTCAGTGATTTTCTTTGAGTTGTCTCCCTTCTTCTGGCTTCCTGTACCACTAAGTCACCTTAAAAGCAACATAAAGCAATCAATCAATCAATCAATACAGAATTTGCAAAGAATCAACAAACGTTAGAAAATCAAACAAATATCACTTCAAAGATAAATTTTTTGTAACTTTTTTGTCTCTTGTGCAATAATTATTTCAGTTTATATTTTCAGAACCTATCATTCATTTTAGATATTATTTAATTGTATTTTGTATCCAATCATTGTGGAGGGATCGTACAGTTGAACCTGGTTATGTTGAATCAAAGAGGTCACTGATTTTACTTTGAAATATCAGAGTGACGTTATTACAGGATAAATTAAGGGCACGATACTTTACCTTTGAGGGATGGGGGAGTCTATGTTTTTTTTAAATTAAAAAAGATTGTCGCCCAATTTCATAGATTTAATTAATTAACAAATAAATAAATCTGACTCGGCAGTAAAAATTATAAATTTTTGGTAAAACATTTTGAAACAAATTACAGAATTTACATACTTATTTTATTTTGAGTGCAAAAAAAATTCTGACTTAGGGAAAAGAATAGCCCCCCTTCCTCTAATAGTTATATGGTCGGTCCCAAAGTTAAAATCTACAACAAAAGGACAAAATATTTACTTCTAAGTATCCATGGCAATGACTAATTAGATTTTAAGATAATTAGGTTCAATTGTGTATTAATAATCTATTAATTTGTTACTTTATGTATATATATTACTTACTTATATTTAAAATTGTTATTATTTACATGTAGTAAACTGATCTGTGATAATAAAAAAAATTCTAAAATGTAACGAGTTTGTTTCTTATTACACAAACCACATTGGTAATCCAACTACCTAATTCATTGAGCCACCCGGTGCCTTCTTATTACACAAACCACATCAGTGATGTAATGGTTAGTATGCTGGCCTCAAGTGCAGTAAATCGTGGGTTCAAGGGTCAGGTTGAACAAAAGACTATAAAATTGGTATTTGTTGTTTCTCTGTTAAGCACACAGTATTAAGGAGTAGTGAGTGAGTGAGTGATTGTTGCTTAACGCCAACTCAGCAAATATTCAGCTATATCATGGTGAGAACAAGTTAATTTTCAATGAAATGATGATGAGGTTCGCTTTGTACTCGACCAACACACTTAGTTGGATTTTTATAGTGCTAGCTCACTGAAACAACAGTCTAAGGATAGACATTTCTCCCACTCTGAAAAATTATCCTACTTCTGAGCCAACCAATCTTTACTCTTTCTCCTTAATGCTGCGTGCTAAGTGGAGAAGCAACAAATACCAATTTCATAGACTTTGGTTTGACCCGATCAGGGCTTGAACCCACGATCCACCGCACTCGAGGCGAGCATGCTAACCATTACACCACCCACGCAGTATATTTCAGTTATGTCGTGGTTGTCAGTTTTATTGGTGGAGGAAACTGGAGTACTCTTTGAAAACCACTGACCTGTCGCAAGTCACTGACAAACATTATCACATAATGTTGTATCGAGTACACCTCGTCATGAGTGGGATTTGAACTGAAAACTTTAGGGGTGATAGGCACCGATTGCACAGGTAGTTGTAAATCAAACTGCCATATGATCATGACCATGGCAGCTGCTACTGGTGAAGGGTCTCAGGAGTTAGCTCACCGAACTGTCCAACATGTCCCCAGGTTGTGGAAGGCAATTGTGGAGAATCGTGAGTACCCGAGTTTAGTTTGGAGAGTACCACGCTCCTCGAACATTTAAGACTACAGTCAAATCTGTCTATGTGGTCACCTTTATTCAGTCACCTGTATTAAAACTTTTTCCTTTTCCTGTCGTAGAAAATTTCATATGAATTTAACCTCTTTTAGGAGGTCACCTGTCTTATAAGGCCACGATTTCTTTGTCCCAAAGGTCATGACCTCTTAATACAGGTTTGACTGTTTTTTGGTAGATTTCTAAAAATGACTGGACGACTCTCAAGTACTACAAAATACTTATTAATTTTATGTCTCTAAATAACAATTTGCCAGTTTACGTTCACACCACCGAAAGTTAACAACATACAGGATAAATACCAAACTGGAAAAAAATACTGCGAGAATATTTTTTATTCGTTGGCACCAATTTTCATGATTTCTGCAAAATGCATTGATCCAGGGGTTCTTGAATTCATGTTTTCAAACATTACAGGCAACAATTAATGGGGAAATTGTAATGCGTTGGATTTTTATTTTCGTGGTTTAAGTGAACCATGAAATCAGAGAAAATTAGAAACCCCACCGATCAATAATGATTTCAAATGATTTCACAGTATACAGAATAATATTATGAAGCTCTTCCACGTTTTTTGTATATGTCTTTGTACACTGTATCTGTTGTCTGTCATCTCAGACTGACTGAAGCAGCTGTATGATAAATCCTCCAGGCTGGAAAGGCCTTCTGACTTATATGCAGATCAAGTTATTGAGTAATACAGTGGGACCTGTCTAATCCGACACACCAAGGGACCAGGGAAATGTGTCAGATTGTACAGGATGTCAGAACCTGTCAAATTTGACACACCAAGGGACCAGGGAAATGTGTCAGATTGTACAGGATGTCAGAACCTGTCTAATCCGACACACCAAGGGACCAGGGAAATGTGTCAGATTGTACAGGATGTCAGAACCTGTCAAATTTGACACACCAAGGGACCAGGGAAATGTGTCAGATTGTACAGGATGTCAGAACCTGTCTAATCCGACACACCAAGGGACCAGGGAAATGTGTCAGATTGTACAGGATGTCAGAATCTGTCTAATCCGACACACCAAGGGACCAGGGAAATGCGTCAAGATTGCACAGGATGTCAGAATCTGTCTAATCCGACACATCAAGGGACCAGGGACATGTGTTAGATTGTACAGGATGTCAGAACCTGTCTAATCCGACATACCAAGAGACCAGAGAAATGTGTCAGATTGTACAGGATGTCAGAACCTGTCTAATCCGACACACCAAGGGACCAGGGAAATGTGTCAGATTGTACAGGATGTCAGAACCTGTCTAATCCGACACACCAAGGGACCAGGGAAATGTCAGATTGTACAGGATGTCAGAACCTGTCTAATCCAACACACCAAGGGACCAGGGAAATGTGTCAAGATTGTACAGGATGTCAGAACCTGTCTAATCCAACACACCAAGGGACCAGGGAAATGTGACAGATTGTACAGGATGTCGGAATACTCAGGTTTTATTTTAGTTTATAGAAATACCTTGGTACTATAAATTTTTGTCAGATGTCACAGGATGTCGGAAAACTCAGGTGTCGAATTGCACAAGTTTCACTGTACACAGTAATCTCAAAAACATGATATTGTTAACAACACAGATACTGTCAGAAAAGCAATACCCGTCTCAGCATCAGCAATCTTTGGTTGTTTGTTTGATGGTGTTTAATGCCACTTTCAACAATATTTCAGTTATATCGTGGCGGTCAGTTTTATTGGTGGAGGAAACTGGAGAACCCATGGAAAACCATCGACCTGTCGCAAGTCACTAACAAACAATATCACATAATGTTGTACACCTTGCCCTTATCGAGATTCGAACTCACAACATCAGTGGTGATAGGCACTGATTGCATAGGTAGTTGTAAATCCAACTACCATACGATCACGGCCACTACGACCTCTAGCAATCTTTGGACTACGAGTGTATTATGTACCTGATAAAGGTTATTCCAGAAATGGATTAAGATATCTATGATTCTTTTTAATTGCAGTAATCTTTTGACTTTGACGGTACCATACCTTATGAAGGATATTCCAGAATTAACTTAGATATCTATGTTTTATTCATTTCTTGATTAATTTGATTTATTGTGTTTTAACGCCACTTTCAACAATATTTCAGCTATATAATGGCAACCAGTTTTAGTGGTGGAAGAAGCCGGAGAAAACCAATGACCATGGACAAGCAACTGGTAAACTTTATCACTTGCGGCTGCGAGTCGAGTGCACCCTTTTTTGTAATTTACAAGGCCAGGCATGAACCCACACCGTATTGGTGATAGGCTTGTATGAGTTGTTAGGTATACTAACTACCTGACTCATTGAGCCACCCAGGCCCTTTTTAATTAAAAACATTTTTTTTAAATTTATTTCTGTTGACACAAAAAATGAAAAAAAATCAGAGGTTTTAATTAGTTTTAATAGGTTTTTTGTTATAATCAAATATATAATTTGTATAATGTACAACTACTGTTAATTATCTTTGAAAGCCAACTTTGCATACAAGTACATGTATATATAAATCTATATATCACTAAAACATCAAAGGATGGATAAGCATATAATATCTATCAAAATATCAATCTGATTAAAATCACAGTTGTTGTCCAATGAAAATCAGTCCTCAAAAATTTGAATTTACTGGTCTGAATCAAATTCTTAAATTTATTTTTATATAGTTCTATATAAAAACTAAAAAAATTATTTGTCCGTCATTTGGGGTGAGTAATGTGACTTTAATCAGATTGTCAAAATATGTTTTCATAAAATAGTACGTGATTTTCCATTTAATTCGACAAGGAAACAAATACCCGTGTTTCTGCTAATATTTTTGAAAAAAAAAAAAAAAAAAAAGTGTTGTAGGAATGTAATACTTGTGAAAATATTTGTTACCTTGGTAATACAAGACAAGGATCTGACTTTAACAGTGCTTTAGTGTAAGTACTAACAATTATGGACGGTAGGGTAGGGTTAACAGAAACTCAGAATTCTTTTGTCTATCCTACGTGAGAATATCCTGCTATCTGTCTCTCTGCTGTATAAAAGAAAACAACGAATTCTCCTGGTTGTCATGGGAAACACCAAACAATGAAATCTAGTTCACAAATTTACATATTTAGCATAAGAAATAAGAAGTAATTATAATAATCAACAGAATCACGAAAATAGATATGTTCATACCGTCTTAGAACAGCTAAGTTTAATCAGATTGGCTAGAAATATATTCCACAATACAAGTCATAGTACTATACAAGAAATAAAAATTAAAAAAAAAAATATTGTAAAGGTCAAAGTTTACAGTAATTAACATATTACAGAGGCACTTTAAGGTATTTATTCCGTTGCTGTACAATAATAGCACTGCTATAACACATTTTTCACTTTATCTAGATTCCTGAAAATGTGGAATTCATTGTTACTACAATTTATATGATATTTATATGGTAAATCTTTGTACAATATAGCCCTTCTTACAAGACAACTCCCATCAAAGGACATCTCTCTTATCAAGACAGATTTCAGATACTGAGATAGTAAAATACTAATGAATTGTCCCTCTCAAGAGAGACAATCCCTCTAATTTGGACACATTTTCACTGCAGAAAAAAAGGGTGTGTGTGTGTGGCAATATAAAGGGGGAGATAACTGTGTCACAAAGGGAAACCACTGTATCACTCTAACAGGATAATAAACAAAGTTGACTTTCTCTTGTAAATCAATTACAACTTATAGAGGAGAAAATCAGTCACTACATAGTAATACCTTGTATAACAATATGTTTCTCATAAAACATGTCATTTACAAATTATACGGGAGAAAATCAGTCACTACACAGTAATAGCTTGTATAACGATATGTTCATCTTAAATCACAACTTCAGGTACTCAATAATATAATGTTAATTAAAAAAAATATCAATCTAAAGTTTTCCAATTTAAAAAATGTAATTCTTCAATATTATGGAGTTCAACTTTAATACTAAATCTGAAATTTTAAATTTCAATTTTATGCACGACACACAAAAAAAATGCCTTTCCAAACCAATGGTTTCTGGATTACTATATAAACATAGCTAAACAGTCAAAAAATGACCTTATTATTATTTACAACCTTTGACCTCTTGATCTTTGATATGTATGCATGATATTTATATTCTTGCTTGAACGATATGCTTTTTGCAGTCATCTTTGATATGCTTTTTTCAGAGTCATCTCTGCTATGTCAAATTTCTGCCGATAAATGTCACATAAAATTGCTGGAATGTAAGGGCAACCATTTCTGACGTCAGTAATTGGTTTTATAATTTGGTTGGAAAAAAAGCTTCCACTTCAAAATATTCTGATGATGTCGTACTTGCCGAATCACAAAATGTATATTCAATGGTAATAAATAAGCCCCACCTTTGTATAAGCCGCAAGGTTAATTTGTAAGAAAAAAGCTGATGTCTATACAATGGAATATACGGTCTGTGGCGTACACACTTACATAATGTATATGAAACAGATATGACTAAAAAAATGTATTGCAATACAGTTTAAAAAATGGGTATTTACACACGAAAGTCCCGTATTGAAAACAATGACTATGTCCAAATGAAAGAATGAATTACCGTACTGATACATTTTTTAACAGAAATGATATCACTGGAAGGGATATGTATATTAGAAAAACATAACAGAAAATTCTACACTTAGAAATGAAAAAGAAGTACGGAACAGTAATCTTATTGCTGTTCTTCATCTTACAATTGTAACAGGATCTTCAATTTAAAATATTAATGTGAATAAATTACCAAGATTTAAAAACAAAATTGCAAAATATTTTTCCCTATTACTTGTGATATGCTCCGAGAAGAAGAATAATATGTATATAATGTACATTAAAAATAATATTTGCAATATTATTATAATATTTCATGTATCCAATGGTAACCAAATATTACTGTAAATTTATTCATTTAAAAAAAAAATTCTCTTAGAATATAATTTGCATCATGTATAAATCATGGAAAAAAAATTGAAGGAAAAAAATCAACGATACGTATCAAAACTTGATCAAGTAAACAAAATGTGTTGCATCAATGCACATCAATTAGAATTTGCATACGGTTTCTCACTTTAAAATCAGTTTACAATAGATTGGTTGATTTCTACTCCCTCCCTGGTGTAAATAAGATTTAATAAATCAGTTTTTTTTTTTGTCTCAATTTTTTTATATGTCAAACTTATTATTTAAGACATCATTTTTAACATGATTAAAACTGAAAACCCATAAATTAATTTTTTATATAAAAACAAATTAACGATGTACTTTGAAAATCAAATTTTTTGTCATGTCAAAGATTAAAGGTCAGACTCCAATAAATCAGCCAATCAGGATATGACACTGTCAAAATTTGCACTTATTGAAACAACATGGCTCTACTTTCACTTAGCATAGAAATGTATTTTATTGAATAAATCCAATACGAGACCAAAATGAAGAATTTGTTTGAAGTAATCATTTAATAGTAGGTTTGGTTTATGATATTTAATGCCACTTTCAACAATAATTCAACTACATCATGGCAGAGTTTTATTGGTGAAGGAAACCGGAGTAACTGGAGAAAATCACTGACAAACTTTATCACATATACAACTCGCAATGAATGAAGTTCGAACTCATAACGTTAGTGGTGATAGGCACGTATTGCACATTTTGTTGTAAATCCAACTACCATACCATTACGATTACAATCACGATAGCTTCCATTTAATAGTAAAACTGTCATGATCACTATGGTATATAAATAATTGATGATAAAAACTCTCGTCTTTTTTCATAGATCAAGAGGTCAGCATGACAAAAAAGTATAATTTAACTTTATATTTGGCACCAGTTTGATGTGGCACTTTGAAAAAAAAATTACATTGTTGCCAAAAACTGAAGTGATGGCAAGTACCAAAAATTTCAAAAATACTTAATAACTGCATTTGATTGGGTAGTTTCTGGCTTAAAGGGACCAATCATTTTACAAAACCTTGAAATTTAAATTAATTTCACAAAAAATGCCAATGACATATGTATACAAAGTTATTTACCATAATTCCAAATAACATAAAATTTCATTATTAAATAATACACATTATAGTTGCTGCCTTGGGTTTTTATTTAATTCAGCTTCTAAATATATACATACACCTGTAAAATATTACATATAAATATACACAGTGGTGGCTGTAACAAAAAATCTTTTATATCAGACAAAGTGTGCTGTACACGACATATCACAATGAATGCTCCCTATGGAATGACTTAGTGATGTTATTCATAAAATAGGCATGGATCATTGAACTTTTCAAATCACTGCATTTAGAGGTGGGCGAAAATCACAAAAATTGCATTTCCAAATATTTGTAATAAAATATCCTCATCAAGAAAAGTTTTAAGATGATAAGGGGTTATCAGAAGCTGTAAATCAAAGGACAGACAATACAATGGCCAAAATCTTGTGGAAAATTCTACATCTTTTACCCTCGTTCAGTTGTGCTTTTTTTTAGGAAAAGACAGAACTTGTCACACTGATGGAAGATATCTCTGATCTTCTATATGGACTTGTGTTGTTTAAGATCCTCTTGTTTTTCTATAACAGGTTCAGTTTGTCGTCAATGATTACGTAACAAAAATGAAGTAGCTTGCACAAAATGAATTTGAATTAGAGCAATTTCTGACAGGGAGACAGGCATTGTCAAAACAATCATTCTTTTACGTTTTTTTTTAGATCAATTAAAGAATTCGGTATAACATTCATTATAAAATTACATTCACCAAATTTTTTTTTTTTTTTTAACGATATTCTTTCCCAGTCTAGTTTCAAGTCCTATCTTATATAAACTGTTACTGTATAAATATTTGTTGGATATTCACTAAAATATTGAATTCAGGGTATAAACACAAAGTGAAAATTTAGGGTAGAATGAAAAATAATGAGCAATATACAGTCAAACTGGCCTAAGAGGTCACCTCTATTTAGCAGTCACCTGTACTTAAAGGTCACCTTCTTCTTGTCCTGTAGTAGAAAATTTCATATGAATTGGACCTCTTTTAAGATGTCACCTGTCTTATAAGGCCACTTTTACTTTGTCCCAAAGGTCATGATCTCTTAATACAGGTTTGACTGTATATATTAATTAAAACTGTGTCCATAAACTCATTATTTTCAATTCCAAAAAAAAAATGGATACCAATTAAAAATTTAACGAGTCGTCTTATTCTTAATAAAAATCAATATTGCAAATATGATATATAATTGATCAAGCATATTTTAACAAGAGCACTCTACTGATGCATGACATTTGACCCCAAACATAAAATGATAAAATGATCCAATCAAGTCCCTCTAATACACCCAGTTAATGGGAACCCATTGCTGCTCAGCACTCAAATTGTCCAGTTCTCTTCTCAAAGTCCTGTACGTCTCGTCAAAATCATCATTGACGATCGTAAAATCAAACATTCCTTTATATACTCTCTCAACCTGCTGACTTTCCTGAATGGTTTGGTAAAAATCATGCTCCTGTGAAAATAAAATATTATTTAAGTTCCTGAATGGTTTGGTAAAAATCATGCTCCAGCAAAAAATAAGATATTATTAATGTTCCTGAATGGTTTGGTAAAAATCATGCTCCTGTGAAAATAAAATATTATTTAAGTTCATGAATGGTTTGGTAAAAATCATGCTCCAGCAAAAAATAAAATATTGTTTTTTATTTAAGTTCTTAAAATATTCTTTAAGTAAAAAGGTAAAAATGGAGATTCAACAATATAATTATAATAATGACCCATAAACAATTTACATCTAGTACCAATAGATTATCCCCCTTAGAAAAGGTTTATCTCCCTTTAGTTAAATGTTTTATGCATTCATGTTTTATTCATTTAGTAACAGCTGTGTTGATCTAATTGTTAACCTGCATGCCTCCTGTGTGATAGATTATGTCTTCCTGTAATGTCTAGGTCAGCTGCAAAGTAGTATGGGAACCTAGAAGGCATTTATATATATCTGTATGGGTTTTTATGGTGCTAGCTCGGGTCTAGGACAAAAGCCCCCCAGTAATAATGAAACTGCACGCGTTGTCGTGCTGTGATACCTCCACTCACTCTACATAAGTTGATGTGTAGTAAAGTATTAGATTATAGTGGGACTTAACGTGGTGGAGAGGCATAAAGGAGTGTAAAGAGTGTTGGAATCAAGAGATGTGTATCCTCCCAGGGCAGTTGGCTAGTAAACGTTTGGAATGATGAAAAATGATGTATTACAGATTATTAGATATAAATATTATACATAGCTAATTAAGGAAATAATTTATAGCAGCAGCTCGTAAGGGAACATGAAAAGGGCTATAACTCTCGCAAAAATCAACCATCTGTGAAATCGGTATAATATGCGCATGCTGAGATCATGGCCAATCAAGATACCAAATATGAATAAAATGCGACAAAAGACAAATGACTAGTTGCGTACACAAGATGTGCGAACGGACGTATGGTCAAACAAACATGAAAAGGGCTATATCTCTCACAAAAATCAACCATCCGTGAAATCTGTATAATATGCGCATGCTCAGATCATGGTCAATCAAGATACCAAGTATGAATAAAATCCAACAAAAGACAAATGACTAGTTGCGTACACAATGTTTAGGGACGGACGAACAAGGGTATTCCAGTATACTCACCACTCTGCGAGTGGGGGCATAAAAAGTATAAGTTAATGGTTTTTGCTTCATATATATATTTTTTTCTGTGTCCTTGTTTAAATGTTTGGATATGTAAAATTTTCTTTATTTCATATAACATGATTCAAGACTTTTTTTACCTCTGTATTTTAATTCATTTATTTTTGGAACATTAAGATTTCATAAACAATTGAAATATTTGTTTAAGAATTAATGAAACAACAGTTCTTGGATAGACAAGTCACTCTACTTGATCACATAATCCTGATTTTAAGCCAACCAGTCTCTGCTATTACATCTTAGTGTTGTGTGCTTAAAAAAGAAGCAGTAAATACCAGTTCTACAGATTTTGGTTTGACCAGATCTAGGTTCATAATCTTATTTCTGACAAGGACTTAAAAATGTATATGATTCTAGACATAGATCTGCCATTGTGGCATCATAAAAAAATCTCACAACTTTAGTGGTGATAGGCACTGATTGCATAGGTAGTTGTAAATCCTACTACTATACGATCACGACCATGACATCCCCTACCACACTCGTAGCAGCCATGCTAACCATTACACCACCGATGCAGTTGGGGGCTGTCGTGGTCCTGATCGTATGGTAGTTGGATTTATAACTACCTATGCAATCAGTGCTTATCACCACTAAATTGGTGAGTTCGAATCCCGCAAAGGCAAAGTGTACTCGATACAACATTCTGTGATAAAGTTTGTCAGTGACTTGCGACAGGTCTGTGGGTTTCTCCAGGTTCCTCCATCAATAAAACTGACTGCCATGATATAACTGAAATATTGTTGGAAGTGGCGTTATACACCATAAACCTAAACCAAACCAAACCGATGTGGTTATTCTTTAATCCACAACTAAAACATAATACTTACTGTTTTTACTTCTATGGTACCAGGACCACTTGCCTACAAAGTAAATAATAAAATGTTTTAAGAACTTGCCTACAGAATAAATAATAAAATGTATTAAAATCTTTAACAAATATAATGTAAATTTCTTACATGGTATTGAAGTGTTTGCCAATATTTATTCGTCACACTCTAAGAGTAATAAATAAGATCTTGCAAAAGCAGCATGTCAAACTATTGAAATGTAAATCTAAACAAGATATGATTATAATCTAACGATTATGAAGTCTCCCAAACCGGCCACTGACACTATCTACCCACATATCAAATTTTGATGATATCGGACAATGTTGAATCTTTACCCCCCATTTTTATGCCGTGTTTTGGCAGCCATTTTGAAAATGGCAGACTTCTTGAAAATTTTGAAAATGCAGAATTGCTCCTCTAATGGTGACCTATCACTATGTCAAATTTTATGTCTCTATCATTATCCAGTTAGAAGTTATAAAAATTAATGTACGAAATTTCAAGTTTCCCATAGGATTCTATAGTAACCCCCACCCCCTTTGAACCCCCAACAATTGGGCTTTGATCCCCTTTACCACAAATCTGAAAACTTTTGAATCAACTAGAAACATATATCTATAACTCCACCAAGTTTCATGAAATTCTGTCCTGTAGTTCCTGAGATCTGCCGTGGACAAGTTCATGGTGCACGGAAAGAAAGGAGAATAATAATAAGAATAAGAATAATAATAATAATAAGAAACGGAGCAAAAACAATAAGTCTCCAAACGTTGTTTGGGAGACTTAATAAACTAGGAAGAACTGTTTTAGATACCTAAAACTTATGTCTCCCCTAAAAAACAATTATCTGACCTTGAGGTCAAAGGTCAAGGTCCCACAAAGGTCATTTTGGTACGCGACACACCGCCTTATGGTCATGCACCAACATACCAAATATCATTGACCTATCTGGAAAGACAAAAAAGTTATGGTCCGGACAAGCTTCATTGAGAAGAAGCGGAAGTGGCAGAAGAAGAAAAAAATCAGACTAAAACAATATGTTTCCCTTCGTTCGAAGGGGAGACATAATAATAAAATGAAGAGACAGCTTTAAAGTTGTTACAATCATGTGTATAAGAAGAGTTTGAAGATACCAAAGGGTAATCAGCATCTGTATATCAAAGAAGAACATACAACACAATGACCAAAAGAAAAAGTATAAACAACGATCTACAAAACATACATATAAAACTAAAGATCTTAAGTCAAAAGCTTAATATTAACAGGAAACAATGACTGCAGCCGAACTATACCCCCGATTGAACATAATGGTAATCTTGTATTTGATGACATAGAAAAATCTGAATTGTTCAACAAGTTCTTCTGTGAACAATCAACACTGGACGATAGTGACCACACACCTCCCGACCTAACTGAATTACAGACTACGACAGATTCTCATTACCGAAACGGAAGTAGAGGATATACTGAAAATTGTAGATACTAGCAAAGCGACCGATCCTGACTATTAATCCACGACTTTTGCGCAAAGCCGCACCGATATTAAAGTATTCACTGTGTAAATTATTCAACATATCACTGTCATTGTTTTCTTTTCTATCCGAATGGAAATTGGCTAATGTCACTCCGGTATTTAAAAAAGATAGTCCTGGTATATTGAACAATTATCGCCCGATATCACTCATTAGTAAAGTCGGTAAAGTTATGGAATGCTGTGTCTACAAGCACATCTACAATTTTCTTTTAGAAAATAGGATTATATAGTCTAATCAATCTGGTTTTACTCCTGGTGACTCTGCGATCAATCAGCTTTTTATATATAAAGAACGAATTCGGTAAGGCACTTGACGACGGAAAGGAAGTTCGAGTAGTCTTTTGTGACGTTAGTAAAGGGTTCGATCGGGTTTGGCATAAGGTATTGTTGACTAAATTAAAATCGATTGGCATTCAAGGGCCGTTATTGTCTTGGATTGAAAATTATTTATTAGATAGAAAACAAAGGGTTGTTATAAATGGTTGTTGCTCTGACTGGCGGAATGTTTGTGCGGGTGTCCCTCAGGGATCAATTATGGGCTCTCTGTTCTTTATTATTTATATTAACGATATAGTAGCAGACATAAATTCGTCAATAAAGTTATTTGCAGATGATAATAGTCTTTATATAATTGTTGACGATCCTACTGCTGAGACTTTGAATACGGACTTGGCGAAAATTCATGACTGGTTAAATCTAACCCTGAAAAAACAGAAAGTATGATCGTATCTAGGAAATCTAACCGCCCACTTCATCCACCACTCATGATGGATAATAAGATCATTAACAAGGTATCTGAACATAAACATTTAGGCCTTACCATATCTAATGATGGAAATTGGGGTAAGCACGTAGACCTGATTACCAAGAAAGCCTTTACCAGTCAACATTATGAGAAAATTTAAATTCATTTTAGATCGAAGAACCCTTGAAAAAAATTATTTGACATTTATTCGACCTTTATTAGAATATGGGGATGTAGTTCAGAACTGTAAATCTGTTTACCATACGAATAAATTAGAAAGCGTACAAGCAGAGGCTGCCAGGGTTGTTACCGGGGGTACCCGCCTGGTATCCCTCTCAAAGTTATATGCAGAAATCGGGTGGGAATATTTGAGACAGAAGGGAAAAACATAGACGGACACATTATGCTGATTCCGATGCCCTTTCTCCTTAATGCTGCGTTCTTAGCACAGAAGCAGTAAATACCAATTTTATAGTGGTTTGACCAGATCTGGACTCATAATCTTGTAAATGTGATTTTTGACAAGGACCTACAAAATCAAATTTATTCTAGACACGGGCCTGCCAGTGTGATATCGTAAAAATCTAGAGTTTATATAAAGATATAATTGATAATTTGCAAATTTTGATATTTAGACATGATAATATTTATCATCAAGCAACGAGCATGATACACTCATTATTGTTGATTTTTAATGTGCATCTCGGTAACATTGACAAATTTTAGATTTCATAAAACATTTCAGTCTATAGCAAGATATTATCGATGATTTTTGAGTTGTGCATCTCAGTGAAATTATATAGGCATCGCCTTCACAAATTCTCGATACACTTACTTTGTTTTGCAAGAATAAATTTCATAGAGCAAAATCACATTGATTTGATTGATTTGATTTTTGGTGTTTAATGCCACTTTCAGCAATATTTCAGCTATTTCATGGCGACTAGTTTTAGTGGTGGAAGAAGCCGGAGTACCTGGAGAGAACCACCGATTATGGGCAAGCAACTGGTAAACTTTATCACTTGCGGCTGCGAGTCGAGTGCACCCATTTTGTAATTTACAATGCCGGGCACGAACCCACGCCATATTGGTGATAGGCTTGTACGAGTTGTTAGGTAATCCAACTACCTAACTCATTGAGCCATTCGGGCCCGCAAAATCACATTGAAGACAGATTCAACAACATATGGAGTCACAATAAATGATTGATTATAATTACCCCTTTACGTCCAACCCTATATATATATATATATATAAGGAATGACAATAAATGATTGGTTATAATTACCCCTTTATGTCCAACCAAGCCTCTCCGTCTTCCCTCCTCGTACATTCTTTTCAAAGCATCCATTCCTGGAGCAGCTATAAATACCACAAATGGCATGTACTCTGCTGTCTTTAATACTTTTAATGACTGAAAAAAATCATGACAAAAAAATAAAACAATGTTGTCAATGGAACTGAAAGAACGATTCCTCTCACGATGCTAATTACATTGGTCAAGATGATTCTAATTCATAGAAATCCAGAAATATTTCACTACATTGTGTAAAGCATAGTATTTGTAATAAATTATATAGTAAAACACTAAAATATATATATATATATTGGAGTAGTATAAATTTGATGGTTGATGCTATTTCTCTCCAGAAAAAAACAAAATTTGTTTAAAAAGCTGACATAAAGGCCTACCCGTGGTAAAAACAATATATACATATGGTTTCCATGAATTATTTCGATTCTAATATGTAAAAATTGGTAAAATATCGTTATAAATTGTCGATGACGTCATAAATTACAATGGGTGTAGATATATATTATTTTTACCACGGGTTTGGACTCAAAGCGTTTGAAGGACGTCACATTAGAATATTTTATAACTTACAGTAGGACTAACATCCAAAACACACATTTTTCCATTCATTGTAACGTCATGAATCGAATCAAGCTTGGTTCCATATATATTGCCGTTGAATTCTCCCCATTCTATGTATTTTCCTTCTCTGATTTCTACGTCCATCGTTTCTCTGTCAGTAAAGTAATATCCTTTCCCGTGAACTTCACCCTCCCTTGGTGCTCTTGATGTATCTAAAAATAGATTGAGAGTCTGTATTCATCCTGCACTTGTTCTATTTGAGCAGGCAAATTGCATTGACTGGATAAATTTTTGTTATATACTGTCACTGACCGAAATAATAACTTTTTCTGGTTACCCTTTCCACATGTTACCTGTAGATCTTGGGAACCTAGTTGTAAATACATTTCACTTCCTGTTGACAGAAAATATCAAAAGGGGCAATCAATATTATATACCGTATTTTACGGACTATAGGTCGATGGGGACGATAGGTCGAATTGCTGCTTTTGGGCTAAATTTTTGGGGAAATACTAAGATAGGTCGAAGCATTCCATAGGTCGAGGATGCCGATGACAACTTGGGTAAGTATCGTCACATCAAACTTTTTTTGTGTTTTTTTTTTACATCGGTAAACATTTGTCCTATAACGATGTTCTTCGGTAAGTATATGTAAGTATTAACTCAAGAATACTATTCTTATGTGTCATAAACGAAATAATTATGAAAATTATATTAAATAAAATTTTGTTTTTAAACTTGTTTTTTATGAGGAGTCTGGTTTGTAAAGCCAGACATCGATGACATTCAAATCAGGCCATCTGTGGGTGTCACAATAGATGGTAAACGGATGTTCATACAATAAAATAATCAAGCTGTCAAAACAATGTATCACCTTGTGCAGTTTTATTGACATACCTTTAAACTGTGTTTAATTAGTAGTACACAAATTATGTGATCGTCTCGGTCCAGTAAATTTTCAATCAGTTGATCAGGATAATTAAGTGCCGACTGATGTTCACCTGTGTTGATTATCTCATGGTGGTTATTTTATTTGTTCCTAATTGACCAATTCAAGTGTAGAACATTCTAGTTTAACGAAATCGATAATTATTTTCCAGTATATTTAGTATAAAAAGCTTGTACTCCACATTTATTCAAATTATTGTGAGATGTAATGCAACTGCCATTTTTTACTACAACCCTGTGTGCATGCTCGTGTTAGATGGAAAAGCTATATAACTATATTTAGATATTTTGTGACAATAATTTTATATTGTAAAACGATCCACCCTGTGATTTTTTTTCAACAACATACATTTTTATAGTATATATTTTATTATACAATTCAATATTGAACTGATTTTCGCTAACACTTCAATCATTGAATATTATTGATTTTTTTCGGATGTTGAACATTTTTCCCCCGGAATTGCACCCCCTGTTAGTATAGTTTTATTCCCCAAGAACATCGATGATTTCAGTCTTCTTATTCAGAAAAAAACACTACAGCAAATTCAAGGTATACTGTAAACAAAATCGTCATTTTTATCGAGATTTTTTTTTAGGGATTCCAGATTTTTTTAACTTCATCCTTGAATAGGTCGATAGGTCGAAACCAGCGTGTTGAGGGAAAAAAATATCGACCTATCGTCCGTAAAATACGGTAATTTTATTATTGAATTCAATATTTAAACTTCAATGGATTAAGTTGACTTTTCTGCAGGATAAACACAATATTAAGGCAGTGTCTTAAAATATAAAGTTTATGTGTATTCGGCGCAAAACTGGAAAAAGGCTCGGTGAACCTTGACTCTATCAAAGTTTTTAAGCCTCGTACACATAAACTTTACATTTTAAGACACTGTACTAATATTGTCTATGTATCCTGTAATCATGTGATTTTAAGAACTAATAATAGGGTCAGATAAATTTCAGTGTTATTTAGCTATTGACTTAATAAAACCTTTTTTTGGGGTACAGGTTTGTGGTTTAGGTTTATGGTGATTAAGGTAATTTTCAGTTGTATCATGGCGGTCAATTTTATTGGTGGAGGAAACCGAAGTACATGGAGAAAACCACCGACCTGTCACAAGTCATTGACAAACTTTATCACATAATGTTGTATCGAGCCACCTCACCATCAATGGGGTTAGAACTCCTCACGTTAGTGGTGATAGGCACTGATTGCACATGTAGTTGTAAATCCAACTACCATACTATCACGACCACTACAGCCCCTTTTGGTACAGTAAACTCCACATGATCAAATATTATATAATAGAATATTCTGGATAATCATTTATTAGAATATCAGAAATGCAAATATACCTATTAAAGTATTATACAATGAAGATATCCAGGTGAAAAATTGACAAACAGCTTAATAATCAAATATTATTTTACATTTTGGACAGGAAAAGCAGCTTTGGAATTTTATAATGGCAAGTATCAGTCTTCACGCTTAACTTTTTACCTTACAAGCCCACTCGGCAGCAACTGAAAACGGAGAACAATAAACTAAATATCTACACACAATATCTTATGAAATCAACTTTTGAAACTATATGACTTTTTTTTCACAGGCCCGTCGAACTTGTGGAACTACTCATTTTATACGCCTGTGTACAATTTTACATGCCACGTGCTTCGGACTACTGTCTAATTTCAAAGACTGAAGTATGGAAATGCTCATACTGGTCAATAGTGTATTACTATTCAATACAATATTAGAATCCTGTAAAGTTTGGCACCAGATGTCAGTAGTTCTAGAGGAGAAACAAGAATGTCTGTGGCAGTCAAGTTTTTTGTACGATCAAAATGGAAATAGGAATTTATGTAGAGAACCCTCTAAACATCATTCCTTTAAAGTTTGGTTCCAATTAGCAAAGTACTTTTACAGATGATGACTGATATTTGAAAAGTTTACGGATGACGGACTGATGCCAAAAGCCCCAACAAACCAAAGCAAGTGAGCTAAAATGAAAGAAAACAAAAGAAAAATGCAAGCAAATCTGTACAGATTTTTTATCATTTGTTTATATATGTGTTGCCGTTGGAGATCCAGTTATCCAGTTACCCTGCCACCTTTTTGTACCTGTCCTAAGCCAGGACATGGATTTCTAATGTCATATGTCAACGTTTTTTTTTTTGGTCAGTTAAGATGAGAGGTGATAGTTCTTTTTGTTGACATTGGTGTAATTGATGACCATCACTGTTTAAACTTTCTTTTCATAATCTAGATTTGGTGTTTATTTTTTCACAAAGAAATACATACGTGGCATAACAGCTCCAAATCTTCTGGGATCATCCTTAAGTAACTTCTGTTTTAGTGCCCTACGTCCTACCCCACTTGCACCAACAAGTATCAATGTTTTCCTCTGGAACGGAGGCATCTTTGTTACTTCTTCGTAAATTGAAAGATCACATTTATCAAACTCTGCAATCAAACAAAACAGGCGTGTTTCACTAAACATATCTGGTCATTTAATATCAAATCAATGACCAACATAATCGGATAAATTTTGATATGAACTAGAGGCTCAGTGGGCTGAGCCTGTGTCACTCACCTTTCATTCTGCTTTGAGGAAACTTAATACAGAACCTTCCATACATGTAGATGTTTCCTACCAAGTATCGGTTCATATGGCTAAGCAGTTTCAAAAGAGAAGATTTTTCAGAAATCGACCAATCAAAAACAAGAATTGCATGTGGTGGCCATGTTTGCTAACCGATCGGGACGAAATGAGCAATCTTCATTGAGGACATTCCATAGATGCTTCCTACCAAGTTTCGGTGGTAGCCATGTTTATTAACCGATCGGGACGAAATGAGCAATCTTCATAGAGGACATTCCATAGATGATTCCTACCAAGTTTCGATGGTAGCCATGAATGATGTTTGTTAACCGATCAGGACGAAATGAGCATTCTTCATAGAGGACATTCCATAGATGCTTCCTGCCAAGTTTCAGTTCATTTGGCTGAGAGTTTTCAGAGGAGAAGATTAAAATGTGAAAAGTAAACAGATGACAGACGACGGACACCAAGTGATGGCAAAAGCTCATATTGCCTTTGGCAAGGTTTGCTAAAAAGAATATTAAAATGTGAATACCTATTTGTAATGTATATAATAAACATTTTACACTATATCAACATTAGGTAATTTAATTTAAAGGGAGAATTTCGGTTCATTTGGCCAAGCGGTTTCAGAAGAGAAGAATTTAAAAAATCAGCCAATCAGAAACAAGAATTGCCTGTGACGGCCATGTTTGTTAATGGATCGGGACAAAATGTGCAATCTTTAGAGAGATGCTTCTATAGATGCTTCCTACCAAGTTTCAGTTCATTTGGCTGAGGGGTTTCAGAGGAGAAGATTAAAATATGAAAAGTTAACGGACGACAGACAACGGATGCCAAAGTGATGGCAAAAGCTCACTTTGCCTTTGGCAAGGTGAGCTAAAAATTTATCATATACCCTGGTCATAGCCTGTTATGGATGACCTAATTTCAAGACGCTTCAACCAGAAGTTACAACTCTTGCAGGCCTTTCAATAAGGGGCGGAACCAGGTACTTTTACCCGCCTAATATGTGCTTTGGTACCTCCTGATTTTAAAGTGTTGTATAAGAAAATTCATGAAAATTATTCAAATCTTAATAAAATGTACCACCTTGTAAATAGTGAAGTACTGGTAGACTTGAAAAAATTGAAAGTCCTGATCTTGTGAGCTTGCTATAAAATTACCCTATTTCTAGTGCCAACCAAAGGGAAATAATTTAACTTCAATAAAAATATGTAAAAACATTTAATATTAGAATCAAGTCAGAAATATGCAAATGGTCAGTTTGATACAATTAATGTCTTATAACAAATGGGTTTTCTTGGTAGATTATTCTGCATAAATCTTAGTTTTCTTTTTCCAAAGTGTTCAATAGTTAGCAACCTTAAATGACAATCAATAGGGTATCACTTCTTATATTTTTTGTGAGTGATTGTTGTTTAATGCCACATGGGTAATTTTTTCAGCCATATCACGGTGAGAACAAGTTACATATCGTCGTTGCGGTTCCAAAATGTCGTAAGTCAAAATTTGGCGAAATCGTATTATTTCCATTTTAGAATTAACTAGTTGGCATGCATCTACCCTAAAAAATTTGTATGTCTATGCCAATCAGAAGTTGTGAATTTGACCATGTGACAAAAACTCGTATTATCATTGGCTTGAAAATTTATTTCCAAAACCTCGTATGTTGCACGATGTTTTTCAAAAAGGATGGTGGATTTTCAAAATAAAAGTAAGACTCATTTGATTTATTTTAAGGAAACATTTACAAATGAGTCTTACCTTTATTTTGAAAGTCCACCATCTTTTTCGAAAAACATCATGCAACATACAAGGTTTTGGAATAAATTTTCATTGTTTATTATAGAATAAAAAAGTGTTTTGCTTTTACTGAAAACTTACCAAAACTGGCTTATGACATTTTGGAACCGCAACGACGATATGATGAGATGATAATAATATCCACTTTCTACTAGACTAACACGCTTAGTTGAATTTTTATAGTGCTAGATCTTTGAAACAACAGTCTGCAGGTAGACAAGTCGATCATCTTATTATCACGATTTCAAGCCAACCAGTAAAAAATTAATGCCACATGCTAAGCAGGCCGTGACTTGAACCCAAGATCTGCCACATTCGAGACGATCATGCTAACCATTACACCACCAATGTGGCTTAAATTCTTACTAATTTCATACCTTTATGTTTACTTGATGTATAATTTATTTTCTTCTTTTTCCTTCTTTTAAGACCACACACTGAAAAAGAAACAGAAAATAATTTACAAACATATGTTCTTTATTTCAAGTACTTTTTTTTTCAGCTAAAACTTGTCAAGAATCAGTATTTAATGAGATAATGATGATGTCCAACTTGTACTAGACCAACTTGTACTAGACCAGTCCAACGTGTACTAGACCAGTCCAACTTGTACTAGACCAGTCCAACTTGCACTAGACCAGTCCAACTTGTACTAGACCAGTACAACTTGTACTAGACCAGTCCAACTTGTACTAGACCAGTCCAACTTGTACTAGACCAGTCCAACGTGTACTAGACCAGTCCAACTTGTACTAGACCAGTCCAACTTGTACTAGACCAGTCCAACTTGTACTAGACCAGTCCAACTTGTACTAGACCAGTCCAACTTGTACTAGACCAGTCCAACTTGTACTAGACCAGTCCAACTTGCACTAGACCAGTCCAACTTGCACTAGACCAGTCCAACTTGTACTAGACCAGTCCAACTTGTACTAGACCAGTCCAACGTGTACTAGACCAGTCCAACGTGTACTAGACCAGTCCAACTTGCACTAGACCAGTCCAACTTGCACTAGACCAGTCCAACTTGTACTAGACCAGTCCAACTTGTACTAGACCAGTCCAACTTGCACTAGACCAGTCCAACTTGTACTAGACCAGTCCAACTTGTACTAGACCAGTCCAACTTGTACTAGACCAGTCCAACTTGCACTAGACCAGTCCAACTTGTACTAGACCAGTCCAACTTGTACTAGACCAGTCCAACTTGTACTAGACCAGTCCAACTTGTACTAGACCAGTCCAACTTGTACTAGACCAGTCCAACGTGTACTAGACCAGTCCAACTTGTACTAGACCAGTCCAACTTGCACTAGACCAGTCCAACTTGTACTAGACCAGTCCAACTTGTACTAGACCAGTCCAACTTGTACTAGACCAGTCCAACTTGCACTAGACCAGTCCAACTTGCACTAGACCAGTCCAACTTGTACTAGACCAGTCCAACTTGTACTAGACCAGTCCAACTTGTACTAGACCAGTCCAACGTGTACTAGACCAGTCCAACTTGCACTAGACCAGTCCAACTTGTACTAGACCAGTCCAACTTGCACTAGACCAGTCCAACTTGTACTAGACCAGTCCAACTTGTACTAGACCAGTCCAACTTGTACTAGACCAGTCCAACTTGCACTAGACCAGTCCAACTTGTACTAGACCAGTACAACTTGTACTAGACCAGTCAAACGTGTACTAGACCAGTACAACTTGTACTAGACCAGTCCAACTTGTACTAGACCAGTCCAACGTGTACTAGACCAGTACAACTTGTACTAGACCAGTCCAACTTGTACTAGACCAGTCCAACTTGCACTAGACCAGTCCAACTTGTACTAGACCAGTCCAACTTGTACTAGACCAGTCCAACTTGTACTAGACCAGTCCAACGTGTACTAGACCAGTCCAACTTGTACTAGACCAGTCCAACTTGCACTAGACCAGTCCAACTTGTACTAGACCAGTCCAACTTGCACTAGACCAGTCCAACTTGTACTAGACCAGTCCAACTTGTACTAGACCAGTCCAACTTGCACTAGACCAGTCCAACTTGTACTAGACCAGTCCAACTTGCACTAGACCAGTCCAACTTGTACTAGACCAGTCCAACTTGTACTAGACCAGTCCAACGTGTACTAGACCAGTCCAACTTGTACTAGACCAGTCCAACTTGTACTAGACCAGTCCAACTTGTACTAGACCAGTCCAACGTGTACTAGACCAGTACAACTTGCACTAGACCAGTCCAACTTGTACTAGACCAGTCCAACTTGTACTAGACCAGTCCAACTTGTACTAGACCAGTCCAACTTGTACTAGACCAGTCCAACGTGTACTAGACCAGTACAACTTGCACTAGACCAGTCCAACTTGTACTAGACCAGTCCAACTTGTACTAGACCAGTCCAACGTGTACTAAACCAGTCCAACGTGTACTAGACCAGTCCAACTTGTACAAGACCAGTCCAACGTGTACTAGATCAGTCCAACTTGTACTAGACCAGTCCAACTTGCACTAGACCAATCCAACTTGTACTAGTTGGATTTTTTTAGTGCCAAGACATATTATACTTATTTTATGCCAACCACTCCTTAATGCTGCATGTTCAGTGGAAAAGCATCAAATACCATATTAATAGTCTCTGACTTCACACGACAGGACACAAACCCACGTTCGACCACACTCATGGCAAGCATGTTAACCAATACACCACAGATGTAGTTTGGTCTGTTTGAAAAATAACTACAATATCCTCATGCTAATATCAATATCATACCAGATATGAACAAGTTCTATCCAAAGATAAAAAAGACTAGGTAACTTACACAAGTATATGGAACGTACACACAGAATATAACATTTAAGATGTTGAAAAAGGAGCTGTATAACTCCCATGGAACTGGACCGTATGGAAATTCTGCATGTTCATATTATACCAACGTTATTTACATTCAAAACAAAAGTTTCCTGCTGACACAAGAATATGATACAGAAAAACATATAGCAATTAAGATGTTGAAATGGGGCCAAAACTGCTATGGCAATAGTCCATTTGGAAAGTCTGCATGTTCATATTGTAGCAATGAACAAGGGCAGTCCAGTATACCTCCTACTCTACGAGAGTGGGGTTAAAATCAAAATTTTAATCAAACTGTTTCAGTGGTAAATAGAACCATGTTTCCGTGGTAACCATAGCCATGAAATAAGACTACACTATTTAATATTAACTTACAGAGACTACTTTTAGAGTAATCATAATTAGGTTGTACAAAGGCTTTCATAGCCATGAAATAAGCCTACAGTATTTAATATTGACTTACAGAGACTACTTTTAGAGTAATCATAATCAGGTTGTACAAAGGCTTTTCTCTTCTCCTCTAGTTGTAATGAGGGGATCAAACCGGTCGGTCCTTCTTCATCTTTCTCTACTCTTCTTGCCTAAAATTATATTAAAATACATGTTTCAAAGCAAATATGCATGATTGCTTTATATAGATCTTACAGATTTCAATGTTAAATGAGTAAAATCTAAAATCCACAAATATAAGATCAGTAGCAATAATACAAATACAAAACATGAATTTAAAGTTAAAAATGAAGGATATTTACAAGATATCAGTAAAAGCACACTTCAAAGGCAAATTAAAAAAAAAAATGATTAAAAAACAACACATTTTTTGTGAAAACATGTCTCTATGAAGCTGTTGGAAGTCTCTCTGTCATGCATTCATGTCTCCCTCATGTTCTCTGAGGGAGAGATGGGTCAATGAGTTAGGTAGTTGGATTACCTAACAACTCATACAAGCCTATCACCAATATGGCGTGGGTATGCGCCCGGCTTTGTAAATTACAAAAAAGGTGCACTCGACTCAAGTCGCAAGTGATAAAGTTTACCAGTTGCTTGCCCATGGTCGGTGGTTCTCTCCGGGTACTCCAGCTTCTTCCACCACTAAAACTGGTCGCCATGATATAGCTGAAATATTGCTGAAAGTGGCATTAAACACCAAAAATCTAAATCAAATCAATTCTCTGAGGGAGAAGTCAAGTATCCCTATTTTTTGCCAGTGTGGTGAGCCCTGAAAACTAGCATTATGTTGATATTTTATTTCCATTGAGCCCTGAAAACTAGCATTATGTTGATATTTTATTTCCATTATTTCATATTTTCTGATGTACAACTCTGTATATGGAACCAACTATAAGAGCAATTCGCAGTCAAGTGAAACTCATGTTATCATCCAGAAATTTGTTGTTTCGGACGATTTGGAAAACTATTACCGTGGCTCTCCAAAATTTTTCCTGGACCATAAAAATTATTTTCTGAACTCAGCACTCTGCACATCTGCAGGCAATGAACAAAAGTATTCAGACATTTCCAATTTCCCCTATATTTTTCATATAAAACTGCAATTTTTTCAAAAATTATCTTGATGTCAAGTCATGATCGATTTTGAAGGCAGAGGGGAGTTAGATAAAATTGTGGTGCAACATGGTATTTTTACCTGGAATAAAAAATCTGGTCTTTAGCTCAATCAAATCTCGACTTAAAAAAAATAACTCTGCTCCATATTGTTTGCGTTCTATTTAAAATATAATTACCTGCCACCAGTTGGGATCTTCAGAACTTAAGATGTGTAAGATATCCCCGTCACTGAATGGTAGACCAGCGTCCTTACTAGGTATCAATCTGTCCTTTTGTGGATCATAATTAAAATGTGCTTTCATAAACATCTGAAACAGAAAATGGTAATTAAATAAAACGAAAAATATTTACAAAATAAAACTATAATAAGATAGGTAGATTGGCATTTAACCCCAACTTTTATAGCAGTATTTCAGCTATATTGTGGCGTTAATAAGATAGAAAAGACCTGAAATAAAGTATTTTTTCTTGTGAAATTTTATGTTTACTTCATACATGGTATTAGTTTTACAGGAGAAGGTACATAAGACAATGTATGTACATTGTCAGCAAATACAACATTCATTTGTATGAGCTATAGAAACAGGAAGAAAAGAAAGCGTCTGTGTGCGTTTTTTTCCTGTTTCGAGGCGAGTACAAATTCCAGACAATGTATGTATATTCTGTTAACACTGTAATGGCAAGAATGCAACAACAAAAAAATGTTTCATTTCCACACAAAATGTAGAAAAACTTTAAATTTTTCGTGAATTTCTTAGATTGGATCAATTTTCTCAAAGAGTCTTCATATAAAATTATAACCCGTAAAAATAGGGCTTAAAATGAATGAAAATAAAAAAATTGGCATTCTGGCCCCTTTTGGTTTCCTCATATACCTAAAAGGTCACGTAATAACAAATACGACTACCATTTATTCCACACATTGAAATGTTATGTTAAAAATTGGTCATATCTTTACAAAAGAAGGGAAAAATGCATAACTTATACGAGTATCGCATGCAAAATCACTGTGCAAAGTTTAAATAATGTTGAATGAAAATAGTTTCAGTTAGAAATTACAAAATCTAATAACCTCTAAACCTTTCAGAAGGATGGACGGACGGACAGACAGACAGATGGAAAAAGTGGTTATTATCTGAATATCTCTATGTGATGGCAATAAAGTAGTAATGTGTTGGGATGTAAATAGTAGAAATTTTTCGTGTTGCTCGATCTTTAGTTTTCTATGTAATGTTTTGTAGATCATTGTTTGTCCTTTTTCTTTTGGCCAGTGTGTTGTCTGCCCTTCTTTGATTTACGGCTTCTGACTATTTCTTTGGAATCTTCGTGCTTTTCTTTCAGCATCAAAAGCAGAAATAAACATTTTTTTTTCTGATAATTTTTATTCAATTTTATATCTACGTGTCCTTAAAACATGATTTAAACACAAATTTAATTTTACAATTTCTATTTACTTTTACCAAATCCTATTATATAATCATAAAAAGTGCAAAAATAATTTACAAATCTTCTGATAAACTCTAATTCTTCCCTTTAAAGATGAAATACTGGAGAAAATCGGGAAAGGAATGACTTCAGGTGATTATTTTTTTCAATATGCGGTTTTACATGACATATATAGGAAATACTTGAGTACCCAAAGACTTTTGACCTTTGACTCTACACAGGCCTTTCATTAAGGGGCGGTACTAGGTACTTTTACCCACTTAAAATAGTAATTGGTACCTCCTAATTTCAAAGTGTTGAATAAGATATTCATGAAAAATGTTCAAATTTTAAGAAAAAGTACCGTCTGTAAATATTGTAAGTACACTTGAAAAATATTGAAAGCTTTGTAACAAATTTTGAAAATGAACTCAGAAGTAACATACAAATGATGATTAAAAACCCAGAAGTTCGAAACTTATATAATATTAGGAAATTACAGTTATTATTGGATACCTTATGATTTTAGTTGTACGAATAGTTCCTTTCATTGTTTACTGTGTAATAATACGAACATATATATGTATGTTTATAAATTGAATATGAGAGATAAAATATGATTTATTTACTTATGTTATTGTAGCGACACTTAACTGTGGTTAATGATATTCTTACTCTCAGTACTTATTTATTTAATTATAATTATTGTTCATTGTAAATACAGTCAAACCTGCCCATGTGGCCACCTCTATTAAGCAGTCACCTGTATTAAAAGGTCACCTTATTCTCGTCCTGTCATAGAAAATTTCAGATGAATTGAACATCTTTTAAGAGGCCACCTGTCTTATAAGGCCACTTTTTCTTGGTCCCAAAGGTGACCTGTTAATACAAGTTTGACTGTATATATAAACCTTTTAGGTTTTCTGGCACCCAGAGGTAAATTGTTCACAGGTGTGGTATAGGTATAAATAAAAAAAAAATATTGAAAGCCCACGAGTACATCTTCATATTTTGGTAATATTATAGGGGGAGGATGATGATGATGAACTCTATGAATCTGTCAGGCAGGACAAATACCCAATGCCAGGGCATTCCACAGCAGCTGGGCACTGGGAAAATTGCCCGTCTAATTGCATTTTTCTCCCGGCTACTTTGTTTTCAAAACTGATCATGTCAAAGTGAAAGTAAAATATAGCTTTGTTTTGCTGGTGGTTTTGCAGGACCCCCCATCCTTTTCTACTTTAGAATTATCACCTCCTTCTTGAAAATGAGTGGAATGTCCTGAATGCAAGCAGGTATTAAAAGGGTCCTCAACTCTACTATAATATTATTTAAACATGACTCTCTGAAAACAACATAGTCAGTCTTCATGCTAACCCACTTGCCCGAATCCCGTGACAAGTAAAACTGGATTCGGACCGGTGAAAATTATGAAAGAATTTGCTTGAATAAATAGATTTTTTCCCCCCTAAATTTGGCATTCTGGCAAGTAGGTGAACAAAGACTGTGGTACAATATAGCAGAATGGTTTTCCAGGAATACAAACAAGACCCTAATTAACATGTACACAGGTTCTACAAAAAAATAAAACAGATATGCAGTGGTTTCCTTTGAAGCCGGTAGCCAGCTATATGGCCTTCTACTTCTTGATTTTGACCGGCTACTTTTTTGTCATTTATATCTTTTACATAGAAAATTTCAACATGATAAAAATAAAACTAAATTTGTTAACGCATTCAGTCCCGATCACGCCTGTACCGCTGTAGGCATGATTAAATATCTACAGCGAATGGCCAATCTCGCCTGTAGTCGTGGTTTGTTTACTTCATTCAATGGATGATCATGCCTGTAGTCGTGACGAAAGTACGTTGTAAAGCCTTCTTCGATTGGTCAAATTAAAGGGGGATTCCATGATTCTTTCAATATTGGCCAATAGAAAAATAGTTTATATTTCCTTCCTCCTTTAGTATTCAAAGTCAAAGGTTATTAAATTACATCGATTTTACTACACGTGTTTCATTCATAAAAATTTGTAAACAATGGCGGAAATTAGAGTGATTTTTGGTGATGATGATCATGAAAATGAAGCGTTTCTAGGCTTCGATCTCGACAATATTGAGGAAGCAGAGGAAAAATATATTCGGCAATTAGATGGGTTGAATGATTTTGACTCCAACATCGAATTTTCCGAGATGGGATCGTCGGACAAAGAGGAAATTGACAGCGATGTTGATACTGTTCTCGTCGACATTGCTAAATGGAGTGACCCTCTCAGAACCATTTAAATCGCTGAATTTACAGGACCAACGACTGTTATGGAGAATAACAAACGAGAAATATATTTTTTAATCATTTGTTCCCAGAAGCATTGTCAATTGAAATTGCTACTCTTAACAAACGAGTACGCACGGAAGCACATTGAGACAACACCAAACAAAAATTGGTACCCAACCAATCCAGAGGAAATCAAGGCTCTTATTGGTATTCAAATTGTCATGGGTGTTCTACAAGCCCCTGCCCAAGACATGTACTGGTACAAAGATAAACTGTTCCATCAGTCAATTATTGAAATGAAAATTATATGCTTTTCTTTATACCATTGAAAGAAAACCTTGAAATTATTAAAAACAAAACACAATAAATCAAAATGCTTTTAATCACATTCACAAAACAAATTAATATTACTTAAGTTAGTACATAATATGTACATCAGGTATACAGATGTCTTTTCAAATTGACAAAGAAGTAATACATGTAGATTGTATCACAGTATCTTGACGTTTAAATGAAAAATCTAGCAAAATAAGGGAAAAATCTGTTTTTTTATATATAATATACAGATTTTTCTCTATCATTTCGCTATATTTTTCATTTAAACGTCAAGATACTGTGATTGTATTTGCCATAACAAAGTATAAGCTTCTCTACATTTATGAATTTATTCTTACTTAATGAAATTCAATGTCGTGCTGTTTGAAAATCAATATTAAAGGAGATCTAAGGACAGTATCTTATCTATAGAGTGAGAATGTGGGCAAAGCAATCAAGTAAGTTTTTTGCAAGATTTAGAAGATAGTTCAGCCATCCTCTAGCTAACATTATCATTGGACATTTTGAATATTACATGTATATAGATATCTTTTTTTAATTACTTCAATTCAGTCAATTTTTATTATTTTTAAACAGAAAAAATATCTAAAATTGGTGTCAGGAGAGGAGGTGTTTAAATCACCTTCGAAATGCTTAAAATTCAATTTCTGCCAGAAGGCTTTGCCCCCCTGGTCGAGCCCCTGTACCCCGCTGGGGACCTATGCGGCCCCCAGATCCCCAGCCTTCTACTTTTTTGTTTTAACCTGATACTTTCAAATTTATGGACAACCCTGGATATGATATACTAGCTACATCTGTATTACATGTTTGTAACTAAACTGTAAAAATATAATAAAAGAATAGTCAAACTTGTATTCAACAGTCACTTTGGTAGAAGAAAAAATTACTATAAGGAAAATGGCCACTTATTTAAGATCGGTTTATCTGTATTTTCAGTTCCAGTCCACAATCATTTGCATATTAATGTTATCGAAAGGCACTTTATTGGAAAATATGGAGGTCTCCTTGTAATGCTCCAGTGTTTTTGCAACAATTTAAATTTAATCAATAAATTATTCAATAATTTGATGGTTTATGGTGCTTAACGCCACTTTCAACAATATTTCAGTTATATAGTGGCGGTCAGGTTTATTGGTGGAGGAAACCGGAGAAAACTACCGACCTGTCGCAAGACATTGACAAACTTTATCACATAATGTTGTATCGAGTTCACCTTGCCTGAGCGGGGTTCGAACTCACAACGTTAGTGGTGATAGGCACTGTTATCGCTATTTTGTTTATTTTCCCTTTGATGTTTAAAACCGATATATTTCATATCATGTGGGTGCATGAGATGATTCCAATTATCGCTAATCGCTAAGCGTTGTCAAGGACGCACGTAGTATTATCTTGTTTTCTAATATGACGCTATAATGACGTCACATTACCAAATTCTTGAAAATTAAGTGATTAACGATATAAAATATTAATTGTGTTTAAAAAAATGTCAGTATCTCAACAAAAATTATTTAATTATGAATACAAAATAGCAATAAAATAATTAAAGATGCTTTTTAAAACTCGAGGACGTTTCTCAGTCATCTCATTTAAAAAACATCGTTAATCACTTAATATCCAACTATCACATGATCACGATTACGACCACGACAGTCCTATTTGATGGTTTAATTCAACAGAACAGGTGAAAATACCGAGGATACAATTTGACTTGTATATTGATAGCAATATCATTGTGTCAATATATAAAATGAATATTTGTAAAGGTTAAAACAAACAGACGACAAAAATATTGCAATACAAGAATATAAATTTTGTGGTTATAAAAAAAAAACACAAAAAATCATGCAAGCAACATTTGGCAAGCACAATACAGATGTCATACAAGTCTGACTCAATTATTTTTAAAAAGATTTCAGAACAAAAATTGGTGTCAAAACAACTGATACCTCACAATAATATTGTTTATACATCAATATACAACTCTTCTACAAACCTGCGACCTATAATACAGATATAGCTGTAAAACAAAGGAAATAAGATGCACATTTTGAGAAAATAAATATCTGCCTGCAACTGAAAATGACTAATTTAATAAAAATATTTTCTTTTTGTAGAATTACCTCCCCTTAAAAGGCATTTTAAGCAACAAAAACAATTTGAAATTTCATTCATGAAACAAATATAAATAAAGTAAAATAGGGGGGGGGTTCATTTTCTCTATTCAATAAATAATGCATATAATTTGGACAAAGGGTAATGGCTTATATTTAGGGATCATTTGCAGGACTCCCTCAGTACCCTTCATATACAGGCTTAAATTGAACCATCTGTCAAACAACAGGGTTCCTTACCTATTGATTTGGCAACTACACAAATATGTTTGTCGACATTAGTTGTGTTAGTCACTGATTGCATGGGTACAGTAAAAAGGCTAAAATGTACAACCAGCAGAAATAAGCCTGCTATACTGTAGGGTTTTGACTAGAAAATAGATCTGCTAATATTTTTAACTACAGTTAAGTCTGTCTTATGTGACCTTCTCAGGGAACATTGAAATATGGTCACATAAGACAGGTGGTCGCTAAATACAGGTTTGTTTAATATGAAATGCACTGTGTAAGGAAAAAAAATTAAGGTCACACAATTCAAGTTATTGCATAACAGAGGTGGTCACTAAAGCAGGTTTGACTGTAGTATGTAAGTACCTGTGATTTAAAGTTGGTATCTTGTATTGTAGGGATGATTTTAAACGTGATCTCAGTCTCTGCTACTCTGATTATATCCATTAACTGTTCAGGTGTTGCCACAGGTATGCCATTTACCTCTTTGATAATGTCACCAACGTGCAACATGCCTGCAATAAACATCACAAAAAATTAACGTTCCGGTCACAATAGAACTTTTTATTTGAATACTGCATTTTTGTATTTATTCAACTTGTACATCTTCGTTGCACAATCCTGATTTGTTTCTAATATTATACATTTTTTATGGGAGTTATCTCCCTTAGTGATGTATCGAAATGATACACAGTCTAGCAAGAGAAATGGAAAGGACGATCAATTTGAGTATAAGTTTCTCATAATTTTGTTGACATTTGAACCTTGTAAAAAATCAAAGGATAATTTTACATAAAATTCACAAGTTGCTGCATTAAAATTTTGAACATATCATGGGGAAAAATATCTTATTTTCATTGAACTTTGAATGAAATGAGACCCTTTAGCCCCACTTAATGGGAGATAACTCCTGTAAAACATATAAATTTAGAATCAAAGTTGGAAATGTGATAATGGTCTATTACTAGTACATAAGAACAACGACAAAATTATTTCTTACATCACATATATTACAAGATTGCACTAACTACTGCATTTACTAGTCTAATACAGGACAATTTAATATAGAAAAATAACTGCTTTCAATTATAGTCTATTTCAAATTATTTCGAATTTAAATAAGAGTTATTTCCCTTTAAATAATCATAAAATCAGATGAGGAGATTTTTTCAGATGCTAATTTTGAATTTAGGAATTTGGCATTTATGCAAATTTGTTTAATATCAAAACAAAATCCGTTTTTTTACCAACCTTGCTTATCAATAACACTTCCAGCTAAAACTCGAGCTATTCTTAGATTGTAATTCTCATCTATTTTTACTGTTATACCCTGTAAATAAAATACACAAAAAAAATAAATATACTGTCACTGCCAGCAGAGATGAAATACAACCTTTGTAATAAGTCCTGAAATCTGCTGGGCATACACAGGAGTTTTGTCCATGACCAGCAACAGTCTTACTAAAATCACACCTCTCACCTCTGAAGAAACCCCTTAATGATTAACATGCAGTCTTCGCGCTAACTCACTTGCCCGAAGTCCGGGACAAGTAAAATTGGATTCGGACAAGTGAAAATTATGAAAGAATTTGTTTGAATAAATAGAAAATATTTCTAAATTTGGCTTTCGGGCAAGTAGGTGAACAAAATTAAGGCAAAGACTGAACATGCAAGTGACCCTATGTCATGACCTTTACCGTCCAATGAAAATAGCACTTAGGAGACTATGGGAGAGCTATAATTTAAAATTAAGCTGCTTTGCTTGCTACACGCAATCTGATTGGTTCAAAAAGGTCATAACCCATACATAACAGAGTTTTTGAAATTCATCGGACCTAGGGGGCAGAAAATCATGAGGTCCGCCAATAACGTCGTTAATGCCGGTCCCCATGTCCGCCCAACATTTTTGAATGATGTGTTTACTTTTTTAACGGAAGTCGGAAACGCAGGTCGCGTTGTAAATACCGGAACAAGTTCGGTCAACTCGGAATTCGTAACCGCATTGAATACGTGATATTTTATCTGTTTTTGGTAAATATTATTGGTAACTGTCATGAAAATAAATATATTTAAATATATTGTGATGCGCAAGATGATCTTTTCGAGTGAAAAGCCCCCAAAAAATTAATAAAATAAAAAAACACGACATCCCCGATTTGTATCGTTCCCTTCACCGAATCCATTTCTATTTAGAATTTTGTTTACAGTTACGGCAACATGTCGATCATAAAAATGTGGTCGTTCCTGAAGCATTACGACGGAGCTCAGCCGGGCAAACTGGAGATTGAGAGAGTCTAATAACTTTTAGAATATTGTTATTGTAATCTCAATAAAATTTTTAAAAATTATGTTTTAAATCTGGTAAATTTTTCAAAGATTGAGGGTATCCCTAGCTAGATTTGGCTACTCTTTTTTGGTGCATGGTTTCAACTTTTTGGTTTATTCAGGATGGTGACTAGTCTTCCTATTTCTAGGCCTCTACCAGTACTAATGAAGTTAAATACAGAAAGCGCTCTGCTAGACTAAAATAATAATAACGGTATGACATTGCTTGGCTTTAAAACAATTTTACATAAAAAAAGTAGGTCCAGCAAAAATTCAGAGGGTCCAGCAGAAAATTCCTGGGTGCTGGATCTATGTTCAGCAAAATGAATTTTTTTTTCAAAAAGTCAGACATAATTCAAAATAAAACTGCTTTGGTCTAAAAAGGTCAAAACCCATATTCATCATATCATCAAATATTCATAACATATATAGGGTCACTCACATGTGATGCTTAATGTCGTTTCTCCCAATTCCTAATAAATTAATATATAACAACCGAAGATATCTGCCAAACTTATACATGTCATTGAAAACACTTACAGAGAACTATTTAGGGTTACATTCTGCATGTAAAAATAATGAGCAGTCCTCGAAATGAAAATTTCAATTTACTAGTCCGAATCACATTCTTGAATTTATTTTTATATAGTTCTAAATAAAAACTGAAAAATTTTCTGGACCAAACAAAGTTTTACTGGTCTATCATGTATGACCGGAGGACCGGTGCTCATCGTGAGGACTGAACGAGTCATAATTTTGTCACAGTATAGGTGCTATATAATCAAAATATAAGAGTTTTAGTCATAAAATTAAGCAGATTTATAACAGAACAATTGTTACCAGAGATGTTGTCTTGTCCTTCTTGATGCTGACAAGTCTGATGTGGTCTGCCACAGCACTAAACACAGGAGGTGGAGGCTGACTTAACTTGTTGGTTTCATACAAATCGTCTTCGTAATTCTTGTCAGCTACATCATCATACGCTCTCATCAACGCCTAATAATATAAATAACAATTAGGCTACAAACAAAATTACACGTGTTTCCACTAACCCTACCGACCTTAATTTTTTTGTGCCTACCCTAAAGTTTTTTTTGGCCATTTTTGAACAAGCACTATTAAAGTCAGAATTTGTCTCCTGTAGAAACCAACTAAAAATGTTTAAAAAAATAAAATCTTTTTCCTACCTACAAATCCTAATATTTAAGACCATGTTATTTTTTTTCTTGGCCTTACAGTGGAACTTACACAATCCTACACACGAGTTTTTCCACAAAAACTTATGGTCCCAAAGTATTTCTGTTAACTATTCCGGCATCCTGTACAAACCGACACATTTCCCTTGGTTCCACTCTATACTCCAAATAATACATGTACAGATATGTAAATACACTAAAAATACAGTTATTGCCAAGAATTTTGTTAAGTAGTAGCTATTAACAATGTTTTTTTTAAATTATCGGTAATTTGGACATTGTTCCTTTCATCTTTTTTAGAGATACTGTTAGTATCAACAAACTGATTCAGAAACTGAATATTATCGGTCAGTATGGTCGCAAACACATTATGACATTTCCGATAAAAACGATAACGACAGATTTGAAAGTCTAGACATATATTATCACAGCTCGCCTTGTATAGTCCGAGATTCCTCTGTCGTCCGACGATATTATATATTTTTGCTAGAGCCGTCGAACGTCAGAGCGCAATATATACGGAAAACATCGGATTTGCTTCTCCAACTTTGGGTCAGCACATTTCCATGTTTCGTGGCTATCAGATTTTATTTTCTATCAGAAACCCTTATATAAATCGCTTCACTAATCATTTTTCTATTCATTCATAACCATCTTACCCTCAGAAAGTGGTGTTACACTCCATTACAGCACGATTTTGCCTTAGATCCTATGATTTCGACATTTGTTTTCCATTTTTCAAACATTTGTCACATGACTACAAGAAAACTACGATTACCGCAATGTATCATGGGAGATGGTTTGCATATAAACAAACAAACAAATATTTTTATTGCCAATCATAGGCGCCTGTTAAGGCAGAACAATTAACATAAAATTTAATACAGTTGATTATATTGATTGGTAATGATTTTAACAGCAAATTTAGTGAATTACAGAAAACCATAAGATAAAAAAATGTAGTACCTTGTCCAAAAACCAGAGGCTCTCAAGAGCCTGTATCGTTCACCTGGTAATAAAAAAAAACAATTGGTCCTATGTAAAAACTATGTCCTGCAGTGGTAGTCATCTTGGAATTACGATCAACATAAAAAACACAAAGTTTGTAAAGGACCTTCCAATGATTGATGCACAGTTTAAGTTCAATCAGTGCAATAGCTTCAGAGAAGAATATATTTCTGTATTTTCCCCATATGGTTCTGTGTTAATACTATGACCTGTGGTGGCAGCCATCTTGGATTTCCGATCGGCATAAAAAACAGAGGACCTTCCAATGATCATTCCTGGGCAGTTTGGTTTCAACTGTCCAAGTGGTTTCAGAGAAGAAGCATTTTGAAACATTTTTCCCATAGGGTCCAATGTTAAACTAAGTCCTGCCATAGCCGCCATTTTGAATTTCATATCAGAACAAAAAACGTAAAGTTTGTAGAGGATCATCCAATGAACATTCTTGTACAGTTTGGCTTTAATCATATTTGTAGTTTCTGAGAAGAAGGCATTTGAATATTTTCTCATAGGGTCCAATGTTAATCTATGTCCTGCGGTGGCGGCCATCTTGGATTTCCGATCGGCATAAAAAACAGAAACTTTGTAGAGGACCTTCCAATGATCATTCCTGGGCAGTTTGGTTTCAACTGTCCAAGTGGTTTCAGAGAAGAAGCATTTTGAAACACTTTTCCCATAGGGTCCAATGTTAAACTAAGTCCTGCCGTAACCGCCATTTTGAATTTCATATCGGAACAAAAAACCTTAAGGTTGTAGAGGACCATCCAATGAACATTCATGTACAGTTTGGCTTTAATCATATTTGTAGTTTCTGAGAAGAAGGCATTTGAACATTTTCCCATAGGGTCCAATGTTAATCTATGTCCTGCGGTGGCGGCCATCTTGAATTTTCGATCGGCATAAAAAAACAGAAACTTTGTAGAGGACCTTCCAATGATCATTCCTGGGCAGTTTGGTTTCAATTATCCAAGTGGTTTCAGAGAAGAAGCGTTTTGAAACATTTTTCCCATAGGGTCCAATGTTAAACTAAGTCCTGCCGTAGCCGCCATTTTGAATTTCTTATTGGAACAAAAAACGTAAAGTTTGTAGAGAACCATCCAATGAACATTCATGTACAGTTTGGCTTTAATAATATTTGTAGTTTCTGAGAAGAAGGCATTTGAACATTTTCCCATAGGGTCCAATGTTAATCTATGTATTGCGGTGGCGGCCATCTTGGATTTCCGATCGGCATAAAAAACATAAAATTTGTAGAGGACCTTCCAATGATCATTCCTGGGCAGTTTGGTTTCAATTATCCAAGTGGTTTCAGAGAGGAAGCGTTTTGAAACATTTTTCCCATAGGGTCCAATGTTAAACTAAGTCCTGCCGTAGCCGCCATTTTGAATTTCATACCGGAACAAAAAACATAAAGTTTGTAGAGGTCCATCTAATGAACATTCATGTACAGTTTGGCTTTAATCATATTTGTAGTTTCTGAGAAGAAGGCATTTGAATATTTTCCCATAGGGTCCAATGTTAATCTATGTCCTGCGGTGGTGGCCATCTTGGATTTCCGATCGGCATAAAAAACAGAAACTTTGTAGAGGACCTTCCAATGATCATTCCTGGGCAGTTTGGTTTCAACTGTCCAAGTGGTTTCAGAGAAGAAGCATTTTGAAACATTTTTCCCATAGGGTCCAATGTTAAACTAAGTCCTGCCGTAGCCGCCATTTTGAATTTCATATCGGAACAAAAAACCTTAAGATTGTAGAGGACCATCCAATGAACATTCATGTACAGTTTGGCTTTAATAATATTTGTAGTTTCTGAGAAGAAGGCATTTGAACATTTTCCCATAGGGTCCAATGTTAATCTATGTCCTGCGATGGCGGCCATCTTGGATTTCCGATCAGCATAAAAAACAGTAACTTGGTAAAGGACATTCCAATGATCATTCCTTTACAGTTTGGGTTCAGTCAGTTCATCAGTTTCAGAGAAGAAGATCTTTGAAATTTCAGCCAATCAGAGCATATTATTGGCCCTGGCAGCCATATTGAATATTCGACTGGAACGAAAAACAGTAACTTTGTAGAGGACCATCCAAGGAACATTCCTGTTAAGTTCGGTTCCAATCGGCCAAGTGGTTTCGGAGAAGAAGCTTGAAATGTGAAAAGTTTAGACGACAGACAACGGACGCCAAGTGATGGCAATAGTTCACATGGACCTTTGGTCCAGGTGAACTAACAAAAAGGGGGAACGTAACACATGCTCTTTCCGAAGCCCGTTGGTAACACTCTGCCATTGAATCTTTTCTTTCCAACACATTCTGTATTATTTCCTTCTGCTCTGCTTTGATCTGTAGATGGACTGTTTGTCCTGCAGAATACGCTTAAATGTATCGTCTTCCATGTGATTTGAATGTTGTTTACGTATGCAAATAATGCTCCAAATAATTTGGCACGCTGCATTAATTAGCTCCCATCATGCAATGCGTTGCTGTCATCATTCAGTTAGTATCGCGAGATCACGTGTGTAGATTCGAAAATGGAAGTCAAATGGCGGAATAATAGGATCTAAGGCAAAATCGTGCTGTAATGGAGTGTAACACCACTTTCTGAGGGTAAGATGGTTATGAATGAATAGAAAAATGATTGGTGAAGGGTTTCTGATAGAAAATAAAAATCCGATAGCCACGAAACGTGGAAATGTGCCGACCCAGAGCTGGTGAGGCAAATCAGCTGTTTTCCGTATAGATTGCGCTCTGACGTTCGATGGCTCTAGCAATAATATATAATGTCGTCGGACGACAGAGGAATCTCGGACTAGTCTTGTAGGACTCTGTGCAATAATAGTGATTGTTGTCCGTTTATTTCCGTATTTACCAAAATTTTCCCTACCGATAATGTTGCAGTTTCATTAAAAAAAATTAATATAATTTTTTATACTAAAATTCCAAATTTATCACAAACTATTTCAATGCAAAATGTAGTTGCTTGTTATTTTTCTCTTAATTATTCATCTTAATGATATGTAAATGAAGCTATACTCTCCACTAAACAAAAATGGTGGGATAAATGGACTTAAATTTAACATTTATTTTCATATGTGTGTGTAAGATGTACAGATTTTGCTTATTTTATTTTTTTTACAATTTTCTGATTGGATTTCAAATTTTGGAGCTTTTCTGACAGTGTGGTATTTTTTTTGTTTATTATTTTATCATCTTCACCTACAACCTTATACTGTACCTACACAAGGGCTTTCGTGGTCGTGATTGAATGGTAGTTGAATCTACAACTACCTGTGAACCTCGTTTATAACGAGATGTACTCGATACAACAATATGTGATAAAGTTTGTCAGTGACTTGCGACAGGTTTTCTCCAGTTACTACCATTTGCTCGACCAATAAAACTGACAGACAAGATATAACTGAAATATTGTTGAAAGTGGCATTATACACCATAACCCTAACCCCCGCTACCTACCCCAATGTGAGGATCAGACAATATTTCGTCCAGATCTCGACCGTCTTTGGTACCAGCCACTCTCTGAATGACATTGGATACATCAGCTAGGAGTTTCTCAGCTCTGTTATTACTAGGTGGTTCAGATAGCTTTATCTGTAACTCATCCTCTGCCTAAAATCATAAATATGTGTTGTTACTATCAGGCCTTTCAATAAGGGACGGTACTAGGTACTTTATCTGGCTAAAATGGTATTTGGTACCTCCTGATTTTAAAAAGTGTTGTAAAAGATATACACGAAAATGTTCAAATTATAATAAAAAAAAGTACCATCTGTAAATAGTGAAGTACTGGTACACTTGAAAAATATTGAAATACCTGTAATTGTTGCTTAAAGTGACAGTGTCTACGATTTTTCATAATTTTTAAGTTTGACAACAACTTGAAAATAAGATCGATAAATCAATAAAATGACCAAATAAATATCTCAGATAAACAGAAATTTGTTTAATTAATCAGCCAATTTATCAATCAAAACTCAAATTATTAGCCATTTTCGGTTAGTCGGTTTTCTTCCATGGTTAGATTTTCTGACAGAAGACATTTTCATCAACAAACCGATCCCGCATGTGCACCGTTCATCAAACAGAGGCGAAGTTATCTTGATTGACTTGAATTAGAGTAGCTGAGACACAAATTGCTTGCGAACACGTTTTCCCCGAAATATTTTGTGAAAACCACTTTTCAGTGTTTTTGCCTGTTTTAAATGAATTTTTACTCACATCTATTCAAGTTTGGGAGAAAAATTATGATTTAAAAAATCTGACAAAATCGTAGACATTGCCCATTCAACACCTAATGATATATTTTTCAGCTACCGTATATCATGGCAATGAGTTACATTTCACTGAGATAATGATGATGTCTGCTTTGTACTTGACCAACAATCTGAGTTGTATTTTTATAGTGCATTAGACATGTGGCTGCATTCTGACACGCTAGCCTGATTTCCAGCCAACCAGTATTTGCTCTTTCTTCTTACTGTCTAGCGGAGAAGCAAACAAATACCAATCTTATAGTCTTTGGTTTGCCCAGATCGAGAAATGAACCAATGAACTGCCACACTTAAGACATGCACACGACCGAGGAGTGAACCCATGAACTGCCACATTCAAGACATGCACGCGACCAAGTAGTGAACCCATGAACTGCCACTCTCAAGACATGCACGTGACCAAGTAGTGAACCCATGAACTGCCACACTCAAGACATGCACGTGACCAAGTAGTGAACCCATGAACTGCCACACTCAAGACATGCACGTGACCAAGTAGTGAACCCATGAACTGCCACACTCAAGACATGCACGTGACCAAGTAGTGAACCCATGAACTGCTACACTCAAGACATGCACGTGACCAAGTAGTGAACCCATGAACTGCCACACTCAAGACATGCACGTGACCAAGTAGTGAACCCATGAACTGCCACTCAAAACATGCACACGACTGAGGAGTGAACCCATCAACTTCAACACTCGAGACACGCACATGACAAAGGAGTGTACCCATGAACTGCCACACTTAAAACATGCACGCGATCGAGGAGTGAACCCATGAACTGCCACACTTAAGACATGCACGCGATCGAGGAGTGAACCCATGAACTGCCACACTTAAGACATGCACGCGACCGAGGAGTGAACCCATGAACTGCCAAACTTAAGACATGCACGCGACCGAGGAGTGAACCCATGAACTGCCACACTTAAGACATGCACGCGACCGAGGAGTGAACCCATGAACTGCTACACTCGAGGTAAGCACGCTAACTATTATACCACTGTTTCAATAAAAATATCACAAATAAAAAAAGCCTCAAATTTTCTGCATGGATCATTGTGTGTTTTACATATTTTAGTTGGTATTAATTTTTGTGGATTGGCAGAAAATAAGATGTTTGTTGACTTTTTGTTTCATCGTTTTGATACTTGCTAATATAATAATGTATCTTTTGTTGTGTACTTAGTTTCGTTGTTTCATGGTACATGTACTAAAGAAAATCATGAAAATTGGTATTTGACTAATACAAATGATTTCATTGTAACTTATTCTCATCATGTATGAATTATATATATGAAATGCTACTCACTTGACCTAAAAAAGAACAATAAAATAATTTCAATACAATATTTATACGTCATTGAGTAGAAGATAACTTTTTAAGTATGAAATGTCAATTGTACATGTATTTAAATAACTTTTTTGACATGGGAACTTCTTTAAATACCAAATATTATTGACTTGAAAAAAAAACCCAAACAAACAAAAAAACAATTATACCACTGATGTGATAGACAGAGTTAGTGAAATGAATGGTTTTTTTCTCCTTGGCACAATCAGCCTACATTTGCATTTTAATTGGTTTTAAATTCGTTGATTGCATGATGCATTAAAAATTGATATTACAGAAATAATTATATGCATGAACCACACAAATAGGACTTGAAGTGGCAGGTGTCGCAAAGTTGACAGTGGATAAGTATGTTGATGCATGACTACAAACATCTGTAGACAAACAACAAGGCCCAGTGGTTTTACATGGGTGAAAATGGTTTTTTGGACAATACTGTAAATTTTCTACTATTAACAGGATCCTCTGAAAATTTTTAATTTCTTTGTCAAAAATGCATATCTCACCCCCTAAAAAGAACTCATCAAACACAAATCTCAAGAACTGACTGGATCTTTGCAAAAAAATTTGAAAACTTTCATCCATTGTTTTACGATCGATTGTAAATTACCAATAAACCAATAGGCAACCGTTTCTTAAAGATAAAGTTATAATTGCTTACATTTAATAATTTAATTTGATGTGAATACTGCAATCTGATTGGCTGATCTGCCTGGGGAAAAATTGGTGATACTTGATTACCTGGGTTAGTATTGTGACGTCACCAAAATATTCATTCGCCAATGACAAATTCAAATAGTCCCATTAAATAATCAAAATTAAAATTGAGGAATCATTAAATTTTGTTGTAAAAATTAAATTATAACGAATATCTTAAATTGTTTAACAGGTTATACAAGATTTGGAACAGTTTACGCTTTTATTACCATATAACCAAAAATTGAAAATATTCCTTAAATGCTAAATGAGCTATTTTCCTAATTACTTACCTGAGCTATCTTCTGTATTACAGGATCTTTGAGAAAATCTTTCAAGAAATCTATATCATCATTATCTGCCCTTGCTATGTGTCCAATATCTTCTAGTCGTGATCGTAAGCTATTTAGACAATCTGAAATGTAGATAAAAAGTAAGAGATGTCAGACTCCCAGATTTTTTATGCAACGAGTGAAATTATTTGTTTGGTGATTTGACGTCTTATTTATTTTATTTTGGTTACCGGAAATCATGACCGGAAGTTTCCGATACTGTTCCAGAATTTACATTTAAAACCAGATTTTTGCCATATGAACACAGCATTGAAATTCCCTGTTGTAATGTCGAATGGCTTGATGGATAATTTGGGGGTAGAAAATCCCCCTACACACCGAACGATTGGAGAACTGGGGGGTCGGGTGCAGGAAACGAAAATATCTCTAAGAGTGGTCTTATTTGACGAAATGAGAAATTACATATTTTCACTTAAGTTAAAAATAGTGATTTTTTATTATGTGATCCTAATCTAAGAAAAAACAAACAAATCACTGCACGTATTCACTGTTTATTTCTAAATATGAATAAATTACATTAATGTTTCAGTTATGTGGATCACATTACACTGCCATTTGCGCATATGAACACGACTGAACTGTATCTGTTGAAATCTATTTCAGTTCAAAAAAAATTTCTACTATGCATTCTTCAAACAAAACAAAAATATGGGAGAATCCAAAGGGGGAAGCAATAATGACAGTATCACATGACAATTTGGATCAAACGAGTGTTAGGAAAATACATCCACAAACTCTAGTGCTAACAAGAACCCATTACATAGATAGATGTACATCCAACTACCCAACATACTGCACCTGCAGTATCGATTTACCTATATACTATAGGATTAGTAGGCTGAAACTTAGAGCCTTAAAATCTAGTAGTCCTCTAGCCAAAGGGTACAATATTGTTGACCATGGTATAGACCTTTCTTACTGATGCTTAATGTAGTCTCTTAAACAACCCTTCTGTAATTTTCCTTGCAGTCATGAGGGTGAGGGGCCTCACAAACGGAGTAGCATAGGTCCTCTCTTCATTTAAATTCAGCACTGTGCACCCTAGTATATTTATATTTTTTCAGTAATATTACTAGCCTGTATAAAAATTTATTTATTTTAGCACTAGTTTACCTAAACTTGTCTCCTCATGTCTATCTGTGATTGCAGCAGGCATTCTTAAAATCTAGTTCACATCTGAAAACAAAACCATTCACTTAAAATTACATTTTTTCTCTGTTTCATCATAATGGAGCTCACTTTAAGATTCAGGCCTTTCAATAAGGTGCGGTACCATTTACCTACTTAAAATGGTCCTTGGCAGGGGCGGATCCAGGATTTCAAGTTAGGGGGGCGTACTTAAAAAAACTTGTGTCGAGCGGAGGGAGGCATGAAAATTTTTGGGGTATTTCGTTTGAAAAATCACGATTTTACGCCAAAAAATCTTATTTTTTCCAATTATAGGGTGAGGGGCGCGCACCCCCCCCCCCTGGATCCGCTCCTGCTTGGTACCCCCTGATTTTAAACAAAAAGGAACTGCCTGTAAATAGTAAAGTACTGGTACAGTTGAAAAATATTGAAAGCACTAAAGATTCGGGCTAAAAATAATTAAAGTATGTACATTTACATTATCAATTAGTTTAACACTCTGCTGACCATTTCAATCAAATTGGTTGTACACGATTATTTGTTAGGAAGTATTTTTTTTTGCTTTCCTGGCATCTTAATTCCAATTGGCCAGCGATGTTCCTATTGCCCAGAAACATACCCCATAACCCAATACCATGGACATAATTTCCGACTCTTGTGGTGAAAGACAAAATCAACTTTCAAAATTTCTCTTTTTTTACTTCTACTTCATAAGAGGCCACCTTCAACTAATTGAATATTCTGCCAATTACTATTAAAAAGGTACTGTGCATCAAACGCTATAATTAACTTAAGAAAAGAAAAAATAATATTTTTTTTAATTCTAGATTTTAAGATAAAACTTTATACAAGAATCTATGATGAACTAATGGTTTGTATATGCTTATATTGAATGACAAATTTGAGATATTGAAAAAAAAATGATATAAATATATTTTATTGCTATTATACAGGTAGCTGAAACAGTGCAAAGGTCAAGCAGAAATGGTCACAATGTTCCATATATTGTAAATGATACAAAAGACCCAGTCATATTTTATGAGTGGAAGTCTTACTTGCAAGAATTCTTTAAGCCATTGAAACATGATATTACTGACTACCATCATTTTTTCATCGATTCCAAGCATCCAGGTATAGTAAATTGCAAAGAAAGTGCATCATCTGAACAATTCACATTTAATCTGCTTAAATCCAAAACTAGACTTCCACAACCACAAACAATTCCAAATATTTTAACCATTAAAGGTTTTAATCCAGCAAGACAGTGGTACTTGTATGAGCATATCCGACAACACTGCTATTCAGAGGAAGCTAAGGAACTGACGTGCCCTAAACCAACTGTTCCAAAGAAGGAAATAGACCTTACAAAGTAAGAAAATGAGTACAGACCAAAAGGGAGAAGGAAAAATTGCTGAATTAAAAAGAGACAACAATATGTGTTCATCATGTTATATATTTAGACATTACAATAACTATAAATGCATATGATTGATTGATTTATGGGTGTTTTATGCCAACTTTAGCAGTATTTCAGCTATATCGTGGCGTTTATCAATGCATATCTATGTTGAAACCATTACTAATTATAAATGTTGCCATGGAAACCCAATTGTTTCATCTATTGAGTCTTGTAAAACTTAAAAGAAATAGCTAAAGCTGAAGTTCATATAATGGCATATGATTGTCTTCTACAGGTTCTGTACCAACATGCAAAATATCAAGGCATGTCTAGAAATGGAATATTTTCTTTTCCAATTATGAATAACTTTGACCTTGAAGTAAAAGTTCAAGGTCACATGCAATTGCATATTGTAAATTAACTTGGTTTAATTTAACCACATGCCAAACATTTTAAATCTAAACCTAATGACAAAAAAGTTATGAGTAAGACACAATATTTTCATATTACAGTCAGTAATTTGACCTTGGGGTCAAAGATCAAGGTCACAGGGGCAAAATTACCATTAACAGTTAAGTCAGATAAGTTGATGAATATACATGTCAAATATCAGTGGCCTAAGTCAAACAATAAGAAAGTTGTAGATCTGAGAGTGTAGTATGCAATATTGTTGAGACCAAGAAAAAGAATGAAAAATCAATGGAAAACAAAAGCACGGTTTGTAATGAGGCTTATATATAAAATGGCCATACAATTTTCAAGCTTTCTTGATATATTACAACACTAAAAATTCAAAATCTTATTTTTCCTCATCTGGCCCCCTTTTCTGAGCTGTGGTCACAAATATGGTAATTATGGGAGGATTACCCAAGATGCTACATGTAGTTGACGCAAACGCAAAAGCTTAATCGTCTGCTAGCCACTGTTCCAGACGAACCAGGACAAATTAGTCAACTGCATTTGTTTTAGAGCATTATCTGCTATTTAGAAATTATAATATAGGTAAAACCAATGTAAACACACTTGCACACAATTACACATTATCAATATCTACGTACTGTGTAGGGTTATACAGGGATCGTGCTGGGCTTCGCCAATGTCGCCATTTGTGATTTTTAATTTCATTTGGCGACAAAATACGGCCCTTGACGATTTTTTTTGCGTCAACATTTTATTTATCAAAAATTACTTCGTACTGCTGTCAATCAACGGCGCAGGTAAGAAACATCGTTTGTTAGAGCGTGCCAGTTGATGACAGATAATAAAGGCAGGTAATAAATCAATTACTAGTGATTGCTAATCCGAATATCAGGTAAAGAGTGATTATGTAATAATTGGTTATTTGCAGGTTAGATGATTAATAAATGGATATAATTAAGGCCAATTAAGAATGAACTGATGAGTTCACTAAAATTCTCACCAATTGAATATCTTCAAAATATTAAAGAACTTAACAATCTTGGAAAGTATTTATATGTTGCTGAAAAAATTCGTAATTCCTAAATTTATATCATGCTCCGCTATAATTATAATTATGTATTGTGTATAATGTATCATGTATTGTTTGTAATTTGTATTTATATACCTATAAGCTGTATTGCTTTTGGAATAAAGTATTATTATTATGTCCCAAGCGTAGTGCCCAAGCTCATCAAGCTAAAATCTAATTTCTCAAATGTTATCAAAAGAATAAAAAGAAAGTTGGTATTTTTGAAGTACCGACTATTCCCTATATAAATATATATATAGTATAGCAAAGTATTTAATTTTCTGCATTTTCTTGCCCACGTGGAATTGAAAATTTTGTCTTTTAAACCTACCTGCACTCTGCCTCACACAAAATAGTTGAAATAATCTTTAGAAATATGAATAAAAGAAAATCTATTCATAATGATCACTCATACACAAGGTTTAAACCCAAACAATTACCAAATATTAGGTCTTGGCCAAAACAGTTACCATTTGTTCACTCTGATCATTCCTATGTCAGTTCAATTAACAAAAATAACTCAAATCCAGTAGAAAAAAATGATTACATTAAAAAAAAAACATCTTATGTGCAGGTACTAAAATCCAATCATTGTCTGTCACAAACAGAATCTGAACCTGACATTTCTTTGCTTTGTGAAGATGGTACAAGTCAAACATCTTCTCTGTGTGAAAAGATTTACACTGCTGAACTGACAAGTTCTCCTGTTTAAGTTCATCAAAATTTAAACGGTATACTGTACAAAACGGTACACTCATCTTGCAAAACCACATGTTAAATTTCTTTTTTAAGACTTGGGGACCGGCCATTTAACTTGGAGGGGGGGGGACATGCACATAATAGGGGCTGCGAGCACCACCTCTCCCTTAATTTTGGCAAGAAGTAAAAAAGAACCAAGTTCAGACACAATACTTGGGAATTTTACGTCTATATGACCTGAAAACTTAACAAGCATGAAATGTTATATTTGTTTCTAACATATACCCATCCAAATAACTAAAAAAATTAATTGCTTTTTTCTTCCAAGCTTCAGAAGGGTAACTGTAAAATGCGAAACGAAATTTCGTTTCGCATTTTACATGTACCCATCCGTCCATATATCTGAGTTAATATTGCTTAAAAAAAATTATTGGGCTTTGTCCCAAGTTAGGCAACACCTATCATAGTAATATTTTTAATTCTAAATTTTAAAGATAAAACTATATACAAGAATGTATGCAGGGGCGGCGGATCAAGGGCGCACCCTAAAATTGGAAAAAATGTGATTTTTTTTGCGTAAAATTGTGATTTTCCACACGAAATACCCCAAAAATGTCGCGCCTCCCTCTGCTCCGCGTAATTTTTTTAAGTGCGCCTCCCCCCCTAACTTGAAATCCTGGATTAGCCCCTGTTATGCTCATTGATGAACTAATGGTTAATGAGTGAAACAGCTGATTTGAATGACTCAACAGTCACTCTTCACAGTTTTCAGGGGAAGAGTGTTCCAACTGCCAGTTTCGTATATTTCGCGGAAAAACTTTTACTTTTAGGCAAACGAAAGTTTTACTTTTCAAGGTTGTTTTAAGAATTTTCTGCACCGAAGTAATTTAATTATCTGTTAAATGATGCATGCTAAAAATATAACAAAACATATGATTACAAATTGTGAATGAAATTACAATCACTTCCGTGTTTACATGTTTTCGTAGACGGCCATTTTTTCAAGAATTTACCTGGGTGGACCACCGGTGTGGCAGTGATGTAAACATTCTGAAAAAAAAAGTCCAGATAAACTAGAGCTATTTGTACAAATAATTATGTTTCAATATTTTGTTTTCTTTTCCTGAAATTAAAAGCAAGAACTGTAAACTTAGATTACCTGTTAAAAATGTGGTTGCAAGTAAATGACGCGGTTTTTCACCTGTGCAAATTTTTGTGACATTTATCAACCAAAACCAAATGTAAACATAACTCTGATTGGTTTATATTTACCTTCAGTTGAGCGCACAAATCCGAAACATCCCGAACAAGAAGTTATAACGCGGGAAATTATAAATTGGTTTAAGGTAGAAAAAAAAAACTTATTTTAGTTATTTCGTGGCAGTCAGTTTTATTGATGGAGGAAACCAGAGGATCCGGAGAAAATCACCGACCTGTCGCAAGTCACTGACAAACTATATCACATGATGTTGTACACCTCGCCCTGATCGAGATTCGAACTCACAACATGATCAGTGGTGATAGACACTGATTGCATAGGTAGTTGTAAATCCAACTACCATACGATCACGGTCCCTAAAACAATCTTTGAAATAACATTTTGAATACTTAATGTCAACCTATATAGTTTGAGAATACGGAAGAGAAAAAATAAGGAGTAAATTAGACATGCACGAGATTCATTTTTTTATATAATTACCACACTCACGGAACAGCTCCAAACAGCAAAATCGTAGATGGCAAAATCGATATCCCAAGACACCTGTCTATAAATGACCATTTACTTTCATAGCTTGATACATTCATTTAAATCAAAAGTGGAAGGACTAAGCTAATGATATGGGCCCAGCCCACATCCACACTTAGTGAAATGATACGATCAAGTGTTTCCAAATGTGAGAAAAATGCCAACAATCACATATAACCGGAAGAACAGCATCATAGCATAGAACCAGTGCCGGATTTCCTTATAGGCTCGATAGGCTGAAGCCTTAGGGCCTAAAAGTTTAGGGGGCCTCCGGCCAAGGTGTATAATATTTTTAACACTGTTATTGGACGTTCACACTGATCTGATGCTGTCATAACGTACTGTACTTTCAAAACAACCCTTCAGTAATTTCCCTTATACATTTGCACTCCATTTCAGAATATTGCAGAATTTTAAACACCCCTCATCATCTTCGCCTTTATTGTAATTGATTAAACACACTTACTGCCTCCACTCGTGAAGGTGGAGAATTAGGAGGGGTCTCACAAGTGTAATAGCCTAGGGCCTCTCTTTATCTAAATCCGGCACTGCATAGAACGCTATATATAATCTTGAACATTATACTAGAGTAATAAAACTGTTAATGCTATGACCATATTGCGCTTTGACATCAAATTTAACTATTAAGAGTCGCTGTTCCTCTAATATGGGAGTAATACTATAATTGTTTTTATTGTAACTGAAGTTTGCTGCTTTTCTTTAATATTAATGGGACACATTTGTGATTACTACAAACGGAATACCAGACCTTTTGCCAATATAAAACATTCACTGAAGAAAAAAATTAAGAAAGTAATAAATGACTCGTATAGTAAAAAAAACGTTAGAAAAACTTTCATCTTTCAATGAAACTTCCAAACTGTATATTTACATATTCTCTTAATAACGATTCGACATTTTAATTGGTTTCGTTTGGTTTAATGGTGTTTACCGCCACTTTCAACAGTATTTAAGATATATCGTGGCGGTCAGTTTTATTGGAGGAGGAAACCGGAGGACCCGGAGAAAACCACCGACCTGTAGCAAGTCACTGACAAACTTTATCACATAATGTTGTACAAATCGCCCTGATCGAGATTCGAACTCACAACATCATTGATTGCATAGGTAGTTGTAAATCCAACTACCATATGATCACGACCACGACGGCCCTGGTTCTTAGTGGGGTACTTGTTACCCTCCCTTCCCCCCTCCTCCCCCTGATCGAGATTCGAACCCACAATATCAGTGGCGATACTACCATACGATCACGGCCACGACATTTTGACAATGGAAAATTACAGGTGACGTCTGCTCGTAGACCTTCCTATCTACAGTCGTGGTATAGTTGAACATACTTATCTTATATATGGTCCACATTTGTTTATCAATAACAAATATAAGAATAATCCTCCAAAGACAGCCATGTTGTTTATTTTCTACCTTGTTGTTTTAACTACAATACTTGAGAACACAAATTGTGATTATCCAGCCAAGCGTATGTTGTTGGCCGAGGACTTGACCACACAAATACAGGCTCTGACCATCAGAATGACTCGCTTGGAAGGTGAGAATTTTTTGAACGTATATGGACACGTAATCTGCTGGATTTTTGGAAAGTTCAGTAGGTACACTCACACCTGTCAGTTTTAGTGACCACCTCTATTAAGTAACAACGTGTACTAAAATCTTGATTTTAACTTCCCTTCATAATGCATTTTATATTAATTAAACCTGTATTAAGTGACCACATGTCTTATATGACCTGGGGCCGTCGTGGTCGTGTTCGAATGGTAGTTGGATTTAAAACTACCAGTGCAATCGGTGCCTATCGCCACTAACGTTGCGAGTTCGAATCACGTTCATGGCGAGGTGTACATGATACATTATGTGATAAAGTTTGTCAGTCACTTGCGACAGGTTGGTGGTTTTCTCCGGGTACTCCGGTTTCCTCCACCAATAAAACTGACCGCCACAATATAACTGAAATATTGTTGAAAGTGGCATTAAGCACCATAAACCTAAACATAACCTTACATGACCTAATTTCAATGTTCCCTTGGAGGGTCACATAAGACAGATTTGACTGTATTTTTTAGTGACGTCAGTCTGACGGATGTCTAAAGTTTGACAAACATAACATTACATTGATTTATCACTAGTTAAGATTCACATACGATTGATTCATACTCTATGTCTGCTGACACATACGATTGATTCATACTCTATGTCTGCTGACAAACTTATTTTGTTTTGTGTAATAGTTTATTTTACAAAGAGAAAAGTGTTATATAAATGAAGTTCAATACACACACACACACACACACACACTAAATGAAAAATACACAAAATAATATACATGTACATAAATGGATATATTGTTTTCAGACAAACAATTTAAAATACAAGAACAAAGATAATATAATATGTATCAAAAGATAATAAGCCATTCATTACCGCCTCAACATTAAACCCTTTTTTTTTTAATTTGGGGGATTAATTTGCTATTTCTTTTTGGAGGATATGTAAAAGGAGGATTTTTTTTCTATTTCGATATAATTTGAGGTATTGAAGACCTCTGTGTAAGTGTGGGATTTCACCCTAACAACTGCACCTACATATATAACATTTTAAAATGAACAAGATATTATTTACTGTAAATTAATTCTCAATGTTTCTCTCTGATATTCCAAGCGTTATCTCCCTTCCATTTAATGGAAGAGTAATACCAGAAATCAGTAAAACGTTTTTAGCGTTCAACCAAAAATGTTGTACTAAGTTACAATTCCAAAATAGATGTAACAAGTTTTCTTTAGTTTCTTGAATTCCACATTTATATAGCAATGAATTGACAGGCAAAATTCTGTGCAATTGTTTAAACTGAAAGTTTTGTAGTTTTGTATATTTAGTTACACAAAATGACAGTGAATAAATTCCATGCCAATCTACTATAGAAATTTCTGACGCACATATTACATATTACTCAAAGGCTAAAGGAGGCCAATGTTATGTGACAAATGGGTTGGTGACATGCATATATGTACATACATGTATATACATATATAAATAAACGCTAGAGAATACCGAAGGGGCAATGAAAAATGGATGATCCAAAGAAACATAGGACACACAAGACGTAGACAAAAAAAAACAAAAAAAAACACAACACAATATGTGTTGAACACCACTATACGAATACAAACACAAATAACGTAAATAAGACATGCGCCCTCCCACAAACAACTGGAGGTAAAGACGAACCGAATATGGTTATTAAAATACTACACGATCAGAACAGTTCAAAAGAGTAATCATGTTAATTTAATAGAAAAATGGTAGAAAAGAGATACCCCTGAGACTAATATACATGAATACTTACTTTCCTGGCTTAGTACAGGTACTGCAATAACAGTATGACTGATGGGGTTGAACTATATGTACCCAAATCTCCCCTCTTAGTGCAAGGAGGTGTTATCCACATGTGAGTGAAATGCCAACGTCTCTAGGTGAACAGTGTTGTCAGTGCCGGTCCTAAGCCAATTGGACCAATTGCTCCAAGTTGGACCCCGCGCTGTTGAAGTACACACAGCAACACACTGCAGGTTGGTTTTACAGAGAACAATTCGGCCCTGCACCTCCCAAGGCCTGTCCTGAATGTCGTTGTAAAGGATCTTGAATTTATACATAATATATTAAATCTTCATGACACAGACAAATATCGTGTAAGGAGAATATGAAGATACCAAAGGGTAATCAGAATCCGTAAATCGAAAGACAGACAAAACAATTGTCAAAAAGAAAAAGGACAAAAGGACATACAACGATCTACAAACATTACACATAAACTTAAAAATCGAGTAACACGAACACCACTAAAAACCGTCGTGTATAGCATGTTTAGATATGTATGTATCCATCGAATGTGATTTTTTTCTTTCTTTCAGATTGCATTAAGCAACGCGGAGTTGCGTTTACCGCTGCTATGTCAGATCATCGTTCAAATCTCACACTGCACGAGATTTTACACTATGACACCTTAGTAACAAACGAGGGAAATAGTTTTGACCCCAAAACTGGAATATTTACAGCACCATACTCTGGAGTGTACGTTTTTGACACAACTATAGGTGTAAGAGCCGGAACTACAGATGTACAAATCGTCAAAAATGGCGTCGGTCTACTTCGAGTTTACGGTCACGCTGATGCCACGTGGGAAACTTCCAGTGGAAGTGTAACAACACACTTAAATGCTGAAGATCATGTGTATGTAAAACATTCATTGTATAATGCCGGACTAGTTGGGCATGGATTGACAACATTTAGTGGTTATATGCTACAACCAGACTGTACACAATAAAAGTTTTTGCTGCGTTATACAGTGAGTTTTCTGATGACATGATGTACCCATGAAGACCAAAACTATTTCTCGATCTATCCGACCGATTCATACCTAATCGAAGTATTGTTTTTGCTAAAGTCCCAATTAGAATCTGGGTAAAATCAGATATCTCATTTGATTCCTGTAACTCATATGTCACCGCATGGGAAATCTGCGAAAACCCTATTACGAGTCACATGTGAGTGACCCTATGTAGCATCCAATGAAAATTGTGATTACGAGTCTATGAAAGTGGCTACTAAGCTGCTTTGCATGATACGAGCAATCCGATCGGCAGAAAAGGTAAACTCGCATGCGACATGTAATGGGGCTCCCTCAGACCTCCCACGCCGCGACATATCAGTACAAAGGAGCACATGAGAGATCATCTGATTTTAAACAAATGGGTCCACGTACATAATATTATACTTTATTAGATAGTACAGTTAGTTCGGAGCAGGGCCCGGGTGGCTCAATGAGTTAGGTAGTTGGATTACCTAGCAACTCGTACAAGCCTATCACCAATACGGCGTGGGTTCGCGCCAGGCTTTGTAAATTACAAAAAGGGTGCACTCGACTCTCAGCCGCAAGTGATAAAGTTTACCAGTTATTTTTCCATGGTCGGTGGTTCTCTCCGGGTACTCCGTCTTCTTCCACCACTAAAACTGGTCGCCATGATATAGCTGAAATATTGCTGAAAGTGGTGTTAAACACCAAAAAAACAAACCAAACCAAACTAGTTCGGAGCAAAAATGAGTGAGTGTGTGAGTGATTGTTGCTTTACGCCAACTCAGCAAATTTTCTGCTATATCATGGCGAAAACAAGTTATTTCTAAATGAGATGATGATGAGATTCGCTTTGTACTAGACCAACACGCTTAGTTGGATTTTTATAGTGCTAGCTCACTGAAACAACAGTCCATGGATAAGACATGTCGCCCCACTCGGACATATTATTCTGATTCCAATCAAACCAGAATTTGCTCTTTCACCTTAATGCTGCGTGCTTAGCGGAAAAGAAACTGATGCCAATTCTATAATCTTTGGTTTAACCCGATCGGGGCTGGAACTCACGATCTACCGCACTCGAGGCGAGCACGCTAACCATTACGCCACCGATGCGGTTGAGCAAGAATCCACTAGACCTAATATATTGTGTTAAGAATTAGTATTGTAATACCATGTACGCTTAGTTTCACAAATATGGATATCAAAAAATTATTTTATAATTTTTAACTCCATCACGTTTTGCATGCCTGTCGCAAATAAATAGCAATTGGAATGTGTCATGGCCTTTTTGTGCTTAATGATTTAAGGTGAGAGGTAATTGTTCGTTTTGTCGACATTGATGGAATTGTTAACAATCATTCTGTAAACATTCTGAAATTTACAGCTCCTAAACAATGTAATTATTATTAAAACCAATGTTATCTACCTTCAGGCGTAGGTGAGATTATCTGATATGATTATTTGGTTAAGGTTCTTTGTTTTCTTTGCTTCTAAAGACTTTTAAATTATTTGACTTTCCAATCTTTTGACAAGGAGCGTACCTGATGGATGTTATTCCAGAAGCGTGTCCTGTGCACTAAATTAGATATCTACCTTTTTATTGCTTTCATTATACATGTAGTTGAATTTATTAAATTAACAGTATAATGGTTAACGTGCTCACCTCGAGTGAGATAGATCGTGGTTGGAGGTCAAACAGCATGCTCACCTCGAATGAGGTAGATCGTGGTTGGAGTTCAAACAGCATGCTCACCTCGAATGAGGTAGATCGTGGTTGGAGGTCAAACAGCATGCTCACCTCGAGTGAGGTAGATCGTGGTTAGAGATCAAACAGCATGCTCACCTCGAGTGAGGTAGATCGTGGTTAGAGATCAAACAGCATGCTCACCTCGAGTGAGGTAGATCGTGGTTGGAGATCAAACAGCATGCTCACCTCGAATGAGGTAGATCGTGGTTAGAGATCAAACACCATGCTCACCTCGAGTGAGGTAGATTGTGGTTGGAGATCAAACAGCATGCTCACCTCGAGTGAGGTAGATCGTGGTTGGAGATCAAACCAAAAACTATAACATTGGTATTTGTTTCTTCTCTGCTAAGAAAGAACGCGTCATTAAGGATCAAGAGCAAAGACTGGTTGTCTGGGAATCAGGATAATATGTCTGAGTGGAGGGACGTGTCTACCCGGACTGGTTGTCTGGGAATCAGGATAATATGTCTGAGTGGAGGGACGTGTCTACCCGGACTGGTTGTCTGGGAATCAGGATAATATGTCTGAGTGGAGGGACGTGTCTACCCGGACTGGTTGTCTGGGAATCAGGATAATATGTCTGAATGGAGGGACGTGTCTACCCGGACTGGATGGCTGGGAATCAGGATAATATGTCTGAGTGGAGGGACGTGTCTACCCGGACTGGTTGTCTGGGAATCAGGATAATATGTCTGAATGGAGGGACGTGTCTACCCGGACTGGATGGCTGGGAATCAGGATAATATGTCTGAGTGGAGGGACGTGTCTACCCGGACTGGTTGTCTGGGAATCAGGATAATATGTTTGAATGGAGGGACGTATCTACCCGGACTGGATGGCTGGGAATCAGGATAATATGTCCGAGTGGAGCGGCATGTCTACCCACGTACTGTTGTTTCAGTGAGGTAGCACTATAGGAACTAATTAAGCATGGTAGTCTAGTTTGTTTGATGGCGTTGAACACCACTTTCAACAATATTTCAATTATATGATGGCGGTCAGTTTTATTGGCGGAGGAAATCGGAGGACCCGGAGAAAACCACCGACCTGTCGCAAGTTACTGACAAACTTTTTCACATAATGTTATGCACCTCATTGATAGGCACTCATTGCATAGGTAGTTGTAAACCCAACTACCATACGTATACGATCACGGTCACGACGGTCCCGCGTGGTGATATAATACAAAATGGATATCATCATCATTACCATCACATCGTTTGTAGCTTGTTCTCGCCATGGTATAGCTGGAAAATTGCTTATTTGGCGTTAAACAACAATCATCCACTCACTAAAGGTGGGTTTATTCTTCGGGTGCCACATTGATGCGACGGATTTGCGATGTCGCTTTCAACATCGCTACCTCATCGCAGTGACAACGCACGTCATCGGTGACCATCGCTAGCGAAAATTTTCTTCGCAAGGATCATCGCTAGCTGTCGCAGCAGAGTTGAAATTATTTTAACTTTCTAGCGATATCGCTACCGTCGCTGCCATCTGAAATCACAAAAAATATATTATCAAAATCACTAGGCAACACGAATTAAAAACGATAGTAGCGACGCGACAAAAAAGCAATGATTTCGCAATAGTATCGCTTCTCCATCGCAACAATTTTATTGCTCGTCGCACCGCTGTCGCACCCGGAGTATACATCCACCTTTAAGATCTAGTGAAATAACCAAAGAGATCAAAGATTATTGTAAGTCACAAAGTTATCATGTATAACTCAGATCTATACGTGACAACGTGTTAACGTTTCGTTTGTGTCGTTATCAGTCTTGTAGGTTGTATTATAATCAACTGGGTTAGTAGTTGTCTAATAGGGTGATCTATAAAATATAATGGATGTTTTCTATTGGCCTCTGTTTCTTTTGGTGATCAGTAAGTAATTATATTCATAAATGTTAGTATTTACAAAACGATTTGCCAATTCCTGAAAAACTTCTCCTAACGTCTGTATATATGTTAGATATCCAGACAGGAACCCCGGTTCCAAACTGTGTTTTTAAGAAGTAGTCATGTTAAAATGTGGATACAAACACTCCTGATGAGGGGAGACATGGATGTTAATGTCCAGGAATGGAAAATATACTATTAGGAAATCAAATAATTAAACTACGTGCATAAATCTTGGTACCACTCCCAATGGAAATGAACATTGAAGCAGCTTTTTATTATTATTATTATTATTATTAATAATAATATGAACTTATATTGCTGTCTTATAGCTGTGGGTAATTGAAATACACTTGATGTACTTTCCAACAACTTAATTCTGATTAAAATCAGTCTCTGACTTTCTTCCCTTTAATGACATTTCTCGGCATGGGGCATCTGAGGAATCCCCATTACGTTGGTTGGATGGATGGTTTGATGGTGTTTAACGGTACTTTCAACAATATTTCAGTTATATTGTGGTTGTCAGCTTTATTGATGGAGGAAACCGAAGGAACCGGAGAAAACCACCAACCTGTCGCAAGTCACTGACAAACTTTATCACATAACGTTGTACACCTCGCCCTGGTCGAGGTTCGAACTCACATGGGTCACGTTTATCATATTATTAACAATTCATGACATGACTTGGCCACTCACACATAGGCATGACGCTCCCTTTCTTAGCTTGGTTCAGACACTTCAACAAAAAGCGGCGGGATAAAACAAATTATATTAGTTCAAATAGTTTGACTGATATGAACATTGTTTTTACTTTCAGATTTTAGCGCATCACTCCAGTGCCCACCAGGATGGAAACAAAATGGCGATTTATGTTATCTGTTTTCTCACAATAAAGTAACATGGGCGGAAGCAGAGGTAAAGACACATTAAATTTTCTCATTGTGAATTTTCCATTTTTATGTAGCAACATTACAGCAGCACATGTATAAAGTATATATTATCTCTTCGATGATACGGTACCCCACAATTTGCGGTTTATATAAGAAATTCATCGACAGAGAAATTCTGCTAACGATGAAGGATTTAGGGGGTTAGGGTTATGGTGTTTAACGCCACTTTCAACAATATTTGGGTTATATCATGGCGGTCAGTTTTATTGGTGGAGGAAAGCGTAGTACCTGGAGAAAATCACAGACCTGCCTCTAGTCACTGACAAACTTTGTTACATAATGTTGTATCGAGTGGATCTCGCCTAAACGGGATTCGAAATCACAAAGTTAGTGGGGATAGGCACTGATTGCATAGGTAGTTGTAAATCCAACTACCATACGATCACGACAACGACGACCCCTCTGACGATCGAGGAATCTATTGAACAAACGATACATATTGGATAAGCTGAAGTCATCACTTCGAAAGTTTTACGGTCGCCACCATGACGTGGTTGACCGTTACTATATATATATATATATATGGCACAAATGACCACGGATATGTTTACAATCCCATCCTCCTCATTAGGTCGCGGTCTTATCCTTTTTTATGTTTAATTAGTATCGAAAGGTAGAAGTGTATTGAGAATTAATCAAGTGTTAATGTTCAACGGTTAATGTGAATTGTTGACCATTACTATTTAATCTGTTTCATAAACTATTGAAGATAATTATAATGCTAAAATAGTACTTATTGTGATATAGTTATATACAAGTTATATAAGATCCCTATACATTTAGTGCGCAAGACGCATGTCTGGAATAACCCAATTTTAGTGCACACGACGCGCTTCTGGAATAACATTATTTTAGTGCACAAGACACGTTTCTAGAATAACCTAATTTTAGTGCTCAAGACACGTTTTGGAATAAGCTTATTTTTGTGCTCAAGACACGTTTCTGGAATAACCTAATTTTAGTGCACAAGACACGTTTTGGAATAAGTTTATTTTTGTGCTCAAGACACGTTTCTGGAATAACCTAATTTTAGTGCTCAAGACACGTTTCTGGACTAACCTAATTTTAGTGCGCAAAACGCATTTCTGAAGTAACCATCATCATTAAAATGTTGTAGTCAATATGCAGAGCATTTGAGTCGACACTTGCGGAGCCAACATCACAGGATTCTGATAGCTTTCTTGTTGCGGAGGCAGTGAGAACACGTAAGTTGGATTTAGCTCACCTGCCATGAGGGCTATATGGATAGTTGTCGTCTGTTTCTTTATTCGTCTGTAAACGCTTCACATTTTATCATTTTCTCAGATACAAATGCTAACCCGTTGGAGCATCTGAGTCCGTCCCCGATTTTTTCTAGGTTCGTGTTCCTCAATCGATAGCTCTGTAATGTTTAGAGAAATCCGCAGGGGAAATCAATAATGGACAAACCAGAAACACTGGCAATATTCGGGCACACACGACACAGAACGAAGACAAATAAAACACAAAAACAAAACACTACACAGAAAACTAAAAAGATGAGCAACACGGACCCCCAAAAATCCCGGGGGTGAATCAAAGTGCTCACAAAAGGGAAATAGTTCCTGTCTCTTATAATACACCCACCGTGTCACTCATATATTCAAGATACAAAAAAATGTATGTTTAAAGATCATTGTTATCCTTTTGTCTTTTTTCATTTGGCCGTTGTATTATCTGTCTTTCGTCTTACGGCCTCTGATTACCACTTTAGTATCCTCAAACTTTTCTTGACCAATTTAAGAAAACAAATATTTGAAATATTCCCTAATAAAGTTGCGATTTTATTGTCAATGTAGCACACCTTTTAGAGTTGAATGCCTTTTCTAAAATTAAAAAAGTCACCACTGACGTTGTGAGTTCGATTCCCGCTCAGGCGAGGTGTTCTCGATACAACATTATGCGATAAAGTTTGTCAGTGACATTCAACAGGTCGGTGGTTTTCTCCTGGTATTTCGGTTTCCTCCACCAATAAAACTGACCGCCACGATATATCTGAAATATTGTTGAAAGTGACGTTAAACACCACAACACTAACCTCCTAACTTCTCCCTCGTTAACAGAATTTCTCTATCGAGGAAATTGTTATATAAACCGAACACTGTGGGGTATCGTATCAACGAAGAGATATATACTACATGTATATACATTTGCTGCTGGAATGTTGAAAGTGGCGTTAAACACCATAGCCCCAACCCTAACACTCTAATACAAAAAGGAAAAAAATAGCTTCTAAGACGTGAACAAATTGTATATCAATAACGAAAGATATAAACGTGACCGAAAAAAAGAGACAAGATAAACTGCGATCAACACCCAACACGAACATCATAAAAACCAATGGTGATCTTAGGAGTTCAGGGAAAATAAGTAGTACCTACTCTTCATGTAGCTCCTGTCGTCATGTGCAACTGTGAAACTATTGTCATAATCTACAACTTGTTGAAGAAGGTTAGTATTTGATAGAAGTAGAGACAGAAAGGTGTTTTGTTCAGTACACATTCTATACTCTTCATGTGGCACCGACGTGTTACCCAGGATCATGTGAAACCTCTAGTTCTGACATAATTATCATCAACCTGTTGAAGACGGTCTGTAGAAACAGGGTCTCCATGGGAAATTTTGCAAGGCGGAACGAGACTGCTTTGGAGCCCCTGGAACAGGCTGAGACCTCTCTCAAAATTGAGGATTTTATGGCCTTCCTGGTTACAATGTAAATGTGAGTGATGATCAACAATCAGAATACAGAAGTCTAAGTGAATTTTACATAATTATTTTTCCAAATAAACTAAAAATAGTTGAAAATACCAAAAAATAATAATAAAAAAATAAAAAATAAAACGTCTATGGCTAAGGCTATGGGGCCCTTCAAAGAATCACATGCCCCTTCTTGGCTTAGTTTTTTTTGGGGCAGGAAACCGCAGAAAACCACAGACCTGCCGCAAGTCACTGACAAACTTAATGTTGTTACATATCGCGTACACCTCGCATGAGCGGGATTCGAACTCACAACGTTAGTGGTGATAGGCATTGATTGCATAAATAGTTGTAAATCCAACTACCATACGACCACGACCACGACGGCCCGATCCCATTTTGGCATTTTTCTTTCTCGAAAGCAAATTAGAAAAAAAATACCAAAAAGGGGGAGGGTTCTTTACTTAAATGCCTGTTCGTAGACTCATGAAAATGGCTTTGCTGAGTAATTCTTAAACATTTTTGTGATTTACATAATGTGTATACGATTTATAGCTGATTTTCATCATTGGTACAGAGAGAAAATACTGGATAGGCGGTAGTGACATAGCACTAGAAGGGACGTTCACTTGGATATCTTCACAACTTTCATTCGTGTATACAAACTGGATCCCAGGGGATCCAAATAATGCTAATGCTGGTGAAGACTGCGTACTAACGAACTGGCTTGGGGATGGTAAATGGGCGGATGGCGATTGTGAATGGAAAGAGTATTTCATATGTCAACAGGAGTAAGTTGAAATCCAAAATTTTAAAAAAAATAAAAAAACTGGTGTCGAGAAAGTGATACCGGTATTTGCTAAGATCATAGTAGCCGCATCGTTGATGTAATTGGTAAAATATAGTGTATTCGCTGGATTATGACCTTTTGGGACCCCAAGGCTAATGAAATTATAGCCCCCTCAGACGTATCTATCCTCTAGCTTGCTGGCACCGCCTTGAATATTTGTTACTTGTGATCCTATACTGCAGCCTATACTAGTCTATAGGATAATCCGAGCCTGTCCCTAACACTCCTATACTAGTCTATAGGATAATCCGAGCCTGTCCCTAACACTCCTATACAAGTCTATAGGATAATTCGAGCCTGTCCCTAACACTCCTATACTAGTCTATAGGATAATCCGAGCCTGTCCCTAACACTCCTATACAAGTCTATAGGATAATCCGAGCCTGTCCCTAACACTCCTATGCTAGTCTATAGGATAATCCGAGCCTGTCCCTAACACTCATATACTAGTCTATAGGATAATCCGAGCCTGTCCCTAACACTCCTATACTAGTCTATAGGATAATCCGAGCCTGTCCCTAACACTCCTATGCTAGTCTATAGGAGAATCCGAGCCTGTCCCTAACACTCCTATGCTAGTCTATAGGATAATCCGAGCCTGTCCCTAACACTCCTATGCTAGTCTATAGGATAATCCGAGCCTGTCCCTAACACTCCTATACTAGTCTATAGGATAATCCGAGCCTGTCCCTAACACTCCTATACTAGTCTATAGGATAATCCGAGCCTGTCCCTAACACTCCTATACTAGTCTATAGGATAATCCGAGCCTGTCCCTAACACTCCTATACTAGTCTATAGGATAATCCGAGCCTGTCCCTAACACTCATATACTAGTCTATAGGATAATCCGAGCCTGTCCCTAACACTCCTATACTAGTCTATAGGATAATCAGAGCCTGTCCCTAACACTCCTATGCTAGTCTATAGGATAATCCGTGCCTGTCCCTAACACTCCTATCCTAGTCTATAGGATAATCCGTGCCTGTCCCTAACACTCCTATCCTAGTCTATAGGATAATCCGTGCCTGTCCCTAACACTCCTATACTAGTCTATAGGATAATCCGTGTCTGTCCCTAACACTCCTATGCTAGTCTATAGGATAATCCGTGCCTGTCCCTAACACTCATTGTCATACATATCAAATTCAAGAACAAATGGCTGATATAAAGTAGTTATATGGGCCTAAATCCTGTTTTGGTGAAACGATGCGGTCGTAAGTGTTTTTTAACGTTAGTAAATTCCTCATATTTAGGGGGGGGGGGGGGGGGGGGGGGGTGTTGTGTGATTATTGCTTAACAATAAATTAGAAATTTTTCTGGTATATCTTGGCGAGAATAAGTTACATTTAGATGAGATGATGGTGATGTCCACTTTGTACTAGACCAACAAGTTCTCAAATAAAATGAAAAAAAAATACCAACTGTCGGAACAGTTCCAAAATCTAATAGATAAATCGTAGAAAGAGGAAAAATCTATTTCCATAGCACACAAATACCTAACTACTTACTATCCTGGCTTGGTACAGTCACTTTGTACAGGCGATAACAAGTGGCGGGGTTAAAAACCAAATAAAGACGTAACTTTGAAGCATTGGTGTTTTTGGTATCTGTTAAAATGGTTTGTCTATTAATATTATTCTATTATTGTCTACTCCTGAGGGAACTGTTCTCCTATTGTGTTGTCTGGTGAGGTATATAGTGCCTGAGCTAACTACATAAATACTGTTTAGGGGGGAATACAATAATATGCTTAGTACACAACATCTCATCCTGGAGATAAAAAGAAAACGGTAAATTCGTCATCGTTTATATTGCCTAACCTCGCCATATTGACAGCAAACGAGAAACAAACTACAACGTCGTCTATATCTTTTCGTATTTCTTTATTGTCTTATTCTGCATGTTACATATATCACCTTGACCGAGGTTTCCAAGTGACTGAGTGAGTGAGTGTTGCTATGCGCCATTTCAGCAATTTTTCCAGCTATATCATGTCGAGAACAAGCTAATTTTCAATGATATAATGATGAGGTCCGCTTTGTAATAAACCAACACGCTTAGTCGGAATTCATTTACAGTTCTAGCCCACTGAAACAACAGTCCGCGGATAGAATTGTCGTCTCACTCGGGACACATTATCCTGATTCCGAGCCAACCAGCCGTTGATCTTTCTCCTGAATACTGGTGCTTAGCAGAGAAGCAACAAATACCAATTTGATAGTCTATGATAGACTTGAACCCACGATCTACCGGACTCGAGGCGAGCATGCTAACTATTACAACACCGATGCGGTTAATTGTTACAATATTGAAATAATATAAAAATATAATTTCATTTACAATTAACATTATTTTAAATTTCTCAATACAATAGATTATGTACCACATTTTTTTTTATTCACATCAATATATTAACAATACAATCTGTATAAATATATGTTATTAAAAAAAAGACTTTGGCTATCCTGTTTAGGTTAATGTGATTACAAATACTTTAACATTATTTTTGGCTTTTCAGTGTACCTGATTAATGTTATTCCCGAAATACGTCGTGTGCACTCGATTAGATTTCTACGTTTTATTACAATTCTTTGCCGTGAAATCTTTTTAATTCGTAGATACGTAAATCCATGGTTTGGTTTGGTTTATGGTGTTTAACGCCACTTTCAACAACATAATGTTGTATCGAGTACAGATTGCTTGGGGGAGGAGGGATTCGACCTCACATCATTAGTGGTGATAGGCACTGACTGCATAGGTAGTTATAAATCCAACTACTATACGATCACGACCACGACGGTTCCACGTAAATTCATGGATCCACTGTTATTGTCAATGTACATACATATATAGGATTTCGTTGAATTCTTAATTGTCTGTTTTGATGCTATCCACGAAATCCACTAAAATTTGTATACCACGAATTATATTGAATTTACAGTATTTAATTTTTTCAGGGATGTAGGAAACCTGATCGGTTGACATGGTGATATTTTTAGTAACAGTACACAATACAATATAGATCACTTACTGATTAAAAAATGTAAATAAAAATCAAATATGGATGATTGTGTTGTGACTCTACTTCTACCAAATACTGACCACCTTCTTCAAGTTAAAGATTATATCAGAGGTTGTTCTGATTCTACCAAACACTGACCGCCTTCAACAAGTTGAAGATAATGTCAGAGGTTGTTCTAATTCTACCAAATACTGACCGCCTTCAACAAGTTGAAGATAATGTCAGAGGTTGTTCTAATTCTACCAAATACTGACCGCCTTCAACAAGTTGAAAATAATGTCAGAGGTTGTTCTAATTCTACCAAATACTGACCGCCTCCAACAAGTTGAAGATAATGTCAGAGGTTGTTCTACTTCTACCAAATACTGACCGCCCTCAACAAATTGATGATTATGTCAGGGGTTGTACTACTTCTACCAAATACTGACCGCCTTCAACAAGTTGAAGATTATGTCAGAGGTTGTACTACTTCTACCAAATACTGACCGCCTTCAACAAGTTGAAGGTTATGTCAGAGGCTGTTTTACTTCTATCAAATACTGACCGCCTTCAACAAGTTGAAGATAATGTCAGAGGTTGTACTACTTCTACCAAATACTGACCGCCTTCAACAAGTTAAGAATTATGTCAGAGGTTGTACTACTTCTACCAAATACTGATCGCCTTCAATAAGTTGAAAATTATGTCAGAGGTTGCACACTTGAAAAGCTTAAAATTATCATTAGGCTTCATAAATTAGCTTACAATTATCATTAGGCTGCATAAATTAGCTTAAAATTATCATTAGGCTTCATAAATTAGCTTAAAATTATCATTAGGCTTCATAAATTAGCTTAAAATTATCATTAGGCTTAATAAATTAGCTTAAAATTATCATTAGGCTTCATAAATTAGCTTAAGATTATCATTAGGCTTCATAAATTAGCTTAAAATTATCATTAGGCTTCATAAATTAGCTTAAAATTATCATTAGGCTTAATAAATTAGCTTAAAATTATCATTAGGCTTCATAAATTAGCATAAAATTATCATTAGGCTTAATAAATTAGCTTAAAATTATCATTAGGCTTCATAAATTAGCTTAAGATTATCATTAGGCTTCATAAATTAGCTTAAAATTATCATTAGGCTTCATAAATTAGCTTAAAATTATCATTAGGCTTAATAAATTAGCTTAAAATTATCATTAGGCTTCATAAATTAGCTTAAAATTATCATTAGGCTTCATGAATTAGCTTAACATTATCATTAGGCTTCATAAATTAACTTAAGATTATCATTAGGCTTCATAAATTAACTTACATTATCATTAGGCTTCATAAATTAGCTTGACATTATCATTAGGCTGCATAAATTAGCTTAAGATTATCATTAGGCTTCATAAATTAGCTTAAAATTATCATTAGGCTTCATAAATTAGCTTGACATTATCATTAGGCTGCATACATTAGCTTGACATTATCATTAGGCTGCATAAATTAGCTTAAAATTATCATTAGGCTGCATAAATTAGCTTGACATTATCATTAGGCTGCATAAATTAGCTTGACATTACCATTAGGCTTCATAAATGAGCTTAAAATTATCATTAGGCTGCATAAATTAGCTTAAAATTATCATTAGGCTGCATAAATTAGCTTAAAATTATCATTAGGATTCATAAATTAGCTTAAAATTATCATTAGGCTGCATAAATTAGCTTAAGATTATAATTAGGCTGCATAAATTAACTTAAAATTATCATTAGGCTTAATAAATTAGCTTGACATTATCATTAGGCTGCATAAATTAGCTTGACATTATAATTAGGCTGCATAAATTAGCTTGACATTATCATTAGGCTTCATAAATTAGCTTAGAATTATCATTAGGCTGTATAAATTAGCTTAAAATTATCATTAGGCTGCATAAATTAGCTTGACTATATCATTAGGCTTCATAAATTAGCTTGACATTATCATTAGGCTTCATAAATTAGCTTAAAATTATCATTAGGCTGCATAAATTAGCTTGACATTATCATTAAGCTGCATAAATTAGCTTAAAATTATCATTAGGCTTCATAAATTAGCTTGACATTATCATTAGGCTTCATAAATTAGCTTAAAATTATCATTAGGCTGCATAAATTAGCTTAAGATTATCATTAGGCTTCATAAATTAGCTTAAAATTATCATTAGGCTTCATAAATTAGCTTAAGATTATCATTAGGCTGCATAAATTATCTTAAAATTATCATTAGGCTTCATAAATTAGCTTAAAATTATCATTAGGCTGTATAAATTAGCTTAAAATTATCATTAGGCTGCATAAATTAGCTTAAAATTATCATTAGGCTGCATAAATTAGCTTAAAATTATCATTAGGCTTCATGCTTCATAAATTGCCTTAAAATTATCATTAGGCTTCATAAGTTAGCTTAAAATTATCATTAGGCTTCATAAATTAGCTTAAAATTATCATTAGGCTGCATAGATTAGCTTAAAATTATCATTAGGCTTCATAAATTAGCTTAAAATTATCATTAGGCTTCATAAATTAGCTTGACATTATCATTAGGCTTCATAAATTAGCTTAAAATTATCATTAGGCTTCATAAATTAGCTTGACATTATCATTAGGCTTCATAAATTATCTTAAAATTATCATTAGGCTTCATAAATTAGCTTGAAATTATCATTAGGCTTCATAAGTTAGCTTAAAATATCATTAGGCTTCATAAATTAGCTTAAAATTATTATTAGGCTGCATAAATTAGCTTGAAATTATCATTAGGCTTCATAAATTATCTTAAAATTATCATTAGGCGTCATAAATTAGCTTAAGATTATCATTAGGCTTCATAAATTAGCTTAAAATTATCATTAGGCTTCATAAATTAACTTAAAATTATCATTAGGCTTTATTAATTAGCTTAAAATTATCATTAGGCTTCATAAATTATCTTAAGATTATCATTAGGCTTCATAAATTAGCTTAAAATTATCATTAGGCTTCATAAATTAGCTTAAAATTATCATTAGGCTTCATAAATTATCTTAAAATTATCATTAGGCTGCATAAATTAGCTTAAAATTATCATTAGGCTTCATAAATTAGCTTAACATTATCATTAGGCTTCATAAATTAGCTTAAAATTATCATTAGGCTGCATAAATTAGCTTGACATTATCATTAGGCTTCATAAATTAGCTTAAAATTATCATTAGGCTGCATAAATTAGCTTAAGATTATCATTAGGCTTCATAAATTAGCTTAAAATTATCATTAGGCTTCATAAATTAGCTTAAGATTATCATTAGGCTGCATAAATTATCTTAAAATTATCATTAGGCTTCATAAATTAGCTTAAAATTATCATTAGGCTGTATAAATTAGCTTAAAATTATCATTAGGCTGCATAAATTAGCTTAAGATTATCATTAGGCTGCATAAATTAGCTTAAAATTATCATTAGGCTTCATGCTTCATAAATTGCCTTAAAATTATCATTAGGCTTCATAAGTTAGCTTAAAATTATCATTAGGCTTCATAAATTAGCTTAAAATTATCATTAGGCTGCATAGATTAGCTTAAAATTATCATTAGGCTTCATAAATTAGCTTAAAATTATCATTAGGCTTCATAAATTAGCTTGACATTATCATTAGGCTTCATAAATTATCTTAAAATTATCATTAGGCTTCATAAATTAGCTTGAAATTATCATTAGGCTTCATAAGTTAGCTTAAAATATCATTAGGCTTCATAAATTAGCTTAAAATTATTATTAGGCTGCATAAATTAGCTTAAAATTATCATTAGGCTTTATTAATTAGCTTAAAATTATCATTAGGCTTCATAAATTATCTTAAGATTATCATTAGGCTTCATAAATTAGCTTAAAATTATCATTAGGCTTCATAAATTAGCTTAAAATTATCATTAGGCTTCATAAATTATCTTAAAATTATCATTAGGCTGCATAAATTAGCTTAAAATTATCATTAGGCTTCATAAATTAGCTTAACATTATCATTAGGCTTCATAAATTAGCTTAAAATTATCATTAGGCTGCATAAATTAGCTTAAAATTATCATTAGGCTTCATAAATTAGCTTAAAATTATCATTAGGCTTCATAAATTAGCTTAAAATTATCATTAGGCTTCATAAATTAGCTTAAAATTATCATTAGGCTTCATAAATTAGCTTAAAATTATCATTAGGTTTCATACATTAGTATTTGATAGAGGAGATAGCAGCTTTGAATGTCTTACCCGAGCCACTCGTACATATGGCGTGTGACAGCCAGCTCCAGTCAGATTGCGTACGAGGAAAAAACTATTATTTTCTTTGTTTAGTGTTATAAGGAGGGATAATGAAAGAGGAGGAGTGCATGTTCCGTGAGCGTATCAAGAAGAGCTGGAAGCTACCAACGGAGTAATCAGAATCACAACACAACGAACAAAAGAAAAAGGACAAAAGGACAAACAACGATCTACAACACACTACATATAAAACAAAAGATCGAGTAACACGAACCCCACTAAAAACCGGGGGTGAAATCAGGTGCTCCGGAAGGGTAAGCAGTTCTCAAGGGAGGATTAGGTGTGCCTTTCTTAGTAAGAATTATATTTTCGTTGCTATTTAACTATTTTCATTTGTTGTCTTATCAACGTTATCTTCTATAATACAAAATAGACAAAAATGAGAACAAAACCCCGCTAAAAAGCCCCTGACGCACGGACGCACACACACCGACTGTCTGGGCCATTCCTGCAGCTTGCACATGCACACTACACCTTCCGATTCACTCCTACAAAATATAAATGGTGGGAGACGTGTTGCTTATTTCGTTTTAGCGTTGTGTGTTTATTTTTGTTTTGCTGGTCTTCGTTCTGTGTATTATGTGTGACTAATGTTACCGATGTCTCTGGGTTGTCCATTCTTATTTTGGTTTTGTTTGTCTTCGTTCTGTGTATTATGTGTGACTAATGTTACCGATGTCTCTGGGTTGTCCATTCTTATTTTTGTTTTGTTTGTCTTCGTTCTGTGTATTATGTGTGACTAATGTTACCGATGTCTCTGGGTTGTTCATTCTTATTTTTGTTTTGTTTGTCTTCGTTCTGTGTATTATGTGTGACTAATGTTACCGATGTCTCTGGGTTGTTCATTCTTATTTTTGCTTTGTTTGTCTTCGTTCTGTGTATTATGTGTGACTAATGTTACCGATGTCTCTGGGTTGTTCATTCTTATTTTGGTTTTGTTTGTCTTCGCTCTGTGTATTATGTGTGACTAATGTTATCGATGTCTCTGGGTTGTCCATTCTTATTTTTGTTTTGTTTGTCTTCGTTCTGTGTATTATGTGTGACTAATGTTACCGATGTCTCTGGGTTGTTCATTCTTATTTTGGTTTTGTTTGTCTTCGATCTGTGTATTATGTGTGACTAATGTTACCGATGTCTCTGGGTTGTCCATTCTTATTTTTGTTTTGTTTGTCTTCGTTCTGTGTATTATGTGTGACTAATGTTACCGATGTCTCTGGGTTGTTCATTCTTATTTTTGTTTTGTTTGTCTTCGTTCTGTGTATTATGTGTGACTAATATTACCGATGTCTCTGGGTTGTCCATTCTTATTTTTGTTTTGTTTGTCTTCGTTCTGTGTATTATGTGTGACTAATGTTACCGATGTCTCTGGGTTGTCCATTCTTATTTTTGCTTTGTTTGTCTTCGCTCTGTGTATTATGTGTGACTAATGTTACCGATGTCTCTGGGTTGTCCATTCTTATTTTTGCTTTGTTTGTCTTCGTTCTGTGTATTATGTGTGACTAATGTTACCGATGTCTCTGGGTTGTTCATTCTTATTTTTGTTTTGTTTGTCTTCGTTCTGTGTATTATGTGTGACTAATGTTACCGATGTCTCTGGGTTGTCCATTCTTATTTTTGCTTTGTTTGTCTTCGCTCTGTGTATTATGTGTGACTAATGTTACGATGTCTCTGGGTTGTCCATTCTTATTTTTGCTTTGTTTGTCTTCGTTCTGTGTATTATGTGTGACTAATGTTACCGATGTCTCTGGGTTGTTCATTCTTATTTTTGTTTTGTTTGTCTTCGTTCTGTGTATTATGTGTGACTAATGTTACCGATGTCTCTGGGTTGTCCATTCTTATTTTTGCTTTGTTTGTCTTCGCTCTGTGTATTATGTGTGACTAATGTTACGATGTCTCTGGGTTGTCCATTCTTATTTTTGCTTTGTTTGTCTTCGTTCTGTGTATTATGTGTGACTAATGTTACCGATGTCTCTGGGTTGTTCATTCTTATTTTTGTTTTGTTTGTCTTCGTTCTGTGTATTATGTGTGACTAATGTTACCGATGTCTCTGGGTTGTTTATTCTTATTTTTGTTTTGTTTGTCTTCGTTCTGTGTATTATGTGTGACTAATGTTACCGATGTCTCTGGGTTGTTCATTCTTATTTTTGTTTTGTTTGTCTTCGTTCTGTGCATTATGTGTGACTAATGTTACCGATGTCTCTGGGTTGTTCATTCTTATTTTTGTTTTGTTTCTCTTCGTTCTGTGTATTATGTGTGACTAATGTTACCGATGTCTCTGGGTTGTCCATTCTTATTTTTGTTTTGTTTCTCTTCGTTCTGTGTATTGGGTGTGACTAATGTTACCGATGTCTCTGGGTTGTTCATTCTTATTTTTGCTTTGCTTGTCTTCGCTCTGTGTATTATGTGTGACTAATGTTACCGATGTCTCTGGGTTGTCCATTCTTATTTTTGCTTTGTTTCTCTTCGTTCTGTGTATTATGTGTGACTAATGTTACCGATGTCTCTGGGTTGTTCATTCTTATTTTTGTTTTGTTTGTCTTCGCTCTGTGTATTATGTGTGACTAATGTTACCGATGTCTCTGGGTTGTCCATTCTTATTTTGGTTTTGTTTCTCTTCGTTCTGTGTATTGGGTGTGACTAATGTTACCGATGTCTCTGGGTTGTTCATTCTTATTTTTGTTTTGTTTGTCTTCGTTCTGTGTATTATGTGTGACTAATGTTACCGATGTCTCTGGGTTGTCCATTCTTATTTTTGTTTTGTTTCTCTTCGTTCTGTGTATTATGTGTGACTAATGTTACCGATGTCTCTGGGTTGTTCATTCTTATTTTTGTTTTGTTTGTCTTCGTTCTATGTATTATGTGTGACTAATGTTACCGATGTCTCTGGGTTGTCCATTCTTATTTTTGTTTTGTTTCTCTTCGTTCTGTGTATTATGTGTGACTAATGTTACCGATGTCTCTGGGTTGTTCATTCTTATTTTTGTTTTGTTTGTCTTCGTTCTGTGTATTATGTGTGACTAATGTTACCGATGTCTCTGGGTTGTCCATTCTTATTTTTGTTTTGTTTCTCTTCGTTCTGTGTATTGGGTGTGACTAATGTTACCGATGTCTCTGGGTTGTTCATTCTTATTTTTGCTTTGCTTGTCTTCGCTCTGTGTATTATGTGTGACTAATGTTACCGATGTCTCTGGGTTGTCCATTCTTATTTTGGTTTTGTTTCTCTTCGTTCTGTGTATTGGGTGTGACTAATGTTACCGATGTCTCTGGGTTGTTCATTCTTATTTTTGTTTTGTTTGTCTTCGTTCTGTGTATTATGTGTGACTAATGTTACCGATGTCTCTGGGTTGTCCATTCTTATTTTTGTTTTGTTTCTCTTCGTTCTGTGTATTATGTGTGACTAATGTTACCGATGTCTCTGGGTTGTTCATTCTTATTTTTGTTTTGTTTGTCTTCGCTCTGTGTATTATGTGTGACTAATGTTACCGATGTCTCTGGGTTGTCCATTCTTATTTTTGTTTTGTTTCTCTTCGTTCTGTGTATTGGGTGCGACTAATGTTACCGATGTCTCTGGGTTGTTCATTCTTATTTTTGCTTTGCTTGTCTTCGCTCTGTGTATTATGTGTGACTAATGTTACCGATGTCTCTGGGTTGTTCATTCTTATTTTTGTTTTGTTTGTCTTCGTTCTGTGTATTATGTGTGACTAATGTTACCGATGTCTCTGGGTTGTTCATTCTTATTTTTGTTTTGTTTGTCTTCGTTCTGTGTATTATGTGTGACTAATGTTACCGATGTCTCTGGGTTGTTCATTCTTATTTTTGTTTTGTTTGTCTTCGTTCTGTGTATTATGTGTGACTAATGTTACCGATGTCTCTGGGTTGTTCATTCTTATTTTTGTTTTGTTTGTCTTCGTTCTGTGTATTATGTGTGACTAATGTTACCGATGTCTCTGGGTTGTTCATTCTTATTTTTGTTTTGTTTGTCTTCGTTCTGTGTATTATGTGTGACTAATGTTACCGATGTCTCTGGGTTGTTCATTCTTATTTTTGTTTTGTTTGTCTTCGTTCTGTGTATTATGTGTGACTAATGTTACCGATGTCTCTGGGTTGTTCATTCTTATTTTTGTTTTGTTTCTCTTCGTTCTGTGTATTATGTGTGACTAATGTTACCGATGTCTCTGGGTTGTTCATTCTTATTTTTGTTTTGTTTGTCTTCGTTCTGTGTATTATGTGTGACTAATGTTACCGATGTCTCTGGGTTGTTCATTCTTATTTTTGTTTTGTTTGTCTTCGTTCTGTGTATTATGTGTGACTAATGTTACCGATGTCTCTGGGTTGTTCATTCTTATTTTTGTTTTGTTTGTCTTCGTTCTGTGTATTATGTGTGACTAATGTTACCGATGTCTCTGGGTTGTTCATTCTTATTTTTGTTTTGTTTGTCTTCGTTCATTGTATTATGTGTGACTAATGTTACCGATGTCTCTGGGTTGTTCATTCTTATTTTTGTTTTGTTTGTCTTCGTTCTGTGTATTATGTGTGACTAATGTTACCGATGTCTCTGGGTTGTTCATTCTTATTTTTGTTTTGTTTGTCTTCGTTCTGTGTATTATGTGTGACTAATGTTACCGATGTCTCTGGGTTGTTCATTCTTATTTTTGTTTTGTTTGTCTTCGTTCTGTGTATTATGTGTGACTAATGTTACCGATGTCTCTGGGTTGTTCATTCTTATTTTTGTTTTGTTTGTCTTCGTTCTGTGTATTATGTGTGACTAATGTTACCGATGTCTCTGGGTTGTTCATTCTTATTTTTGTTTTGTTTCTCTTCGTTCTGTGTATTATGTGTGACTAATGTTACCGATGTCTCTGGGTTGTTCATTCTTATTTTTGTTTTGTTTGTCTTCGTTCTGTGTATTATGTGTGACTAATGTTACCGATGTCTCTGGGTTGTTCATTCTTATTTTTGTTTTGTTTGTCTTCGTTCTGTGTATTATGTGTGACTAATGTTACCGATGTCTCTGGGTTGTTCATTCTTATTTTTGTTTTGTTTGTCTTCGTTCTGTGTATTATGTGTGACTAATGTTACCGATGTCTCTGGGTTGTTCATTCTTATTTTTGTTTTGTTTGTCTTCGTTCTGTGTATTATGTGTGACTAATGTTACCGATGTCTCTGGGTTGTCCATTCTTATTTTTGTTTTGTTTCTCTTCGTTCTGTGTATTATGTGTGACTAATGTTACCGATGTCTCTGGGTTGTCCATTCTTATTTTTGTTTTGTTTGTCTTCGTTCTATGTATTATGTGTGACTAATGTTACCGATGTCTCTGGGTTGTCCATTCTTATTTTTGTTTTGTTTGTCTTCGTTCTGTGTATTATGTGTGACTAATGTTACCGATGTCTCTGGGTTGTTCATTCTTATTTTTGCTTTGTTTGTCTTCGTTCTGTGTATTATGTGTGACTAATGTTACCGATGTCTCTGGGTTGTTCATTCTTATTTTTGTTTTGTTTGTCTTCGTTCTGTGTATTATGTGTGACTAATGTTACCGATGTCTCTGGGTTGTTCATTCTTATTTTTGTTTTGTTTGTCTTCGTTCTGTGTATTATGTGTGACTAATGTTACCGATGTCTCTGGGTTGTCCATTCTTATTTTTGTTTTGTTTCTCTTCGTTCTGTGTATTATGTGTGACTAATGTTACCGATGTCTCTGGGTTGTCCATTCTTATTTTTGTTTTGTTTGTCTTCGTTCTATGTATTATGTGTGACTAATGTTACCGATGTCTCTGGGTTGTCCATTCTTATTTTTGTTTTGTTTGTCTTCGTTCTGTGTATTATGTGTGACTAATGTTACCGATGTCTCTGGGTTGTTCATTCTTATTTTTGCTTTGTTTGTCTTCGTTCTGTGTATTATGTGTGACTAATGTTACCGATGTCTCTGGGTTGTTCATTCTTATTTTTGTTTTGTTTGTCTTCGTTCTGTGTATTATGTGTGACTAATGTTACCGATGTCTCTGGGTTGTTCATTCTTATTTTTGTTTTGTTTGTCTTCGTTCTGTGTATTATGTGTGACTAATGTTACCGATGTCTCTGGGTTGTTCATTCTTATTTTTGTTTTGTTTGTCTTCGTTCTGTGTATTATGTGTGACTAATGTTACCGATGTCTCTGGGTTGTTCATTCTTATTTTTGTTTTGTTTGTCTTCGTTCTATGTATTATGTGTGACTAATGTTACCGATGTCTCTGGGTTGTTCATTCTTATTTTTGTTTTGTTTGTCTTCGTTCTGTGTATTATGTGTGACTAATGTTACCGATGTCTCTGGGTTGTTCATTCTTATTTTTGTTTTGTTTCTCTTCGTTCTGTGTATTATGTGTGACTAATGTTACCGATGTCTCTGGGTTGTCCATTCTTATTTTTGTTTTGTTTGTCTTCGTTCTATGTATTATGTGTGACTAATGTTACCGATGTCTCTGGGTTGTTCATTCTTATTTTGGCTTTGTTTCTCTTCGTTCTGTGTATTATGTGTGACTAATGTTACCGATGTCTCTGGGTTGTTCATTCTTATTTTTGCTTTGTTTGTCTTCGCTCTGTGTATTATGTGTGACTAATGTTACCGATGTCTCTGGGTTGTCCATTCTTATTTTTGTTTTGTTTCTCTTCGTTCTGTGTATTATGTGTGACTAATGTTACCAATGTCTCTGGGTTGTTCATTCTTATTTTTGCTTTGTTTGTCTTCGCTCTGTGTATTATGTGTGACTAATGTTACCGATGTCTCTGGGTTGTTCATTCTTATTTTTGCTTTGTTTGTCTTCGTTCTGTGTATTATGTGTGACTAATGTTACCGATGTCTCTGGGTTGTTCATTCTTATTTTTGTTTTGTTTGTCTTCGTTCTGTGTATTATGTGTGACTAATGTTACCGATGTCTCTGGGTTGTTCATTCTTATTTTTGTTTTGTTTGTCTTCGTTCTGTGTATTATGTGTGACTAATGTTACCGATGTCTCTGGGTTGTTCATTCTTATTTTTGTTTTGTTTGTCTTCGTTCTGTGTATTATGTGTGACTAATGTTACCGATGTCTCTGGGTTGTTCATTCTTATTTTTGTTTTGTTTGTCTTCGTTCTATGTATTATGTGTGACTAATGTTACCGATGTCTCTGGGTTGTTCATTCTTATTTTTGTTTTGTTTGTCTTCGTTCTGTGTATTATGTGTGACTAATGTTACCGATGTCTCTGGGTTGTTCATTCTTATTTTTGTTTTGTTTCTCTTCGTTCTGTGTATTATGTGTGACTAATGTTACCGATGTCTCTGGGTTGTTCATTCTTATTTTTGTTTTGTTTGTCTTCGTTCTGTGTATTATGTGTGACTAATGTTACCGATGTCTCTGGGTTGTTCATTCTTATTTTTGCTTTGTTTGTCTTCGCTCTGTGTATTATGTGTGACTAATGTTACCGATGTCTCTGGGTTGTTCATTCTTATTTTTGTTTTGTTTCTCTTCGTTCTATGTATTATGTGTGACTAATGTTACCAATGTCTCTGGGTTGTTCATTCTTATTTTTGCTTTGTTTGTCTTCGCTCTGTGTATTATGTGTGACTAATGTTACTGATGTCTCTGGGTTGTTCATTCTTATTTTAGTTTTGTTTGTCTTCGTTCTGTGTATTATGTGTGACTAATGTTACCGATGTCTCTCGGTTGTTCATCCTTATTTTTGTTTTGTTTGTCTTCGTTCTGTGTATTATGTGTGACTAATGTTACCGATGTCTCTGGGTTGTTCATTCTTATTTTTGTTTTGTTTCTCTTCGTTCTGTGTATTATGTGTGACTAATGTTACCGATGTCTCTGGGTTGTCCATTCTTATTTTTGTTTTGTTTGTCTTCGTTCTGTGTATTATGTGTGACTAATGTTACCGATGTCTCTGGGTTGTTCATTCTTATTTTTGTTTTGTTTGTCTTCGTTCTGTGTATTATGTGTGACTAATGTTACCGATGTCTCTGGGTTGTTCATTCTTATTTTTGTTTTGTTTCTCTTCGTTCTGTGTATTATGTGTGACTAATGTTACCGATGTCTCTGGGTTGTTCATCCTTATTTTTGTTTTGTTTGTCTTCGTTCTGTGTATTATGTGTGACTAATGTTACCGATGTCTCTGGGTTGTTCATTCTTATTTTTGTTTTGTTTCTCTTCGTTCTGTGTATTATGTGTGACTAATGTTACCGATGTCTCTGGGTTGTCCATTCTTATTTTTGTTTTGTTTGTCTTCGTTCTGTGTATTATGTGTGACTAATGTTACCGATGTCTCTGGGTTGTTCATTCTTATTTTTGTTTTGTTTGTCTTCTTTCTGTGTATTATGTGTGACTAATGTTACCGATGTCTCTGGTTGTCCATTCTTATTTTTGTTTTGTTTGTCTTCGTTCTGTGTATTATGTGTGACTAATGTTACCGATGTCTCTGGGTTGTTCATTCTTATTTTTGTTTTGTTTGTCTTCGTTCTGTGTATTATGTGTGACTAATGTTACCGATGTCTCTGGGTTGTTCATTCTTATTTTTGTTTTGTTTGTCTTCGTTCTGTGTATTATGTGTGACTAATGTTACCGATGTCTCTGGGTTGTTCATTCTTATTTTTGTTTTGTTTCTCTTCGTTCTGTGTATTATGTGTGACTAATGTTACCGATGTCTCAGGGTTGTCCATTCTTATTTTTGTTTTGTTTGTCTTCGTTCTGTGTATTATGTGTGACTAATGTTACCGATGTCTCTGGGTTGTTCATTCTTATTTTTGTTTTGTTTGTCTTCGTTCTGTGTATTATGTGTGACTAATGTTACCGATGTCTCTGGGTTGTTCATTCTTATTTTTGTTTTGTTTGTCTTCGTTCTATGTATTATGTGTGACTAATGTTACCGATGTCTCTGTGTTGTCCATTCTTATTTTTGTTTTGTTTCTCTTCGTTCTGTGTATTATGTGTGACTAATGTTACCGATGTCTCTGGGTTGTTCATCCTTATTTTTGTTTTGTTTGTCTTCGTTCTGTGTATTATGTGTGACTAATGTTACCGATGTCTCTGGGTTGTTCATTCTTATTTTTGTTTTGTTTGTCTTCGTTCTGTGTATTATGTGTGACTAATGTTACCGATGTCTCTGGGTTGTCCATTCTTATTTTTGTTTTGTTTGTCTTCGTTCTGTGTATTATGTGTGACTAATGTTACCGATGTCTCTGGGTTGTTCATTCTTATTTTTGTTTTGTTTCTCTTCGTTCTATGTATTATGTGTGACTAATGTTACCAATGTCTCTGGGTTGTTCATTCTTATTTTTGCTTTGTTTGTCTTCGCTCTGTGTATTATGTGTGACTAATGTTACTGATGTCTCTGGGTTGTTCATTCTTATTTTAGTTTTGTTTGTCTTCGTTCTGTGTATTATGTGTGACTAATGTTACCGATGTCTCTCGGTTGTTCATCCTTATTTTTGTTTTGTTTGTCTTCGTTCTGTGTATTATGTGCGACTAATGTTACCGATGTCTCTGGGTTGTTCATTCTTATTTTTGTTTTGTTTCTCTTCGTTCTGTGTATTATGTGTGACTAATGTTACCGATGTCTCTGGGTTGTCCATTCTTATTTTTGTTTTGTTTGTCTTCGTTCTGTGTATTATGTGTGACTAATGTTACCGATGTCTCTGGGTTGTTCATTCTTATTTTTGTTTTGTTTGTCTTCGTTCTGTGTATTATGTGTGACTAATGTTACCGATGTCTCTGGGTTGTTCATTCTTATTTTTGTTTTGTTTCTCTTCGTTCTGTGTATTATGTGTGACTAATGTTACCGATGTCTCTGGGTTGTTCATCCTTATTTTTGTTTTGTTTGTCTTCGTTCTGTGTATTATGTGTGACTAATGTTACCGATGTCTCTGGGTTGTTCATTCTTATTTTTGTTTTGTTTCTCTTCGTTCTGTGTATTATGTGTGACTAATGTTACCGATGTCTCTGGGTTGTCCATTCTTATTTTTGTTTTGTTTGTCTTCGTTCTGTGTATTATGTGTGACTAATGTTACCGATGTCTCTGGGTTGTTCATTCTTATTTTTGTTTTGTTTGTCTTCTTTCTGTGTATTATGTGTGACTAATGTTACCGATGTCTCTGGTTGTCCATTCTTATTTTTGTTTTGTTTGTCTTCGTTCTGTGTATTATGTGTGACTAATGTTACCGATGTCTCTGGGTTGTTCATTCTTATTTTTGTTTTGTTTGTCTTCGTTCTGTGTATTATGTGTGACTAATGTTACCGATGTCTCTGGGTTGTTCATTCTTATTTTTGTTTTGTTTGTCTTCGTTCTGTGTATTATGTGTGACTAATGTTACCGATGTCTCTGGGTTGTTCATTCTTATTTTTGTTTTGTTTCTCTTCGTTCTGTGTATTATGTGTGACTAATGTTACCGATGTCTCAGGGTTGTCCATTCTTTTTTTTGTTTTGTTTGTCTTCGTTCTGTGTATTATGTGTGACTAATGTTACCGATGTCTCTGGGTTGTTCATTCTTATTTTTGTTTTGTTTGTCTTCGTTCTGTGTATTATGTGTGACTAATGTTACCGATGTCTCTGGGTTGTTCATTCTTATTTTTGTTTTGTTTGTCTTCGTTCTATGTATTATGTGTGACTAATGTTACCGATGTCTCTGTGTTGTCCATTCTTATTTTTGTTTTGTTTCTCTTCGTTCTGTGTATTATGTGTGACTAATGTTACCGATGTCTCTGGGTTGTTCATCCTTATTTTTGTTTTGTTTGTCTTCGTTCTGTGTATTATGTGTGACTAATGTTACCGATGTCTCTGGGTTGTTCATTCTTATTTTTGTTTTGTTTGTCTTCGTTCTGTGTATTATGTGTGACTAATGTTACCGATGTCTCTGGGTTGTCCATTCTTCTTTTTGTTTTGTTTGTCTTCGTTCTGTGTATTATGTGTGACTAATGTTACCGATGTCTCTGGGTTGTTCATTCTTATTTTTGTTTTGTTTGTCTTCGTTCTATGTATTATGTGTGACTAATGTTACCGATGTCTCTGTGTTGTCCATTCTTATTTTTGTTTTGTTTCTCTTCGTTCTGTGTATTATGTGTGACTAATGTTACCGATGTCTCTGGGTTGTTCATCCTTATTTTTGTTTTGTTTGTCTTCGTTCTGTGTATTATGTGTGACTAATGTTACTGATGTCTCTGGGTTGTTCATTCTTATTTTTGTTTTGTTTCTCTTCGTTCTGTGTATTATGTGTGACTAATGTTACCGATGTCTCTGGGTTGTTCATTCTTATTTTTGTTTTGTTTGTCTTCGTTCTGTGTATTATGTGTGACTAATGTTACCGATGTCTCTGGGTTGTTCATTCTTATTTTTGTTTTGTTTGTCTTCGTTCTGTGTATTATGTGTGACTAATGTTACCGATGTCTCTGGGTTGTTCATTCTTATTTTTGCTTTGCTTGTCTTCGCTCTGTGTATTATGTGTGACTAATGTTACTGATGTCTCTGGGTTGTCCATTCTTATTTTTGTTTTGTTTGTCTTCGTTCTGTGTATTATGTGTGACTAATGTTACCGATGTCTCTGGGTTGTTCATTCTTATTTTTGTTTTGTTTGTCTTCGCTCTGTGTATTATGTGTGACTAATGTTACCGATGTCTCTGGGTTGTCCATTCTTATTTTTGTTTTGTTTGTCTTCGTTCTGTGTATTATGTGTGACTAATGTTACCGATGTCTCTGGGTTGTTCATTCTTATTTTTGTTTTGTTTGTCTTCGCTCTGTGTATTATGTGTGACTAATGTTACCGATGTCTCTGGGTTGTCCATTCTTATTTTTGTTTTGTTTGTCTTCGTTCTGTGTATTATGTGTGACTAATGTTACCGATGTCTCTGGGTTGTTCATTCTTATTTTTGTTTTGTTTGTCTTCGTTCTGTGTATTATGTGTGACTAATGTTACCGATGTCTCTGGGTTGTCCATTCTTATTTTTGTTTTGTTTGTCTTCGTTCTGTGTATTATGTGTGACTAATGTTACCGATGTCTCTGGGTTGTTCATTCTTATTTTTGTTTTGTTTGTCTTCGTTCTGTGTATTATGTGTGACTAATGTTACCGATGTCTCTGGGTTGTCCATTCTTATTTTTGTTTTGTTTGTCTTCGTTCTGTGTATTATGTGTGACTAATGTTACGATGTCTCTGGGTTGTCCATTCTTATTTTTGTTTTGTTTCTCTTCGTTCTGTGTATTATGTGTGACTAATGTTACCGATGTCTCTGGGTTGTCCATTCTTATTTTTGTTTTGCTTGTCTTCGTTCTGTGTATTATGTGTGACTAATGTTACCGATGTCTCTGGGTTGTCCATTCTTATTTTTGTTTTGTTTGTCTTCGTTCTGTGTATTATGTGTGACTAATGTTACCGATGTCTCTGGGTTGTCCATTCTTATTTTTGTTTTGTTTGTCTTCGTTCTGTGTATTATGTGTGACTAATGTTACCGATGTCTCTGGGTTGTTCATTCTTATTTTTGCTTTGTTTCTCTTCGTTCTGTGTATTATGTGTGACTAATGTTACGATGTCTCTGGGTTGTCCATTCTTATTTTTGTTTTGTTTCTCTTCGTTCTGTGTATTATGTGTGACTAATGTTACCGATGTCTCTGGGTTGTCCATTCTTATTTTGTTTTGTTTGTCTTCGTTCTGTGTATTATGTGTGACTAATGTTACCGATGTCTCTGGGTTGTTCATTCTTATTTTTGTTTTGTTTGTCTTCGTTCTGTGTATTATGTGTGACTAATGTTACGATGTCTCTGGGTTGTCCATTCTTATTTTTGTTTTGTTTCTCTTCGTTCTGTGTATTATGTGTGACTAATGTTACCGATGTCTCTGGGTTGTCCATTCTTATTTTTGTTTTGTTTGTCTTCGTTCTGTGTATTATGTGTGACTAATGTTACCGATGTCTCTGGGTTGTTCATTCTTATTTTTGTTTTGTTTGTCTTCGTTCTGTGTATTATGTGTGACTAATGTTACGATGTCTCTGGGTTGTCCATTCTTATTTTTGTTTTGTTTCTCTTCGTTCTGTGTATTATGTGTGACTAATGTTACCGATGTCTCTGGGTTGTTCATTCTTATTTTTGCTTTGTTTGTCTTCGCTCTGTGTATTATGTGTGACTAATGTTACCGATGTCTCTGGGTTGTCCAATCTTATTTTTGCTTTGTTTCTCTTCGTTCTGTGTATTATGTGTGACTAATGTTACCGATGTCTCTGGGTTGTTCATTCTTATTTTTGTTTTGTTTGTCTTCGTTCTGTGTATTATGTGTGACTAATGTTACCGATGTCTCTGGGTTGTCCATTCTTATTTTTGTTTTGTTTGTCTTCGTTCTGTGTATTATGTGTGACTAATGTTACCGATGTCTCTGGGTTGTCCATTCTTATTTTTGTTTTGTTTGTCTTCGTTCTGTGTATTATGTGTGACTAATGTTACCGATGTCTCTGGGTTGTTCATTCTTATTTTTGTTTTGTTTGTCTTCGTTCTGTGTATTATGTGTGACTAATGTTACCGATGTCTCAGGGTTGTCCATTCTTATTTTTGTTTTGTTTGTCTTCGTTCTATGTATTATGTGTGACTAATGTTACCGATGTCTCTCGGTTGTCCATTCTTATTTTTGTTTTGTTTGTCTTCGTTCTGTGTATTATGTGTGACTAATGTTACCGATGTCTCTGGGTTGTTCATTCTTATTTTTGCTTTGTTTCTCTTCGTTCTGTGTATTATGTGTGACTAATGTTACCGATGTCTCTGGGTTGTCCATTCTTATTTTTGTTTTGTTTCTCTTCGTTCTGTGTATTATGTGTGACTAATGTTACCGATGTCTCTGGGTTGTTCATTCTTATTTTTGCTTTGTTTCTCTTCGTTCTGTGTATTATGTGTGACTAATGTTACCGATGTCTCGGGGTTGTTCATCCTTATTTTTGTTTTGTTTCTCTTCGTTCTGTGTATTATGTGTGACTAATGTTACCGATGTCTCTGGGTTGTTCATTCTTATTTTTGCTTTGTTTCTCTTCGTTCTGTGTATTATGTGTGACTAATGTTACCGATGTCTCTGGGTTGTCCATTCTTATTTTTGTTTTGTTTGTCTTCGTTCTGTGTATTATGTGTGACTAATGTTACCGATGTCTCTGGGTTGTTCATTCTTATTTTTGTTTTGTTTCTCTTCGTTCTGTGTATTATGTGTGACTAATGTTACCGATGTCTCTGGGTTGTCCATTCTTATTTTTGTTTTGTTTGTCTTCGTTCTGTGTATTATGTGTGACTAATGTTACCGATGTCTCTGGGTCGTCCATTCTTATTTTTGTTTTGTTTGTCTTCGTTCTGTGTATTATGTGTGACTAATGTTACCGATGTCTCTGGGTTGTTCATTCTTATTTTTGTTTTGTTTGTCTTCGTTCTGTGTATTATGTGTGACTAATGTTACCGATGTCTCTCGGTTGTCCATTCTTATTTTTGTTTTGTTTGTCTTCGTTCTGTGTATTATGTGTGACTAATGTTACCGATGTCTCTGGGTTGTTCATTCTTATTTTTGCTTTGTTTGTCTTCGCTCTGTGTATTATGTGTGACTAATTTTACCGATGTCTCTGGGTTGTCCATTCTTATTTTTGCTTTGTTTGTCTTCGTTCTGTGTATTATGTGTGACTAATGTTACCGATGTCTCTCGGTTGTCCATTCTTATTTTGGTTTTGTTTGTCTTCGTTCTGTGTATTATGTGTGACTAATGTTACCGATGTCTCTGGGTTGTCCATTCTTATTTTTGTTTTGTTTGTCTTCGTTCTGTGTATTATGTGTGACTAATGTTACCGATGTCTCTGGGTTGTTCATTCTTATTTTTGCTTTGTTTCTCTTCGTTCTGTGTATTATGTGTGACTAATGTTACCGATGTCTCGGGGTTGTTCATCCTTATTTTTGTTTTGTTTCTCTTCGTTCTGTGTATTATGTGTGACTAATGTTACCGATGTCTCTGGGTTGTCCATTCTTATTTACCTCTTCGGTTTTCTCTAACGTTTATTTAATATCTAGATAACGTTCTGTCCTTGAAATCGTAAAGAACCTTTTTGCGCTTTGTGTATCATCGAAACAGCTCAGTAGATGTATATTTATATATAACAGTTTATACGATAACTGTTGGTTTCGAAGAGTGCTATTTAGAATTAAATAGGAAAATCATTACGATACCTGCTGGGTTCCAGGTGTGGAATTCATAATAAAGTAATATCGTTAATGGGTATTGGTTATGGGCTTCAACAATATTTCAGTTATATATTGTAGCAGTCAGTTGTAATTGGTGGTGGAATCTGAAGCACTGAGAGAAAACCATTCAGCTGTCATAAGTCACTTACACACTTTATGTCATGTACTTGTAAACATGTCACGACAGGGAATATAACTCACAAGAAAAGATTGAAGATTCTCAAAAGGATAATCAGCAGACATCGTGTATAGAAGAACAGACCAATGACCAAAGAGAAAAAAATGACAAACAATGATCTGTGACATCGTGTATAGAAGAACAGACAATACAATGACAAAAAAAAGGACATACAATGATCTACAAAACATTACATAGAAAATAAAAGATTGAGTAACGCGAACCCAACTAATAATTCAAATACTACTACTAATGGAACACGAACTGGTAGCCCTTCCGGAACACCTGAGTTCAACCCTGTGTGAATTGTTTAATCTTTAGTTTACTGTGTAGTAATTTGTCGACGGTTGTTTCCCTTTATCTGTGGTTCATTGTCAGTAGTATTTTTCAATTGACTACCACATTGGTATCTTCAAACTCATTTTCTTTGCTACAATTTCAAGTACTATTGATACACCAATACATCTACTTCAACTCCCACATGTCAACTCTGAAGAAATATGAATGTAATTGATGCATTTACTTTAATTTTGCATTAAAGTTCTCATTTTTATTATAATAAATAACAATATAATACAATTAGCATACATACAAATCCTTATTACCTATCAAAAATATATTGCATATGCTATTTCATTTATTATTGCATTAAATAACAATTGTCCAATATTCTATAATAACAATTCACTTATTAACAGAAGCGTAGGATTGGATCAAACTTTTGTATTTAGTGTAGTATTTAATCGACCATTACGGGTCCTTTTATTCTTTTTTATTTGGCCATTGTATTATATGTCCATCTGCGAAGTATGTGTTTGAATACCCATTTGAAACATTCATGCTGTTCCTACAAACACTGTCTTGAAATGTTATAGAATTCGTACCTATTATCTGTACACAAGTTGTCTTTCTTTGCAAAAATGGAAAGCATAATAAATAACTGTCACATTAACGCACCATCGTCCCACCATCGACGACTGGTTAGAGTCCAGTAATATTAAAATGAAGTAAAACATCAATAAGGTAGCCATTGGTTATATTAATTTATAGCAGAATAAAGCGCAACAAAATATAATTATCATTTGCTTTTATAATTGGTCGATTTGTGTGAATAAAACCAATTATTCAATTTGGTCGATTTGTGTCAGTAAAGCATGTTTTTTCAATTACATTGGTCAATTTGTGTCAGTAAAACCAGTTATTCAATTACATTGGTCGATTTGTGTCAGTAAAACATGTTTTTCAATTACATTGATCAATTTGTGGGAGATAAATATGTTACATCTAAATATCATTGGTCCAGTTAATCAGCTTTCAGACAAAACGTATCAATCCTGAAGCTTGTTTGTCCTTGTAGAATTGTCAAAGAATTTTCTACAGCAATCGGGATTCTTATCAAAAGAAATCGCCAATGTTTTTTTCACTTCCACACACACAAATATGAAATCTTATCAACGTTATATGTTGTGTACGTGTGTCACGGAATGGCTAATTTATCTATCTACTAATACTATAACTACTAGTCAAAATCCTTCAAGAAATAATTCAAGTCGTAATCTTTCGTGTTCAAACCGAGAACAGTACCGACGTTTAGAAGTTTCTGTTTTGCATGTGTTCTATCCGATTCTGTCACGGCGATATTACAGAAAGGCTCCTCCTCGTCTTCACTCCCACAATCATCTAATGATACCTCGATCTGGTTGTATTGAACTATGCCCTTTTGAATCATAGTATTTAATGAGCTAAGTTTATGCGAATCTTTCAGTTGTTCTTTATGTGCAGACGGAACACACATTGTACCCATCAAGTGACACCTCGGTGTTTGCTTTGCAATGATTGGACGAATGCCCAAGCAGCACATAAATGAATACAAGAGAAGATCAATTCCATAACAGGTAAGAATCCAATCTCTAAGATAAAAACCGCCCATTCTGGCATTTATTTCTATCAACTTTGGTCCTGTCTTCGTCATTTTCATTTCAACATTAAATACTCCATCGACCAATCCTATTTCAGTACAGCACTGGTATGCAGCAGTCACAAGCTGTCCCTCTCTATCTGGCAAAAGACAGCTTGGCATTAAGGCAGTTGTTTCTGTAAAACATCCTTGACGTGTTGGACCGTTATCGGAAACGAACGCTGCAATTAATTGCCGTTGAAATATGGTAATGTCAACATCGTGTTCTGTTCCCTCAATATATTCCATCAGAAACAGATCGTTACTGTATCCCAGTCCAATACCAGGATGGTCTTTTTCCGATCGTAATTTTGTCTTAATATTCTGATATATATTTTTACACTCTGTGTGATCTCTGATGGGTTTCACACCTACAGCACTTGAGCCGTATTCTAGTTTCAAAACAGCAGGAATTCCGATATAATTGATGGCGTTGTAAATGTCTGACTCGCTTTTTATATGGTAACACTTTGCTGCATACAGGCACGTCCTTGGAAAATGGGGGATATCGCCTGTCTTGGTCCGCAGTATCGCATGGGTCCAACTTTTCTTTTTCGCAATTTCTGCTGCTTGTTGACCGGGACCGTTTAAATGTAAAAGATCACAGATTGTGGCTGCTAAAGGACCACAGTCTTCCCAAAACGTTACACATCCATCAATTGTAAGTCCTTTCTCTTTTAGAATTTTTATTATTTCGACTGCATGTTCACCGTTTTTTTTATGATTAAGAAAATCATACTTGACGAAGGTAGATGCCATCAATGAACCATAACTATTTTGATCTGGATCCACCAGAATAACCTGGAATTGGAAATGATAACAATTAAAGCGAAGATGTTATATTTATAGTTTAGCGGACGAGACGCGTTTTTGGAATAAACTTCATCAGGTACGTTCAAAGTCAAAAGATTGGAAAACCAAGTAGTGTTTGGGAGGAGGAATACTAAAGAACCTAAACATAATAACCAAAAACCGCCCACGGTCATGGCACGAGGTGTCAATCCAGTAATTCAACCAATCAGAGCTAAGAACATATACAAAAGTAGTCCCTTTTAAAGAAAAAAGTTCCTTTCACTTTGTTGTATTGTGACAAATACTGAATGGAATGGAATAATCATATTGATAATTGAAGTTAAATGTATAAGGATTATTTTGAGCCCAAGTTTGATTGATTTAGTTGTATTTTAATATGGATATGGAGGATTTGATGCATGACCTATAAATAGGGAATTTCTGGGGGATGACAGAGCTATTTTTAGAGTAGGTATTTTCCATAGCCTGGCATTTCACTGCAAGACTTTAAACATGGCCTGATATTTTGACAGAACGTAGAGGAATCATGGACGTTTCAGAAAATATATGGTCTTCGAAAGGTTAAACTTAAGATAAAATGGCCAGGTAGGCTCGAAAAAACACAAATTTAGTAGAAAACCTTAAAGAAATTAATAATAGGTTTCACACCACGATAGAGATACCATGGATACGGAATACGACTGAAAACCAAAATTATATTACAATTTCATCATATCTATTTTTACACTGGTGACGCAATAAATCATGAGTTCTTTAATATTCAAACGTGAATATTTTTCTGAAAGTTGAATATGCTAATTGCTAATTCGTTATACAATAATAATAATAATAATAATAATAATAATAATAATAATAATAATGTAATACATGAAACTTACAATAAAAATCATGAAGTCTCAGAGATTGAAAGGAAAAATGGGCTGTCGCATGCAATTTGCTAAACGTGAAAACCAAAAAATCGAGTTGGCCAAATTTGAATAAATTTGGTCCAGTGCTTTCCGAGGAGAAGATTATTGATTGTTGAACAGTATTTCAGCTATATTTAGGATGATAACAAGTTCAATAATATAAGTAAAAAAAAAACTATAGAGAAGTTAGCGAAGGTATGAGTCAACTGGGTCAACGACGTTTGACTGCCATTGATAAAATATGGAAAGTTAGGGATGCGCTGAACAGCTCTTTTGGTTTGGGCCCTTGGGGCATTCACCAGTACACGGGAGAAATAAAATCGGAACATAGAAATAAGTAGATATCAATGAAAAGCGTAAAGACTTTTAAAATTTGATCATGAAAATATATCGATTACGATGGGACAAACGCCGGTAGCTGTATAATTGTAAAACCACACACGACCTTAAGACTAGTATAGCCTCACCACCTTTTATTGAAGTTACTGTACCAAGTCAGGACATTGAGTGGTCATGTGTTATCGGTATCAGTTTTATCTTGTTTCTAATATTTTTCGATTGGATTAATGAACTGTTCCAACAATGTGGTATGTTATGTTTTTCGTTGATTTTGAAATAAAAATGGAATTTAAATATTTGTAGATATTCAGGTAAGGGTGAAGGTCATTTATGTACCTGTATTCCAAATGTTTGGTATGTATCCCAGATAAAACATTTACTGTATCCGCCAGCTCCAATAACCAATACAGTTCTTCCTTGCATTGAAAACTTTTGAGATCTTGCTATCATCGTCTCCACGTAAGGCTTGACAGCATTCCCTTGTGTGTGTGGATTCATAAATTCAAACAGTTGGCAATTAATAGTGCAATCATGACTATTTACTTCTATACCAACAGGCTCTAACTTTCCATCCACATCTCCAATTACAAAATCTATGCCTAGAGTAGAAAATAAAAGCATTGTAAAATATATAACTACAGGCTCTGAGACTCCATCCAGATCTCCAATTACAAAATATATGTATAGAGTAGAAAATAAAAGCATTGTAAAATGTTAGCCACAAATCTTCTTTTCACACAAAATGAAAATCAGATTAATATTTTGTTTACATTCAAGATATCAAAGAGGTAATCGGAATCCGTATGTCGAAGAATGACAGACAACATAATGGCCAAATGAAAAAGAACAAACAACGATCTACAAAACATACACATAAAACTAAATATCGAGTAACACGAACCCCACTAAAAACCGCGGATGAGCTCATGTGCCCCGGAAGGTTAAGCAATTCATGTTCCACTAGTGGCACCCGTCGTGTTAATCTAGTTACAAACCCAGTGAAAAGTTCTGAATGAGTAAAGGACCGAGAAGTGGAATATATCCGTGTTAATTTTTGACGCATATATTCCATAGCAGTGAACCAAGTCATGGTGGCGACCGTAAAACTTTCGAAGTGATGACTTCAACTTTACCAATAGGAACCATTGGTTCAGTAGCTTCCTTGTTAGCAGCAACCCTCTATCAAGGAAGTCCTGATAGAAACCACATGCTCTGGAATATCGCATCAACTGAAAGATATACTCCATATGCAAGTGCTGCTGGGATGTTGCTGCATATAATTGAAAATTCACAATGGGAATATTGAAATAATCTCTTTTGTCGTAAAAGTTTCGTTCTTAACCGACCCTCACTGTCAATTTCGAGGCATAGCTAAAGGTATGAAGCAAGCCTATCTGTATATGTGATATCCTTTATTTCAAGCTCAAAATCATCTTAGACTATTTATTTTATGTATCTTTCAGGACAAGATGTTTCTTTCCATAGAGATCGTGACAAAATTAAAAAATCCTCTTTCAACCTAAAAGTTAATGGGTGATTCAGATAGAACATCCGATTGATGTACTTAACACAAACTCAGTAAATAAAACACCTACCTATCAGGTCTGTTTCTGCCCCCACACCACCTCTTAGATCAGACGACAATAAACACTCATGCTGGATAATTCGATCTAGAAGTCTCTCTGACCCATTGACTATGGTCTGTCTTATACGGTCCAGTTCTTTGTCATCCACTCCCCACATTTTCATGGTGGTTTCAAAAGACTGTGGGATCGTATTATCTCCGTTAATTGGTTCATCCTTTGGTCCAATGCCACACACCAACAGAGTGGTAACAGATGTGTGGTCAAATCTTCTACAAACATTGGACCGAAGTCTGAACGAATAGTCCACTGAAAACAAAGTGGCATGCGTCATTGTACACGTGAGGTGTGATTTATAACTAGTTTAACCCTGCTACTGATTACTGAAGTGCCTGTACCAAGCCAGGAAAGTGAGTGGTCTTGAATTTGGGTGTCGGTTTTGACTCTTTTTACGATTGTTTATTTGATTTTATAATATTTCACACCATTTTTTATTGCTTTTTGACAATCATCATAACTGCGAAAATGAGGCCAGGTTTCATAGCGATAAATAAGAATTTAATAGGTCAAGACCACATTACTAATATTTAACACCATTTTCAACAAAACATACATGCTACGAATTGGTGTTCTTTCTTTACAACAACTGCTCATCCATTTACATGGGAGGGTTGAAATTTTACTCACACGAATCTTTATGAGGGGAGATTGCGGTCCATTTGTTATTGGTATGTCGGTACCAAGTAAGGAAAGATGTCAGTCATGTATATGTGTGTTATAGGTACACGTCATGTATATGTGTGTTAAAGGTACTAGTCATGTATATGTGTGCTATAGGTATCAGTCATGTATATGAGTGTTAAAGGTATCAGTCACGTATATGTGTGCTACATGTACCAGTCATGTATATGTGTGTTATAGGTACACGTCATGTATATGTGTGTTAAAGGTACCAGTCCTGTATATGTGTGCTATAGGTATCAGTCATGTATATGAGTGTTAAAGGTATCAGTCACGTATATGTGTGCTATATGTACCAGTCATGTATATGTGTGTTATAGGTACACGTCATGTATATGTGTGTTAAAGGTACCAGTCCTGTATATGTGTGTTAAAGGTACCAGTCAGGTGTATGTATGTTAAAGAGGTACCAGTCATGCATACGTGTGTTAAAGTTACCAGTCATATATATGTGTGTTAAAGGTACCAGTCATGTATATGTGAGTTAAAGGTACCAGTCATGTATATGTGTCCTAAAGGTACCAGTCATGAATATTTGCGTTAAAGGTACAAATCATGTTTATGTATGCTAAAGGTACCAGTTATGTATATGTTTGCTAAAGGTACCAGTCATGTATATGTGTGTTAAAGGTACCAGTCAGGTATATATGTGTTAAAGGTACCAGTTATGTATGTATGCATGTGTGTGTTAAAGGTACAAGTCATGTATATGTGTGTCAAAGATACCAGTCATATATATGTATGCTAAAGGTACCAGTCATGTATATGTGTGTTATAGGTACCAGTCATATGTATGTGTGCTAAAGGTCCCAGTTATGCATATGCTTGCTAAAGGTATCAGTCACGTATATGTGTGTTAGCGGTATCAGTCATGCATGTGTATGTTAAAGGTACAAGTTATGCATATGTTTGCTAAAGGTACCAGTCCTGTATATGTGTGTTAAAGGCACCAGTCATGTATACGTGTGTTGACGGTATCTATTTGTGACACTATAAAGTTCACACATAATGGATAAAACCAAAAACTGGTGATAAAACATATATCACTGTACTATCTATAAATTATAAAATGATAAATGTGTTTATTGCATAATGATTTTATTTAAAAAATGTTATCGTGCTGTCATCTGACATTCCGTAAAATTTGATATTGTTTGATTAAAACTCGCATTGACTCACTTTCACTTTCCATAGCATTATGTATGACGTCATAATGAAGTGATTAATTTCATATTGATTTGGTTTCACTTTCACTTTTCATTTTAATGTAATAAAACAATTACAGTCTTTTGTATCGGTCAATACGAGTTTTTATGGACCTAAAGGCTTCAGTGAATATCGATTTTAAGGTCCATAAAAACTCGTCAGTGAATATCGATTTTAAGGTCCATAAAAACTCGTATTGACCTCAACAAAAGACTATAATTGTATAATATCTAATATACTCGTATCTTACCAAGTTCTCGATTGGGAGATGTTGTAGTGTGATGAAAAGCCTCGACGAGAACTGAATTTTCTACTTCAATTATAGAGAACAAACACATAACAGCCTTAAAGACATCGGACAAATTTGTAACATCATGGTACGACACACACCGACTACCATGCCATAGTACACCTGATGGTTTTACAACAACCTGCAAATATCAATCAAATAACTACAAAAATAACATACATCTCAGAAAATGAAACAATTTTATTTACTTCAACTTTTGATATGACGCAAATACCGGTTTTTTTTTGTGTGTGCATTTAAACGAATATAAAGAAGTTCTTTGATTTGTTTTTCTTTCTGTTTTTAGTAGGTAGGATTCTATGGCACTTCACAAGTGCATAATGTGACAAAAATCAAAATGAGCCGTGAATGATCTTGAAAATGACAATGACCTGGTTTTTAAAGTCCTTCGCTCGAATTGAAGTAAAAAAAAGCTTGAAAAATTTGAGAAATTGTATTCCTGGTGTTTGACATAAGATGGGTACTCAGCTCATCTTCAATAAATACTCAGTGTGTTTATAATTATACTGTGTATGTGATTGTCTATTGAAATACATTACACATTATTAAAGTGAGATGACCCTATATGACATGCATTTTGTTCGCGGCTCTGGAGGCATTCTTTTCTCATTATTTATTTTTACTCTTTTAAAATATTTTTTTTTTACATTATTGTCAAAAAAGCCAGATAATTCGAATCCGCAGCCTCTGAGTGTTTTAAAAGATTGAGCCAAAGAAGTACGTCTCTGACACAATCATTTAAAGACGGTCTTTGTACAACACACAATAGCAATCTGACGTAGTATGGGTGTAACAGGGTCACAGGTTCTAAATTAATACCTGCTACCATGTAAACCACAAAACAAGCCATTGTTTACTTTAATTTATGTTGTGAGTGTAATGTGGGATAGTCTCCTTTGTTTATTTAGATCCATATCCTTTTATACAACAAGTCATTCCTTTACTTTATTAAATGCCTTAAGTGTAAAATTGGATATTATCCCTTGTTAGTTTAAATCATTAACTTTATCACTAATTAACGGCCTTATGTACATTCTTGCACCTTTTTCATCTTTTTGTTTTAACCGAGTTAAAATAAATGCAAAAAATAACACGAAAACCGTTGTTGAACAATTATTCAGTAAGATTTAGCCAGAGATCACAAACAGCATAGACATCGTGTGGTATAACTTTAGTTGAGCCCGACACAATTAGAAAACCCAATTACCTATACAGAGTGTCATTTATAAAACATTCCTTCACGATAGAATAGTTCTCCTGTAGATGTTTTATTTAAATACATAGTGCTACAACACTTATAATTTGACAGAAATCAATCTACCGTTGAATGATGGTATCTTATCAGTAAGAACGTTCTGTGTTTTGCTTATTTAAATAAATTATCTGATTATGAGTGCCAATGAATCAAATACCTCTCACTCCTTATGTTTCTATATATAGTACAGTAACTATGTCATGTCCTTATTTTATCAACAACGTTAAACCCGGAAGGACAAGGGCATTGTGACAATTATATTTGTGTAACTTTGTGTGGTCTTCTTTCAATAGGGTGCATCACCTCTTGGCGTGACAATTACACTTGTTTAACTTTGTTTAGTCCTATTACGAAAAGAAACAACCACGTTTAAGGAGTGTAGGAAAAAGTAATTATGACAATTATATTCTTGCATCGTTGTGTGGTCTTCTACCCCTCCTCATAACAATCTGATTAACATGTTGTGCTACATATCAATGCGTTTATTACCACCACTAAGCCGATTCCTCTGCATGTTGACTATTAGCCCCAGAGGGTATAATCCTCCCATGGTCAGTAGTCAGTGTTTCGGCAAATATATAGTTTATTAGAAAATGTATTTATTATTGAAATTTACAGTTTCTAAAAATGCAATCAATATTTAATAAAGGTTCTCCCGCCTTAGGCATAGGGGCCTTAGCCAATTTTTTCTATCGTTTTATGACCTTTTAGCTTCTTGCTCCCAAAGAATTTCGCCTTTTTGACAATGATAATATCCTGACTGAGGTTATTCCAGAATAGCACTGTGTGCAATAAATTAGATATCTACCACAGGCACTTGTTTCATTCAAAAAATATATGCCCCCCCCTCTTCCTCACTTCAAGGTAAACATCTGCCCTTTACTCCTTCCCCACTTCGCCTCAATATTTTTCGCTTATTTGTGATCCTTTCGCTGACCCAGTTATATCATTACACTCCCGAGATATTTCTCTTTTCGACTGCCACATTTAAATATAAATACCGGTCCTCCTTCAAACGAATTGGACAAAAATATTCAGCGAAAGTCGCATTTTCTATTTTTCAGTCAATGAAACGGATACAGTCACTTCCGGTCCGTTCTAAATTGATTTAGAAACTAAAAAAAAAGGTATTTTAAAAAGCAAATGTCAGTAATTTGGAGTTGAACATATTCTTATAATCTGGATTGGAACAATTATCTGTATTTTAAAGGCTTACTTTACATTTGAGAGGAGATGATCATGATGGCATTGTTACACATGGCCGGTCTAGAGAATTCCGAATGCATATGAAAAATCCAACGCAAACCGGAAGTGGTTGTATCCGTTTCATTGACTGAAAAATAGAAAATGCGACTTTCGCTGAATATTCTTGTCCAATTCGTCTGAGGGGGGCCCGGTATTTATATTTAAATGTGGCAGTCGAAAAGAGAATTATCTCGGGAGTGTAACGATATAATTGGGTCCGCGAAAGGATCACAAATAAGCGAAAAATATTGAGGCTAAGTGGGGAAGGGGTAAAGGGCAGATGTTTACCTTGAAGTAAGGAAGAGGAGGGGGCATATATTTTTTGAATGAAACAAGTGCCTGTGATATCTACAATTAAATATACTACGTTTCATTATCATCCGACACAAATCGATTTTAACTGTAGGTTCATGTGGACTTAAATGCTGTACTCGATACAACATCATATGTTAAAGTAACGACCATATAACTGTCAGGTGGGCTATGTATTCATGTCCCCAGATGTTATAGAGAAAAATATCTTGACCTGCAAGATGCAAAGAAAAGCAAATCAGACGCTTTTTTTCCCTTTTATTTATTTTCTTGGATATTAATAATTAGTATTTGTTTTAATGTTAACAGGATTAATATGGGACGAAGTCCCAACTATGGTAGAAATAGCAATTTTTTCCATATCATTAATGGCTTAAATTCCTTGCACAGGAAATGACACACCGGAAACCAATACATGGTTAAATCTGCCGAAAATTGGATGCGCAGTAATGTGGAAGGGTACAGGACGTTTCATAACCTGGTCGTTTCGTACCTAGATCGAGACGTTTCGTACCGGGTTAACAATGTATAGTTAGATGTGTCGTATCTTCTTTTCAACTCATAGATTTGTAATAAACTCGTTAATTAAAATATTGTATGTATAGTTGAAACTCTGGAACTACTTCCGGTTATGAATGTTAAAAAATGACTCAAAATCGCAGTGTGTTCTAGCCCATTAAACATATACCATGGGACTGACAATATCATTAAACAGAGTTTCATTTCTTCCTCCTCCTGTCCGAAATAATATTTTATATGAAATTGAGACGTTGGTTTTGGGTTCCCCTATTTCCCCCTCTTTTAATAAAATCTGGATCCTCCCCGGTCTAATTTGAAAAAAAATTATAGGTCCATATATCTGAGTTAATATTGTTTGAAAAAAAATTATTGGACTTCGTCCCAAGTTAGGTAGCACCTATTATCATATTGGTTGGAAACTGAACGGTCAGATTATTTTTCATGTCTTTCATGTTTAATGTTTTTTCTGAAAATTTGCGACAGATGTGTTTTTCAACAAAAACAAAAAGAACAAAAAACAAAATGAAAAAATAATAAAAAGTTCAATGGTCATTCCCTAAAGACATTTCTTGTAAATTTGGACCTTGAGAATGTCAATGTATAATTACAGTACCTTACTAACGGACAAAATACTCTGAGAATTTAGAAACTCCTTCAACTCTTCTTCTATCATTTCTTCAATTCCAGTTTTTGTCTCAATATTCAAAATCGTAATCCGGGCATCATTTGGAATCTTATATTCGTACGGCGGTTTGTAGGTAATTGCTAATGTTTCTGGGTAATACACTCCAGCTTCCGCCATGAATATTCTAGTTAAAAGTTTATCGTCCACCCGTCTGCACAAATCGAGAGAACTCGACATAGGACAATCGAGGTCTATTTCAATTTCCTCTCCATCACCTCTCTTACCATCGGTACACGCTCTTGTGAAATAATTAACAAAATACGTGCATTTTCTGGGAACACGGAAGACATCAATGAATGAAAATCCTCCACGATCAAACACAATCGCTTTCTTGACGTACAAGGAATGAAGACCTTCACCTTTATCAGATTTATCTTTCACAATCCATGATGGTGACATAACAAGGAGCATGTCACCCGGACACTGCCTTCCACCTTCTAGCAATATCGCCAGACATTCAACGGGTGATGATAAAACAACTATTGCAACTCCGGTATCCGGATTTCTTTCCCTTGGTGACTGTGTTCTGTCAATGGTTTCTGGGAGATTATTTTCATATAAACTGTACTGTAGAGCATCATAATAATCATGGATGTCTTCGTCGTCCTTTGTTAGTGGTACACTTGGGTCTGGAGAATTCAGGTTCACATCCGTTTTCCATGCTTTATAGCTACCCACGGTTGTGGTGTATTCTTCTGCTATCTTTGCCAAAGTTTCCTATAAATTTACAATAATTACTGTTTTATATATATATTTTATATTCGTATATATCTATACGCGTATTTTTATTTCCGGTTTGACCGCATCGGTGGTGTAATGCTAAAACAAATGTACTCGCCTTGAGTCTATAGAGCATTAGATCATGCGTTCGAAACTCGATCAGGTCAAGCCAAAGACTATGCAATTGGCGCTTGCTGCTTCTCCATTAAGCAAGCATTATTATGGAATACGATCAAAGACCGGTTCACTCGGATCGTGTCCAATTGAAGTGATATGTCCTCTCGCAGACATTGTTTCGGTTTCAAGCGAATCAGTCTAGTAGAAAACAGACAAGATCACAATTTAATTAAAAATAGATGTTTGTTGTATCTGTTTTTATTTCTATGTTTTGTCGATACTCTTAACATCTAACTACATCAACAACAACATTATGTTTATATAATTGTTATACGAGATTTATTAGCCACTTGATTCTGATTCGTCTTAAAATTTAATTGAAAAAAAATTGAATGTAATATTTAGGAAAGAAAAACAAACACTTTCAAGTTAAAACAACTGAGAAAAACAACATTGTTGGGGAAAAAAACCGAATAAGTAATGCATTTCGAGGAAGATAGTTATTTATTTTTCCCTTAAAAATTGTCGACTGTTTAAAATCCAACACCTAACATTATGTCGTTGTTGTCCCGGTAGGTAAAAAAGTGTAATTTTGTACTTTTACAAAAAACAATATTTTCAACATAACAAAAATAACTAGAATGTCATCAAGAATAGTTGCGTGATGTTTCTATACTCAGGTGTGGTCATAGTAACTTTTTTTTAAATTCTTATTGATTAAAAATATATTTTTTCAATTTATTTATCAGCGTATAAACTTTTATTTTCGAACAAAAATGTTAAAAACATAACTATTTATTTATTTATTATTATTATTATTGTTATTATTAAATATTATTATTATTATTAATTATTACTATTATTTTGATAAATGATAATTTCATGGTTTTAAGTACTTCCGGGATGACTTACCTGTATTTGTTTACCCCTATTTCCAGGTGTACATTTTTCAGTAGAAACTGACATTGTAGAACGGAATAAACTGAAGTGATTTTGATAACGGTTTCTACTTAAATACCACATCTTTGGTAGACTAAACAGTGAACGTCGAGAGATAGCGTGAGGTAAGAGAAGATATCTGAGACTCGGCAGCAGACGGTAAAATTTAAGCAGACGAAACATTTTGATTTTTTTCCCTCATTATAGTATAATGTACAGATAATCGTAGATAAAAATTGATAATTTTTTATCATTTTAAAAATGTGATAGAAAGTTGATTGTTTTTGATAATTTGTACAACATTATAAAATGTACTTACAACTGATATTATACATGATGTAAAGGTGGTAGGAGGCGTATGAGGGTGGGTTTTCAAGGTGGTATCTCCAAAACTATTGTAGTGAAATGAAATGAACACTTTACTGAAAGCGCTATTTTTCCATTACGTCAATGTTGTATTTATAAAGTATACCTGGTTTTTACATAGAAGTGATCGATTAATTAGAGGATCCCGAGTAAATTTTAGAGTATATAAGGCGGTCAAAATGCCGGGGATGTTTGCACTCGTTTTGTGCCATTTGTAAAGTGCGCATCGAAAGATTAGAAAGATTAAATAGGAATATTGAGTGAACTGAGCTAAAACAAGACATCAGGGTTTAAAGAATAGCAGAAGTAACTGCATAAGTCTTGCCTGTTATTCTGATAAAACGATTGATCGTTGATTAGCTCAAAGCGAGCCAACATTCTATTTATAGTTATAGTTGTAGTTTACTGAGCTCTCGAACCATAAGAAGTAACTTAGGTACGAACCCTTTCTTACAGTTTATTTTCCTATTTATTTTAATTTGCTTTACTATTTTGGCTAAAATTTAAGGAAAAGCTGCATTTTTATCATCAAAGCAAAAATTATTATTATTCCGTTAACCAAAGGTATAATAAGGTATAAAAATGATAGCTTTTGACAAGAACATGTAGCATTTTTCGCCCTTCTCAGAATCGGTGAAATCGCGTCCGATACTAACAATCGACCAGGAACTCATGTTATCCGCTTTCTGGACATTATGTTTAAGGTCTCCGATTGTGGACACGAGGAACTGCACCTAACTTTAAAAAGTTCTAAAACAGATCAACGGTTAAAATCCGTGACTTTAATCATACGGAGACAGGTTGACAAATTGATTTGCTCCATAGAAAGCCTGAAACGGTATCTTAGTATTCGCAGTAATTTTCCGGACGGGAACCTATTTATACATTTTGACGGATCAAACTTAACGCGATACCAGTTTTCCTACATTCTGCAAAGATCATTAAACTTCTGTGAAGAGACGGGTCTTTATAAACCACATTCATTCAGAATTGGGGGTGCTACTGAGGCTAAGCGACTCGGTTTTGATGACGACTCCATAATGCAATGGGGGCGCTGGTCATCGAACGCATACGAAAAATACATTCGTCTTGGTCTTTAAATAAATCAATTATGCTGTCATACATGTACTTAATGCGAACCAAATTCTAAATTCAGTAGTTTCTTTTATACTTTCTAGGCCCCAAGAATATATGGATCATAGGATCTTCAATAGTACATTGGGCTCGGAGAAATACATTTACTAGACCTGGGGGACAGCAGCTGACACCGCAAAATACAGGTTGTAATGTTTTCTAGCTAAGCCAAAGGGGAATGACTTAGGATTTTCTTAATAAAGTAGTAGACAAAAATGTTTCAGAGCTCCGTTTGGCGAAATTAATTGTCATCCAGTTGGGTTCAAACGACCTTGGAATTAAGAAAACGTATGAATTGTACTCAGAAATAAAACGGGGCCTTATGAGGTTGAAAGTCATGGGCCCAAATGCAAGAATGGTATGGTCCGAAATACTTATGAGAAGGTATTGGCACAGTGCTCAGGATGGTAGAGCACTGGAAAAGTCTAGAAAAATATTAAATTTGCTGGTACGAAACTTTATACAAACCATTGGTGGTTGTGTAATAAGGCACAGTAATATCCGTGCAAGTGAAAAATCGCTTAACAGAATCGATGGCACTCATCTATCAAACACTGGTAATGAAGTGTATCTAAACAACATACAAGGTGCAATCGAGCTATTTTTATCAAATGATGGGCGCTTGTTTCCCCCCCCCCCCCCCCCCCAGCTGCTGATAATTGATTTCGGCAAAAAAGGGTCTTATGGAAAGCTTTAGGGAGTGGCATATTTGCGTGGCAGTGACCCGTTTTACGGCTCATCTGGCGGGATGTGGCAAGATAATGACGGGACATGTCGGTATCCCATAATGTGCGTCAGCTTATATTTTGAGGTTTTTTTCTTCTGTGTTACCACAGAGTTTGTATGGTCTTCTCTGTTCACCAGACAGACCGGTGATTGAATTGATACCAGTTCGGATCCTTAGGTTATATTAATGAACTTCTGCTTAAAAACCGGAGAGTTTGATGTTAAAATATTTGCTAACGTATCGGGGTTCGAGTACCCGTTATCTCTCTTGCCCGTGTGTTATCATGGTACCGGGATGATTATTCTCGCTTCTAACTTCTGCTTAAAAACCGGAGAGTTTGATGGTAAAATATTTGCTAGCGTATCGGGGTTTGAGTACCCGTTATCTCTCTTGTCCGTGTGTTATCATGGTACCGGGATGATTATTCTCGCTTCTACTGTTACCAGTAGAGCACAGGCTTGCCAAATTACTGTAACCGGCGGTCTGCCTCTTCATCTTGCCATATCCAGTTCACGCAAACATTAAATTTTTTCGCTGTGGTCATTATACTCCAGCACTCGTCTTAATACTGCCTTTTTGCATGAATCTTTTATTAAGTATGTTTATCTTATTCCGATAAACAGATTTAATTAAAGTGAATGAGTATTTATTTTAGTTTACAATCCCCCCTTTCTGCACCCCTGGCGTCTGCATCTTTTCCCCCTTATTTTGCCTCGTTACATGTATCACGTGATTATACCGCTCCTGCATGTAGTTGCCGGCTGACTTTTTTGAAACATCCATCACCTTCCCTGTTACCTCCCCAAAACCTGCTCTTTTTCTGCTGCTGTTTTGTGAATTTTTTAGGTGATGCTTGTTGGTGCTGGTACATGTATGAGAAATACCGACGAAAGATGCTTGGCAATTAATGGACGAACTTGGAAATCGAACAGAGACTACTTAAAAAGCCACCATACAGTCGTCCGAACAGGCCCTTGGTTGTTGATAAAAGGACAATTTCATTTTAAATGACTATAACACATGCCACTTAATTTGTTCTCGCATCAGTCGGTATTACGTAAAGTGACTTTTTATTTCCTCTTTTAAATGAAGAACTCGATCTGTGGAAAATGACATTCGCCGAAGTCTTTATGAATAATCGCATCCTAGTTTATAATGTCAATTGATTTAATATGAAACTGTACATTTATGTATTTTTTAATATTTCATTTTCTCAGAAGTTCAAGGAAAACACGTAATAATAACACCAACATTGTATTGTTATTTGCCTATCTCAATTCTTTGTATTTTTTTTTTTACTAATTGATTAATAAAAATGTCACAGCTTCATTGAGTGCGTTGGCGGGATGTGGCAAGATAATGTCGGGACATGTCGGTATCCCATAATGTGCGTCAGCTTATATTTTGAGGTTTTTTTCTTCTGTGTTACCACAGAGTTTGTATGGTCTTCTCTGTTCACCAGACAGACCGGTGATTGAATTGATACCAGTTCGGATCCTTAGGTTATATTATTGAACTTCTGCGTAAAAACCGGAGAGTTTGATGGTAAAATATTTGCTAACGTATCGGGGTTCGAGTACCCGTTATCTCTCTTGCCCGTGTGTTATCATGGTACCGGGATGATTATTCTCGCTTCTACTGTTACCAGTAGAGCACAGGCTTGCCAAATTACTGTAACCGGCGGTCTGCCTCTTCATCTTGCCATATCCAGTTCACGCAAACATTTAATTTTTTTCCCTGTGGCCATTATACTCCAGCACTCGTCTTAATTACTGCCTTTTTACATGAATCTTTTATCAATGTACAGATAATCGTAGATAAAATTTTTTTTTTATCATTTTAAAAATGTGATAGAAAGTTGATTGTTTTTGATAATTTGTACAATATTATAAAATGTACCTACAACTGATATTATACATGATGTAAAGGTGGTAGGAGGCGTATGAGGGTGGGTTTTCAAGGTGGTATTTCCAAAACTATTTTGGCTAAAATTTAAGGAAAGGTGCCCCACCTCACTCATCCATCACTTTATTAATGTATAACTTCTGTGAAAACCAGATTAATATATGTAGTTATTCCTGGATATACCATTATAAACATGTTTTAGTGAGACTGGATTAAGATTTATTTTCACTAATCAAATACAAAGTAATATAAGTTAGATAAAACATAATGTTTACAAGATTAATTTATGCACAAATGGAGAATGAAAGTTACCGATTCATCTAAAAGACTATCTTTTGACGTGTACAACATTAATGAAATTCAACCAAAATATCCAGTTTGTTTTACCTTTTTGTGTATCATAACTGACATTGTAGAATACGCACAATATACATACATACATTAGCGGGAAATATATCTATTTGTGCTCTCACCTCGAAACAAAAAAGAAAACACCGACAGGGGCGCTTGTTTCTTCCTGTTCCTATATTTGCCAATAATGGACGTTTCTTGTCAAAATACATTATTTCGGAACACTACATGTTAGACATACATAAATCTGATAAATCATGTCAGTGACGAAGACCTCAGTGGCTGACTAGTGGGCGATAGATACCCTCGGAGAGATATCGACAGTGACAGTAACAAAAACGTAGATATCTAATCTATTATTACGAGGTCTTTCTGGAATAACCTTAAACAGGTACGCTCATTGTAAAAAAAAATGAAAACCAAATTATGTAAAAGTCTACAGGAGACAGAAACCAAAAGGATAAAAAAGGGTCAAAACAGGATAGCAAAAGTTGGCTAACGTTAACTATGCCTGTGATATAGGTTTTCATTTACTTTCGACAGTTCAGTATGACGATGGATTTTCCCAGCCTGTTCTGCTAATAAAACTTACCACAAGATGTAATTAAAATATTGTTCATAGTGGCGTAATCACATATAACCATGTTAAAATAAAAGAAAAAAATAAAAGCTATGAATTTAAGCAATGATCTGATGATCGATGCAACCTTATAAGAGTCAGTTTGTCAGTGACTTCTCCAATTTTGATGTTTTCCTCTGGGTATTTCGAATTCCTTCACTGGCAGATTTGATCGCCATTATAAAATAAAAGAGTGAAATACTAGTTTCTGAACAACTCTAAAGTATTATACTAAAATCTTAAAGACAGGGTCAAACTCGATAACCTAACACGCATATACACGAGATGGTTCACCTTCCTGGCTTTGTACAGGTACTTTAATAGTGGTGGGTGGTGTAATGGTTAGCGTGCTCGCCCCGAGTGCGGTAGATCGTGGATTCGAGCCCCGGTCGGGTCAAACCGAAGACTATAAAAGTGATATTTTTGGCTTCTCTACTAAGCATGCAGCATTAAGGAGTAAGAGCAAAGACTGGCTGGCTCGGAATCAGAATAATGTGTCCGAATTGAGCGACATATCTACCCGCATACTTTTGCTTCAGTGAGCTGGTCTAGAACAAAGGGGACCTCGTCATCATCTCATTGAAAATTTACTTGTTCTCGCCATGATATAGCTTAACAATTACTGAGTTAAACACCACTCACTATTTAATTGTAAATATTCTCTCCTCGAGTAAGGTAGATCTTGGTTATATCTCCAATCAGGTCACACCAAAGATTATCAAATAGGTATTTGCTGCTATTTCCGCGAAGTAAGATAAAAAAAGAGTCTTGGCTCGGATTCAGTATAGCGCATTCATGTGGAGCGACACGTCTATCAACGAACTATTTTTCTGCATGAGCTAAATGTAAGATAGCAACAGTGAGTGCGCAAGACACAGAACGAAGACAAATAAACTCAAAAACATAACACAACAGTTAAAACTAAAATGATGAGCAACACGGACAACTTTCAAATACAGCTTAAAAAGGACATTGAACCGATTTTGATGACAAAACAAGAACAAAGTAAAATCAAAATCGCCCATTAAACTCCACATTCGATTCATATATATCAATATGACCAGATTCATAAAAAAAACACGTAAATTCCCCCGGATATACCGGTATAATTGTATATAAATGTGCATTAAATATAGATATCTTGTACTTTTTTTTTTAATTGTTTTTTTTTCTTTTTTCTTTTTGTTTTGTTTTGTTTTTGTTTGTTTTTTCTGTTTTGGCGGTGTTTTGAAACGATTAACGGTTTAAATAATGAAATTTCTGCAATGAAAAGTTGATTTACTTTCACAAAACGTTCTAAAGGTAACGTCATTTGTTAATAACTGGAAAAGCCTCGTCATAATCGTGGTACCTTTCAGAGAGGGGCTGTGTTGATAAAACAAATGTGATTGTTGAACTATTTTTCTCCCACCACAAATGTTGAAATGGCATAATGACACCCCTCGTAGAATCTGTAATACAACACAATGATCTTAGGACGTCGGAAGTTGATTACTTTCTAGATTAATTCATATATCCTCCTGCATGAAAACCCAACCATTCATATATCGACAATATAAAATCCATACTCGAAACATTCGAAACCTCGTCGGTCGTGTAGTTGTAAACATACACTCCTCGAACGCCGTACCATGGGATAGATTCCCGTTCGGATCACACCAAGGAATATAAATTTGGTATTGGCGGCTATTTCCGCCATTAAAATGTTGGCTTTGCGTCAGTATAATGTGTCAATAAACACGTATAATTTTAGAATCAAATGGGGAATGTGCAAAAGATATATTGACTTATCTTAGTAAAAACGTAGATATCAAAATTAGTGCACATGACGCATTTCGTGAATAACCTTCATCAGGTACGCTCTAGATCAACAGATTGGAAAGCCAAATAATTTAAAGTTTTGAGAGCAATACATCCAAAGGGCGTAAAGAGAATAGCCAAATATCGTTGTTTATTATAAATATTAATTAAGGGTAATAACAAAATTACCGAACACCGAGCAATCTTCCAAAGAGAAAGGCAAAACTCATAAGTCAACAAACAGACAAAATCAGTCAACAACCGGAAAACTGGGAAAACCGCAATGGCCCTGACTTGGTACAGGCATTTCCAAAGAAATGGTGGGTTGAATATGATTTTCTCATCGTATGACTTGAGTGTACCTGATGAATGTTATTCCAGAAACGTGTCGTGTGCACTAAATAGATTAGATATCTATTTTTTTATCTACATTCAAACAAAACATTTCTTCATGGATCTCTGTTTATTAAAATGTGTAACACTCAACAAGAGGGTATAAACAGAAGAAAATAATTAGTCTAACAGGTCTTAGATTACACAAAGTTTGATCTTGAGCTTTGTGTATTTTATTTATTCATAATGTTCAGGATCATTTTTAGTATTTTTTTTACGACGTCATAATAACACGATCAGATGTTATGACGTCTTGTTGTTTTTTTTGTATCTCTAAGCAGTTTATGTTTTGCAACTGACGAAGACGGTAGTGCCGTCGAAAATTTTTGCAACACTTTGTTTAAATGTATTTTTTTATCGATAACTTTGATTTATGTAATTTATCTTTGTTTTATTATTTCTGTCATAAATAAATGCTATTTTAGAAATATTTTAGATTGTAGATGTCAGAAATTATTGTAAAATGATCTGTTTTATCTCTGAATCATAGAAAGCATTAACATGGTTGTAGAAGTCAAGTTTTTTTTTTTACACTTGTGGGTCTTTTTGTTCTTCAATATCTAATATTCAAATTAAATTTTCCATCTGTTTGGGATCGAGCACCACTGGAAAAAAGCATTGATTGATTGATTATCGTTTTAAACCCAGTAAGCAATATTTCGGCTATATTCAGGAAGAGAACGAATCCATCAATAAGGGTAATAACAAAATTATCGAACTCCGAACAATCTTACAAAAGGAAAGTCAAAACTCATAATTATATAAACAGACAAAATCAGTCAACAACCGGAAAACTGAAAACCGTAATGACCCTGACTTGGTACAGGCATTTCTAAAGAAATGGTGGGTTGAATCAGATTTTAAAGCGCCAAACCTCCCGCTCTCATTACGGTTCAAAGGTTCCGGCTGTCACTATAACAGTATTTAAATACAGGAACAAAATAGGTAAAATAGTTGTCAAAGCAGTACCATATTCAGTGAAATAAATGTCAAAAACACTTTTACGTCACACATTGATAAAAAAATATTTTTGAAATTTTTCTTGACTTCTTTATCTTTATACATTTTCACTATATGAAAATGCATCGCTTATAATCGTTTATTAAGTACTGTAACAAGGAATACCTAGGACAACCGGGCAACGACTATTGGCTGTCACTTGAAAATGGAGAGTTGAGTAGGGACGGGGAAAAAGTTGACTTTTGTAACGGCTACAAAGATCATGCTTTTATTTCTTAATATACAAAGGATTTCTTTAATGTGCAGAAAACGTGGCACAATTCAAACACGTTACCTGCCATGGTCAACGGTATTATAACTGGACAACCACATAATCCAGATGCATCCCTTACATGCATACGGCACATGAGGATCAACTGGGAAGCTCTATGGGTTCGGAACCGTCACAAATACCCAGCTGTAAAGCAAAAAAAAATACAAAAAAAAATACCCCCAAAAAAAAAAAATACAAAACAAAACCAAACAAAGAAACAAATCTGCATCTGCTGCGCTAAATAAATATTGATACCTTTAATGTTTATTAAACGACCTTTGGTGTTATACTAGATTATATCTAGAAGGTTTAAAGTAGAAATCTGACAGGATCAAGATAGAACCAGATTTAAATTAGCTTTGTTTATGCATCAGACATAGTCATTAATCATATGTCAATCAACACATTATCTTTAAACGTCATAACTCAGCATTATCTTGTCAATATCTATCAAGAAATTTATAAGTATATTACATTGTAAATAGAAAATTATTTTAATTTACTTGAATAAAAAATATACTAGTTTGGACATACATTTTACTGAGAGACGGACATGTTTAGATTTACATTGAAAAGTAGGTCGTATTTCGTTTTATCAAAACAAACAAATTAAAATAATTTCCCAATTTGTTTGAATTTGTAGGGTGTTTAAAGCGCGGTCCGCGTGAGATTAATGTTTATTTCTCCTCGTTCTACATAACTCGCAGGATAACAGACAGCAGGATACCAGGTCGGGCGACTTCATCTGAGAGAGCAGCGTTGTTTTTATATTCCTAGTCATTAAGTTGAAGTCATCACTTTGAGAGTCGTCATCATGACTTAGGTAATAAAAACGTAGATATCAAATTTAGTGCACACGACGCGTTTCTGGAATAACCTTCATTGATAAGTACGCTCAAAATAGAAAGATTGGAAAGCTACATAATTTAAAGTTTTGGTAGCAATAAAACCAAAGTGCCTAAACAAGATAGCCAAAATCGGCTATGGTCACTTATGCCTGAGAGAGGAGAACCTTAGTTTTATGAATACTTACACTATTTAAGAACTGTAAGTTAACCGTTACGGAGTATCTATGTCACAAATGACCACGGGTTTGTTCTGTTTGTCGTGATCACAATCACGCCCTTTCCTCATTCATGATGTATATCACCCAGTTTGTAACAGAGTAATTCGACGGCTGCCATATGTAGAGCAGGAACTGTTTGCCTACCCTTCCGGAGCACATGAGTTTACACACGGTTTTTAGTGTGGGTTTGTGTTGCCTGATCTTTTGTTTTCTGAGTAATGTTTTGTAGATCGTTGTTTGTCCTTTTAGCCTTTTTATTTTGGCCGTTTTATTGTCTGTCCCTTTTAAAATTACGTCTTTATTATCCTCAAACTTTTCTTTAACATATTATACATTATTTCTTTATGAGTAATATTAAATCTATAAAAGAGAGTCGATATCTTTAATTGACCACCATATAAATGTTAGATAGCACCATCGGCTTCGGTTATGGTGTTTAACGCCACTTTCAACATTATCTCAGTTATATCGCGGCTGTCAGTTTTATTGATGAAGGAAACCGGAGCACCCGGAGTAAAGCACATGCCTAGCGAAAGTCACTGACAAACTTTATCACATAAAGTTGTATCGAGTATACCTCTGCATGAGGGGAATTCGAATTCAAAGCGTCAGTGGTGATAGCATCGATTGCATATGTAGTTGTAAATCCTACTAGAATCCGATCATCACCACTTCGTTCCCTAAGGTTATCTTAAGACATTAATTAGGAAAAACAATGGTCAACATTTAACCTAAATATAAGTATTTTAATCTAATCTAAATAAAGGTAATAACAAAATTACCGAACTCCGAACAATCTTACAAAGGGAATGTCAAAACTCATAATTATATAAACAGACAAAATCAGTCAACAACCGGAAAACTGTGAAAACGTAATGACCCTGCCTTGGTACAGGCATTTCTAAAGAAATGGTGGGTTCAATCAGATTTTAAAGCGCCAAAACCTCACGCTCTCATTACGGTTCAAAGGTTACGATAAAGAGAATTTCTAACTTGAGTTTGTTGTTGATGTACTTAAAATATATATAATCTCTAAATATAAGAAAACAAAATTAAAAAAAATATTGAGCAAATTCACAAATTTAAATTTGTGCATCGAAATCCGGACAAAAGTTAACAGTTTTGTGTTTAAAAGTTGATCTACATGAATGTTACATATGTCAGAAAGACATTTATCTACATTTAATAGTTCAGGTCGATTGTATTACAAAGTTTGACATCAGATATGTACATGTATCGACGTTTTATTCTACGCACGCAAAATGACAAGACTTTGATTTTTCTAAAAGTATTGTATCAATAATATAATATTATGTAGACAAATTGTTTAAACAATGATGGTCAACAATTTCACCAATATCAATAAAACAAACAATCATCTCTCATCTTTACTCAATAGTGTAGTATCTGTTTTCGGTTTTTTATAAACACACACAAAAAATATCACAACTTATGACGTTGAAAACACATATAGTTCCTGGTCCGTAAGCAAGAACGATTTTTTTTTACATATGTCATTGCACATTTTTATGGATGTGATTGATTGATTGTCAAGTAAGCAGTTTATAAGCCATAGTCATGACGAGAACAAATTTAAAATAAAAAGGGGACATTGGATAGGCATAATGGAGTATGGTTAGATTGTCACGGATACAACATGGCGACATCAATAGCAACATCTAGGTGTCATGATTGGTAAGTAGTTCTTGTTCCTACTAAGACACCCATTGTGTTACTTATATAGTTAACACTGATAAAAGATGGCGACATCAGTAGTAATAATCTAGGTGGTTGTGAATGGTAAGTAGCCCTTGTTCCTACTAAGACACCCATTGTGTTACTTATATAGTTACGTCTGATAAAAGATGGCGACATCAGTAGTAATAATCTAGGTGGTTGTCAATGGTAAGTAGTTCTTGTTCCTACTAAGACACCCATTGTGTTACTTATATAGTTACGTCTGATAAAAGATGGCGACATCAGTAGTAATAATCTAGGTGGTTGTCAATGATAAGTAGTTCTTGTTCCTACTAAGACACCCATTGTGTTAGTTATATAGTTAACTCTGATAAAAGATGGCGACATCAGTAGTAATAATCTAGGTGGTTGTCAATGGTAAGTAGTTCCTGTTCCTACTAAGACACCCATTGTGTTACTTATATAGTTAACTCTGAATAAAGATGGCGACATCAGTAGTAATAATCTAGGTGGTTGTCAATAGTAAGTAGTTCCTGTTCCTACTAAGACATCCAGTGTGTTACTTATATAGTTAACTCTGATAAAAGATGGCGACATCAGTAGTAATAATCTAGGTGGTTGTCAATGGTAAGTAGTTCCTGTTCCTACTAAGACACCCATTGTGTTACTTATATAGTTAACTCTGATAAAAGATGGCGACATCAGTAGTAATAATCTAGGTGGTTGTGAATGGTAAGTAGTTCCTGTTCCTACTAAGACACCCATTGTGTTACTTATATAGTTAACTCTGATAAAAGATGGCGACATCAGTAGTAATAATCTAGGTGGTTGTCAATGGTAAGTAGTTCCTGTTCCTACTAAGACACCCATTGTGTTACTTATATAGTTAACTCTGATAAAAGATGGCGACATCAGTAGTAATAATCTAGGTGGTTGTGAATGGTAAGTAGTTCCTGTTCCTACTAAGACACCCATTGTGTTACTTATATAGTTAACTCTGATAAAAGATGGCGACATCAGTAGTAATAATCTAGGTGGTTGTCAATGGTAAGTAGTTCCTGTTCCTACTAAGACACCCATTGTGTTACTTATATAGTTAACTCTGAATAAAGATGGCGACATCAGTAGTAATAATCTAGGTGGTTGTCAATAGTAAGTAGTTCCTGTTCCTACTAAGACATCCAGTGTGTTACTTATATAGTTAACTCTGATAAAAGATGGCGACATCAGTAGTAATAATCTAGGTGGTTGTCAATGGTAAGTAGTTCCTGTTCCTACTAAGACACCCATTGTGTTACTTATATAGTTAACTCTGATAAAAGATGGCGATATCAGTAGTAATAATCTAGGTGGTTGTCAATGGTAAGTAGTTCCTGTTACTACTAAGACACCCATTGTGTTACTTAAATAGCTAACTCTGATAAAAGATGGCGACATCAGTAGTAATAATCTAGGTGGTTGTGAATGGTAAGTAGTTCCTGTTCCTACTAAGACACCCACTGTGTTACTTATATAGTTAACTCTGATAAAAGATGGCGACATCAGTAGTAATAGTCTAGGTGGTTGTCAATGGTAAGTAGTTCTTGTTCCTACTAAGACATCCAGTGTGCTACTTATATAGTTAACTCTGATAAAAGATGGCGACATCAGTAGTAATAATCTAGGTGGTTGTCAATGGTAAGTAGTTCTTGATCCTACTAAGACATCCAGTGTGTTACTTATATAGTTAACTCTGATAAAAGATGGCGACATCAGTAGTAATAATCTAGGTGGTTGTCAATGGTAAGTAGTTCTTGTTCCTACTAAGACACCCATTGTGTTACTTATATAGTTAATTCTGAATAAAGATGGCGACATCAGTAGTAATAATCTAGGTGGTTGTCAATGGTAAGTAGTTCTTGTCCCTACTAAGACACCCATAGTGTTACTTATATAGTTAACTCTGATAAAAGATGGTGACATCAGTAGTAATAATCTAGGTGGTTGTCAATGATAAGTAGTTCTTGTTCTTACTAAGACACCCATTGTGTTACTTATATAGTTAACTCTGATAAAAGATGGCGACATCAGTAGTAATAATCTAGGTGGTTGTCAATGGTAAGTAGTTCTTGTACCTACTAAGACACCCATTGTGTTACTTATATAGTTAACTCTGATAAAAGATGGTGACATCAGTAGTAATAATCTAGGTGGTTGTCAATGATAAGTAGTTCTTGTTCCTACTAAGACACCCATTGTGTTACTTATATAGTTAACTCTGATAAAAGATGGCGACATCAGTAGTAATAAACTAGGTGGCTGTCAATGGTAAGTAGTTCTTGTCCCTACTAAGACACCCATTGTGTTACTTATATAGTTAACTCTGATAAAAGATGGTGACATCAGTAGTAATAATCTAGGTGGTTGTCAATGATAAGTAGTTCTTGTTCCTACTAAGACACCCATTGTGTTACTTATATAGTTAGCTCTGATAAAAGATGGTGACATCAGTAGTAATAATCTAGGTGGTTGAGGATGGTAAGTAGTTCTTGTTCCTACTAAGACAGCCATTGTGTTACTTATATAGTTAACTCTGATAAAAGATGGCGACATCAGTAGTAATAATCTAGGTGTTTGTGAATGGTAAGTAGTTCCTGTTCCTACTAAGACACCCATTGTGTTACTTATATAGTTAACTCTGATAAAAAATAGCGACATCAGTAGTAATAATCTAGGTGGTTGTGAATGGTAAGTAGTTCTTGTTCCTACTAAGACACCCATTGTGTTACTTATATAGTTAACCCTGATAAAAGATGGCGACATCAGTAGTAATAATCTAGGTGGTTGTGAATGGTAAGTAGTTCTTGTTCCTACTAAGACACCCATTGTGTTACTTATATAGTTAACTCTGATTAAAAAATAGCGACATCAGTAGTAATAATCTAGGTGGTTGTGAATGGTAAGTAGTTCTTGTTCCTACTAAGACACCCATTGTGTTATTTATATAGTTACGTCTGATAAAAGAAGGCGACATCAGTAGTAATAATCTAGGTGGTTGTCAATGGTAAGTAGTTCTTGTTCCTACTAAGACACCCATTGTGTTACTTATATAGTTAACTCTGATAAAAGATGGCGACAGCAGTAGTAATAATCTAGGTGGTTGTGAATGGTAAGTAGTTCCTTTTCCTACTAAGACACCCATTGTGTTACTTATATAGTTACGTCTGATAAAAGATGGCGACATCAGTAGTAATAATCTAGGTGGTTGTCAATGGTAAGTAGTTCTTGTTCCTACCAAGACACCCATTGTGTTACTTATATAGTTAACTCTGATAAAAGATGGCGACATCAGTAGTAATAATCTAGGTGGTTGTCAATGGTAAGTAGTTCCTGTTCCTACTAAAACACCCATTGTGTTACTTATATAGTTAACTCAGATAAAAGAAGGTGACATCAATAGTAATAATCTAGGTGGTTGTCAATGGTAAGTAGTTCTTGTTCCTACTAAGACACCCATTGTGTTACTTATATAGTTACGTCTGATAAAAGATGGCGACATCAATAGTAATAATCTAGGTGGTTGTCAATGGTAAGTAGTTCTTGTTCCTACTAAGACACCCATTGTGTTACTTATATAGTTAACTCTGAATAAAGATGGCGACATCAGTAGTAATAATCTAGGTGGTTGTGAATGGTAAGTAGTTCCTGTTCCTAGTAAAACACCCATTGTGTTACTAATATAGTTAACTCAGATAAAAGATGGTGACATCAATAGTAATAATCTAGGTGGTTGTCAATGGTAAGTAGTTCTTGTTCCTACTAAGACAACCATTGTGTTACTTATATAGTTAACTCAGATAAAAGATGGTGACATCAATAGTAATAATCTATGTGGTTGTCAATGTTAAGTAGTTCTTGTTCCTACTAAGACACCCATTGTGTTACTTATATAGTTAACTCAGATAAAAGATGGTGACATCAGTAGTAATAATCTAGCTGGTTGTCAATGGTAAGTAGTTCTTGTTCCTACTAAGACACCCATTGTGTTACTTATATAGTTAACTCTGATAAAAGATAGCGACATCAGTAGTAATAATCTAGGTGGTTGTCAATGGTAAGTAGCCCTTGTTCCTACTAAGACACCCATTGTGTTACTTATATAGTTAACTCTGATAAAAGATAGCGACATCAGTAGTAATAATCTAGGTGGTTGTCAATGGCAAGTAGTTCTTGTTCCTACTAAGACACCCATTGTGTTACTTATATAGTTAACTCTGATAAAAAATAGCGACATCAGTAGTAATAATCTAGGTGGTTGTCAATGGTAAGTAGTTCCTGTTCCTACTAAGACACCCATTGTGTTACTTATATAGTTAACTCTGATAAAAGATGGCGACATCAGTAGTAATAATCTAGGTGGTTGTCAATGGTAAGTAGTTCTTGTTCCTACTAAGACATCCAGGGTGTTACTTATATAGTTAACTCTGATAAAAGATGGCGACATCAGTAGTAATAATCTAGGTGGTTGTGAATGGTAAGTAGTTCCTGTTCCTACTAAGACAACCATTGTGTTACTTATATAGTTAACTCTGATAAAAGATGGCGACATCAGTAGTAATAATCTAGGTGGTTGTCAATGGTAAGTATTTCCTGTTCCTACTAAGACACCCATTGTGTTACTTATATAGTTAACTCTGAATAAAGATGGCGACATCAGTAGTAATAATCTAGGTGGTTGTCAATGGTAAGTAGTTCTTGTTCCTACTAAGACATCCAGGGTGTTACTTATATAGTTAACTCTGATAAAAGATGGCGACATCAGTAGTAATAATCTAGGTGGTTGTCAATGGTAAGTAGTTCCTGTTCCTACTAAGACACCCATTGTGTTACTTATATAGTTAACTCTGATAAAAGATGGCGACATCAGTAGTAATAATCTAGGTGGTTGTCAATGGTAAGTAGTTCCTGTTCCTACTAAGACACCCATTGTGTTACTTATATAGTTAACTCTGAATAAAGATGGCGACATCAGTAGTAATAATCTAGGTGGTTGTCAATGGTAAGTAGTTCTTGTTCCTACTAAGACATCCAGGGTGTTACTTATATAGTTAACTCTGATAAAAGATGGCGACATCAGTAGTAATAATCTAGGTGGTTGTGAATGGTAAGTAGTTCCTGTTCCTACTAAGACAACCATTGTGTTACTTATATAGTTAACTCTGATAAAAGATGGCGACATCAGTAGTAATAATCTAGGTGGTTGTGAATGGTAAGTAGTTCCTGTTCCTACTAAGACACCCATTGTGTTACTTATATAGTTAACTCTGAATAAAGATGGCGACATCAGTAGTAATAATCTAGGTGGTTGTGAATGGTAAGTAGTTCCTGTTCCTACTAAGACACCCATTGTGTTACTTATATAGTTAACTCTGATAAAAGATGGCGACATCAGTAGTAATAATCTAGGTGGTTGTCAATGGTAAGTAGTTCTTGTTCCTACTAAGACATCCAGGGTGTTACTTATATAGTTAACTCTGATAAAAGATGGCGACATCAGTAGTAATAATCTAGGTGGTTGTGAATGGTAAGTAGTTCCTGTTCCTACTAAGACAACCATTGTGTTACTTATATAGTTAACTCTGATAAAAGATGGCGACATCAGTAGTAATAATCTAGGTGGTTGTCAATGGTAAGTAGTTCCTGTTCCTACTAAGACACCCATTGTGTTACTTATATAGTTAACTCTGAATAAAGATGGCGACATCAGTAGTAATAATCTAGGTGGTTGTCAATAGTAAGTAGTTCCTGTTCCTACTAAGACATCCAGTGTGTTACTTATATAGTTAACTCTGATAAAAGATGGCGACATCAGTAGTAATAATCTAGGTGGTTGTGAATGGTAAGTAGTTCTTGTTCCTACTAAGACACCCATTGTGTTACTTATATAGTTAACTCTGATAAAAGATGGCGACATCAGTAGTAATAATCTAGGTGGTTGTCAATGGTAAGTAGTTCTTGTTCCTACTAAGACATCCAGGGTGTTACTTATATAGTTAACTCTGATAAAAGATGGCGACATCAGTAGTAATAATCTAGGTGGTTGTCAATGGTAAGTAGTTCCTGTTCCTACTAAGACACCCATTGTGTTACTTATATAGTTAACTCTGATAAAAGATGGCGACATCAGTAGTAATAATCTAGGTGGTTGTCAATGGTAAGTAGTTCCTGTTCCTACTAAGACACCCATTGTGTTACTTATATAGTTAACTCTGATAAAAGATGGCGACATCAGTAGTAATAATCTAGGTGGTTGTCAATGGTAAGTAGTTCTTGTTCCCACTAAGACATCCAGTGTGTTACTTATATAGTTAACTCTGATAAAAGATGGCGACATCAGTAGTAATAATCTAGGTGGTTGTGAATGGTAAGTAGTTCTTGTTCCTACTAAGACACCCATTGTGTTACTTATATAGTTAACTCAGATAAAAGATGGCGACATCAGTAGTAATAATCTAGGTGGTTGTCAATGGTAAGTAGTTCTTGTCCCTACTAAGACACCCATTGTGTTACTTATATAGTTAACTCTGATAAAAGATGGTGACATCAGTAGTAATAATCTAGGTGGTTGTCAATGATAAGTAGTTCTTGTTCCTACTAAGACACCCATTGTGTTACTTATATAGTTAACTCTGATAAAAGATGGTGACATCAGTAGTAATAATCTAGGTGGTTGTGAATGGTAAGTAGTTCTTGTTCCTACTAAGACACCCATTGTGTTACTTATATAGTTAACTCTGATAAAAGATGGCGACATCAGTAGTAATAATCTAGGTGGTTGTCAATGGTAAGTAGTTCCTGTTCCTACTAAGACACCCATTGTGTTACTTATATAGTTAACTCTGAATAAAGATGGTGACATCAGTAGTAATAATCTAGGTGGTTGTCAATGATAAGTAGTTCTTGTTCCTACTAAGACACCCATTGTGTTACTTATATAGTTAACTCAGATAAAAGATGGTGACATCAATAGTAATAATCTAGGTGGTTGTCAATGGTAAGTAGTTCTTGTTCCTACTAAGACACCCATTGTGTTACTTATATAGTTACGTCTGATAAAAGATGGCGACATCAATAGTAATAATCTAGGTGGTTGTCAATGGTAAGTAGTTCTTGTTCCTACTAAGACACCCATTGTGTTACTTATATAGTTAACTCTGAATAAAGATGGCGACATCAGTAGTAATAATCTAGGTGGTTGTCAATGGTAAGTAGTTCCTGTTCCTAGTAAAACACCCATTGTGTTACTAATATAGTTAACTCAGATAAAAGATGGTGACATCAATAGTAATAATCTAGGTGGTTGTCAATGGTAAGTAGTTCTTGTTCCTACTAAGACAACCATTGTGTTACTTATATAGTTAACTCAGATAAAAGATGGTGACATCATTAGTAATAATCTATGTGGTTGTCAATGGTAAGTAGTTCTTGTTCCTACTAAGACACCCATTGTGTTACTTATATAGTTAACTCAGATAAAAGATGGTGACATCAGTAGTAATAATCTAGGTGGTTGTCAATGGTAAATAGTTCTTGTTCCTACTAAGACACCCATTGTGTTACTTATATAGTTAACTCTGATAAAAGATAGCGACATCAGTAGTAATAATCTAGGTGGTTGTCAATAGTAAGTAGCCCTTGTTCCTACTAAGACACCCATTGTGTTACTTATATAGTTAACTCTGATAAAAGATGGCGACATCAGTAGTAATAATCTAGGTGGTTGTCAATGGCAAGTATTTCTTGTTCCTACTAAGACACCCATTGTGTTACTTATATAGTTAACTCTGATAAAAAAATAGCGACATCAGTAGTAATAATCTAGGTGGTTGTCAATGGTAAGTAGTTCCTGTTCCTAATAAGACACCCATTGTGTTACTTATATAGTTAACTATGAATAAAGATGGTGACATCAGTAGTAATAATCTAGGTGGTTGTCAATGGTAAGTAGTTCTTGTTCCTACTAAGACACCCATTGTGTTACTTATATAGTTAACACTGAATAAAGATGGCGACATCAGTAGTAATAATCTAGGTGGTTGTGAATGGTAAGTAGTTCCTGTTCCTACTAAGACACCCATTGTGTTACTTATATAGTTAACTCTGATAAAAGATGGCGACATCAGTAGTAATAATCTAGGTGGTTGTCAATGGTAAGTAGTTCCTGTTCCTACTAAGACATCCAGGGTGTTACTTATATAGTTAACTCTGATAAAAGATGGCGACATCAGTAGTAATAATCTAGGTGGTTGTCAATGGTAAGTAGTTCCTGTTCCTACTAAGACACCCATTGTGTTACTTATATAGTTAACTCTGATAAAAGATGGCGACATCAGTAGTAATAATCTAGGTGGTTGTCAATGGTAAGTAGTTCCTGTTCCTACTAAGACACCCATTGTGTTACTTATATAGTTAACTCTGAATAAAAATGGCGACATCAGTAGTAATAATCTAGGTGGTTGTCAATGGTAAGTAGTTCTTGTTCCTACTAAGACATCCAGGGTGTTACTTATATAGTTAACTCTGATAAAAGATGGCGACATCAGTAGTAATAATCTAGGTGGTTGTGAATGGTAAGTAGTTCCTGTTCCTACTAAGACAACCATTGTGTTACTTATATAGTTAACTCTGATAAAAGATGGCGACATCAGTAGTAATAATCTAGGTGGTTGTGAATGGTAAGTAGTTCCTGTTCCTACTAAGACACCCATTGTGTTACTTATATAGTTAACTCTGAATAAAGATGGCGACATCAGTAGTAATAATCTAGGTGGTTGTGAATGGTAAGTAGTTCCTGTTCCTACTAAGACACCCATTGTGTTACTTATATAGTTAACTCTGATAAAAGATGGCGACATCAGTAGTAATAATCTAGGTGGTTGTCAATGGTAAGTAGTTCTTGTTCCTACTAAGACATCCAGGGTGTTACTTATATAGTTAACTCTGATAAAAGATGGCGACATCAGTAGTAATAATCTAGGTGGTTGTGAATGGTAAGTAGTTCCTGTTCCTACTAAGACAACCATTGTGTTACTTATATAGTTAACTCTGATAAAAGATGGCGACATCAGTAGTAATAATCTAGGTGGTTGTCAATGGTAAGTAGTTCCTGTTCCTACTAAGACACCCATTGTGTTACTTATATAGTTAACTCTGAATAAAGATGGCGACATCAGTAGTAATAATCTAGGTGGTTGTCAATAGTAAGTAGTTCCTGTTCCTACTAAGACATCCAGTGTGTTACTTATATAGTTAACTCTGATAAAAGATGGCGACATTAGTAGTAATAATCTAGGTGGTTGTGAATGGTAAGTAGTTCTTGTTCCTACTAAGACACCCATTGTGTTACTTATATAGTTAACTCTGATAAAAGATAGCGACATCAGTAGTAATAATCTAGGTGGTTGTCAATGGTAAGTAGTTCTTGTTCCTACTAAGACATCCAGGGTGTTGCTTATATAGTTAACTCTGATAAAAGATGGCGACATCAGTAGTAATAATCTAGGTGGTTGTCAATGGTAAGTAGTTCCTGTTCCTACTAAGACACCCATTGTGTTACTTATATAGTTAACTCTGATAAAAGATGGCGACATCAGTAGTAATAATCTAGGTGGTTGTCAATGGTAAGTAGTTCCTGTTCCTACTAAGACACCCATTGTGTTACTTATATAGTTAACTCTGATAAAAGATGGCGACATCAGTAGTAATAATCTAGGTGGTTGTCAATGGTAAGTAGTTCTTGTTCCTACTAAGACATCCAGTGTGTTACTTATATAGTTAACTCTGATAAAAGATGGCGACATCAGTAGTAATAATCTAGGTGGTTGTGAATTGTAAGTAGTTCTTGTTCCTACTAAGACACCCATTGTGTTACTTATATAGTTAACTCTGATAAAAGATGGCGACATCAGTAGTAATAATCTAGGTGGTTGTCAATGGTAAGTAGTTCTTGTTCCTACTAAGACACCCATTGTGTTACTTATATAGTTAACTCTGATAAAAGATGGCGACATCAGTAGTAATAATCTAGGTGGTTGTCAATGGTAAGTAGTTCTTGTTCCTACTAAGACACCCATTGTGTTACTTATATAGTTAACTCTGATAAAAAATAGCGACATCAGTAGTAATAATCTAGGTGGTTGTGAATGGTAAGTAGTTCCTGTTCCTACTAAGACACCCATTGTGTTACTTATATAGTTAACTCTGAATAAAGATGGCGACATCAGTAGTAATAATCTAGGTGGTTGTGAATGGTAAGTAGTTCCTGTTCCTACTAAGACACCCATTGTGTTACTTATATAGTTAACTCTGATAAAAGATGGCGACATCAGTAGTAATAATCTAGGTGGTTGTCAATGGTAAGTAGTTCTTGTTCCTACTAAGACATCCAGGGTGTTACTTATATAGTTAACTCTGATAAAAGATGGCGACATCAGTAGTAATAATCTAGGTGGTTGTGAATGGTAAGTAGTTCCTGTTCCTACTAAGACAACCATTGTGTTACTTATATAGTTAACTCTGATAAAAGATGGCGACATCAGTAGTAATAATCTAGGTGGTTGTCAATGGTAAGTAGTTCCTGTTCCTACTAAGACACCCATTGTGTTACTTATATAGTTAACTCTGAATAAAGATGGCGACATCAGTAGTAATAATCTAGGTGGTTGTCAATAGTAAGTAGTTCCTGTTCCTACTAAGACATCCAGTGTGTTACTTATATAGTTAACTCTGATAAAAGATGGCGACATCAGTAGTAATAATCTAGGTGGTTGTGAATGGTAAGTAGTTCTTGTTCCTACTAAGACACCCATTGTGTTACTTATATAGTTAACACTGATAAAAGATGGCGACATCAGTAGTAATAATCTAGGTGGTTGTCAATGGTAAGTAGTTCTTGTTCCTACTAAGACATCCAGGGTGTTACTTATATAGTTAACTCTGATAAAAGATGGCGACATCAGTAGTAATAATCTAGGTGGTTGTCAATGGTAAGTAGTTCCTGTTCCTACTAAGACACCCATTGTGTTACTTATATAGTTAACTCTGATAAAAGATGGCGACATCAGTAGTAATAATCTAGGTGGTTGTCAATGGTAAGTAGTTCCTGTTCCTACTAAGACACCCATTGTGTTACTTATATAGTTAACTCTGATAAAAGATGGCGACATCAGTAGTAATAATCTAGGTGGTTGTCAATGGTAAGTAGTTCTTGTTCCTACTAAGACATCCAGTGTGTTACTTATATAGTTAACTCTGATAAAAGATGGCGACATCAGTAGTAATAATCTAGGTGGTTGTGAATGGTAAGTAGTTCTTGTTCCTACTAAGACACCCATTGTGTTACTTATATAGTTAACTCAGATAAAAGATGGCGACATCAGTAGTAATAATCTAGGTGGTTGTCAATGGTAAGTAGTTCTTGTCCCTACTAAGACACCCATTGTGTTACTTATATAGTTAACTCTGATAAAAGATGGTGACATCAGTAGTAATAATCTAGGTGGTTGTCAATGATAAGTAGTTCTTGTTCCTACTAAGACACCCATTGTGTTACTTATATAGTTAACTCTGATAAAAGATGGTGACATCAGTAGTAATAATCTAGGTGGTTGTGAATGGTAAGTAGTTCTTGTTCCTACTAAGACACCCATTGTGTTACTTATATAGTTAACTCTGATAAAAGATGGCGACATCAGTAGTAATAATCTAGGTGGTTGTGAATGGTAAGTAGTTCCTGTTCCTACTAAGACACCCATTGTGTTACTTATATAGTTAACTCTGAATAAAGATGGTGACATCAGTAGTAATAATCTAGGTGGTTGTCAATGATAAGTAGTTCTTGTTCCTACTAAGACACCCATTGTGTTACTTATATAGTTAACTCAGATAAAAGATGGCGACATCAATAGTAATAATCTAGGTGGTTGTCAATGGTAAGTAGTTCTTGTTCCTACTAAGACACCCATTGTGTTACTTATATAGTTACGTCTGATAAAAGATGGCGACATCAATAGTAATAATCTAGGTGGTTGTCAATGGTAAGTAGTTCTTGTTCCTACTAAGACACCCATTGTGTTACTTATATAGTTAACTCTGAATAAAGATGGCGACATCAGTAGTAATAATCTAGGTGGTTGTCAATGGTAAGTAGTTCCTGTTCCTAGTAAAACACCCATTGTGTTACTAATATAGTTAACTCAGATAAAAGATGGTGACATCAATAGTAATAATCTAGGTGGTTGTCAATGGTAAGTAGTTCTTGTTCCTACTAAGACAACCATTGTGTTACTTATATAGTTAACTCAGATAAAAGATGGTGACATCATTAGTAATAATCTATGTGGTTGTCAATGATAAGTAGTTCTTGTTCCTACTAAGACACCCATTGTGTTACTTATATAGTTAACTCAGATAAAAGATGGCGACATCAATAGTAATAATCTAGGTGGTTGTCAATGGTAAGTAGTTCTTGTTCCTACTAAGACACCCATTGTGTTACTTATATAGTTACGTCTGATAAAAGATGGCGACATCAATAGTAATAATCTAGGTGGTTGTCAATGGTAAGTAGTTCTTGTTCCTACTAAGACACCCATTGTGTTACTTATATAGTTAACTCTGAATAAAGATGGCGACATCAGTAGTAATAATCTAGGTGGTTGTCAATGGTAAGTAGTTCTTGTCCCTACTAAGACACCCATTGTGTTACTTATATAGTTAACTCTGATAAAAGATGGTGACATCAGTAGTAATAATCTAGGTGGTTGTCAATGATAAGTAGTTCTTGTTCCTACTAAGACACCCATTGTGTTACTTATATAGTTAACTCTGATAAAAGATGGTGACATCAGTAGTAATAATCTAGGTGGTTGTGAATGGTAAGTAGTTCTTGTTCCTACTAAGACACCCATTGTGTTACTTATATAGTTAACTCTGATAAAAGATGGCGACATCAGTAGTAATAATCTAGGTGGTTGTGAATGGTAAGTAGTTCCTGTTCCTACTAAGACACCCATTGTGTTACTTATATAGTTAACTCTGAATAAAGATGGTGACATCAGTAGTAATAATCTAGGTGGTTGTCAATGATAAGTAGTTCTTGTTCCTACTAAGACACCCATTGTGTTACTTATATAGTTAACTCAGATAAAAGATGGCGACATCAATAGTAATAATCTAGGTGGTTGTCAATGGTAAGTAGTTCTTGTTCCTACTAAGACACCCATTGTGTTACTTATATAGTTACGTCTGATAAAAGATGGCGACATCAATAGTAATAATCTAGGTGGTTGTCAATGGTAAGTAGTTCTTGTTCCTACTAAGACACCCATTGTGTTACTTATATAGTTAACTCTGAATAAAGATGGCGACATCAGTAGTAATAATCTAGGTGGTTGTCAATGGTAAGTAGTTCCTGTTCCTAGTAAAACACCCATTGTGTTACTAATATAGTTAACTCAGATAAAAGATGGTGACATCAATAGTAATAATCTAGGTGGTTGTCAATGGTAAGTAGTTCTTGTTCCTACTAAGACAACCATTGTGTTACTTATATAGTTAACTCAGATAAAAGATGGTGACATCATTAGTAATAATCTATGTGGTTGTCAATGATAAGTAGTTCTTGTTCCTACTAAGACACCCATTGTGTTACTTATATAGTTAACTCAGATAAAAGATGGCGACATCAATAGTAATAATCTAGGTGGTTGTCAATGGTAAGTAGTTCTTGTTCCTACTAAGACACCCATTGTGTTACTTATATAGTTACGTCTGATAAAAGATGGCGACATCAATAGTAATAATCTAGGTGGTTGTCAATGGTAAGTAGTTCTTGTTCCTACTAAGACACCCATTGTGTTACTTATATAGTTAACTCTGAATAAAGATGGCGACATCAGTAGTAATAATCTAGGTGGTTGTCAATGGTAAGTAGTTCCTGTTCCTAGTAAAACACCCATTGTGTTACTAATATAGTTAACTCAGATAAAAGATGGTGACATCAATAGTAATAATCTAGGTGGTTGTCAATGGTAAGTAGTTCTTGTTCCTACTAAGACAACCATTGTGTTACTTATATAGTTAACTCAGATAAAAGATGGTGACATCATTAGTAATAATATATGTGGTTGTCAATGGTAAGTAGTTCTTGTTCCTACTAAGACACCCATTGTGTTACTTATATAGTTAACTCAGATAAAAGATGGTGACATCAGTAGTAATAATCTAGGTGGTTGTCAATGGTAAGTAGTTCTTGTTCCTACTAAGACACCCATTGTGTTACTTATATAGTTAACTCTGATAAAAGATAGCGACATCAGTAGTAATAATCTAGGTGGTTGTCAATAGTAAGTAGCCCTTGTTCCTACTAAGACACCCATTGTGTTACTTATATAGTTAACTCTGATAAAAGATGGCGACATCAGTAGTAATAATCTAGGTGGTTGTCAATGGCAAGTATTTCTTGTTCCTACTAAGACACCCATTGTGTTACTTATATAGTTAACTCTGATAAAAAATAGCGACATCAGTAGTAATAATCTAGGTGGTTGTCAATGGTAAGTAGTTCCTGTTCCTAATAAGACACCCATTGTGTTACTTATATAGTTAACTATGAATAAAGATGGTGACATCAGTAGTAATAATCTAGGTGGTTGTCAATGGTAAGTAGTTCTTGTTCCTACTAAGACACCCATTGTGTTACTTATATAGTTAACTCTGAATAAAGATGGCGACATCAGTAGTAATAATCTAGGTGGTTGTGAATGGTAAGTAGTTCCTGTTCCTACTAAGACACCCATTGTGTTACTTATATAGTTAACTCTGATAAAAGATGGCGACATCAGTAGTAATAATCTAGGTGGTTGTCAATGGTAAGTAGTTCCTGTTCCTACTAAGACATCCAGGGTGTTACTTATATAGTTAACTCTGATAAAAGATGGCGACATCAGTAGTAATAATCTAGGTGGTTGTCAATGGTAAGTAGTTCCTGTTCCTACTAAGACACCCATTGTGTTACTTATATAGTTAACTCTGATAAAAGATGGCGACATCAGTAGTAATAATCTAGGTGGTTGTCAATGGTAAGTAGTTCCTGTTCCTACTAAGACACCCATTGTGTTACTTATATAGTTAACTCTGAATAAAAATGGCGACATCAGTAGTAATAATCTAGGTGGTTGTCAATGGTAAGTAGTTCTTGTTCCTACTAAGACATCCAGGGTGTTACTTATATAGTTAACTCTGATAAAAGATGGCGACATCAGTAGTAATAATCTAGGTGGTTTTGAATGGTAAGTAGTTCCTGTTCCTACTAAGACAACCATTGTGTTACTTATATAGTTAACTCTGATAAAAGATGGCGACATCAGTAGTAATAATCTAGGTGGTTGTGAATGGTAAGTAGTTCCTGTTCCTACTAAGACACCCATTGTGTTACTTATATAGTTAACTCTGAATAAAGATGGCGACATCAGTAGTAATAATCTAGGTGGCTGTGAATGGTAAGTAGTTCCTGTTCCTACTAAGACACCCATTGTGTTACTTATATAGTTAACTCTGATAAAAGATGGCGACATCAGTAGTAATAATCTAGGTGGTTGTCAATGGTAAGTAGTTCTTGTTCCTACTAAGACTTCCAGGGTGTTACTTATATAGTTAACTCTGATAAAAGATGGCGACATCAGTAGTAATAATCTAGGTGGTTGTGAATGGTAAGTAGTTCCTGTTCCTACTAAGACAACCATTGTGTTACTTATATAGTTAACTCTGATAAAAGATGGCGACATCAGTAGTAATAATCTAGGTGGTTGTCAATGGTAAGTAGTTCCTGTTCCTACTAAGACACCCATTGTGTTACTTATATAGTTAACTCTGAATAAAGATGGCGACATCAGTAGTAATAATCTAGGTGGTTGTCAATAGTAAGTAGTTCCTGTTCCTACTAAGACATCCAGTGTGTTACTTATATAGTTAACTCTGATAAAAGATGGCGACATTAGTAGTAATAATCTAGGTGGTTGTGAATGGTAAGTAGTTCTTGTTCCTACTAAGACACCCATTGTGTTACTTATATAGTTAACTCTGATAAAAGATGGCGACATCAGTAGTAATAATCTAGGTGGTTGTCAATGGTAAGTAGTTCTTGTTCCTACTAAGACATCCAGGGTGTTGCTTATATAGTTAACTCTGATAAAAGATGGCGACATCAGTAGTAATAATCTAGGTGGTTGTGAATGGTAAGTAGTTCCTGTTCCTACTAAGACACCCATTGTGTTACTTATATAGTTAACTCTGATAAAAGATGGCGACATCAGTAGTAATAATCTAGGTGGTTGTCAATGGTAAGTAGTTCCTGTTCCTACTAAGACACCCATTGTGTTACTTATATAGTTAACTCTGATAAAAGATGGCGACATCAGTAGTAATAATCTAGGTGGTTGTGAATTGTAAGTAGTTCTTGTTCCTACTAAGACACCCATTGTGTTACTTATATAGTTAACTCTGATAAAAGATGGCGACATCAGTAGTAATAATCTAGGTGGTTGTCAATGGTAAGTAGTTCTTGTCCCTACTAAGACACCCATTGCGTTACTTATATAGTTAACTCTGATAAAAGATGGTGACATCAGTAGTAATAATCTAGGTGGTTGTCAATGATAAGTAGTTCTTGTTCCTACTAAGACACCCATTGTGTTACTTATATAGTTAACTCTGATAAAAGATGGTGACATCAGTAGTAATAATCTAGGTGGTTGTGAATGGTAAGTAGTTCTTGTTCCTACTAAGACACCCATTGTGTTACTTATATAGATAACTCTGATAAAAGATGGCGACATCAGTAGTAATAATCTAGGTGGTTGTGAATGGTAAGTAGTTCCTGTTCCTACTAAGACACCCATTGTGTTACTTATATAGTTAACTCTGAATAAAGATGGTGACATCAGTAGTAATAATCTAGGTGGTTGTCAATGATAAGTAGTTCTTGTTCCTACTAAGACACCCATTGTGTTACTTATATAGTTAACTCAGATAAAAGATGGTGACATCAATAGTAATAATCTAGGTGGTTGTCAATGGTAAGTAGTTCTTGTTCCTACTAAGACACCCATTGTGTTACTTATATAGTTACGTCTGATAAAAGATGGCGACATCAATAGTAATAATCTAGGTGGTTGTCAATGGTAAGTAGTTCTTGTTCCTACTAAGACACCCATTGTGTTACTTATATAGTTAACTCTGAATAAAGATGGTGACATCAGTAGTAATAATCTAAGTGGTTGTCAATGGTAAGTAGTTCCTGTTCCTAGTAAAACACCCATTGTGTTACTAATATAGTTAACTCAGATAAAAGATGGTGACATCAATAGTAATAATCTAGGTGGTTGTCAATGGTAAGTAGTTCTTGTTCCTACTAAGACAACCATTGTGTTACTTATATAGTTAACTCAGATAAAAGATGGTGACATCATTAGTAATAATCTATGTGGTTGTCAATGGTAAGTAGTTCTTGTTCCTACTAAGACACCCATTGTGCTACTTATATAGTTAACTCAGATAAAAGATGGTGACATCAGTAGTAATAATCTAGGTGGTTGTCAATGGTAAGTAGTTCTTGTTCCTACTAAGACACCCATTGTGTTACTTATATAGTTAACTCTGATAAAAGATAGCGACATCAGTAATAATAATCTAGGTGGTTGTCAATGGTAAGTAGCCCTTGTTCCTACTAAGACACCCATTGTGTTACTCATATAGTTAACTCTGATAAAAGATGGCGACATCAGTAGTAATAATCTAGGTGGTTGTCAATGGTAAGTAGTTCCTGTTCCTAATAAGACACCCATTGTGTTACTTATATAGTTAACTCTGAATAAAGATGGCGACATCAGGAGTAATAATCTAGGTTGTTGTGAATGGTAAGTAGTTCCTGTTCCTACTAAGACACCCATTGTGTTACTTATATAGTTACGTCTGATAAAAGATGGCGACATCAGTAGTAATAATCTAGGTGGTTGTCAATGATAAGTAGTTCTTGTTCCTACTAAGACACCCATTGTGTTACTTATATAGTTAACTCTGATAAAAGATGGCGACATCAGTAGTAATAATCTAGGTGGTTGTCAATGGTAAGTAGTTCCTGTTCCTACTAAGACACCCATTGTGTTACTTATATAGTTAACTCTGAATAAAGATGGCGACATCAGTAGTAATAATCTAGGTGGTTGTCAATAGTAAGTAGTTCCTGTTCCTACTAAGACATCCAGTGTGTTACTTATATAGTTAATTCTGATAAAAGATGGCGACATCAGTAGTAATAATCTAGGTGGTTGTCAATGGTAAGTAGTTCCTGTTCCTACTAAGACACCCATTGTGTTACTTATATTGTTAACCCTGATAAAAGATGGCGACATCAGTAGTAATAATCTAGGTGGTTGTGAATGGTAAGTAGTTCCTGTTCCTACTAAGACAACCATTGTGTTACTTATATAGTTAACTCTGATAAAAGATGGCGACATCAGTAGTAATAATCTAGGTGGTTGTCAATGGTAAGTAGTTCCTGTTCCTACTAAGACACCCATTGTGTTACTTATATAGTTAACTCTGAATAAAGATGGCGACATCAGTAGTAATAATCTAGGTGGTTGTCAATAGTAAGTAGTTCCTGTTCCTACTAAGACATCCAGTGTGTTACTTATATAGTTAACTCTGATAAAAGATGGCGACATCAGTAGTAATAATCTAGGTGGTTGTCAATGGTAAGTAGTTCTTGTTCCTACTAAGACACCCATTGTGTTACTTATATAGTTAACTCTGATAAAAGATGGCGACATCAGTAGTAATAATCTAGGTGGTTTTCAATGGTAAGTAGTTCTTGTTCCTACTAAGACATCCAGGGTGTTACTTATATAGTTAACTCTGATAAAAGATGGCGACATCAGTAGTAATAATCTAGGTGGTTGTCAATGGTAAGTAGTTCCTGTTCCTACTAAGACACCCATTGTGTTACTTATATAGTTAACTCTGATAAAAGATGGCGACATCAGTAGTAATAATCTAGGTGGTTGTCAATGGTAAGTAGTTCCTGTTCCTACTAAGACACCCATTGTGTTACTTATATAGTTAACTCTGATAAAAGATGGCGACATCAGTAGTAATAATCTAGGTGGTTGTGAATGGTAAGTAGTTCCTGTTCCTACTAAGACAACCATTGTGTTACTTATATAGTTAACTCTGATAAAAGATGGCGACATCAGTAGTAATAATCTAGGTGGTTGTCAATGGTAAGTAGTTCCTGTTCCTACTAAGACACCCATTGTGTTACTTATATAGTTAACTCTGAATAAAGATGGCGACATCAGTAGTAATAATCTAGGTGGTTGTCAATAGTAAGTAGTTCCTGTTCCTACTAAGACATCCAGTGTGTTACTTATATAGTTAACTCTGATAAAAGATGGCGACATCAGTAGTAATAATCTAGGTGGTTGTCAATGGTAAGTAGTTCTTGTTCCTACTAAGACACCCATTGTGTTACTTATATAGTTAACTCTGATAAAAGATGGCGACATCAGTAGTAATAATCTAGGTGGTTGTCAATGGTAAGTAGTTCTTGTTCCTACTAAGACATCCAGGGTGTTACTTATATAGTTAACTCTGATAAAAGATGGCGACATCAGTAGTAATAATCTAGGTGGTTGTCAATGGTAAGTAGTTCCTGTTCCTACTAAGACACCCATTGTGTTACTTATATAGTTAACTCTGATAAAAGATGGCGACATCAGTAGTAATAATCTAGGTGGTTGTCAATGGTAAGTAGTTCCTGTTCCTACTAAGACACCCATTGTGTTACTTATATAGTTAACTCTGATAAAAGATGGCGACATCAGTAGTAATAATCTAGGTGGTTGTCAATGGCAAGTAGTTCTTGTTCCTACTAAGACACCCATTGTGTTACTTATATAGTTAACTCTGATAAAAAATAGCGACATCAGTAGTAATAATCTAGGTGGTTGTCAATGGTAAGTAGTTCCTGCTCCTAATAAGACACCCATTGTGTTACTTATATAGTTAACTATGAATAAAGATGGTGACATCAGTAGTAATAATCTAGGTGGTTGTGAATGGTAAGTAGTTCTTGTTCCTACTAAGACACCCATTGTGTTACTTATATAGTTAACTCTGAATAAAGATGGCGACATCACGAGTAATAATCTAGGTGGTTGTGAATGGTAAGTAGTTCCTGTTCCTACTAAGACACCCATTGTGTTACTTATATAGTTACGTCTGATAAAAGATGGCGACATCAGTAGTAATAATCTAGGTGGTTGTCAATGATAAGTAGTTCTTGTTCCTACTAAGACACCCATTGTGTTACTTATATAGTTAACTCTGATAAAAGATGGCGACATCAGTAGTAATAATCTAGGTGGTTGTCAATGGTAAGTAGTTCCTGTTCCTACTAAGACACCCATTGTGTTACTTATATAGTTAACTCTGAATAAAGATGGCGACATCAGTAGTAATAATCTAGGTGGTTGTCAATAGTAAGTAGTTCCTGTTCCTACTAAGACATCCAGTGTGTTACTTATATAGTTAACTCTGATAAAAGATGGCGACATCAGTAGTAATAATCTAGGTGGTTGTCAATGGTAAGTAGTTCTTGTTCCTACTAAGACACCCATTGTGTTACTTATATAGTTAACTCTGATAAAAGATGGCGACATCAGTAGTAATAATCTAGGTGGTTGTCGATGGTAAGTAGTTCTTGTTCCTACTAAGACATCCAGGGTGTTACTTATATAGTTAACTCTGATAAAAGATGGCGACATCAGTAGTAATAATCTAGGTGGTTGTCAATGGTAAGTAGTTCCTGTTCCTACTAAGACACCCATTGTGTTACTTATATAGTTAACTCTGATAAAAGATGGCGACATCAGTAGTAATAATCTAGGTGGTTGTCAATGGTAAGTAGTTCCTGTTCCTACTAAGACACCCATTGTGTTACTTATATAGTTAACTCTGATAAAAGATGGCGACATCAGTAGTAATAATCTAGGTGGTTGTCAATGGTAAGTAGTTCTTGTTCCTACTAAGACATCCAGTGTGTTACTTATATAGTTAACTCTGATAAAAGATGGCGACATCAGTAGTAATAATCTAGGTGGTTGTGAATGGTAAGTAGTTCTTGTTCCTACTAAGACACCCATTGTGTTACTTATATAGTTAACACTGATAAAAGATGGCGACATCAGTAGTAATAATCTAGGTGGTTGTCAATGGTAAGTAGTTCTTGTCCCTACTAAGACATCCATTGTGTTACTTATATAGTTAACTCTGATAAAAGATGGTGACATCAGTAGTAATAATCTAGGTGGTTGTCAATGATAAGTAGTTCTTGTTCCTACTAAGACACCCATTGTGTTACTTATATAGTTAACTCTGATAAAAGATGGTGACATCAGTAGTAATAATCTAGGTGGTTGTGAATGGTAAGTAGTTCTTGTTCCTACTAAGACACCCATTGTGTTACTTATATAGTTAACTCTGATAAAAGATGGCGACATCAGTAGTAATAATCTAGGTGGTTGTGAATGGTAAGTAGTTCCTGTTCCTACTAAGACACCCATTGTGTTACTTATATAGTTAACTCAGATAAAAGATGGTGACATCAATAGTAATAATCTAGGTGGTTGTCAATGGTAAGTAGTTCTTGTTCCTACTAAGACACCCATTGTGTTACTTATATAGTTACGTCTGATAAAAGATGGCAACATCAATAGTAATAATCTAGGTGGTTGTCAATGGTAAGTAGTTCTTGTTCCCTCTAAGACACCCATTGTGTTACTTATATAGTTAACTCTGAATAAAGATGGCGACATCAGTAGTAATAATCTAGGTGGTTGTCAATGGTAAGTAGTTCTTGTTCCTAGTAAAACACCCATTGTGTTACTAATATAGTTAACTCAGATAAAAGATGGTGACATCAATAGTAATAATCTAGGTGGTTGTCAATGGTAAGTAGTTCTTGTTCCTACTAAGACAACCATTGTGTTACTTATATAGTTAACTCAGATAAAAGATGGTGACATTAATAGTAATAATCTATGTGGTTGTCAATGGTAAGTAGTTCTTGTTCCTACTAAGACACCCATTGTGTTACTTATATAGTTAACTCAGATAAAAGATGGTGACATCAGTAGTAATAATCTAGGTGGTTGTCAATGGTAAGTAGTTCTTGTTCCTACTAAGACACCCATTGTGTTACTTATATAGTTAACTCTGATAAAAGATGGCGACATCAGTAGTAATAATCTAGGTGGTTGTCAATGGTAAGTAGCCCTTGTTCCTACTAAGACACCCATTGTGTTACTTATATAGTTAACTCTGATAAAAGATGGCGACATCAGTAGTAATAATCTAGGTGGTTGTCAATGGCAAGTAGTTCTTGTTCCTACTAAGACACCCATTGTGTTACTTATATAGTTAACTCTGATAAAAAATAGCGACATCAGTAGTAATAATCTAGGTGGTTGTCAATGGTAAGTAGTTCTTGTTCCTACTAAGACACCCATTGTGTTACTTATATAGTTAACTATGAATAAAGATGGTGACATCAGTAGTAATAATCTAGGTGGTTGTCAATGGTAAGTAGTTCTTGTTCCTACTAAGACGCCCATTGTGTTACTTATATAGTTAACTCTGAATAAAGATGGCGACATCAGGAGTAATAATCTAGGTGGTTGTGAATGGTAAGTAGTTCCTGTTCCTACTAAGACACCCATTGTGTTACTTATATAGTTACGTCTGATAAAAGATGGCGACATCAGTAGTAATAATCTAGGTGGTTGTCAATGATAAGTAGTTCTTGTTCCTACTAAGACACCCATTGTGTTACTTATATAGTTAACTCTGATAAAAGATGGCGACATCAGTAGTAATAATCTAGGTGGTTGTCAATGGTAAGTAGTTCCTGTTCCTACTAAGACACCCATTGTGTTACTTATATAGTTAACTCTGAATAAAGATGGCGACATCAGTAGTAATAATCTAGGTGGTTGTCAATAGTAAGTAGTTCCTGTTCCTACTAAGACATCCAGTGTGTTACTTATATAGTTAACTCTGATAAAAGATGGCGACATCAGTAGTAATAATCTAGGTGGTTGTCAATGGTAAGTAGTTCCTGTTCCTACTAAGACACCCATTGTGTTACTTATATAGTTAACTCTGATAAAAGATGGCGACATCAGTAGTATTAATCTAGGTGGTTGTGAATGGTAAGTAGTTCCTGTTCCTACTAAGACAACCATTGTGTTACTTATATAGTTAACTCTGATAAAAGATGGCGACATCAGTAGTAATAATCTAGGTGGTTGTCAATGGTAAGTAGTTCCTGTTCCTACTAAGACACCCATTGTGTTACTTATATAGTTAACTCTGAATAAAGATGGCGACATCAGTAGTAATAATCTAGGTGGTTGTCAATAGTAAGTAGTTCCTGTTCCTACTAAGACATCCAGTGTGTTACTTATATAGTTAACTCTGATAAAAGATGGCGACATCAGTAGTAATAATCTAGGTGGTTGTCAATGGTAAGTAGTTCTTGTTCCTACTAAGACACCCATTGTGTTACTTATATAGTTAACTCTGATAAAAGATGGCGACATCAGTAGTAATAATCTAGGTGGTTGTCAATGGTAAGTAGTTCTTGTCCCTACTAAGACACCCATTGTGTTACTTATATAGTTAACTCTGATAATAGATGGTGACATCAGTAGTAATAATCTAGGTGGTTGTCAATGGTAAGTAGTTCTTGTTCCTACTAAGACACCCATTGTGTTACTTATATAGTTAACTCTGATAAAAGATGGCGACATCAGTAGTAATAATCTAAGTGGTGGTCAATGGCAAGTAGTTCTTGTTCCTACTAAGACATCCAGTGTGTTACTTATATAGTTAACTCTGATAAAAGATGGCGACATCAGTAGTAATAATCTAGGTGGTTGTGAATGGTAAGTAGTTCTTGTTCCTACTAAGGCACCCATTGTGTTACTTATATAGTTAACTCTGATAAAAGATGGCGATATCAGTAGTAATAATCTAGGTGGTTGTCAATGGTAAGTAGTTCTTGTCCCTACTAAGACACCCATCGTGTTACTTATATAGTTAACTCTGATAAAAGATGGTGACATCAGTAGTAATAATCTAGGTGGTTGTCAATGATAAGTAGTTCTTGTTCCTACTAAGACACCCATTGTGTTACTTATATAGTTAACTCTGATAAAAGATGGTGACATCAGTAGTAATAATCTAGGTGGTTGTGAATGGTAAGTAGTTCTTGTTCCTACTAAGACACCCATTGTGTTACTTATATAGTTAACTCTGATAAAAGATGGCGACATCAGTAGTAATAATCTAGGTGGTTGTGAAAGGTAAGTAGTTCCTGTTCCTACTAAGACACCCATTGTGTTACTTATATAGTTAACTCTGAATAAAGATGGTGACATCAGTAGTAATAATCTAGGTGGTTGTCAATGGTAAGTAGTTCTTGTTCCTACTAAGACACCCATTGTGTTACTTATATAGTTAACTCTGAATAAAGATGGCGACATCAGGAGTAATAATCTAGGTGGTTGTGAATGGTAAGTAGTTCCTGTTCCTACTAAGACACCCATTGTGTTACTTATATAGTTACGTCTGATAAAAGATGGCGACATCAGTAGTAATAATCTAGGTGGTTGTCAATGATAAGTAGTTCTTGTTCCTACTAAGACACCCATTGTGTTAGTTATATAGTTAACTCTGATAAAAGATGGCGACATCAGTAGTAATAATCTAGGTGGTTGTCAATGGTAAGTAGTTCCTGTTCCTACTAAGACACCCATTGTGTTACTTATATAGTTAACTCTGAATAAAGATGGCGACATCAGTAGTAATAATCTAGGTGGTTGTCAATAGTAAGTAGTTCCTGTTCCTACTAAGACATCCAGTGTGTTACTTATATAGTTAACTCTCATAAAAGATGGCGACATCAGTAGTAATAATCTAGGTGGTTGTCAATGGTAAGTAGTTCCTGTTCCTACTAAGACACCCATTGTGTTACTTATATAGTTAACTCTGATAAAAGATGGCGACATCAGTAGTAATAATCTAGGTGGTTGTCAATGGTAAGTAGTTCTTGTTCCTACTAAGACATCCAGGGTGTTACTTATATAGTTAACTCTGATAAAAGATGGCGACATCAGTAGTAATAATCTAGGTGGTTGTCAATGGTAAGTAGTTCCTGTTCCTACTAAGACACCCATTGTGTTACTTATATAGTTAACTCTGATAAAAGATGGCGACATCAGTAGTAATAATCTAGGTGGTTGTCAATGGTAAGTAGTTCTTGTTCCTACTAAGACATCCAGTGTGTTACTTATATAGTTAACTCTGATAAAAGATGGCGACATCAGTAGTAATAATCTAGGTGGTTGTGAATGGTAAGTAGTTCTTGTTCCTACTAAGACACCCATTGTGTTACTTATATAGATAACTCTGATAAAAGATGGCGACATCAGTAGTAATAATCTAGGTGGTTGTCAATGGTAAGTAGTTCTTGTCCCTACTAAGACACCCATTGTGTTACTTATATAGTTAACTCTGATAAAAGATGGTGACATCAGTAGTAATAATCTAGGTGGTTGTCAATGATAAGTAGTTCTTGTTCCTACTAAGACACCCATTGTGTTACTTATATAGTTAACTCTGATAAAAGATGGCGACATCAGTAGTAATAATCTAAGTGGTTGTGAATGGCAAGTAGTTCTTGTTCCTACTAAGACATCCAGTGTGTTACTTATATAGTTAACTCTGATAAAAGATGGCGACATCAGTAGTAATAATCTAGGTGGTTGTGAATGGTAAGTAGTTCTTGTTCCTACTAAGACACCCATTGTGTTACTTATATAGTTAACTCTGATAAAAGATGGCGACATCAGTAGTAATAATCTAGGTGGTTGTCAATGGTAAGTAGTTCTTGTCCCTACTAAGACATCCATCGTGTTACTTATATAGTTAACTCTGATAAAAGATGGTGACATCAGTAGTAATAATCTAGGTGGTTGTCAATGATAAGTAGTTCTTGTTCCTACTAAGACACCCATTGTGTTACTTATATAGTTAACTCTGATAAAAGATGGTGACATCAGTAGTAATAATCTAGGTGGTTGTGAATGGTAAGTAGTTCTTGTTCCTACTAAGACACCCATTGTGTTACTTATATAGTTAACTCTGATAAAAGATGGCGACATCAGTAGTAATAATCTAGGTGGTTGTGAATGGTAAGTAGTTCTTGTTCCTACTAAGACACCCATTGTGTTACTTATATAGTTAACTCTGATAAAAGATGGCGACATCAGTAGTAATAATCTAGGTGGTTGTGAATGGTAAGTATTTCTTGTTCCTACTAAGACACCCATTGTGTTACTTATATAGTTAACTCTGATAAAAAATAGCGACATCAGTAGTAATAATCTAGGTGGTTGTGAATGGTAAGTAGTTCTTGTTCCTACTAAGACACCCATTGTGTTACTTATATAGTTAACTCTGATAAAAGATAGCGACATCAGTAGTAATAATCTAGGTGGTTGTCAATGGCAAGTAGTTCTTGTTCCTACTAAGACACCCATTGTGTTACTTATATAGTTAACTCTGATAAAAAATAGCGACATCAGTAGTAATAATCTAGGTGGTTGTCAATGGTAAGTAGTTCTTGTTCCTACTAAGACACCCATTGTGTTACTTATATAGTTAACTCTGAATAAAGATGGCGACATCAGTAGTAATAATCTAGGTGGTCGTGAATGGTAAGTAGTTCCTGTTCCTACTAAGACACCCATTGTGTTACTTATATAGTTACGTCTGATAAAAGATGGCGACATCAGTAGTAATAATCTAGGTGGTTGTCAATGATAAGTAGTTCTTGTTCCTACTAAGACACCCATTGTGTTACTTATATAGTTAACTCTGATAAAAGATGGCGACATCAGTAGTAATAATCTAGGTGGTTGTGAATGGTAAGTAGTTTCTGTTCCTACTAAGACACCCATTGTGTTACTTATATAGTTAACTCTGAATAAAGATGGCGACATCAGTAGTAATAATCTAGGTGGTTGTCAATAGTAAGTAGTTCCTGTTCCTACTAAGACATCCAGTGTGTTACTTATATAGTTAACTCTGATAAAAGATGGCGACATCAGTAGTAATAATCTAGGTGGTTGTCAATGGTAAGTAGTTTCTGTTCCTACTAAGACACCCATTGTGTTACTTATATAGTTAACTCTGATAAAAGATGGCGACATCAGTAGTAATAATCTAGGTGGTTGTCAATGGTAAGTAGTTCTTGTTCCTACTAAGACATCCAGGGTGTTACTTATATAGTTAACTCTGATAAAAGATGGCGACATCAGTAGTAATAATCTAGGTGGTTGTCAATAGTAAGTAGTTCCTGTTCCTACTAAGACATCCAGTGTGTTACTTATATAGTTAACTCTGATAAAAGATGGCGACATCAGTAGTAATAATCTAGGTGGTTGTCAATGGTAAGTAGTTCCTGTTCCTACTAAGACACCCATTGTGTTACTTATATAGTTAACTCTGATAAAAGATGGCGACATCAGTAGTAATAATCTAGGTGGTTGTCAATGGTAAGTAGTTCTTGTTCCTACTAAGACATCCAGGGTGTTACTTATATAGTTAACTCTGATAAAAGATGGCGACATCAGTAGTAATAATCTAGGTGGTTGTGAATGGTAAGTAGTTCCTGTTCCTACTAAGACACCCATTGTGTTACTTATATAGTTAACTCTGATAAAAGATGGCGACATCAGGAGTAATAATCTAGGTGGTTGTGAATGGTAAGTAGTTCCTGTTCCTACTAAGGCACCCATTGTGTTACTTATATAGTTACGTCTGATAAAAGATGGCGACATCAGTAGTAATAATCTAGGTGGTTGTCAATGATAAGTAGTTCTTGTTTCTACTAAGACACCCATTGTGTTACTTATATAGTTAACTCTGATAAAAGATGGCGACATCAGTAGTAATAATCTAGGTGGTTGTCAATGGTAAGTAGTTCCTGTTCCTACTAAGACACCCATTGTGTTACTTATATAGTTAACTCTGAATAAAGATGGCGACATCAGTAGTAATAATCTAGGTGGTTGTCAATAGTAAGTAGTTCCTGTTCCTACTAAGACATCCAGTGTGTTACTTATATAGTTAACTCTGATAAAAGATGGCGACATCAGTAGTAATAATCTAGGTGGTTGTCAATGGTAAGTAGTTCCTGTTCCTACTAAGACACCCATTGTGTTACTTATATAGTTAACTCTGATAAAAGATGGCGACATCAGTAGTAATAATCTAGGTGGTTGTCAATGGTAAGTAGTTCTTGTTCCTACTAAGACATCCAGGGTGTTACTTATATAGTTAACTCTGATAAAAGATGGCGACATCAGTAGTAATAATCTAGGTGGTTGTGAATGGTAAGTAGTTCCTGTTCCTACTAAGACACCCATTGTGTTACTTATATAGTTAACTCTGATAAAAGATGGCGACATCAGTAGTAATAATCTAGGTGGTTGTCAATGATAAGTAGTTCTTGTTCCTACTAAGACACCCATTGTGTTACTTATATAGTTAACTCTGATAAAAGATGGTGACATCAGTAGTAATAATCTAGGTGGTTGTGAATGGTAAGTAGTTCTTGTTCCTACTAAGACACCCATTGTGTTACTTATATAGTTAACTCTGATAAAAGATGGCGACATCAGTAGTAATAATCTAGGTGGTTGTGAATGGTAAGTAGTTCTTGTTCCTACTAAGACACCCATTGTGTTACTTATATAGTTAACTCTGATAAAAAATAGCGACATCAGTAGTAATAATCTAGGTGGTTGTGAATGGTAAGTAGTTCTTGTTCCTACTAAGACACCCATTGTGTTACTTATATAGTTAACTCTGATAAAAGATAGCGACATCAGTAGTAATAATCTAGGTGGTTGTCAATGGCAAGTAGTTCTTGTTCCTACTAAGACACCCATTGTGTTACTTATATAGTTAACTCTGATAAAAAATAGCGACATCAGTAGTAATAATCTAGGTGGTTGTCAATGGTAAGTAGTTCTTGTTCCTACTAAGACACCCATTGTGTTACTTATATAGTTAACTCTGAATAAAGATGGCGACATCAGTAGTAATAATCTAGGTGGTCGTGAATGGTAAGTAGTTCCTGTTCCTACTAAGACACCCATTGTGTTACTTATATAGTTACGTCTGATAAAAGATGGCGACATCAGTAGTAATAATCTAGGTGGTTGTCAATGATAAGTAGTTCTTGTTCCTACTAAGACACCCATTGTGTTACTTATATAGTTAACTCTGATAAAAGATGGCGACATCAGTAGTAATAATCTAGGTGGTTGTGAATGGTAAGTAGTTTCTGTTCCTACTAAGACACCCATTGTGTTACTTATATAGTTAACTCTGAATAAAGATGGCGACATCAGTAGTAATAATCTAGGTGGTTGTCAATAGTAAGTAGTTCCTGTTCCTACTAAGACATCCAGTGTGTTACTTATATAGCTAACTCTGATAAAAGATGGCGACATCAGTAGTAATAATCTAGGTGGTTGTCAATGGTAAGTAGTTCCTGTTCCTACTAAGACACCCATTGTGTTACTTATATAGTTAACTCTGATAAAAGATGGCGACATCAGTAGTAATAATCTAGGTGGTTGTCAATGGTAAGTAGTTCTTGTTCCTACTAAGACATCCAGGGTGTTACTTATATAGTTAACTCTGATAAAAGATGGCGACATCAGTAGTAATAATCTAGGTGGTTGTGAATGGTAAGTAGTTCCTGTTCCTACTAAGACACCCATTGTGTTACTTATATAGTTAACTCTGATAAAAGATGGCGACATCAGGAGTAATAATCTAGGTGGTTGTGAATGGTAAGTAGTTCCTGTTCCTACTAAGGCACCCATTGTGTTACTTATATAGTTACGTCTGATAAAAGATGGCGACATCAGTAGTAATAATCTAGGTGGTTGTCAATGATAAGTAGTTCTTGTTTCTACTAAGACACCCATTGTGTTACTTATATAGTTAACTCTGATAAAAGATGGCGACATCAGTAGTAATAATCTAGGTGGTTGTCAATGGTAAGTAGTTCCTGTTCCTACTAAGACACCCATTGTGTTACTTATATAGTTAACTCTGAATAAAGATGGCGACATCAGTAGTAATAATCTAGGTGGTTGTCAATAGTAAGTAGTTCCTGTTCCTACTAAGACATCCAGTGTGTTACTTATATAGTTAACTCTGAATAAAGATGGCGACATCAGTAGTAATAATCTAGGTGGTTGTCAATAGTAAGTAGTTCCTGTTCCTACTAAGACATCCAGGGTGTTACTTATATAGTTAACACTGATAAAAGATGGCGACATCAGTAGTAATAATCTAGGTGGTTGTCAATGGTAAGTAGTTCTTGTCCCTATTAAGACACCCATTGTGTTACTTATATAGTTAACTCTGATAAAAGATGGTGACATCAGTAGTAATAATCTAGGTGGTTGTCAATGATAAGTAGTTCTTGTTCCTACTAAGACACCCATTGTGTTACTTATATAGTTAACTCTGATAAAAGATGGCGACATCAGTAGTAATAATCTAGGTGGTTGTCAATGGTAAGTAGTTCTTGTTCCTACTAAGACATCCAGTGTGTTACTTATATAGTTAACTCTGATAAAAGATGGCGACATCAGTAGTAATAATCTAGGTGGTTGTGAATGGTAAGTAGTTCTTGTTCCTACTAAGACACCCATTGTGTTACTTATATAGTTAACTCTGATAAAAGATGGCGACATCAGTAGTAATAATCTAGGTGGTTGTCAATGGTAAGTAGTTCTTGTCCCTACTAAGACACCCATCGTGTTACTTATATAGTTAACTCTGATAAAAGATGGTGACATCAGTAGTAATAATCTAGGTGGTTGTCAATGATAAGTAGTTCTTTTTCCTACTAAGACACCCATTGTGTTACTTATATAGTTAACTCTGATAAAAGATGGTGACATCAGTAGTAATAATCTAGGTGGTTGTGAATGGTAAGTAGTTCTTGTTCCTACTAAGACACCCATTGTGTTACTTATATAGTTAACTCTGGTAAAAGATAGCGACATCAGTAGTAATAATCTAGGTGGTTGTCAATGGTAAGTAGTTCCTGTTCCTACTAAGACACCCATTGTGTTACTTATATAGTTAACTCTGATAAAAGATGGTGACATCAGTAGTAATAATCTAGGTGGTTGTGAATGGTAAGTAGTTCCTGTTCCTACTAAGACACCCATTGTGTTACTTATATAGTTAACACTGATAAAAGATGGTGACATCAGTAGTAATAATCTAGGTGGTTGTCAATAGTAAGTAGTTCCTGTTCCTACTAAGACACCCATTGTGTTACTTATATAGTTAACTCTGATAAAAGATGGCGACATCAGTAGTAATAATCTAGGTGGTTGTGAATGGTAAGTAGTTCTTGTTCCTACTAAGACACCCATTGTGTTACTTATATAGTTAACTCTGATAAAAAATAGCGACATCAGTAGTAATAATCTAGGTGGTTGTGAATGGTAAGTAGTTCTTGTTCCTACTAAGACACCCATTGTGTTACTTATATAGTTAACTCTGATAAAAGATAGCGACATCAGTAGTAATAATCTAGGTGGTTGTGAATGGTAAGTAGTTCTTGTTCCTACTAAGACACCCATTGTGTTACTTATATAGTTACGTCTGATAAAAGATGGCGACATCAGTAGTAATAATCTAGGTGGTTGTCAATGGTAAGTAGTTCTTGTTCCTACTAAGACACCCATTGTGTTACTTATATAGGTAACTCTGATAAAAGATGGCGACATCAGTAGTAATAATCTAGGTGGTTGTGAATGGTAAGTAGTTCCTGTTCCTACTAAGACACCCATTGTGTTACTTATATAGTTACGTCTGATAAAAGATGGCGACATCAGTAGTAATAATCTAGGTGGTTGTCAATGGTAAGTAGTTCTTGTTCCTACTAAGACACCCATTGTGCTACTTATATAGTTAACTCTGATAAAAGATAGCGACATCAGTAGTAATAATCTAGGTGGTTGTCAATTGTAAGTAGTTCCTGTTCCTACTAAGACACCCATTGTGTTACTTATATAGTTAACTCTGATAAAAGATAGCGACATCAGTAGTAATAATCTAGGTGGTTGTCAATGGTAAGTAGTTCCTGTTCCTACTAAGACACCCATTGTGTTACTTATATAGTTAACACTGATAAAAGATAGCGACATCAGTAGTAATAATCTAGGTGGTTGTGAATGGTAAGTAGTTCTTGTTCCTACTAAGACACCCATTGTGTTACTTATATAGTTAACTCTGATAAAAGACGACGACATCAGTAGTAATAATCTAGGTGGTTGTGAATGGTAAGTATTTCTTGTTCCTACTAAGACAGCCATTGTGTTACTTATATAGGTAACTCTGATAAAAGATAGCGACATCAGTAGTAATAATCTAGGTGGTTGTGAATGGTAAGTAGTTCTTGTTCCTACTAAGACACCCATTGTGTTACTTATATAGTTAACTCTGATAAAAGATGGTGACATCAGTAGTAATAATCTAGGTGGTTGTGAATGGTAAGTAGTTCTTGTTCCTACTAAGACACCCATTGTGTTACTTATATAGTTAACTCTGATAAAAGATGGCGACATCAGTAGTAATAATCTAAGTGGTTGTCAATGGTAAGTAGTTCTTGTTCCTACTAAGACACCCATTGTGTTACTTATATAGTTAACTCTGGTAAAAGATAGCGACATCAGTAGTAATAATCTAGGTGGTTGTCAATGGTAAGTAGTTCCTGTTCCTACTAAGACACCCATTGTGTTACTTATATAGTTAACTCTGATAAAAGATGGTGACATCAGTAGTAATAATCTAGGTGGTTGTGAATGGTAAGTAGTTCCTGTTCCTACTAAGACACCCATTGTGTTACTTATATAGTTAACACTGATAAAAGATGGTGACATCAGTAGTAATAATCTAGGTGGTTGTCAATAGTAAGTAGTTCCTGTTCCTACTAAGACACCCATTGTGTTACTTATATAGTTAACTCTGATAAAAGATGGCGACATCAGTAGTAATAATCTAGGTGGTTGTCAATGGTAAGTAGTTCTTGTTCCTACTAAGACACCCATTGTGTTACTTATATAGTTAACTCTGATAAAAAATAGCGACATCAGTAGTAATAATCTAGGTGGTTGTGAATGGTAAGTAGTTCTTGTTCCTACTAAGACACCCATTGTGTTACTTATATAGTTAACTCTGATAAAAGATAGCGACATCAGTAGTAATAATCTAAGTGGTTGTGAATGGTAAGTAGTTCTTGTTCCTACTAAGACACCCATTGTGTTACTTATATAGTTACGTCTGATAAAAGATGGCGACATCAGTAGTAATAATCTAGGTGGTTGTCAATGGTAAGTAGTTCTTGTTCCTACTAAGACACCCATTGTGTTACTTATATAGGTAACTCTGATAAAAGATGGCGACATCAGTAGTAATAATCTAGGTGGTTGTGAATGGTAAGTAGTTCCTGTTCCTACTAAGACACCCATTGTGTTACTTATATAGTTACGTCTGATAAAAGATGGCGACATCAGTAGTAATAATCTAGGTGGTTGTCAATGGTAAGTAGTTCTTGTTCCTACTAAGACACCCATTGTGTTACTTATATAGTTAACACTGATAAAAGATAGCGACATCAGTAGTAATAATCTAGGTGGTTGTCAATGGTAAGTAGTTCCTGTTCCTACTAAGACACCCATTGTGTTACTTATATAGTTAACTCTGATAAAAGATAGCGACATCAGTAGTAATAATCTAGGTGGTTGTCAATGGTAAGTAGTTCCTGTTCCTACTAAGACACCCATTGTGTTACTTATATAGTTAACTCTGATAAAAGATAGCGACATCAGTAGTAATAATCTAGGTGGTTGTGAATGGTAAGTAGTTCTTGTTCCTACTAAGACACCCATTGTGTTACTTATATAGTTAACTCTGATAAAAGACGACGACATCAGTAGTAATAATCTAGGTGGTTGTGAATGGTAAGTAGTTCTTGTTCCTACTAAGACAGCCATTGTGTTACTTATATAGGTAACTCTGATAAAAGATAGCGACATCAGTAGTAATAATCTAGGTGGTTGTGAATGGTAAGTAGTTCTTGTTCCTACTAAGACACCCATTGTGTTACTTATATAGTTAACTCTGATAAAAGATGACGACAGCAGTAGTAATAATCTAGGTGGTTGTCAATGGTAAGTAGTTCCTGTTCCTACTAAGACCCCATTGTGTTACTTATATAGTTAACTCTGATAAAAGATGACGACATTAGTAGTAATAATCTAGGTGGTTGTCAATGGTAAGTAGTTCTTGTTCCTACTAAGACACCCATTGTGTTACTTATATAGCTAACTCTGATAAAAGATGGCGACATCAGTAGTAACAATCTAGGTGGTTGTCAATGGTAAGTAGTTCCTGTTCCTACTAAGACACCCATTGTGTTACTTATATAGTTAACTCTGATAAAAGATAGCGACATCAGTAGTAATAATCTAGGTGGTTGTCAATGGTAAGTAGTTCCTGTTCCTACTAAGACACCCATTGTGTTACTTATATAGTTAACTCTGATAAAAGATAGCGACATCAGTAGTAATAATCTAGGTGGTTGTCAATGGTAAGTAGTTCCTGTTCCTACTAAGACACCCATTGTGTTACTTATATAGTTAACTCTGATAAAAGATAGCGACATCAGTAGTAATAATCTAGGTGGTTGTGAATGGTAAGTAGTTCTTGTTCCTACTAAGACACCCATTGTGTTACTTATATAGTTAACTCTGATAAAAGACGACGACATCAGTAGTAATAATCTAGGTGGTTGTGAATGGTAAGTAGTTCTTGTTCCTACTAAGACAGCCATTGTGTTACTTATATAGGTAACTCTGATAAAAGATAGCGACATCAGTAGTAATAATCTAGGTGGTTGTGAATGGTAAGTAGTTCTTGTTCCTACTAAGACACCCATTGTGTTACTTATATAGTTAACTCTGATAAAAGATGACGACAGCAGTAGTAATAATCTAGGTGGTTGTCAATGGTAAGTAGTTCCTGTTCCTACTAAGACCCCATTGTGTTACTTATATAGTTAACTCTGATAAAAGATGACGACATTAGTAGTAATAATCTAGGTGGTTGTCAATGGTAAGTAGTTCTTGTTCCTACTAAGACACCCATTGTGTTACTTATATAGCTAACTCTGATAAAAGATGGCGACATCAGTAGTAACAATCTAGGTGGTTGTCAACGGTAAGTAGTTCTTGTTCCTACTAAGACACCCATTGTGTTACTTATATAGTTAACTCTGAATAAAGATGGTGACATCAGTAGTAATAATCTAGGTGGTTGTCAATGGTAAGTAGTTCTTGTTCCTACTAAGACACCCATTGTGTTACTTATATAGTTAACTCTGATAAAAGACGACGACATCAGTAGTAATAATCTAGGTGGTTGTGAATGGTAAGTAGTTCTTGTTCCTACTAAGACAGCCATTGTGTTACTTATGTAGTTAACTCTGATAAAAGATGACGACATCAGTAGTAATAATCTAGGTGGTTGTCAATGGTAAGTATTTCCTGTTCCTACTAAGACACCCATTGTGTTACTTATATAGTTAACTCTGATAAAAGATGGCGACATCAGTAGTAATAATCTAGGTGGTTGTCAATGGTAAGTAGTTCTTGTTCCTACTAAGACACCCATTGTGTTACTTATATAGTTAACTCTGAATAAAGATGGTGACATCAGTAGTAATAATCTAGGTGGTTGTCAATGGTAAGTAGTTCTTGTTCCTACTAAGACACCCATTGTGTTACTTATATAGTTAACTCTGATAAAAGATAGCGACATCAGTAGTAATAATCTAGGTGGTTGTCAATAGTAAGTAGTTCCTGTTCATACTAAGACACCCATTGTGTTACTTATATAGTTAACTCTGATAAAAGATGGCGACATCAGTAGTAATAATCTAGGTGGTTGTCAATGGTAAGTAGTTCTTGTTCCTACTAAGACACCCATTGTGTTACTTATATAGTTACGTCTGATAAAAGATGGCGACATCAGTAGTAATAATCTAGGTGGTTGTGAATGGTAAGTATTTCCTGTTCCTACTAAGACACCCATTGTGTTACTTATATAGTTAACTCTGATAAAAGATGGCCACATCAGTAGTAATAATCCAGGTGATTGTGAATGATAAGTAGTTCATGTTTCATCAGCTACACCCACTGTGTAATTCATATCGGTAAGTCCAGTAAAAGTTTTGTCATTTATAGAGGAAAGAAACAAATATATGTACAAGGAAAATAATACATCGCCATCTGGGAAATGTATATTTCGTAAAGGTCAACAAGATGTTATCTATATGTAAGTGGTAACGAAAAGGTTAATTGAAGTAATATCTACAAAGACAAGTGCTGACTACAAGACAATAAAAATCGATGAATGGAAAAAAAAACATCTCTTCAAATTCTTATCATATACGAACAAACGCTATTGGTCGATAACATTGATATGACAAATTAAGTTCATACAGTACACATGTACTATTAACTGATTAAACGATCGCATATAGGTACAAACCACATAGATGTTGGATGTTCTTAATGCATTTTGAAGATGTTATGTTAGAATGTTAGATAAGATCGAGATTTTACTGATATTAAAATGAAATGAACAAACATCGTAATTGTTTATTATTAGAAGACACTAAACACATGTGATATGACATTAGGAATACATGTAACTTTCTTAATAAAGTTAGAAGTACGTCCATTAGTTAACATTTTGTTCTATCTTTATTCTTGAGAATTTATCATTAGGGGTAACATAGCAAAAATCACATTCACATTCTGACAGAAAACTGAATGTCAAGGATAAGGGGACATTACAAACACATCACAATACCAATAGTCCCACTAAAAACAATAACACGAACTGACAAAACAAACTTATCATGATTTACCAGCTGGTTTGTAACTAGATTAACACGACGGGTGCCACTAGTGGAGAAGGAACTGCTAACCCTTCCAGAACACATGATTTCACTCCCATTTTTAGTGGGGTTCCTGTGACTCGATCTTTGATTTGATGTGTATGTCTTGTCTATCATTGTTTTGTCTCTTTGTACTTTTTCCGTTGGCCATTGTGTTGTCTGTCCTTCTTTGATGTACGGGTTCTGATTACCTACTTTGGTACATGTATCTTCAAACTCTTTTGAAGTTATAACGAATAATTCTTTGTGCATGACATCAATAGTTTTGAGTTACCCGGCAGAGTAGAGACAATAAATCTCCTATAGTCTGACAGATTAATGAACCATTAACATATGTTTTGTAGTCTTGTCAACATTATAATATATTAAGTACATCAACTATAACAACAGGAACAGGTTGGTGTCGACATCAATGTCTTAAATATTTAAACAGATACAAAATCATAGCGTTTCTGGACTATTAATATTTAATTAAAAATATATATATATATGGAAACTAAATCATAACGTTTATAGACTTTTGTTTACCATGGTCTTTTGTTTTGTTATATTAATAAAACACAAGGGATGTATTCGTTACTAAATATAGTTCACACGAGGATCTTCCCTTTAGCACACCCACGTGTATCTTCCAATAATATGGGTATCCCCATGACATAAATAAGGGTAATAACAAAATTACCGAACTCCGAACAATCTTACAAAGGGAAAGTCAAAACTCATAAGTATATAATTTACTTATTTTTTTATTTTTTTTATTTATTATAAAAACACGATCAGTGAAATCTGAGGAAGAATGCAAGTCTTGTGCATCATAATTATAGACATCGCTTTGACATATAACTGTGAATGATATATTGAAAAATATTCTTTTTTATGCTATTAAAACAATTTTGGCTTATTATAAATCTCTAGATAAGTCGTGCATACCTTACTGACATATCTTATTAATTCAGTGTTTTAGTAATAGTTGTGTTGCCTTCATATCCGTCGTTCACATAGCCAAAACCTGAGAATGTATTAAATAGAAACTTATTGTAGTTGCACTGAAAACCAATTTGCATCAAAATATGAAAATACTTCGAGATATACGGGCACATTCATCTGAGCGAACTCAATGAGTATTTCGAGATATCAAATAAAACGACTCATCAGCGTTCGATAGAATGGTGGTACAATTATATATAATGTGCTGAACTATTGGGAGAGGGGTCGGTCGTCATGGTCTTGATCGTGTAACAGCAGAATTTACATCATATAGTCTGACTTCTTTGTGTATGACATCAGTAGTTGTGAGGCAACATCGTGCTGTAATGGAGTGTAACACCACTTTCTGAGGGTAAGATGGTTATGAATGAATAGAAAAATGATTGGTGAAGCGATTTATATAAGGTTTTCGGATATAAAATAAAATCCGATAGCCACGAAACATGGAAATGTGCCAACGCAGAGTTGAAGCGGCAAATCCGCTGTTTTCCGTATGTAGAGCTCTCTGACATCCCACGGCTCCAGCAAGTCGAAAAAAAGCCGTCGGACGGCAGAGGAATCTCGAACTATGTCTGATTTTCCGAGGATAGAAGACGGCTTTGTTGTCAATAAGCTGTGACACCTCAGTGTTGGAATCTCTGGCTGACCATGGGTGTGTGACGTACGTCTTAGTTTGATACACTTCTCCGGGTCCTAAGTCATCGTATTCTACCAATGAGAAGTCGTAATCATGCCAGTATACCTTGACATGGAAGGGGCACTTGTTTTCAAATTTGACGTGCGTTGATATATCTCCTTTCATTCATCTAGGAATTCCATCTGAAATTAAAAAAATATTAGATGTTTATCCAATCTAATTTTGATTAGATTGATGTTTATCAATTCATGTCAATATTCAAACTATTCCAATACAGTATCTCAAGCTGCGATGATCGTTGTAGTTATTCCCCACGCGACTCGGGACGATTGTAATATTAGTCAACTTATATGAAAAGTTTAATTTTGACAGCAAATCATTAATAACAAATATGTATGATCCACTATTTTTTATTCGACCGCCACAAATTCCATTTTGTTGTTGTACATATAAATGGAAAGTTCACCGTGGGGCAATTGAAAAAATGCGATGTGATTTACATACAAAAATGATAAGGTTAAATGCCTTGTCTACAGGGACAACAACATGTTTGTCGTGAAGATGACATCTGTTTTACAACATGTGTGTCTTCAAAGCTCGATGCTGTGCAAGTGCTAATAGACCCATCAAGTTTTTAAATTCTAACTGATTTCCTCTTATTTTACTGTTTGTCATGATATTTAGATCTATTTCTCGCGATGTCTGTTACTAAAATTTACATATTTCAATTCGTCTTTACTGCCATTTCTTTTGTAGGGATAAATCATGTTCTGTTCATGCTATTTACATCGAGATACAAAAGAGTAAGTATAAACCATATCAAAGAAGGACAGATAATACAATGTCCTAAAGAAAAAGGACAAAGCAATGATCTACTAAACAACACACAGAAAACTAAAGATTGAACATTACGAACTGCACTAAAAACCGGAAGATGCATGTACCCAGGTGTCCCGGAAAGGTTAACAGTTCTGCTCCATTGTATCTACGTTTAATTGGAACTATCACCCCAATACCACAAAATGATAAAATATCATATACAGTTGATTACTCTGATGCAATACACAATGACTGCTTAATCCAAGAGAATCGTAGGTCATCACATTAAACCTGAATGGGACATTTCGTCCAACTCGACTCACTTACAGACAAAACTAACACATACCTTGTGATGAAGTGATGGATACTGTCTCAGGTTGTCTGGTTTTCCGAGGATAGAAGACGGCTTTGTTGTCGATAAGCTGTGACACCCCAGTGTTGGAATCTCTGGCTGACCATGGGTGTATAACGTATGTCTTAGTTTGATACACTTCTCGGGGTCATAGGTCATCGTATTCTACCAATGAGGAGTCGTAATCATGCCAGTATACCTCGACATGGAAGGCGCACTTGTTTTCAAATTTGACGTGCGTTGATATATCTCCTTTCAGTGATCTAGGAATTCCATCTGAAATTAACGAATATTAGATGTTTATCCAATCCAATTTTTAATTAGATTGCAGTTGATCAATTCATGTCAATATTCAAACTATTCCAATACAGTATCTCAAGCTGCGATGATCTTTGTAGTTATGCAAACCCACCTCCTTTTTTGCCACTCGGGACGATTGTGATGCTACTCATCTTGTGAAAAGTTTAGTTTTTACAGCAAATTATTAATAAAAAAAATATGTATGATCCACTATTTTTAATTCGACCGCCACAAATTTCATTTTTTTGTTGCTGTACATATAAATGGAAAGTTCACAGTGGGGCAATTGAAATCATGCGATATGATTTACATACGAAAATGATAATGTTAGATGCCTTGTCTACAGGGACAACAACATGTTTATCGTGGAGATGACATCTGTTTTACAGCATGTGTGTCTTCGAAGCTCGATGCTGTGCAAGTGCTAATAGACCCATCAAGTTTTTAAATTCGAACTTATTTTTAATATAACTCCAGTAGTACTAAGAGTTTATAAGACTTACTCTTCTACAATGTCTTATAGACCTGTATATAAACGATGAGTAACAACTATATCAAACGTTACTGACAGACTTGTGGTAATGAAGGACAAAATTGATTATGACAATACCAGAAAACTTCCTGGCCAGAATATAATAGAGCCATAAAATCTGCTATTGTCTAGTTTATTCATGTACGACTGACCGGCACAGAGTGGTGAGTTTGGAAATACCAATTTGGTAATCAGAAGCAGTATTTCAAAGAAGGGTAGTTAAAACATTTGGGCCAACACTACATAAAAGACAACACAACACAGAAGTCAACACTACACAGAAGACAGCACTAGATAGAAGACAACACTAGATAGAAGACAACACTACATAGAAGACAGCACTACACAGAAGACAACACTACATAGAAGACAACACAACACAGAAGACAACATTACACAGAAGACAACACAACACAGAAGACAACACTAGATAGAAGACAACACTACACTGAAGACAACACAACACAGACGACAACACTACACAGAAGACAACACTACACAGAAGACAACACAACACAGAAGACAACACTACACAGAAGACAACACAACACAGAAGACAACACTAGATAGAAGACAACACTACACTGAAGACAACACTAAATAGCAGACAACACAACACAGAAGACAACACTAACTAGCAGAAAACACAACACAGAAGACAATACAACACAGAAGACAACACTACACAGAAGACCGCACTACACAGAAGACAACACTACATAGAAGACAACACAACACAACACAGAAGACAACATAACACAGAAGAAAACACAACACAGAAGACAACACTACACAGAAGACCACACTACACAGAAGACAACACTAAATAGCAGACAACACAACACAGAAGACAACACAACACAGAAGACAACACTACACAGAAGACAGCACTAAACAGAAGACAACACTACATAGAAGACAACACTACACAGAAGACAACATTACACAGAAGACAATACAACACAGACGACAACACTACACAGAAGACCGCACTACACAGAAGACAACACTACATAGAAGACAACACTGCATAGATGACAACACTACACAGTAGACAACACTACATAGATGACAACGCCACACAGAAGACCACACTACGTAGAAGACAGCACTACACAGAAGTCAACATTACACAGAAGACAACATTACACAGATGACAACACTACACAGTAGACAACACTACATAGATGACAACACCACACAGAAGACAACACAACACAGAAGTCAACATTACACAGAAGACAGCACTACACAGAAGACAACACTACATAGATGACAACACTACACAGAAGACAACACTACACAGAAGACAACATTACACAGAGGACAGCACTACATAGATGGCAACACTACACAGAAGACAACACTACACATAAGTCAACACTAGATAGAAGACAACACTAGATAGAAGAAAACACTACACAGAAGACAACACTATATAGATGACAACACTACATAGATGACAACACTAGATATAAGACAACACTAGATAGAAGAAAACACTACATAGATGACAACACTACACAGAAGACAACACTACATAGATGACAACACTAGATATAAGACAACACTAGATAGAAGAACACACTACATAGATGACAACACTACACAAGACAACACTACATAGATGACAGCACTACATAGATGACAGCACTACATAGATGACAACACTATATATATGACAGCACTACACAGAAGACAACACTAGATATAAGACAACACTAGATAGAAGAACACACTACATAGATGACAACACTACACAGAAGACAACACTACACAGAAGACAACACTACACAGAAGACAACACTACACAGAAGACAACACTATACAGAAGACAGCACTAGATAGAAGACAGCACTACACAGAAGACAGCACTACACAGAAGCCAACACTACATAGATGACAACACTAGATATAAGACAACACTAGATAGAAGAACACACTACATAGATGACAACACTACACAAGACAACACTACATAGATGACAGCACTACATAGATGACAGCACTACATAGATGACAACACTATATATATGACAGCACTACACAGAAGACAACACTAGATATAAGACAACACTAGATATAAGACAACACTAGATATAAGACAACACTAGATAGAAGAACACACTACATAGATGACAACACTACACAGAAGACAACACTACACAGAAGACAACACTATACAGAAGACAGCACTAGATAGAAGACAGCACTACACAGAAGACAGCACTACACAGAAGACAGCACTACACAGAAGCCAACACTACATAGATGACAGCACTACACAGAAGCCAACACTAGATAGAAGCCAACACTACATAGACCACAACTCTACATAGATGACAACACTACACAGAAAACAACACTAGATAGACAACACAACATAGATGACAACACTACATAGATGACTACACTACACAGAAGACAACACTACATAGATGACAACACTACACAGAAGACAACACTACATAGAAGACAACACTAGATAGAAGACAACACTACATAGAAGACAACACAAAACAAGTAAGCACAACACAGAAAACAGCACTACACAGAAGACAACACTACACAGAAGACAACAATAGATAGAAGACAACACTACGCAGAATGCAACACAACACTGAAGAAAACACTACGCAGAATACAACTCTACACTGAAGACAACACTACACTGAAGAAAACACTACATAGAAGACAATACTACGCAGAATGCAACACTACATAGAAGACAACACTACGCAGAAGACAACAAAGCACAACACTAGACATAAGACACTACTAGATATAATACAACACTACATAACACAAAACCGTAAATTACCGTATTATGTTTTACTATAGCAATTAATACAATATATCGGGTTGATAGGTACATAGGGATATAATACTTGACATTTCTTTAAATGCACAATCGATTGGTGATATATAAATCAATAAATCAATTTTAGAGTTGTAGTTGTTGTTGGATTAAATGCCATACCATTTGGTGGTTTTTTTTTCAAAAACACTATTATTGTACAAGTTAGATACATTATTATTGAAACAAAAGAAGATGTCCGTATTTGATATAACGGGTTTGTCTTACCGCATTCGTACTCTTAAGAGATATATAAAGGAGGGAGATATTGGTCTTCTGATTCGAATGCATTGTTGATCAAAAACAGAGAGCACTATTTTCAACAAGTCTGGTTTTACTCAACCATGTTCTATTACTGGCTTCTGTAACAAGGTGATACAGGGAAAAGCCGTATGCTGTTTTTGTTAATGCCATCGTTATGGATTTTGTAATCGAAGTGCCATCCATTGGCTGTTAGAAGGCGGCTGTCCGCCAATTAACATTCTACTTTTCGTGAAAATGACAAGGATAGTAGGATCATACATTCAACGTTTCCCGAATGTGGTATTGAATGATACGTTTCTGTGTATAATGATATTTGTCAAATACATACAGTGTTCTCCGAATGTGTACCTTATATTCGGAATGATATAGGTTTCACATTTTCACTGTGTAATATCACTTACTATATTAAGTTATTATAATATTTTTTATTTTCCCTAAAGGTGTACAGAAGTAGTATTAATTACATCTCATGATGTTATCTGCGTTAATCGTGTTGTGAGATACTATAACATGGCATGTGATCAACACTATTAACATATCGTTATCACGTTTATCACGTTTAGCATGGTTAACTGTTCAATTACCACGTGATCAACCCACGACGTCCAGGAAGTTATACCTTTAATACTATGGGTGCTACTTCTTTATTAAAATGTGTGTTTTTGTCACATGTTTAGTATGTAACATTTTCTTTTTGTAAGATAGACAATCAAATCCCTCTATCAGTAAATCCCTGAAAATTAGACTTTATCACGTGATTCTCGTGCACTCCACGATAAAACCTTAATATTCTAAGATTTCCAATATATTTTTTGCAAGTATATCATAGAAAAGTTTAATTCAAGGTCAACTCCATATCCGGCAGAGAAAGTATTTCCTACTCAACTAATAACATCCGTCGTGTTACGTATGCTAAAATGCTTGTGGTAGATAAACTTGGTGGTAAATCACGATCGAGGAATAAAATGAAAAAAACAGCAAATAACACACTGTCGGACCAGTCACAAAATCCAAAACCAAAATCGCACAAGGGGGTAAACTCGATACCCCACTGTGCAGCATTGTGTGACTGCCCACTCTTCTGGCTTGGTACAGTCACAGAAAAGTAGACGTGATTTTGACAAGCGGAAAATGTTCATGGTAAACGGTGACATTCGGTAATGCTGGCGTCACACTGTCCGAAATTGACACCAGATGGACACACGATAAAGGAAATATTCAAATTCGGCTCTGATCGTAAAACCATCGGGCCATTCGTGAGGGCATCTTAAGCCATCGTATGACCGCCGGTGGAGTTTTTCAGGCTCGTGAGCTGTGGCAAAATCTTTGGCATGCCAAAAAATTGCCGAAGGACCTTGCCAAGGTTCATTTTCGTGTTGAATTCCTGTGTCCATAATGGCTAGCCAAGTCAAGATGGCTACACGATGATGAAGTGATATAAATTCACAGAGAATCATCCAAACCACAAACATTTGTGGGGAGATAATAAACTTTAGTTATACACAGTGAACTAAAGCCCATACTGAATATATATAATGACATAGCAAAACATTTATCATGTTGATGCCATAGAAAGCATGGAAGATCTGAAATCCTTAAATATAATAGACAGTTTTTGGTATGACCCATTCTTGTATGAAAGCTGGCAACACAATGGCGACAAATCTTTAGATATCCCATTACATCCACTGTAGTCAACATTCTATCCAACTCTTCAGAAACATGTTCATTTAGTGCTATGTCGGGGATTAATCCCCAATTCATGAAAGTAAAGTATTGTGCAGAAAGATAGTGTATTGACATCCCAGGGTTATCTTGATGAAAAAACTGTACATCGTGATGATATGCAAGAAGAGTTTGGAAATACCAAATGGGTAACCAGAAACCCTAAATCGATGGAGGACAGACAAAACAATGACCAAAAGAAAACGGACAAAAGGACAAACAACAATCTATAAAACATTACACATAAATCGAAACACGGACCTCACTAAAAACTTTTAATTCCAGCTTCCGGTATTTAGAAGATGTTCTTCCGCTGAACAATTCTCAATTGTTACCCTTTACGAGCACCAGAGTTCGCCCCCGGTTGCTTTAGTGGGGTCCGTTTCGCTCATACTTTTATTATTTTTTTAAGTTGTCCTATTATGTGTCTTTACGCTCTGAGTTTCGTGTTGTTATATATGCTACGATTTTCGTAGTTGTTTGTAGGAGGACTTATGTCTTAATTACGTCATTTGTGTTTCTTTACGCATAGTGCTGTTCAATACATGATGTGTTGTGTTTTCCCTGTATGTCTTGTGTATCCTATCTTGCCAGTTTCTCTTGATTGACCGTTTATTGATTGCCAGTTCGCTTTTCTCTAACATTAATTTACATGTGCTCCTTTTCTTTTCTTGCGCATGTCTGTGTAGACCAAATATGTTTCTTCGCTTAAAACAAAGGTTACAAAGCCAGTTTGTTTGTCAAAATGTCATCTATTTATAGATTTATAAATAAAAACGTAAGTATTTAATTAAGTCTGCACAACTGCGTTTCTATAACAACCTTCTTCATGTCCGCTCAAATGCAAAGGATTGAAAGGCCAAATTATTTTTTGGTAGCAAGAATACCAAAAGGGCCTCAACACGACATGAAAAATAAACTGAGGTTACCTTTGTCTGAGGGAGAAACAAACAATGTCGTCTATAAAAGAGAGTTGTATACATACATTCGGTTAATACACAATTTAACTTTTATTTCCTTGTTTTAAATGTTTGAATTTTTTGAAATAAGTAAAATGCAGACCGTATTATTTCACTAAGAAATGAGATGTTGTCACATAAAACTAGTTGAACATCGCCAGTTTTTATTAAAATAAATGTACCAATAAAACATAGATATCAAATTTAGTGCGCATAGGGCGCTTCTGGAATAACATTCATCAAGTACCCTCAAATCGAAAATATTTAATAGCCAAATAACTAAAACTTCTTTCTGAGCAAGAAAATCAAAAGTCCTAAACAGGATAGTCAAACTCAGTTATGATCACCTATAACATAGGGAGGAGAACCATTATTTAAATTTACAGTTCCTAAAATAATTTAGAATAAGATTGTTCTCCTCCCTATGTCATAGGTGACCTTACCCGATTTTAGCTATCCTGTCTGTTGATTTGTTTGCTCCCAAATTATATATATTATATTATATATATGTCTGAAAATTAAACCAAACAGTGTTCGAATTAGATTTTTGAACTGTCAAATTTTTGTTCTTCCCTCGACGGGATTTGAACTCACACCATTGATACACTGCAGCACCATTCGCTTAGCCTTACGTCCAGCGCCCTAGACCACTCGACCACAACCTCTCTCTCTCTCTCCTTCGTCGATTTACGGCTTCTCATTACAATTTTGGTATCTTCAAACTTTTCTACCTTAATTTGGAATTAAAATTTCAATGATCTAACACTTGTATGTATAACGTTCAAGATAGTAGCGATCTTTATAATAATGCTCTTCGGTTATTTATATGTGAGGATTTGCATTTTACACACATGTGGACATCACTCGCACGACTGCATCATTTCACTAAGAGCGGAGGTTTGGGCCAAATAAACAAGCTTAACCCCGCCAAGTTTTACTGAAGTGCAAGACAGGAAAGAGAGTGGTCATGCATTTGTGTCTTAAGGGGTACATATTTTACTTTCTTTTTACGAATTTTATTTCATTTTATTATCTGTTCATTTGAAATTCTTTTCATTGTAAAAGACGTGATCATACCAAATCTGAACGAATGAGACTTTTTATTATATCCTTCTTAACCAAGTGTAGCCAAAAATAAATTTATCATTAAGGAACACTCTTATCTAGATGAAGTTATTCTATCTACGAATTCTGCCATTTGACATCCTCAAACTTTTGTTGTAGCACAATTACTACTGAATGTAATGTTGCCGAGGTTCAACATAATCCGTGAAATACCGATGATAAGACAGACATAATCCATGGAGAACCAATCAGAGATTAACAAAGATTATACAGTATTGACAACACTATCTCTGAATTATTTTATTTTATTACATAGTTTTTATATAGCGCATTATCTAATATTAAAATTACTCAAAGCACTTATGATACATAAAAGTTAATTAATCGATGGTTAATTTTCTACCAAAACGAGACGAATTTATTTTGCGACTAAAACTAAACCACACCTTGATAGTAATATGTTTTTTTTCTAAAAAAATATTTTGAATCCCAATGTTGCTGAAAAAAATATTCTGATTTTTGAGGGGGTAAAAAAAAAATCTGATTCAGAGTTTTTGTCATGAAACCTAATGATATATTCTCGACAAAAAAAATAAATATTCTAACTGGTATTGTTCGAAAAAAAATTCTGAACGAAACAAAATACCATAACCTTGTCTTACAATGGCCTGATGTACAATCTACTATTTGATTGTACATGTTTTATGATAGAGTACAATATAGTTGTTAACATCTTCTCATGTTTGACTAACTCTATCCTTTGTCTAAGCTATTTATCTAGATGATGATGTAACAGAAACAATGGTATTTTACAGAATACTTCTATCTTGTTCGCAGCACGTAATGGTATTTTACAGAATACTTCTATCTTGTTCGCAGCACGTAATGGTATTTTACAGAATACTTCTATCTTGTTCGCAGCACGTAATGGTATTTTACAGAATACTTCTATCTTGTTCGCAGCACGTTTACCTAGCATTACTGTAGTTGGGCTAGATTGTCAATGCCTTACTACAGGCGAATTATACTGCATAAAAAACGGAGGTGTTGTACACGAGTTCACTTCCCTGATTTTAAGTGGAGTTAGTGTTCTTCAATCTTTAGTTTTATGTTGAGTGTTTTGTAGATCGTTGTTTGTCTTTTTAGCTGTCGATCTTCGATTTCTGATTACCCCTTTAGTATCTTCAAACTCTTCTGTTCCAGTCGAGGACCTAGATTTCAATCTGTCGTCTTTATTTAAATCGGAATTGTTGTAAGTTGTACACGAGTTCACTTTCCTCATTTTTAGTGACGTTCGCATTGCTCGATCCTTAGTTTTCTGCCTAGATTTTTGTAGATAGTTGTTTGTCATTTTGTCCTATTTCATTTGACCATTGTGTTGTCTGTCCATCTCCAGTTTCTAATTAGCCTTTAGTATCTTCAAACTCTCCTCTTCCAATTTAGAACCTAGATATCATCCGATTTCTGTCGTCCATGCTAAATTAACTTGCTAATCTTTTGTAAGACCATGACCTTATATTTCAACGGTATCGGTATGTCCGTTGTCTGTACATACAGCATACTACGCACTATAAATAACATTTTGTATGACAAAAATTGTGTTTGTTTGAATGATGTAGTATATTCATGAATATTATATGATGTTGTTCATGGTCTGTAATCTATGTTTAGTTTTATTTAGTAACTTGTTCAAACAGTCACATACTGTACCTGTACCACAACAGAGAAATAAATACACTTTGTGATAACGCTCCTGCCTTAAAAGGGTTTTCATTTCCAAATATATAAGACCAAATATGTGATGCACTACTGACGTGAAGAATCAAAACAACATGTATATTATGCTTGGTCAATATTTATTAATATTTTGTAAGCAATAATCAGTTGTGTCAATGCTATGCAAAGTTGTCAGATAGATGGGCCGTCACAAAAACACATGCGAGGTTTACTGCATAACCAGATCGCTTAATTTAACGTTCCATTACATGTTATTTCACTAACTGATTCTAGTCTAAGCAAATATTTGCCATCATATTTACTTTATAAAAGTTACCCTGTACCATTCAAAGTATCGATTGCTGATTTCATGGCTTGAGCAAAACTTTCTGCATCTTCTCTGCTTTCAAAATTTAAACCATAAACCTGTCTTTGAGCTCTCCATTGATGGAATGTTGCGGTAGCCTGGTTGTACTTCAACGTCTTTTGTATATAGCAATTTATACTTACCTGTAAACACAATTTGATATTAAAGAAAAGAAAAATAATGTCATGTCAAATTACAAGAAAAGATCCACAAAAGTAAAAAATGCTTCAAGAATACTGACTAGTGATGGATGAATTACGAGTAGGTTCATGGTTGTGTATTATATGGTTAGCAGTAAGGTAAAGTGTAGGTAAAGGTATTTGTCTACTTTTACATTAATGATACAAGTTTATTGGAAAAGTACAATTAACAGTTTCACAATAAAGGAGTATGCTGATCAGCACTGCATAAGTTTTATTGAAAAACTATTTATGTCTAGCAGAAGTGATCACTAGTTAGAATATGTGCGAAAAGTGCAGAAAAGAATTTCATAAGGAATTTAGAGAGAAAATAACCCTATTGATTTAGTTAAAATAAAAAAAATAATCAGAGTTGGTCTTTTTTTACTCCTTAATATCTCAAACAGTAAGAGCTACAACAAATCTGTTGGAACATTCAATACAGGACTTTAATCATGTTGGGCAATGGTCCATTTCTGGCTCCCTCTGTCCCCTTTTATCTCAGAAATAATAGGAGCTATGTACAAAGAAACTAAAACGCCCATTTTTTCACCTTAGTATACTTCAGCTAAAAACTAACAAAATCGAAAGCTGCCATAAAAACAGTTAATGCCAGAAGTTCAAAGTCAATACTAGCTTATCAGGTAAACTTATCTTACTTGAGAAATATTCATAATTTTACTTGGCATGATATATATGTACCACAAACCTATGTCTAGTCTGACAACACAATGACTTACTTATTATTTCGAAAGACAAAACTACTCGTATGTTCTGGCCATATCATGAAATTAACCTCAGTATACATTCAATTAATCATTTCTTTTTTCACCAACGATCATAAGTTACACACAAGGGTCCAATATATAGGTATGCTTTGATTAACAGGTCTGGTAACCTACTTTTAGGAATATTTGGTCATAAGGCTTGTTTTGAAGTATTAATTAAGTACACCCAGGCATTTCAATAAGGGGCGGTACCAGGTCATTTTACCTGCCTAAAATGATCTTTGGTATCTCCTGATTTTAAAGAGTGTTGCATAAGATATTCATGAAAATTGTTCACATTTCAATAAAAAGACCGCCAGTTAATAGTGAAGTACTGGTATATTTGAAAAATATTGAAAGCCCTGCACACCTTAGATACAGCATGTACAGTAAAACTAAAAATGCTACATACACTGCAATAGTCTTATGTCAGGCCACATTAAACTGAAAACTGATTTCATTTACATTATAACGATAGTCATTGATTTTAAAACAAGTCTAATGATTTACCAGGTTAACACTCTATCTTCTTACACATACCAAATCAGCTATGGCTAGAACTCTTCAACTTATATTTAATTTCTACTTTCCAATAGAATGCCCTTACAGCATTAGAAATTTGAGCCTTTCTTTGGAAACTGCAGGGTTCATAGCTGGGTTAAAACAACTGTAAATTGCTGATGATGACACATGATATTACCACATATATACTTGTACACATTGTGGTAATTTTTGTGAAACTCTGTGGTATGCTTCAGTTAAACTACGGTGAAACCTACCAATGCGGTCACCTCTATTAAGCAGTTACCTGTATTAAAAGATAGTATTTTTCTTGTCCTGTAATAGAAAGTTCGATATGAATTGAACCTCTTCTAAGAGGTTACCTGTCTTATAAGGCCACTTTTTCTTTGTCCTAAATGTGACCTCTTAATACAGGTTCGACTGTACATGTATATGTAGATTGTTCTTTTGACAATAACACTTTCAAAGATTCATTGCATGTCATTTTTATTTCTCAAGATATTGAAGAATAAAAACGATGTGCAATCATTAAAAGTGTTATTGTCAAAAGAACAATCTATATTTGATAACATTGGATTTAGCACCTTCCATAGCATCGGTATTTACTTACTTGTCCTTCACCAGGAGTTGGTTCACATTAACTGCATATTAATCTACACGTCCATTGTGTAAGCAAGTTTTGACTCTGTGACGGAGATCTTGTTATACGGTTTGGAGGCTAAACTCCAATAATAAACTAGAGCTAAACAAGGGTCATACCAGGAGTTATCCATATTGTTAAGGTTGGCTATATTGAATATTATGGTCAATTGCCCTAGGGTAATTAGAAATAAATAAAGGTGAATAAAAGGTGCTACTAACATCATGGTTAGCCATTTTCCTGCCGACCACTCTGAATGTATTTCTGCCAATGTGTCTGTATATCTGTACTTTTGATAGACCTAGTTGCTGGGCATTTCCAGCAGGAACCCATTTCTTATTAGGGTCATCATATAGCATAACGGTAGCCCTGGCTGACACAATGGGCACTTCTCTGAAAAAAATAAAAGTAGAAATGGTTAAATAATGCAACCGATACTTGAGAAAATATGAAATAAATATTGATAAATGTGCATGCAAGGACGATCACCATCATGCCATCATGCATATATATGACAAGGGCAGACCCTGATTGATGTTTAAGGTAGGTGGACAATATTCTATTCTTCAACATTTGCAAAAAACCAGGTGCGCATGCTCGAAGAAGTTAGACTTGATTTTTGACTAGCAGAAAAATATTTAAAAATATGTGAGTTCTCAAAATTCTGGGGTGTTGAAAATGGAAAAAAATTGTGAAATGAACGTTTACCTGTGAACATTGTGAAATTTGATTGATTTTGTGTGTGCTACTAACATTATATCAACGTTTATGTGATTCATATGGAAGGTATATTTGAAATGAAGAGTACTACTCATCAAATAGTATAAGGTATTGTTTACATTAACACACACACAGGTGAACACTTCAGTCAATATCATATCGAGCTACTAGTATTTAAATTTGACAATCAAAATATATCCATATGTCTCTACCGTCTACTGCTGCAACTGTATCTACACCAAATAATAAACGACTTCAACGCACAAGCAACCCAACTCCCCCTGAGCGGGAGGACAGTAAAAAATCACGCAGAAACAATTCTAGTAGTTCTAAGAAAAATATGGAAAAGGGTAAACTGGATGATATTATACAATCTTCGATAAGTCAAACATTTAAAATATCTGAAGATGATATAAAAAAAATTGCAGAGGCCGTCAAACTGTCCATTCTAGGAGACATACAACAAATGATAGATTTAAAAACTCAGCCTCTGATAGAGAAAATTAATGTTCTGGAAAAAGTCAACCGACAGCTTACAAATGACCTAGATAACCTAGAACAATACGGTAGAAGAAGTCTAATACGCATATCAGGAATTCCCGAACCAGTCGGTGAGGTTGACACCACGGAAACTGTTCGCAATTTAATATCAGAGATCGACCCTGAGTACAAACCAACAGATGTCATAAGATCACATAGAGTTGGTAAAATTTCACCACCAGGCTCCTTCAACAGCAAGACCAGACAAATAATTGTGCGCCTAGCTGATCCGAGTGTGAAAATGAGAATCTTGAGGTCACGCAAAAATCTAAAAAAATCGCGGAACTTCAAATCGGTCTACATTAATGAGGACCTCACAGGAACCCGTATCAAGATTTTTTACCACGCGAGACAACTTCTAAAGGCCAAACAGATTGAAAATCTCTGGACCACAAATGGAATAATTATTACGAAGGAAGTAAATGGTACAATAAACGAAACAAATACACCCGAAGCCTTCCGTACTCTTGTAGAACGACTGGCGCCCACATATCAACTTCCGAATAACTTCTAATTATATGGCTTGTTTTGTTTACTGTACTGTTACAATTTTTAAATAAACTAATACATGTATATATTGTTATCAATACAACATACTGCATATATATATTTTTTTCCTCACCCTCTGACTTTGATCATTAAATATTGTTTTATCATCAATATCACAATTATATTGTGAACAAATATATATATTTCTTTTTTCCTCTTGTGACTTACAACCACGTAGTAAAAAATCCTATAGTAAATAGTAGCGAATGAAAAAGTACATAATACTCGCGTGCCGATAATAAACCAATGGGAGCTGCCGTAATGTATGTATATACATGTATATATATTTTGTTTCTCTTTTTGACAACTGAACAACAAATACGTTATATCGGCTTGTGTGTAAACATGTAATCATCGATCATAAACATTATGTAAACACCTGACCGGTAGTATCAATGAGAATTTTAACAATTCCTTATTAAAACTGAAAAGCACCGACTTTAAATATTATTTATCTATCGATTTACTTATTAAACTATTTATTAATTAAATATGTACTTATTAACAATAAACTCACACTCTCGTAGTAAAATTCCCATAGTAAGTACTTATGAATGACCATTAGGTAATAGATTTCAGCAATAGATATATATTGCTTCTGTTAATCTAACCCAAAATTGACAAAATACAACATGAATAATAATGGATATGCATCAATACTATTAATTCAAACAAAAATAAACACAACATGAATAATAATGATTAATAAATAACTATGGATTATTTACGTTTATGGTCAAAAGAAGTCGCCAATGCTTTAGGTGACGCACAATAAATATCAATTTAAAACACAAAACACTATATGAATGTTCATATTTACATTGTACAAGGAGTCTTCTTAATTAATTCAAGTAACTGACCAGTGTAAGTTGTCTTTTTTTAATCTGTCATCAATGATTACACACAAGCTGACTTACATTAATTGATTGGTCACTTGTCAAAACAAAATCAAAGAAGGGCTGCTCCCATTGGTTAATACCTATCTGGGGGGAATTACGGTCGAATTTTGTCTTTTACTGAGAGTTGGCTAAAGCGAACATTATTGACGAAACGCTAAAACTTCCGGGTTATAAATTTCCCCCATTTCGACGAGACAGACAAAATAAGACGGGAAGTGGAGTTATTGTCTATGTTAAGGAAGACATTAATTGTATTGTATTATCCCTCTATAATTATGCAGATGATAACACTTTGTCATATGAAGGCCACAATCTGGATCAATTAATCACAGTACTTGAAAGAGACAGCCTAACTTTAATAGACTGGTTTACTGAAAACCAAATGAAAGCAAATCCAGACAAATTTCAAGCGATAGCAATTGGAAAAAAAAATAAAAATGAAAATATCTCTTTTAATCTTAATGGTAATATAATAAAATGCGAAGATGAGGTAAAACTTTTGGGAGTCACAATAGATTTTGAACTAAATTTTAATACTCATATAGCAAATATCTGTAAAAAAGCATCAAGACAACTGAACATTTTAAAAAGAATTGGTAAATACTTAAGAAAACTTGGTAGACTTACAATATACTACTCTTATATTTTCTCGAACTTTAATTATTGCCCTGTAACATGGCACTTTTGCAGTGAACAAAATACAAATAAAATGGAAAAAATACAATTTAGAGCTCTGAAATTTATCTATGATGATACTGACAGCACATATGAAGAACTTTTAACAAAATCCAAATTACCCACTTTAAAAATCAGGCGAATTAGAACCATAGCCATTGAAACATTCAAAATTGTCAATAAAACCAGTCCTTTGTACTTACATGATTTAATTACAATTAAACAAAGTAAATATTCTTTCAGATACAAAAATACTGCTAGTATACCATCGACCAGAACAACTAGGAATGGTATTAAAACTTTTAAATATTTTGCTGCCAAAACATGGAATGAGCTACCAAACCACTTTAGACTGGAAAATTCTTTTAAACAATTCAAAAACTTGATTAATTCATGGAATGGTAGCTCATGCCACTGTAATGCTTGTAGATAGCTTTAAAGCATAATTTTATTTATTTATTTGTTTTGCTTATCTGTGATGCTTTTGAAATCTGTGCTTTGTCTTTAATTATAATTACTTTTTAGGCTGCTTATTTTAATTTATTTACTTAGTGCTTGAAATTTTAAATTAATTAGTTTAAATTATTTTTTAATATAGATGTTTTAATTTTTGCTAGTATTTTTATGTACCTTGTATGTATGCATGTATGTTGTTTTTGTAATATGTATAGTCGATTTGAAAAGCTCTGTAGAGCGTGTGTTTTTTATGTATGTTGTGATATGTATCGACTCTAAATAAAACTTTATTTATTTATTATTATTTATTTATTGTCAGACCTGACTTACAAATGGATAACATAGAATGTCTTTGGATAGAAATTAAATTTAAAAACAAAAAGTATTTATATGAATTCACAAATTTTGACAAAAAGTAACTGAAACACATCTTTAATATTATACATGTATTTATCTTTATATTTTATTTATGGTAGTTAATGGTGGTCCTTCTTACTGTTACCACTATAATGTTATACATATTTCACCGATAACTCCACACATCTATATAATACAATTATAACTATTATTAGACATCCTTCTTACTGTTTCCACTATAATGTTATTAATATTTTCCCTATAACTCCACACAGTTACATAATACAATTATAATTATTATTAGATATCCTTCTTACTGTTACCACTATAATGTTATAAATATTTCTCCTATAACTCCACACATTTATATAATACAATTATAACTATTATTATACATCCTTTTTACTGTTACCACTATAATGTTATTAATATTTTTCCAATACAAAAATGTAACTCCACACATTTATATAATACAATTATAACTATTATTAGACATCCTTCTTACTGTTATCACTATAATGTTATAAATATTTCACCTATAACTCCACACATTTATATAATACAATTATAATTATTATTAGACATCCTTCTTACTGTTATCACTATAATGTTATAAATATTTCACCTATAACTCCACACATTTATATAATACAATTATAATTATTATTAGACATCCTTCTTACTGTTATCACTATAATGTTATACATATTTCTCCTATAACTCCACACATTTATATAATACAATTATAATTATCATTAGACATCCTTCTTACTGTTACCACTATAATGTTATAAATATTTCTCATATAACTCCACACATTTATATAATACAATTATATCTATCATTAGATATCCTTCTTACTGTTACCACTATAATGTTATACATATTTCTCCTATAAATCCACACATTTATATAATACAATTATAACTATTATTAGACACCTTCTTACTGTTACCACTATAATGTTATAAATATTTCTCATATAACTCCACACATTTATATATTACAATTATATCTATCATTAGATATCCTTCTTACTGTTACCACTATAATGTTATACATATTTCTCCTCTAACTCCACACATTTATATAATACAATTATAATTATTATTAGACATCCTTCTTACTGTTACCACTATAATGTTATACATATTTCTCCTATAACTCCACACATTTATATAATACAATTATAATTATTATTAGATATCCTTCTTACTGTTACCACTATAATGTTATAAATATTTCTACTATAACTCCACACATTTATATAATACAATTATATCTATCATTAGATATCCTTCTTACTGTTACCACTATAATGTTATGCATATTTCTCCTATAACTCCACACATTTATATAATACAATTATAACTATTATTAGACACCTTCTTACTGTTACCACTATAATGTTATAAATATTTCTCATATAACTCCACACATTTATATATTACAATTATATCTATCATTAGATATCCTTCTTACTGTTACCACTATAATGTTATACATATTTCTCCTCTAACTCCACACATTTATATAATACAATTATAATTATTATTAGACATCCTTCTTACTGTTACCACTATAATGTTATACATATTTCTCCTATAACTCCACACATTTATATAATACAATTATAATTATTATTAGATATCCTTCTTACTGTTACCACTATAATGTTATAAATATTTCTACTATAACTCCACACATTTATATAATACAATTATAATTATTATTAGACATCCTTCTTACTGTTACCACTATAATGTTATACATATTTCTCCTATAACTCCACACATTTATATAATACAATTATAATTATCATTAGATATCCTTCTTACTGTTACCACTATAATGTTATAAATATTTCTCCTATAACTCCACACATTTATATAATACAATTATAATTATCATTAGATATCCTTCTTACTGTTACCACTATAATGTTATACATATTTCTCCTATAACTCCACACATTTATATAATACAATTATAATTATTATTAGACATCCTTCTTACTGTTACCACTATAATGTTATAAATATTTCTCCTATAACTCCACACATTTATATAATACAATTATAATTATTATTAGACATCCTTCTTACTGTTATCACTATAATGTTATAAATATTTCACCTATAACTCCACACATTTATATACTACAATTATAATTATTATTAGACATCCTTCTTACTGTTACCACTATAATGTTATAAATATTTCACCTATAACTCTACACATTTATATAATACAATTATAATTATTATTAGACATCCTTCTTACTGTTATCACTATAATGTTATAAATATTTCACCTATAACTCCACACATTTATATAATACAATTATAATTATTATTAGACATCCTTCTTACTGTTACCACTATAATGTTATAAATATTTCTCCCATAACTCCACACATTTATATAATACAATTATAATTATTATTAGACATCCTTCTTACTGTTACCACTATAATGTTATAAATATTTCTCCCATAACTCCACACATTTATATAATACAATTATAATTATTATTAGACATCCTTCTTACTGTTACCACTATAATGTTATAAATATTTCTACTATAACTCCACACATTTATATAATACAATTATAATTATTATTAGACATCCTTCTTACTGTTACCACTATAATGTTATAAATATTTCTCCCATAACTCCACACATTTATATAATACAATTATAATTATTATTAGATATCCTTCTTACTGTTACCACTATAATGTTATACATATTTCTCCTATAACTCCACACATTTATATAATACAATTATAATTATTATTAGACATCCTTCTTACTGTTACCACTATAATGTTATTAATATTTCTACTATAACTCCACACATTTATATAATACAATTATAATTATTATTAGACATCCTTCTTACTGTTACCACTATAATGTTATAAATATTTCTCCTATAGCTCCACACATTTATATAATACAATTATAATTATCATTAGATATCCTTCTTACTGTTACCACTATAATGTTATACATATTTCTCCTATAGCTCCACACATTTATATAATACAATTATAATTATTATTAGACATCATTCTTACTGTTACCACTATAATGTTATAAATATTTCTACTATAACTCCACACAGTTATATAATACAATTATAATTATTATTAGACATCCTTCTTACTGTTACCACTATAATGTTATAAATATTTCTCCTATAGCTCCACACATTTATATAATACAATTATAATTATTATTAGACATCATTCTTACTGTTACCACTATAATGTTATAAATATTTCTCCTATAGCTCCACACATTTATATAATACAATTATAATTATTATTAGACATCCTTCTTACTGTTACCACTATAATGTTATAAATATTTCTACTATAACTCCACACATTTATATAATACAATTATAATTATCATTAGACATCCTTCTTACTGTTACCACTATAATGTTATAAATATTTCTCCTATAACTCCACACATTTATATAATACAATTATAATTATCATTAGATATCCTTCTTACTGTTACCACTATAATGTTATAAATATTTCTACTATAACTCCACACATTTATATAATACAATTATAATTATTATTAGACATCCTTCTTACTGTTACCACTATAATGTTATACATATTTCTCCTATAACTCCACACATTTATATAATACAATTATAATTATTATTATACATCCTTCTTACTGTTACCACTATAATGTTATAAATATTTCTCCTATAACTCCACACATTTATATAATACAATTATAATTATCATTAGATATCCTTCTTACTGTTACCACTATAATGTTATAAATATTTCTCCTATAACTCCACACATTTATATAATACAATTATAATTATTATTAGACATCCTTCTTACTGTTACCACTATAATGTTATAAATATTTCTACTATAACTCCACACATTTATATAATACAATTATAATTATCATTAGATATCCTTCTTACTGTTACCACTATAATGTTATAAATATTTCTCCTATAACTCTACACATTTATATAATACAATTATAATTATCATTAGATATCCTTCTTACTGTTACCACTATAATGTTATAAATATTTCTCCTATAACTCCACACATTTATATAATACAATTATAATTATTATTAGACATCCTTCTTACTGTTACCACTATAATGTTATAAATATTTCTCCTATAACTCCACACATTTATATAATACAATTATAATTATCATTAGATATCCTTCTTACTGTTACCACTATAATGTTATAAATATTTCTACTATAACTCCACACATTTATATAATACAATTATAATTATCATTAGATATCCTTCTTACTGTTACCACTATAATGTTATAAATATTTCTCCTATAACTCTACACATTTATATAATACAATTATAATTATCATTAGATATCCTTCTTACTGTTACCACTATAATGTTATAAATATTTCTCCTATAACTCTACACATTTATATAATACAATTATAATTATTATTAGACATCCTTCATACTGTTACCACTATAATGTTATAAATATTTCTCATATAACTCCACACATTTATATATTACAATTATATCTATCATTAGATATCCTTCTTACTGTTACCACTATAATGTTATACATATTTCTCCTATAACTCCACACATTTATATAATACAATTATAATTATTATTAGACATCCTTCTTACTGTTACCACTATAATGTTATACATATTTCTCCTATAACTCCACACATTTATATAATACAATTATAATTATTATTAGATATCCTTCTTACTGTTACCACTATAATGTTATAAATATTTCTACTATAACTCCACACATTTATATAATACAATTATATCTATCATTAGATATCCTTCTTACTGTTACCACTATAATGTTATACATATTTCTCCTATAACTCCACACATTTATATAATACAATTATAATTATTATTAGACATCCTTCTTACTGTTACCACTATAATGTTATACATATTTCTCCTATAACTCCACACATTTATATAATACAATTATAATTATCATTAGACATCCTTCTTACTGTTACCACTATAATGTTATACATATTTCTCCTATAACTCCACACATTTATATAATACAATTATAATTATCATTAGATATCCTTCTTACTGTTACCACTATAATGTTATACATATTTCTCCTATAACTCCACACATTTATATAATACAATTATAACTATTATTAGACACCTTCTTACTGTTACCACTATAATGTTATAAATATTTCTCATATAACTCCACACATTTATATATTACAATTATATCTATCATTAGATATCCTTCTTACTGTTACCACTATAATGTTATACATATTTCTCCTATAACTCCACACATTTATATAATACAATTATAATTATTATTAGACATCCTTCTTACTGTTACCACTATAATGTTATACATATTTCTCCTATAACTCCACACATTTATATAATACAATTATAATTATTATTAGATATCCTTCTTACTGTTACCACTATAATGTTATAAATATTTCTACTATAACTCCACACATTTATATAATACAATTATATCTATCATTAGATATCCTTCTTACTGTTACCACTATAATGTTATACATATTTCTCCTATAACTCCACACATTTATATAATACAATTATAATTATTATTAGACATCCTTCTTATTGTTACCACTATAATGTTATACATATTTCTCCTATAACTCCACACATTTATATAATACAATTATAATTATCATTAGACATCCTTCTTACTGTTACCACTATAATGTTATACATATTTCTCCTATAACTCCACACATTTATATAATACAATTATAATTATCATTAGATATCCTTCTTACTGTTACCACTATAATGTTATACATATTTCTCCTATAACTCCACACATTTATATAATACAATTATAATTATTATTAGACATCCTTCTTACTGTTACCACTATAATGTTATAAATATTTCTCCTATAACTCCACACATTTATATAATACAATTATAATTATTATTAGACATCCTTCTTACTGTTATCACTATAATGTTATAAATATTTCACCTATAACTCCACACATTTATATACTACAATTATAATTATTATTAGACATCCTTCTTACTGTTACCACTATAATGTTATAAATATTTCACCTATAACTCTACACATTTATATAATACAATTATAATTATTATTAGACATCCTTCTTACTGTTATCACTATAATGTTATAAATATTTCACCTATAACTCCACACATTTATATAATACAATTATAATTATTATTAGACATCCTTCTTACTGTTACCACTATAATGTTATAAATATTTCTCCTATAACTCCACACATTTATATAATACAATTATAATTATCATTAGATATCCTTCTTACTGTTACCACTATAATGTTATAAATATTTCTACTATAACTCCACACATTTATATAATACAATTATAATTATTATTAGACATCCTTCTTACTGTTATCACTATAATGTTATAAATATTTCACCTATAACTCCACACATTTATATACTACAATTATAATTATTATTAGACATCCTTCTTACTGTTACCACTATAATGTTATAAATATTTCACCTATAACTCTACACATTTATATAATACAATTATAATTATTATTAGACATCCTTCTTACTGTTATCACTATAATGTTATAAATATTTCACCTATAACTCCACACATTTATATAATACAATTATAATTATTATTAGACATCCTTCTTACTGTTACCACTATAATGTTATAAATATTTCTCCTATAACTCCACACATTTATATAATACAATTATAATTATCATTAGATATCCTTCTTACTGTTACCACTATAATGTTATAAATATTTCTACTATAACTCCACACATTTATATAATACAATTATAATTATTATTAGACATCCTTCTTACTGTTACCACTATAATGTTATACATATTTCTCCTATAACTCCACACATTTATATAATACAATTATAATTATTATTATACATCCTTCTTACTGTTACCACTATAATGTTATAAATATTTCTCCTATAACTCCACACATTTATATAATACAATTATAATTATCATTAGATATCCTTCTTACTGTTACCACTATAATGTTATAAATATTTCTCCTATAACTCCACACATTTATATAATACAATTATAATTATTATTAGACATCCTTCTTACTGTTACCACTATAATGTTATAAATATTTCTACTATAACTCCACACATTTATATAATACAATTATAATTATCATTAGATATCCTTCTTACTGTTACCACTATAATGTTATAAATATTTCTCCTATAACTCTACACATTTATATAATACAATTATAATTATTATTAGACATCCTTCTTATTGTTACCACTATAATGTTATACATATTTCTCCTATAACTCCACACATTTATATAATACAATTATAATTATCATTAGACATCCTTCTTACTGTTACCACTATAATGTTATACATATTTCTCCTATAACTCCACACATTTATATAATACAATTATAATTATCATTAGATATCCTTCTTACTGTTACCACTATAATGTTATACATATTTCTCCTATAACTCCACACATTTATATAATACAATTATAATTATTATTAGACATCCTTCTTACTGTTACCACTATAATGTTATAAATATTTCTCCTATAACTCCACACATTTATATAATACAATTATAATTATTATTAGACATCCTTCTTACTGTTATCACTATAATGTTATAAATATTTCACCTATAACTCCACACATTTATATACTACAATTATAATTATTATTAGACATCCTTCTTACTGTTACCACTATAATGTTATAAATATTTCACCTATAACTCTACACATTTATATAATACAATTATAATTATTATTAGACATCCTTCTTACTGTTATCACTATAATGTTATAAATATTTCACCTATAACTCCACACATTTATATAATACAATTATAATTATTATTAGACATCCTTCTTACTGTTACCACTATAATGTTATAAATATTTCTCCTATAACTCCACACATTTATATAATACAATTATAATTATCATTAGATATCCTTCTTACTGTTACCACTATAATGTTATAAATATTTCTACTATAACTCCACACATTTATATAATACAATTATAATTATTATTAGACATCCTTCTTACTGTTACCACTATAATGTTATACATATTTCTCCTATAACTCCACACATTTATATAATACAATTATAATTATTATTATACATCCTTCTTACTGTTACCACTATAATGTTATAAATATTTCTCCTATAACTCCACACATTTATATAATACAATTATAATTATCATTAGATATCCTTCTTACTGTTACCACTATAATGTTATAAATATTTCTCCTATAACTCCACACATTTATATAATACAATTATAATTATTATTAGACATCCTTCTTACTGTTACCACTATAATGTTATAAATATTTCTACTATAACTCCACACATTTATATAATACAATTATAATTATCATTAGATATCCTTCTTACTGTTACCACTATAATGTTATAAATATTTCTCCTATAACTCTACACATTTATATAATACAATTATAATTATCATTAGATATCCTTCTTACTGTTACCACTATAATGTTATAAATATTTCTCCTATAACTCCACACATTTATATAATACAATTATAATTATTATTAGACATCCTTCTTACTGTTACCACTATAATGTTATAAATATTTCTCCTATAACTCCACACATTTATATAATACAATTATAATTATCATTAGATATCCTTCTTACTGTTACCACTATAATGTTATAAATATTTCTACTATAACTCCACACATTTATATAATACAATTATAATTATCATTAGATATCCTTCTTACTGTTACCACTATAATGTTATAAATATTTCTCCTATAACTCTACACATTTATATAATACAATTATAATTATCATTAGATATCCTTCTTACTGTTACCACTATAATGTTATAAATATTTCTCCTATAACTCTACACATTTATATAATACAATTATAATTATTATTAGACATCCTTCATACTGTTACCACTATAATGTTATAAATATTTCTCATATAACTCCACACATTTATATATTACAATTATATCTATCATTAGATATCCTTCTTACTGTTACCACTATAATGTTATACATATTTCTCCTATAACTCCACACATTTATATAATACAATTATAATTATTATTAGACATCCTTCTTACTGTTACCACTATAATGTTATACATATTTCTCCTATAACTCCACACATTTATATAATACAATTATAATTATTATTAGATATCCTTCTTACTGTTACCACTATAATGTTATAAATATTTCTACTATAACTCCACACATTTATATAATACAATTATATCTATCATTAGATATCCTTCTTACTGTTACCACTATAATGTTATACATATTTCTCCTATAACTCCACACATTTATATAATACAATTATAATTATTATTAGACATCCTTCTTATTGTTACCACTATAATGTTATACATATTTCTCCTATAACTCCACACATTTATATAATACAATTATAATTATCATTAGACATCCTTCTTACTGTTACCACTATAATGTTATACATATTTCTCCTATAACTCCACACATTTATATAATACAATTATAATTATCATTAGATATCCTTCTTACTGTTACCACTATAATGTTATACATATTTCTCCTATAACTCCACACATTTATATAATACAATTATAACTATTATTAGACACCTTCTTACTGTTACCACTATAATGTTATAAATATTTCTCATATAACTCCACACATTTATATATTACAATTATATCTATCATTAGATATCCTTCTTACTGTTACCACTATAATGTTATACATATTTCTCCTATAACTCCACACATTTATATAATACAATTATAATTATTATTAGACATCCTTCTTACTGTTACCACTATAATGTTATACATATTTCTCCTATAACTCCACACATTTATATAATACAATTATAATTATTATTAGATATCCTTCTTACTGTTACCACTATAATGTTATAAATATTTCTACTATAACTCCACACATTTATATAATACAATTATATCTATCATTAGATATCCTTCTTACTGTTACCACTATAATGTTATACATATTTCTCCTATAACTCCACACATTTATATAATACAATTATAATTATTATTAGACATCCTTCTTATTGTTACCACTATAATGTTATACATATTTCTCCTATAACTCCACACATTTATATAATACAATTATAATTATCATTAGACATCCTTCTTACTGTTACCACTATAATGTTATACATATTTCTCCTATAACTCCACACATTTATATAATACAATTATAATTATCATTAGATATCCTTCTTACTGTTACCACTATAATGTTATACATATTTCTCCTATAACTCCACACATTTATATAATACAATTATAATTATTATTAGACATCCTTCTTACTGTTACCACTATAATGTTATAAATATTTCTCCTATAACTCCACACATTTATATAATACAATTATAATTATTATTAGACATCCTTCTTACTGTTATCACTATAATGTTATAAATATTTCACCTATAACTCCACACATTTATATACTACAATTATAATTATTATTAGACATCCTTCTTACTGTTACCACTATAATGTTATAAATATTTCACCTATAACTCTACACATTTATATAATACAATTATAATTATTATTAGACATCCTTCTTACTGTTATCACTATAATGTTATAAATATTTCACCTATAACTCCACACATTTATATAATACAATTATAATTATTATTAGACATCCTTCTTACTGTTACCACTATAATGTTATAAATATTTCTCCCATAACTCCACACATTTATATAATACAATTATAATTATTATTAGACATCCTTCTTACTGTTACCACTATAATGTTATAAATATTTCTCCCATAACTCCACACATTTATATAATACAATTATAATTATTATTAGACATCCTTCTTACTGTTACCACTATAATGTTATAAATATTTCTACTATAACTCCACACATTTATATAATACAATTATAATTATTATTAGACATCCTTCTTACTGTTACCACTATAATGTTATAAATATTTCTCCCATAACTCCACACATTTATATAATACAATTATAATTATTATTAGATATCCTTCTTACTGTTACCACTATAATGTTATACATATTTCTCCTATAACTCCACACATTTATATAATACAATTATAATTATTATTAGACATCCTTCTTACTGTTACCACTATAATGTTATTAATATTTCTACTATAACTCCACACATTTATATAATAGAATTATAATTATTATTAGACATCCTTCTTACTGTTACCACTATAATGTTATAAATATTTCTCCTATAGCTCCACACATTTATATAATACAATTATAATTATCATTAGATATCCTTCTTACTGTTACCACTATAATGTTATACATATTTCTCCTATAGCTCCACACATTTATATAATACAATTATAATTATTATTAGACATCATTCTTACTGTTACCACTATAATGTTATAAATATTTCTACTATAACTCCACACAGTTATATAATACAATTATAATTATTATTAGACATCCTTCTTACTGTTACCACTATAATGTTATAAATATTTCTCCTATAGCTCCACACATTTATATAATACAATTATAATTATTATTAGACATCATTCTTACTGTTACCACTATAATGTTATAAATATTTCTCCTATAGCTCCACACATTTATATAATACAATTATAATTATTATTAGACATCCTTCTTACTGTTACCACTATAATGTTATAAATATTTCTACTATAACTCCACACATTTATATAATACAATTATAATTATCATTAGACATCCTTCTTACTGTTACCACTATAATGTTATAAATATTTCTCCTATAACTCCACACATTTATATAATACAATTATAATTATCATTAGATATCCTTCTTACTGTTACCACTATAATGTTATAAATATTTCTACTATAACTCCACACATTTATATAATACAATTATAATTATTATTAGACATCCTTCTTACTGTTACCACTATAATGTTATACATATTTCTCCTATAACTCCACACATTTATATAATACAATTATAATTATTATTATACATCCTTCTTACTGTTACCACTATAATGTTATAAATATTTCTCCTATAACTCCACACATTTATATAATACAATTATAATTATCATTAGATATCCTTCTTACTGTTACCACTATAATGTTATAAATATTTCTCCTATAACTCCACACATTTATATAATACAATTATAATTATTATTAGACATCCTTCTTACTGTTACCACTATAATGTTATAAATATTTCTACTATAACTCCACACATTTATATAATACAATTATAATTATCATTAGATATCCTTCTTACTGTTACCACTATAATGTTATAAATATTTCTCCTATAACTCTACACATTTATATAATACAATTATAATTATCATTAGATATCCTTCTTACTGTTACCACTATAATGTTATAAATATTTCTCCTATAACTCCACACATTTATATAATACAATTATAATTATTATTAGACATCCTTCTTACTGTTACCACTATAATGTTATAAATATTTCTCCTATAACTCCACACATTTATATAATACAATTATAATTATCATTAGATATCCTTCTTACTGTTACCACTATAATGTTATAAATATTTCTACTATAACTCCACACATTTATATAATACAATTATAATTATCATTAGATATCCTTCTTACTGTTACCACTATAATGTTATAAATATTTTTCCTATAACTCTACACATTTATATAATACAATTATAATTATCATTAGATATCCTTCTTACTGTTACCACTATAATGTTATAAATATTTCTCCTATAACTCTACACATTTATATAATACAATTATAATTATCATTAGATATCCTTCTTACTGTTACCACTATAATGTTATACATATTTCTCCTATAACTCTACACATTTATATAATACAATTATAATTATCATTAGATATCCTTCTTACTGTTACCACTATCATGTTATAAATATTTCTCCGATAACTCTACACATTTATATAATACAATTATAATTATCATTAGATATCCTTCTTACTGTTACCACTATAATGTTATAAATATTTCTCCTATAGCTCTACACATTTATATAATACAATTATAATTATCATTATATATCCTTCTTACTGTTACCACTATAATGTTATAAATATTTCTCCTATAACTCTACACATTTATATACTACAATTATAATTATTATTAGATATCCTTCTTACTGTTACCACTATAATGTTATAAATATTTCTCCTATAACTCTACACATTTATATAATACAATTATAATTATCATTAGATATCCTTCTTACTGTTACCACTATAATGTTATACATATTTCTCCTATAACTCTACACATTTATATAATACAATTATAATTATCATTAGATATCCTTCTTACTGTTACCACTATCATGTTATATATATTTCTCCGATAAATCTACACATTTATATAATACAATTATAATTATCATTAGATATCCTTCTTACTGTTACCACTATAATGTTATAAATATTTCTCCTATAACACTACACATTTATATAATACAATTATAATTATCATTAGATATCCTTCTTACTGTTACCACTATAATGTTATAAATATTTCTCCTATAACTCTACACATTTATATACTACAATTATAATTATTATTAGATATCCTTCTTACTGTTACCACTATAATGTTATAAATATTTCTCCTATAACTCCACACATTTATATAATACAATTATAATTATTATTATACATCCTTCTTACTGTTACCACTATCATGTTATAAATATTTCTCCTATAACTCTACACATTTATATACTACAATTATAATTATTATTAGATATCCTTCTTACCGTTACCACTATAATGTTATAAATATTTCTCCTATAACTCCACACATTTATATAATACAATTATAATTATTATTATACATCCTTCTTACTGTTACCACTATCATGTTATAAATATTTCTCCTATAACTCTACACATTTATATAATACAATTATAATTATTATTAGACATCCTTCTTACTGTTACCACTATAATGTTATACATATTTCTCCTATAACTCCACACATTTATATAATACAATTATAATTAGTATTAGACATCCTTCTTACTGTTACCACTATAATGTTATAAATATTTCTCCTATAACTCCACACATTTATATAATACAATTATGATTATTATTAGACATCCTTCTTACTGTTACCACTATAATGTTATAAATATTTCTACTATAACTCCACACATTTATATAATACAATTATAATTATCATTAGATATCCTTCTTACTGTTACCACTATAATGTTATAAATATTTCTACTATAACTCCACACATTTATATAATACAATTATAATTATTATTGGACATCCTTCTTACTCTTACCACTATAATGTTATAAATATTTCTCCTATAACTCCACACATTTATATAATACAATTATGATTATTATTAGACATCCTTCTTACTGTTACCACTATAATGTTATAAATATTTCACCTATAACTCCACACATTAATATAATACAATTATAACTATTATTAGATATCCTTCTTACTGTTACCACTATAATGTTATAAATATTTCTCCTATAACTCCACACATTTATATAATACAATTATAATTATCATTAGATATCCTTCTTACTGTTACCACTATAATGTTATAAATATTTCTCCTATAGCTCCACACATTTATATAATACAATTATAATTATTGTTAGACATCCTTCTTACTGTTACCACTATAATGTTATAAATATTTCTCCTATAACTCCACACATTTATATAATACAATTATAATTATCATTAGACATCCTTCTTACTGTTACCACTATAATGTTATAAATATTTCTCCTATAACTCTACACATTTATATAATACAATTATAATTATCATTAGATATCCTTCTTACTGTTACCACTATAATGTTATAAATATTTCTCCTATAGCTCCACACATTTATATAATACAATTATAATTATTGTTAGACATCCTTCTTACTGTTACCACTATAATGTTATAAATATTTCTACTATAGCTCCACACATTTATATAATACAATTATAATTATTATTAGATATCCTTCTTACTGTTACCACTATAATGTTATAAATATTTCTCCTCTAACTCCACACATTTATATAATACAATTATAATTATCATTAGACATCCTTCTTACTGTTACCACTATAATGTTATAAATATTTCACCTATAACTCCACACATTTATATAATACAATTATAATTATCATTAGATATCCTTCTTACTGTTACCACTATAATGTTATAAATATTTCTCCTATAACTCCACACAGTTATATAATACAATTATAATTATTATTAGACATCCTTCTTACTGTTACCACTATAATGTTATAAATATTTCACCTATAACTCCACACATTTATATAATACAATTATAATTATCATTAGATATCCTTCTTACTGCTACCACTATAATGTTATAAATATTTCTCCTATAACTCTACACATTTATATAATACAATTATAATTATCATTAGATATCCTTCTTACTGTTACCACTATAATGTTATACATATTTCTCCTATAACTCAACACATTTATATAATACAATTATAATTATCATTAGATATCCTTCTTACTGTTACCACTATAATGTTATAAATATTTCTCCTATAACTTTACACATTTATATAATACAATTATAATTATTATTAGACATCCTTCTTACTCTTACCACTATAATGTTATAAATATTTCTCCTCTAACTCCACACATTTATATAATACAATTATAATTATCATTAGATATCCTTCTTACTGTTACCACTATAATGTTATAAATATTTCACCTATAACTCCACACATTTATATAATACAATTATAATTATCATTAGATATCCTTCTTACTGTTACCACTATAATGTTATAAATATTTCTCCTATAACTTTACACATTTATATAATACAATTATAATTATTATTAGACATCCTTCTTACTCTTACCACTATAATGTTATAAATATTTCTCCTCTAACTCCACACATTTATATAATACAATTATAATTATTATTAGACATCCTTCTTACTGCTACCACTATAATGTTATAAATATTTCTCCTATAACTCCACACATTTATATAATACAATTATAATTATTATTATACATCCTTCTTACTGTTACCACTATAATGTTATAAATATTTCTACTATAACTCCACACATTTATATAATACAATTATAATTATCATTAGATATCCTTCTTACTGTTACCACTATAATGTTATAAATATTTCTCCTATAACTCCACACATTTATATAATACAATTATATCTATTATTAGACATCCTTCTTACTGTTACCACTATAATGTTATAAATATTTCACCTATAACTCCACACATTTATATAATACAATTATAATTATCATTAGATATCCTTCTTACTGTTACCACTATAATGTTATAAATATTTCTCCTATAACTCCACACATTTATATAATACAATTATAATTATTATTAGACATCCTTCTTACTGTTACCACTATAATGTTATAAATATTTCTCCTATAACTCCACACATTTATATAATACAATTATATCTATCATTAGATATCCTTCTTACTGTTACCACTATAATGTTATACACATTTCACCTATAACTCCACACATTTATATAATACAATTATAATTATCATTAGACATCCTTCTTACTGTTACCACTATAATGTTATAAATATTTCACCTATAACTCCACACATTTATATAATACAATTATAATTATCATTAGATATCCTTCTTACTGTTACCACTATAATATTATAAATATTTCACCTATAACTCCACACATTTATATAATACAATTATAATTATCATTAGATATCCTTCTTACTGTTACCACTATAATGTTATAAATATTTTCCCTATAACTCCACACATTTATATAATACAATTATATCTATCATTAGATATCCTTCTTACTGTTACCACTATAATGTTATACATATTTCTCCTATAACTCCACACATTTATATAATACAATTATAATTATCATTAGATATCCTTCTTACTGTTACCACTATAATGTTATAAATATTTCTACTATAACTCCACACATTTATATAATACAATTATAATTATCATTAGATATCCTTCTTACTGTTACCACTATAATGTTATAAATATTTCTACTATAACTCCACACATTTATATAATACAATTATAATTATTATTAGACATCCTTCTTACTGTTACCACTATAATGTTATAAATATTTCTCCTATAACTCCACACATTTATATAATACAATTATATCTATTATTAGACACCCTTCTTACTGTTACCACTATAATGTTATAAATATTTCTACTATAACTCCACACATTTATATAATACAATTATAATTATCATTAGACATCCTTCTTACTGTTACCACTATAGACGTTTTCAGAAATCGGTGATTACCTAGTTATCGTTCGTGGACGCTAGGTGGTGTTACTATCGTCCGCCATTACGAAAGTGTAACAATCGGTTGTTGACACTAGTTACGATTAATCAGTATTCATAATTGGATTAGATAAACACGCTTCAGTTAATATGTTATGGCTTATTCCCGTGATTTTGGCCGAATATTTCGAAATATGGATTATTGAATTGAACTTAAACCGTTATTGTTTAAATTGTTCAGAATCACAAAGTTCAGGACCAGGTCGGACAAATCTATGCGGTCATCAATATTATCAAGATTAAAAAAAGAATTAGCTAGTCATTTTGCCAGATGTGGGCTAACAGATCGATCTGTAGCTATTCAGATTTTAACCTTGCTTATGTGGCAGAATTTCAATACAAAACGGGGTACGCAACAACAAAAAACGGTCGGTATGGAAACCCTCAACACACATTTTTTACTAACGGTATATATTTTGTACAAAAAAACTAAGTTCCCTTCGAATATTGTCTTCGCTTCACAAAGCCACAAAGTTGCATATTTTTATGATGTAGGGAGCACTTATGCAATTGACCAAAAAATCAATCATTTGCACAATGATAGAGTAGCAAATATGTGGAGGAATAATGTTCCTGCCGTATGCGGTAGAGGATAACATAGAAAGGAAAAAAACCGGAGTTAAATGTTGTCTTAAATGAAAGTTTAAATACTATAAACAAAGGAAACGGGAACAAAGTGAGCAGTGTAGGAATTATTGTTTTTCATGTAGAAGCCGCATAAAATAATTAACAATTTACAAAGAGGTATCACATTTCTGTAGATAAATCTTGATTCTGTAAGAAGTAAAAATGAACGACATGATGTCCTGTAACAAAATTCGGCGATTTTTTTTTTCTTTTAGTTTTTTGTCATTATAATTCAGTTATATATATTTTTATCATTTTTAAACCTTTGTGGGAAGGGGGTAGAGTTTAACTGTCATATTGCAAATCAAATACATGTAAGAATCAACCCAATACATAAATTAAATTTTTGTGTTTTAGTGATGTCTTTGCTATAACTTGTTATGCAATACACAGTTAACTATCAGTTATATTGATAGTTATCTTTCTACAATATGAATTTAACACCTTTGTTGCAAAATGACACGACTGTCTATTCCCCTAAGTGCCAAACCCGGGAAGCATCGCATCGCTGTTGACACGGTCGACCTTCAGCAGACTACAAGTCTAGAAAGCGCTACCACTTCCTTAACACGTCAATATTAAATTTTAATTAATCTTCAAAAACATATAAAATTAAAGAATAAATCAATATAAAACTATGAAATCCTAGCAAAGAAATTTAAAAAAGAAAACAAATGGGGTGAAAAATGCCCGTCCGGTTCATGTATCTGAAACCTGGGAGCAAATAGTTATATTAGGTTCCTCATGAAACTTTTTTTTTCAGATAAAGAAATTCAGATATTCAGATGTTTTTTTTTTATAAAACTTAAATTCCTTTTCATCTTCACTACAGAAATTGACCGACAAAAAGTTTTAATTTGTTTTACAATTTAACAAACAAAAAATAAATAAAAATAAAACAGAATTGAAAAATGCACCTTAAGATGTCACATTCAAAGTTAAGTTCTTTCTTAAAAGTTAGGCACACTTTTTATCATTATTATTTCACCTTAAATCGTATAGTAATAATTTCAAAAAGCGTATATTATAATTTATATATTTACTTTTTAATTTCATACAAAATATTAATTTGATTACCCCTTTTTTCTTATGCTTGAAAAGCAACAAAAAAATAAAAAAGGAAAAAAAGTGCATGCAGTTTTTTATCAAGTAGGATTTATACTGATTTTGTATGGGGAATATAACGGTAATTAAAAAGAAAAATACATACCAGGTAATTTATTTGTTGTCATTAAATCATTGTCATTATATCTCCGTTTACAAATCACTTCACAGCAGGTGTTATCATTGAATTTCAAGCCGAAATAACAGTATATTGTGACACCTGTACTAGAGAAACCATACATTAGCGTATCGATAAACCCGAGAACATAAGATTTTGACACTTTACTAATGGCGGACACACTCGGAAGTCGATAATGGCCGCGCCCATGTTTTTAAGAATAAAAAGGTTTATAATCAGAGGAGGCGCGACGCTTTGCACACGACACGCATATAGCAACTACATTATCGACAACCGGATGTTTACGATTCAGTTTGAAAATGGACTTTGAAGTGAAAACATCTCGTTAAAAAAAATACTTAAATTAAACTTGAATTTATCCAGCTGTCTAAATTTATATTTAATATGGGATCTCTTGAAATGTATGATCGCAATACTTGTATACAAGTATTGTCAACAATACTTGTATAAAAAAGTGTACAAGTAATGTTATTCCCTTCCCCCAAAAGTTGAACTCTATTGATTATTTTTCTGTTCTGTTATGGAGTTTTAATGAAATTGTGTTTTTATTTAAAGAATTATAATTAATTGTCCAAATACATATTTTTTTTCACTTATTTGACTTTTCTTCTTTTTTTTTTTTTTATAGAAAAACGGTTATAGTTTAGTTATTGAACAATACACAAACATGTCTCTGCAATACCCATCTACAACATTTATCATAATTATTAAAGATCATTAAACTTAATTACATTTAGTTACGCAACAATACTAAAACATTCTTATCAAAATCACATACAGTGTATGCACTAATTAGCTCTCAGGTAAAATACAGATAACAATACTTCGGCAATACTTGTACTTTTTTTTATCATATATTTTTTTTATTATATATTTGTATGCATAAAGTTCAGTGATCCTCAATATGTTTTAGTGTGAAATCGTATAATCAACATTAAAAAGGCTAAAATATGATATTATGTGGATTCAAATTGTCACAGGAGATGTTTGATACAACACAAATCACGAAAAATTGGGGGATTTTTCAAGGTCAATTGTGGCGCAATGGATGGAGACATAAGGACACTTAAGAAAATATTGGAAGTACCATGATTGATCTATGTCATACTAAACGGGATAGGAAAAGTCTCCACCAGATTTTACACATTTTCATTTTTAATATTGATCGGTTGAGGACGCTATGAATGAAAAAAAAGATGACGACAAAATGTCCCTCTCGAAAATTGCATTTAACGTTCAACCCAAACATTCTTATGTTAATTCCATTCATATATAGATATCTATCAATAACTTACCGAGAGGGACTCGCCATTAATCATCCATGAACGCAGTAATCGGTTTAGTAAAACACTGAAAATTCGATAATGTCACCCTCATCAGATAACGATATATTGAAACCGACTTCCGGTTGAGCAACATTTGAATTTTTGCACACGACACCAACGTGTCGTGCCTCCTCTGCACTATAATGCTATACATATTTCTCCTATAACTCCACACATTTATATAATACAATTATAATTATTATTAGACATCCTTCTTACTGTTACCACTATAATGTTATAAATATTTCTCCTATAACTCCACACATTTATATAATACAATTATAATTATTATTAGACATCCTTCTTACTCTTACCACTATAATGTTATAAATATTTCTCCTATAACTCCACACATTTATATAATACAATTATAATTATCATTAGACATCCTTCTTACTGTTACCACTATAATGTTATTAATATTTCTCCTATAACTCCACACATTTATATAATACAATTATAATTATCATTAGACATCCTTCTTACTGTTACCACTATAATGTTATAAATATTTCTCCTATAGCTCCACACATTTATATAATACAATTATAATTATTATTAGACAGCCTTCTTACTGTTACCACTATAATGTTATAAATATTTCTCCTATAGCTCCACACATTTATATAATACAATTATAATTATTATTAGACATCCTTCTTACTGTTACCACTATAATGTTATACATATTTCTCCTCTAACTCCACACATTTATATAATACAATTATAATTATCATTAGACATCCTTCTTACTGTTACCACTATAATGTTATAAATATTTCTCCTATAACTCAACACATTTATATAATACAATTATAATTATTATTAGACATCCTTCTTACTGTTACCACTATAATGTTATAAATATTTCTCCTCTAACTCCACACATTTATATAATACAATTATAATTATTATTAGACATCCTTCTTACTGTTACCACTATAATGTTATAAATATTTCTCCTATAACTCCACACATTTATATAATACAATTATAATTATCATTAGACATCCTTCTTACTGTTACCACTATAATGTTATTAATATTTCTCCTATAACTCCACACATTTATATAATACAATTATAATTATCATTAGACATCCTTCTTACTCTTACCACTATAATGTTATAAATATTTCTCCTCTAACTCCACACATTTATATAATACAATTATAATTATTATTAGACATCCTTCTTACTCTTACCACTATAATGTTATAAATATTTCTCCTATAACTCCACACATTTATATAATACAATTATAATTATCATTAGACATCCTTCTTACTGTTACCACTATAATGTTATTAATATTTCTCCTATAACTCCACACATTTATATAATACAATTATAATTATCATTAGACATCCTTCTTACTGTTACCACTATAATGTTATAAATATTTCTCCTATAGCTCCACACATTTATATAATACAATTATAATTATTATTATACATCCTTCTTAGTGTTACCACTATAATGTTATAAATATTTCTCCTATAACTCCACACATTTATATAATACAATTATAATTATTATTAGACATCCTTCTTACTGTTACCACTATAATGTTATAAATATTTCTCCTATAGCTCCACACATTTATATAATACAATTATAATTATTATTAGACAGCCTTCTTACTGTTACCACTATAATGTTATAAATATTTCTCCTATAGCTCCACACATTTATATAATACAATTATAATTATTATTATACATCCTTCTTACTGTTACCACTATAATGTTATAAATATTTCTCCTATAACTCCACACATTTATATAATACAATTATAATTATTATTAGACATCCTTCTTACTGTTACCACTATAATGTTATAAATATTTCTCCTATAACTCCACACATTTATATAATACAATTATAATTATTATTAGACATCCTTCTTACTGTTACCACTATAATGTTATAAATATTTCTCCTATAACTCCACACATTTATATAATACAATTATAATTATTATTATACATCCTTCTTACTGTTACCACTATAATGTTATAAATATTTCTCCTATAACTCCACACATTTATATAATACAATTATAATTATTATTAGACATCCTTCTTACTGTTACCACTATAATGTTATAAATATTTCTCCTATAACTCCACACATTTATATAATACAATTATAATTATCATTAGATATCCTTCTTACTGTTACCACTATAATGTTATAAATATTTCTCCTATAACTCCACACATTTATATAATACAATTATATCTATTATTAGACATCCTTCTTACTGTTACCACTATAATGTTATAAATATTTCACCTATAACTCCACACATTTATATAATACAATTATAATTATCATTAGATATCCTTCTTACTGTTACCACTATAATGTTATAAATATTTCTCCTATAACTCCACACATTTATATAATACAATTATAATTATTATTAGACATCCTTCTTACTGTTACCACTATAATGTTATACACATTTCACCTATAACTCCACACATTTATATAATACAATTATAATTATCATTAGACATCCTTCTTACTGTTACCACTATAATGTTATAAATATTTCACCCATAACTCCACACATTTATATAATACAATTATAATTATCATTAGATATCCTTCTTACTGTTACCACTATAATGTTATAAATATTTCACCTATAACTCCACACATTTATATAATACAATTATAATTATCATTAGATATCCTTCTTACTGTTACCACTATAATGTTATAAATATTTTCCCTATAACTCCACACATTTATATAATACAATTATATCTATCATTAGATATCCTTCTTACTGTTACCACTATAATGTTATACATATTTCTCCTATAACTCCACACATTTATATAATACAATTATAATTATCATTAGATATCCTTCTTACTGTTACCACTATAATGTTATAAATATTTCTACTATAACTCCACACATTTATATAATACAATTATAATTATCATTAGATATCCTTCTTACTGTTACCACTATAATGTTATAAATATTTCTACTATAACTCCACACATTTATATAATACAATTATAATTATTATTAGACATCCTTCTTACTGTTACCACTATAATGTTATAAATATTTCTCCTATAACTCCACACATTTATATAATACAATTATATCTATTATTAGACACCCTTCTTACTGTTACCACTATAATGTTATAAATATTTCTACTATAACTCCACACATTTATATAATACAATTATAATTATCATTAGACATCCTTCTTACTGTTACCACTATAGACGTTTTCAGAAATCGGTGATTACCTAGTTATCGTTCGTGGACGCTAGGTGGTGTTACTATCGTCCGCCATTACGAAAGTGTAACAATCGGTTGTTGACACTAGTTACGATTAATCAGTATTCATAATTGGATTAGATAAACACGCTTCAGTTAATATGTTATGGCTTATTCCCGTGATTTTGGCCGAATATTTCGAAATATGGATTATTGAATTGAACTTAAACCGTTATTGTTTAAATTGTTCAGAATCACAAAGTTCAGGACCAGGTCGGACAAATCTATGCGGTCATCAATATTATCAAGATTAAAAAAAGAATTAGCTAGTCATTTTGCCAGATGTGGGCTAACAGATCGATCTGTAGCTATTCAGATTTTAACCTTGCTTATGTGGCAGAATTTCAATACAAAACGGGGTACGCAACAACAAAAAACGGTCGGTATGGAAACCCTCAACACACATTTTTTACTAACGGTATATATTTTGTACAAAAAAACTAAGTTCCCTTCGAATATTGTCTTCGCTTCACAAAGCCACAAAGTTGCATATTTTTATGATGTAGGGAGCACTTATGCAATTGACCAAAAAATCAATCATTTGCACAATGATAGAGTAGCAAATATGTGGAGGAATAATGTTCCTGCCGTATGCGGTAGAGGATAACATAGAAAGGAAAAAAACCGGAGTTAAATGTTGTCTTAAATGAAAGTTTAAATACTATAAACAAAGGAAACGGGAACAAAGTGAGCAGTGTAGGAATTATTGTTTTTCATGTAGAAGCCGCATAAAATAATTAACAATTTACAAAGAGGTATCACATTTCTGTAGATAAATCTTGATTCTGTAAGAAGTAAAAATGAACGACATGATGTCCTGTAACAAAATTCGGCGATTTTTTTTTTCTTTTAGTTTTTTGTCATTATAATTCAGTTATATATATTTTTATCATTTTTAAACCTTTGTGGGAAGGGGGTAGAGTTTAACTGTCATATTGCAAATCAAATACATGTAAGAATCAACCCAATACATAAATTAAATTTTTGTGTTTTAGTGATGTCTTTGCTATAACTTGTTATGCAATACACAGTTAACTATCAGTTATATTGATAGTTATCTTTCTACAATATGAATTTAACACCTTTGTTGCAAAATGACACGACTGTCTATTCCCCTAAGTGCCAAACCCGGGAAGCATCGCATCGCTGTTGACACGGTCGACCTTCAGCAGACTACAAGTCTAGAAAGCGCTACCACTTCCTTAACACGTCAATATTAAATTTTAATTAATCTTCAAAAACATATAAAATTAAAGAATAAATCAATATAAAACTATGAAATCCTAGCAAAGAAATTTAAAAAAGAAAACAAATGGGGTGAAAAATGCCCGTCCGGTTCATGTATCTGAAACCTGGGAGCAAATAGTTATATTAGGTTCCTCATGAAACTTTTTTTTTCAGATAAAGAAATTCAGATATTCAGATGTTTTTTTTTTATAAAACTTAAATTCCTTTTCATCTTCACTACAGAAATTGACCGACAAAAAGTTTTAATTTGTTTTACAATTTAACAAACAAAAAATAAATAAAAATAAAACAGAATTGAAAAATGCACCTTAAGATGTCACATTCAAAGTTAAGTTCTTTCTTAAAAGTTAGGCACACTTTTTATCATTATTATTTCACCTTAAATCGTATAGTAATAATTTCAAAAAGCGTATATTATAATTTATATATTTACTTTTTAATTTCATACAAAATATTAATTTGATTACCCCTTTTTTCTTATGCTTGAAAAGCAACAAAAAAATAAAAAAGGAAAAAAAGTGCATGCAGTTTTTTATCAAGTAGGATTTATACTGATTTTGTATGGGGAATATAACGGTAATTAAAAAGAAAAATACATACCAGGTAATTTATTTGTTGTCATTAAATCATTGTCATTATATCTCCGTTTACAAATCACTTCACAGCAGGTGTTATCATTGAATTTCAAGCCGAAATAACAGTATATTGTGACACCTGTACTAGAGAAACCATACATTAGCGTATCGATAAACCCGAGAACATAAGATTTTGACACTTTACTAATGGCGGACACACTCGGAAGTCGATAATGGCCGCGCCCATGTTTTTAAGAATAAAAAGGTTTATAATCAGAGGAGGCGCGACGCTTTGCACACGACACGCATATAGCAACTACATTATCGACAACCGGATGTTTACGATTCAGTTTGAAAATGGACTTTGAAGTGAAAACATCTCGTTAAAAAAAATACTTAAATTAAACTTGAATTTATCCAGCTGTCTAAATTTATATTTAATATGGGATCTCTTGAAATGTATGATCGCAATACTTGTATACAAGTATTGTCAACAATACTTGTATAAAAAAGTGTACAAGTAATGTTATTCCCTTCCCCCAAAAGTTGAACTCTATTGATTATTTTTCTGTTCTGTTATGGAGTTTTAATGAAATTGTGTTTTTATTTAAAGAATTATAATTAATTGTCCAAATACATATTTTTTTTCACTTATTTGACTTTTCTTCTTTTTTTTTTTTTTATAGAAAAACGGTTATAGTTTAGTTATTGAACAATACACAAACATGTCTCTGCAATACCCATCTACAACATTTATCATAATTATTAAAGATCATTAAACTTAATTACATTTAGTTACGCAACAATACTAAAACATTCTTATCAAAATCACATACAGTGTATGCACTAATTAGCTCTCAGGTAAAATACAGATAACAATACTTCGGCAATACTTGTACTTTTTTTTATCATATATTTTTTTTATTATATATTTGTATGCATAAAGTTCAGTGATCCTCAATATGTTTTAGTGTGAAATCGTATAATCAACATTAAAAAGGCTAAAATATGATATTATGTGGATTCAAATTGTCACAGGAGATGTTTGATACAACACAAATCACGAAAAATTGGGGGATTTTTCAAGGTCAATTGTGGCGCAATGGATGGAGACATAAGGACACTTAAGAAAATATTGGAAGTACCATGATTGATCTATGTCATACTAAACGGGATAGGAAAATCTCCACCAGATTTTACACATTTTCATTTTTAATATTGATCGGTTGAGGACGCTATGAATGAAAAAAAAGATGACGACAAAATGTCCCTCTCGAAAATTGCATTTAACGTTCAACCCAAACATTCTTATGTTAATTCCATTCATATATAGATATCTATCAATAACTTACCGAGAGGGACTCGCCATTAATCATCCATGAACGCAGTAATCGGTTTAGTAAAACACTGAAAATTCGATAATGTCACCCTCATCAGATAACGATATATTGAAACCGACTTCCGGTTGAGCAACATTTGAATTTTTGCACACGACACCAACGTGTCGTGCCTCCTCTGCACTATAATGCTATACATATTTCTCCTATAACTCCACACATTTATATAATACAATTATAATTATTATTAGACATCCTTCTTACTGTTACCACTATAATGTTATAAATATTTCACCTATAACTCCACACATTTATATAATACAATTATAATTATTATTAGACATCCTTCTTACTCTTACCACTATAATGTTATAAATATTTCTCCTATAACTCCACACATTTATATAATACAATTATAATTATCATTAGACATCCTTCTTACTGTTACCACTATAATGTTATTAATATTTCTCCTATAACTCCACACATTTATATAATACAATTATAATTATCATTAGACATCCTTCTTACTGTTACCACTATAATGTTATAAATATTTCTCCTATAGCTCCACACATTTATATAATACAATTATAATTATTATTAGACAGCCTTCTTACTGTTACCACTATAATGTTATAAATATTTCTCCTATAGCTCCACACATTTATATAATACAATTATAATTATTATTAGACATCCTTCTTACTGTTACCACTATAATGTTATAAATATTTCTCCTATAGCTCCACACATTTATATAATACAATTATAATTATTATTAGACAGCCTTCTTACTGTTACCACTATAATGTTATAAATATTTCTCCTATAGCTCCACACATTTATATAATACAATTATAATTATTATTAGACATCCTTCTTACTGTTACCACTATAATGTTATACATATTTCTCCTCTAACTCCACACATTTATATAATACAATTATAATTATCATTAGACATCCTTCTTACTGTTACCACTATAATGTTATAAATATTTCTCCTATAACTCAACACATTTATATAATACAATTATAATTATTATTAGACATCCTTCTTACTGTTACCACTATAATGTTATAAATATTTCTCCTCTAACTCCACACATTTATATAATACAATTATAATTATTATTAGACATCCTTCTTACTGTTACCACTATAATGTTATAAATATTTCTCCTATAACTCCACACATTTATATAATACAATTATAATTATCATTAGACATCCTTCTTACTGTTACCACTATAATGTTATTAATATTTCTCCTATAACTCCACACATTTATATAATACAATTATAATTATCATTAGACATCCTTCTTACTCTTACCACTATAATGTTATAAATATTTCTCCTCTAACTCCACACATTTATATAATACAATTATAATTATTATTAGACATCCTTCTTACTCTTACCACTATAATGTTATAAATATTTCTCCTATAACTCCACACATTTATATAATACAATTATAATTATCATTAGACATCCTTCTTACTGTTACCACTATAATGTTATTAATATTTCTCCTATAACTCCACACATTTATATAATACAATTATAATTATCATTAGACATCCTTCTTACTGTTACCACTATAATGTTATAAATATTTCTCCTATAGCTCCACACATTTATATAATACAATTATAATTATTATTAGACAGCCTTCTTACTGTTACCACTATAATGTTATAAATATTTCTCCTATAGCTCCACACATTTATATAATACAATTATAATTATTATTATACATCCTTCTTAGTGTTACCACTATAATGTTATAAATATTTCTCCTATAACTCCACACATTTATATAATACAATTATAATTATTATTAGACATCCTTCTTACTGTTACCACTATAATGTTATAAATATTTCTCCTATAGCTCCACACATTTATATAATACAATTATAATTATTATTAGACAGCCTTCTTACTGTTACCACTATAATGTTATAAATATTTCTCCTATAGCTCCACACATTTATATAATACAATTATAATTATTATTATACATCCTTCTTACTGTTACCACTATAATGTTATAAATATTTCTCCTATAACTCCACACATTTATATAATACAATTATAATTATTATTAGACATCCTTCTTACTGTTACCACTATAATGTTATAAATATTTCTCCTATAACTCCACACATTTATATAATACAATTATAATTATTATTAGACATCCTTCTTACTGTTACCACTATAATGTTATAAATATTTCTCCTATAACTCCACACATTTATATAATACAATTATAATTATTATTATACATCCTTCTTACTGTTACCACTATAATGTTATAAATATTTCTCCTATAACTCCACACATTTATATAATACAATTATAATTATTATTAGACATCCTTCTTACTGTTACCACTATAATGTTATAAATATTTCTCCTATAACTCCACACATTTATATAATACAATTATAACTATTATTAGACATCCTTCTTACTGTTACCACTATAATGTTATAAATATTTCTCCTCTAACTCCACACATTTATATAATACAATTATAATTATTATTAGACATCCTTCTTACTGTTACAACTATAATGTTATAAATATTTCTACTATAACTCCACACATTTATATAATACAATTATAATTATTATTAGACATCCTTCTTACTGTTACCACTATAATGTTATAAATATTTCTCCTCTAACTCCACACATTTATATAATACAATTATAATTATTATTAGACATCCTTCTTACTGTTACCACTATAATGTTATAAATATTTCACCTATAACTCCACACATTTATATAATACAATTATAATTATTATTAGACATCCTTCTTACTGTTACCACTATAATGTTATAAATATTTCTACTATAACTCCACACATTTATATAATACAATTATAATTATCATTAGACATCCTTCTTACTGTTACCACTATAATGTTATTAATATTTCTACTATAACTCCACACATTTATATAATACAATTATAACTATTATTAGACACCTTCTTACTGTTACCACTATAATGTTATACATATTTCTACTATAACTCCACACATTTATATAATACAATTATAATTATTATTAGACATCCTTCTTACTGTTACCACTATAATGTTATAAATATTTCTCCTATAACTCCACACATTTATATAATACAATTATAATTATTATTAGACATCCTTCTTACTGTTATCACTATAATGTTATAAATATTTCTCCTATAACTCCACACATTTATATAATACAATTATAATTATCTTTAGACATCCTTCTTACTGTTACCACTATAATGTTATAAATATTTCTCATATAACTCCACACATTTATATATTACACTTCACTTATAACTCCACACATTTATACAATACAATTATAATTATTATAAGATATCATTCGCACTGTGAGTGACCGCCTTGGTTGTAAGCGTATAATTCTAATATGATTTACATAATTAGAAATCATTTACTCTGATTGGGTATAAGTCCTTATATTTTTCGAGAGACGATGTTCACCGGACTACTTTTTTTGTAATGTAAACAAAATGGCGGCTTGGCTTCCCGATAATAAAAAAAGATAAAAGAAACATTGTTTATTGTTAATAATCGACAATTATTGTTAGATATGAAATAAAAAATAAATGCCAATGAAAAAAAAAAGCTTTTATTTATTCATTATCCCCAATGTGATGGACTACATTTTAGTTGTGTCGATTCCACTCTATATTCATGCGCGACACACATCAAAGGAATAATGTATGTGTGCGTACTGGGGATCCCCAAAGGTAAATTTTCAAAACTAATGAAAAAAAAAATACTTAGTTACAGAATTATAAGGATTAAGCGCATTTTTTCTGGAGTTTATTGATGTACAGTGTATAACCTGGACCAAGTCACTCACAAACTTACATTAAAGTCCTTTGGACTTTTAGTTGTTTGTGAGTGAATTGGTCCAGGTTATACATCAATAAACTCCGGAAAAAATGCGTTTAATCCTATAATGGTGGTTGTCTTTCCAACTATCTTTGCAAGCAGTGCCTAATACCACTAATACTACGATATTAATCCTGCTCATGCGATACAACATTGTGTGATAAAGTGTGGCAGTCATTTGCTTCTGGTCGGTGGTTTTCTTCGAATACTCCGGTTTTCTCCACCAATAAAACTGACCGCCACGATATAGCTGAAAAAGGCTGGCCACGTTGTAACGCAAACTTGTACAAGAGAATGCGGAACTGGTATGCACTTATTTATATAATAGAAATGTACGTGTTGGGCTAGTCAGCTGCTGAAAGGTTGATGTAACAAACTGACAGTATTACCGTTTTAAATTGACCTTTGGATAGGTTAAATCTGCACACAAATATTACAATCGTACATTATTATCTAAAGGCAAGATACCAATGGGTAAAGGGAAGACACATTTGGAATGACGGACTGGATAATGACCTGTCAACAACGGTCACATACTCTAACACGAGTCCATAAAACACTACACAGAAAACTAAAGATGGGCTTAACTACTAAAACCATGGGATGAACCTCTCTGGGTGTTCCAAAGAGGTGCACACTTCCTGCTTCAATAGTGGAATACATCGTGTTACTTTCGTTAACAATTCGTTGATAATTGTGACTTTGAAAAATGGAACATATTATAAATAACTCCTAGGAATCCTCGTTCAGTAACTTCAATGCTCACATCAAAACTCTATCAAGAAAACCGCAATACACTAACTAATATTAATATATTATATTGCTAATCTTACCCATCCGGTTCTCCGTCAGCCTTCTTGGTCTGTGTTGGACTGAAAATAAAAATGTAGGCAAACATAAACAAAGGCTTTGCACAAAAATTCAAGGATTTCAATCATTGTGTAATATGTCACATAGATTTGTTAATATTATCTGTTTACGTGATGTCTATAAATTAAACCTCCAAAAACACGCACAGACTACAAATGGCTTCACCTTTACATTTTGAGGAGTAGCATTCGTCCTGTACCACCACGTGAATATATAGATCATATATAACAGAGGTATACCACCTATATGTTTTGAGGAGTATCATTCATTCTGTGCCACCATGCAGTTGTTTATATCATATATATCAGAGGTATATCACCTATGTTACTCTCACAAATATTAAAAGCTATATCAAACATTAAAGTAATAAAACTGACGATTATCAGTTGTTATAAATTTTTATTTACATCTCAATGTTCTTGATATATATATATATATTGAAGGAAAAACTTGAGAAATAAATTTTAGAATGCTCCCCTCTCTCTTGGATTAGATTCTTCCATACATGCAAATAATGCACACTCGTCCATAAGATTTGATTAATGAAATATCTCAAGCAATATATCGTTTTTGGACACAGCTATCACTGCACAAAATGGAGAAATGTCAACAGTTATATTCGTCAAACCATTTGACAGACATCAATATCTCTCACCAGAAAGCTGTCATCCCAGACACTGCAACAAATGCATTCCCTACGGTCAGGCTGTCTGAGTGAAACACATTTACTCAATAGAGGCGAAAACAAGACAAGGCTTAGTGAACTGTGGTATTATCTTAAAACAAGACAAGGCTTAGTGAACTGTGGTATTATCTTAAAACAAGACAAGGTTTAGTGAACTGTGGTATTACCTTAGAAAGAGGGGATACAGGAATGAAAACATCAAAATGAGGTTCTGTAATGGCGATTTGATTTCTAGAAAGTCACTTCAGGTATACAATTAAACGAAAGTGAATACTCGAGTTATATTTGTTCTTGACCACCCTTCGTTTGACTATGTAAATAAGACCTTCCATGAACATTGGCCGATGATGCTAAAAGCTATATAAAATCTTCCCAGAACCACCGGTTGTGGCCTTCAGAAAAACCAAAGTTTTACAGGCCTCTTGGTTAGAGCTGAAATATCCACAAGCAAACCAGTGATTGTGCAATACAAAGGTGTAGAGACAGACGCTGCACGACTTGAAAAAAACATAGAAACAACACATAGAAGTTCAACAGCAAGGTCAATGGGGAAGAATATACCATCTTATACAATGTCAACTTCAAGTCTAACAACACAATTAACCTTTTAGAATGTGGTATCCAATACGTCGATGAAACAGCACAGCCGTTTAATTAACGTATTAATGGTCATATGAGTGACATGAAATACAAGCCCTAATTTACCATGCAGTCGATGTGTCTTTTTATCAAGCTACAAGATGGCAGGAACGGTGCCAAAACTTCATAATAATTAAATACAAGCCTAAGTGGGATGAGAGGTCCAGACAGGATAGAAAAGGTTTTGGGATAAGAAAATTGCAAACACTTGCTCCGAAAGGGAAATAATTCAGTGTAGTGTCCCTTGTAAGTCAGTTATATACAGTCAAACCCGCCATGCGGTCTCCTGTATCAAAAGGTCACCATTTCTTTAGAAATGCCTGTACCAAGTCAGGGTCATTACGTTTTCACAGTTTTCCGGTTGTTGACTGATTTTGTCTGTTTATATAATTATGAGTTTTGACTTTCCCTTTGTAAGATTGTTCGGAGTTCGGTAATTTTGTTATTACCCTTATTGTTTTTACCTGTCATAGAAATTTTCATATGAATTTATTGTTGAGGTAGCAAATGTTCATGGCTTTCATTTGGAACAACTCTGTGGTTTAGGAAAATTTCATTCCGAATGACAAAAAGTAGCTTGATTTTATTGTAGCTCACATTCATCCACAGGAGTCGGAAGTTCTATCAATAATAAGGTAATGGGGCACCTCGAAGATCGCTGGGCAACTATAAAAATAAAACTTCCGACTCCTGTGATTCATCCGACACCGGGTTTAACTATAATTGGATTATTTGCCATTCAGACAGATTTCAGCATACTAGTATCTGACAAAATAAATCAGTAAAAAAGTGAATAGAAGATCATAGAATATATATTTACGGTATTAAATTTATTTCTATTAGGGTTAAGGATAGGGTTATGGTGTTAAGCCCCCAATCTGTTGCAAGCCACCGAAAAACTTTATCATATAATGTTGTATCGAGTACACCTCGCCATTAGAGGGATTCGAAATCACAACGTTAGTGGTGATAAGGTAGTTCTAAATCCAACTACCATACGATCACGACTGTCCCTAATTTTCTATTAAAATGTAATGACAGATGAGAAAAAGAAAGCATGTAAATAATTAGTCTGTAATTCATGAAGTAAATGTCAGTTGGATTGAGTAAAGTGATATTGTTATAAATGTCAAATATTACAAAATAACAAATATACACATTTAAACAACCACAAATGGGGGAGAGTGTCAGCCAGATATATAGTTTATCATTTGACTGAGTAAAGCAACAAAAAGTGTAATAGATAAACCCAACATTAAAGAAACAAAACGTAAAGAGGTACCAAAAGGAGAGTGATAATATTACCTGATCGCGACACGAATAAATAAACAAACGAGTTATAATATTTTCAAAAGAAAACAAATAATCGGTTGAAAATAGTATATATATTGTGTGGAACTGCATGGTCTAGTAGACAAGTATTTAAATTGCAAACAGGTATCTACTTCCGTGTTAAGGTTTCAGAACTGATTAAAATATTAAAATGTTGGGACTAATTTTATTATTGGTTTTCAAAGCTTGTTCATAAATCGATGGTAAGTGGTTACATAATATCCCCATATACATGTACATGTACAGCTTTAAAACCTTTCATTTGAATTTGTAGCTGTTCAATGCTTATAGTTTCTTCATTCTTTAACTTAAACCGTCATGTAATTTTAGATAACGGCATACAATTACACTTATGATATCATACGTTGATAATATTTAATTTGTACCCCATGTTCTAACATCAAGATCATGTAGCTGACATAAAGGGTCTCATTCAGATGAGCGTTGCTTGGCCAATCACATTACCGCTTTTCAAATCTTAATTTGTAAAGCTGAACTGATTTGATGACTCTAATTTTCATTGATCCATGTGTCAGTACGGCACGACTGATCTGCACAGTATAAGAAGTGCAGTATGCAGAAATACATACCAACAGTGTATCGAATTATAGTAACTCTTCCAAGCGAAGCAAAATTTCTTCTATGATTATAACGATTAATATAAACATTCCATATGTGAAAAAATGTGATCACATTCTATGAATCTGATGTACAACGTTAATGTTGTAATGCTTACTTGTGTGTACTAAAGATTATGATAACTTGCCACCTTTTCAGTCAGCTATACATTTATATATAAAGTTATTTGAACCTGCTCCTCTCCAGAATTATGTCAGATCTGCATGAACGACATAACAGAAAGGCGGTGGTAATTTACGCCTATTTACTACATGGAAAGCATAGAAATATAGAATCGACTTCTGACGGACCTTAATTTTCACATTTTTTAACGTGTCGGAGTTTGCAAAGTAGATTCAAATGTTTATAGTGATAACTCATTAGAACAACAATGTACGTAGAATACAGTACAGAAAGGGACATGCCGTGATCAATCACCGTGATAGTGGTCATGTCTAGGAGAGTGATGGGGATTAAAAATTTTAATTCATGTCGGTGATCAGGGGGCAATAAAACACCAGGTGTTAATCTTGTAATCAAGTGTGTCGTTTTACAGGTAAACTAGTCAGATAAGATGTACAGGTAAAATTACGTTTTTAAATCGCATATTTTTTTTTCAGGTACTGTCTCCGATTCCCCTCAGAATTAAAAAAAAAACATTTTTATTTCTTTCCTCAAAACGTAAAACATCCTTGAACGTAATCCCGGGAATGAAATCCCGAGATCGAGAAAATAGAACGAGAACGGAGAGTTCATTTGAATTGATGAATAAAATGTAAATAATAAATGATTATTCAACTTCAATTCAGTGAAATCATGGGTTGTGCAAATATGTTTCAAATTTTTTTTAACCATGGCTGTGTATTGCGTATCTACACCTAGTATTTTATTGACACGTGTACACGTGACCTGGCTTGTGCACAAATGAAGTTGCATAAACACATGCGCGATATACGTGATTTGTTACGTTTTAAAGCGTATTTCCAGTTCAACATTACATTTTAGTTCACTAATATTTTACGTTTTAAAGCGTATTTCCAGTTCAAGATTACATTTTAGTTCACTAATATTTTGTATACGTTCAGTAATTTTTTTTATTTTAATCTTCGTAGAAAACCCAGTTAAAACCCTTTTCGTTGTAGAAATACGTACTAAATAATTTTTATAACTGTATACGGTCATTGAAGAATTTGATTAAAAATTAACGAAACAAATATTTATAAACAGATCGTTCAAAGAAATACTACATGTCCAAAAGTCACTAAATTTACGGATATATTTTGGAAATTAGCGACTAAACAATAACCGTTTAAGTTCGATTCAATAATCCATATTTCGAAATATTCGGCCAAAATCACGGGAATAAGCCATACAATATCAACTGAAGCGTGTTTATCTAATCCAATTATGAATACTGATTAAACGTAACTAGTGTAAGCAACCGATTGTTGCACTTTATTAATGGCGGACGATAGTAACGCCACCTAGCGACCACGAACGATAACTAGGTAATCACCGATTTCTGAAAACGTCTATAATGTTATTAATATTTTTCCTATACAAAAATGTAACTCCACACATTTATATAATACAATTATAATTATTATTAGATATCCTTCTTACTGTTACCATTATAATGTTATAAATATTTCTCATATAGCTCCACACATTTATATAATACACTTCACTTATAACTCCACATTTATACAATACAATTATAATTATTATAAGATATCATTCGCACTGTGAGTGACCGCCTTGGTTGTAAGCGTATAATTCTAATATGATTTACATAATTAGAAATCATTTACTTTGATTGGGTATAAGCGCTTATATTTTTCGAGAGACGATGTTCACCGGACTACTTTTTTTGTAATGTAAACAAAATGGCGGCTTGGCTTCCCGATAATAAAAAAAGATAAAAGAAACAATGTTTATTGTTAATAATCGACAATTATTGTTAGATATGAAATAAAAAATAAATGCCAATGAAAAAAAAAGCTTTTATTTATTCATTATACCCAATGTGATGGACTACATTTTAGCTGTGTCGATTCCACTCTATATTCATGCGCGACACACATCAAAGGAATGTATGTGTGCGTACTGGGGATCCCCAAAGGCAAATTTTCAAAACTAATGAAAAAAAAATATACTTAGTTACAGAATTATAAGGATTAAGCGCATTTTTTGTTGGAGTTTATTGATGTACATTGTATAACCTGGACCAAGTCACTCACAAACTTACATTAAAGTCCTTTGGACTTTTAGTTGTTTGTGAGTGAATTGGTCCAGATTATACATCAATAAACTGCGGAAAAAATGCGTTTAATCCTATAATGGTAGTTGTCTTTCCAACTATCTTTGCAAGCAGTGCCTATTAGTGGTATACTAATACTACGATAATAATCCTGCTCATGCGATACAACATTGCGTGATAAAGTGTGGCAGTCATTTGCTTCTGGTCGGTGGTTTTCTTCGGATACTCCGATTTCCTCCACCAATACAACTGACCGCCACGATATAGCTGAAAAAGGCTGGCCACGTTGTAACGCAAACTTGTACAAGAGAATGCGGAACTGGTATGCACTTATTTATATAATAGAAATGTACGTGTTGGGCTAGTCAGCTGCTGAAAGGTTGGTGTAACAAACTGACAGTATTACCGTTTTAAATTGACCTTTGGATAGGTTAAATCTGCACACAAATATTACAATCGTACATTATTATCTAAAGGCAAGATACCAATGGGTAAAGGGAAGACACATTTGGAATGACGGACTGGATAATGACCTGTCAACAACGGTCACATACTCTAACACGAGTCCATAAAACATTACACAGAAAACTAAAGATGGGCTTAACTACTAAAACCATGGGATGAACCTCTCTGGGTGTACCAAAGAGGTGCACACTTCCTGCTTCAATAGTGGAATACATCGTGTTACTTTCGTTAACAATTCGTTGATAATTGTGACTTTGAAAAACGGAACATATTATAAATAACTCCTAGGAATCCTCGTTCAGTAACTTCAATGTTCGCATCAAAACTCTATCAAGAAAACCGCAATACACTAACTAATATTAATATATTGTATTACTAATCTTACCTAGCCGGTGCTGTGTCAGCCTTCTTGGTCTGTGTTGTACTGAAAATAAAAATGTAGGCAAACATAAACAAAGGCTTTGCACAAAAATTCAAGGATTTCAATCATTGTGTAATATGTCACATAGATTTGTTAATATTATCTGTTTACGTGATGTCTATAAATTAAACCTCCAAAAACACGCACAGACTACAAATGGCTTCACCTTTACATTTTGAAGAGTAGCATTCGTCCTGTACCACCACGTGAATATATAGATCATATATATCAGAGGTATACCACCTATATGTTTTGAGGAGTATCATTCATTCTGTGCCATCATGCAGTTGTTTATATCATATATATCAGAGGTATATCACCTATGTTACTCTCACAAATATTAAAAGCTATATCAAACATTAAAGTAATAAAACTGACGATTATCAGTTGTTATCAATTTTAATTTATATCTCAATGTTCTTGATATATATATATATATATTGAAGGAAAAACTTGAGAAATAAATTTTAGAATGCTCCCCTCTCTCTTGGTTTAGATTCTTCCATACATGCAAATAATGCACACTCGTTCATAAGATTTAATTAATGAAATATCTCAAGCAATGTATCGTTTTTGGACACCGCTATCACTGCACAAAATGGAGAAATGTCAACAGTTATATTCGTCAAACCATTTGACAGACATCGATATCTCTCACCAGAAAGCTGTCATCCCAGACACTGCAACAAATGCATTCCCTACAGTCAGGCTGTCTGAGTGAAACACATTTACTCAATAGAGGCGAAAAAAAGACAAGGCTTAGTGAACTGTGGTATTATCTATAAACAAGACAAGGCTTAGTGAACTGTGGTATTATCTATAAACAAGACAAGGCTTAGTGAACTGTGGTATTATTTTAAAACAAGACAAGGCTTAGTGAACTGTGGTATTATCTTAAAACAAGACAAGGCTTAGTGAACTGTGGTATTATCTTAAAACAAGACAAGGTTTAGTGAACTGTGGTATTATCTTAGAAAGAGGGGATACAGGAATGAAAACATCAAAATGAGGTTCTGTAATGGCGATTTGATTTCTAGAAAGTCATTTCAGGTATACAATTAAACGAAAGTGAATACTCGAGTTATATTTGTTCTTGACCATCCTTCGTTTGACTATGTAACTAAGACCTTCCATGAACATTGGCCGATGATGCTAAAAGCTATATAAAATCTTCCCAGAACCACCGTTGTGGCCTTCAGAAAAACCAAAGTTTTACAGGCCTCTTGGTTAGAGCTGAAATATCCACAAGCAAACCAGTGATTGTGCAATACAAAGGTGTAGAGACAGACGCTGCACGACTTGAAAAAACATAGAAGTTCAACAGCAAGGTCAATGGGGAAGAATATACCATCTTATACAATGTCAACTTCAAGTCTAACAACACAATTAACCTTTTGGAATGTGGTATCCAATACGTCGATGAAACAGCACAGCCGTTTAATTAACGTACTAATGGTCATATGAGTGACATGAAATACAAGCCCTAATTTACCATGCAGTCGATGTGTCTTTTTATCAAGCTACAAGATGGCAGGAACTGTGCCAAAACTTCATAATAATTAAATACAAGCCTAAGTGGGATGAGAGGTCCAGACAGGATAGAAAAGGTTTTGGGATAAGAAAATTGCAAACACTTGCTCCGAAAGGGAAATAATTCAGTGTTGTGTCCCTTGTAAGTCAGTTATATACAGTCAAACCCGCCATGCGGTCTCCTGTAATAAGCAGTCACCTGTATTAAAAGGTCACCATTTCTTTAGAAATGCCTGTACCAAGTCAAGGTCATTACGGTTTTCACAGTGTTCCGGTTGTTGACTGATTTTGTCTGTTTATATAATTATGAGTTTTGACTTTCCCTTTGTAAGATTGTTCGGAGTTCGGTAATTTTTGTTATTACCCTTATTGTTTTTACCTATCATACAAATTTTCATATGAATTTAACCTCTTTTAAGAGGTCACCTGTCTTATAAGGCCACATTTTCTTTGTCCCAAAGGTGATCTCTTAATACAGGTTTTACTTTATATATATGTTAGTCAAACAAGTAAATCAATTATATATATGTTTTAACTAACATGTAAAATCAAACATACTCGTACCCTCAACTGTTATTGCCGTAATGCTAGGTGTTTAGAAACACTCATGATATGATGTTTAACATCACTCCATGAATCAATCATATCACATATATTTAAGAAATAATTCATGCCGGCCATACTTTATTGTTATTCAAATATGGGTAGGCATTATATTCATGAATTATTTCGATTCTAATAGGACAAATACGGTAATTTTGAAATTCGAGGTGGTCAAGGTGATCAATCTCCTACAGAATTTTAAAAATGGTAAAATTGGGAATTAAAGAGATGGATAGCGAAATTGTGGTTGAAACTGTGGCTTAAGCCCCTGTTACACGGTAAGGCAAGTATCATGATACTTGTATCATCAACCAAAAAATAGTGTAAACAGTGCTATTACTCTGTATCATGCAACTTTTAGAAGTTGCATGATACACACTTTGGGATAGAACATGTTCTATTCTGTACTGCAAGGATCACGATACATTTTATCTCTGACCAATCAGTGATCTTGGTTTGAGGTCAGGAGGTTACAACATCATCAACAAATAAAAGCACATGGTCAGCACATGTTAAATAAAACATGTCTGGAAAGGGGAAAAAAGTAGTGATGTTATTTGGTCAAAGGAACAGATGGAGAGTCTCCTCGATTTGTATGATAATGTCTTCATTGTTAGGATTCTCCATTCTGGCGGGAACAATTTGTAAACAAACTCTGCATGAAGCATGCTACTTGACTTAGTGTGTAAACTGAAACGGATCATGATACAAAAAGTTGCATGATAGAAGTATCGCGATACTTGTTTTACCGTGTAACAAGACCTTTAAAATACCGAAAAGAATTTTATTGACAAGGTTCAATATACATTTTATTACAAATAAACAACTTTAAATGATTAACAACGAAATTATCAGTTGAACGCAGCCAGTCGAATCGGAGATAAAGGGAGATAAACATGGAGACAATGAACGTACGAAAGGTAAACACCCCCGTGTCTATAAGAGTTTAATTATGATAAGACTTAATTAGGATTTATTTAATTTTAGCTTCATTTATTTCAACAATTTTTAGATAAACAATAATAGAAAATCGCTAACCATGAAGAATTTTCTGAAAATAGTCAGTGTTTATGTAGGTGCTTATTTTTTTTTAGCTCAGCGCGCATGTGTGGCCTATTTTTGATTGTTATTCAAATATGCCTTTATTTGCATACCGAATACGGGACGTCATATTAGAATAAATATTAAACTATTGATTAATCCTGTCAATTAATCAATATTCATAATACAAATTTATAATAATTAATTTCAATGACATATACATACCTAAGACTGTATGTTCCAATCAGCTGATCAATATCAGAATCAGCAACTTTCTTGTGGCAGTATTTAATAAAAGGCAAATCAGGTAAAGGTACAACTGACAGCATTGATAGTTCATCATTTAATGTCTTCAGATGTTGAATCGTAGAAGCATCGTCTCTGGATTGGCTTATTTTATTTTCCCTTTTTTCGATCTCCCTTGCTTTCTCCAACTGTTGTTTGTAATCCACCAACGTCTTCGTATGCGATTCTTTTTCATGGTGTGCCTGCTGTCGCAATATCGCGATCATCTGCTCAATATGGCGGTCAACCATTGCTTTTATTTTTGAGCCCTCTTCTTTTATTTCATTTATAACAGATGTAACACTCAGGTCAAAAGTAGTGAGACCTGTTTCTACCTGCTTTTGCCTTGTTTGGATTACATCCAGTTTGGTGTCCATTTCCTTTCTGAAGGTTGTTCTTAGTTCATCAATAGACTCCTTCATATTGGACACTTTATGGCCGTTGTGTTTACCAGTGACACATCGCATGCAAATGGAAATATCACAGCTGTCACAAATAAATACATAGTCCTCTTTGTGGTCATTACATCTCAATTTTACTTCCGGGACGACATTTTCAGCGCTTTGAAACTCATGATTTTGTGTGCCTTTTTGTCGTTTATGTAAATATTTGCAGTTCATACAAAAATACTGTTCACAGTCTTGACAAAAGTCCGTACTGGAACCCCCCATACATATCTCACAAGTCTTCAATGCGCATTGAGCCATGATAGTTGTAGTCAACAAGTCAATATGTGTAATCTATATAGGTGAGAACTTTAAAATTAGAACCGAATACCGACAAAGGTATGAAAAATTACGGATAGTATTGAAGTACGTGTTTTTTTTTTTTTTATATTGTGATCTGATGTTATCGTAATAATTTATTACATACAATACCATGTTATTTTATAAGTAAAACAAACACAACACAACTGTGCATCTAATTATATTTATAATTGTATGTGTTGTATTTTAATATACAAATAAGACAACATTGTTGCAATATCCACATACGAAAAAAAAAAGGGGGGGGGGGTTAATCAGTATAAACATTACGTTTTATTTTGACTTCATAGAGATATATTATAGTTAATACAGGGGCGAATCCAGGGGAGGGGCGTACCCGGCGTCCCCCCTAAAATTGGAAAAAATATGATTTTTTTTGGCGTAAAATCGTGATTTTTCACACGAAATACCCCAACAATTTTCAGGCCTCCTCCGGTCGGTGCAATTTTTTTAAGTGCGCCACCCCCCCCCCCCCCCCCCCCCCCCCCCATATGTTTGGTTATTTAATTATATGTGTATTTATATAGCCTTGTCTTGCATTAAAATGTGCTTGGTTACTTAATTATGTAGCATTTTTATTACTATCAAATACGTTTGGTTACTTAATTATGTGTGTATTTATATATCATTTTATAACAATAAAATGTGCTTTGGTAATAAACCTTAAAAAAACGAAGGGATAATAATGAATGGAAAATCCAACGACAATGGAAATATTGGGCACACAAGACACAGAACGAAGACAAACATAAAACAAAGCACACCTCAGCACATCAATCAAAAAGATAAGCACCAAAAAAACTGAGGTGGACCAAGGTGCCCGTGAAGGATAGGCAGTTCCTGTCCCCTGTAAGACAACCATTCGTTAATTATTTTTTGCCATTGAATATCAGAATAAAAAGCATGCATTTAATTGGTTGAACACTCTCCATGTGACCTTCACTATTCCGCGATACAGACTGGGTTGCTGATATAGTATATCAGTATTAATAGAAACTTTAAAACACCTTCAATGATCCTGATTAAAAGTACATTAAAAATGTTCATTTGTCTGTACGTAAGGTTTTATTTATTCCTAAAATTGCAGTTTCTGTTAAGGTTTCTTGATTCCTTGACAAATTTATATTTTGTGTGTCTTCAATTCAATAAACACAATAGTTACTGATATAGGGGACAATATCAGTATATGCAGACTGCCCTCGGGTCGTGGTACGGATCATGAAATAGATATTTATAATATTGTATTAGTTGTATTTTAATATACAAATAAGACAACATTTTTGACAATATCTACATGCGAAAAAAAAAGGAGGGGGGGGGGGGTTAATCAGTATAAATATTATGCTTTATTTTGACTTCATAGAGGTATATTATAGTTAATAGACCTATTGTATCGAAATATAAAATTATTAAAGATTTCTAAGTGTTTGTTGTTCTTATCTTATAAATGATACGGTCTGGATGTACAATATATGTGTATTTATGTACCATTCTATAACAATAAAATGTGTTTTGAGGAAAAATGGGAAAATACACTCATATTGGACACACGATGGCTCAGTACTGGTTAAAAAGACGGAACAATCACGTACAATCAATATCAAAAACAGGAAAGATGTACATATGAACGTGGAGGTGAAATTCTAGAAGATGAAAACAATGATGTATAATACTTGCACTTGTATTATTACTGCTTTGTTAATAAATTCTTTTGAATACTTCTGCAAACAATTCATATTCGTTGTTACCTTAGGGACAGACCATTTAACTTGAAGGAGGGGGTTATGTTTTTTTTTTTTTTTTTTTTTTTTAATATTCTGATTCCTAATGATGCTGAAAAAAATATTTTGATGGAGGAAAAACAAATAATTTGATTCAGAGTTTTTGTCATATAACCTAATGTTAATTTCTGGGAAAACAATTTGTGCTGTGCGCGACAAAAAAAAAAAAAAAATATTCTAACTCTCGTGTTGTCCGAAAAAAACATTCTGAACGAAACAAAAAACCAAACCCCCCCCCACCCCCCCCCCCCCCCCCCCCCCTGCAAGTTAAATGGTCGGTCCCTTACCTTGTTTTATTGATACTATCTTCATACAGAAACACGTGCTTTTGTTTACAAATATTCAATGTTGTGTATATAAATAACTTATTGTGTATTGTATACATATACAACTCTGTTATATCATGTTAACGATGTACATTTAAATGACTAATCTAGTATAACACGTCTTTCCGCTTGGTCGAGTTCACCTAGACTACAATTACTTACCTTTCAAATAGAGCTTTGTATTGTTTACTATTCCAAGGTCTTTTTGATCCTTTCGTTTATAAATATTAAACACAGATTTCATATAGTACAGTGAGAATTTTAAAAAAGACGCTTAGTTTTTGGGTTTAATGCACCCACCTTACATGCAGCTAATTTTTGTTTTAAATGAAAGTAAAATGATTATATTTCATGTTTTAAGCTGTCGTCACGAAATCGTACGGTACAATATTTGTTGATTTGACATTAATTTTTAAATTTCATTCTAATTAACTGATACATGTACTACTGCAGAAAACCATATATTCTTTGTAAATGTACTTTTGAAAATAAATGCATGCGTTTTATTTACGCAATATTAATCGGACAACACGGCAAATACCTGTATGTTTAATAATAATGCAGTTTTCTTATATAATTTGCGATTTAGTACGGTTTTGTGAAATGTTTCTCTACATTGAGCGTAGACTTTGTACTTAGTGTTAAAAAGTTTGCAAATTATATTCCGATTTTAAATGTTTTAAAAAGTATTGACAATGTCAATTGCACTTCACATTAAGATCGATTCGCGGAAACACCGGAAAGGGTATTTTTTGCTTTTTATTTAAATTGCTATTTTGTTCCGGAATTGATTGCTGATCTTCTACCGAAGTGTATTCCGCATACTAATCACCCCGAATCACTCTGTATATTACTGCGATGAGATGAGTTAATGAAGGCAACGTTGTGAGCGAATACTGTATTTGTGTTGACATTTAATCATATTAGTTAGACTCTGTTACATGTACCATGAAATAGATCACTTATTTCGTTGAAATTAAAGTTCTTTTTAGGATATGTCTGATCGCCCAAGTCCTGTTAAAATAGTAGAAAGGGGAAGGCTGTTTATTAATTGACAACGTTGTGTTATATGCCAGGACTGGGTTGCGCAAACTTCAATTAAATTTAAATCTCCATTAAACCTTAAGTGTAAATTAATTTCATTTACATTCCAAGTAAATTTACGTGTCAATTAAGTTTTAAGCGACACTTAAATTGAATTGAAGTTTGTGCAAATAAGGGTAATAACAAAATTACCGAACTCCGAACAATCTTACAAAGGGAAAGTCAAAACTCATAGGTCAGTTAACAACCGGAAAACTGTGAAAACCGTAATGGCCCTGACTTGGTACAGGCATTTCTAAACCCAGTCCTGGTATTTTCATCAGAACAATTGAGTAGTTCAACGAGTAAAGGCCGTTTTACACTTATCTCTGTCATAGATAAGCATAAATATGAGGTTTATAAGAGATTAGTTGACGAGTTTAAGACAATTGAAAATGTGCACACAGATAAAATCCAATATCATAGAAGTTGTTACAAGTCTTTTACAAGTAAGCACAATTTGTCAACCTCTGCATTTTCTACTACTGCTCAAAATGTTTCCAAACCCACTGTACATACTACCTCAGTGAGTAGTCTTGTTCTTACTCGGTCCAGTAGATCTTCTGATATAGACTGGTCTGTATGTGTGTTCTGTCAATGCAAGACATGTAAACGATACAAAAAAATACACAAGATTACATCAGATGAGAGAACAAAAAGACTTTTGAACATGGCAACACCGACCGATGATGACGAAATGGTATACAGAATTACTAATGATGGGTTTGAAGAAAATGCAGTATATCATGTTACTTGAATGACACATTACTTACTCAAAAGAATTAAGGACGACAGTGAAGACTATTTAACATCTGAAAATGATATCTTATTTCAATCCTTCATTTCAACTACCATCAAGATGACTTGCTAACTCACAAAAAGATATTCACTTTAACCCAACTGCCAGAACTTTTTGTTCTGAATTTCTGCCGTCTGATCGAAAGGAAAGTTGCACACTCACACAGACTACAACATAAATTAGAAAGACATACAGCAAGATCAGGGTATGTCAAACCTTATTTATAGCAGCGCCATCTCAACTTCTGAAGCTATTGGTGTTGTAACACGCATAAAAGCAGACATGCATTCCACAACTGTTCATGATTTGAGCAATGTAGCCTATATATGTGATGAAAGTCAAATTTTACATGCTGCCGCCAGCACTTTGGGAAGGCAAATCAGCGACATTACCATTTCGGATGACGAATACCCTGCACCTGAAGAGGTCTCAATATCAAATTCTGGTGCTAAGCTTCCTTCCTCTTTGAAAATATTCATGTGTTGGCTGCTAGATGATTCTGCCTTCAAGTCAGCAAACGATAGCACTTCTGTTCCAATAGGTAAGCTTCGAAAATGTTTATCTTTAGCAGAATGCATTGTGTCTGTAAGCAAAAACAAATTTACATCTTTCCATTTTTACAGATGTTTTGGTTCTTTGTGTGCTCTACTTTCCACAGATGCAGCACACAGAAGAGCTGTGGTTAAACATGGGGGACTGTATCTGGTGGTAAAGATGGTAGGAGATATATCCCAGTTCACGATTTGTGTAGCTCGTTTTCTAATTTCACATGTCAGATTTTACCCTCCTATCACGCTCATACTGGATGTGACATTATCTCTGCTTTTTTCAGAATTGGGAAAAAATATGCTTTACAAAATCTTGAAAACATCACCTGAAGTGTTTTCTGATTTAGTTTCACTGACCAATGGTGATCTTGAAACTACAATAAATGCAGCAAGACATGCAGTATCTTTGTTATACGATCCCAAGGGAAAATTCAAGTCGTGTCATCATGATCTTAACATGTTGCGGGTCAAATTAGCAACAAGCACAGACGATTCCCTTTCTCGTATTCCACCTAGTGAACCATCCTTTAAGCAACAGTTTGGATGACATCTCATCTAGCTAATCCACCGGTAAAATCGCCCTTGGATTTTGGCTGACAAAGGGAAACAACGGCCTTGAACCAGTTCTTTTTACTGGTATGATGTCACCAGACTTCTTGCAAGATCTGATATGAAGTTGTAAAGTTAGATCTGTATGCGAGCGTGGTTATATTTGTTATGAGGAAAGCTTAAGCTGCACTGAGTTGTGCCCATGTCAGGGAAGTGATCTTTGTCAGAATAGTCTGACCCACCAACAGACAACCATTGTTGACGAGCAGGATGAGCAGGTGTATGATGAGTCATAAAGTGTAGTTTGTAATGTGAACGAACATACATTCCATTACGTTGACGCAGACTAGTGTAATAAGTTTCCTAACTGTAAGTACTTCCTTCCCTCTTAAGCTTACAATCCCCCACCCAATCAAAACAATAAACCCTGCCAGGTCGTTTCCGACCTTGACGTGGTTGGTAACTTTCTTACCTAATAAGAAACCGATTCTAGTAATAGTATTCCTGGTTTTGCTGTCTATATTCCAGAAGAATCTTACAGTTGATTTTCCGACTTATTGTATTATGTTTTCACAGCAATTTTCGTCGTATGTGTAGACGTTCTGATCCCTGTTTTTACATTACTACATATTTCGTATTCGCTCTACGAAAACTCTGACACATTTAGATGTAACAAAATGCATATATATCATGCATATTGCAGAAATAATTTGAAAAGACGATCAGTGTTTACCAGAACCATAGTTTCATAAATTGGTCAACAAAATGACGTCATGAAACATCACACAGATTAAATCTTGACAGATCTTGAGGCAAGCTTAGTATATAGCTTTGTATTGTTTACTATTCCAAGGTTTTTTTCATCCTTTCGTTTATAAATATTTAACATAGATTGCATAAGAGTCACTCCAAAAATTTGATTAAATACCTGCTTTCTGAAGATTACATATTTTGCGAGTGAAAATGTTATTAGCAAATGAAAATTGTTTACCTTAAATATATTTATTGCAACTATCTTCATAAAAAAGCATGTGCTTATGTTTACAAATATACCAATGTTGTGTATATAAATAACTGTTTGTGCGTTGCGTACACACACCAGATTGTATTATTCGATATACATTTAAATGATCAATCTTGTATAACATGTTTTTTTCTGGCTGGTCGGGTACACCTATATTTCAGTCAACAAAAAAGTTACCAATAGCTTGGTAGTGTTTACCATTACCAGGCCGTTCAATATTTTCTTTGAAATGTTTTAATTAGAATCCATAAGCTTTAGCAAAAAGTAACTAAAAACTCATCCCTTCAGCTTTTAGTCTGTAAATTATTTATTAGCCAACAAAATTATTTATAATTTAGTAAATAACCGAATTACAGACATCTTATTTTGTTTTTCATTATAGAAGTCACTATTTTCTCGTTTTATATTTTTTTCAATAAACTGAGAATTTTGACAGAATGTCAAATAAAATGCATGTTTTAAACTTGTATATATATTTGTCAATAATTTTGTGTAACAATTTGTTGTTTAGTTATGACCATTCGAAGTACATGGTATGAATATTTAATGGTTGTATTTATGTTCAGTCCATTTTTATACTTATTGATTTGAATATTTCATTTGATAATGATATTGCTGCTCACAGAGCTGCTATTGGACTGTTTTATTGTAAAATTAATGGGATCAGTCTTAACAAATCTGTTTTGTCACCTTTTGTTTCCGGGATGCTTTCTGCAATATGGCGAATTTGTTTCGTAATATGTTTAAAAATGTACATGCCATCTCATTAATTAATTATGATGTTATTGTGATTACCTTACTGGTCATCCATTTGCTTTTGTTAGCTGGAGACATATAATTGAACGGGTGCATTTCATTTGCGCAGATTTGGGGATTAACTACCGTTTCATTTGCGCGGCTAAAGTGCCCTACATTTGCGCCGATTTTTTACCTGAGATTTACCTGTTGCAATCCTTCAATTGCGCGATTTTTTTTAAATTATATTAAATATTTGTACCTTTATATATTAAATGTACATAAATGTATAAAAATTTAGAATTTAAATTTTAATAAGAAAAATCTAAAAAACTATATATTTTCGAGTTTAGTTACTGGTCATCCATTTGCTTTTGTTAGCTGGTGACATAAAATTGAACGCGGGGCCTAGAGGCACACCTGATTTGATCGAAAATGTTTTGTCAATATATCATGGTAATATTAGAATTCTAATAAATAAAATTAACTATATAACGAATGTAATTGGAGAGTTTGACATAGTGTTTTTTTTTACAGAGACGCATTTAAATAATCAAATAACCGATGATGATATTGCTATCAGTGGTTTTGATATACCTTTTAAAAAAGACGGAAATTCACACGGAGGTGGAATAATTATGTATCATAAGAATAATATAAATATACTGCGGCGTGTTGACTTAGAACATGAACACGTAGAGAGTATGTGGTTTGAATTAAAAACTAAAGTTCATCCTATATTGATTAATATTAATTATAGATCAGAGTTACAATCACATACGTTTTATTGGCAATTTTTTGACTTAATGTTAAAACAAGCACTTGATGAGAATAGCCATATTATTTGCCTTGGTGACTAAAATAAAATTTTTATGATAAATTGGTTTGTTCTCATTTCGCCTTAGTCGGATATTTACATATTAAAAAATATTCCCACTTCGCCTTAGTAGAGTTTTTATGATCAGATATACATCACTAAGGCAAAATGGGAAGCTATTTAAACACTAATTAATTAGGTGTCATTTGTTTGTTTTGCAAATTAGGTGTAAATATGGTTTAAGGTGTCAAACCACCAATTAATTTCTTTAAGGTTTTCTACTAAATTTGTGTTTTTTCGAACCTACCTGGTCATTTTATCTTAAGTTTAACCTTTTGAAGACCATATATTTTCTGAAACGTACATGATTCCTCTACGTTCTGTCAAAATATCAGGGCATGTTTAAAATCTTGCAGTGAAATGCCATGCTACGGAAAGCACCTACTCTAAAAATAGCTCGGTAATCCCCAAGAAATTCACTATTTATAGGTCATGCATCAAATCCTCCATAGAGGTATTAAAATACAACTAAATCCATCAAATTTGGGCTCAAAATAATCCCTATTTATTTAACTTCAATTATCAATTTTAATTAGTCCATTCCATTCAGTAGTTTTCACAATACTACAAAGTGAAAGGAACTTTTTTCTTGAAAAGGGGCTACTTTCGTATATGTTCCAAGCTCTGATTGGTGAATTAGTGGTTTGACACCTAAAGACCATAAAAACTTGTTTCTTTCACCATTTGTTGGCCTAATTTCTATTCCTTAGCCAATATCAACCCAAGAAAACCTCATAAGGTATGTGGCTGTCTGATATTTGCAAGTATAAGTGTTCAAATGCAAAGGTACCCCCTTGAAGATTTTTAATGAAAATATCTCCATTTACAGCTGTTGAGTTCAGATTGTGTAATATACCAAAACTTACCTATTCTCTTATATATTACAGTTATTAAGCTAGTTTCTAACATAATAAACAATCTTAACACATATATATGCCTCAGTTGTATATTTAATAGCTAAATACTATGAAATGTTTGCATTTAGCCCCCCCTTTTTTCGGCCCATAAAATGAGCTCATATCATTCTTAATTTTGTTAATTCATGCTTTTATCCCATAAATTATGTGGTTTAAGACATAAAATATGTTTTTGTATATACATCTTTAGTTGAAATTCCTTCTAAGTCCATCAAATTTGCAAAAATATGATTTATTGATATTCAAGTCTTGGAATTTCTGATGGTGCACAACTATAATTTCCCCCAAAACTCAATAAATATATGCTTCCACATCATTTTTTTCCACTGTTTAAGTAAGCTGGATGTTCAAATGTACTGTTACAGCCAAATAATACTCTAAAACATGAAATTCAAATTGACAATTTGAAAAATTAACAGAAAATGCTAAGCAGTCAAAATAATTTTTCTGGGATCACTTAAATTACCAGGTTTTTACTACATACTTTTCAATTAAAACTGCTTTCTATAGCCTTATATTATTTTGTAAGTACATTGTACATGTATTCTAACTGAAACTATCAACATTTACCAGGAAAAATGTGTAGGATTGAAAAAAATCCAATCATGATATCACCATATCCTATATTTGAAGTCAACAAACTGCCGCATGATGAATTTTTTTAAATTCTTAATATCAACCATATTTTCAATATTATATGCCTTTCTACTGCAAAAACACATTTAATAACATATTCCCAATAATTATAAAGTCATAAAGAAAAAGAAAATGAGTTGCAATACCTGGTGTCCATGTATATCCAGTGTTTGGGAGCAATATTCCAAAATATTACATAACATGCATTTTGACCATGTAATCTGACACCACAATGCATTTTGTAACATTTTTGTATGAAAAATGTCACTCTGGGTCTGTTGTGACATGCTTGGGCTAATTTGAATATGATAGCAACAAAAGATAATTTTGACGTTTTTGTCTTAAGGTGTCAAACCACCAATTAATTTCTTTAAGGTTTTCTACTAAATTTGTGTTTTTTCGAACCTACCTGGTCATTTTATCTTAAGTTTAACCTTTTGAAGACCATATATTTTCTGAAACGTACATGATTCCTCTACGTTCTGTCAAAATATCAGGGCATGTTTAAAATCTTGCAGTGAAATGCCATGCTACGGAAAGCACCTACTCTAAAAATAGCTCGGTAATCCCCAAGAAATTCACTATTTATAGGTCATGCATCAAATCCTCCATAGAGGTATTAAAATACAACTAAATCCATCAAATTTGGGCTCAAAATAATCCCTATTTATTTAACTTCAATTATCAATTTTAATTAGTCCATTCCATTCAGTAGTTTTCACAATACTACAAAGTGAAAGGAACTTTTTTCTTGAAAAGGGGCTACTTTCGTATATGTTCCAAGCTCTGATTGGTGAATTAGTGGTTTGACACCTAAAGACCATAAAAACTTGTTTCTTTCACCATTTGTTGGCCTAATTTCTATTCCTTAGCCAATATCAACCCAAGAAAACCTCATAAGGTATGTGGCTGTCTGATATTTGCAAGTATAAGTGTTCAAATGCAAAGGTACCCCCTTGAAGATTTTTAATGAAAATATCTCCATTTACAGCTGTTGAGTTCAGATTGTGTAATATACCAAAACTTACCTATTCTCTTATATATTACAGTTATTAAGCTAGTTTCTAACATAATAAACAATCTTAACACATATATATGCCTCAGTTGTATATTTAATAGCTAAATACTATGAAATGTTTGCATTTAGCCCCCCCTTTTTTCGGCCCATAAAATGAGCTCATATCATTCTTAATTTTGTTAATTCATGCTTTTATCCCATAAATTATGTGGTTTAAGACATAAAATATGTTTTTGTATATACATCTTTAGTTGAAATTCCTTCTAAGTCCATCAAATTTGCAAAAATATGATTTATTGATATTCAAGTCTTGGAATTTCTGATGGTGCACAACTATAATTTCCCCCAAAACTCAATAAATATATGCTTCCACATCATTTTTTTCCACTGTTTAAGTAAGCTGGATGTTCAAATGTACTGTTACAGCCAAATAATACTCTAAAACATGAAATTCAAATTGACAATTTGAAAAATTAACAGAAAATGCTAAGCAGTCAAAATAATTTTTCTGGGATCACTTAAATTACCAGGTTTTTACTACATACTTTTCAATTAAAACTGCTTTCTATAGCCTTATATTATTTTGTAAGTACATTGTACATGTATTCTAACTGAAACTATCAACATTTACCAGGAAAAATGTGTAGGATTGAAAAAAATCCAATCATGATATCACCATATCCTATATTTGAAGTCAACAAACTGCCGCATGATGAATTTTTTTAAATTCTTAATATCAACCATATTTTCAATATTATATGCCTTTCTACTGCAAAAACACATTTAATAACATATTCCCAATAATTATAAAGTCATAAAGAAAAAGAAAATGAGTTGCAATACCTGGTGTCCATGTATATCCAGTGTTTGGGAGCAATATTCCAAAATATTACATAACATGCATTTTGACCATGTAATCTGACACCACAATGCATTTTGTAACATTTTTGTATGAAAAATGTCACTCTGGGTCTGTTGTGACATGCTTGGGCTAATTTGAATATGATAGCAACAAAAGATAATTTTGACGTTTTTGTCTTAAGGTGTCAAACCACCAATTAATTTCTTTAAGGTTTTCTACTAAATTTGTGTTTTTTCGAACCTACCTGGTCATTTTATCTTAAGTTTAACCTTTTGAAGACCATATATTTTCTGAAACGTACATGATTCCTCTACGTTCTGTCAAAATATCAGGGCATGTTTAAAATCTTGCAGTGAAATGCCATGCTACGGAAAGCACCTACTCTAAAAATAGCTCGGTAATCCCCAAGAAATTCACTATTTATAGGTCATGCATCAAATCCTCCATAGAGGTATTAAAATACAACTAAATCCATCAAATTTGGGCTCAAAATAATCCCTATTTATTTAACTTCAATTATCAATTTTAATTAGTCCATTCCATTCAGTAGTTTTCACAATACTACAAAGTGAAAGGAACTTTTTTCTTGAAAAGGGGCTACTTTCGTATATGTTCCAAGCTCTGATTGGTGAATTAGTGGTTTGACACCTAAAGACCATAAAAACTTGTTTCTTTCACCATTTGTTGGCCTAATTTCTATTCCTTAGCCAATATCAACCCAAGAAAACCTCATAAGGTATGTGGCTGTCTGATATTTGCAAGTATAAGTGTTCAAATGCAAAGGTACCCCCTTGAAGATTTTTAATGAAAATATCTCCATTTACAGCTGTTGAGTTCAGATTGTGTAATATACCAAAACTTACCTATTCTCTTATATATTACAGTTATTAAGCTAGTTTCTAACATAATAAACAATCTTAACACATATATATGCCTCAGTTGTATATTTAATAGCTAAATACTATGAAATGTTTGCATTTAGCCCCCCCTTTTTTCGGCCCATAAAATGAGCTCATATCATTCTTAATTTTGTTAATTCATGCTTTTATCCCATAAATTATGTGGTTTAAGACATAAAATATGTTTTTGTATATACATCTTTAGTTGAAATTCCTTCTAAGTCCATCAAATTTGCAAAAATATGATTTATTGATATTCAAGTCTTGGAATTTCTGATGGTGCACAACTATAATTTCCCCCAAAACTCAATAAATATATGCTTCCACATCATTTTTTTCCACTGTTTAAGTAAGCTGGATGTTCAAATGTACTGTTACAGCCAAATAATACTCTAAAACATGAAATTCAAATTGACAATTTGAAAAATTAACAGAAAATGCTAAGCAGTCAAAATAATTTTTCTGGGATCACTTAAATTACCAGGTTTTTACTACATACTTTTCAATTAAAACTGCTTTCTATAGCCTTATATTATTTTGTAAGTACATTGTACATGTATTCTAACTGAAACTATCAACATTTACCAGGAAAAATGTGTAGGATTGAAAAAAATCCAATCATGATATCACCATATCCTATATTTGAAGTCAACAAACTGCCGCATGATGAATTTTTTTAAATTCTTAATATCAACCATATTTTCAATATTATATGCCTTTCTACTGCAAAAACACATTTAATAACATATTCCCAATAATTATAAAGTCATAAAGAAAAAGAAAATGAGTTGCAATACCTGGTGTCCATGTATATCCAGTGTTTGGGAGCAATATTCCAAAATATTACATAACATGCATTTTGACCATGTAATCTGACACCACAATGCATTTTGTAACATTTTTGTATGAAAAATGTCACTCTGGGTCTGTTGTGACATGCTTGGGCTAATTTGAATATGATAGCAACAAAAGATAATTTTGACGTTTTTGTCTTAAGGTGTCAAACCACCAATTAATTTCTTTAAGGTTTTCTACTAAATTTGTGTTTTTTCGAACCTACCTGGTCATTTTATCTTAAGTTTAACCTTTTGAAGACCATATATTTTCTGAAACGTACATGATTCCTCTACGTTCTGTCAAAATATCAGGGCATGTTTAAAATCTTGCAGTGAAATGCCATGCTACGGAAAGCACCTACTCTAAAAATAGCTCGGTAATCCCCAAGAAATTCACTATTTATAGGTCATGCATCAAATCCTCCATAGAGGTATTAAAATACAACTAAATCCATCAAATTTGGGCTCAAAATAATCCCTATTTATTTAACTTCAATTATCAATTTTAATTAGTCCATTCCATTCAGTAGTTTTCACAATACTACAAAGTGAAAGGAACTTTTTTCTTGAAAAGGGGCTACTTTCGTATATGTTCCAAGCTCTGATTGGTGAATTAGTGGTTTGACACCTAAAGACCATAAAAACTTGTTTCTTTCACCATTTGTTGGCCTAATTTCTATTCCTTAGCCAATATCAACCCAAGAAAACCTCATAAGGTATGTGGCTGTCTGATATTTGCAAGTATAAGTGTTCAAATGCAAAGGTACCCCCTTGAAGATTTTTAATGAAAATATCTCCATTTACAGCTGTTGAGTTCAGATTGTGTAATATACCAAAACTTACCTATTCTCTTATATATTACAGTTATTAAGCTAGTTTCTAACATAATAAACAATCTTAACACATATATATGCCTCAGTTGTATATTTAATAGCTAAATACTATGAAATGTTTGCATTTAGCCCCCCCTTTTTTCGGCCCATAAAATGAGCTCATATCATTCTTAATTTTGTTAATTCATGCTTTTATCCCATAAATTATGTGGTTTAAGACATAAAATATGTTTTTGTATATACATCTTTAGTTGAAATTCCTTCTAAGTCCATCAAATTTGCAAAAATATGATTTATTGATATTCAAGTCTTGGAATTTCTGATGGTGCACAACTATAATTTCCCCCAAAACTCAATAAATATATGCTTCCACATCATTTTTTTCCACTGTTTAAGTAAGCTGGATGTTCAAATGTACTGTTACAGCCAAATAATACTCTAAAACATGAAATTCAAATTGACAATTTGAAAAATTAACAGAAAATGCTAAGCAGTCAAAATAATTTTTCTGGGATCACTTAAATTACCAGGTTTTTACTACATACTTTTCAATTAAAACTGCTTTCTATAGCCTTATATTATTTTGTAAGTACATTGTACATGTATTCTAACTGAAACTATCAACATTTACCAGGAAAAATGTGTAGGATTGAAAAAAATCCAATCATGATATCACCATATCCTATATTTGAAGTCAACAAACTGCCGCATGATGAATTTTTTTAAATTCTTAATATCAACCATATTTTCAATATTATATGCCTTTCTACTGCAAAAACACATTTAATAACATATTCCCAATAATTATAAAGTCATAAAGAAAAAGAAAATGAGTTGCAATACCTGGTGTCCATGTATATCCAGTGTTTGGGAGCAATATTCCAAAATATTACATAACATGCATTTTGACCATGTAATCTGACACCACAATGCATTTTGTAACATTTTTGTATGAAAAATGTCACTCTGGGTCTGTTGTGACATGCTTGGGCTAATTTGAATATGATAGCAACAAAAGATAATTTTGACGTTTTTGTCTTAAGGTGTCAAACCACCAATTAATTTCTTTAAGGTTTTCTACTAAATTTGTGTTTTTTCGAACCTACCTGGTCATTTTATCTTAAGTTTAACCTTTTGAAGACCATATATTTTCTGAAACGTACATGATTCCTCTACGTTCTGTCAAAATATCAGGGCATGTTTAAAATCTTGCAGTGAAATGCCATGCTACGGAAAGCACCTACTCTAAAAATAGCTCGGTAATCCCCAAGAAATTCACTATTTATAGGTCATGCATCAAATCCTCCATAGAGGTATTAAAATACAACTAAATCCATCAAATTTGGGCTCAAAATAATCCCTATTTATTTAACTTCAATTATCAATTTTAATTAGTCCATTCCATTCAGTAGTTTTCACAATACTACAAAGTGAAAGGAACTTTTTTCTTGAAAAGGGGCTACTTTCGTATATGTTCCAAGCTCTGATTGGTGAATTAGTGGTTTGACACCTAAAGACCATAAAAACTTGTTTCTTTCACCATTTGTTGGCCTAATTTCTATTCCTTAGCCAATATCAACCCAAGAAAACCTCATAAGGTATGTGGCTGTCTGATATTTGCAAGTATAAGTGTTCAAATGCAAAGGTACCCCCTTGAAGATTTTTAATGAAAATATCTCCATTTACAGCTGTTGAGTTCAGATTGTGTAATATACCAAAACTTACCTATTCTCTTATATATTACAGTTATTAAGCTAGTTTCTAACATAATAAACAATCTTAACACATATATATGCCTCAGTTGTATATTTAATAGCTAAATACTATGAAATGTTTGCATTTAGCCCCCCCTTTTTTCGGCCCATAAAATGAGCTCATATCATTCTTAATTTTGTTAATTCATGCTTTTATCCCATAAATTATGTGGTTTAAGACATAAAATATGTTTTTGTATATACATCTTTAGTTGAAATTCCTTCTAAGTCCATCAAATTTGCAAAAATATGATTTATTGATATTCAAGTCTTGGAATTTCTGATGGTGCACAACTATAATTTCCCCCAAAACTCAATAAATATATGCTTCCACATCATTTTTTTCCACTGTTTAAGTAAGCTGGATGTTCAAATGTACTGTTACAGCCAAATAATACTCTAAAACATGAAATTCAAATTGACAATTTGAAAAATTAACAGAAAATGCTAAGCAGTCAAAATAATTTTTCTGGGATCACTTAAATTACCAGGTTTTTACTACATACTTTTCAATTAAAACTGCTTTCTATAGCCTTATATTATTTTGTAAGTACATTGTACATGTATTCTAACTGAAACTATCAACATTTACCAGGAAAAATGTGTAGGATTGAAAAAAATCCAATCATGATATCACCATATCCTATATTTGAAGTCAACAAACTGCCGCATGATGAATTTTTTTAAATTCTTAATATCAACCATATTTTCAATATTATATGCCTTTCTACTGCAAAAACACATTTAATAACATATTCCCAATAATTATAAAGTCATAAAGAAAAAGAAAATGAGTTGCAATACCTGGTGTCCATGTATATCCAGTGTTTGGGAGCAATATTCCAAAATATTACATAACATGCATTTTGACCATGTAATCTGACACCACAATGCATTTTGTAACATTTTTGTATGAAAAATGTCACTCTGGGTCTGTTGTGACATGCTTGGGCTAATTTGAATATGATAGCAACAAAAGATAATTTTGACGTTTTTGTCTTAAGGTGTCAAACCACCAATTAATTTCTTTAAGGTTTTCTACTAAATTTGTGTTTTTTCGAACCTACCTGGTCATTTTATCTTAAGTTTAACCTTTTGAAGACCATATATTTTCTGAAACGTACATGATTCCTCTACGTTCTGTCAAAATATCAGGGCATGTTTAAAATCTTGCAGTGAAATGCCATGCTACGGAAAGCACCTACTCTAAAAATAGCTCGGTAATCCCCAAGAAATTCACTATTTATAGGTCATGCATCAAATCCTCCATAGAGGTATTAAAATACAACTAAATCCATCAAATTTGGGCTCAAAATAATCCCTATTTATTTAACTTCAATTATCAATTTTAATTAGTCCATTCCATTCAGTAGTTTTCACAATACTACAAAGTGAAAGGAACTTTTTTCTTGAAAAGGGGCTACTTTCGTATATGTTCCAAGCTCTGATTGGTGAATTAGTGGTTTGACACCTAAAGACCATAAAAACTTGTTTCTTTCACCATTTGTTGGCCTAATTTCTATTCCTTAGCCAATATCAACCCAAGAAAACCTCATAAGGTATGTGGCTGTCTGATATTTGCAAGTATAAGTGTTCAAATGCAAAGGTACCCCCTTGAAGATTTTTAATGAAAATATCTCCATTTACAGCTGTTGAGTTCAGATTGTGTAATATACCAAAACTTACCTATTCTCTTATATATTACAGTTATTAAGCTAGTTTCTAACATAATAAACAATCTTAACACATATATATGCCTCAGTTGTATATTTAATAGCTAAATACTATGAAATGTTTGCATTTAGCCCCCCCTTTTTTCGGCCCATAAAATGAGCTCATATCATTCTTAATTTTGTTAATTCATGCTTTTATCCCATAAATTATGTGGTTTAAGACATAAAATATGTTTTTGTATATACATCTTTAGTTGAAATTCCTTCTAAGTCCATCAAATTTGCAAAAATATGATTTATTGATATTCAAGTCTTGGAATTTCTGATGGTGCACAACTATAATTTCCCCCAAAACTCAATAAATATATGCTTCCACATCATTTTTTTCCACTGTTTAAGTAAGCTGGATGTTCAAATGTACTGTTACAGCCAAATAATACTCTAAAACATGAAATTCAAATTGACAATTTGAAAAATTAACAGAAAATGCTAAGCAGTCAAAATAATTTTTCTGGGATCACTTAAATTACCAGGTTTTTACTACATACTTTTCAATTAAAACTGCTTTCTATAGCCTTATATTATTTTGTAAGTACATTGTACATGTATTCTAACTGAAACTATCAACATTTACCAGGAAAAATGTGTAGGATTGAAAAAAATCCAATCATGATATCACCATATCCTATATTTGAAGTCAACAAACTGCCGCATGATGAATTTTTTTAAATTCTTAATATCAACCATATTTTCAATATTATATGCCTTTCTACTGCAAAAACACATTTAATAACATATTCCCAATAATTATAAAGTCATAAAGAAAAAGAAAATGAGTTGCAATACCTGGTGTCCATGTATATCCAGTGTTTGGGAGCAATATTCCAAAATATTACATAACATGCATTTTGACCATGTAATCTGACACCACAATGCATTTTGTAACATTTTTGTATGAAAAATGTCACTCTGGGTCTGTTGTGACATGCTTGGGCTAATTTGAATATGATAGCAACAAAAGATAATTTTGACGTTTTTGTCTTAAGGTGTCAAACCACCAATTAATTTCTTTAAGGTTTTCTACTAAATTTGTGTTTTTTCGAACCTACCTGGTCATTTTATCTTAAGTTTAACCTTTTGAAGACCATATATTTTCTGAAACGTACATGATTCCTCTACGTTCTGTCAAAATATCAGGGCATGTTTAAAATCTTGCAGTGAAATGCCATGCTACGGAAAGCACCTACTCTAAAAATAGCTCGGTAATCCCCAAGAAATTCACTATTTATAGGTCATGCATCAAATCCTCCATAGAGGTATTAAAATACAACTAAATCCATCAAATTTGGGCTCAAAATAATCCCTATTTATTTAACTTCAATTATCAATTTTAATTAGTCCATTCCATTCAGTAGTTTTCACAATACTACAAAGTGAAAGGAACTTTTTTCTTGAAAAGGGGCTACTTTCGTATATGTTCCAAGCTCTGATTGGTGAATTAGTGGTTTGACACCTAAAGACCATAAAAACTTGTTTCTTTCACCATTTGTTGGCCTAATTTCTATTCCTTAGCCAATATCAACCCAAGAAAACCTCATAAGGTATGTGGCTGTCTGATATTTGCAAGTATAAGTGTTCAAATGCAAAGGTACCCCCTTGAAGATTTTTAATGAAAATATCTCCATTTACAGCTGTTGAGTTCAGATTGTGTAATATACCAAAACTTACCTATTCTCTTATATATTACAGTTATTAAGCTAGTTTCTAACATAATAAACAATCTTAACACATATATATGCCTCAGTTGTATATTTAATAGCTAAATACTATGAAATGTTTGCATTTAGCCCCCCCTTTTTTCGGCCCATAAAATGAGCTCATATCATTCTTAATTTTGTTAATTCATGCTTTTATCCCATAAATTATGTGGTTTAAGACATAAAATATGTTTTTGTATATACATCTTTAGTTGAAATTCCTTCTAAGTCCATCAAATTTGCAAAAATATGATTTATTGATATTCAAGTCTTGGAATTTCTGATGGTGCACAACTATAATTTCCCCCAAAACTCAATAAATATATGCTTCCACATCATTTTTTTCCACTGTTTAAGTAAGCTGGATGTTCAAATGTACTGTTACAGCCAAATAATACTCTAAAACATGAAATTCAAATTGACAATTTGAAAAATTAACAGAAAATGCTAAGCAGTCAAAATAATTTTTCTGGGATCACTTAAATTACCAGGTTTTTACTACATACTTTTCAATTAAAACTGCTTTCTATAGCCTTATATTATTTTGTAAGTACATTGTACATGTATTCTAACTGAAACTATCAACATTTACCAGGAAAAATGTGTAGGATTGAAAAAAATCCAATCATGATATCACCATATCCTATATTTGAAGTCAACAAACTGCCGCATGATGAATTTTTTTAAATTCTTAATATCAACCATATTTTCAATATTATATGCCTTTCTACTGCAAAAACACATTTAATAACATATTCCCAATAATTATAAAGTCATAAAGAAAAAGAAAATGAGTTGCAATACCTGGTGTCCATGTATATCCAGTGTTTGGGAGCAATATTCCAAAATATTACATAACATGCATTTTGACCATGTAATCTGACACCACAATGCATTTTGTAACATTTTTGTATGAAAAATGTCACTCTGGGTCTGTTGTGACATGCTTGGGCTAATTTGAATATGATAGCAACAAAAGATAATTTTGACGTTTTTGTCTTAAGGTGTCAAACCACCAATTAATTTCTTTAAGGTTTTCTACTAAATTTGTGTTTTTTCGAACCTACCTGGTCATTTTATCTTAAGTTTAACCTTTTGAAGACCATATATTTTCTGAAACGTACATGATTCCTCTACGTTCTGTCAAAATATCAGGGCATGTTTAAAATCTTGCAGTGAAATGCCATGCTACGGAAAGCACCTACTCTAAAAATAGCTCGGTAATCCCCAAGAAATTCACTATTTATAGGTCATGCATCAAATCCTCCATAGAGGTATTAAAATACAACTAAATCCATCAAATTTGGGCTCAAAATAATCCCTATTTATTTAACTTCAATTATCAATTTTAATTAGTCCATTCCATTCAGTAGTTTTCACAATACTACAAAGTGAAAGGAACTTTTTTCTTGAAAAGGGGCTACTTTCGTATATGTTCCAAGCTCTGATTGGTGAATTAGTGGTTTGACACCTAAAGACCATAAAAACTTGTTTCTTTCACCATTTGTTGGCCTAATTTCTATTCCTTAGCCAATATCAACCCAAGAAAACCTCATAAGGTATGTGGCTGTCTGATATTTGCAAGTATAAGTGTTCAAATGCAAAGGTACCCCCTTGAAGATTTTTAATGAAAATATCTCCATTTACAGCTGTTGAGTTCAGATTGTGTAATATACCAAAACTTACCTATTCTCTTATATATTACAGTTATTAAGCTAGTTTCTAACATAATAAACAATCTTAACACATATATATGCCTCAGTTGTATATTTAATAGCTAAATACTATGAAATGTTTGCATTTAGCCCCCCCTTTTTTCGGCCCATAAAATGAGCTCATATCATTCTTAATTTTGTTAATTCATGCTTTTATCCCATAAATTATGTGGTTTAAGACATAAAATATGTTTTTGTATATACATCTTTAGTTGAAATTCCTTCTAAGTCCATCAAATTTGCAAAAATATGATTTATTGATATTCAAGTCTTGGAATTTCTGATGGTGCACAACTATAATTTCCCCCAAAACTCAATAAATATATGCTTCCACATCATTTTTTTCCACTGTTTAAGTAAGCTGGATGTTCAAATGTACTGTTACAGCCAAATAATACTCTAAAACATGAAATTCAAATTGACAATTTGAAAAATTAACAGAAAATGCTAAGCAGTCAAAATAATTTTTCTGGGATCACTTAAATTACCAGGTTTTTACTACATACTTTTCAATTAAAACTGCTTTCTATAGCCTTATATTATTTTGTAAGTACATTGTACATGTATTCTAACTGAAACTATCAACATTTACCAGGAAAAATGTGTAGGATTGAAAAAAATCCAATCATGATATCACCATATCCTATATTTGAAGTCAACAAACTGCCGCATGATGAATTTTTTTAAATTCTTAATATCAACCATATTTTCAATATTATATGCCTTTCTACTGCAAAAACACATTTAATAACATATTCCCAATAATTATAAAGTCATAAAGAAAAAGAAAATGAGTTGCAATACCTGGTGTCCATGTATATCCAGTGTTTGGGAGCAATATTCCAAAATATTACATAACATGCATTTTGACCATGTAATCTGACACCACAATGCATTTTGTAACATTTTTGTATGAAAAATGTCACTCTGGGTCTGTTGTGACATGCTTGGGCTAATTTGAATATGATAGCAACAAAAGATAATTTTGACGTTTTTGTCTTAAGGTGTCAAACCACCAATTAATTTCTTTAAGGTTTTCTACTAAATTTGTGTTTTTTCGAACCTACCTGGTCATTTTATCTTAAGTTTAACCTTTTGAAGACCATATATTTTCTGAAACGTACATGATTCCTCTACGTTCTGTCAAAATATCAGGGCATGTTTAAAATCTTGCAGTGAAATGCCATGCTACGGAAAGCACCTACTCTAAAAATAGCTCGGTAATCCCCAAGAAATTCACTATTTATAGGTCATGCATCAAATCCTCCATAGAGGTATTAAAATACAACTAAATCCATCAAATTTGGGCTCAAAATAATCCCTATTTATTTAACTTCAATTATCAATTTTAATTAGTCCATTCCATTCAGTAGTTTTCACAATACTACAAAGTGAAAGGAACTTTTTTCTTGAAAAGGGGCTACTTTCGTATATGTTCCAAGCTCTGATTGGTGAATTAGTGGTTTGACACCTAAAGACCATAAAAACTTGTTTCTTTCACCATTTGTTGGCCTAATTTCTATTCCTTAGCCAATATCAACCCAAGAAAACCTCATAAGGTATGTGGCTGTCTGATATTTGCAAGTATAAGTGTTCAAATGCAAAGGTACCCCCTTGAAGATTTTTAATGAAAATATCTCCATTTACAGCTGTTGAGTTCAGATTGTGTAATATACCAAAACTTACCTATTCTCTTATATATTACAGTTATTAAGCTAGTTTCTAACATAATAAACAATCTTAACACATATATATGCCTCAGTTGTATATTTAATAGCTAAATACTATGAAATGTTTGCATTTAGCCCCCCCTTTTTTCGGCCCATAAAATGAGCTCATATCATTCTTAATTTTGTTAATTCATGCTTTTATCCCATAAATTATGTGGTTTAAGACATAAAATATGTTTTTGTATATACATCTTTAGTTGAAATTCCTTCTAAGTCCATCAAATTTGCAAAAATATGATTTATTGATATTCAAGTCTTGGAATTTCTGATGGTGCACAACTATAATTTCCCCCAAAACTCAATAAATATATGCTTCCACATCATTTTTTTCCACTGTTTAAGTAAGCTGGATGTTCAAATGTACTGTTACAGCCAAATAATACTCTAAAACATGAAATTCAAATTGACAATTTGAAAAATTAACAGAAAATGCTAAGCAGTCAAAATAATTTTTCTGGGATCACTTAAATTACCAGGTTTTTACTACATACTTTTCAATTAAAACTGCTTTCTATAGCCTTATATTATTTTGTAAGTACATTGTACATGTATTCTAACTGAAACTATCAACATTTACCAGGAAAAATGTGTAGGATTGAAAAAAATCCAATCATGATATCACCATATCCTATATTTGAAGTCAACAAACTGCCGCATGATGAATTTTTTTAAATTCTTAATATCAACCATATTTTCAATATTATATGCCTTTCTACTGCAAAAACACATTTAATAACATATTCCCAATAATTATAAAGTCATAAAGAAAAAGAAAATGAGTTGCAATACCTGGTGTCCATGTATATCCAGTGTTTGGGAGCAATATTCCAAAATATTACATAACATGCATTTTGACCATGTAATCTGACACCACAATGCATTTTGTAACATTTTTGTATGAAAAATGTCACTCTGGGTCTGTTGTGACATGCTTGGGCTAATTTGAATATGATAGCAACAAAAGATAATTTTGACGTTTTTGTCTTAAGGTGTCAAACCACCAATTAATTTCTTTAAGGTTTTCTACTAAATTTGTGTTTTTTCGAACCTACCTGGTCATTTTATCTTAAGTTTAACCTTTTGAAGACCATATATTTTCTGAAACGTACATGATTCCTCTACGTTCTGTCAAAATATCAGGGCATGTTTAAAATCTTGCAGTGAAATGCCATGCTACGGAAAGCACCTACTCTAAAAATAGCTCGGTAATCCCCAAGAAATTCACTATTTATAGGTCATGCATCAAATCCTCCATAGAGGTATTAAAATACAACTAAATCCATCAAATTTGGGCTCAAAATAATCCCTATTTATTTAACTTCAATTATCAATTTTAATTAGTCCATTCCATTCAGTAGTTTTCACAATACTACAAAGTGAAAGGAACTTTTTTCTTGAAAAGGGGCTACTTTCGTATATGTTCCAAGCTCTGATTGGTGAATTAGTGGTTTGACACCTAAAGACCATAAAAACTTGTTTCTTTCACCATTTGTTGGCCTAATTTCTATTCCTTAGCCAATATCAACCCAAGAAAACCTCATAAGGTATGTGGCTGTCTGATATTTGCAAGTATAAGTGTTCAAATGCAAAGGTACCCCCTTGAAGATTTTTAATGAAAATATCTCCATTTACAGCTGTTGAGTTCAGATTGTGTAATATACCAAAACTTACCTATTCTCTTATATATTACAGTTATTAAGCTAGTTTCTAACATAATAAACAATCTTAACACATATATATGCCTCAGTTGTATATTTAATAGCTAAATACTATGAAATGTTTGCATTTAGCCCCCCCTTTTTTCGGCCCATAAAATGAGCTCATATCATTCTTAATTTTGTTAATTCATGCTTTTATCCCATAAATTATGTGGTTTAAGACATAAAATATGTTTTTGTATATACATCTTTAGTTGAAATTCCTTCTAAGTCCATCAAATTTGCAAAAATATGATTTATTGATATTCAAGTCTTGGAATTTCTGATGGTGCACAACTATAATTTCCCCCAAAACTCAATAAATATATGCTTCCACATCATTTTTTTCCACTGTTTAAGTAAGCTGGATGTTCAAATGTACTGTTACAGCCAAATAATACTCTAAAACATGAAATTCAAATTGACAATTTGAAAAATTAACAGAAAATGCTAAGCAGTCAAAATAATTTTTCTGGGATCACTTAAATTACCAGGTTTTTACTACATACTTTTCAATTAAAACTGCTTTCTATAGCCTTATATTATTTTGTAAGTACATTGTACATGTATTCTAACTGAAACTATCAACATTTACCAGGAAAAATGTGTAGGATTGAAAAAAATCCAATCATGATATCACCATATCCTATATTTGAAGTCAACAAACTGCCGCATGATGAATTTTTTTAAATTCTTAATATCAACCATATTTTCAATATTATATGCCTTTCTACTGCAAAAACACATTTAATAACATATTCCCAATAATTATAAAGTCATAAAGAAAAAGAAAATGAGTTGCAATACCTGGTGTCCATGTATATCCAGTGTTTGGGAGCAATATTCCAAAATATTACATAACATGCATTTTGACCATGTAATCTGACACCACAATGCATTTTGTAACATTTTTGTATGAAAAATGTCACTCTGGGTCTGTTGTGACATGCTTGGGCTAATTTGAATATGATAGCAACAAAAGATAATTTTGACGTTTTTGTCTTAAGGTGTCAAACCACCAATTAATTTCTTTAAGGTTTTCTACTAAATTTGTGTTTTTTCGAACCTACCTGGTCATTTTATCTTAAGTTTAACCTTTTGAAGACCATATATTTTCTGAAACGTACATGATTCCTCTACGTTCTGTCAAAATATCAGGGCATGTTTAAAATCTTGCAGTGAAATGCCATGCTACGGAAAGCACCTACTCTAAAAATAGCTCGGTAATCCCCAAGAAATTCACTATTTATAGGTCATGCATCAAATCCTCCATAGAGGTATTAAAATACAACTAAATCCATCAAATTTGGGCTCAAAATAATCCCTATTTATTTAACTTCAATTATCAATTTTAATTAGTCCATTCCATTCAGTAGTTTTCACAATACTACAAAGTGAAAGGAACTTTTTTCTTGAAAAGGGGCTACTTTCGTATATGTTCCAAGCTCTGATTGGTGAATTAGTGGTTTGACACCTAAAGACCATAAAAACTTGTTTCTTTCACCATTTGTTGGCCTAATTTCTATTCCTTAGCCAATATCAACCCAAGAAAACCTCATAAGGTATGTGGCTGTCTGATATTTGCAAGTATAAGTGTTCAAATGCAAAGGTACCCCCTTGAAGATTTTTAATGAAAATATCTCCATTTACAGCTGTTGAGTTCAGATTGTGTAATATACCAAAACTTACCTATTCTCTTATATATTACAGTTATTAAGCTAGTTTCTAACATAATAAACAATCTTAACACATATATATGCCTCAGTTGTATATTTAATAGCTAAATACTATGAAATGTTTGCATTTAGCCCCCCCTTTTTTCGGCCCATAAAATGAGCTCATATCATTCTTAATTTTGTTAATTCATGCTTTTATCCCATAAATTATGTGGTTTAAGACATAAAATATGTTTTTGTATATACATCTTTAGTTGAAATTCCTTCTAAGTCCATCAAATTTGCAAAAATATGATTTATTGATATTCAAGTCTTGGAATTTCTGATGGTGCACAACTATAATTTCCCCCAAAACTCAATAAATATATGCTTCCACATCATTTTTTTCCACTGTTTAAGTAAGCTGGATGTTCAAATGTACTGTTACAGCCAAATAATACTCTAAAACATGAAATTCAAATTGACAATTTGAAAAATTAACAGAAAATGCTAAGCAGTCAAAATAATTTTTCTGGGATCACTTAAATTACCAGGTTTTTACTACATACTTTTCAATTAAAACTGCTTTCTATAGCCTTATATTATTTTGTAAGTACATTGTACATGTATTCTAACTGAAACTATCAACATTTACCAGGAAAAATGTGTAGGATTGAAAAAAATCCAATCATGATATCACCATATCCTATATTTGAAGTCAACAAACTGCCGCATGATGAATTTTTTTAAATTCTTAATATCAACCATATTTTCAATATTATATGCCTTTCTACTGCAAAAACACATTTAATAACATATTCCCAATAATTATAAAGTCATAAAGAAAAAGAAAATGAGTTGCAATACCTGGTGTCCATGTATATCCAGTGTTTGGGAGCAATATTCCAAAATATTACATAACATGCATTTTGACCATGTAATCTGACACCACAATGCATTTTGTAACATTTTTGTATGAAAAATGTCACTCTGGGTCTGTTGTGACATGCTTGGGCTAATTTGAATATGATAGCAACAAAAGATAATTTTGACGTTTTTGTCTTAAGGTGTCAAACCACCAATTAATTTCTTTAAGGTTTTCTACTAAATTTGTGTTTTTTCGAACCTACCTGGTCATTTTATCTTAAGTTTAACCTTTTGAAGACCATATATTTTCTGAAACGTACATGATTCCTCTACGTTCTGTCAAAATATCAGGGCATGTTTAAAATCTTGCAGTGAAATGCCATGCTACGGAAAGCACCTACTCTAAAAATAGCTCGGTAATCCCCAAGAAATTCACTATTTATAGGTCATGCATCAAATCCTCCATAGAGGTATTAAAATACAACTAAATCCATCAAATTTGGGCTCAAAATAATCCCTATTTATTTAACTTCAATTATCAATTTTAATTAGTCCATTCCATTCAGTAGTTTTCACAATACTACAAAGTGAAAGGAACTTTTTTCTTGAAAAGGGGCTACTTTCGTATATGTTCCAAGCTCTGATTGGTGAATTAGTGGTTTGACACCTAAAGACCATAAAAACTTGTTTCTTTCACCATTTGTTGGCCTAATTTCTATTCCTTAGCCAATATCAACCCAAGAAAACCTCATAAGGTATGTGGCTGTCTGATATTTGCAAGTATAAGTGTTCAAATGCAAAGGTACCCCCTTGAAGATTTTTAATGAAAATATCTCCATTTACAGCTGTTGAGTTCAGATTGTGTAATATACCAAAACTTACCTATTCTCTTATATATTACAGTTATTAAGCTAGTTTCTAACATAATAAACAATCTTAACACATATATATGCCTCAGTTGTATATTTAATAGCTAAATACTATGAAATGTTTGCATTTAGCCCCCCCTTTTTTCGGCCCATAAAATGAGCTCATATCATTCTTAATTTTGTTAATTCATGCTTTTATCCCATAAATTATGTGGTTTAAGACATAAAATATGTTTTTGTATATACATCTTTAGTTGAAATTCCTTCTAAGTCCATCAAATTTGCAAAAATATGATTTATTGATATTCAAGTCTTGGAATTTCTGATGGTGCACAACTATAATTTCCCCCAAAACTCAATAAATATATGCTTCCACATCATTTTTTTCCACTGTTTAAGTAAGCTGGATGTTCAAATGTACTGTTACAGCCAAATAATACTCTAAAACATGAAATTCAAATTGACAATTTGAAAAATTAACAGAAAATGCTAAGCAGTCAAAATAATTTTTCTGGGATCACTTAAATTACCAGGTTTTTACTACATACTTTTCAATTAAAACTGCTTTCTATAGCCTTATATTATTTTGTAAGTACATTGTACATGTATTCTAACTGAAACTATCAACATTTACCAGGAAAAATGTGTAGGATTGAAAAAAATCCAATCATGATATCACCATATCCTATATTTGAAGTCAACAAACTGCCGCATGATGAATTTTTTTAAATTCTTAATATCAACCATATTTTCAATATTATATGCCTTTCTACTGCAAAAACACATTTAATAACATATTCCCAATAATTATAAAGTCATAAAGAAAAAGAAAATGAGTTGCAATACCTGGTGTCCATGTATATCCAGTGTTTGGGAGCAATATTCCAAAATATTACATAACATGCATTTTGACCATGTAATCTGACACCACAATGCATTTTGTAACATTTTTGTATGAAAAATGTCACTCTGGGTCTGTTGTGACATGCTTGGGCTAATTTGAATATGATAGCAACAAAAGATAATTTTGACGTTTTTGTCTTAAGGTGTCAAACCACCAATTAATTTCTTTAAGGTTTTCTACTAAATTTGTGTTTTTTCGAACCTACCTGGTCATTTTATCTTAAGTTTAACCTTTTGAAGACCATATATTTTCTGAAACGTACATGATTCCTCTACGTTCTGTCAAAATATCAGGGCATGTTTAAAATCTTGCAGTGAAATGCCATGCTACGGAAAGCACCTACTCTAAAAATAGCTCGGTAATCCCCAAGAAATTCACTATTTATAGGTCATGCATCAAATCCTCCATAGAGGTATTAAAATACAACTAAATCCATCAAATTTGGGCTCAAAATAATCCCTATTTATTTAACTTCAATTATCAATTTTAATTAGTCCATTCCATTCAGTAGTTTTCACAATACTACAAAGTGAAAGGAACTTTTTTCTTGAAAAGGGGCTACTTTCGTATATGTTCCAAGCTCTGATTGGTGAATTAGTGGTTTGACACCTAAAGACCATAAAAACTTGTTTCTTTCACCATTTGTTGGCCTAATTTCTATTCCTTAGCCAATATCAACCCAAGAAAACCTCATAAGGTATGTGGCTGTCTGATATTTGCAAGTATAAGTGTTCAAATGCAAAGGTACCCCCTTGAAGATTTTTAATGAAAATATCTCCATTTACAGCTGTTGAGTTCAGATTGTGTAATATACCAAAACTTACCTATTCTCTTATATATTACAGTTATTAAGCTAGTTTCTAACATAATAAACAATCTTAACACATATATATGCCTCAGTTGTATATTTAATAGCTAAATACTATGAAATGTTTGCATTTAGCCCCCCCTTTTTTCGGCCCATAAAATGAGCTCATATCATTCTTAATTTTGTTAATTCATGCTTTTATCCCATAAATTATGTGGTTTAAGACATAAAATATGTTTTTGTATATACATCTTTAGTTGAAATTCCTTCTAAGTCCATCAAATTTGCAAAAATATGATTTATTGATATTCAAGTCTTGGAATTTCTGATGGTGCACAACTATAATTTCCCCCAAAACTCAATAAATATATGCTTCCACATCATTTTTTTCCACTGTTTAAGTAAGCTGGATGTTCAAATGTACTGTTACAGCCAAATAATACTCTAAAACATGAAATTCAAATTGACAATTTGAAAAATTAACAGAAAATGCTAAGCAGTCAAAATAATTTTTCTGGGATCACTTAAATTACCAGGTTTTTACTACATACTTTTCAATTAAAACTGCTTTCTATAGCCTTATATTATTTTGTAAGTACATTGTACATGTATTCTAACTGAAACTATCAACATTTACCAGGAAAAATGTGTAGGATTGAAAAAAATCCAATCATGATATCACCATATCCTATATTTGAAGTCAACAAACTGCCGCATGATGAATTTTTTTAAATTCTTAATATCAACCATATTTTCAATATTATATGCCTTTCTACTGCAAAAACACATTTAATAACATATTCCCAATAATTATAAAGTCATAAAGAAAAAGAAAATGAGTTGCAATACCTGGTGTCCATGTATATCCAGTGTTTGGGAGCAATATTCCAAAATATTACATAACATGCATTTTGACCATGTAATCTGACACCACAATGCATTTTGTAACATTTTTGTATGAAAAATGTCACTCTGGGTCTGTTGTGACATGCTTGGGCTAATTTGAATATGATAGCAACAAAAGATAATTTTGACGTTTTTGTCTTAAGGTGTCAAACCACCAATTAATTTCTTTAAGGTTTTCTACTAAATTTGTGTTTTTTCGAACCTACCTGGTCATTTTATCTTAAGTTTAACCTTTTGAAGACCATATATTTTCTGAAACGTACATGATTCCTCTACGTTCTGTCAAAATATCAGGGCATGTTTAAAATCTTGCAGTGAAATGCCATGCTACGGAAAGCACCTACTCTAAAAATAGCTCGGTAATCCCCAAGAAATTCACTATTTATAGGTCATGCATCAAATCCTCCATAGAGGTATTAAAATACAACTAAATCCATCAAATTTGGGCTCAAAATAATCCCTATTTATTTAACTTCAATTATCAATTTTAATTAGTCCATTCCATTCAGTAGTTTTCACAATACTACAAAGTGAAAGGAACTTTTTTCTTGAAAAGGGGCTACTTTCGTATATGTTCCAAGCTCTGATTGGTGAATTAGTGGTTTGACACCTAAAGACCATAAAAACTTGTTTCTTTCACCATTTGTTGGCCTAATTTCTATTCCTTAGCCAATATCAACCCAAGAAAACCTCATAAGGTATGTGGCTGTCTGATATTTGCAAGTATAAGTGTTCAAATGCAAAGGTACCCCCTTGAAGATTTTTAATGAAAATATCTCCATTTACAGCTGTTGAGTTCAGATTGTGTAATATACCAAAACTTACCTATTCTCTTATATATTACAGTTATTAAGCTAGTTTCTAACATAATAAACAATCTTAACACATATATATGCCTCAGTTGTATATTTAATAGCTAAATACTATGAAATGTTTGCATTTAGCCCCCCCTTTTTTCGGCCCATAAAATGAGCTCATATCATTCTTAATTTTGTTAATTCATGCTTTTATCCCATAAATTATGTGGTTTAAGACATAAAATATGTTTTTGTATATACATCTTTAGTTGAAATTCCTTCTAAGTCCATCAAATTTGCAAAAATATGATTTATTGATATTCAAGTCTTGGAATTTCTGATGGTGCACAACTATAATTTCCCCCAAAACTCAATAAATATATGCTTCCACATCATTTTTTTCCACTGTTTAAGTAAGCTGGATGTTCAAATGTACTGTTACAGCCAAATAATACTCTAAAACATGAAATTCAAATTGACAATTTGAAAAATTAACAGAAAATGCTAAGCAGTCAAAATAATTTTTCTGGGATCACTTAAATTACCAGGTTTTTACTACATACTTTTCAATTAAAACTGCTTTCTATAGCCTTATATTATTTTGTAAGTACATTGTACATGTATTCTAACTGAAACTATCAACATTTACCAGGAAAAATGTGTAGGATTGAAAAAAATCCAATCATGATATCACCATATCCTATATTTGAAGTCAACAAACTGCCGCATGATGAATTTTTTTAAATTCTTAATATCAACCATATTTTCAATATTATATGCCTTTCTACTGCAAAAACACATTTAATAACATATTCCCAATAATTATAAAGTCATAAAGAAAAAGAAAATGAGTTGCAATACCTGGTGTCCATGTATATCCAGTGTTTGGGAGCAATATTCCAAAATATTACATAACATGCATTTTGACCATGTAATCTGACACCACAATGCATTTTGTAACATTTTTGTATGAAAAATGTCACTCTGGGTCTGTTGTGACATGCTTGGGCTAATTTGAATATGATAGCAACAAAAGATAATTTTGACGTTTTTGTCTTAAGGTGTCAAACCACCAATTAATTTCTTTAAGGTTTTCTACTAAATTTGTGTTTTTTCGAACCTACCTGGTCATTTTATCTTAAGTTTAACCTTTTGAAGACCATATATTTTCTGAAACGTACATGATTCCTCTACGTTCTGTCAAAATATCAGGGCATGTTTAAAATCTTGCAGTGAAATGCCATGCTACGGAAAGCACCTACTCTAAAAATAGCTCGGTAATCCCCAAGAAATTCACTATTTATAGGTCATGCATCAAATCCTCCATAGAGGTATTAAAATACAACTAAATCCATCAAATTTGGGCTCAAAATAATCCCTATTTATTTAACTTCAATTATCAATTTTAATTAGTCCATTCCATTCAGTAGTTTTCACAATACTACAAAGTGAAAGGAACTTTTTTCTTGAAAAGGGGCTACTTTCGTATATGTTCCAAGCTCTGATTGGTGAATTAGTGGTTTGACACCTAAAGACCATAAAAACTTGTTTCTTTCACCATTTGTTGGCCTAATTTCTATTCCTTAGCCAATATCAACCCAAGAAAACCTCATAAGGTATGTGGCTGTCTGATATTTGCAAGTATAAGTGTTCAAATGCAAAGGTACCCCCTTGAAGATTTTTAATGAAAATATCTCCATTTACAGCTGTTGAGTTCAGATTGTGTAATATACCAAAACTTACCTATTCTCTTATATATTACAGTTATTAAGCTAGTTTCTAACATAATAAACAATCTTAACACATATATATGCCTCAGTTGTATATTTAATAGCTAAATACTATGAAATGTTTGCATTTAGCCCCCCCTTTTTTCGGCCCATAAAATGAGCTCATATCATTCTTAATTTTGTTAATTCATGCTTTTATCCCATAAATTATGTGGTTTAAGACATAAAATATGTTTTTGTATATACATCTTTAGTTGAAATTCCTTCTAAGTCCATCAAATTTGCAAAAATATGATTTATTGATATTCAAGTCTTGGAATTTCTGATGGTGCACAACTATAATTTCCCCCAAAACTCAATAAATATATGCTTCCACATCATTTTTTTCCACTGTTTAAGTAAGCTGGATGTTCAAATGTACTGTTACAGCCAAATAATACTCTAAAACATGAAATTCAAATTGACAATTTGAAAAATTAACAGAAAATGCTAAGCAGTCAAAATAATTTTTCTGGGATCACTTAAATTACCAGGTTTTTACTACATACTTTTCAATTAAAACTGCTTTCTATAGCCTTATATTATTTTGTAAGTACATTGTACATGTATTCTAACTGAAACTATCAACATTTACCAGGAAAAATGTGTAGGATTGAAAAAAATCCAATCATGATATCACCATATCCTATATTTGAAGTCAACAAACTGCCGCATGATGAATTTTTTTAAATTCTTAATATCAACCATATTTTCAATATTATATGCCTTTCTACTGCAAAAACACATTTAATAACATATTCCCAATAATTATAAAGTCATAAAGAAAAAGAAAATGAGTTGCAATACCTGGTGTCCATGTATATCCAGTGTTTGGGAGCAATATTCCAAAATATTACATAACATGCATTTTGACCATGTAATCTGACACCACAATGCATTTTGTAACATTTTTGTATGAAAAATGTCACTCTGGGTCTGTTGTGACATGCTTGGGCTAATTTGAATATGATAGCAACAAAAGATAATTTTGACGTTTTTGTCTTAAGGTGTCAAACCACCAATTAATTTCTTTAAGGTTTTCTACTAAATTTGTGTTTTTTCGAACCTACCTGGTCATTTTATCTTAAGTTTAACCTTTTGAAGACCATATATTTTCTGAAACGTACATGATTCCTCTACGTTCTGTCAAAATATCAGGGCATGTTTAAAATCTTGCAGTGAAATGCCATGCTACGGAAAGCACCTACTCTAAAAATAGCTCGGTAATCCCCAAGAAATTCACTATTTATAGGTCATGCATCAAATCCTCCATAGAGGTATTAAAATACAACTAAATCCATCAAATTTGGGCTCAAAATAATCCCTATTTATTTAACTTCAATTATCAATTTTAATTAGTCCATTCCATTCAGTAGTTTTCACAATACTACAAAGTGAAAGGAACTTTTTTCTTGAAAAGGGGCTACTTTCGTATATGTTCCAAGCTCTGATTGGTGAATTAGTGGTTTGACACCTAAAGACCATAAAAACTTGTTTCTTTCACCATTTGTTGGCCTAATTTCTATTCCTTAGCCAATATCAACCCAAGAAAACCTCATAAGGTATGTGGCTGTCTGATATTTGCAAGTATAAGTGTTCAAATGCAAAGGTACCCCCTTGAAGATTTTTAATGAAAATATCTCCATTTACAGCTGTTGAGTTCAGATTGTGTAATATACCAAAACTTACCTATTCTCTTATATATTACAGTTATTAAGCTAGTTTCTAACATAATAAACAATCTTAACACATATATATGCCTCAGTTGTATATTTAATAGCTAAATACTATGAAATGTTTGCATTTAGCCCCCCCTTTTTTCGGCCCATAAAATGAGCTCATATCATTCTTAATTTTGTTAATTCATGCTTTTATCCCATAAATTATGTGGTTTAAGACATAAAATATGTTTTTGTATATACATCTTTAGTTGAAATTCCTTCTAAGTCCATCAAATTTGCAAAAATATGATTTATTGATATTCAAGTCTTGGAATTTCTGATGGTGCACAACTATAATTTCCCCCAAAACTCAATAAATATATGCTTCCACATCATTTTTTTCCACTGTTTAAGTAAGCTGGATGTTCAAATGTACTGTTACAGCCAAATAATACTCTAAAACATGAAATTCAAATTGACAATTTGAAAAATTAACAGAAAATGCTAAGCAGTCAAAATAATTTTTCTGGGATCACTTAAATTACCAGGTTTTTACTACATACTTTTCAATTAAAACTGCTTTCTATAGCCTTATATTATTTTGTAAGTACATTGTACATGTATTCTAACTGAAACTATCAACATTTACCAGGAAAAATGTGTAGGATTGAAAAAAATCCAATCATGATATCACCATATCCTATATTTGAAGTCAACAAACTGCCGCATGATGAATTTTTTTAAATTCTTAATATCAACCATATTTTCAATATTATATGCCTTTCTACTGCAAAAACACATTTAATAACATATTCCCAATAATTATAAAGTCATAAAGAAAAAGAAAATGAGTTGCAATACCTGGTGTCCATGTATATCCAGTGTTTGGGAGCAATATTCCAAAATATTACATAACATGCATTTTGACCATGTAATCTGACACCACAATGCATTTTGTAACATTTTTGTATGAAAAATGTCACTCTGGGTCTGTTGTGACATGCTTGGGCTAATTTGAATATGATAGCAACAAAAGATAATTTTGACGTTTTTGTCTTAAGGTGTCAAACCACCAATTAATTTCTTTAAGGTTTTCTACTAAATTTGTGTTTTTTCGAACCTACCTGGTCATTTTATCTTAAGTTTAACCTTTTGAAGACCATATATTTTCTGAAACGTACATGATTCCTCTACGTTCTGTCAAAATATCAGGGCATGTTTAAAATCTTGCAGTGAAATGCCATGCTACGGAAAGCACCTACTCTAAAAATAGCTCGGTAATCCCCAAGAAATTCACTATTTATAGGTCATGCATCAAATCCTCCATAGAGGTATTAAAATACAACTAAATCCATCAAATTTGGGCTCAAAATAATCCCTATTTATTTAACTTCAATTATCAATTTTAATTAGTCCATTCCATTCAGTAGTTTTCACAATACTACAAAGTGAAAGGAACTTTTTTCTTGAAAAGGGGCTACTTTCGTATATGTTCCAAGCTCTGATTGGTGAATTAGTGGTTTGACACCTAAAGACCATAAAAACTTGTTTCTTTCACCATTTGTTGGCCTAATTTCTATTCCTTAGCCAATATCAACCCAAGAAAACCTCATAAGGTATGTGGCTGTCTGATATTTGCAAGTATAAGTGTTCAAATGCAAAGGTACCCCCTTGAAGATTTTTAATGAAAATATCTCCATTTACAGCTGTTGAGTTCAGATTGTGTAATATACCAAAACTTACCTATTCTCTTATATATTACAGTTATTAAGCTAGTTTCTAACATAATAAACAATCTTAACACATATATATGCCTCAGTTGTATATTTAATAGCTAAATACTATGAAATGTTTGCATTTAGCCCCCCCTTTTTTCGGCCCATAAAATGAGCTCATATCATTCTTAATTTTGTTAATTCATGCTTTTATCCCATAAATTATGTGGTTTAAGACATAAAATATGTTTTTGTATATACATCTTTAGTTGAAATTCCTTCTAAGTCCATCAAATTTGCAAAAATATGATTTATTGATATTCAAGTCTTGGAATTTCTGATGGTGCACAACTATAATTTCCCCCAAAACTCAATAAATATATGCTTCCACATCATTTTTTTCCACTGTTTAAGTAAGCTGGATGTTCAAATGTACTGTTACAGCCAAATAATACTCTAAAACATGAAATTCAAATTGACAATTTGAAAAATTAACAGAAAATGCTAAGCAGTCAAAATAATTTTTCTGGGATCACTTAAATTACCAGGTTTTTACTACATACTTTTCAATTAAAACTGCTTTCTATAGCCTTATATTATTTTGTAAGTACATTGTACATGTATTCTAACTGAAACTATCAACATTTACCAGGAAAAATGTGTAGGATTGAAAAAAATCCAATCATGATATCACCATATCCTATATTTGAAGTCAACAAACTGCCGCATGATGAATTTTTTTAAATTCTTAATATCAACCATATTTTCAATATTATATGCCTTTCTACTGCAAAAACACATTTAATAACATATTCCCAATAATTATAAAGTCATAAAGAAAAAGAAAATGAGTTGCAATACCTGGTGTCCATGTATATCCAGTGTTTGGGAGCAATATTCCAAAATATTACATAACATGCATTTTGACCATGTAATCTGACACCACAATGCATTTTGTAACATTTTTGTATGAAAAATGTCACTCTGGGTCTGTTGTGACATGCTTGGGCTAATTTGAATATGATAGCAACAAAAGATAATTTTGACGTTTTTGTCTTAAGGTGTCAAACCACCAATTAATTTCTTTAAGGTTTTCTACTAAATTTGTGTTTTTTCGAACCTACCTGGTCATTTTATCTTAAGTTTAACCTTTTGAAGACCATATATTTTCTGAAACGTACATGATTCCTCTACGTTCTGTCAAAATATCAGGGCATGTTTAAAATCTTGCAGTGAAATGCCATGCTACGGAAAGCACCTACTCTAAAAATAGCTCGGTAATCCCCAAGAAATTCACTATTTATAGGTCATGCATCAAATCCTCCATAGAGGTATTAAAATACAACTAAATCCATCAAATTTGGGCTCAAAATAATCCCTATTTATTTAACTTCAATTATCAATTTTAATTAGTCCATTCCATTCAGTAGTTTTCACAATACTACAAAGTGAAAGGAACTTTTTTCTTGAAAAGGGGCTACTTTCGTATATGTTCCAAGCTCTGATTGGTGAATTAGTGGTTTGACACCTAAAGACCATAAAAACTTGTTTCTTTCACCATTTGTTGGCCTAATTTCTATTCCTTAGCCAATATCAACCCAAGAAAACCTCATAAGGTATGTGGCTGTCTGATATTTGCAAGTATAAGTGTTCAAATGCAAAGGTACCCCCTTGAAGATTTTTAATGAAAATATCTCCATTTACAGCTGTTGAGTTCAGATTGTGTAATATACCAAAACTTACCTATTCTCTTATATATTACAGTTATTAAGCTAGTTTCTAACATAATAAACAATCTTAACACATATATATGCCTCAGTTGTATATTTAATAGCTAAATACTATGAAATGTTTGCATTTAGCCCCCCCTTTTTTCGGCCCATAAAATGAGCTCATATCATTCTTAATTTTGTTAATTCATGCTTTTATCCCATAAATTATGTGGTTTAAGACATAAAATATGTTTTTGTATATACATCTTTAGTTGAAATTCCTTCTAAGTCCATCAAATTTGCAAAAATATGATTTATTGATATTCAAGTCTTGGAATTTCTGATGGTGCACAACTATAATTTCCCCCAAAACTCAATAAATATATGCTTCCACATCATTTTTTTCCACTGTTTAAGTAAGCTGGATGTTCAAATGTACTGTTACAGCCAAATAATACTCTAAAACATGAAATTCAAATTGACAATTTGAAAAATTAACAGAAAATGCTAAGCAGTCAAAATAATTTTTCTGGGATCACTTAAATTACCAGGTTTTTACTACATACTTTTCAATTAAAACTGCTTTCTATAGCCTTATATTATTTTGTAAGTACATTGTACATGTATTCTAACTGAAACTATCAACATTTACCAGGAAAAATGTGTAGGATTGAAAAAAATCCAATCATGATATCACCATATCCTATATTTGAAGTCAACAAACTGCCGCATGATGAATTTTTTTAAATTCTTAATATCAACCATATTTTCAATATTATATGCCTTTCTACTGCAAAAACACATTTAATAACATATTCCCAATAATTATAAAGTCATAAAGAAAAAGAAAATGAGTTGCAATACCTGGTGTCCATGTATATCCAGTGTTTGGGAGCAATATTCCAAAATATTACATAACATGCATTTTGACCATGTAATCTGACACCACAATGCATTTTGTAACATTTTTGTATGAAAAATGTCACTCTGGGTCTGTTGTGACATGCTTGGGCTAATTTGAATATGATAGCAACAAAAGATAATTTTGACGTTTTTGTCTTAAGGTGTCAAACCACCAATTAATTTCTTTAAGGTTTTCTACTAAATTTGTGTTTTTTCGAACCTACCTGGTCATTTTATCTTAAGTTTAACCTTTTGAAGACCATATATTTTCTGAAACGTACATGATTCCTCTACGTTCTGTCAAAATATCAGGGCATGTTTAAAATCTTGCAGTGAAATGCCATGCTACGGAAAGCACCTACTCTAAAAATAGCTCGGTAATCCCCAAGAAATTCACTATTTATAGGTCATGCATCAAATCCTCCATAGAGGTATTAAAATACAACTAAATCCATCAAATTTGGGCTCAAAATAATCCCTATTTATTTAACTTCAATTATCAATTTTAATTAGTCCATTCCATTCAGTAGTTTTCACAATACTACAAAGTGAAAGGAACTTTTTTCTTGAAAAGGGGCTACTTTCGTATATGTTCCAAGCTCTGATTGGTGAATTAGTGGTTTGACACCTAAAGACCATAAAAACTTGTTTCTTTCACCATTTGTTGGCCTAATTTCTATTCCTTAGCCAATATCAACCCAAGAAAACCTCATAAGGTATGTGGCTGTCTGATATTTGCAAGTATAAGTGTTCAAATGCAAAGGTACCCCCTTGAAGATTTTTAATGAAAATATCTCCATTTACAGCTGTTGAGTTCAGATTGTGTAATATACCAAAACTTACCTATTCTCTTATATATTACAGTTATTAAGCTAGTTTCTAACATAATAAACAATCTTAACACATATATATGCCTCAGTTGTATATTTAATAGCTAAATACTATGAAATGTTTGCATTTAGCCCCCCCTTTTTTCGGCCCATAAAATGAGCTCATATCATTCTTAATTTTGTTAATTCATGCTTTTATCCCATAAATTATGTGGTTTAAGACATAAAATATGTTTTTGTATATACATCTTTAGTTGAAATTCCTTCTAAGTCCATCAAATTTGCAAAAATATGATTTATTGATATTCAAGTCTTGGAATTTCTGATGGTGCACAACTATAATTTCCCCCAAAACTCAATAAATATATGCTTCCACATCATTTTTTTCCACTGTTTAAGTAAGCTGGATGTTCAAATGTACTGTTACAGCCAAATAATACTCTAAAACATGAAATTCAAATTGACAATTTGAAAAATTAACAGAAAATGCTAAGCAGTCAAAATAATTTTTCTGGGATCACTTAAATTACCAGGTTTTTACTACATACTTTTCAATTAAAACTGCTTTCTATAGCCTTATATTATTTTGTAAGTACATTGTACATGTATTCTAACTGAAACTATCAACATTTACCAGGAAAAATGTGTAGGATTGAAAAAAATCCAATCATGATATCACCATATCCTATATTTGAAGTCAACAAACTGCCGCATGATGAATTTTTTTAAATTCTTAATATCAACCATATTTTCAATATTATATGCCTTTCTACTGCAAAAACACATTTAATAACATATTCCCAATAATTATAAAGTCATAAAGAAAAAGAAAATGAGTTGCAATACCTGGTGTCCATGTATATCCAGTGTTTGGGAGCAATATTCCAAAATATTACATAACATGCATTTTGACCATGTAATCTGACACCACAATGCATTTTGTAACATTTTTGTATGAAAAATGTCACTCTGGGTCTGTTGTGACATGCTTGGGCTAATTTGAATATGATAGCAACAAAAGATAATTTTGACGTTTTTGTCTTAAGGTGTCAAACCACCAATTAATTTCTTTAAGGTTTTCTACTAAATTTGTGTTTTTTCGAACCTACCTGGTCATTTTATCTTAAGTTTAACCTTTTGAAGACCATATATTTTCTGAAACGTACATGATTCCTCTACGTTCTGTCAAAATATCAGGGCATGTTTAAAATCTTGCAGTGAAATGCCATGCTACGGAAAGCACCTACTCTAAAAATAGCTCGGTAATCCCCAAGAAATTCACTATTTATAGGTCATGCATCAAATCCTCCATAGAGGTATTAAAATACAACTAAATCCATCAAATTTGGGCTCAAAATAATCCCTATTTATTTAACTTCAATTATCAATTTTAATTAGTCCATTCCATTCAGTAGTTTTCACAATACTACAAAGTGAAAGGAACTTTTTTCTTGAAAAGGGGCTACTTTCGTATATGTTCCAAGCTCTGATTGGTGAATTAGTGGTTTGACACCTAAAGACCATAAAAACTTGTTTCTTTCACCATTTGTTGGCCTAATTTCTATTCCTTAGCCAATATCAACCCAAGAAAACCTCATAAGGTATGTGGCTGTCTGATATTTGCAAGTATAAGTGTTCAAATGCAAAGGTACCCCCTTGAAGATTTTTAATGAAAATATCTCCATTTACAGCTGTTGAGTTCAGATTGTGTAATATACCAAAACTTACCTATTCTCTTATATATTACAGTTATTAAGCTAGTTTCTAACATAATAAACAATCTTAACACATATATATGCCTCAGTTGTATATTTAATAGCTAAATACTATGAAATGTTTGCATTTAGCCCCCCCTTTTTTCGGCCCATAAAATGAGCTCATATCATTCTTAATTTTGTTAATTCATGCTTTTATCCCATAAATTATGTGGTTTAAGACATAAAATATGTTTTTGTATATACATCTTTAGTTGAAATTCCTTCTAAGTCCATCAAATTTGCAAAAATATGATTTATTGATATTCAAGTCTTGGAATTTCTGATGGTGCACAACTATAATTTCCCCCAAAACTCAATAAATATATGCTTCCACATCATTTTTTTCCACTGTTTAAGTAAGCTGGATGTTCAAATGTACTGTTACAGCCAAATAATACTCTAAAACATGAAATTCAAATTGACAATTTGAAAAATTAACAGAAAATGCTAAGCAGTCAAAATAATTTTTCTGGGATCACTTAAATTACCAGGTTTTTACTACATACTTTTCAATTAAAACTGCTTTCTATAGCCTTATATTATTTTGTAAGTACATTGTACATGTATTCTAACTGAAACTATCAACATTTACCAGGAAAAATGTGTAGGATTGAAAAAAATCCAATCATGATATCACCATATCCTATATTTGAAGTCAACAAACTGCCGCATGATGAATTTTTTTAAATTCTTAATATCAACCATATTTTCAATATTATATGCCTTTCTACTGCAAAAACACATTTAATAACATATTCCCAATAATTATAAAGTCATAAAGAAAAAGAAAATGAGTTGCAATACCTGGTGTCCATGTATATCCAGTGTTTGGGAGCAATATTCCAAAATATTACATAACATGCATTTTGACCATGTAATCTGACACCACAATGCATTTTGTAACATTTTTGTATGAAAAATGTCACTCTGGGTCTGTTGTGACATGCTTGGGCTAATTTGAATATGATAGCAACAAAAGATAATTTTGACGTTTTTGTCTTAAGGTGTCAAACCACCAATTAATTTCTTTAAGGTTTTCTACTAAATTTGTGTTTTTTCGAACCTACCTGGTCATTTTATCTTAAGTTTAACCTTTTGAAGACCATATATTTTCTGAAACGTACATGATTCCTCTACGTTCTGTCAAAATATCAGGGCATGTTTAAAATCTTGCAGTGAAATGCCATGCTACGGAAAGCACCTACTCTAAAAATAGCTCGGTAATCCCCAAGAAATTCACTATTTATAGGTCATGCATCAAATCCTCCATAGAGGTATTAAAATACAACTAAATCCATCAAATTTGGGCTCAAAATAATCCCTATTTATTTAACTTCAATTATCAATTTTAATTAGTCCATTCCATTCAGTAGTTTTCACAATACTACAAAGTGAAAGGAACTTTTTTCTTGAAAAGGGGCTACTTTCGTATATGTTCCAAGCTCTGATTGGTGAATTAGTGGTTTGACACCTAAAGACCATAAAAACTTGTTTCTTTCACCATTTGTTGGCCTAATTTCTATTCCTTAGCCAATATCAACCCAAGAAAACCTCATAAGGTATGTGGCTGTCTGATATTTGCAAGTATAAGTGTTCAAATGCAAAGGTACCCCCTTGAAGATTTTTAATGAAAATATCTCCATTTACAGCTGTTGAGTTCAGATTGTGTAATATACCAAAACTTACCTATTCTCTTATATATTACAGTTATTAAGCTAGTTTCTAACATAATAAACAATCTTAACACATATATATGCCTCAGTTGTATATTTAATAGCTAAATACTATGAAATGTTTGCATTTAGCCCCCCCTTTTTTCGGCCCATAAAATGAGCTCATATCATTCTTAATTTTGTTAATTCATGCTTTTATCCCATAAATTATGTGGTTTAAGACATAAAATATGTTTTTGTATATACATCTTTAGTTGAAATTCCTTCTAAGTCCATCAAATTTGCAAAAATATGATTTATTGATATTCAAGTCTTGGAATTTCTGATGGTGCACAACTATAATTTCCCCCAAAACTCAATAAATATATGCTTCCACATCATTTTTTTCCACTGTTTAAGTAAGCTGGATGTTCAAATGTACTGTTACAGCCAAATAATACTCTAAAACATGAAATTCAAATTGACAATTTGAAAAATTAACAGAAAATGCTAAGCAGTCAAAATAATTTTTCTGGGATCACTTAAATTACCAGGTTTTTACTACATACTTTTCAATTAAAACTGCTTTCTATAGCCTTATATTATTTTGTAAGTACATTGTACATGTATTCTAACTGAAACTATCAACATTTACCAGGAAAAATGTGTAGGATTGAAAAAAATCCAATCATGATATCACCATATCCTATATTTGAAGTCAACAAACTGCCGCATGATGAATTTTTTTAAATTCTTAATATCAACCATATTTTCAATATTATATGCCTTTCTACTGCAAAAACACATTTAATAACATATTCCCAATAATTATAAAGTCATAAAGAAAAAGAAAATGAGTTGCAATACCTGGTGTCCATGTATATCCAGTGTTTGGGAGCAATATTCCAAAATATTACATAACATGCATTTTGACCATGTAATCTGACACCACAATGCATTTTGTAACATTTTTGTATGAAAAATGTCACTCTGGGTCTGTTGTGACATGCTTGGGCTAATTTGAATATGATAGCAACAAAAGATAATTTTGACGTTTTTGTCTTAAGGTGTCAAACCACCAATTAATTTCTTTAAGGTTTTCTACTAAATTTGTGTTTTTTCGAACCTACCTGGTCATTTTATCTTAAGTTTAACCTTTTGAAGACCATATATTTTCTGAAACGTACATGATTCCTCTACGTTCTGTCAAAATATCAGGGCATGTTTAAAATCTTGCAGTGAAATGCCATGCTACGGAAAGCACCTACTCTAAAAATAGCTCGGTAATCCCCAAGAAATTCACTATTTATAGGTCATGCATCAAATCCTCCATAGAGGTATTAAAATACAACTAAATCCATCAAATTTGGGCTCAAAATAATCCCTATTTATTTAACTTCAATTATCAATTTTAATTAGTCCATTCCATTCAGTAGTTTTCACAATACTACAAAGTGAAAGGAACTTTTTTCTTGAAAAGGGGCTACTTTCGTATATGTTCCAAGCTCTGATTGGTGAATTAGTGGTTTGACACCTAAAGACCATAAAAACTTGTTTCTTTCACCATTTGTTGGCCTAATTTCTATTCCTTAGCCAATATCAACCCAAGAAAACCTCATAAGGTATGTGGCTGTCTGATATTTGCAAGTATAAGTGTTCAAATGCAAAGGTACCCCCTTGAAGATTTTTAATGAAAATATCTCCATTTACAGCTGTTGAGTTCAGATTGTGTAATATACCAAAACTTACCTATTCTCTTATATATTACAGTTATTAAGCTAGTTTCTAACATAATAAACAATCTTAACACATATATATGCCTCAGTTGTATATTTAATAGCTAAATACTATGAAATGTTTGCATTTAGCCCCCCCTTTTTTCGGCCCATAAAATGAGCTCATATCATTCTTAATTTTGTTAATTCATGCTTTTATCCCATAAATTATGTGGTTTAAGACATAAAATATGTTTTTGTATATACATCTTTAGTTGAAATTCCTTCTAAGTCCATCAAATTTGCAAAAATATGATTTATTGATATTCAAGTCTTGGAATTTCTGATGGTGCACAACTATAATTTCCCCCAAAACTCAATAAATATATGCTTCCACATCATTTTTTTCCACTGTTTAAGTAAGCTGGATGTTCAAATGTACTGTTACAGCCAAATAATACTCTAAAACATGAAATTCAAATTGACAATTTGAAAAATTAACAGAAAATGCTAAGCAGTCAAAATAATTTTTCTGGGATCACTTAAATTACCAGGTTTTTACTACATACTTTTCAATTAAAACTGCTTTCTATAGCCTTATATTATTTTGTAAGTACATTGTACATGTATTCTAACTGAAACTATCAACATTTACCAGGAAAAATGTGTAGGATTGAAAAAAATCCAATCATGATATCACCATATCCTATATTTGAAGTCAACAAACTGCCGCATGATGAATTTTTTTAAATTCTTAATATCAACCATATTTTCAATATTATATGCCTTTCTACTGCAAAAACACATTTAATAACATATTCCCAATAATTATAAAGTCATAAAGAAAAAGAAAATGAGTTGCAATACCTGGTGTCCATGTATATCCAGTGTTTGGGAGCAATATTCCAAAATATTACATAACATGCATTTTGACCATGTAATCTGACACCACAATGCATTTTGTAACATTTTTGTATGAAAAATGTCACTCTGGGTCTGTTGTGACATGCTTGGGCTAATTTGAATATGATAGCAACAAAAGATAATTTTGACGTTTTTGTCTTAAGGTGTCAAACCACCAATTAATTTCTTTAAGGTTTTCTACTAAATTTGTGTTTTTTCGAACCTACCTGGTCATTTTATCTTAAGTTTAACCTTTTGAAGACCATATATTTTCTGAAACGTACATGATTCCTCTACGTTCTGTCAAAATATCAGGGCATGTTTAAAATCTTGCAGTGAAATGCCATGCTACGGAAAGCACCTACTCTAAAAATAGCTCGGTAATCCCCAAGAAATTCACTATTTATAGGTCATGCATCAAATCCTCCATAGAGGTATTAAAATACAACTAAATCCATCAAATTTGGGCTCAAAATAATCCCTATTTATTTAACTTCAATTATCAATTTTAATTAGTCCATTCCATTCAGTAGTTTTCACAATACTACAAAGTGAAAGGAACTTTTTTCTTGAAAAGGGGCTACTTTCGTATATGTTCCAAGCTCTGATTGGTGAATTAGTGGTTTGACACCTAAAGACCATAAAAACTTGTTTCTTTCACCATTTGTTGGCCTAATTTCTATTCCTTAGCCAATATCAACCCAAGAAAACCTCATAAGGTATGTGGCTGTCTGATATTTGCAAGTATAAGTGTTCAAATGCAAAGGTACCCCCTTGAAGATTTTTAATGAAAATATCTCCATTTACAGCTGTTGAGTTCAGATTGTGTAATATACCAAAACTTACCTATTCTCTTATATATTACAGTTATTAAGCTAGTTTCTAACATAATAAACAATCTTAACACATATATATGCCTCAGTTGTATATTTAATAGCTAAATACTATGAAATGTTTGCATTTAGCCCCCCCTTTTTTCGGCCCATAAAATGAGCTCATATCATTCTTAATTTTGTTAATTCATGCTTTTATCCCATAAATTATGTGGTTTAAGACATAAAATATGTTTTTGTATATACATCTTTAGTTGAAATTCCTTCTAAGTCCATCAAATTTGCAAAAATATGATTTATTGATATTCAAGTCTTGGAATTTCTGATGGTGCACAACTATAATTTCCCCCAAAACTCAATAAATATATGCTTCCACATCATTTTTTTCCACTGTTTAAGTAAGCTGGATGTTCAAATGTACTGTTACAGCCAAATAATACTCTAAAACATGAAATTCAAATTGACAATTTGAAAAATTAACAGAAAATGCTAAGCAGTCAAAATAATTTTTCTGGGATCACTTAAATTACCAGGTTTTTACTACATACTTTTCAATTAAAACTGCTTTCTATAGCCTTATATTATTTTGTAAGTACATTGTACATGTATTCTAACTGAAACTATCAACATTTACCAGGAAAAATGTGTAGGATTGAAAAAAATCCAATCATGATATCACCATATCCTATATTTGAAGTCAACAAACTGCCGCATGATGAATTTTTTTAAATTCTTAATATCAACCATATTTTCAATATTATATGCCTTTCTACTGCAAAAACACATTTAATAACATATTCCCAATAATTATAAAGTCATAAAGAAAAAGAAAATGAGTTGCAATACCTGGTGTCCATGTATATCCAGTGTTTGGGAGCAATATTCCAAAATATTACATAACATGCATTTTGACCATGTAATCTGACACCACAATGCATTTTGTAACATTTTTGTATGAAAAATGTCACTCTGGGTCTGTTGTGACATGCTTGGGCTAATTTGAATATGATAGCAACAAAAGATAATTTTGACGTTTTTGTCTTAAGGTGTCAAACCACCAATTAATTTCTTTAAGGTTTTCTACTAAATTTGTGTTTTTTCGAACCTACCTGGTCATTTTATCTTAAGTTTAACCTTTTGAAGACCATATATTTTCTGAAACGTACATGATTCCTCTACGTTCTGTCAAAATATCAGGGCATGTTTAAAATCTTGCAGTGAAATGCCATGCTACGGAAAGCACCTACTCTAAAAATAGCTCGGTAATCCCCAAGAAATTCACTATTTATAGGTCATGCATCAAATCCTCCATAGAGGTATTAAAATACAACTAAATCCATCAAATTTGGGCTCAAAATAATCCCTATTTATTTAACTTCAATTATCAATTTTAATTAGTCCATTCCATTCAGTAGTTTTCACAATACTACAAAGTGAAAGGAACTTTTTTCTTGAAAAGGGGCTACTTTCGTATATGTTCCAAGCTCTGATTGGTGAATTAGTGGTTTGACACCTAAAGACCATAAAAACTTGTTTCTTTCACCATTTGTTGGCCTAATTTCTATTCCTTAGCCAATATCAACCCAAGAAAACCTCATAAGGTATGTGGCTGTCTGATATTTGCAAGTATAAGTGTTCAAATGCAAAGGTACCCCCTTGAAGATTTTTAATGAAAATATCTCCATTTACAGCTGTTGAGTTCAGATTGTGTAATATACCAAAACTTACCTATTCTCTTATATATTACAGTTATTAAGCTAGTTTCTAACATAATAAACAATCTTAACACATATATATGCCTCAGTTGTATATTTAATAGCTAAATACTATGAAATGTTTGCATTTAGCCCCCCCTTTTTTCGGCCCATAAAATGAGCTCATATCATTCTTAATTTTGTTAATTCATGCTTTTATCCCATAAATTATGTGGTTTAAGACATAAAATATGTTTTTGTATATACATCTTTAGTTGAAATTCCTTCTAAGTCCATCAAATTTGCAAAAATATGATTTATTGATATTCAAGTCTTGGAATTTCTGATGGTGCACAACTATAATTTCCCCCAAAACTCAATAAATATATGCTTCCACATCATTTTTTTCCACTGTTTAAGTAAGCTGGATGTTCAAATGTACTGTTACAGCCAAATAATACTCTAAAACATGAAATTCAAATTGACAATTTGAAAAATTAACAGAAAATGCTAAGCAGTCAAAATAATTTTTCTGGGATCACTTAAATTACCAGGTTTTTACTACATACTTTTCAATTAAAACTGCTTTCTATAGCCTTATATTATTTTGTAAGTACATTGTACATGTATTCTAACTGAAACTATCAACATTTACCAGGAAAAATGTGTAGGATTGAAAAAAATCCAATCATGATATCACCATATCCTATATTTGAAGTCAACAAACTGCCGCATGATGAATTTTTTTAAATTCTTAATATCAACCATATTTTCAATATTATATGCCTTTCTACTGCAAAAACACATTTAATAACATATTCCCAATAATTATAAAGTCATAAAGAAAAAGAAAATGAGTTGCAATACCTGGTGTCCATGTATATCCAGTGTTTGGGAGCAATATTCCAAAATATTACATAACATGCATTTTGACCATGTAATCTGACACCACAATGCATTTTGTAACATTTTTGTATGAAAAATGTCACTCTGGGTCTGTTGTGACATGCTTGGGCTAATTTGAATATGATAGCAACAAAAGATAATTTTGACGTTTTTGTCTTAAGGTGTCAAACCACCAATTAATTTCTTTAAGGTTTTCTACTAAATTTGTGTTTTTTCGAACCTACCTGGTCATTTTATCTTAAGTTTAACCTTTTGAAGACCATATATTTTCTGAAACGTACATGATTCCTCTACGTTCTGTCAAAATATCAGGGCATGTTTAAAATCTTGCAGTGAAATGCCATGCTACGGAAAGCACCTACTCTAAAAATAGCTCGGTAATCCCCAAGAAATTCACTATTTATAGGTCATGCATCAAATCCTCCATAGAGGTATTAAAATACAACTAAATCCATCAAATTTGGGCTCAAAATAATCCCTATTTATTTAACTTCAATTATCAATTTTAATTAGTCCATTCCATTCAGTAGTTTTCACAATACTACAAAGTGAAAGGAACTTTTTTCTTGAAAAGGGGCTACTTTCGTATATGTTCCAAGCTCTGATTGGTGAATTAGTGGTTTGACACCTTAAGGGGATAGGCCTGGGGTATGAGAGATAACTCTATTTTCAGTGTCTTCTCAAATATATGATCATCTGTGCGTTTGAAAATTCCCCCTCAATTCCAAGCTTCTTGGTGACAAAGATTGTTTACATTGGATATGGGCAGTTAAAAAAATGACTTCTTTTCCTTTTACCTTTCCATAACTGTGCTCCTTGCAGGGCACACCTAACCAGGCGAAGTTCTCGCCCTATGTCGCCTGAAATCGCTCTCCCTCGACTACAAAGCGAAATTAAAGTCGCCTTGTTTCTTTTTGCAAGTCACTCTTTTCTTGCAAATAATCTTCGTTTTATGGTAAAGCTGATTGTCAAAGCAATTGTAATCAATGGGAAGATACATAAGAATAAGAGGAAAAGGTTTTATTCAAGCAATAAAGAAGGTTTAATTTGTTGATACAAAAGTATCACGGCAAACTTCTGCAAATTTGTACTGACGAATTCCCAAATCTTAAAATATACAAACAGACGCTTCCTTTACCAAATTGGCCGTTGAATTGTGTTATATTCTAATTATTTTCATAAAACTTGAGTTATTTGTAGCTTTTTAAAAGCTAAACAATCAACATGTTTAAGTTTTAAACACGGCGATCATGGGGACGTAGGAAAACGGGGGAAGGAAACGAACATTTAGATGTCATTGACAGATTTCAAGGCAAAAATGAATAAATCTAAAATCAATAAATGTAAGATCAATAATAATAATAAAACAAATACAAAACATGAATTTAATGTTAAATATGAAAGATATAAACAAGATATTAGCAAAGACACACTTCAAATGCAAAAAAAAGTTAAAAAACCCACATTTTTGCGAAAACATGTCTCCTTGTCATGCCTTCACTTCTCCCTCATCTTCTAAGACAACTAAAGAATAACCAGAATCAAACGAATACAACTGGAGCACAGAATTTGAAGGAATTTAACAATACAGCTGGGTGGCCGTCTGTGTTTTTTTGTGTTTTTTTTTGTAATGAATTAATCAAGTAGAGTCACCCTCAAACCACCCCTCCCCCTCCTCCTCCCCAGCCGACTTGAAAATAAAAAAGACAAATGCAGTCATTTGGTAATTTGGACATCCACTTTGTCAATTATAAGAATTCAAAAGCTTTTTGTTATTGGTAACTAGTTATTTTTTATCTTACAAACAAAGAAACTAGCAAAGGATGGGTGTGTGATAGCTTTCCTCGACAATTTAATTTTTTTCTGGGTGCCATCCATGAAAAACATAAATTTAAATATTTTAAAAATCTGACGGTAACAGTTTGTAAAATTTGGTGCAATGATGTCTATATGTCTATTCTTCAGTGTGACATTTTTTGGTGGAAATTAATTGACAGGAATGTTTTTAATCCGATTTTTAATACCAAGGTGGTCCTCGTGGCATCCCCCTTTTTTTGCAGTTTCCACTGTTTTGCACGTGATTATCTCCAAACAGGATATTCAGATATGCTAGATATTTCATATTTATTCAACAACAACACTCTCAAGTGTATTAAGGTCAACATATTCCCTTTCAATCCGAAATAAATGTGCATATCTATTAGAATCTTCCGAAACTAGTATTACCATCTGGCGTCAAGAATACCTCCAAAATTGCTATATTTAGGATGTGCTATGGAGAAAACGGCACGGTGAAATTTTTTGAAACTTTGGCAGATAATGTATTTAGACATAACTATTCCATGATGCAAATTTAAACAAAATTAAATGATGGGAAAATTTTAGGGTAACCCAGGTCTACCACCTTAAGGTGAATAGATAAAACAAAAAGATGTAAATGATATCTATAATAATTTTATTAAATAAGGATATGATAAAGAATTACAATATATATAGTGATGAGAATAAAGATATAGATGCTTTTTATTATAGCTTTAGCTAGATAAAGAAAGGAATTTATCTAAACCATATCTTAACCACTATAAGCAAGATATATCAATTTTATTTTTCACACAATATAATGTTACCATTATTAACAAGACATGAATTAACTACCTCAAAAATCTTAGGGATTTTGGACTTGACAAAGGAGGCGTAGATCATTTTTCTCCTAAGTACAGATTGTCTAGTATTATATGTGACGTGGCGTCTTTTCGTCTTTTCAAACCAGTTCGATCTCAACCTCTTCATGATAACAGCAGAAAATTCCTCCATATTCCGTTTGCTAACAGAGTAATCGATGTTATTAACATCAGCAACATTCTTAATAGAAAAGATGTCGTAAAAGAAATTCCACCATATTTCAAAAATCAATCTGTTCCCATTGTCTCCTATAGCTACCTAACAGCATTGGCCGTAAAATTTTCAACTACAAAGAAGCATTGCCAGATATTAACATAGAAGAGTACCTCAATAACCCTCTGACTTGTGATTGCTCCCACTCTCCTTTTTAATACAACCCATCTGGACATGTAATCACTGGCGATCTGAATATCATTCGACACGAGAGTCTCCGAAAGGTGATTTATCATGGTCCTAAATTCAGAGAATCTCAACACAACAATTGGAAACATAATTTCAAGATAATTATGGATGCTGTTGAGGATTATGCCAGAAGGTCGATAAAGAGAGAAGTAGACCAAGATCCTGAGTTAGATTCCTTGTCAGACTGAGTTAGAACAATCAGGTCTCTAGTACAAGGTCGGATTCGCAAACTCAAAAATTGTGTTAATAGTCGACCTAATTCTGTATTTAAAGACCAAGAAGCTGTTAAGTGTCTTTCCTTTCTTCATGACAAATATGTTATCGTTCCTGCGGACAAGGCTTCCAACAACATCGTGTTTGTATGTAAATCATATTACTACGAATGCCTAATTAAGGAATTAGGCATAGATAACAACACCTCTGGTAATACCACATAAAAACCAACTTCGTTCGACAAAGATGAAATCCTAGCTAACCACAGATCCTTCATGACCTCTTTAACATTCCCTCTGGTAAAGAGTCTGAAGATTTACCCTATTTGTATTGGATACCTAAATTCCATAAGACACCATACAAAGAAAGGTACATAGCGGGATCATTATCTTGTTCGACGAAAGAATTGTCTATTCACCTGACAAAGATTCTGTCTGCAGTAAAAGAGGGACAACAGAAATATTGTGAAACTGTTTACTCGCGTAGTGGCATAAATTACATGTGGATTTTGAAAAACTCTAAAGATCCTTTGGATAACCTGAAATCAAGATCTTTCTCTCAGGTATCCTCCATCAAAACCTTTGATTTTTCAACTCTGTATACCACCCTACCGCATGACAAATTAAAAACCCGCTTAAAAGAAACCATTCACAAAGCTTTCAGTCATAGAAACAATAGCTCAAAATGTGTTGTATTAGGCTACAATTCCACATATTTCTCAAACAAAATTCAAAAAGGTAAAACATGCTACTCCGAGGAACAAGTGATCAGTATGCTGGAGTTCCTCATCGATAGCATATTTGTCTCCTTTGGAGGGGCACTGTTTCAGCAGGGCGTCGGCATACCAATGGGTAAGAATTGTGCCCCTCTTCTAGCCGATTTATTTTTATACTCATATGAGTCGAGTTTCTTCAAAATCTTGTAAAAGATAAGAAGATTCATGAAGCTAGAGCCTTTAATTTCACATACAGGTATATTGATGACGTTTTATCTATCAATAATTCTAGATTTGCAGAATTTCTTCCATTGATATATCCTCCTGAGCTGAAAATGAAAGAGACCACAGATACAGCTTCGTCCGCATCATTTTTGGACTTTTACCTCGAATTTGACGACAGTGGTCAACTCAGTACTAAAATATATGATAAACGGGATGACTTAAATTCTAAAATCATAAATTTTCCAAATATGTGCAGCAATATACCAGCTTCTCCTGCATATTGTGTTTACATCTCGCAATTGATTCGTTATGCAAAGGCCAGTAGCAATTATTCTGATTTCTTGAAACGTTATCTTCATCTGAGAAACAGACTACTGGACCAGGGCTATAAACATATTCGCCTTATTCGATCTCTTATAAAGTTTATATTCCGATACCAAGATCTTGTCGAACTATATTCTGTCTCTGCAGAGACGATAATAAACGATGGATTTTCATAAAGTGAAAATGTATAAAGTCAGGATTAAGAAATTGTGGTTTAGACATGACGTCATTCAACATCTCATTTGAAATCAAATTGTGTAAGAAGATGACCGTTTAGTTAAAACATTCTGCAGAGACGATACTAAACGACGGATTTTCATAAAGTACTGCGTTGACTACTATTATACCTATTTTGTCCCAGTATTGTTAAAAATGCTGTTATAGTGACAACGGAACCTTTTAACCATAATGGAAGAGGGCGGCTTGGCGCCGTAAAATCTGATCCAACCCACCATTTCTTTGGAAATGTCTGTACCAAGCCAGGGCCAATGCGGTTTTCCCAGTTTTCCGGTTGTTGACTGATTTTGTCTGCTTGTTGATTTATGAGTTTTGCCTTTCCTTTTGGAAGATTGCTCGGTGTTCGGTAATTTTGTTATTACCCTTATATATTATATTTTTCACACAATGTATTGCAATTTAATAGATAAAATACATATAGCTATGTTGTTTAGAATAATATCTGAGAAAGAAATTCATAAACACAGTAAAAAGAATTAAGCACTATATAATCAATACAAATCAGTTTGTCATTAAATTCAAATTGTTCAATCTTAGCATAGTTAATTATCAAGTTTTAGCAAATATGAAGCTGCGTCACCATACTCAATGAAAGTCTTGGCACCAGTATTCAGTATGATGAAGAATCTATTGTATGTAGCAGTGTCTCTTTTGGAGAATATCCATGGAAACATGACATCACCAAAAATGCGTGGATAGTGAATATCTGGTCAAACATTGGTGGAGCAGTGTAAAAGATACCATCACAGAAGATTGTCTCTGCAGCACATAGGTGTAGAAGATTTGCTGTTGTCGAGAATATTAGTATCTTGTCAATATCTCCATCATCTGCTTTGTAGGAATTGTTCCTGACTGGTAGTTAGACGGAATTTACCCTCTAGTTGTATGGATTGTCTGGTAGATGGAATTGGTGGTAGAGTGTGTTGGTGTGTTCTGTACAGTGACGACTTTTTAGCTTCGAAAGTTGGTAGTTTAGCAGCTATTTCTCTGGTCTGGGCATCCCATGGAGCATCTCTGAGTTTCGATATTTCTTCATCATAAATAGATTAAATTGGTTTCAGCTCAGATTTGGCTAAACTTTGTAAAGATTTGCAAATGAGGATTCTAAATGGGAAATTTCTAGGAGACTCTTTAGGGTTTCCACCTTTTTTTTAAACTCTAATGGGCAAAGCACAGTTGATTATATGCTATCAACAACTAGGTTGTTTTACTATGTACAGTATTTTAATGTTAAACCTCTAGTTGAATGTTCCGACCACTCTCTATTGTCAGTGTGTTTCAGTATTAGTACACAAAGAGAGACAACTCATATGTCAAACAATGATTTTGTCAAATTCTTATGGGAAGAACAAAAGGCGGATTTATACCAAGATACTCTATTACAAAATGAACATCTTGATCAGATTATAAATGCTATTGAGAAGTTATATGATGAAAATTTTATAGGTAATATTAATATAATAGTATTTATTAAAATGCTGCACTACAAACATTGAAATTTAAAAAGAAAGGGAACCGCCCCTCCAACAAACCAAGGAAGGCTAGGCCTAAGAAACCTTGGATGTCTTGCGACTACCTAAGATTAAGAACAGAAGTTCGACCTATTGGTAAAAGACTTCAGAGAGAACAAAACAACCTTTTCCTTCGTCAAACTTTTTCAACCTGTAAAAGAGAATACAATATGTTAAAAAAGAAACTAAAATCAAACTTTTTTAAGTCATTTATGAACAAGATAAATCATTTAGATCAAAAAGATTCAAAATCATTTTGGAAATCTATAAATAGTCTTAGACATTCAAAAAATAAATCTGTAAATCCAATTTCAGCCACAAAATGGGTGGAACACTATAATTTTTATTAACAGACCCCAGTAGTTTTGATTTTAGTCTATCCAGTGACTTATACTTAAATGAATTTATGAAAAATAGTGTAACAAACATGGTTTTAGTAATTGTCAAATTATTCAACAAAATTCTTCAACTAGGTAAATTTCCAAAACAGTGGAATATATCACATATTTCCTCCATTTTCAAATCAGGTAACCCAAATGACTGTAATAATTATAAAGGGATATGTGTATCCAGTTGTCTAGGCAAACCTTTTACTTCTCTGTTACAAAATAGATTGACTTTGTTCCTTAAAGAACATGATTTACATGATAGACATGTCTCCTTTCTTGGGCACATTATCCTGATTCGGAGCCAACCAGTCTTTGACTTTCTCTCTATTGCTGCACGCTTAGCAAAGAAGCAACAAATACCAATAGTCTTTGGCTTAACCCGATCACGCTGGATATTTCAATATAATTTCGACTATTGTGGATATATATAGCTACGGCTACAGTAGATATCTAAAAATAACTACCGCCACAACGGACATTTAAATATAGCGACGGCCACCGTGGAAATCTAAATATAACTACGGCTACTGTAGATATCTCAATACAACTATGGCCACAGTGGACATCTAGACATAGCTAAGACAAGTGAATATCTAGATATTACAACGGCCACAGCAGATATCTAGGAATAATTAAGACCACAGTGAATATCTAAATATATATGCGGCAACAGTGGATATCTTAACACGATTACGGCTACTGTGGATATCTCAATAAAACTACAGCCACGTTGGATATCTATATTTAACTACGGTCACAGCGAATAATTAAGCGTAGCTACGGCCACAGTGGATATCTATATCTAACTACGACCACAGTGGATGTCTAACTATACGTACAGCCACAGTGGATGTCTAACTACGGTCACATTAGATATCTAAATATAACTACGACCACAGTGGATATCTAAATATAACTACGGTCACAGTAGATATCTAAATATAAATACGACCACAGTGGATATCTAAATATAACTACGGTCTCAGTAGATATTTAAATATAGCTACGGCCACAGTGGATATCTAATTATAACTAAGGTCACAGTATATATCTACATATAACTACGGTCATAGTAGATATTTAAATATAACTACGGAAAAAAGGTAATAAAAAAGTAAAATATATCTAGGTTAAAAATGTATCAACAATCCACGCAATTCACTAAGCAGTTTCCAATTTATCTATAAATAAAACTTGCAATTTAATAATTAACTGTAGTTTTCATGCCACTAAATTGAATGTTTTTAATTGTAGAACAAGGATAACCCATGAAAGCCCTTCAGCTTATTTCCTATGGTGTTTTTTTTTTTACAAATAATAGCTAAAGTGGGTATTTAGGTCAATCATCAAGGAGTGGAATGTGGTATTACTTCTATATATATATATCAGGGAGTGGATGTGGTCGAGTGGTCTAGGGCGCTGGACGTAAGGCTAAGCGAATAGTGCTGCAGTGTATCAATGGTGTGGGTTCAAATCCCGTCGAGGGAAGAACAAAAATTTGACAGCTCTAAAATCTAATTCTAACACTATTTGGTTTAATTTTCAGACGTATATATATATCAATATATACATATTAATCACACCTTTGCAATTCCTCGTTGGTACATTCCAATGACACTTAACCTCTTTTCTGAACATGTGTAGATCAGTGATAGATTTTATTGAATCAGGTAGTAAGTTCCAATCTGAAGTGCATTGCAATAAAATGTTGGGTAGATTCTTTTAATTTTAGGCGCTACATAGTTAAAACGACTTGATCTTGTTTTGTGTTTGTGATGTTCTTAATTTTTATTTAAACAAATCACTTAAGAGTAACGATCTTGTGAGCATGATTAAAATGAAATTGTTTCACTCTATTTTCAACATTTAAGATTCCCAATCTATATAGTTCGGTGTGCTTCATACTTGTTCTAAAGCCCATGCTATTAATAAAGCCAACTGTTTTGTTTTGTGCCACTTGTAATTTGTTTTTCAAAGCTAGAGATTTACCAGCATATATCAGGAGGAGCAGGAATAATTAAAATGACATTGCCATAAAAACTTCCCGGTTCTTTCCTCATTCCTGACTTATCACCGGGTTTGTAACTAGATTAATACGGACTGGTGCCATTGTGTTTTTTTGTTCTTCTTTAATTTACTGATTCTAATTATCCCTTCGGTATCTTCAAACTCTTCTTGCACGAGTCCCAGTTTCTCTAGATTGTCCATTTTTTATGACAATTTCGGTATTCTCTAACGTTTCTTTAAAGTTCTTCTTGTTTCAGAAGAAAAATAATTTGCTTTTCTTTGCATAAATCTTAAACGAGAATTAACTTTTTCAATAATGGTGTTGGATGTTTTTTCACCAGATCAATTTCGGTCTATATTAATGCCTAAACACTTAATACTACTTTCAGCATTTGCTAGATGACCATTACAATTAATATGAAAATCAGTTCTGGGTTTTAATTTTCGTCTTGCTCTAAAAAGAATGCATTCAGTTTTAACAAGGTGTAGCAAAGCTTGCGATATATGAGATAGATAATTACAGACAGGGCAATTATGATAGACCAGAAAAACTACAATTCAGAATTGGGGGCTGCTCGTCTTGTTACAGAGCTAACATGTTATATACGTTTGAATACAATATATATATAGACTGTATGGGACAAACACAGCACTCTGCGATAGGTTAAAACATTATGTATGTTTTATAAATTAAATGTTGGTAATTCTCCCGAGTTTTTACCAGATTTACAAAATCTCCATAATATTAGTCAATGTACAACAGATTATCGATATCCAACCAATCATTTTTCCTGTCGGCGATCACATTTGTGAATTCGTTAGATTTGGACATCAGTCGATAATTTGAATCGTTCAAGTACAGATTGAAACAAAACTACTTTAAAGACGCCAGGTTTCTGTCCTATTATGATATCAGATATAGATATTTAATTTTAGTACATAACATATAGAAATAGTAAATTTGCATTGGTTGTTAGCTAGGCACTATATGTCAACAGTATAGTTCATTTCTTGACTACGGGAGACTATACTTCGCAACAGGCACTATATATAAACAGAAAAAATCAGTCAACAACCGGAAAACTGTGAAAACCGTAATGACCCTGACTTGGTACAGGCATTTCTAAAGAAATGGTGGGTTGAATCAGATTTTAAAGCGCCAAACCTCCCGCTTTCATTACGGCTCAAAGTTTCCGGCTGTCACTATACCAAATTTCCCTCGAATTGACGTGATGAATTTTAAATAAATGTTACTTCCCTTGATAAGGCGCTACGATTAACAGTTGATTACGTCATTGTTTACATTGCCAACATGGCTGCCAGATTCGGAAGCACGGATGCCGACGAATCCACATTGGCATTGCAACAACAAAATGTAAAGACAAAAAGACAAAAGTGGCAACCAAATATGCAGTTAAAGTTCTCTCGGACTTCATGTTGGAATAAAATTATGACGGGGAGATAGGCACAATGGATATTGTTGTACTCAATGGCATTTTACAAGACATTTACGCGAATGTCAGAACCAGCAAGTGGAGATTATTATTCTAAAAGCTCATTAGTTACAATTTTTTAGCCATTAGGCATTAGACATGTTATGTACTAAATCTATTATGTACTTCTTCCTCGGGAACCATTCTCCTATAGTGTTGTCTGGGAAGGTAATAGTGCCCTCACCTACCGGCTTGGACACTATACCTACCCAGACAACACTATAGGAGAACGGTTCCCTTGTGAGAAGTCCATAATAGGATAATAGTACATACTGAAATAAAGAATAGTTGTAGTGCATTACATAATGATTCATTTCATGCTGATTTGATACCTAACCCATCTTGTTCATCTTGATATTACACTGAGAATGCTGAACAGTTTATTAATTTTTTGCTAGATATTTTTGCACAAAGACATATTTTGCTTCAACTCCGTTTCCTGAGATTGTACATATTAACCTAAGCCTATAGTTGTTTCCCTACTAGCCAAATTACGTTGTCAAAACGTTGTGAGAACGTAACTTTTTCGTTGTTACAACGTAAGAATTTTACGTTTTAACTACGCCGATTTGTAGACTCCCCTAAGCGTAACTACAACGTTGTGGTACTACGTAGTAAAAGACCTTTCTACAACCAAACGACAACCATGACCATGTAAGGACGTTTACACAACGTAACCACCAACCATCACAGGACCTTAATACGAGGTAAATACAACTAATTAAGGACGTTTACACAACGTATCTACCAACCATCATAGGACCTTTATACGACGTAATTACAACCACCAAAGGACCTTTACATGATGTAATTACAACCACATAGGGACCTTTAGACAACGAAACTACAACCACCTAGGGACCTTTACACAACGTAACTACGGCCATCTAGGGACCTTTACACATCATAACTACGACCACCTAGGGACCTTTACACAACGTAACTACGACCACCTAAAGACCTTTAGACGACGCAACTACAACCATTTCATTATAGTTATACAACTACATATAATGTACAACCCTAAAAGGACTTTTATAGCCAAATTACTAACGTTGTCAAAGCATTGTGACAACCTAATTTGGATAGTAGGGCAACTATAATCACATTAAGACCGTTGCACCATGCAACTACCAACTACATGATTTTTTGTGTATTTAAGGACCTTTTGTGATGTTCTTATTTCCATCCCATATTCTTAATTTTTTGGAGTTAACTAATAAAATATAAAGTTCTAAACATTTATTAATCCAAATTATTGCAATTTTTACAGATGATGAAACACTCTTTCTACTCTTAGACTCCTCCCATCATAATCTAGATGTAATTATTATACAAATATAAATATGTCTGGTAATAATAAATATATTAGATTAAAAAACATGTAAAATAAATGTACTAAAAATCTTTATCTTGTGAAAATTGCATTTGATAAAAATTAAAGATGTATATAGATAACATGTCTAGAAGTAATGAACAGGTACACATCCAGTGGAGGACCTACATTTTAAGCTCCCTGAACTATTATGTGGGCCCTTTTGCAGCCAGCAAGAATAACCAACAAGGTCAAAAGGGCCATGAACAGGGTGTTGGGATGGAGTCCTTGACAATGGGCCAAACATTGATCCCTTTCCCACCAGCAAGGAGGTCTGGGTAACGGATGGTATCTTGTTCAATGGTGTTGTTCCATGGGAGATCCTGATAATTGTTTTTTTTTTAATTTAATCACTATATCTCAGATTTTTATTAAAATTGCTGTACTGGGATATAAGCATTTTATGCCAGAAAACAGAAATATCTCAATAAATATGGGAAGCACTAGTTGCTGGCTAAGGAAACAGCAGAAATACATGTATACATATAAAAATATCACCCTGCTAACTATGGACCAAACTCATAAGAACAACTTGACCTATACATCTATTCTTTAGTTTAACATTAAAACACTAAAAAAGATATAATCGAAAATTACCAAAAAACGAAGAAACATTTGTAGGAACCAAGATCACACCACCCAACATCAATGCAAAGAAAAAAGAATTTGTTTATTCTCTAAATTACTAGAGAGGAAGGTCATTAGAGGGGGATCGTTAGGATAAAGAGGTGATACGATAGTCTTGATTTTTGGTGTTTGAATGCACAAGCCAGAGGAGTGCCGACTGAATTAAGAATTCATGTCTGTTTGTGGTTCCGATTGGTTCTAACATAAGGACTGAGCTGTCAAACTATTAAGCTGTGCACCAACGAAGAATTCGAGGATCCAACTGCCAAAATGTAGGCTATGAATAGATTCTGGCTACGTCAAGGAGCCCATACAGCTTGGGATTCAGGTGCTCCAACCCCCCAAATTTGGAAATTTTACTAATTACAGGGACATTATGAGGCCATATGAAATTGGAATTGGAGCATATTCTAAGGTCAATATTAAGTAATTAACCCAATGACTTATGATTCTATTACTAAAATAGCCTTATTTTAATAACAAAGACTTAAAAAAAAACTCCATTAATTTTGTTGAAAAGTTAGTTCATTAAAAAAGTTGTTTCCGGGATATAAGGGGCCCTGAAGCGTAAGCTTTATTAGTTTCATAGTAAGATCTACCAGTGTACACATCCCAATCTGAGAAAGCTGTAACCCCAAAATATTCTTGTTAATTGTATATAAAAATATAACAAAGAACAATAATCTTTTAAGCTTTATAGCAATTCAAAATAAAAATATAAAAACCAATATATCACATCCCTTACAGAGAAAAAATATAACCCTAATTTTTCTTTCTTTCTTAAAGAAAAAATATATATTATTAAATATGGGGGCAGTCGTGATCGTATGATAGTTGGATTTATAACTACCTATGCAATCAGTGCACATCACCACTAATGTTGTGAGTTCGAATCCGCTTAGACGAGGTGTACTTAATACAACATTCTGTGATAAAGTTTGTCAGTGACCATGGGCAGGTCAGTGATTTTCTCTGGGTACTCCCGGTTTCCTCAACCAATGAAACTGACAGCCATGATATAAATTAAATATCGTCGAAAGTGGTGTTAAACACCACATGGCATAACCCTAACTCTATCTATTAAATATGCATTTAACAAGATAAATCCAATAAGAAAAACATGAAACTCATATAAATACACACAATCATATCTGAAAAAAATCAAATACTAAGTTTTTTAAAGTAACTTTAAATGTTAAATTTCAATTTATATACTGGCATACAAATCATGATTTTCATTCAACTTTCATTCAACATTATATTATATAATACTATCCTGGGTACTCCAGTTTCCTCTACCATTATAAACTGACAAACACGATATAACTGAAATATTGTTGAAAGTGGTGTTAAACACTCATAACCTTATAATTAACTCTAACCCACATTATCTCAACCATACTGATACTGATATAAATCACAAAACTTGCATACAAAAAAAAACCACATACAAATTCTAACATTTGGTCAGCAAAAAATGCAAGATATAAAAAACAATAAAGTTAAATGAACAATGAAAGGTTTCCTTCAACTATACAGTTTTTTTTTCTCCATCAAGCATCTGGAAAGCTCCCTTCATTGGTGGATTGTTCTGAAAAAAATAATATGATATTAATATTTTCAGCTAAGTCGAACAACTTTAGGGATGAAAGTATTTTTAGTAACTATTTTGATCATGATCAGAAGCTTGAAATTAGCTACATGTAGGTAAACAGATATTTGCAACTGTAAGTGAAGACACATTGTAAAATCTATAATTAATTGATTATAACTCAGAAATATATTGCATGGATATATATTAGAGCTAAAGAAAGAAATCCAAAAACAGTGACCAAACATATACGTTAAATTTTATTGACAGGACAAATCTAGAAAATCTCCATTTATGTATAAAAAAAAAAACACCATGGACCCAGGGGTTTAAAACTGGGCCGGTACCCGGTACTTTTACCCGTCTGAGATCGTGTATAGTACCGGCAGAAATTACTGAATCCCCCAAAATTAGCGGTGGTCAAAACCACAAGTATGATGGTCGATAGGTTTGTGGAATATTTTTCATAAAAAATTAATGATCACGTCAATTGCTGAATTCTCGCATTCAAATCGAACAACTGCGTCACGACCAAGTTGATGGGATATTCCCTGTTTTAAAAATAACTTTACCTTAGAATCGTAAATAGCAGTTTGCGCATGCGGTAAATAGATATGTTTTCGCCCCAATATCTTTTCATCCTTGTGTAAAACTCGGACCGGAACAAAGCTGACATCATTTCAAAATAAAAAATGACCGATTACAAATTATGTTCAAACACAATTTAGTGTAATCTTCAGTAATATAAGTATGATCATTATGTATTATGAATATATGACTACACAATATTTTGTGCGATTTTTTTATCCATTTAAAACCCAGGGTAGAATCAGTCTGGGGCGTACTGTCTTGTTGCTTAACTCCGTCCATATTGTTTAACTTCCGGTATAAAAAGAACAAAAACCCATGGCTAATTTATTTACATATTTTGACGGGGCCCTACCGCGGTTGTTCACAGAAATGAAAGTGTGCTGAAAAACATTTTTAAAAGGGGGTACGAGGAGATGAGGGATAGAAAATTACTAGAAATCTTGAAAAAGTACCGGAAATGGCTCAAATACGAATTACATTGTAATGTCAAAACGCCGGCTCCACTTGTTTTCCAAAATAATTTAACTTTTGTGATTGAAATGTTAATAAATGTCTTCCCGCGAATCGTTTTTGTTCGAACATTTTTTTTGCACATAAGTCGTGAAAGTAACAATATATATTGTTTTTGTTTAAATATATTTGTATTGATCTATTAAAATTATAAATTTTATTAAAGATTGACGATTGCAAATTAAATTTATCGCTATATGTTTCATTAATTATGACACTTATATGTCTTGAGCCGTGCCAATGGTCTTTGATGATTTTAATTACTGGTAATAAAGTAAAAAAAACACACAAGCCAAGGTATTGTGAAAAAGAAAAGGACAAAGCCAACAAAAGAATTTTGAGAAGTTTAAGCTTTGATAACAATGGCTTGGTCAAGCCTAGCTGCGGAACCGTAGCTCTTTATGGTCCTTTTGGGGTTTTTTAAGATATGGCAGACTATCTATGAATAATCTTGGCTGAGGTCTGTAAACTGAAATATTCAATAAAGAAATTGGAAGGGAAAATCCAGGCATTGTGCATGGTCTTCACTCTTGGTGAAATCTGAACTCTAAAGTTAATGGGATTTTTCTTTCAAAAACACTTAATGTTTTGCAATCTCTGAAGTACATTTTTTGGTCTACAAAATGCTAGATTTCAGGAGCTTCCGCCCCCTGGACCCCTTACGGCCCTCAGCCTAATTTTTTAGGTACCTCCTAAAATTTAAGAAGTACCTCCTATTATAAAAAACTTTGAAACCCCTGCATGGACCAGAGGAGATTTAGAAGAGATATAGTACAAATAAGTGCAGTTCAAACATTTAGATCTATTGCAAGATTACAATATTATCAAAATTAAAACTTAATGTTAGAAGAAGCATTTACAGTATGTAAAACATTAGACTCGGAGAGGAACTTAATATGCAAGAAACTTATATCTCTAGATTAAAAATTGATTTAAGACAGCACTTATCTTGCAGTTTTTGATATTTGTTGTTGATATAAACATATCCCGTAAAATGTTTTTCATGATCTAATTTCATTAATGAGAAATTACGAAAATTACAAAAGCACATATAAGCAATCAGTGGGGAGGAGATTTATATCGATCAATCGGTGGTGTGATCTAATTAAATAGCATTACCCATGCCCAGTACTTCTCTAATGACCAATATTATCTTCATTTATTATACTTTTATTATTTCTACACTTAATATAGAAAACTTTAAAAAGAAAAGAAGAAATGAACCAAAAAATTAAGTCCAAGTTACAAAGCTCGTACAAAGGATCATATTATAATTATTTACTCTTGGGAATTTTAGGCATTTTTTGTGCAGTTTTTTTTACATAACTATATTCCTTATTAATTGATTTCTCAAAATTTCATTACAGGTACAGTTAATTTGTCTTTGGGGTGGGATCTCTATCAGATAGGTTGACCTTTTTAAACTTTGTTTATTTTGATTTTATAGTCAACTGTAACTCATGATATCTAACATAAATCTCTACTTAAGAAATGTTCTGTATTTGAAGTAGATTGTATATACAATGTACATGTAATTAAATGTAACAAGTTCATCTAAAGAACCCTTTGTTTCTGTAATAGCCACACACTGTAAATATGAGAGGAGCTCTATTGGTATAAGTGTATACATGTACAAATAATGTATCATTAACTTACTTTCATTAGTTTTATATATATCTATATGTCCTTTGTGCATGAAGTCTAATTTCTGGTTCATCATGGTAGCTTTGGTGATCTGATAGAGTTTAATCCCTATAAAATTGTCTCAGGACTAGATTAGTTGATAGTAAAATATAATGTTGTTGTATCATGGTAGCTTTCGTGATCTGATAGAGTTTAATCCCTATAAAATTGTCTCAGGACTAGATTAGTTGATAGTAAAATATAATGTTGTTGACTTGTCTGGCCAATACATGTAGCTAGAAGAACATGAAATTGATTACCTCTAATTAGATGATGGTGAAATTTGCTGTTGTTTAGCTATAGCTATGTGTTGATCGGTCAGACATTACAGGACATGAAGCAGGTGACATCTGTGGCTTCCAATATTTGCATTGCCATTGGGGCATGAATTTTTTCAACTGGTTTGCTACATATATGTTGAAAAGTCACAGGGTCAGTTATGTGCCTACATGTATAACAGCTATAACCTCAAATCCAATTGTACTTGTTTACCACTTTTACAGAAATGAACCAGCTCTGAAATTATAATGAAGAAATTTAAGTTCTTTTATATATATCATCATACTGTCTTAACAATAAAAAAAAAGAGGCTACATCCCCAGGGCTGCCTCCTAAGTATAGCCAGAAATGAGGTGCCATTTGAAAAATTGCATATCTAAGATGGGGACATCATGAGGAAGTCTGCAATTTTCATATGATCTACATTATTTGATTAAAGATATAATTTCTAATTGCATGCATGTTATTTTCTGAACTTGAAAATGATACCTTTCGCTTAAATCAAGCTGAATTAATAAATGAAATAAAAATTAAATGTTCGAGGTTCGTGGACAAAATGAAAATCAGATGCATCTAACCTTTATCTGATCTTAAGAGTCTATGTAACTAGAGGCTCCCAGGAGCCCGTATAGCTCACCTGGGTATAATAACATCAGTCAATAAAACTTGCCAACTTCGTCTTCGGTCAAAAAATAACAAATGTAGCCCTCGTCATTGTAGACCCCCTCTCCAAAAAAATTTGGGCAGGGGTTCCCCCTTTAATGTAAGTTATCAACATTGCTGTAAAAAAACATAAATGTCAATGATTCAGACCAAGTTTGGTTCCAATTGGTCTAGTAGTTTCAGAGGAGAAGATCTTTGAAAAAGTTTACGAGGTACGACGGACGACGACGGACGCCAAGTGATGGCAATAGCTCACATGGCCCCTTTGGACCAGGTGAGCTAAAAATGTCTGTAATACATGAAATTGAGGCCAATGACTGAGGCAGTGAGGGAGTTGGACACAAAATTTAACAATGAAATTGGCGTCACAGTATTTTCTTAAATCAATTTGGATTGCTCATTCATAGATGTATAATTCTATCGACTAACCTTATATTTCTAGCTTCTAAACTCGAGGTTTTTGTATGTTCGGGACATCAAAGAAATTGCTAAAATTGTCACAAGTCACCAAAATGAATTGAATTTTGGTAGGTCTCAACGGGGGATGTCATATAGGGAAAGGGGATGGAATCAGCAAATAATGATGCTAGAAAATGGTCGATTTTACCATTCGATGTATCTCGGGATTTTATAATAAGTAATGAAATTCTCGTCTAGTTCTCGTATATCGAGAAACTTTTCATTGGATAATTTTTTGACGTATTTGAAGTGTCTATGCAAATTTAGAATCGACGGAAATAAATCGGAAAATGCCGAAGTATAATTGTAATGTACGGAAAATATCGAAGGAAATTCGGCAATATATTTACAATAAAGTGGGCGTTGAATATATAAATAAATCTAAATTTCTTCAAGGTAGGTATATTTAATTTAAATAATTGCAACTATAATATTCATATAAATATGAACATACATTTTTTTTATTGTTTAATATTGATAACAATTTCAAAATATAACAATTAAATGCAAAAAGTTGAATTAACAATAATTATTGGGGAAAATGCTTTTTAAGGAATATAAATAAAGGGAGATAATCATAGTACTGTATAGTATTATAAAATTACTACTGAAAAACTTTTTGTAAAAAAAATTTGAACCAAGTGATTAACACAGTTTGTCTATAAGTTTATATTTAAAAAAAATAAGAAATAAATATTTTACAATACTGTCTGTACTCCTGTAGGAGTGTGAAGTCCATCTATGATCTAAATAGATCCTCTGTTTTTAATAACAATTTATATTCATAAAATAAAATAATCAAAATGCATATGTATGCTAAATAAATTTTGGATTAAGTGTTAACTATGTTAGATACAATGTATCTACGTACCATTAGTTGTTTACAAAATATACTTGTATATATAATTATTGTTTGTAAACAAACATCTGCTTTGCATATCATCCTCGGATTTACCATATTCTAAGAAAACACGTGTTTCTTTTAATTAATTTATTTCATAAAAATTATAACCTATATTTTCTGTTTTTATATATAATTATTAAGGTAAAACTATCTTACAAAAGAACAAAAAGCCATTCAGAAAAATTTGTCAAACTAAAACTCTTTCTGATTCTGATCCTGATCTTACCAGCAGCTCGCTGGTAACATTTGGCCCAAATTTTGATTGTATTTTACTTCACATCCAAAATTTTACATGAAGACGTATGTTGAATGTAAAATAATACAAACCTCATTGGGAAATATATATTTCAAACAATTACATCCATATTTTGTCACAATATATCCATCAATAAATGTCTGGCAAACTCATTTACCTAACACGATACACACATTAGCACCTCCCTTTGGGTTGTAATGGCCGAGTATATAGCCAAGGGAGATATTCGTTTCCATAACCTGGTCTCAAATTCAAACTCCGGAAATAGCAATAACTTTTTATTATCGAATCGTTGACGGACACACTGAATTTCCGCATTGTATGCTATTATTTGACAAATCTAATAAACGATCCACCCAGCTTAAAACTGCAGTGATCAAAATCTAATTCAAATATGACGAATATTTATGAGGAAAAGTACTTCTAATTTTTGGATATGGTAATTTTATTGCAAGTAATTAAATCTTGGAAATACATTTGTATATTGCCTTCTTCATCACGTTCTACTAAGTTCAGTGGAAAGAAGAACGATTAACGATCACCTTTGTCTTTGTCTTTGCCACCGATACGATCCTCGTACATGGCGTTTTTATTATGTTTTTATTTATTTATTTATTTATTGTTATTGATATACAACTATAGTCAGTTGTATCATCTTAACGCAAAAATGTAGCTAAATAACAACACAACTGTCACATTTTTTACTGATGAACCTGGAATTTAAATGCAAAAAGTCCCTATCAACCATGCATTATTGGAATCAGGAGATCAACTACTATCAAATTCAAAGTCATGTCTAGGGAATACCTTCCAATTTGAACAATTCACAGATCCTTTCCCTTTTCCAGGGAAATATCTTAATGATTGAGCTGTATGTTGTCTGACAACGACTTGCATATAACGTATTCTGAAATACGTTACCAGGACGTACAAATTACGTTTGAGCTTTTACGTTAACATCAAGACCATATCCGTACGTAACAAAAACGTTGGAAAGTACGTTGTCACAACGTCTTGCAAATAACGTATTCTGAATACTGAATACGTCACCAGGACGTAAAAATTACGTTTGAGCTTTTACGTTAACATCAAGACCATATCCGTACGTAACAAAAACGTTCAAACTACAGTGTCACAACGACTTGCATATAACGTATTCTGAATACGTTACCAGGACGTAATAATTACGTTTGAGTTTTTACGTTAGCATCAAGACCATATCCGTACGTCACAAAAACGTTGAAAAGTACGTTGTCACAACGTTTTGCATATAACGTATTCTGAATACGTTACCAGGGCGTAAAAATTACTCTTGAGCTTTTACGTTAGCATCAAGACCATATCCGTACGTAACAAAAACGTTGGAAAATACGTTGTCACAACGACTTGCATATCACGTATCTAAAATACGTTGTGGCAACGTAATTTTCACGTAAGAAAGGGACCTGACCAAACAGCAACCAAACTGCAACGTTGTGAATACGTAGTGTGCTAGCTGGGTTGTTAGCGAACTTTTTACATAAACACAAATAGGGCAGATATTTATTACTGTAAAGACACATATTAAGGAAACAGATAGTTTTTATTTTCGCTAATTTATCATGAATGTAATCTGGTGACGAATAGTTTGTGGCTATGCAGAATTGCAGTGAAGGATATTCGTGATCATAGCTGATCCATCTGATACTGCTGTGTACATGTGTACATGTTTTAATACCATAGTTGATAAAAGGAACTCAAAATGTCAGATTGATCTATTGGAATAATGCTACTATAATACACATTGCCATTTCTAATTGATTAATTTCTAAGTCACAAATTTTAAAATAATAAAAATTTTAAAAAAACTCGAGAAAATTTATGTTGTATAGTGACTGTTTTATGAATGTGGATAACATTTAAAAAGTGAATCAAAATATGTATGTACAATGTAACAATATGTTTTACGAATAAACATTCCCCTATCATTGTCCACTTTATTTTGAGTGTATTTTAAGAGATACTTGTAGAATGATATGTCACAAAATAAACACATGTACACCATGCAGTGGGTAAAAAGGTGAATTGAAAACTTTCAGGTTTTGAGGATTCAATGTAGGATTAAAACAAAATATTATATTGATATAAAACTATCCTTGTTCTACACAAATATATCAAAATCAGTCATGACGAAATAATTGGTATAGCAAAATAAATCATGTCCATCGTGTTAAAAGGAGGACAAATGATCGCTAAAATATATGCAGAAATATCAGCTAACATTAGGACGCCAACTTATAGCAGATTTTCATGCGCTAAAAAGGTCTGGACAAAGTATGAAAATTGTTGATAAAATACTTGCGATCCTTTTAATACAGATTCCCCATATTGAAAACGTCATACAACGTAAATTTTCTACGCAATGATAACACAATCGTTTATTTACACATTGCACAAATAAAATCTACAACAGATTAAATAGAAACGTTCCCGAGTTAGTTATTATAAGCTGATGATGTCATTTTAAACTTAAATCTTTAAAGGGCAAGATATAAGTCAAATTTAAAAGAAAACAGATTCTTCCGTTTTGATGTGTTTACTATGTAAGAGAAGCCATAAAGACAGCTGCGCGTGACCTTGTCTTACATGGCATTGTCATCCAATCAAATAGGCCGAGTATAATCAATGGAGTCCGCTTCTACGACTGCTGTAGTAATATAAATTGTCGTCTTAGTAGATCTAAGAAAACTTCAAATATCAATTTTACCTGAATGTTAACTGATTTCCTCAAATAGATTTAATGCGGTTTTAAATAAGTGTGTATTTACTGCATTGCACGTGGCGTTGTAATATTTTGTGTAGTAAACATGACATTGACATGCGAATGAATGAATGAAATCGACATGCTTTGTTTTTATGTTGAAACGGAAGAAACAGGTACTTGCACTCGTCCTTTTTGAAGATCTGGGATTTCTTCCACTCGTGAGAGAAATTCAACGTTTTTCCACTCGTTCCGCTACGCTCCACTCGTGAAAAGACGGAATTTCTCACACTCGTGGAACACATCCCAGATCTTCAATAGGGACTCGTGTAAGAACCTATTAATCTATCATACTTGTGTCTACGATGGTGACTGTAACGGGGGACTGAAAAAAGTGGGTGGGGTGGAGATTAGGAATAATTATTCTCGTCTTGTTTAAATTATTTCATTACTAAAAGTGTTGACATACAAATGACTTTTCATGCATCGCTTAGATAGAAATTTAAAAGGGTCAGAATTCTCTATGTTTGATGACATATATGTAGATAATGTAATACAAAAAAGATTGTTTAATAAGAAGAGGTGTAACATAGACTTACATTAATAAAAATATGACAATTGACCACGGATATGTTCCACTTGTCGTAAGCACTTCGCGGTTCTTTCCTGTATATGGAGTCATATCCTATCAGGATGTCCTACTTGATAGAGTGTTGCTGCTAACAAGGAAGCTACTGGACCAAGGGTTCCTCTTGGTTAAGTTGAAGTCAGCACCGGACTTGTAGCTGGATTAACACGACGGTTGCCACTAGTTAGTGGCACAGGAACTGCATACCATTCTGGGGCACATGAGTTTACCCTCGGTTTTAAGTGGGGTGCGTGTTACTCGATCTTTAGTTTTAGTTTTTTTTTTGTTAAACCGCAAGCTTATAAATAACACAAATAGATTGACAGTAGATATTAATTTATCTTTAACCTTTTTACTGTCTGTAAAATAAGAAAAATATAGTTAATAAATACACCACAAAATGTATGCTTTCAATGTAAGCATTTAATAAACACCAAAAAAACAAGATAGATAACTCCAGTTGTTATATCTCAAAGATGTTCATTGATCTACAACGTACTGGGATAACAGTTAAAATAGCACTACAAGATTATATATGATATTGTTTCATAATATTTCCTGTCTGTTATGATATGTTTATATATGATAGTGTTACATAATATTTACTGTCTGTTATCATGATATGTTTATAATATTTATCTTATATTATAGTACAGAGTTCGTCTTCAAATAACGTTGAATAATCAAGGTCATTGAAAACTAAAGTACAACAACAACATAAAACACTTGAAGACGACCTGGAGTTTTTACTGGAAGTTAAGATTCTATTTTAAGTTATTACAGCATGCAGAGATTTGTGATAAGACAGTAATGTCAGTTGTGTTTTGTCAAACTAATGAAGTTGTTTGAGTATAATTTGGTAAATATGATAATAACCCGCCACCCTGTGTATTCTCCATACTATATCAACGCGCCATCCTGTGTGTTCTACATACTATATTACCCTGCCATACTGTGGGGCAGCCATATCATAGAAAGTTCATAGTGTTTTGTCAAACAAATGAAGACATTTAAGGATAATTATGTAAATACTAACCCGCCACCCTGTGAGTTCTCCATACTATACTAACCCGCCGCCCTGTGAGTTCTCCATACTATACTAACCCGCCACCCTGTGAGTTCCCCATACTATACTAACCCGCCACCCTGTGAGTTCTCCATACTATATATACTATTAGATTTAACAAATTACATTATTTATGGCATGTGTTATCACAAAAATATGTATTTAATAAGTCACGTGACTTGTTGAGTGGACAATTTGTTAATTTTCAATGAGATGATGATGAGATCCCTTTTGTACTAGTCCAACACGCTGTTGGATTTTAATAGTGCTAGCTCAGTTAAACAACAGTCCATGGGTATATAGGGTCAAACAGCGGGAGAGGTGCAAGATAGTAAAATCTGTGCCACCCGAGGCTAAGATTTAAATCGTATCGGACGAGGCTTCACCGAGTCGAATACGATTTAAATCTTACCCGAGAGTGTCTCAGATTTAACAATCTTGCACCTTTCACGGTGTTTGGCTTTTTTTCTCACCCCTATCTATCGTTGCAATGTTTGTTTACGTTGAGAAAATATAGAGTGCTCTCCTTTGTTAGTAACTAACGTAAATACAAAAAATACCTCCCTTTGACCAACGTCAAATAACTTTTTATATAAGTAGTTATCACTGTTGTGGTAGCATTTAAAGATACTGTCTATATATTATATTATGAAATACATTAACATACTGTCAAGACACGGATGTATATCGATAAATCGACAATTTACTTCAACAATGGAAAACAATTTTGCGGGAAAAGGCGCGTGTAAAATCTTTTTCACCTAAATTAACGGACTACTTTATCCAAGGGGTGAGAAATACATATCTAACCACTCGGACACCTTAGCCTGATTCCGAGCCAACCAGTCTGCTCTTTCTCCTTAATGCTACATGTTTATCGGAGAAGCAACAAAAAACAAATTTCATAGTCTTTAGCTTGACCCGATATGTGCTAGAACGCACGATATACCACACTCCAGGCCTAACCATTACATCACCGTAAAGGTTCACGTGACTTGGTTGTATGTATTAAGTCTTAGAGTGAGTCAAGGTCGTTACTATATATCTCTAAATATAGAATTCCATTTATTATCACAATTCATATTTTCCTGTGGTTCTATGAATTTCTAGATAAACAAAAACATATAAATGAAAAGTACAAAATCATAGACCAATTTATTTTTTTGAGAATCACATATTTAATTTCAGTTGAAACAAGATATATCTGTTATAGAAGTTAAAGTATAAGATACTGGTTTTAAAATTTTGTTAATACTATCAGTTTGAAAAATTCAATAACATTCGCATTAACTTCAAGATATATAGAGTTAGACAGATAAACAAATAAATAAATCTTGAGGAAGAAACATATTAAGCTATTTCAATGTTTTATCATTTATCTGTCGGTTTTTTTTTAAAACACGTATTGTTCTGAAAGAGTACATATTTATGAGCTCTAACTATCCCGCCATCCTGTGAGTTCCGTATACCATGTAAAGATTATAGTGTATTGTCAAACTAATGAAGAAATTTGAGGATAATTCGGAAAATATGATAATAAACCGCCCCTTGTGGGGCTTCCATACTATATTTAGGTAAATATGATACTAGCCCGCCCCTTGTGGGGCCTCTAAACTATAATTTGGTAAATATGATAATAACCCGCCCACTGTGGGTTCTCCAGACTATTCTTAGGTAAATATAATAATAACCCGTCACCCTGTGAGGTCTTCATACTATAATTAGGTAAATATGATAATAACCCGTCATCATGTGGGTTTCCATACTATAATTAGGTAAATATGATAATAACCCGCCCACTGTGGGGTCTCCATACTATAATTAGGTAAATATGATAATAACCCGCCCACTGTGGGGTCTCCATACTATAATTAGGTAAATATGATAATAACCCGCCCACTGTGGGGTCTTCATACTATAATTAGGTAGGTAAATATGATAATAACCCGCCCACTGTGGGGTCTCCATACTATAATTAGGTAAATATGATAATAACCCGCCCACTGTGGGGTCTTCATACTATAATTAGGTAAATATGATAATAACCCGTCATCATGTGGGTTTCCATACTATAATTAGGTAAATATGATAATAACCCGCCCACTGTGGGGTCTCCATACTATAATTAGGTAAATATGATAATAACCCGCCCACTGTGGGGTCTCCATACTATAATTAGGTAAATATGATAATAACCCGCCCACTGTGGGGTCTTCATACTATAATTAGGTAAATATGATAATAACCCGTCATCATGTGGGTTTCCATACTATAATTAGGTAAATATGATAATAACCCGCCCACTGTGGGGTCTCCATACTATAATTAGGTAAATATGATAATAACTCGCCCACTGTGGGGTCTCCATACTATAATTAGGTAAATATGATAATAACCCGCCCACTGTGGGGTCTCCATATTATAATTAGGTAAATTTGATAATAACCCGCCCACTGTGGGTTCTCCATACTATAATTATGTAAATATGATAATAACCCGCCCACTGTGGGGTCTTCATACTATAATTAGGTAGGTAAATATGATAATAACCCGCCCACTGTGGGGTCTCCATACTATAATTAGGTAAATATGATAATAACCCGCCCACTGTGGGGTCTTCATACTATAATTAGGTAAATATGATAATAACCCGTCATCATGTGGGTTTCCATACTATAATTAGGTAAATATGATAATAACCCGCCCACTGTGGGGTCTCCATACTATAATTAGGTAAATATGATAATAACCCGTCATCATGTGGGTTTCCATACTATAATTAGGTAAATATGATAATAACCCGCCCACTGTGGGGTCTTCATACTATAATTAGGTAGGTAAATATGATAATAACCCGCCCACTGTGGGGTCTCCATACTATAATTAGGTAAATATGATAATAACCCGCCCACTGTGGGGTCTTCATACTATAATTAGGTAAATATGATAATAACCCGTCATCATGTGGGTTTCCATACTATAATTAGGTAAATATGATAATAACCCGCCCACTGTGGGGTCTCCATACTATAATTAGGTAAATATGATAATAACCCGCCCACTGTGGGGTCTCCATACTATAATTAGGTAAATATGATAATAACCCGCCCACTGTGGGGTCTCCATACTATAATTAGGTAAATATGATAATAACCCGCCCGCTGTGGGGTCTCCATACTATAATTAGGTAAATATGATAATAACCCGCCCACTGTGGGGTCTTCATACTATAATTAGGTAAATATGATAATAACCCGTCATCATGTGGGTTTCCATACTATAATTAGGTAAATATGATAATAACCCGCCCACTGTGGGGTCTCCATACTATAATTAGGTAAATATGATAATAACCCGCCCACTGTGGGTTCTCCAGACTATAATTAGGTAAATATGATAATAACCCGCCCACTGTGGGGTCTCCATACTATAATTAGGTAAATATGATATTAACCCGTCATCCTGTGGGGTTTCCATACTATAATTAGGTAAATATGATAATAACCCGCCTACTGTGGGTTCTCCAGACTATAATTAGGTAAATATGATAATAACCCGCCCACTGTGGGGTCTTCATGCTATAATTAGGTAAATATAATAATAACCCATCATCCTGTGGGATCTCCATACTATAATTAGGTCAACATGATATTAACCCGTCACCATGTGAGGTCTTCATACTTTAATTAGGTAAATATGATAATAACCCGTCACCCTGTGGGGTCTCCATACTATAATTAGGTAAATATGATAATAACCCGCCCACTGTGGGGTCTTCATACTATAATTAGGTAAATATGATAATAACCCGTCATCATGTGGGTTTCCATACTATAATTAGGTAAATATGATAATAACCCGCCCACTGTGGGGTCTCCATACTATAATTAGGTAAATATGATAATAACCCGCCCACTGTGGGTTTCCATACTATAATTAGGTAAATATGATAATAACCCGTCATCATGTGGGTTTCCATACTATAATTAGGTAAATATGATAATAACCCGCCCACTGTGGGGTCTCCATACTATAATTAGGTAAATATGATAATAACCCGTCATCATGTGGGGTTTCCATACTATAATTAGGTAAATATGATAATAACCCGCCCACTGTGGGGTCTCCATACTATAATTAGGTAAATACTAAATACTAACCCGTCATCCTGGGGGTTTTCCATACTATATAAAGAGTGTGGAGAGTACATCATCAATGTCGTTAATATCAATCTCTAAATATAAAATTACATTTATTATTATAATTCATTTTTTTCTGTGGTTCTAAGAATTTGTAGATAAACAAACAAAAACATTTAAATGAATAAGTACAAAATCATAAACCGTAATATATATTTTTAAGAATCACTTGTTTTTTTCTAAGAATCCTGTTGTTTGATTGAAAACAAACAAATCCGATTACGTCTAATATTGAATTTTATTGTTTTTTTTATTATTATTGTCAGACGTAGTTATATTATGATGTCAAATTGATATACTATATTTGATAACTTTATATCTAACAAGCTAAATATTAGTGATCAAGTCTCACCTCAAATCATTGAACGTATCAAAAGATCACGACATATAGAGTCGGTGATCCAGGTTCTAGCTTGCATGACCACACCGCCGCTTCTTATTGAAGTACCTCTGCCAAGCCAGAAAAGTGCGTCGTCAATAATATATATCCAAGTGTACCAAGAAAAGAAGCGCGCGATGCAGCCGAAAAAGATCTCGAGAAAAGATCAAATAAAGACATACCAACTGATGAAGTACTCAGAATGATGGATATGGTTTTAGAAAATAACAACTTCTCTTTTAACGGGAAACATTATGTCCAAACAAAGGGAACAGCGATTGGTTCCCATTTAGGGATGAACTATGCCTCCGTTTATTTAGGATCATGGGAAAAAACATTGTTTGAAAATTCAAAGACAAAACCCATGACCTATTTTAGATTTGTAGACGATGTATGGAGTTTATGGAGTGATGATTTAGATTCACTTAAATATTTTCATAGAGTGGCAAATTCAATACATCCCCGCATTCAAGTTGATTTATGATATTCAACCGAGAAATTAGAATTTTTGGACGTTTTAACAATAATTGAACACGGCAGAATAAAGACAGATTTGTACACAAAACCGACGGAAAAACATCTATGCTTACACTCAAAGTCATCTCATCCAGAATATATGAAATGTTCAATACCATACAGGTTAGGAGTTCGGATAAAACGAATTTGTTCTGAGGAATCTGCATACAAGATACAGAAAAATGAAATGAAGAAGAATCTTTGCAAACGGGGATACACAAAAAGATCGATTGATAATGAATTAAAGAAGGTTGAAAAACTTGACAGAAATAATTTACTTCAGTACAGAACTGATAAATCTAAAACAGATCGAGTACCGCTTGTGTTAACTTATTCGAAAGGTTTACCCCACGTCCGTGAAATCTTAAAAAAGAAAACGACAGTATTGCACAAGTCGGAGAAAATGAAAAAAGGGTTCATAAAACCACCAATTTTAGCATTCAGACGAGATAAGAATTTAAAAGATATTTTAGTTCACAAAAAGCATAATTCTCTGTTTTTTAAACAGGAACATAAGTACCCTGTACCAAAGAAATTTGTTAAATTTATCACTAATCAGAAGGCAGAAACCTGATCCAATAGCAATTCATTTTAATTCCACTGAACATTCCGTGAATGATTATGAAATTGTGGCTTTAGAAAAAAATTGCGGGGATAATTCTTACCGAGAGATAATCGAAAAACTGTGGATGAATAAACTGCGAACATTCAAACCCCATGGATTAAATACAAAAACGTAACGTTCTATTTCCCGTAATTTTTACTTTATTTACTTTGTGACATTATCCATTATGACAAATTCAAATGTACCATAACATAATAAAGTTCCGCTGAAGAAGGCGGGTTGTACGGCCGAAAGCTCCGGATAAATTTTCAGAGATTTTGTTTATATATATATATATAAAGTCTAAGGGAATCTACCAACCAGAGAACTTAATGAGTAACGGATCGTCGAGACATGACGATGCAGCACAAACAAAATAAATTATAGAAGTCTAGAAGATTGTGCAACGATACCGATAAAGATATCCAACTTTGATAGACACTGAGGAAGGTTATTTGTTGATCGAAAATTTTGTCAATATATGTTTTGTAACATCTTTATCGATATCGTTGCACAATCTTCTAGACTTTTATATATATATATATACGTCTGAAAATTAAACCAAACTGTGTTAGAATTAGATTTTAGAGCTGTCAAATTTTTGTTCTTCCCTCGACGGGATTTGAACTCACCATTGATACACTGCAGCACCATTCGTTTAGCCTTACTCCCTATATATATATATGTATATATTATATGTTATTCAGCTATCAGACAGGGTATATAATGTGACATTCCCGGCTTAGGATCTATATTCCCTGAGGCGCATACTGTGACATTCCCGGCTTAGGATCTATATTCTCTTAGGCGCAGCCGAAGGGAATATATATCATAAGCCGGGAAAGTCACATTATATACCCTGTCTGATAGCTGAATAACAGATATATTACGGATTTAACTATTGTTTTTTTTATATACAACATCCAACTGTATTAAATAAATTTGCGTCTTTTATTTTCATTTTTCGTATTTCTAGATGTCCGTTTCCGTACCTTTGACGTCATTCTTCAATGACGTCAAAATATGTGTCACGTTATATTTCATGTATGGGGTGTCTCATGAAGGAAAATACTGTACTAAATTTCTAAATCAATGCAGTTTCATATGTAGTACATTTTATAAACTTTATAAATATAACATTAATATATCACATGACAAAACAACGGGTTTGCGAAGCAGCTTCAATAATTTAAATGTTAACTACATGTAAATAAAACCTTGGTGTGGCCCCATGACGTCGAAAGTTTTCAAGGCTCAACGTTTTGTTTATTTGTTATGGTACAGTCATGGAACATAGGAGTTTGCTGAATCGATCAGGTATTTGTGACGGAATTAACAGTTGTAATATTTTTTTGTTCATGCAGCCGTTTTGAGTATAAAAACAGCATTTAATTTGGTAAAAATACATTTATTATTCCGTATTATACCATTGCTTCAGTGAAGCGTAATGTTTTGTCGTCCATGTTTTAATCGTTTTTGGTGACTGAAATATATACCCCGTCTGTTTTCCGAATATATGCTGACATTCAGGGCTGAAGAACAAATGAAAATATGTGTAACAAACTAAATTCGTAATATATATATATATATGTCTGAAAGTTAAACCAAACAATGCTAGAATTAGATCTTTAAGCTGGCAAATGTTTGTTCTTCCCTCGACAGGATTTGAACTCACACCATTGATATATTGCAGCACCAATAGCTTAATGGAGCAGGAACTTACTTACCCTTTCGGAGCACCTGAGTTCACCCCCGGTTTGTAGTGGGGCTCGTGTTACTCGACCTTTAGTTTTACATGGGTTAAATAAAAAGAAAATACCCGATGTTGCTTGGCGTGCCATTGGGATTGTTCGATTTAGCAAAATAAAAAAAGCGACATATCTGCTGGAATGAAAAGCCGTTTGAGTAATCTGTATTTTTTTTAATAAACGCTACAGTAAACAGAAGGGGCAGTCAATAATGAACAATCCAGAAACATTGACAACATTGGACACATGTGAAACAGGACAAAACCAAATAAAACATAAAAACAGAGACAACTGAAATGAAGAGCAAAATGGACCCCATCATAATACTACGGTGATCCGAAGTGCTCGTGTTCTAATTTATTCATTAATGTGTAAAACGATTTGATTGATTTTTGGTGTTTTAATGCCACTTTCAACAATATTTCAGTTATATCATGGCGACCAGTTTTAGTGATGGAGGAAGCCGGAGTACACAGAGAGAACCACCGAGCATGGGCAAGCAACTGGTAAACTTTATCACTTGCGGCTGCGAGTCGAGTGCACCCTTTTTGTAATTTACAAAGCCGGGCTCGAACTCACGCCGTATTGGTGATATGATTGTATGAGTTGTTAGATCCAACGACCTAACTCATTGAGCCACCCGGGCCCCTATGTGTAAAACGAGATCGAGTGGTACGTGCTTAATATCTCAGTGTATACTAGTACATTTAACATTTTGTTTATAATATTTATCTTAATGAGTTCGTCTTCAAATAACGTTAAATATTCAAGGTCATTAAAAACAAAAGTACAACATAAAACACTTGAAGAAGACCTTGAGCTTTTTTTCTGGAAGTCAAGTTTTTTTTTTAAAGTTATTTCGGCATGCAGAGATTTGTTATAACACAGTAATGTTAATGATGTTTTGTCAAAATAATTGAGCTACTTGAGTATACTTCGGTAAATATGATGATAGCCCATATTGTGGGGCCTCCATACAATATAAAGTTGATGGTGTTTGTCAAACTAATGAAGATATCTGAGATTTATTAGGTAACTATGATAATAACTCTCCATACTATTCTAAACCGCAACCCTGTGGGTTCTCCATACCATAATTAGGTAAATATGATACTAACCCGCCACCCTTGTGTTCTCCATACCATAATTAGTAAATATGATACTAACCCGCCACCCCGTGGGTTCTCCGTACTTTTAATATACTATAATATGAAATAGAAGGAAAATACTTTTGCTAATTTTTGGACACATGATTATTGACTGATAGTTCAGTCTGCGGCAGGAAAAAATTACGTTGCTTGGAAACATTAAATAAAAGACCATTATGTTTGAAGACAGTTTCTGTTTTAAGATTTTATTGTTCTGTTATTGACATGCGGGGCCGTCGTTTCCGTAATCGTATGGTAGTTGGATTTACAACTGCCTATATAGCTATTCAATCAGTGCCTATCATCACTGATGATGTGAGTTCGAATCTTAATCAGTGCAAGGTGTACAACATTCTGTGATAAAGTTTGTCAGTGACTTGCGACAGGTCGGTGGTTCTCTCCTAGTCCTCCGGTTTCCTCCAACAATAAAACTGACCGCCAAGATATAGCTGAAATATTGTTGAAAGTGGTGTTAATCACCAACAAACAAACCAACAAACAAACAAACAATATTAACACGTGTCACAGTTTGCATAATGTTATCCCGTCTCCTTTTTAATATACAATGGACAATTAATTTTAACATTTTATTCAAAATTTTCTGGAATAAACTTCAGCTGGTATGTATTGGAAAGACGAATAACTTAAAAGTGTTTGACAGCAATAAAAACAAAGGCCCTACACAGGATATCCAAAGTCACTTGAGCCTGACGGAGGCGAACCTTAGTCTTGATAATAATTATATTATATAGGATCTGTATATTTCAATGATAAATATACATAATAAAATATGTCAGTTCCGAAACACTAACTACCGGGGGATCATACATTCGTGGACTAAGAGTTCACAGCTGTGTTGTCGACCCAGTGATAATAATTTTAAAACAAAAACGTAGATATCACGTTCTTCATTTTAATGAATAAACATTAAGAGAAAACAGAGGATACATTCAAGAACGGATAACCCATAAACACGGACACGCAAGACACAACCTGTGAAAGTAAGTAAACTAAAGGGACCAAACAGGAAAACCGAGGGTACATTCAAGAACGGATAACTGAGAAACACGGACACACAAGACACAACCTGTGAAAGTAAGTAAACTAAAGGGACCAAACAGGAAAACCGAGGGTACACTTAAGTACGGATAACTGAGAAACACGGACACACAAGACACAACCTGTGAAAGTAAGTAAACCATAGGTACCAAACAGGAAAACCGAGGGTACATTCAAGAACGGATAACACAGAAACACGGACACACAAGACACAACCTGTGAAAGTAAGTAAACTAAAGGGACCAAACAGGAAAACCGAGGGTACATTCAAGAACGGATAACACAGAAACACGGACACACAAGACACAACCTGTGAAAGTAAGTAAACTAAAGGGACCAAACAGGAAAACCGAGGGTACATTCAAGAACGGATAACACAGAAACACGGACACACAAGACACAACCTGTGAAAGTAAGTAAACTAAAGGGACCAAACAGGAAAACCAAGGGTACATTCAAGAACGGATAACTGAGAAACACGGACACACAAGACACAACCTGTGAAAGTAAGTAAACCATTGGTACCAAACAGGAAAACCGAGGGTACATTCAAGAACGGATAACACATAAACACGGACACACAAGACACAACCTGTGAAAGTAAGTAAACTAAAGGGACCAAACAGGAAAACCGAGGGTACATTCAAGAACGAATAACTGAGAAACACGGACACACAAGACACAACCTGTGAAAGTAAGTAAACTAAAGGGACCAAACAGGAAAACCGAGGGTACATTCAAGAACGGATAACACAGAAACACGGACACACAAGACACAACCTGTGAAAGTAAGTAAACTAAAGGGACCAAACAGGAAAACCGAGGGTACATTCAAGAACGGATAACTGAGAAACACGGACACACAAGACACAACCTGTGAAAGTAAGTAAACTAAAGGGACCAAACAGGAAAACCAAGGGTACATTCAAGAACGGATAACTGAGAAACACGGACACACAAGACACAACCTGTGAAAGTAAGTAAACCATAGGTACCAAACAGGAAAACCGAGGGTACATTCAAGAACGGATAACACAGAAACACGGACACACAAGACACAACCTGTGAAAGTAAGTAAACTAAAGGGACCAAACAGGAAACCGAGGGTACATTCAAGAACGGATAACTGAGAAACACGGACACACAAGACACAACCTGTGAAAGTAAGTAAACTAAAGGGACCAAACAGGAAAACCAAGGGTACATTCAAGAACGGATAACTGAGAAACACGGACACACAAGACACAACCTGTGAAAGTAAGTAAACCAAAGGTACCAAACAGGAAAACCGAGGGTACATTCAAGAACGGATAACACAGAAACACGGACACACAAGACACAACCTGTGAAAGTAAGTAAACCATAGGTACCAAACAGGAAAACCAAGGGTACATTCAAGAACGGATAACACAGAAACACGGACACACAAGACACAACCTGTGAAAGTAAGTAAACTAAAGGGACCAAACAGGAAAACCAAGGGTACATTCAAGAACGGATAACTGAGAAACACGGACACACAAGACACAACCTGTGAAAGTAAGTAAACCATAGGTACCAAACAGGAAAACCGAGGGTACATTCAAGAACGGATAACACAGAAACACGGACACACAAGACACAACCTGTGAAAGTAAGTAAACTAAAGGGACCAAACAGGAAAACCGAGGGTACATTCAAGAACGGATAACACAGAAACACGGACACACAAGACACAACCTGTGAAAGTAAGTAAACCATAGGTACCAAACAGGAAAACCGAGGGTACACTTAAGAACGGATAACTGAGAAACACGGACACACAAGACACAACCTGTGAAAGTAAGTAAACCATAGGTACAAAACAGGAAAACCGAGGGTACACTTAAGAACGGATAACCCATAAACACAGACACGCAAGATACAACCTGTGAAAGTAAGTAAACTAAAGGTACCAAACAGGAAAACCGAGGGTACATTCAAGAGCGGATAACACAGAAACACGGACACACAAGACACAACCTGTGAAAGCAAGTAAACCATAGGTACCAAACCGGAAAACCAAGGGTACACTTAAGAACGGATAACTGAGAAACACGGACACACAAGACACAACCTGTGAAAGTAAGTAAACCATAGATACAAAACAGGAAAACCGAGGGTACACTTAAGAACGGATAACCGAGAAACACGAACACACAAGACACAACCTGTGAAAGTAAGTAAACCATAGGTACCAAACAGGAAAACCGAGGGTACACTTAAGAACGGATAACCCAAAAACACGGACACACAAGACACAACCTGTGAAAGTAAGTAAACCATAGGTACCAAACAGGAAAACCGAGGGTACACTTAAGAACGGATAACCCAAAAACACGGACACACAAGACACAACCTGTGAAAGTAACCAAACCATAGGTACCAAACAGGAAAACCGAGGGTACATTCAAGAACAGATAACCCAGAAACACGGACACACAAGACACAACCTGTGAAAGCAAGTAAACCATAGGTACCAAACAGGAAAACCGAGGGTACATTCAAGAACAGATAACCCAGAAACACCGACACACAAGACAACCTGTGAAAGTAAGAAAACGAAAGGGACTAAACAGGAAAACCGAGGGTACATTCAAGAACAGATAACCCAGAAACACCGACACGCAAGACACAACCTGTGAAAGTAAGAAAACGAAAGGGACTAAACAGGAAAACCGAGGGTACATTCAAGAACAGATAACCGAGAAACACGGACACACAAGACACAACCTGTGAAAGTAAGTAAACTAAAGGGACTAAACATGAAAACCAACATAGACCCCAGGGAAATTAACCTTAGTTTTAATGAATTACAAAAATATGTATATAATAAGTCACGTGACTTGCTGAGTGAGTGAGCGATATGTAGCTTAACACCAACTCAGAAATTGTGCAGCTATATCATGGCGAGAACAAGTTAATATTCAAAGAGATGATGATGATGATGAGATCCGCTTTGTACTAGTCCAACACGCTTTGTTGGATTTTCATAGTGCTAGTTCAGTTAAACAACAGTTCATGGATAGTCATGTCTCCCCACTAGGACACGTTATTCTGATTCTGAGCCAACCAGTCTTTGCTCCTTCTCCTTAATGCTAAGTGCTTAGCAGAGAAGCGACAAATTTTATTGTCTTTGGATTGATCCGATCTGTGCTAGAACACACGATCTATCACACTCGAGGCAAGCACTCTAACCATTACACCACCGTTGATGTTCACATGACTTGATTGTATGTATTAAGTCTTAGAGTGAGTCAAGTTCGTTACTATCAATGTCTCAATATAAAATTACATTCATCATTATAATTCATGTTGTCCTGTTGTTCTATGAATCCCTAGATAAACAAACACATTTAAGTGAAAAAGTACAAAATCATAAACCAATTTTTTTTTTTTTAAATCACTTGTTTAAATTCAGTTGAAACACGTTCTTTCTGTAAGTGAGGCTAAGGTATAAATACTGCTTTTAAATTATTGTTAATCTCATCAGTTTAAACAATTCAATAACACTCGCATTAACTACAAAATATACAGCTAGACAGATAAATAAATAAATAAATCTTGAGGAAGAAACCGATTAACCTATTTCAATGTTTTATCATTTAACCGTCTGCTTTAAAAAAAAAAACAGGGATCATCGTGGTCGTGATAGTATGGTAGTTGGATCTACCTGTGTAATCAGTTCCTATCGCCACTAACGTTGTGAGATATAATCCTTCTCAGACGAGGTGTACTCGATACAACATTAGGTGATAGTTTGTCAGGGATTTCCATCAGGTCGGTGATTCTCTTCAGTTTCCTCCACCAATAAAATTGAGCGCCATGATATAGATGAAATATCGATGAAAGTGGCGTCAAGCACAACAGCCCCCTTTAGAAAACACGTATTAATGTGAAAGAGTAGATATTTAGGCGTTCTACATACGTGATGAGCAATTACGCATTGCAATTTTGAAAATCAATCAATCAATCAATCAATCAATCAATCAATCAATCAATAATATAATTCCGTAACATGTCATATTAAATTATTAACTTCAACAAATCAGAGGCATACAGTCTTGGCCCATAGAGCTTGTCACAAATGTATCACGTTAAATCAAACTTTCATACGTCGTTTTATTTGACATATAGAAGTAAACATTGGATTCATTCAGCATAATTCGTCCCGGATAGCTCTAATATTTTGATATTTCGAAGCAAATTGGCAAGTCTATTGACTTTGATGCGAGTCTTATAAGTTTCTACAGTACTGTGTTTAATAATTTTAACTAGTTTGACGGCAGCATACTATGTTAACAACGAATATGAGGGGAACACAACTATTACTAAATCACTAAATTAATGGGATGTGTATGTAAGGCATGTACGGCTTATCTAGAGATTTATCATACATTAATATTATTGTAATAGCATAAAAAAGAATATATGTCCAATAGATCAGTCACAGTTCAGTGATATTTGGTATATGTCAAACCGAGATCTATATATATGATGCACAAGACTTGCATTCTTCCTCAGACTTCAATGATCGTGTTTTTATGTTAGATTATCAAAAAATAAATTAATTTTATGTCATGGGGATTCTCATATTATTGGAAGATACACGTGGGTGTGCTAAAGGGAAGATCCTCGTCTCAACAATATTTAGTAACGAAAATATCCCTTGTGTTTTGTTAATATCACAATACAAAAGTCTATAAACGTCATGATTTTGTTTCTATTTAAATCTACCTTTAATTAAAACATTGATGTCGACACAACCTGTTACCGTTGTTATAGTTGATGTACTTAATATATAATAATGTTAACAAGACTACAAAACATATGTTAATGTTTCATTAATCTGTCAGACTATAGGAGATTTATAGTATCTACATTGCCTAGTAACACACACTTATTGATGTCATACACAAAGAACCATTCGGTATTACTTCAGAAGAGTTTCAAGATACCAAATGAGTAATCAGAATCCGTAAATCAAAGGACAGACAACACAATGGCCAAAAGAAAAAGGACAAAAGGACAAACAACGATCGACAAAACATACACATAAAACCAAAGATCGAGTAACACGAACTCCACTAAAACGGGGGTGAACTGAGGAGGAAGGCTAGCAGTTCCTCTTCCACTAGTTGCCCCCGTCGTGTTAATCTAGTTACAAATCCGGTGAAAAGCTTGTTTTGTCAGTTCGTGTTGTTGTGTTTGCGGGTCTGTCTGTATTGTCAGGTGTTTCTAAGGTCCTCTTATCCTTGACATTTAGTTTTCTGTCAGAATGTGAATGTGAATGTGTAATTTGCTCTGTTACCTCTAATGATAATTATCAAGGATAAAGATAGAAAATTAGCCCAGATCTTTAATTCCAGCTTTTGCTATATAGATGATGTTCTGTTACTGAACAATACTCGATTCGGTGATTATCTGCATCACATCTATTCAAATGACCTTGAATCAAAGGATACTACTGACACTCAAAGATCTGCTTCTTACCGTGACCTTCGTATTTAAATCGACAACTGAGGAAGATTGAAAACAACGTGACAGACGTGATGACTTCACTTTTCCAATAGTCAATTTCCCTTTTATCAGTTGTAATATTCTAGCATCATCAGCGTATGGAGTTGACATTTCACAACGCAGACATTTTTCTAGAGCTTGAAAATTGTTAGTGCTTAGACAGAAGAATATAGTTAAGCGTACGGTGGTCGTGATTGTATGGTTGTTGGATTTACAACTACCTATGCAATCAGTACCTGTAACCACTGATGTTGTGAGTTAGAATCTCAATCAGGGCGAGGTGTACAACAGTATGTGATAAAGTTTGTCAGTGACAGGCTGGTGGTCTTCTCCGGGTTCTCCAGATTCCTCCACCAAAAAAAACGAACCGCCACGATATAGCTGAAATATTGTTGAAAGTGGCGTTAAACATCATCAAACAAACAAACAAACAATTAAGCGTACACTTTCGACACCCGTATGATATAATGGAATGATCCATTAATGATTGTAGTTATTTATAGATACACTGCATATGCCTTAGACACCCCTGTGATAGAATGGAATGTTCCATTGAAAATTGTAGCGTTTCACAGAACGAGGACAGTTAACCAATGGACGTATTAACTTCATCAGTATTTTTAACATTAATAAGAAAGTTACATGTATTCATAATGTCATATCACATGTGTTTAGTGTCTTCTAATAATGAACAATTACGATGTTTGTTCATTTCATTTTAATATCAGTAAAATCTCGATCTTATCCCTGTCTGGATTTCTAACATAAAGTCTACAAAATTATTTTGAACCTACTGCTTAACATCAGTTAATATTACATGTGTACCGTATCAACTTATTTGTCATGTAAACACTAGCGTTTGTTCTTATACGATATGAATGTGAAAAGATTTTTTTTTACATTCATTGGTTTTTTTCTTAACCTACACTATAGCCAGAACCTGTCTTTTTTTTTTTAGATATTACATCAATTAACATTTTCGTTTTCATTTATACATAGACAACATCTTGTTGACCGTTACTAAATATCGATTTCCCTGATGACAATGTAGTATTTTCCTTGTACATATATTTGTTTCTTTCCTCTATAAACGACACACATTACTATATAAGTAACACAGTGGGTGTAGCTGATGAAACAAGAACTACTTATCATTCACAATCACCTAGATTATTACTACTGATGTCGCCATCCTTGGGTGTAGTTGAAGAAACAGGAACTACTTATCATTCACAATCACCTAGATTATTACTACTGATGTCGCCATCCTTGGGTGTAGTTGAAGAAACAGGAACTACTTATCATTCACAATCACCTAGATTATTACTACTGATGTCGCCATCCTTGGGTGTAGTTGAAGAAACAGGAACTACTTATCATTCACAATCACCTAGATTATTACTACTGATGTCGCCATCCTTGGGCGTAGCTGATGAAACAAGAACTACTTATCATTCACAATCACCTAGATTATTACTACTGATGTCGCCATTCTTGGGTGTAGTTGAAGAAACAGGAACTACTTATCATTCACAATCACCTAGATTATTACTACTGATGTCGCCATCCTTGGGTGTAGTTGAAGAAACAGGAACTACTTATCATTCACAATCACCTAGATTATTACTACTGATGTCGCCATCCTTGGGCGTAGCTGATGAAACAAGAACTACTTATCATTCACAATCACCTAGATTATTACTACTGATGTCGCCATTCTTGGGTGTAGTTGAAGAAACAGGAACTACTTATCATTCACAATCACCTAGATTATTACTACTGATGTCGCCATCCTTGGGTGTAGTTGAAGAAACAGGAACTACTTATCATTCACAATCACCTAGATTATTACTACTGATGTTGCCATCCTTGGGTGTAGTTGAAGAAACAGGAACTACGTATCATTCACAATCACCTAGATTATTACTACTGATGTCGCCATCCTTGGGTGTAGTTGAAGAAACAGGAACTACTTATCATTCACAATCACCTAGATTATTACTACTGATGTTGCCATCCTTGGGTGTAGTTGAAGAAACAGGAACTACTTATCATTCACAATCACCTAGATTATTACTACTGATGTTGCCATCCTTGGGTGTAGCTGACGAAACAAGAACTACTTATCATTCACAATCACCTAGATTATTACTACTGATGTTGCCATCTTTTATTAAACTTAACTATAATCATGAGTAACACAGTGGGTGTAGCTGACGAAACAAGAACTACTTATCATTCACAATCACCTAAAAACTAAATTATTTCTAACACAGCTTCGTTGCAATGTGTCCGACTTGAATTACGATTGATGTAAAGTTAAAATTTTATCAAAGGCTTCCTTTAACTGTAGCCATGTGAAAATTCTCACCATTTCTTTTTAATTGTGATAAATATACAGATAATAGGGAAATAATATTTAATAGTCTTAACTGGCTACCTTCTAACATTAATATTGAACTACTTACCATTCACAACATTACTACTGATGTCGCCATATTTTAGCAGACTTAGCAATATAAGTAACGCACTGGGTGTCTTAGTAGGAACAAGAGCTACTTACCATTCACAATCATCTAGATTATTACTAGTACTACTGATGTCACTATCTTTTATCAGACTTAACTATACAAGTAACACAATGGGTGTCTTAGTTGAAACAGGAACGACTTACCATTCACAACCACCTAGATTATTACTACTGATGTCGCCATCTTTATTCAGAGTTAACTATATAAGTAACACACTGGGTGTCTTAGTAGGAACAATAACTACTTACCATTGACAACCACCTAGATTATTACTTCTGATGTCGCCATCTTTTATCAGAGTTAACTATATAAGTAACACAATGGGTGTCATAGTAGGAACAAGAACTACTTACCATTGACAACCACCTAGATTATTACTTCTGATGTCGCCATCTTTTATCAGAGTTAACTATATAAGTAACACAATGGGTGTCATAGTAGGAACAAGAACTACTTACCATTGACAACCACCTAGATTATTACTTCTGATTTCGCCATCTTTTATCAGAGTTAACTATATAAGTAACACAATGGGTGTCATAGTAGGAACAAGAACTACTTACCATTCACAACCACCTAGATTATTACTACTGATGTCACCATCTTTTATCAGAGTTAACTATATAAGTAACACAATGGGTGTCATAGTAGGAACAAGAACTATTAACAATTGACAACCATCTAGATTATTACTACTGATGTCACCATCTTTTATCAGAGTTAACTATATAAGTAACACAATGGGTGTCATAGTAGGAACAAGAACTACTTACCATTCACAACCACCTAGATTATTACTTCTGATGTCCTCTTTTATCAGAGTTAACTATATAAGTAACACAATGGGTGTCATAGTAGGAACAAGAACTACTTACCATTGACAACCACCTAGATTATTACTACTGATGTCGCCATCTTTTATCAGACTTAACTATACAAGTAACACAATGGGTGTCTTAGTTGAAACAGGAACGACTTACCATTCACAACCACCTAGATTATTACTACTGATGTCGCCATCTTTATTCAGAGTTAACTATATAAGTAACACACTGGGTGTCTTAGTAGGAACAATAACTACTTACCATTGACAACCACCTAGATTATTACTTCTGATGTCGCCATCTTTTATCAGAGTTAACTATATAAGTAACACAATGGGTGTCATAGTAGGAACAAGAACTACTTACCATTGACAACCACCTAGATTATTACTTCTGATGTCGCCATCTTTTATCAGAGTTAACTATATAAGTAACACAATGGGTGTCATAGTAGGAACAAGAACTACTTACCATTGACAACCACCTAGATTATTACTTCTGATGTCGCCATCTTTTATCAGAGTTAACTATATAAGTAACACAATGGGTGTCATAGTAGGAACAAGAACTACTTACCATTGACAACCACCTAGATTATTACTACTGATGTCACCATCTTTTATCAGAGTTAACTATATAAGTAACACAATGGGTGTCATAGTAGGAACAAGAACTATTAACAATTGACAACCATCTAGATTATTACTACTGATGTCACCATCTTTTATCAGAGTTAACTATATAAGTAACACAATGGGTGTCATAGTAGGAACAAGAACTACTTACCATTCACAACCACCTAGATTATTACTTCTGATGTCCTCTTTTATCAGAGTTAACTATATAAGTAACACAATGGGTGTCATAGTAGGAACAAGAACTAATTACCATTGACAACCACCTAGATTATTACTACTGATGTCGCCATCTTTTATCAGAGTTAACTATATAAGTAACACAATGGGTGTCATAGTAGGAACAAGAACTACTTACAATTGACAACCACCTAGATTATTACTACTGATGTCGCCATCTTTTATCAGAGTTAACTATATAAGTAACACACTGGGTGTCTTAGTAGGAACAAGAATTACTTACCATTGACAACCACCTAGATTATTACTACTGATGTCGCCATCTTTATTCAGAGTTAACTATATAAGTAACACACTGGGTGTCTTAGTAGGAACAAGAACTACTTACCATTGACAACCACCTAGATTATTACTTCTGATGTCGCCATCTTTTATCAGAGTTAACTATATAAGTAACACAATGGGTGTCATAGTAGGAACAAGAACTACTTACCATTGACAACCACCTAGATTATTACTTCTGATGTCGCCATCTTTTATCAGAGTTAACTATATAAGTAACACAATGGGTGTCATAGTAGGAACAAGAACTACTTACAATTGACAACCACCTAGATTATTACTACTGATGTCACCATCTTTTATCAGAATTAACTATATAAGTAACACAATGGGTGTCATAGTAGGAACAAGAACTACTTACCATTGACAACCACCTAGATTATTACTACTGATGTCACCATCTTTATTCAGAGTTAACTATATAAGTAACACAATGGGTGTCATAGTAGGAACAAGAACTACTTACAATTGACAACCACCTAGATTATTACTACTGATGTCGCCATCTTTTATCAGAGTTAACTATATAAGTAACACAATGGGTGTCATAGTAGGAACAAAAACTACTTACAATTGACAACCACCTAGATTATTACTACTGATGTCGCCATCTTTTATCAGAGTTAACTATATAAGTAACACACTGGGTGTCTTAGTAGGAACAAGAACTACTTACCATTGACAACCACCTAGATTATTACTACTGATGTCGCCATCTTTATTCAGAGTTAACTATATAAGTAACACATTGGGTGTCTTAGTAGGAACAAGAACTACTTACCATTGACAACCACCTAGATTATTACTTCTGATGTCGCCATCTTTTATCAGAGTTAACTATATAAGTAACACACTGGGTGTCTTAGTAGGAACAAGAACTACTTACCATTGACAACCACCTAGATTATTACTACTGATGTCGCCATCTTTATTCAGAGTTAACTATATAAGTAACACACTGGGTGTCTTAGTAGGAACAAGAACTACTTACCATTCACAACCACCTAGATTATTACTTCTGATGTCGCCATCTTTTATCAGAGTTAACTATATAAGTAACACACTGGGTGTCTTAGTAGGAACAAGAACTACTTACCATTGACAACCACCTAGATTATTACTTCTGATGTCGCCATCTTTTATCAGAGTTAACTATATAAGTAACACACTGGGTGTCTTAGTAGGAACAAGAACTACTTACCATTGACAACCACCTAGATTATTACTACTGATATCGCCATCTTTTATCAGAGTTAACTATATAAGTAACACAATGGGTGTCTTAGTAGGAACAAGAACTACTTACCATTGACAACCACCTAGATTATTACTACTGATGTCGCCATTCTTGGGTGTAGTTTAAGAAACAGGAACTACTTATCATTCACAATCACCTAGATTATTACTACTGATGTCGCCATCCTTGGGCGTAGCTGATGAAACAAGAACTACTTATCATTCACAATCACCTAGATTATTACTACTGATGTCGCCATTCTTGGGTGTAGTTGAAGAAACAGGAACTACTTATCATTCACAATCACCTAGATTATTACTACTGATGTTGCCATCCTTGGGTGTAGCTGACGAAACAAGAACTACTTATCATTCACAATCACCTAGATTATTACTACTGATGTCGCCATCCTTGGGTGTAGTTGAAGAAACAAGAACTACTTATCATTCACAATAACCTAGATTATTACTACTGATGTCGCCATCCTTGGGTGTAGTTGAAGAAACAGGAACTACTTATCATTCACAATCACCTAGATTATTACTACTGATGTCGCCATCCTTGGGTGTAGTTGAAGAAACAGGAACTACTTATCATTCACAATCACCTAGATTATTACCACTGATGTCGCCATCCTTGGGTGTAGATGAAGAAACAGGAACTACTTATCATTCACAATCACCTAGATTATTACTACTGATGTCGCCATCCTTGGGCGTAGCTGATGAAACAAGAACTACTTATCATTCACAATCACCTAGATTATTACTACTGATGTCGCCATTCTTGGGTGTAGTTGAAGAAACAGGAACTACTTATCATTCACAATCACCTAGATTATTACTACTGATGTCGCCATCCTTGGGTGTAGTTGAAGAAACAGGAACTACTTATCATTCACAATCACCTAGATTATTACTACTGATGTTGCCATCCTTGGGTGTAGTTGAAGAAACTGGAACTACTTATCATTCACAATCACCTAGATTATTACTACTGATGTCGCCATCCTTGGGTGTAGTTGAAGAAACAGGAACTACTTATCATTCACAATCACCTAGATTATTACTACTGATGTTGCCATCCTTGGGTGTAGTTGAAGAAACAGGAACTACTTATCATTCACAATCACCTAGATTATTACTACTGATGTTGCCATCCTTGGGTGTAGCTGACGAAACAAGAACTACTTATCATTCACAATCACCTAGATTATTACTACTGATGTTGCCATCTTTTATTAGACTTAACTATAATCATGAGTAACACAGTGGGTGTAGCTGACGAAACAAGAACTACTTATCATTCACAATCACCTAAAAACTAAATTATTTCTAACACAGCTTCGTTGCAATGTGTCCGACTTGAATTACGATTGATGTAAAGTTAAAATTTTATCAAAGGCTTCCTTTAACTGTAGCCATGTGAAAATTCTCACCATTTCTTTTTAATTGTGATAAATATACAGATAATAGGGAAATAATATTTAATAGTCTTAACTGGCTACCTTCTAACATTAATATTGAACTACTTACCATTCACAACATTACTACTGATGTCGCCATATTTTAGCAGACTTAGCAATATAAGTAACGCACTGGGTGTCTTAGTAGGAACAAGAGCTACTTACCATTCACAATCATCTAGATTATTACTAGTACTACTGATGTCACTATCTTTTATCAGACTTAACTATACAAGTAACACAATGGGTGTCTTAGTTGAAACAGGAACGACTTACCATTGACAACCACCTAGATTATTACTACTGATGTCGCCATCTTTATTCAGAGTTAACTATATAAGTAACACACTGGGTGTCTTAGTAGGAACAGGAACTACTTACCATTGACAACCACCTAGATTATTACTTCTGATGTCGCCATCTTTTATCAGAGTTAACTATATAAGTAACACACTGGGTGTCTTAGTAGGAACAAGAACTACTTACCATTGACAACCACCTAGATTATTACTACTGATGTCGCCATCTTTTATCAGAGTTAACTATATAAGTAACACAATGGGTGACTTAGTAGGAACAGGAACTACTTACCATTGACAACCACCTAGATTATTACTACTGATGTCGCCATCTTTTATCAGAGTTAACTATATAAGTAACACAATGGGTGACTTAGTAGGAACAGGAACTACTTACCATTGACAACCACCTAGATTATTACTACTGATGTCGCCATCTTTTATCAGAGTTAACTATATAAGTAACACAATGGGTGTCTTAGTAGCAACAAGGGCTACTTACCATTCACAACCACCTAGATTATTACTACTGATGTCGCCATCTTTTATCAGAGTTAACTATATAAGTAACACAATGGGTGTCTTAGTAGGAACAAGAACTACTTACCATTGACAACCACCTAGATTATTACTACTGATGTCGCCATCTTTTATCAGAGTTAACTATATAAGTAACACAATGGGTGTCTTAGTAGGAACAGGAACTACTTACCATTCACAACCACCTAGATTATTACTACTGATGTCGCCATCTTTTATCAGTGTTAACTATATAAGTAACACAATGGGTGTCTTAGTAGGAACAAGAACTACTTACCATTCACAACCACCTAGATTATTACTACTGATGTCGCCATCTTTTATCAGTGTTAACTATATAAGTAACACAATGGGTGTCTTAGTAGCAACAAGGGCTACTTACCATTCACAAGCACCTAGGTTATTGCCTCTAATGTCGCCATCTTGTATCCATGCCAATCTAATCATCCTCCATTATACCTATTTAATGTTACCTTTTGACCTACAACATTTCAAACTTATTCTCGTCATTAGTATGGCTTAAATACTGGTAATTGGACGTTAATCTTCAATCAGTCAATCAATTAAACCCATCCATACAAATGTGACATGCTATGTGCAATATTTGTCTTTGTTCTTACTTGAGGACCAGGATCTGTACGTATCTCCAACGTCATATGGTATGGTCTTTTCTGTGTTTATAATTAATCAAAAAGCAAAACAAAAATACCACACAATTGGACTTAAGACTTTAAGGTGGTACCATACACTACAGGGAGATAACTCTTTAAAATCAGTTGAACATTTTAATCATATGATGTTTGTATGCAGATTTCAAGCATCTCGGTGATCAAAACCACAGAGAGAAAAGCTGCTATGTGGCTAGTGAATTTATAGCTCTGAGTCTGTTGGTTGGAATTTGTTAGTGGATATATTCAAGCACACTGCCAAAAAAAATAAGAAAATTAAACGAGCAGGTCAAATTTTACCTGAAGTGTATGGTACCACCTTAAGTGATTGTTTGCTTTGTTGACATTGGTAAAATTGTTGACCTTCCCTCTTTAAACTTTCTTTTTATTCATTTAAATAAATGACAAAAATACTATTAGAAAAAAATCAATGTCGTTGTGAGTGCGTGGAATAAAAAGTCAATATATGTACCTATCTGATATCAAACTTTGTAATACGATCGACCTGAACTGTTAAATGTCAATCAATATCCTTCTGACATATGTAACATTGATGTAGATCGAATTCTAAATACGTAAATGTTAACCTTTGTCGGAATTTCCATGCACATATTAAAATTTGTGAATCTAATTAAAATTTATTTTTCAGAATTTTTTCTTATATTTAGAAATTATGTATTTTATAAACTCATCAACAGGGGGCAACAGTGGTCGTGATCTATGGTAGTTGAATATACCTATGCAATCAATGAATATCCATCATCACTAATATTTTGAGTTCAAATTCTGCCCATGGCGAGGTGTACTCGCTAGAGCTTTATGTGATCAAGTGTGTCAGTGACTTGCGGCATGTCGGTGACTTTCACCGGGTGCTCATATTTCCTTCATCAATAAAACTAACAGACACGATATAGCTGAAATACTTTTGAAAGTGGCGTTAAACACCATAACATTAACCCAAATCTATCACACTGTATTATCGACGAAGGAGAGACAACACAATGGACAAAAGAAAAAGAACAAACAACGAACTACAAAACATTACACATAAGCCTAAAAGCTCGAGGCACACAAAAACTCGGTTCTCTTTCATAGAACTAGCATTACTCATAAACTTATATGTCACAAAGAATTAATATATCAAAAGATCAAGATAAGGACTGGACATGCTTTACAACAACGCTGCTCTCTTAGTTGAAGTCGCTATTCCTGGTATCCTGAGACTTATGTAGAGCTGGCACAATAAACACAGGTCCCACGAGAATCGCGCTTTACACACACACAAAAAAAATAAACCAGAGTTGGAAATTATTTCATTTGGTTGCTTTGATAAAAAAAAAGATACTTTTTTTTAGATATACAAGTACATTTAAATAAATATCTAAATTCAAAATGTACTCACTAAACTAGTATCTTTTTTTATTCAAGCAAATTAAAATAATTTCGTTCTTACAATGTAATATATTTCTAAAGTTCTTGATAGATATTGACAAGATAATGCTGAGTTTTGACGTTTAAAGATAATGTGTTGATATACATATAATTAATCACTATATCTGATACATAGACACAACTTATTTAAATCTTGTTCCATTTGATCTTGTCACATTCCTACTTGCTACCATTCAGATAAAATCTAGCATAGCAACACTAAAGGTCGTTTAATAAACATTAAAAATATCAATATTTATTAAGCTCAGCAGACGCAGATTTATGTAGTTTTATTTTACAGCTGGATATTTGTAAAGGTTCCGTAGAAACAGTGCTGTCCAGTTGATCCCCAGCTGGCGGATACATGCACGGGGTTCATATGGATTGTGGGGCTGTCCTGTTATAATACCGAAAGCCTCACCGTGGACCATAGTAGGCAACGCACTTGTAATGTGCCACGCTCTCTGCACATATAATACCTATTTTGTAGATTTAGAAACAAGAGTATGAATATTGTAGCCGCAACAACAGTCTACTTTTTGTCGTCCCTACTCGATTCTCTATTTACAAGTGACAGTCAACAGTCGTTGCCCGGTTGTCCTATGCAACCCTCGCTATAGTCTAGTACTTAAGATATTGATGAGTTTGTACTCTTTCTGAATAAAGCTGAAATATGTCTTACTGGATTTCAGGAGATAATCAAGCAATCAATGCCTTTTTTCCAGTGGTGATGGATCCCAAAACAGATGAAAAATTAAATTTGTATATTAGATATTGGTGAGCAGAAAGACAACAAATGCTAAAAAAAAATGAATTCTATAACTTTTCCCCGTTAATGCTTTCTATGATTCAGAGATAAAAGAGATCATTTTACAATAAGTACTGACATTTACAATCTAAACCTGTTCAAAGTAGCATTAATTTTTGACAGAAATAATAAATAAAAAAATATATGACATGAATCAAAGTTATCAATAAAAACATAGATATAAAATTTAATGCACACAACACGTTTCTAGAATAACATTCATCAGGTACATTCAGTATCATCAGATAGGAAAACCCAAATCATTCATAGGAAAACCCAAATCATTCATAGGAAAACCCAAATCATTAATAGGAAAACCTAAATAATTAAAAAATCTCCGTAGGCAAAACAAAAAGCAAAAACACATACTACAAACAAATAAACACAGGACATAAACAGAAAAGTCAAAATGATCTGAGACTATCAATGATTGACGTCTGAGACTATCTATGACTGACAGAGGAGACTATCTATGACTGATGGAGGAGACTATCTATGACTGACGGAGGAGACTATCTATGACTGATGGAGGAGACTATCTATGATTGACGTCTGAGACTATCTATGACTGATGGAGGAGACTATCTATGACTGACGGAGGAGACTATCTATGACTGATGGAGGAGACTATCTATGACTGACGGAGGAGACTAACTATGACTGACGGAGGAGACTATCTATGACTGATGGAGGAGACTATCAATGACTGACGGAGGAGACGATCTATGACTGACGGAGGAGACTCTATGACTAACGGAGGAGACTATCTATGACTGATGGAGGAGACAATCCATGACTGACGGAGGAGACTATCCATGACTGACGGAGGAGACTATCCATGACTGACGGAGGAGACTATCTATGACTGACGGAGGAGACTATCTATGACTGACGGAGGAGACTATCTATGACTGACGGAGGAGACTATTTATGACTGACGGAGGAGACTATTTATGACTGATGGAGGAGACTATCTATGACTGACGGAGGAGACTATCTACGACTGACGGAGGAGACTATCTATGACTGACGGAGGAGACTATCCATGACTGACGGAGGAGACTATCTATGACTGACGGAGGAGACTATCTATGACTGACGGAGGAGACTATCTATGACTGACGGAGGAGACTATCTATGCCTGATGGAAGAGACTATCTATGACTGATAGAGGAGACGATCTATGACTGACGGAGGAGACTATCTATGCCTGATGGAAGAGACTATCTATGCCTGACGGAGGAGACTATCTATGCCAGATGGAAGAGACTATCTATGACTGATAGAGGAGACGATCTATGACTGACGGAGGAGACTATATATGACTGACGGAGGAGACCATTAGATGTAATAACTGTTAAGCTCAATATTATAGTATATCTTATACACTGTGTCAGCACCAAAGTGATGAGTACTGGGTCAATATCAATTAATACTTACAAATAATATATATATCATAGAAACAATTGTGTTAGTGCATAAATAAAATGAAGAAATAAATACTACACTCCTAGAACAGTTCTGAGATCTAGAATTAAAAAAAAAATTTAAAAAATTAAAAAAATACCACACTGTTAGAACAGTTCTAAATTCTACAATTAAATTAAAAACAACAACAACACGTGGTTAGAACAGTTCTAATATCTCAAATATTAGTGCTTAAACATGTATGTGCCATTCACATGAAACTGATTATTTCAAAATTCAGTCAATTTATTTGAAGTTTACACCTAGGAGGTTAACAAGCTTCTTAAACGATAGGTCAATTTGGGAGATAATTAAGGCGTATGTAATCTATTGGTGTAAACATAGAAATGGTTGATTGATGAAGGTCAACCTGACTACTTAAGCTTGGCAACATTGCATATTTTGAATAATCGTATTTTTATTGGCTAGGGACAAACTTTTTTTTCTCCATAATTTGTGGCACAGTTTCAAAGTCAGGTAAAGCGATGGTACATTAATCACGAGTTTATAAGTTTTATAAATTCCAGTCATTAAGTAAAGGTTATGTTTCATTTAGTACTATATACATCAGAGGCAGAGCAGGGGAGTGTGTGTGTGTGGGGGGGGGGGGGGGGAGGGAGGGGGGAGGGTTTTTTTTTTTCAAAACTCAGACACACACAAACATGTCCTCTAGTCGAATACTAACCTTTTTATACCTTTTTATAACTTTGCTTAACCGAAACATAATTATGTTTAGTTCAATGCTGTGAATTCAATTCTTTCTTAAATATTCACCAAAATAATATGTGGATTGCCACCGTTGAACCTCTAACAATCGGGGTATTGTTGGAGGTTCAAGGGTGGCAATGCGCATCCATTCGGCTCCTACCCCCTGTACATCATGTATAGTATAAGTCGTAAGTTGATTTTATAATATTGTGCAAATTATCAGAAACAATCAACTTTCTATCACATTTTTAAAATGCTAAAAAATAATCAATTTTTATCTACGATTATCTGTACATTATATTTTAACGAGGGAATTTTTTTTTCGTCTACTTAAATTTTACCGTCTGTTGCCGTGTTTCAGATATCTTCTCCTACCTCACGCTATCTCTCGACGTTCACTCTTTAGTCTACCAAAGATTTGGTATTTAAGTAGAAACCGTTGTCAAAATTACTTCAGTTTAGTTCGTTCTACAATGTCAGTTTCTACTGAGAAATGTACACCTGGAGATAGGGGTAAACAAATACAGGTAAGTCATCCCGGAAGTACTTAAAACCATGAAATTATCATTTATCAAAATAATAATAATAATTAATAATAATAATAATATTTAATAATAACAATAATAATAATAATAAATAAATAAAATAGTTATATTGTTAACATTTTTGTTCGAAAATAACAATTTTATACGGCCGATAAATAAATTGAAAAAAAATATTTTTAATCAATAAGAATTTAAAAAAAAGTTATTATGACCACACCTGAGTATAGAAACATCACGCAACTATTCGTGATGACATTCTAGTTATTTTTGTTATGTTGAAAGTATTGTTTTTTGTTAAAGTACAAAATTACACTTTTTTCCCTACCGGGACAACAACGATATAATATTAGGTGTTGGATTTTAAACAGTCGACAATTTTTAAGGGAAAAATAAATAACTATCTTCCTTGAAATGCATTACTTATTCGGTTTTTTTCCTCAACAATGTTGTTTTTCTCAGTTGTTTTAACTTGAATGTGTTTGTTTTTCTTTCCTAAATATTACATTCAAATTTTTTTCAATTAAATCTTAGACGAATCAGAATCAAGTGGCTAATAAATCTCGTATAACAATTATATAAACGTAACGTTGTTGTTGATGTAGTTAGATGTTATAGTATCAACAAAACATAGAAATAAAAACAGATACAACAAACATCTATTTTTAATTAGATTGTGATCTTGTCTGTTTTCTACTAGACTAATTCGTTTGAAACCGAAACACCGAAACAACGTCTGCGAGAGGACATATCACTTCAATCGGACACGATCCGAGTGAACCGGTCTTTGATCGTATTTCATAATAATGCGTGCTTAATGGAGAAGCAGCAAGCACCAATTGTATAGTCTTTGGCTTGACCTGACCGAGTTTCGAACGCATGATCTAATGCTCTATAGAGACTCGAGGCGAGTACATTTGTTTTACCATTACACCACCGATGCGGTCAAACCGGGAATAAAAATACGCGTATAGATATATACGAATATAATATATACAACGTCTGAAAAACCAGTCAACGATCAATCTTACGGGGTGTTGGATCGCTACGGTATAACGAATATAATATATATATATATATATATAAAACAGTAATTATTGTAAATTTATAGGAAGCTTTGGCAAAGATAGCAGAAGAATACACCACAACCGTGGGTAGCTATAAAGCATGGAAAACGGATGTGAACCTGAATTCTCCAGACCGAAGTGTACCACTAACAAAGGACGACGAAGACATCCATGATTATTATGATGCTCTACAGTACAGTTTATATGAAAATAATCTCCCAGAAACCATTGACAGAACACAGTCACCAAGGGAAAGAAATCCGGATACCGGAGTTGCAATAGTTGTTTTATCATCACCTGTTGAATGTCTGGCGATATTGCTAGAAGGTGGAAGGCAGTGTCCGGGTGACATTCTCCTTGTTATGTCACCATCATGGATTGTGAAAGATAAATCTGATAAAGGTGAAGGTCTTCATTCCTTGTACGTCAAGAAAGCGATTGTGTTTGATCGTGGAGGATTTTCATTCATTGATGTCTTCCGTGTTCCCAGAAAATGCACGTATTTTGTTAATTATTTCACAAGAGCGTGTACCGATGGTAAGAGAGGTGATGGAGAGGAAATTGAAATAGAGCTCGATTGTCCTATGTCGAGTTCTCTCGATTTGTGCAAACGTGTAGACGATAAACTTTTGACTAGAATATTCATGGCGGAAGCTGGAGTGTATTACCCAGAAACATTAGCAATTACCTACAAACCGCCGTACGAATATAAAATTCCAAATGATGCCCGGATTACGATTTTGAATATTGAAACAAAAACTGGAATTGAAGAAATGATAGAAGAAGAGTTGAAGGATTTTCTAAATTCTCAGAGTATTCTGTCCGTTAGTAAGGTACTGTAATTATACATTGACATTCTGAAGGTCCAAATTTACAAGAAATGTCTTTAGGGAATGACCATTGAACTTCTTATTATTTTTTCTTTTCTTTTTTTCGTTTTTTTTTGGTTGAAAAATTTTCAGAAAAAAAACATTAAAACATGAAAGACATGAAAAATAATCTGACCGTTCAGTTTCCAACTATTAATCGTGTTAACATTAAAAAAAATACTAATTATTAATATCCAAGAAAATAAATAAAAGGGAAAAAAAGTGTCCGATTTGTTTTTCGTTGCATTTTGCAGGTCAAGATATTTTTCTCTATAACATCTGGGGACATGAATACATAGCCTACCTGACAGTTAAATGGTCGTTACTTTAACATATGATGTTGTATCGAGTGCAGCATTTAAGTCCAGATGAACCGACAGTTAAAATCTATTTGTGTCGGATGATAATGAAACGTAGTATATTTAATTGTAGATATCTAATTTATTGCACACAGTGCTATTCTGGAATAGCATCCGTCAGGATATTATCATTGTCAAAAGGCGAAATTCTTTGGGAGCAAGAAGCAAACAGGTCATAAAACGATAGCAAAAATTGGCTAAGGCCCCTATGCCTAAGGTGGGAGAACCTTTATTAAATATTTATTGCATTTTTAGAAACTGTAAATTTTAATAATAAATACATCTTCTAATAAACCATATATTTGTCGAAACACTGACTACTGACCATGGGAGGATTATACCCTCTGGGTCTAATAGTCGACCAGCAGAGGCATCGGCTTAGTGATGGTAATAAAAACATTGATATGTAGCACAACATGTTAATCAGAGAGTAATGAGGAGGGGTAGAAGACCACACAACGATGCAAAAATATAATTGTCATAATTACTTTTTCCTACACTCCTTAAACGTGGTTGTTTCTTTTTGTAATAGGACTAAACAAAGTTAAACAAGTGTAATTGTCACAATGCCATTTTCCTGCACCCCCTCTAAAAGTTGCTGCTCCCTATTGGTAGAAAACCACACGAAGTTACACAATTATAATTGTCACAATGCCCTTGTTTTTCCGTGTTTAACGTTGTTGATAAAATAAGGACATGACATAGTTACTGTATTATATATAGAAACGTAAGGATTGAGAGGTATTTGATTCATTGGCACTGATAATTTATTTAAATAAACAAAACACGTTCTTACTGATAAGATACCGTCAATCAACGGTAGATTGGTTTCTGTCAAATTGTAAGTGTTGTAGCACTATGTATTTAAATAAAACATCTACAGGAGAACTATTATATCGTGGAGGAATGTTTTATAAATGACACCCTGTTAACAGGTAATTGGGTTTTCTAATTGTGTCGGGTTCAACTAAAGTTCTACCACGCGATTTCTACGCTGTTTGTGATTTCTGGCTAAATCTTACTGAATAATTGTTCAACAACGGTTTTCGTGTTATTTTTGCATTTATTTTAGCTCGGTTAAAACAAAAAAGATGAAAAAGGTGCAAGAATGCATATAAGGTCGTTAATTAGTGAAAAGTTAATGGATTTAAACTAACAAGGGATACTATCTAATATTACACTTAAGGCATAAAAAAGTAAAGGAATGACTTGTAGTATAAAAGGATATGGATCTAAATAAACAAAGGAGACTATCCCAAATTACACTCACAACATCAATTAAAGTAAACAGTGGCTTGTTTTGTGGTCTACATGGTAGCAGGTATTAATTTGGAACCTGTGAAACCCAATGTAACACCCATTCTAAGTCAGATTAATATTGTGTGTTGCACAAAGACAGTGTTTAAATGATTGTGTCAGAGACGTACTTCTTTGGCTCAATCTTTTAAAACACTCGGAGGCTGCAGATTCGAATTATCTGGCCTTTTTGACAATAATGTAAAAAAAATATTTTAAATGAGTAAAAATAAATGATGAGAAAAGAATGCCTCAGAGGCGCGAACAAAATGCATGTCATATAGGGTCATCTCACTTTAATAATGTGTAATGTATTTCAATAGACAATCACATACACAGTATAATCATAAACACACGGAGTATTTATAGAAGATAAGTTGAGTACCCATCTTATGTCAAACACCAGGAATACAATTTCTCAAATTTTTCAAGCTTTTTCTTACTTCAATTCGAGCGCAGGACTTTAAAAACCAGGTCATTGTCATTTTCAAAATCATTCACGGCTCATTTTGATTTTTGTCACATTATGCACTTGTGAGGTGCCATAGAATCCTACATACTAAAATCAGAAAGAAAAACAAATCAAAGAACTTCTTTGTATTCGTTTAAATGCACACACAAAAAAAACGGTATTTGCGTCATATCAAAAGTTGAAGTAAATAAAATTGTTTCATTTTCTGAGATGTATGTTAATTTTGTAGTTATTTGATTGATATTTGCAGGTTGTTGTAAAACCATCAGGTGTACTATGGCATGGTAGTCGGTGTGTGTCGTACCATGACGTTACAAATTTGTCTGATGTCTTTAAGGCTGTTATGTGTTTGTTCTCTATAATTGAAGTAGAAAATGCAGTTCTCGTCGAGGCTTTTCATCACACTACAACATCTCCCAATCGAGAACTTGGTAAGATACGAGTATATTAGATAGAAATATTCATCATTTGATAATTTAAGATAGTACAGTGATATATGTTTTATCACACTATTTTTGTTTTATCCATTATGTGTGAACTTTATAGTGTCACAAATAGATACCGTCAACACACATATACATGACTGGTGCCTTTAACACACATATACAAGACTGGTACCTTTAGCAAGCATATACATAACTGGTACCTTTAACATACATATACATGACTGATACCACTAACACACATATACGTGTCAATACACTCTCATACCAAGACTGTTTAAACTGATCACATAGTCTTTGTTTAAAATTTTTTGATAATATGACATTTTTAGGTACATTTTGTGTCAACCAATATTCTGACAAACAACAATCATTTAATAATTTCTCAATACAACATACCCATTTCGAGTGAAAACAATGCTGAATGTGGATATTATACAATAAATTATACAAAACTGCAGCTATTTTATCTTGCCTATTACACTGGTATTAAACTAATGTTCGTAACTTTAGTTACTACATCCCAACGTCATGGCGGACACGGAAAATGGTAAATTAGAATATTCTTGTTTTCTCTTTATCAGTAGTGTTTATTAGTAAGTCCATACGGTATGATTACAGGTGGGAATATTAGATACTCGAATGCATACATAAAATGACGACACTCTCATGAGAACATTGAAATATTAACTTGAAAAAAATTGAAGGATGTACGTAACTCTTTGAAGTGATGTTCGTAACGTTAGAAAGATATTTAAAGAGATGCCCGTAACTGCAGATTTCCATAACCGTTAAATAATAAGAAGGTGTTTAATTGCTCGTTAAGAAACAGTTTGAGCGATTGAATCTAGTTTCTGCATGACGGATCAAATGATGGTCTTTCATAAATTTTATTTTTAGTTCTGGTTTTGAGTAGATTTTATCTGTATTTATCTGTATTTAGTACAACAGTCTAACAAATTAATAATAAATTAATCTGGTTTCATTTCAGCATTAAAGGGAAATAATTAGATGTGTCATTCTTAAAACACTTGATCTAGTGTGTCCATTTTTATTAAAATAAGCAAAAAACACAAAGGACAATTAATTTGGTAATAATTCACGGCATATTTATACATAGAACTGTTAATTTACATACAAATATACTTTGTTAGAATTTATATATGAGACCCAGAATGACCCTCATCGATTTTAATGATGATGTCGGAGGTCGCCATCCATGGGAGGTCCTAAACACCCAAAGGTCGGAAGTCAAAACGCCCTATTGTAAGGTCGTAGTTTATGAAAGACCCTTCTAGAGCACACAGTCCAAGACCAAATAGAAATATCAATATAATACTTACAACTACATATGTTGAATCGACTCCCGCTACCCTCATTTCGTTCATCTCACTCATTCATAACCCTCTCATCCTCCGCTCTGTATTTTTTTCTCTCGTGCATTATATAATCTCTCCCACCTCTATAACCCTCTCTATCACTTCAGGGATGTTTTTCTTTGTTTTCAAATGTTATTTATTACAAAAGCGTTGTTCTTTAAATGTTTTAAACATGATTTTAGAAACACCAAACTTTAAAGTTACCTACATCATATTTGAAAGTTACGAACATCGTTCAAAAATAATTCTACAGTTACTTACATCCTTTGTATTTCTTAAAGTAGGTTTTGCGCCACATAGGATAATTTACAGTTGATTTAAGCATATCACGACAGTTAATTGTTAAAATATATATACATTTGAAATGACAATATTTGAAAATAAGCTAAAAACAAAGAGAAAACAAGGATATTCTAATTTACCATTTTCCTTGTCCGCCATGTTGGGATGTAGGTAGCTAAAGTTACAAACATCAGTTTAATACCAGTGCTATTACAAACAATTCTTTGCCAAAAAGCAATCATTCTGCATTTAATAAACATATCTATTGGATAACGGCCTAATTCACCATATAAAATACAATTTGGTGTACATTTTTTCAAACCTAGCAATATTTTATAGAACTGTAGACAAAATGATTCAAGTATATTATTTTTCTCGAAGCCCCAGACTTCACAACCATACATAACAACAGGTAATACCATAGTATCAAATAACTCTAACTGTATATCAACTGGCAAATTTAAATTTCTACATTTCTTCAAAATACTGTACATTGCTTTCCTACCTTGGCTAACTAACTTAATAGACTGGTTGTTACAGAAAGAACGGTTCTTTCTGCATATAATAACAGCTATAATTTCAAATAAACAGATATATCTTCGGTATCAAGAAAAATATGAGTAGCATTTTTTTTTCTGCTACAAACTTCAAAATGTCATCTTCAGTAACATCGCAAAAGTCTATAGAACTATATATACTATTTTCAGGAGGAATATACATAGCACCAAATAAAACAGGAGCATATAAAACATCTAAATGGTGTGAAAAAATAAACATTTATAAAATCCAATAAACGATCGTCAACAGAGTCAAAATCGACACTCAAATTCAAGACCACTCACTTTCCTGGCTAGGTACAGGCACTTCAATAATCAATGGCGGGGTTAAACTAGTTATAAATCACACCTCACGTGTACAATGACGCATGACACTTTGTTTTCAGTGGACTATTCGTTTAGACTTCGGTCCAATGTTTGTAGAAGATTTGACAACACATCGGTTACCACTCTGTTGGTGTGTGGCATTGGACCAAAAGATGAACCAATCAACGGAGATAATACGATTCCACAGTCTTTTGAAACCACCATGAAAATGTGGGGAGTGGATGACAAAGAACTGGACCGTATAAGACAGACCATAGTCAACGGGTCAGAGAGACTTCTAGATCGTATTATAGAGTATGAGTGTTCATTGTCGTCCGATGTAAGAGGTGGTGCTGGGGCAGAGACAGATCTGATAGGTAGGTGTTTTATTTACTGAGCTTGTGTTAAGTACATTAATCGGATGTTTTATCTGAATCATCCATTAACTTTTAGGTTGAACGAGGATTTTTTAATTATGACACAATCTCTATGGAAAGAAACATCTTGTCCTGAAAGATACATACAATAAATAGTCTAAGATGATTTTGAGCTTGAAATAAAGGATACCACATATACAGATATGCTTGCTTCATAAATTTAACTATGCCTCGAAATTGACAGTGAACTTTCCAATTATATGCAGCAACATCCCAGCAGCACTTGCATATGGAGTATATCTTTCAGTTGATACGATATTCCAGAGCATGTGGTTCCTATCATGATAGAGGGTTGCTGCTAACAAGGAAGCTACTGGACCAATGGTTCCTATTGGGAAAGTTGAAGTCATCACTTCGAAAGTTTTACGGTCGCCACCATGTCTTGGTTGACTGTTGTGGAATATATGCGTCAAAAATGAACACGGGTAAATTCCACTTCCTGGTCCTTTACTCATTCATGATTTGTCACACGGTTTGTAACTAGATTAACACGACGGGTGCCACTAGTGGAACATGAATTGCTTAACCTTCCGGAGCACATGAGCTCATCCCCAGTTTTTAGTGGGGTTCGTGTTACTCGATATTTAGTTTTATGTGTATGTTTTGTAGATCGTTGTTTATTTTTTCATTTGGCCATTATGTTGTCTGTCCTTCTTCGACATACAGATTCCGATTACCTCTTTGATATCTTGAATGTAAACAAAATATTGATCTGATTTTCATCTTGAGTGGAAAGAAGATTTGTGGCTAGCATTTTACAATGCTTTTATTTTCTACTCTATGCATATATTTTGTAATTGGAGATCTGGATGGAGTCTTAGAGCCTGTAGCTATATATTTTACAATGCTTTTATTTTCTACTCTAGGCATAGATTTTGTAATTGGAGATGTGGATGGAAAGTTAGAGCCTGTTGGTATAGAAGTAAATAGTCATGATTGCACTATTAATTGCCAACTGTTTGAATTTATGAATCCACATACACACGGGAATGCTGTCAAACCTTACGTGGAGACGATGATAGCAAGATCTCAAAAATTTTCAATGCAAGGAAGAACTGTTTTGGTTATTGGAGCTGGCGGATACAGTAAATGTTTTATCTGGGATACATATCAAACATTTGGAATACAGGTATATAAATTACCTTCAACCTTACCTGAATATCTACAAATATTTAGATTCCATTTTTATTTCAAAATCAACGAAAAACATAACATACCACATTGTTGGAACAGTTCATTAATCCAATCGAAAAATATTAGAAACAGGATAAAATTTATACAGATAACACATGACCACTCAATGTCCTGACTTGGTACAGTAACTTCAATAAAAGGTGGTGAGGCTATACTATTCTTAAGGTCGTGTGTGGTTATACAATTATACAGCTACCGGCGTCTGTCCCATCGTAATCGATATATTTTTATGATCAAATTTTAAGTCTTTACGCTTTACATTGATATCTACTTATATCTATGTTCCGATTTTATTTCTCCTGTGTACTGGTGAATGTCCCAAGGGCCCAAACCAAAAGAGCTGTTCAGCGCATCCCTAACCTTCCATACTTTGTCAATGGCAGTCAAACGTCGTTGACCCAGTTGACTCATGCCTTCGCTAACATCTCTACAGTTTTTTTTACTTATATTATTGAACTTGTTATCATCCTAAATATAGCTGAAATACTGTTCAACAATCAATAATCTTCTCCTCGGAAAGAGCTGGACCAAATTTATTCAAATTTATTCAAATTTGGCCAACTCGATTTTTTGGTTTTTACGTTTAGCAAATTGCATGCGACAGCCCATTTTTCCTTTCCATCTCTGAGACTTCATGATTTTTTTTGTAAGCTTCATGTATTACATTATTATTATTATTATTATTATTATTATTATTATTATTATTATTATTATTATTATTATATAGCGAATTAGCAATTAGCATATTCAATTATCAGAAAAATTTTCACGTTTGAATATTAAAGAACTCATGATTTATTGCGTCACCAGTGTAAAAATAGATATGATGAAATTGCATTATAATTCTGGTTTTCAGTCGTATTCCGTATCTCTATCGTGCCATGACCGTGGGCGGTTTTGGTTATTATGTTTAAGGTCTTTATTATTCCTCCTCCCAAACACTACTTGGTTTTCCAATATTTTGACTTTGAACGTACCTGATGAAGCTTATTCCAAAAACGCGTCTCGTCCGCTAAGCTATAACTTCTTCGCTTTAATTGTTATCATTTCCAATTCCAGGTTATTCTGGTGGATCCAGATCAAAATAGTCATGGTTCATCGATGGCATCTACCTTCGTCAAGTATGATTTTCTTAATCATAAAAAAGACGGTGAACATGCAGTCGAAATAGTAAAAATTCTAAAAGAGAAAGGACTTACAATTGATGGATGTGTAACGTTTTGGGAAGACTGTGGTCCTTTAGCAGCCACAATCTGTGATCTTTTACATTTAAACGGTCCCGGTCAACATGCAGCAGAAATTGCAAAAAAGAAAAGTTGGACCCATGCGATACTGCGGACCAGGACAGGCGATATCCCCCATTTTCCAAGGACGTACCTGTATGCAGCAAAGTGTTACCATATAAAAAGCGAGTCAGACATTTACAACGCCATCAGTTATATCGGAATTCCTGCTGTTTTGAAACTAGAATACGGCTCAAGTGCTGTAGGTGTGAAACCCATCAGAGATCACACAGAGTGTAAAAATATATATCAGAATATTAAGACAACGTTACGATCGGAAAAGGACCATCCTGGTATTGGACTGGGATACAGTAACGATCTGTTTCTGATGGAATATATTGAGGGAACAGAACACGATGTTGACATTATCATATTTCAACGGCAATTAATTGCAGCGTTCGTTTCCGATAACGGTCCAACACGTCAAGGACGTTTTACAGAAACGACTGCCTTAATGCCAAGCTGTCTTTTGCCAGATAGAGAGGGACAGCTTGTGACTGCTGCATACCAGTGCTGTACTGAAATAGGATTGATCGATGGAGTTTTTAATGTTGAAATGAAAATGACGAAGACAGGACCAAAGTTGATAGAAATAAATGCCAGAATGGGCGGTTTTTATCTTAGAGATTGGATTCTTACCTGTTATGGAATTGATCTTCTCTTGTATTCATTTATGTGCTGCTTGGGCATTCGTCCAATCATTGCAAAGCAAACACCGAGGTGTCACTTGATGGGTACAATGTGTGTTCCGTCTGCACATAAAGAACAACTGAAAGATTCGCATAAACTTAACTCATTAAATACTATGATTCAAAAGGGCATAGTTCAATACAACCAGATCGAGGCATCATTAGATGATTGTGGGAGTGAAGACGAGGAGGAGCCTTTCTGTAATATCGCCGTGACCGAATCGGATAGAACGCATGCAAAACAAAAACTTTTAAACGTCGGTACTGTTCTCAGTTTGAACACGAAAGATTACGATTTGAATTATTTCTTGAAGGATTTTGAATAGTAGTTATAGTATTAGTAAATAGAAAAATGAGCCATTCCGTGACACACGTACCACAACATATAACGTTAATAAGATTTCATATTTGTGTGTGTGGAAGTGAAAAAAACCATGGCGATTTCTTTTAATAAGAATTCCGATTGCTGTAGAAAATTCTTTGACAATTCTACAAGGACAAACAAGCTTCAGGATTGATACGCTTTGTCTGAAAGCTGATTAACTGGACCAATGATATTTAGATGCAACATGTTTATCTCCCACAAATTGACCAATGTAATCGAAAAACATGTTTTACTGACACAAGTCGACCAATGTAATTAAATAACTGGTTTTACTGACACAAATCCACAAATATAATTGAATAACTTGTTGCATTGACATAAATCGACCAATGTTATTGAATAATTGGTTTTATTCACACAAATCGACCAATTATAAAAGTAAATGATAATTATATTTTGTTGCGCTTTATTCTGCTATAAATTAATATAACCAATGGCTACCTTAATGATGTTTTACTTCATTTTAATATTACTGGACTCTAACCAGTCGCCGATGGTGAGGCGATGGTGCGTTAATGTGATAGTTACTTATTATGCTTTCCATTTTTGCAAAGAAAGACAACTTGTGTACAGATAATAGGTACGAATTCTATAACATTTCAAGACAGTGTTTGTAGGAACAGCATGAATGTTTCAAATGGGTATTCAAACACATACTTCGCAGATGGACATATAATACAATGGCCAAATAAAAAAGAATAAAAGGACCCGTAATGGTCGACTAAATACTACACTAAATACAAAAGTTTGATCCAATCCTACGCTTCTGTTAATAAGTGAATTGTTATTATAGAATATTGGACAATTGTTATTTAATGCAATAATAAATGAAATAGCATATGCAATATATTTTTCATAGGTAATAAGGATTTGTATGTATGCTAATTGTATTCTATTGTTATTTATTATAGTAAAAATGGGAACTTTAATGCAAAATTAAAGTAAATGCATCAATTACATTCATATTTCTTCAAAGTAGACACCTCGAAGCTGAAATAGATGCATTGGTGTATCAAAGGTGTTTGAAATTGTAGCAAAGAAAATGAGTTTGAAGATATCAATGTGGTAGTCAATTGAAAAATACTACTGACAAAAGGACACAACCGTCGACAAACTACTACACAGTAAACTGAAGATTAAACAACTCAAACAGGGTTGAACTCAGGTGCTCCGGAAGGGCTACCAGTTCGTGTTCCATTAGTAGTATTATTTGAATTATTAGTGGGTTTCGCGTTGCTCAATCTTTAGTTTTCTATGTAATGTTTTGTAGATCATTGTATGTATTTATTCTTTCGGTCATTTTATTGTATGTTCTTCTATACACGATGTCTGGTTACCCTTTTGAGAATCTTCAATCATCAGGCTTTTCTTGTGAATTCGATTCCCTGTCGTGGCATGTTACAAGTACATGACATAAAGTGTGTAAGTGACTTATGACAGGTGAATGGTTTTCTCTGAGTGCTTCAGATTCCACCACCAATTACAACTGACTGCTACAATATAGCTGAAATATTGTTGAAGACCATAGCCAATACCCATTAACGATATTACTTTATTATGAATTACACACCTGGAAACCAGCAGGTACCGTAATGATTTTCCTATCTAATTATAAATAGCACTCTTGGAAACCAACAGTTATCGTATAAACTGTTTTATATAAATATACATCTATTGAGCTGTTTCGATGATACAAAAAGTACAATTAGGTTCTTTGCAATTTCAAGGACAAAATGTTATCTAGAAATATTTTAACGTTAGACAAAACCGAACAGGTAAATAAGAATGAACAACCCAGAGACATCGGTAACATTAGTCACACATAATACACAGAACGAAGACAAACAAAGCAAAAATAAGCAAACAAAACTAAAATAAAATAAGCAACACGTATCCCACCATATATATTTTGTAGTGTGCGAGCGTGCGTGCGTGTGTGTGCGGGAGAGGTGCAAGATAGTATAATCTGTGACACCCGAGGGTGTCTCAGATTTAGCAATCTTGCTCCTTTCACGGTGTTTGGCTCTTTTTCTCACCCCTATCTATCGTTGCAATGTTTGTTTACTTTGTGAAAATATAGAGTGCTCTCCCTTGTTAGTAACTAACGTAAATAAAAATGATTACCTCCTTTTGACCAACGTCAAATAACTTTTTATATTAGTATTTATGACTGTTGTGGTAGCTTTTAAAGATACTGTCTATATATAATATTATGTAATACATTTAAAATACTGTCAAGACACGGATGTATATCGATAAATCGATAATTTACTTCAACAATGGAAAACAATTTTGCGGGAAAAGGCGCGTGTAGCTTTTTCTTACCAAGGAGCCTGGGTAAGATAGAAACATCTTTTTCACCTAAATTAACGGACTACTGTATCCAAGGGGAGAGAAATACGTATCTACCCGCTCGGACACATTAGCCTGATTCCGAGCCAACCAGTCGTTGCTCTTTCTCCTTAATGCTACATGCTTATCGGAGAATCAACAAAACAAATTTTATAGTCTTTAGTTTGACCCGATATGTGCTAGAACGCACGATATACCACACTCTAGGCTAGCACGCCTAACCATTACATCACCGTTAAGGTTCACGTGACTTTGTTGTATGTATTAAGTCTTAGAGTGAGTCAAAGTCGTTACTAAAAATCTCTAAATATAGAATTCCATTTATTATCACAATTCATCTTTTCCTGTGGTTCTATGAATTTCTAGATAAACAAAAACATATAAATAAAAAGTACAAAATCATAAACCAATTTATTTTTTTGAGAATCACATATTTAATTTCAGTTGAAACAAGCTATATCTGTTATAGAAGTTAAAGTATAAGATACTGCTTTTAAAATTTTGTTAATACTATCAGTTTGAAAAATTCAATAAAATTCGCATTAACTTCAAGATTACAGTTAGACAGATAAATAAATAAATAAATCTTGAGGAAGAAACATATTAACCTATTTTAATGTTTTATCATTTAGCAGTCATTTTTTTTAATAGAACACGTATTGTTGTGAAAGAGCACATGCTTAGGAGTTCTAACTAACCCGCCATCCTGTGAGTTTCTCATACCATGTAAAGTTTATAGTGCATTGTCAAACTAATGAAGACATTTGAGGATAATTTGGAAAATATGATAATAACCCGCCCCTTGTGGGGCCTCCATACTATAATTAGGTAAATATGATAATAACCCACTCACTGTGGGGTCTCCATACTATAATTAGGTAAATATGATAATAAGTCGTCACCCCGTGGGGCCTCCATACTATAATTAGGTAAATATGATAATAACCCGCCGACTGTGGGGTCTCCATACTATAATTAGGATAATATGATAATAACCCGCCCACTGTGGGGTCTCCATACTATAATTAGGTAAATATAATAATAACCCGCTAACTGTGGGATCTCCATACTATAATTAGGTAAATATGATAATAACCTGCCGACTGTGGGGTCTTCATACTATAATTAGGTAAATATGATAATAACCCGCCCACTGTGGGGTCTCCATACTATAATTAGGTAAATATGATAATAACCCGCCCACTGTGGGGTCTCCATACTATAATTAGGTAAATATGATAATAACCCGCCCACTGTGGGGTCTCCATACTATAATTAGATCAATATGATAATAACACGTCACCCTGTGGGGTCTCCATACTATAATTAGGTAAATATAATAATAACCCGCCCACTGTGGGGTCTCCATACTATAATTATATAAATATGATAATAACATGTCACACTGTGGGGTCTCCATACTATAATTAGGTAAATATAATAATAACCCGCCCACTGTGAGGTCTCCATACTATAATTAGATCAATATGATAATAACACGTCACCCTGTGGGGTCTCCATACTATAATTAGATAAATATAATAATAACCCGCCCACTGTGGGGTCTCCATACTATAATTAGATAAATATGATAATAACTCGCCCACTGTGGGGTCTCCATACTATAATTAGGTAAATATAATAATAACCCGCCCACTGTGGGGTCTCCATACTATAATTATATAAATATGATAATAACATGTCACACTGTGGGGTCTCCATACTATAATTAGATCAATATGATAATAACACGTCACCCTGTGGGGTCTCCATACTATAATTAGGTAAATATAATAATAACCCGCCCACTGTGGGGTCTCCATACTATAATTAGGTAAATATGATAATAACCCGCCCACTGTGGGGTCTTCATACTATAATTAGATAAATATGATAATAACCCGCCCACTGTGGGGTCTTCATACTATAATTATATAAATATGATAATAACATGTCACACTGTGGGGTCTCCATACTATAATTAGGTAAATATAATAATAACCCGCCCACTGTGAGGTCTCCATACTATAATTAGATCAATATGATAATAACACGTCACCCTGTGGGGTCTCCATACTATAATTAGATAAATATAATAATAACCCGCCCACTGTGGGGTCTCCATACTATAATTAGATAAATATGATAATAACTCGCCCACTGTGGGGTCTCCATACTATAATTAGGTAAATATAATAATAACCCGCCCACTGTGGGGTCTCCATACTATAATTATATAAATATGATAATAACATGTCACACTGTGGGGTCTCCATACTATAATTAGGTAAATATGATAATACCCCGCCCCCTGTGAGGTCTCCATACTATAATTAGGTAAATATGATAATAACCTGCCCACTGTGGGGTCTCCATACTATAATTAGGTAAATATAATAATAGCCCGCCCACTGTGGGGTCTCCATACTATAATTAGATAAATATGATAATAACACGTCACCCTGTGGGGTCTCCATACTATAATTAGGTAAATATGATAATAACCCGCCCCCTGTGGGGTCTCCATACTATAATTAGGTAAATATGATAATAATCCGCCCACTGAGGGGTCTCCATACTATAATTAGGTAAATATAATAATAACACGCCCACTGTGGGGTCTCCATACTATAACAAGATAAATATGATAATAACCCGTCACCCCGTGGGGCCTCCATACTATAATTAGATAAATATAATAATAACCCGTTACCCTGTGGGGTCTCCATACTATAATTAGGTAAATATGATAATAACCCGCCCACTGAGGGATCTCCATACTATAATTAGGTAAATATGATAATAAACCGCCCACTGAGGGGTCTCCATACTAGAATTAGGTAAATATAATAATAACTCGCCCCTTGTGGGGCCTCCATACTATAATTAGGTAAATATAATAATAACTCGCCCCTTGTGGGGCCTCCATACTATAATTCGGTAAATATGATAATAACTCGCCCCCTGTGGGGTCTCCACACTATAATTAGGTAAATATGATACTAAGCCGCCCACTGTGGGGTCTCCATATTATAATTAGGTAAATATGGTAATAACCCGCCGACTGTGGGGTCTCCATACTATAATTAGGTAAATATAATAATAACCCGCCCACTGTGGGATCTCCATACTATAATTAGGTAAATATGATAATAACCCGCCCACTGTGGGGTCTTCATACTATAATTAGGTAAATATAATAATAACCCGCCCACTGTGGGATCTCCATACTATAATTAGGTAAATATGATAATAACCCGCCGACTGTGGGGTCTCCATACTATAATTAGGTAAATATGATAACCCGCCCACTGTGGGGTCTCCATACTATAATTAGGTAAATATGATGATAACCCGCCCACTGTGGGGTCTTCATACTATAATTAGATAAATATGATAATAACACGTCACCCTGTGGGGTCTCCATACTATAATTAGGTAAATATGATATTAACCCGCCGACTGTGGGGTCTCCATACTATAATTAGGTAAATATGATAATAACCCGCCCACTGTGGGGTCTCCATACTATAATTAGGTAAATATGATAATAACCCGCCCACTGTGGGGTCTCCATACTATAATTATATAAATATGATAATAACATGTCACACTGTGGGGTCTCCATACTATAATTAGGTAAATATGATAATAACACGTCACCCTGTGGGGTCTCCATACTATAATTAGGTAAATATGATAATAACCTGCCCACTGTGGGGTCTCCATACTATAATTAGGTAAATATAATAATAGCCCGCCCACTGTGGGGTCTCCATACTATAATTAGATAAATATGATAATAACACGTCACCCTGTGGGGTCTCCATACTATAATTAGGTAAATATGATAATAACCCGCCCCCTGTGGGGTCTCCATACTATAATTAGGTAAATATGATAATAATCCGCCCACTGAGGGGTCTCCATACTATAATTAGGTAAATATAATAATAACACGCCCACTGTGGGGTCTCCATACTATAACAAGATAAATATGATAATAACCCGTCACCCCGTGGGGCCTCCATACTATAATTAGATAAATATAATAATAACCCGTTACCCTGTGGGGTCTCCATACTATAATTAGGTAAATATGATAATAACCCGCCCACTGAGGGATCTCCATACTATAATTAGGTAAATATGATAATAAACCGCCCACTGAGGGGTCTCCATACTAGAATTAGGTAAATATAATAATAACTCGCCCCTTGTGGGGCCTCCATACTATAATTCGGTAAATATGATAATAACCCGCCCCCTGTGGGGTCTCCACACTATAATTAGGTAAATATGATACTAAGCCGCCCACTGTGGGGTCTCCATATTATAATTAGGTAAATATGATAATAAACCGCCCACTGAGGGGTCTCCATACTATAATTAGGTAAATATAATAATAACTCGCCCCTTGTGGGGCCTCCATACTATAATTCGGTAAATATGATAATAACTCGCCCCCTGTGGGGACTCCACACTATAATTAGGTAAATATGATAATAACCCGCCGACTGTGGGGTCTCCATACTATAATTAGGTAAATATGGTAATGACCCGCCGACTGTGGGGTCTCCATACTATAATTAGGTAAATATGATAATAACCCGCCCACTGTGGGATCTCCATACTATAATTAGGTAAATATGATAATAACCCGCCCACTGTGGGGTCTTCATACTATAATTAGGTAAATATAATAATAACCCGCCCACTGTGGGATCTCCATACTATAATTAGGTAAATATGATAATAACCCGCCGACTGTGGGGTCTCCATACTATAATTAAGTAAATATGATAATAACCCGCCCACTGTGGGGTCTCCATACTATAATTAAGTAAATATGATAACCCGCCCACTGTGGGGTCTCCATACTATAATTAGGTAAATATGATGATAACCCGCCCACTGTGGGGTCTTCATACTATAATTAGATAAATATGATAATAACACGTCACCCTGTGGGGTCTCCATACTATAATTAGGTAAATATGATATTAACCCGCCCACTGTTGGGTCTCCATACTATAATTAGATAAATATGATAATAACACGTCACCCTGTGGGGTCTCCATACTATAATTAGGTAAATATGATAATAACCCGCCCACTGTGGGGTCTCCATACTATTATTAGGTAAATATGATAATAATCCGCCCACTGAGGGGTCTCCATACTATAATTAGGTAAATATAATAATAACCCGCCCCCTGTGGGGTCTCCATACTATAACTAGATAAATATGATAATAACCCGTTACCCTGTGGGATCTCCATACTATAATTAGGTAAATATGATAATAACCCGCCCACTGTGGGGTCTCCATACTATAATTAGGTAAATATGATAATAAACCGCCCACTGAGGGGTCTCCATACTATAATTAGGTAAATATGATAATAACCCGCCCACTGTGGGGTCTCCATACTATAATTAGGTAAATATAATAATAACTCGCCCCTTGTGGGGCCTCCATACTATAATTAGGTAAATATGATAATAACCCGCCCACTGTGGGGTCTCCATACTATAATTAGGTAAATATGATAATAACCCGCCCACTGTGGGGTCTCCATACTATAATTAGATAAATATGATAATAACACGTCACCCTGTGGGGTCTCCATACTATAATTAGATAAATATAATAATAACCCGCCCACTGTGGGGTCTCCATACTATAATTAGGTAAATATAATAATAACTCGTCACCCCGTGGGGCCTCCATACGATAATTAGATAAATATGATAATAATCCGCCCACTGTAGGGTCTCCATGCTATAATTAGGTAAATATAATAATAACCCGCCCACTGTGGGGTCTCCATACTATAATTAGATAAATATGATAATAACTCGTCACCCCGTGGGGCCTCCATACGATAATTAGATAAATATGATAATAACCCGTTACCCTGTGGGGTCTCCATACTATAATTAGATAAATATGATAATAACTCGTCACCCCGTGGGGCCTCCATACTATAATTAGATAAATATGATAATAACCCGTTACCCTGTGGGCACTCCATACTATAATTAGGTAAATATGATATTAACCCGCCGACTGTGGGGTCTCCATACTATAATTAGGTAAATATGATAATAACCCGCCGACTGTGGGGTCTCCATACTATAATTAGGTAAATATGATAATAACCCGCCCACTGTGGGGTCTCCATACTATAATTAGGTAAATATAATAATAATCCGCCCACTGTGGGGTTTCCATACTATAATTAGGTAAATATAAAAATAACCCGCCCACTGTGGGGTCTCCATACTATAATTAGATGAATATGATAATAACTCGTCACTCCGTGGGGCCTCCATACTATAATTTGATAAATATGATAATAACCCGTTACCCTGTGGGGTCTCCATACTATAATTAGATAAATATGATAATAACTCGTCACCCCGTGGGGCCTCCATACCATAATTAGATAAATATGATAATAACCCGTTACCCTGTGTGGTCTCCATACTATAATTAGATAAATATGATAACTCGTCACCCCGTGGGGCCTCCATACTATAATTAGATAAATATGATAATAACCCGTTACCCTGTGGGGTCTCCATATTATAATTAGATAAATATGATAATAACTCGTCACCCCGTGGGGCCTCCATACTATAATTAGATAAATATGATAATAACCCGTCCCCTGTGAGGTTTCTACACTATAATTAGGTAAATATGATAATAACCCGCCCACTGTGGGGTCTCCATACTATAATTAGGTAAATATGATAATAAACCGCCCACTGTGGGGTCTCCATAATATAATTAGGTAAATATGATAATAACTCGTCACCCCGTGGTGCCTCCATACTATAATTAGGTAAATATGATAATAACTCGCCCACTGTGGGATCTCCATACTATAATTAGGTAAATATGATAATAGCCCGCCGACTGTGGGGTCTCCATACTATAATTAGATAAATATGATAATAACTCGTCACCCCGTGGGGTTTCCATACTATAATTAGGTAAATATGATAATAACCCGTCCCCTGTGAGGTTTCTACACTATAATTAGGTAAATATGATAATAACCCGCCCACTGTGGGGTCTCCATACTATAATTAGGTAAATATGATAATAAACCGCCCACTGTGGGGTCTCCATAATATAATTAGGTAAATATGATAATAACTCGTCACCCCGTGGTGCCTCCATACTATAATTAGGTAAATATGATAATAACTCGCCCACTGTGGGATCTCCATACTATAATTAGGTAAATATGATAATAGCCCGCCGACTGTGGGGTCTCCATACTATAATTAGGTAAATATGATAATAACCCGCCCACTGTGGGGTCTCCATACTATAATTAGGTAAATATAATAATAACCCGCCCACTGTGGGGTCTCCATACTATAATTAGATAAATATGATAATAACACGTCACCCTGTGGGGTCTCCATACTATAATTAGGTAAATATGATAATAACCCGCCCCCTGTGGGGTCTCCATACTATAATTAGGTAAATATGATAATAACCCGCCCACTTTGGGGTCTCCATACTATAATTAGGTAAATATGTTAATAACCCGCCCACTGTGGGGTCTCCATACTATAATTAGATAAATATGATAATAACACGTCACCCTGTGGGGTCTCCATACTATAATTAGTTAAATATGATAATAACCCGCCCCCTGTGGGATCTCCATACTATAATTAGGTAAATATGATAATAATCCGCCCACTGAGGGGTCTCCATACTATAATTAGGTAAATATAATAATAACCCGTCCACTGTGGGGTCTCCATACTATAATTAGATAAATATGATAATAACTCGTCACCCCGTGGGGCCTCCATACTATAATTAGATAAATATGATAGTAACCCGTTACCCTGTGGGGTCTCCATACTATAATTAGGTAAATATGATAATAACCCGCCCACTGTGGGGTCTCCATACTATAATTAGGTAAATATAATAATAACTCGCCCAATGAGGGTTCTCCATACTATAATTAGGTAAATATGTTAATAACCCGTTACCCTGTGGGGTCTCCATACTATAATTAGGTAAATATGATAATAACCCGCCCACTGTGGGGTCTCCATACTATAATTAGGTAAATATGATAATAACTCGCCCAATGAGGGTTCTCCATACTATAATTAGGTAAATATGTTAATAACCCGCCCACTGTGGGGTCTCCATACTATAATTAGGTAAATATGATAATAACCCGCCCACTGTGGGGTCTCCATACTATAATTAGGTAAATATGATAATAACTCGCCCAATGAGGGTTCTCCATACTATAATTAGGTAAATATGTTAATAACCCGCCCACTGTGGGGTCTCCATACTATAATTAGGTAAATATTATAATAACTTGCCCCTTGTGGGGTCTCCATACTATAATTAGATAAATATGATAATAACCCGCCCACTGTGGGGTCTCCATACTATAATTAGGTAAATATAATAATAACTCGCCCCTTGTGGGGCCTCCATACTATAATTAGGTAAATATGATAATAACCCGCCCACTGTGGGGTCTCCATACTATAATTAGGTAAATATGATAATAACTCGCCCAATGAGGGTTCTCCATACTATAATTAGGTAAATATGTTAATAACTCGCCCACTGTGCGGTCTCCATACTATAATTAGGTAAATATAATAATAACTCGGCCATTGTGGGGTCTCCATACTATTACTAGGTAAACATGATAATAACCCACTCACTGTGGGGTCTCCATACTATAATTAGGTAAATATAATAATAACTCGCCCCTTGTGGGGCCTCCATACTATAATTAGGTAAATATGATAATAACCCGCCCACTGTGGGGTCTCCATACTATAATTAGATAAATATGATAATAACCCGCCCACTGTGGGGTCTCCATACTATAATTAGGTAAATATGATAATAACTCGCCCAATGAGGGTTCTCCATACTATAATTAGGTAAATATGTTAATAACCCGCCCACTGTGGGGTCTCCATACTATAATTAGGTAAATATTATAATAACTTGCCCCTTGTGGGGTCTCCATACTATTACTAGGTAAACATGATAATAACCCACTCACTGTGGGGTCTCCATACTATAATTAGGTAAATATAATAATAACTCGCCCCTTGTGGGGCCTCCATACTATAATTAGGTAAATATGATAATAACCCGCCCACTGTGGGGTCTCCATACTATAATTAGGTAAATATGATAATAACTCGCCCAATGAGGGTTCTCCATACTATAATTAGGTAAATATGTTAATAACTCGCCCACTGTGCGGTCTCCATACTATAATTAGGTAAATATAATAATAACTCGGCCATTGTGGGGTCTCCATACTATAATTAGGTAAATATAATAATAACCCGCCGACTGTGGGGTCTCCATACTATAATTAGGTAAATATGATAATAACCTGCCCACTGTGGGGTTTCCATACTATAATTAGGTAAATATAATAATAACCCGCCCACTGTGGGGTCTCCATACTATAATTAGATAAATATGATATTAACTCGTCGCCCCGTGGGGCCTCCATGCTATAATTAGATAAATATGATAATAACCCGTTACCCTGTGGGTTCTCCATACTATAATTAGGTAAATCTGATAATAACCCGCCCACTGTGGGGTCTCCATACTATAATTAGGTAAATATAATAATAAACCGCCCCTTGTGGGGCCTCCATACTATAATTAGGTAAATATGATAATAACCCGCCCCCTGTGGGGTCTCCACACTATAATTAGGTAAATATGATACTAAGCCGCCCACTGTGGGCTCTCCATATTATAATTAGGTAAATATGATAATAACCCGCCCCCTGTGGGGTCTCCACACTATAATTAGGTAAATATGATACTAAGCCGCCCACTGTGGGCTCTCCATATTATAATTAGGTAAATATGATAATAACCCGCCCCCTGTGGGGTCTCCACACTATTATTAGGTAAATATGATACTAAGCCGGCCACTGTGGGCTCTCCATATTATAATTAGGTAAATATGATAATAACCCGCCCACTGTGGGTTCTCCATACTATAATTAGGTAAATATGATAATAACCCGCCCACTGTGGGGTCTCCATACTATAATTAGGTAAATATAATAATAACTCGCCCCTTGTGGGGCCTCCATACTATAATTAGGCAAATATGATATTAACCCGTCACCCTGTGGGATCTCCATACTATATAAAGTTGTTGGTGATTACGTCTTAGTGTACATCAATGCCGTTAATAAGGGTAATAACAAAATTACCGAACTCCGAACAATCTTACAAAGGGAAAGTCAAAACTCATAAATATATAAACAGACAAAATCAGTCAACAACCGGAAAACTGTGAAAACCGTAATGACCCTGACTTGGTACAGGCATTTCTAAAGAAATGGTGGGTTGAATCAGATTTTAAAGCGCCAAACCTCCCGCTCTCATTACGGTTCAAAAGTTCCGGATGTCACTATAACAGTATTTAAATACAGGAACAAAATAGGTAAAATAGTAGTCAAAGCAGTACCATATTCGGTGACGTAACGTCACACATTGATAAAAAAAATTCCTTGACATTTTTCTTGACTTCTTTATCTTTATACATTTTCACTATATGAAAATGCATCGCTTATAATCGTAATTGTAAATGGGGTGATTATGTAAGTAAAATATATAAGAAAGCATGTGACAGACTGAACATTCTTAGAATGCTCAAATATCAAGTTGACAGAAATGTATTGATTAATTTATATTTGTCATTTATCCGACCTATGCTAGAATATGGAAATGTAATTTGGGACAATTGTACCCAAAATGAGAGCTGAGAGAAGAATGTCGGATAATATGACATTGACAATGTGAAAGATTAGAAAAAAGATCAAACAAATACATACCTGTAATCACCACCTGTAACATAAGTTTTAATATAAGAAATAAATACCTGTAATCATCACCTGTAACATAAGTCTTAATATAACAAATAAATACCTGTAATCACCACCTGTAACATAAGTTTTAATATAAGGAAAAATCAGAAACGTAAATTACCTAAGCTGTATTTACATTGTGGTATTAGTCACATGCTCTAATCGAATACATAATACTGAGTCCGAGCAACCCAATATTGACTCCTACTTCTTTACATAACTTTCTTAGTGGATAAAACACAAATACCCATGTCATTAGTCTTTAGTTCGACCAATGCTAGAATTCAGATCTACCGCACTCGCCGCGGGCATGCTTACCATTGTATCACCTATGTCCTTTTCTATATGAAATATAATTTGGCTCTGTATTTTGAAACAATAATCAAAATATGGAATACATTTGCATAGTAGGTTTAAATCTACAGTGAATTTTGAGAAAAGAAAAGTGAGTTGTCTACAATGTAAGATTTTGTGTTCTGTACTTTATGTCTGGAGGGTTCATGATCCGTTGATATAATATTGTTGTGATTTACTATTACGACAAACAGAAGATATCCGTGGTCATTTGTTACAGATTTTGCGTAACAGTTAACTAAGTATATAGAACTTTCGAAGTGGTGAATTCAATTTAACTACTTGGAACCGTTGTTTCTGGAGCTTCATTGTTAGCGGCAACTTTCTTATAAGGGCATCATTATAGGAATCACAAGCTCTGGGATATCGTATTAACTATGAGAGATGTATTCCATAAAACAATATCAGACTTCAACATTTAGTCTCTGGTTCCATAAAACAATATCAGACTTCAACATTTAGTCTCTGGATACAACTTTTTTGACAAAGAATACTTCCATCTAAATTATTTTTTAATTATATTGGCATTTGCTATTTATAAATCTCATTATGTATCAGAACAAAAGAACACAGAAAATTGATGTTTATTTTTTTCTTTGAAAAACGAATTTCAAAGAAAATGAAGGAAAATAAAATACTAAAAAAAAAAAGTAATAATTTTTTGATTAGAATAACGAAAAATCCAAATATCTTTTAAACTATAGATTTTTGAACAGCAAAATAAACGAGAGTTTTATTTAGAATTAGGAGTGCTAACTAAAAATGTTATTGTATTGCTGCTTATTGTTTTGGTTGTGGCTACACTCCGATGAAATTTTGCATTTTGGTCCTATTTTGTTGTCATTTTTCGGGTGGGGGTAGATGTACTTTATAGAAGAGCCATCCGTACGTCAGGTATCTTACCCGTACAATCTTTCTCTCAGCCACATGTACTTTAGACGAAAGTGACAAGCATTTCTCTCATAAATTATTGTTATATTTTGCATTTTTTGTAAAATGGGTAAAAAGTCTGACTTATCTCCGGAATGCCAAAAGTTTGTAAAAAAGTTGTTTACCTTTTTTAGTAAGGAAAAGGCAACGAAGAAGCCAATGGTCTCATTTGATAGGGTATATCAAAGGACATCTAAAGCTTTGAGTGTGTCTTACACTTCAGTGCACTGTATTATGAATGGTAAGAGGCCTTGTATGTCAAATAGACCCAAAGAAAGAGCTAAAATTTTGGACGACTTTGATCACTGTGTTATTAAAAGAACAATCCACGGTTTATTTTCACGGAAAATTGCTCCGACCGTCTCAATAATACATAAGGAAATAAAAGATTCTATTAAAATATCAAAGTCTAAACTTACTCTAACTCTCATTGATCTTGGATATGCTTATAAAAAATAGGTGATAATCGAAGAGTTCTGTACGACCAAGTGTCTATTATCAATGATAGGTGTAAGTATCTGAGAAAGATAAAATCTTTCTTGGAAGCAGGGTATGATATCGTGTACCTGGATGAAACATGGGTTAACCAAAATCCTTGCACAGATTATATGTGGCTTCCGAATGATGGGTATGATGCCCCAAAAATATCCTCGGGCAAAGGCAAACGTTTGATTGCTTTGCATGTAGGTACGCGAAGTGAGGGTTTGATTGACGGCTGCGATTGAGTGTTTCTGGCCAAATCAAAGGATGGTGACTATCACTAGGAGATGAATAGTTTTGTCTTTCTTGAGTGGTTTGAAAATCAATTGATGCCTGCTCTGAAAAATCCTAGCTTGGTTGTTAGATAATGCAAGTTATCACAATGTTAAAACAGAAGATACGGTGTGCCCAAATTTTAGTCAGAAAAAAGCTGTTCTCCAAAACTATCTTACACAACACAACATTCCCTTTTCTGCTACTGATACCAAAAAAGTATTATATGAAAAAATAAAACAAAAAAAGACCCCAATAGTTTATAAAACAGATTTACACGGATATGAAGTAATAAGAACCCCCGTTCAACACTGTGAACTTAACCCGATAGAATTAATATGGGTGCAAGTCAAAGGTTTCGTGGCTAAAAACAATATCACCTTCCGATTAAAAGAAGATGCTAAAGAACTCACGTATGCTGCTTTCGGGAAAATTACAAAAGATGTGTGGACAAAAGCAGAAGAACATGTGATCAAAATTGAAAAAGAATACTGCAAAGAAAACTGTATAGATAGAAGTGTCATAGAACCTGTTATCATTGATTTTTGTAATGATGACTCGGATGACGACGCGAGTTAAAGTATAATCATATTAAGTATAATAGACAGAGAAAAAATGTAAAATCGAATAAATGTCACGTTTAAGCCAATGCCGAAAATATTTGGAACATGTGTCTGCCAATTCTTTAAAGTCTAAGAACAGTTGTAACTGTTGAAACTATCTGGGATCAGATGAATCTATTAACTTATATATTGATTATAACACATAAATAATACACAAAACAACTTGACGAAAAGCAAAAAATAAGATAAACAGGGACAGTTTATAATCCAACCGAAAACCAAACACAAACGGGCCTTATATTCATGAAAAGTCAAAACAAACAAAGACAAAGATCGAAACTTCGGATTCCTGTTTTGGATAAGCACTTCGAAGTGAAATAGGTTAAATATATATATTTCCAAACTTTTAGCTCTCGTTTGAGTTGAAAGATATAGCTTGGTTTAGTAGAATAATTACGTGAAACAATTGCAAGTATCAATGATTCATCAATAATTATTGCAGTTTATAGGTATTTTTTACCAATGTTAAGTTGCAAGTTTGGTAAAAAGTAGCTCACAAAATGACACTGCTCAATGTCATGTTCTACCCCCCCCCCCCCCCCCCCCCCCCCCCCCCCCCCAAAAAAAATTAAAATCAACCCTCCAATTGGTCTCTGAGGTTCTATAATATAAAAATGTACTAATTGTACGAGCATTTTTTTTAATTAGGAAGTTGCACAATCTCAAAATTCATTTTTCGGTCCGTTTTCTTACATGTATATAAATTCAAAATGTCATACAGAATCGAGCAAAATGACAATGATATATTTTTCATATTATATATGAAGACTTCATTTTTGTTCACTATTAAAGACAGAAGTGCAATATATTTAGTGAAAAAATTAAAACAACGTAAAATGTCCCAGTCCAAGTAATTTTTACAGGTAAAAATCAATGAACTCAATAGTGCGTGTAGGAGATGGTGACGGGTTCTACAGAGAACAATGGAATCTTTCGGGCCGCAGGCTGTTCTCTTTCATAGACTTATTCCCTCCGTATTTCATCAAATGAATAGGATGGAGCGCTCTGATTGGTCAATCGAAATATCCAAAAATACACTTGGAATCCTTGGTTGTATTTATTTAAATTTACGCTATTGACAACACATTTGTGGACTTTATTATCACTAATATTGATATTTGATATATTCAAAACATCTCGTGTATTTTTTACAGGCGTTTTTATTGTTTTTTTTTAATTCACTGCTGGATCGGTATAGCCGAAAACATATGAGGTGTTTTTGTGTATTTCAAGTTGGATTATATAATGAGCTCTGACGTAGAAAATTGGCAACCAAGGTAGGCGTGTCATACACCATGTTGTAGAAAAATTATCATATTTAAAGTTGAGAATAATTTTAACTCACTAAAGAAATTCTAAACAGTTTTTTTGACCGTGAACTGCGGTAACCGAGCCGAAACCGATAAGGACCTTTCTTTATGGATAGACGTAGATAGTAAGCAAATATATATATGAAACAAGTGGCTGTGTTCTCACCCCTTGGATAAAGTAGTCCGTTAATTTAGGTGAACAAGATTTTACACGCGCCTTTTCCCGCAAAATTGTTTTCCATTGTTAAGTAAATTGTCGATTTATCGATACACATCCGCGTCTTGACAGTATTTTAAATGTATTTCATAATTTAATATATAGACAGTATCTTTAAATGCTACCACAACAGTGATAAATACTAATATAAGAAGTTATTTGACGTTGGTCAAAGGGAGGTACATTTTTTTACTTACGTTAGTTACTAACAAGGGAGAGCACTCTATATTTTCTCAAAGTAAACAAACATTGCAACGATAGATAGGGGGTGAGAAAAAGAGCCAAACACCGTGAAAGGTGCAAGATTGTTAAATCTGAGACACCTTCGGGTAAGATTTAAATCATATTCGACTCGGTGAAGCCTCGTCCGATACGATTTAAATCTTACCCTCGGGTGGCACAGATTTTACTATCTTGCACCTCTCCCGGTGTTAGACCATATATACCCATGGACTGTTGCTTAACTGAGCTATCACTATGAAAATCCAACAAAGCGTGTTGGACTAGTACAAAAGGGATCTCCTCATCTCATTGAAAATTAACAAATTGCCCACTCACCAAGTCACGTGTCTTATTAAATACATATTTTTGAAATAACACATGTCATAAATAATGTAATTTGTTAAATCTAATAGCATACATAGTATGGAGAACTCACAGGGTGGCGGGTTATGATAGTATGGAGAACCTACAGGGTGGATGGTTAGTATAGTATGGAGAACTCACAAGGTGGCGGGTTAGGATAGTATGGAGAACTCACAGGGTGGCGGGTTAGTATAGTAACGAGAACTCACAGGGTGGCGGGTTAGTATAGTATGGATATCTCACAGGGTGGCGGGTTAGTATAGTATGGAGAACTCACAGGGTGGCGGGTTAGTATAGTATGGAGAACTCACAGGGTGGCGGGTTAGGATAGTATGGAGAACTCACAGGGTGGCGGGTTAGTATAGTATGGAGAACTCACAGGGTGGCGGGTTAGTATAGTAACGAGAACTCACAGGGTGGCGGGTTAGTATAGTATGGATATCTCACAGGGTGGCGGGTTAGTATAGTATGGAGAACTCACAGGGTGGCGGGTTAGTATAGTATGGAGAACTCACAGGGTGGCGGGTTAGGATAGTATGGAGAACTCACAGGGTGGCGGGTTAGTATAGTATGGAGAACTCACAGGGTGGCGGGTTAGTATAGTATGGAGAACTCACAGGGTGGCGGGTTGGTATAGTATGGAGAACTCACAGGGTGGCGGGTTAGTATAGTATGGAGAACTCACAGGGTGGCGGGTTAGGATAGTATGGAGAACTCACAGGGTGGCGGGTTAGTATAGTATTGAGAACTCACAGGGTGCCGGGTTAGTATAGTATGGAGAACTCACAGGGTGGCGGGTTAGGATAGTATGGAGAACTCACAGGGTGGCGGGTTAGTATAGTATGGAGAACTCACAGGGTGGCGGGTTGGTATAGTATGGAGAACTCACAGGGTGGCGGGTTAGTATAGTATGGAGAACTCACAGGGTGGCGGGTTAGGATAGTATGGAGAACTCACAGGGTGGCGGGTTAGTATAGTATGGAGAACTCACAGGGTGGCGGGTTAGTATAGTATGGATAACTCACAGGGTGGCGGGTTAGTATAGTATGGAGAATTCACAGGGTGGCGGGTTAGGATAGTATGGAGAACTCACAGGGTGGCGGGTTAGTATAGTATGGAGAACTCACAGGGTGCCGGGTTAGTATAGTATGGAGAACTCACAGGGTGGCGGGTTAGTATAGTATGGAGAACTCACAGGGTGGCAGGTTAGTATAGTATGGAGAACTCACAGGGTGGCGGGTTAGTATAGTATGGAGAACTCACAGGGTGGCGGGTTAGGATAGTATGGAGAACTCACAGGATGGCGGGTTAGGATAGTATGGAGAACTCACAGGATGGCGGGTTAGTATAGTATGGAGAACTCACAGGGTGGCGGGTTAGTTTAGTATGGAGAACTCACAGGGTGGCGGGTTAGTTTAGTATGGAGAACTCACAGGGTGTCGGGTTGGTATAGTATGTAGAACTCACAGGGTGGAGGGTTAGTATTTACCTAATTATCCTCAGATGTCTTCATTTGTTTGACAAAACACTATGAACTTTCTATGATATGGCTGCCCCACAGTATGGCAGGGTAATATAGTATGTAGAACACACAGGATGGCGCGTTGATATAGTATGGAGAATACACAGGGTGGCGGGTTATTATCATATTTACCAAATTATATTCAAGGAACTCCATTAGTTTGACAAAACACAACTAACATTACTGTCTTATCACAAATCTCTGCATGCTGTAATAACTTAAAGTAAAATCTTGACTTCCAGTAAAAGCTGAAGATCTTTTTCAAGTGTTTTATGTTGTTGTACTTTAGTTTTTAATGACCTTGAATATTTAACGTTATTTGAAGACGAACTCTGTACTATAATACCATTAAGATAAATATTATAAACAAAATGTTAAATATACTATTATAACTGAGATATATTAAGCACGTACCACTCGATCTCTTTTTACACATTAATGAATAAATTAGAACACCACGAGCACTTCAGATCACCCTAGTATTTTGATGGGGTCCGTTTTGCTCTTCATTCCAGTTGTCTCTGTTTTTATGTTTTATTTGGTTGTGTCCTGTTTCACATGTGTCCAATGTTGTCAATGTTTCTGGATTGCTCATTCTTGACTGCCCCTTCTGTTTACTGTAGCGTTTATTAAAAAAATACAGATTACTCAAACGGCTTTTCATTCCAGCAGATATGTTACATTTTTTATTTTGCTAAATCGAACAATCCCAATGGCACGCCAAGCAACATCGGGTATTTTCTTTTTATTTAACCCAATTAAACAACACCTCATGGCACACCATACAAGCTTTTTCTTTGGCTAATTAACCATCTCTCTGAACACACTCAGTGAAAGCAGCTTTTTACTTATTACGTTTTTAAAGGGATATTAAAGCTTGTTTTAACATATATTTTTTCAACTCGTGACGAAGGTTGTTTCTTTTCAATTTAATTGTAAAAGCAATCCAAAAATACTTTGCACGCCCATATAATCCCAAATATCGTTAAAATATCACTTAAAAGGGTCGAAATGAATTTTTGTCCAGGAAAAAAAACATCAATTATTGGAAAAACCCCGAGAAAACCGCAAGATATGACAGAATTATCAACGAATTATTTCACTTTTACAAAGTTTCATTGATAAAATCCGGGTTAATGTTTCATAAATATCATTTATTGAACCAATTGCAAGTTTTCATGAGATACAAAAAATTACCAAAATGAGCTTTACTATTCCTTTAACAATGACCACAGATATATTCACTTTGTTTGTGTTGTTCAGTCTATTGTTATCTACGTAGTGTTATGTAGATCAGCGTCGTCCTTTATTTCTTTTGGCCCTTGCATTTTCTCTCCTTCTTCGATTTGCGAGTTCTGATTAGCCCTTTGGCATCCCCAAACTTTTCTTATGTTGAATGAGAAGATATAAATGAAGGTCGGTTTTATTAATATTTTTCAGCAGAATGTATCTGGGATTTCTTGATGTAAAAAAAGGAAGGCGCGCTTGCAATACCGAAGACCAAAATATCATGGGATGTTTAAAGTCTTGCCGTGAAATGCCAGGCTATTGAAAAAAACCTACTCTAAACATAGCTCCGTCATCCCCGGGAAATTCAATATTGATAGGTCATGCATCAAATCCTCAATAGAGGTATTAACATACAACTAAATCCATCACATATGGGCTCAAAATAATCCTTATATATTTAACTTCAATTATCAATGTTAATTATTCATTCCATTCAGTATTTTCCACAATACAACAAAGCGAAAGAAAATGTTTTCTTTAAACAGGACTACTTTTTATGTTCTAAACTCTGAATGGTGAATTAGTGGTTTGACATCTGTTAGAGGTATCGATTTTAATTCCTTCTCCTTTTTTTTCTATTAGATTTTGGAAATGTTCCGAAAATGTTGTATTGTTTTTTTTTTATTTTATTTCATTGAAATTTTTTTCTTGAATATTATCATAGAATACATTGTATCAGAAAAACGTCTGATAGTGTACTTTTAAAATCACACTTGTTCTTAAACTTTAATGTGTTTTCTTGTCTATTTTGTGCTTTGGTTATAAACATATGATAACAGACAGTAAATATTATGTAACACTATCATATATAATCTTGCAGTGCTATTTTAACTGTTATCTAAGTACGTTGTAGATCAATGAACGCACATCTTTGTGGTATAACAGCTGGAGTTATCTTTCTTGTTTTTGTTTGTGTTTATTAAATTCATTGTTTAAGGTATGCTTACATCTAAAGGATAAATTTTGTGGTGTATTTGTTAACTATATTTTATAGACAGTAAAGGTTAAACATAAATTTTGTGGTGTATTTGTTAACTATATTTTACAGACAGTAAAGGTTAAAGATAAATTAATATCTACTGTCAATCTATTTGTGTTATTTATAAGTTTGCGGTTTAACAAAAAAAATAAAAAAAAACAAACGTGACCGTATGGTAGTTGGATTTACAACTACCTGTGCGATCAGTGCCTGTCACCACTAAAGTTTTAAGCTCGAATCCCGTTCATGGCGATGTGTACTTGAAGCAGAATTATGTGATAAAGTTTGGCATTGCCTTGTTGTAAGTTGGTGGTTTTCTCCGGGTAGATCCACCAATTAAACTGACCGAAACGATATAGCTGAAATATTGTCCAAAATGACATGAAACAACATAACCATAACACGTTTGGCGTCATGTCAGGTAACTTTTATTTCCTCTTGTACCTCCAATCATATACATGACAGTTAAATATATTGACCAATCTGTTTGGTTTTGGTTTTGTGATGTTTTAACACCACTTTCAGCAATATTCGGTTATATCGGGGCGGTCAGTTGTATTGGTGGAGGAAACAGGAGTACCCAGAGAAAACCAGAGATATAGTATAATCGATCATGGCTTCCATTATTCTTATTAACAGAATTAAGATATTGCTGAAATCAAATTCCATTTAACATGTACTCTGTATACTGATTGATTGATTGGCTAAACATCAATCAATCAATATATCAATATACACACAGTGCATTGATAAATGGGATTTGTTTATATTTCAGTAATATATCACCTATGTACTTATTGCTCTATTTTGTTCACTTGGAGGTAGTATTTCCCGAAATTCAGGTACTTTAAAATGTTGGAATGAAGTTCATCAGTATTGCAGTGTGAGTAACAAAACATCATGTACAATGTACACCTTTTATGAACATGCATAGGCTACACCAAGGTACATGCCGATATGGCTTGTAAACGTCTGTTGTATTTATTAATATGGTCATAATAAAACTCTTTTCTTGCGACTTGCAGATAATACTTTTATTTTACATATACTCGTCAACTAAATCTATACTTCTAACAGGTAATACCACACGCGCTGTACTAGTTAAGCTTCAATGTTTGCACCATCCAAGTTTTATAATTCAGTGCCGTCATTAGGTTAACGTTAAGATACAAGCGTCTTTGTGATTCAAACGCACATGTAACCACTTATGGAAAAGTAGCGTCACCACACGGGAGAAGCGGTGAATGATCCCTATTAACATGTTTATTTTCTTTATCATAATAAAAATATAATACCATTTTTCTTTGTACAACTGTTTTTTGTTTTTAAAAGATTGAAAATATATGATATAAGAAGCCAGATCATAACTTTCACCCTTTTCAGTATGTAAACAAATATAGACATATTACTTACACATCTAAAATTATTGGAATAATGCATAAGAAAAGAATTTAAATTTAATTAAAAAAGGAATAAAATACGCGAAAATGCAATCCTTAGACTGGTGAAATGAACAATAAGTTTGGCTATATTTAGTATATGGGTGCTACCTCGTCTTTTAGCTTAATATGCATTTATGTAAATTATTCCTGCTAATATGGTATTGTTATGTAAAATAAAATATTGCCTATGATAGAGTTTGAGAGCATCACTGTATATGGACTTTGATTTTTATATAACACTACACATTGTTTCAGCTCTGATGTTGAATATTTACATGTACTTCAAGGTGTACTTTTAGTGTTGCCTTTTATTTGGTATTAATTTTAAATTATCATTTGCTTTTTCAATCTTTCAGAATTCTCTATGACTGGTTGTATGTATAATTAAAACACGTACAGTAAATATCAGCTCCCACATGATAAGTTAAAGCAAGCAGGTGACTCATATATACAACAAGTATTGAGGGTAAATGTGATGTTGCTTTATCAAACTTGATAACAAATCTCTATTACCTCCCTTTATTTTATTTTATTTTATTTTATTTTATTTTCGTTTTCCTTACTTCCATTTTTTTTTTTGCTTTGTGTATTGGCAAAGAATATATTACAGATAAATATGTGTATATAACCAGGTATATTTTTATTTGGTTATGCTTATTGTTTGAGACAAGAGACATACTTATTTTCTTTATGTATAAAGTTAATTCCATTTTCATTTAAAATACTACCCTGCACATGGTCTCATATAATTGTCAAGGCTTGAATTCTAAAGGAAAATGGAGAAATGTATTCAATTACCGGAAATCTAAGAATTGTAATATATATTGCTTGTTTATAAGATACACATTTCACAGATATAGATTAACCATTTAATATCAGAAACCAATGAGGGAGGAGAATGCATCTTTAACTCTTTTTCTTCTAATCAAAGAGGAATAGCAATTATAATTAATACAAATTTTGAAGATAAAATAATAAAAAAAAATAAAAAAAAGATGATAATGCGAATTTACTAACATAAGATATTGTAATAGAAGGGAAGAAAACTTAATTAATTCATTTATACGGCGCAAATAATGATATTACCAATTTTTACTGGCAACAAGTCAATTGTAATAAGTGAAGATTTTAATCTGATCCAGAATCATTTTTGGTTGGTTGGTTAAATGGTGTTTAACGCGACTTTCAACAATATTTGTAAATCTAACTATCTTACGATCACGGTCACAACTGCCCCCGGTACAGAATCAAACGACTGGTGCAAGTAATTATTGTAATATAAATAACTGAAAGGCAACAGAAAGAAGTTTTAGGATTGATGGAAATATATATTTTAGCTGCTATATTCAGAAAGCTTTATACAGAATTGAGATCTTGATTTTAAGCATATTTTATTCATAGATAAATGAAATGGATTGGATAGCAGGCAATAGCCTATATAAATCCTCTCCATACACAAGGCAACAGCAACAATCAACAATGCATGCAGTTAATATTTACAATACACAATATAGAATTTCATACTCAAAGGGAAATAACTCGAGTATACAATAGCTGTCAGAAATCTCATACATGTATATTCAGTTATTGAAAAGTAATTAACATTGATTAGATTTTATTGACAATTTGGCTGATATGAGATCTACTAATTTGTTAATGTTTTTTAAATACACTTAGTTGCTATCTAAAAGTGTTAAAAGTGTACGATGTTGCTAGATTTATTACCTCTCAAATCTAAATACTTAATTCATTTCAGAAAATTGTTATTAGCATGCAGTAGTTAATCATAGTGTAAATATGAGATTTATGACATTATATATACATGTATATATTTATAAAACAAAATAAATTATATATAGAATATCCATAAGTTAATTTAATTTAGTCATGTGAGAGGTATAGTACCGATATTTGCAATCATGGTCCATCATATGTGAGAATACTGTTATAGTTTAAAATGTTTAAAAAAATTTAAATTTATATTACTATATTATTATCAAATCGTTTGCTCCTCTTAATAATATAGTATTAATGTATGGCCTTTTTCATATTGGCCCTGTTACATGCCCGAGGTATTAATAATGGCCGAGGATGGCCATTACAGCCGTCCGAGGACATTATTAATACCAAGGGCATGTAAAAAGGCCAATATGAAAAAGGCCATATATTGATACTTTTATTAACCAACTTTAACAGAGAATACAGTGTAGGTATGTCATGATGGTTTTTTTTCCCAATTTATTATTATGGATCTACAGTATGAAAATTTGGTTGGGGATAATCATATTTGTATTTTTCCATAAAATGTGATATTATAACTGAACTTAACATAAGCAACATAGCAACTGCAAGTGAGACGTTTGTAATGGATTGTGATGAGTGATGTAGCGTTGCAATGCGCAAGTGTGAAGTGTGAAGTTATCGACTATTATATTGTTTGAAGGAGTTGCGGATTAACGAATGTCATTTGAAAATAATGACAAAGTTCATGTTTTGATGCACTTTATATATGCAGTCTGACAAAAATATTAACCAAGAGTACTTTACAGAAACATTCCATGTTATTTTTTGAGTGTCAGTGAAAATGATCGAATTGAGATAGAAAAATAATTATCTCAGCGAGACAGATCATTGAAGGTACACTGTAAGGGAATATGAAGAGGGGCTGAAAATAGTGAAATCAGATGAAATTTTGTTCAAACATACCAAGAAATTTTTTTGCCAACAGTCCGTCTAACTCTGGAAATGGTATGTCTTCAATCATTCTCATCTTCCAATTAGATAAGGTCCACTCATAGAACATTTTCAAGTCTGATTTTGTTTTTATTCCTATTGTCCTTGATAAAATGTTCTGTGTCCTCCAATGTTACGACTATATGTCTATCCTGTCGCACACCTTCATCAATCGATGTATCTACATTATCCGGATCAACATAGTTTTGTGTTTGAGCTACCGGTATGCCTGTGACATCAACAAGATCAATGCGATCAAGCGTGGGCACCACCTCAAGTACCGCTTCATTTCCGGCCAGAGCACTGGCTAATGCCAATAGTTCCTCCCGATTACTCAATTGTTCGTATCTGTCAATGTCATCGACGAGAATGTCCATCATTTCCTCTCCGTTTTTAGCGTATGTGTCCGATTGTCGCTTCAGACTGCTCCATGGTAGTATAAAATTTCCCCCCGATATTTGTTATCGTAGATTATAATCTTGAATATTTTCTCTGTATGGTTGGATCATGTCATACATATAGTCCGGAGTTAAACCATATATTATTTTATAGAGTAAAATCAACTTTTGTTTCTCTCTTCTTTTATAAAGAGGTTCCCAGCCAAGTTCACTATATAATTTAGATCTGGATGAATTTACTCTCAACCCTGTAATTATCCTGCCTGCCTCAACCTGAATACTTTCCAATAGATTAGCTTCATTTTGGGTACAATTGTCCCAAATTACATTTCCATATTCTAGCATAGGTCGGATAAATGACAAATATAAATTAATCAATACATTTCTGTCAACTTGATATTTGAGCATTCTAAGAATTTTCAGTCTGTCACATGCTTTCTTATATATTTTACTTACATAATCACCCCATTTACAATTACTTTGGAGATCCAGACCCAGATGACAGTGAGTATTAACATCTGCCACTCTGTTGTCCATATCCCCAAAGTAAACTGAAGAGTTATTTATATTTCGTCTAGTAAATAAAACTGATTCAGTTTTATTAGGATTAAATTAAATAGCCCAGTTTTGTAACCAGTTATGAATATGAGACAAGTCTGTCGAAAGCATATCTGCAGCTTGTATATAATTTTGTTCATCGACTATTACATACAAAGATGTATCATCGGCAAAGAGTTTGATATTACAATCAAGATCATCAACACTATCGTTTATGCATATAAGGAACAGGAAAGGACTCAACACTGACCCTTGGGGAACCCCAGCATCAATTCCCTCCCATCCAGATGAGAATCCATCTAAGACCACTTTTTGTTTCCTATCATCTAAATAATCTGTAACCCAACTTAGTAAATTTCCATCAATACCAATTTTGCGTAATTTGTATAAAAGTCCTGTATACCAAACCCTATCGAATGCTTTAGAAATATCCCAAAATATAAACCTCATGTCTTTGCCAATATCGAGGTTACTGATAATAGTGTTGTAAATATATACAAGTTGATTTACTTAGGGAACGACCATTTAACTTGAAAGGGGGGCGGGGGGTTATATTTTTTTTCTAAAAAAATATTCTAATTTTGGTGGAGGAAAAAATAAATAATCTGATTCAGAGTTTTTGTCATATAGCCTAATATTAAATTCTGGAAAAAAAATTCGCGCTTTGTGCGACAAAAAATAATATTCTAACTCGTGTGTTGTCCGAAAAAAATTTTCATAACCATAACCCCCCCCCCCCCCGCCTTCAAGTTAAATGGTCGGTCCCTTATTAAAAATATCACATTTCTCTGAGGAATGAATTATTATTCTACCTTCATGTTTTATAGGGGGTGAATCTTTATTACACTTGTTTAGTCTACAAACTGATTTGGCAATTCTCCACCATTTTTCTGGTGGGATACTTTTGTCTATTAATTGAGAAGTAAGTTTATTTTTATATTCCGTTTTGGCTTCTCTTACTAATCTTATTACGTCATTTCGCAAATGTATATATTGTGACCAATGATCTGGGTTGTTGGTAGACTTAGCTCTATAATGAATGCGATTTCTCTTTCGAATTGTCTTCCTTGTAGAGCTATTCATAAACGGTTTATCATCTGGTCTAATAACTACAGTTTGTGTAGGTATGTGTTTATCACGCGCCTCATTTAAAATAGAAAGGAAATTGGAGTGGTTCTCATTGACAGTTTTGTTTTCAAAGAGAATACTCCAATTCTTGCCTTCCATTTCATGGATTATAGAATTATAATCAGCCTGATCATATTTTCTAATTGCGCGTTTATAACACTGCTCTTTACTCGTTTTGATATTAATGTCCACACTGACTGGGCAGTGGACACTGCAAAAGTTCGGGGAAACTTTAATATCAAGTATAAGATTTGGTCTATTTGCAATAAATAAATCGATACATGTAGCTGATGTATGGGTAACACGTGTTGGCTCCCACACAACATTCTCCAAGTTTAGACGTGTGCGAATGTCTTCAAGGTGCCACACTGCTTACCCAACATATCAATGTTTAAATCATCTCCAAGTATTACAGGAATATTCAAATCCAATATAGGCTGGATATTGTTTTCCAATTTCCGCCAATATGACACATCTGAATGTGTGGTCCTATAAATAACTTCAACCATCGCTTTTAAATTATTTATGATAACTTCTAACGAAAGGATTTCAATTTCACTAGTGTGAAATTCAGGCTTTTCACATATATATATATTAGGTTTGGCGAAAATTGCCACTCCGCCACCATGGCGGTTCCTGTCAACACGTATTGGGTTTTGGAAACCTCTTAATTGGATATCCTCATTGTCAATATCCTGACTTAAATGTGTTTCTGATACAAGTATGATATCATTATTTGACATTTCTAATTCAATCAAGTCAATTTTTGGTAATAAACTGCATGCATTAATATGTGCAATTTTTAGTGAACCATTTTTCAAATAAGGTTGGCCCGATACAATATTTGGACCAGGGTTTAATTCAATATTTCCTATTAATTGAATGTAGTTCAATACAGTTTGTTTATAGTGCGAGTTATTTTGACAATACAAGAGATACAGAATTGGGATGCACATGGAGACAAAATAATATACTGAAACAAGCAACGAATATCGAAGAAGAACAGACAACACAATGGTCAAAAGAAAAAAGTACAAAAGGACAAACAACTATCTACAAAACATTCACATAAAACTATAGATCGAGTAATACGCACCCCATTTAAAACTGGGGGTGAACTCATGTGCTCCGGAATAGTTAGCAGTTCCTGTTCCACTAACTAGTGGCACCCGTCGTGTTAATCTAGTTGCAAGCCTGGTTATAAGTCATGAATGAGGAAAAGATCGGGAGGTACTTACGAGAAGTGGAACATATCTGTAGTCATTTGTGACACAGATATTCCCTAACAGTTAACCAAGACATGGTGGCGATCGTAAAACATTCGATGTGCTGACTTCAACTTAACCAAGAGGAACCCTTGGTTCAGTAGCTTCCTTGTTAGCAGCAACACTCTATCAAGTAGGACATCCTGATAGGATATGACTCCATATACAGGAAAGAACTGCGAAGTGTTTACGACAAGTGGAACATATCCGTGGTCAATTGTCATATTTTTATTAATGTAAATCTATGTTACACCTCGTCTAATAGAACAATCTTTTTTTGTATTACATTAACTACATATATGCCATAAAACATAGGGAATTCCGACCCTTTTAAATTTCTATCTAAGCGATGCATGAAAAGTCATTTGTATGTCAACAATTTTAGTAATGAAATAATTTAAACAAGACGAGAATAATTATCCATAATCTCCACCCCACCCACTTTTGTCAGTCTCCCGTTACAGTCACCATCGTAAACACAAGTATGATAGATTCTGTTTTCTTTTAAATTTGACTTATATCTTGCCCTTTAAAGATTTAAGTTTAAAATGACATCATCAGCTTATAATAAAGAAGTCGGAAACGTTTCTATTTAATCTGTTGTAGATTTTATTTGTGCAATGTGTAAATATAATTTCAATCGTTTGAAGGAACTGAATTAGATTGAAATTAATTTCTTCTAATTATCTGCCCATAGACCGTTATGTATTTTCCCGCCGTCCGTGAAAATACCATTCAGCACGACAGGGCCGACTCGATTGGACGTGTTTTACTTCGTTAGTTAAATTTTATCTTGTTTCGAGGAAAACATTCCATATTAACATTTCATAAAGTTTTTTTTTTGTTTTTTTTTGTCACTACAGATAATTGCAGTGCATACATCTTTTTGTTTGTATTGTATAATATTATGTTGCTGAATTAAACACAGCACATGGCACTGTCGTGTGGCTATTCAATTTGAATATTGTTTTCCAAATATTGGCCTATGTATAGAAATTGATGAATATGGTATGTTGTCTATGGGTTTTGATTGTTGTCTAGAAGAAATAAACGGTTGTGTTATCATTGCGTAGAAAATTTACGTATACAATTGACGTTTTCAATATGGAGGATCTGTATTAAAAGGATCGTACGTATTTTATCAACAATTTTCATACTTTGTCCAGACCTTTTTTGCGCATGAAAATCTGCTATAGGTTGGCGTCCTACTGTTAGCTGATATTTCTGCATATATTTTAGCGATCATTTGTCATCATTTTAACACGATGGACATGATTTATTTTGTTTTACCAATTATTTCGTCATGACTGATTTGATATAATTGTGTAGAACAAGGATAGTTTTATATCAATATAATATTTTGTTGTAATCCTACATTGAATCCTCAAAACCTGAAAGTGTTCAATTCACCTTTTTACCCACTGCATGGTGTACATGTGTTTATTTTGTGACATATCATTCTACAAGTATCTCTTAAAATACACTCACAATAAAGTGGACAATGATGGGGGAATGTTTATTCGTAAAACATATAAACTTGTTACATTGTACATACATATTTTGATTAACTTTTTAAGTGTTATCCACATTCATAAAACAGTCACTATATAACATAAGTTTTTTCGATTTTTATTTTTAATTTTTATTATTTTAAAATTTGTGACTTGATAAATGTCAAATTAATTAGAAATGGCAATGTGTATTATAGTAGCATTATTCCAATAGATCAATCTAACATTTTGAGTTCCTTTTATCAACTATGGTATTAACAAATGTACACAGCAGTATCAGTCTTTAAAATCTGATTCAACCCACCATTTCTTTAGAAATGCCTGTACCAAGTCAGGGTCATTACGGTTTTCACAGTTTTCCGGTTGTTGACTGATTTTGTCTGTTTACATAATTATGAGTTTTGACTTTCCCGTAGTAAGATTGTTCGGAGTTCGGTAATTTTGTTATTACCCTTATTGGATCAACTATGATCACGGATATCCTTCACAGCAATTCTGCATAGCCACAAACTATTCGTCACCAGATTACATTCATAATAAATTAGCGAAAATAAAAACTATCTGTTTCCTTAATATGTGTCTTTACAGTAATGAATATCTGCCCTATTTGTGTTTATGTAAAAAGTTCGCTAACAAACAACTATAGGCTTAGGTTAATATGTACAATCTCAGGCAACGGAATCGAAGCAAAATATGTCTTTGTGCAAAAATATCTAGCAAAATAAAAAAAGAAAACTGTTCAGCATAATAAATAAAGGTAATAACAAAATTACCGAACTCCGAACAATCTCACAAAGGGAAAGTCAAAACTCATAATTATATAAACAGACAAAATCAGTCAACAACCGGAAAACTGTGAAAACCGTAATGACCCTGACTTGGTACAGGCATTTCTAAAGAAATGGTGGGTTGAATCAGATTTTAAGGCGCCAAACCTGCCGCTCTCATTACGGTTCAAAGGTTCCGCTGTCACTGTAACAGTATTTAAATACAGGAACAAAATAGGTAAAATAGTTGTCAAAGCAGTACCATATTCGGTGACGTAAATGTCAAAAATATTTTTACGTCACACATTGACAAAAAAATTCTTGACATTTTTGACTTCTTTATCTTTATACATTTTCACTATATGAAAGTGCATCGCTTATAATTTTTTCTGCAGAAACGGAATATATTTCGACAAGATATTGGTATCGGAATATAAACTTTTTAAGAGATCGAATAAGGCGAATCTTTTTATAGCCCTGGTCCAGTAGCCTGTTTCTCAGATGAAGATGACGTTTCAGGAAATCAGAATAATTGCTACTGGCCCTTGCATAGCGAATCAATTGCGAGATGTAAACACCATATGCAGGAGAAGCTGGTATATTGCTGCACATGTTTGGAAAATTTATGATTTTAAAATTGAAGTCGTCCCGCTTATCATAAATTTTAGTACTGAGTTGACCACTGTCGTCAAGTTCGAGGTATAAGTCCAAAAATGATGCGGACGAAGCTGTATCGGTGGTCTCTTTAACTTCCAGCTCTGGAGGATATATCAATGGAAGAAATTCTGCAAATCTAGTATTATTAATAGATAAAACGTCATCAATATACCTGTATGTGAAATTAAAGGCTCTAGCCTCATGAATCTTCTTATCTTTTGCAAGCTTTTGAAGAAACTTCGACTCATATGAGTATAAAAATAAATCGGCTAGAAGAGGGGCACAATTCGTACCCATTGGTATGCCGACGACCTGCTGAAACAGTGTCCCTCCAAAGGAGACAAATATGTTATCGATGAGGAACTCCAGCATACTGATCACTTGTTCCTCGGAGTAGCATGTTTTACCTTTATGAATTTTGTTTGAAAAATATGTGGAATTGTAGCCTAACACAACAAATTTTGAGCCATAGTTTCTATGACTAAAAGCTTTATGAATTGTTTCTTTTAAGCGGGTTTTTAATTTGTCATGCGGTAGGGTGGTATATAGAGTTGAAAAATCAAAAGTTTTGATGGAGGATACCTGAGAGAAAGATCTTGATTTCAGGTTATCCAAAAGATCTTTAGAGTTTTTCAAAATCCACATGTGATTTATGCCACTACGCGAGTAAACAGTTTCACAATATTTCTGTTGTCCCTCTTTTACTGCAGACAGAATCTTTGTCAGGTGAATAGACAATTATTTCGTCGAACAAGTTGATGATCCCGCTATGTACCTTTCTTTGTATAGTGTCTTATGGAGTTTAGGTATGCAATATAAATAGGGTAAATCCTCAGACTCTTTACCAGAGGGAATGCTTAAAGAGGTCATGAATGATCTGTGGTTAGCTAGGATTTCATCTTTGTCGAACGAAGTTGGTTTGTATGTGGTATTACTAGAGGTGTTGCTATTTATGCCTAATTCCTTGATTAGGCATTCGAAGTAATAAGATTTACATACAAACACGATATTGTTGGAAGCCTTGTTCGCAGGAACGATAACATATTTGTCATGAAGAGAGGAAAGACACTTAACAGCTTCTTGGTCTTTAAATACAGACTTAGGTCGACTATTAACACAATTTTTTAGTTTGTGAATCCGACCTTGTACTAGAGACCTAATTGTTCTAACCCAGTCTGACAAGGACTCTAACTCAGGATCTTGGTCTACTTCTCTCTTTATCCACCTTCTGGCATAATCTTCAACAGCATCCATAATTATCTTGAAATTATGTTTCCAATTGATGTGTTGAGGTTCTCTGAATTTAGGACCATGAGAAATCACCTTTCGGAGACTCTCATGTTGAATGATATTCAGATCACCATTGATTACATGTCCAGATGGGTTGCATTGAAAAGAAGAGTGGGAGCAGTCACAAGTCAGAGGGTTCTTAAGGTACTCTTCTATGTTAATATCTTGCAATGCTTCTTTGTAGTTGAAAATTTTACGGCCAATGCTGTTAGTGTAGCTATAGGAGACAATGGGAACAGATTGATTTTTGAAATATGGTGGAATTTCTTTTACGACCTCTTTTCTATTAAGAATGTTGCTGATGTTAATAGCATCGATTCCTTTGTTAGCAAACGGAATATGGAGGAATGTTCTGTTGTTATCATGAAGAGGTTCAGATCGAACTGGTTTAAAAAGACGAAAGGACGCCACGTCACATATAATACTAGACAATCTGTACTTAGGAGAAAAAGGATCTACGCCTCCTTTGTCAAGTCCAAAATCCCTAAGATCTTTGAGGTAGTTTACAGGTAGTGAAAATAAGATTGTACGAATATGATGAATTCCAAAAGGTTTCTGTATATTAGAAAGTAAATCATTACAAGTATCTTGTAACGTTCTTGGTTTAGAGGACTTTTTAACATTAGGATGTTGAATTCTTTTATGACCATGGCTACGTTTAGTTCTTGGAATAGTATTAAAAAGGCTCATCACGTTGATTTCGTTGCATCCAGGACTTGACAAATTTCCCACTCCTTTGATGTTATCATTGCAACCGTAAGGCATTGCAGTGCCTAATTCTTTTATCCAGAACAACTCTCTATCGGTGCGGTAAGGTGTACTAAGAATAGGACTGTTTGTATGATGGTAAATCTTCTCGATGATTCGAACTTTCATCGTCAAACAGCGGTCATGACCCGGTTGATTGAAATGATTATACAAAATCCTGTATTTGGGATCTTTTGCATCATATCGATGTTGGCTCATCCTACTTCGCAATGTTTGACGAGTTTCACCAACATACAAAAGTCCACAGAGTGTACATTCTATACCGTAAATGACATTTTTAGTAGAACAGTCCAGAGGTTCAAACGATTTGGTGTAGTACGTTTTTCCAGTTAAATTACTTGTAAATTCAGGAGAAGTTATTAGCATGACGCATGTTTTACAAGTATTATTTTTGTCAGTTTTTATTTTGCAAGTAGTAATGCATGGAGAAGAGTCACAAGTACCTGAAGATTTAAGACAGTCCGAAATATTAATAGAACAAGATTTTAAAATTTGATACGAATCTGAAGTTTTGAAATAATAATTACCCTCTGGCTGAACGTAAGACAAATCGGGGGTATCCCGTAGGATATTCCGTGGAACGCATATATCATTTGCTACCCTGTTCCGTGTAGTAGCAAATGAGGACCTTGTTAACCCGGGTGACGTCCTAGACGGTATGTTGTCGTTAATTTCGTTATTCATAATTGCTTAAGTAAAGCTACCAAGTTGCAATGACCTCGGGGGAAAAAAATTCCACCAGCAGTGACATCGGGCATGGTTATAGTAAATAAAGGTAATAACAAAATTACCGAACTCCGAACAATCTCACAAAGGGAAAGTCAAAACTCATAATTATATAAACAGACAAAATCAGTCAACAACCGGAAAACTGTGAAAACCGTAATGACCCTGACTTGGTACAGGCATTTCTAAAGAAATGGTGGGTTGAATCAGATTTTAAGGCGCCAAACCTCCCGCTCTCATTACGGTTCAAAGGTTCCGCTGTCACTGTAACAGTATTTAAATACAGGAACAAAATAGGTAAAATAGTTGTCAAAGCAGTACCATATTCGGTGACGTAAATGTCAAAAATATTTTTACGTCACACATTGACAAAAAAATTCTTGACATTTTTGACTTCTTTATCTTTATACATTTTCACTATATGAAAATGCATCGCCTATAATTTTTTCTGCAGAGACGGAATATATTTCGACAAGATATTGGTATCGGAATATAAACTTTTTAAGAGATCGAATAAGGCGAATCTTTTTATAGCCCTGGTCCAGTAGTCTGTTTCTCAGATGAAGATGACGTTTCAGGAAATCAGAATAATTGCTACTGGCCCTTGCATAGCGAATCAATTGCGAGATGTAAACACCATATGCAGGAGAAGCTGGTATATTGCTGCACATGTTTGGAAAATTTATGATTTTAAAATTGAAGTCGTCCCGCTTATCATAAATTTTAGTTGACCACTGTCGTCAAATTCGAGGTATAAGTCCAAAAATGATGCGGACGAAGCTGTATCGGTGGTCTCATTAACTTCCAGCTCTGGAGGATATATCAATGGAAGAAATTCTGCAAATCTAGAATTATTGATAGATAAAACGTCATCAATATACCTGTATGTGAAATTAAAGGCTCTAGCCTCATGAATCTTCTTATCTTTTGCAAGCTTTTGAAGAAACTCCGACTCATATGTAATTCTCAGTGTAATATCAAGATGAACAAGATGGGTTAGGTATCAAATCAGCATGAAATAAATCATTATGTAATGCACTACAACTATTCTTTATTTTAGTACGTACTATAATTAAATATCTACATCTGATATCATAATAGGACAGAAACCTGGCGTCTTTAAAGTAGTTTCGCTTCAATCTGTACTTAAACGATTCAAAATATCGACTGATGTCCACATCTAACGAATTCACAAATGTGATCGCCGACAGGAAAAATGATTGGTTGGATATCGATAATCTGTTGTACATTGACTAATATTATGGGGATTTCGTAAATCTGGCAAGAACTCGGAAGAATTACCAACATTTAATTTATAAAACATACATAATGTTTTAACCTATCGCAGAGTGCTGTGGTTGTCCCATACTGTCTATATATATACATTGAATTCAAACGTGTATAACATGTTAGCTCTGTAACAAGACGAGCAGCCCCCAATTCTGAATTGTAGCTTTTCTGGTCTATCAGAATTGACTTGTCTGTAATTATCTCATATCTCAAGCTTTGCTACACCTTGTTAAAACTGAATGCATTCTTTTTAGAGCAAGGCGAAAATTAAAACCCAGAACTGATTTTCATATTAATTGTAATGGTCATCTAGCAAAAGCTGAAAGTAGTATTAAGTGTTTAGGCATTAACATAGACCGAAATTGATCTGGTGAAAAAACATCCAACACCATTATTGAAAAAGTTAATTCTCATTTGAGATTTATGCAAATAAAAGCAAATTCTTTTTCTTCTGAAACAAGAAGAACTTTAAAGAAACGTTAGAGAATACGGAAATAGCCATAAAAATGGACCATCTAGAGAAACTGGGACTTGTGCAAGAAGAGTTTGAAGATACCGAAAGGATAATCAGAATCAGTAAGTTGAAGAAGAACAGAAAAACACAATGGCACCAGTCCGTATTAATCTAGTTACAAACCCGGTGATAAGTCAGGAATGAGGAAAGAACCGGGAAGTTTTTACGGAAATGTCATTTTAATTATTCCTCTCCTCCTGATATATGCTGGTAAATCTCTAGCTTTGAAAAACAAATTACAAGTGGCACAAAACAAAACAGTTAGCTTTATTAACAGCATGGGCTTCAGAACAAGTATGAAACAACCCGAACTATATAGATTGGGAATTTTAAATGTTGAAAATAGAGTGAAACAGCTTCATCTTAATTATGCTCACAATATCGTCACTCTTAAGTGATTTCTTAAAATAAAAGTTAGAAACATCACAAACACAAAACAATATCAAGTCGTTTTAACTATGTAACGCCTAAAATTAAAAGCATTTACCCAACATTTTATTGCAATGCACTTCAGGATTGGAACTTACTACCTGATTCAATCAAATCTATCACTGATCTACACATGTTCAGAAAAGAGGTTAAGTGTCACTTGAAATGTACCAGCGAGGAATTACAAAGATGTGATTAATATGTATATATTGATATATATATATATATATATATATATATATATATATATATATATATGTAATTCCTCGCTGGTACATATATATCTAGAAGTAATACTACATTCCACTCCTTGATGATTGACCTAAATACCCACTTTAGCTATTATTTGTAAAGAACACCATAAGAAATAAGCTGAAGGGCTTTCATGGGTTATCCTTGTTGGACAATTAAAAAAATTTAATTTAGTGGCATGAAAATTGTCAGGGTATGAACCTTTTAGCCCATGACGTGAACCATCTTCTCCATGGCATATATTATTTTCTTAGATGGGACAATACAAAAAAAAAAAAAAAAAAAAAAAAAACTCAAAGAAACGAAATAAACCAGAACACACGGATGCTGAAAACCAATTAAAAACAAACTTTCAAAATTTCAAATGAAATATCGACACATTTGATCTATCGAACATAAACAAATATTTATTTACAAATTATAACATTTATATTATGGAAATGGCATTAAAATAAAACAGACTATGCTATGTGATGGTCGCCATCATATTCCGTGTCAATCGGGTTATCGTTCTTTTCTCTCACACCAACGAGAGTAAGGAAAGACAACTCTGGTAGATATTGATAGCGGGTATATAAGTTGTCTGTGTAAAAGAATTGAGTGAGTGATTGTTGTTTAACTCCAACTCAGCAATTGTTCGGCTATGTCATGACGAGAACAAGTTAATTTCCAATGAAATGATTATGAGGTCCGTTTTGCACTAGACCAACACACTTAGTTGGATTTGTTCATAGCGCTTGATCAGTGAAAAAAAAACACACTCCGTGGATAGACATGTTGCCCCACTCGGACACATTATCCTGATTCAGATCCAACCAGTCTTTGGTCTTTCTTCTTAATGCTGCGATCGGTGCTCGAACAGAACCGACCATCGACCTCACTCGAGGCGAGCACAACAACCATTGCACCACCGATACGGTTCTGTGTGTAAAGGGAAAGTTTATTATTTTGTTGTATGGAAAGCAATTTTATAACAATACCAATACTAAATGTATCGGACATTTTTGGCAGACGGCACTGTGAATTTATCGTCACGTGATCATTCTATCAGATGACTAATCTCTTCTACAGAGTTATCGGTTGTTACATTTTACTAAGCACATATCAGTTCTGGAACAAACCAGAAATGACCATATCCATATGCATTGCACCATGGGATTTGAGTGAAGAAAATAGAAGCGTGACCAATGGTGGGCTACCAGGGATGGTGCGAATCTGTGCAGGTTTTTGTTTTACAATAGTTTGTTTATATCTGTACTGTTATCGTAAATCCAATTAAGCCGGCCACATTGTTGTGCCTGTTCCGAACCAGGACCTTTCTTTACAAAGCCATATGTCATGGTCTTTTTCCTGTTCAATTGCTTTATGTTTTAGGTATTTTGTTTTGTTGATATTGGTGGAATAGTTGACCATCATTGTTTAAACTTTCTTTTTATAACTTATGAATGTTATTCCAGAAACGCGTCATGCGGACTAAAGTTGATATCTACGTTTTTATTATTTTTATAATAGTTGTTGGACTTTGAACCGTACATAGTAGAACATATTAGTTCTGTGGAGCTTGCAGTATTTATTATCTACATAAACATAGTATAACGACCGAGTGTTAGACTGACCCGATTATGGAATAGCGTACGTAGTATGTCCGTTTGTAATTATTTTAATTATCACTCGCTGAGATGATGGGTTATACATAGCCAACTTAAATATAGTATTTGTTGTCTAGACGCAAATATTGTTTGACAATATAATATAAATGTCCTACGGTCTTCTATCGATCAATGAACCGGGAACTGATTGAATTTTGGAAACTGATAATAAGTCAAATATATTCGTTTCATCACGGAAAGATATTAAAATGATTGTTTAAGAAGAAGATTAATGAGTAATATATTTAATGGGTAAATTTCACTTTCGTTTGGTCATTTACTAAGTGTAACCAGGCACTAGAAAAACTTGATTAGGTCCATGTATAAATAACAATGAAGTTTACTCGATCCCTTTACCGGGCACGACTGTATATATGAGTGACACGGCGGGGGTCTTATAAGAAGCAGGAACTGCCTACCCTTCGCGAGCACCTAAGTTCACACCCAGGTTTGTGATGAGGTCCGAGTTGCCCATCTTTTTGTGTTGTCCTATTGTGTGTCTTTACGTTCTGAGTTCCGTGTTGTGATGTCCGTTGCTATTTCCGCATAAAAACGATGTTCGATTCGTCTTTAACTTCAGTTATTTGTAGGAGGGTGCATTTCTTATTTGTATTATTTGTGTTTGGTTGCGAATAGAGGTGTCCAATACATATTGTGTTTTTCTTCGTCTTGTGTACCCTAACTTGCCAGTTTCTCTGGATTTTCATTCTTTTATTGCCCCTTCGATATTCGCTAACGTTTATTTAGTACTCAAAATCACAAGATTACAGGAGAAATATAACATTTATTTACACGAGCTTTAGAAACAGGTAGAAAACGAGTCTTTTGTGTTTATCCCGAAAGGTCAAAAAGCCCAAAACAACAGCCAACTTGCATAGAAAGAGCAAAAACAGGCGTCGTTCAAATCGTTCTTTTAATGGTGTCCTCTATGGTGTCCGCGCTTACCCTGTTACCGTTTCTTACCGTCGCTCAACATGCATCAGGTACCAGAAAAAAAATCATCTTGGTCAGTGACCGTATAAAAAAAAATATCTGGTCAATGCAAATCGAGTGCTCAAATAGAACCAGTGCATAATAAATATACAATATATGTACATTGTCGAAAAATATAAAATTTATTTGTACGAGCTTTAGAAACAGGTAGAAAAGTGAGCCTTATTTCTAACGACAATGTATGTAATTTATCCTGCAATATCAAACAGTCACTGCCAAATTGTTTGAAAATAGCTGAAACAAGCGTCGTTCTATTCGTTTACAATGGCGTTATCTGGGACGTCAGCGCTTATACTGTTACCGTTTCTTTCTGTCGCTCTACATGAATCAGGTACCAGAAATACAAGGTTAAAGTCAATATATTACGTATTTTTGTGTATTTGATTACGTTTTATTTGTCATATAAAATAAAAATAATTAGCATAATATTTTCGTACTTTATGTTAATTTGATAACGTTTTATTTGTCATATAAAATATTAAAAAAAAACAGTTTAAATATTTCACGATCAAAATGATGTTGAATCCGCCAGCTTGATTATCAGTTACTAAAACTGAACATCATGAATCCTTGTTTTGACATTTATTTACCGCAGAAAACAATATTATTGAAAGTGAAAAAAAAAGTAAGTGTGAAAAAGTCATTAAACAGACGGAAATTGATCAAGGGAATTTAAGCACTCATCGTCATACAACTCTTTACACTTCGAGGTTCACAACAACACGTTTATTGATTGATTGATTGATTGATTTATTGATTGATTTTGTTAAACGCCACTTTCAGCAATATTTCAGCTATATCGTTGTGACCAGCTTTAGTGGTGGAAGAAGCCGGAGTGTCCGGAGAGAACCACAGACCATGGGCAAGCAACTGGTAAATTTTAGCACTTGCGGCTGCGAGTCGAGTGCATCCTTTTTTTGTAATTTACAAAGCCGGGCGCGAACCCACGCCGTATTGGTGATAGTATTGTATTAGTTGTTAGGTAATCCAACTACCTAACTCACCATAGCACGTTACATACAAGTAATTTCCATAGGTCTAAAGAGCAGATGTCTTAATGACACGTAGGAAATGATTTATTGGTAAAACGTTCAAAGAAATGTGTTATTTTAACGTCTTGAATTTACGACTCCTTGTAAAATACAAACATAAAAAGATGACGATGTCTGGTTTAAATTGAAAGGGAATACATGCAAGTCTTACTTGAACAAACTGTAAAATAAATGCCAATCAACAAAGCTCGTCTTTCTCTACGTGGTTGATTAAAACATGCAATGGAACTTGAGAGAATACTTTTCGTTAAAACGATTATGTAAATTTTGTTTGATCAAAACTAAGATTGTCCTCCCTCAGTCATTGGTGACCTTAGCATATTTTGTTTACTATCCTGTTTAGACCCTTTGATTGTATTGCTCCCAAGGTTCCAGTGTCAACAAGAGCAAAAAACAAACTAAGTAAACCAGAAAAAACCACACACCAACAAAGCTTAATTAATAAAATAGCAAACAAAAACTTAAAAAGAACAACAAAAAAACCAACAAAGAACAAAAAACGAAAACAAAAACAAAAACAAACAATAAACAAAACAAACAAAAAACAAATCTAAACAAAACAAAACAAAAAACAAAACAAAACAAAACAAAAATAAGTAAATAAAATAAAATAAACCAAAGAAAAAAAAGAAGAAAAAAAGAAAGAAAGAGTCAATAAAAAAGAACAAACAGATAAAAAGGGAAAAAGAAACACCGCACAACAAACTCTTACGAAGCCCGAGAGTGAGATGTCTACCAGGGGTTGAACATAAAATTAACAACAACATTCTGTCAAACTTAACGTATAAACATAACTTCCAGTTTCACTATGAAATGGTTTCATTAAAGGGTATATTACTTGTGTTACCATAGCAACTCCAGCTAATTTTGTAAAGTAAACATTAGTAGCGTCAGCAGTATTGATACCTATATTTTATTAAGAGTCATCATAATCCTGGTATTATGTCTTTTTTTCTCTATCTTTATCGCCATTTGTCAAATTGTCTAATAATGTCGTCTGCTCGATCGTTGTTTATACTGATTTACAAACAGTAATTTCCCACGTGACATCAATAAATAAGACGCGTTAGATTATGATAAGATAAGTACTTCGATCTCGGTTATTTCTTAAATAAGAAAATCCAAAAAAAAAATCGCATGCTTGTATTAGTGAAGAACTTTTTACTTTACTTTTTGGTCATTGTCTTAAATAAACGTTAGAGAATATCGAAGGGGCAATCAACAGAAACACAACGCAATATTTGTTTAACGTCACTATACGCAAACAAACACAAATAGCGTAAATAAGACATGTGCCCGTCTACAAACAACTGGAGGTAAAGACAAACCAAACATCGCTCCTATGCGGACACTGCAACGGACATCACCAAACGGAATTCAGAACGTAAAGACACATAACTGAACAATACAGACTAAAAAGATGAGCAACACAAACCCCATCAACAACGAACAGTTATTAGCAATAAAACATGTCTGATCATGATACAAAATGTACTTCGATCCTGATTCTTTCTTTTTAATAAAGAAATGGTATGCATTGTCCATCAGGTTTGGTTTGGTTTATGGTGTTTAACGCCACTTTCAACAATATTTCAGTCATATGGTGGCGGTCAGTTTTATTGGTGAGGAAACCGGAAGACGCAGAGAAAACCACCGACCTGTCGCAAGTCACTGACAAACTTTATCACATAATGTTGTACACCTCGAAATGATCGCGATTCGAACTCATAGCATCAGTGGTGATAGACACTGATTGCATAGGTAGTTGTATAACCAACTGTCATATGATCACGACCACGCGGCCCCTATTCATCTTTTAAAAAGTCCCTTGCAGTCATAATAAAATTATGTAATAATCAGACAGAACAACAGCTGATACATGCAACAATTGGATTTCTAAAAAGTGAAATTCCAACTTTGGTAAATATCACATAGCGTATCGTCCATCATGATATCACGAAGTATCTAAAATGACCTCAGTTACCATCGAGTCTAATGACCATCCATGTATAATCACGATAACGGTATCGGAACTCTTATCCTTATGTTATGTACCCCTACCTCGCTGTAAATATAATTTAATCAGTATTATAATGCCGTTTAGTCCAGTTATCTATTGCTATGACAATACATAATTGGCATTATTTGTGTTTTGATAAAGATCTATGGCGGTCAGTTTAACGTTAATTCGTGTCATTGTCCTCATTCAAGACGGATATTGGATTTTTGTTTATCCGTAGATGTATATTACATTTGATTTAAGATACGTTTTTTGCTAGATGTACACAGAGTGTCCAAATTGGAAGATATTTTCTAATAAATCAAGAATGAACCTCGCCGTTATCCCAGTTTTTAAGCCTCACACACATAAACTTCACATTTTCAGGCACTGCACTAATATTGCTAATATAATCATGATAATTCACATGGCTATCAGAAAAACCTCGTCAAGCACGTTAATCCCATACTCAAAGGATTAATTTGAAGAACAAGATAAAACAATAAATAAATAAATAAATAAATAAATAAATAAAATAAATAAACAAAATAAATAAACAAATAAAATAAATAAATAAATAAATAAATAAATAAATAAATAATTGAAGAACACATAACATGAACCACTACACTTCTCCAGAAGACGGTATGTTTGAATGGTTAGCTTCTTCTGCATCGTGCATGCCTGTCACATTGAAGTCCAATTTCGGAAAGCTAATTGTATTCCAATCGAAGAACACAAAATAGACTGATACAAATATGACATATGTGAGATGCCAGCATCAACAACGCCACCTTGAGTTATACTGACCACCAAAAGAATTCAATGAAATGCTCGTGCTATTTTTGTTTTGCTTCGGTCTGTATGCTATACCCAATATGCAGGAGAATCACAACTACTTAAATATAAAAAATGTAAAATTTACAATGGGAAAAAATTACTTATCACATTTGTCAAAAATGTGCAATTCATGTCAATTCAATTAATTTCAGGAACTTGTTTAAATGTGATTTTCCAGGTGGCCTCTCACTGATATAAATAAGACATAGTGAAGTTGAATTAAAACTCCCTGGGTAATATCATTACCTATACCTAAGGGAGATTGACCTTAGTTTTAGAATATACAGTACCATAGCGGATTGTTCCTATCCTGTTTAAGGGGGTACCATACACTACAGGGAGATAACTCTTTAAAATCAGTTGAACGTTTTGATCATATGATGTTTGTATGCAGATTTCAAGCCTCTCGGTGATCAAAACCACAGAGAGAAAAGCTGCTATGTGGCTAGTGAATTTATAGCTCTGAATCTGTTGGTTGGAATTTGCTAAAATTTTAATATTTATTACAGTGGATATATTCAAACACACTGCCAAAAAAAATAAGAAAATTAAATGAGCAGATCAAATATTACCTGAAGTGTATGGTACCACCTTAGGCCATTTAATGTGCTTGCTCCAAAAGACTTTTAAATTATTTGGCCTTAAATATTTTGGCTTTGAGGGTACATGATGAATATTATTCCAGAAACGCGTCGTTGCACAGAAATAGACATCTACGTTTGTATTACAACTAGTATGAGAGTGTATCAACTTTCTAATAAACAACAAATGTAGTTGCTATGGTAATTTGGAGCTATTCACAAAATAAAAACACACTGCAAAACTGCTATTGTTGAGTTATTTTAAGTATCACCATTTGTAGTACAAGATGAAAAGACTGCAGCTGCACCTTAGACATATATAAGTATCAACATTATCAATAAAGTAAAGTTTAATTAAGCTCTAAGTGTGATTTATGGTACGTGTGGTACATAAGTTGATTAATGTTCATCATATTAATGACTTTTTACCTCTCAGAGTTTATAATATCAATAAAACGTTTTAGTAGTTAGCACGTGTTCGTAAGTCGAGATACAAATAAACGTTAGAGAATACTGAAGGGGCAATCAAATAATGACAATCCAGAGAAACTGGCAACATAGGGTACACAAGACACATGACAAATAAACGTTAGAGAATACCGAAGGGGCAATCAAATAATGACAATCCAGAGAAACTGGCAACATAGGGTACACAAGACACAGGACGAAAATAAACGTTAGAGAATACCGAAGGGGCAATCAAATAATGACAATCCAGAGAAACTGGCAACATAGGGTAGACAAGGCACATGACAAATAAACGTTAGATAATACTGAAGGGGCAATCAAATAATGACAATCCAGAGAAACTGGCAACATAGGGTACACAAGACACAGGACGAAAATAAACGTTAGAGAATACCGAAGGGGCAATCAAAAAAGGACAATCCAGAGAAACTGGCAACATCGGGTACACAAGACACAGGGCGAAAATAAACGTTAGAGAATACCGAAGGGGCAATCAAAAAAGGACAATCCACAGAAACTGGCAACATAGGGTACACAAGAGACATGACAAATAAACGTTAGAGAATACCGAAGGGGCAATCAAATAATGACAATCCAGAGAAACTGGCAACATAGGGTACACAAGACACATGAAAAATAAACGTTAGAGAATACCGAAGGGGTAATCAAATAATGACAATCCAGAGAAACTGACAACATAGGGTACACAAGACACATGACAAATAAACGTTAGATAATACGGAAGGGGCAATCAAATAATGACAATCCAGAGAAACTGGCAACATAGGGTACACAAGACACATGACAAATAAACGTTAGAGAATACCAAAGGGGCAATCAAATAATGACAATCCAGAGAAACTGGCAACATAGGGTACACAAGACACATGACGAATAAACGTTAGAGAATACCGAAGGGGCACTCAAATAATGACATTCCAGAGAAACTGGCAACATAGATTACACAAGAAACATGAAAAATAAACGTTAGAGAATACCAAAGGGGCAATCAAATAATGACAATCCAGAGAAACTGGCAACATAGGGTACACAAGACACAGGACGAAAATAAACGTTAGAGAATACCGAAGGGGCAATCAAAAAAGGACAATCCAGAGAAACTGGCAACACCGGGTACACAAGACACAGGGCGAAAATAAACGTTAGAGAATACCGAAGGGGCAATCAAAAAAGGACAATCCACAGAAACTGGCAACATAGGGTACACAAGAGACATGACAAATAAACGTTAGAGAATACCGAAGGGGCAATCAAATAATGACAATCCAGAGAAACTGGCAACATAGGGTACACAAGACACATGACAAATAAACGTTAGAGAATACGGAAGGGGCAATCAAATAATGACAATCCAGAGAAACTGACAACATAGGGTACACAAGACACATGACAAATAAACGTTAGATAATACTGAAGGGGCAGTCAAATAATGACAATCCAGAGAAACTGGCAACATAGGGTACACAAGACACATGACAAATAAACGTTAGAGAATACCAAAGGGGCAATCAAATAATGACAATTCAGAGAAACTGGCAACATAGGGTACACAAGACACATGACGAATAAACGTTAGAGAATACCGAAGGGGCACTCAAATAATGACATTCCAGAGAAACTGGCAACATAGATTACACAAGACACATGACAAATAAACTTTAGAGAATACCAAAGGGGCAATCAAATAATGACATCCAGAGAAACTGGCAACATAGGGTACACAAGACACAGGACGAAAATAAACGTTAGAGAATACCGAAGGGGCAATCAAAAAAGGACAATCCAGAGAAACTGGCAACACCGGGTATACAAGACACAGGGCGAAAATAAACGTTAGAGAATACCGAAGGGGCAATCAAAAAAGGACAATCCACAGAAACTGGCAACATAGGGTACACAAGAGACATGACAAATAAACGTTAGAGAATACCGAAGGGGCAATCAAATAATGACAATCCAGAGAAACTGGCAACATAGGGTACACAAGACACATGACAAATAAACGTTAGAGAATACCGAAGGGGCAATCAAATAATGACAATCCAGAGAAACTGGCAACATAGGGTACACAAGACACATGACAAATAAACGTTAGAGAATACCAAAGGGGCAATCAAATAATGACAATCCAGAGAAACTGGCAACATAGGGTACACAAGACAAAGAAAAACAAAACAAAGACACAACACAATATGTGTTGGACACCACTATACACAAACAAAACGAAATAGCGTAAATGAAACATGCGTCCTCCTACAAACAACTGGAGGTACAGGATGCGAACATCGTTTTTATGCGGAAATCGTAATTTTATGTTTTTAGAAATTTCAGTAGGAATGAATGGATTGTCTTTAAATAAACGTTAGAGAATACAGAGGGCAATAAAAAAGGACAATCCGGAGAAGCTGACAACATAGGATACACAAGACGAAGACAAACACAACAAACTATGTGTTGGACACCACTATGCACAAACAACCACACAACACACTATGTGCTGGACACCACTATGCACAAACAAACACACACCACACTATGTGTAGGACACCAATATGCACAAACAAACAAAACAAACAACCGGTGATAAAGACGACCCGAACATAGTTATTATGCTGCAATCGTAACAGACATCACAACAAGGAACTCAGAAAGTCAAGACACATAATAGGACAACACAAAAAACTAAAAATGCTTGTTCAACGTCATCAAGTATTTGTACTTCTGTATGATTAGATCAGACACATTCGTTTATTAATAGGAAAGAAAATAGATATAAATAAATATGAGAGACTATCCAACTTTACCCTTTGATACAAATTAAAGTAAAGCGATATCGGTTTTATTGCTCTTTGTGACTGTGAAATTTAGAACTGTTCTACAAGCCATAGTCACATTTGCATGTTCAAAATTGAGCATTACCCATACCTTAAAATGAGTGCGATTCGGCTCCTAGCATGCAGTTGTGTGCTTCTCTTTTCCTCTGTCGATAAACGCTTGACCGACAAATCAAGATACAAAGCTTCTTCGACGTCATCAGATATTTGTAATTATGTGTGCTTTAACCACAACAATTTGCTTGTATTCTTTCTGGCAGACATCATGATCTTGTCAATCAATTTATTATAAGAAGAAAGTTTAAACGGTGATGACCAACATATATCAACAAAACACTTAACCACTTTTCACTTCAAATCATGAACACAAAAAGACCATGACATATCGCGTTGGAGATCCAAATCCTGGTTTGCGATAGGCACAAACACGTGGCAGTTAATGTTATACTGTGGCAGTAAGAAGAGTTTAAAGATACCAAAGGGGTAATCAGAATCCATACATCGAAGAAGAACAGACAACACAATGGCCAAAAGACAAAGGACAAACAACCATCTAGAAGTAGAAGATACCATAGGGGTAATCAGAATCCATATATCGAAGAAGAACAGACAACACAGTGGCCAAAAGACAAAGGACAAACAACCATCTAGAAGTAGAAATAGAAGATACCAAAGGGGTAATCAGAATCCATACATCGAAGAAGAACAAACAACACAGTGGCCAAATGAAAAAGTACAAATGGAAAAACAACATACATGTAAAACTAAAGATCGAGTAACACGAACCCCCAAAAAACCTAGGGTGAACTCAGGTGCTCCGGAAGGGTAGGCAGTTTCTGCTCAACTAGTGACACCCTTCGTGTAAATGTAGCCTGTTGATGGGATCCCTGCCCTTGATAATTGGATCTCCAACGGCAATACATAGAGAAACAAACAATATAAAACTTGATCTGATTCGGTTCTATTCTAAAAGACCACATACTACACGAGTTCACCCCCGGTTTTTAGAGGGCTTCATTTTACTAAAGTTTTAGCTTTCTGCGAAGTGTTTTGTAGATGATTGCTTGTTATTTTGTCTTTTTCACTGTTGGCCATTGTACATGTGGTGTCTTTTATTCTTCGATTTACAGCTTGGTATCTTAAACTTTTCTTTCTGTCATCATCATATACGAAGAGTGTCCTGTATAGAATATGTTATTCTAAACTATTTGAAGCACCGCTTTGATGCGGGACTAACTGGTTGATTTGTTGTTGTTTTTTTTTACCTTATATTATTTGTTTATCCAGATTGTGATGTTATTTCTTTTCCTTTTTATTAGCAGTTGACTTTTATCTCATTCAGGTATTAACATTTAAAATGTTCAAAACCCATATATAGCTTGTAAATAACAGGAAATAATTGTCTTTATATATTCAATATCTGTCAACAGATTCTCACTTTCGCATCCAATGAAAAAAAACCTTAGATTTCTTAATTGATAGGTGTTAATATATTTATTACTTTGTATTTATGCTAGATGAACATATAATCAGTCGTTATATTTTTAAAATGAATATGGCGGATGGATACATCGATACATTGTACTTAAGGTGGCCGTGATCGTATGTTAATTGGATTTACAACTACCTATGCAATCAGTGCCTATCAACACCAAAGTTGTAAGTTCGAATCCCGCTCACGGCGGGATGTACTCGATACAACATTATCTGATAAAGTTTGTCAGTGACTTACTGCAGGTCGTGATTTTCTCCGGGTACTCTGGTTTCCTCCACCTATAAAACTGACCGCCATGATATAACTGAAATGTTGTTGAAACTTCATATACCAACCAAACCAACCATCGATAACACAGTCTTGTTTGCTTCTGTTCATTATAATTCTAATAATAAAGTTAGTCTCCTTAACCGGTTGAAACCATACAATTTTAACAAATACAATCCTAAGCAAATTTTGACAGATGTTCCACTTCGAAAGTTCTACGGTCGCCAACATGACTTGGTTGACAGCTATGGAATATCTGAGTCACAATTGACAACAGATATGCTCCACTTGTCGTAAACACTTCCCGGTCCTTTCCTCATTCATAACTTATCACCGGGTTTGTACCTAGATTAACGCGACGGGATCCGCTAGTAGAGCAGAAATTTCCCCACTCTTCCGGAGCACCTGAGTTCACCCCCGGTATTAGTGGGGTTCGTGCTACTCGATCTGTAGTTTTATGTGTCGTATATTTTCTAGATCGTTGTTTGTTCTTTTGCACTTTTTCTTTTGGCCATTATTTTGTCTGCTCTTCTTCGATATACGTATTCTGATTACCCCATTGATATCTTCAAACTCTTCTTCCACTTACATGTATACAGTGAAACTTGTGCAATCCGACACCTGCCTTTTCCAACATCCTGTAACATTCGACAAAAATGCATGTTCCCAAAGTATTTCTGTAACACTCTTTGTTAAAAAGAACCTTGTGTATTCCGAAACCTGTCACTTCTGACATCCGACACTTTTTTCCAGCTCCAGTGGGATTAATTAAACGTAATGAATTCTGTCCTATCCGACCCGTGTATCCTCTAGTTAATAAATGAAAATCCTTCCATGTATATCATCAAATGTAAGCCATTAACAAATTGACAGGCTTGTGTAGACACATAATAAAAACGTCGTTTCTGGAATAACCTTCATCATATCCCTGAAGTTTGCTATCCTTACTAGGCCCCTTTGGATAACGTTCTCCCAAAAACTTTCACTTTATTTTGCTTTGAAGATACCAAAGCGGTAATCAGAATCCGTAAATCGAAGAAGGAGACAACACAATGGACAAAAGTAAAAGAACAAACCACGAACTACAAAACATAGACATAAAACTAAAGATTGAGTAACACGAACCCCCCTAAACCCGGGGGTGAACTCAGGAAGAGTGAGTAGTTCTTGTTCCACTAGTGACATCCGTTATGTTAATCTAGTTACAAACCCGGTGATAAGTCATGTATGAGGAAGGGACCGGTTAGACATTTACCATTTTACTGCATATTATACAATTATAGCTTTTGTATGAGGTCGATACGTGGTTATATCGACCAAAAAGAAGTACATTTGCATATCGACTGAGGACGTAGTCCGATGTCGATATACTTCAGTTGGTCGATATAAACCACGTATCGACTTCATACAAAAGCTACAATTGTTATATTATCAATCCACATTATAGACAAATATAAGGAAAATTTAGCAGGAATTAAAAAATATTTGTCCAATGCTGTAACTTTTGATTTCTGTATATATATCACTGCATTGTTTTTTTTTATGGATTTTGGGAAAATTTATGTTTTTTTTTTAGTAACGTGTTGTATGACCGTGCAATCTGCTATTTTCTATATTACAAAAATCATTGACAGTGCAACCATTCTTTATACAGTATATCATGTGATTTAGTATCTACTAATCAAATTTTAAGAATGATATCAGATTAATAATATTAGAATGTATCTACGGTATATCACATCTAGACCATCGGTAAATGCATATAGCGTATTCTAAGATTAGATATCACCGGGTTAGTAACTAGATTAACACTAAGGGTGCCACTAGTGGAGCAGGAACTGCTCACCTTTCCGGAGTACCTGAGTTCACCCCCGACTTTTAGTGAGGTTCGTGTTACTCAATCTTTAGTTCTATGTGTAGGTTTGTAGATCGTTGTTTGTGCTTTTGTACTTTTTCTTTTGGCCATTGTGTTGTCTGTTCTTCTTTGATGTCGTTCCACTCAGAAACATTATTCTGATTCCAACCCAAACAGTCTTTGCTCTTACTCCTTAATGCTGCTGCGTGCTTAGCGGAGAAGCAACATATACCAATTTTATAGTCTTTGGTTTGACCCGACCTGGGCTCGAGCTCACGATCTACCGCACTCGAGGCGAGCACGCTAACCATTACACCAGCGATGCGGTTCACACATATATAAATATTATATCGTGCGAATACACTAAATTTTGCGATATAATTACTGTATATTTAAATTGTGATTTCAACAGCTTTAGTCATTTGCAAGAAACACAAAATGAATTTTTGATATGGGAATTCAGTACTTATATCAAGTGATATAAGTTTGGTCTTATGGTGTTTAAAGCCACTTTCAACAGTATTTCCGTTATATCGTGGCGGTCAGTTTTATTGGTGGAGGAAACCGGAGGACCCGGAGAAAACCACCGACCTGCGGCAAGTCACGGACAAACTTTATCACATAATGTTGTACACCTCGCCCTTATCGGGATTCGAACTCACACTGGTGATAGGCATTGATTGCATAGGTAGTTGTAAATCCAACTACCATACGATCACGGCCACGACGGTTCCTAAATGATGTATAGAAAATGGTGATAAATGTTTTTAGTTAGTAAAAATATCACAATCAAAGCGACATTATCACACAACTTGACAAATAGTGTTGAAGATAATCGAAAGAAAAAGGACATAATAACAGACTTAGACGAAAATAATATATATATATATATATGGCTTTAGAGTGGTAGAAAACGTATAATTACAGCTATATTTGTGGCATCAGTGTAACAAATGGTCGTTAAACGAAATTGGCACGGTTCATACATTGTCTAAGAAATTGAGCACAGGAAAATGAAATTAAATAAATGTTAGAGAAAACCAAAAGAACAATCAATAATGGACAATCCAGATATGCAGGCAACAATGGACAGAACATACAGGATGAAGACAAACAAAGCAAAAACACAACATAGAAAACTAAAAAGACAATCAATAATGGACAATCCAGATATACAGGCAACATTGAACAGAGGATACAGGATGAAGACAAACAAAAGAAAAACACAACATAGAAAACCAAAAGGACAATCAATAATGAACAATCCAGATATACAGGCAACATTGAACAGAGCATACAGGACGAAGACAAACAAAGCAAAAACACAACATAGAAAACTAAAAAGACAATCAATAATGGACAATCCAGATATACAGGCAACATTGAACAGAGGATACAGGATGAAGACAAACAAAAGAAAAACACAACATAGAAAACCAAAAGGACAATCAATAATGAACAATCCAGATATGCAGGCAACATTGAACAGAGCATACAGGACGAAGACAAACAAAGCAAAAACACAACATAGAAAACTAAAAAGAAGACCACAAAAACATCTCCGGGGTGACCCAGGTGCTCATAAAGGATAATAATGCCTTGTTTCTTATAATATGTCTGCCGTGGTACAATCCGTTTTAGAAACGGTACGCATGATAGTGGATAAAGGGAAATATTTCATCTAGAAAATGATAACACAAACATACCAGACTGTCGGAACAGTTCCAAATACCAATCTAAAATTCATAGAAACAAAACTAAGACTTTTGAACCTTTCCGTTAGTTACCCTTTAACAGGCTATATCAAAACATTTTCGTACAAGAATTATGAAACGTTGCGCCATATATATAATAACAGTATAACAGAAAACACTTTCGTTCAAGAATTGTGTAACGTTACGCTAGAACCTCATTAACGGGCTAAGCCAAAACACTTTCATCAAGAATTGTGAAACGTTACGCTATATATACAATAACAGGATAACAGAAAACACTTTCGTTCAAGAATTGTGTAACGTTACGCTATATACACAATAACAAGATAACAGAAAACACTTTCGTTCAAGAATTGTGTAACATTACGCCATATACACAATAACAGGATAACAGAAAACACTTTCGTTCAAGAATTGTGTAACGTTACGCTATATACACAATAACAAGATAACAGAAAACACTTTCGTTCAACAATTGTGTAACATTACGCCATATACACAATAACAGGATAACAGAAAACACTTTCGTTCAAGAATTGTGTAACGTTACGCTATATACACAATAACAAGATAACAGAAAACACTTTCGTTCAACAATTGTGTAACGTTACGCTATATACACAATAACAAGATAACAGAAAACACTTTCGTTCAATAATTGTGTAACGTTACGCTATATACACAATAACAGGATAACAGAAAACACTTTCGTTCAACAATTGTGTAACGTTACGCTATATACACAATAACAGGATAACAGAAAACATTTTCGTTCAATAATTGGGTAACGTTACGCTAGAACCTCATTAACGGGCTAAGTCAAAACACTTTCATCAAGAATTGTGAAACGTTACGCTATATACACAATAAAAGGATAACAGAAAACACTTTCGTTTAAGAATTGTGTAACGTTACACTAGAACATCATTAACGGGCAAACCGAAAACAATTTCCTTCAAGAATTGTGTAGCGTTACGTCAGATACCACTTAACACGCTAGCCCAAAACATTTTTCGTCAAACATTGTGAAATCTTACGTTAGATACCAATTAACTGGCTAACCGAAAACACCTCCCTACACAAATTGTGAAACGTTACACCATATACACATTAACACGCTAACCGAAAACACTTTTCTTCAATAATTGTGTCACGTTACGCTGGATATACAATAACAGAAAACACTTTCGTTCAAGAATGGTGAAACGTTGCGCCATATACACAATAACAGACTAACACAAAACTCTTTCCTTCAAGATTTGTGAAACGTTACCTCAGATACCCCCTTAACACGCCAACCAAAAACATGTTCCGTCAAACATTGAGAAACGTTACGCTAGAACTTCATTAATGGTCTAACCGAAAACAATTTAATTCAAGAATTGTGAAACTTTACACTAGAACCTCCTTAACGGGCTAACTCAAAACACTTGTCTTCAAGAATTGTGAAACGTTACACTAGATACTCATTAACACGCTAACCAAAAACACCTTTCTCCAAGAATTGTTTAACGTTACAACATATACACAATAACATGCTAACCCAAAAGACTTTCTTTCAAGAATTGTGTAACGTTACGCTAGATACAAAATAACAGGCAAACTCAAAACACTTTTCTTTAAGATTTGTGGAACGTTACGCCACATACACAACAGCAGAGTAAACGGAAACACTTTCATATCAACACACTATCAATAGAAGAAAAATCAATGTAGCCTTTTAAGTAGAATCTTGTTACTAGGAAAACCATTAGCTTTTAATTAAATTGTTTCCTCGTCATCATAGGGAGGCATTTATCACTTAAACACCGTCATCTGTCAAGTGTCTACTAAACACAGCCAGTAAAGATAACACGTGTTTATAGGAGATATATCATAGACATATGTAATACTTAAACATGTCTATATAATCTGGTATTATATAATGTAGCTCTTATCTCTAGAAAAACAATAATGATTGCTAATATTTAATATTTATGTATGACAAGACAGATGGATGTTAAGACCTTAAGATTTAATCAAGCTTGATACAAAGCAATATTTCTCAAGATGGCAACGCCGATGTAAATGACTAACACGAGAAACTAATTACCCGGAGTATGTTCCACTTATCGTAAACACTTCCCGGTCCTTTCCTAATTCATGACTTATCACCGGGTTTATAACTAGATTAACACGACGGGTGTCACTAGTGGAGCAGGAACGGCTTACCCTTCCAGAACACACGAGTTCACGCCCTGTTTTTAGTGGGGTTCGTGTTACTCAATCTTTAGTTTTATGTGTATGTTTTTTAAATCGTTGTTTGTCCTTTTGTCCTTTTACTTTTGGTCATTGTCTGGTCTGTTCTTCTTCGATTTACGGATTCTGATTACCCCCCTTTGGTATTTTCAAACTCTTCTCACTCCTGTGGCGACAAACCAAATGCCTATCTTGTTCACCTCCTTGTCCTATAATGCATGACATTATCATGTGACTCAGGTAGATTTTTTTAAATTATTTTTCACTACATGTATAATTGCATGTAATTGGATTCTAAGGTCTCACGATGGAACTATGATATTAATGAATACGAGAGAAAATAAATACTATGACGATCGTCACTTCGGCACCGATCCACTAAATGCATTGTCCGTTTCCCATATTCCCATCATGCATCACTGTATGTAGTGCGTACCAAACTTTAAGGAGAGAGTATGGAATGCAATATCGGTCAAGATGCAGTATTTGTAAATTCATTCGGAAACGCTCCACTTTTTAGATATATTTATAAAAGAGGACAAGAAAAAATATCGGCAAATATTGCATTTTTATTTTACAAAGAAATTTACATGAAATATTTGCTACTATATTATAATAATAAATATCAATTATAGAAATATATGTCCCAAATCCTTTCAAAATAATTACTGATTTACACCTGTCATCAAATTTGGTTAAAGTTTCTAATTAATCAAATTAAATCGTTTCAAAATATTCAATCATGATATTGCATGACCATATTTAAATTGATATGTTAATAATAACGGAGAACATAATACGTTGCATAATACGTCAAATGTAACAAATAATATATCATTTCAATTTATAAAAATTAAGATTACGAATCCAATGTAAACAAACAATGTTTACCGCGAAAAAGAATGTCAATCGAGAAAAAAAGAAACAATAAAGCATATTAAGGACGTTTCATAAAAAAAGAAAATGAAGCAAAAATGTCGCCTTTTAAAATCTCAAAATTTCGACATAAGCTAAGCAATGTCGCCTCTTTAAAATCTCAAAATTTCGAGTTAAGCTAAATAATTTCAACTTTTATCTATTAAATCTCTGAAAACTATTAATTTAAAATCTTGAAAGTGCAGTATCTTCTGCTTGTGTTTCACAGACTCTGTCAAACCGAATTATTTAACTTTTAAGGAATCACATATTTCCACAATTATGTAATACAATAGAAGCCCGATGACATGCCATTACACTCTTTGAAGGCCACGTACGTGATTTTTTTTTCACTCGGTTCCACATAATTGTTAAAGTAAGATTTCATAACGAGTTGTAAAATTTGCTTTGCAAGAGAAATTAGATTATTTTGAAGAATTCCAGTGTGAATTACACAACAGTTTTGCTACAGATTATTTTAAATGACACACATGTATTGAAATAAAGGTTCCACGAACACCCGAGTTCGCCATCGGATTATCGGTGGGGTCCGTGTTGTTCATCTTTTTAGATTTTGTTGTTGTTGTCCTATTATGTGTCAGTACGTTCCGAGTTCCGTGTTGTGATGTTAATTGGGTTTGTTTGCACATAGTGGTGTTCTACACATATTGTGTTGTGTACCCTATGTTGCCACTTTCTGTGGATTGTCTATTTTTGATTGCCTCTTCGATATTCTCTAACGTTTATTTTCGCCATATGTCTCGTGTACTCTATGTTGCCAGTTTCATTGAATTGTCTATTTTTGATTGCCTCATCGGTATTCTCTAACGTTTATTTTCGCCCTATGTCTTGTGTACCCTATGTTGCCAGTTCCTCTGGATTGTCCATGTTTGATTGCCTCTTCGGTATTCTCTAACGTTTATTTTCGCCCTATGTCTTGTGTAACCTATGTTGCCAGTTTCTCTGGATTGTCCATGTTTGATTGCCTCTTCGGTATTCTCTAACGTTTATTTTCGCCCTGTGTCTTGTGTACCCGGTGTTGTCAGTTTCTCTGGATTGTCCATGTTTGATTGCCTCTTCGGTATTCTCTAACGTTTATTTTCGCCCTATGTCTTGTGTAACCTATGTTGCCAGTTTCTCTGGATTGTCCATGTTTGATTGCCTCTTCGGTATTCTCTAACGTTTATTTTCGCCTTGTGTCTTGTGTAACCTATGTTGCCATGTTTCTCTGGATTGTCCATGTTTGATTGCCTCTTCGGTATTCTCTAACGTTTATTTTCGCCTTGTGTCTTGTGTAACCTATGTTGCCATGTTTCTCTGGATTGTCCATGTTTGATTGCCTCTTCGGTATTCTCTAACGTTTATTTTCGCCCTATGTCTTGTGTAACCTATGTTGCCAGTTTCTCTGGATTGTCCATGTTTGATTGCCTCTTCGGTATTCTCTAACGTTTATTTTCGCCTTGTGTCTTGTGTAACCTATGTTGCCATGTTTCTCTGGATTGTCCATGTTTGATTGCCTCTTCGGTATTCTCTAACGTTTATTTTCGCCCTATGTCTTGTGTAACCTATGTTGCCAGTTTCTCTGGATTGTCCATGTTTGATTGCCTCTTCGGTATTCTCTAACGTTTATTTTCGCCCTGTGTCTTGTGTAACCTATGTTGCCAGTTTCTCTGGATTGTCCATGTTTGATTGCCTCTTCGGTATTCTCTAACGTTTATTTTCGCCCTGTGTCTTGTGTACCCTATGTTGTCAGTTTCTCTGGATTGTCCATGTTTGATTGCCTCTTCGGTATTCTCTAACGTTTATTTTCGCCCTATGTCTTGTGTAACCTATGTTGTCAGTTTCTCTGGATTGTCCATGTTTGATTGCCTCTTCGGTATTCTCTAACGTTTATTTTCGCCCTGTGTCTTGTGTAACCTATGTTGCCAGTTTCTCTGGATTGTCCATGTTTGATTGCCTCTTCGGTATTCTCTAACGTTTATTTTCGCCCTATGTCTTGTGTAACCTATGTTGCCAGTTTCTCTGGATTGTCCATTTTTGATTACCTCTTCGGTATTCTCTAACGTTTATTTTCGCCCTTATGTCTTGTGTACCCTATGTTGCCACTTTCTGTGGATTGTTCATTTTTTATTGTCTTTTCGATATTCTCTAACGTTTATTTAGCATTTTGACCTTTTACCATTAGTACTCTATATATTGGCTAAATAGTCATTAGTACATATCTTAATCATGATCAGAAAGACTTCCGTCATCTGACGGTCAACATACTGAGTTCACCCCCGCTTTTTAGTGGAGTTCGTGATACTCGATCTTTAGTTTTATGTGTATGTTTTGTAGATCGTTGTTTGTCCTTTTGTACTTTTTCTTTTGGTCATTGTGTTGTTTGTCCTTCTTCGAATGACGGATTCCAATTACACCTTTTGTATCTTAAACTCTACAACCAAATTCAAGCTGCCATAATGCAGATATAAATAATTTCTATATGAAAGATTTGTTTTAGATTTTTTTAAGGATATGAGATTGGACGTGCTAAAGATGAAACATTGATGATGAAATTATCATTATATATCTTGGTGACATTTTTTGCAGCCATTGAAATGAATATAATTTTACCATGATAGATAACCATTTGTTAATAGTTTCATTTTAATATGTCAAGAATTATTTCTACGTCCAATGGTACACCTGTCATTTGTGTCAATGCTATGCTCAAAATGACATATAAGTACAGGCAAATATGTGAATGCGCTAATGTGAACGGGAATCGTTCTAAAAGAAGTATTGTCAAATCTGATCATTTCTATAATTATAATAAAACTATTTTTCCGTCCAGAGACACTCCTAACGTTGTTGCGATGATGCTATATTTAGAATGACATAATGCTCTTACATGTAAGTGACTCGTCCTAAGAGCTATATACCTAATACTTCAATGTGGTTAGTAATCTAAATGTAATACTGAATATCATCCCCGCCAAATCTCACTTGTTATTTGTGACAATTCTATGTGATAAAGATTGTCAATGTCTTGCGACACGTCACAGGTCTGTGATTTTCTCCGGGTACTCCTGTTACCTCCATCAATAAAACTGACAGCCATGATATAACTGAAATATTGTTGCGAGTGGTTTTAAAAAACATCATAAACAAAACCAAACCAAACCCAGTCATATGCGAGGGATGGCATTTTACTAACATGTGGAAAACACTTGTACGACCGCATCATTACACTATGAAGGGAGCTTTGTGTCCATAAAACTAGTTTAATCCGGGCATGTTGTATTGAAGAGCCGGTAGCAAGCCAGCTTAGTGAGCAGTATATTTGTGTTAATGGTATATATTTTGCCTCTATTCCGGTTCCTTTTCGCTTGGAGATTAGAACTGTTCTGGCAGTGTGGTATTTTTGTTTTTCATTTATTCGCAGTATGCCATGTTGGTGAACAATAATGAGACATTTCAGTCCAAGGGGAATATTAGCGTTAAGACGTTGGTGTATTATGGATTGTAAATAGAAAATAAGACATTATGACGTCACAATGAAATATAAATAGTCAATGGATGTAATAGATGCGGAAGTAAAATTATTATTATTACTAAGCATGTTGAATGTCTTCTGACCAAAACATATTTGGTTGTCTGTTTGTTTGTTTGTTTGATAGTGTTCAACACCACTTTCAACAATATTTCAGTTAATTCGTGGCGGTAAGTTTTATTGGTGGAGGAAGCCAGAGGGCCCGGAGAAAACCATCGACCTGTCGTAAGTCATTGAATTTTTGCTTTCATATTCATGAATTAGAAATGGAAAATATGACCATCTGGAATGATCAACACTTCCGGTAACAATATGGTAATTTAAGCGTTTTAAATGTTGACGTCAAATATGGATCCTATATACAAACTAAGCCATTATGGCGTCATAATGAAATCGTTTTACAGTCTTTGAATATTTTACTTGAAAGGACAGATTGCATTATTGCTAAACATGCTAAATGTCGTATGACCTAAACATTAGTGATATTTAATTAGTAGTTCAAAAACACAGTTAAAATAATTACCACTTCCGGTTATAGAAAAATCATGATGATGGCGATGATAATGTCGGCTAAATATACTCCGCAAGGAGAAACAGTGCCTGTTTCATATCACGCACAAGTTACTTATAGTCAAGCTCAGTAACTGATAGTGGAAAAAGAAAATTTATCAGTATAAAGGATTTTTTTTGCCATTTGAGAAACACAAAACCATTACAACAGAGCTGAAGTCAGGTGCTTCGCTAGGATAAACAGTGCCTGTTTCCTATCACACACAAGTTACTTATAGTCAAGCCCAGTAACTGATAGTGGAACAAGAAAAAATCGCAGTATAAAGGATTTTTTTTGCCATTTGAGAAACACAAAACCATTACAACAGGGCTGAAGTCAGGTGCTTCGCAAGGATAAACAGTGCCTGTTTCTTATCAAACACAAGTTATTTATAGTCAAGCCCAGTAACTGATAGTGGAAAAAGAAAAATTCTCAGTATAAAGGATTTTGTTTTGCCATTTGAGAAACACAAGACCATTACAACAGTGCTGAAGTCAGGTGCTTCGCAAGGATAAACAGTGCCTGTTTCTTATCAAACACAAGTTATTTATAGTCAAGCCCAGTAACTGATAGTGGAAAAAGAAAAATTATCAGTATAAAGGATTTGTTTTGCCATTTGAGAAACATAAACCATTACAACAGGGTTGAAGTCAGGTGCTCCGCAAGGATAAACAGTGCCTGTTTCTTATCACACACAAGTTACTTATAGTCAAGCTAGGTAACTGATAGTGGAAAAAGAAAAATTCTCAGTATAAAGTGAAATTTTCTTTGTCATTTGTAAATTTACTTTTATCTGATCATTTAGTATCTATTTTGTATGAACTCATTTCAGAGTGTTATTCAATCTTGTGTCGTCAATTAAAACTGAAAAATCAATTCAATTCAAGTACTACTTATTTTAGGATCATAACAGATCTCTACGTCAGAATATATAATGCACATATATATAGTCAAACCTGCATTAAGACGTCAACTTTGGGACAAATAAAAAGTGACCTCTTAATAGGGGTTCAATTCATATGAAATTTTCCATGACAGTACAAGAAAAAGGCGATCTTTTAATAAAGGTGACTGCTTAATACAGGTGACCACATGATCAGGTTTGATTATATATACTCAATAGTAAGTACTTCTCTGATAGATGAATATAATTCAATCAATGTTCGTATTTCCGAAAACAGCAGAAGCCAGAAAAAAATGTCTTAATATATAGGAAAGATTTATAGACACAAAATAACAAAAAGACCAATCATGTCATTCTACTTCAATAGAATACTCAGACACCAGCACAATAAAATTACCATGTGAACAATATGTATGATTTCTTATATTAAACATGTTGTAAGCAAAATTTTGCAATTGATGAAATGTATTATACACAGAAGAAAAAAGCTGTTATTTAATGGTTCGAGGAAATATTGTAAATATATATTAAAATTGGTAGAATGTTTAACTGTTAATTAAATTGACTTTATTAATGGCCCTTCAAATCTAAAGTGACGGATTGAAACTCTATACAGAGAAACAAAATGTAAAATATTTAGAAATACGCAGACTTTAATATCATTTTGTACTTTTTATTCTGCTGTTGTTTCGTTTGCTCTCATTTTGTTCGTAATTTGACATTTGACGTTAAATTAATCCATGTATAATTGTTAAGTGGTAAATCAATAAATACGGGTAATTTTCTACACATTGTGTGTAACTACGAGACTGGTATTAAGACGTGTGAAGATACCAAAATGGAAATCAGAAGCCGTAAGTCAAAGAAGGACAGACAATGCAATGGCCAAAAGAAAAAGAACTCAAAGAAAAAAGCAAGTTTAATGATACCAAAAGAGATAATCAGGAGCAGTAAATCAGGGTAATAACAAAATTACCGAACTCCGAACAATTTTCCAAAGGGAAAGTCAAAACTCATAAGTATATAAACAGACAAAATCAGTCAACAACCGGAAAACTGTGAAAACCGTAATGTCCCCTGACTTGGTACAGGTATTTAAAAAAAAAGTGATATTTAATGGTCAGAGGAAAGATTGTAAATACGAATTAAAATTGTTAGAATGTATGACTGTTAATTAAATTGACTGTATTAATGACCTTTCATGTCTAAAGTGATGAAGTGAAATTCTATATTGAGAAACCAAATGTAAACTAAAACCATTTTGTACTTTTTGTACCGTTGTTGTTAAGTTTTCTGTCATTTTGTGCTGTCTTTTTGCGTAATGTTTGCAATTTGATATTTGCTGTCATTTACCCATTTTGGATTGCTTAAACCGGGACCGGGGGTATAAATAACTGTGGGCGGAGCAAACATTCAAAGTGTTCATTATTTTGATCACAGCTATCTCAAGGAGGAAAAATCAATGATACAGTTTCACAGTTACTTTTGGAGCAAACTATTTAACAGGCATGGTTACTAGTGTTCCTCCCTACGAAATTTTCAATCTTATTAAAAATAATATTCTTCATCAGTTTAAAAACTACAAAAATCACCTCGAAAATTCAAATTTCTGAGGTATGTGACCTTTAGGTCACGTTGGTTATGAGACATGCAGTTTCATAAATATGCTGTTCATATCAAAGTGGATTTTTGTTTATCATTCTATTAATAACACAATACCCTGAGTGATCTGATCATAAGCTCCGTCCACACATTTTGTAGGTAGGCACTACCGCAAATGCCGGTTGAAGAAACAATTCATGGAAGCCAGTATCCAGTTTAAACATGGTTGACATTATTTGCGTGAAACTTTTATTCCGAGCGATTGTAAGGGATAAAATGTAACGCCATTGGTGCCAACGTTCCTTGTATACTACGTTATCGGAAGACGACAAATAACAACAGTGAAAGTCGATAGATGGTTGTCTTGCATTATTTGCCGGAAAAAGGAATATGTCAAGAAACATTACGAGCTTTTTAGTGTTTGTATATAGCATGGCCCTGTATGAATTTATGGATTAACATCGAAATTATGTTTATAATGTGTTCGTCAATACGCATGTGCGATTTAAAATATATCGGAGTTTTATCACGATAATTATTATATAGCCAATAAAGGACGTCATGTTAGAATAAACCTTAAAACAATAAATACATTTATGTACTAGTATACGTCTACATATTTTTTGTAACTATGGGGGGTGGTATTAACAAAAAATAATACAATGGTAATCAGAATTCGTGAATCCAAGAAAGACATACAATGGTCAAGAGGACAAGACAAGTCTGGTGACTTACCTGAGATAATCAGTTGCCGTAGGTACAAGAATGGCAGACAATATAATGTCCATAACAAACAAGAGACAAAGACAAACAATGACATACAACTAAATATTGAGCAACACAAATTACCCCACTCAAAATGGAGGTGAACTCAAGTATTCCGGACGGGTAGGCAGTACCTGTTTATTATCACACACAAGTCGCGTTACTCATTATCAAGTCCAGTAATAATCTGAGAGTGGAAAGAAAAATCTCAGTAAAACGGAAAATTTCCTTTGCCATTTCCATTTATAGATGTACTTTTATACGATCATTTAGTATCTATTTTATATGAACTCATTTCAGAGGATCATGCAATATTGTACCATCAATTAAATCTGAAAATTGATTACGATATTAAATTCCTGTAATATTTATTCTAGGAATACAACAGACCTCTACGTCAGAATATTTAATGTCCATATATACTCAATATGAAGGGGGCCCGGGTGGTTCAATGAGTTAGGTAGTTGGATTACCTAACAACTCATACAAGCATATCACCAATACGGCGTGGGTTCGCGCCCAGCTTTGTAAAGTACAAAAAGGGTGCACTCGACTCGCAGCCGCAAATGATAAAGTATACCAGTTGCTTGCCCGTGGTCGGTGGTTCTCTCCGGGTACTTCGGCTTCTTCCACCACTAAAACTGGTCACCATGATATAGCTGAAATATTGCTGAAAGTTGCGTTAAAACACCAAATATATAAAAAAAATATATAAAAAAATCAATATTAAGGACCTCTCTGATAGATCTTTTTTAATACAATCAATGTTCGTATTTATAAAAATAGCGGAAGCCAGAAAAATTATGTCTTAATATATAAAAAAAGATATATAGAGACAACATAACAAAAAGACCAGTCATGTCATTCTACTTTAATAGAACACTTAGACACTACCACAATAAAGTTACCATGGGAACAATATATATGGCTTCTTATATAAAACATGATGGAAGAAAACTTTTCCATATTTGAAATGAATAGTATACAGTACAAACATAAATGTTATTTAATGGTCAGAGGAAATATTGTAAATATAAATTAAAACTGGTAGACTGTACGACTATTAATTAAATTGACTTTATTAATGGCCCTTCAAATCTAAAGTGATGGAGTGAAACTCTATACAGAGAAACAAAATGTAAAACTATTTAGAAATAAGTAGACTTTATAAATGTACTTTTATACGATCATTTAGTATTTATTTTGTATGAACTCATTTCAGAGGGTTATTCAATCTTGCGTCTGAAAATCGATTACGATATTAAATTCCTGTAATATTTATTCTAGGAACACAACAGACCTCTACGTCAGAATATATAACGTACATATACAGTCAAACCTGTATTAAGAGGTCACATTTGGGACAAAGAAAAAGTGGTCTTTTAAGACAAGGTGACCTCTTAAATGATGTTCAATTCATATGAAAAAGGCGACCTTTTAATACAGGCGACTGCTTAATAGACGTGACTACTTAATAGAGGTGACTGCTTAATAGTGGTGACTGCTTAATAGAGATGACCACATGGGCAGGTTTGACTGTATATACTCCATATTAAGGACGTCTCTGATAGATCGTTTTAATTCAATCAATGTACGTATTTCTGAAAATAGCGGAAACCAGAAAAAATATGTCGTAATATATAACAATGATATACAGAGAAAAAATGACAAAGAGACCAGTCATGTCATTCTACTTTAATAAAACACTTAGACACTAGTACAATAAAGTTACCATGGGAACAATATGTATGATTTATTGTATTAAACATGCTATAAGCAAACATTTTCAATTGATGAAATGTATTGTAAGCAGAATAAAAAGGGTTATTTAATGGTCAGAGGAAATATAATTTACTATTTTTAATTAAATTGACTTATTAATGACACTTTGTATCTAAAATGGCAGAGTGAAACCCGATACAAAGAAACAGGATCATATACGATGTAATGAAAACAACTTAGAAATATTGAGACTTTAATGACAACTTTACACTTTTTGTATTGTCGGTTCGTTTTGTCATTTTGTATTTTCTATTGGTGTAAGGTGTAATGTTTGGAATAAAGTGACAATTAAAAAAAAACAATTCCACACCACCGAAACCATTCCAAAATTCAACCGAAAAATCACAGAAACAGAAATAACATCGATAATACGACATTTTATATTTGTGTATCAATTTAGAATTCTGAAGCAAGCTAAAATGTTCGTCCCCGTTCAAGTCTCCATATTATTCCTGTGGCAGTCAAGCAAAATATTTGTTCTGGATGCTTTTATCCTCCAGTTATTTTTGCATAGATTAAACGTATTTTTGAGCTTGTTCCCTTCATGAATGTGCAGAGAGAATGTTGGACGATACCATAGGTGTAATCAGAAACCGTATATCGAAGAAGGACAGACAACACAATGGTCAAAAGAAAAAGGACAAACAACGGTCTACTAAGCATAACACAAAAAACTAAATATCGAGCAACACGAACCCCACTTACATCCGGGGGTGAACACAGTTGCTCCGGAAGAGAGTAAGCATTTGCTGCTCCACATGTGGCACCCATCGTGTTACTCTAGTCAGAAACCCGGTGATTAGTCACGAATGAGGAAATGATCGGACTGTGATTACAAGCGGAACCTATCCGTGATAATTTGTGACACAGACATTCCATAACGGGTAACCAAGTAATCGTGGCGACCGCAAAATTTCGAAGTGATGACTTCGATTTAACCAATAGGAATCCTTGTTAGCGGCAACCCTCTGTCAAGGAAATCCGGATAGGAACTACAAGCACTGGAATATCGGATCAACTGAGATATATATACTCCATACATAAGTTCTGCTGGAATGTTGCTACATATAAATGAATTATTTGGAACTGGACGTTAAGAAATACTCAATCACTGAATCAATCAATCAATATATCTATCCGTCTTCTGATTTATGACTTCTGTGATTACCCCTTTGCAATCTTCAAATCTGTTCATAGCATAGTCTCACACGATGGTAATATCTACATGTACTAAAAGCTGCCCACAATACTTGATTTTGTGAAAAATGTCACATTACAATCCTACGTGACATTTGAAGTAATTCTTGGTTTTATTAAAAAAAAAATATTTCCGGCTTTCAAAACATTGAATTAGTAGCTAAAACAAATACATATTACAAAGGGTAGCAACAACACATACCTATGTAAAAGTGTAAGCTGAGAACCCATGCCCCCCCCCCCCCCGATTTTAGTGGGGTCCGTGTATTTGTTTTATTTGTGAATCTGTTTTGTAGTTGTTTGTTCTTTCATCATCTTTTATTAGCCATTTCATTGTATGTCCTTCGATTTACGGCTTTTGACTATAGCTTTGTTATCTGCAAACTGTAATATTAGCCGCACTGTTGTCTTCCCTCTTCAAAACAAAGTGAATTGCTCCGAAATATTGGAAAATTAATTGGCTTTCCAATATTTTGGCTTTGGGCGTATCAGATGACGGTTATTCCAGAAATGCATCGTGTGCACTAAGTTAGATATCTATGTATGTACTACTAGCACTGCGTCGATCCTTCTGATGGTAGGGTTATTAGTAACAGAGAATATCACCCGCCCAGTAATCAGTGCTTCGGTAATGACATGATTACATAGATATATTTATGTTTGAAAACTTTCCATATCCTAGATAATGTAATGTATCAAAGCTGAGGTAAATCTACTTTTTTTTGCTTGAGCTTCGAAATAATCTTTGGGGCCTATCACCACTAAAGCTGCAGGTTCGAATCGCTCTCATGGCGAGGTGTATTCGATACAACTTTATGTGATAAAGTTTGTCAGTGATTTGCGGCAGGTCGGTGTTTTTCGGGTACCTTGGTCTCCATCACCTTTACTGACCGCAACGATACAACTGAAATATTGTTGAAAGCGGGGGTTAAACGCGACAACCCAATAACTCTCTCAAAAATAATATAGAGACGGTCAGATCATAACGAGGATAACATCATAATGATAATGAAACATGACTAATTAATTAATGGTAATAACAAAATTACCGAACTCCGAACAATCTTACAAAGGGAAAGTCAAAACTCATAATTATATAAACAGACAAAATCAGTCAACAACCCGAAAACTGTGAAAACCGTAATGACCCTGACTTGGTACAGGCATTTCTAAAGAAATGGTGGGTTGAATCAGATTTTAAGGCGCCAAACCTCCCGCTCTCATTACGGTTCAAAGGTTATGGCTGTCACTGTAACAGTATTTAAATACAGGAACAAAATAGGTAAAATAGTTGTCAAAACAGTACCATATTCGGTGACGTAAATGTCAAAAATATTTTTACGTCACACATTGACAAAAAAATTCTTGACATTTTTGACTTCTTTAACTTTATACATTTTCACTATATGAAAATGCATCGCTTATAATTTTTTCTGCAGAGACGGAATATATTTCGACAAGATATTGGTATCGGAATATAAACTTTTTAAGAGATCGAATAAGGCGAATCTTTTTATAGCCCTGGTCCAGTAGCCTGTTTCTCAGATGAAGATGACGTTTCAGGAAATCAGAATAATTGCTACTGGCCCTTGCATAGCGAATCAATTGCGAGATGTAAACACCATATGCAGGAGAAGCTGGTATATTGCTGCACATGTTTTGAAAATTTATGATTTTAAAATTGAAGTCGTCCCGCTTATCATAAATGTTAGTACTGAGTTGAACAAATGACAACAACACGAACCAACAAATCTAATCCAGTGAACATGCTTCTCTGATTGGATAGCATATACGTCATCATATAATGACACTCGTCGTAAACATTATCAGAATTACAAGGAACATTCAATGTTTAATATCCAAAGGATAATGTGATTATTGCAAGGAAAAAATATTCCATGTTTGATCAGTTGATCAGCAGTAACCGTAGTTTAAACTCCCTCCAACGGGTTAATTTGTAATCAAAGATCAAATTGAAAAACGTTTCGTCGCTGTTATCTGTCGAGTATTGAACTCTTGACGACTTCTTGCTTCAAATCTGAAATGCTAACATACTAACGTGTTTTCTTTCATGATATTTAATTATAGTCGAATCTGTGTAGGGTTTGTTTAATTTGTTTGTTCATACAAATATTGCAGTTGGAGATCCAATTTATTAAAGGTAGTGGGTTGTGAGCTCACATTAACTGGTTTAACCCAGCCATATGTTTGTGCTTGTCCCAAGTCATGGCCTGAATTTCTAACAACATATTCCGTAGGTGTTTTTTGTATTGCAGTTAGAGATTCAAATAGTAGAGGTAGAGGGTTGGGATACTCCATTAACTGGCTTAACCACGCCACAGTTTCGTTCCTGTCCCAGAACCAGAGTTTTCTTTTCACACGAAACAACAATAAGATTATTTTTACTTAGAGCAATTTGTATTTTCACTTGATACGTCTTACAAACATTTCTTGTTGAAAATGGCAGTGTCAGATTATCTATTATCTTACGAAAAGACGGTTTAAATAGTGGTGGACAACAAATTCAACAATATCAACATAACGAACAATCACCTGAACTCAACCAGCACATATAAAGTTACAGGTCAAAATAGTTTTTACAATACAAATTTGATGACAGAAATTTAAAAATAAACATAACCCGTCTAAAATTTAATTGTCGTTCCCTTAAATTAAGGTGCAACAGTGCAGAAATCGATTCAAACGCGACGATCTGAATAGCATAGTCACATTCAAATAAGAAAATTGCATTACCCCCCCCCCCCCCCCCCCCGTGTATTCTGGGATATCATTTCACGGAAGCATATCATTGGTTCATTGGTTAAGCATTATCAACAATTATATGTTATGGATGATGACCCAAACTCGTACTCTAGAAACGAATATAGATTTTAGCGTACCTGATGAATGTTCTTCCAGAAACGTATCTGTATTTTTACTACTATCACTTGGTCGATACCTCTGCTGGTGGACTATTAGTCCCCGAGTGTATCACCCACCAGTAATCACTGTTTCGGCACTTACATGGTTTATTAGATGTATTTATTACTAAAATTTACAGTTCCGAAATAATGTAATTATCATCAAAACTAAGGTTCTCCTCCCTCCAGCATAAGTAACCTTAGCCGATGTTGGGTATCCTGTTTTTATTTCTTTTCCAAAACATAAAATTATTTGCCTTTCCAATTTTTCGATTTTGAGCGTGCTTGATGAAAATTATTCCAGAAACGCGTCGTGTGCACTAAATTTAATATCTACAGTTGTAACGCCTTTATGTAATAGTTTTTATGGGCGAATGTTCCTCTTACAATGAAATCGGCCATAAAAATAGCTTAAACCCGACACTTTTTAATTAAACTACATGTATATGTGTATGTGTTAAGAGCATGAATTCTGCATCTTTTTCTATGATCTTTCGATTTGATTTTGAAATTGCTTCGACCACGTGGGATATTTTGTTTCTCATTCTATTGATATTCACAAATTACATTCTTTTGACAGAATTCATTTATCACGATTGATGATTGAGTTACTCCATATTGTGAAATTAAGTAGAAACATATTTTTATTTTGCATTGACGCATTGTATCAAAAGACCGATATTTAAAAAAGTAACTTTGGGGGCATCTAATTCCATATTTATCCTGCAATTGTGTTATTTTGAGTACTAATAAAGGGGGTCAAATAAACCTCAGTGTTATTTAGTCATGTACCTAATAAGCCATTTCTGATACCTGATTATTGTAGATCGACAGAAAGAATCGGTAACAGCAGAAGAGCTGACATCACAGATGACACCATTGGAAACGATTAGAAAGATGCTTGCTTCAGATTCATTTCAGACAATTTGGCAGCTGTTTTTGACTTTTTGATATTGCAATATAGTCACACTATACGTACATCGTCGTTAAATATAAAATTAACTTGCACTCGCTGAGAAATAGACTAGAAAAGCTCGCCAAATGCTCGATTTTCTACATGTTTCTAAAGGGCGTACAATAAATTTTATATTTTCTGACAATGTACGTATATTGTATATATAAATCCTGTTGCCGAACTAATGAGTGAGAAAGGCCATTTGTCCATAGAATTGCTTTATCAGATTTCCTTAATTTCCCCCGGCGTTGTTGAGTGGTTTTATTCCCATTTCCTCTCTGACGGATATAACATTCCAATAAAATGGCTCTCGGATGTGACGTAGAAGGTCAATAATGATTATTTATTGTGATCATTTGTTTTATTTCTGAACTTTTGACATAAAAATAAACCCTTGAATTGTTTAAGAATTACTAACATTATTGAGATATGATGGAAAGACAAAAACATTCTCTTTTGCATGCTTTCATTATCTGCAGTGATCATTCTAGCAAGAAAATAAAACAAATGACAATTAATGAAAAAGAGCTGAAACCATCTACACGACGGGTGTCACTAGTGGAGCAGGAACTGCTTACCCTTTCGGAGCAGTTGAGTTCACCCCCGGTTTTTAGTGGGGTTCGTGTTACTCGATCTTTAGTTTTATATGTATGTTTTGTAGATCATTGTTTGTCCTTTTGTACCTTTTCTGTTGGCCATTGTGTTGTCTGTTCTTCTTCGATATACGGATTCTGATTATCCCTTTAGTATCTTCAGTCTTACTACACCCCCTTACAAAAGTCCATTTTTGACCTGTTCGGACAGTGTCCTGCAACTTTGTGAAAAACATATTTCAGAGAAAAATAGATGAAATCAGTAAATAACTGAAATAACCATCCCTGTAATATCTGAGTTTACCAGTCATTGGGACACGGAACAATAACACCTTGCGTATGTAAAACAAAACAAGGGTTGCCATTATTCAAGTTGAAGTCATCACTTCGAAAGTTGAACGGTCGGCACCATGACTTAGTTAGCCGTTACGGAACTTCTGTGTCACAAATGACCACGGATATGTTCCACTTGTCGTAAACACCTCCACCTCCTTTCCCCCTTCATGACTTATCATCGGGTTTGTAACTAGAGAAACACGACGGTTGCCACTAGTGGCGCAACAACTGCTTACCCTTCCGGAGTACCTGAATTCACGCCCGGTGCTTAGTGGGCTTGGTGTTACTCAATCTTTAGTTTTATGTGTTATGCTTTGTAGATAGTTTTTTTGTCCTTTCGTCCTTTTTCTTTTGGTCATTGTGTTGTCTGTCCTTCTTCGATATCTTCAAACTCTTCTAGATTACAATGTGCTCGACTCTGTACTTGAATACTCTTTATTTTTCGACTTCGGTAATCTGAGTAACCCGTCGAACAGGGGTTCACCTTTCGTCCTTGGAATTGGGTATTTTGTTCAATTAAAAAGGTATTAAAATCACGAACAGGACATTTATGGCTATTCATTTTTATGTGTGTTTTATATGTCTTTAATAGAGCCTGCTGTAACTTTGAAACGTAGGACAGCGATACAATCGCTGTTTCTTTACCTTTATTAGTGTCTAAGGGTAATGTTCATTCACATCCATATCCTTTCTTACTATTTACATTTACAAATACCACATGAAACAAGAATTTGAATGGAATTGGGGAGAATAATACATTCATTCGTGTTTATAACATTTGCTTGAGGAAAATATTTCAAAATTAAATGAGATATTATATAAATATATTTAACTTGTAAGCAAAGAATAAAAACGTAACTATTTAATTTAGTGTGCACAGGACATTTCTGGAATAATCTCTCATGTTCATTTACATCAATATCCTTTCTTAGTAATCTACAATTTTCAGGGAAAAAATACTTGTTTTTCCGAAGTTGTTGATTAAATATACTTAGTACATAATATGTAAAAATCTGTTCATGTGATTGGACAATTAACATTCCCTATTTTTGAACAGTTTTCTCTTTATCTTGACAACGGGATCACTAAACCTAACGACGGGACTATACTTGAAGTGAAACTCTTTCCCGCGGGACTATACTTTACGGGTAATTAATATTCCCGCGATTTTTTTAATAGTTTTTATTATCGATTATTTCCCTTTGATAGAGGGCTTAATAAATTGTATCGTTTGCTAACAACAAACATGGCCGAACCGACAACACACAGGCAGAGGTTTGGCAGCGCAGATGCCGAAGCTTTTACGGCAGAGTTACGAAATCAAAAAACAAAACAAGCGACAAAATATTCTGCGAAAATACTCCAGGACTACATGAGCGAAAAAAATATTGATGGGCCTATAAAAACACTAGCGATAAATGACTTGAACAATTTACTTGCTGATTTTGTTGCTAATGTACACAATTTGGAGGACGAGTTTTATTCGAAAAGTACCATGATAGCAATTCGTCAAGGAATAAGACGCTCCTTACAAGAACCTCCCTTAGAAAAAGACTTCGATATTAATAAAGATCCACGAATAAGCAAGGCAAATGCTGCTTTCAAAAGTATGTTAAAAAAATGTCGCCAGGAAGGAAAAGGTGTTGAGCAACATAAAAATGTTATCCAAGCAGGTAAGATTAAGACAATTTTATATAAAATAATTCACTTTGAGTATTTTTGATATATTATAAAATAACAGCCAAAACCTTGTTGAATTTACTGACAGGCCAGGGAAGCTGGGTGTTTGAAAGACATGAATGATACACAATGAGCAGATTTTAGTCTATTTGTGACTCCCAGGTTTCAACTATCTTATACGTACACCATCTATTTTTATTCTTTGGGTTTGTGAGTAAATACATGTACATATGCAAAATTGAAGTCGAAAGTGTGTTTTACGATTGAATAAATAGACATCATCATGATCATATTAGAAGTAGAAGTTAAGAAGGTGTACAAATATACATGACATGTACAATGGCAGAAAACACACACTTACACACAATATGTACACATAAGTACAGCTATACAACATTTTACTTCAATTTGATATTAAATACATATACCGGTACACCAGATATAGTCTATAATATTTATGCTTTATCGAATTCATTTTTCAGGTGACATTATGAAGCTTTATCACCAAACCATGTATATGTCACCAGATTCACTACAGGGACTCCTGAGCAAAGTGTTGTTTGAAATAATTTTATATTTCTGCAGACGTGGACGCGAAAACATTCGTGAGCTAGATTCTAGTGATTTTGAAATTAAATATGATGCTGACGGCAGGAAATATATTACAAAAGTAAAATCTGTACAAACAAAACACCACCAAAGAACAACAAATGAAGATGAAAGTGATGGTGGTAGAATGTATGCAACGGGCAGTATAATGTGCTCTGTATCAAGTTTTGCATTTTCAACACCCTAAATCTTTCTACACAGGCCAAGCTTTCTGAGGTATATACGAATCATTGTATTAGGGCCACTACTATTACAGAGTTAAATCGTGAAGGATTTAAGGACAGGGATATACTTGCTGTTTCTGGACTGCTTTGAAGAGCTATGTTTCCGATACAAATCTTGAAACCACACGCAAAATGTCAGATGTGTTGAGCAATATTACTCATAATAACGATAATTTTCTTGATTCTAATATTACTCATGATATAAACCTATTGATAATAATGTTCCTACACAACTTTGTGAAATTGATTTCTTAGACATTGATGATCAGGATTTGCTATCTGCCTTCAATGACATTGAAATTCAACAATATGGCGTTAGCAATGGCAACACAAATGTCGTGCAAACAGAAAACACATGCTGCAACACAATTCATTCTGTGTTTAATCCGGCATCCTTTAATATTTCAAATTGTAGTTACAATAAATTACCATGGAAAGCCATGAACTATTGACATCTATTGTCAAAATGTTAACAATTTGTTTTAGTTAATATTAATTAAATTTCAGATAAAATTAATATGTCATTTTGTTTTGCCAAGACAACCATACTATTAAAAATTACTATACAATGAACTTTGGAGCAACAATTATGTTCGTGATTTAGAAAATATCGTTGACAAAGTTCACGCGTTTGCCCGTAGTCATATGAATATGTCTAGTGATGTAATGAAGAAAACTTATGACCATAAAATTTACCAAAAGTTGCACAATTCTGGTGATCCAGTGTGGTATTATCAGTATCAACGAAAAGTTGGTCTGAACCCAAAATTGCAAAGACCTTGGCATGGTCCCTTTGTTGTTATAGAAAGATTGAATGATGTTATGTACCGCATCAAATTAAGTCCTAAAAGCAAACCAAAGGTTGTGCATCATGATAAACTAAAACCTTATGTCGGTGAAAACAGACCCACTTGGTTTACGGGGTCGACACATCTCAGTCAGTCGTTGTAGTGACAACTTGAATCTATCATTGAAAAGTTTTATTGAGGAATGACAGAGGTTACATTATAATTTGGTATTATAACGAAAGGAGTTGATTTAGTATAGCATGCGCAAGATTTAATGGTCGTGTAATAGAGCTGTCCTAAAATATGGGAAATAATATTGGAAGAATTAATTTCTAAATCTCCAAAAGCTTCAAAGGAATGTCATATGTCATTTGACAATTGAATGATTGCTGAAAATTTTAACAAATCTGCACTTAATCAAACTAACATTACCTGTTATTAGCGAACCGGTTTGTAAATATAAACAAAGATGGCAGCCCCTACAAAAGTAAACAACCCAAACGTCGAAATACTAATAAACCATAAACAATCCGAATTACCATCCGAAAATACACTAGAAACACCTGGCAGACCCAATAAAAGACGAACTCCTGAAAGTCCAGAAGATCTGCCAGCAACTTCAAAACAACAAACACGACAAACGAGGCATCGTAGCACATCAGTGGGTGAAAAAGGTCGTAGTGCATCAGTCAGTACCAAAAAAACTTCAGTGCAAAAAAAAACTATCACTGTACAAGTTATTGAGGCACTAACTAGTCCAGAAGTTCTTGGTAAAATCATCCCCATTTTGTCTGACAAAATCAGTGAGTCAATAACTGATTCTATAAACAGCTCAGTTGAAGCAAGCATTAAGGCGCTGATGGACGAACATATTATTCCACTAAAACAAACACTGAAAGAACAAAAACGAATCGACGAACAGAAAGAGATGATATCTAAGCAAGCACACCTTGTAGTCCAACGTATTCAAGAAGAACAACATTTAAAGTCCTCATTAAAGGAAAAAGACAAGGAAATAGACTCTTTACATGACATTGTCAATAATTTAGAAGTCCGTCTTGAACACCAGGAACAATATTCCTGGAGGACCAGTCTTCGATTCCATAACATTGATGTACCCGTAGACGATAGAGGTTATATCATTCACCCTGTTAACACAGATGACATCATAGTAGATATCTGCAAAAATAAACTTAAACTAGACATCAGCACCAATGATATTAGCCGGTCACATGTTATTGGTAAAGTCAGAAACGGAAAATCTCAAGTCATTGTTAGATTCTTATCATACAGATGTCGCGAAAAAGTGTATAACTCCAAAAGAAATCTCAAAAATGATGCCGACAGAATCTTCATCACAGAAAACTTGACAAAAACAAGGACAAACCTAGTAAAATCCCTCGCTGATCTAAAGTACAACCAAAATATCAAGACCTACTGGACAACGGACGGTCGTGTCTACGCAAAACTTAACGAAAGTAGCAGACGAACGCTCATACGGAACCATGATGACATCAGAAACCTACTTAATGCCTCTGACTATGATATAAATTAAACTTAACAAACTTAGCTATATATTTATCTCAGATTAATAGTTATTGTTTCTGAGTTTTTTTCCCTTGTCATTCATGTATTGAATTGTATGTAAATATTTATCTTCCATCAGATTTGTATCCACTAAAATCGACTATCCTCTTACAATTTCATCCCCCATATAACTTTTATGCAGTAAATCCGGGTCAAATCACATTGTTTTTCTCCATAATGCTAAAAGTCCAGCTTAAATCCATTAAGTTTCATATCTATTGTTCTTCATATCCTATTTTTGTCATAACCCAACTTGTCCACACGCTGCAAGTCATACTATCTAAAATAAACATTTTGTTTGTTTAACCTAGTTATATATGTGCCCCCTATCATACCCCATAGGAGAAAGTGGACGTATCAAAGTATTGTCATATTATCGAAAAACCTTTCATAAAAAGTAAAAACGTTTAAAATTAGACAATACAATTCAATTAAATTGATATATCTGCACAGCGTAAATCCCCAATAATTAAAGATTGAGTTTTATTTATTATCTATAGATATTCCTATACAGAACCCCTAATTTCCGGAGAAAGGGAACGGGTCAAAGTGTTAGCTTATTATCGAAAACTTATTTAAATAAACTCATTCTATGCGCAATCGACTGACAAATTTATCAAATACCTAATACAGTAAAGCTATATCTAGTTAAGCTGTCACATTAGTTGCGAAATTACGTGGTTGATTTCCGCGATCTATTCTAAAAGGTGTTCTCGACTCATCTGGTTTTTTTTTCTGTTTTGGCTCATTGTTTTGAAACGACTTCTGAAATACACCAAGATAGTGCTTTCTTTCCGTCTTTGTAATTCTGTTACTATATGCACCAATCGTTACTTGATGTATTATTTGAAAATTTGTGAAAAAAAATATAACATAGATATATAGAGAGACTGTAACTGTAAATTATATAAAATACTGTTCTTGTGTTGTGTCATGTTAAAAATACTTCAATTGATTAGTGATCGTTCATGCAGGAAATACACAACTTGTTATCGGAGTTTAACAAACAACAACTCAATATTTGGTATTGTATGCTTATCAGTAGGTAACAAAAAGCTAAATAAATAAAACCACAGCATTTTTATTTATTTATTTTTAATTTAATTTGAAAGCAAAACTGATGATGTCTTCTTGTCTGAACAAATTTTTTTTTTTTTTTTTCAACAAATATTAGACTTCCTAGACGAGATATTTTGTACTTTTACAGAGATCAATCAGATATTTTCCCTCTTCAATAACTGCTTATGGTGTACCATCCCTCCCTAAAGGAGTAATATCATGGTTCTATTTTAATTTTGATATACACTAAATTTCCGTATGTCGGAATTATTTTCCATATCTTCAAATCTATATACAAAAATGTACATATTATATTCGACCGATTAATAACAAGTTTTTTTTGTGTTTTTTTTTTTTCCTTTTTTCTCAGTGTACGAAATATCAAAGATTAAATTGTAAAATGATGAAAATCTCCTGGAAATTAATACGTATCATGATCATGTATCCAAATATGTTCGTTGTATTCGAGATATCGATAATAATAAATACGCGAGCAAAATAAATGATAATTGTGTATCATCCATATATGAAGTTATTATTATTATTATTTTTTTTTTATGGTTACATTTTTTCTTTAATTGATTGATGATAATGTGTACATATGTGTGTAAAGTGATTTTCTTTTGTGTGTCTAAAACTGTATTACCAATATTGTATAGTGTTTACGATATACAAATGTATAAAATTATCTATTATACATATAATTTTAATATAATGTAGAATATATAAGTCGTAGATATGTGGAGTGATGAATTGTGACAGGAATGATACAACATACCTGTAAATTAATGACATATGATACTTTTTTCCAATGAAGTTTAATATAACCACTATAATTTCCCATTTGAAACCCCGTTATATCTCAACATTTCAAATGAACTTACTTTTCATTTTCTTTGCTTGTATATATACATGTATTTATGTTTTGTTAACTTTCTTTACTATCTCATCATTGTTGCTATTTCTCCCATTTAATTTTGTGTGTAGATGCTGCGGTGTGTGTTTTGATGTGGGAGTGGGACGTGCCTATCTCTGCTCTTTGCTGTCTTCAAACCTAAAGCCCAATGGGTAATTGTTTGGAAGAATACAGAGCGGCTATAGGCATGTTCCATTCTCACACTTGCAGACTGTGTGGACCTTTTGTTATTCGGACTGATACTTATTTGAACATATATAGAACTAACCTCCGATGCTCTCTCTTTTTAGTCTGCCTTCTCTTGCTCCAGGGTCTAAATCCAAATGTAAATGCGTTGTTTTTACTTTTTACACTCCATTTTATACTACTTGTAGGAAATATCGATTCTAATCCTGGTCCACACGAATTATCAGTCAATTTCGGAAAACAATCATACTGATAGATGTATTTCGTTGTGTAATATTAATATCCGCAGTATTAGAAATAAAATGGAGTTCCTTGAAACCTCTTTGAATGATTTCGATATATTAGTTGTAACTGAAACACACCTTGATAACCAAATAAATGATAGTGACATAACTCTCGATTCGTTTCCGAATATTATCCATCGAAAAGAACGTTCAAATAGTGGTGGTGGACTCCTCATTTATTCGAAAAATGCTATCTCTATAAGTAGGAAATCCGAATTAGAAAACAATCTTGACGAAACTATCTGGGTTGAAATACGATCCAAAGGTCAATCTTTTTTATTATGTAACACATATAGATCTCCGTGTACATATATTGATTACTGGACACGATTAACATACGCAATAGAGTTGGCCCTTCAGGTAAATGAAAACATCATTATCACGGGCGATCTGAATTCAAATCTATTGTGTTCAAATAACAACAAACTTATTGACCTTGTGAATATTTTTAATCTTAAGAATGTGATTGATAAACCTACCAGGATAAGTGGTAATACTAGTACTTTATTAGACCCCATTATTCTAAGCGATACTTTGAACTGTAATTATTCTGATGTACTTAAAATACCAAGACATATAAGCGACCACGATGCAGCAATTGCATTCATTAAATGCCCAAAAGCTACATCGAAATCATTTACAAGAGATATCTGGTTATATGACCAAACTGATTTTGTTAGATTTAATCAGATGCTAACTGGTATAAATTGGAATGAAAAACTGTGTAAGTTTGATGATGTAGATGATATGTGTGAAGAATTTTCAAAAACTTTCCTTCAAATCTCAAGTGCATGTATCCCTTCAAAAACAATATTGATACGCGAAAAAGACAAACCATGGTTCAGTAACAAAATACGAAAAGAAATCCGCATACGTGACCGGCTTAGGAAAAAATTATTAAAATCTCAAAACGAAACCAACATTATTAAATATAAAAAACAAAGAAATAAGGTAAATAATATGAAAAAAATAGCGAAGGAGAAATTTGAAAATAATTTAGACAACTTTTTATTAAATAACTCTTCAAACCCCAAAATGTATTGGAAAATAATGAAGATGTTAATCAAATCTAACAAAGGAAATTATTGTATACCCCCACTCCGGAATTCAATTAATGATCAAAATATTGATGATATTGCTTATGACGATTCGGACAAATGCGAGTTATTGAATAAATACTTTAGCTCAATATCAAAACTGGACGAAGAAAATGTTACTCTCCCACAGTTTGACTCAAAAACAAATAATATTATTCACGAAATACATATAACAGAGAACGAAATTACTGATGTTATTCAAATTCTTGACCCAAACAAAGCAACAGGACCAGACAAAATAAGTCATAAAATGCTTAAAATTTCTCCTGAGAAAATTGCAAAGCCCCTTTTAATAATATTTAATAAATCTTTACAACAGAGCAAATATCCTTCTAATTGGAAGAGTGCTCATGTTATTGCAATTTTCAAAAAGGGTGACACATCCCTACCCTCCAATTATCGCCCGATATCTTTATTAAGTTGTGTAGGTAAATTAATGGAACGAATAGTTTATAAACATGTTTACAATCATCTTGTTGATAGCAATCTCATATATAAATACCAATCGGGGTTTTTGCCAAAACATTCCACTGTCCATCAACTATTAGAACTATACAATTCGATCCTAAACTCTCTAGAAAAAAAAAGAATTTAGTTGCTTCGTCTTTTTTGATTTTTCTAAAGCTTTCGACAAGGTTTGGCACCAAGGTCTTATTCACAAAATGAATTCATACGGAATTCAAACGAAGTTAATAAAATGGTTCGAAAACTATCTGTTCAAAAGAAGACAAAAAGTAATTAATAAAAACTCTTGGTCTCAGCTGGTGTACCCCAAGGGTCGGTATTGGGTCCCCTCATGTTTCTAATATACATAAATGATATAGGAGAAAAACTTATATCGTTGAGTAGATTATTTGCTGACGACACATCACTCAGATATTCTAGTCAAAGTGTTGATCAAATAAAAACTGTAATCAATCATGATCTACTCGAACTAAATGCCTGAAAAAATAGAAATCTTATTTTTCTCCAATACCGGTAACATAGACAACATCGAATTTTCTTTTAATGGCAAAAGTATCCCTTTATCTACTAGTCATAAGCATCTGGGAGTTATCCTCTCCCAAAATGCAAAATGGAATGAACATTTAGAAAATATGATAACAAATATAACCAAACATTTAGGTATATTACGAAATTAAAATTCAGTCTAAATAGATCCAACTTAGAAAAAATGTATTTAGTCTACATTCGCCCCCTTTTTGAATACGCTTGTGAAGTCTGGGATAATTGTGGAATTGGCTATTCAGACAAATTAGAAAAACTTCAATTAGACACTGTCAGAATTGTAACAGGTTTACCCATTTTTACAAAATCGGAGTATTTATATGCCGAGACAGGTTGGGAAACACTATCAGATCGGAGATATCGCAGAAAACTCCAATTATTTTTTAATATAAAATGTGGAATGGCACCTGAATACTTGCGTCATCTAGTTCCCCCAACTATTCAGAGTACTACTATATACCCTTTGCGAAATGGTGATAATTTAATAGTTCCTTTCTGTAGACTCTCTACAATCAATTCGTCATTTATTCCTTCCACAGTTAAAGAATGGAATAAACTTGACATTGCAATCAGAAAATTAGATTCATTATCCAAATTCAAAAACGCTATCCGTCTTAACAGCCAATCAAATAAGATCTCAGTTCCCAAATTTTATTACTATGGCCCTAGAAAGTTAAACGTGATCCTAACACAAATTAGATGTACAGCTTCTTTCCTCAACCATGATCTACACAAGGTTCATATTTTATCTAGCCCAGCGTGTAGCTGCGGTGCCCCCCAAGAAGATGCGAACCACTTCTTTTTTGTTTGTACCAAATATTCTGAAATAAGAAGTGATCTGTTTCTCAGCATAAGCGATTTGTCTCAATTGATCAATACTTCACTTCTCACATCATCAGGAAGCGAAACCTTAAGCTATGCAGATAATTGCTTTATTTTTTATTCAGTTTTTCTATTCATAAAAAGGTCTAAACGATTTCTAATCGTTTAATGTACTAATCAAACACCATCCGGCATCCAAACACACACACACACATACTTTTTCCTCATTTCTTTTTGCTCGTTTACTATTTTCAGCTATATTATTTGATAAAATTGTATTTTTCTTGTTTTCTTGTGCATTCTCAATATAATGTAATAATGATTGTAAATATAGGAGAAGACTCCATAAGTTGGTAAAACTTGTGTCTGATCCTCTTGGTATCATTGATCAAATAAAATAATTATAAACTAAAAAAAGTTGATTTACTGAAATTAAACCATAATGTACATGTATTGTACATAGTTAGATATTTGTTGTTGTATATATAATATGTAAGGGTTAATATGTTGTTGTCCTACCTAGTACTTGAAGACAGGACAGACTTAATATACATGTATATACAGAGTTGTATCTGCTTTCCTACTTGGTAATCTAGTATTAATGGATATGGACTTAATATACTGTTTGTAGTTGTTACTTATTATGGTTGTTTTTGTCTATTGTAGAACAATTGGATGTGTGCCCTATGCGAGGACATGACCTTTGAAAAAAATGGTTCCTAGAACGTCACCTTCTGGAACGACACAGTGACATTTGCTGAAAGTGCCCCATCTGTTTTCAAAATAGTACGGGACTCCGGGGACCCGAGGCAGAAGAAAAACTTGAACAATATAAGAAAACCGATATGGTTAAGAACATGTTGTTAGTTGGTCCGGAAGGGGAGACTTTAGATTTGGATGGTAGTGTTGTTGGCAAAGAGAAGGCCATGAGATAAAACCCGCGAAAACGAATAGAAGAAACAAGAGATAAATCATCGAAGCAACATAAATTAGATTCAGATAAAGAAAAACAGGAGAAATTCACGAAACTCAAAAAGGTATGGAATGATTGGAGCAAATCACCGGCGAAGGGAAACAAAGGAAATAACTGCAAGGAAAGATATTCGTCATCCTCCCCTTGCTCCTCTTTAACATCAGTGGCAGTGAGTAGTTCTGCCAAAGCTTCAGCATCAGTGGCAGTAAGTAGTGCGGCCAAATCTAAAGCTTCAGCATCAGAGGTTGCCAAGGTTGTGTCGCAAACGGTTCGGGAGGAATCGGTAGAAAGAGTGGTTTTATCCTCCTCTCTCGATGAGGTTGATGTGTTCCTGCAGGCATTGCAGCACACACAGGAACATAAGGTGTGGCTTAACATTGGAGGAGTGCAATATGAAACCAGTCAAGTGACATTGCGAAATGATCCCGCTAGTGTTTTTTCACTTATGTTGCTACCAAATTCCCCGTTCCGACCGAGCGGGAATGTGTCTTTCTTTGATAGGGATCCATCCCATTTTCGCATAATATTGGGATATCTCCGAAACAATTGTTGTATGGAAAAACCCATATTACCTCATGAGCCTAAATATCTGTACGAGTTGATCACTGAAGCTAGATTCTACAAGTTATTTGGACTTGTTCTCCTTGAAGAACGCATAAAGACGTGTGTCTTTGTAAGTTGGCAGTTGATTGACTTTAGTGGGTAAAATTCAAGGTTCTTTATATTATTACAGATCACAAAAGTTATAATTTGTTGTTGTCTTCTTTAAAGTCCCATGTAGCAAATTATATAAATATTTGCGCTAACCAAGAAAAAGTGCTGAATGTGTTGATAGTTGGTTAGATATTTTGAAGCTGATGGAAATAACTCCTATAACTTAGTTAGTATACCGTTCTGAGGTTAGCTATTTGAGACAAATTCCAAATGGAGAAGGGGGCAATGCAATGCCGGCTATTTCATGTATTATTATTTTCACAGTTCATGTATTATTATTTTCTCAAGTATTGGAGGGTGAAGCAGATTTATTGTTTCATAGCTCGGATACGATGTAAAGGTTTGAAATCATACAGAGCTATTATTTCATAGTGTGGTGTATATGAGATTATGAATTCGAGGGGCAGTCAGATATTTGTTTTGTCACCGACCTGTTGAATTTGGTCTACCGATTGAATGTGCGGTACTCAAACCCCAGATTCTGTCAAACACATTTATGCAGGAATACCCTATTAATCAAAATGAAATTACCAGTCGTTAATCAATATTTAGTCAAAGGTGACTGATTTTAGGGTGCCGTAGGTCGTAGTTCAGCTTTTGTTTACATTCGTCACCGCCGGTGACCACGCCGGCGACAGTTTGTTTCCATATCAAATAAGCCGGTGCTTCTCAAATAAAGTCCGGTCAGCAGCTAAAATATAATCCTACCTTGCTTACGAAGTCCGTTTTGATATAATTATTCTACAATAATTAAATAGAAATGAGCAGTTAGTAGGAAATTAAAACGAATTGCTTTATTTTTTATGAACGTCAATTGTTGACAAAATGGCCTACCTAATATAGGACGTCAGGGGAAAGTCCCTTTACGTTGTTTCCGTGATGCTGATTGGTTGAGGAATATAACGACGTCAGCCGTTGGTTCAACGTGGGTATAAAAGTAGGAACTCAGCCGAAACAGGAAGATAGTTGATTACCGGAAAAATGTCTGATAGACAGTGTATATGCTAGAGTACGTGATAAGTAATGTATCACCGGATAGGTGACGGTGACCAATGTGGTCTGGTGACATTGTCCCATATTAAGCATTAGTCATTTTATTATTAATTTTCTGGTGCCGGTGACGGTGGTCGGGTGACATCGTCTAATATATAAGTTAGTTATTTAACATTATATTTATGGTGACGGTGGTCTGGTGACGTCGTGTCATCTTAGAGTTAGTTGTTTAATTATTAATTTTAGGGTACCGGTGACGGTGGTCGGGTGACATCGTCTAATATATACGTTAGTGGTTTAAAAAAAGGTTTATATGGTGACGGTGGTCTAGTGATGTCGTGCCATCTTAGAGTTAGTTATTTAATTATTAATTGTAGGGTACCGGTGACGGTGGTTGGCTGACCTCGTCTAAGATTTAAGTTAGTTATTTAACCATATGTTTATGATGCCGGTGGCGGTGACACAGGTGATCTGGTTACATTGTCTAATATTTAAGTGTTGGCACTCTAAATACAAGTATATGGTATCGTTGACAGGTGAATAACTTGTGACGGTGACCATTCTCTGAAATAATATTATTGTGACAGACTTTGTTTCTATAGAAGTACGGAGATTTGTGATTTGATTGGTGTGTACCATATTTGAATAATTATCCATCGGATAATATTAAATTACTAGACGTCCCAGTAATCTGTTGACGACCATCCATGGGACCAGTTGCAGCCAGCTCCTCCGTCAATATTTAACTGTTTTAATAAATTATATAATGAACTTATTTTGTATTTACAACTTTTATTGCTCCTCAAGAGGAAACATTCATTAGTTATATCGACTAACTGGGATATTCTAGAACCCATTTCTATAACGTAGTGAAGTTGGTGGTAGCATCTAACGTGACACCAGCTTCACCGCCTTAAGAATCCCTTTAAATTTTGCGAGCACCGTCGCCTCTGAGTGTCCGACTCTAACACCAGGGGTGCGGGGATTGCAATATTATTTCTTATGCCATCGTCTTGTGGTAAAACAAAATACCAGTTTGAAGAAAATAAGAAAAAAAAACGCTTCTCAGTTATGAGAAGAAAATGTAAACAGTAATGATCAACAACTCCACCAATATCAAACAAACAAAACAAAACGAACAACCCCCTCTCACCTCACAGTGTTATAGTGACAGCCGGAACCATTGAGCCGTATTAAATGAAATATTCTCAAAGGAGAGAACAAGAAAGTCAGTTAATGAGAAGTTCCGGTTTTCAATGTCGCTGATGAGTCAAGAAAGGTGTGTCAAGCAGGCCTGGGGTAATGGTAATGTGTAATGCAATGACAGCAATATTCTGTGTAATGAGGATGTAATGGGTCAAGTAATGGTAATGTAATGCATTACTTCAAGAATGAAGACTGTAATATACATTACTTTCCACTACTTTTACATTACATCAAGTATTTGATGATCTTTTCATTTTATCTAAGTGGTTGACTTCTTGACCTTATGAACATAAAGATCAACTATGACTGTCTTAAAGAATTGTTAACAATATTCAATAAACACATTTTTAGATTCAATACCTCAGGTAAAAAGACCAAGAAATATTAACCAAGAGATTTATTTCATTTTAATCATTTTTTGATACTGCTCTCATTTCTTTTACAATTCACTTATTGGAAAAGATTAATTTATTTGTTATGATTTATTTAAAATGTCTCAAACTGAATCAATTTAGCTGTAATCATAAAGGTGACAGGTGTGATTTCATATTTTAGCCTTGGACAGTAATCAAACAAGTGACATGTTTATTGATCACTGTTTTAATTTTCTAATTAGGGGCACACTCATTTTCTATCATAATTACAAGCATAATTATTTGGTTTGTTTTGATATTTAACATAGAAATGGTATGTTTACGGTTCTTGGAATTTCAACCGACAAAGCATCCATCATGGCGGAAGATAAAAGATCAGAATGACACAATTCCCAATGTCTCTAAAATGATAACAGAAATTCTTGAATATGAAAAAATATGGAGAAACGAAGAAAATACCAAACAATGTTCTGCTGTTAAATAAGAAATGTATTTAGAATTGCTATATCAAATACAAATTGGCGAAGAAATTGGCGTTGTTGATAGACAATTATGGGGACATAATTTGCAATGCGGTAGATAAAGCGAATCGGAACCGAGGTACAAAGCAAGAACATAGACACTGAAATTGCTTTGAAAAAAAGACGGCTCTCAGGTGACCATTTCAAAATCAACAACGCTGATTCACAAAAAACCGAAGATGGAACTAGAGAAAGTTCACAAGAGAGAGAATGTATCAATATAACGGGTAACTGACGAGACCGGGTATTGCCGAAGATTAAATAGCGTTGACAGTCTACCAAGTTCACAAGATGCAGAAGACTTGCAATGAGGAAAATACAGAAACAATCAATTTACTACACGGATATCGTCATCTGAAAAATGAACTAAAACAAATACCAAAAGAAGAAAGATCGGATCATTTGGGAATGCTTGATGTCGAAGTGTGCATTAAAAAATGGCATGAGATTTTGATGAAAGATGTAATGGATGAAAATTGTACTGTTCCGGGAAAATTTAGTGTTTTACCAAGAATCGCAGAATTTAAGGGAAAACTATATCATTATCCCTGTTACAAAACAGAAGACATAGCAGATGAGGCCATCCAAGCTATCGTTCTTCAATACAACATGATGATAGATGAAATATCTAATGACAATTCGGAGAGAAACAAACGGGAAAACTCCTTTAAATGTGCATCTGTTCTCTTATTTGGTTTATTGACGCTTCACCCATTTGCCGACTGTAACGGACGACTCGCTCGTCTTCTTTGTAGTCATTGCTTAAATGTGTTTAGTCCATTCCCGACTGCTATTTACAATGTGTTTTCTCCATCGACAAGGGACTACTACATAACTGCCATCGTCAATGCAAGAAAAAATATAAAACTGAGTACTGATCAAATTGAATTTTCAACTGATGCAAGAACAGAAGCATTGCTAACTTTGGAACAAAAACCTGGCGATCTTTGTTCTTTAATAATTGAGAGTAATTGGTTTACATGGCGGCACTTTTTACGAAAAATTGGAGAAGATATTCCAATGCTAAACTTTGAAAAAGCGGATTACAAATTTTACAGTAAAGGAAAACATGACCGCTTCATTTCACTAAGAGGGGAGATATGGAGAAAAGAAGAAAATACCAAACAATGTTCTGCTGTTAAATAAGAAATGTATTTAGAATTTCTATATCAAATACAAATTGGCGAAGAAATTGGCGTTGTTGATAGACAATTATGGGGACATACTTTGCAATGCGGTAGATAAAGCGAATCGGAACCGAGGTACAAAGCAAGAACATAGACACTGAAATTGTTTTGAAAAAAAGACGGCTCTCGGGTGACCATTTCAAAAGCAACAACGCTGATTCACAAAAAACCGAAGATGGAACTAGAGAAAGTTCACAAGAGAGAGAATGTATCAATATAACGGGTAACTGACGAGACCGGGTATTGCCGAAGCTTAAATAGCGTTGACAGTCTACCAAGTTCACAAGATGCAGAAGACTTGCAATGAGGAAAATACAGAAACAATCAATTTACTACACGGATATCGTCATCTGAAAAATGAACTAAAACAAATACCAAAAGAAGAAAGATCGGATCATTTGGGAATGCTTGATGTCGAAGTGTGCATTAAAAAATGGCATGAGATTTTGATGAAAGATGTAATGGATGAAAATAGTACTGTTCCGGTAAAATTTAGTGTTTTACCAAGAATTGCAGAATTTAAGGGAAAACTACATCATTATCCCTGTTACAAAACAGAAGACATAGCAGATGAGGCCATCCAAGCTATCGTTCTTCAATACAACATGATGATAGATGAAATATCTAATGACAATTCGGAGAGAAACAAACGGGAAAACTCCTTTAAATGTGCATCTGTTCTCTTATTTGGTTTATTGACGCTTCACCCATTTGCCGACTGTAACGGACGACTCGCTCGTCTTCTTTGTAGTCATTGCTTAAATGTGTTTAGTCCATTCCCGACTGCTATTTACAATGTGTTTTCTCCATCGACAAGGGACTACTACATAACTGCCATCGTCAATGCAAGAAAAAATATAAAACTGAGTACTGATCAAATTGAATTTTCAACTGATGCAAGAACAGAAGCATTGCTAACTTTGGAACAAAAACCTGGCGATCTTTGTTCTTTAATAATTGAGAGTAATTGGTTTACATGGCGGCACTTTTTACGAAAAATTGGAGAAGATATTCCAATGCTAAACTTTGAAAAAGCGGATTACAAATTTTACAGTAAAGGAAAACATGACCGCTTCATTTCACTAAGAGGGGAGATATGGAGAAAAGAAGAAAATACCAAACAATGTTCTGCTGTTAAATAAGAAATGTATTTAGAATTTCTATATCAAATACAAATTGGCGAAGAAATTGGCGTTGTTGATAGACAATTATGGGGACATACTTTGCAATGCGGTAGATAAAGCGAATCGGAACCGAGGTACAAAGCAAGAACATAGACACTGAAATTGTTTTGAAAAAAAGACGGCTCTCGGGTGACCATTTCAAAAGCAACAACGCTGATTCACAAAAAACCGAAGATGGAACTAGAGAAAGTTCACAAGAGAGAGAATGTATCAATATAACGGGTAACTGACGAGACCGGGTATTGCCGAAGCTTAAATAGCGTTGACAGTCTACCAAGTTCACAAGATGCAGAAGACTTGCAATGAGGAAAATACAGAAACAATCAATTTACTACACGGATATCGTCATCTGAAAAATGAACTAAAACAAATACCAAAAGAAGAAAGATCGGATCATTTGGGAATGCTTGATGTCGAAGTGTGCATTAAAAAATGGCATGAGATTTTGATGAAAGATGTAATGGATGAAAATAGTACTGTTCCGGTAAAATTTAGTGTTTTACCAAGAATCGCAGAATTTAAGGGAAAACTATATCATTATCCCTGTTACAAAACAGAAGACATAGCAGATGAGGCCATCCAAGCTATCGTTCTTCAATACAACATGATGATAGATGAAATATCTAATGACAATTCGGAGAGAAACAAACGGGAAAACTCCTTTAAATGTGCATCTGTTCTCTTATTTGGTTTATTGACGCTTCACCCATTTGCCGACGGTAACGGACGACTCGCTCGTCTTCTTTGTAGTCATTGCTTAAATGTGTTTAGTCCATTCCCGACTGCTATTTACAATGTGTTTTCTCCATCGACAAGGGACTACTACATAACTGCCATCGTCAATGCAAGAAAAAATATAAAACTGAGTACTGATCAAATTGAATTTTCAACTGATGCAAGAACAGAAGCATTGCTAACTTTGGAACAAAAACCTGGCGATCTTTGTTCTTTAATAATTGAGAGTAATTGGTTTACATGGCGGCACTTTTTACGAAAAATTGGAGAAGATATTCCAATGCTAAACTTTGAAAAAGCGGATTACAAATTTTACAGTAAAGGAAAACATGACCGCTTCATTTCACTAAGAGGGGAGATATGGAGAAAAGAAGAAAATACCAAACAATGTTCTGCTGTTAAATAAGAAATGTATTTAGAATTTCTATATCAAATACAAATTGGCGAAGAAATTGGCGTTGTTGATAGACAATTATGGGGACATACTTTGCAATGCGGTAGATAAAGCGAATCGGAACCGAGGTACAAAGCAAGAACATAGACACTGAAATTGTTTTGAAAAAAAGACGGCTCTCGGGTGACCATTTCAAAAGCAACAACGCTGATTCACAAAAAACCGAAGATGGAACTAGAGAAAGTTCACAAGAGAGAGAATGTATCAATATAACGGGTAACTGACGAGACCGGGTATTGCCGAAGCTTAAATAGCGTTGACAGTCTACCAAGTTCACAAGATGCAGAAGACTTGCAATGAGGAAAATACAGAAACAATCAATTTACTACACGGATATCGTCATCTGAAAAATGAACTAAAACAAATACCAAAAGAAGAAAGATCGGATCATTTGGGAATGCTTGATGTCGAAGTGTGCATTAAAAAATGGCATGAGATTTTGATGAAAGATGTAATGGATGAAAATAGTACTGTTCCGGTAAAATTTAGTGTTTTACCAAGAATTGCAGAATTTAAGGGAAAACTACATCATTATCCCTGTTACAAAACAGAAGACATAGCAGATGAGGCCATCCAAGCTATCGTTCTTCAATACAACATGATGATAGATGAAATATCTAATGACAATTCGGAGAGAAACAAACGGGAAAACTCCTTTAAATGTGCATCTGTTCTCTTATTTGGTTTATTGACGCTTCACCCATTTGCCGACTGTAACGGACGACTCGCTCGTCTTCTTTGTAGTCATTGCTTAAATGTGTTTAGTCCATTCCCGACTGCTATTTACAATGTGTTTTCTCCATCGACAAGGGACTACTACATAACTGCCATCGTCAATGCAAGAAAAAATATAAAACTGAGTACTGATCAAATTGAATTTTCAACTGATGCAAGAACAGAAGCATTGCTAACTTTGGAACAAAAACCTGGCGATCTTTGTTCTTTAATAATTGAGAGTAATTGGTTTACATGGCGGCACTTTTTACGAAAAATTGGAGAAGATATTCCAATGCTAAACTTTGAAAAAGCGGATTACAAATTTTACAGTAAAGGAAAACATGACCGCTTCATTTCACTAAGAGGGGAGATATGGAGAAAAGAAGAAAATACCAAACAATGTTCTGCTGTTAAATAAGAAATGTATTTAGAATTTCTATATCAAATACAAATTGGCGAAGAAATTGGCGTTGTTGATAGACAATTATGGGGACATACTTTGCAATGCGGTAGATAAAGCGAATCGGAACCGAGGTACAAAGCAAGAACATAGACACTGAAATTGTTTTGAAAAAAAGACGGCTCTCGGGTGACCATTTCAAAAGCAACAACGCTGATTCACAAAAAACCGAAGATGGAACTAGAGAAAGTTCACAAGAGAGAGAATGTATCAATATAACGGGTAACTGACGAGACCGGGTATTGCCGAAGCTTAAATAGCGTTGACAGTCTACCAAGTTCACAAGATGCAGAAGACTTGCAATGAGGAAAATACAGAAACAATCAATTTACTACACGGATATCGTCATCTGAAAAATGAACTAAAACAAATACCAAAAGAAGAAAGATCGGATCATTTGGGAATGCTTGATGTCGAAGTGTGCATTAAAAAATGGCATGAGATTTTGATGAAAGATGTAATGGATGAAAATAGTACTGTTCCGGTAAAATTTAGTGTTTTACCAAGAATCGCAGAATCTAAGGGAAAACTATATCATTATCCCTGTTACAAAACAGAAGACATAGCAGATGAGGCCATCCAAGCTATCGTTCTTCAATACAACATGATGATAGATGAAATATCTAATGACAATTCGGAGAGAAACAAACGGGAAAACTCCTTTAAATGTGCATCTGTTCTCTTATTTGGTTTATTGACGCTTCACCCATTTGCCGACGGTAACGGACGACTCGCTCGTCTTCTTTGTAGTCATTGCTTAAATATGTTTAGTCCATTCCCGATTGCTATTTACAATGTGTTTTCTCCATCGACAAAGGACTACTACATAACTGCCATCGTCAATGCAAGAAAAAATATAAAACTGAGTACTGATCAAATTGAATTTTCAACTGATGCAAGAACAGAAGCATTGCTAACTTTGGAACAAAAACCTGGCGATCTTTGTTCTTTAATAATTGAGAGTAATTGGTTTACATGGCGGCACTTTTTACGAAAAATTGGAGAAGATATTCCAATGCTAAACTTTGAAAAAGCGGATTAAAAATAATACAGTAAAGGAAAACATGACCGCTTCATTTCACTAAGAGGGGAGATTTTTACCCCCCTCCCCCCCCCCCCCCCAAAAAAAAATTAGTTTAACCTCGCCACTTTTTATTGCAGTGCCAGTACCAATCAAGGCAAGTGAGCGGTGATGTATATGTTTTAAAGACATCGATTTTACCTCTTTCTACAATTGTTCTATTGGATTTTAGAACTGTTTCGACAGTGTGGTATTTCTTATTTTTCATTTTATCAATCAATAATCAATTATTGTTTCATTGTTTGTATATACTATTTCATTGTGAAGTCGAGCATGCTGGTACGTGTAAATGTCCTCGGAGTTCTTCTTATTTGTTATCTGGTATGTAAAAATATTTACAGATGATGTACGTGACAACAATGTTATACTTAGTTCACCAAATGAAACTCAGATAAAAATAAACCGAAAGATGCTATCGAAAATGTAGAAATAAAATTGAACTGGGGTAGCACGACGGGTACCACCAGTAGAGCAGGAAATGCTTACCCTTCCAGAGCACCTTGGTTCACCCCCAGGTTCGTGGTGCTAGATCGTTAGTTTTCTGTGCAATGTTTTGTAGATCATTGTTTGTCCTTTTTCGTTTAGCCATTGTATTGTCTGTCCTTTGAATTACGGATTCTGGTTAGGCATATTCAAACTCTTCTTAAAGAAGAGAGGTAAGCCAACGCAGCGTCCCAGTTAAAAACAAGAATGATGACGACCACATATTGTTTAATCTCCGTAGAGAGAGTCAAGAAGGTATTCATACATGGTCTAGCTGTCGTTTCGGTATTATGCTGTTCCGAACATTTGATCAAACGTATTTTGCATGGGATCAGACAATTGATTGGTACGTTGTAGGTGTGTACATTATGTGTTCTAACACTTCCGAATAATTGTTTGGTTCGGTTTTAGTTGGTTTTATGGTGTTTAACGCCATTTTCAACAATATGTCAGCTAAATCGTGGGTGTCAGTTTTATTGCTGGAGGAAACCGGTGGACCCAGAGAATACCATCGACCTGTCGCAACTCACTGACAAACTTTATCACATAATTTTGTACACCTCGCCCTGATTGAGATTCGAACTCACTACATTAGTGGTGATAGACACTGATTGCTTAGGTAGTTGCAAATCCAACTACTATACGATCACGGCCTCCCCCCCCCCCCTTCCCCGAATAATCATGTAGGAATACACCAGATAATGGAGCATCATAAATGCAATTTCGGGGAAACCATAATTATCATCTCATTGTGGCATGATAAATATTGAAGGGGATGAGGAGTTCCGAATGAGCAGATACTGGGAAATACAGTTAACAATATTACCCGACAATTTACTAAGCGTGTGACAATTGCTCAAGAGTTGCCTTCTATTGTGCTCAAACTCTATTTCTTGGACTAATTTTCTTACTTTATTTGCTTTGTTTTGTTATATTTTTAGATATAGATGCATGTGCTTTTAAAATTTATCATTTTTAAATGTTGCTAGTATCTATGTGTCTCATATATATCCATGCTTTTTGTTTACTCACATCAATATATATATACATGTATATGTGCTTTAAAATTATGCTGGTGCTACTGCTGTGTTTTAATTGCATTCATATTTTAGTTTGGTTTTAAATTTCATGGACATATTTAAATATGACAGTGTTTTTTTTTTCTTTTACAAATATTGTCTGCATGTTTTGTTATTACCTTTATTAATTAATTGTTTTATTGTTTGTATATCCATATTCTTATGTCGGATTTAAAAGCTCACTAGAGCTTGTGTTATAATTGTTTGATTTTTTCCGACTCTAAATAAAGCTTATTGTATATTGTATTGTAGTGTATTGTAATGTCAAACTAACATTTGCTGAAGTTGAATCTTAATCATCTGAATGTTTATCCGGTGGGTAGAAAGCTTTAATTTAAATAAGATCATCACGGAAGATTCATGGCGACATCTGCAATAACTCTTGTAACAATAATTGAACAACATTACTACAGAAATAACCTAGCATTGTTAGACAAATCCCATTACATTCCAATCAGCATTATATAGAAATATTAACAAACATTGTGTAATATTGTTTACAGCTGTCAGATGAGATTACAGCAGACATTTATGGCACGACAGAATAACATAAACAACACAAATTATTTTTGTAATTTTAACTCTGGAAACGATCTCATTTGTCATAATTAAGTGGTATATAAGGACAAAACGATGTCCTCTTTATGTGGATATATTTTATTGATATACATGTGATGTAATATTTATTTTAGTTGTTTTTTCAACTTTGCTTTGCTACAAAAATACATTCAATCAGAATTATGACGTAAACAATGTGCACTCTGTATAAATATATCGTTCTTTTAAATGCACAATAAAGGGCAATGGTGTTTAACGCCATTTTCAACAATATTTCAATAAGTAAAAAAACAAAAACAAACAACAACAAAATTCCCCGAAGATATAAGATACGTACAGAATCACAATCAGAAATGATCTGATGAAACAGATGGTAAAGCACTTACTTCTGCGATAAAATGAAAAACAACAATAAAAAATCCTTCACTCGTGGAACAATTCCAAAGTACAATGAACCAATCGTAGATACAGAGGTAAACTCGACAATCTTAACACACATTTACAAGACCGCTCGCTTTCCTGGCTTGGTACAGGGATTTCAGTAAAAAGTGGCGGGGATAAACTAGATTAATCGGCTGAAACCTCTCCTTTAAATGAAATAATAAACAACAGGACGCGTTGATAGCAGTAAACGTAGGCTAACAAGGAGGTGAAGTTTTACAAATCCAAACAGTAAAAAAAAAATTTTGGTAAAAATAACGCCACAACATTGAGCCAATATCGAGATCATTAGTTATATGGGCAGTATTGTCTTTGGATTATAGAACATAAACAGCTGTCACACCAAATGTTGAGCGCCCCGTCCTATCTTTTAAAGCGTTCTTTGTTATTTTATGCAAATTGTTCTTAAAGTGGCAAAAAGAATAGCAATATTCTGGACAAAAATAATCAGGAATCGATACATAGATTTTTATTGGAGATTTCAGAATATATTCAATAACATATATGTACAAAATATTAAAAACAAATTATTGTGTCATTTTTTTATTTATAAAAAAATAATTAATTCGCGCGGTTGGATTTTTGAAATAGACTATACTAATTACATTCGGACTTATCTACTCTTTACATTGTTCTTCATCATTTTAACTTGTTCTTTTATAAGATCATTTTGATTGGACGAACATATTTCATTTATTTTGTTCACATGTTCTTAGGCATTCTGCCGTCAAGTGCCGCACGAGAAGGTCGGCTCGATTACCATGGTGGTTCATCCCGTGAGGCATGTAAAGTTTTGGTAATTTTTATTTAATTCATTAATGGAGCCTTTCTTAAATATGTATTGTTAATTTTTCGTTTTTTGTTCTCTTTAAATATTTATGGTAATTTTTTTCTCTCTCTTTCTTTTGGTTATTTTTATTTAATTCATTGACAGCGCTTTTGTTTGATATACATCGATTTTTTTTGTGCCTTGCACGGGAGACTGCCTTCTGTCAACATGCCTAGTACACGAGAAAATACACAAAAAAATTATAAATTTATAAATGAATTCGGTTTAGACTATGCCGAAGATGTTTTAGACATTTCAGACCCAACGTCGGGTATTTTTAACGACGAGATAAAAGGTGGAACTATAAATAAATTAAAAGAACAAATTGAAGATTTATAAATCTCCATATCTGAGAGGGAATTTGAGTTGCAGGGGGCTATTCCGAAATCTTTGCCACGTTTGTCATCGAATGGACCGTTAACAACATCAAGGAAAAGGTATACGAGTATTCCGATATCACGTAATGAGTCGAGTGGACCAGAATTGGTGAAACATCAACAGAGGGTTAGTACTGCAGGAAAGTTTGATCAGAACGATATTGGTGCAGTTGCGAAGAAGGACGAGAAGCCCAACAGACGCACTGGCAAGGATAAAGATTTAGTACAGAAAAAAAAGAAAAAGGGTGAGATAAACTAAGAAACCAAAAAATGTTGAATGATATTGTGGAAAAGGAATTGTCGGAAATTTGTAGGAAGGGTAAATTATTTGATATTGATATTACTGATTGTATTACACAAGATAGTTCAGACCATAGTTCTGATTTTTTTTGTTTGTCACATGATCATGAACATAAACGTGATTTGAAAAAGAAAAAAGTTAAAAAAGGATACTTGTTTCGGTAAGAGTAATAAGTCGTCTAAAAAACACGCCGTTTCCGAATCAACAGAATCAATGGATTCAAATTCAGATTCGAATTCTTCTAATACATCAGAGTCAAACCGGGATAGTAAAATGATAGTTTTCAAGAGCAAACTTAAGGTTAAATCTGGGATGGTAGCTAAAGCTAGTGACGACGTACAGAATCCACAAAGTTGGCCCCAGACTGCCCTTCAATACGAGTATATTAATAAATCTGTCGCTTTTCAGGATCTAGACTTTAAACCTTTTGTTGCTGGAGAACTAGAAATTATTAGTTCACGCAAAGCAAAAATTGATGAACGAAATACTAGGTTGTCTTTGTTGAAAAAAATAGTATATTACAGTAACATTTATCAATGGAAGGCTTTATTAGATTTGCACGCCGCGTTTCTTAGGCAGATTGAGACGGATGTTAAAACTTGGAAAGATAATCCAGGTGATTTAGAGGTACCATTATTATCTAAATATGTTAAACAGGACTACAGCAAAAAGACAAGTTCTAGTTTTAAACAAGATTTTAAAACACCAATCGCATGGTATTGTGCATTGTTTCAAAAAAAATAAATGCTCTAAAGCTTCCCCGCATAAAATTGTTATAAGGGGTGTTGAGCGTGGAGTTAATCATTTTTGTGCCACTTGTTACAGGATGGATACAATCAAAAATCAACACCCAGAGTGTTCCTCTGTGTGTCCTCACAATAACGAAAGACTCCAGCAAGTTTTTGAAGTCGACAATTTGGAAAAGGTTTTATGGAAATCAACGCACTCTGTTAAATGTAAATTTTGCTCAGATTGTTCATTAAGTAAAGAAAATTTCATAAATTATATTGCAATACATAATAAAATTAGAGCATCTGGTTTATATAATTTTCAAGATTGCAGGATTCCTGTGTTTTCAAGACTAAATATATCGTATATTAGGCAAAAATTCTTGAATTACAGTGACTACCAGGTTTGTGACTTCCTTTAGTATGGATGGCCGGTGGCACATAATGGAAATTCGTTTAGATCTAGTTCTTGTAGAAATCATACGGGAGCCACATATTTTCCAAAACAAATTACTAGTTATTTGATAAAAGAAGCTTCATATCAAGCTGTTGTTGGACCATTTAAAGACAATCCTTTTAATGATCCAATTGCTCTATCTCCTTTAAATTCAGTACCAAAAAAAAAAGATTCCAGTGAGCGTCGAGATATAGTTGATTTAAGTTTTCCTGAAGGGGAATCTGTAAATTTTTGCATTTTGAAGGATGAATATTTAGGGAACAGAATTTCAGTTTCTTATCCCAAAGTTGAAATGTTTAGCTCTTATGTATTCAAATTGACCTTTAGAGGTTTAGATCAAAAACTACAGCATTTGCCTAGACAGGCGTTACCTTGGACATTCTGGATAAATTTTATGATCATATGAAATTTAATAGTTCTATTGATGTTACATATTGGTGTTTATTTCTTTTTGCCTTTTTCCTTCTTAGCAGGAAATCAAATTTGGTCCCAGTTTCGGATAAGAAGTTTGATAGCTCCAGACAGTTGTGTAGAGGATATATTACCGTGTTCTCTACTTATTTGATTGTAAGGTTTAAATGGACCAAAACTATACAATTCGGAAATCGTGTTCTTAGTATTCCTCTTTTAACATTTCCTGTATCAAAATTTTGTCCAGTACAAGCTTTTAAAGTAATGTGTAGTATGAATCTGTGTTCATTTCTTCTAGTCTCATTCAATTGATGGGAGACTGGAAGAGTGATGCATACAAGAAATATATCGTGTGTTCTTTGACTGATAAGTTTATAGTAGCGGAAAAAATTAGGGACTTTATTTTGAAATGATGTTAATGTCTTTTTTATTTTTACAGATAGTAGATCTGTTACTTTGATATGCGATTCCATTACTAAACATATCAAGAGATTAAAACGCTGTACATTGCAACCATTCCCAGATGCAGACATATGGGATATTATTTATTATATAGATGCAGGAATTGTGAAGGTAAATTATGATATAATCATAATTCATGTGGGAACTAATAATGTCTGCAACCATAAATTAGCAGATTTTAATTATGCATGTAATGTCCTTATTACTACAGTAAAAAGGTTGACAAATTTAAATGCCGTTATAATTTTATCAGCCATTATTCCTAGGTCTTTAGATAATTCTGGAAACTTTGTAAAATCTGTAAATGTTCAGTTGCAATCTATTTGTCAAAAACGGGCTGTTAAATGTGTTGCTACTTATAAACCTTTTTTAAAGTTTGGGGTTCCAGTTTGTGAATTTTATTCTCCCATTTGTAACCTTCATTTGAACCACTCCGGTAATATCAAGTAGACAATTTTTTTTGTTCAAATATTAACTCATTGTTAAACAAGGGGATTGATATCTCATCTTGTTACTTTTGACAGAAGGAGAAATCTTATTCTGTTTGAGCTAATGGACATTTTTACACGTGGGAATGAATATTTTGTACATTCTTTTTTCTGTTCAACTTGTGTGAAGTTTATATTTACACTAGTATTTGTTGTTATTAATGTTGTGATGAAGCCATTCATGATTTGTTTATTTAATATGCTGATCTTTCTTTTTGACAGAAGGAGAAATCTAATTCTGTTTTGAGCCAGGAACATTTAAAAATGGGAGGTTGCATATTTTGTACATATATTTTTGTGCGAACTAATATGACCTTTATATTTATATTAGTTTTTATTATTATTGTATGGCAAGCCATTCATGCTTACTTTTTGACTTTGCTGGCCATTCATGCCAGTAAGTCGAGGATTTATAATACTACTTTTATGTAGTTCGATTCCATTCTGTGTTAGATGTTATATTTATCATATTGATCTGATCGGAATGAATCATGGCTTTTGCCCTATAACATATTGTTGTTTTTTTTTTTAATTTGTACATAACCAATGTTAATTTTTGATAATTGTTTATTCACTTCTTGGCCGTTGGTTTGGTGCTTAATCATTGATTATGTTTTTTATTGTTGGACTTTAACAAATAATTAATGTTATTAATTGTGAAAATATTCTGCCAAATTAAAACATTTAACTATATATGATTTAGTTTATTTAACCATGATAATTCTGATGATTTATCAAGACTGATCATCACTTGGTTTCTTGTCGTCACATTCATCATGAGCATTCCTTCACTTAGCTTCTTGTCGTCATCATCGAACACTTAACATATAATCAATCAAGCTAATTGCGTCATTTTTTTTATTTATCAACAAACAATTAATTTGCGCGGTGGGATTTTTGAAATAGACTATACTAATTACATTCGGAATTATCTACTCTTTACATTGTTCGTCATCATTTTAACTTGTTATTTTATAAAATCATTTTGATTGGACGAACAGATTTCATTTATGTTGTTCACATGTTCTTAGGCATTCTGCCGTCAAGTGCCGCACGAGAACCCTACCCATATTTGCTATTGAACCCAACCCTAATGGTTAGGACAATTTCATTTTCCGTTTAAGTTTTACATATCAGAGATAATTAGATCGGTTGTGAAGTATGTTCCGGATGTGATTGGACTTTATTAATCCTTAGTGTAAGATCGGAATTTGATGCGATATTTGTGATGATGCTTAAAACCGTTACTTTAATGGAGGACTACATGGTGCTTAATCATTGATTATGTTTTTTATTGCTGGACTTTAAAAAAATAATTAATGTTATTAATTGTGAAAATATTCTGCCAAATTAAAACGTTTAACCATATATGATTTAGTTTATTTACCAATGAGAATTCTGATGATTTATCAAGACTGATCATCACTTGGTTTCTTGTCGTCACATTCATCATGATCATTCTTTCACTTAGCTTCTTGTCGTCATCATCGAACAGTTAACATATAATCAATCAAGCTAATTTGACGTGAATACTGCAATCTGATTGGCTGATCTGCCTGGAGAAACATTGGTTCTACTTGATAGCCTGGTTTGGTATTGTGACGTCGTCAACGTATTCATTCACCACAGAGAGATTCGAATAGTCCCATGAAATAGTCGTAATTAAAATCGAAGAATCATTAAATTTTGTTGTTCAAAAAATAAATTATAAGGAACATTTTCGCTTTTTATCAAGTGTAAACAGCTCCAAACCAGGTTATATAGCGCATAACCTGTTCAAAAAAATTATCAATAGAAATATTTAGTTGTGATATACATGTACCTAAATAATTTAATTCGAATTGAATATTTCAATCTGATTGGCTAATCCGCCTGGAGAAAATTTTGGTTATACTCGATAACCTGGGTTGTTATTGTGATGTCACCAACGTGTTCATCTTCCAACGACAAATTCAAATAGTCACATGAAATAATCGTAATTAAAATCGATGAATCATTAAATTTTGCTGTAAAAATTTAATTACAAGGAATATTTGAAATTGTTGAACAGGTTATAAAGGACGAAGTCCTTATAACGGTAGGCTGTCCGATTTTTCCTTCTATATTGATGGCCATATATCTGTTCACCGGAAGTTTAAAAAATAGATCAATTGATAATTTAGAAACGCAAAAGAAATATATTTCAATGAAAAATTCCCAATTCTTTAATTATTTACTCTATGCAAAATCGAAATATACTTGAAATACAATTCTAATAAAAAAAATCTCTTTCTACGAAACTCCCGACGGAAGAGCGGCGTACAGTAGGTAAAATGAACGGAACAGCCATAACAAATCGGCTACAAAATTCATTCAATATAAAAGATAATAGCCTCACCAGACGCAATTACGAACGAAATAAAAAGTATGTCCCCTAATTGTTCCTTCAAAACATGAATTAAAAAAATGCTTTTATAAATAGATACCCCGCTAAATTGCTCGTGTTTTGGGAGAAAATTATTCATGCGCAGTTGTTGAATGTTGCAGACGACGGGTTTTCATATTTGTAAACAAGAAAACGATCGACAATTGCACTTGGAATATATCGCTAAAATTCATTGAGGTACGCATATTTTGTTTTCTTATGCCTGTAATTGGAAAGAATATGATCTCCTGGTTCTATGCATATGTAGAACACATTGAAATTAAAACAAAAACAGTCAATATAATACATTTTCCTTACCTTGTTCTATCCCCAAATGTCAAAATCCGTGATGTACCTTATTCATTGAAGAGTCCAAGGAATTCCGAATGCAACCATTTATGGTATGAATAAAGGAAAGGTTTGTATGTCATGTGTATTATATACAAATGGATATGTGAACGTAAATGACAGTTGTCATTAAATAATTTACACTAGAAAGGTTATTATATTTATGATGTTGTTCGAAATTGTGTCCGGATCTAGGTCACAGAGTGATTAGAACGGGGTCATGAAAATCTGTTTAAAACCTGTAAAAATGCATTGACTAATATATGGGCTATGATTCAAAAGGAATATTGGTGTTTAATCTGAAATATGAACATGCAATCAGCTTCATCAATTTGGTCAAATTTATTATCAAATGTCAATATCATCGAAATTGTTCGTAATTGCGTCCGGTGAGGCTAACGTGTACGGATCATCGTATTATTGAAATTTTAGGACTTCGTCCTTCAAACAGGTTGCCTGTCTCATATTGCTTCGCGGTTTATTAAGCGTAAACTAACCCAAACCAGGTTATAACGTATAACCTGTTCAACAATTTCAAATATTCCTTAAAGAGAAATATTTTTAAACAATTGACTCATTTAACGCATGCATTCAACTTGACAATGATTCCCAATAAACAATTTATAAGTTACAATGGCAATACTTTCAATTTTCAATTCGAAATAGACATGAAATACAACCATGACAAACTAATATATTTCATAATATATCAATGGATGCATCGCAAACGCAAAATTTTCGCTCTTAAATCATCAACAAATAAAAAATAAACAAAAAAATTCGACCAATAACGTTTGTATGTGGTACCATGAAACACGAATAACAACGTCACAAATATTTTTTCATTTACCTTTATGCACCGAGAGGGAACGGGTGCTTGCAACATACTGATATATTACACTTAATTTTAATGTTGCTGTGTTACTAATGAAACCAGACAGAACGATTACGAATAAATATTATAGAAAACCGAAGGAGTAATGAAGAATGGACAATCCAGAGACACTGGCAACATTGAGTACACAAAACACATGACAAAATAAACGTTAGAGAAAACCGAAGGGGCAATCAAGAATGAACCCAGAGAAACTGGCAATATTGAGTACACAAGACACAGGACAAAATAAACGTTAGAGAAAACCGAAGGGGCAATCAAGAATGAACAACCCAGAGAAACTGGCAATATTGAGTACACAAGACACAGGACAAAATAAACGTTAGAGAAAACCGAAGGGGCAATCAAGAATGAACAACCCAGAGAAACTGGCAATATTGAGTACACAAGACACAGGACAAAATAAACGTTAGAGAAAACCGAAGGGGCAATCAAGAATGAACAACCCAGAGAAACTGGCAATATTGAGTACACAAGACACAGGACAAAATAAACGTTAGAGAAAACCGAAGGGCAATCAAAAAATAAACAACCCAGAGACACAAGCAGCAATGGGTTCACAAGACACAGGACAAAATAAACGTTAGAGAAAACCGAAGGGCAATCAAGAATGAACAACTCAGAGATACTGGCAAAAGATTCATTCAACACGAGACATAAAAAGAAGATAAAACAAATAAAAAAAAAACACAAAAAAAACGTGAAAGATGAGCATCACGAACCCCACAGAGAAACCGGGAATAAACCCAGGTGATAACAAAGGGTAATCAGTTTCTTGTAAGACACTCAATTTGTGAAGTTAAGTCCAGTAAACTATTAGAGAAGCCTGGCACGTTTTAATCAAATATTTTTGTTGTATTTTGTTCATTGATAATAATACTATGCGGTGACATCAATAGAAAATGACAGTTCTATTGTTTTTTTTTTTATTGTGTTTAACGCCACTTTCAACAATGTTTCAGTTATATCGTGGCTGTCAGTGTTATTGGTGGAGGAAAAACCACCGACCAGTCGCAAGTGACTGTCAAACTTTAGCACACAATATTGTACACCTCGCCCTGATCGAGATTCAAACTCACAACATCAATGGTGATAGGCACTGATTACATAGGTAGTTGTAAATCTAACTACCATACGACCACGATAGTTCTAATGATGAGTACATAAAATGTACTATTTACTTCAGAATAGGGGATCGCCGTGGTCGTGATCGTATGGTAGTTAGATTAACAACTACCTGTGCCTATAACCACTAACGTTGTGAGTTCGAATCTCACTCGTGCGAGGTGTACTCGATACAACATTATGTCATAAAGTTTTTCAGTGATTTGCGGAAAGTCGGTGGTTTTCTCCGGATATTCCGGTTTTCACCACAAATAAAACTGACAGCCACGATATAGCTGATCTATTTTTGAAAGTGGCGTTAAACACCATAAGCAAACCATCAAAAGAATGTTACAGTCCTAATGATTAGTACAGTTAAACCTGCCCATGTAGTCATCTCTCTTAAGCAGTCACCTGTATTAAAGGGTCACATTTTTCTAGTTCCTGGCATAGAAAGTTTCATATTTCATAATTGACTCTCTTTTAAGAGGTCACATGTCTTACAAGGCCCCATTTTCTTTGTTCCTCTTAATACAGATTTGACTATATACAATGTGCTACTAGTGTTTACTTTAGAATATAAACAAAATTTATATTTAAATAGTTTGATTTGCCATTTAATTAGAGTTTTAATTCTTGTTATAAACTTAATTACTACACTGTAATCATACATATCTTGTTAAAATCACATGATTGACCACTTTGACACGTGTTTACTAATATCTTTCTATTCGCAGCAAGATAATTTCCGTCTGTGACCAATTAATTTAGTAATTTTGTATTTGTGTCGGGTCATGCGTGTAGAGTGAATCCTGTCTACTCTAAACCGAATCCTGAACAAACCGGATTACTGTATACACTGAACTTTAAATCAAGTCTCAATGTAGGCAGTCTTTATTAATTTAAGCTGTATAAACCGAAGCTCTGTCTATTCAGAACACACATACTGGTCACAAGATGCTTCGCTTAGACAGGATTCACTATATATGAATGAATAAATGCTTGCTATTAAATGTCAAGTGAGAACATTTTCAGCAATATGACGGGGAAAACAATTAAGTTACATTTCAATGACATGATGGAGATATCCACTTTATACTAGACCAACATGCTTAGTTGGATTTTGTAACGCTAACTCGCTAAAAACAACAATTCACGCGTAGACATGTCGCCAAACTCACACATTAATTTGATTCCAGGCCAGCCAGTGTATTCTCTTATTCCTTAATACTTAGCAGAGAAGCTGCCAGTATCAGTTTTATAGTCTTTGGTTTGACCCGATCGGGGCTCGAATCCACGATCTACCGCACCCGAGGCAAGCACCTAACCATTTCTATGGACTATGCACTACACGCTAACCAAGCTAAGCAATACACCACAAATGCGTTTTTTTGTGCAAAATCATAATTGTGTATAATTAAAATCAAGAAACCATGACCCTATTTAAAAATGTGACTGAACGGGTAAGCGTCTGTTAGCACACTACACGACTACACTGAGCACGCGTATTGACATTTAGACAATTTCTTAATTCTCATATGGCGTCCTATACAATATATTTTGATTATTACATAGTAAGCAACTATTGACTATGTCCATATTATTTAAAGCACTAATTGTAGTTGTTCTAATCTATTGATTAGTCATTGCTTTTATTCTCTCCATTCCGTGCCGATTTGGACTCTACAATTAACTAACTTCCGGTATTTCGGTAGTTTGACCTTGACATCTCGAAGAGATTCATGATTACGACGAAATTTCACATGTCGTTTGTGCATTTTACGTCTTTTTAATCAAAAGACTTGAAAATGTCAATAATGATTGAAAATATTTCCTTAATTATACATTGAAATCATACTGAAATGATGAAATGTAAGCAATGTTCTCCTTTTGCCTTTCCAAGTAAGTCGATTGTGCAAATTTTGAAAGTAAAAACAAAATCTCAGCTTACATACATTATGTGATAATTTGCCTCTTCAAATTTTAAAATAAATAAAGATAATGGAGAAGGTAAACACTAATCATAACAATAAAACTATTAATTTATTATTTTTATACTCTACACTGTCGTTCTTGTCTCTTTTGTGTATGGAACGTGGCATTCTCGGAACACGAGGCGTTCATGTATCCCTATATTGTATCGGTTCGTCTCTTCAAAACTAACAGTCACTCCTGATGTCTACCCATTAGCACATGAACTAGGTCATATTCCTATATCTCATAGTTATTTTAGAGTGGAGTAGCACTACAGATGTCTCTAGTTGATCATTGCTTGTCTTTTCGGCCATTGTATTATATGTTCTTCTTCGCTTTACAGTTTCTGATTATCCCTTTAGTATCAGATTTTCGATAATAAATAAAATAAATCGTAAGATTGGAAAGCCATAATATTTTTTTGCAAACAACAATCAAACAGCATAAAACAAACCTGCTTATGTTAACTGAAAGATATTAATATCATGACCGGTACCTCTATTGGAAAAGGCAATCTTATCTTGACTGATTTATGTCACACCGATATCTATTAAAATTGTAGAAAACTAGACCGTGGTTTCTAACTCAACTAGGCAGTTTACATTTTGAGTGAATCGTAACACCCTTTTTTTTAACACCAATATCACTGATTTTATTCAGTATACATTTTTACTTCAGATTCCAAGTTCCTCTGAAGTATCCCTGTGAAATTCTGTATTGACTTTCCAGGGAAATATTCAAAACTATAATTACATATAAAGCTATACTAAATAATTCTAACATTTTCTATTGCATACAGTATGATCACAGTTTATTTAATATATTCTTGAACAATGAATTAATTCCTAGTAATTTATTTTCCTTCATTTTTCTTTGAAATTCATTTTTAAATAACAGATAAACATCAATTTTCTTTGTCTTAATGTTAAATCTAGTCTTGCCTTTCAATTGTATCAAAACCTGTTGTTCCTTTATTATAAAAAGAAAGCTTAAGCAGTGACGATCAACTATTCCAGCAATATTAACAAAACGAAGAAATATAATGTCACAATAAACCATTGAATATAAAGGCAATCGCCATACACGACGTTCGAAATCCAGGTCCCGACTTGGACGAGACGCAACTATATGACGGAGTTGAACTAGTTAACAAAAAAAAAGTAATGAAATCCTGCACAGATTCACTGTCGCTCAAAAAGACCACACACATGACAACACAAACTTAGCCAGTACAATGGCATGGTCAATGAGCGCTCGTAGTTAAGTGACAACTAGTTAAGATGGAACAACCTATTGGTTAAAGACAATTACTATTTGTGTTCGTATGTTTTCAAATTTAGCTATGATTTAGTGAGATTCGTGTTACTCGATCTTTAGTTTTATTTGTATGTTTTGTAGATCGTTGTACTTTTTCATTTGGCCATTGAGTTGTTTGTCCTTCCTCGATATACGGATTCTGGTTGACCCTTTGGTAACTTCAAACTCTTCTTATCCATTATATGTATTGACTTTGTATACATTAATCTTTATCCTTATCAATGAAACTATAAACAAAATATAGTATATGAATCTGACGATCATGATAGTGCTTGTACAAAGTCAGGACATTGATTTATTTCGGCATTTGCCGGAAGTCGTTTCTGTGTTGAGGTTTGACACAATAATGGTTTGTGTAGTTTGCTGCATTGTCGACCACTACTCTTTAATATCTTAATGTTAAAGTGAGTCACTGTGCTCGAATAGCATCATTATTGAATAAAAATGCCCCTCCTCCATCCCTCTCAAAATGAAAAGAGAAAAGAGATTTGCGCAGAGCGGTTAGTATTATGCATAAGACAATCATATAGTATGATGGGGAACACGTTGTGGTTTTTATAACATAAAAAAGCATAAAGGCTCATTTCAAACAATTGTAAGGAAATTGAGGGGTGTAGGTTTTTGGGAAAAAAAACAATATGGTTATTTCATTGAAATTGTAATCCAAATCAGTACTATTGTCTACACTGGAGTTGACCCTATAGTATGTGTATTTGTTATGTATGTTATTATTGTAACATTTCTAAATAAAGGTAATAACAAAATTACCGAACTCCGAACAATCTTACAAAGGGAAAGTCAAACCTCATAATTATATAAACAGACAAAATCAGTCAACAACCGGAAAGCTGTGAAAACCGTAATGACCCTGACTTGGTACAGGCATTTCTAAAGAAATGGTGGGTTGAATCAGATTTTAAGGCGCCAAACCTCCCGCTCTCATTACGGTTCAAAGGTTCCGGCTGTCACTGTAACAGTATTTAAATACAGGAACAAAATAGGTAAAATAGTTGTCAAAGCAGTACCATATTCGGTGACGTAAATGTCAAAAATATTTTTACGTCACACATTGACAAAAAAATTCTTGACATTTTTGACTTCTTTATCTTTATACATTTTCACTATATGAAAATGCATCGCTTATAATTTTTTCTGCAGAGACAATATATTTCGACAAGATATTGGTATCGGAATATAAACTTTTTAAGAGATCGAATAAGGCGAATCTTTTTATAGCTCTAATACAGAACTGACGTCCTTGAAGTTTCTGTTTCGCTAATTATTTCGTATGTTCGATGTATTCTATTTATGCATTTTTAAGTAATTTAGTTACTAATAGTGCATAATTTAACCTATTCTAGAGCTTGTCCCCGGTACAGTGCTTTTCTTGACAGACCTCAGCTGCTGACGCAACACCTACTAAACCAACGCTACGTTCCTTCTAGGTTGAAATCATTGCTACAGAAATTCTACGGTCGTCATCACAATCTGGTTGACCGTTACGAAATATCCATATTTTCAAATGACAATGGATCTCATGGAAACCATAGACATGGTAGTGTTATGTATTTGAGTTCGGGATTGTCGATGTTCTTTTTAGGTTGTTCGTTCTATAATTAAAGTTTGAGATCAACAAACGTCTTTTTAGTCTAAGCCGAACTCCGACTTATTTCCACGATTTGTGGTGCCAAATAGGACCCACGTTATTCACAAAGCAAGTCAGGCATCACAATCTGGTTGACCGTTACGAAATATCCATTTTTTCAAATGTCAATGGATCTCATGGAAACCATAGACATGATATTATCAGATTATGACGTTCACTAGTCTGCTTGACCTAAGTCAGGACATTCATTTCCATTGAAATTTGACGATATCGTTTCTGTTTTGAGGCTTGACACAGGAATGGTTCTTGTAGTTGCTTGTCTTTCCGACCATCACTCTTTAGCCTTTTAATGTTGCTGCTAACAAGGAAGCTACAGAACCAAGGTTTTCTAGTGGTTAAGTTGAAGTCCTTTCACCATTCATGACTTTTCAATGAGTTTATTACAGCTTTTGATTACTCCTTTGGTATCGTCAAACCTTTCTTTCTAGACTAGCGTCACTATTGAATAAAAAACCCATTTACATCCCTACCCGTATTTAATTCTTTATTTCTTTAACGAGGAGTGCCAACAGACTATGTAGGCCACGGGCTGAGAATTTTTTTTTTGTCCTTAGATATGTCCTTTTGAAAAAAAAACATGTTAACATTGAATATTTTGGGACGAACTTACATTTTTGAGCCCTTTTTAACACCCTTTCGACAATCTTGCCTGATTTTCAGATATTTTCATTCTTCACTGTTGCTGAGGTCTTGTAGCTTATGCACAACTATTAGAATATAAAAACTGGGGTTTGGTGGATAGCTGATTATATTATCGTTCAAATGAATACAAGTTATTAATATGTTATGAAGTTCAGTAATCGTAGGAGGCAAAAATATATCCCTACCCCTGATAAAATTGCGTAAAAACCGAGATTTTTCGCCTTTTATTTTGAATAGACAAAATATTACACAACTTTGATGATATTTTTATATTGAATTTATTAAAACTATTGCATTTACGGAAAATTAAACCCATTACATCATCAAAAAACAGGTTTCGTAGTGTAGATTGCAGAAAAATGGAATATTAAGATTTTTGCCGATTTTAGCTCTATTCAGCCCAAAGCACGTAATATCTTTTTTATAATATAAATTGACAACCAAATTATTCATCTGTCGTGTGAAGTTGTGTTATGGAGACATTTTAAAACAAAATTTGTTCTAGTACCACCCTGTATAGGGCTTCTAGCGGCAAAATATTACCCTTACCCTGCCGAAAATCGCATAATATTTTCTCATCAGTATAGAAAAGACTTTACAGTTTTGTCTGTTGTTAATTTAGATAAATGTTCTTAAACAACACGGAAGAAACATTAAATTAATTAATTTCGCAATATTGCCCCATTTTATAGTCCAATTAACTATATTTAATAAATTTACGCAGATCAAGATTATAAAGAACAAAAAAATAGTTTTGGCGTTCTTACGTCACCGACATTATCCGTGAAGTTCTAGTTTCAGATACTGGCACAAAAGTCTTTGGTTTAATACCAAATTAGTTTGATCACAGTCGCTTGAATTTCAATGATTTAAATAATAAAAAAGAGTACAAAAATATAGTATAGTATATAGGGGAAGTTATGAAATGCATTTTTGCGACAAAATCTAAACGGACGCAAAGTGATTCGCTTCGTGGAAATTTTTCTGCACTGGACATGTTTTTTTTATACATCCGTATTGTAAGAACCTTCATTCCGAGCATTTTACGAATGTATCGGTCATTTTTTCACTGACGTTCAACCACAGGGGCTTGCTACGATATTTTTTTTCACTCTACTCTATAAAACCACAAGGGAGGAATCTCAAATGCCAAATTGCCATACAACACTTTTTCAAAATAGTTTTGTATCGGTGTCTTGATCTGATTCGCCATAATATTGGTACCCATTTGAAGCATAATAAATATATTTTTGATATTCCTATTCCTTTTTGTCATGATCTTTACCTATCTGCAACTTTAAAGCAATTTTTAACAGAATTTGCAGCACGCTACAACCTCCTCCGTCATGTTTACATGTCAATACCGGGCCGAATTCTTACGTGCGATTTGATTGGTCGGTTATTTTTTGGTAATGTGTTAACAGCAGTTTATTATCATGAGTTAAAGGTAAGAGTCACACATGGGGGCGAAAGTCTGAAATTCTCATTTTTTCCTTTGCCTCTATTTTAATTCTCAAAATCACAGACCAATCAACACATTCTTTGCAAGCTATTTGTTTGGTTTAGTATAAAAAAAAAAAATCGCAGTTTATTACGAAATATTTTCTTATCTAAACTTTTAAGGGATAAAGTGTCTTTTTTTTCATTTCAGGAAGGGGAGGGGTTTTTCACGTCTGATAAATTTTGATACCCCCAAAGTGTATATATCTTGTATTCAATTGAAAGGTAATACTATAAGCTTTCATTTGATACCATATTGATATACTTTCAAGACTGTTTAGGATACATTTAATGCTCGCAAAGACAAAAATTGAAAAAAATAAAAAAATCCTCAAAAAGCTGCGACAGGGTGTAAATATTAGCCTCGAACGGCAAGTTCGTCCCAACATTTTCAATGTTTATTCTTCAAGGGGATATATAGGAGGACTTCAAAACATATGTTAACATGGAAGGGGGGGGGGGGGGATGCTAGCCCACGGACTAATGGTTACGAGCGGTTTTCCTCAAAATACATACATGAATACATAATTTCAAACAATATAATGGTTAATACAAATATTGAAATGACAACAAAATATATACAAGACAGGACAACTCGCACACACTCGCGTTAAATGACAAAAAAAATTAACAAAGATTTGACTGATGTGATATTGATTTAATTAGGAGAACACAAACAAAACAATTATTATGCAGGGGGGTTAGCGTGAAAATCTTTTTATAGATTTAATGTACTGAAAAACGCATTCAAAAAGTCAGTTGTGATTAATATTGACAGATAGATCGTTACTTCCTTCAGTCAGGATTTTACTCAGATGTGTTGGACATACACGTAGAAAATAAAAAGTGAAAAAAATACTTGGGCATGGGGATGGCCATTATGCATAAGACAATCATAGTGCGATGGGGAAGGGAGGGGGGCAAATTATTTTCATATAACATAAAGTATTTCTTCAATTAATTGTACGAAAAGTTGAAGATACCAAGGGGTAATCAAAAGACGTACATTAAAGAAGGATATACAATACAATGGCAAAAATAAAAAGAATAATAGGAGTAAAAATGATCCACAGAACGATACATACTGACCAACAATTAACCCACAAAAAGTGAAGGTGAGCAACTCATGTGCTCTGGAAGGGAAAGGAAAGCAGTTCCTGCTCCACTTGTCAATACAATGACCAAATGAATAATTTTAAAACGAGTAGCAATAACCCACAAAGCAATTAACAGAAATATAAATATTCAAAACAAAAACCCCACAAAAACCGTGGTAAGCAGTTCCTGCTCCACTAGTGGCACCCGTCGTGTTACTGTTAAGAGACCCTAACATCACCTGATATGTAAATTATGTTGGACACCAGTATACGTAAATAAACACAACTAAGATAAATATATATTTTTCTTGATATCTGGCTTTCTAATCTCCTGAATTTGAACAACCTGATGAAGGCTATTCCAGGAAAGCTTCGCGCGCACTAAAATAGATATCTACGTTTGTAAGACATGTACTCCCTGCAAAACAAATGGGAGTAAAGACGTACGGAGCATCATCTATAAGCGAGGGGGAGAAACAACACAAATATTGTATTGCTATTTGTTTGAAATATAAATAATATAGGGTTATTGCACTGATATTGAAGATTATTATGCTTTCTGTATATTTCTTCTGTAATATAAGTTCATACGATATTTTGGCATATATCACAAAGAATTATATAACGTTGATATACAATGCGAAAATAGTACATCTACTATGCCAGTTTCACGCGGGGAAGGTTGGGTTTTCAGCTGTCTGTCAAGCTATGTATAGCTAGTCCACGTGCAAGGGGGCGGATCCAATCTGTCAATCTATCATAGTCGTCTATTATTCATGTTACTGTTTTTTAATACTTGTTATTGTTGTTAATTAAATATATTAGTCACTTTATTGTAATAGTTCTCAATATATGTTGTCTACATATAACAGTCAGCATAATAATAATGTGTTAGCAATGACTAATAACCCAAGTTAAAACTCCCAACACATTGGAGAGGGATAAAATTTACTAATATCCGCCAATCCATGTTAAAACTCAAAACATATTCTGGCTTCCATGATTTATTTCTTAAATATAAAATTATTTACCGAAAAATATTCTCTCAAATTTCAATGCATGTTTTAATCAACACCATAGAGACAGACAAGCTTTGTTGATTTGCATTTATTTTACTGTTTGCTCAAATAAGATTTACATGTATTCACTTTCACTTTTAACCACACATCGCCATCTTTTTATGTTTGTATTTTACAAGGAGTCATAAATTCAAGACGTTAAAATAACACATTTCTGTAAACGTTCTACCAATAAATCATTTCCTACATGATATTGAGACATCTGCTCTTTAAACCTATGACAATTACTTTTATGTAACGTGTTGTTGTGAACCCCGAAGTGTAAAGAGCTGTATGATGATGAGTGCTTAGCTTCCATAGACCAATTTCCGTCTGTTTAATGACTTGTTCACACTTACTTTTTTCACTTTCAATATTATTGTTTTCTGCGCTAAATAGATGTCAAAACAAAGCTTTATGATGTTCAGTTTTAGTAACTGATAATTAAGATGGCGGATTCAACATCATTTTGATCATGAAATATTATACTAGCTTATTTTTATTTTATATGACAGTAAAACGTTATCAAATACCTGACTCATGTAGAGCGACAGAAAGAAACGGTAACAGTAGAAGCTTTGTCTTCACAGATAATGCATTTGATAATGTTTAGAACGACGCTTTTGTAGCTATTTTCAGACAATTTGGCAGTTGTTTTTGGACTTTTTAATATTGCAGGATAAACACAATATACATACATTGTCGTTAGAAATAAGGCTCGCTTTTCTACCTGTTTCTATAGCTCGTACAAATAAATTTTATATTTTCCGACAATTTACGTATATTGTATATATACACTGACAACAGGTGTTTAACAAGATAAGATTTTCTTTATTAATAACAATAGCGCTCTAAAAACAAACAAACAAATTAATGGCTTAGTGTAAAAATTGTTATTTCAATTCCAATTTCACGTTGTCTTAAAATGTATTTTATGCAACTAGAAGTAAAAAAAAAATCATCCTAATTATTATCAATAGTGCTCTAGAAACAGGTAAACAAACAAATTTACGGCTTAGTGTAAAATATGTTATTTCAATTTCAATTTCACATTGTTTTAAGATATATTTTATGCAATTAGAAGTAAAAATATTTTCCTTAATAATAACAATAGTACTCTAGAAACAAGTAAACAAACACATTTACGGCTTAGTGTAAATATTGTTATTTCAATTCATATGAGTCGGAGTTTCTTCCAAAGCTTGTAAAAGATAAGAAGATTCATGAGGCTAGAGCCTTTAATTTCACATACAGGTATATTGATGACGTTTTATCTATCAATAATTCTAGATTTGCAGAATTTCTTCCATTGATATATCCTCCAGAGCTGGAAGTTAATGAGACCACAGATACAGCTTCGTCCGCATCATTTTTGGACTTATACCTCGAATTTGACGACAGTGGTCAACTCAGTACTAAAATTTATAATAAACGGGACGACTTCAATTTTAAAATCATAAATTTTCCAAACATGTGCAGCAATATGCCAGCTTCTCCTGCATATGGTGTTTACATCTCGCAATTGATTCGCTATGCAAGGGCCAGTAGCACAATTATTCTGATATCCTGGAACGTCATCTTCATCTGAGAAACAGGCTACTAGACCAGGGCTATAAAAAGATTCGCCTTATTCGATCTCTTAAAAAGTTTATATTCCGATACCAAGATCTTGTCGAAATATATTCCGTCTCTGCAGAAACGATTATAAGCGATGCATTTTCATATAGTGAAAATGTATAAAGATAAAGAAGTCAAGAAAAATGTCAAAAATATTTTTTTATCAATTTGTGACGTAAAAATATTTTTGACATTTACGACACTGAATATTGTACTGCTTTGACAACTATTTTACCTATTTTGTTCCTGTATTTAAATACTGTTATAGTGACAGCCGGAACCTTTGAACCGTAATGAGAGCGGGAGGTTTGGCGCTTTAAAATCTGATTCAACCCACCATTTCTGTAGAAATGCCAGTACCAAGTCAGGGTCATTACAGTTTTCACAATTTTCGGGTTGTTGACTGATTTTGTCTGTTTATATAATTATGAGTTTTGACTTTCCCTTTGTAAGATTGTTCGGAGTTCGGTAATTTTGTTATTACCCTTATTCACGTTGTCCTAAGATATATTTTATGCAATTAGAAGTAAAAATAGTTTCCTTAATAATAACAATAGTGCTCTAGAAACAAGTAAGCAAACAAATTTACGGCTTAGTGTAAAAATTGTTATTTCAATTCTAATTTCTCGTTGTCTTAAGATGCATTTTATGCAATTAGAAGTAGCAGCTGTTTTCACAAGGCATTACAGAATAGTAGAAATAAATTGACAATAATCTAATATTACAGGATTTATTTTAACGCTACCAGACGAACGTTCATACATTTTAGACATGCGACGCCTTAAACGCATCTTCGCTAGCCAAGGGTTATAATTCGGGTCCCCCTAGTTCTAATAATAAAACCCTAAATGCTCGCTTACTCGCAAGGGTTATAACGGGATGCCATTACACGTAATGGAGCAGCCGCCGAGATTCTTTGCGCTCGCTTACAGAGCTTCGGACACCTGCATTTATCAATAATAAGACATAACCTTTCCTTTTGTCCATTATTATGACAAGTTTTTATCACCTACCAGTATTTTAGAATGTAATTCCCACAAAATAAAAATCTTCTCTTTGAAAATTTTGAATTTCGTCATTTCCGGCCTCACTATTTGGATGTCGATACCATATTTGGCGATTTAGGCGTGAATGTTTACCAATCGTAACTACTCGGCCATTCTCGCTACCCTGCAAATAACAGGGTAGCGAGAATGGCCGAGTAGTTACGATTGGAATGTTTACATCAGCTTGTAATAAGAAATACCATATTTAGAAAAGCTCCGCCTTCCGTAGTTTCCGGTTATGGAAAACGATCGATAAATTTGAACAAGGTTGTTGCTAACTTTGAAAAGCATATATTTCTCAGCCAAACCGATTTAACAATGACTGGGATCATCAGTAATTGTTATAATGAAATGTTTGAAGCGTAAATAGTGAGTTTTTATGTTTCAACTGCAACTTTTTTTTTTGCTCCATTGTGACGAATGGGACCGCGTTGTAGCTCTGCCGAGACACAAGTTTGTCACAGGAGCTACATTATTGCAGCTAGGGTCCCCCTTCTCTCCACCCTTGGCGGATCTAGAATACATTTTGAAATTCGCGCGCAATGCCACCTGGTGGTTTATCGAAGTTGCGCCCCTTAGATAGTGGTTATCGCCAGCCAATCAGAATCGTTTTGCTATACGTATGTTGGAGAGTTGAAAATGGCAGCGCCCAGTGAAGAAAAACTTATTTGTGATCAATTTAATTTGGAAGCACTTACTGTCAACCAAGTGAACGTTTCAAAGCTTTGGCACAAGGGAAAGTTGTTTTCATTGGAACCAAAACGGGATGTGGCAAATCGTTGTCATATGAGAGCATTCCGGTGCCATCTTTGTTTACATTTCGTCGATAACATGTGCTCCGTGTAAAACGTCTTGTGATTGGATACGTGTACTGGTAGCCGTAACCAATGAAATATTAAAGCGCGAATCCTCAAAATGTGTTCTAGATATGCCAAGGGTGGAAAGAAGGGGGACCCGAATCGTAACACTTGGCTAGCGAAGATGCCTTAAACGATGCCATACAATATTCTTTAATTAGACATTTGGACGTTATTTCTTTATAGAATGCAATGCAAACGAAGTAAAATACCAAAAACCACTTAAAAGTCAGTTCAACAATTTAAAATGAATTGGCAAACACACTCCCACTGAATGTCACTCAGTTCTGACCTCTATGACCTTGTTGTTGATCAACATCAATTAATCACGTGTGACGAGAAACAAATTCACGTTCCATTTACCGCCAATGTAATCATTTAACTTGCTCGCATGGGTAACAATATCTACTGAATACACTGTTAATGTACAACACTAACACGAACCGTGCGACAGGTCGGTGGTTTTCTCCGAGCACTCCGGTTTCCAATAAATCTGACCACTACGATAAAACTGATATATTGTTGAAAGTCGCACTAAGCACCTAGCTCTTGCACGAACCTTGAACGAAAACATGCAACACAAGTTTGTTCAATAGTGACTTCGAATAAAAACGTGGATATCTGCAATAACTTTCATTAGACATTCTCAGAGCGAATATTCTTGATGCCAAATAATTTGAAAGTCATTCGAAGCAAGATAAAGGATAGCCAAAATCATCGAATGTCACCTATGTCTGAGTGAGGATAATCTTAGTTTTTATAGCAATTTTAACATATGCCTGAGGGAACAGAACCTTAGTTTTAATAATAATTACATGATTTAGGAACTGTAAATTTAGATTTTACTCTGGCAAACTATTATTTCAATTATAAATTTATTGTGTGCCTATATTAATGTAGAGCAAAATATACGGATTTCTGTATTTAACTTCTTCAGGGGTTGCCGATCCTATGCTAATTGGGTTAAGGTTATGATGTTTAGCGCTACTTTCAATAATATTTCAGCTATATCGTGGAGGTCACTTTTATTGGTGGAGAAAACCGGAGTACCCAGAGAAAACCACCGACCTGTGGCAAGTCACTAGCAAACTTTATCACATAATGTTGTATCGAGTACACCTCTATACTAATGGAAAATAAATCCTATCATAAAATCTGGAATTTTACCAAACATTCGGATTATGTCATATTTGTATTGCATATACTGACGTATCTAGTGATATATGTTTGCTTACGCAACAAGCAAAACATTTCTGTCACTTCAACATACTTAAACACTCTAGAATAATATACAAGAAACAGAAAGAAAAACATATTAAAGAACATTTTGGCTATGTTGATTGCCAGATTGGTTCAAATCACTCTTCACTATATATGATAAATGGTACCGTTCAATCCTGAAAAACTAACATTATGTGATAAAGGTTTTCAGTGACTTGCGACAGCTGATGGCTTTCTCCGTGTCCTACGGTTTCCTCCTCCAATAAAACTGACCGCCCTGATATAACTGAAATATTGTCGAAAGAGGCGGTATACACCATCAAACAAACAAACAAACAAACTGTTGAAAAATAGTAAATTCTATGAAATATGTTAGAACTTTGCCAAATATTCAGGTTATTCGGCTTTGTTATTGTCTAGTGACACACATGTTAACATAAGATAGTTTATTTTACAGAAAAAAAACACAAAATTGTTAATGTTCACGTAATTGGAGGTACGATATTAATACTGAGCGTACCGACTAACTTATTGCAGAGTTTATTTTTCTACGTCACTTGGACGAATTTTTCTCATTCTTTCTCTCTGGTATCACACACATATTTTTTTTTAGTGAACGCTATGAACTCTTCAAAGTTGTTAACAAATACCACGCAAATTTGTGTATCTTGAAAACGAACTTAAGAAAAATAACATTCCGAAAATGAAAAGGTGCTTCCGTGCATGTGATCGTGTTCATTCAATGACTACTGTCACCACTGTTTGCGTGGCCGATTTCCACCCCTAACCGAAATGCTTTTGATACATCGGGATGAAATACACTTTGTGGAAGTTGGTGCTTTTCAACGTGTCATTGAGCGTCTTCCACTAATAAAACTGGGCGCCACCACATTAGACCTGTTCTGGAAATAATATGATAGAACAAACATTCCTTTGTAGCATCATCATTATATCGACTATCCATGTAGAATGGCTAGATTTGTGGCGTTACAAATGTCCCTTATAGTTATACAGACAAATCTGTATTAAGAGGTTACTCTTAGGACAAAGAAAAAAATGGTCTTGTAAGACAGGTGACCTCTTAAGAGGCCAATTTCATATGAAATTGTCTATGACAGGACAGGACAAGAAAATGGTCACCTTCCAATGCAGGTGACTTCTTAATAGAAGTGACCACATGTGCAGGTGTGATTGTATAGCTTACATTAACCTACACATGTTAGACAAGTAGTTTAATATAGCATTAATCTATCAACTTTTTGTGAAACCTACTAATTTGAAATTCTCCCTTTTAATACACACATACATTTGGGCCATTAATCTAGTTTAACCCGGCCACTTTTTTGTTGAAGTGCCTGTACCAAGCCAGGAAAGTGAACGCGCATGTATTATTGTGAGGGCCCGGGTGGCGCAATGAGATAAGTAGTTGGATTACCTAACAATTCATAGAAGTCTTATCACCGATACGGCGTGGGTTCGCGCCCGTCTTTGTAAATTACAAAAAGGGTGCATTTGACTCGCAGTCACAAGTGATGCAATTTACCAGTTGCTTGTCCATGGTCGGTGGTTCTATCCGGGTACTCCAGCTTCATCCACCACTAAAACTGGTCGCCATGCTATAGCTGAAAGTGGCGTTAAAACACCAAAAATCAATCAATCAATGTATTATTGTGTATGTTCGCTTCTTTTTTTCTTGAATTGTTCTGACGTGTGGTATTTTTTTTCCATTCTATTACTTCCAACATATCCCGCTTTGCATCTAAGAAAATCCATAACAATGTAATATATGACAACAATATACAATTATTGTCTTCGTATAAGGTGAACATCGAAAGTTATCAGTCCGAGGTGGGGGTTTTTCCTCGGGTATCAACCTTTCGAGGGGTGAGATACTCGCCTCAAATGAAGGCAAAAACTGTTTCATTATACCGAAACTACTATTGGAAGATCACGTCTAATATTTGTTATTAAGTACACGTACATCTGAATTTCATATTTTGATACCTTCCCAATCCGATTTGATGCCATAATTCTATCATGTTCATTGCTAATTTAAAATGTTTAATTTTGTAGAAGATAACAATTCCTGTTTTCAGAGGTTGTCGACCGGGTGACAATCTATTGTTTCTATGAAATATTGTTTGGGGTTGGCTACAGGATCGCCTTTCTCTGCAGCATATTTTCTGTAAAATATAATATTCAGTATTGGGTTACGTCAGAAAACATTTCATTCACATCTATAAGATGTCTTCTCGTTGAAAACAAACACTGCACCGTTCAATGCCTGAGGATTTCGTAGTTTCGTCACTGATTGTCCACTTCAACGATAATTGCTGACGTGATCTGTTTCCGAATGTCGATAGATGTTGACATAGCCAGACAAAAGAGAACTAAACTGTTCCATCAGACATCTAAATTTTTCATTAGATTGTGAAACAGCAGCAATTAACGGTAGCTTAATGCCTTATATTATTCAAGAAACCCAAAAGTTTATTGTGAAAAAGAAAATAATTGACTAGACATATGATAAAAATCATAGTATGAAAAGTAATAGGGAATTTCTAGAAATAACATCTAATAGACGATTTACTCAGTAGTTGTTCCGGAAGTAAACAATAAAATGTAGATTTCTAATTTTGTCGGCACTACGTGTTACTGGAAAGACAAATATTTTGGAAGCAAGTAAAATAAGAGTGTAAACAGGTAAATATGCTCAAGGGAGGTGAACGTAATTTGTTTTATAATAATTACATTTGTAACAAGGGTAAACACGAAGGGAATGTGAAGGATCTGGATGGCTCAATGAGCTAGGTAGTTGGATTACCTAACAACTCATACAAGCCTATCACCAATACGGCGTGGGTTCACGCTCGGCTTTGTAAATTACAAAAAAGGTGAACTCGTCTCGCAGCCGTAAGTGATAAAATTTACCAGTTGGTTGCCCATGGTCGGTGGTTCTCTCCGGGTACTCCGGCTTCTTCCACCACTAAAACTGATCGCCATGATATAGCTGAAATATTGCTGAAAGTGGCGTTAAACACCAACAAAATCCATCAATCAATCAATCGAAGGGTGTGTGTCACATATGGAGCATGAACTGCTCAAAATTCAGGAGTGCTTGTGTTCACTCAGTGGGGTTCGTGTTGCTCCATCTGTAGATTTCTGTGTATTGTTTGTTCTTTTACCTTTCTCCATTATCTTGTCTGTCCTTCTTTGATCTACGGATTCTGATTACCCCTTTCGTATCTTACATTTTTAAGGAGTTGTAAATGTTAATGACGCCAAAAGTCTTAACTAGTGATCTGTAGTTTATATACTTAACAAATATTTGCTTGAATCTTAAAGTAATAAATTTGTAAAACTTATGAAATAAAATTACTGTGAAACACTGGGTATCTTAAATAGTGGCCGCGAGTATAAGTTAGTAGAATGTTCATCAACTAGATTGTGAGTTATATTCCAACATGTTGTGAGGTTTACTCTATTCCTTTCTTGAGTAGCTTTCTCTGGGTTTTGGGGTTTCTTCCCTCATAAAAACTGAGGGTGTCATTTTAATTATTGGATTATAAAAATGAATTTGATGATTCCTTTTGTGATTTTCAGAACGCCATTGAGAAAAGTGAGATTTGCACTTAAATACTACATTTTATCCTGCCTTGGTTTTATTTAAGCAGACACAATTGCACCGACTAGAAGATTTTTAGCCTTACACTGTCATAGACCGAAACGTAGATTTTGTCTGCTACTCCTGACATATGTTACCTATTCAGTTTTGGGAACCTAGTTGTAACTTCCTGTTGACAGGCACTATCAAAAGGGGCAATCAAAGGATAAATATATAATGTTATTATTCAATTCAAAATATAAATGTCAATGTCATTTTCTGCAGGATAAACATGATAGGCATGTAGTGTCTTAAAATATAAAGCTTATATGTATTCGACGCCAAACTGAGGAAGGGCTAAGTGCACCTCGCCTTTATCTCAGTTTATAAGTCTCGTACATATACGCTTTATATCTTAAGACACTGCACTGATATTGTCTATGCATATACCATCCCGTTTCCAAACATCCATACTAGAGTAACATGAAGGGTGCCACTAGTGGAACAGGAACTGTTTACCCTTCTGGAGCACCTGAGTTCATCCCCGGTATTTAGTGAAGTTCATGTTGCTCGATCTTAAGTTTTCTATGTTGTGTTTTTTAGATCGTTGTTTGTCCGTTTTATGATAAGCGGGACGACTTCAATTTTAAAATCATAAATTTTCCAAACATGTGCAGCAATATACCAGCTTCTCCTGCATATGGTGTTTACATCTCGCAATTGATTCGCTATGCAAGGGCCAGTAGCAATTATTCTGATTTCCAGAAACGTCATCTTCATCTGAGAAACAGGCTACTGGACTAGGGCTATAAAAAGATTCGCCTTATTCGATCTCTTAAAAAGTTTATATTCCGATACCAATATCTTGTCGAAATATATTCCGTCTCTGCAGAAAAAATTATAAGCGATGCATTTTCATATAGTGAAAATGTATAAAGATAAAGAAGTCAAAAATGTCAAGAATTTTTTTGTCAATGTGTGACGTAAAAATATTTTTGACATTTACGTCACCGAATATGGTACTGCTTTGACAACTATTTTACCTATTTTGTTCCTGTATTTAAATACTGTTACAGTGACAGCCGGAACCTTTGAACCGTAATGAGAGCGGGAGGTTTGGCGCCTTAAAATCTGATTCAACCCACCATTTCTTTAGAAATGCCTGTACCAAGTCCGAGTCATTACGTTTTCACAGTTTTCCGGTTGTTAACTGATTTTGTCTGTTTATATAATTATGAGTTTTGACTTTCCCTTTGTAAAATTGTTCGGAGTTCGGTAATTTTGTTATTACCTTTATTTGTCTTTTTTTTCTTTTTACCATTGTGTCGTATTTCTCTCGATTTACGGATTCTAATTACTCCTTTGGTATTTTCAAACTCTTGTATAAATACAATGTTATTTTATTTTGTAGTTTATAGAAACAACATGTAATGTAGCACACACATGTGGCAAGTTATTTTATTTATAGCATTAATAATGTATGATTTATATATGTTTTATGAATTATATGATTTTTCTTTTATAGTAAAGATATTTTACAAGCTGAAAAATTAAATACCCTTGATGATATATACCATAACGAATAAAAAAATATCTTTTGTACTTTATGCAATATTTTATATACGTACTTAATGTAATATTTGATATACGTACTTTATGCAATATTTCATATACATGTACGTACTTTTTGCAATAGTGTATGTACGTACTTTATATATGCAATACTGCATGTACCTTATGTAATTTACGAACTCTATGCAATATTTTATGTACTTTATGGAATATTGTATATACAAAAAACGATGTTGCATTTATTTGACGACCTATGATTGGATAACATCATTCCTAAAAATAACGATAGAAAGGAAAGCCATATATGGAAATCTAGAGAATAAGATTAATACGCTTTACCTGGCCAGGAGAAAATTCCATTCATAAAAATAACGCACAGTAATGAAATGATGGAGACGGAAAATTACAGAAGGTCAGTGGGCGGTGCTTAATTTTGTGTAGTGAGCATTACGTCTTTAGCCTTATAATTCCATTCATATAAATAACGATGCAGACGGAAAATTACAGAAGGTTAGTGGGCGGTGCTTAATTTTGTGTAGTGACTTTAGCCTTAGAACTTCCAAGAAAGTCCGTCAAACATAGTTCGTGGAAAAAACTTAGTTACTGTTTCAAGTCATAGATCAACAACATCGTACAAAAATGTTCTAAGCTCCCGTGACCGACTATGGTTATTTAGACGGTAAGTAAATAGTTGAAGGGTTCGCGCTGCAGCGCTCAACCTTCAACGATTTATTGATCGTCTAAATAACGATAGACGATCACTAGGGAGCTTATAACTTATAATGTACTTTATGTTATATATTATGAATATATGATATATTATAAAAAATACAATTATATATTACACTGTATTAGATTCCCATAGAAATTGTGTACATATAAAACGGGTTGTCGTATAGACATCATTTGATTTGATTTGATTGTATGGTGTTTAACGCCACTTTCAACAATATTTCAGTTATATCGTGGCGGTTTGTGTTTCGTATTTATTTAAACATGGTTTACTAGACTGCCATCTGAGGTAATGGTGGAGACAGATAATATTTAAAGTTAGATCAAATATCATTAGTCTTATGAAATTAATTTTTAAGTATCATTCAGTACAGCTGATGTGTGAAATGAAAGTTCATTCTCAGTTTATCATCAAGTTATTTATGTCTACATAAAAACTAAGGGAAAAACAACAAGATGAAAGAAAATAGCTTCATAATATTTTTTTTTATCTCAACTGGAAAAAAACATCAATTAAAACCTATTTAACTGATTATTTACACTAAGTAACTGTATGTAATTAACCATTACAACATTCTAATGAAAAGTTGAGTCAGCTATAGGAAGAGTTTGGAGATACCAAATGTTTAATCAGAAACCGTATATCGAAGTAATAGTAACATTATCGATAAATCTTAACCAATATGCAATCAAACAATCACATTTCTTCAAACATTTTTTCATAATTTTGTGTATTTTGTTTGTATGTTCCTCCTATTATTGGAGTACATATAATTAGTCAATATTAAAGTTAATATCAACATTTTTACATTTATCTTGTGTGTATGATCATCCTATTATCGGAGCACATTTAATTAGTCATATTAAAATTAATATCAACATATTTATATGTGTCTTTTCTTATAGTCCTATTATCGGAGTACATTTAATTAGTTAGATTAAAATTAAGGATCAACATGTTGTATATGTATCTTGTTGTATACTCCTCCTATTATTGGAGCACATCTAATTAGTCAGATTAAATTTAAGATCAACATTTTTTATATGTATCTTGTTTGTATGTTCCTCCTATTTTCGGAACACATTTTAACTAGTCGGATTAAAATTAAGATCAACATTTTTATATGTATCTTGTTTACATGCTCCTCCTATTTTCGGAGCACATTTAATTAGTCAGATTAAAATTAAGATCAATTTTTTTTATATGTATCTTGTTTGTATGTTCCTCCTATTTTCGGAACACATTTAACTAGTCATATTAAAATTAAGATCAAGATTTTTATATGTATCTTGTTTATATGGTCCTCCTATTTTCGGAGCATATTTAATTAGTCAGATTAAAATTAAGATCAACATTTGTACACATATATATGTATCTTGTTTGTATGTTCCTCCTATTAGCGGATCATATTTAATTAGTCAGATTAAAATTAAGATCAACATTTTTATATATATCTTGTTTGTATGTTCCTCCTATTTAGCGGAGCACATTTAATTAGTCAGGATGTAGGGGATAGTATTTTTAACCAAAATCTACGGCAATTGACAGAGTTTCTATTTATTGCTATTATTTAGTCAAGGACACTACAAATCAACAAATGAAAGCGATATGAAAGTGAAATAGTAATGACATTGTCAGTCAATATACAAAAATGGTATTTGTCGCTCACTTAAAAAATAAAATGAGGTTTACATATAGAAATTTCAAATTCAAAATACCACTAAATTGTACGGACGGTACTACACTTCCACAATATGGAATTTACAAAAAGTAAAACACAGGGACCACACTGAATAAAAGCATATCATCTGCACATAACATCCTACAGGAATGTGCCGGTAGCAGCTTATAATCTCAAATCCAATGTATTTTGCAGAAAAGCTTTCACAGAAATGAATCACCTTTGAAATTATACTGAAAAATTGTCAGTCATTTTAGTTATAAAGTCTCTTTTTTTTTAAATATCACCATACTGCTCTACTAATAAAAAAGGGAGGGGGACAAATAGAGGCTACAATCCCCTGCATCCTCAGATTAAAAGTAAGATCAGCATTAGTATATGTATCTTGTTTATATGACCTTCCTATCATTGGAGCACATTTAATTAGTCAGAATAAAATTAAGATCAACATTTTTACATGTAAATCTTATTTGTATAATCCTCCTATTATTTGAGCATATTTAATTAGTCAGATTAAAATTAAGATCAACATTTTTATATGTGAGCCTCCTCTTTATGTATCTTGTTTGTATGATTCTCATATCATTGGATCACGTTTAATTAGTCAAGGTTAAATTTGATATCAACTTAACACTACACTTCAACCTTAGATAATTTTGTAGTATAATAAGAACATTATGACTGCTTCATTTAGAAATTATATATCAATAAGTGAAGATGTCAGATATCAGAGAGATAAAGCCACTTATAACGCTATATATTGACGTATTTGTATCTTAATTGAAAGTCAGCGTGGCTTAGACAATATACCGATACGTGGTGTACCATTATAAATTTGGACAGACTTTATTAATTCTAACTAATATCGAAAATAATATAATGGTGTTAGTGTATTATTTCTAAGAAGCTTGACAGCTGGATTGTATATTGATAAATTTATCTTGTGTAAGTAAATTAAAACTCAGCGTTGACAATATTAAAGGGAGAAGAATTTAATGACAAATCTGGTGAGTAACAATTTATTTATTTTTGAAAATTTGTGTTAAATGTGAAATTGTGTAATACATTTATCGTTTATTAGATTTAAATAGCCAATATTAATTTGTAATTTTTAATTTTTAAAGCTGTGAAATTGTTAAATGGATTATCGCGAAAATTTGTACAGGAAAATTGTTAATAATCTGTAATCTTCATATTAACGAGAATTTTTTTTTTTTAAATATTTTAATAATATTTGTTGAATTATCAGGTTCAGCTTAATAACAGAACTGTATTAAAGCAAAGTAATGCTAGATGGAAAGAAAGGGTTGTACAAATTTCAAACCTAACCAGGTTGTGTTGTGTGACATAAATTAAATATAAATAGTCCTTGTTTGTGCTAAAAATATTATTTACCGAAATGAGAAAACAATATTATTGTTACATTTTAACAAGGGTTACGGTTATATTTTCTAACACCACTTTCAACAAAATTTCAGCTAACTCTATCACATAATGTTGTATACAGTACACCTCGCCATGAGCAGGATTTAAACTAACTTTAGTGGTGATATGCATTGATTGTACACGTAGTTGTAAATCCAACTAACATACGATAAAGACCATGCCAGACCCTATTTTCTACAAGAAAATTACTGGATAATGAAAATTGAAAAAATAAAGCGACTGAAAAACTAGAATAAAAAAGTTAAGAAACGGTACTGTTATACATGTTTTACAATTAAATAAAAATGTCTTCACAGAGCACACAAATATAACCGATAGCGGGAGGTTTGGCGCCCTAAAATCTGATTCAACCCACCATTTCTTTATAAATACCTGTACCAAGTCAGGGTCATTACGGTTTGCACAGTTTTCCGGTTGTTGACTGATTTTGTCTGTTTATATACTTATGAGTTTTGACTTTCCCTTTGGAAGATTGTTCGGAGTTCGGTAATTTTGTTATTACCCTTATTTAAAAAAATGTCATTCACGTTTCTCCAACAAGTGTCAAGCAATAGAGAGTCTAGATGTTTATACAGTAATTAAAATTGTTTATATTATCAAGTTATAGTTAGACATGTAAATGATTTAAATAATTCTAAAGGTATAAATGTAATAATATGTTTTACATAAAAAATGTATATGAGCCTTTAACGACTTGTTGAATCTGCAATCATATACTGGTCACCATGACATTGTTGTTATTTAATCCACCGTGATTCTGGGTTTTTTTACGACTTTTCTATTGAATTTGGGAATTGTTCCAGACAGTATGTTATTTTTTCTTTATTTTTCATTTTATTACATGAAACGTTTGTATATATATACATTACCATATTTTTCTATTTATGTTTTTATCTTTCTCTAGTCATGACATTTTGCACGGATTAACGAGCTCTTATTTCAAAGCATATGTTTGTAATGCATATAACATTTGATGTGGCGTCACTATATAACTGAAATACTGTTGAAAGTGGCATTAAACACCATAACACTCTTGCTCATGCTGAGATAACCTAAACCGACTTTGTCTATCTTGTGTAGACCCTTTGTTTGATTGCTCTCATACGTTTATTTTATTTGGCTTTCCAATATTTTGACTTTGAGCAGTACGATTGATGTTATTCCAGTAAAACACACACTAGATGGGACGTCTGTGTAACTGTTGCTGATATCGCTAGGTATATGGCTTTGCTAATAGACTTTTAGTCCCAGAGGGCCTACCTCATGCAATAGGCAGTACTGCGAGACACTGACGGGGTTTATTACATGTATTTTGTTGTTTGAAATGTACAGTTCCTAAGTAATGTACATGTAACTTATTAAAACTAAAGTCAATGTCCATACCGAGAGCCCTACTGCTGAAGGTTATTCCAGAAACGCGATGTGCGCAATAAATTTCATATCTACGTTTTTCATTGTTACCACTGGATCGATGCCACTGCTGGTGAACTATTAGTCCCCGAGCGTAGCATCCAACCCAGAAGTCAGTGTTTCGGCACTGACATTGTTTATTAGATATATTTGTATTGAAACTTACAGTACCTAAATACTGTAATTATTATCAAAACTAAGGTTCTCCTCTCTCAGGCATAGGTGACCATAGCCGATTTTGGCTATCCTGTTTAGGCCCTTTGGTTGTATTGCTCCCAAACACTTTTAAATTATTTGGCTTTCTAATCTTTCGGGTTTGAGCCTACCTGATGAAGGTTATTCCAGAAAAGCGTTGTGTGCACTAAATTTGATATCTACGTTTTTATTGCTTCGTGTGCACTAAATTTGATATCTACGTTTTTATTGCTTCGTGTGCGCTAAATTTGATATCTACGTTTTTATTGCTTCGTGTGCACTAAATTTGATATCTACGTTTTTATTGCTTCGTGTGCACTAAATTTGATATCTACGTTTTTATTGCTTCGTGTGCGCTAAATTTGATATCTACGTTTTTATTGCTTCGTGTGCACTAAATTTGATATCTACGTTTTTATTGCTTCGTGTGCACTAAATTTGATATCTACGTTTTTATTGCTTCGTGTGCGCTAAATTTGATATCTACGTTTTTATTGCTTCGTGTGCACTAAATTTGATATCTACGTTTTCATTGCTTCATGTGCACTAAGTTTGATATCTACGATTGTATTGCTTCATGTGCACTAAATTTGATATTTACGTTTTCATTGCTTCATGTGCACTAAATTTGATATCTACGTTTTCATTGCTTCATGTGCACTAAATTTGATATCTACGTTTTTATTGCTTCGTGTGCACTAAGCTTGATATCTACATTCTTGTAATCATGTGCAAGTATGGAATTATAGCACTTCAGTGGCTTATGGTGTTTGTTAAAGTGACTGTAAAACAGGAATTTTTCAAAGTATCATTTTAGATTTTTAAATTGGCTATCATTTTTAATTAGAAATATCTGGTTTGTTTTTCCAATTGTGAAAGATAGAAACCTCTTTATAGCATTACATCAGCCATGTGATATAACCATACATCCATATAACGAGCGCTTATTTGCAATGACATTGATATGCTAATACTTGACATTTCTCCCGCAACAAGAGACTATTTTCCACGACAGAACAATAGCGGTTACATTTGTTATAGACGTAATACCAGTATGGCTAGAGGTATATTGTATATTTTCTCATCGATATATGTAGCTAATCACGTCTTCATTTACAACAGAAATATACAGTCAAGCCTGCATTAAAGGTTTGTGTATTTATTTGTTTGATGGTGTTTTTCGCCACTTTCAACAAAATTACAGTTATATCGTGGCGGTCAGTTTTATTGGTGGGGGACACCGGAGGATCCGGAGAAAACCATCGACCTGTGGCAAGTCACTGACAAACTTTATCACATAATGTTGTACACCTCGCCCTAATCGAGATTCGAGCTAACAACATCAGAGGTGATTGGCACTGATTGCATTGGTAGATCCAGCTATCACACGATCCCGGCCACAACGGCCCCTGCCTTAAAGGGAACATCTATCAAACAAATCACTGTCTATAACGGAGAGCCTCATTTTCCCCATGAATGAATAGTGCATACCATGTTAACATGTATATAAAGAGCAAGTGGGACATTTATCATAAAGGTGACATCTTTAGGTTCCCTTGTATGCCGTTTATATACAGGTCTTACTATATGTTCACATTTTATTCTTCCTGAGTATATAAATACTCAGCTTAGATATATATAGAATAACGTTAGCTATGAAGGCCGAGACAGACATCATTGCTAGTCTTACAACGAGTCCGAAAGGGCGAGTTCTGATACTAGTGATGATGTATATCGAGACCGTCAAAGCTGACGTTAATATTTTTGAAGTCACATTGACCGATAATTTTCATATACTAAATATATCGTGGGTGAGAAAATGCATATATTTCAGATAAATAAAGGTACTGTCGTCCAAGATAAAATGGTATGATATGACATAAATTAGTGCCTATAGACTGTAACGTGGGCCTTAATGACCGAGAAGGGTTGGGGAATTTGTCACCAAAATGTGTACCTTGTTTAATTTAAAGAATGGGACATGCAATTAGTTTTACTATGTGCATAGAGTGCATTAGATTAAATTATATTAAATCTTAAAACCACAGAATTTAAATGGCGGCTCATTTCACATAATCACATTCGCAACAATATTTAAAATTTTGTATTGAGTTATCTTTGTGAGTTGGTTAAGTCTATAATACTTTTTCCATTAGTGGAAAAGGAACTGCTTACCCTTCCGGGAGCACCTGAGTTCACCCCCATTTTTTGTGGGGTTCGTGTTGCTCGATCTTTAGTTTTCTGTGTCTTGTTTTGTAGTTCATTGTTTGTCCTTTTTCTTTTGGCTATTGCATTGCAATCATCTGCACTGAAAGTGATAACGAAGCTATTACATGATAACGAAGCTACCACATCATTGATGCGTTTTCCTTCCATAAAGGAGGGGTCGTTGTGGCCATGATCGCATGGTAATTGAATTTACAACTACCTATGCAATCAGTGCCTATCACCACTGATGTTGTTAGTTTGAATCGCGATCATGACAAGGTGTACAACATTATGTGATAAAGTTTGTCAGTGACTTGCGGCAGATCGGTGATTTTCTCTGGATCCTCCGGTTTCCTCCACCAATAAAACTGACCGCCACGATATAACGGAAATATTGTTGAACGTGCCGTTAAACATCATAACCTTAACCCTATAAAATAACAGTGCAGAAGTAGACATATCACTGCAATATGATTTAATTGATCTTTTCTCTTAATTCTTTAATCAATGTTAAGTGCCTAGCGGAGATGCAGCTAAAACAGTGTTTGTCTTTGTTTTGGAACGATCGTAGTGGCAACCTCAACTCATTTGCACTGAAGGCGATAACGAAAACTATAGCATCACCGAGTCGTTTTCCTTCCATAAAGGAGACGATCTGAAATAAAATTGACACTAATCCACATCCTTACCTAATGTAATAGTAATTGTGTCATCTTAAAAATTTCAGGAACTGAATTATTTCTATTTAAGGAGGCCTTAGACGAGACATTGTAATAATCAAATTTGTATGGTGGCTTAGATTATAAAATTGTTATTTACAAAGCGTGAGATGTCATTGTTTATACTATATGACATAATTATATCCAATTTTAGGCAGAAATGACGCAACAGTAGTCATTTGCAAAATTGTATTATTGTGTTATAACAGTAATTACCAAGCTTTAGTACATAGAATTCACGATATTATTTAATTTCCTAGTAAATTGGTCATCTGAACATTCCAGACAATAGCAGTAGGTGTAAGGACCATTTAATAAATGTTTTCTGGTCGTTTGACATTTGAACGCATGCAGAATACAAAAATCGGAAGAACCAGGACTATAGAAAAAAAAAGTTAGTGTAGGTCTATATGAACATCAAGGTAAACGCGTCGGCAAATCACAAAAAATATCCAAATTACAGGATTAGTTTGTCTTTATCTTGGGTCAATGCATAGTCTACAGTTGTTTATAGGAGGGCTCATGTCTTATTTACGTTTTTTGTGTTTGTTTGCGTGTAGTGGTGTCCAACACATATTGTGTTGTGTTTTTGTTTTGTTTGTCTTCGTCTTGTGTGCACTATGTTGCCGGTTTCTATGGATTGTCCATTTTTGATTATCCCTTCGGTATTCTATGACATTTTGTTTTTGTGTCTCAAGATGAGTGTGATCCGACCCCTAGTATTAATAGTAACATGTTCTCTGAATTTTCAATTCCCTTGCATATCAATTAAGGGTCAGTAATTCACTTGACAGTGTAGCAAGGAACATAGTACGGTATCTTCCATACCTGAGTTACTCTTTGGCGCCGCGTCCTAAGGGCAAGTCGTGTATTTAAATTGTCCCGCACAGCTACCTGTCCTTCCTGTTGGAGATGTTCACCATCAGTGAAGACACCAGATAATTTGATAAACCCTGGGAATCACCCCGTGGATTATTGATAATGGGAGCAAATGATATAGGTGAAACGTCTAGTGTGGGTCGGCCTATGGATGGATATTCCGATTGTTACAAATAAAATTGAAGATAGTTGTCTAAGTTGGAACGGTTTTGAATTTCAAAATGTATTATAATCGTTTTATAATCATCTTGGTGGTACTGTCTTAATTATAAGGAAAGCATACAAGTACACGACCCATATACATTATATTGATTGTATATTAAAGAAAATATATAAGCAATAAAAACCAAAGGCATATAATTATATAAAATCATCAAACAATTTTCAATGAAAAATTTCTAATATACGTCATAAATGTCATAATGGCAGAGAAAACGAATTTCTCTTCATTTTTTTTTCTTAAAGAAAACGAATCTTAATAGCATATTTTCCAGAAACTTAAAAGGCCATTTATGTTGAGTTCTTTTACACAGCTGCATAATTGATGTTTGTATGTTATTTAATAAAACTAAGATCAACTTTCCTCAAACATAGGTAACCTTGGCAGATTTTAATCATCCCGTTTAGGTTCTTTGAATTGCTTGATGTCAAAGAATGTTAGATTATCAGGCTTGTCTATCTGTTTACATTAAGCGTACCTGGTGAAGGTTATTCTAGAAACGCAGGCTGCGCATTATATTAGATATCTACGTTTTTGTTGTACCCAAGTTTGTCAGTGACTTGGGCAGTGTGGTGGTTTTCTTCGGATACTCAGGTTTCCTCCACCAATAAAGCTAACCGCCACGATATAACTGAAATATTGTTGAAAGTGGCGTAAATGACAATAACCCTAACCCTAGTTTGTATTCTAGGTATGGATTTGCTGTTGCATAAATACTAATATAAAGGAGATGTTCTAGATTGACAAAGTTGTATCTGATCCTATTGTTATGCTTTGGACAATAAAATATGTTTTAACTACATACGAATATAAATAGATTGTTTATATGGCGTGCTGCTAAATATGCGTCAGGAAAACCGGATGGGAATTCAAGAATGGACAATAAAAACCAACAAAATACCACACTGTCGGAACAATATCACAATTCAATAGAAAGATAGTAGAAAGAGGCATATTTGATACCTCTAACACACAAATACATGACAACTCACTTTTCTGGCTTGTTACAGGCACTACAATAAGACGTATTTTTATGGGGCCAAGCTTCCCCTCTCAGTGAAGTGATCCGGTCATGTAAGTGCTTTCCACAATAAAATTTCAAACATCAGAAATGTCAATAAACTATTTTAAGGTTTAGGGTTATGGTGTTTAACGTCACTTTCAACAACATTTCAGTTATGTCGTGGCGGTAAGTTTTATTGGTGCAGGAAACCGGAATAGCTGGAGAAAACCACCGACACGCAGAAGGTCACTGACGAAGTTTATCACATAATGAACTATTTTAAGAAAGTATATTGAAAGCACTGGAAAAAGGGAATAAAACACATTTGCTATGCAATTAGCAGGTGTAGCACACATTAGTTTTGTTTACGGTATACTAGGCATATCTCTATATATACCACAAGCTAATGCGATTTTAATTAGTCCAGCTGGAAACTTGTATCAATATATATGCAAAATGTAATGATTGTAAATAAATAAAATATCTCATCTTAAAATTATTGCGGTGGTGCATCAAAATGAACATTTAATCGCGTGTAAAATTTTCTGCGGTGTGTATATTATTAAAAGGAATAATCCAATCACGTTTTAAATTTTCTGCAGTATGTATATGATCAAAATGGCCATTCAATCGTATGTAAAATGGTATAGTTAAGCAAAACATACGGCAATAATTACCCGAATTGTCTGCCCATCCGTGCTATTGACAACACAAACCAATTTGATACGAGATCATTTAATATTGTCTTGACAAGTCTTAGAAGATTGTGGAGTTTTGTACATTTGAACTGTATAATTGAATAATGTCAGACCAGTGTCCTGACATATTCTTTGCGTGAAACTAAGATACAATAGAAGAGAGTGATCTAATTGGTTGATAAATACAGCTTAGGATGATTGTTATTTTCCGCTTACCAGTATGTGGTAGGAACGGTCAAGGGAAAAATAAATTGTAACGGACAGCTATCTCAATTATTTTTCTTTGTTTTATTTAATGTTTGGAAGGGCCCGGGTGGCTCAATGAGTTAGGTAGTTGGAATACCTGACAACTCATACAAGCCTATCACCAATATGGCGTGGGTTCACTCCCGTCTTTGTAAATTACAAAAAGGGTGCACTCGACTCGCAGCCGCAAGTGATAAAGTTTATCAGTTGCCTGCCCATGGTCGGTGGTTCTCTCCGGGTACTCCGGCTTCTTCCACCACTAAAACTGGTCATGATATAGCTGAAATAATTCTGAAAATGGCGTTAAAATACGAAAAATATAATAAAAACCTGCCTTAAAGGGCCACCTTTATACAATAAATCAAAGTCAATAAAGGACAGTCTCATTGTCCCCATTAATCAATAGCACATATACTTTTAACCTGTAAATAAAGGGCAACTGGTCATAAAGGGTACTTTTTCGGCTTCCCTTGAATGCCCTTTATATACAGGTGTGACTGTATTTTTTTTCTTATTCTCGACTTGAACACTCTCTGGTCCAAATGTTTTAAGGTTATTTTACTATGAATTCGTTGTTATTTATTCAATATTAATTTTCGTGGTGTTCATGGGTTTAAGCAAAAATTAACTTGAAGTCCTCCACGAAAGACAAAAAAGAGAAGTCATATATAAACGTTAGAGAATACCGAAAGGGCAATCAACAATGAACAATCCAATCATATATTAGGTTCTAAACAAAGAATTAAAATGTAAACGTACATCTCGATGTCTGCCAAGCCATATATATTGAAACAAACGAAAATAAAGGACACCACAGTCTGTAATATAAACATCTGAATAATTGTAGAAATATATAGGAATATTAAACATTGCTTTGTCCTTACATGACAAAAGTCCATGTCTAACAATGTAAAGGTTGTCTTAGCAGCTGTCAATAATTGTTATTACACAACAAAATACACCTACTTTAGTTGGTAGCAATGTTCGTGGGTGGGCCGAAAATGAAATGTTCGTTATTTTCGTGGTCTTGATACGTGCTTGGAACGTCTCTTTTTATTGTATACCTTCCATGATGCATTGAACTTCGTTGTCTAATTGGTGGGGGGGAGGGGGGGGGGGGGGGCGGTCGTCGTGATCACATGGTAGTTTGATTTACAACTACTAGTCCAATCAGTGCCTATGACCAATAAGTGTGGGAGTTCAAATTTCGTCCATGGCGAGGTGAACTCGAGACAACATTATATGATAAAGATCATCAGTAACTTGCGGCAGGTTGGTGGTTTTCTCCGGTTTCCTCCACCAATAAACTGACAGCCACGATATATTTGAAATATTGTTGGAAGTGCCGTTAAATACCATAGCCCTAATACGTTTTATGTCTTATGGTACAAATCAGTCTATCAACTAATAGAAATGATTCTACAAATGTCAAAATGGTAGTCAATGACCACATTATATTAGACGATTTCCGAAAACCTACATATACATCAGACTTTGTCGTTGTGAACTTCCGCATTATCAATTATTCCGATTAAAAAAAATCTTTCTTTTATCAATATGAATAAGCAGGAACTTATATTTGAATGGGAGATCAATGACCAATGAATTGATTATAAGACATTCACCTCGGTGCTTATATAAAGATAATACATATTAAATCAGAGTTATTAATTATATGAAAAGAGTATACAGCAGAGGCGTGCCTCACAAGTGTTTTTATATGCTTTGTTGGGTTTCTCTGTTGTTTTTGCTTGCGGTATTTTGGTGCAAATATGGAAGGGATAAAAAAATTAACCAGAGGATTACAGTTATTAAATTCCAAGACATTAGTGTGCAGCTAAGGCATATCATGTCCGGACATTCCGTGTTGTGGTGAACTGTTTGTGCCTTATTTTTTTATGTGGTTTATGATGTTTAACACCACCACGTTCAATACTATTTCAGTTATATCGTGGCAGTCAGTTTTATTGGGTGAGGAAACCGGAGTACCCGGAAAAAATCACCGACCTGTCGCAAGTCACTGACAAACTTAATGTTGTGTCGAGTACACCTCGCCATAAACGGGATTCGAACTCACAACTGTAGTGGTGATAGACATTTGATTGAACCAGTAAGCTATAAATCCAACTACCATGCGATCAAGACTACGACGACCCTTCATCTGTCAGTCTTTTTGTATACATGTTGCATAAATCTTATCTGCAGAAAGCTGTATAACATAGTGCACGTGCTGTCGGCGTTTGAATTATAATAAAATACCGTCGTTAAAGCTATATGCTATTAAGATCTTATTGATCAAGAACCAGCTATAGATCTTGAGACTATCTTATAAAAATAGTACCTTTTGGCGCATGTCATGTTAGCGTTTGAATTAGAATAAGAAACCGTCGTTAGAACTATATACTGTTAAGATCTTAATGATGAAGAACCAGCAATAGATCTTAATCTTATCTTATAAAAATAGTACCTTTTGGCGTATGTCATGTTAGCGTTTGAATTAGAATAAGAAACCGTCGTTAGAACTATATACTGTTAAGATCTTAATGATGAAGAACCAGCAATAGATCTTAATCTTATCTTATAAAAATAGTATCTTTTGGCGCATGTCATGTTAGCGTTTGAATTAGAATAAGAAACCGTCGTTAGAACTATATACTGTTAAGATCTTAATGATGAAGAACCAGCGATAGATCTTAATCTTATCTTATAAAAATAGTACCTTTTGGCGCATGTCATGTTAGCGTTTGAATTAGAATAAGAAACCGTCGTTAGAACTATATACTGTTAAGATCTTAATGATGAAGAACCAGCGATAGATCTTAATCTTATCTTATAAAAATAGTACCTTTTGGCGCATGTCATGTTAGCGTTTGAATTAGAATAAGAAACCGTCGTTAGAACTATATACTGTTAAGATCTTAATGATGAAGAACCAGCTATAGATCTTAATCTTATCTTATAAAAATAGTACCTTTTGGCGCATGTCATGTTAGCGTTTGAATTAGAATAAGAAACCGTCGTTAGATCTATATACTGTTAAGATCTTATTGATCAAGGAACTAGCTATGGATCTTAAGCTTATCTTGTAAAAATAGTACTTTTTGATTTACCTTGTAAAATGTTAGCTGTTCTTATATATGTTGTGTACAAGTTGTGATTTTGTGCAAGTTATAACTTGTACAAAAATATTGTACAAATTATAACTTGTACGACACAAAAATACAAGTTATGACTTGTACAATATTGGCCTGTACAAGTTATAACTTGTACAAAATTAAGCCAAAAAAAGTGTTTCAACTTGTACAACTTTTTAGATCTGTAAATTTTACTAACAACACATTACTAAAGGGTCCAAACCAAACAAAATTTATTATTTGCATGAATTAAACTCTGTAGTACAAACTAATAAGCAATATTTATATTAGTACAAACATTAACACAGATACAGAGATTGGAAATACTGTTACTGAAACTGACTGGACATACTGAACGGGTACGTAAATGAGCATTCTCTGATAGCGTTATTCCGGATACATTACCGGAAGCTCAGGAAGTTGATTTCTTCTCAGAAATAACCAATTCAAATATAGTTCGTGCCTGTAAACGTGCATTATCAGGACAAACAGACGCAAGCTGATTCACTAACAAGGATCACTAAGCAACGACAAATAGTTCTTAAGAAAGATGACAATGTAGTTATACCAATTACCGCAGTAGATAGAGGTTCTATTGATCCAAGAAATATCAAAGGTATTGTTACACAAGTAAATTATCATGGTCGTTACAATGTTGGTACAAAAGTGGGTTTGATTAAAGGTTACTTAAGTGGAAATCAAATTGAGTTCTGTGAGAGTGAAACTGTGAATGTATCAGATGTGCCTGATAGTGAATTGAGTTTGAGAGCGATTGCAAGTAAGTTGTCAATGAGCGGAGGTCAGGGATTGTTCCATTGTAACTGTAAGAACGGTAGCTTCAAAACAAGTAGGTGTAAATGCAGAAAATTTAAAGTATTGTGTAATTCAAGATGCCACCAGTCACATTCTTGTACTAATAAATAGTTGTCTAAATTAACTAAAACAAATTTACATGTGTTTGATTGATTTTTCATGTAAGATACTAAAATTCCTAAAATGAATTTCACTTATGAATAAACCTTTTGTGTGCTAGTTTTGCTTATGTAGATAGTTTTTGCTATTTTGTTGTAATAAATTACTTTTCAAGTTGAAATATGAATTTATTATTTCTCAGAAAAGTTGTACAAGTTGAAACACTTTTTTGGCTGAATTTTGTGCAAGTTATAACTTGCACAGGTCAAAATTGTACCAGTTTTAACTTGTATTTTTGTGTCGTACAAGTTATTACTTGTACAAAATCGCAACTTGTACACAACATGTATATATATATATTTACATACATATTGTATTAATCACATTACTTTTGCTTCACGTTTTGACAAAGAGGAAGAAACGAAATTAAAAGGAGAAATCCTATAAAAGCAGTCCCATGTTAATAATTAATAGGGATATTTTACAGTAGAGATGAAAAGATTGAAAACCTGTTTTTAATTAATTACAACTCTTGCAGAAATCATAATTCGATTTTCTTTAACACGAAACCTAATATTACGATTTGTATTTTGTTAGAAAATAATTTATTTTATAGAAAACCTATTTTTCAATTTAAATTCGAACAGGTCGATTCATTCACCTTAACAGAAGAATTTTACGAAAGTTTTACACATGGTAGCTACTCATCCATCTGAAGCAGTATTGTGGATTATATTGCATCACATTAAATGTTTAATTAATAAAATCAAAAAAATCCAAAAAAAATCCACACTGTCGGGGCAGTTCTAAAACCCATTAGAAATATCGCATAGACAGGCAAAATGGATACAACCAACATACAAATACATGACCGCTTACTTTCCTACCATGGTACAGTCAAATCAACAAAAAGTGGCGAGGCTAAGCTAGATGCATAGACCCAAACATCTCTTCTTCATACAGAATATGCTTAATTAAATAATTTTGATACATAATGTCGAATGGAAAAAATAAAAAACACAACTGAACAAGCAAAGACTAGATCACATGAATCAGGTGTGCAGGAAGAATCTTGTACCTGATGTATTGCAAGCAAAATTTAATTGGCTATGTATTCAGGACAACGCGTATATCGGATATCTTGAATTATGCGTGAGTGGGCGCGTAATTGTTGTTTAACGGCAAATGAGCAATGTTCAACTATATCATGGAGTGAACAAGTTACATTTGATCAGATGATGTCTATGTCCACTTTGTACTAGACCAACATGCTCTGAGTTGGATTTTATAGTACTCTCTCTCTCTCTGAAACAACAGTCCTCATATAGACATGTCGTTCCACTCTGACACATTATCCTGATTCCGAGCGAACAAGTATTAATGCTGCGTGCTGATTAAAACGTAGATATCAAATTTAGTGCACATGACGCGTTTCGAGAATAACCTTCATCAGGTACGCTCAAAAAAACAAAACAAATGAAAGCCAAATAATTTAAAAGTCTTTATCGATGCAGTTGTACTACATTGTAGGAAAGAACAAATGGAAAATGTGCTGAAGAAAACATGTTTTAAATTTAAATTATTTGAGTTTTCAATCTTTCGATTTTGAGCGTACCTGATGAAGGTTATTCCAGAAACGTGTCGTCCGTACTAAATTTAATATCTACGTTTTTATTAAATTCTTCGGTTTTTTGTTGTTGTAGCAAGTTGTACGAACGTTTGTTCCTTGTTATTGCTGGAATTATATGCATTGATTTTGAATGTGGATCGTATTATTGCGGCAACGAATTTCCCGAATTGGGTTACTACTATGTGTTTGTCTTCCGCTCATTCAGATAACCAAGCCTCTTCCATATATACAATGTGCTCAAGACAGCATGTTATACAGTCATCGTTCTGTGGTTGTATCAAGCCATGCTGACGTCTATTCCTTGTTATTGCTGGAATTCAATATTTTTTTCATTTTGAATCTAGATCGTATCATTGCGGGAACGACATTCCCGAATTGGTTACTACTTTTTGTTTGCCATTCCTCTGCTCATTCGGTTTAATCAAACCTTTTTGCAAATTTACAATGTTAAATTATTATATTAGTGGTTTGGTTTCTACCATTACTTACTAAAATAAAATTTTAAGAACCATCTAAGCATGAAACATGCTAATAACAAACTGAAGCCATTAAAGGTAAATAATAATTTACGGAAAATTAATTTGACATTTTGTGAGGGTGGAAAAATGTTAGTTATCTTATGTCATTTCATAGTTTTTTCCTCTTTCATAGAATTAATTAATTGTTCATTGAATAATATCAGTTGAGCAATATCAGCTATGTCCATAACAAGAACAAGTTTACGTATATTAAATCCTTAGTATGTTAAATATTAAAGGGATCGTCGTAGTCGTGATCACACGATAACTTGATTTACAACTACCTATGTAATCAGTGCATATCACCACTAATGTTGTGAGTTCGAATTCCACTCATGGAGAGGTGTATTCGATACATGTTTGTCAGTGACTTGCGACAGGTCGGTGATTTTTTCTCGGTACTCCTCTACCAATAAAAACTGACCGCCACGATATAACTGAAATATTGTTAAAAGTGACGTTAAACGGCATTTTCCAGCATATTAGATCAAAAGATAGCTCTGTGATTGACCTATGGGCGGAAGCTTAAATTGCCACAGGAAAGAACATGTATAATATATAAGGTTGGAAATTGCGGCCTCCAAATGCCATGAAGATGATTCATACTAGGATGTGTTGAGTACGAACACATAACGTGATATTCTCCATACTTTGGGCTCTCTTTGACGTTCTGTTAAAAGACGAGTCGTGTATGTGATTCCTCCTGTACAACCGTAGTGTTTGTACCTCGCATGGCAACAAGTAGGTCATTGTACTATATCTAATATATGTTCAATGTAGTGTTTGTGTGTGTTGTTATTTAGTTTGACACACCGCTTCTATGTTTAGCTGCTTCAATTCCGTGAGTTTCTAGACTATGTTTTGGCATCTGTTTTGGGGTCCCCTACTGAACGATTATGGAAATTGAATTTACATATTAAGAAGGCGGGATGAAGTCGGTTACCTTAGTCGTTTTATACTTTATCCGACCATTTCGCTAGGGTTGTGTTTTTTGCTGCCTGTTGTGTTATATAGTTTTACACGTTTCAACGTTTGAATGATGTCAAGTGAACACAATGTTACATGTATTTTACATAGCTAAATTATGGAATAGAAACACAATCTAACCGCATTTGAATTGGTTGGTTGATTGATTGATTGGTGTTTAACGTCCAGCGAGCAATTTTTCAGCTATATTCAGGACGAGAACATTTAAAAATTTAAACGCCACGGGACTCGAAACAAGGAAATGTGATGGGTAGGGACGGATAATTTTGCCAGTGCAACAGGTCTCTTATGGACCACTCATCGTGAGCATAATGCTCATAATGTGCTGTTACACTGGGTTCTTTAACGTGCGGAGAGGGTGGCAATCTCTCAACACGGGACCTCGGTTTTATTTACGTCTCATCCGCAGGACGGGTTGGTTGTGAATTTATGCATCCCGCACAACCGACAGACGCCCCTTCAAGCCGAAGACGCTCTCGGTCCCATTTCTATACCCCGGGGTTCCCGCGGGGTTGTAAAGCATTTGAATTGGGTCGGTCGCTTTGATTGTGTAGTCATATTAGCATGTAATGTCTTTCTCATTTTTTATCAATGTGTGATGTAAAATTGTTTTTGACATTTGCTTCACTGGGTTTGGTACTGCTTTGACAACTACTTTACCTATTTTGTTTCAGTATTGTTATAAATACTGTCATAGTGACAGCCGGAACCTTTGAGCTGTAATGAAAGCGGGCGGTTTGGCGCTTTAAAATCTGATTCAATCCACCATTTCTTTAGAAATGGCTGGACCAAGTCAGGGTCATTACGGTTTTCACAGTTTTACGGTTGTTGACTGATTTTATCTGTTTATATACGTATGAGTTTTGACTTTCCCTTTGTAAGATTGTTCGGAGTTCGGTAATTTTGTTATTACCCTTATTTACAGCCCGTTGCTCTATTAATTTCTACCAGCCTCAATATTTTTCCAATGAACGAAGCGATATTTACGACCTCGTAATATATCAAATCTTATAAACAACAAGTCATATCTAGGTATTTTGCCAGAAAAGATATGATTTGTTAGATCTGTTTCTGTAAATTGAATGAAAATGCTCAATATTTCCAACTAATTAAATCCTATATCTGTTTCTATAGGAAAAATGTTTGACGAATTGTCAGTTTTATTATATTTATTACAAACGAAATCAATTGGTCGTATGATATTCGATGGATTCCATATATATATTAGTAGAAATGCTATGTACAAAACAAATGTAGACACAATATTTGGTTTTCACATATGTTGACCTTGAGCGTACCCGATGAAGGTTACACATATGTTGACCTTGAGCGTACCTGATGAAAGTTATTCCAGAAACGCACCGTGCGCATTAAATTAGATATTTACGTTTTTATTTTAAATAGTCTTATGTCCAACACTATTAGTATTTCAGTGATTTAGAAAATAAAGTCCAACCTGCCTAATGCGGTCAGCTCTATCAAGCAGTAACCTGTATTAAGCAATCATCCTTTAGTTGTCCTGTCATAGAATATTTCATATGAATTTAACCTCTTTTGTAGGATGTCGCATTTATTTGACGACCTATGATTGGATAAAATTATTCCTAAAAATAACGATGAAGGCAGAGCCATATATATGGAAATCTAGAGATTAAGATTAATACGCTTTACTGGCCAGTGGAAAATTCCATTCCTAAAAATAACGATAGACGCAGACTGTAGCATTGTGTAATCTATTATTGCATAATTTGACCTTGACGCTGTCCGAAATAAAGAAATATTGTAATCGATAACTGGGACGACGTATTTGACCAGGCTCTCTATATATATGTGTGTGTATTTTGATTTAGCATAAATAAACACAACTGCAAGAAAGATGATGATTTATATTTTCTTCTAAAATAACCTGCAGTTACGAAACGATGCAGACGGAAAATTACAGAAGGTCAGTGGGCGGTGCTTAATTTTGTGCATTGACCATTACGTCTTTGGCCTTAGAACTTCCAAGAAAGTGCGTCAAACATAGTTCGTGGAAAAAAACTTAGTTACTGTTTCAAGTTATAGATCAGCAACATAGTACAAAAATGCTATAAGCTCCCGTGACCGACTATGGTTATTTAGACGGTAAGTAAATAGTTGAAGGGTTCGCGCTGGAGCGCTCATCCTTCAACGATTTACTGACCGTCTAAATAACGATAGACGGTCACTAGGGAGCTTATAACTTATAATATGTGGCCATCGGTCTTTAAAGACAACTTTTCCTTGTCCCAAACGCGACTTCATAATGCAGGTTTGACTATATGTAAAACAGTCTGATGACGAAAACTATTTAGTGTTTCAGGAATATCGATTTTGCCGATGAAGCAACGATCTTTCGATTAAAATTGAGGAATTGTTCAGGCAGTGTGGTCTTTGTTGCATTTCATTATATAATATATATCCAGTCGTAACAATCATTGTGCGATAAGATGTTAAAGACATTTGTTGCTATTTGAGAAACATATTACTTAACTATGTCTTAATTAAAGAATTCTCCCGCCTACTTAACTCCTAGTGATACACTTCAGGGATTAATATACTTAGTTGAATAAAATAGATGGATGTGGATTTGAAAACAATATTTATCAACCGATGTTGTTTGTGTTTTATGGTTGCCTATATACAACAAAGATACATAAATTAGTGATAAGTCTTTCGGTACTGACACGATGCATTAGATATACTCATTATTCGAGTTTACAATTCCCAAAAAACACTAAAGTCGTGAGTTTGCACCCCGCGCAGGCGAGGGATACTCGATACAACATTATGTAATAAAGTTTGTTAGTGACTTGCGATTGCGACAGGTTGGTGGTTTTTTCCATGTACTCCAGTTTTCTCCACCAATAAAACTGACCGCCACAATATAACTGAAATATTGTTGAAAGTGGCGTTAAGCACTCTAAGCTCAAGCCATCCTAAATAACATAATAATGATTAAGACTAAGTTTTTCTCCCCTCAGACAGAGGTAACTGTAACTCATTTTGTCTATCCTGCTTATAATTAGGCAGACATTTGCTTCCTCCCAAAGACTTTTGAATTATTTCGCTTTCAAATCTTTTTACTTGTAGCCTACATAATGAATATTATTTAAAAAAAAACTTGTTTTCACTAAATCAGATGTAAATATTTTTTAAATAAAGATTCTTCCTGAAATACTTGTTAGCACTAAATTATATATTTTTGCATTTTAGAAACTATATTTTAAAGTGTCGGGACAGAAAACTTTTTTTTTTATAATATATATTCAGTCTTAACAATCATTGTGCGATAAGATGTTAAAGATATTTGTCGCTATTTGAGAAATATTACTTATCTATCTCTTAATTAAAGAATTCTCCCGCCTACTTAACTCCTAGTGATACACTTCAGGGATTGATATACTCATATATATCTAATAAAATAGATGGATGTCGATTTGAAAACAATATTTATTAACCGATGTTGTTTGTGTTTTATGGTTGTCTATAGCACAACAAAGTTGCATAAATTAGTGATCAGTCTTTCAGTACTGACACGATGTATTAGATATACTCATTATTCGAGTATACAATTATAAAAAAAAAAAAAAAAATCACCACTAAAGTTGTGAGTTTGCACCCTGCGGAGGCGAGGGGTACTCGATATCACATTATGTGATAAAGTTTGTCAGTGACTTACGACAGGTTGATGGTTTTCTCCGGGTACTCCGGTTTCCTTCACCAATAAAACTGACCGTCACGATATAACTGAAATATTGATGAAAGTGGCGTTAAGCACCATTAGACCAAGCCCTCCTAAATAACATAATAATGATAAAAACTAAACATTTCTTCCCTCAGACATAGGTAGCTGTAACTCATTTTGTCTATCCTGCTTAGGCATACATTTGCTTCCTCCCAAAGATTTTTTAAATGATTTGGTTTTGTAGCCTACATGATGAAAATTATTCCAGACACACCTGTTTTCATTAATTTAGATGTATATATAATTTTAATGAAGATTCTTCCAGAAATACTTTTTTTTTCTTTTTTTTTTAAACAACGTAATATCTTTTATTCAAATGCTTGCTACAATTAACACGCCAAAAGTACAAGCTCCTTTTGGTGTTTCCCTGTTACATCTTGTTCTGATTATCCAGGGCTATAATCTTCCAGAAATACTTGTGCGCATTAAATTAGATATATGCATTTTTTAAAAACTATAGTTTAAATAGAGTGAGGACGAAAACTATTTAGTTTTTTATGATATATATTCAGTCTTAACAATCACTGTACGATAAGATGTTAAAGATATTTGTCGCTATTTGAGAAATATATTACTTATCTATCTCTTAATTAAAGAATTCTCCCGCCTACTTAACTCCTAGTGATACACTTCAGGGATTAATATACTCATACGAATAAAATAGATGGATGTCGATTTGAAAACAATATTTATCAACCGATCTTGTGTTTGATGGTTATCTGTACTAATCAACAAAAGAAACGATACAAGGGTTTGATGGTCAATATTTATTGCACAGAGAAAACAAATCGACAAAAATCGTATAATTTAGATTCATATGGACATTGCAAATAAGGTAATATTAACAAAATTTCTCAACATCATTATCAGAACAAATCATGGACAGACAGAAATTGTCATGCAGTATGGGGGTTTGCGTGGTTAAGTAACAGTGTAGTATTTCTTGTTTTTCATTTGATGATATATTTTCAGTCTTAGCAATCATTGTACAATCACTGTACCAAGTCAGGGTCATTACGGTTTTCACAGTTTTCCGGTTGTTGACTGATTTTGTCTGTTTAATAAATTATGAGTTTTTACTTTCCCTTTGTAAGATTGTTCGGAGTTCGGTAATTTTGTTATTACCTTTATGTACGATAAGATGTTAAAGATATTTGTCGCTACTTGAGTAACAGATTATTTATCTATCTTTTAATTAAAGAATTCCCCCACCTACGTACTGCTTATCGATACGCTACGGGGGTATATCATTCTCATTCGAATAAGATTTGAAAACAATATTCATCTGTGTTTGCTAGTTATCTATATCACAACAAATCTACTAGTGGGACAGGAACTGCCTACCCTTCCGAAACACCTGAGTTCACCCCTGTTTTAATGGGGTTCGTGTTACTCTATCTTTAGTTTTATGTGCATGTTTTGTAGATTATTTATCCTTTTGTGCTTATTCTTTTGATCATTGTGTTGTGTGTTCTTCTTCGATTTACAGATTTTGATTACCCATTTGGTATCTTCAAACTTTTCTTTCTACAGATTTGATTGATTTTGATATTTGGTGTTTAACGCCACTTTCAGCAGTATTTCATCTATTTCATGGCGACCAGTTTTAGTGGTGGAAGAAGCCGGAGATAACTGGTAAATTTTATCACTTGCGGTTGTGAGTCGAGTGCACCCTTGTTTTGTACTTTACACAACCGGGCGCGAACCCACGCCGTATTGGTGATAGGCTTGTATGAGTTGTTAGGTAATTCAACTACCTAACTTATTGAGCCACCCGAGCTCTCTTTCTTCAGAAAGCCTTTGTTTATTAGATATATTTACCATTGAAATTTAGTTTATTTCTTTGTTTTCTTGCTTGAAATGACTTTTTAATTATTTAGGTTTCTAATCTTATGACTTTGAGCGTACCTGGGGAAGATTATCCCAGAATTTAAACGTGCCATGCGTCATAAACGGGATATATATGTTTTTATTAGAATACATTGCACATACATATGAATCTCGACAATGATCGGATGTGAATAGTCAATTTCACAAAGATATTAATTTCATATATGACATTTTTAAATCTACGTTTGAAATATGAAAATTATAAAGTAATGGTCGACTATATTGCTACCCACAATAATACAAGCCAATGTCAAACCGAAAGCGGAAATGGTAAGCAAAAATGACAACAACATGCATCTATGTCTAGGATCGCAGGCACTTACAGATGCCGGCATAAACATGTACTAGCTACAGTGTTTATATCGCTTAGTGACTAATATCATTTCGCTATGGATCCAGTTTGTTTGAGTTAGGGATATCGATGTTGAACGCCACTTTCAACAATATTGTATTTATTTCGTTACGGTCAGTTTTATTGATGGTGGTAACCGAGAGTACCGGGAGAAAACCACCGATCTGAAAGCGACATAGATAAAAAAAAAAATAGAGCCACACGATGGATGCCACTAGTGGAGCTAGAACTGCTTACGCTTCCGGTGCATCTGAGTTCACCGCCTGTTTTTAGTGGGGTTCGTGTTACTCGATCTTTAATTTTATGTGTATGTTTTTTAGATAGTTGTTTGTCCTTTTGTCCTTTTTCTTTTGGTATTGTGTTGTCTGCTCTTCTTCCATATACGGATTCTGATTACACATTTGGTATCTTCAAACTCTTCTTGCCCATGTGCAATGCTTATATATCTCTATGATCTCTGTGATATTTACATATCAAGAAAGATGAAATGTCCATCGCTAAAAATAATTAGGTATCTAAAAGGAGATTTTCATGAGTCAAACGTAACAAAATAAAAATATGTGTGATTAGTTAGATTATGCAATAGAGATTTCCCGTGATCAATTAATACCACCAAACACCTAAAGTGTAACATAAAATACGTTTTGATTAGAGCTATTTAAAAAGACATTAGCTTACAAGTGTAATCTATCTTTTGCGTGTATGTAATGTTTTGGGGGAAATACGCGGCAGTGAATTAAATGATATTTCCAGCTTAAGTTACGAAATCGGAACTGGTGATGACAAAGTGTCAAATGAAATATAGAAGAAATAGAAATATTGCACTTAGTGTTATTTCCAGTCTTTGTCTTTCCCTGTTTAGGATATCTTTGTAATTTTATTGATCGACTGTATCCTCATACCCTTTAGGTTTTTAGTGGGATTCTTCTTACTCGATCTTTAGTTTTATGTATGTGTTGTAGATCTCTATATAAACGTTATTTCTGTATTGTGTAACTCCAATGGAACACTTTTTCGAACATGTTTAATTTTACATGTATGGTTGAAATGAATAATCTTGGTGTTTGCAAATATCTTGAATACATTTTGTTCTTTTTTTCCTATTGTTTTTATTAGCAAACATGCCATCCATAATTGATTTTACACACTTATCGAGAACTGGTGTCGTAATACACAAAGTGTCAGAAATAAGGTCATACACAACAATTATGTTTTCTTCGTAACTTCTAGGAGTAGAACTTTTAGGTTTGGTAGAAATAAAGAACTAGTTTTGACAAACAAACAAAAACAATTTTGTAAAAAATTATTGTTTCTAAGGGACACACGAGAGAAATGTTTCTTACGCTATCGAGAACCGGCAACACCAGGATAATAGTAGTCAATGCAGTACTTTATGAAAATCCATCGTTTATTATCGTCTCTGCAGAATGGTTTAACTAAACGGTCATCTTCTTACACAATTTGATTTCAAATGAGATGTTGAATAACGTCATGTCTATACCACGATTACTTAATTCTTATCTTTATACATTTTCCATATTTACATTATGAAAATCCATCGTTTATTATCGTCTCTGCAGAGACAGAATATTTTTCGACAAGATCTTGGTATGGGAATATAATCTTTTTAAGAGATCGAATAAGGCGAATCTTTTTATAGCCCTGGTCCAGTAGCCTGTTTCTCAAATAAAGATGACGTTTCAAGAAATCCGAATAATTGCTATCTATATCACAACAAAGCTACTAGTGGAACATGAACTGCTAACCCTTCCGGTTTATGTGTATGTTTTTTAGATCGTTGTTTGTCCTTTTGTCCTTTTTCTTTTGGTATTGTGTTGTCTGCTCTTTTTCCATATACGGATTCTGATTACGCATTTGGTATCTTCAAACTCTTTTTGCCCATGTGCAATGCTTATATATCTCTATGATCTCTGTGATGTTTACATATCAAGAAAGATGAAATGTTCATCGCTAAAAATAATTAGGTAATTAAAGGGAGATTTTCATGAGTCAAACGTAACAAAATAAAGAAAATGTGTGATTAGTTAGATTATGCAATAGAGATTTCCAGTGATCAATAAAAACCACCAAACACTTAAAGTGTAACATAAAATACGTTTTGATTAGAGCTAATTAAAAAGACATTAGCTTACAAGTGTAATCTATCTTTTGCGTGTCTTAAGCATTTTGTGTAATGTTTTGGGGGAAATACGCGGCAGTAAATTAAATGATATTTCCAGCTTAAGTTACGAAACCGGAACTGGTGATGACAAAGTGTCAAATGAAATATAGGAGAAATAGAAATATTGCACTTAGTGTTATTTCCAGTCTTTGTCTTTCACTGTTTAGGATATCTTTGTAATTTTATTGATCGACTGTATCTTCTTACCCTTTAGGTTTTTAGTGGGATTCTTCTTACTCGATCTTTCGTTTTATGTATGTGTTGTAGATCGTTGTTTGTCCTTTTGTCCCTTTGGGGGGGGGGGGGGGGGGGGGGCATTGTGTTGTATATTGTACTTCGATATGCGGATTCTGGTTACCCCTTTGATATCTTCAAACTCTCTAGACGGACCGGAAGGATGTCACATCACATAAGGTTGCAACATCTGTATGGCAATTACCCGGGGCATCTGGTCTCATTCATAGGTTTTGTGGGATTTCGAATACAAATGAAAAAAAAATAACACACCATCAGAGAAGTTCTGAAATTCTATCAGGAAATCGCAGAAAAAGAATAAAAATCATTACCTCTACTTCAATAAAATGTGGCGGATTAAATTATTTTTGGGAGTAGGAACACACATATTCTACTGGAATAGAGGTCGTCGTGGTCGTGATCGTATGGCAGAGGTTATCACCACTAAAGTTGTGAGGTCCATTACCGTAAGGTTTTAGCCTCTGCAATTAAATTTTGACATTGATGATTTTTTTGTTTATAAATTCAACCTCATAAGAGTATTGTAAATGATCGATAGCTAGTTCCCATGGAGATGCCGATGAATTGTAGAAAATTATCACTCTGTTCTCGACACATATGTTAGTGGTAAATATCTCTTACATACTGATGGGGACATCGTGGTCGTGATCGTATGGTAGTTGGATCCACAACTACCTGTGGAATCAGTGCCTATTACCAATTACGTTGTGTTTCCGAATCTCGCTCATCATTGCTAACGTTGGCGCTAAACACCAATCAATCAACCGTTAATGGCGAGGTGTACTCGATACAACATTATTTGATAAAATGTGTCAGTGACTTGCGGTAGGTCGGTGGTTTCTCCGGGTACTCCGGTTCCCTCCACCAAAAAACTAACCGTCACGATGTAACAGAAATAGTGTAAAAATTGGCGTTAAACACCAAAGCTCAAACCTCATATTGTAAATTATCAATAGGTAGTTCCAATGGAGAGGCTATTAATTGTTAGAAAATGATCACTGTGCGTGAAAAAAATGCTAATGATAAATTTACCGATGACATCGGCGTAGCAAGATTTGGCGATTGTTTCGTGCTTTACAAAATTATTTAAAATCGTGACCAAATGCTGTAAAACTTGTAACGTTGCTAACCATTTTAAATGAAAATACGTTCTGAATTATTTGTTTTAAACAGGTTTTATATTTCATTGGACTTAGTGTTTAATGTAAAGTGTAGAAAAGTGAAATATTTGATAGATGATGTTCTTTAAAAGAACGCGAATTTATATTTTCCAAAATGTCTTTAACATTTTTGACGTTATTCACGTTTAATTGGTGATGCTACTTTAATAAAATTCGTCAAAGTATGATTGAAGTCTTTCATTGACTGACGAAAGTTATTTGTACTGTTACTATGCAACAGGGTCGTCCCCTTATGCATTCAGTTCTGTTAAAAACATCCTGGGAAAATCTAGGGAATATAATAGCACCATTCTCTATTATGTGGTAGATTCTTTTCGACAGTAGTGAATGGTGGTTGCACGTTATATATTAAGTGTAAAATCAGCCATTATGAGAGTCTCGTGTTTAGAGATTGCTATGTTCTGTGCACCTAGAGATGACAATTCGCAGCAGCTTTTAATAGTCATTAACATGTTAGGAATAATCGGTGATGGCAAGTTGAAAGTTTCTTCCGCCATCCACCACAGACACAGCATCTAACCACCGCCAAATCCATTACTTCTATCACATGTCCATTCCAGGGTATTTTTAAGATTAATATCGTTGTTTAATATAAATGAAATCCTTCTTCTCACTTAAAGTTCAACAGCACTCAATCATTCCTTTCCGTGTCATGTTTATTTATTTATTTATTTCTAGGGACCGTCGCGTGGACGTGGTCGTATGGTAGTTGGATGCGCAACTACCTATGCAATCAGTACTTATCACCACTAAAATTGCGAGCTATAACCCCATTCATGGCGAGGTGTACTCGATACAGAATTATGTGATAAAAAATTTCAGTGATTTGCGGCAGGTCTGTAATTTTCGGCTTCCATCACCAATAAAACTGACCGCCACACTACAACTGAAATTTAGCTGAAAGTTGCCCTAAACACCATAAACCAACCTTTATCTATTTTTAAATTTTGATCTTTTTATTATATTTGTGCACGGATATAAAGCATGTAGAAAACAGGAAATTGGTCATGCTTCTTATTAAAACAATCTCAACTCACTCGGATTAACAAATTTCTCTCTGTGTTTAGACTGTTGGTCCTTTTTCAATGATATGCAAGACAATTAAATACATTGACCAATCAAATAGCAGCTCTTTGTGTGAACTCGGTTTTAATAACTAAAGATTAAGTAAGCTCATCACTGATTAGTTGCTTGAAAATATGAAAATTAAATTTTCGTTGTATCTTTTTTTTTTTGTCCTTTAGCGATACACCTACATCTAAAGACATTCGTTTTATGGTCACCATATATGGAATATCTCTAGATTTTATTTTTGTGTATAGCAAAAGAATGGAAAATAAACAAGACACAACAAACATCAAATTTTGATTAAATTGCTACTTTTGGTATCAACAAGCTTTTCTTATTGCACAATGCTTCAGACTAGAAAAAATTGAAATGTCACCTCTGAGGTTTAGCAATTTGCCATTAAACTTTTAAAAAGGAAATCTAGTTACCGAAAAACCGAATATATGTCCATTAAATTACGATAACTCTTTGATCTATAATTAAAGGTTAATAATTATGTCACAGCCAACTACAAATTAATGTTTTGTTGGTTTGTTTCATTACAACAATTAATAAAGGTAATAACAAAATTACCGAACTCCGAACAATCTTACAAAGGGAAAGTCAAAACTCATAATTATATAAACAGACAAAATCAGTCAACAACCGGAAAACTGTGAAAACCGTAATGACCCTGACTTGGTACAGGCATTTCTAAAGAAATGGTGGGTTGAATCAGATTTTAAGGCGCCAAACCTCCCGCTCTCATTACGGTTCAAAGGTTCCGGCTGTCACTGTAACAGTATTTAAATACAGGAACAAAATAGGTAAAATAGTAGTCAAAGCAGTACCATATTCGGTGACGTAAATGTCAAAAATATTTTTACGTCACACATTGACAAAAAAAATTCTTGACATTTTTGACTTCTTTATCTTTATACATTTTCACTATATGAAAATGCATCGCTTATAATTTTTTCTGCAGAGACGGAATATATTTCGACAAGATATTGGTATCGGAATATAAACTTTTTAAGAGATCGAATAAGGCGAATCTTTTTATAGCCCTGGTCCAGTAGCCTGTTTCTCAGATGAAGATGACGTTTCAGGAAATCAGAATAATTGCTACTGGCCCTTGCATAGCGAATCAATTGCGAGATGTAAACACCATATGCAGGAGAAGCTGGTATATTGCTGCACATGTTTGGAAAATTTATGATTTTAAAATTGAAGTCGTCCCGCTTATCATAAATTTTAGTACTGAGTTGACCACTGTCGTCAAATTCGAGGTATAAGTCTAAAAATGATGCGGACGAAGCTGTATCGGTGGTCTCTTTAACTTCCAGCTCTGGAGGGTATATCAATGGAAGAAATTCTGCAAATCTAGAATTATTGATAGATAAAACGTCATCAATATACCTGTATGTGAAATTAAAGGCTCTAGCCTCATGAATCTTCTTATCTTTTACAAGCTTTTGAAGAAACTCCGACTCATATGAGTATAAAAATAAATCGGCTAGAAGAGGGGCACAATTCGTACCCATTGGTATGCCGACGACCTGCTGAAACAGTGTCCCTCCAAAGGAGACAAATATGTTATCGATGAGGAACTCCAGCATACTGATCACTTGTTCCTCGGAGTAGCATGTTTTACCTTTATGAATTTTGTTTGAAAAATATGTGGAATTGTAGCCTAACACAACAAATTTTGAGCCATAGTTTCTATGACTAAAAGCTTTATGAATTGTTTCTTTTAAGCGGGTTTTTAATTTGTCATGCGGTAGGGTGCGATTCATTTTATACATATATTCTTATTAAAAAAACAAGGCGGAAATATCCTAAGGCACATCGTCACTTTGACGATGCAAACAAAATAAGGAGATTGTATCGATTTTAATTAAAAGTAGACAGTTTTTGTAAAACTATTTATTCTTTTAAATTGTTTGGATATACGATATTTTGTCTATGAGCGTATCTGATGAATGTTATTTTTAGAAACACGCGTGCGCAGCACATTATATATCATCTTTAGCAGCATTAAGGATAAGTTTGAATAAATATGTTCCTAGTTCTTTCAGAATAAAATGGAAAACAAAACCAAGCAAAAAAACAAAAGGAAAGGCAAAATAACAAAACATAAACCAGAAAAAAAAAGAAAAAAATCCCCCCCCCCCCCCCAAAACCCCACCACACTATCGGAAGTTCCAAAATCCAATAGAAAATTGTAGAAAGTGGCGAAATCGTTATCTCTACCAGAAAATACACAACCGCTCACTTCCCTGGCTTGGTACAGGAACTTCATTAAATAAGTGCCGGGGTTAATCTAGTTATAAGGTCCAAACCTCCTCTCTTAGTTAAATGATGCGATCATGCAAGTGTTTTCCACATGTGAGTACATTCCTAACACTCACACATTTCCGGGCGAAAATCGTTATTATAAAGAACGATATGATCTTAAACATTATACATACTATAGTTAATAGTTCATGACACAGAAGTTATCATATGTATAATATCAGTCAAATCTGACAGTTGTGCTTACCTCTATTAAGCAATCAACTTTATTAAAACCGCACTTATTTTTGTCCTGTCATGCGAAATTTCATATGAATTGAGCCTTGAAATGTCGCCACTTGTTCTTTGTGACCTCTTAAGGCAGGCTTGACTGTCGAAGGACAGACAATACAATAGTCAAAAGAAAAGGACAGAAAGTGATATAGAATATATTACACACAGAAAAGACAAGAACGAGCAACACGGCTCCAACTAAAGCAATGTGTCAACAAAGGCGCTCTGGAACCATAAGTAGTTCCTGCTCAACATGTGACATCCGTCGTGTTAGTGTTAAACGACTCGAATATCATCTGATCAGGAAATCGTGTTGACCACCAGTCTACGTTAATACATGCAAATAACATAAACAAATATACATAAAAACATGAACCCGCTACAAAACAAATGGGAGTCAATACGAATAGAACATCGTTTGATTTCGGAAATAGCACCGGACACCTATCCTAACATAACTCTTCACTCTAACCCTAACCTAACATAACCCTTCATCATAGTTAGAATTACAATAGTACAACAGATTAAACCAATGTTGAAAAATTATCACAGATGTTCATGAACTAAAAAGAACACAAAAGTTGAAAAATTATCACACATGGTCATGACATAAAAAGATCACAAAAGTTGAACAATTATCACACATGGTCATGAAGTCAAAAGATCAAATAATTTATATTGTTAATAATTTTATACTGTCATATCTTTAGCCATAACAGAATTTATACAATACACAGATCAATAAACATTTTGCTACAAAAAAACCTGAAGGAAGGAGACAAATTAAATATTGATCAAGAAATTTAAATTACTTCATTCAAATCGAGTTTAATATAAAATCAGCCATGTATATAATCGATTTGTATACAATATATACTAATATAATTAAATGAAAAAAAATACCCAAAGTGAAAGCCAATATAATACCAAGCTGTTGGAAAACAGTTCTAAAATTCAATTAGAAATACACACATATATGTTCGTTACGATTTCCGAATGAAAACGATGCTCGGTTCGTCTACACCTCTAGTTAATTGTAGGAGGGCTCATGCAATATTTACGTCATTTGTGTTTGTTTGCATGTAGTGGTGTCCAATACATATTGCGTTGTGTTTTTGCTTTGTTTTGTTTTCGTCTTGTGTACCCTACGTGGCTAGATTCTATAGATTGTCCATTTTAGATTGCCCCTTCGGTATTTTTCTAACGTTAATATACATGATTACTCACTTTACTGGCCTGATACTGACATTTCGATAAAATTTGACTTTAAATCACACTCTAGATATATGTGAAAATAACAGAGACATGTATTCTTTTTTAAATTTTGTTATTCAAACATTTATGTCTATAAGTAAGCGCCAATATTTCCATGGTCTTGTAGAGAACTGTGTGCTTTCTACCAGCACATAATGTTTGGCACCGCATCCATGAATGCGAAAACAAAATAATAATAATAGGACAAATAAACTGAATGATATCTACGTTTTTATTACTATCACTGGATCAATGATTCTGCTGGTGGACTATTAGTCCCCAAGGGTATCATCCACCCAGTAGTCAGTGTTTCTATCACTGGTCGATACCTCTACTGGTGGACTATTAGTCCCCAAGGGTATCATCCACCCAGTAGTCAGTGCTTCGGCACGGACATGGTTTATTGGATATATTTACCCAAAAAAAGGAGAATTTGCTGAGAATAGCTTTGAATTTAAGTCTTTTTCAAGACTGTCAATTTTTTTGTAATTACAATGTTTTTATCTCTACAAGACTGTCAAATTATCGTTATTCCAAGGGATATTAAATGTTCTCCAATTCATTAACCTGTTATTAGTCATTCATTTAACCAAATTAAAGATAAACAACGGGTGATATATCATCTGATAATAATCTGGGGTTTCTTAAAAACAATCAACAATTTTATCAAAAAGCAATTACTTTAAATAAAACTGACGCAAATATTGTTGTACATTGACATTTTTTTTTATCAGTGTAAATACAATACATACAGATGACACATTTAGTAATGAGACACAGCCCATATTACCCAGAAATATCATGGGTGATGTAATGGTTAGTGCGCTCGCCTCGAGTGCGGTAAATCGTGGGTTCCGGTCCCGAAGTCACTGAAAAACTTCATCACATAAAAGTTGTATCGAGTACACTTCGCCATGAGCGGGATTCGAACTCAGAACTTTCGTGGTGGCAGACTTTGATTGCACAGAAAGTTGTAAATCCACCTACCATGCGATCACGAGCACGACCCGAAGTCACTGAAATACTTCATCACATAACAATTGTATCGAGTACACTTCGCCATAAGCGGGATTCGAACTCAGAACTTTCGTTGGTGGCAAACGTTGATTGCACAGGAAGTTGTAAATCCAACTACCATACGATCATGAGCACGACGAACCCTACAAATAAGGACTAGTAGAAAATATTGCATGCAATACACACAAAGCGTAACCATGGATACAGGAATGTTAGTACTCAACAAAGGAAAATTGAGTACTAGTATTTAGAAATCGACATCATCACGTTGATCTTCAATCTAGGATCACAACTGTAGTTTATTATCAATATCAATGTGCACATTTATATTAAAGACAAAAATAAAATAAAAATAGATATCAAATTTAATGCGCACGACCCGTTTCTGGAATAACCTTCAACAGGTACAAATATATTATTTTAAAAATTATCGTTAATTTAAAGTTTCTTCGGAGCAGAAATCTATGTCTTATCGTGTGTCGTTACTGGAATTCACCAAATTGAATGTTTCATATCAAATCCTCATATTTTTCGCACATCTTTACAAAATACCTTAGTGAACTTATCTTTATTGTTATTTTTTCTCAATTTTAATGAACTTATCTCATTTAGCAACAATGGAACAAAGAAGCCTTATGAAATTGTAATAAGATAACGCATTTAAAACTTAAAAATTAAATAAAATAAATTCAGCGAAGACTGATTTTTCTGCTTGCAAGTTCTCGATTCATAATTCTTTATCCGGAATTCGGTATATATTTGCAATAAATTCACCAAAGACTGATTGCTATGCTTGCTATCATCGATGCATTTCCACCCTTGATCCGGTATCTCGCATATACTCATTTGCCACTTTGAAGACAGATCGGTAAAACGAAAGGTAAATTAGTCTGGTTATAGCCCAACAGTAATCTACTTTATTCTGTTTTTAATTTTGATCTTAAGAAAGATTAATATTAGTTAAACAATCATTATATTGTATTCCTGGCACTATTTTAAGAGCATTATAGGAAATGTACAGCTTAACTAAAAAGTCAAATGCAAATATGTATATTTACGACGATCAAAGAGACATATCGTAATGTTAATAATGAATGACATTAATAATCCTATTTCGAATAGTTGTTGAGCTTTACGAAATGATTTTAGTACAATAAGGAAATATATCCCGAGCAATCTGATTGAATAGAATGTACATTTTTGTAGAATACAAAAGAACAAAAAACCCACAGAGTATTGAGGCAAAAAGAGATATTCAAAGAAATGGTGTGTTATATATACCAAAACAACAACACAAATATGAATATATACCAAAAGAAGAAATGCTAAGGCAACACTAATTATGATTGTACAGAAGGGTGAACATCACTTAGCTCACTCATGGCACTGCTTTTATTATTAAGGTACACCAAGGAAATATACTTTGCAAATGCAAAACAGAATACAAAAAAACATTCACAAATCCCTTCTTCTAATCATGGTACCAGTCTTGTTCAATGACAATACACATGTCGTGTTTTTTCGTACAAATGAATCATATCATTACCAAAAGAAGGTTCAATATCACATTAATTTAAAACGATTCAAAACAAAAATGTTTCTTTACGTTTAGATTTTCCATTTATTTCGTTCTTTACCTCTGTATGGCGATATAGCTATATATAGTTTTCTCATTTTACACCATTTTTCATCGGTTTCCTCAACCAATAAAACTGACCACAACGATATAACTGAAATATTGTTGAAAGTGGCCTTAAACACCACAGGCTTAACCATAACCCCCTGTGTATTGCATAAAAATAAACATGTATTTAGCGACAGCCTATTTTCTGGTACCCATGGTAACATACGACAGGTTTGCACATGCATTACAGACCACATCAACACTTTAGTGTTGGCTATCGATTATAATGATTAATATATTTGAAAGCAAACTCATTTTATCCCTTCTCCAACGGGAACCCACTGACGGATGGGGTAATTTTAAAGATTTAATTCAAAATGCTAAACAGCAATTAGTGTTAGGAAATTGATGTTTTCACTGGAATAGCATGCTGCCTATCTATTAGTGATTATTTACACCATAAACTACAATTAGTTTTGAAAAATAGGATCTACTTACTCTGGTGTTAGTGGACTAACGCTTGGCAATAAATAAACGTAAAGGGAATATCGAAGGGGCAATCAAAATTGGGAACATAGGGCACACAAGATGAAGAAAAACAAGACACAAATACAACGCAATATGTGATGGACACCACTATGCGTAATCAAACACAAATAACGTAAATAAGACATGAGTCCTCCTGCACACAACTGTAGGTAAACACGAACCGAACATCGTTTTTATGCGGAAATCCGTTACGGACACCACAACATACATTCAGAACATAAAGACACTTAATAGGACAACACAAAAACCTGTAAAAACATGAGTAACACGGACCCACACAAAAAACTGGGAGTGACATCAGGAATCATGGAATACATATAACACAAACGAAAGGACACGCATAGTATAGCATACGTGTGTGTGTGTGTGTGTGTCTTATTGTTAAAGTCAAGGATGTACTACTTCAGGAGTGTAATGGTCATCGTGCTCGCCTAGAATGCGGTAGAACGTGGGTTCGAGTCACAGTCGGGTCAAACCAAAGTCTATACATTAGTATTTGCTTTGCTCTTCTCCACTGAGCATGCAACATTATGGAGTCATAGCAAAGTATGGTCGGCTCTGAATCATAATAATGTGAAGCGACATGTCTAACCTCGGCCTGACGCTTCAGTTAACAAATACTATGAAAATCCAACTTAGTGTGTTGATTTACTACAAAGATGACACCATCATCTTATATAATGTAACCTGTTGCCACCGTGATATACCTTATTAAAAAGACTCATTTGGCGTTTAACAACAATCACTCAACTGTTTTACCTGTTAAAGTGTTGATGTTGTCTGTAATGCATGTACAAATCTGTCGTATGTTGCCATGGGTACCAGAAAATAGGCTGTCGCTAAAGACATGTTTATATTTATGCAATACACAGTGGGTTATGGATAAGCCTGTGGTGTTTAACGCCATTTTCAACAATATTTCAGTTATATCGTTGTGGTCAGTTTTATTGGTTGAGGAAACCGATGAAAAATGGTGTAAAATGAGAAACACTATATATAGCTATATCGCCATACAGAGGTCAAGAACGATATGAATTGAAAATCTAAACGTAAAAAAACATTTTTGTTTTGAATTGTTTTAAATTAATGTGATATTGAACCTTCTTTGGTAATGATATGATCCATGTGTGCGAAAAAACACGACATGTGTATTGTCATTGAACAAGACTGGTACCATGATTAGACGAAGGGATTTGTGCATGTCTTTTTGCATTATATTTTGCATTTGCAAAACATATTTCCTGGTGTACCTTACTAATAAAATCAGTGCCATGAGTGATCTAAGTGATGTTCACCCTTCTGTACAACCATAATTAGTGTTGCCTTAGCATCTCTTCTTTTTGTATATATTCATAGTTGTGTTGTTGTTTTGGTATATATAACACACCATTTCTTTGAATATCTCTTTTTGCCTCGATACTCTGTGTTTTTTTGTTTTTTTGTATTCTACAAAAATGTGCATTCGATTCAATCAGATTGCTCGGGATATATCTCCTTAGTGTACTAAAATCATTTCAAGTTTTGTTCAAGTATTGTTATAAATACTGTTATAGTGACAGCCGGAAACTTTGAGCGGTAATGAAAGGGAGAGGTTTGGCGCTTTAAAATCTGATTCAACCCACCATTTCTTTAGAAATGCCTGTACCAAGTCAGGGTCATTACGGTTTCCACAGTTTTCTGGTTGTTGACTGATTTTGTCTGTTTATATACTTATGAGTTTTGACTTTCCCTTTGTAAGATTGCTCGGAGTTCGGTAATTTTGTTATTACCCTTATTCATTCACTCACAAAGGAAAGATATATGAATATATATATATATACATACACAAAATCCAATTTAAATTTACAATCCCAATGGGTTGTAAATCTTGCACCCTCATTGCTGAAGGCTACAAAGTATTATGAATAACCAAAAATTTGCAGAATTTCAGGATACTTTCACGAAATCTAACTACATTTTGTAATTAACTAATATTTTCTCATATTAGATTTTATAAAACATGGGAAAATTAAACTCACTTGGGAAAAGGCCAGATAACAGTGTTTCCCATTGGATTCGTCAAATCCCCATGATATATTTATCAAGTCCCATGTGATTGCTTGTATTATTGTATGGTTCAAGGCCGTATACGTATTTATATCTTTTAACGACATTTATTTCTAACCATGACAATCATATTGATATTTCTATATACCGGATTGGTAAGCTAATTTAATTTACTGCGGTATACTTCTTATATCAAAGTTAATCAGCCAATGGTCAATCAAATCAACGAAATTAAATGTGCCATATGCATGTAGCCCTTTTTTTTATTTACATAAAACCATGACAACAGACATCTATTACCTTAGCACGTTTTTTTTATGTACATAAAACCATGACAACAGACATCTATTACCTTATGACCATAAGATAATCATTTGTAAAAATTAGAATTAAATCTAACCTCAGTGAGTAAACAAATATATAAATAAGTAAACAAATTACCTGCTGTGTGTAGAAATTGGAATTGGAATTGGAAACTGGAAAACCAGTAAGTAATATATATACATAAATAAATAAATAAATACATTACCTGCTGTGATAGGTCGTTTACTAATATGTTTTTCTTTTCCTCTGTAAATAAACTTTAGAGAACACCGAAGGGGCAATAAATAATGGACAATTCAGAGAGAAACTGGCAACATAAGGTACATAAGACAAAGAAAAACAAAGCAAAATCACACCACAATATGTGTTGGACACCACTATACACAAACAAACACATATACCGTTAACGTAAATAAGACATATCCTTAAATATATATTAGTTAAACGCTGGGTGTCTTATGAAAAAAACTTACTACCATTAAGGAGCACTTGGGCTTATTCTCGGTTTTTGTTGGGGTCAGTGTTGCTCAACTTTTTAGTTTCTGTGGGTCTATTTGTTTTTGTCTCCGTTCTATGTCTAGTGTTCAATGTTGCCAGTGTCTCTGACTTGTCCTGTCTAGTGTGTCCCTTCGGAAATCAAATGTCTGTTTGTACCTATAAGAGAGAGAGAGAGAGAGAGAATCATTGTAGAAAAATACCAAGTTAGCAAATTTTTAGCCATATCATGGTGATAACAAGCTCCTTTTTTATGAGACAATCATGGTGAAATCTGTTTTGTTTTAGACTAAATCGCTCAATTTCTGGTGTTTTTTTCATTCTGGAACCACACCTCTTTGTTCTTACTCCCTAATGTTGAGTACTTAGGTGAGAGGCAACACGTACTAATTTGCATAGTCTTTGATTTGACCGGACAAGAAGGCGAACCAACCTTCTATCGCATAGTACCGCACTCGATGTGTGCACGCTAACCATTACACCACAGAAGCAGTCTTTCGCTGTTTATTTTGCAACGTAATTCGTAGAATGGCATCTGTGAATCTGTTGCATTATAATTAACAAATATTCTGTGAAACAATTAATTACACAAGCTGATTATCATATAAAACAATTATTTTTGACAACATAGTTGTTAGGTTATGTTTTGATGAACTGTTCCTAAGCCCATTTCTGTTCCTCATTTACATAATTTATTAAAACTAAGTCACCATCAGGCCTAGGTGACCTTAGATGATTGTTGCTATGCTTTTTATGTCATATAGACGTTTTTTTTAATTAATTGGCTTTCCAATTTGTTGACTGAGTGTGCTGGTGAAGGTTATTCGAGAATACAACTTAGAAAATATTCTCCTTTATGTAAACAATATACAGATACATTTGAACATAAATAGCTATACTCTTCATTATTAATAAAATAAAAAAAAAATAGGAGTGCAGCACAATCTGCTATTTTAACCAAATAACAAATCGAACACGCCTTTACTATAATTGGACTAGTATATAGAACACTCATAGAGTGAACAAAATCATTAACTGTTTTAAAATGTAGCTGGTTTATTAAATCGGTAAAGATAGGTTCTCTTAAAATTTAGCTACATAGCATATAATTATTTATTTATAAAGAGTTTTCACATAAAGAGGTCACATGTGTGTATTACAACATTCATTAATTCACACTACTTCAGCCACAAACCAAGCTTTACACGATGACATTCTTAATAAATTAGCGGAAAGAAAAAGCGACATGTATCCTTAGTATATGCTTAATTTGTTTCTAAGTATAATGTTGGATAGCATCTCATGTTTATATTGTTTATTTACATCTGTATACTTTCTAACAAATTGAAAACATCACATTAACTTTATCAATGCGAGTTTTTTGGTTTTGTTTTGTTTTTGTTTTTGTTTTTTTGGGACACGAGTTATTTGGAGCACACGGAGCAATATAGAACTCGACTATCATCCTTGTTCAATATTGCTCCATATATTCTCTTGTACAATAACACCCCAGCAATACAATAGTAAACACGGTCTCTAATATCAGTAACATACCACTGTTATATGGCTGCTGTAACAGACCGATGTTGTAGGCTGATGTATTTACAGTTAATCACCCCGGCCTTCACATGAGTACTCATGTGCGAAAAGAAACCCGTTATATCCAATACGGACCGCTTCTTTTGTTTCAATAGTACTGTATCTTGTTCATATTGATATTGTCACTGTGCAAAAATGGTATAATATTTATGTTATCCTTTGAAAACCGCTTACACCTATTATGTATATGATATAAGAGTATTATTGATGTTCAAATAGGTAATGTATGTAACAGATTTAATGTGTTAAACAACAATTTATGTTTACCTTGTAGCATGAATGAATCTTTTTCCTTTGATCTTTTCTATGGTTTATATATCAGAACGTAAGCAACAGCTAATAACTATGAAATAATACACGCAGATATGCGATATTGCACACTTTTCATTAGGGATGTAGTTTTATTACTCTCGCAGAGTCGTGCAATAGTGAACGACCTAGAAGTAAAATTGCATGGCTTCATGTTACAAATCATTTATTCCACTGGTTTCCAAGTTAAACGTTTTGCGTTCGATTTTTAGCCGTTTTATTCGGAAAGACGTGGTATAAATATTACATATTTATGTTATCCGCTATGAAAACCGCTTACACCTATTATCTATATAATATCTTTATTTGTTTGTTTGATGGTGTTTAACCCCACTTTCATTAATACTTCAGTTATATCGTGGCGGCTAGTTTTATTTGTGGAGGAAACCGGAGAACCCGGAGAAAACCACCGACCGGTCGCAAAACACGGACAAACTTTATCACATAATGTTGTACACCTCGCCCTGATCGAGATTCGAACTCACAACATAAGTGGTGATGTATATGTATGTACTAGACATGTCACTGTGTAAATAGTGATAATAATGAAAAGAAGAACAAACAATACCATAAATAGCATTCTGTCGCAACTGATACCCCTAACACACAAATGCATGACCGCCCAATTCCCTTGTTCTCATTAGGCGTTTTGAGGCCGTTATTTTTGTGTCTGCTCAAGCAAGGAATTAGAGTTTAAACCTCATATGGTGTGGTCTTTGTTATGTTCAGTGAATTAAGGTGAGATATTATTGTTACTTATTTTGATGTTGATGAAATTGTTGACCATCACTGATTAAACTTTCTTTTCATAATTTAAGGCCAAACAATGACTATGAATATGTATTAAAGGGGGTACCATACACTACAGGGAGATAACTCTTTAAAATCAGTTGAACGTTTTGATCATATGATGTTTGTATGCAGATTTCAAGCATCGCGGTGATCAACACCACAGAGAGAAAAGCTGCTATGTGGCTAGTGAATTTATAGCTCTGAGTCTGTTGGTTGGAATTTGCTAAAATTTTGATATTTATTACAGTGGATATATTCAAACACACTGCCAGAAAAATAAGAAAACTAAACGAGCAGATCAAATTTTACCTGAAGTGTATGGTACCACCTTAAGGTGAAATTATAAAGGGTTGCTCACAATATCTAAAAAAGTACGATTTGTATATTTGATTTGAAATGTTAAGGTAATGCAATGAGAACGGCGTTCAGTACTTACAACTGTCATATCAATGGTCGATGATATACAATCTCAGAATCACATCGATTGACCTAGGGGTAACGTGATTGCATGGTAGTTGAATTTACAACTATATATGCAACCAGTGCCTATCACCACTAACGTTGTGAGTTCGAACCCTGTTAATGTTGAGGTGTATAATATTATGTGATAAAGTTTGACAGTGACTCAGGGTACTACGGTTTCCTCCAGGAATAAAACTGACCACCACGATATAACTGAAATATTGTTGAAAATGGCGTTAAACACCATAAACCCTTTGACTGACAGAATATTTATATTATTACTACATTCTAATATATATTGATTTTGCTTAGCCGGGGTGTGCACCCCGAATGTAAATTAATCAAATTAGTTTTCTAATCCGTAATTGATGAGATTTTCTTAAGAAAATCATCATTTCTCCAAGTAATTCTTCTTTACAACATTTGTATACAGACACCCCAATAATAAGATAGCAATTACATCTGTGTTGGTCAACATTACATTTAATCCACGTTTGAATGGACCTATAGTGGTAACATACGGTGACTGATTTGGTTATCTCCCCCTGACTAACAATAAATAACAGATCAAATCAGATTAACTCGGAAACAGACGCTTATCAAATATATTTCTTTTCATTTTCCTTATGTTCATTTCGAGTCACAGATGCATATCGTGTATATAGCGTATTGAATATTGATACGGTATAATTACAACATCAGATTCTTGTTAAAATGGATAGAATATGCTTACGTACGTAGTATTATTATATCTGATATGTCTTGATATTACTCCGCCAAAGGTTCGTATAGATCTATATTAGTTATCTTTAATTACATCCATTAATCAAAAAAAAAAATTAAAATCGTGGATACTAATTTCCGTGAGATTATGAAAAATTGCGAATTTGCATAAAGGTAGATTCGTGGACCCCTCTCCTATAGTCAGCACACACAAATATATGTATATATGTAGTGTGACAAGTTTTCGTCGAATTCCTACTTTTGTAGTTTGATGCGATCCAGGAAATCCTCGAAAATGGCTATCCTCGAATAATACTGAATTCACAGTAAATATAGGGTTTGGGTTTATGGTGTTTAACGCCACTTAAAACAATATTGTAGTTATATCGTAGCCGTCAGTTTTATTGGGGGATGAAACAGGAATACCCGGGGAAAAACATCGACCTGTCGTAAGTCACTGACAGATTGATCACATAATGGTGTTTCGAATACACCGTGTCAGAGCGGGATTCGAACTCACAATATTCGTGGTAATAGGCACTGATTGCATTCAACTACCACACGATCACGACCACGACCGTTTCCATTTGTTTGATTTCATATGATTATTGCTGACTTTAATCTTCCCAAACAAAGTTACTTCATTATTGTAATTTTGTGGCTTCTCCTCTGTCACTCCTACGGTGTATTAAAGGCATAGCTTAGGATCTCAAATCACGACATACACTACGTCAGTAAAATCATGAAGTACACTATTGATCCCTGGAAGTTGACAATGACTTGATAACAGTCACTCGTCGATCATTATATTAGTCAGGCTAATGGAAAATACTTGTATAATCAAAAACATAATCCTCCATTCTCAAATTTGTTTGGACTTTTTTTGGTTAAGAGACAAGGATTCATTTATACCTTAATAGAATAGCATTGAAATATCTTGACATTTGGAATAATATATAGTTTTTGTCAATAAAAATCCGGAAATTTTTCATCCCCGATATTTAGTGGGATTCGTGTTGCACACTATTTTTGTTGTGTGTGTGTAGTGGTTTGTCGACCAATGTTTTTCTTTTTGTTATTTTACTTTTTGGTATTTTCTGTCATTCTTCGATTACCTCCTTGGTATCTTGAAACTTCTCATGACTCAGCATCTTTTAGGCTGCAACAATTGTATTAATTATGCTGATAAAATTCATGGCTACTATTATGTCCATTATATGTACGAGAACACATTGCCCCAAAATGAAAGTCAATATTACCGCTTTGATATCTTCAAACTCTTCTTAGTTAATATAGAACGCCACAACTCAATATGATAAACATGACATGTGCTTGTGGTGGTGAGGCAGTTTATTACCTCGACAAAACGTATAAAGAAATCGAAAGATTTTTCTTAATGTTTCGTAATAAAATGAAAAACAAAAATGCATCAATATCGGACCAGTTTTTGAGTCCAATAACAAATCGTAGAACGAGGTAAAATAGATACCTTTAACACACAAATATATATAAAAAAGGCATTATCCATTTGAGCAGTTTGGGTACTGCTAATGTAAATGCAGAACCATATAGATGTGTCAGTGAATTTATGTGATTACATTTTTCTCTTTGGTTTCTATCAATTTATTACACCTTTTAATAAGGGCCTTCTCTTGTTTGAAAAATTGCTGAAACATTGCTACGTGTAACCTAAGCCATACAGAACGTGCATGGCCTCTATCCTGGGTTGCTTCCATATAGAATACCAGTTTTTCAGCTGATCATGAAGGTAAAAATATTTCCAATATGAAGTTCAGAATCTCTGTTTCTTTACTGGCGTAAGGATTTAGGATACACTAATAAGACATGACATGTTAACCGTTCGGAGAACCTGATTTCTCTCCCGAGATTTGTTCGAATTTGTGTTTTACAAGATTTTGCACTTTAGTTTCGTCTTTTACCTTTAGCTTTGTTCTGTTGTTGTTTTTGCGTTTCGGCACCGTATAGTGTTGTGTTTTTGCTTCATTTTTCTTCGTCTTGTGTACTCTATATTGCCAGTTTCTCTGGATTGTCCATTTTGTATTGCCTCTTCGATATTCTCTAACGTTTATTCCCTTTCTCGACAATCCCCTTCGAATTTTGGGTGTTCAGTGTTTGTTTCATTACAATTTTTTCTTCCATCCATAAATCCTGATATTGCTTCAAGAGTCTATATATAGCACTATTTACTGTGTAGACAACACATTATTGGAACATGAACGTTCTGTATTAAACAATACTATAGATCAATGTTACATCAATGTATCGTGATGGTTGTTATATGCAACATTGAGAAAAATATGATAAATACATTTTAGCGGTCGCATCAATTGAGTTAGAGATATGGCGTTTAACGCCACTTTCAACAATACTTCAGTTTTATTGTGGTGATCAGTTTTATTGGTGGAACAAAATTGCTGGACCCGGAGAAAACATCGGACCTGTCGCAAGTCACTGACAAACTTTATCACATAATGTTGTACACCTCGTCCTGAACGAGATTCACACTCACAACATCAGTGGTGATAAGCACTGATTGCATAAGTAGCCGTAAATATTGTTAAATGCAACGTTGAATACAATATAATAGCTGCATTATAACGTTCGCATTAATTGATTGAGGAGGCCGAGGGACCTAGTGAAAACCAGCAACCCCCATATGTCACTGACAAACTGCATCATATATAGTAGATATAATCTTCTTTACGATTGAGACTTTAACAGTGAACCTGCGTTTCAGATTAACATACATGATCTGAACTCAAAGTCAAAATATTGGAAAGCCAAATAATTGGGAGAATGCAACCAAAAGTTTACAAACATATTAACTACAATTTGATACGTTTACCTATGCTACTTGACGTAGATAAACATTATATTTGAAAATGGAAAGCAAAAAAAGTGCCACAACAAAGGAACAGTTCCAAAATCCAATAGAAATATCGTAGAAGTAGATGCAAAAATGTATACTCCTAGCACACAAATACATGAGTGCTCATTCTTCCGGATCGGTACATACACTTGAAAAAAGCGCGGGGTTGGGTAGTTTTATTGTCCCATATCAATCATATTAATCTTGCTTGTCCCGAGGCACTGTCTAAGTTATTATTTTGTGGTTGATAACGTTGGTCATTTTCAACAATATTATATATTAAGAACTTATTAAGAACACTTTCCACATGTCTTAAACATTTTCCTGTCCTTTCCTCAATCATGATTTATCATCGGGTTTGTAACTAGAGTAACACGATGGATGTTCTGCACCTTTCCGGAGCACCTGAATTCACCCCCGGTTTTTAGTGGGGCACGTGTTACTCGATCTTTAGTTTTATGTTTATGTTTTGTAGATCGTTGTTTGTCCTTTTGTCCTTTTTCGTTTGGCCATTGTGTTATCTGTCCTTCTTTGATTTCCAGATTCGGATTATCCCTTTGGTATCTTCAAACTCTTTAAACAAATCTTGCTAATTATAAATTGCTAGTATCTTCACAGCTACGTACATTCCATTAGAAAGGACAAGGAGTGACGCCTTTCCATAAATCAATGTCTGCGCAGTGTCTTATATCAAGATGTCATTTCCACTCTTGTTATTCAGATACATTGTACATTCAACTTATTTTTATGTTATATTATATCCAGTAGGGTTGCATCTGCCTAGTGATCGGGTCTTCGAAAATAACATGGTTTATTACATGTATATATATTAATTATTGTAATTTACAGTTCCTAAGTGATATTATCATTGTATAATATAAGGTTCCCCTCATGCTTAGGTGACACCTTACTGTTAGCCATTTTTGGCTATCCTGTTTATGACCGTTGGTTTTCGTTCTTCCTGAGACATTTTAATTAGTTAACAAAGTACTTAGCACATTGTTTAAGCTAAGGCTCTCCTCCCTCAGGCGTAGGTGACACTTTACTGTTAGCCATTTTTGGCTGTCCTGTTTATGACCCTTAGTTTTCTTTCTTCCTGAGACATTTTAATTAGTTGACAAAGTACTTAGCACATTGTTTAAGCTAAGGCTCTCCTCCCTCAGGCGTAGGTGACACTTTACTGTTAGCCATGTTTGGCTGTCCTGTTTATGACCCTTAGTTTTCGTTCTTCCTGAGACATTTTAATTAGTTGACAAAGTACTTAGCACATTGTTTAAGCTAAGGCTCTCCTCCCTCAGGCGTAGGTGACACCTTACTGTTAGCCATTTTTGGCTATCCTGTTTATGACCCTTAGTTTTCTTTCTTCCTGAGACATTTTAATTAGTTGGCATTTCAATCTTTTGACTATGCTCGTACCAGATGAAGGTTATCCCAGCTGTAGAAACTCGATATGCACACTTAATTATATATCTCTTTCTTTAATTTCAGAAGATAGTGAGAGAAAAAACCAATAACAAAGTACTTAACACATTTTCCTCCCTTTTTACTGAATTGCTGTATTGTCCATTCATCATGTTTATCTTTCAATGCTGCTTGTTATATCAGAAGCGTAGTTTTTTCATCGCTATAAGCATCGTAAATTATCATAGCTATTTCTTATAAAATTAAGTGAATGTAAATTAAGAATTGTGGAATTGTTTATTTTTATGAATGTCTGACGTGTATAGACATATAAGACAATTCTGGTGTTGTTAACTGATTTGCTCTGTCTACCCATCTAATAGCAATAACTGCAAGGCAAGAATGTCTCCGATGTTATAATTTACATCTTACAGCAGTTTTGATTTTATTTGTTTAAGTTGTTGTTCTTTTGTTTTATTTTGTTTGTTTGTTTGTTTGTTTTTATTTGGGGGGGGGGGGGGGGGGGGGGGGGGGGGGGGGGGGTGGAGGTGCAATTATAAATCTTCACTAATAGTAAAAAAGATGAAATTCATAGTGAGGGTAATTTAAATTTTGGATTAAATGTTCTGGTGAAGAACGTAACAAATATTGTACTAAGAAGAGATGATTGTTTCTCATAAAAGATTGTTTAATCCCGCCATTTTTTTACTGAAGTGCCTGTACCAAGCTAGAAAAGTGAGTGGTCATGTATGTGTGCATTAACGGTATCGAAAATTGGCATTAAACAACAATCACTCACTTCTATGTGTATTCGATTTTCCTATTTAGATTTTGTATTTTTTTCGACATAGTGGGTTTTTGCTCGTCTTAAATATAAACAACCAGGAAGTATATTGTAATCCGGGAATCCATTTCACAGAGCTGATGATTGAAGAAAAGGGTCAAGCCAAAAATGTCACAACAATACATAAATGTCACAAAAACGAGACTAAAAAGCAACAAACAGCGTCATCATAATCGTCTGATGTCACACATTCTACACTTTTACCATAGTTAACTGCATTCGTAATGTACTTTAATAAAAAAATAAAAACAACAGAATACTCGTTAATCCATATTTGTTTGTTTTGCCATTGATTTCTATATGCGGATCTTGTGAATTATACAATTTGTTCACGCCACGATATAGCTGAAATATTGCTAATATATGCGTGAAACACCAATCAATCAATCAACCATTTCTATATGCAATAATTAATAGCATATCAGTTCCGTGGTAGCGTTTAATTTGAGCGGGTTAACTTTGGCTTTGTGATCACAGAAACCATGCAAGAAAACCAGACTATTCAATATTCTGCATATGAAATCACACAAGGTCGGGATGTGTCAATTGTTGCAATGTTCTTTTATGATTTCACTTCCGTCTATTGTTTTGCAAATTTTCGCTTGACAACTTTTCTTCAACGAAAAGGACGCCTACTTGAAGTTAATCTTCCCGATTCTCACTATGTAATATACACCTATGATAAAGTACACTTCCTGTTTCTATTAGAATAACGTCTGTTAAGAATATTTTTTCTATTTTCTGTAAATACAATGACGTTCAATAGGAAACAATGCAGTTTATTGTAAAGATTTTCTCATTTTGTGGTGTTTTTGGTTTATATTTATTCTTATCATCTGCTTGTCCTTTATGTTGTTCTGCTGTTCCTGATAACTAGATCTTTAGTTTTATATGTAATGTTTGGTAGATCGTTGTTTTTCATTTTCCCCTTTTCTCTTGGACAATGTTTTTTTTTATATATATATATTTGTATGCAAGTAATAGCTATTTTGCACGAAAATCTTCTTTCACTCGTGTCTTTGATACTCTGTATTAGTGGTGTGATCACGTGTTCTGTCTCTATATTTGTATATCCAATGCAAAATGAAAATCATCGCCGGCTGTATGTTGTCTAACGCTACTTTCAACAATATTTCAGCCATATGGTTCCGGTTACTTTTATTGGTGGAGGAAACCGGAGTACCCGGATAAACCCACTGACCTGTGGCAAGTCACTCACAAACTTTATCACATAATGTTGTATCAAGTACACCTTGCCATGAACAGGATTCAAATTCACAACTTTAATGGTGATAGGCAGTGATTACACAGGATAGTTGTAAATGTAACTAAGTGTGTTGGTTTTTAGCTTTATGGTGTTTAATGCCACGTTCAACAATATTTCAGTTATATTGCAGCGGTCAGTTGGATTGTTGGAGGAAACCGAAGTACCCGGAGAAAACCACCGACCTGTCAAAAGTCGCTGACATACTTTACCACATAATGTTGTATCGAGTACCTGAGCGGTATTCGAACTCACAACGTTAGTGGTTATATGCACTGATTGCATAAGTAGTTGTAAATCCAACTACCATACGATCGAGAAAAAAATCAGAAAACCAATATAATGTAATATGTATATCTACTACAGATATAATAGAACACAAAACAACAGTAAATTCTGTATGAACTTCCTATAACTAGATTAACACAAGCAGTCAACTGGTATCCCCCTCAGAAGACTTTTAGATGCTTTGCATATGTTTCCGCAGTGCTGCTACATAACTTCTTTATTGATTTCGGAACCTTAGTTGTAAATGAAATTATCCTAACTACTTACGATAATTATTTTGAATAGATTTACCAGTGCTTTCGCTATGCCAAGAACGGAACGTTTGTGTCATTACCACAATACCACGTTATTGTTATGATTTTCTCCGACGTTCTTGACAACCGTGTGTTTGTCTGTGACATACTGATGTTTTTAACTCGATGGCAGAGCTAACTTATATACTGAACGTATTTTGAAACACTACTTATATTATGATGTTGTTCATATAAGAGAGAGAGAGAGTTAGTATGCGTAACGCCACTTTAAACAATATTTCAGTTATATATTCGCGGTCCGTTTTATTGGTGAAGGAAACCGCAGTACCCGGAAAAATCCACCGACCTGCCCCAAATCACTGACAAACTTTATCACATAATGTTCTATCGAATGCACCTCGCCATGAACGGGGTTCGAACTCACAATGTTAGTGGTTATATGCACTGATTGCATAGGTAGTTGTAAATCCAACTACCATGCGATCGTGAGAGAAAAAAAATCAAAAAACCAATCTAATGTAATATGTATATCTGCTACAGATATAATAGAACACAACACAGCAGTAACTTCTATGTGAACTTGCCATAACTAGATTAACAAAGGCAGTCAACTGGTATCCCTCTCAGAAGACTTTTAGATGTTTTACATATGCTTCCGCGGTGATGCTACATCACTTCTTTATTGATTTCGGAAACCTGGTAGATACATATTGTAAATGTAATCATTCTAACAACTTACTATACTTATGTTGAATATATTTACCAGTACTTTCGATATGCCAGGAACGGAACGTTTGTGTCATAACAACAATATTTTATTATTGTTATGATTTGATCATGGTAGTTCAAATTATATCTAACAATATTTAATCCAAGAGTATCGCCGCAAAAAATAAAGATTCTGACTTCTTCTCCCTCGCCCGGACGGGTGCACACGTTCCAAGCTTAGGCTATGACATTTACTAGTAACTTTATTACTATCACTGGGCCGATACCTATGCTGAAGGGCTATTAGTCCCTGAGGATATCATCTGCCCAGTAGTCATTGCATCGGCACTGACATGGGTTATTATTAAAATTTGCAGTTCCGAAGTACAGATGTAATGTAATTGTTATAAAAACTAAGGATATCATCACTAAGTAATAGGTGACCTTAGCTGATATTTTATTAGCTTTTATTGCTCCTAAGGATCTTTAAATTGCGGAAAGGTCAATAATTTCCCATAATCAGGAATCCTGAACCAATTTTGCAATATGAACATAAATAAAATCTAGTACTGAAAAGAAAGTTTAAACAGTAATGATCAACAATTCCACTAATATCAACAAAACAAATAATCGCCTCTCACTTCAATGTTTTTATAGCAGTATAGAGTCTACATTTATTTGATGTTGTAGCAGAGTTATCTTAGCGTTTCACAATATAGACGTGTTGATTAAATATACAATGAAATATGTCATGTAGATTGCCGTTAATATAAGTAAAGTATATAATGTTCAAGGTTCTAATGGAGCTTTAATACGGAATTAAGGCGATATAAATCACTCCATGTCATCATAAATGGCCATCTTATGGCATCCAATGATGTGATTCAGGCAATTTTTGATTCCGGAAGCAGATGAGATGAAATCATGAAATAACGATCAATTTATATTGCAAGGAAATAGTGACTGTATAAAGAAAGTGCAATTTTATAGCAAATAATAAAAGTGAACTAACTATAATTTCTGCCATAAGAATTGACTTGACAATTGTTGAACTGATAATATAATTGGTTCCCTGATAATAAAACTGGCTTCGTGATAATATAACTGGTTTCCGAATAATAATAACTGGTTTCTTTATCAGATTTAATCAACTTTAATTACCCATAAAACTTGTACAGTCAAATATCGTCATGATCTCACAAAAATAATTAAAATCCGTTTTATAAATTTAGAAAATGCATCCATTAATTAATTTGATTGTTGTAATTCTACCGGGGACGCTCTACGTCATTTAAGAATAATATTGTCTCGTGATTAAGTCGTATTTAAGGGAATATGGAGGATGACGAATCTCATTTATTAAAAGTCTAATATCATCAACAGTTTAAAGAAATAGCAATGTCTATTTCTGTTTAAGGAGATATCCGTCTTCTTTAGATTATGTGGCATATTCTAATAACGTTGTACTCTTGGCTAGTGTAATTATTTTGTACTTATCAATTGCGTAACGGCATGTATTAATGCACTTTATATCTAATGGGACTATTTTGTTGTGGAATCCTTTAGCAGTGCATTCTCAAGACTATTGAACATCTACCATTGTCTTGAAATACTTGTAAGTTTGATTTCGCATAATATCAAGATATTAATTAAAATCGCAGTTAGAAACACGATGAACGGTCGCGGTTTTGGAAATAAATATCGACAAACAGTAAACATCACTACTGCTTTGGGTCAACTGAGAATCTATGTCTTGCCGCAAAACGCATTAACGCTATCATTAGCTTTTGATACAGTATTGTTGTTTCTATTAAGGAATATTAAACTGCATAACCGAGGAGGGCGTATGTCTTATTTACGTTAGTGGTGCTTGTTTATGTATAGTGATGTCCAACTCCTATTGTTTTGAAGTTTTTGTTTTGTTTTTCTTCGTCTTGTGCACAATCTATGTTTCCAGTTTCTCTGGATAGTTCATTTTGATCACCCCTTCGGTATTATTTAATCTTTATTTAGATTCGAGCTTTTTTGTAAGAGTTAGAAATGTTCTGATTTCATCCTGATATTATGCTTCACTAAAGTGTTGAACTGACTAGGTCGTTATTTGTGTCGTACTGTTTATATAACTGTCTGGTATTTTATCTTTTTCTTACGTATTAAGCCATTCCAGAAAAACAAAATCGTTCATTAGGCGGTCGTATTTCAGATTTTACGAAGCTCAGTCTTGTGTTCTAAATGCTTGTTCGTGTTACAGTATTACAAACTACAGAATGAGTGATTCTGATGTCTAGAATTTGTACCCAATGAAATAATTCAAAACATTATAAAATTATATACTGACTATGATGTCAGTATCTAGTTTGTAGACCCTTTCATGATAACTGTGGATCTGCATTCATTCGGGGCATTTGTGGGTGGTAATAATACCGTAAAATGACGTCGTAGAACAATTAAATGCGTATATGACGTCATCATTTCCCCGCCAAATCGTCATTTTCCACTCACAAATGTTCCGGATAAAACCAGACAGATCCGAACCATAAATAGTTCGGACAAAAGTTAGCCGTTTGCAGATTGGTTTGCATTTCGTCAAGAAGAATATTTCATAAGGCGCAAATTACAATGGAACTGTTAAACAAAATTCACAATTTGATTTTCATGTGAAAACATTTAATTTATTTAATTATTATATCCATGTAGATAACATATACTGAGGTATAATAACATAATATGATATGGAATAGGCATTGTGAAGCATTTATTTTTCTCTTTTCAGGTTAATGGTGATACCAACAATTAACATTCAACGTGTATTCCAAGGATGACTATGCATATCTTATGAAGAAAAAAAAATGGCGGGGATTTATATTTTCTAAAAATGGCGGGATCAAACACCACCCTAGCGTATTCTAATACAACATTTACGAGCAAAAACTCATCTATTTATAGTCATAGAAATGAAAATCTCGCTCTAATAGAGATTTCAGTACAGTGTATAATTTTTGGGTTTGCAGTAATCGGTAATACTACTGTTTTATTAACATTATGGACGAGAAGACGGAAGTTATCACGTGTTCACCTACTGATGATACACTTAAGTTCTGCTGATTTGTTTGTTGCGTTCTGTAATGTCCTTCCACAAATATGCTGGGATTTGACGTACGTGTTTCTTGGTGGAGATTTTTTATGCCGCTTTGTAAAATACATTCAAATTGTGGCAATGTATGCATCGTCATACGTCTTAGTGGTGACGGCCATTGACAGGTACATTGCTGTCATTCATCCATTCACAGCGCACAAATGGTCTTCTCAAAAAGTTCACTATATGGTTGCTGTAGCCTGGAGTTTGGCTTTGTTATACAGCCTACCTCAGATATGGATATTTGCTTTAGAGGTCAGGTCTGATGGTAAATATGACTGTTGGGCAATCTTTGACCCTTTCTGGACATTGCAACTTTACGTCACCGTATTTACAGTTCTCATTTACATAATTCCTACAGTTATTTTAATATTCTGTTACGGATGTATTTGCTATACTGTGTGGAAGCGTGGTCGTGTTGGAGAACCAATACCATCATCTAGACATGGGGGTCGTTCTTGGTCTGACTCACAGACTCGTAAAATAAATGACCATAGAAGCGCCAGTAAGAGCAGCTTGGATAAAATAAACGCAAATGGTGAAATTCACAGACCAGCAGTCAATCATGGAATTTCCCGTGCTAAAATTAGAACTATTCAAATGACCTTGACTGTAGTACTGTGTTATCTTGTATGCTGGTCACCTTTTTTCATAGCTCAAATGTGGTCAGCTTACGACGAACATGCACCATTTAACGGTAAGTAATTAGTCTAATGTTATTCAACGTGCATTCATATTAGAGTCAGTTGCCAATCAACAATTGGTTTTTGGGGCATGGCAAATAAGGGTTATAGCAAAATTACCGAACTCCGAACAATCTTCCAAAGGGAAAGTCAAAACTCATAAGTATATAAACAGACAAAATCAGTCAACAACCGGAAAACTGAAAACCGTAATGACCCTGACTTGGTACAGGCATTTCTAAAGAAATGGTGGGTTGAATCAGATTTTAAAGCGCCAAACCTCCCGCTTTCATTACGGCGCAAAGGTTCCGGCTGTCACTATAACAGTATTTATAACAATACTGGAATAGTCATCAAAAGGTCAAAGGTAAAGAAAGATGAATTAAAATTCCATAAGTCATTCGTCAAATCGCTATATTTTTTAATATCACACCTGTATTCAATCAGTTATGCTCATTTAAACCATCAGAAGTACTTTCTATACGCAATAGTTCATAACTTAGTTCATGAATAATGTAATTTATAGTAAAACTGAGATTAGTTTCTCAGGCAGAGACAGCCTTAGCCAAATATGGCTCTCCTGTTTATGCATTTTGGCTTACTTGCTCACAGAGACTAGTGATAAAAACGTAGATATATAATGTAGGGTACTCAATATTTTGTCTGCAATAACCTTTATATGTTATAAAATTTGTCAATGACTTGCGGCTACTCCGATTTCCTCCACCAATAACAATGACCGCCACGATATAGCTGACATATTGGTGAGAGTGGCTAATAAAACCATAACCTTCACCATAGCCATTAGTACGATCACAGTCAAACGATTGGAACACCAACTAATTTAAAATATGTGTGAACAAGTAAACGGAAGGGAATAAACAGGATAATTATTCATCGTTCCAATCTTTTGACTAAGAGAGTACCTACTGAAGATTATTCCAGAAACGCACCGCGCACACTAAATTACACAAATACGATTTTATGATCAAAATATAATTCGACATCTATCAGCCGTCATTGTTCTACTAAATAAATGTTTGAAAATAACGAAGGGGCAATCAAAAATAGACAATCCAAAAAAACTGGCAACATACCGTACACAAGACGACGAAATACAACACAAATTCGTTCCGCTTAATTTTTTCTTATTGAAATGCTGATGCAAAAGATGGCAGTTGGTGTAACATCATGTGTAACTATTTATTGACGATAATATTTAGCATTAATTTTTAGCGCCTCTAAACGACACACACCCTCATAAAAATATTCAAAGTATGTACTGGCTACATAAAAAAACACAAACAACTTTTCAAACTTCACTTTACATCAGTCTTTAACAAATGTTCTAACGCAATAATTTCTACAATCAAGCAATTTCTTAACAACAATTTGTGTAATACTGTATACAAACACTTATATTTGACGAGTTATGGGCCGTCGTGATCGTATGATAGTTGGATTTACAACTACCTATGCAATCAGTGCCTATCACCACTAAAGTTGTGAGTTCGTACCCCATTCATGGCGAGGTGTACTCGATACAACATTATGTGATTAAGTTTGTCAGTGACTTGCGGCAGGTCGTTGGTTTTCTCCGGGTACTCCAGTGTCAACCACCAATAAAACTGACCGCTACGACATAACTGAAATATTGTTGAAAGTGGAGATAAACACCATAATACTAACCCTTAAAGAGTTAAAAATGTGTTGAAGGACTAGAGTAATAGAACAAATTCATGAGTTAGGTCGCCATGATATAGCTGAAATATTGCTGAAAGTGGCGTTAAACACCAAAATCAAATCAAATCGAATCATTAGAACAAATTCATTTTCTTGATTGTATGTTTGTTGCTGTTGATAGTTGACTTTTTTACCTTGTATAACATCTAATCACATAAAGAATTGAGAGGCAAATTTTCGTATTTAATTACAAATCAGAAAATATGTGTATACACAATCAAATTATATCTAAATAAACCACAGATTAAAATGATATAATCAAATATTCAGAAAAGGACGTTATCCATTTATCTTTAAGTATATAAATTAATTTCTTTTTAAAATCTTTAAATTGTTTCGTGCCTGTGACATTGGTAGATTAATCAGATTAGGAGTTGACGCTGTAGAATATTTATCGAAAACCAGAAGCATCTACGTATTCAATTATAACATGTCTTAGTGAATAATTGCAATTAGGCGGAATACATTTAGGTCGTTGTTCCTTATATATGATATATTGATTGATTGGTGTTTTACTCCAACGGTAGCAGAATTTCAGCGACATCGTGGCGTGAACAAATTTTACAAATTAACTTCCACTTCTACCAGACTTTTTTTTTCTTTTTTTTTTTAACCAGACTTAGAAATAAAACATATTTGTTTTATAAAATAATTGTGTTATATGTACAAATACCAAAAAATTAAATGGATAAAAAGATATTCTTTAGAAATTGGCTCCTAATATAAAACAAATATCTGTGTGTAACTCTACAATCAACAATACGACATTATGTCAAAACCATTCCTTGTGAGTGAGTGAGTGATTATTGTTTAACGACAACTCAGCAACGCTTTTAGCTATATCATGGTGGGCACAAGTTAATTTTCATTGATTTGTACTAAGCAGGTCTTAAATTTCATTGGAGATAGTGCTGAGTGTAAAGTATAGCAACGTGAAATATTTAACTTAGTGAGAGGTTGTTGCTTAATGCCAACTGAGTAATTTTCCAGCATATCATGCGAGACCAAGACAAGTTGTTTTGCAATGAGATGATGATGATGTCCGGTTTATACATGGTTTAGTTACACAAGTTTCCGACTTTATTTATGGACCACGTTATTCCCAGTGTTTTGAAGGGTTCGTGTTTCTGAATTCTCAGTTTTCTGTGTAGTACTTTGTGGATTATTGTTGGTTTTTCTGTCGTTCTTTTTTATCATTTTATTTCTTATTACCCCTTTTGGTATGTTCAAGATTTTCTTGTACAAGATTCCAGTTTAAAAGATGAGTCGGTTTTATTCATGGTTCAGTTACACATGTTTTTCATTTACTCTTAGATCAGTTACACATGTTTTTCATTTATTCATAGTTCAGTTACATATGATTTTCATTTATTCTTAGTTCAGCTACACATGCTTTTCATTTATTCTTAGTTCAGTTACATATGTTTTTCATTTATTCTTAGTTCAGTTACACATGTTTTTCATTTACTCTTAGTTCAGTTACACATGTTTTTCATTTATTCTTAGTTCAGTTACACATGTTTTTCATTTATTCTTGGTTCAGTTACACATGTTTTTCATTTACTCTTAGTTCAGTTACATATGTTTTTCATTTATTTTTAGTTCAGTTACACATGTTTTTCATTTATTCTTAGTTCAGTTACACATGTTTTTCATTTATTCTTAGTTCAGTTACACATATTTTTCATTTATTCATAGTTCAGTTACATATGATTTTCATTTATTCTTAGTTCAGTTACACATGTTTCTCATTTATTCTTAGTTCAGTTACATATGATTTTCATTTATTCTTAGTTCAGTTACACATGTTTTTCATTTACTCTTAGTTCAGTTACACATGTTTTTCATTTATTCTTAGTTCAGCTACACATGTTTTTCATTATTCTTAGTTCAGTTACATATGATTTTCATTTATTCTTAGTTCAGTTACACATGCTTTTCATTTATTCTTAGTTCAGTTACATATGTTTTTCATTTATTCTTAGTTCAGTTACACATGTTTTTTATTTATTCTTAGTTCAGCTACACATGTTTTTCATTATTCTTAGTTCAGTTACACATGTTTTTCATTTATTCTTAGTTCAGTTACACATGTTTTTCATTTATTCTTGGTTCAGTTACACATGTTTTTCATTTACTCTTAGTTCAGTTACACATGTTTTTCATTTACTCTTAGTTCAGTTACACATGTTTTTCATTTATTCTTAGTTCAGTTACACATGTTTTTCATTTATTCTTGGTTCAGTTACACATGTTTTTCATTTACTCTTAGTTCAGTTACATATGTTTTTCATTTATTTTTAGTTCAGTTACACATGTTTTTCATTTATTCTTAGTTCAGTTACACATGTTTTTCATTTATTCTTAGTTCAGTTACACATATTTTTCATTTATTCATAGTTCAGTTACATATGATTTTCATTTATTCTTAGTTCAGTTACACATGTTTCTCATTTATTCTTAGTTCAGTTACATATGATTTTCATTTATTCTTAGTTCAGTTACACATGTTTTTCATTTATTCTTAGTTCAGCTACACATGTTTTTCATTATTCTTAGTTCAGTTACATATGATTTTCATTTATTCTTAGTTCAGTTACACATGCTTTTCATTTATTCTTAGTTCAGTTACATATGTTTTTCATTTATTCTTAGTTCAGTTACACATGTTTTTCATTTACTCTTAGTTCAGTTACACACGTTTTTCATTTATTCTTAGTTCAGTTACACATGTTTTTCATTTATTCTTGGTTCAGTTACACATGTTTTTCATTTACTCTTAGTTCAGTTACATATGTTTTTCATTTATTTTTAGTTCAGTTACACATGTTTTTCATTTATTCTTAGTTCAGTTACACATGTTTTTCATTTATTCTTAGTTCAGTTACACATATTTTTCATTTATTCATAGTTCAGTTACATATGATTTTCATTTATTCTTAGTTCAGTTACACATGTTTCTCATTTATTCTTAGTTCAGTTACATATGATTTTCATTTATTCTTAGTTCAGTTACACATGTTTTTCATTTACTCTTAGTTCAGTTACACATGTTTTTCATTTATTCTTAGTTCAGCTACACATGTTTTTCATTATTCTTAGTTCAGTTACATATGATTTTCATTTATTCTTAGTTCAGTTACACATGCTTTTCATTTATTCTTAGTTCAGTTACATATGTTTTTCATTTATTCTTAGTTCAGTTACACATGTTTTTTATTTATTCTTAGTTCAGCTACACATGTTTTTCATTATTCTTAGTTCAGTTACACATGTTTTTCATTTATTCTTAGTTCAGTTACACATGTTTTTCATTTATTCTTGGTTCAGTTACACATGTTTTTCATTTACTCTTAGTTCAGTTACACATGTTTTTCATTTACTCTTAGTTCAGTTACACATGTTTTTCATTTATTCTTAGTTCAGTTACACATGTTTTTCATTTATTCTTGGTTCAGTTACACATGTTTTTCATTTACTCTTAGTTCAGTTACATATGTTTTTCATTTATTTTTAGTTCAGTTACACATGTTTTTCATTTATTCTTAGTTCAGTTACACATGTTTTTCATTTATTCTTAGTTCAGTTACACATATTTTTCATTTATTCATAGTTCAGTTACATATGATTTTCATTTATTCTTAGTTCAGTTACACATGTTTCTCATTTATTCTTAGTTCAGTTACATATGATTTTCATTTATTCTTAGTTCAGTTACACATGTTTTTCATTTATTCTTAGTTCAGCTACACATGTTTTTCATTATTCTTAGTTCAGTTACATATGATTTTCATTTATTCTTAGTTCAGTTACACATGCTTTTCATTTATTCTTAGTTCAGTTACATATGTTTTTCATTTATTCTTAGTTCAGTTACACATGTTTTTCATTTACTCTTAGTTCAGTTACACACGTTTTTCATTTATTCTTAGTTCAGTTACACATGTTTTTCATTTATTCTTGGTTCAGTTACACATGTTTTTCATTTACTCTTAGTTCAGTTACATATGTTTTTCATTTATTTTTAGTTCAGTTACACATGTTTTTCATTTATTCTTAGTTCAGTTACACATGTTTTTCATTTATTCTTAGTTCAGTTACACATATTTTTCATTTATTTTTAGTTCAGTTATACATGTTTTTCATTTATTCTTAGTTCAGTTACACATGTTTTTCATTAATTTTTAGTTCAGTTACACATGTTTTTCATTTATTCTTAGCTCAGTTACACATGTTTTTTCATTGTTCAGTTACACATGTTTTTCATTGTTCAGTTACACATGTTTTTCATTTATTCTTAGTTCAGTTACACATGTTTTGCTGTATATAACAATACTCATTGCGTTGTTAATGCTTCCATTAAAATCTGATTAACTTAATGGGGAGGAAAGTATGATTATCTATAAAAGTGCAATGCTAGAATATTGCCGTCTTATAGAACCATAAATGTGTCTTGATAATATTCAGTCCGGGCAATTAAATTAATAAATTTGTCAATATGTAAAACATTCATCGACTTCCAAATCCCTAGTTATGTCATTGTTTACATCGATTCCTGGTTTTTCTTATCTTCATACAGTACAAATATCTATTTTAGATGTCTTAACGGAAATGTTATACGACATACCGTAAATATTTTACGACATAGATTTCATGATGGCGTTCAACCGTGTGACAAATCCATCAAAACTGTTGTCAGATAAGGAAATTGCTTAACGATGAGATTGCTTAATATTTAACAGTCAACTTCCGTTTTCCGATTGGGATTTAATTACGTCCCATCATGATTTTAATTATTTTCGAGTCTTATAAGTTAAAAGGAAAGAGTTCATGCGGAAACAAAAACGAACAAACTATTTGAGTAGACTACTATTTTAATGTTACTTACGAGTTGTTTCATTAAATATATTCTCCTGTTAATATATAACACCAGAAGTCTAGGATGTTCCCCAGGCTCACATGCGTGTAATGCACACACACGCAACTGGATAAGAAAAGAAAATCCAGGCTATTTTGATTGCAGATATTCAAATAATATTTTTAATAGTCTTATTTAAAAGGAAAATATTTTTGGAATAATTAAATGAAAAACAAAATATATCACACTGTCGTAACAGTATTAAGTTTTAGTTCTCATGGATCATGTGAATTACGAATTATAAATTGTAACTTTACATATAATCAAAAAAATCAAAATTACAAATTTACTTAAAACCAATTTGCAGTATAATATTGTGTCTTGTTGAAAAAATATATCGCTTTCCAATCTGTTGACTTTGAGCGTACACGTGTGCCTGGTGACGGTTAGCTAACGCGTCGTGTGCACTAATTATATATTTAAGACAAGCTACACGAGCTTTTTTTTTTCTTTTTTTTTTAAATTTGTAATTTTTTTTCAATTATTTTTTTAATAGTTATGAGTATTCAATTTTCAATTATTTCTTTGCTTCAGGTCCAGCTTTTACCATCATACTGTTGCTAGCAAGTTTAAACAGTTGTACAAATCCATGGATTTACCTCTTCTTCAGTGATGCAGCCTTTGACAAAGTTAAGAATTGCTTACGGCCACAAAAGAGATCAGCATTTGACATACATGTTAACACGTGGCGAAGTGGCAGATCAGCTTATAGTTCTAAGTATACATGTAGCGCAACCCTACGTTAATCATCAACAACACAATACAGCTATTATACCGTCCAATAGTTCGAACAGGCCGAACCGTAAATCAACCACGCGTTAATTCCTAAATCATCAAGAGAGGTAAACAGCTATGCGCTCCAATGGTTATTGGGCAAAGCATAGATCGCATAATCGCTAGTTCGTTACGTTTATAATTGACACCAATACCGTTCCATAGTTTACAATTCTTAAATAATGTTATTATTATTATTATTACTTAGATGTATGTGAAATACTGAGATTTCCAAGAAATGAAATAGGTTTTCTGTCATTGTGTAACGTCGCCATAATTGAAAATATCATTGAGTTTCCGACAAAGAAAAGATACTTCCATTTTGAAAACTTTATAAGCGCAAACAAAAGTGTAAATGTAGGATACGTCAGAGTACCAACGAACTGAACGTCGAAAAATCATTGAGCGCCCTACGATGAAAATCAATTCCATTTTGTGAAACGCTTTTTTTTCCTGCGTTAATAATAGAAAAAACCTATGTTGTTTTTAGTATAACTGTTTCATTCCGAGTATGAATAATAAGTCACTCGTAACGACAATGCGTTAATTCGATAATTATGAACAGTGTTAGACATTTATACCGGCCCCGATTCTTGCATATCAAAGTATAACTGGACCATGCATTCATAATCCATAGGGTTAAACAAACATACCATCTAATCATCTAATGCATTTTTCAAACAGGACAAACTCGTTATTTGGCACTGTTTATTTATCAGTAGTTCTCGTGACAAATATTTAATTTTTACCTATTCAGCGTTGTTTCAGTAACTAGTAATAACCGGAAGTACAAATATATATCCATTATATAGGACGATGGACAGGATCATGGGAAATATTAAAAAAATGGATGGAAAACTTTAGCTAGAAATCGTCGGTATGACGTTTTCTAAATTCAGTGACATCTTTTAGAATGTATTGACGTTATTCATTATGTGACAAATAACCAGTCATAGTTCAACATCCAGGACGATGAATAGGATTGAAAAAATCTTCACGCCACTTTCGAAATTCGGTGACATCATGATTGACGTTATGCACCATGTGACTTGTATTTACAATGTGTAGAACAGTGGATACTTTATATTGATCAATCTATAACATAATGAGTGATAAAGTATTCCAGAGGAGCGGCATATCTAAATATTACATTTATAATATAAACAAGGGCTATAACTCAGGAATGACTGGAAAAACCTTCAATAAAAGAACTTCTCTTTATTATACCAGTCTATATACAGTAGGCTACCTCTAATAAGACAACCCCTTCTGCAATGACAAAAGTGGTCTTATAAGACGGGTGCTCTTTATTGAAAGGGACAAATTGGTGGAATTTTACTGTTACAGTACATCTGAAATATGGCCTGATTATAGGGGTGTTGTTTGGTGAGAATCGCTTTATCAGCAGGGAATTATTGTAGTGTAATTGAAAGTAAATAGAATATACAGGATGTTCTATCGCTACCGGAAACCATGTTGTGTTTGAACATTAGCCAACATGTTTTGTTGGGATGAATTTATTTACTTTGTTAGTTATATTTATGTCTGTAGAACATGTAGACACTAATTGACCCATTTAAAACATATGCATGATAATCTATTTAACAGGGATACCTACAAATGTACAATAATAATTCATTAAATCAAATTAAACATATAGGTGTTACATATGTATTATCCCGTATGAAAAAATGAAGAAAACAAATGCCGCACTGTCGGAACAATTCCAAATTCAAATAACAAAAATTGTAGAAAGAGGAAAAATGGGTACCCATAGCACACAAATACATGACCTCTAACACACAAATACATGACCTCTAACACACAAATACTTGACCTCTAACACACAAATACATGACCTCTAACACAAATACTTGACCTCTAACACAAATACATGACCTCTAACACACAAATACTTGACCTCTAGCACACAAATACTTAACCTCTAACACACAAATACATGACCTCTAACACACAAATACATGACCTCTAACACACAAATACTTGACCTCTAGCACACAAATGCATGACCTCTAACACACAAATACATGACCTCTAACACACAAATACATGACCTCTAACACACAAATACTTGACCTCTAGCACAATGTCCCGCCCTGGTACTGACACTGCGATAACAAAAATGGAGGCGCTAAACTAGTTCTAAGGACCCAAACCTCCCTTTGAAGCAAAATGATGCAGACATGCAAGTACTTTCCACATGTGAGTAAAATGCCAACCCTCACATATAACAGGGCAAACAGCATTATCAGAAAGAACGCTATAATCTTGAACATTATACATAGTATATTTAATCTTCGTGACACAGTAGTTAGCATATGTATAAAATTTGTTCTATTAAAGAGAGTTGATGGCTCAACCATTTTATAGATATTAGATAGTATACAACGCCATCGCAAGACAAAATTGTGAAACAATGACCAACTTTGAACAACAATATAATTGCCTATACCATCTTTCGTCATCAGTACGCAACTGACAGAATATTTTTCAACAATAGAGCCATCACTCAGATGTATTCCCTCACATCTATGCAACATATAAACGATATATATATTATTCCAAAATGAAATGAAGGGCAGTCGTGGTCGTGATCGCATCGAAGTTGGATTTACCGATGCAATCAGTGACTATTACCATTATTGTTGTGAGCTCGAATCACGCTCAGGGATTGGTATAGTCGATACAACATTATGTAATAAAGATCATCAGTGTCTTGCGGCAGGTCGGTGGTTTTCTCCGGATACTCCAGTTTCCTTTAAAATGAAATTATGGACCGTCGTGGTCGTATCGTAGTTGGATTTACAACTACCTATGCAATCAGTGCTATCACCACTAAAGTTGAAAGGTGTACTCGATACAACATTTTGTGATAAAGTGTGTCAGTGACTGCTGCAGGTCGGTGGTTTTCCCCATTTTTGATTGGCACTTGGGTGGTATTTTCTTACGTTTATTTGTGTCAGAAACTCGTAGCCACTGGTAGACACCGAACTAGAAATGTAGGTAGGCGTAAATATAGCATATGATAATGTTAGTACCAGTCTAGTCTGTCTCGTTAAATTAAAAATAAATTTGCGTGGCCGATGTGTACTTAGAAATCCTTAATAGCAGATATTAAATATCAGATCCAGGAAATATATGTCTTAACGACATTTGAAAACATTTAGAATCAGCAAATAGTCTGTAAAGGTTAACCAAATCATGATGTTTTAAATTAAAATAGCATAGAATTAATTTCTTATATAAGTAATTTCTGATTCAATTTCTGCATGTAATATGCACTCGATCATTCCTTAAAATGAATCTTGTAATGTTAAGCTTTCCAGCGATTTTCTTTCGTGAAAGTTCCGGCATTATTTTAGTGCATTTCAACTTTTTAAATGCATTGAAATCTTTAACGTCATTTTTCATTTTTATTTAATTGCTATGAAAAGTTTGAAGATTCCAAAGAAGAGTCAGAAGATATGAACCGAAGAAGGACTTAAAATACAATGGAAAAAGGAAAATGACGAAAAATGATTTATAAAATACCACGCAAAAAACTAAAGAATGAGCAACACGAATCCCATGACACCATGGGGTGACATCAGTAGAAACAAAAATAAAAATATAAAAGTTAAACAGCTATGACATCGTCAACAACTACAGAAAAAACCGGAAATGACTCCAGGCATTCCGGAAGTGCCAGAGTTTCCTGACCCATTAACCACACAGATCATGACCTTACGAATGTTACACCTTCCGGAGCACATGAGTTCGCCCCAGGTGGAGTTTATGGTGCTCAATATTTAATTTTCTGTGTAGTGTTTTGTAGATCGTTGTTTGTTCTTTTTCTTTTGGTCATTGTGTTTTCTGTCCTTCGATTTACGGATTCTGATTATTCCTTCGGTATCTTTAAACTCTTCTTGCACCTGTTTGCTTTTAAAAAATGAATCTATTTGATTTGACAACTGTTTTACCTGTTTTGTTCAAGTATTGTTGTAAATACTGTTATAGCGACAGCCGGAAACTTTGAGCCGTAATGAAAGGGAGAGGTTTGGCGCTTTAAAATCTGATTCAACCCACCATTTCTTTAGAAATGCCTGTACCAAGTCAGGGTCATTACGGTTTTCACAGTTTTCCGGTTGTTGACTGATTTTGTCTGTTTATATACTTATGAGTTTTGACTTTCCCTTTGTAAGATTGTTCGGAGTTCGGTAATTTTGTTATTACCCTTATTTACCTCTTATAATATATTTAGCTTTGACGTTATTGTTAAACGTTGCATTGTTTTGATATTTATGGTGTGGCTTTGTGTATTTTACTAGCATAGCTTTGTGTACCTGATCTGCTATTTCATTCAAGGTTCACTGACATTGGTTTTCTTTAGAAAAAAAAGATAAATTTCACGTTATATAGAAATATTATAGAATGTGATATGATCTATAGTGAGTCTTATGCAATTTACGACTCGATTCTGTTTTTTTCCGAAACTCATGTATTTCGTGGAAATTCCGGCTGTGTTTTATGCAGGACGTCACATTATGCACAGTAAATCAACATATTATGCTGATATAATATGCTTTATTAATAAAAGTGAAGAGACAAAATAACAACAACAAACATTACCACACTGTTAAAAGAGTTCTGGAATCAAACCGAAAAATTGTATTAAAAAGAGCTTGAAGATACCAAAATGGAACCTACAAGATTCATCAAATATCAGATTTCGTCCCACAAGACTGAATCCAAAACCATATTAACCACTAACTCGTCGTATAGATTTGTGCTTAAAAGTGCAGGCTCCCTAAATAAATTACATTTAATCAGACAAACATGATATTGTTGCATCTGTCTTAGAAACCGGATGTAACACATTGTCTCGGTTGATTTAATAATGACAGGTTTCTCTAGAAATAATTAAACTTTGACACTCTGATAATGAATTTATTTCTGATTAGTGTACTGAATTGAAACTCTATAACCATATTCCTATCATAATAACATTAAAATGTTGACATCCTTAATTGACATTAAATTGCGGTTAATATATATCACCCCGGCTTGATAAAAATGTCGGCGCTTTCATTGGTTGACGCCTTCTTTCTGATAACCCGTTGATATTTTAAAACTTTTCGTATATGCGAAAATATATGGAGGTCACCAATATGTTTTTTCCATGACTCAGCATCTTATTGGAGTTCCTGGTACTAGATGAGGGTTAGGGTTATGGTGTTTAACGCCACTTTCAACAATATTTCAGCTATATCGTGGTGGTTAGTTGTATTTGTAGAGGAAACTGGAGGACCAGGAAAAAAACACCGACCTGTCGCAAGTCACTTACAAACTTTATCGCATAATGTTGCATCGAGTACACCTCGCCATGAGCGGGATTATAACTCACAAGAAGAGTTTGAAGATACCAAAGGGGTAATCAGAAGCCGTATATCGACAAAGAACAGACAACACAATGGCCAAAAGAAAAAGTACAAAAGGACAAACAGCGATCTACAAAACATACACATATACAACATTAGTAGCAATAGGTAGTGATATCATAGGTAGTTGTAAATCCAACTATCATACAATCAAGACCACGACGTCCCCCTTCCAGGTACTAGATGTGCTATCATGTAGGTACCTATCTATTTCGTAGTTACATTAAAGGGTACAATCCTTCACCATTAAGGGGCTGTTGCTGCCGTAATCGTATGGTACTTGGATTTATAACTATCTATGCAATCAGTGCCTATCACCACTAAAGTTGTGAGTTCGAACAACGTTCATGGCGAGATGTACTTGATACAACATTATATGATACAGTTTGTTAGTTACTTGCGACAGGTCGGTGGTTTTCTCCGGGTATTCCGGCTTCCTCCAGCAATAAAACTGACCACCACGATATACCTGAAATATTGTTAAAAGTGGCGTTAAACACCATAAGCCTAACTTCACCATTAGATCAATACGAGATTTAGATGGTTATATTGCAAGTATATTTATCTGATACTGGAGTTTTCCTTTTTAATCTCGTATGCCTTTTTTGTACTTGTACACTGATAAATGTAGTCTACGGTGAAATATCTCTTTATCAAATTGAATGTACTAGGTAAGCAAAGCACGGACATTTTCTTCAATATCATCCAAATGTATTTGACAAAAAACAGCTAACATATATCTTTTGCAAGTGGTTAATAACAATATGCACATAACAACAACAACTCTACATACACAATCATTTGACCTCGGGTACCTCGCGTTCTTAACATCTAGTGCAAATTCGTGGGGTTCGTGTTACTTCATCTTTAGTTTTATGTACAATGTGTTTTAGATCACTGTATGCCCTTTTTCGTTTGGTCATTGTGTTCTCTCTGCTTCGATTTACGGATTTTGATTACCCCTTGGGTATCTTCAAACTGTTATTTACTCAAAATGTAACATTTAGACTTTTCTGACTTCGATTAAAACCCAATTATTATTTTATCTGAAGTGAATGCTTGTAAACATAGTACCCGAATCAAAAAGGTTGATTTTTGAACGTCACCATACAGTGATTAGTGTGTTGCTCTTGAATGGTATTATCAGACTTTTATACGGAGTTTATTCAGCTTGCGAGTGATACGGCCGAGTTAGTTTGTGAGTGATGCGGCCGAGTTAGTTTGTGAGTGATACGGCCGAGTTATCTTGTGAGTAATACGGCCGAGTTAGTTTGTGAGTGATACGGCCGAGTTAGTTTGTGAGTGATGCGGCCGAGTTAGTTTGTGAGTGATACGGCCGAATTAGCTTGTGAGTGAATCGGTCGAGTTAGTTTGTGAGTGATACGGCCGAGTTAGCTTGTGAGTGATACGGCCGAGTTAGTTTGTGAGTGATGCGGCCGAGTTATTTTGTGAGTGATACGGCCAAGTTAGCTTGTGAGTGAATCGGTCGAGTTAGTTTGAGTGATACGGCCGAGTTAGTTTGTCAGTGATGCGGCCGAGTTAGCTTGTAAGTGATGCGGCCGAGTTAGTTTGTAAGTGATGCGGCCGAGTTAGTTTGTAAGTGATGCGGCCGTTTTAGTTTGTAAGTGATGCGGCCGTTTTCGTTTGTAAGTGATGCGGCTGTTTTCGTTTGTAAGTGATGCGGCCGAGTTAGTTTGTAAGTGATACGGCCGAGTTAGTTTGTGAGTGATACGGCCGAGTTAGCTTGTGAGTGATACGGCCGAGTTAGTTTGTGAGTGATGCGGCCGAGTTAATTTGTGAGTGATACGGCCGAGTTAGCTTGTGAGTGAATCGGTCGAGTTAGCTTGTGAATGATACGGCCGAGTTAGCTTGTGAGTGATACGACCGAGTTAGTTTGTGAGTGATGCGGCCGAGTTAGCTTGTAAGTGATGCGGCCGAGTTAGTTTGTAAGTGATGCGGCCGAGTTAGTTTGTGAGTGATGCGGCCGAGTTAGTTTGTAAGTGATGCGGCCGAGTTAGTTTGTAAGTGATGCGGCCGAGTTAGTTTGTAAGTGATGCGGCCGAGTTAGTTTGTAAGTTATGCGGCCGAGTTAGTTTGTAAGTGATGCGGCCGAGTTAGTTTGTACGTGATGCGGCCGAGTTAGTTTGTAAGTGATGCGGCCGAGTTAGTTTGTAAGTGATGCGGCCGTTTTAGTTTGTAAGTGATGCGGCCGAGTTAGTTTGTAAGTGATGCGGCCGAGTTAGTTTGTTAGTGTTGCGTCCCACTTTACACATCGATAAACTCTACACAATTATATGTAATCCTATTAAACATTTGATTAAGTTGTTCAAATGATCAGACGAATGTAAATCTATCTCGGACTAAATCTGGCTCGGCCTATTTCCCATGATTTAAGATTACCATTTTTTTGCAATTTGTTTTCCCTTCAACGAACATTATAAAGATATGACATAAAGAATAAATAAAAGGAATAAGAACTGATAGAAATAATTCAATAATAAGTGATAATATTGATAAAAGTAGAAACTACAAATTAATTTTATCGACTTTGATTTTCACAAGATGAAATAAGGGATAGTTGATTTAATTATGGCAGATATTTCTTATTTTATTCAGTGCAATTGGGGTAAACTAGATATGGCAATGTTCTAACAGGAAGTTATTAGATGGGGAGATAACCCATATTATTGTGGTCAACTAGATATGGAAATGTTCTAACATGAAGTTATTAGATGGGGAGATAACTCATATTATTGTGGTCAACTAGATAGGGAAACGTTCTAGCAGGAAGTAATTAGATGGGCAGATAACCCATATATTTTGAATGCGATCAATTGTCTTCGTGTCTTTGTCAGTAGAAGAGTTTGAAGATACCAAGGAATAATCAGAATCCGTAGGAACGGAACTAAAGTTGTTAGAAAGTGGCACACACTGACATTAAAGCGACAGAGACGTTTAAACACAACTAATAAGAAGGGTTGGAAGATACCAAAGGACAAAAGAACAACCAACAATCTACATAGCATACACATAAAACCGGATGTGAACTCAGGTGTTCCGGAAGGGTAAGCAGTTCCTGCTCCACTAGTGGCACCCGTCAGTTATCTTCTTCACTTTGTCAGTATGCATAGAACTAAGCTTGTTGTTTTTAATGTGAGTTTATTAAAAAGTGGCACAAATTGTCATTAATGAGACACAGACGTTAAAGCAGCATTATTAACAGAGCAAGAAACAAAACATCATAGAATTATCAAGAAATACAGACGACAACATACATAATTGTATTCAAAATTTTGTAGATCAGTGTGTGCTTATGTTCTTTTTGGCCATTATATTGTCTGCCTTTCTTTGATTTACGGCTTCTGATTACCCATTTGGCAACTTCAAACGTTCTCGACATGTGCGGAATCGAACTCACAAATTGTGTGGTGATCAGCAATAATTGCATAGGTACATAATAATGCAAACACCATGCCTCTGTTTGTGGGATACATTTCATTTTATTTTGGAACTGTTCCGATAGTGCATTTTGTTTCATTTTATTTAAATTTTAATTTATATTGTGATAATATTTTACACTCAATTATATGGAACTAAGGGCATTAAATATGAAAGTTGGTAAAACAAATTATTTTAATGTGGCGGACAGCATTTTCTTGCAATGATTGGAGTTCAATAAACCAGGAATGATTTTTTTTCCAGTTATTTAGCTGATTTTTTGCTATTTTTCCATATAAAGGAATTTTTGAAAATTGCTGGACACAGTTAGAACAGATGAAACATGACATTTTGAAAAGGTTGAGTTGTGTAGATGGTTTCAGCTAATTTTCATTGATTTTCAGTTATTCATTTTCTATCCAGAATCATCACTGAATAACACCCACATCATAATTTCTATTCGTCTATTGTGAAGGTGTGATGAAGTATTCCGCCGTCACTTCTAGTAGCAGTAGAGGTAGTAGTAGAGTGGTCCGTAGAGGGGCACACTCTATTGAATGATATTTGTATTTACATAAATGTACAGTTACATTAACTTATCAAGATCGTTATAAAACAATTACTAAATAGGAAAGGCTAGATTTGTATATGTTGATATCATTACAAGTTCGTTTTAAAACAAGACAAAAATAAACAGATGTCTTGAGGGAGAATATCCAATCTAATTATGTAATAGTGTCGACATTCTATGGTCCCATTTATAATAAATAATCAGAAATTTAAATATATTTTACATACTTTCAGAATATTTGACAGATATATATTTTCCAACTCTGAATTGAAAGTACACACACATACTGTAATTATAGGCTTTGCATAATAATTTATAGATTAATTTATGTATTTCATGTTTTTCGATTAAGAAAGAAGAGTTTGAAGATACCACAGGGGTAATCAGAATCCGTAAATCGAAGAAGAACAGACAACACAATGACCAAAAGAAGAAGAACAGACAACACAATGACCAAAAGAAGAAGAACAGACAACACAATGACCAACAGAAAAAGGACAGACAACACAATGACCAACAGAAAAAGGACAGACAACACAATGACCAACAGAAAAAGGACAGACAACACAATGACCAATATAGAAAAGGATAAGCAACGATCTACAAAAAGACTACACTTAAGACAAAAATGGAGCAACACGAACCCAACTAAAGACCTGGGTGAACTCAGGTGCTCCGGAAGGGTCAGCAGGTGGTTATTATACAATGCAAATACAAATACAATTGTTACATAAATAAAGTATAAATCTCCGACAAAAGAAATGAAAGTGAAGACGAACCGAACGTCATTTTTACGCGGAAATACACTCAAAGCTGAGTAGTAATAAGGTCTGACTATATTGATAGGCATAAATCCAATTACCACACAATAAAGGACATGACGGTCCCTATTACTAATGACAAATTTTTAACCACATTAATTGCAGCGTGACAAAGTAACCTAGTTAAGTTGTAACGTTACAAGTTAATGGAAAATTATTTAATCTTTACCTATAAACTGGGTTAAATGAATGTGTAACTACTTCATGATTCTTATCAATAAATCTGGTGACAGAGTGTATCTATCTAATTATAGAAGAATGTCATTCACAAAAAAGGTTTGAAAATAGCAGATGGGTTTGCAGAAGCCGTAAATTAAAAACGGAAAGACAACATAATGGCCAAAGGAACAGAACAAAAATATGATCTACAAAACACTACACAGAAAACTAAAGATTGAATAATACGAACAGCAGAAAAACGATGTGAACTCAATAAGCAAATCCTGTTACACCAGTGACAGCCACCGAGTTATTATTGTTACAAAACCGATTGTAAGTCATGAATGGGTAAGGACCGGAATTGTGAATACGAGAAATGTAACATATCCGTGATCGTTTGTGACACGCATATTCCGTAGCGGTTAAACCAAGTCGTCATGACTTCAGCTTAACCACAATTTTTATGGTGAAATTTAGGCTATGCCAAGGACATTTAATGCAATGTTTAATAAATAAATTTATTAAAATTAAAAGAATATCAGTTTTTGTAAGAAAAGTTACAAAAGGGGTAATCAGAAGCCGTAACTCGAAGGACAGACAACACAATGGAAAAGGGACAAAATGATAAACAACGATCTTCAAAGCATTACAAGAAAACTAAAGATAGAGCAACACGAACCCCACTAAAAACAGGATATGAACTCGGGTGTTCTGGAAGGGTTATTATATAAATTAATCGAAATGGCAGTCGGTTAACATACGTACAAAGTATACTATTAGAAATGTGTTTCTCTCAAATGACCTGGACTGGGTTGCACAGACGTCAATTAAATTTAAGTCTGAATTAAATCTTAAGTTTAAATTATGTTCCTGTATAGTAGAGAACGTATCAAGTCGTAAGTTTAAAGATAACAAATGTGTAAACAGAAGCCGTAAATAGAAGTATTAATTCCTAATCCACTGTAATGTCTCTAATTAATTAAACTCACTTTTATGATGCCATTGGATTAAAACTGATTGATTGGTTTATGGTCCCTTAATGTCCAAAAGCAAATAATTCATGCATTTTCAGGATGAGAATATGTGCAAAAAAGTATAAAAAGAGGAAGGAATTTGCAATGTTCTTATCTGACTTTGTGAGTGTAAACCAAAACGAGGACATTTCCGGTCAAAACATTCCATCACTTTTAACTGAAATAACAAAACAATCACAAACGATATCATGAACTATATTACATCCTAGAGGTAATAACGATTAACTGAGATGTTATATGTATGAGGTTAGGGTTAGTGTTATGGTGCTTAACGCCACTTTCAATAATATTTCAGCTATATCGTGGCAATCATTTTTATTGGTGGGAGAAAATCACCGACCTGCCGCAATAATAATGTTGTATCGAGTAAACCTCAACATATGTGGGATTCGAACTCACAACTTTAGTAATTGATAGACGGTAGTTGGATATGTAGTTGTAAATCCAACTAGCATGCGATCACGACCACGGCGGCCTAATTCTTCTAAGCCCCATCGTGGGGAGACTTTGCACCGACTACAGTTAACATTAATCAGTACTTTCTCTTGGTTCGAAATGGTCTATGTGTGAGCTTCTATGTGGATTTGAAGGGGTCTGTGTGGCTCAATAAGTTAGGTAGTTGGTTTACATAACAACTCATACAGGCATATTACCAATACGGCGTGGGTTCGGGACCGGCTGTGTAAATTACAAAAAAGGGTGCACTCGACTCGCAGCCACAATTGATAAAGCTTACCAGTTACTTGCCCATGGTCGGTGGTTCTCTCCGGGTACTCCAGCTTTCTCCACCACTAAAACTGGCCGCCATGATATTGCTGAAATGTTGCTGACACAATAAATTAAATCAAATCAAATCAAATCTATTTGGATTTGATTAAAAAAATATCCCTACAAACAAACAAGAACAATCAATTCAATTGAAAATATAGATATTTGTTGAAGGATAAATTTACAATCCTATCTATGTATTTGTGTAAAACTACATAATTAATAGTGGGTGTTCTACGTTCTTATACACATGAATGTCATTAAAAACGGATAAATATTTTGTAAATTTATGGAAATCTATACATTCATATATAACATGAATTCAAGAATGGTATTACAAAGGTAGATCTATAATTTAATAGGCATGGCACGTTTGTGGAATAACCTGGTCGTGATCGTATGGTAATTGGAATTGAAACTACCTATGCAATCAGTGCCTATCATCAATAAAATTGTGAGTTGCAATCCCGCTCAGAGGTGAGGTGTACTCGATACAACATTATGTGATCAAGTTTGTCAGTGACTTGTGGCAGGTCGGTGGTTTTCTATGGGCAATCCGGTTTCCTCCACCAATAAAACTGAGGATATAGCTGAAATATTATTGAAAATGACGTTAAACACCATAACGCTAACCCCTAGCCCGCAACACCAGAAGAAGGAGAGGTTTCCCTAATGATGGATATTACCGTAAGATCATAAAGTAAACAAACAAACAAAATCGAAACAAAACAGAAAAACACATAAACAATGAGTTTTTTCATTTTGTTATTGTACAAACAGTGATGTTCTTTTGTTCACAAAACCATGCTATTCTGTCTTTAAGTAAAGCTTCGATTCTGTTACTTTCAATATTATCTGAGGTACATTCACCCTTGTAGATATACAAACATCCTTGTTTTTCTCTTTAATATGACCGAATATATATAAATATTTTATCCCATATAATACAGTTTTGTCTGGGCCGTACGGAAATACCGTGGACACGAAATAAATTATTTTGCTTAACTATGACACCTTGCGTTTAATGTCATCTAATTGACCAAGAATCTATAACTAAAGTCCCTATTTCTAATTATTCTTATTGGATTGCTCGTGTCTTTATTAGTTAACGTATTTCCCATGTGACATAAGGAAACGAAATATCTTAAGTCAACAAGATATTCCAGGACATTTCTTTAATTAAATAAGGTGTTATTGTCTTATACCAAAGACCAAAAGATCATTCTGTAGCATTTCAGATTTCGTGACTAATAAATGATACGGAGAATCATCTTTTGTCTGAGGCCAAGGCGTCATTTGTGGTATTATTATTGTTCCAGTCAAAAATCAGGGGGATTTGTTTCATCTCTAAAAATGACGAGGATGTGATAGATATTATACGTACTTACGTACTGAACACACCATTGTTTGAAATCTTGAGAAACATTTACCGGTCATGCGCACACTATTTATTATATTTAAGCCCAGATGGATTTGTTTTATCTCTAAAATGAGGATGGTGGGGTAGACATTGCATGTATGTACGTACTGTACACGCCATTGTTTGTAAATCTTGTGAAACATTTACCGGTCATGTGCACACTATTTACTATGCTTCTTCTGCTTCTCTTCTTCTGCCTTTTAATGGCCACCATCAACTAGTTGATTGTTCTGCCATTGGAGTGCGCATGTAAATTTATATAATATAGTTCGAATCCTGGTCATGGTGAAGTGTAGTCGATGCAGCATTTTGTGATAAAGTTTGTCACTGTCTTGTGGCTTCTCAGTGGTTTTCTCCGAGTACTCTGGGTTCCGTCACAAAAACAACTGACCGCTACGATATATCTGGAATATTGTTGAAAGTGGTGTTATTTGTAGGCAATGCAATGCAATGCAATAACGACAACGGAGGAGCCAGCACAATAAAATTAAAGTAAAGATGCTGATTAACTCGGTAATTGATGAATTCCCCCCCCCCCCCCCCCCCACACACACACACACACACGTCTGGTGGTCACGATACCGCCGACCAAGTGCCGATAGCCATGATAAAAACCATTAACATGAACCGGTAATATAAGTAACCAATTGTATATATGAAATTAGAATCTGATGAAACAGCAATCAACGTAAATATATTTTATATGCCTTCCTGGCATTTCAATGTGTCTTCAGAATTTACAAGAAAACGTTTTTGAAATTCAATCGCAAATACGTGACATGTAAAATAAAGTTAAGACTGTAATTCAAAGAATATTTTGGATTTGTTTTATTTTTGATTTCCGGTTTAAATCCCACGTGACTTTAAACCTTTTTTATGCATGATCAGACATATTTACGGCGTCATATTTCCTTGATTCCAATAAACTAGTATCAATGTAGTAATGATATTGCTAAAGGCTCTGGAGATCAACATGGCTTCCTCATGTATTCTCATAAAACTAAATTTTACGACATTAAACAAGCACCAAGCTGCCATTAAAATGTAAATCTGGATTACAGTAGACGAATTGCATAATTAACTGTGTTTGGTTACTCCAAAGACGGTAATTTATAGATTGATCTAAATTGTATTTGAAAGTGCAAAACTCAATTTTCCAAATGGCGTGGTTAATATAATACTATCATCATCTATCATCTAAATGGGAATGTGACCTCAAGCAGAGTAACAGCATGACCTTATTATTCTGTTGCATATTTGTGACGTTCTCCGACCTCCAATCAACCTTGTAAATGCACTTGTTGTCGTTTGAAAAAGTATTAAAACAAATTTAGATATCTAATTTAGTGCACACGACGTGTAGCTGAAATAACCTTCGTCGGGTCAAAGTCAAAAGATTTGTGAATATCAAGAGCAATATCTAATATCTTCAGTGTATAAATATGCGCTATATGTAACAGTATAAACGCGGAATTTACAGAGGATGCCATTGAAAACGAATAGGACGACGCTTGTTCCAGTTATTTTCAGAGAATTTGCCAGTTGTTTTTAACTTTGTCACACTGCAGGAAAAACACAAGGCTTGCTTTTCTAGCTGTTTCTAAACCTCGTACAAATAAATGTTTTCGACAATGTACGTGTATTGTATATTTATCCGCCTAATTGACGATCAAGTAATAAATCAATCAATCTAATCTTTCGATATAGAATAATTTTGTGTGTTGTTTTCTAGATTGGTGTGAACAAGACATGTGGATGTCATGGCAGTTATATATATTCAGGGATAATCCGATATCAATGTAAAATAGGAAAAATATATCAAACTAACAAAAACATATTTAGAAAAGAATATATTAAAAGATATCCTCTGTTTGTGAATAATATACTGGAACAGGTATTATGACGATCAGTGATATGCAGAAAAACGAATCTCAGTTTTGATTCAATAACTAATTCAACATTAATTTGGCTGTTCATTTGTTGAATAGGAATCTCCTTGGTTATTATAGATAGTTATATATAGGGTATGAAACAATAATAGTATATTAATTTACACTATAAACACGTGGTAAATGTGATCATCCTTTACTGCCTTGTGGTTTGTTAGAGAGTAAATGGCTTAAATAATGTTCCCATGTAAAGCAAATAATAGGGAAGGTTTTAGTTCTATGACGAAAGACATTTTGCAGATACGTATACCAATGGATAAGAAGATCAGGAAACACAATTCAAAGACGAACAGATAATGCACTGACCGATAGAAAAATGACAAAACAATGGTCGACCAAATACTGCCCATATAACTAAAAATTGAACAACACAAACCCCTCTAAAAGCGATGGTGACACCGTTCCGTGCTATTTGTTGGGCAAACTGGTAAATAAACATGAGAGAATACCGAAGGGGCAATTCAAAATGGACAATTCAGATAAAATGGCAACATAGAGTACACAATACGAAGACAAACAAAGCAAAAACACAACGCAATATGTGTTAGACACCACTAGATACAAACAAACACATATAGCGTATATTAGACATGAACCCTTCTACAAACAACTGGGGGTAAAAACGAACCGAAAATTACTTGTATGCGGAAATCGTCACGGACATCACAACACGAAACTCGGAACAAAGAACACATCAATATGGCATTTACTTAGAACACTTCATCACCTGACCTAAAAACGTTTCTGTGTATACAATGAATCCTTAAAACCGGTAATTCATTAGTCGATCTGTCAGCTTCTTTTAGTCTATAAATGTATTACCTGTCAATAACAGATAAAAATGCCTAATTTGAGATATCGCCTAACCTCCAAGTGAACTTTAATTGTCTTTATTTATAGGAAACATGCACTATAAAATGTCATTTAAAGTAGGAAAGCACCCAATCTAGTGGAGAAAACGACAGCATTGCCATTATAACCAATTAAGATTTCACAATGGGTGACCAATACGTAGTGCTCTTGTCATTGCTGGGTGATTTGATGGAGAAAAAAATAATCCATCGTGCCTGATTATAAGGTGAGAATAACGACAACGTAATGTATGGAGAAGACTTCATAAGTTAAATCATCTTGTTCATTATTTGTCAAATGAAATATTGTTAAACTAAGCGTATTGTATCGAGTTAATTGGGATAATTATTTTGAGGGGGGGGGGGGGGGGGGGGTGCAATTATTTCTTGAACATCAATTAGCTGATATGTATATTGCAATACAAGAATATCATTTGTAAATGGTGTACTATAATTGGGATAATTATTTTGAGAAAGGTGTGGGGTGGGATTAAATTAAATCACGAAAATCAATTTGTTGATATGCATATGCATATTACAATACACGAACATGATTTGTAAATATTGTGTTATTACATAGAAAAATAAGGACCAAACATTTTTTTCAACAACGCTGCTCAACAAGTTATATGAGGGTCGGCATTTAGCTAATAGGTTGTTAACGTCAACATGATCGCATCACGTTACTAAGATGGGATGTTTGGGTGAATACAGCTAGGTTAACCCCTCCTTTGTTTTTATTGAAATGCAATGCCTGTATCAAACTAGAAGAGCAATCGGTCATGTATATGTGCCTTGTGACGTATGACTCTTCCCTTGGTGTCTTTAAGCTTTTCTTAAGCTGTCGATTTTGTCTCTGTTTCTGCGACTTTTAGATTGGATATTATAACTGCTCCGACAGTGTGGTATTTTTGCTTATCATATTCTAGCAATATAGAAGTTTGTGGTTATCAGCTATATCCTGACTAGCGTGCCTAACAATGGTGGAAAGTACTGATTGGTGAAGCACCTTGTCATTGGGTGTATGTCTATAAACCATAACACTTTTGGTTGATATCAGGGCATGAACCCACGTCAGCTATGTTAGACTCAGAAGTCAACTAACTTGCCCATTAGGACGCCTATGAGATTTAGACTTGATTATACAACATGTGCAATATTTCTAAAAAAAGTTTCATAACCATCTGTAGATCGACAGTAAACAGTACTGCTAGAAAACTGTTAGCGTAGGATATCAAAAACCCAGTAGCCAGTACTTCTGTGCGGGCGCGAAACATTCCGGAGCACCTGAGCTCATCCTCGGTTTTTGAAAGGGTCGTGTTGATCAATCTGTTTTTATTTTGTGTAGTGCTTTGTAAATCATTGTTTGTCTTTTTGCTTTTGCCATTGTATGTTATATCTTTTTCGATTCAAGGCTTGTGGTTATGCTTTACGCCTTTGGTAACTGTTCTTGTGAATATAATATTATCAGTATAATTAATATTAAATTAGGATATGTAATATAATTTCTTTTGGTTTTAACCTTGGTGAAAATTTCTTATTCAGAACAACAAACAATTTCATATATGAATTTTACTATTATTTATCGATTTTAGGTTAATGGATGTGCTTTCAAAACAACAATATGTCTTTTTCTTTCTTTCCGCGTGTCAGTACACTTAATACAACAAATGTACATTGTTGAATTAATAAATCGTCTCTATTGACAAAGGGACAGGAAATTAAGAGTCATTGAAATAATATATTAATATTATTAGCCATACCGAACACGATGATTTGTATTTCTTGTATAAATTTGATTTTAAGAATATCTAACAGCGATTTGATCGTTTTTATCTCTACATGCATTCTCATCGGTAGCTGTCGTAGATAATTTTTGTAGGCAATTTAGGTTGGTTGGTTGTTTGGTTGGTTTATGGTGCTTAACGCCACTATCAACAATATTTCTTCTATATCTTGGCGTTCAGTTTTATTGGTGGAGGAAACCGGAGTCCCCGGAAAAAATCACCGACCTGCTGTAAGTCACTGACGAACTTTATCATTGAATGTTGTATGGAGTACACCTCGCCTCAGCGGCATTCAAAGTCACAATGTTAGTGCTGATAGGCAATGATTGCATAGGTAGTCTTAAATCCAACTACCGTACGATCACGACCACGACGATCCGTGTGCAATATAAAACATCGATACTTTCTTATATGAAGTAAATAAACGTTAGAGAAACCCGCATGGGCAATCAAGAATGGACAAGCCAGAGAGACTGACATTATTGTGTGGACAAGATACAGGGTGAAGACAAGCAAGCAAAAAGCAAACAACACAGAAAAGCAAACAAATTTGCAACACCGACCCCACTAAAAAGGGAGATGAACCCAGGCGCCCGCAAATGACCGTCAGTTCCTGCCTCTTATAAAACATCCGCCATGTTACTCATATGGAGGTTTTCTTCACGAATTCTGATCAATTTGTGGATTGAAGAAAGACAAACGAACAAGCAACGATCTACAAAGCACTATGAATAAAACAACAGATAGAGACGAATCCCATTAAAAACCGGCGTGAACTCGGGTGTTCCGGAAGGGTAGGCAGTTCCTGCTGCACTAGTGAAATTCAGTGTATTGAAGATGTTATTGAAATATAAAATGTTGCATATGTTATGGCTTGTTAACCTGTTGACTCATTATGTACAAAACTTTCGTTGGTCTAATTGTTTATATACAGTCCGACAAAAGTTAAACACCACCTGACTTGTTTCAATAATATCTTTTCTAATAATGAACTTATTTCAAATCGATTTGCTGTTTTCGTTACCTGTACACACATACTTACTTACCTGTGAAACAGGTTATTGATCGATTTTTATTTATGTGTATATGACAGGGTGTGTAAAGTGCCACGTATACTTTTCAACATTTGTGTTTGCGAACGAAAGCTGATTTTTTTTTGTGTAGAGTTTTAAGTTTCATTTTCTATTGGTTTGGTATGGTGCGGCGAAAATTAAGCATACCAGAAAGGTGGCAAGCTGTTGACATGCATAGCGGTGATTTTAGCCATAGAAGGATGGCAGACCACTTCAGGGTTAACCATTCCATCATTGTACGACTGATGCAGCGTTTTCGTCAAACGGGGAATGTTACTGACCGTCCACGTGCAGGTAGACCTCGCAAAACGACGCCGAGGGAGGACTGGCTCATATCCATACGGGCGCGGCAACGGCCGTTCAGTACAGTTGGTGCACTTCGTGGTAATTTAGCGTTTGGAGGCCACATTAGTTCACGCACTGTAATCAGACGCCTCCACCATCAGGGAATGCGAGCGCGACGACCCATAACACGTCCACAGTTGACATTACGTCATCGCCATGCTCGATTTGACTGGTCACATGATCATTTGGGGTGGACTATTCGCACATGGAGACGGGTCCACTGGTCTGATGAAAGTCGTTTTTTGCTATGTCCTACCGACGGTCGTGTAAGGGTTTGGCGCCAACGAAACACTTCATTTCAGGACAACCACATTTTGGGCACAACTGCTTTTGGGGGTGGGGGTGTAACTGTCTGGGGTTGTTTTTCCTTTGACTGTAAGTTGAACTTGTACGTTCTTGATGGTAATCTGACAGGCCAAAAATACCGTGACAATGTGCTCGCTCCTCGCGTAGTCCCCCATTTCGACAATCATGCGTTGGCTGACAGGCCAATATTCATGGACGACAACGCTAGGCCACATAGAGCCTGAATTGTACAACATGTTTTTATAGCAAGAGGCTGATCAGACAATTCCATGGCCTGCGATGTCGCCAGACATGAACCCTATAGAGCATGTATGGGACTTTATTGGCCGAAAAATTAACAAACGCAATCAAAAATGTCAAAATATTGATGAATTAAGAACTACTATCTTACAGGAGTGGCAACAGTTCATCCAAGAACGGCTTAGGCGTCTTGTGCGAAGCATGACGAGGCGTGTTACAGAACTTCACAATAAACGCGGTGGATATAATCGTTATTGATTTTTATGCCTTACACATACGCACAATAGATGCATTTAAAAGTTTTTAAAATCTGAAGACTCTGCATGTTAATGCAAAGTTAAAAACTTCCATCAAAGACAAACTTGTTTTACTTTTTTCCAGCGCCTGTTTTGAACCCCATTTTTGCCACGTCATAGTCACGTCTTTCAGGATGATAAATACTTCGTAGATTGGTAATTTTAGAGCCCTTGGTGTAGTCTTTTTAGAAGTGTAAAAAAAATGGTGATATCTATTTAATTGTTTTAACAGTATTGATGTAAAAAAATATATCGATAAAAATAATAGGGTGGTGCTTAACTTTTGTCGGAGTGTATATAATATAAACTTGATAACCGCAAGTCTACTTTTATAAAATATGATAGCTCAAATGGTTCAATAACCTAAAATCAATCTCTTTCAAGCCGACTTTGACTATCATGCTTAGACACGCGCTTTCGGTTACTTGCTCCAAAGGACTTTTAGATTATTTGGCATTTTGATCTTGCTTTACGTATGACTGGGAGGTCAACTTTATTACTGGATGTAAATGGATGTAGATTACGATTTCCCCATGTAAACGATGTTCAGTTCCTCTTTATCTCTATGCTAGTTGTTTGTAGGAGGACTCGTGTCTTATTTACGTTATTTGTATTTGTTTGCCTATAGTGGTTTCTAACGCATATTGTTTTGATTTTCTTCGTCTTGTTTACAGTTTCTCTGGTTTCTCCATTTTTGATTGACTCTTCTTTATTCTCTAACGTTTATTTCCAGAGAAAATACCAACATGTCGCAGGTCACTTACACACATATAAATTGCTTAAACAAGCGTGCCTTGTACGTAATCACTTTTTTAAAAACAATTTGTTTTAATTGTATTCCAAATAAGAACAAGAAATCACTCTACTACTTTGACAGCTAGTTTGTACGTCATATATTGACGATCGCTTTGGATTGAATCTAAATTATTAATATCTATAGCTATGTCAATTATGTACTTTCTCTGTTTAGGTTCATTATAATCTATTTGTGCTATTTCAGATGTATTGTCCTCAACAACCTGTTTTTATGTATGTATTATTGTGCTTCCTGGTTGCCATATTGTGATAGGAAGCAATCTGTTTCTTTTCTATCAACTATCGGTCAGTCACATTTACAAATATATTTCTTGTTTAAGCTTCCGCATAATTAAATCTTCAATTTTACTTATTTATTGTAATACACCAGTTGGCCTTTATTAATTATATTATTTAAATAACGTATGGACATGGAATATGTCTGGTGCCGTTTCCATACACAATATCATTGTATAAAGTACGCCATAGCTCTACTTTTCAAGTCAACACCATAGATAGATAGATAGATAGATAGATAGATAGATAGATAGATAGATAGATAGATACTAAGTAGCTTTGTATAAAGTACAAATAAAACATAGAATAAAGCGTTCTGGTTCTGGTTGGCTGGGAATCAGGATAATATGTCCGAGTGGGGCGTTATGTCTATCCGCGGACGGTTGTTTCAGTGAGCTAGCACTATACAAATCCAACAAACCGAGTTGATCTCGTATAATTTATCAAAACTAATATCAATATATCTTATGAACATAGGTAACATTAGCTGATTTTGGTTTTCCTACGTTAAGCCCTTTGATTTACTTTTGATTGCACATATTTTAAATACGTTTTCTTTAATTATTTCGTTTTCCAATCTTCGTACCTTATGGAGGTTATTCCAGACATGCGTCGTACGTACTAAATTAGATATCTACCTTTTTATTACTTTCAACAATATTTCAGTGACGCATTCAATAATCCATTGGTTAACACAACAACCATAATTAATGTTTAACTGAGTAGTCAAACATTCCTGATGATGCATATCATTTCTTTTTCAGTTGCCAATACAGGAACAATATGTAATCGCGAAAAGAAAAACATAAAGAGTTAGATTGAACTTAAGTACAAATCTTATTAATGAATAGACATTGCACTGTAAGAATAGGAAAAATAATTAAAGTAGAAATTACAATCGAGTCAATTAGGTGCGTCCAATTAACAAAACGAATACACCTATAATTGTCACGTGGTATTAATGTCCCCCGGGACGTTATTACCTTTCTATATCGGATAGAAAACCTGGGAATCAATTATTTAATCCATTAAGAGGAGAACAATATAAAACAAAGTCATATGGCAAGAAAGTAGGCTTAGGATCCCATTAATCGGTTTCATCCCGCCGCATATTTGTGTCTGACTCAATCAAAAAGAGTAAACACATTGCAGTCGCTACAAAGCACTATTTGTTTTTGTCACATCTCAACTCGGCATTCTTTTCCAGCGGCGCTCAAATATCGTTGTCAAACCCGTCCAATATTTCTGTCAATGTTTTCGATATCGTTGAATCTACTCTCGTCCAAAACAAAAAAACAAAAAAACAACAACAAGCAACTATTAATATCAACAAGCAACTATGTTTTGTTCAAGTATTGTTATAAATACTGTTATAGTGACAGCCGGAAACTTTGAGCCGTAATGAAGGGGGGAGGTTTGGCGCTTTAAAATCTGATTCAACCCATCATTTCTTTAGAAATGCCTGTACCAAGTCAGGGTCATTATGGTTTTCACAGTTTTCCGGTTGTTGACTGATTTTGTCTGTTTATATACTTATTAGTTTTGACTTTCCCTTTGTAAGATTGCCCGGAGTTCGGTAATTTTGTTATTACCCTTATCACCAACTCACTGAATACAAAAAGGGGAGGGGGCAGTAATACTTGATTTGTACATAATTTCCGCTATGACAAATTAAAGATATGTTTCGACTGTGAATGTATTTCCTGGCTGTATTAAATAATTATTGATTATAACTGTTTTAATACCACTTTCAACAATATTGTCAGTGACTTGCGCGGCAGGTCGGTGGTTTTCTCCATGTACTCCGGTTTCCTCCACCAATAAAACGGACTGCCACGATATAACTGCAAAATTGTTGAAAGTGACGTCTATCTATTATGCATAATGTTCGAGAATATAGCGGTATCTATAATAATAGTCTTCTCTCGGCTATATCTGATAATTGACACTTTGCGTACATCTGGAAAGCACTTGCATGACCGCATCATTTCAATAAGAGGGGAGGTTTGAACCCATAAAGCCAGATTTCTGTGCAATGATTTTGTAGATCGTTGTTTTTCCTTTTGTACGTATTCATTTTGCCATGGTAATGTCGGTCCTCTTCGATTTACGGCTTCTGATTACCTCTTTCGTATCGTCTAACTTTTCTTAACCCAGGCACTCTTTATTGAAGTGCCGGTATCAAGCCAGGAAAGTGAGCTGTCATGTATTTGTGTGTTTGGAGTGTCGATTTTGCCTCTTTCGATGAATTTAATATTTGATTGTTTGTTTGCGAATAGTGGTGTCCAACACATATTGTGTTGTGCATTTGCTTTGTTTGTCTTCGTCTTGTGCTTGTGTACCCTATGTTGCCAATTTCTCTGGATTTTCCTTTTTTGATTGCGCCTTCGGTATTCTATTTAACCCGGAAATTTTTAATGGAGTGTCTGCATTAAGCTGGAAAGTGAGCCATCACTAATGTATGTGTTAAATGTTTGCTCTCTTTCTACCATTTTCCAATCAAGTTTTCGAACTTTCTTGTCAGTGTAGAATTGTTTGTTAAAACTGGTTATTTGGTATATATCACTAGTCTTGGCGTCGTGATAATGAGACTAATTAATTATATTGTGATAATATTATTTTAAATGATTTCCCTTTTTCAATTACATTATGCATATATTAAATCGTTCCTTTTCGGTTTTGTGAACACATCATTGCGGAAGGATACTAAAATCATTATGAGAATTAAAATACTAATTGAAGCCGTGGGAAATTTGTTAAAAAATATATTAAATTAAGGAAAGTGAAACTAGAGTTTGATGAACTTGTGTGTTATTTAGCATTTTTGACTATAATCTTAAATCAATTTAACACAAACATAGATGTCTCATTGTATGCGCACGACGTGTTTCTGTAATAACTCACATCACGTATGGCAATAGCTATGCGATAAGAAAGGCAAATTGCTTAAAAGTCTTTGGAAGTAAGTCTACTGGCAATGCCAATACAAAAACATTCCCGTCGCCTTGTTCTAAAAAGCGTAAAAAGGCACACAGAAGAATCGCAAACAAGCTGACGTTGATGTTTTTCATAATAACGCTATTGTTTATGGTTAGTTTTCTACCAAAGGTAATACTTCTTATCATAGAAGGGATATATCAAGATTTTTGGGAAAATTTATCTGACGTACAAAGACTTCTGTTTACATTCTTCTACCAGATGTATATTATCAATAATATAGTTATCCCATTTATATATGCATTCATGGATAGTCAGTTCCGTGATGACACCAAAGCTATGTTTAAACGATTATGTCCATGCCCATAATATTTGTTCTCGAAACTGGAAAATTAATTACACCGTATATAAGAATCCTTGATTTTGGTTGGTTAATAACCGGTGTATTTTTCGTGTATTTTTATATTTATGATTAATTTCGTTCATTTTTACCGCTGCTGGATTATTTGCATGAGGATTTAACTTTTGTTCCCTCTGTGCGAAAGCGTATTTCATTTTTTTACCCTCCCGTTCATCAAACCACCAAATGCATTCGGAATATTTCTTCTTTACCTTTATACGTAAGTTAACATGGTTAATCAAATTTGAAACCCGGAAGTGTTTCGATGTAAACGTAAAACAGTAAACAAAATTAACAAAAATCAAAATTCCTCAAAAGATTTATAGCAAGTTAAAACGTTCCTGAAACAAACAATGAAAACAGAATATTCCTGAAAACGACAAACAAAAGGTAATATTTATTTAGACAGTTTTCTAAATAATATTCGGTGAAATTAAACAGATATATCATATTGGGAGGTACTATTTGCGAAAAAATACCAGTCTTGAGACTAAATTTCACTCGCCTGTCGGCTCGGAAAATTTCTCGTCTATCGATTGGTCTTTTTCGCAAATACCCCTCCCAAACATGATATATCTGTTGAATATGTTTTTCTGTGTATTTAATAAAATATTTATTTTTCTGTGTATTTAATAAACATATCAAAACAGCGTGCATCATGCATACATATAATACAGCTATGATTAAGCGATTGTGTTCATGCCTATATTGTTTTGCTCAAAACTGGATTTCAAGATATATTATTTTGTGTATTTAATAGACATATGAAAACAGCGAGCAGCGAACATACCTATTATCCAGCTATGGTTAAACGGGTATGTTTAAGCGAAATACTACCAGCTTCCAAAATGGTATCTAGAGAATATATTTCCAGTGCTTGCAATTAGCATAATATGTGAACCACGGGAAGCCTGCATAATCCACTCTAAGTTCTTTTTTTTCCCACACTCCATATCTTTGCATGCCTTTGTTTTGTCTATGATTTTGTCCAAGAATGTATATTGATGAAGTATAAATCGTAACGATTGATTGTAGATTCAATTCATGTTAACAATAAATAAAAACGTAGATATCAATGTTAGTGCCACGACGAGTTTCTGGAATAACGTTCATCAAGTACGCTCAAAGCCAAACTATTTGAAAACCAAATAACTTAAAATGTATTTGGGAGCAAGAGGGGGAGAAGCTTAGGTTTACTAATAATTACATGATTTAAGAACTGTAAATTTGTGCTACTGGTACACGACCAAATAGAATGGTTTTAATAGCCAAAATAAAAATCATTATTGTTTTCAATCATTTATTGATTGCCCATGTAGTTGTGAATCCAGCTACCATACGATCACGGCCACGATGGGCCCTCAAAGACAAATGAAAATTTACTGCGCTGCAATACGTTCTTTATCATATGTTTTCTTAAAATAAAACATTATTGTAGCATTTTCGTGTATCAGTAATATAAAGGCACAAACTGAAAAGATACACATTTCATTCCTAAAAATGCACAGGATTATCGAAAACAAATCTAATAATTTATTATCACATATTCATCGAACATATTTAAGACAAGCCGCATCTTTGGTGTAAAGGTAAGCGTGCTCGCCTCGAGTGTGGTAGATCGTGGGTTCGAGCCCAGGTCGGGTCAAATCAAAGACTATGCAATTGGTATTTGTTGCTTCTTCGCTAAACGCGCATCATTAATGTGAAGGAACAAAGACTGGTTGACTTGGAATCAGGATAAAGTGTCCGTGTGGGACGACATGTCTATCCGCGGACTGTTCTATCAGTGAGCTAGCACTATAGCAATCAAACTAAGCGTGTTGGTCTAGTACAAGCCGGACCTCATCATCCTCTCATTGGAAATTAATATGATCTCGCCTTTAAATAGCTGAAAAATTCCAGAGTTGGCATTAAACAATCACTCGCTATAAACAAGGATATAAAACTTTGCGTCAGATGTGATGTAATTTATTTATAGAATTAACTTTCTGTAATGATTTATTGATTCATTTAATGTTGTTGTTAAAGTACGTGGTTTTTTTTTACATTATTCAAATCTTCCAAGCACTTCATTTAAGCTCTGTTCTGATATTATATATGTACCAACATGCATTGCAATGTGCAACCTTAACAAATATATGTCTGTGCAATTTTTCAGAAAAGACAAATTACCAAAAATTGCTTACTCCAACGCACTTCAGACCGATCAAACACACATACTATTTCATCATTTTAATGCTATAGTCAAATGATATACCAAATTTTCTACAGCAGTTTGAAAAATAGTTCCTCGTCTTAACGCATATAGATGCATCAAATGTTGAGTTATATTTCATTCCATGTATGTTAGCAGTCATACGATGGCTATATCGAATATAAAGGATTTAATTAGACAATTAATTATCTACAGAGGAAAGTAGATAGATGGTACATGTAATAAAGTAGATATATGTTACATGTAATAAAGTAGATAGATGTTACATGTAATAAAGTAGATAGATGTTACATGTAATAAAATAGATAGATGTTACATGTAATAAAGTAGATAGATGTTATATGTAATAAAGTAGATATATGTTACATGTAATAAAATAGATAGATGTTACATGTAATAAAGTAGATAAATGTTACATGTAATAAAGTAGATAGATGTTACATGTAATAAAGTAGATAGATGTTATATGTAATAAAGTAGATATATGTTACATGTAATAAAATAGATAGATGTTACATGTAATAAAGTAGATAAATGTTACATGTAATAAAATAGATAGATGTTACATGTAATAAAGTAGATAAATGTTACATGTAATAAAATAGATAGATGTTACATGTAATAAAGTAGATAAATGTTACATGTAATAAAGTAGATAGATGTTACATGTAATAAAGTAGATAGATGTTACATGTAATAAAGTAGATAGATGTTATATGTAATAAAGTAGATAGATGTTACATGTAATAAAGTAGATAGATGGTACATGTAATAAAGTAGATAGATGTTACATGTAATAAAGTAGATAGATGTTACATGTAATAAAGTAGATAGATGTTACATGTAATAAAGTAGATAGATGTTACATGTAATAAAGTAGATAGATGCTACATGTAATAAAGTAGATAGATGTTACATGTAATAAAGTAGATAGATGGTACATGTAATAAAGTAGATAGATGCTACATGTAATAAAATAGATAGATGTTACATGTAATAAAGTAGATATATGCTACATGTAATAAAGTAGATAGATGTTATATGTAATAAAGTAGATAGATGTTACATGTAATAAAGTAGATAGATGGTACATGTAATAAAGTAGATAGATGTTACATGTAATAAAGTAGATAGATGTTACATGTAATAAAGTAGATAGATGTTACATGTAATAAAGTAGATAGATGTTACATGTAATAAAGTAGATAGATGCTACATGTAATAAAGTAGATAGATGGTACATGTAATAAAGTAGATAGATGTTAAATGTAATAAAGTAGATAGATGTTACATGTAATACAGTAGATAGATGTTACATGTAATAAAGTAGATAGATGGTACATGTAATAAAGTAGATAGATGCTACATGTAATAAAATAGATAGATGTTACATGTAATAAAGTAGATAGATGTTACTTGTAATAAAGTAGATAGATGGTACATGTAATAAAGTAGATAGATGATACATGTAATATAGTAGATACATGTTACATGTAATACAGTAGATAGATGTTACATGTATTAAAGTAGATAGATGTTACATGTAATAAAGTAGATATATGTTACATGTAATAAAGTAGATAGATGTTGCATGTAATAAAGTAGATAGATGTTACATGTAATACAGTAGCTAGATGTTACATGTAATAACGTAGATAGATGTTACATGTAATAAAGTAGATAGATGTTACATGTAATAAAGTAGATAGATGGTACATTTAATAAAGTAGATATATGTTACATGTAATAAAGTAGATAGATGTTACATGTAATAAAGTAGATAGATGTTACATGTAATAAAGTAGATAGATGGTACATGTAATAAAGTAGATAGATGCTACATGTAATAAAATAGATAGATGTTACATGTAATAAAGTAGATAGATGTTACTTGTAATAAAGTAGATAGATGGTACATGTATTATAGTAGATAGATGTTACATGTAATAAAGTAGATAGATGTTACATGTAATAAAGTAAATAGATGTTACATGTAATAAAGTAGATAGATGTTACATGTAATAAAGTAGATAGATGATACATGTAATATAGTAGATACATGTTACATGTAATACAGTAGATAGATGTTACATGTATTAAAGTAGATAGATGTTACATGTAATAAAGTAGATATATGTTACATGTAATAAAGTAGATAGATGTTGCATGTAATAAAGTAGATAGATGTTACATGTAATACAGTAGCTAGATGTTACATGTAATAACGTAGATAGATGTTACATGTAATAAAGTAGATAGATGTTACATGTAATACAGTAGATAGATGTTACATGTAATAAAGTAGATAGATGTTACATGTAATAAAGTAGATAGATGTTACATGTAATACAGTAGATAGATGTTACATGTAATAAAGTAGATATATGTTACATGTAATAAAGTAGATAGATGTTACAGGTAATAAAGTAGATAGATGTTACATGTAATAAAGTAGATAGATGTTACATGTCATAGAGTAGATAGATGTCACATGTAATAAAGTAGTAGACACATAGTGCTGGTGATAATTAGATATGCGTATTTTATTGATCTCTAAGCTGTGTGTTTCAAAGATAACTGTGTATCCTATCGGAATTTTCTTGATAGATCGATATAATAGTACAAGTACCTTTTACAGGTGTGTTTCTTCTACATGTGGAGCAAAAACGTACCCTTTCGGAACACCTTTGTTCACCGATTGTTGATGGATTCCGTATTCCTTATTTTTTTTTCGTATATGTTCAAGATCTTTTACACGTAGTGATCGACCAATGGTTTACCCAGCATTCGAAATTGATTAATAGAATGTCCTCACACAACACTTCTTATAACTTTGCATGCTGTTTTTGTCGCCAAAGTTCATGAACTAGAGCATCGGTGTGGTCAGTTGGTCTACTGGTATATATAAACTAAAAACAAAATAAAATATACCACACTGTAGGAACAGTTCCAAGATTAAATCGATTAATTGTAGAGAAATGGGCAAAACATTTGACTTAAGCATATTTTTTATTGATGAATTACATATTACAATTTTTTTCACAATACAATATAACATAGGATGCAGAAACAAGCGTAACGCTTATACATAAAAAAAACCAAAAAACCCCCATTTATTATCCTAATACACATATAGATTATCTCCCACATTCCGTGTGTGGCACATACACTCCAAATAAAAAGTGGCGGGCTAAACTCGTTTTATAGGCCAACATCTCTGTCGTTAATGTGATGAGGCTTTCATGCAAGTCTATTCCACGTGTGAGTAAAATGCCAACCTCATAAATAACTGAGTGAACATAGTTGTTGTAACGGACGCTGAGTTCTAATTTTAAACTTTATGAATATGAGAGTTATTTTACATTTCTTCCCTTATTTCCATAGCTTATATACCCTTAGGCCGATTTACTTGTTTCTATTCCTTCTACATGTATTTATTATTGAAATTTACAGTTTCTAAATAATTACATTATTATCAAAACTAAGATTCCCCCTTCAGGCATAGGTGACCGAAGACGACTTTGACTATCCTTTTTAGGCCCTTTGGTATTATTACTCCCAAACACCTTTAAATTAGTTAGCTTTCCAATTTCTCGATTCTGAGTGTATCTGATGAAGGTTATTCCAGAAAAAAACCTTGTGCGCACTAATGTTGATATCTACCTGTTTTGTTCCAGTATTGTTATAAATACTGGTATAGTGACAGCCGGAAACTTTGAGACGTAATGAAAGCGGGAGGTTTGGCGCTTTAAAATCTGATTCAACCCACCATTTCTTCAGAAATGCCTGGACCAAGTCAGGGTCATTACGGTTTTCACCGTTTTCCGGTTGTTGACTGATTTTCTCTGTTTGTATACTTATGAGTTTTGACTTTCCCTTTGTAAGATTGTTCGGAGTTCGGTAATTTTGTTATTACCCTTATTCACATCAAGATAAGAAAGCAACAATGACGAATTAAACTTGATATCTGCGTGTTAATGGAGTTTGTATTGATAATTTTGTGCATTAAGATAAAAAAGAAACAAGGACGGAAAACTCAAAATTGACAAAATTATTTCCCGTTCCTTATTGTAGTAATATTGTTAATAACAAGGAAGTAAAAACAAAGAAGGACATATTTATTTTTTTACATTTTTACTTTGATATTAAGCTTAGATGAGTGTTGTTTGTTGTATGCTTGTTTAAATGAGGATTACATACATTTAGCATTCATTTGACATGTCAAAATTACATTCGTAGAAGCTGGCATGGGAATAACTTAATAAAAACATAGATATCTAATTTAATGCAGACAGCGAATTTGATGGAATAATAATATATACGAACCGACAACAAGTACGTTCGCTCAGAACATTCATCAAGTACGCTCGCTCAGAACCTACATCAAGTGCACTCAAAGTAAAAAAAAATGGAAAGTCAAATAATTTAAAAGTCGTTGACAGGGAGCGTACTTGTTAAAGCGTGGCTACCGTGGGAGGAAAACATGTCGAACATAACACTGGAAGAATGGAATGCTGAAATTACACAAAGCTTAATTCCAGATATTGTGATACTTTCATTGTGGCTTATTATCGGTTTGTTTGGTAATTTAATAGTCATTGTTGTATAAACATTCCAAATGAAGGAGAAAAATGACGAGCGTTATTTCGTACCAATTTTGGCAGTTTTTGATATAATAAGTGCATCATACATCTCACTATGGTCCATTTACCAAAATACACACTACGTTAGCTTTTCTAGTGTTATATTGTGTCAGATTGCTCAATTCTTCGTTGGACTAACAACCTACATGCCCATTTTGTTATTGGTTATAATTGCAGTTCAAAGATATACCAAAGTATGCAAACCTCTTAGACCGCCGATGCCGTTGTTCGTTAAACGTTGTATAGTTTGCATTGCCTTTGTCTTTTCGGTTTTGCTTGCGATACCTCTTCCTTTAGTTCATTTAACTCTACAGAATACATATTTACCGGAAAGCGATGTGGGAAAGTAAAAGAAGGTACCACACTGGTACGATCTATTTACGGAGTTGTCATAGGTTTAAGTGCCTTTATCATAGTCATAGTTCTTATTGGACTTTATAGTAAAATTGGATACACAGTATGTAAAACATTAAAAGGTGATCAATATGAGCTAACACACACACGACCGGAACTAAATATAAAACCGGAAGTACAGGAATCATTATCTACGGAAGACCAATATGTGACGTCAACTACTGAGGTTGAAGATACGGATGTAAATTCCGATGCTACGTCATTAGATGAACCGGTAGCGACTTCAAATAACATTCCAACAAATGGCGGCAAAGAAGTGAAAATCAAATATATTACTTCAAAGATTCGAAAAATTAAAAATCGTCAACTGACAACAAAAATTACAATGATGTTTCTGGTAATTACAATAGTGTTTCTACTGAGTTACGTTCCTAAGGTTATACTGCTAATCATCGAAGGCATATCTCCATATTTCTGGGAACAACTGTCCAATACACAACGACCAGGAATTATCTTCTTGTATCATATGCATATCATCAATAACATAGCCAATCCTTTCGTTTACGCTTTCATGGATTTGACATTTCGGAATAACTCTAAGCTTTTCTTGCAACGTATATGCAAATGCAGTAAGTAACAACTGGTACAATGGTAGGAAAGAAAGAAGGTACCAGTATAGAGAAAACGGAAGTGAGATTTGACACATGCCACACAAATTTCGGAATGACTCTAAACTTTTCTTACAAGGTCTATGCCTCTGTAGTAGGCAACAACTGGTACAATGGTAGGAACAAAAGAAGGAACCAGTAGAACGGAAGCGGAAGTGAGAATTCCCACATGCCAGACACATATTTTGCAAGGACTATGACACGATATAATTAACTTTCATTTTATGGATCAAAAGTAAACATTTCTATCAATTAAATCCATAACCTACATAGAAAGATGATCGGGGTTTGTGCTAAAAATGAAAAAATCTTAAAATCGATATTCCTTGAAGACAATAAACAATGAAACCATTATCACCCGTATAATATTAAAACTAACTTATTAATGTTATTGAGTTTTTTTGGATATATATTCAATTTGATGTATGTTCTTTTAATTTGCCTGAAATTATTGCATTATTAAGGCACCAACTATTTTCTTATCATGAAAAAGGGATTTATTAGAAAAAAAGATTATCTCTCCTGTATTGCAAAATCAAATCTACTGTTCATTGGCTCCTTCTTTCCGTGGTTGGTGTTCGTTAATTTAGGTTCATATTACGCTTCCACTAACGTACATATAATATCTATGTCCAAGCAAAATTCCCTTTCCCGCCACCAGTCAAAGATGAAAATAATAGTCGTTCTTAAATAACATATTTTCGGAAATACTATTTTTATGTTTCCTGCGTTGTTCTTAAATAACATATTTTCTGAAATATTATTATTATGTTTCTTGTATATAAAACATGCTAGAAGCGGAAAGCCATAATGGACAATCCAAATACACAGGCAGCATTGGAGACAAGAGACAGAGCGATGTCAAACAAAACACAGAAAACTCCATACATTAGTGCGGATGTCATGACATAGCATAATCATCGTTTAAAGTAATAATAAGAATAATAAACACTTAGATATCTAATTTAGCGCACACGACGCATCTCTGTATTGACCTTCACCAGGCACGGTCATAATCAAAAGATTGGAAAGCCAAATTACAAATTACGTAATTACTTTCGGGGCAAAAAACCCAAAGGCCTTATATAGGACAGCCATGATATGTCTAAGAGAGGAGAATCTTGGCTTTGATAATAATAAATAACTCTTATTAGGTATAGGATATTCCTTTGAGCGATTTGATATTTCCAAAAACTGTGAATTGTTGAAACCTATGCATTGGCAATTTGGTTGAAATCACATCTTTCACCTGCTCCAATTACTGATATGTCTCCGGGTAGGTTTGTCTGTTTGTTTGTTTGTTTGATGGATGGTGCTTAGCGCAACTTTCACCAATATTTCAGTTATATTGTGGTGGTTATTTAAATAGTGGAGCAGGACATCTGAAGATACTCCATTACGGGTCACATGCAAGTAACCTTATGTTTCGGTCCAATTAAAATGGCGCTTATGTGACAATGAAAGGATTGTAATTTAAAATTAAACTGCCTTGTTTGCTACGACCAATCTGATTAGTCGCAAAAAAATCATAATACGTACTCATCATATCATTAGATATTCATAGTGAAAACGTAGATATTATATTAAATGCGCATGACGTAGGGTCACTCGCATGTGATCCGTAATGTGATTTTTGCAGATTTCCCACGCCGCGATATATCACTGAAAGGGGCGCAAGTAAGAGATGTGATTGTAATGAGATTGATACATTGACTACTAAAAGTCAACATGACAGAGCCAACTTGGTAGTAGGTACGATAAACGGCGTTTAAAACACGGTTCACCTGTTTACACAGAGACGGTCGTGATCTATGGTAGTTGGATTTACAACTATATGTGTAATCAGTGTCTATCACCACTAATGCTGTGAGTTCGAATCCTGTTCATGGTGAGGTGTAGTGTAAGTGATAAAGTTTGTCAGTGACTTGCGCCAGGTCGGGTTTTCTCCGGGTAATATGGTTTCCTGCACCAATAAAACTGACCGGCACGATGTACCTGAAATATTGCTTAAAATGACGTTAAACACCATAACGCTAATCCTAACCCCATACTTATATATATATATATATATATATATATGGCAGCTAATTTTTATTACCACTAGAATGTGTTTAAGCTAATGACATCGTTTGCGATTTTTTGTTATTACACTTAAAAGGGATGGAATGTTTTGACCGGCAAATGTGAGCGTTTGAGTTTACATTCACGTCAGATAACAACATTCCCAGTTCAAACGTCAAACAAGCATATTGGTTGGGATGCCATTAACCAGCTTAATCCCGCATCATATGTATGCCTGACCTAAGCCAGAGTATATATTTTCAACGCCATATACGGTGGTCTTTTAGTGCTTTGTGGGTTCAGATGACTAATGGTTGTTCGTGTAGTTGATATTGATGGAATTGTTGACCAATTGTTTAAACTTTCATTTTATAATGCCAGCAAATAAATCTCATGGTTATTATTATGTATTGTGCATTTACAATTTCTTACTGTTTAAGCTTTCATTTCATAATATTAGTCAATAAACTATCATCATTGATGTTTTTATGCTTGGTGTATTTACAATTCTTGACAAATGAAGATTCTGACGGGAGAACTTCTATAGGTTATTATATTTTAATAACTTGATAGCAAGTGTTAAAGCCTAGACGAGACATAATATATATTTCGTGCTGTTTTGTTTGTGTTGTGAGGTAGTTGTTTACCGTCAATGTTTAAACTTATTTTCATAACATATAGCAAGAACACAGACATAAAAAATACTATTGTTTTGTTCCGATAATAATTATACTATAACTAATTGACGAGTTTCATTATCAAAAATATGTCACGAATGACCAAATAACACAGTAACTCACGAATGCGCACAACGCATGAGTGAGTTACAACGTTATTTGGTCATGAGTGACAATTAATACTCCAAAGTGTATGTATCCTATCGGAATTTTCTTGATCAAGTAGTGGTTTCCGCCAAGCTAGACGCATAGTGCTTGTGATAATTAGATCTACGTCTTTTATTGATCTCTAAGCTGTGTGTTTCAAAGATAACTGTGTATCCGATCGGAATTTTCTTGATAGAGCGATACAATAGTACAAGTACCCTGTACGAGTGTGTTTCTGCTACATGTGGAGCAAAAAATTACCCTTTCGGAGCACCTATGTTCACGGATTTGTGATGGATTCCATATTCCTTATTTTTGTACCGTATATGTTCATGATCTTATACACGTAGTGATCGACCAATGGTTTACCCAGCATTCGAACTTGATTAATGGACTGTCCTCACACAACACTTCTTATAGCTCTTTATGATGTTTGTGTCGTCAAAGTTCATGAAATAGAAAAAAAATGTGTTGTCAGTTGTTCTACTGGTATATATAAAATAAAAACAAAATCTAAAATACCACACTGTAGGAACAGTTCCAAAATTAAATCGATTAATTGTAGAGAAATGGGCAAAACATTTGATTTAAACATATTTTGTATTGATTAATTATTTTCGCAATACAATATAACATAGGATGCAGAAACAAGCCTAACGCTGATATATATATATATATATAAAAACAAAAACAAAACATTTATTATCCTAATACACATATAAATTATCTCCCACATTCCGTGTGTGGCACAGACACTCCAAATAAAAAGTGGCGGGCTAAACTCGTTGTATAGGCCAACATCTCTCTCGTTAATGTGATGATGCAATCATCACATTATATTCCACGTGTGAGTGAAATGCCAACCTCATACATAACTGAGTGAACATAGTTGTTGTAACGTACGCTGAGTTCTAATTTTAAACTTTATGAATATGAGAGTTATTTTATATTTCTTCCCTTTTTTCCATAGCTTATATACACCTAGGCTGTTTTACTTGTTTCTATTCCTTTTACATGTATTTATTAATGAAATTTACAGTTTCTAAATAATTACATTATTATCAAAACTAAGATTCCCCCTTCAGACATAGGTGACCGAAGACGACTTTGACTATCCTTTTTAGGCCCTTTGGTATTATTACTCCCAAACAGCTTTAAATTAGTTAGCTTTCCAATTTCTCGATTCTGAGTGTATCTGATGAAGATTATTCCAGAAAAAAACCTTGTGCGCACTAATGTTGATATCTACCTGTTTTGTTCCAGTATTGTTATAAATACTGGTATAGTGACAGCCGGAAACTTTGAGACGTAATGAAAGCGGGAGGTTTGGCGCTTTAAAATCTGATTCAACCCACCATTTCTTCAGAAATGCCTGTACCAAGTCAGGGTCATTACGGTTTTCACCGTTTTCCGGTTGTTGACTGATTTTCTCTGTTTGTATACTTATGAGTTTTGACTTTCCCTTTGTAAGATTGTTCGGAGTTCGGTAATTTTGTTATTACCCTTATTCACATCAAGATAAGAAAGCAACAATGACGAATTAAACTTGATATCTGCGTGTTAATGGAGTTTGTATTGATAATTTTGTGCATTAAGATAAAAAAGAAACAAGGACGGAAAACTCAAAATTAACCAAATTATTTCCCGTTCCTTATTGTAGTAATATTGTTAATAACAAGGAAGTAAAAACAAAGAAGGACATATTTATTTTTTTACATTTTTACTTTGATATTAAGCTTAGATGAGTGTTGTTTGTTGTATGCTTGTTTAAATGAGGATTACATACATTTAGCATTCATTTGGCATGTCAAAATTACATTCGTAGAAGCTGGGAATAACTTAATAAAAACATAGATATCTAATTTAATGCAGACGGCGAATTTGATGGAATAATAATATATACGAACCGACAACAAGTACGTTCGCTCAGAACATTCATCAAGTACGCTCGCTCAGAACCTACATCAAGTGCACTCAAAGTAAAAAAAAATGGAAAGTCAAATAATTTAAAAGTCGTTGACAGGGAGCGTACTTGTTAAAGCGTGGCTACCGTGGGAGGAAAACATGTCGAACATAACACTGGAAGAATGGAATGCTGAAATTACACAAAGCTTAATTCCAGATATTGTGATACTTTCATTGTGGCTTATTATCGGTTTGTTTGGTAATTTAATAGTCATTGTTGTATAAACATTCCAAATGAAGGAGAAAAATGACGAGCGTTATTTCGTACCAATTTTGGTAGTTTTTGATTTGATAAGTGCATCATACATCTCACTATGGTCCATTTACCAAAATACATACTACGTTAGCTTTTCTAGTGTTATATTGTGTCAGATTGCTCAATTCTTCGTTGGACTAACAACCTACATGCCCATTTTGTTATTGGTTATGATTGCAGTTCAAAGATATACCAAAGTATGCAAACCTCTTAGACCGCCGATGCCGTTGTTCGTTAAACGGTGTATAGTTTGCATTGCCTTTGTCTTTTCGGTTTTGCTTGCGATACCTCTTCCTTTAGTTTATGGCGTTGTCTCATTTAACTCTACAGAATACATAATTACCGGAAAGCGATGTGGGAAAGTAAAAGAAGGTACCACACTGGTACGATCTATTTACGGAGTTGTCATAGGTTTAAGTGCCTTTATCATAGTCATAGTTCTTATTGGACTTTATAGTAAAATTGGATGCACAGAATGTAAAACATTAAAAGGTGATCAATATGAGCTAACACACACACGACCGGAACTAAATATAAAACCGGAAGTACAGGAATCATTATCTACGGAAGACCAATATGTGACGTCAACTACTGAGGTTGAAGATACGGATGTAAATTCCGATGCTACGTCATTAGATGAACCGGTAGCGACTTCAAATAATATTCCAACAAATGGCGGCAAAGAAGTGAAAATCAAATATATTACTTCAAAGATTCGAAAAATTAAAAATCGTCAACTGACAACAAAAATTACAATGATGTTTCTGGTAATTACAATAGTGTTTCTACTGAGTTACGTTCCAAAGGTTATACTGCTAATCATCGAAGGCATATCTCCATATTTCTGGGAACAACTGTCCAATACACAACGACCAGGAATTATCTTCTTGTATCATATGTATATCATCAATAACATAGCCAATCCTTTCGTTTACGCTTTCATGGATTTGAAAGTTCGGAATAACTCTAAGCTTTTCTTGCAACGTATATGCAAATGCAGTAAGTAACAACTGGTACAATGGTAGGAAAGAAAGAAGGTACCAGTATAGAGAAAACGGAAGTGAGATTTGACACATGCCACACAAATTTCGGAATGACTCTAAACTTTTCTTACAAGGTGTATGCCTCTGTAGTAGGCAACAACTGGTACAATGGTAGGAACAAAAGAAGGAACCAGTAGAACGGAAGCGGAAGTGAGATTTCCCACATGCCAGACACATATTTTGCAAGGACTATGACACGATATAATTAACTTTCATTTTATGGATCAAAAGTAAACATTTCTATCAATTAAATCCATAACCTACATAGAAAGATGATCGGGGTTTGCGCTAAAAATGAAAAGATCTTAAAATCGATATTCCTTGAAGACAATAAACAATGAAACCATTATCACTCGTATAATATTAAAACTAACTTATTAATGTTATTGAGTTTTTTTGGGTACATATTCAATTTGATGTATGTTCTTTTAATTTGCCTGAAATTATTGCATTATTAAGGCACCAACTATTTTCTTATCATGAAAAAGGGATTTATTAGAAAAAAAAGATTATCTCTCCTGTATTGCAAAATCAAATCTACTGTTCATTGGCTCCTTCTTTCCGTGGTTGGTGTTCGTTAATTTAGGTTCATATTACGCTTCCACTAACGTACATATAATATCTATGTCCAAGCAAAATTCCCTTTCCCGCCACCAGTCAAAGATGAAAATAATAGTCGTTCTTAAATAACATATTTTCGGAAATACTATTTTTATGTTTCCTGCGTTGTTCTTAAATAACATATTTTCTGAAATATTATTATTATGTTTCTTGTATAAAAAACATGCTAGAAGGGGAAAGCCATAATGGACAATCCAAATACACAGGCAGCATTGGAGACAAGAGACAGAGCGATGTCAAACAAAACACAGAAAACTCCATACATTAGTGCGGATGTCATGACATAGCCTAAGCATCGCTTAAAGTAATAATAAGAATAATAAACACTTAGATATCTAATTTAGCGCACACGACGCATCTCTGTATTGACCTTCACCAGGCACGGTCATAATCAAAAGATTGGAAAGCCAAATTACAAATTACGTAATTACTTGCGAGGCAAAAAACCCAAAGGCCTTATATAGGACAGCCATGATATGTCTAAGAGAGGAGAATCTTGGCTTTGATAATAATAAATAATTCTTATTAGGCATAGGATATTCCTTTGAGCGATTTGATATTTCCAAAAACTGTGAATTGTTGAAACCTATGCATTGGCAATTTGGTTGAAATCACATCTCTCACCTGCTCCAATTACTGATATGTCTCTGGGTAGGTTTGTCTGTTTGTTTGTTTGTTTGATGGATGGTGCTTAGCGCAACTTTCAACAATATTTCAGTTATATTGTGGTGGTTATTTAAATAGTGGAGTAGGAGATCTGAAGATACCCCATTACGGGTCACATGCAAGTAACCTTATGTTTCGGTCCAATTAAAATGGCGCTTATGTGACAATGAAAGGATTGTAATTTAAAATTAAACTGCCTTGTTTGCTACGACCAATCTGATTAGTCGAAAAAAAAGTCATAATACGTACTCATCATATCATTAGATATTCATAGTGAAAACGTAGATATTATATTAAATGCGCATGACGTAGGGTCACTCGCATGTGATCCGTAATGGGATTTTTGCAGATTTCCCACGCCGCGATATATCACTGAAAGGGGCGCAAGTAAGAGATGTGATTGTAATGAGATTGATACATTGACTACTAAAAGTCAACATGACAGAGCCAACTTGGTAGTAGGTACGATAAACGGCGTTTAAAACACGGTTCACCTGTTTACACAGAGACGGTCGTGATCTATGGTAGTTGGATTTACAACTATATGTGTAATCAGTGTCTATCACCACTAAAGTTGTGAGTTCGAATCCCGTTCATGGTGAGGTGTAGTGTAAGTGATAAAGTTTGTCAGTGACTTGCGCCAGGTCGGGTTTTCTCCGGGTAATATGGTTTCCTGCACCAATAAAACTGACCGGCACGATGTACCTGAAATATTGCTTAAAATGACGTTAAACACCATAACGCTAATCCTAACCCCATACTTATATATATATATATATATATATATATATATATATATATATGGCAGCTAATTTTTATTACCACTAGAATGTGTTTAAGCTAATGACATCGTTTGTGATTTTTTGTTATTACACTTAAAAGGGATGGAATGTTTTGACCGGCAAATGTGAGCGTTTGAGTTTACATTCACGTCAGCTAACAACATTCCCAGTTCAAACGTCAAACAAGCATATTGGTTGGGATGCCATTAACCAGCTTAATCCCGCATCATATGTATGTCTGACCTAAGCCAGAGTATATATTTTCAACGCCCTATACGGTGGTCTTTTAGTGCTTTGTGGGTTCAGATGACTAATGGTTGTTCGTGTAGTTGATATTGATGGAATTGTTGACCAATTGTTTAAACTTTCATTTTATAATGCCAGTAAATAAATCTCATGGTTATTATTATGTATTGTGCATTTACAATTCCTTACTGTTTAAGCTTTCATTTCATAATACTAGTCAATAAACTATCATCATTGATGTTTTTATGCTTGGTGTATTTACAATTCTTGACAAATGAAGATTCTGACGGCAGGACTTCTATTGGTTATTATATTTTAATAACTTGATAGCAAGTGTTAAAGCCTAGACGAGACATAATATATATTTCGTGCTGTTTTGTTTGTGTTGTGAGGTAGTTGTTTACCGTCAATGTTTAAACTTATTTTCATAACATATAGCAAGAACACAGACATAAAAAATACTATTGTTTTGTTCCGATAATAATTATACTATAACTAATTGACGAGTTTCATTATCAAAAATATGTCACGAATGACCAAATAACACAGTAACTCACGAATGCGCACAACGCATGAGTGAGTTACAACGTTATTTGGTCATGAGTGACAATTAATACTCCAAAGTGTATGTATCCTATCGGAATTTTCTTGATCAAGTAGTGGTTTCCGCCAAGCTAGACGCATAGTGCTTGTGATAATTAGATCTACGTCTTTTATTGATCTCTAAGCTGTGTGTTTCAAAGATAACTGTGTATCCGATCGGAATTTTCTTGATAGAGCGATACAATAGTACAAGTACCCTGTACGAGTGTGTTTCTGCTACATGTGGAGCAAAAAATTACCCTTTCGGAGCACCTATGTTCACGGATTTGTGATGGATTCCATATTCCTTATTTTTGTACCGTATATGTTCATGATCTTATACACGTAGTGATCGACCAATGGTTTACCCAGCATTCGAACTTGATTAATGGACTGTCCTCACACAACACTTCTTATAGCTTTTTATGACGTTTGTGTCGTCAAAGTTCATGAAATAGAAAAAAAATGTGTTGTCAGTTGTTATACTGGTATATATAAAATAAAAACAAAATCTAAAATACCGCACTGTAGGAACAGTTCCAAAATTAAATCGATTAATTGTAGAGAAATGGGCAAAACATTTGATTTAAACATATTTTGTATTGAATAATTATTTTCGCAATACAATATAACATAGGATGCAGAAACAAGCCTAACGCTGATATATATATATATATATAAAAACAAAAACAAAACATTTATTATCCTAATACACATATAAATTATCTCCCACATTCCGTGTGTGGCACAGACACTCCAAATAAAAAGTGGCGGGCTAAACTCGTTGTATAGGCCAACATCTCTCTCGTTAATGTGATGATGCAATCATCACATTATATTCCACGTGTGAGTGAAATGCCAACCTCATACATAACTGAGTGAAAATAGTTGTTGTAACGTACGCTGAGTTCTAATTTTAAACTTTATGAATATGAGAGTTATTTTACATTTCTTCCCTTATTTCCATAGCTTATATACACCTAGGCTGTTTTACTTGTTTCTATTCCTTTTACATGTATTTATTAATGAAATTTACAGTTTCTAAATAATTACATTATTATCAAAACTAAGATTCCCCCTTCAGACATAGGTGACCGAAGACGACTTTGACTATCCTTTTTAGGCCCTTTGGTATTATTACTCCCAAACACCTTTAAATTAGTTAGCTTTCCAATTTCTCGATTCTGAGTGTATCTGATGAAGATTATTCCAGAAAAAAACCTTGTGCGCACTAATGTTGATATCTACCTGTTTTGTTCCAGTATTGTTAGAAATACTGGTATAGTGACAGCCGGAAACTTTGAGACGTAATGAAAGCGGGAGGTTTGGCGCTTTAAAATCTGATTCAACCCACCATTTCTTCAGAAATGCCTGTCCCAAGTCAGGGTCATTACGGTTTTCACCGTTTTCCGGTTGTTGACTGATTTTCTCTGTTTGTATACTTATGAGTTTTGACTTTCCCTTTGTAAGATTGTTCGGAGTTCGGTAATTTTGTTATTACCCTTATTCACATCAAGATAAGAAAGCAACAATGACGAATTAAACTTGATATCTGCGTGTTAATGGAGTTTGTATTGATAATTTTGTGCATTAAGATAAAAAAGAAACAAGGACGGAAAACTCAAAATTGACAAAATTATTTCCCGTTCCTTATTGTAGTAATATTGTTAATAACAAGGAAGTAAAAACAAAGAAGGACATATTTATTTTTTTACATTTTTACTTTGATATTAAGCTTAGATGAGTGTTGTTTGTTGTATGCTTGTTTAAATGAGGATTACATACATTTAGCATTCATTTAACATGTCAAAATTACATTCGTAGAAGCTGGCATGGGAATAACTTAATAAAAACATAGATATCTAATTTAATGCAGACAGCGAATTTGATGGAATAATAATATATACGAACCGACAACAAGTACGTTCGCTCAGAACATTCATCAAGTACGCTCGCTCAGAATCTACATCAAGTGCACTCAAAGTAAAAAAAAATGGAAAGTCAAATAATTTAAAAGTCGTTGACAGGGAGCGTACTTGTTAAAGCGTGGCTACCGTGGGAGGAAAACATGTCGAACATAACACTGGAAGAATGGAATGCTGAAATTACACAAAGCTTAATTCCAGATATTGTGATACTTTCATTGTGGCTTATTATCGGTTTGTTTGGTAATTTAATAGTCATTGTTGTATAAACATTCCAAATGAAGGAGAAAAATGACGAGCGTTATTTCGTACCAATTTTGGCAGTTTTTGATATGATAAGTGCATCATACATCTCACTATGGTCCATTTACCAAAATACACACTACGTTAGCTTTTCTAGTGTTATATTGTGTCAGACTGCTCAATTCTTCGTTGGACTAACAACCTACATGCCCATTTTGTTATTGGTTATAATTGCAGTTCAAAGATATACCAAAGTATGCAAACCTCTTAGACCGCCGATGCCGTTGTTCGTTAAACGTTGTATAGTTTGCATTGCCTTTGTCTTTTCGGTTTTGCTTGCGATACCTCTTCCTTTAGTTCATTTAACTCTACAGAATACATAATTACCGGAAAGCGATGTGGGAAAGTAAAAGAAGGTACCACACTGGTACGATCTATTTACGGAGTTGTCATAGGTTTAAGTGCCTTTATCATAGTCATAGTTCTTATTGGACTTTATAGTAAAATTGGATACACAGTATGTAAAACATTAAAAGGTGATCAATATGAGCTAACACACACACGACCGGAACTAAATATAAAACCGGAAGTACAGGAATCATTATCTACGGAAGACCAATATGTGACGTCAACTACTGAGGTTGAAGATACGGATGTAAATTCCGATGCTACGTCATTAGATGAACCGGTAGCGACTTCAAATAACATTCCAACAAATGGCGGCAAAGAAGTGAAAATCAAATATATTACTTCAAAGATTCGAAAAATTAAAAATCGTCAACTGACAACAAAAATTACAATGATGTTTCTGGTAATTACAATAGTGTTTCTACTGAGTTACGTTCCTAAGGTTATACTGCTAATCATCGAAGGCATATCTCCATATTTCTGGGAACAACTGTCCAACACACAACGACCAGGAATTATCTTCTTGTATCATATGTATATCATCAATAACATAGCCAATCCTTTCGTTTACGCTTTCATGGATTGAAATTTCGGAATAACTCTAAACTTTTCTTGCAACGTATATGCAAATGCAGTAAGTAACAACTGGTACAATGGTAGGAAAGAAAGAAGGTACCAGTATAGAGAAAACGGAAGTGAGATTTGACACATGCCACACAAATTTCGGAATGACTCTAAACTTTTCTTACAAGGTGTATGCCTCTGTAGTAGGCAACAACTGGTACAATGGTAGGAACAAAAGAAGGAACCAGTAGAACGGAAGCGGAAGTGAGATTTCCCACATGCCAGACACATATTTTGCAAGGACTATGACACGATATAATTAACTTTCATTTTATGGATCAAAAGTAAACATTTCTATCAATTAAATCCATAACCTACATAGAAAGATGATCGGGGTTTGTGCTAAAAATGAAAAAATCTTAAAATCGATATTCCTTGAAGACAATAAACAATGAAACCATTATCACACGTATAATATTAAAACTAACTTATTAATGTTATTGAGTTTTTTTGGGTACATATTCAATTTGATGTATGTTCTTTTAATTTGCATGAAATTATTGCATTATTAAGGCACCAACTATTTTCTTATCATGAAAAAGGGATTTATTAGAAAAAAAGATTATCTCTCCTGTATTGCAAAATCAAATCTACTGTTCATTGGCTCCTTCTTTCCGTGGTTGGTGTTCGTTAATTTAGGTTCATATTACGCTTCCACTAACGTACATATAATATCTATGTCCAAGCAAAATTCCCTTTCCCGCCACCAGTCAAAGATGAAAATAATAGTCGTTCTTAAATAACATATTTTCGGAAATACTATTTTTATGTTTCCTGCGTTGTTCTTAAATAACATATTTTCTGAAATATTATTATTATGTTTCTTGTATAAAAAACATGCTAGAAGGGGAAAGCCATAATGGACAATCCAAATACACAGGCAGCATTGGAGACAAGAGACAGAGCGATGTCAAACAAAACACAGAAAACTCCATACATTAGTGCGGATGTCATGACATAGCCTAAGCATCGTTTAAAGTAATAATAAGAATAATAAACACTTAGATATCTAATTTAGCGCACACGACGCATCTCTGTATTGACCTTCACCAGGCACGGTCATAATCAAAAGATTGGAAAGCCAAATTACAAATTACGTAATTACTTGCGAGGCAAAAAACCCAAAGGCCTTATATAGGACAGCCATGATATGCCTAAGAGAGGAGAATCTTGGCTTTGATAATAATAAATAATTCTTATTAGGCATAGGATATTCCTTTGAGCGATTTGATATTTCCAAAAACTGTGAATTGTTGAAACCTATGCATTGGCAATTTGGTTGAAATCACATCTCTCACCTGCTCCAATTACTGATATGTCTCTGGGTAGGTTTGTCTGTTTGTTTGTTTGTTTGATGGATGGTGCTTAGCGCAACTTTCAACAATATTTCAGTTATATTGTGGTGGTTATTTAAATAGTGGAGTAGGAGATCTGAAGATACCCCATTACGGGTCACATGCAAGTAACCTTATGTTTCGGTCCAATTAAAATGGCGCTTATGTGACAATGAAAGGATTGTAATTTAAAATTAAACTGCCTTGTTTGCTACGACCAATCTGATTAGTCGAAAAAAAGTCATAATACGTACTCATCATATCATTAGATATTCATAGTGAAAACGTAGATATTATATTAAATGCGCATGACGTAGGGTCACTCGCATGTGATCCGTAATGGGATTTGTGCAGATTTCCCACGCCACGATATATCACTGAAAGGGGCGCAAGTAAGAGATGTGATTGTAATGAGATTGATACATTGACTACTAAAAGTCAACATGACAGAGCCAACTTGGTAGTAGGTACGATAAACGGCGTTTTAAAACACGGTTCACCTGCTTACACAGAGACGGTCGTGATCTATGGTAGTTGGATTTACAACTATATGTGTAATCAGTGTCTATCACCACTAAAGTTGTGAGTTCGAATCCCGTTCATGGTGAGGTGTAGTGTAAGTGATAAAGTTTGTCAGTGACTTGTGTCAGGTCGGGTTTTCTCCGGGTAATATGGTTTCCTGCACCAATAAAACTGACCGGCACGATGTACCTGAAATATTGCTTAAAATGACGTTAAACACCATAACGCTAATCCTAACCCCATACTTATATATATATATATATATATATATATGGCAGCTAATTTTTATTACCACTAGAATGTGCTTAAGCTAATGACATCGTTTGTGATTTTTTGTTATTACACTTAAAAGGGATGGAATGTTTTGACCGGCAAATGTGAGCGTTTGAGTTTACATTCACGTCAGATAACAACATTCCCAGTTCAAACGTCAAACAAGCATATTGGTTGGGATGCCATTAACCAGCTTAATCCCGCATCATATGTATGTCTGACCTAAGCCAGAGTATATATTTTCAACGCCATATACGGTGGTCTTTTAGTGCTTTGTGGGTTCAGATGACTAATGGTTGTTCGTGTAGTTGATATTGATGGAATTGTTGACCAATTGTTTAAACTTTCATTTTATAATGCCAGCAAATAAATCTCATGGTTATTATTATGTATTGTGCATTTACAATTTCTTACTGTTTAAGCTTTCATTTCATAATATTAGTCAATAAACTATCATCATTGATGTTTTTATGCTTGGTGTATTTACAATTCTTGACAAATGAAGATTCTGACGGGAGAACTTCTATAGGTTATTATATTTTAATAACTTGATAGCAAGTGTTAAAGCCTAGACGAGACATAATATATATTTCGTGATGTTTTGTTTGTGTTGTGAGGTAGTTGTTTACCGTCAATGTTTAAACTTATTTTCATAACATATAGCAAGAACACAGACATAAAAAATACTATTGTTTTGTTCCGATAATAATTATACTATAACTAATTGACGAGTTTCATTATCAAAAATATGTCACGAATGACCAAATAACACAGTAACTCACGAATGCGCACAACGCATGAGTGAGTTACAACGTTATTTGGTCATGAGTGACAATTAATACTCCAAAGTGTATGTATCCTATCGGAATTTTCTTGATCAAGTAGTGGTTTCCGCCAAGCTAGACGCATAGTGCTTGTGATTATTAGATCTACGTCTTTTATTGATCTCTAAGCTGTGTGTTTCAAAGATAACTGTGTATCCGATCGGAATTTTCTTGATAGAGCGATACAATAGTACAAGTACCCTGTACGAGTGTGTTTCTGCTACATGTGGAGCCAAAAATTACCCTTTCGGAGCACCTATGTTCACGGATTTGTGATGGATTCCATATTCCTTATTTTTGTACCGTATATGTTCATGATCTTATACACGTAGTGATCGACCAATGGTTTACCCAGCATTCGAACTTGATTAATGGACTGTCCTCACACAACACTTCTTATAGCTCTTTATGATGTTTGTGTCGTCAATGTTCATGAAATAGAAAAAAAATGTGTTGTCAGTTGTTCTACTGGTATATATAAAATAAAAACAAAATCTAAAATACCACACTGTAGGAACAGTTCCAAAATTAAATCGATTAATTGTAGAGAAATGGGCAAAACATTTGATTTAAACATATTTTGTATTGAATAATTATTTTCGCAATACAATATAACATAGGATGCAGAAACAACCCTAACGCTGATATATATATATATATATAAAAACAAAAACAAAACATTTATTATCCTAATACACATATAAATTATCTCCCACATTCCGTGTGTGGCACAGACACTTCAAATAAAAAGTGGCGGGCTAAACTCGTTGTATAGGCCAACATCTCTCTCGTTAATGTGATGATGCAATCATCACATTATATTCCACGTGTGAGTGAAATGCCAACCTCATACATAACTGAGTGAACATAGTTGTTGTAACGTACGCTGAGTTCTAATTTTAAACTTTATGAATATGAGAGTTATTTTATATTTCTTCCCTTTTTTCCATAGCTTATATACACCTAGGCTGTTTTACTTGTTTCTATTCCTTTTACATGTATTTATCAATGAAATTTACAGTTTCTAAATAATTACATTATTATCAAAACTAAGATTCCCCCTTCAGACATAGGTGACCGAAGACGACTTTGACTATCCTTTTTAGGCCCTTTGGTATTATTACTCCCAAACACCTTTAAATTAGTTAGCTTTCCAATTTCTCGATTCTGAGTGTATCTGATGAAGGTTATTCCAGAAAAAAACCTTGTGCGCACTAATGTTGATATCTACCTGTTTTGTTCCAGTATTGTTATAAATACTGGTATAGTGACAGCCGGAAACTTTGAGACGTAATGAAAGCGGGAGGTTTGGCGCTTTAAAATCTGATTCAACCCACCATTTCTTCAGAAATGCCTGTACCAAGTCAGGGTCATTACGGTTTTCACCGTTTTCCGGTTGTTGACTGATTTTCTCTGTTTGTATACTTATGAGTTTTGACTTTCCCTTTGTAAGATTGTTCGGAGTTCGGTAATTTTGTTATTACCCTTATTCACATCAAGATAAGAAAGCAATAATGACGAATTAAACTTGATATCTGCGTGTTAATGGAGTTTGTATTGATAATTTTGTGCATTAAGATAAAAAAGAAACAAGGACGGAAAACTCAAAATTGACAAAATTATTTCCCGTTCCTTATTGTAGTAATATTGTTAATAACAAGGAAGTAAAAACAAAGAAGGACATATTTATTTTTTTACATTTTTACTTTGATATTAAGCTTAGATGAGTGTTGTTTGTTGTATGCTTGTTTAAATGAGGATTACATACATTTAGCATTCATTTGACATGTCAAAATTACATTCGTAGAAGCTGGCATGGGAATAACTTAATAAAAACATAGATATCTAATTTAATGCAGACAGCGAATTTGATGGAATAATAATATATACGAACCGACAACAAGTACGTTCGCTCAGAACATTTATCAAGTACGCTCGCTCAGAACCTACATCAAGTGCACTCAAAGTAAAAAAAAATGGAAAGTCAAATAATTTAAAAGTCGTTGACAGGGAGCGTACTTGTTAAAGCGTGGCTACCGTGGGAGGAAAACATGTCGAACATAACACTGGAAGAATGGAATGCTGAAATTACACAAAGCTTAATTCCAGATATTGTGATACTTTCATTGTGGCTTATTATCGGTTTGTTTGGTAATTTAATAGTCATTGTTGTATAAACATTCCAAATGAAGGAGAAAAATGACGAGCGTTATTTCGTACCAATTTTGGCAGTTTTTGATATAATAAGTGCATCATACATCTCACTATGGTCCATTTACCAAAATACACACTACGTTAGCTTTTCTAGTGTTATATTGTGTCAGATTGCTCAATTCTTCGTTGGACTAACAACCTACATGCCCATTTTGTTATTGGTTATAATTGCAGTTCAAAGATATACCAAAGTATGCAAACCTCTTAGACCGCCGATGCCGTTGTTCGTTAAACGTTGTATAGTTTGCATTGCCTTTGTCTTTTCGGTTTTGCTTGCGATACCTCTTCCTTTAGTTCATTTAACTCTACAGAATACATAATTACCGGAAAGCGATGTGGGAAAGTAAAAGAAGGTACCACACTGGTACGATCTATTTACGGAGTTGTCATAGGTTTAAGTGCCTTTATCATAGTCATAGTTCTTATTGGACTTTATAGTAAAATTGGATACACAGTATGTAAAACATTAAAAGGTGATCAATATGAGCTAACACACACACGACCGGAACTAAATATAAAACCGGAAGTACAGGAATCATTATCTACGGAAGACCAATATGTGACGTCAACTACTGAGGTTGAAGATACGGATGTAAATTCCGATGCTACGTCATTAGATGAACCGGTAGCGACTTCAAATAACATTCCAACAAATGGCGGCAAAGAAGTGAAAATCAAATATATTACTTCAAAGATTCGAAAAATTAAAAATCGTCAACTGACAACAAAAATTACAATGATGTTTCTGGTAATTACAATAGTGTTTCTACTGAGTTACGTTCCTAAGGTTATACTGTTAATCATCGAAGGCATATCTCCATATTTCTGGGAACAACTGTCCAATACACAACGACCAGGAATTATCTTCTTGTATCATATGCATATCATCAATAACATAGCCAATCCTTTCGTTTACGCTTTCATGGATTTGAAATTTCGGAATAACTCTAAGCTTTTCTTGCAACGTATTTGCAAATGCAGTAAGTAACAACTGGTACAATGGTAGGAAAGAAAGAAGGTACCAGTATAGAGAAAACGGAAGTGAGATTTGACACATGCCACACAAATTTCGGAATGACTCTAAACTTTTCTTACAAGGTCTATGCCTCTGTAGTAGGCAACAACTGGTACAATGGTAGGAACAAAAGAAGGAACCAGTAGAACGGAAGCGGAAGTGAGAATTCCCACATGCCAGACACATATTTTGCAAGGACTATGACACGATATAATTAACTTTCATTTTATGGATCAAAAGTAAACATTTCTATCAATTAAATCCATAACCTACATAGAAAGATGATCGGGGTTTGTGCTAAAAATGAAAAAATCTTAAAATCGATATTCCTTGAAGACAATAAACAATGAAACCATTATCACCCGTATAATATTAAAACTAACTTATTAATGTTATTGAGCTTTTTTGGATACATATTCAATTTGATGTATGTTCTTTTAATTTGCCTGAAATTATTGCATTATTAAGGCACCAACTATTTTCTTATCATGAAAAAGGGATTTATTAGAAAAAAAGATTATCTCTCCTGTATTGCAAAATCAAATCTACTGTTCATTGGCTCCTTCTTTCCGTGGTTGGTGTTCGTTAATTTAGGTTCATATTACGCTTCCACTAACGTACATATAATATCTATGTCCAAGCAAAATTCCCTTTCCCGCCACCAGTCAAAGATGAAAATAATAGTCGTTCTTAAATAACATATTTTCGGAAATACTATTTTTATGTTTCCTGCGTTGTTCTTAAATAACATATTTTCTGAAATATTATTATTATGTTTCTTGTATATAAAACATGCTAGAAGCGGAAAGCCATAATAGACAATCCAAATACACAGGCAGCATTGGAGACAAGAGACAGAGCGATGTCAAACAAAACACAGAAAACTCCATACATTAGTGCGGATGTCATGACATAGCATAATCATCGTTTAAAGTAATAATAAGAATAATAAACACTTAGATATCTAATTTAGCGCACACGACGCATCTCTGTATTGACCTTCACCAGGCACGGTCATAATCAAAAGATTGGAAAGCCAAATTACAAATTACGTAATTACTTTCGGGGCAAAAAACCCAAAGGCCTTATATAGGACAGCCATGATATGTCTAAGAGAGGAGAATCTTGGCTTTGATAATAATAAATAACTCTTATTAGGTATAGGATATTCCTTTGAGCGATTTGATATTTCCAAAAACTGTGAATTGTTGAAACCTATGCATTGGCAATTTGGTTGAAATCACATCTCTCACCTGCTCCAATTACTGATATGTCTCCGGGTAGGTTTGTCTGTTTGTTTGTTTGTTTGATGGATGGTGCTTAGCGCAACTTTCAACAATATTTCAGTTATATTGTGGTGGTTATTTAAATAGTGGAGCAGGACATCTGAAGATACTCCATTACGGGTCACATGCAAGTAACCTTATGTTTCGGTCCAATTAAAATGGCGCTTATGTGACAATGAAAGGATTGTAATTTAAAATTAAACTGCCTTGTTTGCTACGACCAATCTGATTAGTCGCAAAAAAATCATAATACGTACTCATCATATCATTAGATATTCATAGTGAAAACGTAGATATTATATTAAATGCGCATGACGTAGGGTCACTCGCATGTGATCCGTAATGGGATTTTTGCAGATTTCCCACGCCGCGATATATCACTGAAAGGGGCGCAAGTAAGAGATGTGATTGTAATGAGATTGATACATTGACTACTAAAAGTCAACATGACAGAGCCAACTTGGTAGTAGGTACGATAAACGGCGTTTAAAACACGGTTCACCTGTTTACACAGAGACGGTCGTGATCTATGGTAGTTGGATTTACAACTATATGTGTAATCAGTGTCTATCACCACTAATGTTGTGAGTTCGAATCCTGTTCATGGTGAGGTGTAGTGTAAGTGATAAAGTTTGTCAGTGACTTGCGCCAGGTCGGGTTTTCTCCGGGTAATATGGTTTCCTGCACCAATAAAACTGACCGGCACGATGTACCTGAAATATTGCTTAAAATGACGTTAAACACCATAACGCTAATCCTAACCCCATACTTATATATATATATATATATATATGGCAGCTAATTTTTATTACCACTAGAATGTGCTTAAGCTAATGACATCGTTTGTGATTTTTTGTTATTACACTTAAAAGGGATGGAATGTTTTGACCGGCAAATGTGAGCGTTTGCGTTTACATTCACGTCAGCTAACAACATTCCCAGTTCAAACGTCAAACAAGCCTATTGGTTGGGATGCCATTAACCAGCTTAATCCCGCATCATATGTATGTCTGACCTAAGCCAGAGTATATATTTTCAACGCCCTATACGGTGGTCTTTTAGTGCTTTGTGGGTTCAGATGACTAATGGTTGTTCGTGTAGTTGATATTGATGGAATTGTTGATCAATTGTTTAAACTTTCATTTTATAATGCCAGTAAATAAATCTCATGGTTATTATTATGTATTGTGGATTTACAATTCCTTACTGTTTAAGCTTTCATTTCATAATACTAGTCAATAAACTATCATCATTGATGTTTTTATGCTTGGTGTATTTACAATGCTTGACAAATGAAGATTCTGACGGCAGGACTTCTATTGGTTATTATATTTTAATAACTTGATAGCAAGTGTTAAAGCCTAGACGAGACATAATATATATTTCGTGCTGTTTTGTTTGTGTTGTGAGGTAGTTGTTTACCGTCAATGTTTAAACTTATTTTCATAACATATAGCAAGAACACAGACATAAACAATACTATTGTTTTGTTCCGATAATAATTATACTATAACTAATTGACGAGTTTCATTATCAAAAATATGTCACGAATGACCAAATAACACAGTAACTCACGAATGCGCACAGCGCATGAATGAGTTACAACGTTATTTGGTCATGAGTGACAATTAATACTCCAAAGTGTATGTATCCTATCGGAATTTTCTTGACCAAGTAGTGGTTTCCGCCAAGTTAGACGCATAGTGCTTGTGATAATTAGATCTACGTCTTTTATTGATCTCTAAGCTGTGTGTTTCAAAGATAACTGTGTATCCTATCGGAATTTTCTTGATAGAGCGATACAATAGTACAAGTACCCTGTACGAGTGTGTTTCTGCTACATGTGGAGCAAAAAATTACCCTTTCGGAGCACCTATGTTAACAGATTTGTGATGGATTCCATATTCCTTATTTTTGTACCGTATATGTTCATGATCTTATACACGTAGTGATCGACCAATGGTTTACCCAGCATTCGAACTTGATTAATGGACTGTCCTCACACAACACTTCTTATAGCTCTTTATGATGTTTGTGTCATCAACGTTCATGGAATAAAAAAAAAATGTATTGTCAGTTGTTCTACTGGTATATATGAAATAAAAACAAAATCAAAAATACCACACTGTAGGAACAGTTCCAAAATTAAATCGATTAATTGTAGAGAAATGGTCAAAACATTTGATTTAAACATATTTTGTATTGATTAATTTTTTTCGCAATACAATATAACATAGGATGCAGAAACAAGCCTAACGCTGATATATATATATATATATATAAAAACAAAAACAAAACATTTATTATCCTAATACACATATAAATTATCTCCCACATTCCGTGTGTGGTACAGACACTTCAAATAAAAAGTGGCGGGCTAAACTTGTTGTATAGGCCAACATCTCTGTCGTTAATGTGATGATGCAATCATGCAATTATATTCCACGTGTGAGTGAAATGCCAACCTCATAAATAACTGAGTGAACATAGTTGTTGTAACGTACGCCGAGTTCTAATTTTAATTTTTATAAATATGAGTTATTTTACATTTCTTCCCTTATTTCCATAGCTTATATACCCCTAGGCCGATTTACTTGCTTCTATTCCTTCTACATGTATTTATTATTGAAATTTACAGTTGCTAAATAATTACATTATTATCAAAACTAAGATTCCCCCTTCAGACATAGGTGACCGAAGACGACTTTGACTCTCCTTTTTAGGCCCTTTGGTATTATTACTCCCAAACACCTTTAAATTAGTTAGCGTTCCAATTTCTCGATTCTGAGTGTATCTGATGAATGTTATTCCAGAAGAAAACCTTGTGTGCACTAATATTGATATCTACGTTTATATATAGCTGGTATTGATAATTTCTCATCAAGATAAGAAAGCAACAAGAACGAATTAACTTGATATCTACGTATAATATTGATAATTTTGCATTAAGATAAAAAAAGAAACAAGGACGGAAAACTCAAAACTGACAAAATTATTTCCCGTTTATTATTGTAGCAATAAAAATAGTGCAAAATTAAAAAAGAAAATGCGATGTGAGTAATAAGGAAGTTGAAGCAAACAAGGACACATTTTCCTTTACATTTTCATTTTGATATTAAGTTGGAGGAGTGTTGTTTGTTGTATGTTTGTTTAAATGAGGATTAAATACATTTAGCATTCATTTGGCATGTCAAAATGGCATTCGTAGAAGCTGGGAATAACTTAATAAAAACATAGATATCTAATTTAATGCACACGACGAATTTGATGGAATAATAATATAAACGAACCAACAAGTACATTCGCTCTGAACATTCATCAGGTACGCTCGCTCAGAACATTCATCAAGTACGCTCGCTCAGAACATATATCAAGTACGCTCGCTCAGAACCTACATCAAGTACGCTTGCTCAGAACCTACATCAAGTACGCTCGCTCTGTACCTACACCAGGTACGCTCGCTCAGAACATTCATCAAGTACGCTCGCTCAGAACCTACATCAAGTACGCTCGCTCAGAACCTACATCAAGTACGCCCGCTCAGAACATTCATCAAGTACGCTCACTCGGAACCTACATCAAGTACGCTCGCTCTGAACCTACACCAAGTATGCTCGCTCAGAACATTCATCAAGTACGCTCGCTCAGAACCTACATCAAGTACGCTTGCACAGAACATTCATCAAGTACGCTCGCTCAGAACATTCATCAAGTACGCTCAAAGTAAAAAAAATGGAAAGCCAAATAAATTAAAAGTCGTTGACAGGGAGCGTACTTCTTAAAGTGTGGCTACCGTGTGAGGAAAACATGTCGAACATAACACTGGAAGAATGAAATGCTGAAATTACACAAAACTTAATTCCAAATATTGTGATACTTTCATTGTGCCTTATTATTGCTGTGTTTGGTAATTTAATTGTCATTGCTGTATATACATTCCAAATGAAGGAGAAAACTGACGAACGTTATTTCGTACCAATTTTGGCAGTTTGTGATATGATAAGTGCATCATACATCTGACTTTGGTCCAGTTACCAAAATACACACCACGTTAGCTTTTCTGGTGTATTATTGTGTCAAATTGCTCAATTTTTCGTTGGACTAACCACATACATGCCCATTTTGTTATTGGTTATAATTGCAGTTCAAAGATATACCAAAGTATGCAAACCTCTTAGACCATCGATGCCGTTGTACGTTAAGCGATGCATAGTTTGCATTCCCTTTGTCTTTTCGGTTTTGCTTGCGATTCCTATTCCTTTAGTTTATGACGTTGTTCCATTCAACACTACAGAATACACAATTACCGGAAGTCGATGTGGGAAAGTAAAAGAAGATAACAAACTGGTACGATCTATTTACGGAGTTGTCATAGGCTTAAGTGCTTTTATCATAGTCATAGTTCTTATTGGACTTTACAGTAAAATTGGATACACAGTACATAAATCATTAAAAAGTGATAAATATGAGGAAACACACACACGACTGGAACTAAATATAAAACCGGAAGTACAGGAATCATCAACATTCTCTTAGGAAGACACATATGTGACGTAAACTACTGAGGTTGAAGATACGGATGTAAATGGCGATGCTACGTCATTAGATGAACCGGTAGTGACTTCAAATAATATTCCAACAAATGGCGGGAAAGAAGTGAAAATCAAATATATTAATTCAAAGAGTCGAAAAATAAAAAATCGTCAACTGACAAATAAAATTACAATGATGTTTCTGGTAATTACAATAGTGTTTCTACTGAGTTACGTTCCAAAGGTTATACTGCTAATCATCGAAGGCATATCTCCATATTTCTGGGAACAACTTTCCAATACACAACGACCAGGAATTATCTTCTTCTATCATATGTTTATTATCAATAACATAGCCAATCCTTTCGTTTACGCTTTCATGGATTTGAAATTTCGGAATAACTCTAAACTTTTCTTGCAACGTATATGTAAATGCAGTAAGTAGCAACTGGTACAATGGTAGGAAAGAAAGAAGGTACCAGTCTAGAGAAAATGGAAGTCAGATTTGACACATGCCACACAAATTTCGGAATGACTCTAAACTTTTCTTACAAGGTGTATGCCTCTGTAATAGGCAACAACTGGTACAATGGTAGGAACAAAAGAAGGTACCAGTAGAACGGAAACGGAAGTGATATTTCCCACATGCAAGACACATATTTTGCAAGGACTATGACACGATATAAATAACTTTCATATTAAGGATCAAAAGCAAACATTTCTATCAATTAAATCCATAACCTACATAGAAAGATGATCGGGGTTTGTTCTAAAAATGAAAAGATCTTAAAATCGATATTCCTTGAAGACAATAAACAATGAAACCATTATCACACGTATAATATTAAAACGAAATTATTAATGTTAGTGTGGGGTTTTGTTTTGGGTACATATTCAATTTGATGTATGTTCTTTTAATTTGCCTGAAATCATTGCATTATTAAGGCACCAACTATTTTCTTATCATGAAAAAGGGATTTTTTGAAAAAATATTATCTCTCCTGTATTGCAAAAACAAATCTACTGTTCATTGGCTCCTTCTTTCCGTGGTTGGTCTTCTTTAATTTAAGATCATATTAGGCTTCCACTAACGGACATATGATATCTATGTCCAAGCAAAATTCCCCTTCCCGCCACCAGCCAAAAGTAAAAATAATAGTCGTTCTTAAATAACATATTTTCGAAAATACTATTTTTATGTTTCCTGCGTCGTTCTTAAATAACATATTTTCTGAAATATTATTGTTATGTTTCCTGTATAAAAAACATGTTAGAGATAGTCGAAGGGGAAAGCCATTATGGGCAATCCAAATTCACAGGCAGCATAGGACACAAGAGACAAAGCGATGACAAACAAAACACAGAAAACTTAAAAGATGAGCAACACAGATCCAAACAAAAAAATAAAATAAATCGGTAGTGAATCCAGGTGTTCGTGAAGGCTATGCAATTGATATTTCTTATAAGACATCCCTCGTGTACCTCTGGATATCGACTCGATTAAAGACTATATTGTCAGCAGTTGTAATAGTTTTAAGCATAGGAAAACCAATTAATTTGAAGAATTATGGGTATAAATTGTATTAACACCAAACTTTGTAATACCATATAAGGATAATAGCAAAATTACCGAACTCCGAACAAGCTTACAAAGGGAAAGTCAAAACCCATAATTATATAAACAGACAAAATCAGTCAACAACCGGAAAACTGTGAAAACCGTAATGACCCTGACTTGGTACAGGCATTTCTAAAGAAATGGTGGGTTGAATCAGATTTTAAGGCGCCAAACCTCCCGCTCTCATTACGGTTCAAAGGTTCCGGTTGTCACTATAACAGTATTTAAATGGAGGAACAAAATAGTTGTCAAAGCAGTACCATATTCGCTGACGTAAATGTAAAAAATATTTTTACGTCACACATTGATAAACAAATATCCTTGACATTTTTCCTGACTTCTTTATCCTTAGATGAGTGTTGTTTGTTGTATGTTTGTTTAAATGAGGATTAAATACATTTAGCATTCATTTGGCATGTCAAAATTACATTCGTAGAAGCTGGGAATAACTTAATAGAAACATAGATGGGTCATTATCAAAAAATGTCGGTTCTTTGCGATACTGACTGTTAAGGCCAATTCGTATTTTGTTATGCTTTCCGGTTTTTTGATCCGGACTTTACTTTCATTCACTTGAATCTGATGTTTCTTTCCCCTAATCTGTAATATCCCTTCGATGTTAAAAGCAAATGGAAAATCAAAGATTATAAAATTGGTTAATTTCGAATTTATTCAAGATACCAGAGTCTAAAATATGGTATGTTTAATTATCAGACATATTCGAACATTTTTGAGCTAAATTAATTGAAGTTTTGAACTGGTAAATGTGTTTTAAATGCATAAATGTTAATTGTTCAAATGACCCAGTTTTATCTGGCTTTCGTGATGAACTATTTTTGGAAAAGTAAATTTTCACACTGGTTAAAGTATTTTCTCACACTTTATTATAATTTCCTGAATTATTTGTGTATCACATGTATATATTTTATGGATTGTCTGTGTATTACATACAACGCAACATTATGTGATAAAGTTTGTCACTGACTTGCGATATGTCAGTGGTTTTGTCGGGTACTCCAGTTTCCTACACACACACAAAACTGACCGCCACGATGTGACTAAATATTGTTGAAAGTAGCATTAAACACAATAAACCAAACCTGTGTAATATGTATGGATCTGTATATATTTTTGACATACTGTAATCGTGGAACAAATGTTTATGATGTTTACATTTATTTTCAGTCAATCTCATCTGTAACTATAATATGGATCATTATTGGAATAAAACTATGATGTTATCTGATGTGAATTGACTTATATTCTCAATCGCCTTGTATATGATATTACAACATTGACATATTAGATTTAGGAATATGAGTACGACAAGTGACACTCAAATTAGTGTTTGAAGCCAGAAGGTGAAAGACATGGACCAAACAGGGACAATCGAACATGATCCAGATATAAATATCTGGAGAGCAGAACAAGAGATAATGGAACAGGCAGAGCAAAGTGAACTCGGTGCATCAGGCGGAGTACGATCGAGAACGCTTACGTTAAAAGGAAGAGAATTTAGTGAAGAACAAGTAGCTAAGTGTTTTTATTCTGTAAAGAAGCCAAGTACTAACATGATTCAGATGCTCGCAAATAAAGATCCTACTGAACATATTCGCCTAAAATACATTGATTGGATGCAGGGTTATGAACTTTTCATGAATTTACACAATAAACATTTACAAAAACTTAAAGAAAATGAACAAGAAGAATATTTATCTCATCACCATCAAAGAGAGACGTATCTGCTTAATACGAAATCAGCCATTCAAGATTATTTCAGATCAGCTCAAGTAATAAAACAACAAGAGAGTGTTAATATGGAGAACAAATCTGTGAAAAGTGACAGCCGGTCATCAATTTCATCCAAACGGTTCGAAGCAGAAGAAAAACGAATTGAATTAGAAGCAAGAAAACAAGCCATGAAAAGGAAACGCGAGATAGAAATGGCAAAAACAGCTCTAAAAATGGAAGAAGAAGAGTTAGATATTGAAACTGATATTGCAGTGGCTGATGCTAAATCCAAGGTTTATGACCATTTAGAACAAGCGGGTGAAATTAACATTACACCTGTAAAGGTAGAATTTGAGACCGAACAGTTAAAACGGAAAGGTACATTACAAAACACTGAATACATTGAATTGAATCCTAAAGCAAGAGATTTTGTTTCAACGAAACCAAAGGTTAATCACAATCTTAACTTTCCCTTGTTAGATCTACAGAGTGATAGAACAATGAAGGAACAAACGCACGACTATAATTATAATTTGTACGAAGAGCCATCGCATTTTATTGAACAAAAAACTCAAGCTACATGTATCGAGGCAATGATTAAACATTTGAGAAAATCCACACCAGAAGTAATGAGGTTTGATGGGAATCCCTTGAACTATCAAAGGTTTCTGAGACAATTCCATGCAAAGGTTGTGATTAACTGTGACAATGATTATGAGAAAATGAACTATTTAGAGCAGTTAACATATGGAGAAGCAAATAGAGTTGTATCAGGATATAGTCATTTGTCAGGTGAAAGCTTACGATGCATCCATGATGGCATTGGAAGATCGTTATGGTGATACTGACGTTATAGCATCAGCATTTATAAAGAAAGCTTTAGAATGGCCTATGATCCGAAACACAGATACAAAATTACTTGATGAATTTGCTTTGTTTCTGGTAGAATGTCAGAATGGTACAGAATGCATACAAGCGGGTAGCATTTTGGAATATTCAGAGAATATTAAACGCCTTTTGAGCAAGTTACCTTTTCACTTGCATGACAGATGGAGAAATGTTGTCTTTCGAATAAAGGATTCTCAGAAAACAGTCAAGTTCAAGGACTTTGTGGATTTTGTAAAGGCTGAAGCGAAGAAGGCTAATGATCCAACATATGGAAAAAGTGCAATGAATTATTCTCAAAGGGGACCAAAAACCACAGGATATTAAACAGCGACGTGAACAACGAAAGTCGGGTGTAGCTCATGCAGCATGTGAAGTACAAGTACCAAGAACTTATCTGCCTGAATCAAAATGTTCATACTGTGAAACAGACACACATACGCTAGACAACTGTAAACGTATGATGGCATTGAGTAGAGATAACAGGATTGTATATTTAAAGGGAAAAGGACATTGTTATGGATGTTTGAAAAAAGGTCACATGAGTAACATGTGCAAGAAGAAATCAACCTGTGCAGTTTGCTCACGCCAGCATCCAACAATACTTCATAACTACAATCTGACAAATTCATCTACACATGGAGATTCTATTAACGACAGGGGCAAAATAATGAGTAAAAAATCTGTACCCTCAAATGTCTGCAGTTCTACAAGCACCCTAGAAGGGGCGGGCGATATGTCATGCGCCATGGCAATCATCCCTTTACGTGTCAAGCTCAAGAACAAATCACAAACTATTGAAACATATGCATTCTTCGACTCTGGGAGCAGCGTATCCTTTTGTACAGAAAAACTCATGCATGATTTAGGAGCTGTCGGAAAGAGAACTCAGATTACTATAAATACAATGGGAATTTCACAAACTTTGAACACATTTTCTGTTAATGGACTGCAAATGTCAGGACTTTCTATGGAACATTTGGTAGATATGCCAAAGGTATTTACCAAGGAGGAAATGCTCGTCACAAATGAGCATATTCCTAAACAACAAGAAATTAAGAAATGGGCACATCTGACAGGAATTAATGTTCCAGATATTGACTCAGATATAGGCATTATGATAGGAAATAATGTGCCGGATGCATATACACCATTCGAGTTAGCAACTGGACCTAGCAGCTTTCCACATGCTACCAAGACTAGACTTGGTTGGATAATCTGGAATGTTCTTCGAGATAGAACATGTTTTGAGGTAAACAGGGTATTTGTTGAAAGTGTTAACGACGAAACTCAGATGAAAATGCTGACAGAAAGCATTAATTTGGACTTTCGGAACGTCTTATTGAAGACAAAAGAGAAAATTCTATAGAGGACAAGATCTTTATGGATCAAGTGTCAAGTTCACTATACATGGATGAAGGACATTGTAGTATTGCTCTTCCGTTTCGGAATAAAGATGTTATGTTCCCAAACAACTCGCAACAGTGTTTACAGAGACTCAACAGTCTGAAAGGAAAGTTTGCAAAGAACTCAACTTTCAGGGACCATTATTCTGAATTTATGAGAAAGATAATTGAGAAAGGTTATGCAGAACCGGTTCCAATTAGTCAACTAAATAGAAACGATAGGAAAGTATGGTACCTTTCTCATCATGGAATATACCACTCGAAAAAACCTGACAAGATTCGTGTGGTCTTTGATTGTTCAGCAAAATGTATGGGTATTTCATTAAACAGTCAACTCTTGCAAGGACCCAACTTAGCAAACAATCTCTTAGGAGTACTGATACGATTCAGAAAAAATAAAATTGCGATTGTAGGAGACATTGAATCCATGTTCTATCAGGTGAAAGTTCCAGTCACTGATAAGGACTGCTTACGATTTTACTGGTGGAAAAATGGAGATATTGAAACCACACCCATAGAGTACAGAATGACTGTGCATTTATTTGGGGCGACATCGTCGCCTAGTTGCTGCAATTTCGCACTTCAGCATATTGCGAAGGAAAACATAGATGAATTTGATACTGCTGTTATTGACACAGTTACTAGGAACATTTATGTAGATGACTGCTTAACTTCAGCTGATACAGAAGAACATGCAATTTCGCTCATTCAAAACATATCTAATGTATGTAAAAGAGGAGGATTTAAAATGACTAAGTGGATGACTAACAATAGAATTGTATTGGAATCAGTGCCTGAAAAAGATCGAGCAAAGAACATAAATGAAATTGATTTAAGTGAAGAGAGCACAGTTGAACGTGCATTAGGAGTGTACTGGTTTATAGAGGATGACAAACTTGGTTTTCACATAAATGTTAAGAATCAACCACCAACAAGACGTGGTATACTCAGTTTAGTTAGCTCAGTCTACGATCCACTCGGTATAGCATCACCTTTTGTCTTAATTGCGAAGAGTATTTTACAAAGCTTGTGTAAAAGAGAACTAGGCTGGGATGAAGAGATCCCTCAAAAGGAACTTTCAACCTGGAATAAGTGGCTTGATCAACTGAAAGAATTAGAAATGATCAAAGTAGATAGGTGCTATAAGCCTTGAACCTTCGAGTCTGTTGATTTATGTCAGCTTCATTGTTTTGCAGACGCAAGTGACATAGGTTATGGTTGTGTTTTTTTACCTTAGGCTTATTGACAAAGAAGGGAAGATACACTGTTCATTCGTGTTAGGAAAGTCTAGAGTAGCACCTCTGAAGTCTGTCACGATTCCAAGAAAGGAACTAACAGCAGCCACAAGTCTTGTTAGGTTATGTCGCATGATAACTAGGGAAATTGAGTACTCTATTGATGATATTTTTTATTGGACTGACAGCATGTCTGTGTTGAGATACATTATGAACACAAAGACTCGCTTTCACACCTTTGTGGCAAATCGTTTGGCAGTCATACACGCATCATCTGATATCAGTCAATGGAATTACATAGAAACAAAACAGAACCCAGCTGATCTAGCGTCACGTGGAGCATCTATTGAAAAATTTCGTAGAAACTCGCAATGGTTTATAGGACCAGACTTTCTATGGGAAACTGAAACTAGATGAATTAGAAAACAAGAAACTTTATGGCTCAAAGTCAGAATTCATTGCAGTTGAAACAATGAATTGCGCTGAGAAATCATTGATCTCATATGTACAGAAGAGACACTTTCATGAGGAACTTGAATACTTGGAGAAAGGAAAGAAAAATCTCAAGTTGTGTTCAAAATTGAATAAACTAGATCCATAGCAATAAGCATAGGAAAACCAATTAACTTGAAGAATTATGGGTACAAATTTTGTAATACCATATAAGGGTAATAACAAAATTACCGAACTCCGAACAAGCTTACAAACGGAAAGTCAAAACTCGTAATCATACAAACAGACAAAATCAGACAACAACCGGAAAACCTGTGAAAACCGTAATGACCCTGACTTGGTACAGGCATTTCTAAAGAAATGGTGGGTTGAATCAGATTGTATAGGACAGAGACATATGCTGCCGATCGATCAAGGTCGTTCACTGCTAACCACAATCATAGCACTGCTTATGTGGGGTTGGTGTACCGATGCACACATACCGGTTTTTCATAATATCTCTCCGGAAAGTTCTCCATGCATTAGTGTGGATGTCATGACATAGCCTAAGCATCGCTTAAAGTAATAATAAGAATAATAAACATTTGTGCTTGGTGTATATACAATTCTTGACAAACGAAGATTCTGACGGCAGGACTTCTATAGGTTATTATATTTTAATAACTTGATATCAAGTGTGAAAGCCTAGATGAGACATAATATATGCTTCATGCTGTTTTGTTTGTGTTGTGAGGTAGTTGTTTACCGTCAGTGTTTAAACTTATTTTCATAACATATAGCAAGAACACAGACATAATCAATACTATTATTTTGTTCCGATAATAACAGCTGTTTGATAACAAGGCTACACTCACCAACATTTAATGTTGTGCTATGATTGTAAATGGGTGAGTGAGTGATTGTTGTTTTACGTCAATTCAGCAATTTGTCAGCTATATCATGGCGAGAACAAGTAACTTTTCAATGAGATGATAATGAGGTCTGCTTTGTACTAGACCAACAAGCTGAGTGGGATATTTATAGTGCTAGCTAACTGAATAAAGGTAATAACACAATTACCGAACTCCGAACAATCTTACAAAGGGAAAGTCAAAACTCATAAGTATATAGACAGACAAAATCAGTCAACAACTGGAAAACTGGGAAAACCGTGAAAGAATAGTTCGTGGGTAGACAAGTCGTCCCACTTGGTCACCTTATTCCGATTCTGAGTCAGCCAGTCTTTGCCCTTTCTTCTAGATGTTGCATGCTTAGCGTAGAAGTAATGCATTGATCAATGATAATAATAAAATATGTCATGTGCTCCCGGTACCGTACACAATGATGCCTCCAAACAAAGTGTAATAAATAAAACGTAATCTGAAACTTGTTGAAGGCGTTCAGTATTTAGTAGAAGTAGAAGTACATTATTTTGTACTGCACTGGTTTTATTTGAGCAGTCAAATTGCATTCACTGGATAAATGTTTGCTTTATACTGTATAGTTTTCTGGTACCCCTTGTTCAGATTTTGGTAACAAGTTTTAGATCCAGTTTACTTCCTGCTGACAGACATTTTCAAAAGGAGTAACACAAGGATAATTATATAATTGTATAATTTTATTATTTACATTGTAAAACATAAACGTCGATTGATTAATGTGATATTTCTTCAAGATAAATATAATATTAATGCAGTGTCTTAAAAGTTGATGTGTATTCGGTGCTAAACTATGATATTATTACGTGATAATATATTTATTAATTAACCATACAATTGTATCTTATAGTGGGTATTTAAGATATCATGTAAACTAACCATTTGATATATTTAGAATAAGGCCAATACAGAAAATGCAAACAGGTCAACATTTTATTAAATTCACAACAATAACAGGTTATAATTTTTACACCATGAACAGTCCTTGAGTTTCTCGTTTCATTACAGTTACTCTTGAGATGAAACAATTTCATTTGTTATTGAGCTGCTACACATGTTTTTTTCTTTTATTACTGCCAGTAACAATATGGACATTAATTATACCACCATTTATGATTGCTCAGTGAAACATTGAAAATGGGTTTTCCTCTTTTTCTGACTTAATCTTGTTGCTTGCTGCATTTGATTTTTGATTGACACAAGTATTTGATTCAGTTACAGGCAATACACGGAACGGTACTGGCTGATTCATATCATCTACAATTTCAACTGTACTTTCTATATTGTCACGATTATCAGACACACCAGATAAAATATTGTGGTCTGGGATCAATGCACTGGAAATAGTATGGGGCGCTTCCTCTTGTTGTTTTATTGAAGGGACAGAGTAGTGCATTAACGACCCAATAGTTATCCAGCCTCCAAGTTGTGCAACCTCTGTAATTGGTTTTCCTCCCTGCAATAGTGTTGTGGCAAATGTTTTTCTCCCGGAGTGACTTACCTTGGGTCGTTGTATGTTTCCCTTTTCAACCATGTCTTTCATTATACGACCCATTTATCCTTTCCAATTGTTTGCTTAGCATACCATATATCATTTTGGGGGTTAGGTAGAGGCCTTAAGTAAAATCGGGATTCAACTTTAAGCAAATCAAGTGGCCTATGATTTCTGTATTCTTTACATACATATATTGGGCAATTCACTCCTCCTTGTGGCTCTGCAAAAACTTTCGGTTGAACTTGTCGGTATTCTCCAGTTTTAGCACCACTCCTAGTTTTGGTACTGCTTTTTTGCTATCTGGATTGTGACATTTTTGTAATAAGAATGTAGATATCTACTTTAGTTCTCACGACTCGTTTCTGAAATGAACTTCATCAGGAACGCTCATAGTCGAAAGATTCGAAATCCAAATAATATAAAACTTTTTCTGAGCAAGTAAACCAATATTTGTGGAATTCTTGCGCATCACTTTTTAAACTCTATTAATATGTTCTGCAATGGGTGTTTCTAATGCTATCAATATCAAGCTGCGTATGTTGGTCTAGAACAAAGCAGATATTGTCATACATCATCATCATCATCATCCCATCAAAAATAACTTTGTGCTCGCTTATAAATTGCTCACTTAAACAACATTCACTCACTCACTTACTTACAATAGATTCGGTTAAGATGTGAAAAAATAGTTGCTTAGTTTCCACTATTTATTTTATCGGATAGCAAAAATGAAAAGCGAGTCTTGTGGGCGCAATCATATGGTAGTTTGATTTAAATATACAGATTTTCATGGTCTACGACGAGAATTTTAACATTGCTACTGCCTATCTCATGATCACTAGTTTTTGCTGTATATTCGCATATCAAATGGTGCAATTGATGCTTTGGAATGATTGGAAGATTATATAATTCTATAAGTATTAGGGAGCACGCAGGCCAATGATCTTAAACATGATGGAAAAACTCCTTACGTATATCTGAGGAAGATTCATCTTGGATATAATAAATTTCATTTCAGTAACTAAAATTGCGGGAAAGAAATGTCAATATTGTTCATTGTGACATTTCATATCCATAATCCTAATAATACTCCTAGATTATAATACGAAGATATATGTTAATTAGTATTAATTATTAAATAATCTTGTCTTATAAGAAACACCATAAGATTAGCGGCCATTTACTGAGAAACGCAACAGTAAAGGCAACAGTCTGGTTTTAATTTTGACTCTTGTTCATGAATAATTCTTATTATTATATGACTTCAGATAATGTCTTTTCTGATTGGCTGACGTCCCTAGTAACATTATAATCACCGCACAAAAAGTCACGAGAGGTGAACATAATATTCCAAAGATTCTCCAAACACCTTAAAATAGAAATGGTGTTTCCCAATTATCCTAAAAGTAGTAGCCGATCATCATCGGGTTATGTTTTGTCATCGACTATTCAGATGCTTTCTTACTAATTACTTTCGGTACACAATTGAATTAATAATGGCAGATGTTGGGAAGACAGGGGTGTCTGGGAACAAAGTCGGCGCTGTTTGGTGTTAATTCAAATTTGATTTAATGTCATATAATAAAACAGTTAATGACCTTCAATTTCGGTGAATACAAGGATTGATCAACCCATGGAAAATGATATTCACCTCGGATGCCTCGATGAATATCATGTTCCATCGGTTAATCATTCCTTATATACACCTCGTGGAAAGTCATCAATTGTATAATGTTCTAGGTACAATGTTACAATTCTAGTCGTAAGAAGATAAATGTTCACTTCAATATCAAATAGCATGTAGAACTTCTCCAAGAAAGTAAGTGTACGAAAGAAGATAACTCTAATACATTAAGGAAAGGCGTAAAAATGTTAGAAGAAAAAAATGAAATATAGCATAAATATAACTATACAACTGTTATGTTCACTAATATCAATGATATTTTATTAGTTAACACAAACTACTGTGACTGATATGGCGAAAACGTCCGCGAATTAAATATATATCTCTATCAACATTCATATTAATAATCATATATTACTAAAAAAAACAAAAAAGGTAAAATATGTTTAAAACAAAATTGTTATATATTATTTATCAGCCAAAAGCTAATGTTCTCATGGCGAGGTGTACTCGATAAAACATCATGTGATGAAGTTTGTCAGGGAGTTGTAGCAAGTCTCCTGGTACTCCGGTATCCTCCACCAATAAAACTGCCCGTCACAATATATATATATATATAGATATATACATGGACCGTAAGCACCATAAACGTAACTCCATAAAACTAACGTGTGGTAATAATTATATTTTATATTTGTATTATATTAGAATGGGATGGAACATTAATATAATTTATAAACCGTTTAGATTTTGTTCTGACGGTGTGCTAATTTTTTCTTTTCAATCATATTGCAGTTGTGTTTATATATTGTGATGCAATCTTTCCTAAATGATGCCAAGATTACACTTCATGCTAAAGACCTCTATTTGACAGATTTCTAAGAAAACAGGACAGTATGTGCATTGAAACTGCTACCAAAAAATAACATAGTAGGCGGATTGTAACTTCCAGCTATCCATACTTTTTAGTGGACCAGTCACAAGTCGTTGTTTCATTCATTCCAAGGGCCCGGGTGGCTCAATGAGCTAGGTAATTGGACTACCTAACAACTAATACAAGCCTATCACCAATACGGCATGGATTCGCGCCCGACTTTGTAAATTCCAAAAAAGATGGACTCGATTCGCAGACGCAAGTGATAACGTTTACCAATTGCTTGCCCATGGTCGGTGGGTCTCTCCGGGTACTCCGGCTTCTTCCACCACTAAAACTGGTTACCATGATATAGCTGAAATATTGCTGAAAGTGGCGTTAAAACACCAAAAATCAACTAACAAAAATCAAATAATTCATTCATCATTGTTGTATTCTTTCCTACATTGTCTATTGTAGGACTTTTGTACTCCTTCTGTGTATGACGTACCGCCTCATAAACATTGCGAACAAACTAGTTTTTCGTATTCTCCAATTTTGTCTAATATGGTACATGTAATGTATTGATGTACTTATTGTCCAGGGTTGACCCTCGTGTAATATAAACACAACATCATTGAAGAATCCCACCTTTTAATTAGCAAGGCAACGTTTTATTTTTACAAAGAGTTATATGTAGAGTTATATATCTTATTTCATAGCTAATACAAAATGTATCAATATACTCCAGTATCCCTTTTGAAAACACAAAGTTGGTCCGTTCATATATTGTCGTTTGTCTTACGTACGTCGTATCAACATATCTATTTCTTATATACTAATATAGTTGTCAAACCTGTGTATAAAGAGCATTGAAGACAACATGAAAATGTTTTCTTTATTAACAGTTGTTCTTTATATACAGGTTCACATTTTGTGCATTATTCATTACATGGTGAAAATGAAACTGGTTTTTATAGACAATGATTTACTATAATACAGGAGCCCTTTAACTGTATATAGTATATTGGCTCTTCCTCTTTTTTTAAATTAGGGCCGTCGTGTTCGTGATCGTATGGTAGTTGGATTTACCACTGACTGTGCAATAAGAGCTTATCACTACTTGTATAGTGATTTTATTGTACTGTTTACATCTGTCTTAGATATCTATTAGCATTATCACACATCCATGCACATATATCAACAATTGCAAATAGGTAAACGTGAAGCACACTCTTGTGTCCTTTCCTGTATTATTAATAATAGTCTCTATTTAATACAGCATGAAATTTACATAAAATTTGCATACAATAGCAGAAGGTAAATTATAAAAGTTTTTTCTTTTCGTAAATTATATTTTGTGAAATAGTAACCCTGTTGTTGTAACGATCAACCAGTTCGTAATGACGACCGTAGAATATTTGTAGCGATGACGTCAATCTACAATGTACGAGCAAAGAAGCATTGCTTGAGTAGATTTGCGACAGAAGATAGGCTCTGTCCAGAAAATCACTGTATCTGACCCAGTCATGTTAAGGTTGTCCATCAATTGAAAATCCATAAAAAAACGTGTTTTTACATTTTGGTTCAATACACGCGAAAATGCATTAATTTTCCCTCATTTAAGCCATAAACCAATAAAATTATATGTGATCTACTCAAAATGAACACAAAAATATTAGGAATCAATCACAGAGGTCACGTGATCACATTAAAGAGAAAATAGCATCGTGACCATTAAAACGAACAGAACAACGGCATAACGATGTTCAATACAAGTAATGAAGGAACCGGCGGATTCGGGATATCCTATTCTTGTTGAATTTTATCTAATTAAATGTGCAAAGAGATTGAAAGGCTAAATATACAAGAACCCTCCCCCCCCCTTTTTCCGAGTTCTATGGGATTGTTCTTGCTACGTTCAATTCCTGTATTCTTTGCTATATGAAAATATAGTATTTAATGATAAAGTCTGTTGACTGTTAAAATTTTTCTAAGATCAGTCTTCGGGATGCCGTTGTTCTATTGCATTTTTTTTTTAATTTAATAAACAAATGCTAAAAAAAGATTATTTCAAAACATTTAAGGGAAGTAGGGTTTTTGTAATATCGATTGCGGACGTGTAAATATTCCGGATAAGTTACGTCACAGTAAACGTCATGTAATACAATACTTGTTTTCATTTTCATTTATTAATCAGCGTAGTAACAATTGTCCTTAAATACATGTTTTATTGATGTGTTTTAAAAGCTGCCTTCTTCACAAATTACTTTGTATTGTTTATCTGCTGAAATATCTAAACAACAACGTTAACGTAGAATTTTACATGTGTTGATCCTCTCTACTGCTTTTTGGATAATAACAATAGAAGCAGGACCATCTTAACGGCATCACGGGCTCCCGCGTAAGGCAGTGCACTGGAGCCCATACTTACACTACCACTCATAGGAATAAAAGTGTAAATGTATATAAAATTAAACATATATATATTGTATTGGTATTTCCAACAAAATCAGTGTTTAAACATTAGAAAACATACAGTACACAACATACATAGATAATTATGGGGCCCCTATATTCGTTGGTCCCCGGACAACTGCCTAGCGTACCCATGCGCTAAGACTGCAATGAATACACACCTCTCCTACATCCCTCCAATGTTAATGTTAAAAATTAACAGACCACACTGAACGCAATGTGATGATAATACTTTACATGACCCTTTGGGTCTGGTCATGATTAGGTAAGCGTTGATACATGTGCGTTTTGCATAGACATGTACTATATGTGCACGCACTACAAAATAGTCCCAAAACTTGATAACGAAGAATAGTTAAATCATTTGTGTTTTGCAGTTTCTAAGAAAAAGATCAAATATTAATATGAAAAGTTATGGATAACAGACGACGGACACTAAATGGTAATACTTCAATTAGCCGTTTTGGCCAGTTGAGCTTACAAACATGGTTAATTTCAAATAGGTAAACATCATAAACATATTCAAAAACCACAAGAAATAAGGTTTGTTAATAAGAAAGAGATTGTTGTTTAATGCCAAATGAGCAATGTGAAGAACTTGGTATTTCCAAGAACTTTGGTAAACCTTACAAAAATACTAATTTTGACAAAGAACACATTTTGGCAAATGACAAGTCATTCATGCCATCACTGAATAATCCGATAAATGAAGGAAATTGTGAATTATCAACTTTATAATGGATAGAAGACAGAAGAATCAATATTTGGACAGGTATATTCTCGGTTCTTCTACTTGTTCAACAAAAGAACTATCTATAACTATGACTAACAGTCTGCATGTAGTCAAAGGAGGACTACAATCATAATGTGACAAAGTATATTCACGTGGTAACATTACAGTCTGCATACAAAATACATATTTTCCTCAAGCGCTATTTATGGATATACTTCAAGGAGAGGTGCTTTTCAAATTTATTTATATATATTTTTTAATATTTCTGATTTAAATTTCGCACAAATAAATAATTTTGCCAGACTTGGGAGAAAAAAAATAATCTGACTAAGGAAAATCAAGCAGTATAATACTTATGTAAAACTGGATATTGAATGGAACATTTCTGATTTCATATGTAAAGAAAATTAAATGAGTTCATTCTCCCAAAACTTGTCTGTCCCATGGTAACACCATAGCCCCTTTTGGCTTATTTATACCTTTTCGGCGACGGCCTCCCGACCATTGCTCGATCGTTGTGAAAAAATCGTGCGATTTCCGCTTTCTAATGTTTTTATCAAACAAGAGAAATGCTTTAGAAAAATCTACTGTATACTAGTTTAACCCCGTCACTTTGTATTGAAGTACCTGAACTAAGCCAGGAGGGGTCATTTATATGTGTGTTAGGGATATCGAATTTACATATTTCTACGATTTTTCTATTGATTGCTGGAACTGTTCCGACAATGTGATATATATTTTTTCATTTTATTATAAGTTATGAAAAAAAAAACAGCTGAGTTAGAATTATTAAGAAAAAGATGGTTGTGATCCATCTTCCGTAATTAAAATCGTCAAAATGAAATACAACCGAATTGATATCAACCTCATTTAAAATATACCTGTACATTCTTTCAACTTGTACATCACGTTCACAATCTTTTATTACAACACTAGTTCACTCAAGTGTACATTTTATACCTGTTCTAGTTAACGGCCCTTATCAAACAGAATCATGCAGTTTATATGTAATGCAGCTAGTACGCATTTAAACCACATAAGGATATTTCTATTTTCCACACGTTGTGGTGTGGGGTCGCTATTGTGCATGCAACATATTAATTGCAAACCCCATCGACTGACTATATGCTACCTGTCTAGTATATTTTATTTTTTTCTCGATCGACAGTTCAGAAGCTAGAAAACAATATGATGAATATTGTCTGTCAATCATGCAAGCAATAACTTATGCACATGACAGAACGCATTTTCTAGGCACCGGATGGATAGTTCCCTTTGATTTAAGAGAATGGGACTGATAGAAGTTAACAGTTTAACTTGGGCGCAAAAGGGGAAACTTTATGTAATTTATGAAAATGTGATGTGAATTTTAGCGATCCTCAGATTCAAATTCATTCATCTACTTTCCTACACTTGTATACATGCAATGTATTATACATATGTATATTTCAAATGTTAAAATATTTCCACTTTGTTTTACTCGTCGTTTTCTTTTAAGGGCCCAGGTTTTATACTGCTCATGCTCAGCAACGGACCGCCTTCATCAATTGTTTTAGCTCATCGATGATCATGAGATTCACTCAAATAAATAACACAGACCGTGCAATATTTATTTATTTATTTATGTTTTGGTGTCAGTTGTTCAACTGTTGACAGAGTTTTAAATACAACATGGGTAGACTTATAGAAAGTGTGTAATCGTAAAATTCAGTGGCCATCCCAGTCTTGTGACAAAAGAAAGGGCATTGTTCTGATATGCCTAACGTTGTGTCTGCAATTGACGGAACTTCACATGAGATACAAATTCCATCCAATAAACCCCAACAGCAATTTGACAGTGGCCACAGAAAATACCATTGTATCCATACCCAGGTAAACAAATATAATAGTGAAAACGAGTAAGGGACCGACCTTTTTATTTCAAAGGGGGCTATGGTTTCTACCCTGCAGTCAAAAAAATTCTATTTTTATGGGTGAAAATCTTGCATCAGAATATTTGTTCCTTGCATTTTGCTTGCAAAAATAGTTTTTTCTTGAAAATTCAGCATCAAAATATTTTTAGGAAAAAAACCATAGCATAATACCCCTTTTCAAGTTAAATGGTCGGTCCCTAAGATATATCTAAAGAATTCGAAATCACATTTGTAGCGATAAGAATGGAATTATACCATATATTTTTGCTCGCAGTTCAAGTTATCATAATTTCGTTATCTAAATCCAATGATAATTTATTTGATGCACCAAATAAAATTTAGATTATCTAAACTGGTGCTAAAGCTTATATCAATAATCTTCAAATGTACCAAAATCATATATTATTTATATAATTATGATATCTTTGCAACATAAAACTTGATTCATATATATCCTACAGGTTATCATCGACAACGAGGAAAACATAGTTCATGTTCAATCTGGATTTCTTGGTCACGAAAACGACGCAAACTGTTATCGCCAAATAGGGTCCATTGGACCAGACGCACATCTGAAATTTCCTGCTAACTGTTACATTCTTGGAGACTGTATTTATTCAAACGACTAACCTGTTATAACCCCGTATAAAGTAACTGGCATAATTCGCCAACCGAGAGCTGTACAACGTACCATTCGGAAGTTCAACAGGTTACATCGGAGACGAAGAGTATTTGTTGGAAATTAAAACATTTAAGATTATTGGATCTTTATATAGACATCCGAGGTGTAATTAAGTAGTAGTCTGGCAAAGCCACGCGCTGACTACTATATATACCTGTAAGCTATGTAAATAAAGATGAGATCACTTCATTTGTTTGCTTTCTAGAAAAAAGGAAATGTCATCCCATATCCAGCAGAGAAAATCATATATATTCTAAATTTGTTTTACAATCTTTATTCGTTTATCTCAATGAGCATAGGAAATGAACCCTTGAGTCAACAATGTACCTATCTAGAAGTTCAAAGCTAATCTGTTCCCAGTTTCGTACGATTTTTTATAACTTATTCAAATGAATTGCAGCTTAAAATCCTATAATATTGTGGTAAAATGGCATATAAGAATTAATATTAGTAGCTAACTGTTTAGAAAAGAAAAGAGTATGAAAACCGGTCAAGCAGCGCAACACCCATCAAACGAAAACAGATAAAACAAATTACAAAACAATACCGAAAAAAACTGGACAAAAACACAAACAAGCACAGCAAATCCCAAACACAAAAGCAAGAGTTTCGATTCAGTCGGAATAACCGTTGAAAGACGATTCGGAAAAGCAAGCAGTTCATATCATTCCTCATTAATCTTACTTTATACAATCATTGCATTCAAGTTGGCCGAAACAAGAAGTGTTTGAAGATACCAAAGGGGTAATCAGAATCCGTATATCGAAGAAGAACATACAATACAATAGCCAAAAGTACAAACGACGATCTACAAAACATACATATAAAACTAAATATCGGATAGCACGAACCCCACTAAAACCGAGGGTGAACTCAGGTGCTCCGGAAGGGTAAGCAGTTCCTGCTCCACTAGTGACACCCGTCGTGTTAATCTAGTTACAAACCCAAGTTTACCGAAACAAGTGTTACATTTTCATAGTTTCATCAAATGTTTTTGGTCTAAGCCCATAAATAACACAGACGCTGACCTAGCTGCACCGCATGCCTCACTAATTGTTATCTTAATTGTCAACTGTGCTTGCTGTTGTATCAACTAAATGTGTTGAATTTCATTTATTTTTATTCTTTTACAGTTTATTTATGTTTTGTTCTAGTCCAGAAAAAATAACATACATTTGTATTTGAATTGGTCGTTATACAACGATTGAATTTAGACAAGACAAGGTACAAAAAAATAGCAAATTTTCAAACAGCAACGAATTATAACTATATTCTGTGGATGTTAACGCAATAAACGATAAAGTAACGAAATATAGTTATATTCTGTGGATAGTCACGCAATAAATGGTAAAGTAAGGAAATATGACTATATTCTGTGGATATTCACGCAATAAACAATAAAGTAACGAAATATAACTATATTCGGTGAATATTGACGCAATAAACGGAACGGTAACGACATATAACTAAATTCTGTGGATATTCACGCAATAAACGATCTTATTGTTTGCTTCGTATGCTTACGTTGAGCTACGTTCAGAAATCTTCAATATACCATAAAGAACTTGAAATAAAGGAAACAAGAGAAACAGCTTTTTCTTCGTCATTTCTTGACATTCAAATATGACACTAATGGTCAACTTTCTACCAGACAAAATAGACGACTTCAATTTTGCCAATATAAATTTGGAGTATGGAGTTTATTTTTCACAACTGATTCGATCGATCTTGTCGTTTGAATTCAGCCCTTTCACAACGTTACCGTATTCCAAATTCCAGAGAAAGTCAGGACCAAGACCAAAAAACATGAACAAACCTATACAGAAACAGTCCATATAGAGGCTCTGGATGTTGTACGAGAAGTAATATATTCACAAGTCATTATTCTGAAAACAATTGTAAAACTAAGTCAGCTTTGAGACATCTCTATAGAGTAACTAAAAAAAAAGTAGGTTTACAAATCCCAGCTACAGGAGTGAACATTTACAGAGAAACTTAGAAAAGACATATGGTACAAAACTTAAATTCATTGAGATGGACACTAATAAGGGAAAAATCACCAATTACAGATACTCATTTTTGCAAAGAATTACTGTATGCCTTTGAGGATGACTACACAAAAGCTGTTTACTTTACCTAACCAAAGCAAGTCTTTACTTGCGGTTTGAAATAAATTTCTGTCCATTTTGATGTCAGGCAGAAAAAACAACTTTAGTAGTACCAAAGATGAACGTCTTGTCAGTTCTATTGTCCAAGATATATGTCGAGCCGAGACCAATGCCAATGGACGATGGAAGTTGCCAAAGCACATTTTGTTTTTGACACTGGTTTATGAGTGTGGAACTGCCTACTCTGTTTAACAGACTATGTCATTCAGAAACATATTCTTGTTCTTAAGAGCTTCAAACTGTCATATCCCTCGCTGTTGAAATGACTTCTAATTTACTGTCTCTAAATTTTAAGAAATCTAAATGTCCAATTCATATTCCCTTCTGACTTTGACAATTAGGATCAACTGTTGAATGATCTTTTTTGTGTAAGAAGAGTTTGAAGATGCCAAAGGGGTAATCAGAATCCGTAAATCGAAGAACAGACAAAACAATGGCCAAAAGAAAAAGTACAAAAGGACATACAACGATCCACAAAACATACATTTAAAACTAAAGATCGAGTAACACGAACCCCACTAACAACAGGGGGTGAACTCAGGTGCTCCGGAAGGGTAGACAGTTCCTGTCCCACTAGCATCTGTCCATGCACATCATGGAGTAATGCTTCAGGATTGTTCCTGTCCAGATGATGTGGATGTGGGTGGTGATATGCCAGTTATGTCGATGATTGACAAAACTTACATGTATATTCGATTTTTAAAGCGAGAAACTCAACAGGTTCTCCCCGACTGTTATGGAAAACAAGAAAACCCCATGCACAGTTTCAAAGTTGACATGTGGGAAGTTCCCAGTAGTAAGGTGAGGTATGGCAGTGCAAATCCAGCAGATATGCTTTGGCTTATGACTCGCTATTTGATCTCTATTTGGAACAAAAGTTACCTGGGTTTGGTGGTGTGGTTTCAATCTGAGGAGAGCCTCCTGCAAAGCTAAAAACAATTCATTATTACCCAGTTATCAATACTCACATTACTGACAACAAAGCTGCCCACGAATGCCCTTGTTATTCGGAAGATGGCGTAAAAGATGTAGGACAGATACAGGGCCGTCTTAGCAACATACTAGGCCCCGGGAAAAGCAGTGCACTGGTGCCCCTACCTACACAACCATTGACAGCCACAGGAATAAAACTGTAATTGTCGATCATATTAAATTTATATTTATGGTATTGGTACTTCCAACAAAATCAGTGTTTAAACATTAAAACACATGCCATGTACAACATACATAAATTAGCATGGGCCCCTATGCTCGTGAGGCCCCATGGCAACTGCCCATCGTGCCCTTGCGCTAAGACGGCACCGAATAGAAGACACATTTAAGATGGTATTTCCATTCGATTGTATGGATATACACATGTTTAATAAGGTAAAAAGACAATAAATAATAAAGAAATGTTATTGAAAATAAATATGTAAACAGACAGTTAATAAGGGAGGGGGTGCTTTCATATCGCAAGCACATGTGGGAGGACCAACAAAGAGTTGGTTTTCAATCAATGTTGTCTGAATTTCCCATTAATACCATAGTTACAAGATGACCAAGATGTGCCACTTTTTATATAGAAATATCTTATTTTGTCTTCACTACCTTGTCTTGTCAGATTTTATTTGCAATGGATAAATGTATTTGGTATTTTGGATTTGTCCGTCATAATAGCATATCATATGTAAAACATATGGATTTCTATTTTTAAATTTATGAAAAAAATTGAAAACTGAAATGAAACCCAAATTGTACCTATTCATTCAGCAGAATAGTTTTTCTATTATTAAAATGTATCGAGATAGATCTTGGTAAAATAAATTATTATCTTTCACATTCAAATTTGGAAAGCAAAAAATATTTTGTAATTTCAGAATTTGTGTAGGCAAATTTCAAATTGAAGCAGGGCATCATAGAAAGATACAAAGAGAGGGAAGGGTCTATATTAATAATATCGATTAGGAGTGTCATTTCTTCTAAATTATTCATTTTCAAATATATATATAAACACCATTTTGATAAAGTAAAACACAATTTTAAAACTTTACCATTATTGATAAGCTAAAAAGTCCTTTAAATCCAATTAACATCCTTTATAATGCACCTCATTATCTAGAATTGAGGACACTGTATAACGTTTTTTGTATGTCTTTTGTATTGTATGTATGTTCGAGTGGTTATGTCGCAATGTGTATAAATATTCACCATTCACTAACAACCTAACTATAGAAAAATAAGAAAATAAAACAAGACTCATTTGTCTCGATTATTTTAAGAATCCAAATTAAATTGGATAAACAAGAGTAAAACTGAGGCCCCTAAAGCATATGTTGTCTGGTAACTTGGATTTCAGATCCACAAAAGAAAAAAAATGAGTGTGTATTCTTACACTATTTTGATGCCACCAATTTTCTATCATCTTAAAACCAGATATTTTGTAAAGAACCACCCAATGCACATTCCAGCCAAATTTGCTTACAAATGCTTCAACTGTTTCACCTAGGAATAATTGTGAAATGTTTTCCCTGTAGGGTCCTATGTTAAATTTAACCTCATGATCATCTTGGATTTCTGATTGTCAGAGAAAAAAGAAAATTTTTAAGGGACCATCCAACGATTACTGATGTTCAGTTTGGGTTCAATCAAATATATACTTTCTGAAATGAATTACCTTTTTTATTGGTCCTGCAGCGTGGCCATCTTAGATTTCCGATGGACAAAAAACAAACTGTTTTAAGAGGGTCAAATATGACACATTCCTACAAAATAACATGTTCATCCCACGTGTGGTTTCAGATAAGATTTTGAAATTTCAGCATCAGAAAGAATTGGTCGTAACAGCCATGTCGAATTTCTGAATCAAATTAAAAACATGTAATGTTGAGAATCACCCATATGTAATATGTCCACCATGTTTGGTTCTAATTGGGCATGTGGTTAGTAAAAAATAGTTTTAAATGTTTATGGACGAAGATGGATGCTAAGTGATTGCAATAGCTAATTCTTGTTTTAATACTTGAAAACATTTTTTGTAAAATAATTTATTGTATTATTTCCATTAAAAACTACAGAAAATATTCTTATTAGCGTCATAAGTTTGATGAAAATACAAAAATATTTTAACAGAAAAAGTGTGTTTTTAAATGAATAAATAGGGTAATTTTCAACTGTTGACATATTTCTGTCACAATAGTGTAATTGCAATGAGATGTTTCTTGGATACTTTTTTGTATACTAAGGTTTAGTATATCACAAAAAATAAATCGAACAAACACCTAATTTTAATTCTAACATGACGTCATTCTTTCGCTTTGTGAACAAACGAGCAATTTATCGATTGGGTGTAATCTCATTAGTACATGCACAGGTGCATGTGACTGACTTTCCCGTCGTAAATGTACATGTTGATGAATTCTCGAATTTGGCAGCATAAATTGTGTGCGACATATTCCGTAAGCGTAAATATAAATAACCGTCTTCCAATCAAAATATACTACCGTGTTTGTACTCTTAGATATATCAGAATCGAAATAATTCATGGAAGCCAGAATGTGTTTTGAGTTTTAACATGGGTTAGTCGATATTAGTATTTTATTGCGAGTCAGAGGCGAGGGATAAAATCTACTAATATCCGCCAACCCATGTTAAAACTCAAAGCACATTCTGGCTTCCAAGATTTATTTCTTAATTAGATTTTCCATGTGATGGAACATAAACAAGTTCCTTGTGTATGAAGAATGTCATATTCACAGCAACAAGCATCAATTGTTTGGAGTGGTCATTGGTGTACTGTGTTGCAATGCATTTTTTTCTGACTCTATCCATTTATCCTGTCCTAAGCCTTGACCTGCATTTCCAACATCAGATGGTGCTGCCCCCTTTTTGTGTTCAGTGAGTGGTGATTGATATTGGTGGAATTGTTGACCATTGCTGTTTTAACTTTCTTGTCATAATCCTCTACTTCTTTTTTCCTTCACGTCCATTATCCAAATGCCACCTTTCAACCATCAATTATTGATTGTAAACTTAATTCTCATCATGAAAATATAAAAAATGTATATAGTTGAAATTCCGCTTACTTGATATTAACAAAATAATCAATCAGCCATTCATTTCAACCAAATTTATTGGATATGGTCCAACTTGTCACATTTGCAAGGCATATTCATATGGATTCCTGTGATACATTAAAAAACATACTTTCAGCAAACCAATTATTTTCATTGATTGATATGAAAATAAAGTTTAAAAACAGTGATAATCATAAATTCCATCAATAGTTACTTTTCATCTTAACTGAACTTGAGCCGTCGTAGTCGTATGGTAGTTGAATTTACAACTACCTGTGCAATCGTTGCCTAACACCACTTAAATTGTGAGTTTGAACCCCATTCATGGCGAGGTGTACTCGATAAAACATTATGTAATCAAGTTTGTTAGTCACTTGCGACAGGTCTGTGGATTTCTCTGGGTACTCCAATGTCAGCCACAAAAGTAGCAACTGAAATATTTTTGAAAGTGGTGTTAAGCACCTAACATCCAATGGACAAATGATGGATCAAAAGTTTGTGCATGTAGTGCATAACATAAAACACATTTGGGTCGTAATGCTGCATATCCTTACAAGTACAATAATTCTACAATAATATTGTTTTCCACACATTTCTTGGAACTGCTATACACATATCATGTCATTAAACAATGTACTGAAAAAGAAACAACTTCACTTTCAATTTTTCTATTAACATTTAAATTAAATTATCTCCATGATCTCAAAATTATGCTTCAGTGTTTACTGCATCTTAATATGTACATGTAGGTATGGCTGAATCCTGATTTCTTGTCTGAACTGAAAAATACAATTATTTATGTGTTTCTGAATCATTAAATAAATATTCAATCACTTAATTCATCACATCTTTCTGTCTTTGATCACTGAATATTGAATCCAAAATATCCATACCATTGTATTCTTTGGATTTATACATGAAAATTCGCGAGTAGACTATGCGGAATCAAACACACAGTTTTACATCATATGTACATTTTTGTATAGATAATCTTGTATAATGTGTCCTGTTCACTACCACATGTAATACAAACAGACTCTACACAATACAAATAGCTCCAAAATTATATTTTATCGATTACTTCTGATCATGTAAATGTATAAGTATATATCTGGTTTCTTTTTAAGTCAAATATTCCTGTTCCTTTAAATTTATGTTGATTCTTCTTCGGAGTTCGGTAATTTTGTTATTACCCTTATTTAAATTTTCTTTGAGTTTAAGTCATCCATTGTTTTTTTTTCTTTGTGTTAACTCTGAAAAAAAATACCAAGTTAGTCGAAGGACTCACTGTACATGTATCAAGCTAAATTTAATAAATAAATTAAACATTTTCACCTTAAATTAAAAAAATTATGGGTTTATACATGCTTTTAATACAACCCCTTTATAGAGTGAACAAAATAGGCTCCATGGAGCCTGTTGTCACTCACCAGAGATGTTAGGTATTAAAATGTTGTCTTTTGAAAGGAAACAGCAAGAACAAACTTGATCTGTGTATTATTCATTTAAAGATAGTTAAAAAATTCTAAATTGATGCAATAATCAGATGGACTTAATAACACACAGAAACCAACAAGCATCTCCCGAGTGTCCAGCAAATCATGTGTGTGAGATTTTATCAGAAAATAAAGATATAAAATATAACAAAGAACCATGAACTGAAACTGTAATTAAGCTAAATATTTGCCAAAAAAATGTTGGGAGGGGGCAAAAACATCAATATTCTTCGTAACTAATGAACAATTAAGTTGCACTTTCAATGCTGATATTGTCGTAATTTACTTAAAGACAGAACTTTGGTAAAATCAAGAAATAGTATTTATCCTGCAGTCATTATCAGTTTTGTATGATAATTACAGTAGGTGTATATATATATATATAAATACATTTTTGTAGGGTTAAGGCTAGTGTTATGGTGTTTAATGCCATTTGCAACAATATTTTAGCTAAATATGTGGCGGTCAATTTTATTTGTAGAGAAAACTGGAGTACCTGCAGGAAACGACAGACCTGTCACAAATCACTGACAAACTCAATCACCTCGCCATCTGCGGGATTCCAACTCGCAACTTTAGAGGTGATAGGCACTGATTGCACAGATAGTTGTTAATCCAACTACCATACGATCACGACCACGACGGCTCCTACATATTTGTATCACGTTTCTGTAGTATAAACAAATAACAATCTCCTGATACTCAATTCATGAACATAGCGAAGAGTAAGAGGTAAGACAGTATACCCATACCAGGACTCCACATTGGAACCTGCAACCTGACCGCTGTGGACCAGTGCTGCCTCTAGCTACAACTAGCTTAGATTTCACCCTCTCCTACCCTCATCCCCCATTTCACCCACACATCAGTGGAAGGCAAACTAATTAATCTGTGCATGTCTTATCGACTTGAAATGAAGTTTTTCTTTATCTTAAAGTTGGTGGCAAATCGTGGTTTTCGTTTATAATTAATTAAATAAATAAAAATGTATGATAGACTGATGATGTAATGTATTACTACCACGTGTTCCCAACCGAGTCACAGGGACTTGCTCCCAGACACTAAAATTGTGCCATTGAGGAATATGTTTCTTACTGTCGATCTGTTATCCACTAACACAAATGGGTAACACATTTATTGATACAGGAAGTAGAATGGCCGTGATTATGACGCAAGGGTTATTTCATTTAAAACGTAACCTTGGTGTATTTATACATGTAGGATCTTGGTACAGAATAGAAGGTCAATTTCTATTAAAAACAATACTCGCCACATTAATAATGTAAAACTTCTATGTACTCGAGTCTTGACGTAACCTTTGTCATGCATGTTTTTGTACAGGTGTTGTCAAATGCAAGCACGAAAAGATCGCGACTTCCGAAAAAGTATCATAAGCCAAACAGATTGACAGATAACCAAAAATCAAGATGCTTGGAAATTATTATGTTTGTTTCTATAAATTTATAAATGGCATTATTTCGTATTTACTATTCTATCAAAACGAACATATAATTATTTAATATTCAGTACGACAGAGTATAGATTTATCAAAGTCGTACAACAATGCTATTCAAAAAACAGACGTAGACCTTTGTCATGAAAATATTACATTGTCATTAAAAAAACCAAGACAACCTTAACATCAATGCGTGACAAAAATGTATCAGATTTATTATTGTAGTAATAAAAGTAGTGCAAAATTAGAAAGGTAAATGTAATGTGAGTAATCAGGAAGTACAAACAAAGAAGGACATATTTTTGTTTACATTTTTACTTTGATATTAAGCTTAGAGGAGTGTTGTTTGTTGTATGTTTGCTAAAATAAGGATTAAATACATTTAGCATTCATTTGGCATGTCAAAATAGCATTCGTAGAAGCTGGGAATAACTTAATAAAAACATGAATATCTAATTTCATGCACGCGACGAACTTGATGGAAAAATAAAATAAACATTCATCAAGTACACTTGCTCTGAACCTACATCAAGTACGCTCGCTATGAACCTGCATCAAGTACGCTCGCTCTGAACCTACATCAAGTATGCTCGCTCAGAACATTCATCAAGTGCGCTCGCTCAGAACATTCATCAAGTACACTCGCTTAGAGCATTCTTCAAGTACACTTAAACGCAAATGAATGGAAAGCTAAATAATTTAAAAGTCGTTGACAGGGAGCGTACTTGTTAGTGTGACTACCGTGTGAAGAAAACATGTCGAACAAAACACTGGAAGAATGGAATGCTGAAATTACACAAAACTTAATTCCAAATATTGTGATACTTTCATTGTGCCTTATTATTGGTGTGTTTGGTAATCTAATAGTCATTGCTGTATATACATTCCAAATAAAGGAGAAAAATGACGAGCGTTATTTCGTACCAATTTTGGCAGTTTTTGATATGATAAGTGCATCATACATTTCACTATGGTGCATTTACCAAAATACACACCACGTTAGCTTTTCTAATGTTATATTGTGTCAAATTGCTGAATTCTTCGTTGGACTAACCACATACATGCCCATTTTGTTATTGGTTATAATTGCAGTTCAAAGATATATCAAAGTATGCAAACCTCGTAGACCGCCGATGCCGTTGTTCGTTAAACGGTGCATAGTTTGCATTGCCTTTGTCTTTTCGGTTTTGCTTGCGATACCTCTTCCTTTAGTTTATGGCGCTGTCCCATTCAACACTACAGAATACATAATTACCGGAAGTCGATGTGGGAAAGTAAAAGAAGGTACCAAACTGGTACGATCTATTTACGGAGTTTTTATAGGATTAATTACCTTTATCATAGTCATAGTTCTTATTGGACTTTACAGCAAAATTGGATACACAGTATATAAAACATTAAAAAGTGATAAATATGAGCAAACACAAACACGACCGGAACTAAATATAAAACCGGAAGTACTGGAATCATTAACATTCTCTAAGGAAGACAGACATGTGACTACTGAGGTTGAAGATACGGATGTAAATTGCGATGATACGTCATTAGATGAACCGGTAGCGACTTCAAATATTATTTTAACAAATGGCAGCAAAGAAGTGAAAATTAAATTTATTACTTCAAAGAGTCGGAAAATAAAAAATCGTCAACTGGCTACTAAAATTACAATGATGTTTCTGGTAATTACAATAGTGTTTCTACTGAGTTACGTTCCTAAGGTTATACTGCTAATCATCGAAGGCATATCTCCACATTTCTGGGAACAACTGTCCAATACACAACGACCAAGAATTATCTTATTGTATCAAATGTTTATTATCAATAACATAGCCAATCCTTTCGTTTACGCTTTCATGGATTTGCAATTTCGGAATAACTCTAAACTTTTCTTGCAAAGTATATGCATATGCAGTAAGTAACAACTGGTACAATGGTAGGAAAGAAAGAAGATACCAGTATAGAGAAAACGGAAGTGAGATTTGACACATGCCACACAAATTTCGGAATGACTCTAAACTTTTCTTACAACGTGTATGCCTGTGTAGTAGGCAACAACTGGTACAATGGTAGGAACAAAAGAAGGTACCAGTAGAACGGAAACGGAAGTGAGAATTCCCACATGCCAGACACATATCTTGCAAGGACTATGACAGGATATAATTAACTTTCATTTTAAGGATCAAAAGCAAACGTTGCTATCAATTAAATCCATAACCTACATAGAAAGATGATCGGGGTTTGTTCTAAAAATGAAAAGATCTTAAAATTGATATTCCTTGAAGACAATAAACAATGAAACCATTATCACACGTATAATATTAAAGCTAACTTATTAATGTTATTGTGGGTTTTTTGGAGTACGTATTCAATTGGATGTATGTTCTTTTAATTTGCCTGAAATGATTGCATTATTAAGGCACCAACTATTTCCTTATCATGAAAACGGGATTTGTTTTAGAAACAATATTGTCTCTCCTGTATTGCAAAAGCAAATCTACTGTTCATTGTCTCCTTTTTTCCCATGGTCTTCGTTAATTTAAGATCATAATACGCTTCCACTAACGGACATGTGATATATATGTCCAAACAAAATTCCCCTTCCCGCCACCAGACAAAGATAAAAATAATAGTCGTTCTTAAATCAAATATTTTCGGAAATACTATTATTATGTTTCCTGTATAAAAAACATGCTAGAGGGGAAAGCCATAATGGACAATCCAAATGCACAGGCAGCATTGGACACAAGAGACAAAGCGATGACAAACAAAACACAGAAAACTTAAAAGATGAGCAACACAGATCCAACCAAAAAAATAAAATAAATCGGTAGTGAACCCAGGTGTTGGTGAAGACTATGCAGTTGATATTTCTTATAGCACATCCCTTGTGTACCTCTGGATATCCATTCGAGTAAAGAATATATTGTCAGTAGTTGTAATAGTTTTAAGCATAGCAAAACCAATTAATTTGAATAATTAGGGGTACAAATTTTATTACCACCAAACTTTGTAATACCATATAGGACAGAGACATATGTTGCCGATCGATCAAGGTCGTTCACTGCTTACCACAATCATAACACTGCTTATATGGGTAGGTGTACCGATACACACCTCAAGATTTCCATACACCTACGCAGGGTCGAATGTGTCACCGGGTGTTTCATAATATCTCTCCGGGAAGTTCTCCATACATTGGTGTGGAAGTCATGACATAGCATATGCATTGTTTAAAGTAATAATAAGAATAATGAACACTTATATATCTTATTTAGTGCACACGAAACGTTTCTGTATTAAGTTTCACCAGGCACGGCCATAAGCAAAAGATTGGAAAGCCAAATGACTTAATTACTTTGGCAGCACAAAATCCAAAGGCCTTATATAGACAGCCATGATATATCTGAGAGAGGAGAAGATTAGTTTTAATAATGATAAATACCACATATATAACTCTTAGAAGGTACACAGTATCCCTTTAGCGATTTGATATTTGCGATGACTGCGAATTGTGAAATGTGTATGAAATACACTTCTTACCTATGAATTGGCAATCTGGTTTAAAGCACATCTATATCTCTCACCTACTGCAATTACTGATGTCGCAGAGTAGGAGATCTGAATAAACATAATTACGGGTGACATGCGAGTAACCTTATGTTTCGGTCCAATGAAAATGGCGCTTAGCTGACTTCGAAAGGATAATAATCTAAATAAATTTGCTTTGCTTGCTACGAACAATCCGATTGGTCGCAATAGTTCGTAATAGTAAAAACGTAGATATTATATTAAGTGCGCATGACGTAGGGTCACTCGCATGTGATCCGTAATTGGAATTTTATAGAAGTTCCACGCCGCAATATATCAGAAAAGAAACGCAAGCACTAGATATAATTTAAATGAGATTGAGACATTGGTTAACATGAGACAGCGCCATCTTGGTAGTAATACGATATATGGCGTTTTAAAACACAACTCACCAAATCTACCGAGACGGTTGTGATCGTGATCGCATGGCTGCCTAAACTGTAAAAGCATATCAAGAGAATATAAAGTAGTAAAAACTTACTTGTATCCGAAGTCACGCATCACTAATATTTTGTGATATCACCCTTCTGTATTAGGACTTGTCTGTAACAACGTGGGAGGCTCGAATAAAGCGACTGTACATAAACTAATGGAACGTGAAGCCATGCACGCAACAATTCCGACTTAAGATCTTCAATGTTCCGAATCAGATAAAGTCTATTTTTTATTTTATTCTACATGAGAAGCCATACATGTTCTATAGGGCTTAAGTCTGGAGACTGTGCAGGCCAGTTAAACTCTGTTAGCTGAGTTTGCCTTTTCCATTCCTCAACGACACGCGAGCAATGACAGGGAGCATTGGCATCCTGGAATAAGCAAGGTGTATTCCCAAAATGTTTGGCTACAATTTGCCATAGATTATTGTCAAGTGTTTCTATATATTTAACTGAGTTCATGTTACCATTTATCATAGCTAAAGTGCCAACACCATGATATGTAAGACATCCCCAGACCATAATTTTCAAATTGGTGGACGGTGCCTCTGCCACATAACCAAGACATTCTGATCTCCAAATCTCAGAAGATTTCCTCCAAACTTTTAATTTCCCATCTGGTTTAATAATTATCATCATCTCATCTGTTAAAAAGACTTTTTTCCACTGATTCCCTACAGTCCAGTGAAGTTTACCCCTACACCACACAATCCGTTTCTTCTTATTTACAGTTCTAATGCCGATTTTCTTACGTACTGAACGTCTAGTGTATCCAAAAAGTGTAATTTGCGCTGAACAGTTCGTCGCGATACTGCCACAGGCGTGTGTTCATTAAATTCTGAAGTAATGTCCTTCAGTGTTGCCCTACGAGACGTCTTCACCACCCTAGAAAGAGTATGTTCAGCCCTTTTGGTCACGATTATTTTCCTTCCTATACAGGGTATATTTTCAGTATCACCGCGTATTCTCCAACGCTTCAAAACCCTAGATTTACTTATTTTTATGCTTTGTGCAACCTGACTTGACCTGACCCACTCTCAATAAGTTTTAAAATATCTTTTTGGTGTCGTCTGACAAAACTGTCCCGTGCTTCGCCATTTTTGTTGATATCAACAATGAGTAATTTCTGCTACAAATCCGGTATAAAAATCCGAATTTGTTCAATTAATACCGGTTATTCCCCTTTGAAAACGTTTTTATATCATTTTTCAACCGTGGACGCCGAAAATGACACCCTGAAACATATGCCCCCAAAAAACACAACACCCGCCATTAACAAAGTTGACTCATATATGGCCCCATGTGGTAGTTTCGAATCCCGTTCATGGCGAGGTGTACTGTAAGTGATTAAGTTTGTCAGTGACTTGCAGCAGGTCGGTGGTTTTCTCCGCCGGGTACTTGGGTTTCCTCCACCTATAAAACTGACCGGCACGATATCACTGAAATATTATTGAAAGTGGCATTAAGCGTAAAAACGCTAACCCCATGCTTATATATCTCAGTTACTGTTTCATTACCACTAGGATGTAATTAAGTTAATGACATCGTTTGTGATTTTTTATTATTTCAGTTAAAAGTGATTGAATGCTTTGACTGGAAATTTTTAGTGCTTTTTTATATTCACAAAGCCAGATAAGAACATTTAAAGTGCAAATATAGACAAGCATATTAGTTTATCGGTAATTTGCTACAGTTTCCTTTGATCTTTACTACCCGATAAATTTAGTAACAACGTTCAGTTGACCACCGACTCGTGATACTAGAAAGTATCAGCTGTTGGTCATTTGTCATGCGCGGTCTAACGTGAAGTCAATAAACCTTTCATTAAAAAAAAAAGTCAAAATACAACAAAAAATCACAAAGCTGTGTTAAAATTGTGAAATTACCGATAAAAAAATTATTAGTATTAAAAAAAAAGGTTAAAACACAACAACAAAATCACAAAGCTGTGTTAAAATTGTGAAATTACCGATAAAAAAATTATAAGTATTTTTTTTCGCTCGACAAGGATTATCAGGTCCATATCAGATTCGCTCTTCGAGCTCATCTGATATGGACCTGATAATCATTGTCTTGCGAAAAAAAAAAAACTTATAATTAATATTTAACCCCGACACATAGCAAATAGTTCATAGCACAGAGGGTCATATGGCAGTATATGGACCGGTCCGTCACCAAAACAATAGTATATGGACCGAAGCTTCTGAGGCCCATATAATATTTTTTTGGTGACGGACCGGTCCATATACTGCCATATGACCCGAAGTGACATGAACTATTTGCTATATTATACTTTTTATCTAAAATAATAATGCAGGTACCGTTCCGGAACCGAATCGAAAACGAGGCAGTCCAGTACCGGTCCATATAACGTTATATTGACCGGCTGCGATAACAAAGACAAATAGGGAAAATAAAAACATAAAGTATAATATATATCAATGTCTGACCCAAGCCAGAGACTGGATTTTCAGCGCCACATATGGGGATTTTTGCGCTTAATGGTTTCAGATGAAACATGGTCGTTCGTTTTGTTGAATTAGATGGAATTGTTGACCATCACTGTTTAAGCTTTCATTTAAAAATACTAGAAGATAAATTTAGCTCCATGGCGGTAATTGTGTATTGTGTATTTACAATTTTTCACACAAAAAAATTCTGACGGCAGTAACTCCATTCTAATAATTTGATATCAATTGTTTAGACTAGACATAACACATACGTCATGCTGTTTTGTTTGTGCTGTGAGGTGGTTGTTCTTTGTTGGTCGCCAGTGATTGTTTTCTTTGTGTTGTGAGGTAGTTGTTCGTTTTTGACCGTCAGTGCTTAAATTTATTTTCATACCATATAGCAAGAACACAGACGTAAACAATTGTTTTGTTCCGATAATAACAGCTGTTTTTACAAAGTTACACTCATCAACCTTAAATGTTTGTGTTATGACTACAATGCATTGATCAATGATAATGATCAAATATGTCATGCGGTACCGTACAAAATGGTGCTTCCAAAAATAGTTTAATAAATAAATCGTAATCTGCAATTTGTTGAAGGCGTTCAGTATTTAGTAGAAGTAGAAGTGAATTATTTTGTACTGCACTGGTTTTATTTGAGCAGTCAGATTGCATTGACCGGATAATATTTTGTTATATATTGCATAGTTTTCTGGTACCATGTCACATGTTACCTGTTCAGCTTCGGAAACTAGTTGTAGATCCAGCTCACTTTCTGTTGACAGTAAATATCAAAAGGGGCAACACAGGGATAACTATATAATTGTATAATTTTGTCATATTCATTGTGATTCAAAGCATAAACTTTGAATTAGCAATGCGATTTTTCTGTTAAATAATTATAATAATCATGGAGTGTCATAAAATATACAGTTTAATGTGCATTCGGCGCATAACGGAGAAAATGATAAGTGAACCTCTCCATCATACCAGTTTTTAAGCCTCATACACATGAACTTTAAACTTTAAACGACTGCATTAATACTCTCTCTCTCTCTCTCTCTCTCTCTCTCTCTCAATAGTATGATGGTGTAGTAACAGTTATAAAGAAAATGATGAATCAGTTAAATTTCAAATTGATTTGCAATATCGCAATCTTTCAATAAAAATGATAATTTAATTTACGAGGAACCATGCCTATACAATTGCTACGTGTTGATGACGTCACATCACCATGACGTTATTTTCTATATCGAGTGTACATTAAATTTCAGATATAGCATCATCCAACCAGCTTGATGATATAAAATATTGAGGTAGCCTTGATTTTATTAAGAATTTTGTCAAGAAATTGGGTTTGTATATAGATTGATTAATTAGTATTTGACACAAACTTTAGCAGTATTTCAGCAATATCGTGCCGTAGGCTTTTAACAGATATCTGTGAATCGCTTGACGTCTAATTTGATTTGATACATCGCTTTTGTTTACGAAATAAATTGGTAACGGACTACTAGAGATAAGTAGATTAAATATAGAGGTTGACCTTTATATGAACCCGAGGTTGACCTTTATATGAGCCCAGAATATATTCATATCTACTTTCTCTGATCATTCAGAAGTGTCCATCAAAAATCCAATTTGTGGAACTTAAAGAAATCACAACAATGCAGGAAAACCATATCCATTTTATTTGTAAGAGAAATGGTAGATATAAATCTCTAATTTGTTTTACATTTATCATTTATACAAAGGATATATTAAAAAGGTCATGTATTAACTTCAGATGTATTTTGATGATGCCCCTTAGCAATAATGTTATCCCTTCAGTAGTTTATTTTTTTTAAGGCAACGCGGTGGAGGTTTCCATAATCATCATATCGATACAAAATAAATATAAAATGTCAATGCACTTTCTGAAAAAAAATGAAAACCACAAAAATATCACATTGTCGTAACAGTTCCAAAGTCCTATAGAGTGGTTGGTTCAACAATATTTCGGGGCCCGGGTGGCTCAATGAGTTAGGTCGTTGGATCTAACAACTCATACAAGACTATCACCAATACGGCGTGGGTTCGCGCCCAGCTTTGTAAATTACCAAAAAGGGTGCACTCGACTCACAACCGCAAGTGATAAAGTTTACCAGTTGCTTGCCCATGTTCGGTGGTTCTCTCCGGGTACTCCGGCTTCCTCCACCACTAAAACTGGTCGCCATGATATAGCTGAAATATTGCTGAAAGTGGCGTTAAACACCAAAATTTAAATTCAACAATAGTTCAGTTATATTGTGGTGGTCAGTTTTATTGGTTGGGGGAAACCAAGGACCAGTCGCAATTCACTGATTTTTTTTCCACATAAAGTTGTACACCTCGCTGTGATCAAGATTCGAACTCACAACATCAGTGGTGATAGGCATTGACTGCATATGTAGCTGTAAATCCAACTACCATACGATCACGACCACAGAGCCATTAAAAACTAATTATGACCTTCTTGCATTAAATATAATGATATTCTATAACAAATAGAGGTTTTACACAGGGAAATGTTCGAATAATGAAAATAAGGGTAATGATCATGGTGTTTAACGCCACTTTCAACAATATTACAGTTATATTGTATAGTGTGACGTGCTTTCATGGTTGTTATGCGTAACTGTAGATAAATTGAAACAAGATAGATATCGCAAATAATAAATAAATGAAGGATGTTGTACTTATTCGCATACCCGACTCACCAACGTAAAAGCACGATTCAATATTGAAGTACAAATGAATATCATAAAATTAATGTGTTTGCTTTCTCATATTTTTTAGCTAATCTGGCAAAAGGTAATGTGAACATTTTTCATCATTTGCCGCCATTGTCTGTATTAAACATTTCAAATCTGATCGTTGTTTGTCCTTTTGACCTTTTCTTTTGGCCATTGTGTTGTTTGTTCATCTTCGATATACAGATTCTGATTACACCTTTGGTATCTTCAAACTCTTCTGATGCTCTAGTAACACTATGGATGGGAGAGTTATATGGCACACGTGGCATCTCCTCATAGTTGTATCCGAAAGCCCCGAAATCCATCTATAAGATTTATGTCGTTACTCCAACTAGAAATTTCATCAATTATCAGATACTACAATTAGTTGAAATGTAATCGTTAGATCTTTGTGAATATTTTGAGTTTATCCTAATTGTTTACAGCTATTATTTAACTGTTAGTTCTCTGAAATAAGAATCCACCGGTAGACATATCTCTTTTATCAATCAGACACATTACACTGACATCTAGCAGACCAGTCGTTGCTCTCTCACGCCTGACTCGACCGGGGAATTATTAGTTTATGTGCATTTACCACATTAATTATACTTACTGAAAAATAAAACCAGAACAACATTGCTTAGGCAGAGTCAATGTTTATCCCAAATGAACGTTACACACTCATATTTGATCATTTATTTGGAAACCAAAATGAAGCCTCGACAATGCTAAATAACTGGTCTTTGGACTTGTTCTTGAATTTGATTTTTGCTTTAAAAACTAAGAAGTTTGACCCTACTACACTTTGTTACCTGGATGTACAACCTGATAATGTTGTTGTCTTCTTTGTGTTCAGTGAGTTAAGGTGGAAGGCGATTGTTCTTTTTGTTGGCATTTGTGGAATTGCTGACTATCACTGCGTCAACAGTATTTTCATGAAAAGCAATAAACCCTGTAGGTAGAGATCAACCAGAGCATATTCTGTAATATGATTTTCTAATGCTACGGGGACAACGAAACATATTTGATATAGTCGGATAGATTTGCATTACAATGGGGCCGGTAAGAAAACGGCCAATACTAACTAAGTGTCGTTTAATTAGAAACTGCAACAAACTTCCTTTCCTGCACAACTATCGGATGACCTTTCAGAAGGTGGGATTGTAACCAGCAGTGGATAAACTTGGTCTTATGTATATAAGCACATGGTTAATATAGGTGTCAATTCTCAGGAAGTCTGTAGTCATGACAACGAGTTATTGTTTGTTTTATTCGAATTCCCGTTGTAAGATCTGTTTAATTATTCTCTCATTTTATTATTTATTTGCAGTGCTGTTTTTTATGGGTTGTGACAGTTTTGCATAAAAACGATGTTCGATACGTCTTTACCCCAGTTGTTTGTAGGAGGGCTCATGTCTTATTTACGTTATTTGTTGATTGCCTCTTCGGTTTTTGTAACAAGAACGTATATATCACGACTCGTAGTTTGCCTCTGGAATCACCTTCATCAGGTACCTCTATAACCGAAAGACTCGAAAGTCTTTTGGAGCAAGTAAACAAAAGGTTCTAAATTGGATAGCTAATATCGGCTAAGGTTGCATGCGCCTGAGGGCGAATGTCCTTAAAACAAATGTTTTATTATTTTTATTGTCGATTTGATCCTACAGTGTGGTATTGTTGATGAAGATGGTTCACGATAGATGTTCCACCCTCCTCACTGAATTTAGTACTGCGTTGACTACTATTTTACCTATTTTATTCCAGTATTGTTATAAATACTGTTATAGTGACAGCCGAACCTTTGAACCGTATTGAAAGCGGGAGGTTTGGCGCCTTAAATTCTGATTCAACCCACCATTTCTTGGAAATGCCTGTACCAAGTCAGGGTCATTACGGTTTTCACAGTTTTCCGGTTGTTGACTGATTTTGTCTGTTTATATACTTATGAGTTTTGACTTTCCCTTTGGAAGATTGTTCGGAGTTCGGTAATTTTGTTATTACCCATATCAATTGTTTTACTTTTTATTACAATTCAGACAATTTGGAATTCGAAAATTATTTCAATATGTAAAGACTATGTAAATTTCGAACCACAAACCATAAATTACTGATAGAAACCGGACGGTGGTATGGTATTGACAGAAAAAATGACAGTGTTTAAAATGTTATAGTAGATCTATTGGTGATTAATTTCACTTTATTATGGAATGTCAATTTTTTGCTGAAAATAGAATCCAATTAATAAGTAGAAATCTTACCCAAAGGCCAAATATATTAAAATTTAAACAAATTATGTTTACCTCGAGAAAAAACAAAACTTGAAAAGAAATGTAGATTTATAAGTAAAAAATCAACAGATCAGATATTCTCTAGGCTAATACTTAGCATCTCTTGTTTTAATGTAAATATTGTATGTTTATTGATTTGTCATCTATGTGTTGAGTTGTCTTTTTATGTTGTAACTTCTCAATACCTTTGTAATTTATGGTTTATTTGAGAATAAAGATTATTGTCTTGTCTTGATAATTATTGAATATTTATGATAGAAACCACTGTAGTTTAACAAATTAATGCGTTATCAGAGACGGATGTTGAATAATACACATGTAGAAAAATCTGGCCTTATATCTTTAACCTCTAAAACTCAATAATATATTATATTTTGTTTGGTTATATCATTGTGACTTGACAGTGATTTTATCACAAACCACAGTTTTAATGATTCTTCAGCTATTAAGAATGATTGCTTGCTTCGCAATATCATAGTATGCGTACGAAACGAAAGAAACATATGTACAAATATTTACATAGATATCCAATGCAGCGCGCGTTTATAGAAAAATCTGCATCAGGCGCGCTCAAAGTCAACAGATTGGAGTATAAAACAATTTAAATCTTTTTGAGAGCATGTAAATCAAACGGCCGAAACAAAAATCCAAAATCAGCCAAACGAGTGTGATTTTATAGATGTAGAGGACAAAGCAACGACACAAATGGTAATACATTTTGGCTTAGGTGGTTTAAATTATACCATATGCATCGATGCCGCAAACATGCATAGTTAATTGATTGTTGTTAGTTGTATATTAATGACCAGAATTTGCTTACAGAGAATGAATGAAGATACCAGAGGAGTAATCAGAAGTCGAAAATCGAAGACGAACAGACAGATTAATGGCCAAAACAAAAAGGACCAACAACGATCTACAAAACATTACATAGAAAACTAGAGATCACGCAACACGAACTCCGCTAACAATCGGGGATGAACTCGTGTGTTCCGGAAGGATTATTACTTCCTACTTCGCATTTGACACCTGTCGTGTTACTGTAAGATGACAGGAACACAATCTGTATATAAAGATTGAAATAAGGCCAAGTGAGAAGTAAAAGAGGGTATGATGCAGGGCGACTGATTATCAAGGACCACCCATAGCAACCAGTTGCCAAATTTGGAGCTGTTGCATGTTGTCGTGGCATTCTCCAAACACTGGACTTGACACTCATTTGCGTCTCGTCTCATTCTTAGTTGGAGTTGTGTATTTGATTCGTCTTCCACAATTGTACCAATGTCGCATTTCGTTTAACAGTTATGTTTTGAATGTAGCTCTTTGATAGATATTCACTACCGTTTGGAAGAAATATTGTGCATAGTTTGATCATGAAAGTAAGTGTGCGAAGGGAGATAACTCTTAATAAATTTACATAAATCGTAAAATTGTTAAAAGAAAATCAGCACTATTTATATAAATCTACACATTTAGCTCTCAGTTATAGTATTGATATCTTATTAATTAATAACGCAAACGTCTGTGATTAAGTATAAAACACATTAATATGGAAACAAAAAAGAAGCTCTCCGTATTGGATATAATGAGTTTCTTTCTCCGCGTGAGTATTCAGGTGAAGGGCGAGGTGCGTACAATAATGATGTTATAATTTATCAAATAAAAGAAGTTGTGAGAACAGTAACAGTTTTGTTTGTGAACGAGTTTACCTAATCTTGTCCAGAAAATGGTTGTATTTGGTGCAAGCCCTAGAATAACATATGATTTATTAAATTTAGACTTCTGGATTTCCTCCTGATTTTTTTTTATTACTTAATATCATCCAAACTATTACAGTCAAAACTGCTAATGCTGTCACCTTTATTAAGCTGTCACCTCTATTAAGCTATCACCTCTATTAAGCGGTCACCTCTATTAAGCTGTCACCTCTATTAAGCGGTCACCTTTATTAAGCTGTCACCTATATTAAGCTGTCACCTCTATTAAGCTGTCACCTATATTAAGCTGTCACCTATATTAAGCTGTCACCTCTATTAAGCTGTCACCTCTATTAAGCTATCACCTCTATTAAGCGGTCACCTCTATTAAGCTGTCACCTCTATTAAGCGGTCACCTTTATTAAGCTGTCACCTATATTAAGCTGTCACCTCTATTAAGCTGTCACCTATATTAAGCTGTCACCTCTATTAAGCTATCACCTCTATTAAGCTGTCATCTCTATTAAGCGGTCACCTTTATTAAGCTATCACCTATATTAAGCTGTCACCTTTATTAAGCTGTCACCTATATTAAGCTGTCACCTCTATTTAGTTGTCACCTCTATTAAGCAGTCACCTCTATTAAGCTGTCACCTCTATTAAGCTGTAACCTCTATTAACCTGTCACCTCTATTAAGCTGTCATCCCTATTAAGCGGTCACCTTTATTAAGCTTTCACCTCTATTAAGCTGTCACCTATATTTTAAGATAACATATTATTAATTAACCTTGATTTATTAGCCTTAATATTGTCAAATCTGTCAATACCATATACAAACTTTCATTGGGCCAATACGACAAAAACCAGTCCTATACGGATATTTTCCGTATTGGCCCGATTCCGGTCCGTCCAATAACAGCTAGATCGGAATCCACTAGACGTTTCGACAATCGCAAGGAAAAGTCCCGAGAGATGTCAGTCGTCTGCTGAAGTTGAAAATGGAGAGACGTAGACCAATACAGCAGGCCTCGGACCTATAACTAGGCCAATATGAAAAACATCACGTAATAATACTATATTATTGTCCTGTCATTGAAAATTGTCATATGAATTAAAATCTCTTTTAAGAGGTCACCTGTTGTATAAGGATTGTTTTTTTCTTTTTCCCAAATGTGACCTCATCTATACAGGTGTGACTGTGTTAAACTTTTAGCCCTTTCGTCAGCAAGATGTTACCTAATATTAAACTGACAAGACTATATAAAAATCAATTTGCACCAATACATTTTGACAGTATTCTATTTCTTACCGGTAAATAGAGATATCAAAAATTGTGTACATATGACTGGACCTCTGAACACATTCTCATAAATCATGTAAATAACGTGATATATATTATTGATGTCTTATCTACAGTACACAATGACACATATATTGACGGAGGAGATGATAGTGAGGGGGCAAGTAATGTCAACATGATCCCTGTCGTAAATTCCTGTTAGAATGGCTAAAGTTGCACTAAATATCACAGCTTCATTTGCAGTAAATTGAAAGTGAAAAGAGCTAGAGTTGTCTTTCGTTGATTATGTTTCCAACGCTACATGATTTTGATAAAAAAAAAGCAATCATTAGAAATGTTACATGGGACTGTAACTATTTCTTACTTATAAGTAGAACCATTATACAACGAAACTATTGGACGACAATTTCTCAAATCAGAACACTTGATCACCTAATTACTCGGTTCTGATTTGACAGAGTACTGCTATGGGGCAATGAATACATGTTTGATTGGATTGTTACTAGCAAAATAGAGGGCAGTTGATATGATCGGAAATTCTTAGCTTGAAACAGATCATCAGCGAACACATCCAGCAATTAAACGTTAGAGAATACCGGAAGGGCAACCAAAAATGGACAATACAGAGAAACTGGCAACATAGGGTACACACGACGACGAAAAATAAAACACAAGCACAACACAATATGTGTTGGACATCACTATTCGCAAACAAACACAAATAATGTAAATAAGACCTGAGCTCTCCTACATACAATTGGAGGCAAAGACGAACCGAACATTGTTTTTGACATCACAACTCAGAATTAAAAGATAGAGAAAGTTGGTTAAGTCATTAATCATCAGAAGCTGAGACAAATTGTCTTAAACTTCAAAGGAGTGTAATATTCTCTAGATATGGTGCCTCCAATTCCTCCCCGTCTGATGTGGAGTTGTGTGTTTCGTTCGTCTCGAGCAATCAGTGGTGGTCTATTTCGTGAAGGTTATATCCCCAACGATGAATAAATGTCATATTGCTACACATCAGTCCTCCCAGTTGCGATTCTAATACCTAATTCGCCCATAGAACAATACGTTAATTGGATTCGGTGGAAAATATCACTCTCGTTAGTCGTCTCTCTGTTGCGACTCCTAATGATCAACGGTTTGTGTAAGAGTGATCGCTTGTGTCCCTTCATACGACTTAATTGTTCAACCGTATCTATTTTCTACTATTCTGCCTGTTGCAGAATTCAAGCATACCTTCAAATGTCCATCTTATAAGTGACCCTTATTACTACATAATGCATGGTAAAATATGAACGTCAAAGATATACCTGCCTCACTAATAACATGACGCAAAACAACATTCAATAAATAAATCAATCTAAGTTTGTTAACAAAGCATTATCAAGGGCAAGTGTTGAACAGCAAGACACGTGCTATTCCTCAACATAAGGTTGTGCCAAAGTGAAAAATTGGATAGACTCTCGCGTTCATTTACAATCATATTGTTTCTTACTAAATCATACACACATGAATCCATTTAAACATTCAGAAGACACTGATAGCAAAAATTGTGAGAGAACACTGAATTCTATAAGACGACAAACACCGGGAATCCCCGCGGTATAGAACAATATTATGTTTCTCCGTCTGGGGGCAAAATCCTTGAATGATGAGGTGTTTGCTGCTTATACGGAACGAATAAAGTAGATGCTTAACGTACTGCCTCTTAGAGAATGGCATGCTTATTGTACGTAAAAATAGCTTGTCAGCAGTTCTGCTTATACAGAAGATTGTGGCAAATAGTCGAGTAGCAGGAGGACATTATAGAGTTAATTTTTCATAACTTTATCGCTGCATCTGCCCGGGCGGGTTCCGCAAATATCTCTGTATATGATTCCTGTGTACATATAACTGATTCATATAAAATGGTGGAGGAAATTCATGTTCAACTTAAAATTGGTGGTGGATACAAAGAGTGCTCCTAGACTGGAGGGAAAACGGAAATAGAAGAAGAAATGTGGCCAGTTGCCAAGCAAATTTGTTTCAAGAGAAGATTGAAGATACCAAAAGGGGTAATCAGAAGCTATAAATAGAAGAAGGACGGATAATACATGGCCACAACAAGAAGGTTATAAATGTCCGCGCATTGGGCCCATCTCAGTGAATTACATGATTAATTTGTTTGTTAACATCTTGACTTGGTAATACGCTCCCGAAGGGTGCGTTAATTGTAAAAGTATTAATAGGTACTATTGCACTTCCAAATGTTCAACAATATAGCTGCCAAACCGGAAATAAATTAAAAGAAAAATCACGTGACCTAAACCGGAACTCTATTCGATTTTTTTTCAAATAAAAATTAAACAATGTTCGGTAGCGAATACGAAAACTGTCCGGAGTTTGGAGTTTTAGGTGGTGTTATTTTTTTGCTTGATATTTTGTAAACAGGAAGAAAAATTACTGTTCTTCGGGAGCGTTTCAGGTTGCACCTGCCTCATATTAGGTGAACTATTACCCACTTAACGTTAAACAACAATTGATTAATCAATCAATTCAAAAGATATAAAGAATTACTTCTTTATAAATAACATATTTGGAGAGATCCTGTAATTTGCACTTAACAACCGACCCGGAGAACATGTGTATCCTTACCGTCTTTATAAAGAATTATGTAACAATAACTTGTCTTAATTATATTAATTTATAAATACCAGAAATAATCAGTTCAATGCACTAAAGAGGAGTATTGTTGCCCCTTTAATTGTCAGATGAACTTAATGCACACAACTTAATTTAAAATTATGGTAAATGAATTTTCCATTATACGAGATTTATTTTGTGTGTAATTCAATAAAGAAGGGAGAGTTTTGTAAAGTGTTTGGTTTATTGCCTATTTATTTAGTAAAAACAACAGGACAAGATGACATGTGATTTTCTTTCTGTCGTGATTCGTGTATGCGGTTGTCGTAAAAAAGATAGATTTATTTACGGTAGTGATGCGTGTGATGACAGATAAAGACGTAACCTTAATTTAAAAACAAATATGTATATATACTTTTGAGAAAATACCGACTATTTTCAAATTGCAAAGAGGAAAAAGTAAAAGAACGAGATATATTATTTTTAAATGTAGCTAAGGTCTGAATTGCTATACTAAAATTAGACAGGAAAATCTATAAATCAGATAAAACCCAATTTAAAGAAATTAAAACTGCATTTATTTTCTGGAGTGACTATGGCATTTAATTAAGAAATAAGGAAAAACTTGATAACCCTATTGTATGCTTGTGTAAGGCTCTGTGAGAAATAGAAACCTGCCCCCTTTGAAAAAAATACGGTTATTCATTATTCATTTTGTTATTCACAATAATGCTGTATTTTTCACTACTGTAAGCTTGTGTAAGGCTCTGTGATAAAGAGAAACCAGCCCCTTTGAAAACAAAACGATTATTCATTTTCTTACTCTCAGTATATCGCTGTTTTCCTCTATTGGTGTAATACTGTTGTAAGCTTGTGTAAGGCTCTGTGATAAAGAGAAACCAGCCCCTTTGAAAACAAAACGATTATTCATTTTCTTACTCTCAGTATATCGCTGTTTTCCTCTATTGGTGTAATACTGTTGTAAGCTTGCGTAAGGCTCTGTGATAAATAGAAACCAGCTCCTTTCCTCAATTGGTGTGAAACTGTTATAATTATACACATTAGCGCTAAATTACCTCTTTATTACAACCGGCTTTTCAGTGGACAATACACTTGACGTCATGCATTATATATCATGACAAATTATGTCTTTAACATTTAAGTGAGTGAGTGATTGTTGTTTAACGCCAAATTAACAATTTGTCAGTGTTATCATGGTGTTAACAAATTACTTTTTTATGAGATGTTATTAGTTGACGGCTTTGTACTATTTATAGACCACCATTCGCCGTACGCGTGCTGACTGACGTGTTCTTTTTTTAATGGTGAAAGCAGGTAGATATTCCTCCATAGTATGACGTCATAGCATTCTGTCCAGTCGTTTAATTTACTCCTAAATGATGATGTTTATTTCTTGTTTATTAATATTAGAAGAATATGAAAATGAAAATGAAATAGACAACAAAATGTCCAAATAAGGACGAATGACTTTCAGTTCCTAATTTGTTTCTATGTCCACCTATGTTCTAAACCATTTCTGTCATCATTAAAATATGATAGATTGTGAGTTCAATCTACGGTCAGTTCAAACCAAGAAATATGAAAAAGGGTATTTGATGTTCCTCTGCCACGCTCTCAGAATTAAGGAGTAAGAGTGAAGGCTACTTGCCTCAGAGAGTTATAATTAGGCTGATTATTGACATTCAATACCCACTCCAGCTATTATTTGTAAAGAACCCTATTGGAAAAGTTTTTATTTTATAGATTATCCTTGGTTGACAATCATCAACATTTAATTTTAGTAGCATGAACATTTCATTCAATAATTTTAATTTTAAGTTTTGTTTTTAGATGAATTTGAAATTCTTAATAATTTGTGTGGATTGTTGATACATTTTCAACCTAAATGTATTTTACCTTTTATGGAAATCGTGTTGGACATCAGTATAACAAAATAAATACAAATAACATGCCGTAGATTTTAACATAATCGGCCAAATATTTTAAGTCGAAGACAAGCAAAACAAAAGCACAACACGATATGTGTTGGACACCACTATGCGCAATCAAGCACAAATAACGTAAATAAGACATGCGCCCTTCTACAAAAAACTGGAGTTAAAGACGAAAGGAACATTGTTTGTATGCGGAAGCAGTAGCAAACATCACAACACGGAACTCAGAACATAAAGACACATAAGAGGACAACACGAAAAACTAGAAAAATGAGCAACACGAGCCCCACCACAAAACCGGCGGTGAATTCATGTGCTGGGTAGGGGCAAGCAGTTCCTGCTTCTTATAAGACACCAGCCGTGTTACTCATATAGATAAACTATGGTCCTATAGTTACAATGTTGACAATATCATTTAGCAATGATTGTATGACCTTTTTGTTTTATCCAACATTGGAGAATTGTCATTGTCAATAGTCTCGTAGATGATATTACTTAGAATATTGAATTGAGGCGTGGTTAATTAACAGACGATTTATAACTATAACGATAAGGGTAAATCTGATGAAGTTCGAGATTAATAAAGTTTTCATCTATTCATTTAGACAATAAGATTAGTACATAGACAATGTGAACGAAAATCCAATTCATTAGGATTTTCATGTATGGTAGAATGACCATTGATTTATAGGGTATAAGTATTGTAGGCTTCCATTAACGTTTGTACTATCTAGATTAAGCATTCGTGGTTCTGATATTATCATTTTAAGATTATCTAAATGTATGAATTTACACCGAATTTTGATTTTTAATCCGTATGCTTTCAAAGTTATTATTTTATTTTTGCCAAGATTCAATTTCATAATTGCATTTTTTCCTATTTAGTAGAGTGAGTGATTGTTGTTTAATGCCAGGTCAGCAATTGTTCAGCCATATCATGCCAAGAATAAGTTAATCTTCAAAGAGAAGATGAGGAGGTTCGCTTTGAGATAATGATGACGTTTTGTTTGTTCTAGACCAACACGCTGAGTTGGATTTTTATAGTGCTAACTCACTGAAGCAACAGTCCGTGGATAGACATATCGCTCCACCCGGACGCTTTATCCTGATTCCGAGTCAACAAGTCATTGCTCTTTCTCCTTAATGCTGCGTGCTTAGCGGAGAAGCAACACATGCCAATTTTATAATCTTTGATTTGACGTGATTGGGGCTCGAACCCACGATCTACCGCACTAAAGGAGAGCACACTTACCATTGCAGCACGTGTGTGATTATCTATTTGGTAGAGAAGATAATTTAAGTATGTATCGTCAATTTACCATTAAAATAGAACAGAGAACAGACGTATTTTTAATTTGATTAAAACCGAAAGTAAAACATCATCGCATATTTTGTGCGTTGATATAAGAAAGTATGATGCTATTTTGCGCTTTCGTCTTTAAATTTCTACAAATCGAAAACACGAAAAGGCGAAAGCGAAAACTAGAAGGCGAAATTCGGTTAATGCTTAACATCAATATGTTTTTTGTTTTTTGCCGTTTAATGGTATTTAACGCCACTTTCAGCAATATTTCAGTTATATAGTGGCTGTCAGTTTTATTGGTACCCGGAGAAAATTACCGACCTGTGCCAAGTCACTGACAAACTTTATCACATAATGTTGTCTCGAGTACACCTCACCATGAGCGGGAATCGAACTTACAACTTTAGTGGTAATAGGCACTGATTGTATAGGTAATTGTAAATCCAACTACCGTACGATCACGGACACGACAGCCCCAACATCAATATATGTCATAGTAATGACTTTTAATTCTTTCGATTCCTGTGATACATGCATAAGTACCACAGAACCTCTGGATCTAGGCTACAGTGATTGCAGTTAGGAAGTAAGGTGATTGTTCGTTTTGTTGATATTGGTGGTATTGGTGCCCATCACTGTTTAAGCTTTATTTTCATAAATAGATACCTAGGAATTGTTCGTTTTGTTGATATTGGTGGTATTGGTGCCCATCACTGTTTAAGCTTCATTTTCAAAAATAGATACCTAGGAATTGTTCGTTTTGTTGATATTGGTGGTATTGGTGCCCATCACTGTTTAAGCTTTATTTTCATAAATAGATACCTAGGAATTGTTCGTTTTGTTGATATTGGTGATACTGGTGACCGTCACTGTTCAAACTTTCTTTACTGAGACGTGCTTGTTCGTTTTGTTGATATTGGTGGAATTAATGACCATCACTGCTTAAACTTTTTTCTTCATTACTTTCCTTCAATTATTTGTTGTTCACCATAATTTAATAAAACTGGACTGCGTTGCAGAAACCTCAATTAAACTTTAAGTGTAATTAATTTTAGGGGGATCCGTGTTGCTCATCTTTTTTAGTTTTTTGTGTTGTCCTATTATGTGTCTTTGCGTTCTGAGTTCCGTGTTGTGATGTCCGTGACGATTTCCATAAAAAACGATGTTCGGTTTGTCTTTTCCTCCAGTTGTTTGTTGGAGTGTGCATGTCTTATTTACGTTGTTTGTGTTTGTTTGCGTATGGCGTTGTCCAACTCATATTGTGTTGTGTGTTTGTTTTGTTTGTCTTCGTTTTGTGTAACCAATGTTGCCAGTTTCTCTGGATTGTCCTTTTTTGATTGCCTCTTCGATATTCTCTAACGTTTATTTTCGTCCTGTGTCTTGTGTACCCGGTGTTGCAAGTTTCTCTGGATTGTCCTTTTTGATTGCCCCTTCGGTATTCTCTAACGTTTATTTTCGTCCTGTGTCTTGTGTACCCGGTGTTGCCAGTTTCTCTGGATTGTCCTTTTTGATTGCCCCTTCGGTATTTTCTAACGTTTATTTTCGTCCTGTGTCTTGTGTACCCGGTGTTGCCAATTTCTCTGAATTGTCCTTTCTTGATTGTCCCTTCGGTATTCTCTAGCGTTTATTTTAAGTGTACTTGTTATATCTTGATATAAACTTTGTCAGTTGTGCCCCAATAGATACTCCAACAATAAAAATGTGACTATTATATAATTTAAATATTTATATTTAAAGTGGTGTGTTATTATCATTCTTATCTATAATATAATGCTATATTATTTATGTTTATTATACTTCATGCAAAAATCTATTAATTTCATTGGATAATAGGCATTTGACATTCCTCAATAGCTTTTCTTGGTGTACGAATCAGATCGTAATAACACCCTCTGCCGTAATAACACCCTCTGCAATATCACCCTCCCGAGCAGAACTTTGCCGAACCGGAAAATAACACCCGCTCCGTCCGAGTTTTCCCGATTAGTCATTTTCGGTAATAACACCCTCTGTTATTGTTAATGAAAATATTACTTGTTGAAATGATAGTAGTTGTTGCTTTATTTAGGTAGTGATATGTACATAGTGTGTCCCATTGGTTAACTGACTTCAATAAAAAATCTAAGTCCTCTCTACTACTGGCATTCAGTATAATAAAAAACATAATGCCTTTAGTTGAGGGTGTTTATGGTAGATTACCACACGAGGGGGAAAATATCACACTCTTGAAAAAGAATATCACCCTCGTCTCGGGTGATATTCTTTTTCCAGAGTGTGATATTTTTTTCCCTCGTGTGGTTCTCTCGGATGATATTCTTTTTCCAGAGTGTGATATTTTTTCCCTCATGTGGTAATCTACCATAACACCCTCAACTAAAGGCAGTATGATGTTTTATTGATTCAGCATTTCATGCAAAGTAAGCATTTTTAAATATTTTTTAATGTATGTTTTTTTTTCGACATAAATAGATCACCACTAACGTCATGGTGAGGTGTATTCTATTCAACATTATGTGATCAAGTTTGTCCTTCTTCGATTTACGGATTCTGATTACCCTTCGGTATCATCAAACTCTTCTTGCGCATGCCTCCCATTTAGGCTGATTGGGTTAATATTAAGATATAATATGTATCGCACACATATCCTATAATTTCGTTCCATATAAAATTTTGAATGCTGTAATAATAGGAATAGGAGCTCGAAATTATATTTCCAGTCTATTTTGAGGCTCATTTGTTCTGTTAAATATCATAACAAGCTCACGCATATTATATCATTATTATATTAAATATTAAAGGGGTCGTCGCGGTCGTATGATAGTTGGATTTACAACTACCTATGCAATTAATGTCCACCACCACTAACGTTGTGAGTTCAAATCCCACTCAGGCGAAGTTTACTCGATACAACTTTGTCAGTAGGTCGGTGGGTTTCTCCCGGTCCTCCGGTTTCCTCCAACAGTAAAACTGACCACCGTAACTGATAGCTATATATACTGTTGAGAGTGGCGTTAAACATCATAACCCTAACCGTTAAATGTCTATATATTTATCGGTATTCATTTCCAGGTATTAGAAGCATCGCCCGCATTGACTTTAATTTTAAAATTGCCAATTGAGTTTTAACAATAATATCAATGTTAGATACAACAGATGAAATTTCAGTGGCTTACACAAAGATGTGTTGATAGATGTTCTATGTGAACTACGCTAGATTTGTAATTTAAAGTTCAGGCTTGGTTTGGTTTTATGGTGTTTAACGCCACTTTCAACAATATTTCAGCTATATCTTGGCGGTCAGTTTTATTGGTGGAGGAAACCGGAGGACCAGGAGAAACCCACCGACCTGCCACATGTCACTGACAATCTTTATCACATAATGTTGTATATAAAGTACACCTCGCCATGAACGGGGTTCGAACTCACAACTTAAGTGGTGATAGACACTAATTGCACAAGTAGCTGTACATCCAACTACCATACAATCACAACCACGACAACTCCTACTTTATTTGAACTACGACAGATTTGTAATATAAAGGCTAGTATTGAATAAGAATAAAACGTGCATGAAACAAGGATTAAGCCACAAAAATGTTCCCTGTATTTTTTTACTGGAGGTGTGTACCTTTTGACAGATACTTTATTTGAATTACGATGTATTTGTAATATAAAGGTCACTACTAAATAAACACGTGCAGGAAACAAGAATGAATTCACACAAATGTTCCCAGAATTTTTGTTTATGGGTGTGTGTACCTTTTGACAGATACTCTGTTTGAACTAAGATAGATTTGTAATTTATTGGTCGGTTTTCAATAAGAAAAAAAAACGTGCAACAAACAAGGATGAATTCACAAAATTTTCCTCAATATAGTCAAACCTGTCCATGCAGTCACCTATATTTGAAGGTCACCTTTTTTGTCCTGTCATAGAAAATTTCATATGAATTGAACCTCTTTTAAGGGGTCAACCATCTTATAAAGCCATTTCTTTTCATTTAAGCTTTCAAAAGTCATCAATAGAATTTTCAACGCTGTAACCTCTTAATACAGGTTTAACTATACAGTTATCCCTGATTTGGTGACCACCTCTATTAAACAATAACCTGTATTATGTGACCATAATTTTTATTTGCCTCCATAGTACATTTCATATCAATTAAACCTGTATTAAGCGACTATTTATCTTATGTGACCTTATTTCACTGTTCCCTTGGAAGGTCACATAATACAGGTTTGACAGTAGTTCTTTTATGGGTGTGTGTACTGAAATTGAATTGTTTGCATATCTTTAAATAGAGATAAAATCTGATTTTTCGTCTCAATGAAAATAGGAGTGCTCATTGTAAAGAAACAGTCGGTTAAGCGAGGCTTACAATCAGTAAACTAAAATGAAAATCCATCAAGAAGATTTATTGTTACCGATCAAGTTGACTCGCTAATCATTTTCCAATTTGAACTAATCAAAGCGGCTTCACCAAAAGTAAACGATTATATTGATTTAATTCTATGCAATTTTCATAAATATGCACAAACAAGGTTGGAGGGTAGGCTATCAATCTCGGCCATTACAAGCTATTGGTATTTATCCCACTTTCGTAAGACTTTAATATGTCTATTTTCAGTAAAAATCGTTGATTGAAGGTCAAAAACTCATATAAATCAGTAATAATTTGTGATTTTAATTTTTTTACTGAGATTACCGCCTACATTATTTATAGGAGCAAATATAAACAAGAAGATATAAAAAAAAGTCATTGAAACGTTTGATGATATAAGTTCAGAACGTTTCACCCCTCAAGCGTCTGGACGATATTGACATATAATAAACCATTAATTAAAGATTGATTATTTGTTAAATATGATTACGTATATATATATATATATATAAACAAATTTGTTTAAAAAGTGAGGTTTAAAGTATACTATTTCAAAGGTTTAGTACAAGAAACACTCGTCTTTATTTTGATGAAATAGTTATGACAATTTGAAAAATTATTTGAATAAGGGTTATTTATGAATATCTAACGCCATTTTCACTTGCATGACCGCAGCATTTCACGGATTCTGATTGCCCCTTTGGTATCTTCAAACTCTTCACTAATAGGGGATCCGGAGGCCTAGGTCCATAAAATTAGTTTAACACCATAACTTTTCATTGAAGTGCCAGTACCAATGCAGGGAAGTGAGCGGTTATGCATGTGTCTGTTGGGGGTATCGAATCTGGCTATTTATGCGATTTTTCTATTGGATTTTGGAACTGTTCCGACAGTATGGTATATTCTTTTTTCATTTTATTATTTCAGCAATATTTCGTTCAGTTTTATTTCTAAGAGGAGAACAGAGTATAAAAAACCACCGTGCGTCCGACAGACTTTATTACATAATGTTTTATCGAGTGCACCTCCGCACGTGCTGAAATCGAAATTTAGGGTAGGTATATGTACCGAATATATATCTGCTTCTCACCTAAGATAAACTTTGTATTATTATTCATCGTGAAGGAATAATTTCTTTAAAATGTGTGTGCAAATTTGATTTTAAGAAAGGCTACTGGCAATAGCTTTTGACAGACGGAACTCGTGAATATGTCAGCTCTTTTAGCACAAGTTGGTTTGTTTTAATATAAAACGTTGCTGAATATAGAAATCGTGAAGCTTGCTATAACACAAGACGGGTTGTTTAAATATAAAATGCCATTTGTACAATGTTTCAGTTACCTTTCAGAGAATGATTAATAATGATATAAAAGACTTAGAAGTTTGTTATCCTTGTATTGATGGTCTTATTGTGTGCAGTGATAACAGAGAAGAACACTTAACATGACGTCCTTCATTATCTATATCAATAAGACAATGATAAAATTCACGATATATTGATGAATAAATTACAAACATCATTCCTTAGTGAATCCACTTAGAACCTTGTTATGCTGATATTGATGGTCATATTGTGTGCCGCGATAGCAGGGAAGAAAACTTCACACATTTGTATGTGATATTTAATAGATTATCACGAACCTATTTGGCTGTTGATCGTGGTAAAAGTGATTTTTGTCAGGCCACGGCTAACTATGTAGAACATACAGTTGGTCAAGGGCGGGTGAAACCCATTATTGCTAAAATATGTTATTGATTTCCTCCAACTATAAACAGGATATTTTGTTAATATAAGGTCTAGCAAGAAGAGTATGAAGATACCAAAGGGGTCATCAAAATCCGTAAATCGAAGCAGCATAGGCAACACAATGACCAAATAAATGGACAAAAGGACAAACAACGATCTACAAAACTTGACACATGAAACAAAAAATCGAGTAACACGAATCCCACTAAAAACCGGGGGTGAACTCAGGTGCTCCGGAAGGGTAAGCAGTTCCACCTCCACTAGTTGCACCCGTCGCATTAATCTAGTTACAAATCCGGTTTTGCAATCCTATCAATTACTTTGAATATAGTTCAATATTGTAATGCTATGTTGAATTGATTATTAAAATATGCTTAAGCTTAACATGGTTATTGTTTTCTTATCATTTGTGCATATAGTTTAAATTTATCTGCAGTGGGAATTGTTAGACCTGTTAAAACAGTGATTCGCTTTATGTAAACATTGCCGTTCTGATCACCACAGACTTCAGGAAGAAATTCAAACTTACCGTCGATGATAAGTGATGAAGGAATATAATATGTTTCATATCAATAAAGTGTTGATAATGTTGAGAGAAAAAAAACAATATAATATTTTTCTAAGAAAATTGACAAGAAGAGTCTGAAGGTATCAATGCGAAAAATCAGAATCCGTAAATCGAAGAAGGACAGACAATACAATGGTCAAAAGAAAAAGGTCACAGGACAAACAATGATCTATTAAACATTACATAGAAAACAAAAGTTGAGCACCTCATGTGATACCCGTCGTGTAATGTTTGTATTGTAGTTCGTAACTAAAGTCATATACATTATTTCTTATGAAGCAAGAATCTTGCAATCTGATTGGTTAGTTACCCGGGTGTAAATAGCACCCCATCCCAGCTAAACCATTTAGACCCGGGATAAAACAAAAGTAATTTTGAACTACCCACAACAATAGTATGATATCATAGGAAATTAATTCGTTATCTTGGTGTAATCAGGGGTGTACAGAATGTTGAAGATTCATGCACCCTGCACCTCAGGGTGTATGAATTTTCAGCACCGGTGTACAATTATGTACACCCCTGATTACACCAAGATAACTAATACTAAGGGTGCCACTAGTCGAGCAGGAACTACCTACCCTTCCGCAGCACCTGAGTTCACCCCCGTATTTTAGTGGGGTTCATGTTATTCTATGAAGAGTTTGAAGATATCAAAGGGGTAATCAGAATCCGTATATCGAAGAAGAACAGACAACACAATGGCCAAAAGAAAAAGTACAAAAGGACAAACAACGATCTACAAAACATACACTATTCTTAGTTTTCCATGTAGTGTTTTGTAGATCGATGTTTGACCTTTTTGTTTTGGCCACTGTGTTGTATGTCCTTCTTTGATTTACGGACTCGTATTACCCCTTTGGTATCTTCAAACTATTCTTACATTCCGAATACAGCGTTGAAAATTTCATTGATGATTTTTGAAAGCTTAAATGAAAAGAAAATATTTCGCTTTTTTTCAGATATCTCATTTTCTTTATGTATTACATATACACAAAAAAATGAAAAAAAACCCCAACAAATAATATCCAGTTTCACGTACTTTTCGAGAAAATAATCATTGCTCTATAATCAAATTTCCTAAACGTGTCCTATATCTTATTCAAACTAGGCAAATGACCTTGATAAAACCAAATTAAATAAACGATATAATATTCTTCAAGGATATTTTGTTTTTATTTTTAAATAATGTTAAATACTTAGATAAAATGAAAAAAACAAAAAAATAAAACTGTCGGCAAAGTTCTAAAATCCAATTTAAAAATATCGTTTTAAGAGTCAAAATCGATCCCCTGACACACAAATATATGACCGCTCATTTTTATTGCATGGAATAGGTACTTCAATGAAAAGTGGCGGGGTTAAGCTAGTTGTATGGGCCTAAACCTTATTTATTACAATTAATGAAAACAACTCTAATGTTCACTGAAAAGTTTGCGTTGCACGGGCCGTCAGCGTCCACTGTTGACAGACTGTTGATGACCAGGAGCTGATGTTAAAAGATGTCTTTGACGAGCGTTGAATTCTACAGACACACGATATTAATTCACGTCCCGCCCCAAAGGCGAAGGTGTATTTGATTTGTCCAACGTAACCAAGAGAATGTCGAAAGATGGGAGAAGTTCCCCCTACTGGAGAACCTACGTGATATGTATGTGACACAGGGGAAGTAATTACCATGATGATTATATTTTAAAATTAACTACATGTAGTAATTGAGACAAGTTAGATCTTAGGTAACGTGTAATGCTGTCTTGCAAACAAATATCTGCACACTATTCTGTGTACTGTTTTGTAGACCGTTGTTTGTTCTTCCGGCCATTGTGTTGTCTGTTCTTCTTCGATTTACTGCTTCTGATTACCCTTTTGGTATCTTCAAACTTTTCTGCATAAAAACGAATATTGCTGCCATCATCACATTTCATAAAATAGAGCTTTAATATTTCTGTAAAATATTCATACAAACTTATTAAAAATCAAAAAGTCTGATAATAGTAATATATGACTGTGGCCGACTATTATATCATGAAAACGACTTAAGGAAATATTTAAATTTGAGAACATATTAAAGTCGACAGACAGTACATTCCAGATAGTACAGACTTAACGCACTAAATATATAGAAATTTCATATTTTTCCATTACCAAATTACTTTACAATATGAATATTTAATTTTAATTAGATTTTTGCCCCTGTTATGTACAAGAAACTAGACATTTTACATATGACGTTTTTCAACCCCCATAATATTCGACTTAATATATTCTATATATTCATTTTTGATTTTCCCACTAATCCGATTTCACGTTGTGTGGCGTTACATGATGTCGGCCATATAATTAGTTGAAATAATAACCTCCTATCGACAAAGACAAATATGTTTCTTTCTCATTTATTTTAATCTATATTAAAATAACATAGCGTAAGAGAAAATTTAATTGATGCGTTATTTCTAGAATTATTGAAAATATTGAAGATTACATTCAGCTGTATTATTAGATATTATGAAACTGTGTGTGATACAGTTTATCAGTGACTTGCAGCAGGTCTGTTTTCTCCGGGTACTCCTGTTTCCCCAAATAATAAAGCAGAGCGCCATGCTATACCTGAAATATTGTTGAAAGTGGCGTTAGTGGTGATAGGCACTGATTGTATATGTAGTTCTAAATCCAACTACCATACGAACACGACCGCCACGACGACCTCTCGTTATATTTAATTTCTCCATAATATACTTATTTTCAGTTTCATAGATATTTTCTGAACTCCCACCTTTCCTCGTGTGTCACACGCATGGCGTCAATTTCATTTGTAACAATAATTATAAAAATGTTTATACATTGTGTGTGTTCCTTTGAAGTTCGATTCCTTATTCGTTTGTGTTTTTATTTCGCGTCCATGAAGGCTTGAACTGTCATCTTATCCTGGATTAGTAATATAATCGGGTTACCATGGCGTTAAGGGGTAAAACACCGGTCATTGATGAAAAAACAGAAACATTCCGATTGAAGGGTATGTCCAGATATGTTCCGTAAGAGGCTCAAGTATCATTGAAGAGCAATTTGATATGGCGAAATGTGTTTTGAAAAACATGGATTCCCTTTGAAAATTGATCAACTTAATCATTTTACCGATTTCTTGTTTGACTCGAAATTAAGTACCCACGCACTAATGTTTAATCATAACTAGTTAATGACCTTAACAAAAATCTCTTTGACAATTTAGAAAAACATATATGGTCACGTCATACGGATACGATTTAGTTCAATGTAGAAAGATAACTCTGTTTTTCAGGGCAAACATTATGAAAAAAAAGCTTACACTGTGATATGAGCAATTCCATCAATATCAATGTACAACTTTCTCACTTACAATTATCTGGATACTAATGTAGGTTCCCAGAGCTCAAACTCACATAGCTGCTCAGTGCACCCCGTAATGTCACATAGAGAGGGGGGTCGCAGGACGAAAGACACGACCGTGGACCATAATGGGTAACATGCTTAGAAAGTGGCGCGTTCCCTGCACACTAACGACCTATTTTGTCGATTTCTAAAAAGAGTAGGTGCATGGTAGCCGCTACAAAGCCTTTCGTCCCTACCCAACTCCCCATACTACAAAATTTGTTGACCCCGTTGACCCATCCCTTCCCTCATTTCTATACAGTTTTTACATATTTTTGGACTTGTTTTCGTCCTTAGCATAGAGAAAATACTAATCGTTGTACACCATAAGCATCAATCAATCAAGTTCAAATCTTTGTTGCCTAGCCCAGTCAATGGTCTCTTCATTAGGAAGGCTTTATGGTACATCAACTCTTTTATTTTGAATTTGACTTCTATGAATCTTTACATTAAAGCTTAATCACAGGAAAAACAATATTTGTGCCTTTTGACACAATTTATAGTCACGTGTTCAATATATATTTGGTCTCGTGTCCTGACGAATAGCTTTGCTTGACCTGGTTTGTATAAAGGTTTGGTTCATTTCATCTATCTACACTATCAACATGATATTTCTCCCGCCATATTTTGTAAGCACCGTATTTGATTTCGTTCGATGTATAATTACATCTATATATATATATAATTTAATAAATCGGTCTGTAAATGATTACAGGATGTGGATTAGGAAACAAACTGACAGATTACGTTAATTCATTTCCAAGAATACTTTTTTTTATCACATTGTATTAAAATACAATACCCACTAGTAGTATTAATAAATTTATTGCAAATATGAAGTTAATGTTTTAATTAATTAAGGAGAAACTTGTAAGTTTGTACGGTTTTGGTTATGTGTGTGTATGTACATATATGAGAACAGAATAGGAACTACACAAGCAAAGATTGAAAAGTGTACTGCAATCTTATTCCGTTTTTAATCTATTTTACCAAAATAATATTTTGATTTGAAAATCGTTTGGCGTTTTACTATGTAGTTTTGAACTAATATAATAATAGTTTGAAGTTACCAACGGGATAATCAGAATTCATAAATCGAAGAACAGACAACACAATGGCCAACAGAAAAAGGACAAAAGGACAAACAACGATCTACAAAACAATATTGCCATATTCGAAATCTTACGCTTAGTGGAAAAGTTAATGTTAACACATATCAATGAGGTGTTTTAATTTAGATATCTTGTTGTTCACTTGATCAATCAAGATAACATGTCAAGAAATGTAAATCAATGATTGGGTGGCCCGCCTTGACATCACATTTGGTTTCTGACACTTCAATTAAAATAATCAACTCCAAGCGATGTACGTTGATTTGGTCAGCTACACTAAATATATATCAGTATAATACAGTAAAACCTGTCTAAACCGAACCCCTTTGGGACTGAAATTTTTTTTCAGTTTAGACAGGTGTTTGGTTTAGACAGGTTCAAATTACATAGACATTTAGTAGGTGGGACTGTAAAGTCTGTCTGGCTCGGAGTTCGGTAATTTTGTTATTACCCTTATTAGGCAGGTTTTCGGTTTACTCAGGGTTCGGTTTAGACAGGTTTCACTGTAGTAACTAGCTGATTTAATTCTAGACACTCATGTGAAACCCCTTTTCCATCCCCTCATCTCATTAAAGATTGGACAAACAATGCATCTTCTTGATTTATTTATTCATTGTTTGTCTTTTTGCCTTTTTCCTTTAGTCATAATTAATATTGTCTATTGTTCTTCGATTTACGGCTTCTGATTATTATCCCATTGGTATCTTCAGACTTCTCGTACTCTTACAAATGTGCTTGATAGCATTGTAGTAGTGTTGCACCAATACATGACCCAGATATTAGCACAAACTACATATCCCCTGCTGAGAAATTTTCTTTGACACAATTACTTTTGTAAGCCAATTAGGTACAATTATCCTATTAGCAACATAACTGTCTTTGTACCTTGAAGAAAATCTACTTTTATTATGTCATATCTTTACTATAAACCGGCTCTAATTAGGTCAAGATAACTGACATCGTAAAATATTGGCTAGAAAGATATTTCCTTTGTGTACATTATTTGGAGATAACTGTCTTTTTACCTTGAAGAAAATCTGCTCTTATTATGTCATATCTTTACTATAAACCGGCTCTAATTAGGTCAAGATAACTGGCATCGTAAAATATTGGCTAGAAAGATATTTTCTTTGCATACATTATTTGGAGAAGTAGTAGAAAAAACGTAGATATCTAAGGTGGTCTACACGGCTTGTGTTTGGAATAACCTTGATCAGGGACGCACATAGGCCAATAATCTAAGAAAGGTATGAATATAAAAGAGATGTTTTACATCCCAATAAAACTCAAACCCCAACTTGCACGTGCCTCCATGACGACGTCAGATGTAAACAATCAATGGCGTAGTAATTTCCAACAGCAAATAATCTAACACAAATAAAATTCATAACGAAAAATTCAACTATATTAAATTTTGGTGTGATTTAAATGTAATTATAAGAATTGAATGCATTTTTTTGTAGTTTTATAGGCGTGTAAAAGCGTGGACCGAGGCACATTTTGTTTTGTGCTTCGGTCCACGTTTTTACACGCCAATAAAACTACAAATAAATGCATTCAATTCTTAAATGAATACGTATTCATGTGAAAATGATACGCCTAGTAGTCAGTGTTTTGGCGCTAACTTGGTGTATTAGATATATTTATAATCGAAATCAAATCTACACTTCGTAAATCATATAATAATTATTAAAACTAATGTTCTCATCTCTCAGGCATATGTGACATTAGCCGAATTTTGTCTTTGGTTGTTCTGTTCCCCAATTAATTTTAGGTTATTTGACTTTCCAAACATTTAAGAGCGAGCAGATGTCAATGATCTCATTTCAGCAAAATGTTGTATAATAAGCAAAGAATATGCTGCAGCTTTGTTTGTATATTCTAGGTTCAAAATAGAAGGTATACAGTCAAATCCGCTTTAGTGACCACCTCTATTAAGCAATAACTTGGATTGTGTGACCTTAATTTCTATTTCCCTTCACAGTGAATTTTATTTTAATTAAACTTGTATATAGTGACCACCTGTCTTTTGTGACCCTATTTAATGTTTCCTTGGAAGGTCACACAAGACAGGTTTGCCTGCATTTTAGATTTAACCACGGATTTTTTTCAGGAATTACAATATACAATAGGTGCTATGTCATCCTACTTGATATCAACATTTTTAATCTTTGGTTGTTTTCGAAGTCCACAATATTGAATTATATTGGGTCGTTATCGTAAGACGATGTGTTCTGCATGTGGAACAGGAACTGCTTACCATTCATGAGCACATGAGTTCACCCCTAGTGTGCTAGTTGGCTTTGTGTTTCTCGATCATTAGTTTTCTGCGTGATGTTTTGTAGATCACTGTTATAAAGGGTTAACGGTAATCGAGAGTAGGATTTGTAGAATCAACCTTTAGTGTAAACATATTGTATTAAGTAATTCATTAATACAATACAAGCATGAATATCTACAAACCATTCAGATGAATCATTAATAGGATTCGGAAACAAGTTACAAAACTTATATTAATCCGTTTCCTGAAGAAATTAAATTTACAAAGCAGAATATATGCTCAAATGGTAGAAATTATAATGAATTAATATAATAATTAAGACAAATTAAACTTGATATAATAATATACAGTTATATGTGAAATTAAATAATGAAAAGAAATATGATATAAAGAGAAAATAAAGTAAGCACATGCACTGTGTGTGTCATATGTCAAAAGACAAGTCGTAGTTTCATTGACAACTCTAATTTCTGTTAAATCGTTTTGAGAATCAACGTTTAGTTTGGTAACATACCTGAAACCAAGTTTGAAGGCTTACTTGCCAACCGATGATTATCTAAAAACTTTAAACAAGCTTAAGATTCGTATGCATTGATGATGAATATCATCAAGCAGTTTGATGTAAGATTTACGTAAAAGGAACATCCCTAATCTATATTTAATCGAATCAACGATTTGTATATAAATGTTAGTGAAATGGACAATCCAGAAAAAAACAGACAACATTGGGCCAAGTCACAGAATGAAGACACACAAAGCAAAGAAGAGAAAATATAACACAACACAAAACTAAAAAGATGAGCAACGTCAAAGACACCGGCGATGAAGCTAGGGGCGTGCGAAGAATAAGCAGTTCCCGTTTCTTATAAGGCAATTGCCGTGTATAATTGTAAGAAAACCGTGGCATCTGAACACCAGTCGGTATTAGAAGCAACTTTATGAAGAATTAGGTACATGCAAACACTTTATTTGAAGCATGTTAATAGGAGGTAGAAAGGTATGTTTACTATCTAAGGTAAGACATAAAAATAAGTCATTCAAAGGACAGACAATGCAACTAAAAAAAAGGAAATATGACAAAAAGACAACGAATGGATGACAAAACACTAGTGGCTCCCGTTTGTTATCACGCTATGAAACATATGCGTTAATTTACAGTATTGATGTTTATGATCTTTGACGATCTTTCTAGGGTGAGGGTTATGATGCTTAATGTCACTTTCAACAATATTTCAGTTATATCGTGGCGGCAAGTATTATTGGCGGAGGAAACCGGAGTACGCGAGAGAGAAAAAAACACCGTCCTGCCGTAAGTCATTGATAAACTTTATCACATAATGTTGTATCGAGTACACCTCGCCATGAGCGGTATTCGAACTCGCGAACATTCTAATCTATTAAATACTTTATTGAATTGTTTCCTACAGTAGCTGACGACAACGTTATACTGTGTAAAAACGACATAAATGTGTACAGTAATATATATTTTTGTGGTATTCCTGCTCTTATGTAACTATGTAACTCATAACAGTATCATATGTTTGTATTATTGAATATTTATTAAAATTTCACATATAACGATATAGCGGAAATATTGTTATGAATTGCGTTGAAAAACACTCCTTCCGAATCTTACGCTCCATTTAGTGGTATTCATGGCCGCCGTGGTGAAATCGATGGATATACAATGGACTTCTACGCTCCAAATGTTATGAATAAAATATGTCGTTGTTGATTTTTTAATAAACATTGCTATTCACAAATTAAGCGCATATATGTTTCTGTGCTGCCATGTTTTATTCAGACTGTACTGGTTGATGTACAGTTAGCTTTCTGTTGTATCCTACGTTAATTGTTTGAGTGAGTGGGTGAATGAAGTTATTTTTTTAGTTATATCACGGTGAGAACAAGTTGCATTTCGACGAGATACTGATGATGTCTGCTTTTTATTAGACCAACACAGTTGGTCAGATTTTAATAGTTCTAGCTCCCTGAAACAACAGTCCATGGATATATAGACATGTTGCTCCACTCGAACAGATTATTCTGATTTCGAGCCAATCAGTCATTGCACTTATTCCTAAAACATGCGTGCTTAGTGGAGTCCTTGATATACCATACCCCATGCCAGTACACCAACCATTACACCACATACGTTGTTGTTACTAAATATCTAAATATCTTTGGTTGTTTGTTTGTTTGTTTGATGGTGCTTAACGTCACTTTCAACAAAATTTCAGTTATATCGACCCGGAGAAAACCACCGACCTGTCGCAAGTCACTGACAAACTTTATCACATAATGTTGTACACTTCGCCTTGATCGAGATTCGAACTCGCAACATCAGTGGTGATAGGTATAAATCCAACTACCATATGATCACGGCCACGATGAACCCTTTCTCAATATGTAACTTCATACTGGTGCAGAAGCAAATTAAGAAAAATTCAATCAAAAGCCTTTAAAATATTGGAACTTCGATCAGTGGCCCTTTCAATATTTATATTTTACCTATCATAGTTTGACCAAAGGATTACAGCATAACGTAGAAAAGAAAAAAACAATAGAACAACAATCAATAAACGTCACTTCACACGTATAGTATTGTGTCTTAAGATGAATAAAGATGGCTTCACACTTTAATCTGTCCTTTCATCATAACTTAAGGCCCTTCCATTTTACGATGATGAATATAAGGATTACAAAGAATGAAATGAGCTAGTACTTCGAGGTGGTCCCCACGGAATGTAAAAAAATAAACAAAAAAATGTTCGATAATACGTCATTAGAGTAGTATTTACTGTGTCAATAAAGAGGCAATCGAGTCATTACTTGCAAGAAGTAGGGAGTTAGTTTTATGGTGTTTAACGCCACTTTCAACAACATTTTCAGTTCTATTGTAGCGATCAGTTTTATTGGTGGATGAAACCTGTCGTATGTCACTGACAAATTGTATCACATAATGTCCTATCGAGTACACTTCGCTTGAGCGAGATTCGAACTCACAACGTTAGTTGTGATAGGCACTGACTTAAGTCCAACTACCATACAATCATGACCCCGACGCCCCTGCAAGTTGTAATGACATAGTTAGGCTGGTTCATTGTCTTTAATAAAAATAAAATGCTCGTATGCATGTATAGGGAGGTAGCATTGGATCATACCTCTATACACATGATGTGTGGACTGTACTCAGTGTTGTCCTATGCTAAACAACCGTTAGAGAATAGCGAAGGGGCAATCAAAAATGGACAATCCAGAGAAACTGGCAACATATGGTACACAAGACGATAAAAACAAAACAAAAACACAACACAATATGTGTTGGATATCCCTATACGTAAACAAATACAAAGATTGTAAACAAGACATGAACCCTCCTACAAATAACAGGAGGTACAGGACGAATGAACCCTCCTACAAATAACAGGAGGTACAGGACGAGCATCACAACACAGAACTCAGAACTTAAAAACACATAATAGAACAACACTAAAAAACTTTAAGAATGAGCATCACGGGCCCCATAAAAAACGGAGGTGAACTCAGGTACTTGCGGAGGGCAAATAGTTCCATTTCGTGCAAGAAATAAATGATATAGTTAGGCAGGTTCGTCGTCTATAATAAAAGAGTTTCCATGTGTATGCATAGTCAGGTAGTAGTTATCATACTTCTCATCACGCATGTATGTACTCAGTTATTTCCTACGCTAAATAACCGATAGAGAATACCGAAGGGGCAATCAAAAATAATGGACAATCAAGAGAAACTGGCAACACAGTTCACACAATGCGACGAAAACAAAAACAAAAAACACAACACAATATGTGTTGGATATTACTATACGCAAACAAACAGAAATAGCGTAAATAAGACATGGGCACTCCCACAAACATGAATCATGCTTCCCAACACGCATAATATCGGGACTGCACTCGGTTACGTTCTATAAAATACTAGTACGCGAGTTGTGTATTTAATTTATCTCACACAAATAACGGACTCGCCTTTCAGGGCCGGACAATCGAGGTCCTATTTCTCTCCGGTAGCAGACTATTTAGGGGTCTTTTTGTGTTTCATGAATTAATGCGAGAGCTATCGTTTGTTTTGTTGATATTGATTGAATTGAACAAGACTGTTCAAATTTTCTTTTCATAAGAGATATTGCGACGAAGCTAACATTTTCTGGAGAAACTTCTTTTTTTGTTTACTCATTACCGATCCTGGAAAATGTTTTGATGAATGATGAAATAATAATATTAAAGTTCAAATACACAGATTGATCTTACTGAGTCTCAATCGGCGATGTTATGGCGCACTTATTTACGACATTAGATTGCTAAAAATATCGTATCTTTATAGTCGAAATTGATTAAAAACACCAAATTTGACGGGAGAGTTAATTATTTCGCAGCAACCAGAGATCGTGTGTGTTGTCTAAATATAGATATACATAATCTGAAAATATAAAAACTGCCCATAAAGATAAATTTACTTCTGGTTTTGATTATGCAATCGGGTCATTACATATATCTCGAGTCTAATTATTTCGCAGCAACCAGGGATGCGTTTTTGTCTAAATATAGAGATGATGTCTAAAAATAAATAAAAAGATCTACCCATCAAAACCAAATTGTTTCTGATATTAATCATGCGATCTGCTCATTACATATTTCTCGGGTCAACTCGAATGGACACCATAAATTAATATACTTTTATACTTTAAGACTGTAATTAACCGGAATGTAAGAGAAATATGTGGCAAATGTTTAAAGTTCTGGATCAAGACAGAAATATTCATATAAATAATGTTACACAGAGCAGTCTCGTTGTGAATTCGAATCCCGCTTAAGCGCGGTGTACTCGATACAACCTTATGTGATAAAGTTTGTCAGCGACTTGAATCAGGATGGTGGTTTTCACCGGGTACACAGATTTCCTCCACCAATAAAACTGACCGCCACGATATTACTGAAATATTGTTGAAAATGGCGTTAAACACCATAAAACCAAACCCAATCGCCTTTCAGAGTGGATGATAGAGGTTCTATTTCTCTCCGGGAGCAGACGACTTAAGAGGTAGTGGTCTTATTAGTGTTATATGAATTGAGGTGAAATCTAGTTATTGATTGTTTTGGTGATATTAGTGGAATTGAACAAGACTGTTTTTTGCCTAAGAGGTATTGCGACTAAACTAACACTTTCTGGAGAAACTTCTTTTTGTTGTTTACTCATTACCGATCCTGGAAAATGTTTTGATGAATGATACAATAATAATATTAAAGTTCAAATACACAGATTTATTTTACTGACACTCAATCGGCGGTGTTATGGCGCACTTATTTACGACATTAGACTGCTAAATATATCACATCGTTATTGTCGAAATTGATTAAAAACACCACATTTTACGGGAGAACTAATTATTTCGCAGCAACCAGAGATCGTGTTTGTTGTCTAAATATAGATATATATAATCTGAAAATATAAAAACAACCCATAAAGATAAAATTCCTTCTGGGTTAAAACAGAGATATTCATACAGATCAGTCACGTTGTGAATTCGAATCCCACTTAAGCGAGGTGTCTCGTTGCACCATTATGTGATCAAGTTTGTCAGTGACTTGAGTCAGGATGGTGGTTTTTTCCTGGTACTCGGGTTTCTTCACCAATAAAACTGACCGCCACGATATAACTGAAATATTGCTGAAAGTGGCGTTAAGCAACATAAACCAACAAACCAGATCAATCTTTCCAGAAATTGATATGAGAGCAAGGAACGAGAACTCGAGAAGATATTGTCGTAAAGGATGTACGATGATTTTGATGTGGGAAGTCAGACGCATAAAACGTCCTCGCGCCCCTTTCTTGTAACAGAGAAATGACAAGCTGCAGAATCTCCTATTGAGTACGGTTTCTAGGAATAGTCGCGGGTGGAATTTTGCAAGACCTATGCATCTGTTTCAGGTACGATTGGTAAAAGATGAATAAAGGTAATAACAAAATTACCGAACTCCGAACAATCTTACAAAGGGAAAGTCAAAACTCATAATTATATAAACAGACAAAATCAGTCAACAACCGGAAAACTGTGAAAACCGTAATGACCCTGATTTGGTACAGGCATTTCTAAAGAAATGGTGGGTTGAATCAGATTTTAAGGCGCCAAACCTCCCGCTCTCATTACGGTTCAAAGGTTCCGGCTGTCACTGTAACAGTATTTAAATACAGGAACAAAATAGGTAAAATAATTGTCAAAGCAGTACCATATTCGGTGACGTAAATGTCAAAAATATTTTTACGTCACACATTGACAAAAAAATTCTTGACATTTTTGACATCTTTATCTTTATACATTTTCACTAAATGAAAATGCATCGCTTATAATTTTTCTGCCCCCAGACAAGATGTTACATATTTGCCCATTGCCAAAAAAAAAAAACAACAACAACAAAAATAAACAACAAAAAACAAAGACAAATAAAAAAAAACAAACGTGAATTTTTAATTAAATTATCGTAAAACGTCAATGAGCACGATAACAATAAATGAATTATTTCCCTTTGTGTTAGACATTTTTTTTTCTTCGCTTTACACCACAAAATGAGATTCTCGCTTGAACTATACCACGTTACAATACAATTATATTTTACGCCACACTTTCCATTTAAAACAACACATTTAAAGAATTTTACAAATTTAATAAAAGCTAAAACAAAAACCGATATGCGCCTTTTTTGTACCATGCTCAGTTTTGTAGGTCCTTACATAGTATTGACTGCTAATTTAATTATCTATGCTCCTATTAGACCAATTTTCGTCCTATTTAATGAACTTGATTTACACAAAACTAAATCCAATGCGCTCTAGCCTTTTCTTTCAATGGCTATTAAAAACACATAAATCTAGATTAAACTGGAAAATCAAAAACATGAATAGAATTCTACAAAAATCAATTTAACCTAATGTGATAAATTTTGCTACTAAATTCTTATTAATGATCTGTTTGAAAAATAAAATAAAGACAATTTAAATTAATTCAATTTCCGACACAATCCAAACTCCTAAAATCGACAAGAAGCGATTCTCTTTAAGACTTAATGTCCTTAATAAGATATTAAAATAAACAGGAACTACTTTTTTAACCACGTGACGTGTTGTACTTTTTGTTTCATTCAGGATATATTTATTTATTTTTATCTTTTTTTAGTTTTATATATTTGTTTTTTTTTCAATTTGGCACATTTTTTAAATGGTCTTGTCTGCAAGAAGTGATTACGTCAAAATGGAGCATTTTGTATTGTTTTGCCTATCATCATTGCTTGGGCTGCAGAGTGGACTACTGAGAGTTAGGGTTATGGCGTATAACGCCACTTTCAACAATATTTCAGCTTTTTCGTCTGAATCAATTTTATTGATGGAGGAAACCGGAGTACCCAGAAAAAAAACACCGACCTGTTACAAATCACTGACAAACTGTATCACATAATGTTGTATCAAGTACACCTCGACATGAACAGGATTCGAACTCACAACTTTAGTGGTGCTAGGCACTGATTGAACATGTAGTTGTAAATTCAACTACCATATGATCACGACCACAACGGCACCGTTTATGGACTGTAAATTCCAATAGTAAATATATCTTTTAATCCAAGTCAGTTCCGGAGCACTTTAAACAAAACTACAATATATTTAACGTTTATTTACTATTTTTTCTAACGTAAAATGTATTTCCACGTTAATATCAATTACATTACAATGCAATAAAAGGCAATTAATTCCAATACATAAATTTTTCAGAAATATTATTTGATTTTATTTGTCATAATTATTCCTGTTATTTAATCTAACGTTGTATTTCTGTTTAGGATGAAACAAATATACAGTATAAATAATTTACAGTTAACATTTATTTCTACATGTTATCAAATTCAGCAGAAATTTAACTGATTCTTGTTCGTTTTTTTCAATTTTTAATTTGATACTATTTATTATATTTGATGTGTATTATGTCAATGTTATCACATTGTCTCTACCATTAACTGCATGTTTCGGAAATATTGCATTATTTTGTCTGTTGATCGATGTATTGCTTTATCTTAATTTCTTGCCATTTTACGGGAGCTGTTGTGGTCGAGATAGACAGTAAAATGATAAAACAAGAAATACCACACTGTCAGAACAAATCCAAAATTCATTCATTAAATTTTGAGTTCGTATCTTTTAATAATAACACAACGACGGGTGTCACTAGTGGAGCAAGGACTGTTTTCCGTATGGAGTATCTGCATTATCCCTTGTTTTCCTGTGTTGGTTTTCTGTGTAGTATTTTCTCAAACGTTGCTTCTCTTTTAGTCACTTTTCTGTTGGACATTATGGTGTCTGACCCCATTCCGTCTACGACTTTTGATTAACACTTTCGTATCTTCAAATTTGCTTCCTATACAAATATTAAATATGGAGCATAATATTGATGTTTTTTTTGTTTTTTTTTGTTTTTTTATTGTTTTCTTTTTCATTTATTTACTTTCTTTTTTGTTTGTTTGTTGGTTTGTTTGTTTTTGATTTTGCAAATTTCTGTGGCCGACATTATGGTGAAAGGTCGTTGTGATTCTACACAACACCGGCAACCATAACATCAGATACCACTTCCGGTAATCTGCCTTGGTTGAAAGTTTTTTTTTTGTTCTAATTGTGTTTTAAAAAATCGATATCAAATGGAACCAGAACTCTGTTTGAAACATCATTTCAATTCATATTTTCTAGAAATGCGATTTAGTAATATGAGCCATGATCATATATAACACAATTTTACGTTATTATCGTAAATAGCAAGCAGTGAACATAGCAATAATTAATTTAAAGCCCGCTGAGGAGTAAATTACTTGATATTAGGAAAACACGTAGAACAAAAATAGACGTTACATTCCTGAAATTCTAAATTTCCGTAGACAAAAATAACGATATTACCACTGTGTACACACGCGAACTAAAACATCATTCGAGGTAAACAAAACACTACAGATATGAACATATTCAGCAATACACAAAACTATACTTGTCAATGTTGCACTGTAGGTTATATAGGAAGTGAGTGATTGGTTGGTGTTTAACGCTAGGTTAGCGGTTTATCAGCTATGTTATGGAGAGAGCAAATTATATTTCAATGGGATGATGATGATGTCCGCTGAATTGGATTTAAATAGTTATAGCATCCTCAAACAACAATCCACGGAAAGACATGTCTTTCCACTCGGAAACAATATCCTGATTCAAAGCCGACCTATCTTTCCACTTACTCCTTAAACCGGGACCGTGGGAATAAATAGCTCTGGGCGGAGCAAACATTAAGATTATTCATTATTTTGACCACGGTTATCTCGAGGAGGAAAAATCAATGATACGTATTTTCACAGTTACTTTTGGAGCAAAATATTTGACAGGCATGGTCACTAGAGTTCCTCTCTACGGAAATTTCAGTCTTATTAAGCATAATATTCTTCATCAGTCTAAAAACTACAAAAATCACTTCGAAAATTCAAATTTCTGAGGTATGTGACCTTTAGGTCACGTTGGTCATGTGACATACAGATTCATAAATATGCTGTTCATATCAACTGGAAATTTTGATGATAAGCTCCGCCCACAAATTTTGTCCGTAGACATTACCACAAATTCCCCTTTAATGATAAATACCAATTGTATAGTCTTTGGTTCGAACTCGGGCGAGCACGCTTACTCCACCGATTCGATTTTATGATATGCACAGGTAGTTGTAAACCCAACTACCATACGATAACGACCACAACAGTCCTTAATAACTACAGAATATGGATTAAATGCAATGATTTTCTTTTCAAACATATAAAAAAACTTCTAAAATATTACTATTCCCCAAAATGTTGGAGTACATGTAATTAGTAAAGGGTTAGTGGGTTTAACGCCATCTTCATCAATAGTTAGATCATGGCGGTCAGTTCTATTGATGCAGAAACCGAAGTACCCAGAAAAAACACCGTCCTGTTCCAAGTCATTGACAAACTTTATCACATAATGTTACATCGCGTACACCTCGCCGTGAGCAGGATTTCAACTCACAAGTTTAGTAGTGATAGGGATTGATTACATAGGTAGTTGTAAATCTAACTACAATACGATCACGACTACGACGGCCTTTAGTAACTACTGAATTTGAATTAAGTGCAATTTTCTTTTTTCTAACGTAAGGGGGCGTCGTGGTCGTGATCGTATGGTAGTTGGATTTACTACTACCTGTGCAATCAGTGCCTATCACCACAAAAGTTGTGAGCTAGAACCCCCATTAGTGGCGAAGTGCACTCGATACCACATTATATGATAAGCTAGTTTTTCAGTGACTTACACCAGGCTGGTGGTTTTCTCCGGTTACTCCGGTTCGCTCGACCAATAAAACTGACCGCGCCGATATAACTGACATATTGTTGAAAGTGGAGTAAAACAACATAAACCAAACCAAACGTAAGGTAAATTTGTAAAATATTACAATACTCTAAAATTTGGTACTACATGTAAATATTAGACTTTACGTTTTTATTTTCCCTATTTGTCTTTGTTAGCGCAGCCGGTCACTATTTTCGTATATGGACCGGCCAGGTACCTGCATTATTTTAGATAAAAAGTATAATAGAGCAAATAGTTCATGTCACTTCGGGTCATATGGCAGTATATGGACCGGTCCGTCACCAAAAAAATATTATATGAACCTCAGAAGTCACCAAAAAAATATTATATGGACCTCAGAAGCTTCGTTCCATATAATATTTTTTTGGTGACGGACTGGTCCATACACTGCCATATGACCCTCAGTGCCATGAACTATTTGCTATTTAGTAATGGTTGGTTGGTTGGTTTTATGGTGGAGAAAACCACCGATCGACCTGTCGCAAATCAGTGACAAACTTGATCACATAATGTTGTATTCCTCGCTTTGATCGAGTTTGGTGATAGGCACTGATTGCATAGGTAATAATGGGAGGCCGATACAGTATAAAGAAGAGTTGTATGTGTAAATACATCACAGTTATCCCAATCATTGTCTCATGACAAACAGCTGACAGCATTGTAATTGAATTTGTAATCTCTTGAAGAATTGTGTAATCTCTTATTTCTTAGAAATGTCAGTGTATGATGGACGTGACTGACAGATCTGTATCATGAATGAGAAACAAGAGTTTAATTTGTGCTGCTTAGTTTCATAGAAAATAATCCAATCGTTTATTTTGACACTTTCTTATTAATAAACAAGGCTCAATTTCAAGATCTCTGTATTAACTTGTAAATATTGTGAATTGGACGGAAAATATCAATTTTTAACTAATTCATCATGTAAATTTTAATTTAAGCTCAATTTTCCAATTGTAAGATCATGTTGATGTGCGAATTATGATGGCTGTGGTGATGACAACGTGGGTGTGTTTGACGACAAGAGGATGTAATACTAATAATAATAGAAAATAGACACGATTTCTAATTTTTGAGGATGGATGGGTTAGGGTTATGGGGCTTAACGCCACTCTCAACAATATTTCAGCTATATTGTGGCGGTCAGTTTTATTGGTGGAGAAAACCGGAGTACCGGAGAAAACCACCGACCTGACGCAAGTCATTGATAAACTTTATCACATATGTAGCATCGAGTACACATCGCCTAGTGTGATTCGAATTCACAATGTTAGTGGTGATATGCACTGGTTGAATAATGTTGTATCGAGCGTAATTTTTTACGGAAGCAATCCATCCGGAATTTGTTATTGCTTAGAAATTGCTGACCTCGGCGAATACAGTGACAATTAATATGAACCTCAGGAAACATCAACATACTCCGCGGGAATCACGGCTTATAAACACTTCACTAAATATTTAGATCATTTCTCTATATAATTTTTCGACAATATGCATATAGAATGCAAATATGTGCAGTTTTTTCCATCGCTTGTTTATATCTGTATTGTCATTGGAGATCCAATCATCAAAGGGAGAGGGTTGGGATCCCATAAACCGAATCAACCCCGAAACCTGTTTGTGCCTGACCTATGCCAGGTCCTGCTCAATCAATATATACTTCTGGAAACATCGGAGAGAATCAAGGTTAATACACACTTCGCTAACAGTTTAGTTCATTTTTTAGTTATATTTTTCGACAATACGCATAGTGAATGCAAATATTTGAAGTTTTTTTTTTTTGTATCGTTTGCTTATATCTGCATTGACGTGGGAAATACAATTATCACGTGGTTGGGATCCAATCAACCAGATTAATCCCGCAACCTGTTGATACCTGGATTTCCAATGCCATATGTCACGGTCTTTTTTCATGTTCAATGAGTTGAGGTGAGAGGTGATTATTCGTTTTATTGATAGAGGTTATTTTCTGGACAACAATCTATTTTTGTTGTTTGCACCTTTTAAATTATGTCATGTCTAATATTAAGACTGTCTATTTGCGACTCGCTGACGTATGGTCATCGGTGATTTGATGGATCTACGTACGATGTAGTGTTAGAAAGTGGAGGCGTCAAACACCCATCAATCTTATCATATTTACTGTAAATAACGGACATTAGATTAATACACTGTAGTTATAAATTATGTATTTTCATGACAATATTTCAAATGATCCAAAACAAAGAAAAATACCTCAGGCTCCATTACTTAAATATATTGCAATATTGTCAATGAATTTCTAAGTAATATCAGGGGATCGTTATAGCATCATGTTTATTGTATAATTAAAGGCTGTCATTATTAAAACATTAAAGCGTCGGAAATCATGATAAAATGAAAGTAAATAACAATATTGATGTAAAAATATGTATAAATCTATTTTTCTTTAATGAAAAAATATAAAATCGGAAATTGAAATATAAGACGGACGGAGATGTTATGAACGTTAAGATGTATTTTTTAATAAAGGTAGGATATTAATACGCGTATGGAAAAAAAAGAAATTTACAAACTCAAAGGTAAAAAGGTTAAATAGAATAACTGAACATAGTAGAACGTCTCGGTCAGTGCCGGATTTAGATAAAGAGAGGCCCTAGGCTATTCCATTTGTGAGGCCCCTCCCAATTTCCCACCTTCACAACTGGAGGAAGATGGACGTGTGCTTAATAAATTTTAATAAAGGCGAAGATGATGAGGGGTGTTTAAAATTCTGCAATATTCTAAAATGGAGTTCAACTGTGTAAGGAAAATTACTGAAGGGTTGTTTAGAAAGTACAGTACGTTATGAGAGTATAAGGGTGAAAGTCCAATAACAGTGTTAAAAATGTTATTCACCTTGGCAGGAGGCCCCCTAACATTTGAGGCCCTAGACTTCAGCCTATCGAGCCTATAGGTAAATTCGGCACTGGTATCGATTAGGAAATGGCTGACATGCTTTTCTCCTCTAGCTAAGCACGGAACATTAATGGCAATTTGTCGGCTCTGAGCCATGATAATAGTCCGATTGAAACCACATGTCTATCCATGGATTGTTTTGTTTTGTCAGTTGGGTAGCACGTATATATCTAAATCAGCATATTGTCCTTTTTCAGACATATTATCAACATAATGTTGTCAAATAGTAATCTGTTCTAAACCATTCTCTACACTATTAAATCGGGGTACAAAATAACTTCGATGACTTACTAATGCACTTTTTCGCTCACTCCATAGAGGAGACATATCAGGGGCGGATCCAGGGGGGGGGGACGCGCTGCACCCGGCGCCCCCCCCCCCCCTAAATTGGAAAAAATAAGATTTTTTGGCGTAAAATCGTGATTTTTCACACGAAATACCCCAAACATTTTCGCGCCTCCCTCCGCTCGGCGCAATTTTGTTAAATTGCGCCCCCCCCCCCTAATTTGAAATCCTGGATCCGCCCCTGCATATGGTGTGTTTATCCCGAGTCTCCGATTACTGCACTTGGTAAATATTAACCAAAACGTATAGCATACTGACATGCAGTTCTTAAAACGATGTTCGGTTCGTCTTATTAAGTTATTTGTGTTTGTTTGTGTTCATATTGTTTTGTGTTTTTGCTTTGCTTGTCTTCGTTTGCAGTTTATGTACCCTATGTTGCTAGTTTCTCTGGATTGTCTATTTGTGATGACCCCTGTGTTTGTCTCCAGGTTATGTACCCTATGGTGCTAGTTTCTCTGGATTGTCTATTTGTGATGGCCCCTGTGTTTGTCTGCAGTTTATGTACCCTATGTTGCTAGTTTCTCTGGATTGTCCATATGTGATGGCCCCTGTGGTTGTCTGCAGTTTATGTACCCTATGTTGCTAGTTTCTCTGGATTGTCTATTTGTGATGACCCCTGTGTTTGTCTGCAGGTTATGTACCCTATGTTGCTAGTTTCTCTGGATTGTCTATTTGTGATGGCTCCTGTGTTTGTCTGCAGTTTATGTACCCTATGCTGCTAGTTTCTCTGGATTGTCTATTTGTGATGGCCCCTGTGTTTGCCTGCAGGTTATGTACCCTATGTTGCTAGTTTCTCTGGATTGTCCATTTGTGATGGCCCCTGTGTTTGTCTGCAGTTTATGCACCCTATGTTGCTAGTTTCTCTGGATTGTCTATTTGTGATGGCCCCTGTGTTTGCCTGCAGGTTATGTACCCTATGTTGCTAGTTTCTCTGGATTGTCCATTTGTGATGGCCCCTGTGTTTGTCTGCAGGTTATGTACCCTATGTTGCTAGTTTCTCTGGATTGTCCATTTGTGATGGCCCCTGTGTTTGTCTGCAGGTTATGTACCCTATGTTGCTAGTTTCTCTGGATTGTCCATTTGTGATGGCCCCTGTGTTTGTCTGCAGGTTATGTACCCTATGTTGCTAGTTTCTCTGGATTGTCTATTTGTGATGGCCCCTGTGTTTGTCTGCAGGTTATGTACCCTATGTTGCTAGTTTCTCTGGATTGTCTATTTGTGATGGCACCTGTGTTTGTCTCCAGGTTATGTACCCTATGTTGCTAGTTTCTCTGGATTGTCTATTTGTGATGGCCCCTGTGGTATTGTCAAACGCTTATCTATGATATTTTTGTACGAAATTATTATCATTCTAGTTGTCTATTTTCTCTATCTGACCTAGATGACAAGCAGTAGTGTATACTTTTGTAAATACTAAATTCATTTTGACAGATTTGATAAATAAGAAGAGTTTGAAAATACGAAAGGGGTAATCGGAATCCGTAAATCGAAGAAGAATAGACAATACAATGGCCAAAATAAAAAGTACAAAAGGACAAACAATTATCTACAAAACACCACATAAACCTAAAGACCGAGTAACACGAACCCCACTAAAAACCGGGGTGAACACATGTGCTCCTGAAGTGCAATAAAACATTTCCACATTCCTTCTCCACTTACTCTTCCATTCATTCCTTGCCCATGAGGGAGGGATTTGACGCATTGCCTTCTCTTTATCCTCAACGCCCTTTTTTATATTCGCTGTTTTAGTAGCCAATGCAAGACACGTATCACACATGTGATGCATTTCGGGAAGGTATCCATTCAAAATAGTTGCTGTAGTTGAGCTTTGAGATTTAATAATGATTAGAGTTATGGTGCTTAACGCCACTTTTACCAATGTTTCAGCTATATCGCGGTGGTCAGTTTTATTGATGGTTGAAACCGGAGTACCCGGATAAAACCACCGACCTGTCGCAAGTCACTGACAAACTTTATCACAAAATGTTGTATCGAGTACACCTCGCCTGAGCAGGGTTTGAACTCACAATGTTAGTGGTGATAGGCACTGATTGCACAGGTATTTGTCAATCCAACTACCATACGATCACTACCACGACAGTCTTCATTTTTAGTGATGCATCTCGGATAGGTATCCATTCACAACTGTTGCTTTAGTTGAAATTAAAGATTTAATAAGAAAAGCAGTTTGTTAAATAACTTAATACAGAAAATTTCTGAATCGATGAAAAACGGGATAAGGAGAAGACATTAAAATCGAATTGTATGGAAAGTGGAGCTGGTATGATGTTCTATAGACAAACCCATCGTATTTATTTTCATCATCTCTCATATCAAAGTCTCCTCATTCAATAAATGTAGAACTACATAAGATTAGTTTTTTTTCATTACACGTATAACTTTTATTGATGTTCTTAATCATAGAAAAGCAAAGAAAAACAGTTGTTGTAATAGATAGATCGTTATATTTGTACCTGATCTTGATCTTGAATTATTATTTGTATCTTGTTTTTTTTTATCTTTCCATTTTTTATCAATCGGTTTGGTTTGGTTATGGTGATTAACGCCACTTTTAACAATATTGGAGTTATATCATTAGTAGAGGAAACCATACTACCGGGAGAAAACCACTGCCCTGCCGCAAGTCACTGATAAACTTTATGACATAATGTTGTATGGAGTACACTTCGCCTGAACGGAATTCGTACTCACAACATTAGTGGTGATAGGCACTGATTGCATAGGTAGTAATAAATCCAACTCAATCGGTGTGGAAACAAAATCTAGTGCACACGTGTAATCTTCACATTCGAAAGGAAAACACGTCAAACTATTACTGTGAATTTTTTTTTTTTTTTTTTTTTGCTATGTTCCAATTTCCGTGAGGGGTCGTTGTGATCGTGATCGTATGGAAATTAGATTTACAACCACCTATGTAATCAGTGCCTATCACTACTAACGTTATTAGTTTTAATCCCGCTCATGGTGGGGTGTACTCTATACAACATTATGTAACAAAGTTTGTCTGTAACTTGTGACAGGTCGGTGGTTTCCTCCACCAATAAAACTGATAGCCACGATATAACTGATATTTTTTTGAAAGTGGTGTTAAACACCCTAACCCCCAGTTTTCGTGGATATTATTAAACCACAAAATTAAGAATTCAGTGAATATTTGTAACCATATACATTTGTACTGGGTAGAGCAAGAATTGCACGAATTTACATAAAAACGAAAATGCATTTTTTTTCTCGAACCACGAAAATTGGTATCTACGAATTAACATTAATTCACAATATTATATTCTTTTACGCGATAATTTATGAAATGTGTTCGTGACTTAGCATAAGCTTTGTAACTAGAGTAACACGACGGGTGTAGGAACGGCATATCTTTCCGGAACATATGGGCTTAGCCCCGGTTTTTAGTCGACGTTCGTGTTGCTCGATCTTTAGTTTTCTGTGTAATGTTTTGTAGATTTTTTTTTGTTCTTTTGTCCGTTTTCTTTTAGTTATTGTGTTGTCTGTTCTTCTTCAATTAACGGATTATGATTACCCCTTTGGTATCTTCAAACTATAGAAATCCGGGATGGTATCTGCGACATAAAAATATCATGACACGATATGACGATACGAGCCACTTTTAGATGATTGATTGATTTGATTTGATTTTTGGTATTTTAACGCCATTTTCAACATTATTTCAGCTATATCATGGCAACCAGTTTTAGTGGTGGAGGAAGCCGGAGTACCCGGAGAGAACCACCGACCATGGGCAAGCAACTGGTAAACTTTTCACTGGCAGCTGCGAGTCGAGTGCACCCTTTTTGTAATTTGCAAAGCTGGGTGTGAACCCACGCCGTATTGGTGATAGGCTTGTATGAGTTGTTAGGTAATCCAACTACCTAACTCATTGAGCCACCCGGGCCCTACAACTACCTAAATCATTGAGCCACCTTGGCCCCCTACAATCACCTAACTCATTGAGCCACCCGGGCCCTACAACTACCTAACTCATTGAACCACCTGGTCCCTACAACTCCCTAACTCATTAAGCCACCCGGGCCCTACAACTACCTAACTCATTGAGCCACCCGGGCCCTACAACTACCTAACTCATTGAGCCACCCTGGCCCTACAACTACCTAAATCATTGAGTCACCCGGACCCTACAACTACCTAACTCATTGAGCAATCCGGGCCCTACAACTACCTAACTCATTGAGCCACCCGGGCCCTACAACTACCTAACTCATTGAACCACCTGGGCCCTACAACTCCCTAACTCATTGAGTCACCCGGGCCCTACAACTACCTAACTCATTGAGCCACCCGGGCCCTACAACTACCTTACTCATTGAGCCACCCTGGCCCTACAACTACCTAACTCATTGAGCCACCCGGACCCTACAACTACCTAACTCATTGAGCCACCCGGGCCCTACAACTACCTAACTCATTGAGCCACCCGGGCCCTACAACTACCTAACTCATTGAGCCACCCGGGCCCTACAACTACCTAACTCATTGAGTCACCCGGGCCCTACAACTACCTAACTCATTGAGCCACCCGGACCCTACAACTACCTTACTCATTGAGCCACCCGGGCCCTACAACTACCTAACTCATTGAGCCACCCGGGCCCTACAACTACCTAACTCATTGATCCACCTAGGCCCTACAACTACCTAACTCATTGAGCCACCCGGGCCTTACAACTACCTAACTCATTGAGCCACCCGACCCTACAACTACCTAATTTATTAAGCCACCCGGGCCCTACAACTACCTAACTCATTGAGCCACCCGGGCCCTACAACTACCTAACTCATTGAGCCACCCGGGCCCCCTACAATCACCTAACTCATTGAGCCATCCGGGACCTACAACTACCTAGCTCATTGAGCCACCCGAGCCTTACAACTACCTAACTCATTGAGCCACCCGGGCCCCCACTTTTAGATAGAAACACAATAATCCCACATGTATGTATAATAAAAACCAATCAGCATAAACAGGTATTATTACTGATAAGACAACAATAATATCATTTTTTAATTACACACGATTTCACAAATATATACAAGTCGAAGTTACCAAAGAGGTAATCAGAAACTTTAAATCGAAGGACAATATAATGGCCAAAGAAATGGAACAAAATGACAAACAATCGTTCACAAGACACTACACAGAAAACTAAAGATAGAGTAACTCGAACTCAATAATAACGTGGGTGAATTCAATTGCTTCTGAAATAATAACAGTTCACTAAAACTGGTCGCCATGATACAGCTAAAAAAAAAGAAACATTAGATAGTTCCACGATACCAACACTCCTCCCCATTTATATAGAAAGCGAGTATTTTCGTCCTATTCCATAGAGGAAATCCCCTCTATGTATTGCACAGTACATAATATAAAGCAAACAATTAACAGACCGTCCAAAATCCAATCGGAACATTTATAAAAACAGACAAAATCGATATCCCTCATGTAGGATTCTAAAGATTGTGATCGCCAACTGAATACTTTCTTCTACTGTAAGATAGCTTTAATTTCTTACGGATCATGAGTTCAACAATTCGTGGACCTCGATATTCACAAAAAAAATCAAATTGAAAAAAGATTTATTATTATTATCGTAGATGGGTAAAATACAGTTAAATCCAAAAATACCACACGGTCAGAACATTTCCAAAATATAAATGGAAACTCATGGAAACGTTATAATTGACACATGTATCTAGCAAACAGGGCCCGGGTAGCTCAGTGAGTTAGGTAGTTGGATTACCTAATAACTCATACAAGCCTATCACCAATACGGTATGAGTTCACGCCCGGCTTTGTAAATTACAAAAAGGGTGCACTCGACTCGCAAGTGATAAAACTTATCAGTTGCTTGCCCATGGTCGGTGGTTCTCTCCGGGTACTCCGGCTTCTTCCACCACTAAAACTGGTCGCCATGATATAGCTGAAATATTGCTGAAAGTGGCATTAAAACACCAAAAATCAAATCAATCAATTCCAATCATGTATTTGGTACAGATTTACATGATCATCACTCGATCTCATGTCTTGGTACAGACACTTCATTCAAATATGGAGGGGTTCAGTAAAAACAAATTTAGTTTTATTAATAATGTTTATTGTGTTTTGTGTGGTGTGTTTTTTTTTGTGTGTTGTGTTTTATTTGTCTTCTTCCTGTGTCTTGTGTGCCCCAAGTTGCAAGTGTCTCTGGGTTGTCCATTCTTAATTGCCCCTTCGGTTTTCCCCAACATTTATTTTATTATTTGACACTTACACAGGAAACAATTCAATCAATTCTTATTCATCGACACAAATATCTTTGCAAAGATCCACGAGAAAGTCGTCATATGAAAACAATTTAGAGGGATGTTTGAAACCATAAGACTAGTTTTACCCTCGACTTTGTCGTGATTTGCATGCTCGTGCGTGGTCATTAATATGTGCTTCCGAGGTATCTATGTAAGATATTACGATTGTATATCTAAACTGTAGGGCCCGAGTGGCTCAATGAGTTAGGTAGTTGGATTACCTAACAACTCATACAAGCCTATCACCAATACGGCGTGGGTTCGCGCCCGGCTTTGTAAATTACAAAAAAGGGTGCACTCGACTCGCAGCTGCAAGTGATAAAGTTTACCAGTTGCTTGCCCATGGTCGGTGGTTCTCGCCGGGTACTCCGACTTCTTCTACCACTAAAGCTGGTCGCCATGATATAGTTGAAATATTGCTGAAAGTGGTGTTAAACACCAAAAATCAATCAATCATTATTTAAACTGTTCTGTCGTTGTGGTATTTTTCATCTTATTGAAACACACAAAAAAAAACGATCAGACTACTTGTCACAGGAAATATATGAGTATTACTAAATTTATTGGAAGTATCAGATATGAATTTGTAGTCCTAAAGTCCAGGAAGAGTTTGAAGATACCAAAGGGGTAATCATAATCCTTATATCGAAGAAGTACAGACAGCACAAGGGCAAAAAGAAAAAGTACAAAAGGACAAACAACGATCTACAAAACATAGATATAAAACTAAAGATCGAGTAACACGAACCCTACTGAAAACTGGGGGTGAACTCATATGCTCCAGAAGGGTAAGCAGTTCCTGCTCCACTAGTGACACCCGTCGTGTAAGTAAGTGTTTGACAGAATTATACAGATGTCTCAGCATGTTGCGGTACTTTAGTTTCACATGATATTGATATCATATTGCTTTCAGGAAAAAGAGAATCTTGAAATACAAGAACATTTGCAAATAAGGATAATAACAAAATAACCGAATTCCGAACAATCTTTCAAAGGGAAAGTCAAAACTCATAAGTATATAAACAGACAAAATCAGTCAACAACCGGAAAACTGTGAAAACCGTAATGACCTTGACTTGGTACAGGTATTTCTAAAGAAATGGTGGGTTGAATCAGATTTTAAAGCGCCAAACCTCCCGCTTTCATTACGGCTCAAAGTTTCCGGTGGTCACTATAACAGTATTTACAACAATACTTGAACAAAACAGGTAAAACACAATATAGAGGTAGATGTTAAAGTCAGTACGCATGACCGGTTCAAACCAAAGACTGTGAAATTGGTATGTGTTGTACGCAGCATTAAGCCGAAAGGACAAAGACTAGGTTTAGCTCGGAATCAAGACTATGTATCCGAGAGGTGCCGACTGTTGCTTCAGTGAGCTTCCACTATCACAATCCAACAAAGCAGACTTCATAATCACCTTATTGACAATTAACTTGGTCTCGCCATGATATAGCTGAAAATTGCTGAGTTAGCTTTAAGCAACAATCAACCACTCACTGTGATTCGTGCGCACGGCGCGTTTCTGTAATAAACCTTCATCAGGTACGCTCATAGTCAACAGGTTGGAAATATTAATTATTAGTATTTTTTTTCACAAAACAAGGATTATCAGTTCCATATCAGATGAGCGAAAACAAATACTAATTATTTTGTTATCGGTAATTTCACAATTTTAACACAGCTTTGTGATTTTTTTGTTGTGCTTTGACCTTTTTTTTAAGACTAATAATTTTTTTATCGGTAATTTCACAAATTTAACACAGCTTTGTGATTTTTTTTTTTGTGTTTTGACCTTTTTTTTTAAGGAAAGGTTTAGTGACGTCACGTTAGACCGCGCATGACAAATGACCAACAGCTGATAATTTCTAGTATCACGAGTCAGTGATCAACTGAACGCTGTTACTAAATTTATCGGGTAGTAAAGATCAAAGGAAACTGTAACAAATTACCGATAAAGTCTAATAATTTAAAAGTCTTTGAGAGCAAGAAAATCAAAGGGATTAAACATGATAGCCAGAACCGGTTAATGTTGCCTATGCAGTGCCGGATTTACCATTGTGCTTAGGTGTGCTTCAGCACAGGGCCCCGTTGATCAGGGAGGGGGGCTATTCACCTGCTAAAGAAACTTTTTGACGATGGATTTTTGCTTATGTGGTGCAATTTAAATTTTTTTAATTTCCTGAGCATGCATGCTGGACTGCTTGTGTAGGCTTACCGGGTCTACCTCCTTCAGGGCCAAGAGTAAGGGACCTCATAACTTAACTAGTACAGGGCCTCATTTCTCCTAAATCCGACACTGTGCCTATGCCTGTATGAGATTGAATTTGCTTTAATAAATTACATTATTTTGGAACTGTAAATTTCGAACAGATCACTCTAACAAACTATGCTAGTACCAAGGCACTGACTACTGGGCAGTCTGTCTTTGATGACATGTCACTATAGTTACCAGTGTTGTGACAACGTGATTGAGTCACGTTGTTGTTGTTGATAATTGGTATAACTACATATTAAATTGTTCTAATGACGCACAATTCACTTTATTATATAAAATGAAAATAACTATAAATATAATAATTTACTGTATGTTAGCACGATAACACAATTTACTACAGATTGTACGGTAGTTGGATTTACAACTTCTTATGCAATCAGTACATATCACCACTAACGATGTGAGTTCGAATACCACTCATGATGAAGTGTACTCGATACATCATTATGTGATAAAGTTTGTCAGTGACTTGCGATAAGTCGGTGGTTTTCTCTGGGTACTCCAGTTTCCTCCACTAATAAAACTGACTGCCACGATATAACTGAAATATTGTTGAAAGTGGCATTAAACACCATAACCCTAACCGATATTATATTAATAGTTAATTCATATTGTTATCCTGAAATAATAGTAACATCGGCCCTGTTATCATCCCTTGATACGTACCAGTCCTCGGTTAGTGGCCCAAGCTGGTATAGGAAATAATAGTAACATCGGCCCTGTTATCATCCCCTGATACGTATCAGTCCTCGACTAGCAGTCCGGGCTGATATAGGAAATAATAGTAACATAGACCCCGCTGTTATCCTCTAATACGTACCAGCCCTCGGTTAGCAGTTCAGGCTGATATGGGATATAATAGTAACACCGGCCCTGCTATCATCCCCTGATACGTACCAGTCTTCGGTTAGTGGCCCAAGCTGATATAGGAAATAATAGTAACATCAGCCCTGCTATCATCCCCTGATACGTACCAGTCCTCGGTTAGTGGCCCAGGCTGATATAGGAAATAATAGTAACATCGGCCCTGTTATCATTCCTTGATACGTACCAGTCCTCGGTTAGTGGCCCAGGCTGATATAGGAAATAATAGTAACATCGGCCCTGCTATCATCCCCTGATATTTACCAGTCCTCGGTTACTGGCCCAGGCTGATATAGGAAATAATAGTAACATCGGCCCTATTATCATCCCCTGATACGTACCAGTCCTCGGTTAGTGGCCCAGGCTGATATAGGAAATAATAGTAACATCGGCCCTGTTATCATCCCTTGATACGTACCGGTCCTCGGTTAACGGTCCAGGTTGATATAGGAAATAATAGTAGCATCGGCCCTGTTATCATCCCCTGACATCTACTAGTCATCGGTTACTGGCCCAGGCTGATATAGGAAATAATAGTAACAATGGGCCCTGCTATGATTCCCTGATACGTACCAGTCCTCGGTTAGTGGCCCAGGCTCATATAGGAGTCTATATGTCATATCAGAACAGATATGGAAAAGGACATGATATAGTTAATACCTGTTTAATATAAATCACTTCCATAGAATATGAGCTGTTTTGTTGTGTTGTTTTTGTCGTAGGCTGCACCTCTGACTAATTTAGTCCATTTTATGTATCCTGTTTAGGCCCTTTTATTTTAAGACTTTCCAATCTTTGGACCTTGAGCGTATATGATGAAGATCATTCCAGTAAATTCCATTAAATTATCATATGATTTCCAATCATTTGACTTTGAGCATACCTGATGAAGGTTATCCAAGAAAGGCGTCATACGCACTATGGAGGTTGGGGATAGTAGCCTCTATTTGTTTCCCTCCCTTTTTTATTAGTAGAGCAGTATGGTGATATTTAAAAAAGAATGAGACATTATAACTAAAATGACTGACAATTCTTCAGTATAATTTCAAAGGTGATTCATTTCTGTAAAAGCTTTTCTGCAAAATACATTGGATTTGAGATTATAAGCTGCTACCGGCATAGGTACGTTCCTGTACTGACCCTGTGTTTTTCGACATAGGATACCAGTTGATTAATGGCAGCCCCCATGTAAAGAGGTAATGCACACAATTTTCATGGCCATTAGGGCTGTTGAAAGCGTTTTTTGGTAGGATGTTATGTGGAGATGAAATGCTTTTATTCAGTTTTGCCCCTGTGTTTTGCTTTTTGTAATTTCCATGTTGTGGAAGTATAGTACCGTCCGTACAATTTAGTGGTATTTTGAATTTGAAATTTCTATATGTAAACCTCATTTTATTCTTTAAGTGAGCAACAAATACCATTTTTGTATATTGACTGACAATTTCATTACTATTTCACTTTCATATCGCTTTCATTTGTTGATTTGTAGTGTTCTTGACTAAATAATAGCAATAAATAGAAACACTGTCAATTGCCGTAGATTTTGGTTAAAAGTACTATCCCCTGCATTCTAATTTAGATATATACGTAATTAGTACCTCAAATGCCATGATAAAAACGGTCTGACTAATTACAACAACTACACTTGCAAGTTGCAACGCATCATAACGTCTATATATAACATATTTGTGATGGATGTATGGAGTAAGTGTCGTTTCAAAGTCCAGTTTTTAATTAGCTAATTATGTCCGTAATGATTTTGCCATTACTGACCATTAGATCAAATGTCATTATCACCTCATCGAATATAACTTGTTCTCGTTAGCTATGACATCACTGAAAAATTGCTCAGTTAACGCTTAGCAATAACCACTCACTCAAAATAACGCTTGTTTGTGCTAATTGTGTCAGTACGTGTAAATAAGACGTCAAATATTATTTATCCTGCAATCAGTACATTTGCTGTACAAATATGCTATACGAATAAATTTTTGCTTTATTCGTACTAGACAAATAAACTTTTCAGCCTACGAATAAACTTTCCTGGTACCCTGTAGCTATGTACAGAGGAGGGCGCAGACAAGTATGAAACTGGTACTAATGTAACGCGGACCACGAACAAGACACCCTTGACAACATTTATGAAAGGCGAGGAATGACGCTTGTTTCTGTCCTTTTTGCTTAAATCTGACAAGTTGTCCGACTTTTTTTTACATTGCAGGATAAACACAATATACGTACATTGTCGTTAAATATAAAATTCATTTGTACTCGCTGCGAAACAGGCCTGAAAAGCTCGCCCAAGGCTCGCTATTCTGCCTGTTTCTAAAGCTCGTACAAATAAATTTTATATTTACCGACAATGTACGTATATTGTATATTTATCCTGCAATCAGTACATTTGCTGTACAAATATGCTATACGAATACATTTTTGCTATATTCGTACTAGACGAATAAACCTTTCAGCCTACGAATAAACTGTTCAGCCTCCGAATAAACTTTCCTGGTACCCTGTAGCTATGTACAGCGGAGGGCGAAGACAAGTATGAAACTGGTACTAATGTAACGCGGACCACGAAGAAGACACCCTTGACAACATTTATGAAAGGCGAGGAATGACGCTTGTTTCTGTCCTTTTTGTTTAAATCTGACAAGTTTCCGATTTTTTTGACATTGCAGGATAAACACAATATACATACATTGTCGTTAAATATAAAATTCATTTGTACTCGCTACGAAACAGGCCTGAAAAGCTCGCCCAAGGCTCGCTATTCTGCCTGTTTCTAAAGCTCGTACAAATAAATTTTATATTTACCGACAATGTAGGTATATTGTATATTTATCCTGCAATCAGTACATTTGCTGTACAAATATGCTATACGAATAAATTTTTGCTTTATTCGTACTAGACGAATAAACTTTTCAGCCTACGAATAAATTGTAAACCTACGAATAAACTTTTAAGCCCCGCCTATATATATTCCGGAACTACTTTTTTGTGTTTTTGCTCTCCTGTGAAGGAGCTAAAATATGAACCGTAACCAATGTCAATAATCGACCGTCGTCTTTTTCTAATAAATGTTTTCGTTCTCACTATTTGTAAATACAAACCGACAAAATGAAACTAATAATTTTAAAATTTCATATTTTTTATACATATTTTACGATAAAAAAAATCCTAGAAGTCAATAAAAAACAAAACAAAAATCTTAAACAAATCCGAATCATTTATAACTTGACTGGGAAGCTTTGAAAACAAAACAAAATCAGCTAAAACTACAGGACAAAGGGAATAAACCAAAGAGGGCATGCCTTCCAACAGATGAGAAAATTAACATCCTTTATTACAGAAACGTTCTGCGCAGTCATACACCACAATCTTTACTAAACACACTTATGAGTTATATGGTTAAATAACTCAGTACAGTTTGAACATCAAACTCTAAGATTACTACATATATTTTATCATAAAATTTCTTCATATTAAATGTTCAATTAATTCACATCAATTACTTCAACATATCAGATAGTAGACTTCTTCAAGGTGAAAAGATCACATATTCCTGCTATTGCATCAAGTCACTTTAAAATTATAGATAATTATTTATATTCTGAATTCTTTATGACACCACAAAATATCTATATAATTTGCTTTAACCATTTGGAATAATTGTATTCAGTCACTTCCTCCAATCATTTTGCATCTTTTTTAAAAACATTTTTTTCTTTTGCAAAATTCCAACAAAGTTGTATGATTTGTCAGTTGAAACTAGTGTTTTATCTGCTGGAATTCTACTCACTGTTGATCAGGATTACAGTACATTTTTTATTTTGTGCAATTCCATTTGATTGATTGATTGATTGATTGATTGATTGATTGAATGAATGATTGGTGTTTAACGTCCAGCGAGCTATATTCAGGACGACAATTCCATTTGAAACTGATTCACATACCCCTGACCTGCATGCAACAACTGAGTGATAGTTCTTGAAAAATGTTCTTTGTTTAATCAGATCTTTATAAAACATTCATAGGTTTTTATACAATTATTGTTTTCATATATATAATCTTTGCACTTATTTCAAACATGACATGTACATTGTACACTGTTAGACCATTAACTCAGCCATTCATCTGAAAGACATTAATATAGCATTGATTATAATTAAAATACATGTTATTATATATTTACTAATAAAATAACAAGAAAAAAGAAACAAAATGCAGACTAACTTAGCAATGTTTGAATGTTTGAAGCTTCAAGCTTTCATAATGCATTTTTGTATGACCTGACTCAGAAAATATATTCGCACATTAGTCATTACTCGCAACAGCCAACATTATCATGTAAATATTGTTCGTTCCAGAAAAATATATCCTTCACTCTAATATTTTTCTGGTCACAACACTTATGCAATAAACCTATGTCCATAATATTCTTGGTTCCTTAGTGATATCGCATTACGTAATTTACCAATCAATGGATTATGGTTTAATAATAGCAAATTTGATATGAAGAAAATAGTTGGTGGGGATTCTACATAGATTTCAATGCATATTAATTCATTTGATTATGATATACAAACAGAAGTTAAATATAGTAATTAAAATCATATCTGGTGCTTGTTGACACTAAACAGATCTCTATTTTGATTTTCTTCAATTTATATATGAAAGTTTTATTTTATTCTTATAAAAATAAATTCCAATTTTCCATTGAAACCTATGTAAAGTTCAGAGGATTGGTATTAGCTTCTCCTCCTTTATATACTTGCATTGTCGCAAAATACATAATCTATTGGTACGAACTTTAGAAACAGGTAGAAAAGTGCATGAAAGAAAACTTTCCAGTCTCATGAAAAAAATGAAGGAAAGTTGCAAATTAGACATTAATCAATCAGTGCCAGAAAATATCTTATCCCGTCCAGAAGTTAAGAGAAAACAATGTGGAAGGGATAGATATTATGCAAATATCAGGGTATAAAAATGTGGCATTTATTAATAATTACTCAACATTGAGTGAAGAAAGACACAAGAAAATATCAAACATCCTCAGCAACACTGAAACTAATAGAAATGCTTTGGTACCAGTGCAGTTTTCAGCAAATTTACCTCGTAAAACCTCCACAAATTCTACAGCCAGTAGCACTTCTGATGTTTCGTGTCGGAGTAATCCAGATGTTTCTTCCTATTGTGCCCATACAAATATGTCATGCGAAATTAGTTCTATGTTTTACGGGGCAGTCCTCCATGTCAACACACTGAATGTGAATTTGTACACAAATCCTCATAACTGAGCCTTGTATTGTTTGACAGCGTTGGTAAATACAATTCTGTGAATCAGTTCAGTTTGTTGAAATAAATGATTAATCTTTCTGTTTTCTCTACTCTGCCTAGGTTACATAAAACTTGCTCGAACCGTCGATGTGTAATGTTTACAATCTGTGCACATTTATGAGCGTCGACGTAAACACACATGTGACGTATGCGATATAAATTAATGTGTTTTCATATCTATGAAAAACATATTAAATATATATATTTCAGGTTCTAAACTATCAATTTTCTATATAGATTTTCATCTTAATCAATAAATCTTTATTTAAATAAAGTTATTTCACTTCCTTTTGAGAACTATTTGTTTGCGAATTTTTGTCGGTAAAAAAAAATCTAGTATTTTACTACGCCAAATAGTGAGGATTCCGTTGGGATATAATGCATTATAAAAAATTCATTTTTACGAGTTAAAATGATTTTTTAGGACATCGTGGATTGCAGGATAAATACAATATTGGTCTGTTGACGGTAAATATAGAATTTATTTGACTCGGCGCGAAACAGGGAGAAAGACTCGCTAAAAGCTCGTCTTTCACCCCGTTTCTTAGCCTCGTCAAATAAATTCTATATTTACCGTCAACAGACCAATATTGTATAATATATGCAGCTACGACTTAAAAAATTGTACTTTTAAAGACTCACTCAAAACGACACATTGTTGTGCTAATTTTGTCAGTACGTGTAAATAAAACGTCAAATATTATATATGCAGCTACGACTTAAACAATTGTACTTTTAAAGACTCACTCAAAACGACACATTGTTGTGCTAATTTTGCCAGTACGTGTAAATAAAACGTCAAATATTATATATGCAGCTACGATTTAAATAATTTTACTTTCAAAGACTCACTCAAAACGACACATTTTTGTGCTAATTTTGTGAGTACGTGTAAATAAAACGTCAAATACGACACATGTTTGAGCTAATGTAAACAAAGCATCAAACATTATATATGTAGCTACGATTTAAATAATTTTACTTTTAAAAGGGAACATTGATTTGTTTCTAAGCTTTGCCTACAGTTATTGGAACATGAGTGAGCAATGGTTTTTATTTACATAGTCTAAATGGTGTGTTCCCCGAACGTCAACAAGATTTACCTGAGTTTACCTGAGGTTTACAAAATCGTTTCCCTTATGCAGGCCCCTTAATCCATTTTAATTACAGTGGTCAATGTCTTTTGATCTTTTTGAAAGTTGACGTTCGGGGAATCAGCCGTCTAAATGACCTACGATGCTATATTATTACTAAATCTCTAATCAAGACAAATGAATTTAAAAAAAAATATATCAAAAGAGGGCAGTTATACCGTATCAAGTTTATCGATTGTGACAATTGACAATTAAATTTTATGTAGATCTACATCGTTAACTGTTCACTAATTAAGGAATTATAGAATTTTCATTCAGATTTTAAGTAAATTCAATATTTTTTTTTACTCTATTATTTAAATCCAAATTTTATTTGATTATCTTTTTTTTTTTTATTTGTTAACAATTAAAAGAGAGAGGATAGTATTTCCAAATCAATTCAAACATTTAATTTCATTATCTTTTTAATTTTTAATTTTTTACAATTAATTGAGAGAGATTCAGAAAAGCATTTTTGAAATCAATTAAAACACTGTACATTTAGGGTTGGGTTTTGAATTGAAACTCTATTCACATTTTAAGTCAATTTTAGTGGGATGATGAAGACAATAGCATACACTAATTTTGTAGTGAAATTCTATTCACATTTTAAGTCAATTTTTCAATTTTTGTAGTATGATGAAGAAAACAAATAGGATACACACACAAATGTATTTTATAGAATTCTCACTTTCAGTACTATTGTATTAAATATAATCATATACTGAGAATGCTTTATCTCAGATTTGATCGATCCGCTGTTATTTAATCTCATCATTGCAATAAAGAGGTCGTAGTCCACCTGACAAGAGGTCGAAGGTCACCTGTCGCTAGTAAGTACTATATATTTTACACGTTTAGCACTATTTTTCAAAAACACCCACTTAGTTATTGCAGCGCACAATACACGATGTGAGTTGAATATTCCTTTAAGACGGAACATAATTTTGCTGGCTTTTTGAAAGCACTGTAACTACAGGTAAGGGAGCCTTTATTTTCCATTTTGCATTTCACGTCATTTTTTGTCAATATTATATTCTTTGAAAATAAATCTTAGGTCATGTATATAATTTTAGATGTTTATATTTACACTATTGGAAGATTTGAAAAATCATTCATGAAATAGTTATGATTAAAATATTGAAATAAATATAATCTGCGCTCAATGAAAATATCAATAATATTTTGTTACAGTTAAAACATGGACAGAATAACGAAGATCCATATACACGTAATACAAAAGTCAGGAGTGGATCCAGGATTTCAAGTTAGGGGGGCGCACTTAAAAAAATTGCGACGAGCGGAGGGATGCGCGAAAATGTTTGGGGTATTTCTTGTGAAAAATCACGATTTTACGCCAAAAAATCATATTTTTTTCAATTTTAGGGGGAAGCGCCGGGTGCTCCCCTTGGATCCGCCCTTGAAAGTGGTGTTTGAAATACAAAAAACGTAGATATCTAATTTAGTGTAACCGCATGGATGGTGTAATGGTTAGCGCCCTCGCCTCGAGTGTGGTAGATCTGTGTTCGAGTCCCGATCGAGTCAAACCAAGGATTATAAGATTGGTATTTGTTGCTTCTCCGCCAAGTACGAATCATTAAGGAGAAAGAACAAAGACCAGTTGGCTCGGAATCAGGATAATGTGTCCGAGTGGAGCGACATGTCTACCCGCGGACTGTTGTTTCAGTGATATTGCACTATTAATATCCACCAAAGCGGACTTCATAAACAACTCATTGAAAATTAACGTACTCTCGTCATCATATGGCTGAAAATTGCTGAGTTAGCGTTAAACAACAATCACTCACTAACTTTTATTAAGCACGCACGACGCGTTTCTGGAATAACGTTCATCAGGTACTCTCATAGTCAAAAGATTGGAAGCACAAATAAATTTATAGTTTTTGGGATTCAGTAAGCCAAAGGACCTAAACAGGAGACAAAATCGGCTAAGGTCATCTAATCCCTAGCGAGGAAAACCTTAGTTTTGTTTAATCATATTGTAGATTTAAAGCATAAATACACCTAATAGACCATGTCAGTACAGAAACATTGACTACTGGGGAAATGATACCCACGGGGACTAATAGACCACTAGCAGTGGTATCGACCCAATGACAGTAATACAAATATAGATATTAAAATAAACCATGTCAGGGCCGAAACACTGACTACTGGGGGTTGGGGGGGGGGGAGTGGGGAGTTATACTCTCGGGGACTAATAGACCACTAGCAGTGGTATCGACCCAGTAACAGTAATACAAATATAGATATCAAATAAACCATGTCAGGGCCGAAACACTGACTACTGAGGGGGGGAGTTCTACTCTCGGGGACTAATAGTCCACTAGCAGTGGTATCGACCCAATGACAGTAATACAAATATAGATATCAAATAAACCATGTCATGGCCGAAACACTGACTACTGGGGGGGGGGGGAGGGGGGGGGTTATACCCACGGGGACTAATAGACCACTAGCAGTGGTATCGACCCAATGACAGTAATACAAATATAGATATCAAATAAACCATGTCAGGGCCGAAACACTGACTACTGGGGGGGGGGGAGGAGTTATACTCTCGGGGACTAATAGACCACTAACAGTGGTATCGACCCAATGACAGTAATACAATTATAGATATCAAATAAACCATGTCAGGGCCGAAACACTGACTACTAGGGGGGGGGGGGGGGGGGGGAGTTCTACTCTCGGGGACTAATAGACCACTAGCAGTGGTATCGACCCAATGACAGTAATACAAATATAGATATCAAATAAACCATGTCAGGGCCGAAACACTGACCACTGGGGGGGGAAGGGGGAGTTCTACTCTCGGGGACAAATAGTCCACTAACAGTGGTATCGACCCAATGATAGTAATGAAAATACAGATATCAAATAAACCATGTCAGGGCCGAAACACTGACTACTGGGAGGGGGAATTATACTCTCTGGGACTAATAGACCACTAGCAGTGGTATCGACCCAATGACAGTAATGAAAATATAGATATCAAATAAACCATGTCAGGGCCGAAACACTAACTACTGGGTGAGGGGAGGGGGAAATTATACTCTCGGGGACTAATAGACCACTAGCAGTGGTATCGACCCAATGACAGTAATACAAATATAGATATCAAATAAACCATGTCAGGGCCGAAACACTGACTACTGGGGGGGGGAGGGGAGGAGTTATACTCTCGGGGACTAATAGACCACTAACAGTGGTATCGACCCAATGACAGTAATACAAATATAGATATCAAATAAACCATGTCAGGGCCGAAACACTGACCACTAGGGGGGGGGGGGGGGGGAGTTATACTCTCGGGGACTAATAGACCACTAGCAGTGGTATCGACCCAATGACAGTAATACAAATATAGATATCAAATAAACCGTATCAGTGAAGAAACACTGACTACTGGGGGGGGGGGGAGTTCTACTCTCGGGGACTAATAGACCACTAGCAGTGGTATCGACCCAATGACAGTAATACAAATACAGATATCAAATAAACCATGTCAGGGCCGAAACACTGACTACTGGGGGGGGGGGGGGGGGGGGGGGGGAGGCGGAGTCATACTCTCGGGGACTAATAGACCACTAGCAGTGGTATCGACCCAATGACAGTAATACAAATATAGATATCAAATAAACCGTATCAGTGAAGAAACACTGACTACTGGGGGGGGGGGGGGGGGAGGCGGAGTCATACTCTCGGGGACTAATAGACCACTAGCAGTGGTATCGACCCAATGACAGTAATACAAATATAGATATCAAATAAACCATGTCAGGGCCGAAACACTAACTACTGGGGGGGGGGGGGGGGGGGGGAGGGGGAGTCGTACTCTCGGGGACTAATAGACCACTAGGAGTGGTATCGACCCATTGACAGTAATACAAATATAGATATCAAATAAACCATGTCAGGGCCGAAACACTGACTACTGGGGGGGAAGGGGGAGTTCTACTCTCGGGGACAAATAGTCCACTAACAGTGGTATCGACCCAATGATAGTAATGAAAATACAGATATCAAATAAACCATGTCAGGGCCGAAACACTGACTACTGGGAGGGGGGGAGGGGGGGAATTATACTCTCTGGGACTAATAGACCACTAGGAGTGGTATCGACCCAATGACAGTAATACAAATATAGATATCAAATAAACCATGTCAGGGCCGAAACACTGACTACTGGGGGGGAAGGGGGAGTTCTACTCTCGGGGACAAATAGTCCACTAACAGTGGTATCGACCCAATGATAGTAATGAAAATACAGATATCAAATAAACCATGTCAGGGCCGAAACACTGACTACTGGGAGGGGGAGGGGGGGGGGGGGGAATTATACTCTCTGGGACTAATAGACCACTAGCAGTGGTATCGACCCAATGACAGTAATACAAATATAGATATCAAATAAACAATGTCAGGGCCGAAACACTGACTACTGGGGGGGAGTTATACACTCGGGGACTAATAGACCACTAGCAGTGGTATCGACCCAATGACAGTAATACAAATATAGATATCAAATAAACCATGTCAGGGCCGAAACACTGACTACTGGGGGGGGGGGGGGAGGGGGAGTTATTCTCTCGGAGACTAATGGACCACTAGAAGTTGTATCGACCCAATGACAGTAATGAAAATATAGATATCAAATAAACCATGTCAGGAACGAAACACTGACTACTGGGAGGAGGGAGTTATACTCTCGGGGACTAATAGACCACTAGCAGTGGTATCGACCCAATGATAGTAATACAAATATAGATATCAAATAAACCATGTCAGGGCCGAAACACTGACTACTGGGGGGAGGGGGGAGTTATAATCTCGGGGACTAATACACCACTAGCAGTGGTATCAACCCAATGACAGTAATACAAACATAGATATCAAATAAACCATGTCAGGGCCGAAACACTGACTACTGAGGGGGGGAGTTCTACTCTCGGAGACTAATAGACCACTAGCAGTGGTATCGACCCAATGACAGTAATACAAATATAGATATCAAATAAACAATGTCAGGGCCGAAACACTGACTACTGGGGGGGAGTTATACACTCGGGGACTAATAGACCACTAGCAGTGGTATCGACCCAATGACAGTAATACAAATATAGATATCAAATAAACCATGTCAGGGCCGAAACACTGACTACTGGGGGGAGGGGGGAGTTATAATCTCGGGGACTAATAGACCACTAGCAGTGGTATCGACCCAATGACAGTAATACAAATATAGATATCAAATAAACCATGTCAGGGCCGAAACACTGACTACTGGGGGAGGGGAGGGGGGGGGGTTATACTCTCTGGGACTAATAGACCACTAGCAGTGGTATCGACCTAATGACAGTAATAAAAATATAGATATCAAATAAACCATGTCAGGGCCGAAACACTGACTACTGGGGGGAGGGGGAGTTATACTCTCGGGGACTAATACACCACTAGCAGTGGTATCGACCCAATGACAGTAATACAAATATAGATATCAAATAAACAATGTCAGGGCCGAAACACTGACTACTGGGGGGGAGTTATACACTCGGGGACTAATAGACCACTAGCAGTGGTATCGACCCAATGACAGTAATACAAATATAGATATCAAATAAACCATGTCAGGGCCGAAACACTGACTACTGGGGGGAGGGGGGAGTTATACTCTCGGGGACTAATACACCACTAGCAGTGGTATCGACCCAATGACAGTAATACAAATATAGATATCAAATAAACAATGTCAGGGCCGAAACACTGACTACTGGGGGGGAGTTATACACTCGGGGACTAATAGACCACTAGCAGTGGTATCGACCCAATGACAGTAATACAAATATAGATATCAAATAAACCATGTCAGGGCCGAAACACTGACTACTGGGGGGAGGGGGGAGTTATACTCTCGGGGACTAATAGACCACTAGCAGTGGTATCGACCCAATGACAGTAATACAAATATAGATATCAAATAAACCATGTCAGGGCCGAAACACTGACTACTGGGGGGAGGGGGGAGTTATAATCTCGGGGACTAATAGACCACTAGCAGTGGTATCGACCCAATGACAGTAATACAAATATAGATATCAAATAAACCATGTCAGGGCCGAAACACTGACTACTGGGGGAGGGGAGGGGGGGGGGGTTATACTCTCTGGGACTAATAGACCACTAGCAGTGGTATCGACCTAATGACAGTAATAAAAATATAGATATCAAATAAACCATGTCAGGGCCGAAACACTGACTACTGGGGGGAGGGGGAGTTATACTCTCGGGGACTAATACACCACTAGCAGTGGTATCGACCCAATGACAGTAATACAAATATAGATATCAAATAAACAATGTCAGGGCCGAAACACTGACTACTGGGGGGGAGTTATACACTCGGGGACTAATAGACCACTAGCAGTGGTATCGACCCAATGACAGTAATACAAATATAGATATCAAATAAACCATGTCAGGGCCGAAACACTGACTACTGGGGGGGGGGGGGGGGGGAGGGGGAGTTATTCTCTCGGAGACTAATGGACCACTAGAAGTTGTATCGACCCAATGACAGTAATGAAAATATAGATATCAAATAAACCATGTCAGGAACGAAACACTGACTACTGGGAGGGGGGAGTTATACTCTCGGGGATAAATAGACCACTAACAGTGGTATCGACCCAATGATAGTAATGAAAATATAGATATCAAATAAACCATGTCAGGGCCGAAACACTGACTACTGGGGGGAGGGGGGAGTTATAATCTCGGAGACTAATAGACCACTAGCAGTGGTATCGACCCAATGACAGTAATACAAATATAGATATCAAATAAACAATGTCAGGGCCGAAACACTGACTACTGGGGGGGAGTTATACACTCGGGGACTAATAGACCACTAGCAGTGGTATCGACCCAATGACAGTAATACAAATATAGATATCAAATAAACCATGTCAGGGCCGAAACACTGACTACTGGGTGTGGGGGGGGGGGGGGGGGGAGTTATACTCTCGGGGACAAATAGTCCACTAACAGCGGTATCGACCCAATGATAGTAATAAAAATATAGATATCAAATAAACAATGTCAGGGCCGAAACACTGACTACTGGGGGGGGGGAGGGGGAAATTTTACTCTCGGGGACTAATAGACCACTAGCAGTGGTATCGACCCAATGACAGTAATACAAATATAGATATCAAAAAACCATGTCAGGGCCGAAACACTGACTACTGGGGGAGGGGAGGGGGGGGGGGTTATACTCTCTGGGACTAATAGACCACTAGCAGTGGTATCGACCTAATGACAGTAATACAAATATAGATATCAAATAAACCATGTCAGGGCCGAAACACTGACTACTGGGGGGAGGGGGAGTTATACTCTCGGGGACTAATACACCACTAGCAGTGGTATCGACCCAATGACAGTAATACAAATATAGATATCAAATAAACCATGTCAGGGCCGACACACTGACTACTGAGGGGGGGAGTTCTACTCTCGGGGACTAATAGACCACTAACAGTGGTATCGACCCAATGACCGTAATACAAATATAGATATCAGATAAACCATGTCAGGGCCGAAACACTGACTACTGGGGGGAAGTTCTACACTCGGGGACTAATAGACCACTAACAGTGGTATCGACCCAATGACAGTAATACAAATATAGATATCAAATAAACCATGTCAGGGCCGAAACACTGATTACTGGGGGGTGAAGGGGGGGTTCTACTCTCGGGGACAAATAGTCAACTAACAGTGGTATCGACCCAATGATAGTAATGAAAATACAGATATCAAATAAACCATATCAGGGCCGAAACACTGACTACTGGAGGGGGAGGAGGGAGTTATACTCTCGGGGAGTAATAGACCACTAGCAGTGGTATCGACCCAATGACAGTAATACAAATATAGATATCAAATAAACCATGTCAGGGCCGAAACACTGACTACTGGGGGGGGGGGAGAGGAGGGAGTTATACTCTCGGGGAGTAATAGACCACTGGCAGTGGTATCGACCCAATGACAGTAATACAAATATAGATATCAAATAAACCATGTCAGGGCCGAAACACTGACTACTGGGGTGAGGGGGGGTTATACTCTCGGAGACTAATAGACCACTAGCAGTGGTATCGACCCAATGACAGTAATACAAATACAGATATCAAATAAACCATGTAAGAGCCGAAACACTGACTACTGGGGGGGGGGGGGGGGGGGGGAAATTTTACTCTCGGGGACTAATAGACCACTAGCAGTGGTATCGACCCAATGACAGTAATACAAATATAGATATCAAAAAACCATGTCAGGGCCGAAACACTGACTACTGGGGGAGGGGAGGGGGGGGGGGGGGGTTATACTCTCTGGGACTAATAGACCACTAGCAGTGGTATCGACCTAATGACAGTAATACAAATATAGATATCAAATAAACCATGTCAGGGCCGAAACACTGACTACTGGGGGGAGGGGGGAGTTATACTCTCGGGGACTAATACACCACTAGCAGTGGTATCGACCCAATGACAGTAATACAAATATAGATATCAAATAAACCATGTCAGGGCCGACACACTGACTACTGAGGGGGGGAGTTCTACTCTCGGGGACTAATAGACCACTAACAGTGGTATCGACCCAATGACCGTAATACAAATATAGATATCAGATAAACCATGTCAGGGCCGAAACACTGACTACTGGGGGGAAGTTCTACACTCGGGGACTAATAGACCACTAACAGTGGTATCGACCCAATGACAGTAATACAAATATAGATATCAAATAAACCATGTCAGGGCCGAAACACTGATTACTGGGGGGTGAAGGGGGGGTTCTACTCTCGGGGACAAATAGTCCACTAACAGTGGTATCGACCCAATGATAGTAATGAAAATACAGATATCAAATAAACCATATCAGGGCCGAAACACTGACTACTGGAGGGGGAGGAGGGAGTTATACTCTCGGGGAGTAATAGACCACTAGCAGTGGTATCGACCCAATGACAGTAATACAAATATAGATATCAAATAAACCATGTAAGAGCCGAAACACTGACTACTGGGGGGGGGGGGGGGGGGAGTTCTACTCTCGGGGACTAATAAACCACTAGCAGTGGTATCGACCCAATGACAGTAATACAAATATAGATATCAAATATACCATGTCAGGGCCGAAACACTAACTACTGGGGGGGGGGGGGGGGGGTGGAGGGGGGGGGGGTTTACTCTCGGGGGACTAATAGACCACTGGCAGTGGTATCGACCCAATGACAGTAATACAAATAAAGATATCAAATAAACCATGTCAGGGCCGAAACACTGACTACTGAGGGGGAGTTATACTCTCGGGGACTAATCAACCACTAGCAGTGGTATCGCCCCAATGACAGTAATACAAATATAGATATCAAATAAACCATGTCAGGGCCGAAACACTGACTACTGGGGGGGGGGGGGGGGGGGGGGGAGGGGGAGTTATACTCTCGGGGACAAATAGTCCACTAAAAGCGGTATCGACCCAATGATAGTAATAAAAATATAGATATCAAATAAACCATGTCAGGGCCGAAACACTGACTACTGGAGAGGGAAGGGGGGGGGGGGGGTATACTCTCGGGGACAAATAGTCCATTAACAGTAGTATCGACCCAATGATAGCAATAGAAACGTAGATATCTATTCGTTAATATTGTAATATAGTTTTCTGTCTTAAACAGGAATTCAATATGCAATCATTACTATATCCATATTCCTGCCTTTGAAGTTTTCTCTGGCAAAAAATACATTAATACATAAAAAGTCTTTCGTGTTCTTTCATAGTATATTTTCTTACATTTTCTGTTTATTCTATTTTTCTATAATTAAAGAAGTTTTAATCGATGTGGAATATTTCTACTGTATGACATAATGTTATAAAATAAGGAAAAAATAAGTACATCTTCAGACAAACTCCAAAATCGAGAAATTCTAGGAAACAGAGGCAACATTGAAAGAGTGAGTGATTTTTGTTTAACGCCAAATGATAAATGTTCAGCTATACCAGGACTGGGTTGCACAAATCTCAATTAAATCTAAGTGTCAATTCAAACTTAATTGACACTTAAATATACTTGAAATGAACATGAAATTAAATTTACACTTAAGGTTTAATTGCGACATAAATTTAATTGAGGTTTGTGCAACCCGGTCCAGGGCAACAACTAGTAACATTCTATGAGATGATAAAGATGTCTGTTATGTACTAGACCAACACGCTTAGCTGGATTTTATAGTGCTAGCTCACTGAAACAACAGTTTCTCTCCACTCGGACATATTATCCTGATTCCAAGTCAACTAGTATCAGCTATTACTCCTTGATGCTGCATGCTTAGCGGAGAAGTAGCAAATACATATTTTACAGTCTTTGGTTTCACCAGAACGAGGCTCGAACTCACGATTTACCGCACTCAACGCGAGCACGCTTAGCTATTACATCACAGATGCGGGAGCAAATTTGATATAAAATTGATGTAAAATTTATTAAAGAACAAAAACTTTAAATATAGAAGAAAAATCTATATATGATTTAAGTGTAGCAAATAGAATAAGTACAAAGCTATTTCTATAAACTAGAGATTTAACTGAAATATTGTTAAAAGTGGTCCGTTCCCCATTCATCAGCTATCACCGGGTTTGTAACTAGATTAACACGACGGGCAGGTCCACTGAGAGAGGGGAGGGTCAGCCAGGGCGGTTCATGACAAATAAACAAGTAGAAAGCTGTTTTCTAAGTCACAATTCATCAATTCATTTTTGTTGTACTGATTTCTTGCTTATAACACACCGTGGAGGGCTTAGTTTGAGTATCATTATTTGGAGAATTGGAGGAGGGGGGCCAAGTTTCCTTTTGCCCTGGGGCCCAAAAATTATCTTGGCGGACCTGACGACGGTTACAACTAGTGGATCAGGAATTGGTTACCCTTCCGGAGCATCTGAGTTCATCCCTGGTTTTTAGTGGAGTTCATGCTGCTCGTTCTTTTGTTTTTTACATGTATGTTTTGTAGATCGTTGTTTGTTTGCACTTTTTCTTTTGACCATTGTGTTGTCTGTTCTTCATCGATTTACGGATTCTGATTACCTCCCTTTGGTAACTTCAAACTCTTCTTAAACACCATAGCCCACCTATAAACTAGATGGCTTCTAGTTTGAAAATATTAATTTTATGTAATAATTTCGGTCGGGTCAAACCAAAGACAGCCATATTGGTAAATCCAACTACCATACTATCACGACCACGACGGCGCCTCCTATTTGTAAGTGTTTCAGCATTGACGTAGTTTATTAGTTATATTTATTATTGAAATTTACAGTTCCTAAATAATGTAATTATTGCTACATGTAAACCTAAGGTTCTTCTCCCCCAGGCATGCGTGCTCGTAGCCAATTTTGGCTTTCCTGTATAGGTCAATTTCATTTTCTTTGTCCCAAAGACATTTAAATTATTTGGTTTTCCAAACCTTTGACTCGGTGTACCTTATTCCAGAAGCGTGTCATGCGCACTAATTTAGATATAAACGTTGTTATTATGTCTTTACATCAAGCCACCCTCTAAAATGGTTTTGTCTTTCCAATCTTCCGAATTTGAGCGTTCCTGGTGAAGGTTATTCCAGAAACGCGTCCTGCAGACTAAATTTGATAACTACATTTTAATTGGTATAGAAAAGTATTGAAAAAACAATGTATTGGAACAATTAAGAATTTTCTCACATTACGGAAAATTGAATCCATACAATTTTTTTTTCTAATTTAAAACGTATTTTATTCAGAAAATTACCGAAAAGGATTGGATAGCAGGACAAACCTATATATATCCTCTTGTAATACATACAAAAATGATAGAATCATGAAATATTGATGTGCAGCTATGTGCATGGAGATATATAACCTAATTCTAAGGTCTTTGATATTAACTGTTAAAGGAATACATTGCATAGTTGTACTTAGCGCTGAAAAATTGAACATGCTTAAAGGAACCAAATAAAAACAATTTACTAAATAGAATAAGTGATAGCTTAATATAACACATCGCCATCTCATCCCATCAACGTTTAATGAGAAATGACTTTTTAATTTGTTTAGTTAAAAGCATGATTCCGCTATAATTAACGATGATTTACACGTTTTCTTACGATTAAAGTATTGTTTGATGATGTTTCTTTAATCATGAAGTCCACAAGAACACTCCCATGTGTAACCTGAACTTCAATTAGTCCGCATTTTTTATATAAGCGAACAATTATTGTTGTGTAATTGCATTTAGTTATTTATTAAATAATCCAACGACCATTCCCTTGTGTAACCTGAGCACCTGTCCACATTTATGTAAGCGAACAATTATTGTCGTGTCATTGTATTATGGAATTTTTTTAATAATCCCACAAACAATTATGCTGTGTAACCTCAACGATGGATTTTCATATAGTGAAAATGTATAAAGATAAGGTGTCAACAAAAATGTCAAAAATATTTTTTATCAATGTGTGACGTAAAAGAGTCTTTGACATTTGCTTCACTGAGTTTGGTGCTGCTTTGACAACTGTTTTACCTGTTTTGTTCAAGTATTGTTATAAATACTGTTATAGTGACAGCCGGAAACTTTGAGTCGTAATGAAAGCGGGAGGTTTGGCGCTTTAAATTCTGATTCAACCCACCATTTCTTTAGAAATGCCTGTACCAAGTCAGGGTCATTACGGTTTTCACAGTTTTCCGATTGTTGACTGATTTTGTCTGTTTATATACTTATGAGTGTTTACTTTTCCTTTGTAAGATTGTTCGGAGTTCGGTAATTTTGTTATTACCCTTATTTGATAAACGAATAAACATAATTGTTGTTGTGTTATCGTTATCAGCAGATTTTACGTAAACTTTCAAATAACGATAAGAAGCAGTTAGGAAGGTGTCCATATTACACATGTAGGGTTAGAGTACTGGTGTTTAACGTCACTTTCAACAATATTTCTGTTATATCATTACTACACATGTAATATTTTATTTAAACAACAAATTAGTGGGGTTCGTGTTGTTTGATCTTTGTTTCCTGTGAAATGTTTTGTAGACAGTTGCTTGGCCTTTCGCCATGTTGCTCGATCTTTGTTTCCTGTGAAATGTTTGGTAAACAGCTGTTTGGCCTTTTGCCATGTTGCTCGATCTTTGTTTCCTGTGAAATGTTTTGTAAACAGCTGTTTGGCCTTTTGCCATGTTGTTCGATCTTTGTTTCCTGTGAAATGTTTTGTAGACAGTTGTTTGGCCATTTGTCATGTTGCTCGACCTTTTGCTATCTGCATAGTGTTATGTAGATCATTATCATTATTATTTTATCCTGTTTATTTTTACCTTTAAATTGTCTGTCCTCCTTCGATTTACTATTTCTGGTTACACCTTTGGTATCTTCAAGCTTTTCATTATGGCCCAACAGATATATTTATGTATTTCAGATTTTATAAAGTGATCGGAACTCCTCACGGTTTTTGGTGAGATCGGTGTTGCTCATCTTGTTAGCTTTCTAGATTGTGTTTTGTTTTGTTTGCTTTTGTCTCATGTCTTGTTTGCCCATTGTTGCCAGTGTCCCAGGATTGTCAATTTGTTATTGCCCTTTCGGTTTTCTCTAACGTGTATTAAAATAAATTTGCAGTGAAAGTGTCTATGTAAAATAATTTGTCCCAAATTAAAGCGTAGATTTGTAAGTCCTGAACCTGTGTTGCCAGTGTCTCTGGATTGTCCATTTTTTTATTTCTCCTTCAGTTGTCTCTAATGTTTATTTATTACAACTGTACATTTGCTAAAATAGTAAACCATGTAAGTATCATAATATTTAAAACAATTACCAACAACAATAAACAGTTCGTAGAATTTCTTCTTCTTCTTCTTCCAAATACAGGATAGACTCGAAGGGTCGAGTGAAATTATCCCGGCGTGGAGACTATAAATTTTGAATTTATAAATTGATAAAAATATATTTACATGATTACATATTTACAATTTAACAAGTGGAATTACATGAAGGCTGGAGGGAATTTTTACCCTCCAAACTAGACCTGAAGCTGTCAAGGTCTGGAGACCATTCATATACTCAGTAACTGCTTACCATTCAAGAGATCATTGAGTTCATCTCGCGTTTTGTGTTGTTCGTATTGCACAATCCTTAGTTTCCTATGGTGGGTTTTGCAGATAATTAGTTTCCCTTTTCTATTGACCCTTGTCGATTCAAGGCGTATTATTACCTCTAGGTGTTACTAAACTTTTCTCCACTTAGAAAAAAAAAACTTTATGCTGATGTACAATTTTTTGTTGTATTTGGTTAAATACGACTTCAAATACGTTTACAATACAGCCTACTCATTTTGGGAATAATGTGAGAAATATTCAGCAAAATATGACGGGTGGTTGCCACCTTTATAAAATTACTATAATTGTATTTCAGTGTTAATGACGTCGCTGGCCTGTATGTTCAATAAATCAATACAATTTATAAATAAGAATTCTTTTGACAACTAATGAAAATGCAGATCAAGAGAAAATTAATAAAAAAATTAAATGACTACTTTATTAACGTTTAAATATTCATCAATGGTCATAGAAATTATTTTTAATTATTTTTTGCATACAACATAATTATGTTTGAGGTTCTGGTAAGTAATATTTACACTACGATTTTCCGAGTTAAACGGTTAAGCCATCCAGCGCGTAGCGTGAGATTGCTAAACCGTTTAACACGGAAAACCGTGGTTTAAATGATTTGTAACATGAAATATCACATCTCTGTTGTTTATTATTGCACATCTCTCTGGGAGTAATAAAACAGCCCAGATTTACAGTGTGCAAAACCATCGAAGTCACTGAAAAACTTAATCACATAATGACGTTTCGAGTACACCTCGCCTGAGCAGGATTCGAACCCACAACGTTATTGGTGATATGCACTGATTCCATGGGTATTTATAAATACATACGGTCACGATCACGGCGGTCTCCTACATGTTCAGTTAATATTAGTTTAGTGTTATATTCACCGCTACAACTTCCGCGTAAACACGATATCGATTCCGTTCATCTTTCCTACCATTTGTGTTTAAGGGTTCATGATTTATTTAATATGGTATTTATATTTATTTAAGCATACAAGATTTACATATCAGATGAGGGGCCCGGGTGGATCAATGAGTTAGGTAGTTGGATTACCTAGCAACTCATACAAGCCTATCTCCAATACGGCGTGGGTTCGCGCCCGGCTTTGTAATGTACAAAAAAGGTGCACTCGACTCGCAGCCGCCAGTGATAAATTTTACCAGTTGCTTGCCGGTGGTCGGTGGTTCTCTCCTGGCTTCTTCCACCACTAAAACTGGTCGCCATGAAATAGCTGAAATATTGCTGAAAATGGCGTTAAGCACCAACAAAAAAATTCAATCAACCATATCAGATGAAGTTCGTGTTGCTTAAAAGTAACATGACGAGTGCCACTAGTGCTGCTCGAACTGTTTAACCTTCTGTAGCACTTGAAATAAGTTAACTCCCATGTTTTAGTTAGTTTCGTGTTGTCCAATCTTTATTTTTCTGTGGAGTCTTTTTAATCTTTTGTGGACCATAGTTTTTCTTTTGTCCCTGTTCTACTAGTTATTGCAGTGTGTTTTCGTCGATTTACGGCTTCTGGTTTGCTATCTTAAAATATTTCTTGAAGGAAACCACATTGTGGATGTCAGGGGCGGATCCAGGGGGTGGGGCGCACCCGGAGCGCGCCCCCCTAAAATTGGAAAAAATATGATTTTTTTGCATAAAATCGTGATTTTTCACACGAAATACTCCCAAAATTTTCGCCCCTCCCTCCGCTCGGCGCAATTTTTCTAACTGCGCCCCTCTTGCTTGAAATCCTGGACCCGCCCCTGGATGTAAACACTTATTGAAAGAATCCATATTGTGGATATACCGTAGAACCTCGATATTCCGAATTCAGATAAATCGTTTCTGTGGATGCTTGATATTGGAAGAAGTTAGTCCGTTCATAGCAGATGGCAGCTTCAGTGTTACAGCCAACTCTAATTCGCGGCTTTTCGACTTAAACAATAATTCATCCTCTCGACTTCGACTCGGTTCCGCTGTATGCAGTATTTTTATTCAACAAGACCAGATTTGTACAGTGACCCAAGACTCCCTAGTGATTCGTATATATTTAATTTTGTGTGCACGACCTGTTTGTAGAATACCCTATTCCAGGAACGCCCACAATCAACAGACCGGAAAGTCAAATAACTTTTGGGAAGTAAGCAAACCAAAGTGTCCACACACAGGGCCTCCAAGAGAAATTTTGCAAGCCGGAACAAGACTGTTTTCGGGCCCCGGCGCCAGACTGAGACTTCTCTCAAAATTGAGGATATGAGGTCCAATAAAACCACTTGTAAACATTCATATGCTCAACAACCAGAATTCTGAACTCTAAGTACATTTTATATAATTAATTTTCTAAATAAACTAAACATAGTTGAAAATATCCCCAAAAAATGAAAAAAAAAATCAAAATACAAAGTATAATGGAATGGGGCACTTCAGAGATTCACAGGCCCCTTCTTGGGACTCCGGGACCCGGACGGATGGACCGACTGAGCCCCCTCCTACTCTCATATTCCGTGTCCACACAAGGCAATCACAATCGGCTGATATTACCTATGGCTGAGGGAGATTGACCATAGTTTTCATAAATTACATTATTGAGGAACTGCAAATTTCAAGCAAGAACAAGGGCCCGGGTGGCTCAGTGAGTTCGGTAGTTAGATTACCTAACAACTCATACAAGCCTATCATCATTACGGCGTGGCTACACTCCCGGCTTTGTAAATTACAAAAAAGGAAGCATTCGATTCGCAAGTGATAAAGCTTACCAGTTGCTTCCCCATGGTCGGTGGTTCTCTCCGCGTACTCCGGCTTCTTGCACCACTAAAACAGGTCGCCATGATATAGCTGAAATATTGCTGAAAGTGGCGTTAATCACAATAAATCATGACATCAAGCAAGAACGGATAACATAACCATAACACCACAACGATACGTTTGTTTTTAGTTTGTTTTTGTGTTTGTTGTTTTTTCATCAATGACCAGTTAAAGCTTTTGGTTTTTAAGATATCTCGAACTACATATTTTAATTATAATATATATCATGTACGTTCGTCAAATACATGCTTGTTTGTTTTTGTATTTTGATTTGCCATTACAAGTGTACTTTTTACCTATGAATGCACTTAATTATTTATGTAAAAAAACATAGTTTCAAATACGTTTTTTTTCAAAATATCTACACGAAAAGATATTGGATGAACAAGAATGGCTAATATGGACCTCTAGTATTTACGCACTGTTAATGTATATCTGCATATCCAACAAACCTCTGTTACGGTCCATTTACTGGTATTGGGGAAGTTAATAGAACGGTGTATTGTACGATCACATACAAACGGAAATGATGATATATTGTATAGTGTTAGGCAATTAACATTTATAATTAATGTTTTAATCAATTGATCACATTCCATTTTATGGCGGGATATACCCACAGGATAATAACTCTGTTTCCTGAATGTTTATAGGCAAACTAAAAATATAAGTGACACTATCATAGCCCAATAGCATAACGCATCCGCCCTTAAATACTATTGCGGTAGACCATTTTTGTTAAGTCTGAACTGCATTTTCATTCATGGTTGCAAAATGACGTATACAGTAAAGCTTAATTAGCTGTTTAATTCTCAGCAACAGGCACGTATTATGTTCGTGGAAAAATAAAACAAAAACATAGAAACATTTAAGATTTTGAGTACAAATTATTCCTCAATAATTTCTGCAATCAGCCCATCATACTTATAAGTATATTTCGTTTATGAAAAAATGTGTTGTCCAATATAACGTTATATGTTTGTTTTACGTATTAATTTTGACTGTTCGACATCATCAATAGTTGCTTAGTTGTCTGTTCTTAAATAGTAAAGTCATTTATAGAAAACATGTATGCATAGGTCATAGGTCATGAATGTAACCCCTATATAATGGTAGCACAATACCAAGCTATTCAATAAGTGGTTTTCTTCTGGTACTCCGGTTTCCGTCACCAATAAAACTGACCGCCACGATATAACTGAAATATTGTTGAAAGTGGCGTCAAACACCATAAACTAAACCAATTTAATCAATCTGAAATTTTTATCAAATTTTCGTTCAAATTACTCCTTATATATTGAACTTTCATTTACGCCAAAACCATGAAGAACATTTCTTGTTCAAAATACAAAAATTAGAAAGGAACTCTTTGTTTTTTAAATAACTACATCATTCCAATAAGAGGGGAGGTTTGGGCCCATACAATTTGTTTAACTGAGCAATCATGTATTTGTGTATTAGGTGTATCGATACTGTATCTTTCTACGATTTTGATATTTAAATTTGGAATTGTTCCGACAGTGTGGTATTTTTTGGTTTTCGTGTTATCATACGTTCTGAGTTTTGATTGGTTAATTTTTTCTTTTTATATATACTGACACGTATCTCGCTACACCTTAAATATGGGTTGGATAATTATGTAAATCATTAGTTTTATCATGATCGCATCATAACGTTGAAGAGGAAGGTGGTTTATTCAATCATTTTCGTTGACGTGAAATGAAATCCCACCCGAGAAAAACATTTAATATCTGTTTAAATATTTGAATATAATTTTTGTATATTAACCGATTTTCACATATTTCCTGATTGCTGCATAATTTAATTAGAAGACTAATAAAAATAAATTATATTGTATCTACTGTCATAACTATACTAATAAAATCTGAATTCATAATTTCTAGGTATTATGTTAACAATAATTGAAAACTATTTTATGGCCGTCTACCTATAATCATGTCATAAATGATGAAACATTGTTGCATTAAAACCATCTACGGCCAGTATCTCTAGATCATCGTTAAATAATTCATAACTATACCAATATCATTTGTCAACCTACTGGGTTTAAAGTTTAATTCTCTGTTAAAGTTAATCGATACTCCCGCTGCGGGGAAGAATTGTTTTATTTTCAAAATTATGGCAACGCAATCAACTACGAAAATAAATAACAAAATCACCGTCGAAATAATACGAAACCAAATATAAATCTGCGTCGTAATAACGTTTAATCAAAGGTCGCAAATAATAAAAGTGAAAAGCATCTGTCATGTGTTATTAATGGCATTACAACACGAGTTCCGTCGTGGCCAATTAAAATTACTATGTTATTAATCTGTAGAGGGTATCAAAGATTTTAAGTGTCATTTAAATAATTATTGTATAGAATGGTTAAACAAAACTTAAAGCAATAACGGATTTAGTAGTTCCGGAATAATATGACCTTTTTCCGGGCCGGATGTAGTATTAAGCACAGTTTTCCTTCAAAAAGAATTATTACTTCTTAGTATAATAATATATTTATAGTTTTACTTGAAAAATATGGCGTGGAATTTTTTTTATGGTATAATGATAAGACTATTTATAACGAGTATTGTCCTGATAAAAAGGTGTAATTTCAGCGAACTGATGAAAGCGTTTTCAATACACGATGACGTTAAATTGTAGAAGATCTCCTCCTTCCCAAATAAAACAACTTTAGACTGTGCTCGTTATGAGCGACACAGTGATAAAGGTATTTATGACATGATGACGGTTTTGGTAAGATTGAGTTACCCATAATTTATTTTCTTCTTGATAACTCGAAGGAAATACAGACGGTTTTGGTTATTCTGTTTATACCCTTTGATAAACGTGCTCTCAAAGACGTTTTATTTATTTGATTTTTCAATCCATAATCATGGCAATATTATATCATTCAAATTAATATATCCAATTAGCTATGATACGCAATAAAGTAATAATAATTGATTATAATTATTGATGCTTAATGTCACTTTATATAGCAGTTTTACTCTGGATGTGAGTTTTCCTATTGGTGAAGCGTTCTGGTCGCGACTGTTGGTAGTTGGATTTACAACTGCTTATGCAATCGGTGCCTATCACTACTAACATTATGAGTTCATGGCGAGAGTTAGTGTTAGAGTTATGGTGCTTAACGCCACTTTCAACAATATTTCAGTTATATCGTGGCAGTCAGTTGTATTGATGGATGAAATCGCAGTACTCGGAGAAAACCACCGACCTGTCGCAAGTCACAAAATCCGTAAATCGAAGAAGGACAAAAAACACAATGGCCAAAAGAAAAAGGACAAAAGGACACACCTATCTACAATACACTACACAAAAAACTACGGATCGAGTAACACGAACCCCACTAAAAGCAGGGGGTGAACTCCGGAAGGGTTAGCAGTTCCTGTCCCACTAGTGCCACCCGTCGTGTTAATGTTAAACGACACAAACATCATCCGACATGGAAATCTTATTGGACACCAGTATACGAATCGTTATCATTAACCCTCTTGTCTCTCGCTGCTATGTTTACCTTTTTCTTTGTTTGGTACAGTGTGTGTAGACTTACATTTCTCCCGATACCGTACTATATCGTCACCTATTCCTATATATGTAGTAGTATGTGTACTGCTAGACCTGCAAACACGTGTTTAATTACGGTTATATTGAATCAATCTAAAATAAGATTCCTTTTTTCTCCAAAAATTACATCACGAAATTGTAATTGAGTTTTTTTTAATCAGTCTAATGTAGGTTTTTTTTTCTCTCGTCTCATTTTTCATGTTTGTTGAATACAAGATATTACTGACAGATATTTGTAGAAATAACCAACAACAACGTCTTCTACAAGAGGTCAACCTTTTGTAACCCAATACGGATTAGAAATGTCAGAGATTGTAGTATTCTCTAAGCTTAGAAGGTGCCATCATGACCGTGATGATATGGTAATTAGATTTACACCTACCTATGCAATCATTGTATATTACCACTTATTTCGTGAGTTGCATCTCCACCCAGGGTGAGGTGTACTCGATACAACACTATGTGATAAAGTAGATCAGTAACTTACAATATATCGGTGGTCTAGTTTCCTCCACAAATATTATAGGTTGCTACGATGTTATCGAAATATCATTGATGGTTTGATTTATGGTGTTAAACGCCACTTTCAGCAATATTTCAGTTAAATCGTGGAAGTAAGTTTTATTGGTGGAGGAAACCGGAGTACCCGAAGAAAACAACCAACCTGTCGCAAGTCACTGACAAACTTTATCTCATAATGTTTTATCAAGTACACCTCCCAATGTGCGAGAGGTGAAGTCACAACTAACGTTGTGATAGGTGCTCATTGCACAGATAGTTATAAATCCAACTACCATACGTTCACGACCACGACGGCCCCAAGAATATTATTATTGAATGTGGCTTTAAATACCAATGATATTAACCCTTGTAAAGAATATATGTCCTTTCATTGTGTGCTTTGGTGTCTTTAAACTTTTCATATCCGGTTTTTGAGTTTCTTGTTAAGGTCCTTTAGTTACTTGTTCCCCATTTTCTAGTTATTTGACAATGACAATAGCTGATGAAGGTTATTACAGAAATGCTTCATGTGCACTTAATTAGATATCAACGGGTTTTTTTTTCACTATTAAGACAAAAATGATAAAATTATGTTGACCTTGTTTAGAAAAAACAAAACAATCCCAATCATCAAAATGGTGTGACAAGCAATCTGTCAAGGGTGTTCGTGTTAGATCAGTACATTAATTTGTTCCTAATGACGTTGCAATGGCACGACCCCTTTGAACTGTTTGCACTAAATTAAATATAGACGTTCGTTACCATGGCAATTTACGTCAATAATAACACATGTAGCAGCGGTCAACACAAAAACAATATAATTATCTTATTTGTTTACTGCAAATAATAATTGTATCAAATTGTTGCTAAATCAAACATTTTATCTAAGTTATTGTGTACTACGTGTCACCTAAATTCATGACAAACACGTTTTATAATATTGTGTTATCATGGTGGTCATGACGTCATCGTGATGCTATATATCACAACTAAAGCAAATAACTATTGATAGGAAGGCTCAACTAAAAATATAGGTAAGTGTAAAAAGTAGTTGCTACTAAAATCTTCAAACCCTACTGCTTACCCTTCCGGAGCACTTGAGGTCACCGCCGGTTTTCAGTGGGGTTCATGTTACTCGATCTTTAGTTTTATGTGTGTGTTTTGTAGATTGTTGTCCGTACTTTTGTAGTTTTTGTTTTGGCCATTGTGTTTTCTGTTCTTCGATATACGGATTCTCATTACCCCTTTGTGATCTTCAAACTCTTCTTGTTACAAAAATCTTCAAACCCTACTTTGAACCCTAAAACATCAATTGAATTCATCGGGAACCCTTTCTAAAATATTTGGTTAAGTGTTTGGTTAATAGTTATGTTATTAGAATTTAACAATAAAATATAATAATTTGTACATGTTTCTATGACAGCGGTAACCATTTTGAATAAAAGGAACTCCAAAAATACTTGTATGCCGAATTATGATTATTTTTCTGAAGTTTGAAGGAAAAAAGTTTAAATTTTGAACATGCAAGACATTAAATCTCTAATATTTGTCTTGGGCAAGTTCATAAGAAGAGTTTGAAGATACCAAATGGGTAATCAGAATCCGTACAAAAAAGTACAAAAGGACAAACAACGATCTACAAAACATTACACATACAAACTAAAGATCGAGTAACACGAACCCCACTAAAACCGCGGGTGAACTCAACAACCAGAGAAACACTATATACACGTGAGAAAATATTGAATGTTTTAAAAACTCGAATTTCTGCTTATTTCTCCACTGGTTATTCTAGTAGTTTTGGAATACAGAGACAATCGATGTCCATTATCGTGTAAATAACAAGGGAAGTCAAGTCAAGCTATTATGTGGAAACACATCGCGTATCAATAAAAATGATTACGCAAGAAATAGGAATCGGACCCTTTGACACCATGTGAATAACAAAATATAATAAATGAATGCAACGTTTGCTCTCTAACCTTAGTATCTATTCGATTCTGTAGTGATCGACCCTGCTAATAGCCGGATTTGGTTTTTCCCCATTCTCCGTTGTAATAGAAATGTATGTTATTTGACCTGTGGACGCCTTTCAGAGTGTATTACGGTGTAACTAGTAATGCCAAATAGTCAATTTGCTTTGAAAATTGAAATATATGTGGCATCTATATGCCAAATTTGGGATGTTGTGTTTGCTATATAACAAGATATCGATTTGATATGCATTAAAGATTGTCTGGTAAAAATAAAAAAAAATAATTCTCAAAATATTCAATATTTGATTTATTTGTCTATGTATATTGAAAGGGAAACATAGTAGTTTCATTTACAGGATGTGAAAATATATATATATATGATATTAAATAGTTGAATACTTGAAAATGGCGATTAATACAATAAAGGGTTATGGTTATGGCATTTGATGCCACTTTCAATCAACAATTTTTCAGTTATATCATGGCGGGAGTGTCAGCTTAATTGGTTGAGGAAACGGGAGTATCGAGAGAAAACTACCTACTTGCCGCAAGTCACTGACAAACTTTATGCCATAATGTTGTATCCGAGTAATACGATACAACTCATGTGCATAAAGTCCACAGTTGTACTCGAACTACCGTATATGGAACGCAATACAAATAGTATTTTACGAACATTAGATGATGCTTTGGCTTAAGTACTATGGCGGATCCCAGGAACTGCTTACCTTTCCGGTGTCATAGAGTAAACCTTCCCCCACAGTAGATTAACCCCCCGGAATATTTACTATATAGTAAACCATGGGGGATCGTTTACTATATAGTATTTATTCCGCATAGTAAACCTTCCGACCTACTCAAATACTGCAAAATGGCTCCGTACATTTTTTGTTAACCTTTTAATCATAACCAGATATAATTAATGGTATATAACAATTAAAATTAACACGATTAAGGTGCTAAATTCCGAATCAATAGTAATTATCCGGATTAAGGAGGGACATTTACTATATAGCAAAATATCCGGGGGGATGATCGGCTATGGATGGGGGAAGGTTTGCTATATAGTAAATTTTTCCCCGGGGGAATATTTACTATATAGTAAACATTCCGGGGGAAGGTTTGCTATGCGGAAGGTTTACTATATAGCTAATATTCCGAGGGGGAATGTTTACTATATAGTAAACATTCCGGGGGAAGGTTTGCTATGCGGAAGGTTTACTATACGACACCGGGACCGCTGAGATCATCACTGGATGATTAGTAAGGTTCGTGTTGCTCCGTCTTTATTTTTCGGTTTAGTGTTGTGTGGATCATTGCTTGACTTTTTAGCATTTTCTTTTGGCCATGGTATTGTCTGTCCGTCTTCGATATGCGATCTCTTTTGTCATCCTCAAATATTCTATGTGGTGTATTATTAATCGCGAATGGAGTGAGTGAGTGATTGTTGTCTAACGCCAATGGATTTTTTTTCCAGCTATATCATGGCCAGAACAAACTAATTCTCAAAGAGATGATGATGAGATCCGCTTTGTACTAGACCAACACGCTTAGGTGGACTTTATAGTGCTAGCTCACTGAAACAACAGTCCATGGATAGACATGTACATTATCCGAGCCAACCAGTCTTTGCTCTTTCTCCTTAATACTGCGCGCTTAGCGGAGAAGTAGTAAATAACATTTTTTTATAGTCTTTCGTTTGACTCGAACCCACGATCTACCGCACTCAAGGCGAGCATGCTAACCATTACATCACCGATGTGGTTATTTCGCGAATAGATCGTGTCGATGTTGTGTGCGGTTACAGATGGTTGTTCGTTTTGATTATATTACTGAAATAGTTGACCATCACTATCATGTCATAATTTCTTTCCTCTTTCATCGTTTTCATGAAAAGTAAATCCACATCTATCACATCACGTCTACGCATTGTTGCATGCTTTCTTCTCAAACTGAAGCATACTGTAGACAAAACACATAGACAGGTGTACATGACAAAATGACCCTTCATCCTTTATCAACAACATACTTTGTATAATAACGTAATTTATCTTCAAGGTATTAAGTACAATGAAGTATAATCAATCAGTATTTATGTTTGATCAGTCTGAGCCATGTTTTTGTCATACAAATTAGGTCGTATAGGTTGAAAAATAATCCACTACGAATGGTAACTTGAGAACTGTTTTTTTGGACGGTGTATTTTGAACTGAGCTAGTTTTGCCAGTAGTTAGGTCGTATAGGTAGAAAAAAAAATCCACTACGGGAGGTACCTATGGAACTAGTTGTTTGGTTGCAATTATTTGAAGTGAGCTAGTTTATTTCATATAGGTTGAAAAAAATAACCACTACGATGGGTAACTTGAGAACTATTTGTTTGGTCGCTATCTTTTGAAGTGAGCTAGTTTTTGTCATACAAGTTAGGTCGTATAATTGACAAAAATATTCCACTACGGAGTGTCACATGGGAACTATTTGTTTGGTCGCTGTCTTTTGAAATGAACTAGTTTTTATCATACAAGTTAGGTTGTAAAGGTTGAAAATATAATCCACGGAGGGTAACTTGGGAATTATTTGTTTGGTCGCTATCTGTTGAGGTGAGCTAGCTTATAAAGTTGCAAGATAACAAAGGGGTGAACAAAATCTGTAAATCGGATTGCAAGGACAGTCAATACAATGGCTAAAAGAAGAAAAAAGGACAAAAGGAAAAACAAGGATCCACAAAATCCTACACAAAAAACTATAGATTGAGCAACACGAACCACACTAAAAATTGGTAATAAACTCAGGTGCCCTAGACGGGTTAGTAATTCCTGTTCCACTAGTGGTGGCACCCATTCTGTTATTCTTAAATGAAACAGATATCCTTTGATATGGAAATCATGATGGACACCAGTATACGTTAATACATACAATAACATACATAAAAAGAAAAGAAAAATAACATTTAGAAGTTCAGAGCTCAATAGGCAATGCATTAATAATGGTATAATATTTTTTGTAATAAAAAAAAACGCGATATAGCCGCAATACTGCGAATGTTGGCGTTAAACGCCAATCAATCAATCAATCAATCAATCAATCAATCAATCAATCAATCAATCAATCAATCATTTAATCAAAAGTTTTAGATGGATTTAAATAATATTAATAGAATTGCATGCCACGCCTACCAAATATTTAATTAAGGCATTAATTAGAACAGTGGTGTCTTGCCACTGTTTACTCCTGCATTGGCATAACATGATGTAATATTATCTACAACATACTACCTGGTTTGTTGGTATTTTTGTGCAAATGATTCTCATTTAACTCTATAATGTTAAATAAGTGGAAAATAATTATTCAAACAAACTTCAAATTAATTTATCGCTTTCCATAATAAATAGAACAAAGTAATAAATTGGAATTTTGACAATTGAAACTATTAAATGTGAAACTACATTAGTGCCTAGCTTTCGTAGAATTGTAAACGGTGCTCATTCCCAGAAAAAGTCAATATTTGATCAAATGAAGCAAATCTGATAAATTCTGTACTTCGATGACAAAACATAGAAAAAAAAATGGTTTTAAAAATATAGTACACAATTGGAAATTGCTTGATTACCGCAGTTTTTATTCATTGAAAACATCAAACAATGATGATTCATAATTATTAATAAAACCGGAAGTTAGTGAGATGCTGGAATGCTGCATAACATGACGATTTACGGTAGACCGGATATGCTAATGCATTTCGGTAATTAAAAAATGTAGAAATCAATTAATATTTTAATTCATTTAATCAATTACTGTCACTGTCATTTTTTCCTAATAAAATGTTTAAAAGGATAAACTATGTTCGTTTTAAACATTATCTATCTTCTAATATACGTTCTGTAGTGGCCAGCACAATTTCGGCGTGGTAGCGATATTTCATTCTCATTCTGTGTGGATAGTAAATTAACACAACGTCTTTATTTCATAAAGAGATGGGGCCGTCGTGGTCGTGATCGCATGATAGTTGGATTTTCAACTACCTATGCAATTATTGCCTATCACCACTAACGTTGTGAGTTCGAATCCAGTTCATGACGAGGTGTACCCGAGACAACATTATGTGATAAAGTTTGTCAGTGACTTGCGACAGGTCGGTGGTTTTCTTCGGAACTCTGGTTTCCTCCACCAATAAAACTGACCGCCACGTTATAATTAGAATATTGTTGACAGTAGCGTTAAACTTTCAGATGCTTAGACTTAGTATAACATCGTCATTTTTATGAAATATCAATTGTATGATCTTTCGTTTGACTCGAACCCACGATCTATCGCACTCGAGGTGTGTACGTTAACCATTACACCACCGATGCGGTTTAAATGAGTAGGCACATTATAACAGCTACAAGAGACTTATTTATTTGTCGCTTTCAATATGGTACCATTCGGATTATCGAAAGCCAGATCGTAATCAATTCAGAGTTATCGAACCTAATATATGATTGAAAAGGTGATACATTTGTATAAAGTTTCGCATATGTTCATGCAGAATTCCACGAGATCAAGTTGCGTGCTACTACATTGAATAACCAACTACATTGTGAACATTCCCTCAATACTATTTATGTTACCTTTTCCCAAAACAATGTAAGAAATGTTTGGAAATACCAAAGGGGTAATCAAAAACCATAAATCGAAGGACAGATAATGATATGGAAAAAAACTACACAAAAAACTAAAAGTCGAGCAACACCAACTCCACTAAAATCTGGATGTGAATTCATGTGCTCCGGAAGTGTAGGCAGTTCTTTCTATACTAGTTACTCCCCTTGTATTACTTTTAAACGACAGGAACACCATCTTACATGAACATCGTGTTGAACAACAAAATAAACTTAAATCAATGTAAAAAGAAATAATAAATAAATAAAGCATCCCCCCTTTACAAAAACAAATGGCAGTTAAACAATAAGATTTTGATGTTTGAGTTATGTGGGAATGTATGAGGACCTTTGCGTTACACTGAGGCGTAAATTTAATGAAGTGTTTACTCCTTTACAAAACAAATGGAAGTGTAGCAATGCGCACTTGAGATATATGTTTTGACACACAAAAAGAAAACCACATCTTTTTTGTGGTAACGCATTAGGTTCTTGTGTTACAACGAGGTGTAATTTTAATCCGATTCACTAAACTTAATCAAGCATTTACTACTTTACAAAACAAATTGAAGAGAAACAATAAGATTTTGAGATTTGAGATAATTATATGTCTTGATAATCGAAGTCGTACACACAAAAAAGAAAAAAAACAAAACACATCTTATTTGTAGTAATGTACAAACACTATATAACAGCGATGTGTGTAATTTTAATCAGATCCACTAAATTTGAACAAGTGTTTGTCCCTTAACAAAACAAATAAGATTTTGAGATTTGAGTTATATGTCTTTATAATGGAAGTCGTACACGCAAAAAGACAAAAAACAAATCTTTTTGTGGGAATGTTTGAGGGTCTTGCGATACAGCGTGGTGTAATTTTATTTCGATCCCTCAAATATAAACATTCCTTTCCTATATTATTTTGCTTTAATCCGATCAACTAAATTTAAATAGGTGTTTGTATTGCTATCTATGTTGGTTTTTGTTTTCTACCGTTTTGTTTTTAATTTGAATGTTTTGGCACTAAATTACAGTGTATGTTACTTTTATCACGTTTTATTTCCTTAAGGTATATCAACAGTTTTTATCATTTACCATCCTGTCCTTTAAATATTTCATCATTTTATATTTTACAAACAATGAAAATCGAATTTTGAACAAAACTATGTTTGATTAAATATCGTATATTATCAGTCATTAAATCGTGTAATTTGCGTGTGGTTTAATGACACATAGATATCTTTTTCCATTATGTTTTAAACAGCAAAAGTAGCGTGTAATTATATTTTTATATATTCAAATGAATCAATTCCTTTAACGTATCCAGTTTGACACCGTAGGCTTTCGCTAAAATTACAGTCCATTAATTCGATCTCGTATTTTAAAGTCACACCCCCTGAAATCGATTGCACTAATAGAAATATAACATCCAATAGCATCATATACGTTTCCGCGCAGTGCTCAGAACGTAGCGAAATTTAAAAGAAGCTCGAAAGCGATTTTCTAGTTCTTTCATATTGATTTTGTGGGCTTTAAAAGTATTTTCCAAACATTTGTTTATTGTCAATTTAAAAAATTTTCATCAGGATATCAATTCGTGAAGTTTTCAATTAGTATATTGAATAATTTATTTTTCTAAAATGTGCATGAAATTTTATCAGAATGCATTGTTATAAGCTAGTATTTATATTGTGTCTAAGGTGTGAATAAATAATATTCATCTAAACGGCTGTTAACCTAACGACTAGTATTATCTGAAATTAACCGTACGTTTCCAGTAACAATCCTTTTTCGGTAAGTAGACATACTATTTATATTATTTTTGTTGATTAAGCATATTTTATTGTCAAATATATACAATTTATGATTGAACGTAAGTTTTACAACTTAAATGAAGTTCTCTCCATTTCTCTGGTGGCACGTGTAATGTTGTAATTTTACGATTAACGAGAGGTTGTATGCTAAAATCTAATTTAAAATTGACTGATAAATAAATTATACAATTTTGTATATGTACAATTGATATACTGGAAGTTAATTTGAGTTCTTGAATTCCTATTATTTCTGTTGGTACCTGTAACGTATGTAATGTTACTATCCACGAGAGGTTGTACATTTTTGCATGCTAAAATTTGATTTAAGAATAAATTATGCATTTTGTAGATGTACAATTGATATATTGCAAGTAAATTCGTATTCTTAATAATATCATATATACATTAATTTTGTGCAAGGACGTAATGGGTCAATGTGCACTACTTTATCGCGGATGTTTTTATTTAGTTAGTAATGTTTTATGTGTGTTTGATAATTTCATTTTTTACACTTTTTTCTGGTACTTTTTATTTTTATGTTTACAGCATAGAGGCATGGTAGCTGATAATTACATAGTTTATTTAAATATACTATTAGATAACACGGAAATTAAAACGTAGATTTATAATTTAGTGACAATACAATACCCCCCCCCCCCCCCCCCCCCATAAAAATCAATTTCTGACACGTAGAGGCAAACAGTATCTTCATTACAAATAACTGTTCTTGGCACTAGATTTTAATTCCATTTCCGAACCAGAAAGTTTCTCCATGTACTTGGAACACAAGTTTCAAACCGTCTCCAGACCGGTATGTTTCTCAAACTGAAATTAGTATTGCCAATGTTAATAAATCTTTAGATAATCGGTATTTGAACTTGATACGAGAGCAACGATCTGTTTATGGTTAATGGTGTTTAACGCCACTTTCAACAATATTTCAGTTATATCGTGGCGGTCAGTTTTCTTTGTGGAGGAAACTGGAGTACCCGGAGAAAACCACTGACTTGCCACAAGTCATTGACAAGCTTTATCACATATCGTTGTATTGAGTACCATTTTTGCACCAGATAATCTAAATTTAATATGCATTTCAAAAATAGTGATGCTGCTATCATGTATGACGAAAAAATCCTAACACAAGTTATTTTATATCAAAAAAAATATTTTAAGTTAAAATTGTAAGAAGTTTGTATGCATTTGTGAAGAAAAAACGTTTTCTATTGTCATCAGGCTAATTTTGGCTATCCTTTGGTTTTCTTGTTACTAAAAAAATTAAATAATTTTTCTTTCCAATTTTTCGACTTTGAGTGTACCTGATGAAGGTTATTCCAGAAACGCAGAGTGCGGACGAAATTAGATATCTACGGTTTTTTTTTATTAAATAGATTCGTCTTAGCATTTATTTCGATATTTTTTGTCAACTAAAAATTTAACTAATTGATCTGTCATTTTCATAATTGCACGGTGAGATCATATACTTGTGTACACCATGCAAACATTATAATGTGAACATTAAATTTTCCATTTTATTTACAAATTCTCATATGGCTGTAGAATTTGCACTTAAAAAAAATTGTAATAATTATTTCATTGGAAATTTTCCATTTATAAATTGCATTTTAATGAAAGGCTGCAGAAATGACAGAATACGAGAAAAAGCTTTTCATAGCAATTGTTTGAATACTATGAAAACATTGCATTTATTGTAGCGAAACAAAATACACAACAAATAGCTACAAATGTAGAAATTGCCGCCATATCTTCATTGTTTTGATGAGAAATATAGAGCATTGGAAAACCTTAACGGCTACATTTGTACTTGTTCATTCTGCTAAAATAAGAATATATGATATGAAAACACAATGTCCTTTTTTCTGGCATTGTACTGCATTGTGAAGTCAACAAGTACATACTTTGCTTAAGTATATTATTACTTAACATTGATTGTGATTGTTGTTTAACGCCAATTCAGTTTCACTAACCGAAATTACTAGAATTTCGACTAGCGCCAAGTTGCGGAATTGCTACGAGCTGTATCAAGATCAATTAGTGATAAAGTGATTGTTGCTTAGTGCAAATTTAGCAATTTTTCAGCTATATCATGGCGAGAACGAGTTAATTTTCAATGATATGATGATGAAGTCCGCTTTGTACTAGACCAACACGCTGAGTTGGATAATAATAGTGGTAGCTCACTGAAACAAGTCCGCGGGTAGACATGCCGCTCCACTCGGGCACATTATTCAGATTCAGAGCCAATCAGTCTTTGCTCTTTCTCCTTAATGCTGCGTGCTTAGCGGAGAAGCAACACATACCAGTTTTATAGTCTTTGGTTTGACCCGACTGGGGCTGGAATCCACGATTTATCACACTCGAGGCGAGCACGCTAACCATTACGCCATCGATGCGGTTACTTAACATTGAAATTACCCCCAAAATAATAAGGGGCCGTCGTGGTCGTGACCGCATGGTAGTTGGATTTTCAATTACCTGTTGAACCTGTGCCTGACACCACTAAAGTTGTGAATTCGAATACCGCTTATGACAAGGTGTACTCGATACAACATTATGTGATAACGTTTGTCAGTGACTTGCGACAGGTCGGTAATTTTCTCCTGGTACACCGGTTTACTCCACCAATAAAACTGACCATCATGATGTAATTGAAATATTGTTGAAAGTGGCGTTAAACACCATAATCATAGGCCCTAAAATAATCAATTTCTGGGAAAGGTGCGGCAACAGTACCGTTCTGGCAACTACCTGTTCTTGGAAACTGGGTTTTCATACTATCCCCAAAACCGGAGGGTAATCCAATTGAAATTAATATTGCTGCTGTTTTTAATCATTTTATAATCTCCCTTTATTCTATGGACTGCTTGCTATGCCGGATCTAGGTGAAGACGACAGGCCCTATGTTAATTCGTTAGGCCCTTCCCAATCTCCCATCCTCATGACTAGAGGGAGGTGGAAGAGTATTTAATTAATTTGAATAAAGGCGGGGATGCTGACGGGCGTTTAGAATTATGTAATGGAGTGTAACTGTGCAAAGAAAATTACGGAAGAGTTGTTTAGAGGGTACAGTGCATTATGACTGCATATACATGGAAATCCAGTAACATTGTCAAAAATATCATACACCTTGGACGGAGCCCTTCTAAATGTTGAGGCCCTAAGCTTCAGCCAGTCAAGCCTATTGATCAATCCGGCACTGATTGCTTGCCTTTTTTGTTTTGTATAATGGTGTATATATGTACCCAGAATTCAATATAATATTAAATACAAAATATCAATATTAAAAGAGAATAGCTCTTGTTAAGCGAGTTGGTCTTAGTTGCGAGAACGAGGGTCTAGGTTACATTTCTTTGTATTTTAACATGACAGTAGCATTTTACATGATTTGATTAGATTTTTGGTGTTTAACGCCACTTTCAGCAATATTTCAGCTATATCATGGCGACCAGTTTTAGTGGCGGAAGAAACCGGAGTACCCGGAGAGAACCACCGATTATGGGCAAGCAACTGGTAAACTTTATCACTTGCGGCTGCGAGTCGAGTGCACTCTTTTTTGTAATTTACAAAGCCGGGCGCGAACCCACGTCGTATTGGTGATAGGCTTATATGAGTTGTTAGGTAATCCAACTACCTAGCTCATTGAGCCATCCGGGCCCTCTTTTTACATTATTACATTTCGCATTTTACAGTTCGCACACTGAACACCGATGATCTCTTCGACGCATACAATACGTCTTTACCATGAACGACACCAATTCACATATATTTAGGTACATATTATATATCTGTTCCTAAAGACAATTCAATTTTAATTTGCGGCTTCTCTGCTAATCACACATCTTCTAAGGACCAATATCTAAGATTGGTGAGCTCGAAGTCGTGGTAATGTGTCCGAGTGCAGCCACGTGTCTAACTGTTGACTGTTGTTTCGGTGAGGTAATACGATATAAGTCCAAACCTAAATGTGTCAGTCCTGTACACATTAGAATTAATATGATAAAGTGTAACAGATACTCTCGAACGCACTCTCTTACTCATGCACACTCCATAGCCCGCACACTGGATAAGTCGAAGTGAATTAACCTTCCAATGGTAGTAGTAATAAGGCAGACGTACTTTGAGTTACTCGATAATTAGTTAAGTCGAATATTTGGTAAATTCAAATATTTGTTTAAGTCGAATACTTGGTTAAGACGATTCATTGGAATACTTTGTCAAGCCGAATACTTGGTTAATTCGAATATGTGATTATGTGATTCAGTCGAATATTTGGTTAAATCGATTACTTGGTTAAGTCGAATACTTGATTAAGTCGAATACTTGGTTAAGTTGAATACTTACTTGACAAAGATACAAGTTGATGGTTTTAGATGTTAGTAGAAAGGTTCATAAAAAAAAGTGCAAAGGTTCAGGATCTTAATTTAGTAAGCTTGGCTATTAGACCAGCATTACATTTTATCACCTTTTAAGACCACTAATATATGTATCACCCACTTATACATGGTATATTACCCAGCTTTGATATTAATCGAAAAGTTTTAGAGCCTTACAAGTAATAAAATCTTAATAATAATATCGATATATAAGAAATCATCAGTTTAATAAGGCTATCTTGTACTCTATGTGACCACCATTAAATTCGTCCTACACGAACTTCTAACCTTCGAGATAAGAATCCAGTGAGAGATAAGAGGAAATCTCTGGAAGAAACCATTCGGATTTTTATTTCAAATCTACATGTTAAGCGTAAAATTAATAACTCGGAAGAAAAACGTATTAATTTCCCCAAAAACAGATAGTCAAACCTGTATTATGAGGTCACCTTTGGGACAAAGAAAAGGTGGCCTATAAGACACGTGACCTCTTAAAAAGAGGTTCAATTCATATGAAATTTCTGAGAAAAATGTGACCTCTTGATACAGGTGACTGCTTAATAGAGGTGACCACATAAGATGGTCTGACTGTATTCATCAACAGATGTGATAATTAAACGCCTACAACGTACACTCACAGTCAATAGTGTTTTTTTGTTACTCTGGACAATCAATAATTATTATCATCCCGGTAGTAATAATTTTCGAATCTTTTGCCCATTAATAATTATTTATTTATGACATAGACATGATTAATATACATAGCCTAATTATTGACTGATACATGTATGACATTTTGAAGTGTTTGGTTTTCATCATGAAGATGGGACTTGACAATTTTTGCCCGCAAGATATTCAATAATTATAATTATAATTAATCCCAAGATTTTAAACCAATATTATTTGTAAAAAAATGGATGTATATATTTGAGTATCAACATTGTACAGGTAGGGAACTCACAGAAATTTTAAATCTCTATCACTGAGATTTTAATTGGTTATTGATAGCACACACCCCGCCATTGATTAAAATACGGCGAAATAATGCAAAAATATATTTTTTTTTAATAAATATTTCGTCATGGCCGTAACTATTATTTCATTCAATGTTGAATCCGTAGTAATGAAAACGTTTCAAGTTTCATGATCTTATTAAAATTTCCACATACATGTTAGATTTGATTTGATTTGATTTATTGTGCTTAACGCCACTTTCAGCAATATTTCAGCTATATCATGGCGATCAGTTTTTAGTGGTGGAAGAAGCCGGAGTACCCGGAGAGAACCACCGACCATGGGCAAGCAACTGGTAAACTGTATCACTTGCGGCTGCGAGTCGAGTGTACCCTTTTTTGCCCATACATGTTAGAAAAGATACATATATTAAATTACTCTGTACCCGATCAGATGAAATGAATTCAGATTTAATTTTTTTTTCGTTCATTAAAAATTCTTGAAATCTAGGATGGACCATCAAAATAAGACTCCTTAAATATCAATGGAAATGTGTAATCTATTTAGAGGTGTTCGTGATATAATGCAAGCGATAATTAAAATTTTTAAATAAGATCATTAGTAAAATGTCTAGAGTGTCATTATCAGCTGATTGAAATGTTCGTATACATTTTAAAGAAATACATGTATATTAAATATCTGATGAATTTATTTCAGATATAACTTTTTTTTCTCGTTCATTGAAAAGTCTTGAAATGTAGGATCGCCTGGAATATCAATGGAAATATAATATTTATTTAGAGGCGTGCGCGAAATAAAGCAAGCGATAACTTAGTGTGTGTTTTGGTGTTTAACGGAACTTTCAACAACATTTCAGTTATATCGTGGCGGTCAGTTTTATTGGTGGAGTACACGGAGAAAACCACCGATCTGCCGCAATTCACGGACAAACTTTATCATATAATGATGTATCGAGTTCACCTCGCCATGAACGAGGTTCGAACTCACAACTTTTAGTGGTGATAGGCACTGATTGCACAGGTCACGATGGTCCCAGTGATAATTTAACATTGAAATGGACTGGTATTTTCTTAACTCTAACTGGACGATATGTAAATAAAGGCTAACGTTATTACGTTTCACATGTGAAAAAGACTTAAATGCCTAAATCACACCAGTAAAGGGGGGGGGGGGGGAGGTTTGGGAGCATTACATGACTAAATCACACCAGTAAGAGGGGGGAGGTTTGGGACCATTAAATGACTAAATCACACCAGTAGGGGGGGGGGGGAGCATTAAATGCCAAAATCACACCAGTAAAGGGGGAGGTTTGGGACCATTAAATGACTAAATCACACCAGTAAAGGGGGAGGTTTGGGACCATTAAATGACTAAATCACACCAGTAAAGGGGGAGGTTTGGGACCATTAAATGACTAAATCACACCAGTAAAGGGGGAGGTTTGGGACCATTAAATGACTAAATCACACCAGTAAAGGGGGAGGTTTGGGAGCATTAAATGACTAAATCACACCAGTAAAGGGGGAGGTTTGGGACCATTAAATGACTAAATCACACCAGTAAAGGGGGAGGTTTGGGACCATTAAATGACTAAATCACACCAGTAAAGGGGGAGGTTTGGGACCATTAAATGACTAAATCACACCAGTAAAGGGGGAGGTTTGGGACCATTAAATGACTAAATCACACCAGTAAAGGGGGAGGTTTGGGAGCATTAAATGACTAAATCACACCAGTAAAGGGGGAGGTTTGGGACCATTAAATGACTAAATCACACCAGTAAAGGGGGAGGTTTGGGACCATTAAATGACTAAATCACACCAGTAAAGGGGGAGGTTTGGGACCATTAAATGACTAAATCACACCAGTAAAGGGGGAGGTTTGGGACCATTAAATGACTAAATCACACCAGTAAAGGGGGAGGTTTGGGACCATTAAATGACTAAATCACACCAGTAAAGGGGGAGGTTTGGGACCATTAAATGACTAAATCACACCAGTAAAGGGGGAGGTTTGGGACCATTAAATGACTAAATCACACCAGTAAAGGGGGAGGTTTGGGACCATTAAATGACTAAATCACACCAGTAAAGGGGGAGGTTTGGGAGCATTAAATGACTAAATCACACCAGTAAAGGGGGAGGTTTGGGACCATTAAATGACTAAATCACACCAGTAAAGGGGGAGGTTTGGGACCATTAAATGACTAAATCACACCAGTAAAGGGGGAGGTTTGGGACCATTAAATGACTAAATCACACCAGTAAAGGGGGAGGTTTGGGACCATTAAATGACTAAATCACACCAGTAAAGGGGGAGGTTTGGGAGCATTAAATGACTAAATCACACCAGTAAAGGGGGAGGTTTGGGACCATTAAATGACTAAATCACACCAGTAAAGGGGGAGGTTTGGGAGCATTAAATGACTAAATCACACCAGTAAAGGGGGAGGTTTGGGACCATTAAATGACTAAATCACACCAGTAAAGGGGGAGGTTTGGGACCATTAAATGACTAAATCACACCAGTAAAGGGGGAGGTTTGGGACCATTAAATGACTAAATCACACCAGTAAAGGGGGAGGTTTGGGACCATTAAATGACTAAATCACACCAGTAAAGGGGGAGGTTTGGGACCATTAAATGACTAAATCACACCAGTAAAGGGGGAGTTTTGGGACCATTAAATGACTAAATCACACCAGTAAAGGGGGAGGTTTGGGACCATTAAATGACTAAATCACACCAGTAAAGGGGGAGGTTTGGGACCATTAAATGACTAAATCACACCAGTAAAGGGGGAGGTTTGGGAGCATTAAATGACTAAATCACACCAGTAAAGGGGGAGGTTTGGGACCAATAAATGACTAAATCACACCAGTAAAGGGGGAGTTTTGGGACCATTAAATGACTAAATCACACCAGTAAAGGGGGAGTTTTGGGACCATTAAATGACTAAATCACACCAGTAAAGGGGGAGGTTTGGGACCATTAAATGACTAAATCACACCAGTAAAGGGGGAGGTTTGGGACCATTAAATGACTAAATCACACCAGTAAAGGGGGAGGTTTGGGAGCATTAAATGACTAAATCACACCAGTAAAGGGGGAGTTTTGGGACCATTAAATGACTAAATCACACCAGTAAAGGGGGAGGTTTGGGACCATTAAATGACTAAATCACACCAGTAAAGGGGGAGGTTTGGGAGCATTAAATGACTAAATCACACCAGTAAAGGGGGAGGTTTGGGACCAATAAATGACTAAATCACACCAGTAAAGGGGGAGGTTTGGGACCATTAAATGACTAAATCACACCAGTAAAGGGGGAGGTTTGGGACCATTAAATGACTAAATCACACCAGTAAAGGGGGAGGTTTGGGACCATTAAATGACTAAATCACACCAGTAAAGGGGGAGGTTTGGGAGCATTAAATGACTAAATCACACCAGTAAAGGGGGAGTTTTGGGACCATTAAATGACTAAATCACACCAGTAAAGGGGGAGGTTTGGGACCATTAAATGACTAAATCACACCAGTAAGAGGGGGGAGGTTTGGGACCATTAAATGACTAAATCACACCAGTAAAGGGGGAGGTTTGGGACCATTAAATGACTAAATCACACCAGTAAAGGGGGAGGTTTGGGACCATTAAATGACTAAATCACACCAGTAAAGGGGGAGGTTTGGGACCATTAAATGACTAAATCACACCAGTAAAGGGGGAGGTTTGGGAGCATTAAATGACTAAATCACACCAGTAAAGGGGGAGGTTTGGGAGCATTAAATGACTAAATCACACCAGTAAAGGGGGAGTTTTGGGACCATTAAATGACTAAATCACACCAGTAAAGGGGGAGGTTTGGGACCATTAAATGACTAAATCACACCAGTAAAGGGGGAGGTTTGGGACCATTAAATGACTAAATCACACCAGTAAAGGGGGAGGTTTGGGAGCATTAAATGACTAAATCACACCAGTAAAGGGGGAGGTTTGGGAGCATTAAATGACTAAATCACACCAGTAAAGGGGGAGGTTTGGGAGCATTAAATGACTAAATCACACCAGTAAAGGGGGAGGTTTGGGAGCATTAAATGACTAAATCACACCAGTAAAGGGGGGAAAGGTTTGGGACCATTAAATGACTAAATCACACCAGTAAAGGGGGAGGTTTGGGACCATTAAATGACTAAATCACACCAGTAAAGGGGGAGGTTTGGGACCATTAAATGACTAAATCACACCAGTAAAGGGGGAGGTTTGGGACCATTAAATGACTAAATCACACCAGTAAAGGGGGAGGTTTGGGACCATTAAATGACTAAATCACACCAGTAAAGGGGGAGGTTTGGGACCATTAAATGACTAAATCACACCAGTAAAGGGGGAGGTTTGGGACCATTAAATGACTAAATCACACCAGTAAAGGGGGAGGTTTGGGAGCATTAAATGACTAAATCACACCAGTAAAGGGGAGGTTTGGGAGCATTAAATGACTAAATCACACCAGTAAAGGGGGAGGTTTGGGACCATTAAATGACTAAATCACACCAGTAAAGGGGGAGGTTTGGGACCATTAAATGACTAAATCACACCAGTAAAGGGGGAGGTTTGGGACATTAAATGACTAAATCACACCAGTAAAGGGGGAGTTTGGGACCATTAAATGACTAAATCACACCAGTAAAGGGGGAGGTTTGGGACCATTAAATGACTAAATCACACCAGTAAAGGGGGAGGTTTGGGAGCATTAAATGACTAAATCACACCAGTAAAGGGGGAGTTTGGGACCATTAAATGACTAAATCACACCAGTAAAGGGGGAGGTTTGGGACCATTAAATGACTAAATCACACCAGTAAAGGGGGAGGTTTGGGACCATTAAATGACTAAATCACACCAGTAAAGGGGGAGGTTTGGGACCATTAAATGACTAAATCACACCAGTAAAGGGGGAGGTTTGGGAGCATTAAATGACTAAATCACACCAGTAAAGGGGGAGTTTTGGGACCATTAAATGACTAAATCACAACAGTAAAGGGGGAGGTTTGGGACCATTAAATGGACTAAATCACACCAGTAAGAGGGGGGAGGTTTGGGACCATTAAATGACTAAATCACACCAGTAAAGGGGGAGGTTTGGGACCATTAAATGACTAAATCACACCAGTAAAGGGGGAGGTTTGGGACCATTAAATGACTAAATCACACCAGTAAAGGGGGAGGTTTGGGACCATTAAATGACTAAATCACACCAGTAAAGGGGGAGGTTTGGGAGCATTAAATGACTAAATCACACCAGTAAAGGGGGAGGTTTGGGAGCATTAAATGACTAAATCACACCAGTAAAGGGGGAGTTTTGGGACCATTAAATGACTAAATCACACCAGTAAAGGGGGAGGTTTGGGACCATTAAATGACTAAATCACACCAGTAAAGGGGGAGGTTTGGGACCATTAAATGACTAAATCACACCAGTAAAGGGGGAGGTTTGGGAGCATTAAATGACTAAATCACACCAGTAAGAGGGGGGAGGTTTGGGACCATTAAATGACTAAATCACACCAGTAAAGGGGGAGGTTTGGGACCATTAAATGACTAAATCACACCAGTAAAGGGGGAGGTTTGGGAGCATTAAATGACTAAATCACACCAGTAAAGGGGGAGGTTTGGGACCATTAAATGACTAAATCACACCAGTAAAGGGGGAGGTTTGGGAGCATTAAATGACTAAATCACACCAGTAAAGGGGGAGGTTTGGGACCATTAAATGACTAAATCACACCAGTAAAGGGGGAGTTTTGGGACCATTAAATGACTAAATCACACCAGTAAAGGGGGAGTTTTGGGACCATTAAATGACTAAATCACACCAGTAAAGGGGGAGTTTTGGGACCATTAAATGACTAAATCACACCAGTAAAGGGGGAGGTTTGGGAGCATTAAATGACTAAATCACACCAGTAAAGGGGGAGGTTTGGGACCAATAAATGACTAAATCACACCAGTAAAGGGGGAGTTTTGGGACCATTAAATGACTAAATCACACCAGTAAAGGGGGAGGTTTGGGACCAATAAATGACTAAATCACACCAGTAAAGGGGGAGGTTTGGGAGCATTAAATGACTAAATCACACCAGTAAAGGGGGAGGTTTGGGACCATTAAATGACTAAATCACACCAGTAAAGGGGGAGGTTTGGGAGCATTAAATGACTAAATCACACCAGTAAAGGGGGAGTTTTGGGACCATTAAATGACTAAATCACACCAGTAAAGGGGGAGGTTTGGGACCATTAAATGACTAAATCACACCAGTAAAGGGGGAGGTTTGGGACCAATAAATGACTAAATCACACCAGTAAAGGGGGAGGTTTGGGACCATTAAATGACTAAATCACACCAGTAAAGGGGGGAAAGGTTTGGGACCATTAAATGACTAAATCACACCAGTAAGGGGGGGGGGTGTTGATATTTGGGACCATTAAATGACTGAATCACACCAGTAGGGGGGACCATTAAATGAAAAGCCTGTACCCATCCAGTAGGAGGGCCCGGGTGGCTCAATGAGTTAGGTAGTTGCATTACATAACAACTCATACAAGCCTATCACCAATATGGCGTGGGTTCGCGCTCGGCTTTGTAGATTACAAAAAGGTGCACTTGACTCGCATCCGCAAGTGATAAAGTTTACCAGTTGCTTGTCCATGGTGGGTGGTTCTCTCCGGATACTCCGGCTTCTTCCACCACTAAAAATGGTCGCCATGATATAGCTGAAATACTGCTGAAAATGGCGTAAAACATCAAAATTCAAATTCAAATTCAAATTACAATCCAGTAGAGTGAACGGCCATGTACATATGTTAAAGGTATCGATTTTGACTCTGTTTCGACGATTTACCTACTACATTTTGGAACTGTAATAACACTCCTCCTTCTCCATAAGTTGCCTATCAAGTAGATTTATTTGTGTTTATTTCATTTTTTTGTTGCACTATCGGCTTAATAAAAGGAAAAACAAATAATTACCGCACTGTCAGAATAGTTCCAAACTCCAGACAAAAATTCGCAAAAACAGATACAAAACCGGTACCCCAGAGACATCGATATCACAAACACATATACATGATGATCGCTCACTTTCCTGCTTGGTACAGACACTTCAATAAAAAGTGACGGGGTTAAATAGACACTGCATTAATATTGTTTTAATACAATTGTATAATTATCCCTCGAGTGCCCCTTTTGATATGTTCTGCTAACAGGAAGTGACCTGGATTTACAACTAGGATCCCAAAGCTCAACAGGTAATATGTGACAGGGGTACCAGAAAAAGCTATATTTCTGTCAGTGGCAGTACATAACAAACATTTATCCAGTCAATGCAATTTACTTGTTCAAATAGAACAAGTGCAGGGTAAAATAAAACATGTACTGTATGATCAGAATATTATCAATCTCAATAATCTCTCTGCTGACATTTTATGATAAATGACTTCGATAACAAGATTATTTTACTTGTCTTTCACAGATAAAAACAAGAAGAGAAACATTCGACAATGAGATTTTGTGGACTCCTTGCCTTTATTAGTGTAACAATAGCTATAGTAGACAGTACGACTGTGCATATCCGACACAAACGAGGATTTCTAGCGGGAGTACATGACAGGATGGGACACGGATTTGGTAAACGAACAGACCCTGTACTTTCAAGTTATTTGAACGATGTTGATAAAGAGTGAGTATAGCTTTATTTTTGTTGGGGGGAGGGGGAGGGGTATCTTACGAATGAAAGATGTTTCGAATCTGGAAAACACATTATTTTACAGGTATACATTTCTAGAACTATTTTGTTTTTGCTTTGAACATGACATTGATGTTCAACATTTTGTTATCATATATGCAATAAGATGAAGCTGTGGTGAAAATAGCAGGTACATGGACACGATTTCATGTTAGAGGAGGGTGTGCATTTTGTACCCCAGGAGTCAAAGCACCCCATCGAATCCATCCAGGGCAATGCCCGATGGGACGAAGCCCCCTATAAACTCATGAGAATGTAAATGGTTATTAAGAAAAATATATTTTCTAATACAACAACAAAGTTCAGCAGTCGAATTGTTAGAGGTTGGCATGCTCTGGTTGACTCCCCCTCCCCCACGTCTGAATCTGCCCGTTAATAGTACTTTATCTCTGGACGTATATGTATATACCTACATTGGGAAGAGGGGAAAATAATTGCTGTTATCAGGGGCATCAGCTGATAAAGTAACTAGTTATAGTTTTTTAATACATTGATATTAAATAACACAGCCTTACGAAAAAATTATTTTGTTTGTCGGAGGGTTCATGTTTATTTACGTTATTTGTGTTTGTTTGTGTATAGAACACATATTGTGTTGTCTTTTTGTTTGCATATAGTGGTGTCCAACACATATTCTGTTGTGTTTTTTGCTTTGTTTGTCTTCGTCTTGTGTACCATATGTTGCCAGTTTCTCTGGATCGGCCATTTTTGTTAGCCCCTTCGGTATTCTCTAACGTTTATTGAATTTGATTATATAGACAATATACGAATATAGTCGGTAAATATATAATTTATTTGTACTAGAAACAGATAGAAAAGTGAGTCGTTAGCGAGCTTTTCTGTCCTGTTTAAACAACGAGTGCAAATTAATTTCATATTTTCCGACAATGTAGGTATATTGTGTTTATCTTGCAATGTCCAAAAGCCCACAAACTGCAAAATTGTCTAAGAAAGAGTAGAAACAAGCGTCATTCAAATACATTCTGGTGATGTCCTCTGTGAAATCCGCGCGTGTTCTGTTACCGTTTCTTACCATTGCCCAACATGAATCAGGTACCAGAAAAACTATATCTTGGTCAGTGACTGTATATAACAACAAAAAATCAGGCAATGCAATTTATCTGCTCAAATAGAACCAGAGCAGCATAAATATGTATATTTGTCATATAATTTGTCAGTTTCGTACACATATCGTCCTTGATCTTACTCCCAATATATTAAAAAAAAACACAATTAAAATTAGATTGAACCTTCAGGTAAATCGGTGAGTGGATTTGTTGCAACTTTATATGCTCTCTGCTGATATCATAACATAAAAATTATTATATCAAGTCTTTTTTAATCTTCGGTGTTTATGAATTAATCTATGAGGAAACCTAAAACTGTGAATCTGTAGAATAGAATTGAAAAGAAACGAAATTAATATTACAAAGCTCAAATACGATATGAAAGAGATTATTGGAATTGGCATAGGGAATTGCTTACGAAACTTAATACCACTGTAACTTCTAAAACAAACATAATTATAGGAAAATGTGGGTGCATACGCATGATTTGATTATTCATGTCAACTAACTTGAACGTAAAATGTAGTCAGTTATTACTAGGGGTCGTCATCGCATGGTCGATGGATTTATTCAAACAGGTCCGTTTGACCGTTACGAAATATCCATATCTCAAATGACAGTGGGTCTTTTACTTTTTACGTATATTTTCTCTTTCCACTATCACTGCCAAGACTTTGACCGGACTTGACTGTGTATCTGAGTAACACGGTGGGTGTCTTATAAGAAGCAGGAACTGCTTACCGCTCGCGAACACGTTGGTTCACCCCCTGTTTTTGGTGGGGGTCAGTGGTGCTCATCTTTTTAGTTTTATGTTTCTTTGTCTTCGTTCTGTGTCTTGTGTATCCAATGTTACCAGCGTCTATGGATTGTGCAATCAGTGCCTATCACCACTAAAGTTGTGAGTTCGAGTCCCGCTGATTGCGAGGTGTACTTGACATAACATTATGTCATAAATGTTTTTTTGATACAACATTATGTGATAAAGTTTGTCAGTGACTTACGACAGGTCGGTGATTTTCTCCGAGTACTCCGGTTTCCTCCACCAGTAAAACTGGTCGCCATGATTTAACCCACTTATTGTTGAAAGTGACGTTGAACACAACAATCCTAACTCTAGTCAGTTATTACCGTCAAACTGGGTATTGCGATGGAACCACAGAGATATCCACCCCGTTCCCAGGTAGCGGAATGGTGTTCCCACTCTATGGTGGGTTGTCAGGTTATACGGAAGGCCTGACCTTAGACAATAGTGAGTAAAGTGTTTGGAAAGTGCCACTCTTACTGCTAGTTAAATACCCCTTTGTAGATTAAGAAAAAATAGTAGAAGGTGACAACCCACTGACACGATTTTTTTATGTTTATGATAGAAACTTACAGTTCCTAAATAATGTATAATTAGTACATATATATCTGGAACAGATTAAAACGATGGGTTTCATTAGTGAGGCAGGAATTACTCACCCTTCCGGAGCACATGAGTTCACCCCTGGTTTTTAGTGGGGTTCATGTAACTCGATCTTTAGTTGTATGTGTATGCTTTGTGGATCGCTGTTTGTCCCTTTGTATTTGTTCTTTTGGCCATTGTGTTGTCTGTTCATCTTCGATATACGGACTTTAATTTCCCCTTTGGTATCTTCAAGCTCTTCTAATCCTAGCAGATTTGGATATCCTCTTATAATTATGTTCTTTGGTTTTCCTGCTTCCAAAACTTTTAAATTATTGGACTTTCCATTCTTTCGACTTTAAGCGTACCCCATGAAGTTATCAGAGAAACGTGTCGTGTGCACTAAATAAGAAAACAACGTTGTTTATGTAGTTGATTATTAGTTATCTTTATATAAACCTTTATTTAGTTCCATGCCATTCGACATTCAAGGTCAGATTAAAGGGCAGAGTAGTTAAGATATGAAAATATACCGTATCACAGAAACGACAACTTGATTTGAACCGTCTACCAGATATAAACAATACAAATCAATGGATATCAATGAGTTAGATGCAATATTTTTTTCCATGTTATATTAAATTACAAAATGATATGGTTACACAGCTTCTGATTAGCTAATATGAAAACAAGGATTATTTCTCCTGCTACAGGACTACTACAATACTGTGAATTTTTTGTTTTTTTATTTGTTTTTTTTGTTCGTGGAATATCAATTTGTGTGGTTTTCATTGGTCCATTAAAGAACAACGTTAGTGCGTTGTGCACTAACAATAGATGTTATTATATAAACGTATCAAAACAGAATAGCCAAAAATCGGCTAAGATCACCTATGATAGTATCAAAACGACGAAGTAAAAATCAACGGAAATTGATACCAACGAAAATGAGTGACACCACAGTAAATAATTTAACAGAAAAACTTATTTTACTCCGAAAGATTTTTGGATGGATATGTTTCATAGCACCATTGTCCAAACATTTTCAGTAATTTAATACTAAAAACATAACTGCTGTTTGTAGGTGCTTCTAATAGTCTTTGATTTGAACTTCCTGACACATAATAATCAATGGATTCTTTAATCTTTAGATTTTGAGCGCAGAAACGCGTCGTGCGCACTCAATTTGATATCTACGTTTTTATTGAAAATGAAGTTTTGTTGGAAAATTGTAATTTATTAAACTCTATATTTTACATCAGGTAGACAATATGCACAAGCTTGGTCATAAATTTCGATATGAGTGTGTTGCGGGGGTATGCCTCTGCAATGGGTTATTTTGGGATGTTGTGAGCTGTCCGCATGCTACAAGTACATGCTTAGACAGTCAAATGTCAAAATACGTTTTTAATGAACATCGCACTAGAGATCAATCTTATATGACGTCATGTTACCAGATACATATGACATTATATGTTACTGCTTTTAGACATTAACGAACAACAAGAAACTGGAATTGAATGCATCGAATTTCTTCGAATATACCAAATTTTCACCCACATGTATATAAACTTTTTGTTTTGGTAGGTAAAATTATTATTTAAAAAGCCATCAAGTAAAATTTAAGAATTCAAATGGGTTTCTGTGTCGCATAATAGTGTCATGAGACAAGGTATGCTTTAACTGCCTTCATTTTAAGTACTTATATTACCCAATAGGATTATTTGAAAAAATCACGTGACCTTTGGGGATTCCATATTTAATTTGTGACGATCTACTAAAATAATTATAGATCAGATATAGTCATAATTACTTTTATTCATCCTCGGATTAGGATTTTAATGAAATTCGTTTTAAATCTTTACTGGAGAGACAACCGATAATTGTGACTTATTAAACGTTGAGTGACCTAAATACGCATGATACTTTATCTTCGACGATATTTTTGAATTTCAAATCCGAGATTGCTTTTTTTAAAATATTTCTTTTTATATAAAAATGGAGACTGAAATTGTTATGACGTTGATAAATTTTCTAGTGTTGTCATTGGGCTTTTAATATTTTGAAAGGAGATGTTAACCGCGTGTTAATGATAATAAAATTAAAAACAAAATGAAAAATACTGCATTGTGAGAAACGTTCCTGATATGATAGAGAATCAGATGCAAAATCGATATCACAAATACGTGACCGTTTACATGTCTGGCTTGGTAAATGCACTTTAATAAATATTGGGGTTGAAGTAGTTGTATTGGCCACGACCTCTCCTCTTAAACAGCTGTTTTCCACATGTGAGTAAAATGCCAACAATAACATATAACAGGACGAGCGACGCAGTTGTAATGAACAGCGAGTGGCATTCTTGAACTTTTGTACATGCGAACAGTCTAAGTGCAATGCAATACGTCTAATGTGATCTTTTGAAAGTCATAGGCAGATATAATGGTAACACGTTTGATTTGAGGTTGGCTATTGTGCTTAACGCTACATTGAACAACATTTCAGTTATATCGTGGCGGGGTTTGATTTGATGTTGTAAAGGACAAATGAAGGTATGGTAACATTTTAAAGAAAAGTTTGAAGATACAAGAGGGGTAATCAGAAGCCGTAAATCGAAGAAGAACTGACAGTGCAATGACCAAAAGAAAAGGAACAAAGGACAAACAATTATCCACAAAACACTCCACAGAAAACTAATGATCAAGTAACACGAACGAACCACACGGAGGGGAATTCAGGTGCTCCGAAAGGGAAATGTATATAATCGTTGTGAATGACTAATATCTTTATCTTGTATCATTTTGTATGAAATTGCCCCAATGGATGCATGTTGCTGTCTTTAATAAATATATGTTTGAAACTACAGAATTGATAGCCAATTCATTTAATACCTAACAAGTCTGCAAATAATCATATACAAGTTATTCAGTAATAGTGTTAAACGTTTGAAAAAAACAGATAACTGATGGGAGGCGTAACGTGTCTGTCTAACTATAGTCATGGCGTTACACATTGAAAATAAACAGCAACATTTCTCTTTGCGAGCGGTCGTTTGTACTCATAAAATTAGTTTAACTGCGATTAGAGTTTGAAGCTGTCCCGACAGTGCAGTTTATTTTTGTTTTCGATTTTATGACTCCTTGCAGGCGTAACTCGTCTATCTGGAAATAGTCATATAACTTACTCATGGCATTCATCGTCTGAAATGTATATCCAGTTATACAAAAACAAATAACTAAGCAAACATATCATGTCGATATCTTTCAACTTATATAAGAAATGACGAAGGCGAAATTTGGCATGTCGCAAAGGTTTTAGACATAATGAATTCAACGTATTATCATGTTAGTCTCTTACTTATGAAAGCAAAGGTGCTGTTCTGATTCTCTTTCCTTTCCAGGCTTTCACAATATGAAATAAAACGCATGTGAAGCAGGAACTGCTTACCCTTCCGGGGCATCTGAGTTCACCATCGGATTTTAGTTGGGTTCGCGTCTTGAGTTTTCTGGGAAGTGTTTTGTATATCGTTGTGTGTCCTTTTTCTTTTGGTCATTGTACTGTCTGTCCGTCTTCGATTTACGGCTTCTGATTACCTCTTTCAGGTATCGTCAAACTTTTCTTACGCATTTTCCCATATCTTTCTCTGTCTTTTATAACAATAAATCAAACGTGTTGCCATTATATTTGCCTCTGGCTTTCAAAAGATCACATCAGACGTATTGCATCTAGATTGTCATATACAGCATGATAAGACATGTGTATGCACCTATTCACCAATGATGCACCTTGACCTTTACTGATTCTTTCATCTTTTAATGGCCTTCGTTTACCCAACGTGCAGTGCATAATATTGACAGTCACTTGATACATCAATTTCCGGTTTATAAGAGCAACACAAAATACAATTAATTGAAACGTTTTGAAATCAGGTTTTAATTAAAACATAGACTTAATTGATAATTTTTGTTATATATTTCTCTTTATTACAATACAAGTAAGCCAGATTTACAGATTCTGATTACTTCTTTGGTTTGTTCAAACTTTTCTTTTATTTCTATCCAATTATGGCTTAATCCTATTAGGCAATTAGCTATACCCTTACAATCAATCTGGTCCTGTTCAACAAGATCCACTTATTAAAAAACATGTCAAGTGTTATCTGTAATATCCAATAAGTGACAGCCTGTTATGTTACTAACGGTGCACATATACCATGAACATAATAATATATTACTAACGGTGCACATATACCATGAACATAATAATATATTACTAACGGTGCATATATGCCATGAGCATTTTATTATATTTTTTTAAATGTCAACCTGTTGTGTTACTAACGGTGCACACATACCATGAACATAATAATATATTTGTTTAATGACAGCCTGTTGTGTTACTAACGGTTCACAAATACCATGAACATTATAATATATTTTTAAATGTCAACCTCTTGTGTTACTAACGGTTCACATATACCATGAACATGATAATATATTTTTGTTATGTTGCCTCATATGATCATGGCGTAGATTTGATTCAATTTTTAGAGGAATTTGTGATAAAAACACTATATCTCTTAAGTAAAACAACAGAAATCAGGAAAAAAGCCACGAATGTAAATATAAAAAAAAATAGATATGTTTATGACTATCACCGCGTTTGAAACAAGATTAACACGACGGGTGTCACTAGTGGAACAGGAAGTGCTATCCTTCCGGAACACCTGAATGCACCCCCAGTATTTGGTGGGGCTCGTATTGCTCAATCTTTAGATTTCTTTGTAGTGTTTTGTATCTCATTGTTTGTTTTTTTGTGTTTTTTGGGGAAATTGTATTTTCCTTCGATTTATGTCTTCTGATTACCCCTTTGGCAATTTCAAACATTTCTTGACAACAATCAAATGTTAGGCGATATATCAATCATTGACAAATCATGCTACATACTACATCCAAACTGAATTAAGGTGTTATTATATTTCCTAAATAGTGTACTTTATAAAACCGAAGGTCAACTTTCCCCAAACATATCTAACATATTGCGATATTTACAATCCTATTGAGGTCCTTTGGTTTACTTACCCCTCTACGACTTTTAATTTATTTTGCTTCGATTTAATTTCATGTTGTCCAATATATTATAAATATAAGCTATACATGCATGGAAGACGAAGTTCATTAACCGTGGTCCTATTTCTGTTTTCGTGTGGGGGTCTTGTGTTATTTTGCTCAATGGATTACTGTATGCTGTACTTTACACATCAACTGCTATTATAACAAAATATTGGATATTTTCATAAGAAAGACTTGAAGATATCAAAGGGAGGTAATCATAAACTTAAGTGGAGTACGGACCAGACAATACAATAGTCAAACGAAAAATGTCAAACAGAAAAAGTATGATCTACAAAACACTACACAGAAAACGTAATCTTGTGCAGCACGAAACCCACTGAAACCCTGGGGTTATCGAGTTTACGTTACCTTTTCTTAATATACTTGACTAAATATGTATTTCAGAAGAAGTATTTTTTTTTTTCAATTACTTCGTGATAAGATTTTTATATTTATCAATGGTAATAAAGCCATTCAATCCCATAAAAATATTCCAATCAAATTGAAATATGAGCTAGGTATGTCTACGATGTTTATTTACAAAAATATATATTAATTATTTTCATGTGGACTACAGAGGTGTGTATTGTGACGTTTAAAAGAAGCATCGCAAATAAAATTTCAAAGAAAGTTCTTTGAATTAAATGCGCCTTGATTTACAAAAGTATCAAGTTATTGAGTGAAAGCTTTTTATGCTGTTAATATTTATTTCAACTTTCAAATAAACATGAGAGAAAACCGAAGGGGCAATCAAGAATGGTAAATCTAGAGAAACAGGCAACATTCAGCAAAAGAAAAAGTTTCGGATATGACAGTATGATTGTATGTTTGTCTTCCGATGGCCTAATGCACTATATAGGATTTAAATGAAGGGTGAGATCATCGATTCTGCCTGTGGTTATTCGATTTTCCTTTTAAAATGTTTGAACTATTCTGAGAGAGTGGTATTTTGCTTTGTATTATTTTGTATACTCACTGGCATCAATCTTAAGAAAATCTTCTTTGCATAATGAAAAGACATTTCAAGCAGTGATGGTCGCCAATATCAACAAGAATATCAACAAAGCAAACAGCCAACTCTCACTTCTGTCAACACACAACAGGCCACGATCTATGGCGTTATAAATCGAGTTCCTGGCTTGAGACGGAAACATGTGGCGGTGTCAAACTGGATAATGGGATCCGCGCATTAGAAATCCAGGTCCTTGCTTAGTACAGGCAACAAAATGTGGCGTTGTCAAACTGGATACAGAGATCCCACCCTCCTCTCTTGATATTGGACAATACAGGGTTAGGTTTATGGTGTTTAACGCCACTTTCAACAATATTTCAGTTATATCGTGGCAGTCAACTTTATTGATGAAGGAAACCGAAGGATCCGGAGAAAACCATTGACCTGCCGCAAGTCACTGACAAACTTTAACACATAATGTTGTTTCTAGTCTACCTTGCTAACGACAATACATATAGACACAATGTAAAACTAGGTATTGTTTTTAGTTGTCTAATGTGGTATTTTATACTATTTATTTATTTATTTATTTATTTATTGAATAAGTTTATATAATGATTTAGATAATACAAAATTTGAGCAGCATTCATTAAATTTTCCACATGATAGCTTTCATTTGTATTTTTGAAGCATTTGTCAATATTTTCAATTTTTGCTTATTGTAAAACATAATTGTGAAAAAACCCAAATTGTTGTGTTGATTAGTTATTGGCATTTTCTTCCATTCTTCTCCATGTACAAGCTACAGAAATAATCAAAACACAAATCAATAGCATGATAATTTGCTAACACGTGGAAGCTGAAACATACATTCATGGTTAATTTCAGCCAATTTGCAGTGTTTTCGATATTGACATAGCTAATAGTAATCTTAAAATATTTCATTACATAACTAGACATTCTAGTGTCAGTCAAGTATGAAATCAAGCAAAACATTTTGACATTAGATGATAAGTGGAGATATTCTCCCTGCGGGAGATATCATTGTTCAGTTTCATATAGGATTTCTGTAGTATTTACTCATCTTGTATGTCAAGTAAAGCTTATATACACCGTTAGGTTATTGTCACTCAAAAACGACATAAATTACAAATTTAATAAAAATCTGAAGGTTATTTGTAGATTGTATATTACTTTAAGATGAATAATATGTTGACTTCTGTCGAATCGTTTTCGCTCTTTTTTCCATCAAAGATTTGCATTGATGCCACAAAGCATTTCATTCTGGAAAATCGAATCATGCTTTATATTTGTATGAACATCCCGTGATACCCTATGTATGATATAAGCGTTTTGTGAGATGTTTGTACTCCTTTCTTTGAGCAGGAACTGCCTACACTATCCGGGCACCTGAGTTCACCCCCGGTTTTTAGTGGGGTTCGTGTTACTCGATCTTTAGTTTTATGTGTATGTTTTGTAGATCGATGTTTGTCCTTTTGTCCTTTTTCTTTTGGCCATTGTGTTGTCTGTTCTTCTTCGACATACGGATTCTGATTACCCCTTTTGAAGCAATAATTTGACACTTGTGATATTTGCCTCAAATTACCGGATGATATTTACATGTAAATATGCAACACATTTTCATCATATGACTGTTTTTGGAACTGTCTTTCTTCTACTCACTATAACAGTGGAATGCTCTGTTTTTCCCACACGCCTCCCATGACGACAAGACATTATTAAATCAAATACATTTTGTGGAATTTATATAGTTTTCGAAATTATGGAATTTCATTTTAAGTGACAAGGTCATTTTCTTAAAGTGTCATACTTTTGCTAAATAATGTCAAACTCAAGGGTCCACTTCAATGTTTAATAGGAATTTTCTATCATGTTAACTGCTTTGCAATCTAAACAAAACACTAGAGTGCACATCGAACAAATTTTATAGACACTCTTATCATGATAGTTTCACAGAAAATAATTTCTGACTCAGATAAGAGAATTTTCAATAAGATTTATTCAATAATATGACTGCAGTGCATTCTGAAAGTAGAAATACTGACATACTTTGTTTCAGTTAATACTACGCATGATTGGCACATCTTGATTGATTGGCTGATTTAGTGGAGTGTGAAATATACGTATTTACTATATACAGCATTCATTCTGTTTTAATATATAATGCATTCTTGATGTATTTTGGGTTTCCTTCTCCAAAGCATTTTTTTTGTGGCTCTTCAAGCTTTTGACTTTTGTGCTTAACTAAAGAAGATTATTCCATAAATGCGCTCAATTGGATATACGTTTTTATTATGATGAAATTTGCTGAATCGATTAATATTTCAATACTCCCGACGTTTATCTTTTGCGTTAAAATGCATAATGTACATTCACGGGACATTGAATTCTTGTAGCCATTGGCATACAGAGTACCATACCATACAAAAGGGAAAAAACATAATAAAATAACTAAACCTCGAACTAACAACAAGAATCGCCACCAAATGCGGAAGTACGAGCAAGTAATCTTCTTTCTCTAGCAAAATTTACGACACCCATCGTCAGGTCATACTGATAATTTATTTATTTTATTAGCAAATTGTCTGTAAACAGTGTATGGAACGGGTTGATGGGATTATGGTGTTTAACGCCACTTTCAGCTATATCGTGGCAGTCAGTATTATTAGAGGAGGAAACCGGTGTACCTTGAGAAAACTACCGACCTGCCGCAAGTCACAAACTTTATCACATAATGTTGTATCGAGTACACCTCACCATGAACGGGGTTCGAACTGAACATTAGTGGTAATATGAACTGATTGTATGGGTAGTTGTAAATCCAACCACCATACGATCACGGCCACGACGGCCCCGGTGTTTGTAAGATATATATATCTTATATTTATTAGACAATATTCATGTAGTTTGTCATTTACATTTACTCAAGACAGTTGATGGTAGATATGAGATTTCTAAAATTCAATGATTATACGCACAACTTAACAAAAAGGTAAATATCTAAATTAGTGCGCACGACGCGTTTCTGGAATAACCTTCACCTGGTACGCGTCTAGTCAAAAGATTGGAGAGCCAAATAATTTAAAAGTCTTTGGGAGAAAATAAACTAAAGTGTCTAAATAGGTGATATTTATATCATCAATAGCCTCTAGATATTTTGATATTGGATTCAGGGATGTGTTCCAGTTTTTAGCCGCATCAACACTTGTGAACAATTTTATAAGGGCGCAACAAAACAAAATCATTTGTTTTTACATGGACATTTATACCAGATATAAGAGAGCTTTACCAGATCAATATATTATTTTTACTGATTGTTAATAATTGTATGGTATTTAAAATCTGTTTAAATCGTATCTTGTCAGCATGAAAGGATGGCATTTCCACAACTCTCAAACATAAAAAGTTGTAAAAAATGGGTATACAAATTAATTGAATAGTTCATACACACCCTCGTGTTTATTTAGCAGTTTTACAACACTAAATTGAAATTAAAATAATCAGCTATGACATTTAATTAAAAGCAAAGCGGCCTACTGATTTTATTGATGTAATGGACAGATTAGAACCACGTGATACTAACTGAAGTTTTAAATATTGGCACTTTGTTATACTTCGCTAGTCTCTGCTTCTATTTTATTTGTATCAATAATTCCCCATTATCTTGTCTTCACAAAATATTTTGTGCATTAAATAAAACTTTACTGAGCCCATTGATGTGTGGTCGAGAATAAATTGAGTCATTAAAAATACGTGTTGATTTCTAGATCAATCTACCAAGACCCGACAATATATCATCAAATTTCGCACATTTTTATTAAATGACGGAGAAACCTTATTCAATATGTGGTAATGGGGGATGAAGCTTGTACATTTTGTTTTTATTTATCACTATGTATAATCTCGAGGGTGCATTGTCAGTTACAAGTCTCGTCTGTCACTGTCTCGATTTCGTTTTCATCACGGTCATTGTAACGTTTTATTGATCATGTTTTATTGGGCATAGTTATCCATGTTTGGTCACAAGGGCGTCAAAATAAAGCTTGTTGGTGAATGTGATCATGATGTATGATGTTATGTGATGAATTGTAAAGCTGGAATTAACTTTTCAATCAAAATGTTTATAATGAACCAGAACACGCTGGTATAATAATATCTAATACAGTTGAAAATTTCGAGATTAATTTCCAAACGAATAATTTTATTAATTATTATTAATTTAAGAACAACTTATATATATAGTGTCTAACATGTATACAACAACACCAAAAAGGTAACAATAAAAAAGTAAAAGTAAAAAAAAAACAACATTAAAAAAAGTAAAGAAGATCCATTTATAGAAAAATCACTTAAAAGTCAAACAACGATCACCAGGCACTCGTTCAGAGAAATATGCCCTGATTTGCTGGGAAAAATTGGCAAATACCGCAAATTCTGAATGCCAATGTCACAACTCTGTCAAAATAGCCGATCACTCAGTCAAGCATAATTTTATAAGTAACCTAATTATATTCCCTATGTAATTTAGCATGCCACAGCACAATACCTTCCCTTGTCAAGACAATGTTCCCTTTACAATGCAAGTGTCCATTTCCTTTCTCCAACTTGTGAAATTAGAACTTTTTCTCCTTAAAAGTTGCCCTCTCAATATAAATGTCTACCCCCTTTGTCCAATTTTTGAAATAATTATCATTAAAAGTGATTTTTATTATTATTAGATTTGTAAATACGTGCATTCATATTTTCATTTATTTTGCTCTCTGAATTCATAAGATAACACACGAGTGCCATCTGCTTACACAAAAATTATGTCTTTCTACATTTCGGGAGAACACACCTTAAATTATGCGATATAAGAGTATTATACTCAGCACATTATATTTACTTTATAAGGAAATGCACTTTAATGAAAACTTAATAAGGAAGAGAATCTTAGTTTAAAAAATCCTTATTTGTTTTCAACTGATAAAATAATATAGTGTTTGTTTATATTTACTTCAAGTTGTTTGATTCTTTTCCATATTAAAATGTGGTAGATCGTTGGTTCGAGCCCCGATCAGGTCAAACCAAAGATTTATTAAGCATATTTTATTGTCAAACAAATACAGACAATGGATCAGACACAAGTTATAAACTTACGAGGTCTTCTCCGAAGACTATGTGTTGCTTCTCCGTTAAACACGCAGCATTAAAGAGAAAGAGCCAAAATAGGTTGGCTCGGAATCAGGAAAATGTGTCCGACTGGAGCGATATGTCTACCCGTGGACTGTTGTTTCAGTGAGGTAGCACTATAAAAATTCAACTTAGCGAATTAGTCTAGTACAAAGCGGACCTCATCATCATCTCATTGAAAATTAACTTGTTCTCGCCATGATATACCTGAAAAATTGCTGAATTGGCGTTAAACAACAATCACTCACTCATAGTAAAGCATTATAAAACTATTACAGCTACGTGTTAAGAAAACCAATGTGGGTAGAACCTTCTGACGTATCTTATAGAATGATGAATATATCAGCCCCCTAGCAAAGATTTTTCGAGCGGGGTTCAATACATGAGAGGTCTTGTGGCCGATGGTCAAAATCCAGACTGTAATACTCAATCAAAATATCAACTTTGATATATTACTTCCTGGTTTGGAAGGGTAGCCCCTGCCTACGGATAAATATGTATACACCTATATCTCAATTTTCAGTGTACAAGTGTCTGGTATTTTGGAGTAAAGAAATATTTCTTATTACTTCCTTCATAACGTTTTAATGGGTTAAACTTATGATGTTTAACGCGACTTTCAACAGTATTTCAGCTATATCGTGGAGGTCAGTTTTATTGGTGGAGGAATCGTGAGTACCTGTTGCAAGTTACTGACAAACTTTACCACATAATGTTGCATCGACTACACCTCACCATGATCAGGATTCACACTGATAGGCAGATTGCACAGGTAGGTGTAAATCAAACTACTATACGATCACGCCCACGACCACAACGTTGATATGAACGTGTTTATATTTTGTATTGCGTTAGTAAAACCAGATGAACTTTTTAAAGGGGTCATAACATAGCACATAACTGTCAACATTTATTGTATTTATACCCACTAAACACAGCAGAAAGACCATTCACACGTCTATAAACACAGTTGATATAGTATGCATCCCACAGTCAATCGTTTAACTTACTAATTATTGCCCGTCTTGTTGTGGTCAGATTACAATATAAACACTATTAATACGTTAAAATGTGATTAGCTTTGTATCAGTATGGTCGTAAAACTGTCCACATGGTCGTCACATGATCGTTTTACCTCTACTAAATACTTATTAGATTAAGCTTCAGTTATAAGTCTACTTTTTCAATATTGCTGAAAAGCATTTGACAACTTAATCTCAATATTGCAGATATTAATCGTTCCTGTGGGTTTTAGAAGTGATTCGTGATCTTTATTATATGATATCGTTGTGTTTTATGTAAAGGGGTTACGCTTGTTTCAAGGGTGAAACAATTTAACATACCAGTGCTTGTATAATAAATAGTCTAGATTATTATGTAGCCAATCGAATACAGCCTATTGTACTATCAGTGACATAAAAACTATGACTTGTCTCAAAAAGATGATAAATGATTAAGGAATAATAAAAAATAATGCATTTAAACTGCATTAGTATTCTTACAAAGAAACAATAAATGACACCTATAAATCTGTTAAAGCCATCTCTAGACTAAGATAACATGATATAGAGTCGAGTAAATAGTGAAAAATATACATCTAGATATTAGATATATCCATTACTGAAATTTACAATGCAAGTTATCCTCTTCATACATGGGTAATCCTAGACGATTTTGACTCTCCTGTTTTAGGTCCTTTTGGTTTTATTGCTCCCAAGACTTAAAAAACATACTTGGCTTTCCAATCTTTCGATTTTGAGCGTACCTGATGAAGGTTATTCCAGAGACGCATCGTGTGAACTAAATTTGATATCTACGTTTTTAATATAACCAAGAAGAGTAGGCGTTGTTCGACACGTTCAGCATTGTTCTATGCTGTATCGTGATTCTCAGACGTAATGGGAGAGGAAGGCTTAAACAGATATAACAAACAAACCGATGAAAAGTCTAGCCATCCATATATAGGTGTTTTGAAACATTAATACTTAAGATGGATAACAGAACAATAATCCACATAGGTTTATAATAATCCACATAGGTTTATAATAATAACCAAACAACCATTGGATGTTTCATAACTTATCACCGGCTTTGTTACTAGAGTAACACGACAGATGTCACAAGTGGAGGATTAATTGTTTATCCTTCGAGAGCTCATAAGTCCACCCACTGTTGGTTTGGTTTTTTGGCATTTTTTAATTCTTTTTAATATCCAGTTTTCAGTGAGGTTCGTGTTGCTCGATATTTAGTTTTCTGTGTAGTGTTTTGTAGATCGGTGTCTGTCCATTTGTCCATTTTCTTTTGGCTATTGTGTTGGCATTTCTTCTTCTAGTTACAGATTCTGATTACCACTTGCGGCAGATCGGTGGTTGTCTCCGGGTATTCCGGTTTCCTCCATCAAAAAAACCGACCGCCACGACATAGCTAAAATAGTGTTGAAAGCGTCGTTAAACATCCATAGCCCTAAGTTCTTAGTATTTCATTTCACTAAATAAAAGTGGGAGATTGCGCTCATTAACACTAATGGTGATTGTCATTGATTGACTAGGTAAATTACAACCCATACGATTGCGAACACTAGCGAGACTAACATAAGGATTGGTTAAAACGATATAGAGTAGAAAATGATACACTGATTGTAGAATATCAATGAGAAATCATGACACTGTATGAATTACTTTCATATTTACTTACAGTAGAGATGTGATTTTAATAAGGGGTACATTGTATAAACGATCACATCATTTTGTTCAATACTCGAGTGTAGGCCATTGTTGTAAATAAAGGTAATAACAAAATTACAAAGGGAAAGTCAAAACTCATAATTATATAAACAGACAAAATCAACAACCGGAAAACTGTGAAAACCGTAATGACCCTGACTTGGTACAGGCATTTCTAAAGAAATGGTGGGTTGAATCAGATTTTAAGGCGCCAAACCTCCCGCTCTCATTACGGTTCAAAGGTTCCGGCTGTCACTGTAACAGTATTTAAATACAGGAACAAAATAGGTAAAATAGTTGTCAAAGCAGTACCATATTCGGTGACGTAAATGTCAAAAATATTTTTACGTCACACATTGACAAAAAAAATTTTTGACATTTTTGACTTCTTTATCTTTATACATTTTCACTATACGTTTGTTCCTTGTGTCATTTTCATTGCATATTGACGATGTATTTTCATATGCTTCACCATTACAATTCAATTGTAAACTTGTATACAGAAAAAAATACAAGTAGAAATATAATAGTTTGATACATATAGTTCTGCTTCATATGTTGATGCACACCTCAAAATTGACAGTGAGAGCCGCTTAAGAACAAAACTTTACGACAAAAGAAATTATTTTCTCATTGTGAACCTTCCCTTTATATGAAGCAGTATTCCAGCAGCACCTGGATATGGAGTATATATCTCTCAGCTGATCCGATATTCCAGAGCTTGTTATTCCTTTCAATATTTCCTTGATAGACCATAGCTGCTAACAAGGAAACTACTGAACGTTTTGGGGTCGCCACCATGACTTGGTTAACCGTTACGGAATATATGTGTCACAAATTACCATGGCAATGTTCCATTTGTCGTAAGCACCGGCCGGTCCTTTTCTCATTCATTACTTATCACCGGGTTTGTAATAAGGGAAACATGACTATTTAGATTGTTAAGAAATTAACCGGAAAAAAAGAAAGAAGAAAGACAAAAACTAAGATAAAAATCTCTCGAACAATGACTCTATCTTAATAATAAACCACTGATATAAGTAGACTATGGTTTTACCTAATAAATCAATGGTCATTCTACCATACATGCAAATCCTAATGAATTTTGTTTTCGTTTTCTGTTTCTATGTACCTAATCTTATTGTATAGATAAATACATGAACACGTCACATCCGTTTTAGATCTTCAACTTCATCACTTCATTAAGCCTATCATGATGAATCATCTCTTAATTAAACCACGCCAGCAAAACAGACATCCTTCGTAATATTAGCAACGAAGCTGCTGGCAATGACAAGCCTTCAATGTAGGAGGAAACAAAAGGCCATTACGTCAGTTCTAAATTATCTTGTCAATGTGTCATAGTTACCGTCGTGTTCATTGTGTGGTAGTTGGATTTACAACTACCTATACAGTCAGTGCCTATCACCACTAAAGTTGCGAGTTCGAGCATAGCACGTGGCGAGATGTACTCGATACAACATTATGTGCGGCATGTGGGTGGTTTTCTCCGGGTACCCCGAGTTCCTCCACCTGTTGACTCTCCAATGTTGGAGGAAACAAAAGGCCATAAATATGTCATCAATTCTAAATTGCATCAGCTCTAATTTAAACGTAGATATCTAAGTTAGTGCACATGATGCGTTTCTGGAATAACCATCATCAGCTACACTCAAAGTCGAAATACTTGAAAGCCAAATAACTCAAAAGGTCTTTGGGAGCACATAAAACAAACGGCCTAAACAAGATCGCCAAAATCGGCTAAGATCACATATGCCTGAAGGAGGCGAACATTAGTTTTAATAATAATTATACTATTTTTTTTAATTAGCTTGTCAATATTGTAACAATATACCTATAGTCGATGAAAATAATTAAAGTATTTTATTCTGCTATCATAATTGTCATAATTGTTAGAAGTTGACAGTGTATTGTCTGACGATCATGTAAAAGCGATATCATCTACAATAATATTCTGTATGAGGTATACCACTGGGGATTTTAGTATTATGAGGCAAACACTATTTACTGTCCTAGCACAAACTTTAATGTTATATTTGAAGACTGCACATATTTCTGTTTATATGCATGTGTCATGAAATATAGAACATTAATCCGAATAATGGATATATTATAAGTATTTGAATCCATGAATGGAAACCAATTGTATGGAAAGAAGACTGTGTCTGTGTCACAAATGACCACGAATATGTACTGTTTGTCGTAATCACAATCCGGTCCTTTCCTCATTCAAGACTTATCATCGGACTTGTAACACGAGTAACGCGACGAGTGGATCAGAAATTGCTTACGCTTCAGGAGTATTTTGGTGGGTTTCGTTTTGCTCTATCCTTAGTCTTCTGTGTAATGTTTTGTATACCGGTGTTTGTCCTTTTGTCCTTTTTCCTTTGGCCATCGTATTGTCTGTCCTTCTTCGATGTACGTATTCTGATTACTCCTTTGGTATCTTCAAACTCTTATTTGAATTCTAATTAAACATGTTATATTTAATGATTGAACTGTTAATATTTTGTAAAAATAAAATGTAGCATAGTTAATATTTAGATTGCGAAGAAATCTTGTGATATTTGTTACGTGCTCGCCTCGAGAATGGTAGATCGTGAGATCGAGCCGCGATCGGGTCAAATCACTAACACTAAAAAAAATCCAAAAACCATGTTGGTCTAATACAAAGGAGACACCGTCATTCTCCTCCTCCTCCTCCTCATTATCATCTCATCGCAATGCTATAGCTGAGCAATTGCTCTCTTGGCGTAACACATAAATCATGAACTCACGCACTCATTCATCAATACTGGCTAGTTTTAGGCCCTTACCGTACCTAGTCTTTTGATTTATGTTGTATTTTATCATCCCGCGAAAACCCATTATATTTATTCCTTAATTATGACAATACAGCTATTCATTCCAAAGAGCTGTTCATATTATGAACGTATTAATTGCAAATTGTCATGAATTATTCAATGATATTCTTATGTTTGATTTCGATGCTCAGTTAAATTGAAGCTACACAGCAGTATAACATGTCTCAACAGTGAGCCAACAGGGTATATATTTCATTAGCAAATAGATCGGTTTCAATATGGTGTGGAGATATATTGCGCAACTTGTATACAGTAAACTGCTTTGAGCCGAGCATGTTGCTATATCCAGAATATGGATGAAAGAAAGAAATCCGAAAAAAACATTTTATGTAATTGTGAAGGTACTTTAAAAATCAATCAATTAATATAGCAGCTGTGCATGAAAGAAATAATAAGTATTTTTCCGATTTGAGTTATACACAGGTGCAATATAAAATGGAAAAAAATATACTACACTGTCTGAACTGAACATTTCAAAACTCCAAAGCGACAAATCGTAGAAATCGATACCCCTAACACACCGCTCACTTTCCTAGCTTGGAACAGGCACTTCAAATCTCCCCTCTTATTTGAATGGTGCGGGGTTTTCCACATGTGAGCAAAATGTCATGCATTATCTTTTCTCTTGGCTCAGAATTAATCACATCCTGGTTGTCTCTAATTCTGACACATAGCAGGGTCAACTGTGTTTTTAAATTCCAATCTGGACTTCTAAATAATACATGGATTAATCATCATGATTTGTAATTAAAGCCCATTATATATCAACTTTTACAGCATTATAAATCCAGAAAGCGTGTAATTAAACGGGTATTTCTAATCACAATTATTGCACACATTTTAACTTTATTCACACTCGTTATTAATATTCAGACTTTGTACAAAACAAAAAACGCCGCTATTTGCAATTATGGTGCTAAATTATAGCGCTATGTTTACAAATACATGCGGAAACCTGTCTGTCATTTTTTTATTATTACTATATGGAACTGGAACTGCTTACCTTTCCGGAAAACCAGAGTTCATCCCGGATTTTTAGTGGGGTTTGTGCTGCTTGATCTTTAGTTTTCTGTGTAGATCGTTGTTTGTCCCTTTGTCCTTTTTCTTTTGACCATTGTGTTGTCTGTCCTTCGATTTATGGATTCTGATTACCCCTTTTGGTATCTTCCAGCTACTCCAATGTACCATTAAACATACTTTATAATTTATACGACTATGTTAATTAATACCTGTAATATCGAAAACAATTGGATAAGGTTAATGGAATTGTTGATTAATACTAAATAAACGGAGCTCCTGAGTTCACAACCGGTTTTTAGTGGAGTTCGTGTTACTCGATCTTTAGTTTTATATTAATGTTTTGTAGATCGTTGTTTGTCCCTTTGCACTTGTTCTTTTGTCCATTGTGTTGTATGTTCTTCTTCGATAAAAGGATTCTGATTACCCCCTTGGTATCTTCAAACTCTTCTTAGAGATAATCGAAGGAGCAATCAAGAATGGACACTCCAGGTATACTGGCAACATTTGGTACACAAGACATAAGACGAAGACAAAGAAAACAAAAAAACACAACACAATATATATTATTATACCTCACTACCTTCTCATTGGCTTAAATTAAATCACATGACCTGAAACAATTTTAATGTTTTGTGAAAAGTAACCCAAAAGGGAAACAACTCTTTAAAAAAATTCATATAATTTCAAAATTTTCATGAAATTTCAAAATTCTAAAATCATTAAAAAAAATAAAATTTAAAGTTCAAAATTTTCAAAATATTTTAATATTTAAATAATAATATTGAAAAATGATAAAACAATTATAGCCTACCATTTCGGTCAATACTAGTGGCAGCCGGAGACTGAGCCGTAATGAAAGGGAGAAGTTTGGCGCTTTAAAATCTGATCAACCCACCATTTCTTTAGAAATGCCTGTACCAAGTCAGGGTCATTACGGTTTTCACAGTTTTCCGGTTGTTGACTGATTTTGTCTGTTTATATAATTATGAGTTTTGACTTTCCCTTTGTTAGATTGTTCGGAGTTCGGTAATTTTGTTATTACCCTTATTGCCTTCTTCAAAAACAATGAAGATTACCTAAAATTGAAATTGACTGGTTAATAAAAGTATTAAGAAATGGGTGTTTTCATAATGGACCGATTATATGTCAAGGTTAGTCATAATGGCTCAAGGACGGTGTTGTATTGGCCCGAGGCAATTTTTGAAATTTTTAGGTAATCTTCATTCATTTTGAAGAAGGCCATAATGGACCGGTCCATTATGGCTACCTGTCCATTATGGCTTTTACCGGTCCAAAATGTAGTACCAATACTTGTCAAGTGAACAACCAAGTACTTGTTCCAAACAACACTACTAATGTACTCAAATCTGTTGAAAATATTACTGATGGCCGGTTTGTTCCCTATATCACTGGTAGTGTTGTGAACTTTAATATAAACATGAAATACTTTAACATTTGCTAAAGCCCTCGGGAAAACAACCCCCTTCAGGTTAACAATTCTGGATGCTTACACTCATTGAAGGCAATAATTGTTTAATATGTGTTTGACATCACAATACGCAAACAAACACGAAAATAGCCATGGTGACGACATGTAGTTATTTTTAATGATGAGATAATGGTGATGATGTAGTCTGATTGATTTGAACTTAGGTGCATGTATCATATTGAATCAGATTGGCATAGAACTACATTACCGAAATAACTCTCCACAGAAAGACATGTCTTTCCATTTGGACACATATTGGCTCTGATTCAACCCGTCTTTGCGCTTACGTCTTTATGCTTCCTTCTTAGCAAAAAACAATTGCATAGTCTTTATATAATTCATGCAACTACCTACGCAATCGGGGCATACCACCACTAACGTAGTAAGCTCGAATCCCGCTCATACCGAGGTGTACTCGATGTAACATTATGTGATAAAGTTTGTCAGTAACTTGCGGTAGGTCGGTGGTTTTCACACCAAGACAGTTAACTGAAGTGAAATATTGTTGCAAGTGGCGTTCAACGTCGTAACCCTAACCCCCTATGATCTATACGACTATTTTAATATCTGTAATTTGGAATAACAACTGGTTTAGGTATAAGTGATTCTTGTTTAACACCAAAATAGCTATAATGTAGCTATATTATGACGACGACATGTAGGTTTTTAATGATGTGATAATTACGATGATGAAGATCGCCCCACACTCGTGCCTAGCACGTGAAACATTACACAAAATATGTTGTTGTTTTTTTAACATAGGGTAATATAGAAATAAATTAGTAACTCAATCTTGCAAACAATAAAGCATTTCCTACTTTTTGGACGGACATCTTGCCGTTTAATAGAACACATTAGTTTTAATTTTATTCTCCCACTTTGCAACATATCTGTAAAGGGGAACAAGTGAGGAATGCAATTTTTTATTTTTTTATTTTTCAAATCACAACAAGACAGAGAGAAGTGATTATAATCAGATTGATATATTTATAATGTCCAATGCATTCCTGTGTTATAGCTTGCGGTTTTCGGCTTCTGATTACCCCTTTGGTATTTTCAAACTTATCGTACACATGTTGATATTGTAATCATTAGTGGCTCAATGAGTTAGGTAGTTGGATTACCTAACAACTCATACAAGCCTATCACCAATACGGTGTGGGTTCGCATCAGTGTTTGTAAATTACAATAAAGGGTGCACTCGATTCGCAGCCGCAAGTGATAACGTTTACCAGATGCTTGCCCATGGTCGGTGGTTCTCTCCGGGTACTCCGGATTCTTCCACCACTAAAACTGGTCGCCATGATATAGCTGAAATATTGAAGTACAACTGCATACATTGTAATCCGTTTTTAAACATTCATATATTAATATTTTATTGTCAAATATATACAAAAGGATTCAACACAAGTTTTTACAACTAATATAAAGTTCTTTTCAGTATCATATAAACCTAGGTCTGACAAAGAGCATCATGGATAATAAGTCTATAAACATTTATAATATAGAAAAACTAAATGCTAACAGTATCTTTTATTCTTAAAGCATAGATTCCACTTTCAAAGTATTTCTGTTTAGATGTATATACTGTGTAATCGGTTGTGGTACCGTTGGTGTTTGCACACAATATATACCACGTGGTAAACTAAACATTGTCAGTGAGAGTGATATTTGTTTAACGTCAAATAGTGAGATTAAGCTACATTTTGATGAAATGATGATGGCCACTTTGTGCTAGATCAACACGTTTAGTTGGACTTATATATTGCTAATTCACAGAAACAACAACCCGTAGATAGACATGTGACTCCAATCGTACACTTTATCTCGATTCTGAGTAAATTATTCTTTATAATTACTATTTACTGCTTGGCGTGTGCTTCGCGAAAGAGCAATCAATATGGTACTCTATGATTTCCCCTTTCAGGAGCTGCTTGAATCAACGATCTACCACATATGAGGCGATCAAACTGACCATGAAATATACATTTTGTAGTCCTTGGCGTAACCCGAACATCACCGATGCGCAACAAACTTTGGATATTAGGAACACATCCCAATATATTATTCAATTCTAATATTGTATTCATTTTATTTTTGTAGAGATTTAATGACAGTCGATGATTTGGTAAGACACATTATGCAAAGTGAAGTCCTAGCTGACGCCATTGTACGAAAATTCATTGATACCAACGGTACGTATAGATAATATCAAGGCTTATTAGACAACCTGTGATCACACCGGTAATTTGACTCACCGATAATTAGATACTGTTTCATAAAGCAATAAACGAAATGTTTTTATTTTTTAATTAAAATAGGCTTAACAAATCATGGTATAGCCTGTTGCTCAATCCCATTCATATGCAGTTGTGAATAAAATATGTTTAAACAAAACAAAAATCACGGTCGTCTTTTCGAATTTTAAATGTATGCGTTAACAAAACGAATGTAAGTGTGCAACATTGTATATTCAGGAGAGTAGAATTCGAAAAAGGGTCAGGCGGCACATTGTAGCCGCTATAAAAGATTCATGTTTCGTCCCGACCCAAATTTAAACCTTGAAACCTTTTCAGTGGCATTCAACCGTTGTTGTTCCGGTTGACCATCCTATCTAGAACTTTATATATTGTTGAACTGGTTCTCGTCCTGAATATAGCTTGAATGCTGTTTGGTGGACATTAAGCAATATATTCAGAGGGTGACTCCGAGTTATGGAAGTTGAAGTGAATGATTGTTTTTGACGCCAAATGAGCAATTTGTTAGCCATTTAATGGCGAGAACACGTTACATGATACTGTCTGTTTTGAACTACCCAAACGCACTCGTATATATTTTCCTAATACTAGCTAACATACACACTAAAGGTCATTATATTTCTTTTTCAAAGCATGAAGGCCAAATGTGGGGCTTGAAATTAAGTCCGCCAAAAGTCTCTTTTTTTTTCTTTCTTTTTTTTGAAAATATCCCGATGATGTTGACGGTAACTGTTTAACCTGCCGGAGCACCTGCATTCACTACAGGTCGTTTGTGTGGTACTTGTTGCCTAATCTTAAGTTTTCTGTGTAATGTTTTGTAGATGACTAATTGTCGTTTTGCCATTTTGTCTTGATTGTTCTTCGATTTACATCTTCCGGTTACCCCTTTGATATCTTCAAACTTTTCTTGCTTAGAAAATGGTCTTCGGTACCGTATCATAATACAGTCAAGCCTGCACATGTGGTCACCTCTATTAAGCAGTCACCTGTATTAAAAGGTCACCTTTTTCTTGTCCTGTCATAGACAATTTTAGATGAATTGAACCTCTTTTAAGAGGTCACCTGTTTTATAAGGCCACCTTTTTTTGGTCCCAAGGGTGACCTCTTAATACAGTGTGGACTGTACTTGTTTACAAATCACATCAAAACAAAAGAATGGTTTGCAAAAACTCGTATCACTAGCTGCCTTGTAAGAGTGCATTTCCCAAAAAAAATATGGGAAAAAAATTAAAATCCAACAATTTCTAAATGTTTTAATGTCAGTTAGGTACCATATGCAATCGTTTCAGAACACACATTATTTACTAAAGAAAAAAATAATACAATGAGAGTTTAACTATCGATCAAACAGGTGACTAATTAACCTTAAATGTGTAAAGCAAACATCGATATAAAGATAATACGAAAAGGAAATTACTCCTAACTCCGCATGTGATTGGAGATTAATAGCCGTAGGACATGATTTATGGCGAATCAATGTCTCCTGCGATTGATTGCGATGTGCTATCTAATAAACAAATCAAGCCGTTTTCAATTTGTCCGGTGACAAATGATAGAAACGGATAATTTAAAACAAATATTACTTAAATTTAAGTTTCAATGTCGCCGTGGATAAAAGGTTGTTGGTCATATGACAGATATATACAAAAACAAAATGGCGCGCAGTTTAGCTCGATCTGAGCAGACGACCATTTATCACAATATGTTGTGAATTCATACAAATTGAACAGGAAAGGAATTGTATATCAACATGGCAGATATACACCTCTGATATACATTTGTCAACTTTTCTAATCTGGGAAGCTCATTTCCTAATCAAAGTATTTAAATGCTACATGATATATTACCAGCTAAACGATAGAGGCGATTATTCGTTTTTTTCTGCTTAAAATGTACGAATTAGGGTTAGGTCGAGAATAACAGGAATATGGTCATTTTGGCTGAGTATATCAGTGAAGAGAAATTGTACATTATTAATGCTTAGTTCTCTCATGTCTCCCTCTTTGTGGTGTGTGTTGCATATGTACTTGTATTGAATTCATTTCATCTATCCTCTTCACTCCCGCTGGCGCATATGGCCTTGTATTTACTTACACCTTTCTATGTATTCACATATTCTGGAACAAATGTATTTATAACTCGACTTGTACTTGGTTGTTTCATTTCACCCTTTCAATGACATACATTTTGTACTTGTTTACGATTCCATTTTGCTTCGCTAGGGTCTTTCATTGTTTTCCAGGGGCCGTCGTGGTCATAATTTTGCATGGTTGTTGGATTTATAACTACCTATACAATCAGTGCCTTTCACCACTAACGTTGTGAGTTCGAACCCCGCTCAGGCGAGGTGTACTCGATGCAGCATTATGTGATCAAGTTTGTCAGTGACTTGCGGCAGGTCCGTGTTTTTCTACGGGTATTTCGGTTTCTTCTACCAATAAAACTGACCGCAACAATGCAACTGAAATATTGTTGAAAGTGGTGCTTAACACCATGACCATAAACCCTACAAACGAATGAAACGTATTGAAAATAATCTTTTGTTTTTGTTTTCTACTTTCAGATGACGGATCAGTCAGTTACCAAGAACTTTTACGGAAGCTCGTGCGATAGTAACAGTTAAAATGAAAACCGGAAAAAAATATTCCGGATTTAACACATCTTCACTTGATTCATTTTCTGTTTCATAGCCCTATTTGGCAGCATCCTTTGGAATTTTTTTTTTATTTTGCTGATTCTATGTTTCTTTTCCTGATATTTTTATATGCATTGCTTTTCTTTGGCAAAAATGCTTTAAATTAAATTATTTTACTACCTAACCATTTTAAAAGACTGGTTTAAACATATTTATTTGTCATAAACAAGACAACAGGATCAGGCACACATACAATTTAGGGTGCCGTCTCTGTAAAAGACTATTAACACCAGAGTATAAAAATATGGTTCCAATACTCATGTATATTAATATTTTGCTGTATATTTACGTCGGGGTAAAAAATTGATTCTTGTAGCTGTTTCGAATTGTATATTTTAAAGGTAGGCTTCTGGAATTAATTCTTCATATGAAGTCGATGTTTCAAAATTTGATTTGATATCAATGAACCCACATTAAAATGAATAAATGCTTTGATGCATATCAAATTACTTGTTTTATTCAAAAATATGTAAATTATAAATCATGAAATGTATACTCTACATTTGTTAATTGATTAAAACATAATTATATATTTTATTATTTAAACATATTTTTATTTCAAAAGGGTTTAGAAAAAAAATATATTTCACATCTGATTTTGTTAGCTATCGTACTGTTTTATTTAAATTAAAGTTGACGATTCCGTTTCTTTGTTATCATTTACTTTTGACTTTCATCTACAGAATGGTGGAACAATGTAATATTCCGAATATTCGCAACACAATGAATGACGATTCCGGCTCTTTGTTATCATTTATTTTTGATTTTCATCTACAAAACGGTGTAATGTTGTATTATTCAGACATCTTGAAACACAATGAATGAAAATACAAAGTTATACATCTCAGATAGACCACATCAAACACCTTTGAAAAGTATGGAATATGAACATTCAATAAAGACTCATATCATATTCAATAACAGTAGGAAACATATATGGTCAGATGTACTTGAGATACATCACGTGATAAGGTACAAATGGGTTCACATTTCACAACTCGTGCATTGGCCGTTTTTTTTCTGGCTTGTTTCTTAACAGGGTTCAGCTACTGACAGAAAACTAATCGAACAAGGGTACGTTGCCCCTGTTGTGAAGTCGTTGGTCCAAAACAGAATCATATACTAAATGTTCGTTACGAAATATTCACTTCTCAAATGGCAATCGTTCTTTTTCCTTTTACATAGATATATTTCCCCCTATAACGAATATAGCCGCATCGGTGTCGTAATGGTTAGCATGGACGAGTGCGGTAGATCGTGGGTTCGAGCCACGGTTGGGTCAAGCAAAAAACTATAAAATTGCTATTTGTTGCTTCTCTGCTAAGCACACAGCATTAATGAGAAAGAGTAAAGACTGGTTTGATCGGAATCAGAATAATGTGTCCGAGTGGAGCGACATGTCTACCGTGGACTGTTGTTTCAGTGAGCTAGCACTATAAAAATCCAACTCAACGTGTTGGTCTAGTACAAAGTGGACATCATCATCATATCATTGAAAATTAACTTGATCTTGCCATGATATAGCTGAAACATTGCTGAATTGGCGTTAAACAACAATCACTCAATCACTCACTCTATCAGAATTAAGACTTTTATTACTGAAATTGACTATTTGTAACACGAGGAATGTCTTGTCAGATACATGAACTAAATGAACGATTTAATATCACGAACCGAACATAAAAAAGGGAAAGAACTCGGGTGTCCCAGAAGAATAAGCAGGTTCTGCTTTTCACTACTGGCACTCATCGTGGTACTCTTGACAATTCCGGTGATGAAAGAGGAAATGAGGACATGAATGTGACTACGTCAAACCACATATTAATCCAATTTCCATGGTATCTGTTTATCCACATGCATTTTATAGGCATAGCTAGATTATTACGCCAACACTCAGGGTTAGGGTTATGGTGTTTAATGCCACTTTCAACAATAGTTCAGTTAAATCGTGGCAGTCAGTTTTATTGGAGGGGGATACCGAGGTACCCTGAGAAAACCACCGACCTATCACAAGTCACTAATAAACTTTATCACATAATGTTGTATCGGGTACACCTCGCCATGACAGGGATTCGAACTCACAACTTTAATTTTGGGAGTGCTTCGACAGTGTGTTTTTTTCTTTTTCCATTGCACTAGTAATCCTGTTTATTGAAAGTAATCTGTCAGAAATGTTATACATAAAAAGTATTATATATCTTGAAAGATGATCTGACATATGCAATCGTGCTTGTAATTTCGACAATAAGGTTGATGGTTAAGACATTACATATTCCACTTAGAACTAATGATAATCCTCTCCTTGCAGATTATCATTACGACAATCAGTTTAAGTGATTAGTTTATTCAGTAACAATTATAGATATCCCATTGTAGAAATCAACCTTTTCCATCAATTAATGAAAACATTACAATCAATTTTCTAAAAGCAGATCTGAGTCGTGAATATTGTAATTTACAAACAAATAAAGCATATCTGTTTCAAACGCCAACACGACCTACATAAATACACAATCATCATCTCGTGCACGCAATTATAGAAAATGTCGAAAGTCCTATTGGTTAAGTTGAAGTCATCACTTTGAAAATTTCATGGTCTCCACCATGACTTGGTTGGTAGACTGCTACGGAATATTTGTGTCACAATATGTACCAATTGTCGTAAGCACTTCCCGGTACTTTCCTCATTCATGACTTATCACTGGGTTTATGACTAGAGTAACACGACGGGTGTCACTAGTGGAACAGGAACTGCTTTCCCTTCCAAGGTATTTTAGTTCACCCCCGGTTTTTAGTGGGGTTCGTGTTGCTTGATCTCTAAGTTTTCTGTGTAGTGTTTTGTATATCGTTGTTTGTCCTGTTTCTTTTCGTCATTGCGTTTTCTGTCCTTCTTCAATTTACGGATTATGATTACCCCTTTGATATATTCAAACTACTCATTTTTACCTTCATCAGGTACGTTCAGAGTCAATAGATTGGAAAGTCAAATAATTTAATATTCTTTGGGAGCAAGCAAACTAAATGGCATAAAAAGTATTGCTAAAATCAGTTTTGATCATCACTGCACATCCATGCAAGATGAAAATATGGTTGTTCAAACAAGAGAAGTTCGTGCAGATACTTTACATTTAATTGCAAGAATATCCTTTTAAAAGCTGAATGAAAATTATTCTGGGTAAACATATCTTTCTTTTTTATTACTGTGTAAGGGAAATTATACTTTCCGGAGCACATGTGTTCACCCGGATTTTCAGTGACGTTTCTTTAGTGTAGTTGTTTTCCCATTTGTCCTTTTTTGTTTGGCCATTGTGATGTCTGTATGTCTGTCTACGGCTTCTGATTACTACCTTTTTAGTAATTTTTTATTTTTTTATTTTAGAGTTATTTGTCATTTTATATTTTAGTCGGTATTTTAACTGTATAAATTCATACAAATACATGTAATCAACACTTATTAGTATATATAGAGTACTGGCAGCTTTGATGGTCGAGAAAAACATTATCATTAGTATTCAGCGAGACCATCAAACGGGACGTATTTTTTTTTTATGTCGGTATTAAACGTCATACTGTAACTTAACACTGACCGATATTTTATATTTTCCAGCATCAGATTCCCACTGTTGATACTGACACAATCACACGGTGATATTTACCGATAAAGTATTTTGTTATGATTATTAAAACCATGCTGCAGTCCTCTAGTCATATTAAGTACAAACAACAACATTTACTAAAGAGATTCGATATCATAACTACTACAAATGTCAAATTTAAGATGATATTCAAACCTAAGCGTCGAAAACGAACAATTACATAACCAATGTGATTGCGTAGAACAACCTAGTAGAAATGGGCTGGCACGTTTCAGTTTCGTGCCACATAGAATAGGCGAAAGCACAACAACTAAGGTCGTCGACATAATTAATCAGATATGAGTTACGGTACCACAATGCATGTACTATATTGATGTCAGTCATAGAACCGGCAAATTAGAAACAAAGCGACCAAATTAAATTATGGCAAGATTTCGAAATCATGAAATGAAAAAAAAGCAGATACTAAAATCTGTCAATCAATTTGAATACATTGAATGTCTAAGGAACACCCCAAATTAACCAGGATTTGACAAATAAAATTCAGTCAGGTTTTTTGTCCGAAAAAATATATTAAGATCAACATGGGTAGTAGACGAGCAATTATTCATTGCTATGAACACCGATTAAATAACATGCAACGAAATCCTTATTCAAATAGCTAAGAAGGACGACGTTGAAAAACCATTTTACGCTATGTCAGTTTTATTGTCGAGACACGGGTAACATGGAATAAAGCACTAACAGTCAGTCTGTAACACAGTCCCCAAGTACTCTGAGGGGGCAATATATCATTAAGTTCATGCCAATTCGGTTTTCATTAAGAAAAGGGGCTTTTTGTTTATTATACATCTGTAGCTTCATATTATCTATTAGATTATTATTTAGGAATACAAATATGTTGTACCTACAGGAAAAGCTTCTAATAATATTGCGCTTCATGGTTTATTATTAAAATTAAGCCTCAAATAATAATTACTATATTTAGGAACTGTCAATTTAAAAAAAAACATACAATGCCTAATCCTATAAACCGTGTCGGTACCGACACACTGGCGATTGATTCGACGATACCCCCTAATAGTTCATAAACAGAGGTATCTATGCAGTGATAGTAATCAAAACGTAGATATCTACTTGGCCTACCATTGTTATTTTAATATCGCATTTTAAATATAAAGAAGGGTTGGATACTGTTGATTATGGTTTTAGCTCCACTTTCAACAGTATTTCAGTTATTTCATGACAATCAGTTTTATTGGTGGCGGAAACAGGAGTACACCTCGCCATGAGCGGGATTAGAATTCCCCACTTTAGTGGTAATAGGCACTGATTGCACAGGTAGATGTAAATCCAACCACCATATGATCATTATTATTATAATATCAATATCAATGTTACAACCCCCTCTCAAGCATAGTCAACGATTAATTTATTCCAAACGATTTTTGATTATTTAGTTTTCAAATTGCTTGACCATGAGCGTACATGAAGGTCCTTCTAGAAAAACGTCGTGCCTAATAAATTAGATATCTATGTTTTTATATAATTTAGTTCATATTTCAAATGTTTTACTTCACCGTGACATTTTTCCGATGATGTCCATCTCATTAGCAATAGCTGTAATTGTAGTTCATTAATATTTTCTGTTGTAATAATGTGTATTTACATGCAAGTTTTGTCTGAAAGGTCATTTTAATTGCATTTGTTGTCAGCGTCGCCAATGCAACGGGTGAACGGCATTATCTAACATATTAGAAGTGAAGAGGAGCGGTCGTGGTCATGATCGTATGATAGTTGCATTTACAACTATCTATGTAATCAGCGCCTATCACCACAAACGTTGCGAATTCGAATCCCGCTCAAGGCGAGGTGTACTAGATACAACATTATGTGATAAAGTTTGTCAGTGACAGTTTTCTCCGGTTTCCTCCACCAATAAAACTGACCGCCATGATATAACTGAAATCTTGTTGATAGTCGTGTTTAACACACACTCCTAACCACATTAGAAGTGAAATGGAGCTTCATAATTGCTGTAATACTAGCTACTCATATTGAATAAAGGAAATTGCAGATACAGCTAGGTCTGCTTCATTCTTTACCTACACCTAGAAATTGTGAGCCAGTTGAGAACGAAGCTTTACGACAAGAGAGACTATGGCAATTTCCCTATATGGAACTGTCCATTTATATGTAATAACATTCAAAGAAATGTTTGAAGATACCAAAGGAGTAATCAGAAGACGTACATTGAAGGGGGAAAAGACAACAGGACAAACAATTAAGGATTGATCGCAATTTTTGTTTGGTTCATGAAGAGATACGTAAGGGTGTGTACAACCTGATTGAGGTTATTTCGAACGAACCGAACACAAATTGCGATCAATCCTTATAAATTAATTCAACTTTTTTTGCTCTGATATTGAAAAATATATTTATTTTTTCAAAATAAGGCAAATAATGGGAAATAAATTAAAATAATTCCAAAGGTGCCAAATATTTAAAGAAAATCGCCTGATGACAACGGCACGCGACGCCTTGGGAACGACGTCTATTTTCAGATTCAGTACATACGAAAATGTACTCAAATTTTTAAACCAATCAAAACACGTATACAATGACATGTGACTCTAAAATTAATTTATTGATATATAGTACAACTACGCAGATAATTATAGATTAAACAAAACGAACCCCACTAAAAATCGGCGATGAAAGATAATCAATTTCTACTCGTCACAAACCAAGCATCATCTGCATATACAATTTATATCTCTCAGTTCATACGGTACTCCAGAGGTATTACTCCTTATCAAGATTTCCTTGAGATTAGTATTTCTAACAAGGAAGCAACATTACCAAGTGTTCCTAGACGAAAAAGTTGAAGTCTTAACTTCGAATGTTTCACGATCGTCACTAGACGTGGTTACCCATAACCGAGCGTCTGTCGCACAAATGACCAAAGACGTGGCTTATTTGCCGCAGTGAAATTTCGTCATTCCCCCTTTCATATCTTATCACTACTCACCCTTCCGGAAGCCACCCCCGACTTTTAGTGAGATTCGTGTTACTAAATCTTTAGTTTCCTGTGTAGTAGTTGGCTGACCGTTGCTTGTCTTTTCATCTTTGTTTTCCTTTTGATCACTCGCTGTATTGTCTGTCCTTTTACACATATTTACGCATTCTCTATCCAGAGTTGTCGTTCCTGCTACGCTACTCCATCTCTGTCAACGCCCATTTTACCAGATTTTTGTAAAATTTAGAAACAGTAAAAAAATGTACTTAAAATTGTTTTAATTATTGTAAATATCAATACAAATGAAAATAAATCACTCATTTCAAATCAATTCTCTCTTAAAAATGATTTGTGATCGTTTTTAACTTTTTAATTTTTACCTCCACAAAATCGTTCTCCAAGAAATGGAGGACAAATCATTTTTAAGAGAGATTTGATTTGAAATGAGTGATTTATTTTCATCTTTATTGATATTTACAATAATTAAAACAATTTTAAGTACATTTTTTTCACTGTTTCTAAATTTTACAAAATTCTTGTAAAATGAGCGTTGACAGATGTTGTGTAGCGTAGCAGGAACGAGAACTCTGGATAGAGAATGATATTTACGGTGTATAATTACACCTTTAATATCTGCAATATTTACGTGAGAGCAAATGTTTTCGTTATTTAGATTAAGCATACCGCCTACATCAATTACATTTATTAATACAAAAAATAATTTCTATTATATTAATTAGTTTATATGATGGGGATACTTATAATTAGCAATCCTATGTAATAAACGTTTACATTGGTGTTGGTGTGTATTTATTATTTCACGTTAAATTGATATTTTATCTTTGTACTAAAGTTCGACGAACTTTTTGAAAGAGTGACAAGCTAACTTATTTGTTATTTGTGTATACCGGTGTCAAACACGTCTTGCCTATATGAGCAACATATAAGAGACAGGAACTAGTTACTCTTCGCGATCACCTGGGTTCACCTCCGGGTTTGGTGGATCCGTGGTTGCTCATCTTTTTTTTTTAGTTTTCTGTGCTGTGTTTTTGTTTTGTTTTGTTTTGTCTTCGTCTAGTGTGCCCAATGTTGAGAACCTCTCTGTGTTGCTCATTCTTGATTGCCACTTCGGTTCTCTCTGGGTTGCTCATTCTTGATTGCCACTTCGGTTCTCTCTGGGTTGCTCATTCTTGATTGCCACTTCGGTTCTCTCTGGGTTGCTCATTCTTGATTGCCAATTCGGTTCTCTCTGGGTTGCTCATTCTTGATTGCCACTTCGGTTCTCTCTGGGTTGCTCATTCTTGATTGCCAATTCGGTTCTCTCTGGGTTGGTCATTCTTGATTGCCACTTCGGTTCTCTCTTACGTTTACCTAAGGACAAAGATTGTGAATAAACAAAGTAAGTAGACATAATTGTTCGTCACCTCCAAATTCGCTACATATTTCAAGTAAAAGCATACATATGTTATTTCTTCATCAAGTTTGCTGACATATACGCCCACAAATACAAAATGTTTCGATGTTTTTCTATATAATCTGCGAATAAATTGGCGATTTAATTATTTTTTTTAATTCACGATTTAAAGAAAACTCTTAGTTTGAACATAGCAAACTACTATACGATTATGGTATTTTTGAACGTGAACAATTCAAAACTGTGCTTAAATCGTGAAAAGTGGAAAATTAGGAAATAAACAAATATATGAAGATTTTGACGACAAACGTCTGAATATTATTGCGTTTGTGAGCAAATATTCAGCAAGATTAGTTAAGAAATTATCTCTGTATACCAAATCGACCACATTATCATCATTCCGAGCCAATCAATCTTTGCTGGTACTCCTTGATACTTCGAGCTTTGACCGAACCGTGGTTTGAAAACGACTCGTTGTGACCACGCTAACCATCACACGTTTGTAGATTATACCATATTGATTTCCATAAAAAATAAACAATTTAAAAAATATATACAGTAAACATGTTTGATGTGTAATTAAATGACATATGTAACAATATATAAGTATAGAATAATTGATATCTGACACAAAACAGTCTTGTAATATAAACATTGAACACTCTAGACATATGTAAAGAGTATATGTAAGGTGATATGTATATGAGTGAGAAACAGGTGGCAAACACGATTCACCGAGACTCGCCAGCTGTTTGCTTCCTGCCGAATAAGAATAAATCTCAAATTCAAAGAAAATATACGCATATTGTTGTTTTACCGCAAATTCGTGTTAATCGATCTTTTTTTTTTTTTTTTTCATCATAATATAGTTTATTCAAAATCTCCTGTTTACAATAAACTTAATGGCCCAGGAGTGAACATTAAGGGTCCCTGTTTTACATAAATCTCACTTGTCCAGGGGTAGCAAGTGAAAATAAAAATAAAAAGTCCACTTAAACATATTTCATATTCATTTGTTTTTACATTTCATTATAATATACACAATTAGACGATACAATTATTACCATGCATTAGCTTTATGTTCATAAATAATAAATACTCATATGTTATTCCGAAAAATTTCTAATTTGTTTTTATCATTTTCATTAATATGCGAAGTTTGTAATGTGCATTGTAAATGTTTTTTAAAATTATTTTTCCAATGGTTGAAAATTGTTTGATCTCCAATTCGGGATTGGTTATATTTCACCTTATTACGTATTTTCCATATTTCCCACTTTGAGATAAATATTACGGTATTAAAAATGACGTCTAAATCCTCACCCCCATATAGCCCTAACATTATATTTAATTCCTTGATTTCTATATTAGCTGTTAATCCAGATCTGTTAAATATTGCTTCTATTTCTTTTATAATTTTGTTCACAGAAGGACATTTAAAAAATAGATGCTGCATCGTTTCATCGTTGTCTCTTATTTGGCAGAGATGGCATCTTCCGTTCGACAAATAAATTTTTTTCAATCTATGTTCTGTATAATTTATATTATGGAGACATTTCCACTGGCATTCTTTGACCTTATTAGTAACTTTGATTTTCTTTAATTTTGTCCAAATTTGTGTCCAATCAATATTACCCCCGTACTGTTCTTCCCACTTAATCTGACATTTTGGTTTTATATTGTGTTTAAAGATTCCCTGAATTACTTTTATTTTCAATTTATCAGGTGGTATAGTTGTATTTGACTCATTTAAAAATTGTAGCTTATCGTTGATGTTTAAGGTAACTCTATGTTCGGATACTATTGTAGTTTCACCTTTTAAGACTTTTATGAACTTTTCGGGGATTGCTTTTTTTATCTTAGAAAACTCTGAAATACAGTTCCTCCTATCTATTAATAAATTGTATATATCATGACAACTTTTAAAATTTGTATTATTTGAATCCCAATCGATCTTTAGTTTTATATGTATGTTTTGTATGTATCTTCTTGTTTGTGTTTTTTCTTTTGGTCATTGTGTTGTCTGTTCTTCTTCGAATTACGGAATTTGATTGCCCCTTTGGTATCTTCAATCTCTTCTTATAAATCTCAAATTTAAAAACAATATACCCATATTGTTGTTACCGCAAATAATATGCAATAAAAGCGTAGATATCAAATTTAGTGCGCACTCTGGAATAACCTTGATCAGGTACGCTCAAAGCCGAAAGATTGGACAACCAAATGATTTAAAGGTCTTTGAGAGCAACAAAACCAGATGGCCTAAACAGGATAGCCAATTTCGTCTACAGACACATATTGCTGAGAACGAGAACCTTAGTTTTAATCATAATTACATTATTTAAGGAATGTAACATTATCTTTCCTTATTTTACATACTCCGGGTGTGAGTTTCTATTGAATTTTAAATTGACGGATATACGATTATTTAAGCATGTACTGTGATAAAATTTTGTACAATTAATCAGTAAATCATGTAATTAATTATATCCTAGTTTCAATTATTTCGGACATGTCAGTCAGATTTTATTGAGATAGTCCACGAACTTTACGGACAACCCTCGTATATTCTACTTGTGTTCTAATACGTTTTGTTATACTCATTAATCGGTGTAACCCCGCCACTATTATGCGCCTGTTATAAAGCCAAGACCTAGATTTCCAACGTCATATGTAGTGGTCTTTTTTCTTTATTTAATGGCATGAGATGAGAGGTGATTCTTCGTTATTTTTTTTCTATTGGTGGAATTATTGACTGTTGTTTGCGCTTTGCGATTCATTATATTAATACACTGAGTAGTAAAATATCACAAATTTGGAATAATTTGGCGATTTACATTAAAAACATGTCCTTGAAGATAATAAAAAAAATGGCTAATGGATAAAAACAACAAGAGTAACTAGCGTCAAATGCTGTATTTTTTAATAAACTGTTTAATAAAACATTCACAAATGTTCAGCATTATTGCTCTTTATCTAACGTGTCGGACATCAGACCTTCATAAATCAAGGATAACACCAGGATGGCCGTGACTGAAACTTTAGACAAAGAGCAATAACGTTGAACATTACTTATACTATTTCTCCTATTTAGAAAAAAAATGTATTAGTAGAATATTAACGTCTGACCATAAATATATTTAACTGGATTATTTGATTGAGAGCATGTCACGTTTTGACCCCTTGACCCCAGATGTCTCCGCGACAAGGTGGTAATATGATGATCCTAAAATCCGATGTGATTTTAGAGAGAGAAAAATTGAAAGCGCACATCATTGTTTTCTCCTCTATGTTTGTCAAAATATTTATAATGAGACAATCTAGCATTTCTAGAATATCTCAGAAAATATTTTATGGAGGAAATGTAACAAAAAAAGTCTTTTTAATATTTTTAAGAAAAGTGGGCATATTAGGCTATGCTGTGTAGGCCCTTTGGTTTTCTTGCTCTTTGGTTATCATGTGTAGGCCCTTTGGTTTTCTTGCTCATTGGCTATCCTGTGTACGACCTTTGGTTTTCTTGCTCTTTGGCTATCCTGTGTAGGCCCTTTGGTTTTCTTGCTCTTTGGCTATCCTGTGTAGGCCCTTTGGGCATCTTGCTCTTTGGCTATCCTGTGTAGGCCCTTTGGTTTTCTTGCTCTTTAGCTATCCTGTGTAGGCCCTTTGGGTATCTTGCTCTTTGGCTATCCTGTGTAGGCCCTTTGGTTTTCTTGCTCTTTGGCTATCCTGTGTATGCCTTTTGGTTTTCTTGCTCTTTGGCTATCCCGTGTAGGCCCTTTGGGTATCTTGCTCTTTGACTATCCTGTGTAGGCCCTTTGGGTATCTTGCTCTTTGGCTATCCTGTGTAGGCCCTTTGGGTATCTTGCTCTTTGGTTATCCTGTGTAGGCCCATTGGTTTTCTTGCTCTTTGACTATCCTGTGTAGGCCCTTCGGGTATCTTGCTCTTTGACTATCCTGTGTAGGCCCTTTGGGTATCTTGCTCTTTGGCTATCCTGTGTAGGCCCTTTGGGTATCTTGCTCTTTGGCTATCCTGTTTAGGCCCTTTGGTTTTCTTGCTCTTTGGCTATCCTGTGTAGGCCCTTTGGGTTTCTTGCTCTTTGGCTATCCTGTGTAGGCCCTTCGGGTATCTTGCTCTTTGACTATCCTGTGTAGGCCCTTTGGGTATCTTGCTCTTTGGCTATCCTGTGTAGCCCCTTTGGGTATCTTGCTCTTTGGTTATTCTGTTTAGGCCCTTTGGTTTTCTTGCTCTTTGGCTATCCTGTGTAGGCCCTTTGGGTTTCTTGCTCTTTGGCTATCCTGTGTAGGCCCTTTGGGTTTTTGCTCTTTGGCTATCCTGTGTAGGCCCTTTGGTTTTCTTGCTCTTTGGCTATCCTGTGTAGGCCCTTTGGGCATCTTGCTCTTTGGCTATCCTGTGTAGGCCCTTTGGTTTTCTTGCTCTTTAGCTATCCTGTGTAGGCCCTTTGGGTATCTTGCTCTTTGGCTATCCTGTGTAGGCCCTTTGGTTTTCTTGCTCTTTGGCTATCCTGTGTATGCCTTTTGGTTTTCTTGCTCTTTGGCTATCCTGTGTAGGCCCTTTGGGTATCTTGCTCTTTGACTATCCTGTGTAGGCCCTTTGGGTATTTTGCTCTTTGGCTATCCTGTGTAGGCCCTTTGGGTATCTTGCTCTTTGGTTATCCTGTGTAGGCCCTTTGGTTTTCTTGCTCTTTGACTATCCTGTGTAGGCCCTTTGGGTATCTTGCTCTTTGACTATCCTGTGTAGGCCCTTTGGGTATCTTGCTCTTTGGCTATCCTGTGTAGGCCCTTTGGCTATCCTGTTTAGGCCCTTTGGTTTTCTTGCTCTTTGACTATCCTGTGTAGGCCCTTTGGGTATCTTGCTCTTTGACTATCCTGTGTAGGCCCTTTGGGTATCTTGCTCTTTGGCTATCCTGTGTAGGCCCTTTGGGTATCTTGCTCTTTGGCTATCCTGTTTAGGCCCTTTGGTTTTCTTGCTCTTTGGCTATCCTGTGTAGGCCCTTTGGGTTTCTTGCTCTTTGGTTATTCTGTTTAGGCCCTTTGGTTTTCTTGCTCTTTGGCTATCCTGTGTAAGCCCTTTGGGTTTCTTGCTCTTTGGCTATCCTGTGTAGGCCCTTTGGGTTTTTGCTATGTTTTTGTTTTTGTCTATGTTTTTATTAAATCACAATTTGTAACAAGAAGATAGACCCGAATGTTTTTTTTTCTCTATTGTCACGAAAGCTGTCCACATATATTTAAAGGGATTTAAATTTTAAATAGTTTCATCGGGTAATATAGAAAAGACTTCTTTAATGACATTTAGAACAGACAACTTGTATAATATGACAAATTATTGCAGACAAAACAATAAGTGCGTATCTGAGAAAATCTTCGTTTTGTATTCCGCCACGATATAGCTAAAATACTGCTGAAGTTGGTATTAAACACCAATCAGTCATTTTGTATTCCATATTTACATAATTAATTCACTTCGAAAACGGATTATTTTTTAATAGCATCAATAATTTCAACAGAAATAACATTTTGTGATTTTTAGACAAGTTTATTGTGCTACATTAAGAATGGTTCCAAGGCTCAAACCAACACAGCTTCTCAGAGCGTCCACGGTGGCAGATATGGGAGCCGTCTGGATGGGCGATTGCTAAGTTATGATATGGAAAATCTGACTGCGGACCATAATGGATAACATGTCTTGAGAATACTACGCTGCCTGCAACTTAAAAACTTCTTTTTTAGATTTAAAAAAGCGTAGATGCATTGTAGCCGCTAAAGAAGATTACATTTTCCGTTCCCACCCATCTCTCCATACATTTCCAGTGGTAGTCAAAAATATTTGCCTCATTTGTTCCACTCCTTCCTCGTTTCTATGTAGTTTATATATATTATTGAACTTTTTTTCGTTTTAAAATAATGCTGAAATACTGCTCGCTGAACGCTAAACAATAATCAATCAATAAATTAATCATATTAAAAATGCTTTCACATAGTGTACTGTACATTGGGGCCCAGTTTGTGTGCTTACCCGAGCAAATAAATTACACTATTTAGGAACTGTAAATTTCAATAATAATTACCCATGGTTATATGGAAGCACTGACCACTAGGCGTATGTTGCCCTCGGAGAACAATAGCATGCTGCTGATGAGGTCCGCCTTGTACTAGACCAGCATGTTTAGCTGGATTTATATAGTTCTAGCTCACTGAAACAACAGTCCGCGGGTAGAATTGTCGCCCCACTCGGACACATTATCCTGATTCCGAGCCAACCATTCTTTGCCCCGTCTCCTTCATGCTGCGTGCTTAGCAGAGAAGCTACAAATACCAAATTTATAGTCTTTGGGTTGACCCGATCGGGGCTCGAACCCACGATCTACCACATTCGATACCATTACACCAACGATACGGTTTTCATCAGTAGACGTGTGCTCAAAGTACATTCATCAAAGGGACTTACAACCGATGAAACAATATACTCTGTAAGAATAAACGTCTTATCTACTATTGACTCAAGATGTGATATCTGATTGGTTTTGGTTTGGTTTATGGTGTTTAACGCCACTTTCAACAATATTTCAAGTATATCGTGGCGGTCAAAAGTCACTGACAAACTCTATCACATAATGTTAGTGGTGATAGCTATTGATTGCACAGGTAGTTGTAAATCCAACAACAATGCGATCACAACTACGACGGCCGCTTGTTATCGTTGATTGAGTGATCATATTGCTGAAACATCGGGAAGCAGAACACTCTCTGGACTTACTGACATTAAGAAAGTGTATACGTGCGAAGCTTAATTATAAAGACATGGTTATTGAGTATATAAATTTCCCGCACACGTAGAGACATACATATAATTCCTAGATAATGTAATTTATTAAATCAATCTAAAGTCAATCTCCCTCGGGCACAGATAACCTTTTAAGCGCTTTTGGGCCATTTTGCATAGGCCAATTGGTTTATCTGCTCCCAAAGATTTTTAACATATTTGAATGTCAACCCGTTTAACTACGAGAGTACTTGATACAATTTATTCTATAAAGGCTTCGTGTACCCTGGAAAAAGCTTGAAGATACCAAAGAGGTAATCAGAAATCATTAATTCGAAGGGCAGACAACACTATGGCCAAAAGAAGAAACACACACAATGATCCACAAAGCATTACACAGAAAACAAAAGATTGTGTAACACGAACGCCGCTATAGATATCTACATTTGTTGATAATATGTTTTATTAGGGTTTGTAGTTTGCAGATAGTTTTATTGGTGGAAAGTATCGATACCTCTCTATTTTGGCCTGCTACTAGAAATCCACAAGAGGTGCAATGAGAGTGGCATTTTGCAAACACCACATCCATCGTGAAAGCATCTCTAACCGCCACCAGGAATGCACCAAGCAGCTCTTTGTGTCGAGCCCTGAGAATCGTCAACAACACCCAATATTCTAAGCATAATCCCATCAGTTTATGTTCTTACTTGATACTAGAATATGATTAGCGGAGTCGCAATACATTGCAGTTATAGTCCTTGGATATCGACCCGAATCCATGATCTTACCATACTGGAAGTGACAACGGTATCCAATACAACACACGAAGGTGGTTAAACATTACTTTATTTATATACAACTACACTTATCTAACAATATTAGTCTCTATAATTATCTGTATGACAGGGAAAACACGTATACAAAAAGGTATTCTTACAATGATCAATATTGTTGAAAAACATCGCAATATTAAATGTAACATTCAACATTACTGGTAATAAACAATAAATAGTTATGGTTTTGACTGTATTTTTTATTTAATAATGTTAAAGCAGTGGAAATGTGTGTTAAATTTAATCTTAATCGCATCCAGATCATAAACGGACGGATTTTTAATTTCAATGACTACCTACGTAAAATACAACGTGCATGCACGACGTAAGGTTTCTTGACCATCAGAAATGTTGCAATGGCGGTTTATCAATTTTGCATATCCATATTTTTGTTCTTCTGCGTAATGATTTGTAGGTCGTTGTTTGTCCTTTTTCTTATGGCCATTGCATTGTCTGTTCTTCTTCGATTTAGGGTTCATGATTACCCCTTTGGTATCTTCAAACTTTGTCATTCCTCCCCTAATAAACTGTTCATATTATACCATCTTTGTTTTGTAAATTGATTTACGTCGTATTTGTATTATTGTTATTCGTTTTGCAGATAATCTATTTTTCTCGACAATATTTTTAGGAATAAGTGCTTTATATTTGACATGAAAACATGTTTTTATCACCTTTTTGAATGCATAACCTTTAAATGTGGTGTTTATTATTGTAGCATTTTATCTAAGTCAGATTTTCCAATTTCGACCAAATGTCATTTATTTGGATAAGTAAAACATGTTTTTAAGAGAAATTACATAAACGCAATAATATTTTGTTTTCATTTATAACAAGTGGTCATTGTGAAACAAAGTTCTATATCTCCAATAAAAACATGCGAGGTCAGATCAATACTGTATTTCTATATAAATGATATAATAATATAGTATATCTGCGTAGTGGAAACGGGTGAAGGTTCCCAAGTCTCAACCCGCAGACTGACTCTCTAGGTAGGTGTTGTTTGGTTGTAACGTTATTAGACCATCAAAGGCTTTTCACAACACTGATAGTAGCTACAAATATTTTTCTTTAAAAAGATGAACGATTCTCTGTCACAGAGGACGATTGATTGATTGATTTTTGGTGTTTTACGCCACTTTCAGCAATATTTCAGCTATATCATGGCGATCAGTTTTAGTGGTGGAAGAAGCCGGAGTACCCGGAGAAAACCACCGACCATGGGCAAGCAACTGGTTAACTTTATCACTTGCGGCTGCGAGTCGAGTGCACCCTTTTTGTAATTTACAAAGTCGGGCGCGAACCCACGTCGTATTGGTGATAGGCTTGTATGAGTTGTTAGGTAATTCAACTACCTAACTTATTGAGCCACCCGTGCCCTCACAGAAGACTAAGACAAACAAAACACAACACAGAAAACTAAAAAGATGAATAACCCTACAATAAACCGGGGGTGAATCCATGTGCTCGCGAGGGGTAGGCAGTTCCTGTCTCTTGTAATATGGACAAATTACAGTGAAAACAAGTTCATATTTAACACGCATGTTATCTTTGTATTGCAAATGTACCTTCTAACACAGATAAATATAAAAGGTTGGAATCCCATTAACCAGTTTAACCCTGCCACATTTTTGAACCTGTCCCATGTCAGTACTTGGATTTCTAACGTCATATGTCATGATAACCCTTTTTGTGTTTAATGAGTTAATGTGAGCTTCCTGATATTCGTGGAATTGCTGACCATCACTGTTTAATCTTTTTTTTATAATAAGGAATACAAAATAGAGATATTTGTTTTAAAATCGTCTACATCATCTAGTCGACAATCAACCGTCCGGGGACCCTATTCGCCGAGTAATATACCGATACTGTACACATGTTTAAAGCACTGTTGTTGATTCTATATTTGGCTTGTGGTGTTTACCGCCACTTTCAACAATATTATCGTGGCGGTCACTTTTATTGGTGGAGGAAACCGGAGTACCCGGAGAAAACCACCGACCAGTCGCAAGTCACTGACAAACTTTATCACATAATATTGTATTGAGTAAAATCTCGCCTGATAGAGATTCGAACTCACAAATTTAGTGGTGATAGACACTGATTACATAGGTAAGTGTAAATCCAAATACCATACCATCACGACAGTCCCGCCAATAATAAGTACACTTATAATATATAAGCAATAAAAATAACGAAATATGTCTGATGTTTTCATAACCAATTTATATAATATGAACAAATCACTTATATTTCTATCAATTTTAAATCAAATCGTATACGTAAATCAACAGCACAAAATAATACTTGGAATTTATACATTAAACGTTATTAATCTAATAATCCAATCCTTAGCGAAATCATATTTCTTTCTTTCACGAATTCAAATTCTGAAATAGAAATCTCTAAACACAACTACATATTATCAGTTAAGATGTCATTGACATTTTATTCAATATGTGGTAAGTTGTAATCCCTTCTTGTATTTGCGGTCATCATGAAAATCATGAGAATGTTTTGAATGGCGGCAGTTTTACGAGGCCAACGACCTTGATGTACTCGTTGTGACATGATGTCAAGGATTATAAAGAGCCCATAGGGAAAAAAAACGTGTAAAATATTCAATGAATGACTTTACTAAAGTTTGTTTATGTACTGAAATCATGTCTGAGGGGGTATTTGGATAGTGTGTGACCGATATTACATCATGAAAAGGTGGTTTCCATAGCGATGGTCAACAGTTACATAAACATCAACAATACGAACAGGTAACTCAGACCTCAAACCATTGAACAAAAAAGAAAAACATACCGCGAGATATGGATATTTGAAAATACAGATCCTACCTTAGAACACAACTGTGGCGGTGTTAAACCTGTTAATGTGACGCCGACCTTCCCTATTAATTAGATTTTCAATGACAATACAGATATAATCAAACAATAAGAAAACATGCATACATTCGCTTCAACCTAAAAAGACCACATACTACTACGAAAATGAATGACAACGAAAACATGAACAGTCGCATATTCGGCATATTGTCAAGATGGCATTTCACACATTTTGTCCAAAATAAATTTAGGCGAAATTCAGAAGAAACAAAATAAAACTGCTACAGTTGTGAATGAAAACACTGAACTAAGGTTCCCCTCCCTCAGGCATAGGTGACCATAGCCGATTTTGGTCATCCTTTTTAACCCTTTGGTTGCATTGCTCTCAAAACTTCAAATTATTTTGCTTTCCAATATTTCAATATCGAGCACACCTGATGAGGGTTATTATAGAAACACGCCCTGTTCTCTAAATTTGATATCTACGTTTTAATTATGATTATGATCTAAGGTACATTGAAAACGTTAAAGATGAAAACTAGTTTAGTAAAATGGTTCATATGGGAACTTTTCAAAACTTCAAATGCCTGTTGAACGTTTACCTACTAGTTTGCTTGAAGTTTGGAAGATCAGATATACAATTAGTAAATATGCTTTGGATTTATCTGGATGCAGCATCTGTTCACCATAAAATACATGTCTCTGGAATTGAGACAAATGTAATGTGGATTTTTTTACTCGCCGTCAGTGATATAAAACTTTTAATATTAAGCTTATTACTTCTAGCAAATATAGATTTACATTTTTGCATTCAGAAAGTCAGTTTCCCAGATCATAAAAAAACCCATTAATAAAGTGTTTCGTCAAATTGTTGAAATTCCAATGGGAAATAATTGTGCTCCTCTCGTGTGTTAAGAGACATTAGTTTGTTTGTGCTAATCACTAGTACCTGTTAGGAGGTCTCGCATTGTATATCAATAACTTAGTCTCTTTGATTTGCTTGCTCCTCAAGCATTTTTAATTACTTGTTGGCTTTCAAATTGTTTGTACTCGGACTGTACATTACGAAGATTATTCCAGAAATACACGGAGCGCACTCAATTAGATATCTACGTTTGTAATACTATCACTAGGTCGATATCTCTGTTGCTGGACCATTAGTCTCGAAAGTTTCATCCGCCCAGTAGCGAGTACGTCGGCACTGGCATGGTTTGTTAGATACATTTAGGTTTGTAATTTTCAGTTCCAATTAATTCAATTTATTGAAACTAAGGTCAACCCCACCCCCCATATTTAAGAAAAGATTGATACCAAAGGTGTAATCGGAAGTCGTAAATCGAAAAAGGACTGACAATACAACGGGGGTCAAATCAGTTGCCCCGGAAGCAGTGTCTACTCCACGTGTGACACCCGTTGTGAGACTCTTGTTACAAAGTCATGAATGAGGAAAAGATAGGACTGTGGTTACGAGAAACGGAATGTATCAGTGGTCATTTGTCCCATCCATCCGTTGTTTGATTTAAACATATATTTATTGATGAATTACATATTACATTTTTTTCACAATGCAATATAACATAGGATTCAGAAACAAGCGTAACGCTTATATTAATCCGTTTCCGTTGTTTATATGTGTATTTGTTATTTTGCAAGTCAGTCTCGGCGTAATATTGTATGACTTACATTTGGGGAAGTGGTATTAAATTTTATTGTACGAGACTGCGCACCTTATGAAAAGGACGGAACTATGCTATAATTAATACTAATTAATTTTTCCCTATTCCGAATACTATTTTGTTTGTATGTTATTTACTTTATATACAATAGGTATAATTAACTATGACATCTGAAAGTTTCCTGATGATCGTACATTTGAGTAAGTTCTCTTCGATGCAAAAGGAAAGTTTGTTCTCTCATGATACCACAATTGTACTAAATGATCTAGGTCTAAATGAAATGAAAGTTATTTAGGAATGTCGTGTCTGGACAAGAAATTGCAGAATTTTATTCAATAACACAAATAATAAATTATGATTTGTGTGCTTAAATTATTACATGAAAGAAAGTATTTTCTTTCGTATCCATTGTCTTTTTTTGAATGGCAGAACCACATACATTATCTCATTTTGTAAGTGATATACGCAAGATTTGATCTTTGATTAGATTGTAAGTCTCTAATGGAAATGAGGGCATTCCGTCCTCTCTCGTAGGATTGTATTTTAATTTAATTGAAAGCTTTCGTTTTATTATTAGTCAATAGTAAGTCAATTTGAGGTTGGGGATCTCTTTTACAATTTATTGAACTAAACTGGAAAATAAAAAAATAACAGATTATCGGAACAGTTCCAAAATCTAATAGTGTGAGTGAGTGAGTGATTGTTGTTCAACGCCAACTCAGCAATATTTCAGCTGAAACATGGAGAGAACAAATTAATTTTCAATGAAATGATGTCAAAATATAATATACAAATCGTACAAAAAGGCAAAAGCAATAAAACACAAATACATGCCGGCTCAGTTTTCTGGTTTGATACAGACACTTCAATAAAAAGTGGCGGGGTTAAGCCTGTTGTATGGACCAAAACTGTTAAATAAAGAACATCTGGATAGTAGATTAAGCCGAATGTTTGCAGATATCCACGCATTGTCTGTTAATACAACACATTGACAAACAAAGCTATAAAAGTACGTATTGCATCATCATGTTGTTTATTTTCTCTACAAATTGAAAACGACAGCCAATTATAAAATATATTATGCATAATTATATTTAGGGCCATAGCCTACGAGACGTTGAATCCTGAATAATCATTGATAATTCGTGATTATATTTATAATTAAAAACCGGCTAAAATCATCAAAGAAAGGGAAATGTTAATTTAGTGCATCTAATACGCATGTCTACGCCTCGACGTGATACCAAATTTAGCTGGAAAATATACAAAAATTAGGGAACATTAAAAAAAAAAAATGTCACGATATAGATGATAGATTGCTATCAATTGCTTAATTTATGGAAGTAAGTGAAGTTTCTCTATAGTTTTCACGACTGTGAACTACTACGCTGTTTTTCGTTTACATGGTAACCTATATTAACAAATACAATTGATTTAAAATCTTACATTTTTGGTTTGAACTCATCATTTTTAAGACAGTGAGTACATATGTACAATAATTATGACTGGTGTGCAGATACAGGTGCATTTTGTCTATAGTTTACGAAGATTGTGAAATACTACGCTGTCCTCGTTTACATGGTAACCCATAGTAGCAAATACAATTTATTTAAAATCTGACTTTTTTGTTTTGAACTGAAAATTGTTTATATGTATAATAATTATGATTGATGTGCAGATACAAGTGCATTGTGTCTATAGTCATCCAAGATTGTGAAATACTACGCTGTTCTCGCTTACATGGTAACCCATAGTAACAAATACAATAAATCAAAATCTTGCTTTTATTTGTTTAAACTCACTTCTTTTTAAATACAGTGAGTGCATATGCATATTAATTATGATTACAAGTGCATTTTGTCTATAGTTTTCCAAGATTGTGAAATACTACGCTGTCCTCGTTTACATGGTAACCCATAGTAACAAATACAATTTATTTAAAATCTGACTTTTTTGGTTTGAACTCACAATTGTTTAAGACAGTGAGTACATATGTACAATAGTTATGATTGATGTGCAGATACAAGTGCAGTTATGTACGAAATGATTCTTAGAAGTCACAAGTTGTAGTTTTATGCAATGAAACGAATGTTTACTTATCACGTATACAACAATTATGTTCCGAAGAGAACATTCACACTGATTGGTGACATTCTCTTTTAATTGTAGCATAATATTTAAAAAAAAATATATAGTTTTATATACGGGCGTCCGGGTTAACCTCGGTGGGGACCGTGTTGCTCATCTGTTTAGTTTTCTGTGTTGTGTTTTTTGTTTTTGTTTTATATTTGTTTTTTGTTTTTTGTCTTCGTCTTGTGTATCCAATGTTGCCAGTTTCTCTGAATTGTCCATTCTTGATGGTCCCTTCGGTTTTCTCTAACGTTTTTTTTTTGTTAATGTCAAAATATATGAGAGCACCAAACAACAAACCGCAATAAAAGCTCGAATCCAGTTCTCTTGTGTAAATTTATTGTTGTTATTTATATGTTCAGAGAACACTAACTCTAGCGTTTACTGCAGTCTCCGTTGTTTCATTTCATATTTTGAAGTTCAGAATATATACCGTTACGTAAGTCGGAAATGTTCATCTTTCATATTGTACTTGGAGTTAGTGGGTGATTGCTGTTAGCAACAAATGGGCAATTATTCAGCTATATCATGGCGAAAACAGGACCAACTTACTTTGTACTAGACCAACGCGCTTAGCTTCATTTTTATAGTGCTAGGTCACTGAAACAACAGTCCGCGGATAAAAATGTCGCTTCCCCAGACACATTATCTTGATTTCGAGTCAACTAGTCTTTGCTGCTGCTCCTTAATGCTGCGTGCTTAGCAGAACAAATATCAATTGCTATAGTTTTTGGCTTTGACTCGACCGGGGCTTGAACCCAATCTACTGCACACGCGGCGAGCACTCTCACCATTACACGATCGATGCGGTTGACTATTAAATTGATCTTTAATTGCTTCTTCCGCCTAGCACGTAGCACTTACGAATAAGAGCATATATTGCTTGGCTCAGAATCAAAAAAATGTGTTCTAGTGGAGCGACATGTCTACTCATTGACTATTGTTTCCGTGAGCTATAAAAATGCAACTACGCGTGTGGGTCTAGTACAAATTGGACTTCAAGTTCATCCTCATCCCACTGCAAATTAAATTGTTCTCGCCATGATATAGTGAAATAAAATACTGACATGGCGTTAAACAACAATCACTCACTCCCTCAAACACAAAACCGCAAAGTTCTAACCCAGTTCTTCTCTTGTGCAAATTTATTATTGTTATTGATTTAAACATATTTTATTGATAAATAACATATAAACAAGTGTAAAGCTTATATTAATTCGTTTCCTATTATTGTTATTGAAAAATATGTTCAAAGAATCATAACTCTAGCGTTTACTGCAGTCTCCGTCGTTTTCTTTTACATTTGAAAATACAGTATATTTACTGCTACGCAAGTCATACATGTTCATCTTTCATTCTGTACTTGACATGAGTGTGCGATTGTTTCTGAAGTCAAATTGGCAAATTGTCAGCTATATCATAGCGAGAACAGGAACATGTTACATTCGACAAGATGATAATGATGTCCGCTTTGTATCAGAACAACACCCTTAGTTGCATTTATACAACAGTCCGCGGGTAAAAATGTCGCTTCCCCCGACCGGGACTTGAACCCACAATCCAATGCATCCGAGGCAAGCACTCTACCATTAAACGATCAATGGGGACTGTTGTTTCAACGAGCTATAGAAATCACACTCGGCGTGTTGGTCTAGTAAAAAGCACAGTTCATCATCATATTACTGAATGTGGCTTTTTCTCGCCATGACACAACTAAAAAATGCTCATTTGGCGTTGAATAAAAATCACTCACTCGTGCAGGCTGGAGGAGTTGTAATGAAGGTATAGAATTCTGAAATAAAATGAAAAACACAAAAATGCCACGAAGACGCAACAGTTCTAATATCCAATATAAAAAGTGTAGAAATATAGACAAAAGGGAAAACCAAAACCCACATAAACATGACCGCTCATTTTACTGGTTTTGGTACCGATACTTCAATAAAAGGTGGCGGGGTTAAACTAGTGAATACACACAACGATAGCCCAACGAATCTGTACATCAGTAGTTGAGATTGTAATCGATCAAAATTGATAAATGTGTATGCGTATTGTGATTCAATATAATGTGCAGTTTTTTATGGGGTCCATGGTGCTGATGTTTTTAGTTCCCTGTGCTGTGTTTTTTGTTTTGTTTGGCTTCGTCTTGTGTACCCAATGTGCGAGGTTCTCTGGATTGTCCATTCTGATTGCGCATTCGGTATTCTCTAACATTTATTGGCCTGTTAAACAGGAGTTGTCTAAATGCACTCTTTCAAGTCTTCAATATCTGGTCTACTTTAACTGGATGTTTCAAGCCTACTGCACTAAGCTACATTTGTATGGCGTAGGAATCTCGCCCTATCACTCCATGACAGAATCATAAAGAAGCTTCCCGTGTAATACTATAGGTAAACATGAAAAAACCATACATTTAGAATTCCATTCTTTAATAATTTCATCTTCATCTTTGGATTATTTTAAAATGATTAGGAAATAATTTCAGTAAAATAAAGTATATATACTTTTGACATGTTTGATGGGATTAGATGGAAAGGAAATACATGAGACAGAATTGATAAAAGTGATGTTTCAAAAGAAAACTAGATAAAGAAAAACATATCTTAAGACGACATATACATGTACAAATCTTGTCAACCCACATGTTAATGGCACCAAATCTTCATTGTTTTTGACACTTGAGCAAGGGATTACGAATACCGATTGCTGGCTTTATCTTAGCGTGCTATTTGTAAAATAAAAGTACATGTTATTCAAGAGGAAACAAAATGTGTTTTTAATATAAGTTAGAGGTTATGGTGTTTAACGCCACTTTGAACAATATTTCAATTATATCATGGGGTCTTTTTAAAAAAAAACCGTGATATTTATATCAGATGAAAATGGAAGAATATGTTCATAGGGTACGATAGATACGATAACGTAACCCTCAGTCCGCTTTTGCTCCCAGCGAGGGTTACGAATCGGTCCCATTCAACGTATGGGAGCAGCGCCCGGAGTGATTCACACCGGGTGGTATTTTGTCCTAATTCCGTTGTAAGTGGTTGGAAAAATTAACGGGGGTGAAAGATAAATATATTTAGGTAAACCTTGAGGTGTTAAGTAAACGCTGCATCAATCCACGGTAGACGTATATCCATCTGAAAATTTGAATGCATGAAATCTTCTTTCTGTCCGACATTTTGTTTACAAGTTGCTATTTCACGTGCACTTGCCTCGTTTTGGAGATATCCTTATTTGGATCAATCGTAGTAAAACATGATCAAACATCGTAGTAAACGTTTTTCATATTTGGCATTCAGACCATATATGGATAGGCTCCGCCCATCTCAAGAGTATACGCAAGGTGCCATGGCGGACAAGAAACAATTTTCGAAAACGAAATCGACCATGAAGGTAGAAACAGGTATTGTAACACTTATTTCGTATCACCATTACTTAAAAATTGTTGGGAATAATAAGTTATGACCAGATATGCAAAAAGAAAGTTGAAATATTCACGGAACGAAAATTTTAATTTGCTCCCATACGTTGAATGGGACCGATTCGTAACCCTAACTGGCGCACAAGCGGAATGAGGGTTACGGTATCGTATCTAAGGGTATGAATGCCCCAGCAAAGAGCTAAGGAAAATCTAGACAAATACTCAAGGACGAATAAATAAGCCTTGGATTTCAATAGCAAACTTGACATTCCTTTAACAGTCTCTACCTTGTGTATAAATTCAAAATAATTGCTTATGGAAAACTTTAGTTATTTAACGGAAATCAAGGCGAGGCTTACTTACAGACAAGCTTATGTACATGTGAAAAAACCGTGGGGGGGAGGGGGCATGAAAATAGTCGGTTTTCTGTAAATATTTACAGCGTTCCGTTGAAATTTTGCGCCGTGTATTTTTATAATCATCAGCCAACAACACATCAAATGTTTCCTTCCCTAGTTATATCACCACCAACTTGGTACACGATTACCCAATGGTGCATGCCAAATTTATGTGGGCTCTAAACGTCTTCTAAAATGTTTGTATGTTAACCCCAAGAACCATAATCCATTTGGGTGTCAATAGGTCAAAGTCAAAGTTCACACAGTACTTAGGCCTAACATTTGTGGTATCTGGACTCAAGCTGAAGAAGCCTTTTATTAGTATTACAATTTGCTGTTATATTGACCATGTGACATCAACAAATTTAATTGATATCGTCGATTTTATTGCACTCGGACCCGAAATTTATTTCCACACTCTAGTCCTTAAGCACAGCAACATGCACATTTCTAGCTGGAGATGATATCAATAAACCCACAATAAATATCAGTATCGAATGGACACAGTATTATTTCCAGAATATACTGAAGCTATTAGAACTATATATGTTTTCTGTTTAGAGTAATTTGCCAATATTTCACACGGTGTATATACCGCTTCGGTGGTGTAATGGTAAGCGTGCTCATTTCGAGTGCGGTATATCGTGGGTTCGAGCTCTCGTCGGGCAGAATCAAATGCAAAGAATGTTTAAAGACTATACAATTGGTAATTGCGCCTTCCCCGCTAACCTCACAGAATGAAAGAGCATCATCAAAGACTGGTTAGCCTGGAATCGGAATAATGTGTTATTTTAGTGAGCTAGCTCTATAAAAATTCAACAAAGTGTGTTAGTTTAGTACAAAGTGCACGTCATCTCATCAAAATGTAACTTGTTCTCGCCATGATATAAATTCATCAATTGACGTTAAACAACAATCATTCATGCACACAGTATAGCAGAAAAGGTATGTTTACTAATGTGTTGGACATACGTGAAAAATACAGGGCTATTGATAATAAACAGCGCACCGCAAAACATAGTGCTCTATATTGTATTAATAGCCCATTCAGTTCCATAAAAAATTCCTACCTTTAACAAATACGACGGTTTTTGGTCAAAAACTGTTCGTTAATGTCAACAGTTCGTGTAAATTATGACAAAGTGAGCACTGATTATAGCTCAATTACACGACGGTTTAGATTATATTTGCTCACTCGATGAGTACAAAATGCACACTATGTATAGTATATGGCTTGGTTTATGGTGTTTTTAACGCCATTTCAACAATATGTCAGTTATATCGTGGTGGTACGTTTTATTGGTGGTGGAAACCGGAGTACATGGATTAAACCACCGACCTGTCGCAATTCACTGAGAAACGTTGTATTTGAGTAAACCTTGCCTGATCGAGATTCGAACTCACAACATCAGTGGTGATAGGCACTGATTGAATTGGTAGTTGTAAATCCAACTCTCCTACGATCACCCGCCACAACGGCCGCACGTCACTGATTATATAATTAATGTCGTGATGTTACATATAACATTTTGCAAAAATAAATCACATTATATTTTATTTATCGCTATTTTGTTTATTTTCCCTTTGAATGTTTAAAACCGATATATTTCATTTCACGTAAGCGCATGAGATGATTCCAATTATCGCTAATCGTTGTCAAGGACGCACGTAGTATTATCTTGTTTTCTAATATGATGTAATAATGACGTCACATTACCAAATTCTTGATAATTAAGTGATTAACGATAGATGAAATATTGATTGTGTTTAAAAAAATGTCAGTATCTCAACAAAAATTATTTAATTATGAATACAAAATAGCGATAAAATAATTAAAGATCGCCCTTCGATGAGAGATGACTGAGAAAAGTCCTCTGGTTTTAAAAAAACATCGTTAATTACTTATTATAGCACTATATTTAAAAATATCGCGCTATTATTTATTAATATCATGCTAATTTTAACAAATAATTAGCGAACCTATGACACGAACTGACATTTATAATGGTCAACAACACCGTAACATTATACATGTACATATATAAATGGCGCGAAATTACATATATAATGTTACAAAAATAAAATCGTGCTATTATTTATTAATATCATGCTAATTTTAACAAATAATTAGCGAACCTATGACACGAACTGACATTTATAATGGTCAACAACACCGTAACATTATACATGTACATATATAAATGGCGCGAAATTACATATATAATGTTACAAAAATAAAATCGTGCTATTATTTATTAATATCATGCTAATTTTAACAAATAATTAGCGAACCTATGACACGAACTGACATTTATAATGGTCAACAACACCGTAACATTATACATGTACATATATAAATGGCGCGAAATTACGTATATAATGTTACAAAAATAAAATCTAACCTATGGCACGAACTGCCATTCATAACGGTCAACAACACTGTGACGTGACATTATACATATACATGTATGTAATTGATATTGGTTTAATGTTGTTAACCTTTATAAGTACATTAAACAATTATTGCCTTCAATGGATGTAAACATCCAGAATTGTTAACCTGAAGGGAGTTGTTTTCCCGCGGGCTTTAGCCCGAGGGAAACAACCCATTGAGGGTTAACAATTCTGATGTTTACAATCCATTGAAGGCAATAACTGTTTTATTATCCCGAACAGACCAAGGATTGGGCATTTAAATAAAGACATGTATTTAAACAAAATGTGTGTTTAATAACTTTTGACAAATTTTTAGCAAATGTTAAATGCACGCAATGGGTTGTTTACCGGGAAACAATAGGGTTGTTACCCGGTAAACAACTAGTTGTGTCCCGTTTGGGTTAATTTTCACAAAGCATTACAATTGTTTCAGGTCATGTGATTTAATTTAAGCCAATGAGAAGTTAGTGAGGTATAATAACATATTTTGTTTCGTTTGACATGTCATGATATCTAATATATATAAAGTCATTTAAGAACGCAAAATATATCTGTTTTTTTCCCTCCTAACATCGAATTCAAGATTAATGAATGAGGTTAAAATTTTGCTTGCATTATTTTCATCATTAAGAATAGAAAATTTAAACAGAGATGATTAACAATTCGACCACTATCAGTATAACGAAAAACTTTAATTTCCCTCACAAAAAAAGATGGCGTATGTTAGGAAAATCGCCAGCCACATTAAAAATAGTATGGAGTTCGTCTACGTTAGTTCATAATGATGAGTGATAACACATGATCACACGTGGCGTAGGAAGACACATCCACACTGGGAGTGAAAACAAAGGTCCACACGTGAGCGCGAACAAACGATCATGCGTGGACGAAAAAGCAACTGGCTCTGCGTGGAGCCAGAACTAATAGCCACACAGGTAGATAAAAAACACTGCCACACGTGGAGCGAGGACATACGACCAAAACGTTGAGCGAGAATAAACGGCCAAAGTGTCGTAAGAAAACAAACAACGACCATACATGCTACAATAAAATGAAAACAAACAAACAAACAAATAAAAAAACAAAAATAACAAGAAAAACCACGACGTCAGAACAATTCTAAAATGCAACTGGCAAATCGTAGAAACTGGGACAAAATTGACACCCTAAACACGCAAGTGCTTTCCATATTTGAGTAAGAAGACTTTGAAGATACCAAAGGGGTAATCAGAATCCGTAAATGGAAGAACAAACAGCACAATGACCAAAAGAAAAAAGACAAAAGGACAAACAACGATCTACAAAACATTCACATAAAACTAAATATCGAGTAATCCGAACCCCACTAAAAACCGGTGAACTCAGGTGCTCCGGAAGGGTAACCAGTTCCTGCTCCACTAGTGGCACCCGTCGTGTTAAAATACACACCGTATCATATACATATAGGTGAGCAGCATTGGTTTATATTGTAATAATATATTTATTTTCCCTGACGCAGACTTTCTCATGTTTACGAAAAATGATGTTCAGTTCGTCTTTACCTCCAGTTGTTTGTAGGACTCGTGTCTTATTTACGTTGTTTGTGTTTGCATAGTGGTGTCCAATACATATTGTTTTGTTTGTCTTCGTTTTGTGTACCCAACGTTGCCAGTTTCTTTTTTTTTTCATTTGTGCTTGTCCCTTCGGTTTTCTCTAACGTTTATGTAGCATACTACATGCAACATTAATAAATCCTCATTGATCTCTTCCCTGACTCACCTGTCAATCATGATCTTCTAGTCATGTTCGTATTGTTTTCAATTTACTAATTTGCCATTTTTATGTGATAAACTGTGTCAGTGACTTTCGACAGGTCGGTGGTTTTCTCCAGGTACTCCGGATTCCTCCACCAATAAAACTGACCTCCACGATTTAACTAAAATATTGTTGAAAGTGGCGTTAAGCACCATTAACCTAAACCTAACCCAAGTATCTTCTGGATGTATTACATGTCTTAGACGATATGAATTGCATCTCCGTTGCTTTGAATAATCCATATATGACATTGATAAAAAAAAAAAAAAAAAAAAAACCACTTTAACCGTTAATTTATATTTAGCAACACGTGGTCCATAAGTATAGGACATCTAAAATTAGCAATACATATTGAACAACTTTCAAAATTCATATAGTATTCATTTATCAATATTAATAACAGTACATACATTATATATAAATAATATTGGGGCCCGGGTGGCTCAATGAGTTAGGTAGTTGGTTGGTTGATTGATTGATTGGTGTTTAACGTCCAGCGAGCAATTTTTCAGCTATATTCAGGACGAGAACATTTAAAAATTTAAACGCCACGGGACTCGAAACAAGGAAAGGTGATGGGTAGGGACGGATAATGTTGCCAGTGCAACAGGTCTCTTATGGACCACTCATCATGAACATAATGCTCATAATGAGCTGTTACACTGGGTTCTTTAACGTGCGGAGAGGATGGCAATCTCTCAACACGGGACCTCGGTTTATTTACGTCTCATTCGCAGGACGGGTTGGTTGTTAATTTATACATCCCGCACAACCGACGGACGCCCCTTCAAGCCGAAGAAGCTCTTGGTCCCATTTCTATACCCCGGGGTTCCCCCCTTTTAAAGGACTAGTGCCTCTAGGGCGGAGAAACCTGGTGCCTATTCTACCCCCGGCACACCCTCTATGAGGGGGGTTGTACAAATAAAAGAAACATTTAAAAGATAAAAACCATACATCTAGAACTATAGTTTTGTATATAAATCAATTTCTTTTAAAAATTGCAAAATTGTGTTGCCTGCGACATTTGTAAATAAATTAGATAAACTGTTGGCATTGTAGAATGTCTGCCGAACATCGGCAACATCCACACAATCAATCAAGACATGTTTTAATGAAAAATTAGAATTACACAGAATACATTCCGGTCGTTCCTCATTATTTAACAAATAGCTATGAGTAAGTCTACTATGACCTATACGACATCTGGTCAAGACTACCTGTTCCTTCCGATTTTGACCGTAAGAACAAGGAGTCTTGCCAACTAGGGAATGCATTTCGTGTAATTTGTTATGAATTTGCTGGTCCCAGCTATCTTGCCAACGTTTTAAAATATATTTCACTATAAAAGGCTCAATATCTGTATAAGGAATAGAACAATTGGATACAGGATCATCCAATGCGTTCTTGGCTTCCTGGTCAACGACTGTGTTCCCATGAATACCTATATGACTAGGGATCCATGTGAAAATTACATGTTTACCAATAGCAACAAGGCTTTTATAAATTTCAACAATTTTTAAATTAAAAGGGTTTTGAGTTTTACAACTCTCTATTGCCAACAGGCAAGAAAGAGAATCGGAACAGATCATGAATTTACTCTTTTCAGAAGAGGCAACGAACTTCAAGGCAAGAAGTATTGCATTGGCTTATGCACTGAAGATCGAACTGGCAGACGGTATTCGAGCAGAGTAGACCTGCTGTCCAAAAACAGCTGCCGACGCTACTCTATCACCATCCGTTGAACCATCAGTATATATTGCAGAGTATTCAGATGTTACCGATCTCATTTCAGCAAAATGTTGCTGAATTAATAAAGGGTTTGTTTCAGATTTTGTGTGTTGTGTAAGTTCAAAGTTAAAAGTAGGTTTTGGATTTAACCATGGGGGGTTTTCAGGAATTACAATAGGAGCTATGTCATCCGAATTTATATCAGAATTTTCAAAATGTGTATTTACTCGGAGTCCAAAAGCTGAATTGTATTGGGTTGTTTATCGTAAACATTTTCATATAGAGGATTAAAAACACAGTCATGTGCAGGATTTGAAGGAGAAGCCTTCAATTTGGTTGCATACTGCATACCAAGTTTGATACGTCTGTTTTCAAGGGAAGGTTCGTTTGCTTCAACATACACACTCTCAACTGGAGACGTTCTGAACGCTCCAAGTGAGAGTCGTAATCCTTGATGATGGACTGTATCTAGCAACTTGATATACGATGGACGGACTGAACCGTAAAGGATACATCCGTAATCCAATTTGGATCGAATCAAAGATCTATATAAATTTAATAAAACCGTGCTATCCGCACCCCAGCTTTAAGGCTCTTATTTTTAAGCATTTTAATATGGGGGTAGAAAGGTAAGTTTACTATCAAAAAGAAGACCTAAAAATTTAGTTTCTGAAACTATTTTAATAGGGGAATTATATAATTTTAACTCCGGGTCTGGATGGAGTCCTCTTTTATTACAAAAGTGCATTCCTAGAGTTTTTGAGCTGGATAATTTAAATCCATTCTCCATTGCCCATTTTTCTATCTTATTTAGACATAGTTGTAATTGTCTTTCAATGTTGTTCATATTCTTGCCCCGATAACATATCAGGAAGTCATCTACATAGAGAGAACCCTCAATGTTATCGTTTAAAACTTTAGCAAGACTGTTTATTTTAATACTGAATAATGTGGCAGAGAGGATACTTCCCTGGGGAACTCCCATCTCTTGTTCCTGAATGTCAGAATAGGTTGAATTAACTCTGACATTAAATTCTCTGTCAGATAGAGAATTTGAAATGAAATTAGGTAGCTTACCTTTCAACCCCATATCATAGAGGTCTTTTAAAATGTCATATTTCCATGTTGTGTCGTAGTTGGATTACCTAACAACTCATACAAGCCTATCACCAATACCGCGTGGTTTCGCGCCCGGCTTTGTAAATTACAAAAAGGGTGCACTCGACTCGCAAGTGATAAAGCTTACCCATGGTCTGTGGTTCTCCCCGGGTACTCCGACTTCTTCCACCACTAAAACTGGTCGCCATGATATAGCTGGAATATTGCTGAATGTGGCGTTAAACACAATAAATCAAATTATATATATAAAAGGCTACTAATATTAACGATGCCAGGATACTGGTATCTATTTTTTTATCACTAACAAATGTGCAATAAAGATTCTGAGTTTCGTGTTGTTGTGTCCGCTACGATTTCCACATATAAACGATGTTCGGTTCGTCTTTACCTTCAGTTGATTGTAGGAGGGCCCATGTCTTATTTATGTTATTTGTGGTTGTTTGCGTATAGTGGTGTTTAACACATATTGTGTTGTGTTTTTCTTCGTTTTGTGTACCCTATGTTGCCAATTTCTATGGATTGTCAATTTTTGATTGCCCCTTCGGTATTCACTAACATTTATTTAAATTGGTAAACAATATCTCTCCTGCATTGTGCTGCAAATAATAGGTAGGCACGTTGATTCCAAACTGATAAATTGTAGCTATTTTTGTAGAGTTAAATACTTAAAATGTCAAATTAGTCAATTGTTAACAATATTTACGTGACGAAGATCATGGTGGACAGGCGAGTCAGGGAAGAGATCGATGAGGATTCTGTGTGTTTGTGTGAATAGTGGTGTCCAACGGAAGGGTAGCTATAATCCTGCAGCCCGTTAGTCCCACAGTGCGATATTCCGACAGCCCGCAGGTCCAACAGAAAAGTGTTTGTTTTCCACTTTCACCTTTCAAGTAAGAACAGCAACAAAGTACAAATTCGCGGGAATACACAAGAAAGATCTAAAGCTTTAGTTTGACCAATTTTCTAGAATATTTGTTTGAATTTGTACTTGTATGACGCAATTTTCAATTACTTATTTCAGTGATAATCTCAAAGTGATGACAATGCGATTTCCGATGGGGAGGGGGTCAAGTTAAATCTTTTCGTCTTCTTCGCCGTTAATTTTTTTTCACCACAGAGCCGATATAGTACGCAATTTGTTCCAGACTAAAAAGACTGCATTGGCTAGATGAGCCGATCGGAACAATAGGCAAAGGGTGCGTATTCCAGGTCTAGGTAACAAAATATCCAGAACTTTTTTCTTTGAATTCTCTAATAAAAACGTAGATATCAAATTTAGTGCGCACGAGGCGTTACTGGAATAATCTTCATCAGGTACGCTCTAAATCGAAAGATTGGAAAGCCAAATAATCTAAAAAAAATAAAAAAAAGTTTTGGGAGCAATAACGCCCAAGGGTCTAAACAGATTAGCTAAGGTCACCTACATGGATGAGGGAGGAGCACATTATTTAAATTTCAGTAATAAATATATCTAATATTATCTAAAGTAAATGTCTTGAAAATTAATTTGACGGAAATATGTTTAATATATGCTTCAGTAAACCACACAAGAATTTTTAATTTCAACGCCAGTTTTTAATTTATGCAGCAGTTAACCACATAAGAATCTTGCAACGCCAGTTTGACGACGGATCTTGCTTTTACAGTGGACAAAACTAAGCGAATATTTCTTTTATTTTCATAGAATAGCTACTAAATGTCTGTCGGACTACCGAACTAATGGACCGTTGGACAATCAGGATGTCGGATTATAGGTCTGACCACGTGTCCAACACATATTGTGATGTGTTTTTCTTTTTCTTCGTCTTGGTGCCATGTGTTGCAAGTATTCCTGGATTGCCTATTCTGATTTGCCCCTTTGGTATTCTCGTAAACGTTTATTTGTACAGGCACTTCCAACATAGGCTGGGTTAAGCTAATTTTATTGACCCACTACCTTTACCATTACCTTTGTTTTTGCGATTATTTTATTGGGCTTTGGAACTACTCTGACCGTTCGGTATTTTTGTTTTTTTTTAAATTTGATTGTTAAATAAATATTGCCGGATAATAAGAGATAAGGGTAATAACAAAATTACCGAACTCCGAACAATCTTACAAAGGGAAAGTCAAAACTCATAATTATATAAACAGACAAAATCAGTCAACAACCGGAAAACTGTGAAAACCGTAATGACCCTGACTTGGTACAGGCATTTCTAAAGAAATGGTGGGTTGAATCAGATTTTAAAGCGCCAAACCTCCCGCTCTCATTACGGTTCAAAAGTTCCGGCTGTCACTATAACAGTATTTAAATACAGGAACAAAATAGGTAAAATAGTTGTCAAAGCAGTACCATATTCGGTGACGTAAATGTCAAAAATATTTTTACGTCACACATTGATAAAAAAAATATCCTTGACATTTCTCTTGACTTCTTTATCTTTATACATTTTCACTGTATGAAAATGCATTGCTTATAATCGTTTCTGCAGAGACGGAATATATTTCCGACAAGATCTTGGTATCGGAATATAAACTTTTTAAGAGATCGAATAAGGCGAATCTGTTTATAGCCCTGATCCAGTAGCCTGTTTCTCAGATGAAGATGACGTTTCAGGAAATCAGAATAATTGCTACTGGCCCTTGCATAGCGAATCAATTGCGAGATGTAAACACCATATGCAGGAGAAGCTGGTATATTGCTGCACATGTTTTGAAAATTTATGATTTTAATATTGAAGTCGTCCCGTTTATCATAAATTTTTGTACTGAGTTGACCACTGTCGTCAAATTCGAGGTATAAGTCCAAAAATGATGCGGACGAAGCTGTATCGGTGGTCTCTTTAACTCCCAGCTCTGGAGGATATATCAATGGAAGAAATTCTGCAAATCTAGAATTATTGATAGATAAAACGTCATCAATATACCTGTATGTGAAATTAAAGGCTCTAGCCTCATGAATCTTCTTATCTTTTACAAGCTTTTGAAGAAACTCCGACTCATACGAGTATACAAATAAATCGGCTAGAAGAGGGGCACAATTCGTACCCATTGGTATGCCGACGACCTGCTGAAAGTGTCCCTCCAAAGGAGACAAATATGTTATCGATGAGGAACTCCAGCATACTGATCACTTGTTCCTCGGAGTAGCATGTAGGGATAGCAATCAATAGAAAAATTCCCTAGCCATGATATTTTTGAGTTTCAGGCTACTGTTATTTATAGTGATTTCTACATTTCCACGATAGGTACCAAGTAAAATCTGGTATCAATTGATAAATTAGAATCTACCGATTGTTATGGTACAAAAAATTTCCTAATTATATTAAATATATTTGTTTGGTTTTTAATTCTAAACGAACATACTTTCAAAATATCTCCAAAATGACGTCATTTTGGACCGCCGACGTTGCCGTGATTTTCATGTTACTTTGACAAGTTACAAAAACGGGATGAGTGGCCAGGTAGTAATGACAACCAAGGATAGGTTAAACTAAAGAGGAGATCCCGTAGATTACGATAATATTAGTTTCAAAGTAAAATATTCAATGATTCAGTATGAAAAACGGAAATAAAAAATGTCTAAGTTTTTCTATGTTCTTCCTCGATTTTTTTCCCACCAAACGTCGTCTACTCTAGACTTCAAAACATGAAGATATGTTTCAAACAATTGTTTTTCTGCTTGGTCGTCTGCCACACAACCCGTAAACCAGTTAAAAAATCGTGGGATACAAAAAAATGATGCACATTGATTTTGAGGACGTTCACGACGTTACTGGTTGGAGTACAGAAGATGTCGACCAGGTGGTGCTGCATAAAAAATTACCTGGTAAGAAATAATTCCTCCGTTTTATAAAAAATTAATACTCTTGATAACACAGCTCTGTATTTTTACAATTATCCTGTCGTCCGTTAAAATCGGTCACCATTTTGGAATGCACTGTCACGTGAGTTCAGATGTCGATGACGTCATTTATCCTGCAAACTGCTTCCAGAAATAGATAATGGATTTACTTTCACTTTGATCAAGACAACAATGAGATTTAAACAGATAAGAAAATATATCTATAGGTTTTGGTGCCAAAATGGTGCCATTTTACTACTACCATTTTGACTTAATATTCAAAGTCAAATATTTCCAGAAAAACACAGTCCGTAATGGATAATTTGCATATCCTGTGTTTGCTTACATTCCACTGCGCATCTTGACCTATATTTACAACTCAATTAAGCAACAGAAATTGCATTGTTTTCGTTTTGAAATTAAGTAATTCCTTAGACAATTTTCAGATTTTTAGCGGGAATATTTGTGAGTAATATATATGATTTAATATAAATTACATGGAATTGGATGGATAAAATTGTACGTGAAAACAGATATTATCTGCTGAAAACAAGTGACAGTAAATACAATTTAATGAAAAGATGGGGGAATATAGAAAAAGCAAATTAAAAAATATTGTAAAATACAATCTCTTAGGCTTATTTGTGTTCCACATTATTATTTTATGGTTGACCGATTTCAAGTAACGTGACTTGGGCGCCATTACAAAACATATGCAAACAAAAAAGGTCAGCGAGCCGACATTTCTTCATTAAATTAAGCGATGCTTTGGTATTTTATTTGGCTTAAGTGCCCAAGTAAACATGGCATTTATCTTTGAGATAAATACCAATTTTAATGAGAATCATAAGGAAATGTCTTAACTGACCGATTTACGGTCACATGTGGATATTACGATATCAATCAAGTACAGTGAAAAAAATTTCATTTATGTTACAACTTGGGCTAATCCCATCAAAACAGGTAGTGATGTATATTGAGTCATAAATTAGATCGACACACGGCTATAAATAACTTTCTTTTATACTCAGTATACGGAAAAACGCAACAGTTCTCGATAATTACATTCCATGAAATAATGGAAATTCGGAAAGTTAATGTGTAACGCACATGGTTCTTCCTAAAATTGAATACATTTAAACGTAGAGGTCGACCTCATAACATGAAGAGGGGGCTATGCTTTTTTTTCATAAAAAAAATCGACACTGATTAAAAAACAAAATATTTTGACAAGATAATTGAAAGAAATTTGTTTCTTTTTTTTAAGTTTTCTGATTCACTATTATTGCTTAAATAAATAATGGTGGAGAGAGAGAGAGAGAGAGAGATCCCAAAATATGCAAGAGATAATTTAGAATGTCGGATGAAAAAAATTGTTAGTAAAATTTTTGCAACACATATTCTTGACTTAAACAAACATTTCCACCAGTTACAGATTGACTTAAAGCACTGGTCATCAACACCAGATGATCTTCTTACTGGAATCTCTGTGATATTCCCCGATTTCCCCCCGCTAAAGATGTCGTATATCAGGCTTTTTTCAATGTAAATCATACAGATGGCGAACCTCAAGAACATGATGTTACGATTGAAGTTATCAGCCTTATTTTTACGCATCTTTACTTAACTGTCTCTCGACTTTTGAAAAACCAGCTACCAGGTGGTTGTCATACGTCAGACGATGAAGCCAAGCGACAAGAATCCATTTCTGTACCGAAACATAATCAAGCGAGTGAGAAAAACTTTTCTGACATGAAACAAATACGACATTTCAAACCAAATACATCTATTGAACACATCGAGGCCACACTAATGTGGATAAATAACAAAACCGTTGAATGGCTTGATTCCATGGATTTACAAGATAAAAATGCCAAAATTACTCTTGCAAAAAACGTGCCCCTGATTACCTAGCAAAATGGCAAGAACGACGGAAAGAATTAAAACAAAAAAGAATCAACAGAATGAAAGAAAAAGAACTGGAAAAGTTAAAAAAGGATGCCCAACATTTACAAAATGCCATAGACAACTTACTTCGTTTGAATATTCAACCTTGTAAAACAAGCGTAGATATTACAACCTTACTCGAAAGCTGTATGAATAAACATGAAAAGAAATCTGTTGTTAAAGCACAAATTATTTATTTTAAATGGGTTATGTCTCCTCCAAATATTGACCATAAGTTGTTTTTTCTTCTCCAAAGAAAGGAAAACGTTATCTTGTGAGCCTTTGATTCAAAATTTGCTGAAGATTGTTAATCACACAAACAGTGTCCTTACAGGCATAGATGCTACTTTAAATATTCCAAAGGAGCAACGGAAGCAGCTTGTGCTACACAAACAAGATGAACATATATCTGCTTTTCAGAGGTCTGCCCGTAACCAAAATCCAACAGAGGAATGATTATGAATAATTATTTAATTTGATGAATATTTGTACAGTTTGAAGGAATATAGATTGAAAAAAAAAATGAAATGTTTTTGTAATTTATATTTGTTCAAATTATGTTGAAAAATAGTACACAAGTATGCATCTCATATGTATTTCTTTTTGTTGTAAAAACGAACAGATATTTCAGGTTTAAATTGAAAATTTTGTGAGGAAAGCCAATTTCCTTAGCATAGAATTGGTACTATGTAGCAGTGTTTTGAATAGAATATAGGGCCCGGGTGGCTCAATGAGTTAGGTAGTTGGATTACCTAACAACTCATACAAGCCTATCACCAATACGGCGTGGGTTCGCGCCTGGCTTTGTAAATTACAAAAAGAGTGCACTAGACTCGCAGCCGCAAGTGATAAAGTTTACCAGTTGCTTGCCCATGGTCGGTGGTTCTCTCCAGGTACTCCGGTTTCTGCCACCACGAAAACTGGACGCCATGATATAGCTGAAATATTGCTGAAAGTGGCGCTAAAACACCAAAAATCCAAAAAAAATTAATAGAACATGGAATTATGTGTTCCATTTTTTAGTTCTAATCATGCAAATGCTTTTAAGGTTGATACTTTTAGTTGAACCGAAATAAAATTAAAAAAATATACACGAAAAATGGAGGAAAATGGCGATTTTCAATGAATAAAAATCGTATTTATAGGCCAAAAATCTGTGATTTTAGACAATTAAGTGATCGGAACAGTTCGTATTATGGTATATTTTCTATTTATTACTTCTTGCACGTTTCTAAAGTAACAAGAACATGTTTTAAATAGCAGAAGTAAGAAAAACTTGGCGGATATGAAAATTGCACTAAATTTTTGTAATTTTTGATTTCAACCTTCCAAAAAACCCATTGAATATCCAACTTTATTTTGCTATTTATTGGAAATATATTGAAAGGAAAGCATAATAGGAAAAAAGGGTCGATGTACATATATTTTTTCTATCAGAACTATGAAACGAAAGATGTCCTATTTTTCAGATATCTGTAATAATGGGTTTTCCCGCCAAAACAACTGCATATTTTTCAATGTTTAAATTAGTGTAAAAACTACAAATAGTATCCGATTTTAATAATTTAAAGTGCATACCATTTCTACTTTTACATACTACCACTAGAAAGACCAAGTTTAATTATTTCATATAGCATAAATTTCACGCTGCTATCCCTATAGCATGTTTTACCTTTTTTCAAAAGAGAGGAGCTACATATTTAGTCCTTTGATCAGGCAGCAGATCATAAATTCGTGAAAGGAAAACAATATTTTTAGTCTAACTTCATTGTCAAAAACACTTCCTGCTTATTCCAGTAGGAGGACTATTTCTGGTAAATACCAACACAATGCATGTGCCGTGGGAAGAAACACAATTTATAAAGTAAAACAATTTGGAAATTAAGATGTAAAGCTAGAGATATCAAACATTATGACTCTATTGTATACAAGAGTCCCGAAGTGACTCGAGTGGACCCTCAGGTTATACACGTGACAATTTACCTGTCCTTTCTGAACTGAAGGTTAGCTGTAAAAATGTAAAACATCAATTCAAATTTTGAATAATAAATACTTTTGTCAAATAATGCAAAAGAAATTACAAATCTTACCTAATGTAAATGAATCAATTATCATAAAAACCGAGACGCAGGATGGAATGGTGCAACACAGAGCTGTTCATTATACATGTAATAAATACCACAATACCAGCTGTCTCACATATGCTTGTATATCAGTATTCTGCAGTGGACAACACTACAAATGAGACGCATACAAACAAGATTGGTTGTATTCTATAACATTATAGGCTACAGTGACACCTTGCAATATACTCCCAAAATATTATAATCCCACCATACAGTAGAACAAGACATAAACATACTTTCCATTACAAACCAATAAGGATTAGTATAAATTTGCATTCTATCCGCGCACCATAGACATTTGGTACAATGGAACTTACTACCTACAGCAGCAGTCCTTTGTACAACAGTTGACAACTTCTACATGTACATAATTTTTCCAAGAATTATGCAAAGATAAACAAAATCACTGTAAATCATTTTTCTGCTCAACTACTGTTTGTTACTAATAAAGTATTACTTATTTATTTGTTTCTTTTTAAATTGTACATAAGCCACGCAGGCAACGGTACGCAATAGTCAAGGTAGTCACTGAAATATGAAGATAGATATATTCCAGAAGTGTATCGCGAAAGATACAAAACATAAAAAATCTCTTGCCACATGTGTTCTGACTTTTGACTGATTTTATTAACATTTGTATGCATGTTTGTGTTCACCATGTGTTGTTATACATGCCTTATTTTTTTTTTGCTATTGTTATACACACTCTCAATCAGTTTTATAATATCCTTTTTGGTGTCGTCTGACAATTCTTTCCCGTGCTTCGTCATTTTTGTTGATATCAACAACGAGTAATTTCTGATAAAAATCCGAATTTGGTCAATTAATTCCGGTTATTCCCCTTTGAAAACGTTTTTACATCATTTTTCAACCGTGGACGCCGAAAATGACACCCTGTAACATACTACCTCTAAAAAAAACAACACCCGTCAATAAAAAAGTTGACTCATATATGGCACTATGCTGTATATTACCGAAACAACAAAACACGGAAAATGAATAAATACAAAAGTTCCACTCTCCTATAAATCGTAATCACTCCTTTCATGGTACCAAACCTCCCTCTCAGTAAAATTATGCGGTGTAAGTGTTTCCCACATGTGAATAACATGTCAACCCTTAAAATAACGCGGTCAGTCCCATGGTTAAAAGAACGCAGAGTTGTAATCTTGAGCGTTATACATAATTTTATTCTTTTTATATATGTCATATATGTTACTAATCATCAAAATCATTGTAAGTGTAAAATGCAAATGTCTGTAATTCTGTGCTCTCACGGGCTTCTTGATTGATTTAATAAAACTATTCTAATTCATAATATATTTTTATCTACGAGACACAAAAAGATTGTTGAGTGAACGTACATAAGTAAAGTGATCACACTGCTAAAGTGTTACCTGTCGGTGAATGATAATCATTATACACAATTCAATTATTTAATACACAAATTAAATCCAGATGTACAGAAATTATCAACGGGAAGTTAACATCTACTTTGGCATCACGAGGGTTAGCGGTATTTGTCATAGGGATTTGTTTTTACGTCATATAAAAAAACTTAAAAAAAAAATCCCCCCCTTACTATACTACTCTAACAAGGGACGTATGCCACCATCTTGTGAAATGTTCACCCCTTCCACTTCAACATGGTTATCGAGACTATCATAGGTACCAACGACGTATTGTTCGTTTCATCGAAACCAAGCTAAGAGGCTTATGTCCCTTAGTATGACAAGGCTTACTGTTAAAGTTAAATTAAGATAGAAATTCGGTGCGCAAGGTCGTCGAAGGTTGAATTGTTGTGTAGTCAATTGAGTGAGGATCAAATTAATCAAATTATTTAAGGATTCCGAGGTGTCCAGCCGATAAATAATGACATTTGAAGTTGACGAACAAGAAGTAAACAGCGTAAACAATGAACAAATGGCGTCGTACTCCCAAACTGTGTCCGGAAACAACGGCCAAGGTAATACTATAGATATAGATGACACAGATGAACTAAATAATCGATACCAAAAACAAAGTTATACTCAATTCCATTATAGGGCAAATGAAACTGGATCCTATCTTGCTTAGACATGAAGACGTGTTTGGGTCACGCAAACTTGAACGAACATCTTGGCTAACAAATGTTGAAATTTATAAGACCATAGGTGATACAGTATAAGAATCTACATGGATAATGAGGAAGACAGACAGTCAGTGTTAGTACAAGGAATACACCTGCGTGGCAGGCAGATTCCCCTACACTCACAAAACTTTCGCTATCCCTCTAGAAATCAACTGGATACCATTCCAATCAAGAATTTAAAAAAATGTTCCCCTATCTGCTGATGATGGACAAATTGAGCGGGCTCTCAGGTTGGAAGGATGGGATATTCAAGGAATATTTAGAGAAAAGCTTAGAGTGGACGGCTTTAAGACCGTTAAGACGGCTTTAAAAAACAACTAAGAATGGTGATCATCAGCGTGTTCAGTAGACCTATATTAAGATTGTGTTCCACTACATTTCAGTGTTATTTATATACACGAAAATTCAACACTCGAATAGTTTTTATTCTGGTTTAATGATGCACATCGGAACAACAAAACACAGAACATGGATAAAAACAAAAGTTCCACTATATAAAAGAAAAATCGTATAAACAGTACGACGCCATGTTTTCATTGTTTGTCATGCTACTTTGATGATTTGGACATTTAACCATTTAACATATTTCCACATACAAATATTTCTCTAATTCTACTCAAACGATCACGGTCTTTGCATTATGAATTGGATTTTAAAATTGTTTGGAATATTTTTTTTTATTATTAACATGAATATATGTCTTTGTCTTTACTGTTCATCTAATAACTAATACAACCTAATATTTTTGTAATTAGAGACTTACAAGATATAAGTGTTATCAGGTAAATCTGTTGGAATACTATCCAGTACTCTACCGAACAGTCAACAGTAACTCCATCTGAAGTGTCAGTACAACTACAGACACTAGGACATGCTGATGCTACACCGACAAGTAAAAACACAACAACTATTGCTGTTCAGCTACTCTGGCGTTTGGGGCCATTTTATGAACGTGTCTTTCATTTGAACCAAAGCGTCAGTTACTTGTCTGATCACTCTTGCTAATGTGGCCTTATCATGCCCCATAGTATCTCCAACCACCAGCAAATGCGACCCACTGACAAACAATCGCAAGGCAATCATCACCTTCTCCTCAACAGTCAGTGATGTTTTACGTTTGGTCAGTCGATTTTATCCATAAACAAATCTGACAGATACATATTGATATCCCTTCCAAATCTATATCTTTGTCGTAACTCTTCATTGGAAACGTTCATCAAAAGTGGGTTTTGTCCTCGAAAAACGCGGTCTTTCCTAGGCACCACCCATATATTCCAAAAAGCAGCATCCGCCATATTTGAATTTAATTAAGTGATTAAGATTTAATACAGGTATAAGAGGTGTTTTAATTTAACCACATATCAGGTAAATCTGTTGGAATACTATCCAGTACTCTACCGGAAGAGTTAACAGTAACTCCATCTGAAGTGTCAGTACAACTACAGACACTAGGACATGCTGATGCCACACCGACAAGTAAAAACACAACAACTATTGCTGTTCAGCTACTCTGGCTTTTGGGGCCATTTTATGAACGTGTCTTTCATTTGAACCAAAGCGTCAGTTACTTGTCTGATCACTCTTGATAATGTGGCCTTATCAGGCCCCATAGTATCTCCAACCACCTGCAAATGCGACGCACTGGCAAACAATCGCAAGGCAAAAACCACCTTCTCCTCAACAGTCAGTGATGTTTTACGTTTGGTCAGTCTTTCGATTTTATCCCTAAACAAATCTGACAGATACATAATGATATCCCTTCCAAATCTATATCTTTGTCGTAACTCTTCATCAGAAACGTTCATCAAAAGTGGGTTTTGTCCTCGAAAAACGCGGTCTTTCCTAGGCACCACCCATATATTCCAAAAAGCAGCATCCGCCATATTTGAATTTAATCAAGTGATTAAGATAATACAGGTATAAGAGGTGTTTTAATTTAACCACATATTAATCATATGATTAAGCAAATTTAACACCGTGTTAGGGTTAACGACAAGCATAAGATACTGTTCAATTAAAACAAAAGAAGCGACCCGTATTGGATATAACGGATTTCTTTTTCCGCATTTGTACTCAGGTGACGGCCTTGGTGCGTTCTTTTTCCGCATGATTGAGTACAAATGCGGAAAAAGAAACCCGTTATATCCAATAGTTTCCATGTACGCAAATATGCATGAACATTACCATTTTTAGGGAAATAATCAACAAGAATTGTACCCCCTTTTTCTGAAATGAACTCCGCCCATATGTATTAACAGGGGTTCATTTTGTTAGATAAACTGGTCCCTATTTCAACCCCGTGACTGGTTATGTGACCTTCCAAGTGGTACCCTAACATGACTAGCTTAAATATTCTACTTTTTGTCATATTTTCTTTGGTCATGGAGCTTCTTTGGAACAGTGTTGATAAGTTCTCCATGGAGCAGAAAATGTTGAATGACTCTATGTGTCATATCTGCATCCCATTATCGTTGAGGGTCATTTGCTCACATAAAACACTCTCGCCTGACCAGAATCTGTGTGAACTGTTCCTCTAAATCTATCAATGATATATAAAAACAACTAAAAAGTTAAACTTATTGTAAATGATATTAAATGACTGAAATGAATGGACACGTATATCAAACCTATTATATCTTTGTATATTCCTATTTGGATATATTATAATAAAAAATATATTATAATATAATTCTTTATTAGATAGTGGTGTTTAAATTAATTGATAATTTTCTTATCCGGATATCCAGCAGGCGGGATCAAGAGGACACTATATTTGAATACGGAAATTTTAACATAATTTGTGACTTAATTGACATTTGAGTACAAATGTCATCTTCTTGAGAAATTTTTCATTGAGAATTTAGTTTGTGATCAAAAACGTGTACAATATTAAACAGGTTTTGATGATTATAACCACTTCATATTTTTTTTCTAATTGTTTAGGCCGTGCAGTGAATGAGCTCAGCTATAAGTGTCTTTCAATGTCCCCAAAGGATCGGCTGTTTTTTTTGTTTGTTTAATAAAACTTAGAAAACATGAAGAGGATGTGGAGTTGGAGTTTTTTCTTTGAGGTGTCAGAATTCAGTGTCCAAAATCATAATTATATAGATAAATTTCCTTTATTAATGAGTATATGCAAGGGGATTTAATAAAAAAAATTCACAACCCGTTTAATCCTTGACGCAACTGAGACCCCCATCCAAAAATAATCATATGTTGATGCTCAAAGTGTGACATGGTCAACATACAAACACTTTCAAACCTATGAATGGCTGCACACCTAGAGGAACAGTTTCATATGTTAGTGACTGATATGGAGGATCAGTCACTGATCGTCATATTATTGAAAAATCTGACCTTCTAAAGCAGGATTTGCAGCAATTTGGAAAAAACAGATAGTATTATGGCTGACAGGGGGAATTATGGTTCAAGACTTGTTTGCTGCACACGATGTTCATATGAACACTCCGACCATGCTAAAAGGGAAGACACAGTTAGAGCCGAAGGAAGTTGTAAAGGACAGGAGAGTTGCATCTAAGTGTATTCACATAGAGACTCATAGAGTTGGTCAAAGGTGCAAAATCTTGAAAGACGAACTCCAGTCAAGCAAACGTATACTCGGGTCTAGAATTGTGTTTGTTTGTTTTTCTATTGCTAACTTCAGAACGTATATTGTAAATCTCTGTCAACACTTGAAAAATAGTCCCAAAATCACATGACCGTTTTTCAATCACATAATCAAAACATGGCAATTAGGGCTATTTGAAAGCATGGCGAGTAGTACACCAGTAAAGGTGGAAAGAATTGATTGTTTTGTTTGTTTTTCCAAAAATGTAACAACTTTCAAGCTTAAAGGACAGATATTAAAGGATGAACACTTTTATTGTAAGTTGAAACAGGTAGTTGGAGATGACATTACCGGTGATTTGTATGCAGGAACTGCTATGCTAAGACACTGAAATTTTGTGAGTTTTCTGACAAAAGAAAAACTTCAGCTTTGTCTTTTTTATCTTCTGGTGCTGTGTCTACTAAAAGGGGAATGCTTTGTCCATTGACACCACAGTCTGTACATAACCCTGGTATTTATACTGTACGAGGAATCTCCAGGAAACAGTTAAAGTTACTTCCGAAAACTGCTTCAACACCACCAACATCTGAAGAAAGGCTTTCAGCTATAAGAAGTACACCTTTAATAAATAAACCCTGTAGAGGAGATATATCTAAAATGACTATTAATATTGATCACTCCTACAATGCACAGACCACTAAAGATAGTATATCTGAAATTAATGCAACAGAAGAACCATTATCTACCTTCAAACAGATGTTTTCCATTAACAAAGAAAAACGCGATCTTCCACAGCATGTGATGTTGCAGACACTGAGATCTCAATCATTGACGTCAAAGTCTGCTCCCATTACATCAGTCCTTTGTTATAAGAGACGAGACCAGATAATTGAATATGACAGAATCATACATTTGTGAAATGGAGAAAAGGTCATATATAGACAATACATACATGTATATTGTCAGAAAATATATAGTTTATTTTTGCGAGCCTTAGAGTATAAAAAAACTCAATATTTTCTGACAATGTACATGTATTTTCATAGTCCTTTTCCTGTAATTAAGGAGGGGGGGGGGGGGGATCTTTCAACAATGCTGAACCTAGATCCCTTTCCAGACAAAATTTGAACAATTTACAAACACCAATTCAAGACAAGTTAGCACAAAAATTTACCCCTTACATTTTTCTTTTTAAGTGTACTGTGAACAACTACATCCATTCAACAGGCAATTAAATCAATTCATCCGGCAGCTAAGTTATTTGTATGTACATGTAGTTATCTACAACTTATTCCTGCTGAACAATGTTTAACACATTTTATTTAAACCACATTACAGATTTTCTTAAGACATTTCGTCTTGCCCCTTACAAGATGAGATAATATAAATCATATCCCATTCCAGACAATCAGCTGTCTGTTAAAGCATACTCAGTACCACATATATAGTGAACTCCCCCTCCACCCCCCGGGAATATGAAACAAGACATTCTATAGAAAAAAAATTGAAAGCTTTACACCTTTAATATACATGTGAAAGAAGCAAACGTTTAAATGTTTATATGTACCCCTTTACATGTACAGTACAAGTCGTGGTTGCAGAATAAACCCTGTTCTTTTAGAGTCTTAGTCATGTTAGTAGGAACTTGAGGTATCATCTTTTCAAACTTCAACATTCTATGAGGTAGATTTTACATACATGTGCTGTCTGCATATCCTTTTTCTACAACTGTTATTGTTATGTTAATACTCTCTCCCAAAATATTTCCAACTTTCTCCAACGAATCTAATACATAAGAAAGGATACGGAGCAAGCCAATGAGACTATTCCCCATCTCTGCGGACATTCATCTTATTTATGAGTGGACATTGCATTTATTATGCTCATGCAAACTATTTTTTGTAGATTGCCATTTTTGCTACAAGTGTTTTTGGCAATATCGGTGCCAAATTCAGACAAGATAAATAGCTCGCTGATACCTGTATTGGCCACTTGCTACAGCATACTGATGAAACACAGGAGTCAGAACCTTACAGCATTCTACAAGATGACTTCAGCTATAGCCGCAGAAGGAGGCCTTGATGATAGGGTAGGAGTACAAAATTGAAATTAATTCTAAATTATTGCCGAGGTTGATTTTATGTTTGCTGTTTCTCTTTTGGGTGTCAGGGATGCTACTTGTAGTGGTTTGTGCCTTTTCCAGACAGTTAACATGAACATGATGAACTTATAACATGTATAAGATATTTTAAGAAAATTGCACTATTCCTTCATGCTTTATTGATTTTTATTTCTCAAATCACTTGGATTTAATCTAATACTTTTGTCAACATTATTTCTTTTATTAATTTACAGTTAAGATAAAATATGTTAGTACGTCACTACATATAATTGTATTGAGTAATATTTCCTTAGCATGCTAAAAAGGGCTATTTTTGGAAAGTGGTTTTAATATCTGCATGTAACAAAGGAAGTGCCTAAATCTTTGTAATCTTCGTAGGCAGCGATCTTACATGGTAACATCCCCGACAGCTTTTATTTATTAACTTTTAGCTGAGTCTATTTTGTTTTTGATGCGAAAGTGAAAGAGGCATACATGTGTTATTGACGGACTAAGTGTATTTTTATCCTGTTATAAGTTTATAAGGTGTTCCTTTGTGTTCTTGTGTTCTTGTTTTGTTGTGTAGTTGTCCAGTTCCAGCAATATACAATCAAGCGTATACATGGAAATATAGTTATTATGTCCAGATTCTGCATTCCATTTATATAACAATAACTATACTTAATAATAATACATAAAAAAATAACCCTGATGGATGCTGCCCTTCCGAACCCCTACTAGATAGATTGTAATTTAACATTGTTCTCGCTTATATGTCAAGAATATAATGGCTGCTATATAATAAAGTTCTATATAAGGTTGTTAAAGTGGCGGGATATATCGTATCTTAAATTCATATTCAATAACGAAACTATCAACAAAGGCTGGAAATTTGTAGTAAACATTGTACTGGTTCCTACTTAGCCAGATAAAAATGGCGACCTATATTATATTAGGGGAAATTCGCCCAAATGCGGACGGAATAGGAAGTCTCTACTTTTTATTCACTTTTCTTAATAAAAAAATTAATTACAGTTTACTTGAAATCAGTGTGTATTTTGTAATTATTCTAATAAAATATAAAATTAAATATATATGTACCCGTGTCATGCAATTAAAAATGACGTACACCCGGTAGCATTCTTCACAAAGTCGCAAACCCGGGAAAATTTTGAAAATTACAAGATCGACGACCAGCAGGATTTTGCAACTTTTATAGGTAAGTAATGATGTATTTTTTTTACATAGAAAGTTATCATCTTTTAGATTATTATTACGGAAATCAAAATTCTTACTCATTTAACATTATTCTTCACATTTTTCTTTGAAAAACTCAAAAACATAATGTCCGCATTTGAACTACCGATATTTATAAGGTAGCTGAAATACGGACACCATATCAAAAAGAATTGTGAAAGCAATACGTTGCTTATAAATGATGCGTAAATAAGTGTTTCATGGACAATTACTATTAGGTCTATGTATTATGTTTATTTGAGAATAAATCAATTTGTGACTGGATGATTTTACAAAACAAAACAAATACATGTACATGTAGTAAATTTCAGAGTCGTATACTGAACAGCTCAGTAATTTTGAATATGTGTATGCGATACAACATAATGTGATAAAGTTTGTCAGTGACTTGCGATAGGTCGGCGGTTTTTCCTGGTGCTGCGGTTTCCTCCACAAATAAAACTGACCGCCACGATAAAAATACATTTAGAATATTGCTGAAAGTGGCGTTAAACACAGTAACCCTACCGCTATTTTGTTTTTACAGAATGCATATGCCTATGCAAGATTTTACTGTCACAAAAAAAAACAATTAGTAAAACGTAAAACAGATATAATCTTCCACTCCTGTATGCTCAAGTATATAGTCGGAATGTTTTTCTTTGCAGAATGTCTACATGCTTAGGATTATTTAAAAGAAAAATTGGAATAAAATCCAACTTGTCAACTATATTACCCAGACAAAAATTGAAAGAATGTTTTAAAAACGAATTGTTGTTTGACACAGACAATACATATGTCTTATTTACAAAATTAATTGACATATCAAGAGGCGAACTTAGTTGATATCATCGAAGAAGATAAACAAAATGACATCGGTAGTATTGTTTTGGTGACAAGAACACTAGTTAAAAGGAGTAGCTGTTTCATTACACAAGAGGAAGCAGAGACACTTTTAAAAGATTTGTTTTAAAGTATTTTGATTAATATGTGCATTAAATAAATTTAAATTTTTTCTTACTGAAATGCCTTTTTATTTATTAGGCCTATTTTTTTTCCAGAATGTTAAGGGTAAAAAAGGCCAAAATATTACAATATGATCTGTCATCATTGGACAATGCTGTGAAATGTGTAAAAGCAAGAGAGATGTCCCGTTAGGAAAGCAGCAGAACATTTTAAAGTACCAAAATCTACTGTAGGAGACCGTGTCACGGGAAAGAGAGAAATTGTGGTCGGAAGAGGACGAAAACCAGCACTACCTCTAGAGTTGGAGAACTCTAATGTGCAGTCTGTAAAGAGGGCATCCCAATTAGGCGTTGGTGTTTCCAGAAGACAACTTCTTACTAGAACCGGTACGTTGGTAAAAAGGTTGAAATTGAAAACCCCTTTTAAAAATTCTACCCCTGGTAAAGACTGGTGGCAAAAACTTAAACAAAGGCATAGCGACTTGACCATAAGAAAACCAGAAAAGACGGGAACTTTAAGATGTAGAATGATGAATCGCCAAAAGGTTGAGGAGTATTTTAAAGATTTAGAGGCAATATTAACAGAGAGAAATCTTTTGGACAAACCTAAGTTAGTTTGGAACATGGATGAAACAGGGAAATCTTTCGAACATGACCCTGTGAAAGTCATAGCTAAGAAGGGAGCAAGAAATGTTCCTGGACGTACGCGCTATGAGCACACATGTGACGATAGTTGCTTGCGTAAATGCTGCAGGCGAAATGATGAGTCCTCTGTTAGTCGTTAAAGGTAAAACAGAGCGATCGGTGTTTGGTTTCAATACAAGTGAGGCACCAAGCGGGACTATGTGGGATTTCCAGGAAAATGGGTGGATGGATGACAGAATCGGCGAGCGCTGGTTTAAAGAAATCTTTCTTAAACAGTGTGGTACTGATCGACCTCAGGTGTTAATATTAGACGGACACTCGTCTCATGAGTCTTTAGCTCTAATACAAGAAGGAATCGGAGAAGAGATAGCTATATTATCACTACCACCACACACAACTCACTATTTACAGCCTCTGGACAGAACTGTATTTGGACCATTTGATAAGCAGTACGACCGGGCTTGTTCAGAGTTTTTGCAGGAAAACACCCTACACAAAGTTGGTAAATGGACACTTCCAACTTTGTTCAAAACTGCGTGGCATGCCTCCATGACTGCCTAAAACATCAAAAGTTGTTTTCGAGCTTGTGGCATAATCCTTTTTAGTCTACTCTCTATTCCCGGGTATGCATACCTCCCAAGTGAGCCTACAGAAAATTTTAATCAGGCAAACTCATCCGCCGTCACAATCGCCGAACAATCAATGCATAACTCATCGGGATCATCAGCTACGGACACTGAGAAAGTCGCTCCGTCTGGAGATGCAGCTGTTTCAAGTCTGGACCAACAGTCAACATAGTCCTCCATTGTAGAGGTAGTAGTTGATTTTCCTGCAATTACTGGTGACCATCTTCGTCAACCGGAAATAGACGACCCACAGAATTTGTTGCAACTTGCCATGAATGACAAAATTGAGGTCATTGCTAATGATACTGCAGATGGAGTTGTTGCATTATCAGATACGTGGAATGCAGAAGTAAATTCTGTATTTCTACCATGTGATTCAACTTTAAATATTGCTGGTAAAACAAAAACCACCACTGATAAGGCTATATCACGTCAGTCACATCGTTTACTGACAAGTGAAGATGTTGTCAGAGAAAAACTGCTTCTCGCTCAAAAGAATAGGGATAATAACAAAATTACCGAACTCTGAACAATCTTACAAAGGGAAAGTCAAAACTCATAAGTATATAAATAGACAAAATCAGTCAACAACCCGAAAACTGAAAACCGTAATGACCCTGACTTGGCAAACAAAGAACAGAAAAAAGCTGAAGCGAATTTGAAAAGAGAGCTGATAAAGGCGAAGAGTTGCAAAATGATTTTGAATAAATTGAGGGAAATTCAGTTGTGCGTTTTTGCCAAAATGTTATCATTATGTTGGTTAAACTATATATATTTTGGTAATTTTTATATACTTTCTCATAACAAGAATGTGCACGATTATAAAACACAATTTACACATAAAGAGATATACGGTAGATTAAATCTATACATACAAAAGACAATTAAGACTATCAAATACAAATCTACCGGAATATCCAATCACCACATGTTCAGAGCATTTTTTTTAAATTCCATTGTTGTTCTTCATCTCAAGTATCGAAACTATTTTGATAGAATCTCAGTGTAATATGATAGTATCTCAGTGTAATATGATAGTATCTCAGTGTAATATCAAATAAATTTTGAAGCGCTTGTCTGTGGTGTTCTTTGAATATAGTTTGTTCTTTGCATGTGGCATGTTTTCATTGTAAGAAAAGTCTGAAGATACCACAGGGGTAATCAGAAGTCGTAAATTGAAGAACAGACGACATAATGGCGGCATTGGCCAAATGAAAAAGGACAGAAATACAAACAGTGGTTGAAAAAAATATTATACAAAAAGAAGATTGAGCAACATTAACACTAATAAAAAAACAGGGTCAAAGTCACGTTCTTCAGAAGAGTTAACAGTTCCTGCTCCAAAAGTGGCACCCGTGTGTTACTTCCGGGGTGACAAGTCATAAACCCTGGGCAAGCAACTGGTAAACTTTGTCACTTGCGGATGCGAGTCCAGTGCACCCTTCTTGTAATTTACAAAGGCGGGCGCGAACTCACGCCGTATTGGTAATAGGCTTGTATGAGTTGTTAGGCAATCCAACTACCTGACTGATTGAGCCACCCGGACCCTTGTAATATTGACTGTTGACATTTGATAGCAATGTTGGTGTGTATGATGCACATTTCTATTTAAAATATTTGAAGGTTACGACTCAATATAAGAGGGTGGACAGGGATTCAGTAATTCAAATCTAATTTGAATTAGATTTCCGCAAAAAAAACCAAAAAGCGATATCGGAGATCTAATTTTAATGAGATTGTGTACGGTAATTGCTACTCTTCCTCCTTATTCCCGCGCTCCTCACTCCAACCTTCAATCACCGCTTTCCGTCCCTTTCACTCTCGTTCCACACCGTCTAACTCCGTATTACCGTTTTATTACTAAGGGTTCCTGACACCCTTTCTTCCGTCTCCCATGTCCAATCAGTCAGTCTACAACCCGCAAACTCTCAAAGTTAACTGCTCTCAACACTGCTGCTTCCGATAGCAAATTACCTGTGATATCACAATGGTCTTTTACTGAGGCGAATCATAAATCACACAATAGGTATATTAAAATTTATCTTAACCTGTACTTCCAGGTCATTTTCATCTACTAAAAATGGTGTCCGTATTTGGAAGACAGACTGTCCGTATTTAAACACTACCTGTCCGCATTAACACTACTGTACTCGTGTGTGTTTCTTTTGATATTTATACCAACCAATCAAATTAAATGAGCCGGGAAGGGCGGAAAATAATCAATTTGATACCCCTCTTGACTATACACTTGATTGTATGCATATACGTGTCCGCAAATAGCATAAGAGAACGTTAACTGATGTGGACTGAAAACCGTCCGCATTTAGACGAAATTTTCCTATATTAACATGTTTGTGTCCTGATGGTAGTATCATAGACACAGGTAAGGAACGTCAATTTTTTTTTCACAAGAAAAACCTTTAGATCGACGTTTTACATTGACAAGTCTCTCGGTCAGTATTATTGGTGGAGGAAGCCGGAGTAACCATAGAAAACCACCGATCTGTTGTAAGTAACTGACACCATAACCCTAATCCCTAACCCTTGCTTAATATTACAAATAAAATACGGGTGCAACCTACTTTTCATGTAGACTATAGATATATTTCTTTCCACATCTAATTCGATATTGAAAACGTTGGTTCGACACAGGGTAGTTGTACATTTGGGTTCTCGAAAACGACAATGCACAGACTGTATTCATTTTAGGCTATTTGAATTGTTTTTTTTTTTTTTTTTTCTAAAGATGACAAAGTATGCAGTACTCGACATCTTTTGTATATTTATCAGAATTTAATTGCCATCTAAATACACCACGACAGTCAGTATGTACTTGTAAACACGAGGTCCTTAATTGTGATCAGGTATAATGCTCTAGAGAATAACTACCTGCCACCTATGTCTTGGTTGCTCACGGACTAAATTGTCCATATTTCATATCAGATTGTCGCGGAAGGTAGAAGAAGTGCATCCATAAAATAAGAATAAACGCTTTTAAAACCTGCATTGAAGCTGTTTGTTCATTCTTGTCGCCACCATATTACACCTATCCAGGCTGCAATCATACTGGGAAACAATTTTTGTTATCCCTTGCGATGCTTCCAGAATGAAACAAGGTATTTTCAGATGAGATAGAAGATACGGAGTTTTACATAGATGTGATTCTCAAGAAACAAAGAAACCGCCTGATGTTGACAAGCTCTATCTGTTTTCCCAATGCAGTCATTGTCAGAAAACATGTTGTGTAGTACATTTGTTCGTTTTGAATGGAATTACATAGTAGTATGAATTCCTTAAAGAATATGCTTGAATAGCTTATAAAATATAGCTTATTGACACTTTCCATCGTGATTTGAATGAGAATTTTTGCCAGCCTGTTGTTATTTCTCTCCATAATTTGAGTGCAAACTTCAGTCATGGAGTGAATTGCTGGACTTCATCCAAACTGACGACTTCTTTATGAACTTGATATATTGAGTATGAGATTTATGCTCAATGCTTCCTTCGTGATAGGTATGAATAGTTGTCCGTCTTCCGGATAACAAAATGAGGAGATGGAAGCTCATTTTAGTAATTCTTGGTATTTATCCGAAGACACGACCGAGAGATTCGAGACTGTATGATGAATCTGAAATAAATAGGAAAATATTTTATTTGCATTTATTCTCGCGTGTTATAGCTTTCACGGTAGTTGGTAATACCTTCAAATTGGCGTGTATTTAAATTCGCTATAATATAAAATTGTATATAGAAGAAGAAAAAATTTCAACATTAAATTGCACTGTATTTGGAAAAGATTAGAAAGCAAATGTAGTAATTATTACGATCTCTTAATATTAAAAATGAATTTTTCCTTGGTTGTAGATACTTACTAGTAAGAAGATACTAGAGGCGTAATCAGAATCCGTAAATCGAAGGACAGACATCACAATGGCCAAAACAAAAAAGATTGACAAACAACGATCTACAAAAAATACACACACAGTAAACTGCAGGTCGAGCAACATGGATCCAGTAAAATCGGACATTAACTCGGGTAAAGGATAAGCAGTTCCTGATCCACTGGTGGTACCCGTGGTGTAACTACTCCACCACTGACAAAATCTTGCTCGTTCTGTACAATTTATGAGGAAGATTTAACGCATCAAACTTGTCTTTAGTTTTAGTTTTATGTGTATGTTTTGTAGATCGTTGTTTGTTCCTTTCTAATTTTTCTTTTGGCCATTTTGTTGTCTGTTCTTCGATTTACGGATTCTGATTACCTCTTTGGTATCTTCAAGCTCTTCTTGTAAATTTACTTTCTAGGCAAGGCCCAAAACTACCTTTTTATCTAGTCTGGCATGTATATTTAAAGGAGATGAGTTATAAACATTTAGTCAGTAACAAACCTGACACATTTGTGAGTGTGAAAACATGGCATGTGTAATCTAAACATGAATTAATTTCTGTAGCTGATGTTGACTAAACATTTCCCTAACTCACTAGTATATAATATAGCTTTGCTCTGACATTTTGTCCTGAACATGACGATATGGTAGCTAAGTAGAATTGAATGATAGAAGTTGCGTCAAGAAGCATCGTATGCCCATGTCATTCAGAATGTGAGATGAACCTTTAACTCCTGGCTGGACAATAATATATAATGTCGTGTATTTATTGAAAACAAGAAAGGGAAAAATATTTACTGAGTTATTGCTGTAATAATGTCAATACCTTCTACATTAGTTATTTTCTACATGTAATGTTATTTTATTCGAAAAACTATGTACATTCATAAAGGTTAATATACTGACCATCATTAGAAACGCATCACTAGAAAATATTTTTTTTTTTGCTAAAATTTCAAAAAAAATTAATGCTTGATTAAATGTAATTGTTAATAATGTTCTCCTGATGTGTCTTATCACTTGAAACAGGTATCTATTGAATCTTGAAAACAGTATTTCTTGCACGTGCAAATCATGAACGGGCGATATGAATTTTTTAAAACCGCTTTTTGAAAGAACTGTGTCCACCTGTGAAAAGGATAATCAGATATCAGCACTGTTTGCAATGGTAAAGTTTTTATTGGGTTTCAAAAATGCCACGTCTGAGTAATAATGATCGCAACCAAGCTTTGGGTATGTAGAGAGCAGGCATATCAACCAGAGTAGTTGTTCGACTATTCAATTGCCATCAAAGTACTGTTGTACGCCTCAGACAGAGGTTTCAAACCACGAACAATGTGTCCGATCGTCCTCGGCCAGGACAACCAAGAGTAACAACCGACCATCAAGATCGTCATATCCGGTTACAGCATTTACACAACCGGTTCAAAACAGCTGCATCAACTGCTAGGGAAACTCCAGGAGACACAATCCCCGGATAAGCTCAGCAACAGTGCGTCGCAGACTGCGTGAAAATGGCCTACGTGCAAGACGACCATTCAGAGGACCACTGCTTACACCGCAACATCGCATGGGCTAGAACCCATTTGCAATGGACAAGTTAAAGATGGCAGGAAGTGTTGTTTTCGGACGAATCCCGTTTCTGTATTTTGAATGCAGACGGTCGAATAACGGTTTGAAGACGTCAAAATGAAAGACCTGCCACTTACTGCATTAATGAGGTAGACCGATGGGGTGGCGCAAATGTTATGATTTGGGCAGCTGTATCATTCCGTTACAAGTCTCCACTTCACTTCTGTGACCGATCTCTTACCGGACAACGCTCTAGAGATGAAATCCTGGCTCCTTATGTTGTTCCAATGTTTCAAGCCCATCAAGATGTAAGGATCTTCCAGCAAGATAACGCGCGTCCACACACAGCAAGGATCTCAATGAACTTTTTGCAAGCACAGAATGTCAACTGTATGCACTGGCCATCACTATCACCGGATATGGCACCAATAGAGCATGTTTGGGATGCATTAGGAAGACGTGTAGATAACCGTCCCATCAAGCCGACTACTGGGGCCACCTTACGTCAGGCATTATTAGAGGAGTGGAACAATATGCCCCAGAGAGTTATTCAAAACATTATTCTTTCAATGCGTCGCCGTTGTGTTGCCTGTATCACCGCAAGAGGTGGACATACGAAGTACTGAATTTTGAAATCGAGGGTATCTGTGTTTCAACCATAAAGTGACGTCCCAAAAAAGAAACTGTGTTTCAAACTTGTTCTCATCTGTTAGAGTGTTTATTGTTGTTATTGTTTGACGTATTTATATATGTTGTCAAATTACTCATTAAAATTAATATTTAAAAAAGAAAGTGATGCGTTTCTAATGATGGTCAGTATAATATGAAAGTCCCAGTTAATATAATTGTAATTTTTCACACATGTACAAAATGTAATATGTTGTATATTATTATTTACTTCTCTGTAACTATGTATATTTGGTTTATTGGGGACACCTCGCTATGAACAGGATTTGAACTCTAAACTTTAGTGAGGATATGCGTTGATCACACATGTAGTTGTAAATCCAACTACCATACGACCACAACGGCTCCTTAGCTTAACATGTTTACTGTCGGGGAATACGTGAACATAAATACACCAGAGGAACAGTACTAATACAGTAGGAATAAGCAAGATACAGACATGTTTTAGAATGCAACCGAGTGTGATACAGTATACAACAAAAGTGTGAAGACACAAAAATGATAATAAGAAGCCATAACTTGAAGGACAGAAACCGTGCAATGGTCCACACACCACAACACAGGCAACTTAATATTAAGCAACACGAGTTCTACTAAAAACAGGAATGAACTTATGTTCCCCGTAAATGTAGCTAGTTCCTGCTCCACTAGTGGTACCCGTACTATGACTCATGTGATACGATTAGTCATTAACGAGGTAAGAAGTTTAACTTTAAAAGTGATGAAGTTAGGAAATCTCAGTCGGTAGCTTCCTGTAAGCAGAGCCATCTACTGAATGAAACGTGCTAGCGAAAAACAAGTTCTTTTTTTTCACCGCGTACTTCAATTTACTCCATCAAGTAACCGACACAATATAACTGAATAAACGTTATAGAAAACCAAAGAGGCTACCATGAATGGACAATCTAGAGAAACCCAAAAAGACCAGCAACACGGGTGTCTGACCCATTGTCTATAATTGCTTGACAATAAACTATGTTTAAAGTAAAAAAAAGCAACACGACCTCACCAAAACAGGAGCTAAACAATGAGGCTATCTTGAAGATAATTTATCTGTATTTCTGAGGCTATGGTACAGTCTGGCGGTTGTTGTCGTTAGTTACGATGCTGTTAAACATGAAGTTGGTTTGATTGTCGTCATAAGAATAACACATCAGCACCTGCTACCACAATTATACCCATGTGTTTATTTTGTAAGAATCCATTGATAGTTCACGAAAAAAAAAGGGGGAATTGTGATAATGACAAATGGAACATAAATAAGGTGTTATTTTGAGGTAGCTATTCCGGAATGGTTATATAACCAAATCATGGTGACTGTAAAGCTTTCGATGTCATGCAGCAACCCACTATCAAGAACATCATGAATGGAACCACACGCTGTGCAATACATATCTGATCAACTGAGAGATACACATTTCATATGCTGATAATCATTTAAATAGGCAAGGAGTAATTGAAATCATCTCTTCTTTAGTAATGTTCCGTTCTTAGCATCCCTCACTCAAAATGTATGTGTAGATCTAGGTTTTATGTAGATCTAGCTATATTATTGAAGCATAAATTAGTGAAAAGGACATCATTAATATAGCGGAACGTGAAATGATAGAATCTGTCGAGATTATCTTCGTTTTTCTTGGGAATCTTCAGTACGAAGTCTGCAACATACGAATAAAGGAATAAGTCGGCGAGATGTGAAGCACAATATGTACCCATAGGAATACTGATTTTCTGTTAGAAAATAAATACACCAAATATTGCATATATGGTGTCGATCAAAAACGAGCATTAAGATGATGTCAGTTTCGGGGAACATTTTTTTATTAGAATCAGAATATGTTTTTCTACAATACAAAAGTGTTCCTTTCTAAAACATGGTGTTTGTATCTATGCTAGTCATTCTATTTGATGAAACAAAGTTCTACTAAATAATAATATGCCCTTTTTAGTCTTGACTGTGGTAGAGATGTGAAATGTTTAATGATATTGTATATCAACAGATCTGTTGAATTTTCTATTCACACCACCCATGGAATAGCTAATGCTATGGTTACTCGGATGCCTTGGTTTGACCGCTGATAGAATAGATGTTAATTATTTAGAAAGATGTTTCTTGCAGCATTTGGTAGACCCTTGCTATATAACGCATTTGCAGTATGGCATCCAGTAGAGTGACAAAAGATCCAGTTCTCCATCTTTGGTTGAATGTCAAAAAGAACATTAAGCATACAATGTAATGGCCCATTATTTTGTTAGACCCTTGTCTGCCATGATAACAACATACTTTTGTAAAGATGTTGAATATCGGAATAAATACAAATTTTAACACATTTTGAATGAAAAATCATCATTTGAAATTTAAAAATATGTTATGTACACGAACTTAACAACGTATGATATTTAAATAGCATTAGATGTCAATATATCATGAGAACACCATATCCATCATCCGTGGTAAAAACAATATATACATATGGCTTCCATGAATTATTTCGCTTCTAGTATGTAAAAATTGGTAAAATATCGTTATAAATTGTCGATGACGTCATAAATTTAATCGGTCATAGATTAATATTATTTTTACCACGGGTTTGGATTCAAAGCGTTTGAAGGACGTCATATTAGAATGATGTTCAATGATTTGAGGTGAGAGGTGATTACTCGTTTCGTTGGTACTGGTGGAATTGTTGACCATCACTGCGTAATCTTTCATTTCACAACATTCATTGACGTCACTCGACTTTAGTGTGAGTTGTGTATTTGTGTCGATCAAAAGCGTAGAAACGAGTTGATATTTATTTACCCGGAGCAGAAAGGGAAAACAATTTGAAACAAACGATCGGTCTCGTAGTGTTTACAATTAAAGGTAAAGGGAAAGAAACAGAACAAAAACAGAATTGAGAGTGAAAACGGGTGCTTTAGTAAGTTCACACGCATTTGTTTAGTGTACAATACAAATGAAATTCCTGGCGTGAAATTTAAGCATGATTTAATTGTAAAATCTTATAAACAATGATCCATTTGTAGTTTTTAGTAGCGATTAAAATTGATGGCTGGTTTTTTTTTCTAAATCTACAAAGAAGGTTTTTAACATGAAGGTAAGTGATACTCTTTAAACACTTTATCAACTATGGTCCCAGGTATTTGATATTATATATTCTTAAATAGACCATGACATATAACGTTATAAATCCAATATTGTGCTTTGTTTTTGAGAATGTCATCCTCCTAATACGTATGAGACAGCGATGTCCATATCATATGATGTTCGTATCGTTTAAAAATAAAACGACGGGTGTCACATGTGGAGCAGGAACTGCTAACCCTTCCGGAGCTTCTGAGTTCAACCCCGGTTTTTGTGGTGTTCGTGTTGCTCGATTTTTAGTTTTCTGTGTTATGTGTTGTAGGTCATTGTTGGTCCTTTTTCTTTCGTGATGTATGTCCTTCTTCAATTGATGGCTTCTGTTTACCCCTATGATATGTTCCAACTTTTCTTACGCCAGCTCTTGTTAATTAAAAGTTTACCAGGAGTGGTTGTTGGCGTGTAGCAAGGTATTATATACCTTCCCTGGCCATTATCTCCATGTTAAATCGTCATTGTCAAAACATCCAACCACTAGCTAGTCTATCCTACTGCCACCATTTTACAGTTTGTAACGATATAACAGTAAAAGAAAAATGTTTACTGGACGTCATATGATTGGAAACATAATTCCAATCTCCTTCAGCCAGAGATTGATTGATTTATTTATTGTGTTTAACGTCACTTTCAGCAATATTTCAGCTATATCATGGCGACCAGTTTCAGTGGTGGAGGAAGCTGGAGAGAACCACCGACCATTGGAAAGCAACTGGTAAACATTATCACTAGCGGCTGCGAGTCGAGTGCACCCTTTTTGTAATTTACAAAGCCGTGTGCGAACCCAGGCCGTATTAGTGATAGGCTTCTATGAGTAATTAGGTAATCTAACTACCTAACTCATTGAGCCACCCGGGCGCCTTCAGACAGAGATGGACTTACCCTATTTTGGCTATCATGTTTATATCATTTGTATTGCTAGTGTCAAAAAGCTTTTATATTTTTAGACATCCTATTTCTCTTTACTTTGATCGCACCTGATAAAGATTATTCCAGAAGTACGTCGTGTGCACTAAGTTAGATATTAACCTTTCCATTCCAATTTTAATTTGTGAAAACGACGAATTATGTTTATGACATTAAATAGTTTAATAGTTTATAACACTGCCTAGAATAACTACAACAGAAAACAAACAAACATTTATATCGACTATTGCCTGCTATCCAATCCATTTCATTTATTTATGAATAAATATGTTAAAAATAAAAATAACTTATAGCCAATCAAATCAGATTCTCCTACTGAGAAAATTTTTATTTTTCCTGAGGTGTTAATTTTAATGCCAAGGCAGTCTCATATAAAAGCAATCTCCATTAAAGACTGTTATTCTTGTCAATTGTAACATTTCACTAGCAGTATGGGTATTACTTGCAGTTCAACTGGTAAGTTTTGTTAATGATATTTTTTTTTATAATTACATCTTATATAAGAATACTGGATTTTGATTGGTTAATAGCCGGTGTATTTTTCGTGTATTTTCATATTTAGGATTAATTTCGTTAATGCTGACCGCTGCCGGGGTATTTGCATGAGGATTTAACTTTCTTTTCTCTGTGTCGTGGTATTTGCGAAAATATATTTCACTTTTTTGTTATCCTCGCTTGCCCCAAACCGCCAAATTCATTCGGAATATTTCTTCTTTACCTTTATGCGTAAGGTAACGTGATTAATCAAATTTGAAACCCGGAAGGGTTCCGATGTAAACGTAAAACAGTAAAAAAAAAATGTCGGACGACAATTCCAAATTATAGGTGAAATACCCATAAAAAATAACAAAAATTAAAATTCGTCAAAAGGTTTATAACAAGTTAAAACGTTCCTGAAGCAAACAATAAAAACAGAATATTCATGAAAACGACAAACAAAATGTATTATTTCTTTAGGCAGTGTTCTAAATAATATTCGGTGTAATTAAACAGATATATCATATTGGGAGGGTAATTTTTCGTCTCTCGACTGATATTTTTAGGAAAACCCTTCACAAACATCATATATTTGTGATCGATTATCGATGTCTAACACAATGTAAATAAACGTTAGAGAGAGAAAGCCGAAGGGGAAATCAACAAAAAAGCTGTTTAGACGGCCATATAAGAACCATTCAAACCAATGAACACATCAAAATGAATGTTAACCTGTATTTCATTACAAGACGTAAGTGTACGAATATAACCATGGCTTACTGGTTTTTGATATTAACTACATGTTAGACAATACCGAAGGGGCAATCAAGAATGGACAATCCAGAGAAACTGGCAACCTAGGGTACACAAGATACAAGACGAAGACAAATAAAACAAAAAACGCAACACAATATGTATTGGACACAACTATACTGTAATAAACACAAATAACGTAAATAGAACCTCCTATAAACAACTGGAGGTAAAGATTTTTTTAAAGAAATTAATTGATAGCATCTTATGCTCCTTGTATGAATAACGTAGATATTTTATTTAGTGCGCACGACGCGTTTGGATATATTATTTTATTTGTTTTATTTGTATGTAAAGCTTGACTGTTTTATACACAAATGTATCTTATTATATTTGACCTGTTAATTTTTTTTTTCATTTTAAAATATATATAATTTTTTTTTTTTTAATAAATTATGAAGATTTCATTAGCAACAAGTAAAGTTTAAAGGTACACAGGCCGTTATTTTAATGAAAAAAAATGTTTCTCAATATAAGACCTAAACTTTGATTTAGATATTGCAGTTGAAATTTTTCATAATATCATACGTAAATAGTCTAGAACGTATTTCACGTCGCTGTTTGATTTTCTTCCATCCAGGAAAGAATTCAATGTTGACCCACCCAATGCTAAGCATTCGAATTCTTTTCACTAATTACGACATTATAACAGGTTTTTTAAACCTGGCTTTTTGTTCAGAACATTTTATTAGTATAAAACATCGAAAATTGTCAATTTTTAATATAAACAAAAAATTCAATTCTAACCTTTAAAATTTCATTAACTGTAATAGAAAATGAATGTGTGATATTATTCTTTGATAGTCTTCACACATATATGACAAACATGTTTTGTAAACTGCGTTTCTTTGTGTCCTGGTTACAAAAATAGATTGTGTGAGCCTTTGACGTCAACAGTTGACCTTATCTACGTCAATTGAACATAGCAAGCATAAATATCCTTTTAAGTTTGTTTTCATGGGGAAGCAAATAGATCAACGGTTTTTAGTGGGGTTTGTGTTACTCAATCTTTAGTTTTATGTGTATGTTTTGTTGATCGTTGTTTGTCCTTTTGTACTTTTTCTTTTGGCCATTGTGTTGTCTGTTCTTCTTCGATATACGGATTCTGATTGCCCCTTTGGTATCTTTTGTCCATTTTGTGTATATGTCTCTAGATTGTTCATTCTTCATTGCTTCTTGTATTTTCTCTAATGTTTATTTACTTATTCAATTTATTGCAAGGGTTCGGAAATCGCATATTAGCAAACAATACTCCATTTTAATTAATAAAAGGAGAAAACAACTGTATATGTTAGCAAGTTGTAATTATTAATTTGTACTTCCTAGTACCCGGGGTATCATCGCCCAGTAATCAGTGCTATTATTAGATATATATATGTTTGAAACGTGCAGTTACTATTGTACTTCCTAGTACCCGGGGTATCATCGCCCAGTAATCAGTGCTATTATTAGATATATATATGTTTGAAACGTGCAGTTACTATTGTACTTCCTAGTACCCGGGGGTATCATCGCCCAGTAATCAGTGCTATTATTAGATATATATATGTTTGAAACGTGCAGTTACTAAATAATGTGACGATATAACTTACATATTGTTGAAAGTGGCGTTAAACACCATAACACTAACCCTAAATAATGCGTTTTATCTAAGCTTAAATTCAATATCCTTCAGGAATCGGTAACCTTAGTCGATTTTGGTTATTCTGTTTAACCCCTTCGGTTTACTTGCTTCCAAAGACTTTGAAGATTTTTGGCTTTCCAGTCTGTTAACTGGGTCGTTGATCATGATCGTGTGGTAGTTGGATTTACAACTACGTATGTAATCGGTGCCTATCACCACTTCAGTTGTGAGTTCGAATACCGATCAGACGAGGTGTAGACGATACAAAATTATGTGATAAAGTATGTCAGTGACCTTCGACATGTTGGTGGTTTTCTCAGGGTACTGAACTCCACGATATAAATGAAATATTGTGGAAAGTGGCGTTAAATACAATAACCCTACACTAACTTTCTATAATTTATGCAACTTCATTATTTTTTGCAGATAGATATGTCCACTGTAGACAGTCGACAACAATAATTAAAAGAACTTGTTCGTCTCCTTTTGTGGTAAGCATTGCTTAGTTCATAAAATGATTGAAATAATTGTAAAAATAAACCATCTAATAGTATCAAGTGTAGTCGTAAAGTGGCATGATAATGATACATTAGTATTTAAAGGGTCAAAATCGGAAGGAACAAGTAGTCTTGACCAGATGTCGTATCAGACATAGTAGATTAAAATAGTTATCTATTAAATAATGAGGAACGACCGGAATGTATTTCGTGTAATTTCAGTTATTTACTTAAGCATGTTTTACTTGGCAGCGTAGATGTTGCTGACATTCGTCAGACATTCTACAATGTCAACAATTTTTATGATTTATTTACAAATGTCGCAGGCGACACTATTTTTTTTTTAAAGAAATTGATTTATATACAAAAATATAAATTGATAACATACGTTCTCAATAAATTGTTTTATCTTTTTTAATATTTTTTTTGTACATAGAGAAGTAAGTTTTGTTTCTAAGGATCATGTTAGGTGTCTTATGTTAATATACAATTTGTTTACGCCACAATATAGCTGAAATACTGCTAAGAATGGCGTTAAGCACCAACCAATCAATCAACAATATTTCCATACATATACTGGACATCACGATATATTTTGTTTTATTGTAATATTAGGCACAAGATATTGCTTACGTATACAACAAAAATAGATTACGTGTAAAGGGGAACAGTACAAATCATAACAACACTATCTTCATACATATACTGCACATCACGATACGTAAGTTAACAAAAGGAACACAAACGTTCGGCACTCGTCATGAGTTCCAAATGATTTTTTTTCTGTGTAAAAGAATTATGCCTTGTGTATGAACATCATACTCCATGAAGGTTAAATAGTCGACCCCTAAATGAAAACAAAGATTACCAATGGATTAATTCTAGAAACGTGTCGGGCGCACTAAATTTGATATCTACGTTTTTATTACCTTTGTTTTATTGTATTACTAGGTAAAAGATATTGTTGACGTATACAACAAAAACAAACAACGTGTACCACAAGAGTCAACAGGGATATGTTTGTCTGGTGTTGTATATCATCATCACAAATATCACGGGCTTGATATCACACTGATGCAAAAGCGTGTAGCTATATTGACAATAACCGCTAAACCCTACGAAGAGGGTTCTGCTGTTAGCCATGCCGTTCTATGTAATCCTACTATACTATGGGGTGATCTTGAAATCAAAAAGCAAGGTAAGTTTTTTCAGGTTAAAATTACATACTTTGTTTGTAACTTTATGATGCATGCCATGTCCGGATTCTGCTGTTAGCCAGGTCGTTCTATGTAATCCCATCATACTGTGGGGGTGATATTGAAATCAAAAAGCAAGATATGTTTTCAGGTTAAAACATGTTTTTTTGCAACTTTATGATACATGCCATATCCGGATTCTGCTGTTAGCCATGCCGTTCTATGTAATCCCACCATACTATGGGGAGATTTTGAATTGAAAAAGCAAAGTAAGTTTTTTCAGGTTAAAATTACATGCTTTTTGTAACCTGTATTAAGAGGTCACCATTGGGACACACAAAAAGGGGCCTGATAAGACATGTGACCTCTTAATAGAGGTTCATTCATATGACAGGACAAGAAAATGGAGACTTTTTAATACAGGTGACAGCATGGACATGTTTTTGTAACTTTATGATGCATGCCATGTCCTGAACTTCAATATATTTGATTTTGATCGTAGAAATTGCGTCCAGCATAATAAAATATTTAATTGTCAATAGTTTTTTATATTTCCTGTTGTTTCTATTTGGTTTTATGATATTTCTACAATGTAAAATATGCGTCGTTTGTTTGTTTAAGACAATAAACTCAAAGTAAATAAAGGTTACAATCATTTAACATATGATAATAATCACACACTCACTCACTTTTACTAGCTGAAGAATTATTTTCATTGAACATTTAGAACATGATTGTGTTAGTGTCTTTTTAGTTTTGGGTTCAATGCTATCTAAGGTCACCGATATATAAAGTATATTTAAAGATATAAAAATATTTGATAATCTATATAGTTCCAGGCAGACTCCCATCACAACTACCAAGTGGAGAGACTATCGTATATGGAATATTGTCAAAACACAGCAAAATATCCTCAGAAGTCACACTAAAAGGCATACTGGTTGATAGAGAGGTACGTTTATTCACCAACATGTTATTTATGTTACGCTTCTTATTGGCTAGTAAGGTGTATAACAGAACACGACTACATGTGCAATCAGTGTCCTTTAATTTGAAAATTCATTCAATTTTGTAAAATGGTAGGGTACATTATCCACACATAATTATCCCTAGTGCACATTTTTGAAACCTTATCATCTACAAATTGTCCCCGTCTTTCAATACAAAGAAGATATTTGAACTTTTGCTATAAATTCTAGACACAAGCCTGCTTTCCTTTAGGTAGTTTTGTACATTTAATATAATAGACTTGCTCATAGTTATATGTTAAATAATGAGGAAAGACCGGAATGTATTCCGTGTAATTCCAATTTTTCGCTTAGGCAAGTTTTAATAGACTGCGTAGATGTTGTCGATGTTCGGCAAACATTCTACAATGTCAACAACTTATATGATTTATCTATAAATGTCGGAGGCGACACAATTTTTAAATTTTTAAAAGAAATTAATTTATATACAAAAATATAGTTATATAATATGCGTTCTAAATATAGGGTTTTATCTTTTTAATGTTTTTTTTTATTTGTGCATATAATCCGATTATTTTATAGACAAGTATGTTTTATGTTTTATTTCTAGGATCTTGTAGGTGTCGAATTTTAATAATACAATTTGTTCTCGCCACGATATGGCTGAAATATTGTTAAATTTGACGTCAATCACCCAACAACCAACCAAGCCATAAGTTAATAGTTTATTGATGCACTTTACACTTGTAGGTCAGAATTCGTGCTTCTATATCATCCAATGACATCGCATCAGAGGAAGAAGTAATTCAACTACATTCAGATCTAAAGGTCAGTATGTCAAAGGTCATAGCTATCGTACATTTTAATTCTATATATACCAATATTACCAGTTACACGGTTAAGAGAACTTAGTAGTGCTGCTATTAAGACCATGTTATATGTCTCTTTTCGGGAATTTGAGTTGCTTTGGTTAGGTTAGTGATTTGTATGTACTGAATACATATTGTCAGAATTCCTCTCCCCCGGAACGGCAAACAGTTCTTGCTACACATGTGGCACCAGTCGTGTTATCCTTATTACAAACACGACGTCATGAATGAGGAAAGGATCGCATTGTGGTGTAACATTAATTTATTTTATTATATGATATTTTGTGTTAGTAGAATTTAGATGTTTCACCTTTTTTTTTATTAATTTATGAAACAAACGTTTCTTTCAAGCAAAAGTTAGTGCTTCGTCACGGACATGGTTTGTTAGACATATTTATTACTGAAATTTATAGTTCCTAAATAATGTAATAATTAATAAAAACTAAGGTTCTCTTCCCTCAGGCATAGGTGACCTTAGCCGATTATGGCTATCCTGTTTAGGCCCTTTGGTTTTATTGCTCCCAAATCTTTAAATTATTTGGCTTTCCAACTTTCTATTTTGAGCGTCACCTGATGAAAGTTATTCCAGAAACGCGTCGTGCGCACTAAATTTGATATCTACGTTTTTGTTTCAGCAATGGAAGATGGACGAAACGACGGAGAAAGAACCATTTATGATCAAAGATAACATAGAAATGCCGAAAGAGGAGAAAAGGATAAATGACGAAATACTAGTTACGGAAGAGGGAATAGTGCTACATGATGAAATACGTGTGACGAAATCTCCGAAGAAGAAAACTGACTTAATCCCTCTGACGAAACAGACATTCGTTTTACATGATGGAATAGGTATGATGATTATATACATTATTGATTGATTGATTGATTGATTGATTGATTGATGTATTGCTTAATTACCAGTATGCAGTATTTCAGCTATTTTCGAAACAGTAACAACTTCATAGATGAACTGAAATATTGTTGAAAGTGACGTTAAACACCATAGCCCCCTCACGCTAGACAAAACCAAAAGGGCAATCAAGAATGGAGAAGCCAAAGACACTGTCAACATTGGGCACAAAAGAAACAGGACGAAGATAAACAAACACTACTACACAGAAAATTAAAACGATGAACAACGCGGACACCATCAAGAACCGGGGGTGAACCTTGGTGCTCGCGAATGGTAGACATTTCCTTCCTGATAGAAAACACCCGCTATGTTACTTATATCATTGATTTATTTATTCTGAGTTCACCCCCGGTTTTTAGTGGGATTCGTGTTACTCGATCTTTAGTTTTATATGTATGTTTTGTAGATCGTAGTTTGTCTTTTTGTACTTTTTCTTTTGGTCATTGTGTTGTCTGCTCTTCTTCGATATACGGATTCCGATTACCCCTTTAGTATCTTCAATATCTTAATATACAGCGAGTAGTATTTCAACTATATTCAGAACAATGACAAGTTCAGAGATAACTGTACAGAAATAAGGGATATATGGGATAACCGAGCATTCGACCTCTTGCCCAACGATATTATAGATACACTAGCAGTGGTCGACCAAACACTATACATACAGCGAACATTGTATATACATTTCTGAACATTTAATCCTTCATCAACGCGACACAACTCGTAACAATATTCCCTTAAAAACGCGTAAATATCAAATGTAGTGCGCACAACGCCTTTCTGGAATAATCTTCATCAGTTACGAGCAAAGCCAAATAATATAAAAAAAAAATTGGGAGCAAGAAAACCAAAGGGCCTAAACAAAATAACAAAAATCGCCAATTCAACGGTAATCCTAGTAAGGTATTTTATTTTGTTACGATAGCCATTGAAGTACATGTACATATAAATTTCTATTTTTTCCTTCCAGGGAACCAAGTCGTTAATCATGAGGAAACGAGTTCATTTAGAACGCTTTCAAAATCTCTCGAGGTGAGTTTTTTATTTTACATATAAATAGAGCACTCAAAATATTATTATTCATTTAGTTGAAGATTTACTGGTTTAATTGGTTACATATTTCAAATACAGTCAAACTTGCCTATGCGGTCACCTCGATTAAGCAGTCACCTGTATTGAAATGTCAACTTTTATTTTGTCCTATCATAGAAACTATCATATGAATTGAACCTTTTAAGAGGTCACCTGTCTTATCAGGCCCCTTTTTATGTGTCCCATAGGCGACCTCTTAATACAAGTTTGACTGTACTTATAATCCATCCCACGACGCACGTTTCTGGAATAGTCTTCATCGGGTAAACTCAATGTCAAACGATTAGAAAGCCAACTAAATTAAGTCTTTGGTAGCAAGAAAGCCAAATGTCGTAAACAGAGGTCCTGGGTGGCTCAATGAGTTAGGTATTTGGATTACCTAACAACTCATACAAGCCTATCACCAATACGGCATGGATTCACGCCCGGCTTTGTAAATTACAAAGAGGGTGCACTCGACTCGCAGCCACAGTTGCTTGCTTATGGTCGGTGGTTTTCTCCGGGTACTCCGGCTTCTTCCACCACTAAAACAGGTCGCCATGATAGAGCTGAAATATTGCTGAAAGTGGCGTTAAACACCAAAAATAAATCAATCAATCGTCAACAGGATAGCTAATATCGTCTAAGGTTATCTGTGCATGAGGGAGGAGAACATTAGGTTTTGCAATATTTACATTAAACTGTTAATTTCAATAATGAATACAGTCAAACTTGTATTAAGAGGTCACCTTCAGGACTAAGAAATAGTAGCCATATAAGACAGGTGACCTTTTAAAAGAGGTTCAATTCATATTAAATATTCTATGACAGGACAAGAAAAGTGTGACCCTTTCAGACAGGTGACTGCTTAATAGAGGTGACCTTATGGGCAGATTTGACTATATCTAATAAACCACGTCAGTGCAGAAACTATGACTAGTGGTCGGATGATGATCTCTAGGGACTTATAATCTGCCAGCAGAGATATTCACTCAATGAGAGTAATAAAAACGGAGAAATCTAATATGCGGTGCACGACCGAACCTTTTCTAGAATAACCTTCATCAGTCAAAAGATTGGAAAGCCAAATAATTATTTCAAATGTTTTAAATGTTACTCAATGATATGAAGGTATGGGAAATGATTGTAGGATTAGGATTATGGTGTTTAACACCACTTTCAACAATATTTCAGTTATATCGTGGGGGTCAGTTCAATTGGTGGAGGAAACCGGAGAAAACCACCGACATGCCGCAAGTCACTGACAAGCTTTATCACATAATGTTGTATCCAGTACACATTGCCTTAACTGGATTCGAAAGAAATAGGTTCCTAATATGAATAATTTACTATCTATTTCAGGACTTGTCGGGAAGACAAAGTCAGAAATGTAAGTATACATTAACCATACGTTTACATTTCATTTAAATGGAGGGTATGGGATAAAATTATTCCCACTTATATATTTTGTTTTTATATTCATTATGAGGTTTTATAAGCATATGTTCATTCCCCGTCTGAAGTGTCAACCTTATCTAGGCCTTCACCTGAGTACTCATGCGGAAAAAGAAACGCCCGCCATATCTAATACGGACTGCTTCTTTTGTTTCAATAGTACTGTATCTTATACATACCTGAGGGGATGTAGTTTGCAATCTATTCGGTCTATATTGATTTCATAGGGTGAATAAATTTTGGAAATGACGTCCTAAAAAAGGCGAATTGTGGGTAAGGGAAGGGTGGGGCTTCTTCTTTCCAACTGGAAATAATGGTGAACCGGATACCCTGTAACATATTGAACCAGATACCCTATCACATATCGAACCAGATACCATGCCACATATCGAACCAGATACCCGGTCACATATCGAACCAGATACCCTGTCACATATCGAACTAGATACCCTGTCACATCGAACCAGATACCCTGTCATATATCGAACCAGATACCCTGTCACATATCGAACCAGATACCCTGTCACATATCGAACCCTATACCCTGTCACATATCGAACCAGATAGCCTGTCACATATCGAACCAGATACCCTGTCACATCTCGAACCAGATACCCTGTCACATCTCGAACCAGATACCCTGTCACATATCGAACCAGATACCCTGTCACATATCGAACCAGATACCCTGTCACATATCGAACCAGATATCCTGTCACATATCTAACCAGATACCATGTCACATATCGAACCAGATACCCTGTCACATATCACAGCTAATGTATTATATTAACCTTCACTTTATATAGAATAATAAGTAATCAACACGTCGAAATAAACATGAATTTCATGGTTATATGATAACTTAAAAGGGTGATGCTGTTATGGCACCTTGTAGTGTTAAACGGAAACCATTGACTCCGACTTTCATTTTGTACAATATAGACCATTATCAAAAACGATGTTTGGTTCGTCTTTACCTCCAGTTGTTTGTAGGAGGGCTCATGTTTTATTGGGTTTTTTTGTGTGTTTGTTTGCGTATAGTGGTGTCCAACACATATTGTATTATGTTTTTCCCCATCAATCTTTATTTAACTTTATTCTTGAACAAAATACAGATTGTTCTTGTATCATACGATGTTGTCTTTTTCTAGATCAAACACATTGTTCTTGTATCATACGATGTTGTCTTCTTCTAGATCAAGCCAATGTTTTAGTTGTTTGTTAAATTTGTTTATTCTCTAGTTTAATTGGGCTCGGTTGGTTTTATGGTGTTTAACGGCAACTTTGGCAATATTTCAGCTCTGTCTTGGCGTTGTGTAGTTGTTTGTTAAATTTGTTTATTCTCTAGTTTAATTTGGCTTGGTTGGTTTTATGGTGTTTAACGGCAATTTTGGCAATATTTCAGCTCTGTCTTGGCGTTGTGTAGTTGTTTGTTAAATTTGTTTATTCTCCAGTTTAATTTGCCTTGGTTGGTTTTATGGTGTTTAACGGCAACTTTGGCAATATTTCAGCTCTGTCTTGGCGTTGTGTAGTTGTTAAGTTTTCGAATTAGTTTGTATAATAACCAACGTAGCTGCATGAAAAACTAAGCAATATATTATAAATAATAATAAATAAATAATAAATAAGCTTTATTTAGAGTCGGCATGGTTAAAACAACATAAGCTCTGTTGAGCTTTTAACCGACATACACAGACACAAAATAAATAACAAATAACAAGCATGCAACATACAACTAAAATACAGGACTAAGTGAGCACTACATGTAAAATACTAACAGTTACAAGATAAGCAAAAAAGCAGATTAAAAGCTGATGTTATAAGCTAAGCATACCAAGAACTAATGTAGCAAACTATGAACAACTAAAAGCTGATATTATGAGCAAAGCATAAAAATTATCATTTATTTCAGTACCATTAAAACGGCTTAGCTACTCTGGTATCGCGTTCACAAATCAGCTGTCTTCTTTCTCAATGGTATCATCCACACATACAGTTTCTAGTGAAATGAAGAATGGTGGTCACTTGTTCGTGAGGAATGAACTGCAGAGCTTTAAATTAGGAGGACCAGTAAATAACAGAAAGACAAAACGGCGTGATACACCAATAATATCTTTCTTGAAAGCACCAACACGAAGTAAGTATTTTAGACAGAGTATTAAATGTTTGTTTGTTTGTTTGTTTGATGGTGTTTAGCACCACTTTCAACAATATTTCAGTTTTATCGGGGCGGTCAGTTTTCTTGATGGAGGAAACCGGAGGACCCGGAGAAAATCACCGACCTGTCGCATTTTTATTATTCTTTTGCTATAAGCGTACATGATGAAGGTTATTCCAGAGACTCGTCGTGCTCACTAAGTTAGATATGTGCAATTTTATTAAGGTGATATTTCTTCTAAATCAGTCATTTGGTTAGCCTTATGGTGTTTAACGCTACTTTCAACAATATTTCAGTTATATCATGGCGGGTTTTAAGACCTCATGACCAGATTGTGAAAACTAAAAACCTTGTGATAACTATGATCATTAAAGATCGAGTAACACGAACCCCACTAAATGATGAATTGCGCACTAAATTAGATATCTACATTTTTATTAAGGTGACTTGAAGTGCGAATTGTGTGGAATTTCCCCTAAATTAGCCATTTTAATAGCTCTCATATTGAGAATTTGGTTTCTAGACCTCATGTCCAGAAGGTGAGAACACAAAGCGTTGTGATGACTCTGATCGTTCATTGTCTTGTCGAGGGTTTGATTCCATCATGGTGGATGTGGTTTAGAGATAACAGAATAATATATTATTTTCATTGACGTCATTGAGAGACAGGTGCAAACAATGTGAAACCTTAGAATTATCACCTTCAAGCCCGTGAGTTCTATTCTGTCGGTTTTGACATACGTGCTCTTCCAGTTGGTCCTTTGGGTATTTATCAGTTGTAAGGGCGAGAAGTCTAAATATAATATCAAAGTGATAATTTGATCTCAGTATAGTAAGAAGACATATATCTAGCAGGCACTACCTATGAACACTGAAATAGCGACATCGTGTAATGGTGAATTCGATGCATCCTTATGTGATAAAAATTAATTAGAAACATGAAGGAGGGGCGTGGTTTTTTTCATTAATTTCTCTGGGTATTCCGTGTGCCATGTATGGGGCAGGAACTACTTAGGGAGATGGTTGGTAGGGAAGGGAAATTGTGTCTTACAACAGACCACAAAAGACTTTACAAACTAGATTAAAACGACGGGTGCCAATAGTGAAACAGGAACTGCCTACCCTTCCGGAACACCTGACTTCACCTTCGATTTTAATGGGGTTCATGTTGCTGAATCTTTTGTTTTCTGTGTAATGCTTTGTAGATCATTGTCAATTTCCTTATGGTCACTGTATTGTCTGTCCTTATGGTCACTGTATTGTCTGTCCTTATGGTCACTGTATTGTCTGTCCTTATGGTCACTGTATTGTCTGTCCTTATGGTCACTGTATTGTCTGTCCTTATGGTCACTGTATTGTCTGTCCTTATGGTCACTGTATTGTCTGTCCTTATGGTCACTGTATTGTCTGTCCTTATGGTCACTGTATTGTCTGTCCTTATGGTCACTGTATTGTCTGTCCTTATGGTCACTGTATTGTCTGTCCTTATGGTCACTGTATTGTCTGTCCTTATGGTCACTGTATTGTCTGTCCTTATGGTCACTGTATTGTCTGTCCTTATGGTCACTGTATTGTCTGTCCTTATGGTCACTGTATTGTCTGTCCTTATGGTCACTGTATTGTCTGTCCTTATGGTCACTGTATTGTCTGTCCTTATGGTCACTGTATTGTCTGTCCTTCGATTTACGGCTTCAGATTACTTCTTTGATATCTTAAAACTTTTCGTAAGAAAATAAAATAAGAAAAAATCCAGCCCAATATATGTTTACATTTTATTAAATTACACTGTCATTTACAACTCTGTGTCATAATTATTGTCCCAATCTCGAAATGTTGTACAGCCACAATGTTCACAGTATTAGCGAGTGTAATCATTTAGCTACCCCTTCAATTGTACTGTTCAAGTTTAAGTTGTCATTCATGTTTTTGATATGTGGCCTTTTTGGGTGTATTCGAAATATGTGCAGGGTTTTTTTTTTGTTGTTTTTTTTTTTTTTTTTTTTTCTTGCTGTGTTTATATATGTAATGTCCTTGTAGATCCAATTATCAAGATTTAACCCCGCCATATGTTTGTGTCTGTCCTAAGCCATGACCCTGGATTTATGTTGTGATATTTTTGTTTTTGCCGTTTCAATAGTTTGAAATGAGAGGTAGTTGTCGATTTAGTTGATATTGTGGCGCATTATGTGATAAAGTTTTCAGTGACTTGCGACAGGTTGGTGGTTTTCTGTGGGTACTCTGGTTTCCTCCGCCAATAAAACTGACCTCCACGATATATCTGAAATATTGTCGAAAGTGGCATTAAACACCATAACCCTAACAAACTAAAATATCAACATTATCCGCGATCATTAAGAAAACGGAACAATTTTTTTAAATTATTGTAATGCATAATTTTATGAGTAGGATGAACTATTATTTTGATCTTACGCCACAATATAGCTGAAATACTGCTAGAGTTGGCGCTAAGCACCACCCAATCATTCAATCAATATTTTGATCTTATGTTTTTCTAGAAAGAAACAGATCATCAACATCCGACATTGTACAAGACGATAGGTTTATGCAGGATGGAGCGCAATATATTACGAACTGTGGTATGAACATGGGAGGAGGAGCAAGCAACGTCTTTGACATTTTTCGCCAAAAACTTTGTAATTCCCGCAAATCAGCAAATCAGTCAGCAAAATTATCAGAAGCTATGTCAGCTGGGACTAGCAGAAATCGTCCAGGAACACGTCGCCTTTCTTTAGGTGGAACGGAACAGCATATTAAAAGCTTAAGTACTGGTATGCATATATGTCATATTGAAGTACAACGATCATTTCAGTGTCGAAGTTCTGAGGACATTTCTACCCACCAGTGCAGTGCACAGTGCAACAGTAGTAATCCTATTGGCTTGGCGGAAATGAGGCGAATCAGCACCTCGATTGATCTTTCAAAATCTGATCGTAAGGTTATTTTAATGTTATTTGTTAGTAACACTAAGGTTCTCCTTCCTCATGCATAGGTGACCATAACCGATGTTGGCGACCCTGTTTAGGCCCTTTGGTTTACTTGCTCCCAAAACCTTTTAAATGATTTGGCTTTTCAACCTTTCGAGTTTAAGCGTCCCTGATGAAGGTTATTAAAAAAACGCGCGGTGCGCACTAAATTTGATATCTACGTTTTTATTAAAATAGGCGTTCTTAAATCGTTAGATTTTTTTTCACATTTGAGTAATGAGTAGGAATGGATATGGATGCAATTGTACAATAATTCAAAAAGGTTTGGGAGCTAGTAAACCAATGGGCTTAAAAATGGGATCGTCAAAATCAGCTAAGGTTAATTGTGAATTACTGTCAATCAGCTAAGGTTAATTGTGAATTAGTGTCAATTTACAGTATGGTATTTTGGGGTTTTTCATTTTATTTCAAAATGTGTGGTTTGTTTTTATAGATATGTTGTTTCTTTAGTTTTATGTTTTTTCTCTCACGTTGGTTATTTTTATACACTGCCACCTGTTTGTCGTTATATATAGATTTTAATTTACACGTTTTTTTTTGTTTTCACACCATACATTTTCACATGATAAACAATTTAAATTTATTAACGCTGTTCGCCAGGTTATCAGTATTAGGATTGGCATTTTACTGACAAGTGGAAATCATTTGCATGACCGCACTATTTCACTGAGAGGGGAGGTTGGTGGCCATAGCTAGTTTAACTATGCCAATTTTTATTTAAATTATGGTTGTAAGCCAGGAAGGTGAGTCGTCATGTAAATGCATGCTATGGGGTATCGATTTGTATTTTGTTTTTTGATTGGATTTTGGAAGGAACTGTTATCATAGTGTGGTATTTTTTTCCCATATTATTGTTAATTGAACCGTCGTGATCGTATGGTAGTTGGATTTACAACTACATGTGCAATCAGTACCTATCACCACTAACGTTGTGAGTTCGAACCCCGTTCATGGCGAGGTGTTTTCGATACAACATTATGTAATAAAATTTGTCAGTGACCTACCGCAGGTCGATGGTTTTCTGCTAGTACTCCGGTTTCCTCCACCAATAAAACTGACCACCACAAAATAACTGAAATATTGTTGAAAGTGGCGTTAAACACCTCAAACCAACCTATCATTGTTAACAAAAAGATACCCATTCAAGAAAACAGATTGAATGCCAAATATAATGAGCACAGTCAAACCTGTATTAAGAGGTCATGACCTTACGGACAAAGACAAAGTGACCTTTTAAGATAGGTGACCTCTTAAAAGAGGTTCAATTCATATGAAATTTTCTATGATGGGACAAGAAAAAGGTGACCTCTTAATACAGGTGGCTGCTTAATAGAGGTGACTGCATGGGCAGGTTTGACTGTATTTAAATGATTATTGTATGATACAGATATAATATCCTTCAGAATGTTTCCATTATATATATTTTTTTATTATTTGCAGGCAACACATCTAATGAATTTCAGAGATCAGAAACGATTCCATGTATAGACTGACGTTTGCGAGGATTGATATTAGTTAACATTGACATTAGTGTAAAACTATCAATCAACTCATCATACATCTACTCGACATGCATGTGTACCAAATGTACCCATTCGGTTCAAGATCTAGTTCATCAGAACAGTTTGAAGATACCAAAAGGGGATAATTATAAGCCATAATTGGAAGAAAGACAGCCAATGCAATGGCCAAAAGATAAAAAAGGACAAATGGGTCACAAAAACAAACTTTATTCACAGAAAATTAAAAATTGAGCAACACGAACCCCTTTTAAATGGAGATGAGCTCAAGTGACCTGGAGGGGTAAGCAGTACCTGCTCCACTAGTGGCACTTTCTGTGTGTTAAAGCAGGAGTCATGATTTCTCTGTGTAAATCAGTATATTCTATTATGTTTAGTATCATCTAGTGTTGTTGCTGGTAGGGTTGAGCCGCCGATCGGGTCAAATCAAAGACTTTAAAATTGGCATGTGTTGCTTCTCCACTAAGCACGTAGAATTAGGAGAAAGAATCAGGATAATATATCCTAGTTGGGCGACATTTCTATCCGCGGACTGTTGTTTCAGTGCGCTACCACTATAAAAATCCAACTTATAAGTGAATTGATCTGTACAAAGCGGACCTCATCATCATTTCATTGAAAATTAACTTGTTCTCGCCATGATACAACTGGGAAATTGCTGAGTTGGCGTTAAACAAAGAATACCTACTCACTAAATGTGCTATTTATACATCTATACACCGCTGTATGCAAGTTGTGGGAGCAGGCTGTGTGTACATTTCATTGTTTTACCAAGTTTTGTAGATATATTTATATAAACAGTTTGCTTGTTTCCAAATCCGATTGTTGATCATTTTATTAATAATTTTTGGACACCTGTAAAGTGTAATAAAATTAAATATTCTTAAACAATAAAAGAATGTTTACACAAAAGTGTTATATATTTCCAATGCAGCACAGTCGTTGAACAGGATATAAATGACGTATTTGATAACCGGATATCTAATTATTCCATTTGTATACTGATCTTTAAGCCTTTTAAAATTAAATATATTTTACAACGCTGGAAGGACAAATTGTATTAAGCACATTCCTTCGTTGGTACATTGATATTTATTTTATAATTAGAATTGAAGGAATATATTCAATGTCATTCCAAATACTCTTGTTCCCGAAGGGTATCATCCGGCCAGTATTCATTGTTTCGGCACTGACATCATGGTTTATTAGATATATTATTTTGTTATTGAAATTTACAGTTCCTAAATAATGTAATTATTATTAAAATTAACGTTCTCCTCCCTCAGGCACATGTGACCTTACCCGACTTTGGCGATCATGTTTCTGCCCTTTGGTTTACTTGCTCCCAAAGCATTTTAAACTATTTGGCTTTGCAACCTTTCGACGTTGAGTGTAGTTGATGAAGGTTACTCCAGAAACGCGTCGTGCGCACTAAATTTGATATCTATGGTTTCATTAATGGACTTCTTAGATGTTCGTCTGAAATTCAACAACGTCAACACTCTATCTTCTTTGTTTACAAATGTCGCAGTCGATACAGGGGTTAGGGTTATGGTGTTGAATGCACTTTCAACATATTTCAGTTATATCGTAGCGGTCAGTTTTTATGGTGGCGGAAACGGGAGCACCCAGAGAAAGCCACCGACCTGTCGCAAGTCACTTACAAACTTCATCACATAATAATGTAGGATGAAGTACACCTTGTCATGATCGGGAAATCGAACTCGCAACTTAAGTGGTAATAGGCACTGATTCCATAGGTAGTTCCTGACCAGGGGCAGATCCAGGATTTCAAGTTAGGGGGTAACACTTAAAAAAAATGCGCCGAGCGGAGGGAGGCGCGAAAAATTTTGGGGTATTTTGTGTGAAAAATCACGATTTTACGCCAAAAAATCACATTTTTTCCAATTTTAGGGGGAGTGCGCCCCCTGGCTTCGCCTCTGGTGACGATCACGACTACGACATTCCATGTAATAACGATATGATAAATCCTTATATATTATTTGTGTTGGGTCTTGTTTTTCTCGATCTTATTTTGTGGTATTTATTTCATTATCAACATGAGTTTGTTTCTGTTCGTCTCTTTCGAATTATGAAAAGAAAGTAAGTTAAAGCAGTGATGGTCAACAATACGGACTCACTTTACTCACCGAACATAAACAAAACTACGACATATGACGTTTGAAATCCAGGCCCTGGCTTGAGACAGGCATACAACTCTGCTGGGTTACATCGGTTAAAATGATCTTGATAATTGGATCTCCACCAGCAATAGAGATGTAACAAACGATGAAAAAACATGACCAAGTATGCTTTAACACGACGAGTACCACTAATGGAGAAAGAACTACTCGCCCTTCTGGAGTACCTGAATTCACCTCTGTTGCGCAATCATAGTTTTCATTGTAGTGCTTTGTAGATTATTGTTGGTCATATTCTCCTCTTTATTGTTGGTCATATTCTCCTATTTATTGTTGGTCATATTGTTGGTCATATTCTCCTCTTTATTGTTGGTCATATTCTCCTTTTTATTGTTGGTCATATTCTCCTCTTTATTGTAGGTCATATTCTCCTCTTTATTTCTGGTCATATTCTCCTCTTTATTGTTGGTCATATTCTCCTCTTTATTGTTGGTCATATTCTCCTCTTTATTGTAGGTCATATTCTCCTCTTTATTGTTGGTCATATTCTCCTCTTTATTGTTGGTCATATTGTTGGTCATATTCTCCTCTTTATTGTTGGTCATATTTTCCTCTTTATTTTTGGTCATATTCTCCTCTTTATTGTTGGTCATATTCTCCTCTTTATTGTTGGTCATATTCTCCTCTTTATTGTTGGTCATATTCTCCTCTTTATTGTTGGTCGTATTCTCCTCTTTATTGTTGGTCGTATTCTCCTCTTTATTGTTGGTCATATTCTCCTCTTTATTGTTGGTCATATTCTCCTCTTTATTGTTGGTCATATTCTCCTCTTTATTGTTGGTCATATTCTCCTCTTTATTGTTGGTCATATTCTCCTCTTTATTGTTGGTCATATTCTCCTCTTTATTTGTGGCCATTGTGTTGTCTATCCTTCTTTGATAGATGGCTTCTAATTACCTCTTATGTATCTTCAAATTGTTCTTGTAGATGAGTGTTTATCCTTTGTCTTTTGGTTCATTGCATGGTCAGTTCTTCGATATACAGCTTCTGATTACCCCTTTTGAATCTTCAAATTGTTGTCATGAATGCAGCAATGAAACTTATATACTTTTTTTTTTTTTTTTTTTTTAAATCATAATAAAGTTTATTAAAAAATCTCCTGTTTACAATAGCCTTAATGTCCCAGGAACGTACATTAAGGATCCCTGTATTACATCAATGTCACTTGTCCAGGGGTAGTAAGTGAAAAAAAAATGTTCACTTAAATATATTCCATATTCATTTGTTTTTGCAATTCACCATAATATAAACAATTGGAAGATACAATTATTACCATGCATTAGCTTTATGTTGATAAATGATATATAATTATATGCTAATTCCGATGAGAAGTTTGTAATGTGCATTATAAAAAACAATTTTAATTATTTTTCCAAGTGTTGAAAAATGTTTGATCTCCAATTTGGGATTGGTTATTATTCACCTTATTATGTGTTTTCCATATTTCCCACTTTGCGATAAATATTATTATATTAAAAATGACCTCTAAATCATCACCCCCATATAGTCCTAACATAATATTTGTTTCCTTGATTTCAATATTAGCTGTTAATCCAGATCTGTTGAATATTGCTTATATTTCTTTAATAACTTTTTTCACCGAAGGACATTTAAAAAAATCGTTGTCTCTTATTTGGCAGAGATGGCATTTTCCGTTTGACAAATTCATTTTTTTTCAATCTATGTTCTGTAGTGTTTATATTATGGAGACATTTCCATTGGAATTCTTTGACCTTATTAGTAACTTTGATTTTCTTTAATTTTGTCCAAATGTATGTCCAATCAATATTATCCCCGTACTCTCCTTCCCATTTAATCTGACATTTTTGTTTTATATTTTGTTTAAAGATTCCCTGGATTATTTTTATTTTCAATTTATTAGGTGATATTTTTTTATTTGACTCATTTAAAAATTGTAGCCTATCGTTGATATTAAAGGTAACTACGTTCTGGTACTATTTCAGTTTCATCTTTTAAGACTTTTATGAACTTTTCGGGGATTTCTTTTTTTCTTATCTTAGAAAACCCTGAAATACAGTTTCTCCTATCGATTAATAAATTGTATATATCATGACGACTTTTAAAATTTTTATTATTTGAATCCCAAATATACTATTGATTGTTGAATGTCAATATGAAATCCGATACATCTCATTTTCTAATCAATGAAACAATTGTTTATTTCCGATTTTAATACCGTTTTTATTATCAATTATTATGATTTTCTTTTTATTCCTCCCACTTTGGAATAAGTGATAAAGTTTACCAGTTGCCTGCCCATGGTCGGTAATTCTCTCTGGGTACTCCGGCTTCTTCCACCACTAAAACTGGTCGCCATAATATAGCTGAAATATTGCTGAAAGTGACGTTAAATACAATAAATCAATCAATATAAATGTATATGTCTATCGTGGGTAAATATACACAAAGAAATAAGTTAAGCACTTTTTTTAAATGGCAAATGAAACGATTAGTGTGCTAAGATTACGGACGAAATAATCACAGAAACACAAATGTGACCTGTTATGACATTACATTGGCTTTAAGAAAGCACAACAAATATCAACAGAAATGATCATCTCTAATAGATTTACTGTCGCACAATTACAAGGCCATTTTGTTACAATAGAAAATGTCCATTTTAAGTATTGACCTTCACAGTTGATTAATGCACGATACGACTGTCATTTCACACGTCAATGTTGAGTCACTTAACCACAACCATGGTTCGGTATCGAGTGAAACCACCATGTGCTTGGATGACGGCCTCAACCCTCCGTCTCATCCCTCCAGTCAGTCGTTGGATGTGCTGCTGCGGTAGCTGCCGCCATTACCGATACAATGTTGCTTCGAATTGACGTAAGTTTTGTACAGGGGGTTCAACTACATGTCAAACATGCTCTATTGGATTCAAATAAGGGCTCATGGATGGCCATGGAAGAGAAGTCACGGCTTCACTTTGAAGGTATGCGGTTACTGCCCTTGAACAATGCGGACTAGCGTTGTCATCCATAAACACAGGTCTTGCAGCTAGTGGGTGGTTGTTGAAATGGGGAACAACAACTGGTTGTAAGACATCTCTGATCTCTGTTCTGATCACCTGTTAGTTTTCCTCGTATGGTGACCAAGTCCAACTTGCAATTATGAGCGATACACCCCCATATCATTACTGAGCCTCCGCCGTAAGGATCAGTTGGCTGGATGTTTCTTGGGGTATACGCCATATTCTTCTGTCTCCAAACTCCCATTCGTCCATCGTTTACATAAAGCAGAAACCGGCTCTCGTCCGACCAATGGATCCTAAGCCAGGTGTTCAAATTCAACCCACGTCGCGCTAATCTCCACGCCAAACGTAATCGTTGATGTCGATCTGATAACATGTGACGTTTAATTATTCTCCTTGACTTCAGTCCTGCTGATTTCAAACGGTTCCTCACTGTTCTTGCTGACAGACTTCTACTTGGTAAAAATTGTCTTTTCAGAACAGGGCTGGCTGCAAATGGCATCCGTCTAACCAAGCGATGGAGTGCCCTGTCCTCACGCTGCGACGTTACATGTGGTCTTCCGGATCTTGGCAATTCTTTCACTATGTTGGTTTGGGTGTGTTTTTTCACTTATTGCATAATGATAGCCCATCTGAAGTCCAATAGCTTTCAAGGTCATTCCTGTTGACAGCATGCCGTTTATTTGCCATCTTTGCGTCTCCGATATTCGCCTTCGTATCATGTTCACAGAGAATGAATAAAACACCGGACTTTGAAGCGTGGACATAGTGAAATTTTGATTAATGCATATGAGACATGGTTCACTTGCATGATATCTCGATATTGTGCTTAACCGTCACACCTGTATGATCACATCTTTTCAATGGAACACATGCCTTGTTAAGATCAATATTTGCATGTAAATTGAAACTCATGGTAACATGTTATAATTCAATATATCAGGGAGTGCTTAAATTTTTTCTTCGTGTATGAAAATTTTAATCTTGCATTTGTGTGATTTGTTTAGTGCTAATGAAATGCGTCAAATAAACATGGACCTAAAAAAAAATCCTGGTACCTGATTCATGTAGAACGACAGAAAGAAACGGTAACAGTATAAGCTCTCACGTCACAGATGGCACCATTGCAGACTGAAAACTATTATATATACAATATACGTACATTGTCGGTAAATATAAAATTTACCTGTACGAGCTTTAGAAACAGGCAGAATAACGAGCCTTTGGCGAGCTTTTCAGGCCTGTTTCGCAGCGAGTACAAATGAATTTTATATTTAACGACAATGTACGTATATTGTGTTTATTCTGCAATGTCAATAAAGTCGGAAAACTTGTCAGATTTAGACACAAAGGACAGAAACAAGCGTCATTCCTCGCCTTTCATAAATGTTGTCAATGGTGTCTCCTTCGTGGTCCGCGTTACATTAGTACCAGTTTCATACTTGTCTGCACCCTCCGCTGTTCATAGCTACAGGGTACCAGGAAAGTTTATTCGTAGGCTGAAAAGTTTATTCGTATAGTACGAATAAAGCAACAATTTATTCGTATAGCATATTTGTACAACAAATGTACTGATGGCAGGATAAAACGACGTTCGTTTCAATTATCTTAATACAATTTGGCATGTGTTTTGGACTTTTTTATATTGCATGATAAACACAATATACGTACATTGGCGTTAAATATAAAAAATTAATTTGCTTTCGCTTTTCTGTCTGTTTTCCATGAGCTCGTGCAAATAATTCTATATTTCCTAGAATGTACGTATATTGTGTATATCCTGTAATATGAAAAGGTAAAAAAAACCTGCCAAATTGTACAATAACATTATATATACAGTAAAACCTGTCTAAACCGAACCCCTATAGGACTGAATAATTTGTTCAGCTTAAGACAGGTATTCGGTTTACACAGGTTCAAATTGCATAGACATTTAGTAGATGTGATTGTAAAGTCTGTCTGGTTTGGGCAGGTTTTTGTTTAACCATGGTTCGGTTTAGACAGTTTTCACTATATATATACATATATATATTGTACATATTTGTACGAGCTGCATAGACATTAAGATATGAGATCTTTTTATTTCTTTATTTTGTGTGTGTGTGGGGGGGGGGGGGTTCTTCTTGAACGTCAGACAATAGACGTATCTTGTATTTCTTGCTGCAATGTTAAAAATTTAAAAACAACTGCCAAAGGACAAGGTGCAGTAAGGGCCGATTTCGGTCCCCTATTATCATCAAAACAAAACACATTGTAGCTTATGAACAAGTAACAAAAAAATTTACTTTAACTATCCATCTTTCATTTTAAATATTAATTTCGTTTTGACATTCGTGACAATTGCACTATTTGTACCATAGAAATTACCTAATTTCGTGAAAATGTGGAATTTTGAAGACATTTTCGGAGGTAAATCGGAAAGGTTGCATTAAATCGCAGTCGAGAACCAACTTCATCAATTGAATACCTATTTTTATTTAAATGAATAATATCTAAGCAAAAGATGAATTTGGTTCTCCATTGCGCTCGTATTAAAAAATTGAAAAGTTTGCACTGTATTCCGGTCGTTTTTTTAAACATACCAGCTAAAAAATGTCCGTAACGGTATGGATACGACAGATTTCCGAACTCAGATGAATGCAGACGACACAAAAGAAGGAAAACATTTCATGGGTAATAGGTTACTGGTGATTATTTCATATTGATTGGGAAATACAAAAACAAAAACTATAGGTATGGGAAACTCCGTTTCTCATCGAGGTTCAATATCAGTTAGAGTAGACATGTTTTCTGATCGAATCATGAAAAACCAAATGAAAAAGGAATGCCAAGCATCATTCCAATTGTTCTCTATGGTGTCCTCTGTTACGTTCGTGCTTTATTGTTACGGTTTATTACAAAACATTTGCCAATATTTAGCCATACTTTTAAGATTCGAATCAGCCTAAAATGTAAGGTAGAACATATACAATCATTATTGGATCAGCTTGTTTTAATGTAATGAACATCGTCTTTTATTTCTTCGCTATGTTTCACCCAAAGCAAAAGTACAGTTAACATATTTATTAGTTTCCTATGGTAAAATGTTGCTAAGAAGCCTTACTGGTCTGTTAATTAACGTTAATATTGACAATCCTGATTAACTGGAAACATAGAATACACAAGGGAAAGAAAAACAAAACAGAAACACAACACAATATGTGTTGGACACCACAATACTGGACCACACTTTATCAATATGTTATTAGCTATGTATTGTCCGTGGAACAAATGATGTCCTAGATATTGAACTTTAACTTAATTTGGTAGCATCGCGGTGATTGTTTGACCTTTTCTGCAACGTAAGTTAAAATAAGATCCACCACGAATTGTATAATGACAAGGTATATACATGTATCTAATTTAGTGCATACGACGCTTTTCTAGAATAACTTTCAACAGGTACTTTCAAAGTCAGCATGAACTGTTTTATTTCTAAGTATTGTTGTTGAGCATATTAATTTATAGAACTTGTACACGCCACGATATAGTGGAAATATTGCTAAAGTTGGCGTTAAGCACCAAGGATTCAATCAATAAATTCAACATGAACTCTCTGTTTCCGTCATTGGCTATGGTTATTATGACTTCATAGTGGATGATATTAATGGTACGGCGGCCGTCGTGGACGTGATCGTATGATAGTTGGATTTACAACTATCTATGTAATCAGTGCCTATCACCACTAATGTTGTGAGTTCGAATGGCGATACAATTTGTCAGTGATTTGTGGCAGGTCGGTGGTTTACTCCGGATCCTCCTGTTTCCTTCACCAATAAAACTGACCGCCACGATATAACTGAAATATTGTTGAAAGTGGCGTTAAGCACCATTAAACCAACCAACCAACATTAATGATACGGAAAATGCTGATTTTCATTGCACCTAATCTGATTCCGGATGCTATATGATTTTCGGGTTATTTCAGTGTTTAACCTTGTCTTTTGTGTTCTAACTCTGTATTCTTCTTATATATATATGATAATAATAAACGTTAGACAAAACCGAAGAGGTAATCAATAATGGACAATCCTGAGACACTGGCAACATTGGGTTCAAAAGACACAGAACAAAGACAAGCAAATCATAAGACACAACACAGAAAACTAAAAAGATGAGCAACACGGATCCCACCAAAACCCGGTAGTGAACTCATGTGCTCGCGGAGAGTAAGCAGTTGCTTCATTCGGACACATTATTCTGATGCCGAGACAGTCAGTTCTTGCTCTCTCTCTTTATTTCTGAGTGGAGTACCAGCAAATAACAATTTTATAACCTTTGGTTTGACTAGAATGGGGTTCGAACCCACGAAATACTACACTAGAGACGAGCACGCTAGCAATTACACCACATATGCGGTTGACACCTAATATTGACTTGTGTATCGGAAATTATATAATTGTTATAATTTGAATATTATTCATATATTATATATTAAATAATGTAATTATTAAGAAAAACTAAGGCTCTCCACCCTCCGGCATAGGTTCCCATGACAGATTGTGTCTCTCCTTTATAGGTATTTTCGTTTTCTTGCTCTCCAAATCTTTTAAAATATTCAGAATGTTTCTTACTTCTATTTGGTAAAACATACATTTATTGTCTCCAAATAGTTAACATTTGTTCTCGTTGGTATAATAAATTGACGCAATTAAGTTGTTTTATTACCTCCCTTTGTTTCACAAGAAGAGTTTGAAGATATCAAAGGGGTAATCAGAATCCGTATATATCGAAGAAGAATAGACAACACAATGACCAAAAGAAAAAGTATAAAAGGACAAACAACGATCTACAAAACATACATATAAAACTAGAGATCGAGTAGCATGAACCCCACTAAAAACCGGGGGTGAACTCAGGTGCTCCGGAATGGTAAGCAGTTCCTGCTCCACTAATGACACTCGTCCGTCGTGTTAATCTAGCTACAAACCCGGTGATAAGTCAGGAATGAGGAAAGGACCGAGAAGTTGTTTACGATAAGTGGAACATATCCGTGGTCATTTGTGACACAGATATTACTGTCGTTTACAGAGACCGGACTCTAATTAAAAGAGATAAGCTTTATAAACTGTAGCAATATCATCCATCGTTCAATATAGAGATATTATTGAGGAAGACATTAGTAGGATAATTGCCAAGATAAAGAGAGAGTTATAGTGTTTAACGCCACCTTTAATAATATTTCAGTTTAATATCTTGTCGGTCAGTTTTATTGGTGGCAGAAACCAGAATACCAGGAGTTCAAAACAAACGATCTGTCACAAGTCATTGACTAACTTTATCATATAATGTTGTACAGCTCGCCAAGGTGTGGGATTCAACTTCACAACTTTACAACTTTAGTGGTGATGGACTCTGATTGCACAGATAGTTGTAACTACCATATGACCACGACGTCCCCGTCAGGAAAAAGGGTAGGGACATATTGTAGATGATCAAAACATAAACAAAGAAGAAAAAATGGTGACATCTGCAGAAATCATGAGAGTATATTTTGATAGCAAGAATTCAGATAAGACAGGTGTGACGATACTAAAGAGGTGCTCGGGGTGAAGCAGGACATACAGCACAATGGCGAAGATAAAAATGACAAACAGTGACATAGAAAATAATTAGTGAAACCTATATACCTAAAGCATACAGATATATTTAGTTTGACGAAACAACTAAACCAAATGCTGAGTATGTCCCTACCATTTATCTATACTCTTAATAGTAACAAATTATACCATGATAGTGATCTCGTATGGTAGTTGGTTTACAACTATCTATGTAATTAGTGTTTATCATAATTAAAGTTATGTGTTCGAATTCCGCTCATGGCGAGGTGTATTCAATACAACGTTATGTGAAAAAGTTTGTCAGTGACTTGCGGCAGTTTGTGGTTTTCTCCGGGTACTCCGGTTTCCTCCACCAATAAAACTGACCGCTACGATATAACTGAAATATAGTTCAAAGTGGCGTTAAACATAAAATTCTTCCATTTCCACCAATATCAACAAACTGAACAAAAACCTCTCATCTTGATTTACTCAGCACAAACCCAAAACTCGCGACATATGTCGTTGGAAATCCAGGTGTTGGCTCTGGATACATGTCCTATTAAAATATGGCGTATGAATATTCTAACCATAGGTCTATTTAATATAAGATAATTTAATTTGATTTGAATACTGCAATCTGATTGGCTGATCCGCTTGGAGAAAAGTTTGTTTATTAGTAGCGTAGATGATGACTGAAAAGATGCATGAATTCGGAGTTTAATGTACCGAAATAACATATGGATAAAACTATGCTCATTCGATAGAAAAATGTCTATATTTTCAAATTAAGTGGGTCGTAAAAAAATCGTAAGACAACTTTTCTTGGAAATTTTGGTTTTCCGAAGGTACCCAACTGATACATAGTTGACCAGGTGAAAATAAAATTTCATATCTATAACACGTGATCGTTTATCGATAAAAAAGATATATTACACAATTAAGCAGACATTTAATTGTATCAATAGATGAAAAAGTACAGTTAATTCTCGTCTGATTTAATATAACTAGCCTCTCAAAATACCCCTTATTTTGGTGAAAAATAAGACAAGTTTTCTCTTTCAGCAAATTTATTTTGTATTTTCCGTACATTTTTAGTATTGATAAAGTAACGTTACATTAGTCCAAAAATTCATGCCAAATCTCATATCATGGATACTTGCAGATACGCAGAAAAATGCTATTTTTTGTTTGTTTCCTCCCTCATTTAATGCCTTTTATACGCGGAAATTTGATACGCCGTTTCCGATTCTATAAATATAGTTCGACTGATCTTCGAGTCATTAAATAGCACGTTGTCTTCTTTGAATGAAATGGCTTAGTTTCTGATTTATTTCATTGTTAAGTGTTCGGCTTTTCGCATAATGTTTACTGAGGTTTTCAGACTTCATTTGGCGTTGTTTTTGTCGTTTGTTTGTCGATAATTAGTGTATTTTGTTGATTAGTAATTAGGTTATTGTAGTACCAGAATTTAATCGGACAGACACGTTCATATTCCGTATGATGGCATCGTTCGGTAGTCCTTTGAAACTTTCTCCTTCTAGTCCAAAAAGGAGAAAAGAAGCGTTGAACTGGGAGCAATGCATTATATGTCAATGTTCCAATGCAGAACCTGTGATTTGTATGCGAGATGTAGGCAAAGATAGTTTTGTAAGATCGATGGAAGTTAAAAGAGATGAGGTGTATTCTCTTATTTTGCAGAAAATGTCCACACTGGACAATTTTATATCACGTAAAATTAAAGTTGTTTACCACCGTAATTGCTATAGAAAATATACAAGTAAACAAAACTGCAGTGTTTTCAAAACAGATCAGATAAAGTTTTACAAGTACTGAACAAGTTTCAACTATGTCACAAACAAGTGTTGTAACACGCTCCCAGTACGAACCCATTCAGTGGGATTTTTGTTTCATTTGTTAAAATAAAACATTCAAGAAAGATGTTAAAGTACATAAAATTGCATCCAGTGAGCGTGTGAACAAGTTGATGGAGTGCGCATTGAGTCAAAATGATGATAAGACTGGTTCGCGTGTTGAATTGTGACGATTTTGTTCTGAAAGGAGTTTATCACAACGGGTGCATGACTAAATATCTGTTAAAAGAGTCCCCCGAAAAACAAACAGAAACAGGATTCTGATCTTTCTAGTAACGAAATCGCCTTCCAGAATTTAATTCATGAAATCAACGATGATTTAGTCGTTCACAAAAAGGTTTTTCGGATGACACAATTACTTGAAAAATACAAAGGATATCTACCCGCAGACACCGGTACCTACTCATCTGCCAAGTTACAAGACAGGCTAGTTAAACATTATGCTGGTTCTATAGTTATACATACTCAGCGGGGCCAAGGAATGTCAAATCTTGTCTTCAGTGACAAGCTTTCCTTAGGCGATGCTATAAATACAAGTCCAAATTTAAAGCCTCTGAGTTGGAAAATGATTTTCAAGTTGATGTTGAAGGTATTTCTGATGAACAAATTTTACACTCTGCTGTAGGTATCTTGAGACGTGATATTGAGAAGCTGAAAATCTCAGTTGAAGACTATCCAAAAAGCCAAACTACGAGCAGATTACTCTAATCTCAATAAATTCAGAGTTCGACTTGCAACAACACAAAGAAGCAAGCCTGGCCAAGTTACCACCATGCGAAGCGACATTCCATCAGCATGTACTAAGAGCATCTGTGCAGACCTATATCTGGAAATCCTCACAAAAAGCGCAGTCCCCTGTTAGGTCTCCTTTAATGTTCGGATGGGAAAGCAAGGGTGGTCTGGTACCTGTCTTCTTCCTGGGACAAATGTCATCACACTTCCTGCAGGATCTCGTGTGCAGTTGCAAAGGCAAATCAATTTGTTCCAGTAGCTGTGTTTGTTTTGAACAGATTCTGTCGTGCACAGATCTTTGTCCCTGTTATGGTAGCGACATATGTAAAAATGCCATAACAAAGAATGTTACCTTACTGTAAGACGATGGTCATGATGTCTGAAATTTAGTAGATTTTTACAAGGCTTTGTTGTTGTGGACAAAATTATCTGCCATCTAATGTCGTGACAAATCCACAATAGTCACTGATTATACACACATGTGCAACATAAATGTGAAAGATATCTGTGTATAAATATTCACAATGGCGAAGGTGTTAATTTGATATCGATTTTCAAAAACTGAAATGTCAAGTCAGGTCTGTAGTGTATGTCTATTGTTTCATAAGGCAGATATATTTGGGCGTAGTAGTAATGGGTCAGAAATGCTGTACAACAGGTATGTTCCTCTTTTCAATTCTGTAAAATAGTACTAAAGGATATGGGTATTGATGCACACGAGAGATTATACCATTCACTTAGGTGTAAATTATGGTATATATGTGTCACAAATTGTATGTTCTACTTGTCGTAAACACTTCCCGGTCCTTTCCTCATTCATGACTTATCACTATTACAAAAACTAAACTAACACCACGGGTGTCACTAGTGGAGTTCACCCCAGGTATTAATGGGGTTCGTATTGCTCGACCTTTAGTTGTATGTGCATGTTTTGTAGATTGTTGCTTGGCCTTTAGTCCTTTTTCTTTTGACCATTGTGTTTTCTGTCCTTCGATATACAGATTCTGATTACCCCTTTGGTATTTTCAAATTCTTCTTAAGGTAATGGAAGAGGGTTTTTATTGCTGTTCTACATTTCACGTTCACCGTAGGGTTTTCAATAATTTACACATATAAACACGACCTTGAAATCCTACGGCTGGGCAATATTCGGTTTTCATCTGTCGATAAAAGTTAGCTCTGGGAATTTTGTTGTTGTGATGTTATCTGGTGTATAAAATATTATCTATTCATTAACAGGAAGCAGAATGTAGATGAAATAATCACAATCCGATCCTTTCCTCATTCATGACATATCACTGGGTTTGTAACTAGATTAACACGATGGGTGCCACCGTGTTGGGCCGTTATATTCGAATTTTACCCCGAGCGATAGCGAGAATTTACACATGGGCTGGGCCTTTATATTCGAATTTTAAAATCTAAGAATATAAAGGCCCAGTCCATGTGTAAATTTGCACAACTCTATGCCTGCCATGAATTATTTCGATTCTAATAGGACAAATACGGTAATATTTAACTATTCGTGAACTCTATACATACGGCATTTGGTGGCTGTTCCATTTACCTTCTTCGGAAATTTTGAATTGATTTTGAATTATTTGTATTTGAACGAGATATTTTAGAACAAAGATATGGATGTTAACATGAAAAACATATTTATTGTGTATTTTCCAACATAGATTCGATTGAACAATTCCTACGTAAAAATATTTTAAAAAAAGTCGGAGTTCATTCGTTCATCATTTCGAGCGCTAACAAGATGACGGAGCAGAGTTGTCAAACATAATATCGAACACTTGAACAGTTGTTAATAATCGACAATTATTGTTAGATATGAAATAAAAAAGCTTGTATTGTTGACATAAAAAACAAATTCAGAAAAAAATACTTAAGACAACCATCTATCGACTTTGACTTTTGTAATATATCGTCATCCTGTGACGTTGTTTACAAGGGACGCTGATTGGCACAAGCTGGTTACTGATTTATTTTACGATTTTGTGAGCATTTTACTTGTTTGAGTAGCAAAATTCAAAATGCCATCAAATTGGAAAATATCAGTAACTTAATTATATCACCGTCTAGTTATCAATGTATACGTAGAAGAACAAGGTTAGTGCATTTTGTTATTCATGGCCGACACCTATCAATGGAATGTATGTGTGCGTACTGGGGATTCCCAAATGTAAATTTTCAAAACAAATGATAAAAAAATACTTAGTTACAGAGTATTTATTTATAACTGAGGAGGAATTTTTATTTTAAGGACTTTAAAAATACGTTATATGCCGGTGTTTTGTTTGTTTACACTCGGTCGTCACGGTAATTTCACAGCGGGAGTCACATTGGAACAGCCAGACTTGTTGTGTACTGCACTTGCGCTAAATATAGAGTTGTTGAGTATTATCGTGTGTGCCGTTTTATAGACGTCATATTAGAATGTTTATCTATAACCATGTTAAATATTTATCTATAATCATGTTGAAATGTTTTCACTAAATGTCATTAAAGGTTGTGAGATCAAGAAAAAGAAGAAATCGTTCAACATTACAAACAAAGTATCCGTCCTGACATGTAGATCTACAGCTACAACTGATCCAGTTGAGGTAAGATTCATGTGGATCTACTAATGATCCAGTGGAGGTAAGATTCACGTAGATCTACAAATGATCCAGTTGAGGTAAGATTGATGTAGATCTAAGAATGATCCAATTGAGGTAAGATTAACGTAGATCTACTAACGATCCAGTTAAGATAATATTGATATAGATCTACAAATGATCCAATTGAGGTAAGATTGATGTAGATCTACTAATGATCCAGTTGAGGTCAGATTCATGTAGATCTACTAATGATCCAATTGAGGGAAGATTGATGTAGATCTACTAATGATCCAATTGAGGTAAGATTGATGTAAATCTACAAATGATCCAATTGAGGTCAGATTCATGTAGATCTACTAATGATCCAATTGAGGTAAGCTTCACGTAGATCTACTAATGATCCATTCGAGGTAAGATTAATGTATATCTACTAATGATCCAGTTGAGGTAAGATTCGTGTAGATCTGTTTATGATCCAATTGAGGTAAGATTGATGTAGATCTATTAATGATCCAATTGAGGTAAGATTGATGTAGATCTACAAATGATCCAATTGAGGTAAGATTGATGTATATCTATTAATGATCCAGTTGAGGTAAGATTCATGTGGATCTACTAATGATCCAGTTGAGGTGAGATTCACGTAGATCTACAAATGATCCAGTTGAGGTAAGATTGATGTAGATTTAAGAATGATCCAATTGAGGTAAGATTCACGTAGATCTACTAACGATCCAGTTAAGATAATATTGATATAGATCTACAAATGATCCAATTGAGGTAAGATTGATGTAGATCTACTAATGATCCAGTTGAGGTCAGATTCATGTAGATCTACTAATGATCCAATTGAGGGAAGATTGATGTAGATCTACTAATGATCCAATTGAGGTAAGATTGATGTAAATCTACAAATGATCCAGTTGATGTCAGATTCATGTAGATTTACTAATGATCCAATTGAGGTAAGCTTCACGTAGATCTACTAATGATCCATTCGAGGTAAGATTAATGTATATCTACTAATGATCCAGTTGAGGTAAGATTCGTGTAGATCTACTTATGATCCAATTGAGGTAAGATTGATATAGATCTATTAATGATCCAATTGAGGTAAGATTGATGTAGATCTACAAATGATCCAATTGAGGTAAGATTGATGTATATCTATTAATGATCCAGTTGAGGTAAGATTCGTGTAGATCTACTAATGATCCAATTGAGGTAAGATTGATGTAGATCTAGTAATGATCCAATTGAGGGAAGATTGATCTAGATCTACTAATGATCCAAATGAGGTAAGATTCGTGTAGATCTACTAATGATACAATTGAGGTAAGATGATGTAAATCTAAAAAATTTCCAATTGAGGTAAGATTCGTTTAGATCTACTAATGATCAAATTGAGGTAAGATTGGTGTAGATCTACAAATGATCCAGTTGAGGTAATATTCACGTATATCTACTAATGATCCAATTGAAGTAAGATTGATGTAGATCTACTAATGATCCAATTGAGGTAAGATTGATGTAGATCTACTAATGATCCAATTGAGGTAACATTGAAGTAGATCTACTAATGATCCAGTTGAGGTAAGATTCATGTAGATCTACTAATGATCCAATTGAGGTAAGATTGATGTAGATCTACTAATGATTCAATTGAGGTAAAATTGGTGTAGATCTACTTATGATCCAATTGAGGTCAGATTGAAGTAGATCTACTAATGATCCAGTTGAGGTAAGATTGATGTAGATCTACTAATGATCCAATTGAGGTAAGATTCATGTAGATCTACTAATGATTCAATTGAGGTAAAATTGGTGTAGATCTAATGATCCAATTGAGGTAAGATTGATGTAGATGTACTAATGATCCAGTTGAGGTAAGATTGATTTAGATCTACTAATGATTCAATTGAGGTAAAATTGGTGTAGATCTACAAATGATCCAATTGAGGTAAGATTGATGTAGATCTACTAATGATCCAATTGAGGTAAGATTGATGTAGAGGTACTAATGATCCAGTTGAGGTAAGATTGATTTAGATCTACTAATGATCCAGTTGAGGTAAGATTCACGGAGATCTACATATGATCCAGTTGAGGTTAGATTGATGTAGATCTACAACGACCCAATTGGGGTGAGATTGTTCTGACATTTACGATTGTTATATATTGCATGGTCAAATATATATCACAAAATGGTCACCACCATGCGCCGTAAGCGTGGGTGTCTTTATTTATATCTCTACAGTTTTTTGGATTTCCAATTGATTAATATATTGAAAACACGTTTTGTAGAGGCTTAAAAGTTGAAGGGACCTACTATCGTTCTTATTAATAAATACTTTACGGAAAGGAGATAATTTCAATTTTCCCTGTGTTAACTTTCCATTTACGATATATGCATCAATATTCCAGCACCACCTGCATATGGTCGAGTATATAGCTCTCATTTGATACGATATTGCAGAGCATGATTTCCTTGATAGATGGTTGCTGCTTACAACGAAGCTACTGAAAAAACGTTCTTCGTGGTTAACTTGAAGTCATCATTTCGAAATTTTTACAGTTCCTCATTTGATTATCAGTCACTGAATATCTGTGTCATAAATAACCACGGATATGTTGCGTTTGTGGTAATTACAATCTGGCCCTTTCCTCGTTCATGACTTATCACCTGGTTTGTAACATGAGTCACGCTACGGGTGTCATTAGTGGAAGTTAATGAGGGTAATAACAAAATTACCGAACTCCGAACAATCTTACAAAGGAAAGGTCAAAACTCATAAGTATATAAACAGACAAAATCAGTCAACAACCGGAAAACTGTGAAAACGTTAATGACCCTGACTTGGTACAGGCATTTTTAAAGAAATGGGGGGGTTGAATCAGATTTTAAAGCGCCAAACCTCCCGCTTTTTACCCTTCTGGAGCAGTTCACCCGCGATTTGTGTGGGGTTCGTGTTGCTCAATCTTTAGTTTATATGTAGTGTTTGTCTTTCTGTATTTTTTTCTTTTGTTCATTATTTTGGCAGTTTTTCTTCGATTTTACGGCTTCTGATTACTCCTTTTGTATCTCCATGTTTTCTTAGTTTGGGTCCCGTTACATTTTCGTAATTTGTGGAACTTAAAAAGTCACAAAAAAGGATTTTGAGGTGTGTGAATATCAGAAAGTGAGGTATCAGTCAACGGTTAGGGAATGTGTCATTTACTTTATCTTCCAACAATATTTCAGTTTTATCGTGGAGGTCAGTTTTATTGGTGGAGGAAACCGGAATACACGGAGAAAACCACCGACCTGTCGCAAGTCACTGACAAACTTTACCACATAATGTTGTGCATCTTGCCCTGATCGATGTTCGAACTCAAAACGTTCGTGGTGATATGCACTGATTGCAAAGGTAGTTGACAATCCAACTGCCATACGGCCACGGCTTCAAAAATTGAGCACATTCCTTATAATTATTTTTTACAAGAAAATGTAATGATTCCTCGATTTTAATTACGATTACTTCATAGAACAATTTGTCTTCGTCGCTAGCGACGTCACAATACCAATCCAGGTTATCAAGTATAACCAATGTTGCTCCAGGCGGAGCAGCCAATCAGATTGCAGTATTCATATCAAATTAAATTATTGTGAGTTGTCCTATCTTGATTAACATGTGTCTACTTACGTGTTATGTATATTCAGGCTAATAAAGTGTAATTACAAAATGTACTATACACACGTTAATGTATAATATATTTTAGATTCATACATTCGACATATATAGCGACGTTGCTAAATCGCACCTAGGACTGGAACAGAGAAAATGTAAAATACATATGTTCGGGTCTATATATTACCCAGATAAATGTTCAAACATGGACATCAGAGCTGTTATATTAACAATTTGCATTGAAGTTCTACCAAGAAAGACAAAAGCTCTACCAGAAAAGCAGTCGTCAAAGTCCATCCTTGGAGTTCTAAAAGGTCCAAGTATTGATTGGGGAGTGTTCCGTATTACAAGACAAGGTATATTTAATATTTTAATTGGAGTGAGTGAGTGAGTGAGTGAGTGAGTGAGGCCAATTGTTCAGTTATATCATGGTGAGAACACGTTAATTTCCAATGTAATGATTATGAGATCCGCTTTGTGCTAGACCGACACACTTAGTTGGATTTTTGTAATGCTAGCACATTGAAAAAACAGTTCACGGATAAACATGTCACCACACTCGGCCACATTATTTTGATTCCGAGCGAACCAGTCTTTCCTCTTTCTCTTTAATACTGCATGCCTAGTGGAGAAGCAACAAACACCAATTTCATAGTCTGGTTTGACCTGATCGGGACTCCAACTCACGATCTACCACATTCGAGGCGAACACGCTAACCATTACACCATCGATGCTGTTCGGCAATTATGATAAAATATGGTATATGTCTGCCCTCTACTTGAAATACCTGACATGTGGGGGAGGGGGGGGGGGGAGGGGAGGGGAGGGCAAAATATGTCACAATAGATTTCCAGTAATTTACGAATACACAGGCCATAGATAATTATACCAGAACTAGTATATATTAAAGCAATTAATGACTTTTGATTTCAGTCATGTAATAAAACAGTTCCTTGGTTCTATAAATCCTGTTATCGCTATTTTGTTTATTTTCCCTTTGATGCTAAGCAATATATTTCATGATCGCGTAAGTGCTGAGATGATAACAATTATCGCTAATCGCTAAGCGTTGTCAAGGACGCACGTAGTAATATCGCTGTTTTCTAATATGACGTTATAATGACGTCACATTACCAAATCCTTGATAAACATACTATCATAGCGATTAAATAATTAAAGATGTTTTTTTAAAACTCGAGGACGTTTCTCGGTCATCTCGTTTTAAAAAAAACATCGTTAATCACTTATTATCAACCTCACGGAAAATAATTGTTTGTATTATCACTATTTTGCTTACTTTCCCTTTGATGTTTAAGCAATATGTTTCATATCACGTAAGCGCATGAGATGATTCCAATTATCGCTAAGCGTTGTCAAGGACGCTTAGTAATATCGCTGTTATCTAATATGACGTTATAATGACGTCACATTACCAAATCCTTGATAAACATGTCATCTCGTCCGCTAAAATCGGTCAACACCTGGAATCGGTCACCAGTTGGGATGCGCTGTCACGTGAGATCAGATGTCGATGACGTCATTTATCCTGCAAACTGCATCCAGAAATAGAAAATCGATTTACTTTCACTTTGATCAAGACAACAATGAGATTTAAACAAATAAGAAAAGATATCTATAGGTTTTGGTGCCAAAATAGTGCCATTTTACTACTGCTATTTTGACTTAATAATCAAAGTCAAATATTTCCAGAAAAACACAGTCCGTAGTGGATAATTTACATATCCTGTGTTTGTTTACATTCCACTGCGCATCTTGACCTATATTTACAACTCTATTAGGCAACGGCAATTGTATTGTTTTCGTTTTGAAATTAAGTAACTCCTTAGACAATTCTTAAATTCTTAGCGGGAAATTGTGTGGAATAAATATGATTTAATATCAATTCTGTAAATGGATAAAGTTGTACATGAAAACAGAGAAATTCTCCGCTGAAAACACGTGACAACAAACACAATTTAATGAAAAAATCGGGAAATATGGAAAAAAGCAAATTAAAAGATATTGTAAAATACAATCTCCTTGGCCTATTGGTGTTCCACATGACTACTTTATGGTTGACCGATTCTAGGTAGCGTGACTTGGGCGCCATTACAAAACTTATGCAAACAACAAAGGTCGGTGAGCCGACATTTCTTCCTCGAATTAAACGATGTTTTTTTGCATTTTATTTGGCTTATAAGTGCCCAAGTAAACATGGTATTTATCTTTGATATAAATACCAATTTGAATGAGAATAATAAGGAAATGTCTTAAATGACCAATTTACGGTCACAGATGGATACTATCATAGCGATAAAATTTTATTTAATTAAAGATGTTTTTTTTTAAACTCGAGAACGTTTCTCCGTCATCTCTAATCTCAGGGCTTCACCCTTCGATGAGATGACTTAGAAACGTCCTCTCGCTTTTAAAAAAAACATCGTTAATCACTTATTATATCAACGTTAGTACTCACAACGCGTTTCTAGAAAATAAACTTTCGTCAGCTCATAGTTCAAAGATTAGAAAGCCAAATAATTTAAAAGACTTTGGGGGCATGTAAACAAATTCATTAACAAGTAAACCTGCCTAAGTGGGAGGTTGACTTTAGTGTTAATAAATGTCATTATTTATATACTAATATTTAAGATAGTATGATGATGTGGTAATAGTGTGCTTCTCATAAATAAATATAATGCATGGTATACTTGTCAGTGCCCGAGTACCTTCCGCCATCTTTGTCTGAAGGCATCACAACAATATATGGTATTCTGGAGCCAGACAGTCCTTCATCCTCCGATGTCTTTCTCAATGGAATAATTGCAAATGAGAAGGTAAGAAATTCAGAGTATAATATAGGTATGATATTTGTTTGTTTATGGTGTTTAACGGCACTTTCAATAATATGTCAGCTATATCGTGGCGCTTATATTAGTGAAGGAAACTGGAGTATCCGGAGAAAACTACCGATATGTAGTAAGTCACTGACAAACTTTATAGCATAATGTTGTATCGAGCACACCGCGCCTCTGCTGGATTCGAACTCACAATGTTAGTGGTGATAGGCACTGATTGCATAGGTAGTTTTTAAATCCAACTACCATACGATCACGGCCACGACGGCACCTACATATGTATGACCATGTGTTGCTATGTAAGGGAGAAAGAGTGTGTAAAAGAAAGAAAGTGCTTCTTGATTTATCTATTTGTGCATAGTATTTATGTTGTTCCTTTATTCGCGTATGAAAAAGTCAAATGTATTTTTTTTATATTTGTATGTTGTAATCTGTTTTACATACATGTATTGCTTATGAATAAATACATAATGGGTTAGACACGTATTTTTAATCTTAGTACAAATGTATACATATAAAGGGAAGGTTTATACATGCACTGCAGGGGCGGATGCGCGCGCCCCCTTAAAATTGGGGAAAATATGATTTTTTTTTGCGTAAAATCGTGATTTTTCACACGAAATACCCCAAATATTTTCGCGCTTCCCTCCGCAATTGGAAAAAATATGATTTTTTTGCGTAAAATCGTGATTTTTCACACGAAATACCCCAAATATTTTCGTGCTTCCCTCCGCTCGGCGCAATTTTTTTAAGTGCCCCCCCCCCCCCCCCTAACCTGAAATCCTGGATCCGCCTCTGCACTGATTGCAGTATATAGTCGAACTATTCTCATTTTTTGTTGTATTATAGGTCAATATTAACACTTGCATTGCACATGATGAATATGCAACACCACAAGACATAAGTAGACTGGAATATTCTATCAAGGTATGATGTATGTTTTTTTTTGCTTAAGGGGGTTAAGGGTATGGTGTTTAACGCCACTTGTAACAATATTTCAGCTATATCGTGGCGGTCAGCTTTATTGGTGGTGGAAACCGGAGTATCCGGAGAAAACAACCGACCTGACAAACTTTATCACATAATGTTGTATCAAGTACACCTCGCCTGAGTGGAGTTCGAACTGACAACTTTGATGGTCATAGGCACTGATTTTATAGGTAGTTATAAATCCAATTACCATGTGAGCACGACATGACGGCCCATTTGCTTAAAGGACTAGTGACACGATTTTACAAAAAAAAATATTGTTCAGATGACTTTTATTTTATGATTAATTAATAAATAAAGGCAAAAAAGCCGACAATCCATGACTATTGGGGATCATTCACCAAATTTCTTTCGACAGACGTCGCAGTTGTTCCATATGTGGTTAGCGGAACGTTTTAATCTCGATGACGCTTGAATTGTTAACGTTAGGTACAACGACACGTTAATATATAATGCCCTTATAACATGAATAGAACAATTCTGTAAATTCGTTCACAAACAAAATTGTTCTCACGACTTTTTTTTATTTTATAAATTATAACATTATTCTACAAGTTAGATAAACTACTATTGAAACAAAAGAAGTTACCCGTATTCCCGTATTGCGGGATATTCAATATGAGCCGCTTTTTTTTTTTTTAATAGTACTGTATCTTATATTTACAACCATTGTGCTGGAACAGTTGACTACAGAACGACAGGGATATTAGGTTATTAATTAAATTCATAACAGTGTATACGTATATCACATTTCATTTCTATGCATTAGCATTAGGGGAAAAGGGTGTATTTTACTCTTATAAAAAGATTTCGATGCTACATTTTTGTAACTGAAAAATATGCACTCTGAAACAGAATTTTTGTTTTGGGAAAAAATTGTCCCTTTATGACCAATAATAAAAATCTGGCTAAAAGGGTAAAAAATCAAAACCATACATGTACAATACATAGGAACACAACAAATTCATTTATACCTTTAGGCAGGAATATACAATTTTCAACAAACACAGAAAAAAAACAAGTAATAATGAACAAATAGAATTTCTGTGTGTATAGACACCTTTTCAAGTAACATAATTGGTATTTCATATCATTTAAAGGGGAGTTTATTCCAAATAAATCTAAAAACGGCTAATGATAAAAAAAATTAATAGCAATAATAAAATTATGTTTGTAATAAACAATCCAAAGGGAACACATTTATGATTATTTTCAACAAATTTCAGCAAAAAATATTCTTCATCTGTATGATATATCCAGTTTACGAAAAGGAAAAACTTATTGACCTTCCCTACCTAGATGATCACAGTTTTTATTTTTGAAACATATTTTCCTTTTCTCATTTTTGCTTAAATTTTTAGTTTAAGCCACACAAAATAAAATTCTTTTTAGATTCTCATCCCCTCCCTTCCCTCTTTTTACCATCAAATTCCCGATTTTATATTTTCGATCAATTCATTTTCAAAATTTAACAAATTTTTCATTAGGGTATCAGTATACCAAATACAGTTTTTTTTATTATGTGATGTTCTATCACGATAGTTTCCAGATGTATCTAGTTCTACAATATCTAACTCAGTAGTCCGCAAGGGGCCTTCGTGGTCGTGATCGTTTGATAGTTGGATTTACAACTACCTATGCAATCAGTACCTATCACCACTAACGCTATGAGTTCAAATCTCGCCCAGGCGATACAACATTATGTGATAAAGTTTGCCAGTGACTTGTGGGAGGTCCGTGGTTTTCTCTGTGCACTCCGTTTTCCTCCACCAATAAAACTGACCCCCCACTGAAATTTGTTGAAAGTGGTGTTAAACACCAAACCCAGTAGTCCGTATGTTTCAAATCGTGTACGTTAACATTTTTTATGTTGTTTTTTTTTTATTGTATAGAACGCTGGGTTTTATGCAAATTCCCGTTTTTTCGTAGCATTAATGAAATTGTAATTCAAACTGTTCATTTCAATAACAGGCAGCTAACTAAAGTTATAAATAACGGTTTTACCTGCATTAGAATGGAATAAACCTACAAATATCATGTGCTTTGCCTCTATTAGTCCTTTACCATCAAAAAGTTCATTATGCCAAATAATTGTAATCTTCAATATATTTTTACATATATATTACAATGGAATAAATTTGATAATTGGGATAGTATAGTGGTGCGTGTATATGTCAACAAGAAAAGTTTGTAGATACCGAAAGGGTTTTCGGAAGTCATATATCGAAGAAGGTCAGGCAATGCAATGGCCAAACGAAAAAAGGACAAAATGATAAACAGTGGTCTACAAAAAACTACACAGAAAACTGAAGATTGAGCATCACGAATCCCACTTAAAACCCGAAGGACTCTGTCGGTGACAACTGGAGTCTTTAGTTTTACATTGTATGGCAGTTCCAGGTTTTGTACGATGATCAGCCAGTCTGATTGTACAAAATATTTGAATGCTACCAAAATCTGTCGAAAATAATTAAAAATAGTAAGAAACAACGAATTTTCTTTATTTAACTATTTATTATGCCATTCATAATACATCTGCTCAAAATCTTTCTAAAATAAATGCTATGATTAACCCGCTTGTTGTCGAATCTTTAACAGTTAATAACACTACACGAAGAAGGAATATACTATCTGTATAATTTTGTACCAAATAATTTTAAAGAGTGTGATTTAGATTTGAAAATTGCCTAAATATAGATAGACCTAGATATATTCACTCAAAATTTTGTATGTGGAGACGGGAACTTTATAATTCTATTTTGTTCACTTGGAGGTAATATTTCCCGAAATTCAGGTACTTTAAAATGTTGGAATGAAGTTCATCAGTATTGCAGTGTGAGTAACCAAACATCATGTACAATGTACACCTTTTATGAACATGCATAGGCTACACCAGGGTACATGCCGATATGGCTTGTAAACGTCCGTTGTATTTCTTAATATCATGATGGTCATAATAAAACTCTTTTCTTGCGACTAACAGATATACTTTTATTTAACATATACTCGTCAACTAAATCTATACTTCTAACAGGTAATTTCACCCGCGTTGTACTAGTTAAGCTTCAATGTTTGCACCATCCACGTTTTATAATTCAGTGCCGTCATTAGGTTAACGTTAAGATACAAGTGCCTTTGTGATTCAAACGCACATGTAACCACTTATGGAACAGTAGCGTCACCAAACGGGAGAAGCGGTGAATGATTCCTATTAGTAAATTTCTCACTTTTTTGTTACCGTGGACGCAATATTAATGAGATAGTTGGTCACGTGATAGTATGACGTCACTTGTGCTTTCGGAACAAAATGGCTGGACGAGGAAGTTATTTACATCTAGGAAAGTATCGATTTATTGTTATGGCGAACAGTTGATACGAGTTGAACTAGTGGTAAAGGAAAGTAAAATAGGATCAATTATTCATGTAGAAAAGGGGGAGGGGTCATCATGCTCGACACCTTCTGTTTACATAGTAACCCATTTATTTCGCTGCATTTTATAGAATACATTGTCACAGGTGATTCAGTGTACTATTCAGATTCTCTGCCCATTGGTAGAAGTTGTTTATATTCTGCAAATGTCATTATTTAGAACGTAAACTGAACAGAATGTCAGAAAGTAATTCCAGTTGACACCAGAACAAGACACACAAATCCAAATTCATTCAGGCAATACAGACATCAAAAGGCTGCTACAAATACTCATACTTCCCCAGGTCTATCACACTTTGGAATCAACTGCCTACAACATTTACCACTGCAGACATAGTTGACGGTTTCAAGAGCATGATCCCAGTATCTGCCTTGATTCCAATTTTCACACCATAATCACTCATAGTAGTTATCAAATGTATATAGTCTTAACCTTTGATTCATTGTTTATTGTATATATGTTAACTTATGTATTAACAAAATTTAATACGGCGCTCGGCCAATAATCTTCAGTAGTGAAGGACGGCTAGAAATGTAAAGAAAGAAAGAAAGAAAGCGTCCCGGGACGTGAATAACACGCCCTGTCATCTATGCACTTTTGGGCTGCCAACAGTGTATATACATATAATTTATGATGTGGTAAAATAATAGTGAACAATATTTTAAAATTTAAAGGTGTGGTTTCATTATTCATATTTGCTGACAATCATACATGTGCAAAGTGTAAACAACTGTTGAATTCCTTACACAGCTCACAGGCATGTTAAATTACTTTATTGCTGACTTTCTTTTCAGTGCATACAAAGCTTTGTTTTCAAGACATATCTGGATGTCATTGGTTGCAGTTGAGTATGTTGGACACTCCATTTTTCTTCTTTCTATTACTGCCTGTTTTATCAGAGTCACATAACCTTTAAATAAAAAAAAAAAAATGTAATCCAAATAAAAATATAATTTATTGGTTATTACTTGAATAAACTTTCACTTTACAAACATACTTTGCAATTGTTTTTGGTTCCAGTTTGCATGAAAACATCTCGTATACTAGATAGGGAGCGTAGCGAGCATAGGGTTAGGTTATCGTATCTACTCGTATACATGTACATACTAAGGCATATTTTATGATTATTTTTTGGAGATGCATCTTCTAGAAAATGGAAAAAAATTGGCATATATGTTCGAAACATACCCCATATCGTGTAAATAGGCCTTAACAGATTATTTTTTACAATTTAATGAATGTAAATAAAAATTTTAAAAATATTTCTTTTACAATAACTTGCTTTACCTTTCTGTAATCATTTCCGTTCCTGTGTAAGTGGTTCGTGGTCATACTGGTCGGAGTGGCCCTCATGCTGGTTACATATATGGTTGGTAATTGACAGCCATTTGGCAACCTTCAGGGATTGGTTGGTACCACATGAAGAAGAAATCCAGTATATGTGGTTGTTGATGGACTTTATCCTAGGTTGAGTCTTTACCAGATGTCTTCTTTGAAACTGCTTCAAGTTTTTTAGTGACCCCTGTGGATTTTTTTTATAAGTTTATATATAATCATGATAATTTCATATAAAGACAAATGTGCAATCATTTTTATACCCCCGCAAGCAAAGCTTTTTTTTTGGGGGGGGGGGGGGGTATATATAGGAATCACCCAGTCCGTCCGTCTGTCCATGCAACCTCGTAAGTGCAATTCCTCCTAAACCATTCAGTGGATTTTGATGAAACTTTATTACTTTTTAGTGAGATTTGCTCCTTCATAAGGCATGTAAGGTTACAAACAGACATGGCACATATGTAATAAAGTTTACCAGGTACTTGATTAAGGTCAGCAGTTGTCCTTGCCATCAAGATATACGTGAAGCTGAAAGATTGCTGTATTGACATAAAACCCCATTAAACTATATAGAGCAGAGCATACATATGTATATATAATGTACGAAAACTATATTGAGCTGTTTATAAAAGAAGTAAACTAATGATCATACCTTTAGCAACATGCCAAACATCAAAGTAGTGGTTCTTGTCTTTATTGTTCTCTCTCATATACTTCTTTACCATGGAGTGGAGATCTCTGACAAGGTCGTCTACTTTAACGTGTCTTTCAAGAAAAGTCATCCCTCTCTTTAAACCCTCCAGTTCCATATGTGTCGAGCCTTTGACCTCATTGCACTGGAATGATAATGCGGTGTGTTATAATTTTTAAGAAATGTGTGGATAAAAAAAAAATATACATCATGCATGTGGCATATTAGCATATTGACAACCAGACAACATTGGCTATGTGTGTCGTATATATTAATTGAATGCGTTTCAATATTGAAATACTTAATTTTACCAGATTTATTGTCCGCTCTTATTCTGTTATTCTTTGTGTTGTTATATTTTTAGTTAATGTAACTTTCCTCGCCACGATATAGCTGAAATATTGCTGATGAGGCATTAAGCAAATATTAGTATAGGATATATTGTTCACTCTCATTCTGTTGTACTTTGTTTTGTGAGTTATGTAACTTTCTTCGCCACGATATAGCTTTAATATTGCTGTGGCATTAACATACCTGTACCAGTTGGAAATCCAAAATCTTCTTGGTCACCAGGTTCATGAGGGTATATGAACCATACTTGGCAGAGTACCCAGGGGAGTTACAACACGCATCACCTGCCAGTACCACAGGTCTGTTCTTCATGTCTTGGAGCAGAGTGGCTTGTTCGGAATCCCAGATTACTGTAGCAGATGGTGCAACACACAGTGACTGAAGTCTGGTATAAGTGCGTGAAGAGAACATCTGGAGGTTCATGTGCTCAAACATCTTCAAAGGTTTTGCCGCGTTGACACCACTACACATGATGGCTGTTGCTGTCATGAGGTTTGACCAATGCATACTATTGTGTGATAGCTGCCTTTTCCACATAGAAATATGACTATTGATGCACACTGATGTTGTTGAAATAGGAGTACCTTTAGTGTACTGGATGTAGGGTGTGGCTTCGGAACAACAGTACTGGCAAACTGACAATATCTGGTACAATGGTGACTCGCTAACTACAAACTGTTTCTCGTCAAGTGGAGATGATTCAGGACTAAGTTTGTAGTTCATCTGTTGAACCTCGCAATCATCGTCGTCATCATCGGTTGAACTTTCATCAAAAATAGGTTGATAGTCGTCGTCATCGTTATCCCCATTACTGTAATTATCATCTTCGTCTTCAACATGCTTTGTAAATGAGTCTGTATTGATGTGTCGGTCATTTTGGTCGGTTTGTGTACTGACAGTTTTATATGATACGATGGTTTGGGTACAACCTGTAATCTTTGAATTGGTTTGATGACTTCGGGTTCGTTGTGGCGGTTTCAGGTTAGCTTAAGGTTTCTTGCTGACCATTTTGGCAGTTGTGGCTGGTGGTGAAGGAACTGGATCATCATCAGTTGTACATGAAGCAGCCGGTGAGGATGATTCAGCTGGTAAAGGGTCATCATCAACTTGTGTATCTGGAGTTGATGCTCTTGCATGGTCCTCAAAAGCAAGCTGTAGTATCTGAAATAAAATGTAAAGTCCTTGAACTTCATACAATACATGTATGTACACAATGCATTTTTTCTTCTTTGATCTGTTTCATACAGTAATGATACTTCATGTATAATTTGAAAAGGTAACAGCTAAGTGTAAAGGTACATTTCAAACACCATCATGAAAAGATGTACATTTCAAACACCATCATAATCAGACTGGCCACCTTATTTGCATTGTAATACACAATGTTTTTCATTTCAAATGAGTAATTAGCTTAGACAATATCATCAATTGCCTTGTTTCTAGTTTGTTTTTCGTTCTATCGGTGATATGGCCGGAATAACTTTACCAGCATGCATTCTCGCTAGGGTAACAGTACGAGATTGTTTACAAAAGTCAAAATGACGATGCAACCAGGCAGCACTAGGAAATATGCATATATTTACCGTTAATATTATTACAAATACAAGTTACATTGGAAACGACAATTATATATGCATACATTTACTAACCTCGGCTTTCATACGCTTTTCGAAATCTCTTCTTGGCATCGGAAGTTGAATGACTCGGCCATCTTTCACCTCTCTGTTGACTGTCAATGGTATCGATGGAACGGCGTCTGGCTTCAACCGTGCCTGGAATTTACCATGAACACCTAGCTCTGCCATCCTCAATGGGTCTTGCGTAAAACTGTCCTTGGAGAAATGCGCAGAACACAACCTGTGACTGGGACCTGGAACGAAGTTCCATCTCTTGCAGTAATGTGTCCACACTTTTCGGAGATTACTGTCTTTCGGGAATGAAAAAAAACTTGTCCATTTCCCTTTTTCGCTTGGTTATTACAACCAAATGCTGCACAATAAACCATGTTGGAATCTATCTCATCAGAACACGTGTTTATATCGTAAACAAAACACCGTTACTGAAAGGTAAATTAGCTGTCAATCAATCTGTCAATCACTTCCTTCTCAAAATTTATCAATAGAACAAATGACGTCACACAACATCAGCATCGGTTTGGATTGAAAAATATGCATAAATTACAGGTAGCTCACTAGACAGTTATCATGGGCGCAAACTATTATTTATATATTCCATATAGAGCCGTTTTTTTAATTCTTGATATCTACTAAGAGATTTATTTGCGATAAAGGCATGTCACTAGTTCTTTAAGGAACGACCATTTAATTTGGAGAAAGGAATTCGTTTTGTCAAAAAATTGTATACAGAAAAATAAAATGACCTAAAAAATGCAACAACAAAAAAAGAAATAATAATTTGACTCGGCAGTTTTCAACAAGAAAATATCTTAGTGTCATTAATTGCTATCGCTTCCGGTGCACCCGAGTTCATCCCCGGTATTTGGTGAGGATCGTATTACTGTAAAAGTATTAATTTTCGCTGCATCCAATTTTCGCGGTTTCTCCCAACTGGACAATTTCGCGTATTTCTTATTGCGCAAAGGCAAAAAAAATGTACTTCTCGGTCAACCAGTTTATTAGCAGACTTCCTTTAAAACTGACAAGATAAAATCGTATTACGTATTACATTTGTCATGTGAAATCTGCTCACTCTGTTTTACCTTAACAGTAAGTTAACTTATGTTCACTCATTATAAGATTATATTCTGATGAGCTTAGTAAAGGAATGAAATTGGGAAAAGCAGCAAGTGATGTTAAAATTGATATAAAACTGTTTTTAATTTTCTCTGTAGTGTTTTCTAGATCATTGTTTGTCCTTTTTCTGTTGCATTGTCTGTCTATCTTCATTTTATTGCTTTTTTTTACAACTATATTAAATTTTTGTGTGATTTAAATGTAATTATAAGAATTGAATGCATTTTTTGTAGCCTCACAGGCGCGTACAAGCGTGGGCCGAGGCACATTCCCTGTATAAATGCTTTTTTTTTCTTTTTTTTTTTCTTTTTATTGCTTATGATTGTCCTCTTGGCATTGTCAGACTTTTCTTATAAAACAATTACATATCTAATATATAAGAATAATAATCTAATTTTAGAATTATTTGGCTTACTGGTCTTTCTATTTTAAGCGTACCTAATGAAGGTTATTCCAGAAACGCGTCATGCGCACTAAATTTGATATCTACGTTTTTATTTATTTTTTTACTAACATTTGTTTCATATAAAAAACCATTATGCTCGGGGAACAACATAGCCCCTACCCCCTAGGAGTTATATAGTCGATCCATTGATGATAATTATTATGTTTCTGAATTCATTGTAGTCGTATTTGATGTCAGGTTGATGGATATTGGTGTTAAATGTCACTTACACCAATAGTTAAACTTTGACGAGGTCAGTTTTATGGTGGAGAAAAATATCGACCTGCCTCAAGTCACTGACAAACTTTATCACGGAAAGTTGAATCGAGTACACCTCTGAATGGACGGGAATGAAGCTCTGGCTTGCTCCAATATTAAAACTGGTTGAAAGTTGGGTTTAAAATGACATTAACCTTTTACTTGCTACTTGTTTGTATTGTTCCCCTTTTGCAATTAGACCTTTTAACTATGATTTGTGAATAATTCAATAAGATAATGATGAGCAACACTGAATCTGGTCATTTATTTTACAAGCAAAAGTATTATTATACATGAAATGCATCATATAAAAAAAAAACTTTATTTTCAGTGCCAAAATAACTTACTTCTGATAAATAGCTAGTGAGTGAGTGAGTGATTGTTGTTTAATGCCCCGTGACCAATTTGTATATAAAATGTATCATGGCGAAATCAAGTTATATTTAAATGAGATGATAATGACTACTATTAAAAAAAATTGTACTAGACCAACACGATTTATTTGATTTGTTATAGTACTAACTCATTTAAACAACTGTCCGTGGATAGACATGTCGCCCCACTCTGACACATTATCTTGGTTTTTACTATTACTCCTTAATACTGAGTGCTTAGTGGAGAAGCACCAAGCACCAATTTCATAGTCTTTGGTTTTAAAATTTCACCATATTTACGGTCAAAATTGCTATTGGAATTCTTTATTATCAATTGTGAAATGAACATGAACACCGTATCATTATGAGAGATGTTAGATTGTACAGTTTTATTAAGTTAACGATAGAGCACACCGAAGGGGCAATCACAATTGGACAATCCATAGAAACCGGCAACAAAGGCACATAAGACACAAGACGAAGACAAACAAAACAAAAACACAGCATGTGTCGGGCACCACTACACGCAAGCAAAACACAAACAACGTTAAATAAGACATGAGCCTTCCCACAAACAAAGTTATTAAACAGATCGTCGTGGTAATACTATGTTAATGCTTTTTATTTAATTTATATTTAGAAAAGTGAGAAGAAGAAAAAACGAAAGAAAACAAGTGGAGCAAAATCAGGTAATACACAATATTAAGCTGCATGTGAAACCAGGAATGTTTAGAGTAGTAGATTACTCATACCAGCAGACAGAGTAAACTAAGCAGTAGTATACAGGGGGTCATTATAACCACAAGAATGTTTGTTTATCTTCAGTGCAGATCCGTAGGAAATTGGAGTCACTGGAATAATGCTTTTCAATGCCCAAAAATAGAACAAATTAACATTTTAGTTTTTCTAACTATTTCGTTTTGCTTCATTTTGCTTTGTATGTTTGTGTTTGGTTTATTTTTTGTTTTATATATTTTTATATTTTTTTATTTTTTTTTGCTTTTTTTTCCCTTTATTTTCGTATGTTTATTTGTTGTTTGGTTTTTTTTTTTGTTGGTCTTTTTGTATTTTTATGTTTTTTTTTCTTTGTTTCTTTTTGTTTTTTTTAGGCTTTTTTTTTGCTTTTTTGTTTTGTTTTGTAGTAGTATAGAAACTACGTTCGAGCACACTTTTTTATATATGTTAATCCTATGGGAGTGAGGTTGACCTCCCGGAGTTAGCCTCCCAGGTTTATGGCGTGTCATAATTAGGTGGTTAATTAATTAATATATGTTAATAAGTGTATTGCAATTAATCAATATGTCTAATTGGTGTATTGTAATTAATTTGTGTATTTAATTGGTAATATTTTGATTGGTTTCGATTTTATGCATCATGTCTATATTTAAATCACCTAGGGTTCACCGGATGGCATGTGTAGATTATGAACGTATATAGTTTACATAGTTTAATGTCCCCGTAACGATATAGACAGACGCGGGTCGGAGAGCCATCCACCCGCTGCCTTCACAATATATACCCCTAACCTTAACCATTTATACATCGAGATGAGAAAGTTAAGAGACTCGTCTACCACCCGACAGTATCTGCAACCTCACGAAAGGGCCTTCAGTGTGCTATCTTTCGTGCAGGGGAGGAAACTGCCGAGACTTGAAGTTAACCTTTCCAGTATCACATGCAGGTGCACTAATTGATATTGGTTAATTTAAATGCAAATCATTGGTCGTACCTATCCAATTATGGTACGATATAATAATTATATTTAGTCACAATTACTTGTTTAATTGGTATGAGTTGATTTTGTATTGATTAAAGTCCAACGTGTTCGTTTATAGTTTGCTTGTTGAAACCGTATGCGTTGAAGTGTGACTGATGTTTGTATGTTGTGAGTGCCAAGGTAATATTGGATTGGAAAATCTTTTCAATAACATGTTGTTTGTAAAGGTATTATTATATGTATAAGGTATCTTTCTTTGATCTCCATAGGAATATACAACAAGATTATAATATAAACAATATTTAATTTCTTTCAATAAAGAGTAATTCACATTTGTTAAAAGCACAGTATTTAAATATTTTTACACCCCAGGTTCCTTGTTAAACCATATACTTTCTATCTCTGAAACTCTTGTCCTATTGTTACAGGAATAATAGACTATGTTCATAGGGTGTGACGACAGGGGTTTCTAGAAACACCTGTCGTCACACCCTATGCGCAAGCACTACCTTTGTTCCTGTAACATTGCAACAGGAAAGAAGTGTTGCATTTCTTGTGTTGTTCAGTATAGATACACCTGTAGACTGTCGTCTTCTTCTTCTTTTTTTTTTCTTTTTTTTTGCTTTTGTTTGTTTTTGATTTGTTATTTGTTTTTCTTTTGCCCGCTTTGTTTGTTTGGTTTTTTTTTATTGTTATTCTCTGTATATTTCATTTTATTTGAAATATCCACACAGTTCAGATGACTTCTTGGGAACAATTTTAAAGAAAATATATTACGATTCGTCAAATCCAGCAAGTGTTGCCGACCCAGATAAATTATACAGATTCGCCAGAAAAGATGGAAAATTCGTTCTAAGTAAATATAAGATAAAGAAAATGGCTACAACGACAGGAACCATATAGTCTGCAAAGACCTATAAAAAGACCAGTCAAAAGAAACAGAGTTGTTGTGATTGGCATAGACGACCAATGGGAACGTCGATTTAATGGATATAACAAAATGCTCAAAATATAATCGTGGATATAACTTTATATTGGTGGCAATCGATATCTTCTCCAAATACGTATGGCTGCGACCACTGAAGGACAAGAGAGGCGAATCTGTAATGAAAGCTTTGAAAAACATATTTGCTGAAGGGAGATCGCCTAGCAGAATAAGAACCGATAGAGGCCAAGAATTTAGGTCACGATTAGTAGAGTCTTTTTTGAAACTGAGAGGGATCGAACATTTGTTTGTACAAAATACAGAAATTAAAGCCAACTATGTTGAAAGAGTGATTAAGACCATCAAGTCAAAGATGTACAGATATTTCACACAGGCTCAGTCATATAATTACATAGGAGAATTACAGACATTTGCTGGCAGTTATAATAAAACATACCAGAGAACAATAGGTATGCCTCCGAACAAGGTGACTAAAGGCAAAGAAACCAACCTGTGGTGGAAAATGTATTGTCCTAAAACGGTTTCAACCGAAAGTAAAAGCAAGACAATACGGAAACCTTTTCGTTTTAAAGTAGGAGATAAAGTCAGAATCACATATATACAGAATATATTTACAAGAGAATACGACGAAAAATGGACTGGTGAAATATTTAAGGTTTCCCAAAGAATAATGCGTGGTGGACTCCCAATATATAGATTGAAGGATTTTCATGACGAAGAAATTAAAGGAACGTTCTATCAGTCGGAATTGCAGAAAGTATCTGTACGGGACGATGACATATGGAAAATAAAGAAAATTCTGAAGACGAAAGGAAAAGGAAACAATAAACAATATTTCATTAAATGGCTACACTGGCCAAAGAAATTCAATTCGTGGATCTCTGCCTGCGATGTAAATAATCTTTGATCTTATTATCAATGAGTGTGAACTATCCCGGAAAAGCTAACCTCAAGTCTCGGCAATTCACTTCCCTGCACGTGAGACAGCATACTGTTGGCCCTTTCGTGAGGTAAAAGATATTGTCGAGTGGTAGACGGCTCTCAATTTTTTTTCTGTCTTTTTTTTACATATCTAGATGTATAAATGGTTAAGGTTAGGAATATGTTGTAAAAGCATGCGTGAGGATGGCTCTCCGACCCACATCTGTCTATATTGACGGAGATATTAAATTATGACATTATTTTTTATATTATACCATTTCATTTCTCATTATATACTATTTAATAATAATAAAAGTAATTGTATGACTTCGTTCAAAACTATTATCTCTCGCAGATTGCTTACATTTTTCACCTGGACATAAAATGTTTGTTTATAGACATGTCATAACAAGTAAATTTACGCTCTGGTAATTTGACAAGTTGAAACATGAATCAAAATATTTAAATACTGTGCTTTTTACAAATATGAATCACACTTTATTGAAAGAAATTAAATATTGTTTATGCTATAATCTTGTAGTATATTCCTATGGAGATCAAAGAAAGATACCTTATGCAAACAATAATACCTTAGCAAACAACATTTTATTGAAAAGATTTTCCAATCCAATATTACCTTGGCACACACAACATATAAACATCAGTCACACCTCAATGCATACGGTTTTAACAAGCAGACGATAATTCAAGTACGAACACGTTGGACTTTAATCAATACACAATCAACTCATACCAATTAAACAAGTAATTGTGACTAAATATAATTATTATATCGTACCATAATTGGATAGGTACGACCAATGATTTGCATTTAAATTAACCAATATCAATTAGTGCACCTGCATGTAATACTGAAAAAGCTATCTTCAAGTCTCGGCAGTTTACTCCCCTGCGCGAAAGATAGCATACGGTTGGCCCTTTCGTGAAGTTGCAGATATTGTCGGGTGGTAGACGACTCTCTTAACTTTCTCATCTCGATGTATCAATGGTTAAGGTTAGGGGTATATATTGTGAAGGCAGCGGGTGGATGGCTCTCCGACCCGCGTCTGTCTATATCGTTACGGGGACATTAAACTATGTAAACTATATACGTTGTTTGTTTTCATAATCTACACATGCCCTCCGGTGAACCCTAGGTGATTTAAATATAGACATGATGCACAAAATTGATACCAATCAAAATATTACCAATTAAATACACAAATTAAATACAATACACCAATTAGACATATTGATTAATTGCAATACACTTATTAACATATATTAATTAATTAACCACCTAATTATGTGACGTCATAAACCTGGGAGGTTAACTCCGGGAGGTTAACTCCGGGAGGTTAACCTCACTCCCATAGGATTAATATAGAAAAATGTGTGTTCGAAATTACAGTTTCTATGCTACTGGGGTTTTTTTTGTGCTTTGTTATGTTTTCTGGTTTTTCCCCTTAATTATTTGTACTCATGTGCATGCAGTGTTATCAAGTGGTGATCTTTCTTAAGTTCTTTTATGAGTTATCATTCTTAAGTTCTTGTACGATTTATCTTTCATAAGTTCTTGTACGAATTATCTTTCTTAAGTTCTTGTACGAGTTATCTTTCTTAAGTTCTTGTATGAGTTATCTTTCTTAAGTTCTTGTATGAGTTATCTTTCTTAAGTTCTTGTATGAGTTATCTTTCTTAAGTTCTTGTACGAGTTATCTTTCTTAAGTTCTTGTATGAGTTATCTTTCTTAAGTTCTTGTATGAGTTATCTTTCTTAAGTTCTTGTATGAGTTATCTTTCTTAAGTTCTTGTACGATTTATCTTTCTAAAGTTGTTGTATGAGTTATCTTTCTTAAGTTCTTGTACGAGCTATCTTTCTTACGTTCTTGTACGATTTATCTTTCTTAAGTTCTTGTATGAGTTATCTTTCTTAAGTCCTTGTACGAGCTATCTTTCTTAAGTTCTTGTATGAGTTATCTTTCTTAAGTTCTTGTACGAGTCATCTTTCTTAAGTTCTTGTACGATTTATCTTTCTTAAGTTCTTGTATGAGTTATCTTTCTTAAGTCCTTGTACGAGCTATCTTTCTTAAGTTCTTGTATGAGTTATCTTTCTTAAGTTCTTGTACGAGTCATCTTTCTTAAGTTCTTGTACGAGTTATCTTTCTTAAGTTCTTGTACGATTTATCTTTCTAAAGTTGTTGTACGGGTTATCTTTCTTAAGTTCTTGTACGAGTCATCTTTCTTAAGTTCTTGTACGATTTATCTTTCTTAAGTTCTTGTACGAGTTATCTTTCTTAAGTTCTTGTACGAGTTATCTTTCTTAAGTTCTTTTATGAGTTATCATTCTTAAGTTCTTGTATGAGTTATCTTTCTTAAGTCCTTGTACGAGCTATCTTTCTTAAGTTCTTGTACGATTTATCTTTCTTAAGTTATTGTACGATTTATCTTTCTTAAGTTATTGTACGAGTTATCTTTCTTAAGTTCTTGTACGATTTATCTTTCTTAAGTTCTTGTACGATTTATCTTTCTTAAGTTCTTGTATGAGTTATCTTTCTTAAATTCTTGTATGCGTTATCTTTCTTAAGTTCTTGTACGAGTTATCTTTCTTAAGTTCTTGCACGAGTCATCTTTCTTAAGTTCTTGTACGATTTATCTTTCTTAAGTCCTTGTACGATTCATCTTTCTTAAGTTATTGTACGAGTTATGTTTCTTAAGTTCTTGTACGAGTCATCTTTATTAAGTTCTTGTACGATTTATCTTTCTTAAGTTCTTGTACGATTTATCTTTCTTAAGTTCTTGTACGATTTATCTTTCTTAAGTTCTTGTACGATTTATCTTTCTTAAGTTATTGTACGAGTTATCTTTCTTAAGTTCTTGTACGAGTCATCTTTATTAAGTTCTTGTACGATTTATCTTTCTTAAGTTCTTGTACGAGTCATCTTTCTTAAGTTCTTGTACGAGTTATCTTTCTTAAGTTCTTGTACGAGTCATCTTTCTTAAGTTCTTGTATGAGTTATCTTTCGTAAGTCCTTGTACGAGCTATCTTTCTTAAGTTCTTGTACGAGTCATCTTTCTTAAGTTCTAGTATGTGTTATCTTTCTTAAGTCCTTGTACGAGCAATCTTTCTTAAGTTCTTGTAAGATTTATCTTTCTTAAGCTCTTGTATGAGTTATCTTTCTTAAGTTCTTGTACGAGTTATCTTTCTTAAGTTCTTGTACGAGTTATCTTTCTTAAGTTCTTGTACGATTTATCTTTCTTAAGTTGTTGTACGAGTTATCTTAAGTTCTTGTATGAGTTATCTTTCTTAAGTCCTTGTACGAGCTATCTTTCTTAAGTTCTTGTACGATTTATCTTTCTTAAGTTCTTGTACGATTTATCTTTCTTAAGTTCTTGTACGAGTTATCTTTCTTAGGTTCTTGTACGATTTATCTTTCTTAAGTTCTTTAACGTGAGATATCTTTCTTAGCTTCCTGTACAAGTTATCTTTCTAAAGTTCTTGTACGAGTTATCTTTCTTAAGTTCTTGTATGAGTTATCATTCTTAAGTTCTTGTACGATTTATCTTTCTTAAGTTCTTGTACGAATTATCTTTCTTAAGTTCTTGTACGAATTATCTTTCTTAAGTTCTTGTATGAGTTATCTTTCTTAAGTTCTTGTACGAGTTCTCTTTCTTAAGTTCTTGTACGATTTATCTTTCTAAAGTTGTTGTATGAGTTATCTTTCTTAAGTTCTTGTACGATTTATATTTCTAAAATTGTTGTACGAGTTATCTTTCTTAAGTTCTTGTACGATTTATCTTTCTTAAGTTCTTGTACGAGTCATCTTTCTTAAGTTCTTGTATGATTTATCTTTCTTAAATTCTTGTACGAGTTATCTTTCTTAAGTTCTTGTACGAGTTATCTTTCTTAAGTTCTTGTACGAGTCATCTTTCTTAAGTTCTTGTATGATTTATCTTTCTTAAATTCTTGTACGAGTTATCTTTCTTAAGTTCTTGTACGAGTCATTTTTCTTAAGTTCTTGTACGATTTATTTTTCTAAAGTTGTTGTACGAGTTATCTTTCTTAAGTTCTTGTACGAGTCATCTTTCTTAAGTTCTTGTACGATTTATCTTTCTTAACTTCTTGTACGAGTTATCTTTCTTAGGTTCTTGTACGAGTTATCTTTCTTAAGTTCTTTTATGAGTTATCATTCTTAAGTTCTTGTATGAGTTATCTTTCTTAAGTCCTTGTACGAGCTAACTTTCTTAAGTTCTTGCACGATTTATCTTTCTTAAGTTATTGTACGAGTCATCTTTCTTAAGTTCTTGTACGAGCTATCTTTCTTAAGTTCTTGTATGAGTTATCTATCTTAACTCCTTGTACGAGCTATCTTTCTTAAGTTCTTGTACGAGTTATCTTTCTTAAGTTCTTGTATGAATTATCATTCTTAAGTTCTTGTACGAGTTGTTATCTTTCTTAAGTTCTTGTACGAGTTATCTTTCTTAAGTTCTTGTATGAGTTATCTTTCTTAAATTCTTGTATGCGTTATCTTTCTTAAGTTCTTGCACGATTTATCTTTCTAAAGTTGTTGTATGAGTTATCTTTCTTAAGTTCTTGTACGAGTTATCTTTCTTAAGTTCTTTTATGAGTTATCATTCTTAAGTTCTTGTATGAGTTATCTTTCTTAAGTCCTTGTACGAGCTATCTTTCTTAAGTTCTTGTGCGATTTATCTTTCTTAAGTTCTTGTACGAGTTATCTTTCTTAGGTTCTTGTACGAATTATCTTTCTTAAGTTCTTTTATGAGTTATCATTCTTAAGTTCTTGTATGAGTTATCTTTTTTAAGTTCTTAAGTTCTTGTACGATTTATCTTTCTTAAGTTATTGTACGAGTTATCTTTCTTAAGTTCTTGTACGATTTATCTTTCTTAAGTTCTTGTACGATTTATCTTTGTTAAGTCCTTGTACGAGTTATCTTTCTTAAGTTCTTGTACGATTTATCTTTCTTAAGTTCTTGTACGAGTTATCTTTCTTAAGTTCTTGTATTAGTTATCTTTCTTAAGTTCTTGTATGAATTATCTTTCTTAAGTTCTTGTACGAGTTATCTTTCTTAAGTTCTTGTACGATTTATCTTTCTAAAGTTGTTGTATGAGTTATCTTTCTTAAGTTCTTGTACGAGTTATCTTTCTTAAGTTCTTTTATGAGTTATTATTCTTAGGTTCTTGTATGAGTTATCTTTCTTAAGTCCTTGTACGAGCTATCTTTCTTAAGTTCTTGTGCGATTTATCTTTCTTAAGCTGTTGTACGAGTTATCTTTCTTAGGTTCTTGTACGATTTATCTTTCTTAAGTTCTTTAACGTGAGATATCTTTCTTAACTTCTTGTACAAGTTATCTTTCTAAAGTTCTTGTACGAGTTATCTTTCTTAAGTTCTTGTATGAGTTATCTTTCTTAAGTTCTTGTATGAGTTATCTTACTTAAGTTCTTGTACGAGTTCTCTTTCTTAAGTTCTTGTACGATTTATCTTTCTAAAGTTGTTGTATGAGTTATCTTTCTTAAGTTCTTGTACGATTTATATTTCTTAAGTTCTTGTACGAGTCATTTTTCTAAAGTTCTTATACGATTTATCTTTCTAAAATTGTTGTACGAGTTATCTTTCTTAAGTTCTTGTACGATTTATCTTTCTTAAGTTCTTGTACGAGTCAACTTTCTTAAGTTATTGTATGATTTATCTTTCTTAAGTTCTTGTACGAGTTATCTTTATTAAGTTCTTGTACGAGTTATCTTTCTTAAATTCTTGTATGAGTTATCATTCTTAAATTCTTGTATGAGTTATCTTTCTTAAGTCCTTGTACGAGCTATCTTTCTTAAGTTCTTGTAAGATTTATATTTCTTAAGTTCTTGTACGATTTATCTTTCTTAAGTTCTTGTACGAGTTATCTTTCTTAAGTTCTTGTACGATTTATCTTTATTAAGTTCTTGTACGAGCTATCTTTCTTAAGTTCTTGTACGAGTTATCTTTCTTAAGTTCTTGTACGAGTTATCTTTCTTAAGTTCTTGTACGATTTATCTTTCTTAAGTTCTTGTACGATTTATCTTTCTTAAGTTCTTGTACGATTTATCTTTATTAAGTTCTTGTACGATTTATCTTTCTTAAGTTCTTGTACGAGTTATCTTTCTTAAGTTCTTGTACGAGTTATCTTTCTGAAGTTCTTTTATGAGTTATCTTTCTTAAGTTCTTGTACGAGTTATCTTTCTTAAGTTCTTGTACGATTTATCTTTCTTAAGTTCTTGTACGAGTTATCTTTCTTAGGTTCTTGTACGATTTATCTTTCTTAAGTTCTTTAACGTGAGATATCTTTCTTAGCTTCCTGTACAAGTTATCTTTCTAAAGTTCTTGTACGAGTTATCTTTCTTAAGTTCTTGTATGAGTTATCATTCTTAAGTTCTTGTACGATTTATCTTTCTTAAGTTCTTGTACGAATTATCTTTCTTAAGTTCTTGTATGAGTTATCTTTCTTAAGTTCTTGTATGAGTTATCTTTCTTAAGTTCTTGTACGAGTTCTCTTTCTTAAGTTCTTGTACGATTTATCTTTCTAAAGTTGTTGTATGAGTTATCTTTCTTAAGTTCTTGTACGATTTATATTTCTAAAATTGTTGTACGAGTTATCTCTCTTAAGTTCTTGTACGAGTCATCTTTCTTAAGTTCTTGTATGATTTATCTTTCTTAAATTCTTGTACGAGTTATCTTTCTTAAGTTCTTGTACGAGTTATCTTTCTTAAGTTCTTGTACGAGTCATCTTTCTTAAGTTCTTGTATGATTTATCTTTCTTAAATTCTTGTACGAGTTATCTTTCTTAAGTTCTTGTACGAGTCATTTTTCTTAAGTTCTTGTACGATTTATCTTTCTAAAGTTGTTGTACGAGTTATCTTTCTTAACTTCTTGTACGAGTTATCTTTCTTAAGTTCCTGTACGATTTATCTTTCTTAAGTTCTTGTACGAGTCAACTTTCTTAAGTTATTGTATGATTTATCTTTCTTAAGTTCTTGTACGAGTTATCTTTCTTAAGTTCTTGTACGAGTTGTCTTTCTTAAGTTCTTGTATGAGTTATCATTCTTAAATTCTTGTATGAGTTATCTTTCTTAAGTCCTTGTACTAGCTATCTTTCTTAAGTTCTTGTACGATTTATCTTTCTTAAGTTCTTGTACGATTTATCTTTCTTAAGTTCTTGTACGAGTTATCTTTCTTAAGTTCTTGTACGATTTATCTTTATTAAGTTCTTGTACGATTTATCTTTCTTAAGTTCTTGTACGAGTTATCTTTCTTAAGTTCTTGTACGAGTTATCTTTCTTAAGTTCTTGTACGATTTATCTTTCTTAAGTTCTTGTACGATTTATCTTTCTTAGGTTCTTGTACGATTTATCTTTATTAAGTTCTTGTACGATTTATCTTTCTTAAGTTCTTGTACGAGTTATCTTTCTTAAGTTCTTGTACGAGTTATCTTTCTTAAGTTCTTTTATGAGTTATCTTTCTTAAGTTCTTGTACGAGTCATTTTTCTTAAGTTCTTGTACGATTTATCTTTCTAAAGTTGTTGTACGAGTTATCTTTCTTAAGTTCTTGTACGAGTCATCTTTCTTAAGTTCTTGTATGATTTATCTTTCTTAAATTCTTGTACGAGTTATCTTTCTTAAGTTCTTGTACGAGTCATTTTTCTTAAGTTCTTGTACGATTTATCTTTCTAAAGTTGTTGTACGAGTTATCTTTCTTAAGTTCTTGTACGAGTCATCTTTCTTAAGTTCTTGTACGATTTATCTTTCTTAACTTCTTGTACGAGTTACCTTTCTTAGGTTCTTGTACGAGTTATCTTTCTTAAGTTCTTTTATGAGTTATCATTCTTAAGTTCTTGTATGAGTTATCTTTCTTAAGTCCTTGTACGAGCTAACTTTCTTAAGTTCTTGCACGATTTATCTTTCTTAAGTTATTGTACGAGTCATCTTTCTTAAGTTCTTGTACGAGCTATCTTTCTTAAGTTCTTGTATGAGTTATCTATCTTAACTCCTTGTACGAGCTATCTTTCTTAAGTTCTTGTACGAGTTATCTTTCTTAAGTTCTTGTATGAATTATCATTCTTAAGTTCTTGTACGAGTTGTTATCTTTCTTAAGTTCTTGTACGAGTTTTCTTTCTTAAGTTCTTGTATGAGTTATCTTTCTTAAATTCTTGTATGCGTTATCTTTCTTAAGTTCTTGCACGATTTATCTTTCTAAAGTTGTTGTATGAGTTATCTTTCTTAAGTTCTTGTACGAGTTATCTTTCTTAAGTTCTTTTATGAGTTATCATTCTTAAGTTCTTGTATGAGTTATCTTTCTTAAGTCCTTGTACGAGCTATCTTTCTTAAGTTCTTGTGCGATTTATCTTTCTTAAGTTCTTGTACGAGTTATCTTTCTTAGGTTCTTGTACGAATTATCTTTCTTAAGTTCTTTTATGAGTTATCATTCTTAAGTTCTTGTATGAGTTATCTTTTTTAAGTTCTTAAGTTCTTGTACGATTTATCTTTCTTAAGTTATTGTACGAGTTATCTTTCTTAAGTTCTTGTACGATTTATCTTTCTTAAGTTCTTGTACGATTTATCTTTGTTAAGTCCTTGTACGAGTTATCTTTCTTAAGTTCTTGTACGATTTATCTTTCTTAAGTTCTTGTACGAGTTATCTTTCTTAAGTTCTTGTATGAGTTATCTTTCTTAAGTTCTTGTATGAATTATCTTTCTTAAGTTCTTGTACGAGTTATCTTTCTTAAGTTCTTGTACGATTGATCTTTCTAAAGTTGTTGTATGAGTTATCTTTCTTAAGTTCTTGTACGAGTTATCTTTCTTAAGTTCTTTTATGAGTTATTATTCTTAGGTTCTTGTATGAGTTATCTTTCTTAAGTCCTTGTACGAGCTATCTTTCTTAAGTTCTTGTGCGATTTATCTTTCTTAAGCTGTTGTACGAGTTATCTTTCTTAGGTTCTTGTACGATTTATCTTTCTTAAGTTCTTTAACGTGAGATATCTTTCTTAACTTCTTGTACAAGTTATCTTTCTAAAGTTCTTGTACGAGTTATCTTTCTTAAGTTCTTGTATGAGTTATCTTTCTTAAGTTCTTGTATGAGTTATCTTACTTAAGTTCTTGTACGAGTTCTCTTTCTTAAGTTCTTGTACGATTTATCTTTCTAAAGTTGTTGTATGAGTTATCTTTCTTAAGTTCTTGTACGATTTATATTTCTTAAGTTCTTGTACGAGTAATTTTTCTAAAGTTCTTATACGATTTATCTTTCTAAAATTGTTGTACGAGTTATCTTTCTTAAGTTCTTGTACGATTTATCTTTCTTAAGTTCTTGTACGAGTCAACTTTCTTAAGTTATTGTATGATTTATCTTTCTTAAGTTCTTGTACGAGTTATCTTTATTAAGTTCTTGTACGAGTTATCTTTCTTAAATTCTTGTATGAGTTATCATTCTTAAATTCTTGTATGAGTTATCTTTCTTAAGTCCTTGTACGAGCTATCTTTCTTAAGTTCTTGTAAGATTTATATTTCTTAAGTTCTTGTACGATTTATCTTTCTTAAGTTCTTGTACGAGTTATCTTTCTTAAGTTCTTGTACGATTTATCTTTATTAAGTTCTTGTACGATTTATCTTTCTTAAGTTCTTGTACGAGTTATCTTTCTTAAGTTCTTGTACGAGTTATCTTTCTTAAGTTCTTGTACGATTTATCTTTCTTAAGTTCTTGTACGATTTATCTTTATTAAGTTCTTGTACGATTTATCTTTCTTAAGTTCTTGTACGAGTTATCTTTCTTAAGTTCTTGTACGAGTTATCTTTCTGAAGTTCTTTTATGAGTTATCTTTCTTAAGTTCTTGTACGAGTTATCTTTCTTAAGTTCTTGTACGATTTATCTTTCTTAAGTTCTTGTACGAGTTATCTTTCTTAGGTTCTTGTACGATTTATCTTTCTTAAGTTCTTTAACGTGAGATATCTTTCTTAGCTTCCTGTACAAGTTATCTTTCTAAAGTTCTTGAACGAGTTATCTTTCTTAAGTTCTTGTATGAGTTATCATTCTTAAGTTCTTGTACGATTTATCTTTCTTAAGTTCTTGTACGAATTATCTTTCTTAAGTTCTTGTATGAGTTATCTTTCTTAAGTTCTTGTATGAGTTATCTTTCTTAAGTTCTTGTACGAGTTCTCTTTCTTAAGTTCTTGTACGATTTATCTTTCTAAAGTTGTTGTATGAGTTATCTTTCTTAAGTTCTTGTACGATTTATATTTCTAAAATTGTTGTACGAGTTATCTTTCTTAAGTTCTTGAACGAGTCATCTTTCTTAAGTTCTTGTATGATTTATCTTTCTTAAATTCTTGTACGAGTTATCTTTCTTAAGTTCTTGTACGAGTTATCTTTCTTAAGTTCTTGTACGAGTCATCTTTCTTAAGTTCTTGTATGATTTATCTTTCTTAAATTCTTGTACGAGTTATCTTTCTTAAGTTCTTGTACGAGTCATTTTTCTTAAGTTCTTGTACGATTTATCTTTCTAAAGTTGTTGTACGAGTTATCTTTCTTAACTTCTTGTACGAGTTATCTTTCTTAAGTTCCTGTACGATTTATCTTTCTTAAGTTCTTGTACGAGTCAACTTTCTTAAGTTATTGTATGATTTATCTTTCTTAAGTTCTTGTACGAGTTATCTTTCTTAAGTTCTTGTACGAGTTGTCTTTCTTAAGTTCTTGTATGAGTTATCATTCTTAAATTCTTGTATGAGTTATCTTTCTTAAGTCCTTGTACTAGCTATCTTTCTTAAGTTCTTGTACGATTTATCTTTCTTAAGTTCTTGTACGATTTATCTTTCTTAAGTTCTTGTACGAGTTATCTTTCTTAAGTTCTTGTACGATTTATCTTTATTAAGTTCTTGTACGATTTATCTTTCTTAAGTTCTTGTACGAGTTATCTTTCTTAAGTTCTTGTACGAGTTATCTTTCTTAAGTTCTTGTACGATTTATCTTTCTTAAGTTCTTGTACGATTTATCTTTCTTAGGTTCTTGTACGATTTATCTTTATTAAGTTCTTGTACGATTTATCTTTCTTAAGTTCTTGTACGAGTTATCTTTCTTAAGTTCTTGTACGAGTTATCTTTCTTAAGTTCTTTTATGAGTTATCTTTCTTAAGTTCTTGTACGAGTTATCTTTCTTAAGTTCTTTTATGAGTTATCATTCTTAAGTTCTTGTACGAGTTATCTTTCTTAAGTTCCTGTACGATTTATCTTTCTTAAGTTCTTGTACGATTTATCTTTCTAAAGTTGTTGTACGAGTTATCTTTCTTAAGTTCTTGTACGATTTATCTTTCTTAAGTTCTTGTACGAGTCATCTTTCTTAAGTTCTTGTATGAGTTATCTTTCTTAAGTCCTTGTACGAGCTATCTTTCTTAAGTTTTTGTACGATTTATCTTAAGTTCTTGTATGAGTTATCTTTCTTAAGTTCTTGTACGAGTTATCTTTCTTAAGTTCTTGTACGAGTTATCTTTCTTAAGTTCTTGTACGATTTATCTTTCTTAAGTTCTTGTACGAGTCATCTTTCTTAAGTTCTTGTATGAGTTATCTTTCTTAAGTCCTTGTACGAGCTATCTTTCTTAAGTTTTTGTACGATTTATCTTAAGTTCTTGTATGAGTTATCTTTCTTAAGTTCTTGTACGAGTTATCTTTCTTAAGTTCTTGTACGAGTTATCTTTCTTAAGTTCTTGTACGAGTCATCTTTCTTAAGTTCTTGTATGAGTTATCTTTCTTAAGTCCTTGTACGAGCTATCTTTCTTAAGTTCTTGTACGATTTATCTTTCTTAAGCTCTTGTATGAGTTATCTTTCTTAAGTTCTTGTACGAGTTATCTTTCTTAAGTTCTTGTACGAGTTATCTTTCTTAAATTCTTGTACGATTTATCTTTCTTAAGTTCTTGTACGAGTCATCTTTCTTAAGTTCTTGTATGAGTTATCTTTCTTAAGTCCTTGTACGAGCTATCTTTCTTAAGTTCTTGTACGATTTATCTTAAGTTCTTGTATGAGTTATCTTTCTTAACTTCTTGTACGAGTTATCTTTCTTAAGTTCTTGTACGATTTATCTTTCTTAAGTTCTTGTACGAGTTATCTTTCTTAAGTTCTTGTATGAGTTATCTTTCTTAAGTTCTTGTATGAATTATCTTTCTTAAGTTCTTGTACGAGTTATCTTTCTTAAGTTCTTGTACGATTTATCTTTCTTAAGTTCTTGTACGAGTCAACTTTCTTAAATTATTGTATGATTTATCTTTCTTAAGTTCTTGTACGAGTTATATTTCTTAAGTTCTTGTACGAGTTATCTTTCTTAAGTTCTTGTATGAGTTATCATTCTTAAATTCTTGTATGAGTTATCTTTCTTAAGTCCTTGTACGAGCTATCTTTCTTAAGTTCTTGTACGATTTATCTTTCTTAAGTTCTTGTACGATTTATCTTTCTTAAGTTCTTGTACGAGTTATCTTTCTTAAGTTCTTGTACGATTTATCTTTATTAAGTTCTTGTGCGATTTATCTTTCTTAAGTTCTTGTACGAGTTATCTTTCTTAAGTTCTTGTACGAGTTATCTTTCTTAAGTTCTTGTACGATTTATCTTTCTTAAGTTCTTGTACGATTTATCTTTCTTAAGTTCTTGTACGATTTATCTTTATTAAGTTCTTGTACGATTTATCTTTCTTAAGTTCTTGTACGAGTTATCTTTCTTAAGTTCTTGTACGAGTTATCTTTCTTAAGTTCTTTTATGAGTTATCTTTCTTAAGTTCTTGTACGAGTTATCTTTCTTAAGTTCTTTTATGAGTTATCTTTCTTAAGTTCTTGTACGAGTTATCTTTCTTAAGTTCTTTTATGAGTTATCATTCTTAAGTTCTTGTACGAGTTATCTTTCTTAAGTTCCTGTACGATTTATCTTTCTTAAGTTCTTGTACGATTTATCTTTCTAAAGTTGTTGTACGAGTTATCTTTCTTAAGTTCTTGTACGATTTATCTTTCTTAAGTTCTTGTACGAGTCATCTTTCTTAAGTTCTTGTATGAGTTATCTTTCTTAAGTCCTTGTACGAGCTATCTTTCTTAAGTTTTTGTACGATTTATCTTAAGTTCTTGTATGAGTTATCTTTCTTAAGTTCTTGTACGAGTTATCTTTCTTAAGTTCTTGTACGAGTTATCTTTCTTAAGTTCTTGTACGATTTATCTTTCTTAAGTTCTTGTACGAGTCATCTTTCTTAAGTTCTTGTATGAGTTATCTTTCTTAAGTCCTTGTACGAGCTATCTTTCTTAATTTTTTGTACGATTTATCTTAAGTTCTTGTATGAGTTATCTTTCTTAAGTTCTTGTACGAGTTATCTTTCTTAAGTTCTTGTACGAGTTATCTTTCTTAAGTTCTTGTACGAGTCATCTTTCTTAAGTTCTTGTATGAGTTATCTTTCTTAAGTCCTTGTACGAGCTATCTTTCTTAAGTTCTTGTACGATTTATCTTTCTTAAGCTCTTGTATGAGTTATCTTTCTTAAGTTCTTGTACGAGTTATCTTTCTTAAGTTCTTGTACGAGTTATCTTTCTTAAATTCTTGTACGATTTATCTTTCTTAAGTTCTTGTACGAGTCATCTTTCTTAAGTTCTTGTATGAGTTATCTTTCTTAAGTCCTTGTACGAGCTATCTTTCTTAAGTTCTTGTACGATTTATCTTAAGTTCTTGTATGAGTTATCTTTCTTAACTTCTTGTACGAGTTATCTTTCTTAAGTTCTTGTACGATTTATCTTTCTTAAGTTCTTGTACGAGTTATCTTTCTTAAGTTCTTGTATGAGTTATCTTTCTTAAGTTCTTGTATGAATTATCTTTCTTAAGTTCTTGTACGATTTATCTTTCTAAAGTTGTTGTATGAGTTATCTTTCTTAAGTTCTTGTACGAGTTATCTTTCTTAAGTTCTTTTATGAGTTATTATTCTTAGGTTCTTGTATGAGTTATCTTTCTTAAGTCCTTGTACGAGCTATCTTTCTTAAGTTCTTGTGCGATTTATCTTTCTTAAGCTGTTGTACGAGTTATCTTTCTTAGGTTCTTGTACGATTTATCTTTCTTAAGTTCTTTAACGTGAGATATCTTTCTTAACTTCTTGTACAAGTTATCTTTCTAAAGTTCTTGTACGAGTTATCTTTCTTAAGTCCTTGTACGAGCTATCTTTCTTAAGTTCTTGTACGATTTATCTTTCTTAAGTTATTGTACGATTTATCTTTCTTAAGTTATTGTACGAGTTATCTTTCTTAAGTTCTTGTACGATTTATCTTTCTTAAGTTCTTGTACGATTTATCTTTCTTAAGTTCTTGTATGAGTTATCTTTCTTAAATTCTTGTATGCGTTATCTTTCTTAAGTTCTTGTACGAGTTATCTTTCTTAAGTTCTTGCACGAGTCATCTTTCTTAAGTTCTTGTACGATTTATCTTTCTTAAGTTCTTGTACGATTCATCTTTCTTAAGTTATTGTACGAGTTATGTTTCTTAAGTTCTTGTACGAGTCATCTTTATTAAGTTCTTGTACGATTTATCTTTCTTAAGTTCTTGTACGATTTATCTTTCTTAAGTTCTTGTACGATTTATCTTTCTTAAGTTCTTGTACGATTTATCTTTCTTAAGTTATTGTACGAGTTATCTTTCTTAAGTTCTTGTACGAGTCATCTTTATTAAGTTCTTGTACGATTTATCTTTCTTAAGTTCTTGTACGAGTCATCTTTCTTAAGTTCTTGTACGAGTTATCTTTCTTAAGTTCTTGTACGAGTCATCTTTCTTAAGTTCTTGTATGAGTTATCTTTCGTAAGTCCTTGTACGAGCTATCTTTCTTAAGTTCTTGTATGAGTCATCTTTCTTAAGTTCTTGTATGTGTTATCTTTCTTAAGTCCTTGTACGAGCTATCTTTCTTAAGTTCTTGTACGATTTATCTTTCTTAAGCTCTTGTATGAGTTATCTTTCTTAAGTTCTTGTACGAGTTATCTTTCTTAAGTTCTTGTACGAGTTATCTTTCTTAAGTTCTTGTACGATTTATCTTTCTTAAGTTGTTGTACGAGTTATCTTAAGTTCTTGTATGAGTTATCTTTCTTAAGTCCTTGTACGAGCTATCTTTCTTAAGTTCTTGTACGATTTATCTTTCTTAAGTTCTTGTACGATTTATCTTTCTTAAGTTCTTGTACGAGTTATCTTTCTTAGGTTCTTGTACGATTTATCTTTCTTAAGTTCTTTAACGTGAGATATCTTTCTTAGCTTCCTGTACAAGTTATCTTTCTAAAGTTCTTGTACGAGTTATCTTTCTTAAGTTCTTGTATGAGTTATCATTCTTAAGTTCTTGTACGATTTATCTTTCTTAAGTTCTTGTACGAATTATCTTTCTTAAGTTCTTGTATGAGTTATCTTTCTTAAGTTCTTGTATGAGTTATCTTTCTTAAGTTCTTGTACGAGTTCTCTTTCTTAAGTTCTTGTACGATTTATCTTTCTAAAGTTGTTGTATGAGTTATCTTTCTTAAGTTCTTGTACGATTTATATTTCTAAAATTGTTGTACGAGTTATCTTTCTTAAGTTCTTGTACGATTTATCTTTCTTAAGTTCTTGTACGAGTCATCTTTCTTAAGTTCTTGTTTGATTTATCTTTCTTAAATTCTTGTATGAGTTATCTTTCTTAAGTTCTTGTACGAGTTATCTTTCTTAAGTTCTTGTACGAGTCATCTTTCTTAAGTTCTTGTATGATTTATCTTTCTTAAATTCTTGTACGAGTTATCTTTCTTAAGTTCTTGTACGACTCATTTTTCTTAAGTTCTTGTACGATTTATCTTTCTAAAGTTGTTGTACGAGTTATCTTTCTTTAGTTCTTGTACGAGTCATCTTTCTTAAGTTCTTGTACGATTTATCTTTCTTAAGTTCTTGTACGAGTTATCTTTCTTAGGTTCTTGTACGAGTTATCTTTCTTAAGTTCTTTTATGAGTTATCATTCTTAAGTTCTTGTATGAGTTATCTTTCTTAAGTCCTTGTACGAGCTAACTTTCTTAAGTTCTTGCACGATTTATCTTTCTTAAGTTATTGTACGAGTCATCTTTCTTAAGTTCTTGTACGAGCTATCTTTCTTAAGTTCTTGTATGAGTTATCTATCTTAACTCCTTGTACGAGCTATCTTTCTTAAGTTCTTGTACGAGTTATCTTTCTTAAGTTCTTGTATGAATTATCATTCTTAAGTTCTTGTACGAGTTGTTATCTTTCTTAAGTTCTTGTACGATTTATCTTTCTTAAGTTCTTGTATGAGTTATCTTTCTTAAATTCTTGTATGCGTTATCTTTCTTAAGTTCTTGCACGATTTATCTTTCTAAAGTTGTTGTATGAGTTATCTTTCTTAAGTTCTTGTACGAGTTATCTTTCTTAAGTTCTTTTATGAGTTATCATTCTTAAGTTCTTGTATGAGTTATCTTTCTTAAGTCCTTGTACGAGCTATCTTTCTTAAGTTCTTGTGCGATTTATCTTTCTTAAGTTCTTGTACGAGTTATCTTTCTTAGGTTCTTGTACGAATTATCTTTCTTAAGTTCTTTTATGAGTTATCATTCTTAAGTTCTTGTATGAGTTATCTTTTTTAAGTTCTTAAGTTCTTGTACGATTTATCTTTCTTAAGTTATTGTACGAGTTATCTTTCTTAAGTTCTTGTACGATTTATCTTTCTTAAGTTCTTGTACGATTTATCTTTGTTAAGTCCTTGTACGAGTTATCTTTCTTAAGTTCTTGTACGATTTATCTTTCTTAAGTTCTTGTACGAGTTATCTTTCTTAAGTTCTTGTATGAGTTATCTTTCTTAAGTTCTTGTATGAATTATCTTTCTTAAGTTCTTGTACGAGTTATCTTTCTTAAGTTCTTGTACGATTTATCTTTCTAAAGTTGTTGTATGAGTTATCTTTCTTAAGTTCTTGTACGAGTTATCTTTCTTAAGTTCTTTTATGAGTTATTATTCTTAGGTTCTTGTATGAGTTATCTTTCTTAAGTCCTTGTACGAGCTATCTTTCTTAAGTTCTTGTGCGATTTATCTTTCTTAAGCTGTTGTACGAGTTATCTTTCTTAGGTTCTTGTACGATTTATCTTTCTTAAGTTCTTTAACGTGAGATATCTTTCTTAACTTCTTGTACAAGTTATCTTTCTAAAGTTCTTGTACGAGTTATCTTTCTTAAGTTCTTGTATGAGTTATCTTTCTTAAGTTCTTGTATGAGTTATCTTTCTTAAGTTCTTGTACGAGTTCTCTTTCTTAAGTTCTTGTACGATTTATCTTTCTAAAGTTGTTGTATGAGTTATCTTTCTTAAGTTCTTGTACGATTTATATTTCTTAAGTTCTTGTACGAGTCATTTTTCTAAAGTTCTTATACGATTTATCTTTCTAAAATTGTTGTACGAGTTATCTTTCTTAAGTTCTTGTACGATTTATCTTTCTTAAGTTCTTGTACGAGTCAACTTTCTTAAGTTATTGTATGATTTATCTTTCTTAAGTTCTTGTACGAGTTATCTTTCTTAAGTTCTTGTACGAGTTATCTTTCTTAAGTTCTTGTATGAGTTATCATTCTTAAATTCTTGTATGAGTTATCTTTCTTAAGTCCTTGTACGAGCTATCTTTCTTAAGTTCTTGTACGATTTATATTTCTTAAGTTCTTGTACGATTTATCTTTCTTAAGTTCTTGTACGAGTTATCTTTCTTAAGTTCTTGTACGATTTATCTTTCTTAAGTTCTTGTACGATTTATCTTTCTTAAGTTCTTGTACGAGTTATCTTTCTTAAGTTCTTGTACGAGTTATCTTTCTTAAGTTCTTGTACGATTTATCTTTCTTAAGTTCTTGTACGATTTATCTTTCTTAAGTTCTTGTACGATTTATCTTTATTAAGTTCTTGTACGATTTATCTTTCTTAAGTTCTTGTACGAGTTATCTTTCTTAAGTTCTTGTACGAGTTATCTTTCTGAAGTTCTTTTATGAGTTATCTTTCTTAAGTTCTTGTACGAGTTATCTTTCTTAAGTTCTTGTACGATTTATCTTTCTTAAGTTCTTGTACGAGTTATCTTTCTTAGGTTCTTGTACGATTTATCTTTCTTAAGTTCTTTAACGTGAGATATCTTTCTTAGCTTCCTGTACAAGTTATCTTTCTAAAGTTCTTGTACGAGTTATCTTTCTTAAGTTCTTGTATGAGTTATCATTCTTAAGTTCTTGTACGATTTATCTTTCTTAAGTTCTTGTACGAATTATCTTTCTTAAGTTCTTGTATGAGTTATCTTTCTTAAGTTCTTGTATGAGTTATCTTTCTTAAGTTCTTGTACGAGTTCTCTTTCTTAAGTTCTTGTACGATTTATCTTTCTAAAGTTGTTGTATGAGTTATCTTTCTTAAGTTCTTGTACGATTTATATTTCTAAAATTGTTGTACGAGTTATCTTTCTTAAGTTCTTGTACGAGTCATCTTTCTTAAGTTCTTGTATGATTTATCTTTCTTAAGTTCTTGTACGAGTTATCTTTCTTAAGTTCTTGTACGAGTTATCTTTCTTAAGTTCTTGTACGAGTCATCTTTCTTAAGTTCTTGTATGATTTATCTTTCTTAAATTCTTGTACGAGTTATCTTTCTTAAGTTCTTGTACGAGTCATTTTTCTTAAGTTCTTGTACGATTTATCTTTCTAAAGTTGTTGTACGAGTTATCTTTCTTAAGTTCTTGTACGAGTCATCTTTCTTAAGTTCTTGTACGATTTATCTTTCTTAAGTTCTTGTACGAGTTATCTTTCTTAGGTTCTTGTACGAGTTATCTTTCTTAAGTTCTTTTATGAGTTATCATTCTTAAGTTCTTGTATGAGTTATCTTTGTTAAGTCCTTGTACGAGCTAACTTTCTTAAGTTCTTGCACGATTTATCTTTCTTAAGTTATTGTACGAGTCATCTTTCTTAAGTTCTTGTACGAGCTATCTTTCTTAAGTTCTTGTATGAGTTATCTATCTTAACTCCTTGTACGAGCTATCTTTCTTAAGTTCTTGTACGAGTTATCTTTCTTAAGTTCTTGTATGAATTATCATTCTTAAGTTCTTGTACGAGTTGTTATCTTTCTTAAGTTCTTGTACGAGTTATCTTTCTTAAGTTCTTGTACGAGTTATCTTTCTTAAATTCTTGTATGCGTTATCTTTCTTAAGTTCTTGCACGATTTATCTTTCTAAAGTTGTTGTATGAGTTATCTTTCTTAAGTTCTTGTACGAGTTATCTTTCTTAAGTTCTTTTATGAGTTATCATTCTTAAGTTCTTGTATGAGTTATCTTTCTTAAGTCCTTGTACGAGCTATCTTTCTTAAGTTCTTGTGCGATTTATCTTTCTTAAGTTCTTGTACGAGTTATCTTTCTTAGGTTCTTGTACGAATTATCTTTCTTAAGTTCTTTTATGAGTTATCATTCTTAAGTTCTTGTATGAGTTATCTTTTTTAAGTTCTTAAGTTCTTGTACGATTTATCTTTCTTAAGTTATTGTACGAGTTATCTTTCTTAAGTTCTTGTACGATTTATCTTTCTTAAGTTCTTGTACGATTTATCTTTGTTAAGTCCTTGTACGAGTTATCTTTCTTAAGTTCTTGTACGATTTATCTTTCTTAAGTTCTTGTACGAGTTATCTTTCTTAAGTTCTTGTATGAGTTATCTTTCTTAAGTTCTTGTATGAATTATCTTTCTTAAGTTCTTGTACGAGTTATCTTTCTTAAGTTCTTGTACGATTTATCTTTCTAAAGTTGTTGTATGAGTTATCTTTCTTAAGTTCTTTTATGAGTTATTATTCTTAGGTTCTTGTACGAGCTATCTTTCTTAAGTTCTTGTGCGATTTATCTTTCTTAAGCTGTTGTACGAGTTATCTTTCTTAGGTTCTTGTACGATTTATCTTTCTTAAGTTCTTTAACGTGAGATATCTTTCTTAACTTCTTGTACAAGTTATCTTTCTAAAGTTCTTGTACGAGTTATCTTTCTTAAGTTCTTGTATGAGTTATCTTTCTTAAGTTCTTGTATGAGTTATCTTACTTAAGTTCTTGTACGAGTTCTCTTTCTTAAGTTCTTGTACGATTTATCTTTCTAAAGTTGTTGTATGAGTTATCTTTCTTAAGTTCTTGTACGATTTATATTTCTTAAGTTCTTGTACGAGTCATTTTTCTAAAGTTCTTATACGATTTATCTTTCTAAAATTGTTGTACGAGTTATCTTTCTTAAGTTCTTGTACGATTTATCTTTCTTAAGTTCTTGTACGAGTCAACTTTCTTAAGTTATTGTATGATTTATCTTTCTTAAGTTCTTGTACGAGTTATCTTTCTTAAGTTCTTGTACGAGTTGTCTTTCTTAAGTTCTTGTATGAGTTATCATTCTTAAATTCTTGTATGAGTTATCTTTCTTAAGTCCTTGTACGAGCTATCTTTCTTAAGTTCTTGTACGATTTATCTTTCTTAAGTTCTTGTACGATTTATCTTTCTTAAGTTCTTGTACGAGTTATCTTTCTTAAGTTCTTGTACGATTTATCTTTATTAAGTTCTTGTACGATTTATCTTTCTTAAGTTCTTGTACGAGTTATCTTTCTTAAGTTCTTGTACGAGTTATCTTTCTTAAGTTCTTGTACGATTTATCTTTCTTAAGTTCTTGTACGATTTATCTTTCTTAGGTTCTTGTACGATTTATCTTTATTAAGTTCTTGTACGATTTATCTTTCTTAAGTTCTTGTACGAGTTATCTTTCTTAAGTTCTTGTACGAGTTATCTTTCTTAAGTTCTTTTATGAGTTATCTTTCTTAAGTTCTTGTACGAGTTATCTTTCTTAAGTTCTTTTATGAGTTATCATTCTTAAGTTCTTGTACGAGTTATCTTTCTTAAGTTCCTGTACGATTTATCTTTCTTAAGTTCTTGTACGATTTATCTTTCTAAAGTTGTTGTACGAGTTATCTTTCTTAAGTTCTTGTACGATTTATCTTTCTTAAGTTCTTGTACGAGTCATCTTTCTTAAGTTCTTGTATGAGTTATCTTTCTTAAGTCCTTGTACGAGCTATCTTTCTTAAGTTTTTGTACGATTTATCTTAAGTTCTTGTATGAGTTATCTTTCTTAAGTTCTTGTACGAGTTATCTTTCTTAAGTTCTTGTACGAGTTATCTTTCTTAAGTTCTTGTACGATTTATCTTTTTTAAGTTCTTGTACGAGTCATCTTTCTTAAGTTCTTGTATGAGTTATCTTTCTTAAGTCCTTGTACGAGCTATCTTTCTTAAGTTTTTGTACGATTTATCTTAAGTTCTTGTATGAGTTATCTTTCTTAAGTTCTTGTACGAGTTATCTTTCTTAAGTTCTTGTACGAGTTATCTTTCTTAAGTTCTTGTACGAGTCATCTTTCTTAAGTTCTTGTATGAGTTATCTTTCTTAAGTCCTTGTACGAGCTATCTTTCTTAAGTTCTTGTACGATTTATCTTTCTTAAGCTCTTGTATGAGTTATCTTTCTTAAGTTCTTGTACGAGTTATCTTTCTTAAGTTCTTGTACGAGTTATCTTTCTTAAATTCTTGTACGATTTATCTTTCTTAAGTTCTTGTTTGAGTTATCTTTCTTAAGTCCTTGTACGAGCTATCTTTCTTAAGTTCTTGTACGATTTATCTTAAGTTCTTGTATGAGTTATCTTTCTTAACTTCTTGTACGAGTTATCTTTCTTAAGTTCTTGTACGATTTATCTTTCTTAAGTTCTTGTACGAGTTATCTTTCTTAAGTTCTTGTATGAGTTATCTTTCTTAAGTTCTTGTATGAATTATCTTTCTTAAGTTCTTGTACGAGTTATCTTTCTTAAGTTCTTGTACGATTTATCTGTCTTAAGTTCTTGTACGAGTCAACTTTCTTAAATTATTGTATGATTTATCTTTCTTAAGTTCTTGTACGAGTTATCTTTCTTAAGTTCTTGTACGAGTTATCTTTCTTAAGTTCTTGTATGAGTTATCATTCTTAAATTCTTGTATGAGTTATCTTTCTTAAGTCCTTGTACGAGCTATCGTTCTTAAGTTCTTGTACGATTTATCTTTCTGAAGTTCTTGTACGATTTATCTTTCTTAAGTTCTTGTACGAGTTATCTTTCTTAAGTTCTTGTACGATTTATCTTTATTAAGTTCTTGTACCATTTATCTTTCTTAAGTTCTTGTACGAGTTATCTTTCTTAAGTTCTTGTACGAGTTATCTTTCTTAAGTTCTTGTACGATTTATCTTTCTTAAGTTCTTGTACGATTTATCTTTCTTAAGTTCTTGTACGATTTATCTTTATTAAGTTCTTGTACGATTTATCTTTCTTAAGTTCTTGTACGAGTTATCTTTCTTAAGTTCTTGTACGAGTTATCTTTCTTAAGTTCTTTTATGAGTTATCTTTCTTAAGTTCTTGTACGAGTTATCTTTCTTAAGTTCTTTTATGAGTTATCATTCTTAAGTTCTTGTACGAGTTATCTTTCTTAAGTTCCTGTACGATTTATCTTTCTTAAGTTCTTGTACGATTTATCTTTCTAAAGTTGTTGTACGAGTTATCTTTCTTAAGTTCTTGTACGATTTATCTTTCTTAAGTTCTTGTACGAGTCATCTTTCTTAAGTTCTTGTATGAGTTATCTTTCTTAAGTCCTTGTACGAGCTATCTTTCTTAAGTTTTTGTACGATTTATCTTAAGTTCTTGTATGAGTTATCTTTCTTAAGTTCTTGTACGAGTTATCTTTCTTAAGTTCTTGTACGAGTTATCTTTCTTAAGTTCTTGTACGATTTATCTTTCTTAAGTTCTTGTACGAGTCATCTTTCTTAAGTTCTTGTATGAGTTATCTTTCTTAAGTCCTTGTACGAGCTATCTTTCTTAAGTTTTTGTACGATTTATCTTAAGTTCTTGTATGAGTTATCTTTCTTAAGTTCTTGTAAGAGTTATCTTTCTTAAGTTCTTGTACGAGTTATCTTTCTTAAGTTCTTGTACGAGTCATCTTTCTTAAGTTCTTGTATGAGTTATCTTTCTTAAGTCCTTGTACGAGCTATCTTTCTTAAGTTCTTGTACGATTTATCTTTCTTAAGCTCTTGTATGAGTTATCTTTCTTAAGTTCTTGTACGAGTTATCTTTCTTAAGTTCTTGTACGAGTTTTCTTTCTTAAATTCTTGTACGATTTATCTTTCTTAAGTTCTTGTACGAGTCATCTTTCTTAAGTTCTTGTATGAGTTATCTTTCTTAAGTCCTTGTACGAGCTATCTTTCTTAAGTTCTTGTACGATTTATCTTAAGTTCTTGTATGAGTTATCTTTCTTAGCTTCTTGTACGAGTTATCTTTCTTAAGTTCTTGTACGATTTATCTTTCTTAAGTTCTTGTACGAGTTATCTTTCTTAGGTTCTTGTATGAGTTATCTTTCTTAAGTTCTTGTATGAATTATCTTTCTTAAGTTCTTGTACGAGTTATCTTTCTTAAGTTCTTGTACGATTTATCTTTCTAAAGTTGTTGTATGAGTTATCTTTCTTAAGTTCTTGTACGAGTTATCTTTCTTAAGTTCTTTTATGAGTTATTATTCTTAGGTTCTTGTATGAGTTATCTTTCTTAAGTCCTTGTACGAGCTATCTTTCTTAAGTTCTTGTACGATTTATATTTCTTAAGTTCTTGTACGATTTATCTTTCTTAAGTTCTTGTACGAGTTATCTTTCTTAAGTTCTTGTACGATTTATCTTTATTAAGTTCTTGTACGATTTATCTTTCTTAAGTTCTTGTACGAGTTATCTTTCTTAAGTTCTTGTACGAGTTATCTTTCTTAAGTTCTTGTACGATTTATCTTTCTTAAGTTCTTGTACGATTTATCTTTCTTAAGTTCTTGTACGATTTATCTTTATTAAGTTCTTGTACGATTTATCTTTCTTAAGTTCTTGTACGAGTTATCTTTCTTAAGTTCTTGTACGAGTTATCTTTCTTAAGTTCTTTTATGAGTTATCTTTCTTAAGTTCTTGTACGAGTTATCTTTCTTAAGTTCTTGTACGAGTTATCTTTCTTAAGTTCTTTTATGAGTTATCTTTCTTAAGTTCTTGTACGAGTTGTCTTTCTTAAGTTCTTTTATGAGTTATCATTCTTAAGTTCTTGTACGAGTTATCTTTCTTAAGTTCCTGTACGATTTATCTTTCTTAAGTTCTTGTACGATTTATCTTTCTAAAGTTGTTGTACGAGTTATCTTTCTTAAGTTCTTGTACGATTTATCTTTCTTAAGTTCTTGTACGAGTCATCTTTCTTAAGTTCTTGTATGAGTTATCTTTCTTAAGTCCTTGTACGAGCTATCTTTCTTAAGTTTTTGTACGATTTATCTTAAGTTCTTGTATGAGTTATCTTTCTTAAGTTCTTGTACGAGTTATCTTTCTTAAGTTCTTGTACGAGTTATCTTTCTTAAGTTCTTGTACGATTTATCTTTCTTAAGTTCTTGTACGAGTCATCTTTCTTAAGTTCTTGTATGAGTTATCTTTCTTAAGTCCTGGTACGAGCTATCTTTCTTAAGTTTTTGTACGATTTATCTTAAGTTCTTGTATGAGTTATCTTTCTTAAGTTCTTGTACGAGTTATCTTTCTTAAGTTCTTGTACGAGTTATCTTTCTTAAGTTCTTGTACGAGTCATCTTTCTTAAGTTCTTGTATGAGTTATCTTTCTTAAGTCCTTGTACGAGCTATCTTTCTTAAATTCTTGTACGATTTATCTTTCTTAAGTTCTTGTACGAGTCATTTTCTTAAGTTCTTGTATGAGTTATCTTTCTTAAGTCCTTGTACGAGCTATCTTTCATAAGTTCTTGTACGATTTATCTTAAGTTCTTGTATGAGTTATCTTTCTTAACTTCTTGTACGAGTTATCTTTCTTAAGTTCTTGTACGATTTATCTTTCTTAAGTTCTTGTACGAGTTATCTTTCTTAAGTTCTTGTATGAGTTATCTTTCTTAAGTTCTTGTATGAATTATCTTTCTTAAGTTCTTGTACGAGTTATCTTTCTTAAGTTCTTGTACGATTTATCTTTCTTAAGTTCTTGTACGAGTCAACTTTCTTAAATTATTGTATGATTTATCTTTCTTAAGTTCTTGTACGAGTTATCTTTCTTAAGTTCTTGTACGAGTTATCTTTCTTAAGTTCTTGTATGAGTTATCATTCTTAAATTCTTGTATGAGTTATCTTTCTTAAGTCCTTGTACGAGCTATCTTTCTTAAGTTCTTGTACGATTTATCTTTCTTAAGTTCTTGTACGATTTATCTTTCTTAAGTTCTTGTACGAGTTATCTTTCTTAAGTTCTTGTACGATTTATCTTTATTAAGTTCTTGTACGATTTATCTTTCTTAAGTTCTTGTACGAGTTATCTTTCTTAAGTTCTTGTACGAGTTATCTTTCTTAAGTTCTTGTACGATTTATCTTTCTTAAGTTCTTGTACGATTTATCTTTCTTAAGTTCTTGTACGATTTATCTTTATTAAGTTCTTGTACGATTTATCTTTCTTAAGTTCTTGTACGAGTTATCTTTCTTAAGTTCTTGTACGAGTTATCTTTCTTAAGTTCTTTTATGAGTTATCTTTCTTAAGTTCTTGTACGAGTTATCTTTCTTAAGTTCTTTTATGAGTTATCATTCTTAAGTTCTTGTACGAGTTATCTTTCTTAAGTTTCTGTACGATTTATCTTTCTTAAGTTCTTGTACGATTTATCTTTCTAAAGTTGTTGTACGAGTTATCTTTCTTAAGTTCTTGTACGATTTATCTTTCTTAAGTTCTTGTACGAGTCATCTTTCTTAAGTTCTTGTATGAGTTATCTTTCTTAAGTCCTTGTACGAGCTATCTTTCTTAAGTTTTTGTACGATTTATCTTAAGTTCTTGTATGAGTTATCTTTCTTAAGTTCTTGTACGAGTTATCTTTCTTAAGTTCTTGTACGAGTTATCTTTCTTAAGTTCTTGTACGATTTATCTTTCTTAAGTTCTTGTACGAGTCATCTTTCTTAAGTTCTTGTATGAGTTATCTTTCTTAAGTCCTTGTACGAGCTATCTTTCTTAAGTTTTTGTACGATTTATCTTAAGTTCTTGTATGAGTTATCTTTCTTAAGTTCTTGTACGAGTTATCTTTCTTAAGTTCTTGTACGAGTTATCTTTCTTAAGTTCTTGTACGAGTCATCTTTCTTAAGTTCTTGTATGAGTTATCTTTCTTAAGTCCTTGTACGAGCTATCTTTCTTAAGTTCTTGTACGATTTATCTTTCTTAAGCTCTTGTATGAGTTATCTTTCTTAAGTTCTTGTACGAGTTATCTTTCTTAAGTTCTTGTACGAGTTATCTTTCTTAAATTCTTGTACGATTTATCTTTCTTAAGTTCTTGTACGAGTCATCTTTCTTAAGTTCTTGTATGAGTTATCTTTCTTAAGTCCTTGTACGAGCTATCTTTCTTAAGTTCTTGTACGATTTATCTTTCTTAAGTTCTTGTACGAGTTATCTTTCTTAAGTTCTTGTATGAGTTATCTTTCTTAAGTTCTTGTATGAATTATCTTTCTTAAGTTCTTGTACGAGTTATCTTTCTTAAGTTCTTGTACGATTTATCTTTCTAAAGTTGTTGTATGAGTTATCTTTCTTAAGTTCTTGTACGAGTTATCTTTCTTAAGTTCTTTTATGAGTTATTATTCTTAGGTTCTTGTATGAGTTATCTTTCTTAAGTCCTTGTACGAGCTATCTTTCTTAAGTTCTTGTACGATTTATATTTCTTAAGTTCTTGTACGATTTATCTTTCTTAAGTTCTTGTACGAGTTATCTTTCTTAAGTTCTTGTACGATTTATCTTTATTAAGTTCTTGTACGATTTATCTTTCTTAAGTTCTTGTACGAGTTATCTTTCTTAAGTTCTTGTACGAGTTATCTTTCTTAAGTTCTTGTACGATTTATCTTTCTTAAGTTCTTGTACGATTTATCTTTCTTAAGTTCTTGTACGATTTATCTTTATTAAGTTCTTGTACGATTTATCTTTCTTAAGTTCTTGTACGAGTTATCTTTCTTAAGTTCTTGTACGAGTTATCTTTCTGAAGTTCTTTTATGAGTTATCTTTCTTAAGTTCTTGTACGAGTTATCTTTCTTAGGTTCTTGTACGATTTATCTTTCTTAAGTTCTTTAACGTGAGATATCTTTCTTAGCTTCCTGTACAAGTTATCTTTCTAAAGTTCTTGTACGAGTTATCTTTCTTAAATTCTTGTATGAGTTATCATTCTTAAGTTCTTGTACGATTTATCTTTCTTAAGTTCTTGTACGAATTATCTTTCTTAAGTTCTTGTATGAGTTATCTTTCTTAAGTTCTTGTATGAGTTATCTTTCTTAAGTTCTTGTACGAGTTCTCTTTCTTAAGTTCTTGTACGATTTATCTTTCTAAAGTTGTTGTATGAGTTATCTTTCTTAAGTTCTTGTACGATTTATATTTCTAAAATTGTTGTACGAGTTATCTTTCTTAAGTTCTTGTACGAGTCATCTTTCTTAAGTTCTTTTATGATTTATCTTTCTTAAATTCTTGTACGAGTTATCTTTCTTAAGTTCTTGTACGAGTTATCTTTCTTAAGTTCTTGTACGAGTCATCTTTCTTAAGTTCTTGTATGATTTATCTTTCTTAAATTCTTGTACGAGTTATCTTTCTTAAGTTCTTGTACGAGTCATTTTTCTTAAGTTCTTGTACGATTTATCTTTCTAAAGTTGTTGTACGAGTTATCTTTCTTAAGTTCTTGTACGAGTCATCTTTCTTAAGTTCTTGTACGATTTATCTTTCTTAAGTTCTTGTACGAGTTATCTTTCTTAGGTTCTTGTACGAGTTATCTTTCTTAAGTTCTTTTATGAGTTATCATTCTTAAGTTCTTGTATGAGTTATCTTTCTTAAGTCCTTGTACGAGCTAACTTTCTTAAGTTCTTGCACGATTTATCTTTCTTAAGTTATTGTACGAGTCATCTTTCTTAAGTTCTTGTACGAGCTATCTTTCTTAAGTTCTTGTATGAGTTATCTATCTTAACTCCTTGTACGAGCTATCATTCTTAAGTTCTTGTACGAGTTGTTATCTTTCTTAAGTTCTTGTACGAGTTATCTTTCTTAAGTTCTTGTATGAGTTATCTTTCTTAAATTCTTGTATGCGTTATCTTTCTTAAGTTCTTGCACGATTTATCTTTCTAAAGTTGTTGTATGAGTTATCTTTCTTAAGTTCTTGTACGAGTTATCTTTCTTAAGTTCTTTTATGAGTTATCATTCTTAAGTTCTTGTATGAGTTATCTTTCTTAAGTCCTTGTACGAGCTATCTTTCTTAAGTTCTTGTGCGATTTATCTTTCTTAAGTTCTTGTACGAGTTATCTTTCTTAGGTTCTTGTACGAATTATCTTTCTTAAGTTCTTTTATGAGTTATCATTCTTAAGTTCTTGTATGAGTTATCTTTTTTAAGTTCTTAAGTTCTTGTACGATTTATCTTTCTTAAGTTATTGTACGAGTTATCTTTCTTAAGTTCTTGTACGATTTATCTTTCTTAAGTTCTTGTACGATTTATCTTTGTTAAGTCCTTGTACGAGTTATCTTTCTTAAGTTCTTGTACGATTTATCTTTCTTAAGTTCTTGTACGAGTTATCTTTCTTAAGTTCTTGTATGAGTTATCTTTCTTAAGTTCTTGTATGAATTATCTTTCTTAAGTTCTTGTACGAGTTATCTTTCTTAAGTTCTTGTACGATTTATCTTTCTAAAGTTGTTGTATGAGTTATCTTTCTTAAGTTCTTGTACGAGTTATCTTTCTTAAGTTCTTTTATGAGTTATTATTCTTAGGTTCTTGTATGAGTTATCTTTCTTAAGTCCTTGTACGATTTATCTTTCTTAAGCTGTTGTACGAGTTATCTTTCTTAGGTTCTTGTACGATTTATCTTTCTTAAGTTCTTTAACGTGAGATATCTTTCTTAACTTCTTGTACAAGTTATCTTTCTAAAGTTCTTGTACGAGTTATCTTTCTTAAGTTCTTGTATGATTTATCTTTCTTAAATTCTTGTACGAGTTATCTTTCTTAAGTTCTTGTACGAGTCATTTTTCTTAAGTTCTTGTACGATTTATCTTTCTAAAGTTGTTGTACGAGTTATCTTTCTTAAGTTCTTGTACGAGTCATCTTTCTTAAGTTCTTGTACGATTTATCTTTCTTAAGTTCTTGTACGAGTTATCTTTCTTAGGTTCTTGTACGAGTTATCTTTCTTAAGTTCTTTTATGAGTTATCATTCTTAAGTTCTTGTATGAGTTATCTTTCTTAAGTCCTTGTACGAGCTAACTTTCTTAAGTTCTTGCACGATTTATCTTTCTTAAGTTATTGTACGAGTTATCTTTCTTAAGTTCTTTTATGAGTTATCATTCTTAAGTTCTTGTACGAGTTATCTTTCTTAAGTTCCTGTACGATTTATCTTTCTTAAGTTCTTGTACGATTTATCTTTCTAAAGTTGTTGTACGAGTTATCTTTCTTAAGTTCTTGTACGATTTATCTTTCTTAAGTTCTTGTACGAGTCATCTTTCTTAAGTTCTTGTATGAGTTATCTTTCTTAAGTCCTTGTACGAGCTATCTTTCTTAAGTTTTTGTACGATTTATCTTAAGTTCTTGTATGAGTTATCTTTCTTAAGTTCTTGTACGAGTTATCTTTCTTAAGTTCTTGTACGAGTTATCTTTCTTAAGTTCTTGTACGATTTATCTTTTTTAAGTTCTTGTACGAGTCATCTTTCTTAAGTTCTTGTATGAGTTATCTTTCTTAAGTCCTTGTACGAGCTATCTTTCTTAAGTTTTTGTACGATTTATCTTAAGTTCTTGTATGAGTTATCTTTCTTAAGTTCTTGTACGAGTTATCTTTCTTAAGTTCTTGTACGAGTTATCTTTCTTAAGTTCTTGTACGAGTCATCTTTCTTAAGTTCTTGTATGAGTTATCTTTCTTAAGTCCTTGTACGAGCTATCTTTCTTAAGTTCTTGTACGATTTATCTTTCTTAAGCTCTTGTATGAGTTATCTTTCTTAAGTTCTTGTACGAGTTATCTTTCTTAAGTTCTTGTACGAGTTATCTTTCTTAAATTCTTGTACGATTTATCTTTCTTAAGTTCTTGTATGAGTTATCTTTCTTAAGTCCTTGTACGAGCTATCTTTCTTAAGTTCTTGTACGATTTATCTTAAGTTCTTGTATGAGTTATCTTTCTTAACTTCTTGTACGAGTTATCTTTCTTAAGTTCTTGTACGATTTATCTTTCTTAAGTTCTTGTACGAGTTATCTTTCTTAAGTTCTTGTATGAGTTATCTTTCTTAAGTTCTTGTATGAATTATCTTTCTTAAGTTCTTGTACGAGTTATCTTTCTTAAGTTCTTGTACGATTTATCTGTCTTAAGTTCTTGTACGAGTCAACTTTCTTAAATTATTGTATGATTTATCTTTCTTAAGTTCTTGTACGAGTTATCTTTCTTAAGTTCTTGTACGAGTTATCTTTCTTAAGTTCTTGTATGAGTTATCATTCTTAAATTCTTGTATGAGTTATCTTTCTTAAGTCCTTGTACGAGCTATCGTTCTTAAGTTCTTGTACGATTTATCTTTCTTAAGTTCTTGTACGATTTATCTTTCTTAAGTTCTTGTACGAGTTATCTTTCTTAAGTTCTTGTACGATTTATCTTTATTAAGTTCTTGTACCATTTATCTTTCTTAAGTTCTTGTACGAGTTATCTTTCTTAAGTTCTTGTACGAGTTATCTTTCTTAAGTTCTTGTACGATTTATCTTTCTTAAGTTCTTGTACGATTTATCTTTCTTAAGTTCTTGTACGATTTATCTTTATTAAGTTCTTGTACGATTTATCTTTCTTAAGTTCTTGTACGAGTTATCTTTCTTAAGTTCTTGTACGAGTTATCTTTCTTAAGTTCTTTTATGAGTTATCTTTCTTAAGTTCTTGTACGAGTTATCTTTCTTAAGTTCTTTTATGAGTTATCATTCTTAAGTTCTTGTACGAGTTATCTTTCTTAAGTTCCTGTACGATTTATCTTTCTTAAGTTCTTGTACGATTTATCTTTCTAAAGTTGTTGTACGAGTTATCTTTCTTAAGTTCTTGTACGATTTATCTTTCTTAAGTTCTTGTACGAGTCATCTTTCTTAAGTTCTTGTATGAGTTATCTTTCTTAAGTCCTTGTACGAGCTATCTTTCTTAAGTTTTTGTACGATTTATCTTAAGTTCTTGTATGAGTTATCTTTCTTAAGTTCTTGTACGAGTTATCTTTCTTAAGTTCTTGTACGAGTTATCTTTCTTAAGTTCTTGTACGATTTATCTTTCTTAAGTTCTTGTACGAGTCATCTTTCTTAAGTTCTTGTATGAGTTATCTTTCTTAAGTCCTTGTACGAGCTATCTTTCTTAAGTTTTTGTACGATTTATCTTAAGTTCTTGTATGAGTTATCTTTCTTAAGTTCTTGTAAGAGTTATCTTTCTTAAGTTCTTGTACGAGTTATCTTTCTTAAGTTCTTGTACGAGTCATCTTTCTTAAGTTCTTGTATGAGTTATCTTTCTTAAGTCCTTGTACGAGCTATCTTTCTTAAGTTCTTGTACGATTTATCTTTCTTAAGCTCTTGTATGAGTTATCTTTCTTAAGTTCTTGTACGAGTTATCTTTCTTAAGTTCTTGTACGAGTTTTCTTTCTTAAATTCTTGTACGATTTATCTTTCTTAAGTTCTTGTACGAGTCATCTTTCTTAAGTTCTTGTATGAGTTATCTTTCTTAAGTCCTTGTACGAGCTATCTTTCTTAAGTTCTTGTACGATTTATCTTAAGTTCTTGTATGAGTTATCTTTCTTAGCTTCTTGTACGAGTTATCTTTCTTAAGTTCTTGTACGATTTATCTTTCTTAAGTTCTTGTACGAGTTATCTTTCTTAGGTTCTTGTATGAGTTATCTTTCTTAAGTTCTTGTATGAATTATCTTTCTTAAGTTCTTGTACGAGTTATCTTTCTTAAGTTCTTGTACGATTTATCTTTCTAAAGTTGTTGTATGAGTTATCTTTCTTAAGTTCTTGTACGAGTTATCTTTCTTAAGTTCTTTTATGAGTTATTATTCTTAGGTTCTTGTATGAGTTATCTTTCTTAAGTCCTTGTACGAGCTATCTTTCTTAAGTTCTTGTACGATTTATATTTCTTAAGTTCTTGTACGATTTATCTTTCTTAAGTTCTTGTACGAGTTATCTTTCTTAAGTTCTTGTACGATTTATCTTTATTAAGTTCTTGTACGATTTATCTTTCTTAAGTTCTTGTACGAGTTATCTTTCTTAAGTTCTTGTACGAGTTATCTTTCTTAAGTTCTTGTACGATTTATCTTTCTTAAGTTCTTGTACGATTTATCTTTCTTAAGTTCTTGTACGATTTATCTTTATTAAGTTCTTGTACGATTTATCTTTCTTAAGTTCTTGTACGAGTTATCTTTCTTGAGTTCTTGTACGAGTTATCTTTCTTAAGTTCTTTTATGAGTTATCTTTCTTAAGTTCTTGTACGAGTTATCTTTCTTAAGTTCTTGTACGAGTTATCTTTCTTAAGTTCTTTTATGAGTTATCATTCTTAAGTTCTTGTACGAGTTATCTTTCTTAAGTTCCTGTACGATTTATCTTTCTTAAGTTCTTGTACGATTTATCTTTCTAAAGTTGTTGTACGAGTTATCTTTCTTAAGTTCTTGTACGATTTATCTTTCTTAAGTTCTTGTACGAGTCATCTTTCTTAAGTTCTTGTATGAGTTATCTTTCTTAAGTCCTTGTACGAGCTATCTTTCTTAAGTTTTTGTACGATTTATCTTAAGTTCTTGTATGAGTTATCTTTCTTAAGTTCTTGTACGAGTTATCTTTCTTAAGTTCTTGTACGAGTTATCTTTCTTAAGTTCTTGTACGATTTATCTTTCTTAAGTTCTTGTACGAGTCATCTTTCTTAAGTTCTTGTATGAGTTATCTTTCTTAAGTCCTTGTACGAGCTATCTTTCTTAAGTTTTTGTACGATTTATCTTAAGTTCTTGTATGAGTTATCTTTCTTAAGTTCTTGTACGAGTTATCTTTCTTAAGTTCTTGTACGAGTTATCTTTCTTAAGTTCTTGTACGAGTCATCTTTCTTAAGTTCTTGTATGAGTTATCTTTCTTAAGTCCTTGTACGAGCTATCTTTCTTAAATTCTTGTACGATTTATCTTTCTTAAGCTCTTGTATGAGTTATCTTTCTTAAGTTCTTGTACGAGTTATCTTTCTTAAGTTCTTGTACGAGTTATCTTTCTTAAATTCTTGTACGATTTATCTTTCTTAAGTTCTTGTACGAGTCATCTTTCTTAAGTTCTTGTATGAGTTATCTTTCTTAAGTCCTTGTACGAGCTATCTTTCATAAGTTCTTGTACGATTTATCTTAAGTTCTTGTATGAGCTATCTTTCTTAACTTCTTGTACGAGTTATCTTTCTTAAGTTCTTGTACGATTTATCTTTCTTAAGTTCTTGTACGAGTTATCTTTCTTAAGTTCTTGTATGAGTTATCTTTCTTAAGTTCTTGTATGAATTATCTTTCTTAAGTTCTTGTACGAGTTATCTTTCTTAAGTTCTTGTACGAGTTTTCTTTCTTAAATTCTTGTACGATTTATCTTTCTTAAGTTCTTGTACGAGTCATCTTTCTTAAGTTCTTGTATGAGTTATCTTTCTTAAGTCCTTGTACGAGCTATCTTTCTTAAGTTCTTGTACGATTTATCTTAAGTTCTTGTATGAGTTATCTTTCTTAGCTTCTTGTACGAGTTATCTTTCTTAAGTTCTTGTACGATTTATCTTTCTTAAGTTCTTGTACGAGTTATCTTTCTTAGGTTCTTGTATGAGTTATCTTTCTTAAGTTCTTGTATGAATTATCTTTCTTAAGTTCTTGTACGAGTTATCTTTCTTAAGTTCTTGTACGATTTATCTTTCTAAAGTTGTTGTATGAGTTATCTTTCTTAAGTTCTTGTACGAGTTATCTTTCTTAAGTTCTTTTATGAGTTATTATTCTTAGGTTCTTGTATGAGTTATCTTTCTTAAGTCCTTGTACGAGCTATCTTTCTTAAGTTCTTGTACGATTTATATTTCTTAAGTTCTTGTACGATTTATCTTTCTTAAGTTCTTGTACGAGTTATCTTTCTTAAGTTCTTGTACGATTTATCTTTATTAAGTTCTTGTACGATTTATCTTTCTTAAGTTCTTGTACGAGTTATCTTTCTTAAGTTCTTGTACGAGTTATCTTTCTTAAGTTCTTGTACGATTTATCTTTCTTAAGTTCTTGTACGATTTATCTTTCTTAAGTTCTTGTACGATTTATCTTTATTAAGTTCTTGTACGATTTATCTTTCTTAAGTTCTTGTACGAGTTATCTTTCTTGAGTTCTTGTACGAGTTATCTTTCTTAAGTTCTTTTATGAGTTATCTTTCTTAAGTTCTTGTACGAGTTATCTTTCTTAAGTTCTTGTACGAGTTATCTTTCTTAAGTTCTTTTATGAGTTATCTTTCTTAAGTTCTTGTACGAGTTATCTTTCTTAAGTTCTTTTATGAGTTATCATTCTTAAGTTCTTGTACGAGTTATCTTTCTTAAGTTCCTGTACGATTTATCTTTCTTAAGTTCTTGTACGATTTATCTTTCTAAAGTTGTTGTACGAGTTATCTTTCTTAAGTTCTTGTACGATTTATCTTTCTTAAGTTCTTGTACGAGTCATCTTTCTTAAGTTCTTGTATGAGTTATCTTTCTTAAGTCCTTGTACGAGCTATCTTTCTTAAGTTTTTGTACGATTTATCTTAAGTTCTTGTATGAGTTATCTTTCTTAAGTTCTTGTACGAGTTATCTTTCTTAAGTTCTTGTACGAGTTATCTTTCTTAAGTTCTTGTACGATTTATCTTTCTTAAGTTCTTGTACGAGTCATCTTTCTTAAGTTCTTGTATGAGTTATCTTTCTTAAGTTCTTGTACGAGCTATCTTTCTTAAGTTTTTGTACGATTTATCTTAAGTTCTTGTATGAGTTATCTTTCTTAAGTTCTTGTACGAGTTATCTTTCTTAAGTTCTTGTACGAGTTATCTTTCTTAAGTTCTTGTACGAGTCATCTTTCTTAAGTTCTTGTATGAGTTATCTTTCTTAAGTCCTTGTACGAGCTATCTTTCTTAAATTCTTGTACGATTTATCTTTCTTAAGCTCTTGTATGAGTTATCTTTCTTAAGTTCTTGTACGAGTTATCTTTCTTAAGTTCTTGTACGAGTTATCTTTCTTAAATTCTTGTACGATTTATCTTTCTTAAGTTCTTGTACGAGTCATCTTTCTTAAGTTCTTGTATGAGTTATCTTTCTTAAGTCCTTGTACGAGCTATCTTTCATAAGTTCTTGTACGATTTATCTTAAGTTCTTGTATGAGTTATCTTTCTTAACTTCTTGTACGAGTTATGTTTCTTAAGTTCTTGTACGATTTATCTTTCTTAAGTTCTTGTACGAGTTATCTTTCTTAAGTTCTTGTATGAGTTATCTTTCTTAAGTTCTTGTATGAATTATCTTTCTTAAGTTCTTGTACGAGTTATCTTTCTTAAGTTCTTGTACGATTTATCTTTCTTAAGTTCTTGTACGAGTCAACTTTCTTAAATTATTGTATGATTTATCTTTCTTAAGTTCTTGTACGAGTTATCTTTCTTAAGTTCTTGTACGAGTTATCTTTCTTAAGTTCTTGTATGAGTTATCATTCTTAAATTCTTGTATGAGTTATCTTTCTTAAGTCCTTGTACGAGCTATCTTTCTTAAGTTCTTGTACGATTTATCTTTCTTAAGTTCTTGTACGATTTATCTTTCTTAAGTTCTTGTACGAGTTATCTTTCTTAAGTTCTTGTACGATTTATCTTTATTAAGTTCTTGTACGATTTATCTTTCTTAAGTTCTTGTACGAGTTATCTTTCTTAAGTTCTTGTACGAGTTATCTTTCTTAAGTTCTTGTACGATTTATCTTTCTTAAGTTCTTGTACGATTTATCTTTCTTAAGTTCTTGTACGATTTATCTTTATTAAGTTCTTGTACGATTTATCTTTCTTAAGTTCTTGTACGAGTTATCTTTCTTAAGTTCTTGTACGAGTTATCTTTCTTAATTTCTTTTATGAGTTATCTTTCTTAAGTTCTTGTACGAGTTATCTTTCTTAAGTTCTTTTATGAGTTATCATTCTTAAGTTCTTGTACGAGTTATCTTTCTTAAGTTTCTGTACGATTTATCTTTCTTAAGTTCTTGTACGATTTATCTTTCTAAAGTTGTTGTACGAGTTATCTTTCTTAAGTTCTTGTACGATTTATCTTTCTTAAGTTCTTGTACGAGTCATCTTTCTTAAGTTCTTGTATGAGTTATCTTTCTTAAGTCCTTGTACGAGCTATCTTTCTTAAGTTTTTGTACGATTTATCTTAAGTTCTTGTATGAGTTATCTTTCTTAAGTTCTTGTACGAGTTATCTTTCTTAAGTTCTTGTACGAGTTATCTTTCTTAAGTTCTTGTACGATTTATCTTTCTTAAGTTCTTGTACGAGTCATCTTTCTTAAGTTCTTGTATGAGTTATCTTTCTTAAGTCCTTGTACGAGCTATCTTTCTTAAGTTTTTGTACGATTTATCTTAAGTTCTTGTATGAGTTATCTTTCTTAAGTTCTTGTACGAGTTATCTTTCTTAAGTTCTTGTACGAGTTATCTTTCTTAAGTTCTTGTACGAGTCATCTTTCTTAAGTTCTTGTATGAGTTATCTTTCTTAAGTCCTTGTACGAGCTATCTTTCTTAAGTTCTTGTACGATTTATCTTTCTTAAGCTCTTGTATGAGTTATCTTTCTTAAGTTCTTGTACGAGTTATCTTTCTTAAGTTCTTGTACGAGTTATCTTTCTTAAATTCTTGTACGATTTATCTTTCTTAAGTTCTTGTACGAGTCATCTTTCTTAAGTTCTTGTATGAGTTATCTTTCTTAAGTCCTTGTACGAGCTATCTTTCTTAAGTTCTTCTACGATTTATCTTAAGTTCTTGTATGAGTTATCTTTCTTAACTTCTTGTACGAGTTATCTTTCTTAAGTTCTTGTACGATTTATCTTTCTTAAGTTCTTGTACGAGTTATCTTTCTTAAGTTCTTGTATGAGTTATCTTTCTTAAGTTCTTGTATGAATTATCTTTCTTAAGTTCTTGTACGAGTTATCTTTCTTAAGTTCTTGTACGATTTATCTTTCTAAAGTTGTTGTATGAGTTATCTTTCTTAAGTTCTTGTACGAGTTATCTTTCTTAAGTTCTTTTATGAGTTATTATTCTTAGGTTCTTGTATGAGTTATCTTTTTTAAGTCCTTGTACGAGCTATCTTTCTTAAGTTCTTGTACGATTTATATTTCTTAAGTTCTTGTACGATTTATCTTTCTTAAGTTCTTGTACGAGTTATCTTTCTTAAGTTCTTGTACGATTTATCTTTATTAAGTTCTTGTACGATTTATCTTTCTTAAGTTCTTGTACGAGTTATCTTTCTTAAGTTCTTGTACGAGTTATCTTTCTTAAGTTCTTGTACGATTTATCTTTCTTAAGTTCTTGTACGATTTATCTTTCTTAAGTTCTTGTACGATTTATCTTTATTAAGTTCTTGTACGATTTATCTTTCTTAAGTTCTTGTACGAGTTATCTTTCTTAAGTTCTTGTACGAGTTATCTTTCTGAAGTTCTTTTATGAGTTATCTTTCTTAAGTTCTTGTACGAGTTATCTTTCTTAAGTTCTTGTACGATTTATCTTTTTTAAGTTCTTGTACGAGTTATCTTTCTTAGGTTCTTGTACGATTTATCTTTCTTAAGTTCTTTAACGTGAGATATCTTTCTTAGCTTCCTGTACAAGTTATCTTTCTAAAGTTCTTGTACGAGTTATCTTTCTTAAGTTCTTGTATGAGTTATCATTCTTAAGTTCTTGTACGATTTATCTTTCTTAAGTTCTTGTACGAATTATCTTTCTTAAGTTCTTGTATGAGTTATCTTTCTTAAGTTCTTGTATGAGTTATCTTTCTTAAGTTCTTGTACGAGTTCTCTTTCTTAAGTTCTTGTACGATTTATCTTTCTAAAGTTGTTGTATGAGTTATCTTTCTTAAGTTCTTGTACGATTTATATTTCTAAAATTGTTGTACGAGTTATCTTTCTTAAGTTCTTGTACGAGTCATCTTTCTTAAGTTCTTTTATGATTTATCTTTCTTAAATTCTTGTACGAGTTATCTTTCTTAAGTTCTTGTACGAGTTATCTTTTTTAAGTTCTTAAGTTCTTGTACGATTTATCTTTCTTAAGTTATTGTACGAGTTATCTTTCTTAAGTTCTTGTACGATTTATCTTTCTTAAGTTCTTGTACGATTTATCTTTGTTAAGTCCTTGTACGAGTTATCTTTCTTAAGTTCTTGTACGATTTATCTTTCTTAAGTTCTTGTACGAGTTATCTTTCTTAAGTTCTTGTATGAGTTATCTTTCTTAAGTTCTTGTATGAATTATCTTTCTTAAGTTCTTGTACGAGTTATCTTTCTTAAGTTCTTGTACGATTTATCTTTCTAAAGTTGTTGTATGAGTTATCTTTCTTAAGTTCTTGTACGAGTTATCTTTCTTAAGTTCTTTTATGAGTTATTATTCTTAGGTTCTTGTATGAGTTATCTTTCTTAAGTCCTTGTACGAGCTATCTTTCTTAAGTTCTTGTGCGATTTATCTTTCTTAAGCTGTTGTACGAGTTATCTTTCTTAGGTTCTTGTACGATTTATCTTTCTTAAGTTCTTTAACGTGAGATATCTTTCTTAACTTCTTGTACAAGTTATCTTTCTAAAGTTCTTGTACGAGTTATCTTTCTTAAGTTCTTGTATGATTTATCTTTCTTAAATTCTTGTACGAGTTATCTTTCTTAAGTTCTTGTACGAGTCATTTTTCTTAAGTTCTTGTACGATTTATCTTTCTAAAGTTGTTGTACGAGTTATCTTTCTTAAGTTCTTGTACGAGTCATCTTTCTTAAGTTCTTGTACGATTTATCTTTCTTAAGTTCTTGTACGAGTTATCTTTCTTAGGTTCTTGTACGAGTTATCTTTCTTAAGTTCTTTTATGAGTTATCATTCTTAAGTTCTTGTATGAGTTATCTTTCTTAAGTCCTTGTACGAGCTAACTTTCTTAAGTTCTTGCACGATTTATCTTTCTTAAGTTATTGTACGAGTCATCTTTCTTAAGTTCTTGTACGAGCTATCTTTCTTAAGTTCTTGTATGAGTTATCTATCTTAACTCCTTGTACGAGCTATCATTCTTAAGTTCTTGTACGAGTTGTTATCTTTCTTAAGTTCTTGTACGAGTTATCTTTCTTAAGTTCTTGTATGAGTTATCTTTCTTAAATTCTTGTATGCGTTATCTTTCTTAAGTTCTTGCACGATTTATCTTTCTAAAGTTGTTGTATGAGTTATCTTTCTTAAGTTCTTGTACGAGTTATCTTTCTTAAGTTCTTTTATGAGTTATCATTCTTAAGTTCTTGTATGAGTTATCTTTCTTAAGTCCTTGTACGAGCTATCTTTCTTAAGTTCTTGTGCGATTTATCTTTCTTAAGTTCTTGTACGAGTTATCTTTCTTAGGTTCTTGTACGAATTATCTTTCTTAAGTTCTTTTATGAGTTATCATTCTTAAGTTCTTGTATGAGTTATCTTTTTTAAGTTCTTAAGTTCTTGTACGATTTATCTTTCTTAAGTTATTGTACGAGTTATCTTTCTTAAGTTCTTGTACGATTTATCTTTCTTAAGTTCTTGTACGATTTATCTTTGTTAAGTCCTTGTACGAGTTATCTTTCTTAAGTTCTTGTACGATTTATCTTTCTTAAGTTCTTGTACGAGTTATCTTTCTTAAGTTCTTGTATGAGTTATCTTTCTTAAGTTCTTGTATGAATTATCTTTCTTAAGTTCTTGTACGAGTTATCTTTCTTAAGTTCTTGTACGATTTATCTTTCTAAAGTTGTTGTATGAGTTATCTTTCTTAAGTTCTTGTACGAGTTATCTTTCTTAAGTTCTTTTATGAGTTATTATTCTTAGGTTCTTGTATGAGTTATCTTTCTTAAGTCCTTGTACGAGCTATCTTTCTTAAGTTCTTGTGCGATTTATCTTTCTTAAGCTGTTGTACGAGTTATCTTTCTTAGGTTCTTGTACGATTTATCTTTCTTAAGTTCTTTAACGTGAGATATCTTTCTTAACTTCTTGTACAAGTTATCTTTCTAAAGTTCTTGTACGAGTTATCTTTCTTAAGTTCTTGTATGAGTTATCTTTCTTAAGTTCTTGTATGAGTTATCTTACTTAAGTTCTTGTACGAGTTCTCTTTCTTAAGTTCTTGTACGATTTATCTTTCTAAAGTTGTTGTATGAGTTATCTTTCTTAAGTTCTTGTACGATTTATATTTCTTAAGTTCTTGTACGAGTCATTTTTCTAAAGTTCTTATACGATTTATCTTTCTAAAATTGTTGTACGAGTTATCTTTCTTAAGTTCTTGTACGATTTATCTTTCTTAAGTTCTTGTACGAGTCAACTTTCTTAAGTTATTGTATGATTTATCTTTCTTAAGTTCTTGTACGAGTTATCTTTCTTAAGTTCTTGTACGAGTTGTCTTTCTTAAGTTCTTGTATGAGTTATCATTCTTAAATTCTTGTATGAGTTATCTTTCTTAAGTTCTTGTACGATTTATCTTTCTTAAGTTCTTGTACGATTTATCTTTCTTAAGTTCTTGTACGAGTTATCTTTCTTAAGTTCTTGTACGATTTATCTTTATTAAGTTCTTGTACGATTTATCTTTCTTAAGTTCTTGTACGAGTTATCTTTCTTAAGTTCTTGTACGAGTTATCTTTCTTAAGTTCTTGTACGATTTATCTTTCTTAAGTTCTTGTACGATTTATCTTTCTTAGGTTCTTGTACGATTTATCTTTATTAAGTTCTTGTACGATTTATCTTTCTTAAGTTCTTGTACGAGTTATCTTTCTTAAGTTCTTGTACGAGTTATCTTTCTTAAGTTCTTTTATGAGTTATCTTTCTTAAGTTCTTGTACGAGTTATCTTTCTTAAGTTCTTTTATGAGTTATCATTCTTAAGTTCTTGTACGAGTTATCTTTCTTAAGTTCCTGTACGATTTATCTTTCTTAAGTTCTTGTACGATTTATCTTTCTAAAGTTGTTGTACGAGTTATCTTTCTTAAGTTCTTGTACGATTTATCTTTCTTAAGTTCTTGTACGAGTCATCTTTCTTAAGTTCTTGTATGAGTTATCTTTCTTAAGTCCTTGTACGAGCTATCTTTCTTAAGTTTTTGTACGATTTATCTTAAGTTCTTGTATGAGTTATCTTTCTTAAGTTCTTGTACGAGTTATCTTTCTTAAGTTTTTGTACGATTTATCTTAAGTTCTTGTATGAGTTATCTTTCTTAAGTTCTTGTACGAGTTATCTTTCTTAAGTTCTTGTACGAGTTATCTTTCTTAAGTTCTTGTACGAGTCATCTTTCTTAAGTTCTTGTATGAGTTATCTTTCTTAAGTCCTTGTACGAGCTATCTTTCTTAAGTTCTTGTACGATTTATCTTTCTTAAGCTCTTGTATGAGTTATCTTTCTTAAGTTCTTGTACGAGTTATCTTTCTTAAGTTCTTGTACGAGTTATCTTTCTTAAATTCTTGTACGATTTATCTTTCTTAAGTTCTTGTACGAGTCATCTTTCTTAAGTTCTTGTATGAGTTATCTTTCTTAAGTCCTTGTACGAGCTATCTTTCTTAAGTTCTTGTACGATTTATCTTAAGTTCTTGTATGAGTTATCTTTCTTAACTTCTTGTACGAGTTATCTTTCTTAAGTTCTTGTACGATTTATCTTTCTTAAGTTCTTGTACGAGTTATCTTTCTTAAGTTCTTGTATGAGTTATCTTTCTTAAGTTCTTGTATGAATTATCTTTCTTAAGTTCTTGTACGAGTTATCTTTCTTAAGTTCTTGTACGATTTATCTTTCTTAAGTTCTTGTACGAGTCAACTTTCTTAAATTATTGTATGATTTATCTTTCTTAAGTTCTTGTACGAGTTATCTTTCTTAAGTTCTTGTACGAGTTATCTTTCTTAAGTTCTTGTATGAGTTATCATTCTTAAATTCTTGTATGAGTTATCTTTCTTAAGTCCTTGTACGAGCTATCTTTCTTAAGTTCTTGTACGAGTTATCTTTCTTAAGTTCTTGTACGAGTTATCTTTCTTAAGTTCTTGTACGATTTATCTTTCTTAAGTTCTTGTACGAGTTATCTTTCTTAAGTTCTTGTACGAGTTATCTTTCTTAAGTTCTTTTATGAGTTATCTTTCTTAAGTTCTTGTACGAGTTATCTTTCTTAAGTTCTTGTACGAGTTATCTTTCTTAAGTTCTTGTATGAGTTATCATTCTTAAATTCTTGTATGAGTTATCTTTCTTAAGTCCTTGTACGAGCTATCTTTCTTAAGTTCTTGTACGAGTTATCATTCTTAAGTTCTTGTACGAGTTATCTTTCTTAAGTTCTTGTACGATTTATCTTTCTTAAGTTCTTGTACGAGTTATCTTTCTTAAGTTCTTGTACGAGTTATCTTTCTTAAGTTCTTTTATGAGTTATCTTTCTTAAGTTCTTGTACGAGTTATCTTTCTTAAGTTCTTTTATGAGTTATCATTCTTAAGTTCTTGTACGAGTTATCTTTCTTAAGTTCCTGTACGATTTATCTTTCTTAAGTTCTTGTACGATTTATCTTTCTAAAGTTGTTGTACGAGTTATCTTTCTTAAGTTCTTGTACGATTTATCTTTCTTAAGTTCTTGTACGAGTCATCTTTCTTAAGTTCTTGTATGAGTTATCTTTCTTAAGTCCTTGTACGAGCTATCTTTCTTAAGTTTTTGTACGATTTATCTTAAGTTCTTGTATGAGTTATCTTTCTTAAGTTCTTGTACGAGTTATCTTTCTTAAGTTCTTGTACGAGTTATCTTTCTTAAGTTCTTGTACGATTTATCTTTCCTAAGTTCTTGTACGAGTCATCTTTCTTAAGTCCTTGTATGAGTTATCTTTCTTAAGTCCTTGTACGAGCTATCTTTCTTAAGTTTTTGTACGATTTATCTTAAGTTCTTGTATGAGTTATCTTTCTTAAATTCTTGTACGAGTTATCTTTCTTAAGTTCTTGTACGAGTTATCTTTCTTAAGTTCTTGTACGAGTCATCTTTCTTAAGTTCTTGTATGAGTTATCTTTCTTAAGTCCTTGTACGAGCTATCTTTCTTAAGTTCTTGTACGATTTATCTTTCTTAAGCTCTTGTATGAGTTATCTTTCTTAAGTTCTTGTACGATTTATCTTTCTTAAGTTCTTGTACGAGTTATCTTTCTTAAGTTCTTGTACGAGTTATCTTTCTGAAGTTCTTTTATGAGTTATCTTTCTTAAGTTCTTGTACGAGTTATCTTTCTTAAGTTCTTGTACGATTTATCTTTCTTAAGTTCTTGTACGAGTTATCTTTCTTAGGTTCTTGTACGATTTATCTTTCTTAAGTTCTTTAACGTGAGATATCTTTCTTAGCTTCCTGTACAAGTTATCTTTCTAAAGTTCTTGTACGAGTTATCTTTCTTAAGTTCTTGTATGAGTTATCATTCTTAAGTTCTTGTACGATTTATCTTTCTTAAGTTCTTGTACGAATTATCTTTCTTAAGTTCTTGTATGAGTTATCTTTCTTAAGTTCTTGTATGAGTTATCTTTCTTAAGTTCTTGTACGAGTTCTCTTTCTTAAGTTCTTGTACGATTTATCTTTCTAAAGTTGTTGTATGAGTTATCTTTCTTAAGTTCTTGTACGATTTATATTTCTAAAATTGTTGTACGAGTTATCTTTCTTAAGTTCTTGTACGAGTCATCTTTCTTAAGTTCTTTTATGATTTATCTTTCTTAAATTCTTGTACGAGTTATCTTTCTTAAGTTCTTGTACGAGTTATCTTTCTTAAGTTCTTGTACGAGTCATCTTTCTTAAGTTCTTGTATGATTTATCTTTCTTAAATTCTTGTACGAGTTATCTTTCTTAAGTTCTTGTACGAGTCATTTTTCTTAAGTTCTTGTACGATTTATCTTTCTAAAGTTGTTGTACGAGTTATCTTTCTTAAGTTCTTGTACGAGTCATCTTTCTTAAGTTCTTGTACGATTTATCTTTCTTAAGTTCTTGTACGAGTTATCTTTCTTAGGTTCTTGTACGAGTTATCTTTCTTAAGTTCTTTTATGAGTTATCATTCTTAAGTTCTTGTATGAGTTATCTTTCTTAAGTCCTTGTACGAGCTAACTTTCTTAAGTTCTTGCACGATTTATCTTTCTTAAGTTATTGTACGAGTCATCTTTCTTAAGTTCTTGTACGAGCTATCTTTCTTAAGTTCTTGTATGAGTTATCTATCTTAACTCCTTGTACGAGCTATCATTCTTAAGTTCTTGTACGAGTTGTTATCTTTCTTAAGTTCTTGTACGAGTTATCTTTCTTAAGTTCTTGTATGAGTTATCTTTCTTAAATTCTTGTATGCGTTATCTTTCTTAAGTTCTTGCACGATTTATCTTTCTAAAGTTGTTGTATGAGTTATCTTTCTTAAGTTCTTGTACGAGTTATCTTTCTTAAGTTCTTTTATGAGTTATCATTCTTAAGTTCTTGTATGAGTTATCTTTCTTAAGTCCTTGTACGAGCTATCTTTCTTAAGTTCTTGTGCGATTTATCTTTCTTAAGTTCTTGTACGAGTTATCTTTCTTAGGTTCTTGTACGAATTATCTTTCTTAAGTTCTTTTATGAGTTATCATTCTTAAGTTCTTGTATGAGTTATCTTTTTTAAGTTCTTAAGTTCTTGTACGATTTATCTTTCTTAAGTTATTGTACGAGTTATCTTTCTTAAGTTCTTGTACGATTTATCTTTCTTAAGTTCTTGTACGATTTATCTTTGTTAAGTCCTTGTACGAGTTATCTTTCTTAAGTTCTTGTACGATTTATCTTTCTTAAGTTCTTGTACGAGTTATCTTTCTTAAGTTCTTGTATGAGTTATCTTTCTTAAGTTCTTGTATGAATTATCTTTCTTAAGTTCTTGTACGAGTTATCTTTCTTAAGTTCTTGTACGATTTATCTTTCTAAAGTTGTTGTATGAGTTATCTTTCTTAAGTTCTTGTACGAGTTATCTTTCTTAAGTTCTTTTATGAGTTATTATTCTTAGGTTCTTGTATGAGTTATCTTTCTTAAGTCCTTGTACGAGCTATCTTTCTTAAGTTCTTGTGCGATTTATCTTTCTTAAGCTGTTGTACGAGTTATCTTTCTTAGGTTCTTGTACGATTTATCTTTCTTAAGTTCTTTAACGTGAGATATCTTTCTTAACTTCTTGTACAAGTTATCTTTCTAAAGTTCTTGTACGAGTTATCTTTCTTAAGATCTTGTATGAGTTATCTTTCTTAAGTTCTTGTATGAGTTATCTTACTTAAGTTCTTGTACGAGTTCTCTTTCTTAAGTTCTTGTACGATTTATCTTTCTAAAGTTGTTGTATGAGTTATCTTTCTTAAGTTCTTGTACGATTTATATTTCTTAAGTTCTTGTACGAGTCATTTTTCTAAAGTTCTTATACGATTTATCTTTCTAAAATTGTTGTACGAGTTATCTTTCTTAAGTTCTTGTACGATTTATCTTTCTTAAGTTCTTGTACGAGTCAACTTTCTTAAGTTATTGTATGATTTATCTTTCTTAAGTTCTTGTACGAGTTATCTTTCTTAAGTTCTTGTACGAGTTGTCTTTCTTAAGTTCTTGTATGAGTTATCATTCTTAAATTCTTGTATGAGTTATCTTTCTTAAGTCCTTGTACGAGCTATCTTTCTTAAGTTCTTGTACGATTTATCTTTCTTAAGTTCTTGTACGATTTATCTTTCTTAAGTTCTTGTACGAGTTATCTTTCTTAAGTTCTTGTACGATTTATCTTTATTAAGTTCTTGTACGATTTATCTTTCTTAAGTTCTTGTACGAGTTATCTTTCTTAAGTTCTTGTACGAGTTATCTTTCTTAAGTTCTTGTACGATTTATCTTTCTTAAGTTCTTGTACGATTTATCTTTCTTAGGTTCTTGTACGATTTATCTTTATTAAGTTCTTGTACGATTTATCTTTCTTAAGTTCTTGTACGAGTTATCTTTCTTAAGTTCTTGTACGAGTTATCTTTCTTAAGTTCTTTTATGAGTTATCTTTCTTAAGTTCTTGTACGAGTTATCTTTCTTAAGTTCTTTTATGAGTTATCATTCTTAAGTTCTTGTACGAGTTATCTTTCTTAAGTTCCTGTACGATTTATCTTTCTTAAGTTCTTGTACGATTTATCTTTCTAAAGTTGTTGTACGAGTTATCTTTCTTAAGTTCTTGTACGATTTATCTTTCTTAAGTTCTTGTACGAGTCATCTTTCTTAAGTTCTTGTATGAGTTATCTTTCTTAAGTCCTTGTACGAGCTATCTTTCTTAAGTTTTTGTACGATTTATCTTAAGTTCTTGTATGAGTTATCTTTCTTAAGTTCTTGTACGAGTTATCTTTCTTAAGTTTTTGTACGATTTATCTTAAGTTCTTGTATGAGTTATCTTTCTTAAGTTCTTGTACGAGTTATCTTTCTTAAGTTCTTGTACGAGTTATCTTTCTTAAGTTCTTGTACGAGTCATCTTTCTTAAGTTCTTGTATGAGTTATCTTTCTTAAGTCCTTGTACGAGCTATCTTTCTTAAGTTCTTGTACGATTTATCTTTCTTAAGCTCTTGTATGAGTTATCTTTCTTAAGTTCTTGTACGAGTTATCTTTCTTAAGTTCTTGTACGAGTTATCTTTCTTAAATTCTTGTACGATTTATCTTTCTTAAGTTCTTGTACGAGTCATCTTTCTTAAGTTCTTGTATGAGTTATCTTTCTTAAGTCCTTGTACGAGCTATCTTTCTTAAGTTCTTGTACGATTTATCTTAAGTTCTTGTATGAGTTATCTTTCTTAACTTCTTGTACGAGTTATCTTTCTTAAGTTCTTGTACGATTTATCTTTCTTAAATTCTTGTACGAGTTATCTTTCTTAAGTTCTTGTATGAGTTATCTTTCTTAAGTTCTTGTATGAATTATCTTTCTTAAGTTCTTGTACGAGTTATCTTTCTTAAGTTCTTGTACGATTTATCTTTCTTAAGTTCTTGTACGAGTCAACTTTCTTAAATTATTGTATGATTTATCTTTCTTAAGTTCTTGTACGAGTTATCTTTCTTAAGTTCTTGTACGAGTTATCTTTCTTAAGTTCTTGTATGAGTTATCATTCTTAAATTCTTGTATGAGTTATCTTTCTTAAGTCCTTGTACGAGCTATCTTTCTTAAGTTCTTGTACGATTTATCTTTCTTAAGTTCTTGTACGATTTATCTTTCTTAAGTTCTTGTACGAGTTATCTTTCTTAAGTTCTTGTACGATTTATCTTTATTAAGTTCTTGTACGATTTATCTTTCTTAAGTTCTTGTACGAGTTATCTTTCTTAAGTTCTTGTACGAGTTATCTTTCTTAAGTTCTTGTACGATTTATCTTTCTTAAGTTCTTGTACGATTTATCTTTCTTAAGTTCTTGTACGATTTATCTTTATTAAGTTCTTGTACGATTTATCTTTCTTAAGTTCTTGTACGAGTTATCTTTCTTAAGTTCTTGTACGAGTTATCTTTCTTAAGTTCTTTTATGAGTTATCTTTCTTAAGTTCTTGTACGAGTTATCTTTCTTAAGTTCTTTTATGAGTTATCATTCTTAAGTTCTTGTACGAGTTATCTTTCTTAAGTTCCTGTACGATTTATCTTTCTTAAGTTCTTGTACGATTTATCTTTCTAAAGTTGTTGTACGAGTTATCTTTCTTAAGTTCTTGTACGATTTATCTTTCTTAAGTTCTTGTACGAGTCATCTTTCTTAAGTTCTTGTATGAGTTATCTTTCTTAAGTCCTTGTACGAGCTATCTTTCTTAAGTTTTTGTACGATTTATCTTAAGTTCTTGTATGAGTTATCTTTCTTAAGTTCTTGTACGAGTTATCTTTCTTAAGTTCTTGTACGAGTTATCTTTCTTAAGTTCTTGTACGATTTATCTTTCCTAAGTTCTTGTACGAGTCATCTTTCTTAAGTTCTTGTATGAGTTATCTTTCTTAAGTCCTTGTACGAGCTATCTTTCTTAAGTTTTTGTACGATTTATCTTAAGTTCTTGTATGAGTTATCTTTCTTAAATTCTTGTACGAGTTATCTTTCTTAAGTTCTTGTACGAGTTATCTTTCTTAAGTTCTTGTACGAGTCATCTTTCTTAAGTTCTTGTATGAGTTATCTTTCTTAAGTCCTTGTACGAGCTATCTTTCTTAAGTTCTTGTACGATTTATCTTTCTTAAGCTCTTGTATGAGTTATCTTTCTTAAGTTCTTGTACGAGTTATCTTTCTTAAGTTCTTGTACGAGTCATCTTTCTTAAATTCTTGTACGATTTATCTTTCTTAAGTTCTTGTACGAGTCATCTTTCTTAAGTTCTTGTATGAGTTATCTTTCTTAAGTCCTTGTACGAGCTATCTTTCTTAAGTTCTTGTACGATTTATCTTAAGTTCTTGTATGAGTTATCTTTCTTAACTTCTTGTACGAGTTATCTTTCTTAAGTTCTTGTACGATTTATCTTTCTTAAGTTCTTGTACGAGTTATCTTTCTTAAGTTCTTGTATGAGTTATCTTTCTTAAGTTCTTGTATGAATTATCTTTCTTAAGTTCTTGTACGAGTTATCTTTCTTAAGTTCTTGTACGATTTATCTTTCTAAAGTTGTTGTATGAGTTATCTTTCTTAAGTTCTTGTACGATTTATCTTTCTTAAGTTCTTTATGAGTTATTATTCTTAGGTTCTTGTATGAGTTATCTTTCTTAAGTCCTTGTACGAGCTATCTTTCTTAAGTTCTTGTGCGATTTATCTTTCTTAAGCTGTTGTGCGAGTTATCTTTCTTAGGTTCTTGTACGATTTATCTTTCTTAAGTTCTTTAACGTGAGATATCTTTCTTAACTTCTTGTACAAGTTATCTTTCTAAAGTTCTTGTACGAGTTATCTTTCTTAAGTCCTTGTACGAGCTATCTTTCTTAAGTTCTTGTACGATTTATCTTTCTTAAGTTATTGTACGATTTATCTTTCTTAAGTTATTGTACGAGTTATCTTTCTTAAGTTCTTGTACGATTTATCTTTCTTAAGTTCTTGTACGATTTATCTTTCTTAAGTTCTTGTATGAGTTATCTTTCTTAAATTCTTGTATGCGTTATCTTTCTTAAGTTCTTGTACGAGTTATCTTTCTTAAGTTCTTGCACGAGTCATCTTTCTTAAGTTCTTGTACGATTTATCTTTCTTAAGTTCTTGTACGATTCATCTTTCTTAAGTTATTGTACGAGTTATCTTTCTTAAGTTCTTGTACGAGTCATCTTTATTAAGTTCTTGTACGATTTATCTTTCTTAAGTTCTTGTACGATTTATCTTTCTTAAGTTCTTGTACGATTTATCTTTCTTAAGTTCTTGTACGATTTATCTTTCTTAAGTTATTGTACGAGTTATCTTTCTTAAGTTCTTGTACGAGTCATCTTTATTAAGTTCTTGTACGATTTATCTTTCTTAAGTTCTTGTACGAGTCATCTTTCTTAAGTTCTTGTACGAGTTATCTTTCTTAAGTTCTTGTACGAGTCATCTTTCTTAAGTTCTTGTATGAGTTATCTTTCGTAAGTCCTTGTACGAGCTATCTTTCTTAAGTTCTTGTACGAGTCATCTTTCTTAAGTTCTTGTATGTGTTATCTTTCTTAAGTCCTTGTACGAGCTATCTTTCTTAAGTTCTTGTACGATTTATCTTTCTTAAGCTCTTGTATGAGTTATCTTTCTTAAGTTCTTGTACGAGTTATCTTTCTTAAGTTCTTGTACGAGTTATCTTTCTTAAGTTCTTGTACGATTTATCTTTCTGAAGTTGTTGTACGAGTTATCTTAAGTTCTTGTATGAGTTATCTTTCTTAAGTCCTTGTACGAGCTATCTTTCTTAAGTTCTTGTACGATTTATCTTTCTTAAGTTCTTGTACGATTTATCTTTCTTAAGTTCTTGTACGAGTTATCTTTCTTAGGTTCTTGTACGATTTATCTTTCTTAAGTTCTTTAACGTGAGATATCTTTCTTAGCTTCCTGTACAAGTTGTCTTTCTAAAGTTCTTGTACGAGTTATCTTTCTTAAGTTCTTGTATGAGTTATCATTCTTAAGTTCTTGTACGATTTATCTTTCTTAAGTTCTTGTACGAATTATCTTTCTTAAGTTCTTGTATGAGTTATCTTTCTTAAGTTCTTGTATGAGTTATCTTTCTTAAGTTCTTGTACGAGTTCTCTTTCTTAAGTTCTTGTACGATTTATCTTTCTAAAGTTGTTGTATGAGTTATCTTTCTTAAGTTCTTGTACGATTTATATTTCTAAAATTGTTGTACGAGTTATCTTTCTTAAGTTCTTGTACGATTTATCTTTCTTAAGTTCTTGTACGAGTCATCTTTCTTAAGTTCTTGTATGATTTATCTTTCTTAAATTCTTGTACGAGTTATCTTTCTTAAGTTCTTGTACGAGTTATCTTTCTTAAGTTCTTGTACGAGTCATCTTTCTTAAGTTCTTGTATGATTTATCTTTCTTAAATTCTTGTACGAGTTATCTTTCTTAAGTTCTTGTACGAGTCATTTTTCTTAAGTTCTTGTACGATTTATCTTTCTAAAGTTGTTGTACGAGTTATCTTTCTTAAGTTCTTGTACGAGTCATCTTTCTTAAGTTCTTGTACGATTTATCTTTCTTAAGTTCTTGTACGAGTTATCTTTCTTAGGTTCTTGTACGAGTTATCTTTCTTAAGTTCTTTTATGAGTTATCATTCTTAAGTTCTTGTATGAGTTATCTTTCTTAAGTCCTTGTACGAGCTAACTTTCTTAAGTTCTTGCACGATTTATCTTTCTTAAGTTATTGTACGAGTCATCTTTCTTAAGTTCTTGTACGAGCTATCTTTCTTAAGTTCTTGTATGAGTTATCTATCTTAACTCCTTGTACGAGCTATCTTTCTTAAGTTCTTGTACGAGTTATCTTTCTTAAGTTCTTGTATGAATTATCATTCTTAAGTTCTTGTACGAGTTGTTATCTTTCTTAAGTTCTTGTACGAGTTATCTTTCTTAAGTTCTTGTATGAGTTATCTTTCTTAAATTCTTGTATGCGTTATCTTTCTTAAGTTCTTGCACGATTTATCTTTCTAAAGTTGTTGTATGAGTTATCTTTCTTAAGTTCTTGTACGAGTTATCTTTCTTAAGTTCTCTTATGAGTTATCATTCTTAAGTTCTTGTATGAGTTATCTTTCTTAAGTCCTTGTACGAGCTATCTTTCTTAAGTTCTTGTGCGATTTATCTTTCTTAAGTTCTTTTATGGGTTATCATTCTTAAGTTCTTGTATGAGTTATCTTTTTTAAGTTCTTAAGTTCTTGTACGATTTATCTTTCTTAAGTTATTGTACGAGTTATCTTTCTTAAGTTCTTGTACGATTTATCTTTCTTAAGTTCTTGTACGATTTATCTTTGTTAAGTCCTTGTACGAGTTATCTTTCTTAAGTTCTTGTACGATTTATCTTTCTTAAGTTCTTGTACGAGTTATCTTTCTTAAGTTCTTGTATGAGTTATCTTTCTTAAGTTCTTGTATGAATTATCTTTCTTAAGTTCTTGTACGAGTTATCTTTCTTAAGTTCTTGTACGATTTATCTTTCTAAAGTTGTTGTATGAGTTATCTTTCTTAAGTTCTTGTACGAGTTATCTTTCTTAAGTTCTTTTATGAGTTATTATTCTTAGGTTCTTGTATGAGTTATCTTTCTTAAGTCCTTGTACGAGCTATCTTTCTTAAGTTCTTGTGCGATTTATCTTTCTTAAGCTGTTGTACGAGTTATCTTTCTTAGGTTCTTGTACGATTTATCTTTCTTAAGTTCTTTAACGTGAGATATCTTTCTTAACTTCTTGTACAAGTTATCTTTCTAAAGTTCTTGTACGAGTTATCTTTCTTAAGTTCTTGTATGAGTTATCTTTCTTAAGTTCTTGTATGAGTTATCTTTCTTAAGTTCTTGTACGAGTTCTCTTTCTTAAGTTCTTGTACGATTTATCTTTCTAAAGTTGTTGTATGAGTTATCTTTCTTAAGTTCTTGTACGATTTATATTTCTTAAGTTCTTGTACGAGTCATTTTTCTAAAGTTCTTATACGATTTATCTTTCTAAAATTGTTGTACGAGTTATCTTTCTTAAGTTCTTGTACGATTTATCTTTCTTAAGTTCTTGTACGAGTCAACTTTCTTAAGTTATTGTATGATTTATCTTTCTTAAGTTCTTGTACGAGTTATCTTTCTTAAGTTCTTGTACGAGTTATCTTTCTTAAGTTCTTGTATGAGTTATCATTCTTAAATTCTTGTATGAGTTATCTTTCTTAAGTCCTTGTACGAGCTATCTTTCTTAAGTTCTTGTACGATTTATATTTCTTAAGTTCTTGTACGATTTATCTTTCTTAAGTTCTTGTACGAGTTATCTTTCTTAAGTTCTTGTACGATTTATCTTTATTAAGTTCTTGTACGATTTATCTTTCTTAAGTTCTTGTACGAGTTATCTTTCTTAAGTTCTTGTACGAGTTATCTTTCTTAAGTTCTTGTACGATTTATCTTTCTTAAGTTCTTGTACGATTTATCTTTCTTAAGTTCTTGTACGATTTATCTTTATTAAGTTCTTGTACGATTTATCTTTCTTAAGTTCTTGTACGAGTTATCTTTCTTAAGTTCTTGTACGAGTTATCTTTCTGAAGTTCTTTTATGAGTTATCTTTCTTAAGTTCTTGTACGAGTTATCTTTCTTAAGTTCTTGTACGATTTATCTTTCTTAAGTTCTTGTACGAGTTATCTTTCTTAGGTTCTTGTACGATTTATCTTTCTTAAGTTCTTTAACGTGAGATATCTTTCTTAGCTTCCTGTACAAGTTATCTTTCTAAAGTTCTTGTACGAGTTATCTTTCTTAAGTTCTTGTATGAGTTATCATTCTTAAGTTCTTGTACGATTTATCTTTCTTAAGTTCTTGTACGAATTATCTTTCTTAAGTTCTTGTATGAGTTATCTTTCTTAAGTTCTTGTATGAGTTATCTTTCTTAAGTTCTTGTACGAGTTCTCTTTCTTAAGTTCTTGTACGATTTATCTTTCTAAAGTTGTTGTATGAGTTATCTTTCTTAAGTTCTTGTACGATTTATATTTCTAAAATTGTTCTACGAGTTATCTTTCTTAAGTTCTTGTACGAGTCATCTTTCTTAAGTTCTTGTATGATTTATCTTTCTTAAATTCTTGTACGAGTTATCTTTCTTAAGTTCTTCTACGAGTTATCTTTCTTAAGTTCTTGTACGAGTCATCTTTCTTAAGTTCTTGTATGATTTATCTTTCTTAAATTCTTGTACGAGTTATCTTTCTTAAGTTCTTGTACGAGTCATTTTTCTTAAGTTCTTGTACGATTTATCTTTCTAAAGTTGTTGTACGAGTTATCTTTCTTAAGTTCTTGTACGAGTCATCTTTCTTAAGTTCTTGTACGATTTATCTTTCTTAAGTTCTTGTACGAGTTATCTTTCTTAGGTTCTTGTACGAGTTATCTTTCTTAAGTTCTTTTATGAGTTATCATTCTTAAGTTCTTGTATGAGTTATCTTTCTTAAGTCCTTGTACGAGCTAACTTTCTTAAGTTCTTGCACGATTTATCTTTCTTAAGTTCTTGTATGAGTTATCTATCTTAACTCCTTGTACGAGCTATCTTTCTTAAGTTCTTGTACGAGTTATCTTTCTTAAGTTCTTGTATGAATTATCATTCTTAAGTTCTTGTACGAGTTGTTATCTTTCTTAAGTTCTTGTACGAGTTATCTTTCTTAAGTTCTTGTATGAGTTATCTTTCTTAAATTCTTGTATGCGTTATCTTTCTTAAGTTCTTGAACGATTTATCTTTCTAAAGTTGTTGTATGAGTTATCTTTCTTAAGTTCTTGTACGAGTTATCTTTCTTAAGTTCTTTTATGAGTTATCATTCTTAAGTTCTTGTATGAGTTATCTTTCTTAAGTCCTTGTACGAGCTATCTTTCTTAAGTTCTTGTGCGATTTATCTTTCTTAAGTTCTTGTACGAGTTATCTTTCTTAGGTTCTTGTACGAATTATCTTTCTTAAGTTCTTTTATGAGTTATCTTTCTTAAGTTCTTGTACGATTTATCTTTCTTAAGTTCTTGTACGATTTATCTTTATTAAGTTCTTGTACGATTTATCTTTCTTAAGTTCTTGTACGAGTTATCTTTCTTAGGTTCTTGTACGAGTTATCTTTCTGAAGTTCTTTTATGAGTTATCTTTCTTAAGTTCTTGTACGAGTTATCTTTCTTAAGTTCTTGTACGATTTATCTTTCTTAAGTTCTTGTACGAGTTATCTTTCTTAGGTTCTTGTACGATTTATCTTTCTTAAGTTCTTTAACGTGAGATATCTTTCTTAGCTTCCTGTACAAGTTATCTTTCTAAAGTTCTTGTACGAGTTATCTTTCTTAAGTTCTTGTATGAGTTATCATTCTTAAGTTCTTGTACGATTTATCTTTCTTAAGTTCTTGTACGAATTATCTTTCTTAAGTTCTTGTATGAGTTATCTTTCTTAAGTTCTTGTATGAGTTATCTTTCTTAAGTTCTTGTACGAGTTCTCTTTCTTAAGTTCTTGTACGATTTATCTTTCTAAAGTTGTTGTATGAGTTATCTTTCTTAAGTTCTTGTACGATTTATATTTCTAAAATTGTTCTACGAGTTATCTTTCTTAAGTTCTTGTACGAGTCATCTTTCTTAAGTTCTTGTATGATTTATCTTTCTTAAATTCTTGTACGAGTTATCTTTCTTAAGTTCTTCTACGAGTTATCTTTCTTAAGTTCTTGTACGAGTCATCTTTCTTAAGTTCTTGTATGATTTATCTTTCTTAAATTCTTGTACGAGTTATCTTTCTTAAGTTCTTGTACGAGTCATTTTTCTTAAGTTCTTGTACGATTTATCTTTCTAAAGTTGTTGTACGAGTTATCTTTCTTAAGTTCTTGTACGAGTCATCTTTCTTAAGTTCTTGTACGATTTATCTTTCTTAAGTTCTTGTACGAGTTATCTTTCTTAGGTTCTTGTACGAGTTATCTTTCTTAAGTTCTTTTATGAGTTATCATTCTTAAGTTCTTGTATGAGTTATCTTTCTTAAGTCCTTGTACGAGCTAACTTTCTTAAGTTCTTGCACGATTTATCTTTCTTAAGTTATTGTACGAGTCATCTTTCTTAAGTTCTTGTACGAGCTATCTTTCTTAAGTTCTTGTATGAGTTATCTATCTTAACTCCTTGTACGAGCTATCTTTCTTAAGTTCTTGTACGAGTTATCTTTCTTAAGTTCTTGTATGAATTATCATTCTTAAGTTCTTGTACGAGTTGTTATCTTTCTTAAGTTCTTGTACGAGTTATCTTTCTTAAGTTCTTGTATGAGTTATCTTTCTTAAATTCTTGTATGCGTTATCTTTCTTAAGTTCTTGAACGATTTATCTTTCTAAAGTTGTTGTATGAGTTATCTTTCTTAAGTTCTTGTACGAGTTATCTTTCTTAAGTTCTTTTATGAGTTATCATTCTTAAGTTCTTGTATGAGTTATCTTTCTTAAGTCCTTGTACGAGCTATCTTTCTTAAGTTCTTGTGCGATTTATCTTTCTTAAGTTCTTGTACGAGTTATCTTTCTTAGGTTCTTGTACGAATTATCTTTCTTAAGTTCTTTTATGAGTTATCATTCTTAAGTTCTTGTATGAGTTATCTTTTTTAAGTTCTTAAGTTCTTGTACGATTTATCTTTCTTAAGTTATTGTACGAGTTATCTTTCTTAAGTTCTTGTACGATTTATCTTTCTTAAGTTCTTGTACGATTTATCTTTGTTAAGTCCTTGTACGAGTTATCTTTCTTAAGTTCTTGTACGATTTATCTTTCTTAAGTTCTTGTACGAGTTATCTTTCTTAAGTTCTTGTATGAGTTATCTTTCTTAAGTTCTTGTATGAATTATCTTTCTTAAGTTCTTGTACGAGTTATCTTTCTTAAGTTCTTGTACGATTTATCTTTCTAAAGTTGTTGTATGAGTTATCTTTCTTAAGTTCTTGTACGAGTTATCTTTCTTAAGTTCTTTTATGAGTTATTATTCTTAGGTTCTTGTATGAGTTATCTTTCTTAAGTCCTTGTACGAGCTATCTTTCTTAAGTTCTTGTGCGATTTATCTTTCTTAAGCTGTTGTACGAGTTATCTTTCTTAGGTTCTTGTACGATTTATCTTTCTTAAGTTCTTTAACGTGAGATATCTTTCTTAACTTCTTGTACAAGTTATCTTTCTAAAGTTCTTGTACGAGTTATCTTTCTTAAGTTCTTGTATGAGTTATCTTTCTTAAGTTCTTGTATGAGTTATCTTACTTAAGTTCTTGTACGAGTTCTCTTTCTTAAGTTCTTGTACGATTTATCTTTGTAAAGTTGTTGTATGAGTTATCTTTCTTAAGTTCTTGTACGATTTATATTTCTTAAGTTCTTGTACGAGTCATTTTTCTAAAGTTCTTATACGATTTATCTTTCTAAAATTGTTGTACGAGTTATCTTTCTTAAGTTCTTGTACGATTTATCTTTCTTAAGTTCTTGTACGAGTCAACTTTCTTAAGTTCTTGTATGATTTATCTTTCTTAAGTTCTTGTACGAGTTATCTTTCTTAAGTTCTTGTACGAGTTGTCTTTCTTAAGTTCTTGTATGAGTTATCATTCTTAAATTCTTGTATGAGTTATCTTTCTTAAGTCCTTGTACGAGCTATCTTTCTTAAGTTCTTGTACGATTTATCTTTCTTAAGTTCTTGTACGATTTATCTTTCTTAAGTTCTTGTACGAGTTATCTTTCTTAAGTTCTTGTACGATTTATCTTTATTAAGTTCTTGTACGATTTATCTTTCTTAAGTTCTTGTACGATTTATCTTTCTTAAGTTCTTGTACGATTTATCTTTCTTAAGTTCTTGTACGATTTATCTTTCTTAAGTTCTTGTACGATTTATCTTTCTTAAGTTCTTGTACGATTTATCTTTCTTAGGTTCTTGTACGATTTATCTTTATTAAGTTCTTGTACGATTTATCTTTCTTAAGTTCTTGTACGAGTTATCTTTCTTAAGTTCTTGTACGAGTTATCTTTCTTAAGTTCTTTTATGAGTTATCTTTCTTAAGTTCTTGTACGAGTTATCTTTCTTAAGTTCTTTTATGAGTTATCATTCTTAAGTTCTTGTACGAGTTATCTTTCTTAAGTTCCTGTACGATTTATCTTTCTTAAGTTCTTGTACGATTTATCTTTCTAAAGTTGTTGTACGAGTTATCTTTCTTAAGTTCTTGTACGATTTATCTTTCTTAAGTTCTTGTACGAGTCATCTTTCTTAAGTTCTTGTATGAGTTATCTTTCTTAAGTCCTTGTACGAGCTATCTTTCTTAAGTTTTTGTACGATTTATCTTAAGTTCTTGTATGAGTTATCTTTCTTAAGTTCTTGTACGAGTTATCTTTCTTAAGTTCTTGTACGAGTTATCTTTCTTAAGTTCTTGTACGATTTATCTTTCTTAAGTTCTTGTACGAGTCATCTTTCTTAAGTTCTTGTATGAGTTATCTTTCTTAAGTCCTTGTACGAGCTATCTTTCTTAAGTTTTTGTACGATTTATCTTAAGTTCTTGTATGAGTTATCTTTCTTAAGTTCTTGTACGAGTTATCTTTCTTAAGTTCTTGTACGAGTTATCTTTCTTAAGTTCTTGTACGAGTCATCTTTCTTAAGTTCTTGTATGAGTTATCTTTCTTAAGTCCTTGTACGAGCTATCTTTCTTAAGTTCTTGTACGATTTATCTTTCTTAAGCTCTTGTATGAGTTATCTTTCTTAAGTTCTTGTACGAGTTATCTTTCTTAAGTTCTTGTACGAGTTATCTTTCTTAAATTCTTGTACGATTTATCTTTCTTAAGTTCTTGTACGAGTCATCTTTCTTAAGTTCTTGTATGAGTTATCTTTCTTAAGTCCTTGTACGAGCTATCTTTCTTAAGTTCTTGTACGATTTATCTTAAGTTCTTGTATGAGTTATCTTTCTTAACTTCTTGTACGAGTTATCTTTCTTAAGTTCTTGTACGAGTTATCTTTCTTAAGTTCTTGTATGAGTTATCTTTCTTAAGTTCTTGTATGAATTATCTTTCTTAAGTTCTTGTACGAGTTATCTTTCTTAAGTTCTTGTACGATTTATCTTTCTTAAGTTCTTGTACGAGTCAACTTTCTTAAATTATTGTATGATTTATCTTTCTTAAGTTCTTGTACGAGTTATCTTTCTTAAGTTCTTGTACGAGTTATCTTTCTTAAGTTCTTGTATGAGTTATCATTCTTAAATTATTGTATGAGTTATCTTTCTTAAGTCCTTGTACGAGCTATCTTTCTTAAGTTCTTGTACGATTTATCTTTCTTAAGTTCTTGTACGATTTATCTTTCTTAAGTTCTTGTACGAGTTATCTTTCTTAAGTTCTTGTACGATTTATCTTTATTAAGTTCTTGTACGATTTATCTTTCTTAAGTTCTTGTACGAGTTATCTTTCTTAAGTTCTTGTACGAGTTATCTTTCTTAAGTTCTTGTACGATTTATCTTTCTTAAGTTCTTGTACGATTTATCTTTCTTAAGTTCTTGTACGATTTATCTTTATTAAGTTCTTGTACGATTTATCTTTCTTAAGTTCTTGTACGAGTTATCTTTCTTAAGTTCTTGTACGAGTTATCTTTCTTAAGTTCTTTTATGAGTTATCTTTCTTAAGTTCTTGTACGAGTTATCTTTCTTAAGTTCTTTTATGAGTTATCATTCTTAAGTTCTTGTACGAGTTATCTTTCTTAAGTTCCTGTACGATTTATCTTTCTTAAGTTCTTGTACGATTTATCTTTCTAAAGTTGTTGTACGAGTTATCTTTCTTAAGTTCTTGTACGATTTATCTTTCTTAAGTTCTTGTACGAGTCATCTTTCTTAAGTTCTTGTATGAGTTATCTTTCTTAAGTCCTTGTACGAGCTATCTTTCTTAAGTTTTTGTACGATTTATCTTAAGTTCTTGTATGAGTTATCTTTCTTAAGTTCTTGTACGAGTTATCTTTCTTAAGTTCTTGTACGAGTTATCTTTCTTAAGTTCTTGTACGATTTATCTTTCTTAAGTTCTTGTACGAGTCATCTTTCTTAAGTTCTTGTATGAGTTATCTTTCTTAAGTCCTTGTACGAGTTATCTTTCTTAAATTCTTGTACGATTTATCTTTCTTAAGTTCTTGTACGAGTCATCTTTCTTAAGTTCTTGTATGAGTTATCTTTCTTAAGTCCTTGTACGAGCTATCTTTCTTAAGTTCTTGTACGATTTATCTTAAGTTCTTGTATGAGTTATCTTTCTTAACTTCTTGTACGAGTTATCTTTCTTAAGTTCTTGTACGATTTATCTTTCTTAAGTTCTTGTACGAGTTATCTTTCTTAAGTTCTTGTATGAGTTATCTTTCTTAAGTTCTTGTATGAATTATCTTTCTTAAGTTCTTGTACGAGTTATCTTTCTTAAGTTCTTGTACGATTTATCTTTCTAAAGTTGTTGTATGAGTTATCTTTCTTAAGTTCTTGTACGAGTTATCTTTCTTAAGTTCTTTTATGAGTTATTATTCTTAGGTTCTTGTATGAGTTATCTTTCTTAAGTCCTTGTACGAGCTATCTTTCTTAAGTTCTTGTGCGATTTATCTTTCTTAAGCTGTTGTACGAGTTATCTTTCTTAGGTTCTTGTACGATTTATCTTTCTTAAGTTCTTTAACGTGAGATATCTTTCTTAACTTCTTGTACAAGTTATCTTTCTAAAGTTCTTGTACGAGTTATCTTTCTTAAGTTCTTGTATGAGTTATCTTTCTTAAGTTCTTGTATGAGTTATCTTACTTAAGTTCTTGTACGAGTTCTCTTTCTTAAGTTCTTGTACGATTTATCTTTCTAAAGTTGTTGTATGAGTTATCTTTCTTAAGTTCTTGTACGATTTATATTTCTTAAGTTCTTGTACGAGTCATTTTTCTAAAGTTCTTGTACGATTTATCTTTCTAAAATTGTTGTACGAGTTATCTTTCTTAAGTTCTTGTACGATTTATCTTTCTTAAGTTCTTGTACGAGTCAACTTTCTTAAGTTATTGTATGATTTATCTTTCTTAAGTTCTTGTACGAGTTATCTTTCTTAAGTTCTTGTACGAGTTATCTTTCTTAAGTTCTTGTATGAGTTATTATTCTTAAATTCTTGTATGAGTTATCTTTCTTAAGTCCTTGTACGAGCTATCTTTCTTAAGTTCTTGTACGATTTATCTTTCTTAAGTTCTTGTACGATTTATCTTTCTTAAGTTCTTGTACGAGTTATCTTTCTTAAGTTCTTGTACGATTTATCTTTATTAAGTTCTTGTACGATTTATCTTTCTTAAGTTCTTGTACGAGTTATCTTTCTTAAGTTCTTGTACGAGTTATCTTTCTTAAGTTCTTGTACGATTTATCTTTCTTAAGTTCTTGTACGATTTATCTTTCTTAAGTTCTAGTACGATTTATCTTTATTAAGTTCTTGTACGATTTATCTTTCTTAAGTTCTTGTACGAGTTATCTTTCTTAAGTTCTTGTACGAGTTATCTTTCTTAAGTTCTTTTATGAGTTATCTTTCTTAAGTTCTTGTACGAGTTATCTTTCTTAAGTTCTTTTATGAGTTATCATTCTTAAGTTCTTGTACGAGTTATCTTTCTTAAGTTCCTGTACGATTTATCTTTCTTAAGTTCTTGTACGATTTATCTTTCTAAAGTTGTTGTACGAGTTATCTTTCTTAAGTTCTTGTACGATTTATCTTTCTTAAGTTCTTGTACGAGTCATCTTTCTTAAGTTCTTGTATGAGTTATCTTTCTTAATTCCTTGTACGAGCTATCTTTCTTAAGTTTTTGTACGATTTATCTTAAGTTCTTGTATGAGTTATCTTTCTTAAGTTCTTGTACGAGTTATCTTTCTTAAGTTCTTGTACGAGTTATCTTTCTTAAGTTCTTGTACGATTTATCTTTCTTAAGTTCTTGTACGAGTCATCTTTCTTAAGTTCTTGTATGAGTTATCTTTCTTAAGTCCTTGTACGAGCTATCTTTCTTAAGTTTTTGTACGATTTATCTTAAGTTCTTGTATGAGTTATCTTTCTTAAGTTCTTGTACGAGTTATCTTTCTTAAGTTCTTGTACGAGTTATCTTTCTTAAGTTCTTGTACGAGTCATCTTTCTTAAGTTCTTGTATGAGTTATCTTTCTTAAGTCCTTGTACGAGCTATCTTTCTTAAGTTCTTGTACGAGTTATCTTTCTTAAGCTCTTGTATGAGTTATCTTTCTTAAGTTCTTGTACGAGTTATCTTTCTTAAGTTCTTGTACGAGTTATCTTTCTTAAATTCTTGTACGATTTATCTTTCTTAAGTTCTTGTACGAGTCATCTTTCTTAAGTTCTTGTATGAGTTATCTTTCTTAAGTCCTTGTACGAGCTATCTTTCTTAAGTTCTTGTACGATTTATCTTAAGTTCTTGTATGAGTTATCTTTCTTAACTTCTTGTACGAGTTATCTTTCTTAAGTTCTTGTACGAGTTATCTTTCTTAAGTTCTTGTACGAGTCATCTTTCTTAAGTTCTTGTATGAGTTATCTTTCTTAAGTCCTTGTACGAGCTATCTTTCTTAAGTTCTTGTACGAGTTATCTTTCTTCAGTCCTTGTATGAGTTATCTTTCTTAAGTTCTTGTACGAGTTATCTTTCTTAAGTTTTTGTACTAGTTGTTTCTAAAATGATCATATTGCTAATACTTTATCATCAATAATAATGTTTTGTCTTTTCAAATTATAAACTCCACATTCCCACATAGACCTATTCCTAAATTGTTGTGGGATATCTGTCACATGAACACATTATTCCATTATCCTGTTTTGGGGGCCCGGGTGGCTCAGTGAGCTAGGTAGTTGGATTACCTAACAACTCATACAAGCCTATCACCAATATGGCGTGGGTTCGTGCTCGACTTTGTAAATTACAAAAAAGGTGCACTCGACTCGCAGCCGCAAGTGATAAAGCTTACCAGTTGCTTGCCCATGGTCGGTGGTTCTCTCCAGCTTCTTCCACCACTAAAACTGGTCGCCATGATATAGCTGAAATATTGCTGAAAGTGGCGTTAAACACCAAAAAAACAAATAAAAAATCAAATCAAATCACCTATTTTTGATGTTTATATTATGCATCTTGCATAACATCATTTTGCTCCAATTTGTATTATCTCGCCATGCATTAGATTTTTTTGTTATTGTGAATGATTATTGAATGTACATATAAAAATTATGTCTATTTTGTATGTAGTCGATTTGGAAAGCTCACTAAAGCTTGTGTTGTAATTATTCAATTAATATTAACTTTTAAATTTTGAATTGAAATGTTTTGCCATTCAATGTACAATATAATAGTAGTTGTATAAATAAATTTGTATTCAGCCTTCATTGTTGTGCATTATTATTTTCATTAAGCTTTCTATGTGTTGCATGGAGATGGGGTTAGATTAATGTTTAATGCCACTTTCAACCAGAGAAAACTACCGACCTGTCGCAAGTCACTGACAAACTTTATCACATAATGTTGTATCGATTACACCTCGCTATGAGTGGGACTTGAACTCACAACTTTAGTGCTGATAGGCACTGATTATACAGGTAGTTGTAAATCCAAGTATCATATGATCACCACCACAGTGGTCCGATAGTATGGGGATGGGAATGTCCTTTACCATCAAAGGCACTTTACTAACCACTTAAAATATTTCATACCTTTCATTAAAATAATTATGATTTATACAAAGTAACAGCAGCCATGTTGGATTATTAGAGAGATAAATGTGCACAGCAGAAGTATACAAGTAAACAATGATTCTGTCCAACTTTGAATCAAAATGGCCCAATGGCTTCAGAGCAGTTTTAAATGTACTATGTACATCAGACAATCAATGCCAAGTGATGTCAAAAGATGAGGCATTGGGTCAGGCGAGCTAAAAAATAAAGGATGAACAGATGACAAGTAGCTGACTCACTTGTACACTGTAGGAAAAATTTGTTTATATAATCACACAACTTGAATATCTGCGTCACAAATGACATGGATATATTTTGTTCGTCCTAATCACAATGCGGTTCTTTCCTCATTCATGACTTATCAGTGTTTGCAACAAGGGTAACATGTGGAGCAGGAACTTCTAACCCTTCTGGAGCACCCAAGTCCACTCCCAGTTTTCAGTGAGGTTCGTGTTGCTCGATATTAACTTTTCAGTGTAGTGCTTTGTAGATTATTGACTGTCTTTTTTCTTTTGGCCATTGTGTTGTCTGTCCTTTGATTTACAGCTTCTGTTTACCCATTTGCTATCTTCAAACTTTTCTTGATATTGATGAAAGGGCCCAGGTGGCTCAATGAGTTAGGTAGTTGTAGGGCCCAGGTGACTCAATGAGTTAGGTAGTTGTAGGGCCCAGGTGGCTCAATGAGTTAGGTAGTTGTAGGGCCCAGGTGGCTCAATGAGTCAGGTAGTTGTAGGGCCCAGGTGGATCAATGAGCTAGGTAGTTGTAGGGCCCAGGTGGCTCAATGAGTTAGGTAGTTGTAGGGCCCGGGTGGCTCATGAGTTAGGTAGTTGTAGGGCCCAGGTGGCTCAATGAGTTAGGTAGTTGTAGGGCCCGGGTGGCTCATTGAGCTAGGTAGTTGTAGGGCCCAGGTGGCTCAATGAGTTAGGTAGTTGTAGGGCCCAGGTGGCTCAATGAGTTAGGTAGTTGTAGGGCCCATGTGGCTCAATGAGTTAGGTAGTTGTAGGGCCCAGGTGGCTCAATGAGTTAGGTAGTTGTAGGGCCCAGGTGGCTCAATGAGTTAGGTAGTTGTAGGGCCCAGGTGGCTCAATGAGCTAAGTAGTTGGATTACCTTAGAACCCATATAAGCCTATCACCAATACGGCATGGGTTCGCACCCTGTTTTGTAGATTACAAAAAGGATGCACTCGACTCGCAGCCACAAGTGATAAAGTTTACCAGATGGTCTGTGGTTCTCTCCGGGTACTCCGGCTTCTTCCACCACTAAAACTGGTCGCCATGATATAGCTGAAAAATTGCTGAAAGTGGCGTTAAACACCAACAATCAATTCAAAATCAAATTAAATCTTGATATTGATGAATACTGCAGCTGAGAAAAACATTACAAATACACAAAAAAACATAATCTATAATTAATATTTATTAATAATGAAAGACTCAGTGTATACAACACAAGACTGTGAAATCTATCCGTCAATCCATCTATATGTGTCAAACACCAATCAAATTAAAATTATATATTTGTTGGATCTTTTTTAGTTTATTAAATTGGAAATAAACCAACATCTAATGACATCCCATGCATGATCATGTCGGGATCAATATTTTAATCCTACCAATCAGTGACGAGCTTTTCAAATCCTAAGGTATTTTTAATCAAGCACACATTAAGCGCTGTTGTCAGATTGGTCAACATATTTATACCATCTTTCTTTGATTGAAAGGTTGAAGATGAATGAAAGTTGACCAGACATGATCATGTACGTTATGTCATCATGTATGTTATGTCATTAAATATTAGTGTAATGCTATTTTTTTTTTTTAAATCCAACAAATATCTGATTTTAATTAGATTAGGCAAGCATCAGAAAATGCATTGTAAGTTATCTCCCTTTAAAAAGTAATTAGACCAAGGGAGATAAAAATGTACTCCATTAGTCCCCAAGGAGATTATTATCTAAAATAGAAATGGAGACAATTTATTGTGCATTGTAAGTTAACTAACAAAGTTTTTTTTAGGCAAGGGAGATAATAATATATACCATTTGTCCTATGTGGTCCAAGAGAGATAATTAAAGTATTTCACTTATCCAACTTGGTCTTAAAGGGAGATAACTTCCAAATATAACCTCTCATATTCTATAACATGTGAAATTGTTACAATTTTTGTTGTGCATCAATTTTAGTGCAGTTTGTTATTTAATATTTTGCTTTCACAAATTTAAACATTTAACAAAAAGGACTATGAATATATATATAAAATACCATTTGAACATAAAGAAATTAAAAAAAACAACATTGAATTTATCAAATTCTCCCGAAGAAATAATATTTTTATTCATCAACAATTTTTTTTTTATTTTATTTATTTTTCAAATTCACAAAAACAAATCTGCATATGCACAAATTTTAAGCCCACCAGAACAACAAATGCAGTCAAACCTACCCATGCGGTCACCTGTATTTAAAGGTCACCTTTTTCTTGTCCTGTCATAGAAAAATGCATATGAATTGAACCTTTTTTAAGAGGTCACTTGTCTTATAAGGCCATTTTATTTGTCCCAAAGATGACCTCTTAATACAGGTTTGACTATATTCTATTCACAAATATTCATAAAACAAATGAAATGCTTCAATACATAACTTACACCACTCACATCTCGTTGACTGAGTCCATTTTTTCTCTATCTTTTACTCATCTACTTCACTCCACCTTTCTTTTTACTCTCTCACTTTTTACCCCTCATGATAATTTTATTAGTAGTTTTATCCTATCAATCTGATGACTATATAAAGGGTGTGGGTATTATACATGAACTAATTGTACAACATTCCTTAGGGTCCCATCTTTCGGCTCAAGATATTTTTTCTCTCTGCAAAATCGAAATAAAAAAAAAACCAAAACACCCCCATAAAAATTAAAGGGTTGTTCCTTTAATAGTATCACATGTATGTATTTATTTTTTTGCAATATAACTACATCAACAATTTCATTGAAATGCATCTTCAAAAGAGTGTAGTATTTCATCATAATGTACACACATTGTCTTGGGTATTAATTCTCATTTATGATCGGCTCAAAAACAAGCAGGAAATATACTCTGAACCTCGTATGATTTCTACTAGATTCAAAGACTTGTACAAGCAATTACTCTCTACACATATGCTCTTCTTAAGCTAGCAACGCAATAATTCGATATCTAAGGACAAATGTATGAATATTCATATACAATCAAATTTAAATATGCAAATTTAATACATCTTGATAAATATTTTATATACAGGCAAGTTCGGAAAAGTCATGAATAAAACAAATAATTAAGAATTTAAAAATTTAAGATATATATTTTTTTTTCAAAAAGGGAGTAAAACAGGTAAAAAGCAGATTATAGAACAATATAACAAATCACAACAGGATCAAAGAAACTTACACACACAAACAAATATAAAATATGAAGTATGAAGTATGTGTGTGGTGTGTGTGTGAGGGGGGGGGGGTTGTATTTTACACAATATGTCGTCATAACAGGGGTTAGGATTAGGGTTATGGTGTTTAACACCACTTTCAACAATATTTCAGTTATATCGTGGCAATCATGTCATAACAAGAGGCTCACCTACGTATGTGTATCACTCACACAATTTTAAATGATCAATTTATTATTCAGGTAGAGTGTGTTCAATCTATCATCACAAATTTGTATAAGGTCCACCAAAGGGACAAACATGCAAAGTTTGCAATGTTGAGGGAAATGGTAAAATGGATATAGAAAAACTGAAAGGAATTTATTATTTACTGCTGGTAAAATAAAAGTCTCTGTCAGCCACCAAAACAACTTTCATAGTAATTTATTCTCTCTGTATCACATAAGACTGAATTATTAGCCACAAAAAAGTGAAGGAAAAATCCCCAAAACCTAAGATATCACACGACATTACCAAGGGAGATAACTGTATCAGTTTAACTAAACAAGGGAGATAACTGTACCTTTTAACTAAACAAGGGGAGATAATAATTATGTATTCTTTTAACTAAACAAGGGAGATAACTGTACCTTTTAACTAAACAAGAGGAGATAATAATTCTGTATTCTTTTAACTAAACAAAGGAGATAGTAATGATGTATTCTTTCAACTAAACAAAGTCAACATAGAAAATAAATCACAGGTATTTAAAATATAAATAAACTTAATCAATAAGTCATATTTAATTTAATTACTGCATTGTAAACTAATAAAAGAAGAATATGTACACAATATAGATGCCCCCGTTTCCAGGTAATATAAAATAAAAGCTATGCCAGGCGCAGGAGACAATATATTTCAGCTGGTCAAGGGAAGCTTCAGTTAGAGGCATAAAAAAGCATTACAATTGCCATGTATTTGAAAGGCATAACTTTGAACCTGGTACAATCATTAATTTAGCAAACATGAGCTTCAAAGGGTATCTGATTCTCTTATAGTCCAGCTAAAAAATTAAATCCTTCCTCATAAATTTCACTATCCTTATAAAATATGAATTGGCCATTCACAATGCAATACAATACATTTTTTTGCCATTCTTAATTGGTACATTCTGATAAGTCAAACTTTACATACATATACTAAACTACATATCTAGTACATAAATTTGCAAACTTTAAATGTGTGGCTTTTTATCAACTCTCTCCTGATTTTACAGCAATTTTTAGTGTTAATTTAACACTGAAATATTTTCACAGGTTACCAAATTTTGTTCCATTTTAACTTAAATCATTGTACACATGAAAAAGAAAAATGGGTTATAAATGTATTGTTGTACATGTATATTCACAAAACTACCATACAATTTAAAAACAGAGCATTAGTAAAACAATTAAAATATTAATGAAACACAAATATGTATAATAACTGATTTTCTTATATATAAACAACAACAACAACAATTTACGTATTACTAGTCTGTTTAACATATAGGTAGTACACATCTATTTAAAGTATATATACACAAGAAAATTGCCATTGTGAAAACAAATTCACTTTTCATATCATAAACATTTTTTTTCTTGAAATTTTTAGTTTCCTTTACATATAGGTAGTACACATCTATTTAAATTATATATACACAAGAAAATTGCCATTGTGAAAACAAATTCACTTTTCATATCATAAACATTTTTTTTCTTGAAATTTTTAGTTTCCTTTACATATAGGTAGTACACATCTTTTTAAAGTATATATACACAAGAAAATTGCCATTGTGAAAACAAATTCACTTTTCATATCATAAACATTTTTTTTCTTGAAATTCTTAGTTTCCTTTACATATAGGTAGTACACATCTTTTTAAAGTATATATACACAAGAAAATTGTGAAAACAAATTCACTTTTCATATCATAAAACATTTTTTTTCTTGAAATTTTTAGTTTCCTTTACATATAGGTAGTACACATCTTTTTAAACTATATATACACAAGAAAATTGCCATTGTGAAAACAAATTCACTTTTTGCATCATAGACATTTTTTTTCTTCAAATTACTAGTTCCCTTAACATATTCAGGGATGATCCCGGTTTGAAAATAAAATTAACTGAAATCAATGAAAAATAAGGGAAAACCATCTACACCCCCTTTCCAAAAGGTCATTTTTTTTTTACCTGTTCTGACCGTGTCCAGCAACTTTCGGAAAACAATTTTCAGAGGAAAATAGCTGAAATCAGTTAAATAACTGAAAAAAAATTCATCTCTTCATATAGATAATACACATTTTTGAAAACTATATATACACAAGAAAATTGTCATAAAGAAAAACAAATTCACTTTTCATATCATAAACATTTTTTTCTTGAATTTCTAGTTTGTTTTAACACACAGATAATACAAGTCTATTAAAATTGATATACACCAGGAAATTACCATAAAGAAAAACAAATTCACTTTTCATATCATAAACATTTTTTTTCTTGAAATTTTTAGTTTCCTTTACATATAGGTAATACACGTCTTTTAAAAGTATATATACACATGAAAATTGCCATTAACAAAAATTCTCTTTTCATATCATAAACTTTTTTTTTCTTGAAATTTTTAGTTTCCTTTACATATAGGTAATACACGTCTTTTAAAAGTATATATACACATGAAAATTGCCATTAACAAAAATTCTCTTTTCATATCATAAACATTTTTTTTCTTCAAATTACTAGTTCGCTTAACATATACATAATACACGTCTTTTAAAAGTATATATACACAAGAAAATTGCCATAAAGAAAATAAATTCACTTTCAGTATCATAAACATTTTTTTCTTCATATTACTAGTTTGCTTAACACATAGATAATACAACTATATATATTTAAACAAATGGCCATTAAGAAAACAAATTAGCTTTCAGTATCAGAAAAATTTCTCTTTCAAATTCACAGTTTAATAAGTTTCCATGGCTACAGCCAATCAGTGCCTTTGTTCCATCCAGTCATTTTCATTGGTTGCCAGGATCTCTTGGACAACAGCTTCAACATCATCATTATGTTTTTTCAAAAGTTTCTCATTTAATTCACGATTGCAGAATCCCATTTCCTTTAGCTTTCCCATTGGTCCATTCTCTTTGGGTGGTTGCCATTTTTCAGCCTTTGGCTTCCATTCAGATCTTGGGGGCATGTATTTGTCATTTGGAGCCTTCCATGGGGTTGATTCATCAGTATTTCCTTCAGCCTTAGGCTTCCATTCAGATTTCTGTGGCTTGAATGAGTTTTCTTTAGGTTTCCATGACGATGTAGGTGGTTTGTAGTCACCTGTTTTCCCACCAGCATTCTGTAGAGAAAGATGGAAAAATAGAAAGAACTAGTATTACTGTGAGCTTGTGCTCACTAAGATATACCCCCCGCTCCCCACATCTGTCCAACCTATTTCCATAACCAAAACATTACTGATTGTTCCGACCAAAAATAAAAGGGACCCTCCTCTCTTCACCGGTAAGCTGCTGATAAAATTTCAAAACATTCTGAGAAACACTACTCAAGTTATCATACGACATAAGGTAAAAATCCTATTTTCCATCATATCAAGTCCAATAACTCTGGAACGGCACAAGTGAAAATCGTCAAAAATGAAAGGGATCCTCCTCTCTTCACCGGTAAGCTGCTGATAAAATTTCAAAACATTCTGAGAAACACTACTCAAGTTATCATACGACATAAGGTAAAAATCCTATTTTTCATCATATCAAGTCCAATAACTCTGGAACGGCACAAGTGAAAATCGTCAAAAATGAAAGGGATCCTCCTCTCTTCACCAGTAAACAGATGATAAAATTTTATAAAATTCTAAGAAACACAACTCAAGTTATCGTACGACATAGGATTTGTCTACAGACGGACGGACATGGTGAAACCAGTATACCCCCCTACAACTTCGTTGCGGGGGGTATAATAAAACTAAACTTGGGTGCATCCCGGTTTTTTGTAAGTGCATCCCTGTTGCTTTAAGTGTATCCCCATTTTTTTTTTAAAGTGCATCCCCATTTTTTTTAAGTGCATTCCCTTTTTTTTTAATGTGCATCCCCGTTTATTATTAAATGCCACTCATTTTTTTTTAAGTGCATCCCAATTTTTTAAGTGGTATTTATATTGCTCAATCTTTAGTTTTCAGTGTACTTTCCTAGTTGTTTTCCTTTTCGTCTTTTTTCTTTTGGCCATTGTATTGGGTGTCAATTACAGCTTCTGATTACTCCTTTGCTATCATCAAACTTTTCTAAAGATTCCATTATCTAAATGTTTATTTGGGATTCTATTTTGAAAGGTCACCATAATGTAACGACAATACACAAATGAACGTTGAACTATGAACAAAACCATTAACATGCAAACCTCAATTAAATCAATGACAAACCTCTTAAATTAATCAAGTCCACAAATCAAGGGGCATACTTTATGAATAACTAGAGGCTACCTGTGATCGCTCACCGGTTTTTCAATTTGACTTCTAAATTTTATAAAAATAGTCAGAAAATATGTTAAACTTCAAATTGTCAGCTGATTTTATTTGGGTCATTTAATGAAATTTCTATTTTTAGTAATGGTAGCCATCTTTGATGGAGGGTGACAGTGTCACACATAATTTTAAAAGAAAACCAACCAAAGATCATCTATGTGATTTTTTTCTATCAAAATATAGTATTCTAGACCCTGCATTTTATTTAAAGGGAGGACTTGTGTATGTACAAAAGTAAAAAAAATCTCTTATTTTCGGCCCTGCATCTTAGTACGGAAAGTACAGTAATATGTATAAATCGGCTGAAATAAAAATGTAGATATCAAATTTAGTGAGCCTGACACGTTTCTGGAATAACCATCATCAAATATGCTCAAAGCTAAAAGATTTGAAAGCTATAATATTTAAGTCTTTGAGAGCAAGTAAACCAAAAGGTCTAAACAGGATAGCCAAAATAGGCCAAGGTAACCTTCTGCCTGAGGGGGAAGAACTTTAGTTTAAACATTAGTGTACCTGATAAGTTCTGGCCTGCCACGTATAGAACACTTCTTTAGCTGTAGTGTAAGCATTGGCTGCAGCCTTATTAGCTGCTCTTACTGCTGTGTGCATAATCTGGTTAACAAGCTCAGCTGGTCTAAAAATAAACCCAAAAAATCCAACATTACATGACTGTGGGCCTCAGTGAAAGATTAATTTGTACGAAACTTGCAAAACTAGTATTATATTATTATTATTGATACAGTAATCTCTCTCTCATAATGCCCCTCCCACCAAAGGCCACACCTCTTTTAAGGCCATATTTTAAATACTACTAAATTATCTCCTCAAGAGAGATCGCTCTTCTTATTAGGTCACTTTAACATTATAGAAGGGTCGACCTCATCAAAGGGAGACCACTGTAATTATAGTGAGAGAATAAGTGATTGCTGTTTAACGTCAATAAGCAATTTTCCAGCTACCGTATGGCGGGTTATTTTCGGGGTGTAAAATTTGGCGATTTTGAGTCAAGAAGGTATACGAAAAATGTTGGCATTTTTAAATTTGGCGGATGCTAAGTGATGCAAAAAAAATTTTGACGGACACTAAGTGATGCATTGAACCTTAAACTTCTGCCACAAATACAAATCTTTATTAAAAAATATTTATTATTAAAATGTTGACGAAATTTGTACACAGGATGACATTTCTCAGTTTTACCTCTGTATATAATTTGAGGTGGAAGGAAATCTCCTGAAAAAAAAAATCAGGGGTAAATATTTGTTTGCAAAAATTACTATAAAATTTATTTATAAATTACTGGATTAAATAACGGCAGAGGCAGATCCAGGGAGGGGGGAGGGGGGACGGGGGCACCTGGCGTGCACTCCCCATAAAATTGGAAAAAACAAATTATTTTTTGGTGTAAAATCGCGATTTTTCTTACGAAATACCCCCAATTTTTTAAAATATGCCCCCCCTCCTAACTTGAAATCCTGGATCCGCCCCTGAACTGTATAGTCAATATGACACTTTAATCTGTTAATCAATAATTATAATTGGTGGGCGTCTAGCAGTCTCGACTGGTTGATTTTATGAACTTGTTGGTATGTTTTTGATGTTAATTAATCATTGACATGTTGCTTTGTCAGCAACATTTGATTACTATTGGAAAACCGTGTGACAAATTAACAAATCTTCTATCAATGAAAAAGTAACTATAGTCTATACGTGTGAGTTATAAAGAAAATCTGAATATAGCTGAAAGTACTTCACTTCAAAATGTTAATTTAGTGGAATTTATTTTGGCGTTTTTGTAAGGACCGCTAAAATACGCGAAAATTAGCACCCCGAGAAAATAACCCCCCATACGGTATATGGTGAGAACAAGTCAAATTCAATGAGATGATGGTCACTTTGCACTAGACCAACATGCTTAGAATTTAATAGTGTTATGCCACTGAAACAACAGTCAACCATGGATATGTTGCTCCAGTGGGACATATAATCATGATTCCGAACCAACCTGTCTTTGCTCTTACTCCTAAATACTGCGTGCTTGCCGGAGAAGTGGCAAATACCAATTCTATAATCTTTGGTTGAACCCAATCAGGCTTCCACCCACAATCTACTGCACTCGAGGAAAGCACCCTAACCATTACACCACTGATGCGGTTGAAACCATTTGACTACAGACGAACTATGACAGATCCATAATATAATGTGACAGAAAATTATTTAGTGGGTAAAAAAACCGATCATACCTTTGTTCCTGCTGTTTGTCCTCTGGGGTTTCCATTGCAGTAGCTCCTTCTGGTGTTGGCTGAGCTGTTACAACAGGGGAAACAACCTCTTCCTTTTCTTCAATGATATGCCCCTGTAGAGCTGGTATTTCAACAACTTTTGTTTCTTCATTGTCTGTTTCACTGGCACTCTGAAGGATATCATTTTATTTTTAAAAAACGTCTCTATTTTATGCAGGCCTATCAAAAAAGGGGCAGTACCAGGTACTTTTACCGCCTAAAATGGTCGTCTGATTTTAAAGAGTGTTGTATAAGTTATTCATGAAAATTGTTCCAATTTTAATCAAAAGTACCGCCTGTAAATAGTGAAGTACTGATAGACTTGGAAAATATTGAAAGCTCTGTTTATGAGTTCAAATTTTAATAGTAGTTCCTTTCTTATAAAGCCACCCATTCTGCAATGAAAAACATGCCTTATAAGAGGGGTGGCCTTTGGTATAAGGGTCCTTATAAGAGGGGTGGCCTTTGGTATAAGGGTTCTTATAAGAGGAGGGTCACTGTGTTATACTTACTGCCTCAGGTTAGGGTTAGGGTGTCTAACACCACTTTTCTCAATATTTCAGTTATATCCTGGTGGTCAGTTTTTATTGGTGGAGGAAACCGGAGTACCAGGAGAAAACCCCTGACCTGCCGCAAGTCATTGACAAACTTTATTACATAAAGTTGTATCGAGTACACCCTCAGGTAGGGATGCGGGATGTTTCTGTTTAAATTCATTATAATGAATTTCAACAAATTGATGATCTATTTATTCTGGGTTTCCACGAAGACCATTATTTTTTTAGATGTTTATGACTAATTGATATTAATCAGTTAGAAGTATCAATTATGATTTTTGTCCCGAGATTAATGGTTTTCATTCAACAGATTCTACCTTCCTAGCTAGTATGCGAGCGTCAGCGAGCTCTTTATAATGGTATAAAATGTGTACTTAGGATTTTTTAACAAACATGGCTGCACATACCGATGGATGAAAAAAAAATTGATGCATTGTAAACACATTCCGTGTAACACACTAACACACTCAACTAGTGAAGATCTTCTTAACATAAAGCGCAAAGGTGATCCTAAGTCTCGTACCCTCTCTCGTACGTCCGATACCACTGAAACCCATAACCCATGTGTAATAAAAGTCATTTTGTTAGCTTGTTTTACTTATATTGATATATTTTAATTCATTAAATCTCTTCTGACATATTGACAAGAATTTTTGTTTCTACACGGAAGTTAACTGTTGAGATTTTGTAAGGAACGACAGTTCAATTGAATGAGACTAGATTCGGCCCTAAAAAAAAGTTGTCCCGATATATCTCAGCCCAAAAAATCTCAACACTTTTTGATGCACTGGATGAGTGTGAAATTGCCAGATAATTTTCAGATTCACGAGCATTCATGGCTGTGTCTGTTTCATATTAGTCACTACTATTGTACTGTCCATGTTTATGTTCTTTGTTAATAGTATGTGGTATTTTTGAGTGGAAGCCAATCTGTGCATGGTTTTTTATTGTTTGTTTATATCAGATTTGCTGTTCTACATCCAACAATCAAGAAGGTGAGGGGTTAGGGAGGTCATAAACCTTTTTGACCCCACCACATTTTGTGCCTGATCCAAGCCAGGGGATTTCCATTTTTCCATTCAAATATACGAGTTGAAAGGTAGTTGCTCTTTTTGTTGTAAAGGTTATACATCACTGTTTAACCCAGGAAAGTCACCTTTAAAACATTTCTATTGATTATTCCAGTGTCATTTTCAGCATTGCTCATCTAAATCTTGACTACCCGACTTATTGGGGAGTAAAGACGTGTAACCTGTAAGATGAAGAAACTGTGATCCCCTGTCCTCTGGTAGGTGTTGGAAAACCGTAACAATTAAGGTGGGTATTGTGGGCATGAAGCCACTTCAGTGGTGGTAGATTTGTGGTGATGCCTAACAATCGTATTTTGTACTCATATTGAAAAAAACATCCAATCTAAAAGTCACCTCCAATAAATACAGCAATCTGATTGGGATGATTTTTGAGTACGAGTTGGAATCTCATACTCATAATTTTGATGACCATGATGTCTGAAGTCTACAGTGGCTGATTAAGGCCATGCGAGAAAAAAAAATTATTTTGTTCCCTCAATAAAATATCTTGTTCCCAAAACTTATTATTTTGTTCCCACAAGAAAGATATTTTGTACCCACAACATATCATATTGTTCCCTCAATATATTATTTTCTTCCCACAACATATTATCTTGTTCCCTCAATATATTATTTTGTTCCCAATCCAAGATGGCCACCAGCTGGGAACATAGTTTAACATTGGACCTTATGGGAAATACATTCAAAGATCTCCTCCGCAGAAACTACTGGGTCAATTGGAACCAAACTTTGTCACAATAGTCCTTGGATGGTTCCCTTTCAAATTGCATCTGGTAGGTCTGGGTACGATCCAAGATGACTGTCAGTGCGGAACTTAGCTTAACATAGGACCCTATGGGGAAACAAATTTAAAGATCTTCTCCGTACAACTACTGGGTCAACTAAAACCAAACTTGATCACAATGGTCCGTGGATGGTCTCCTTTCAAAATTGCGTCTGGTAGGTCTTGGTCTAAACCAACATGATCCCCAGGGGTAACCTAAATTGACATAGTACCCTCTGGAGAAACACATTCAAAGATATTCTTCTCTGAAACCACATAGCCAACTGGAATCAAACTTTGTCACACTAGTCACTCACTGTCTCTCATCCTCTCTCCCCTCTCTCTCTCATCCTCCCTCCCCCACACTCTCTCCTTCTCACACTCATACTCTCGCTCCCCCTCTCATTCTCCCTACCCCACTCTCACTCGTACTTTCTCTCATTCTCCCTCCCCCTCTCTCTCTCTCTTGCACTCTCACTCACCGTCTCACATCCTCCCTTCCCCACTCTCTCACTCGTACTCTCTCTCACACTCCCTCTTGCACTCTCACATCCTCCCTTCCCACTCTCTCACGCACTCACTCGTACTCTCTCTCACACTCCCTCTTGCACTCTCACACTCTCTCATCCTCCCTCCCCTCTCTCTCATCCTCCCTCCCCCTCTCTCACACACACACTCTCACCCTCCCTTCCCCTCTCTCTCTCTCACACTTTCTCACTCTCTCATCCTCCCTCACACTATCTCTCGCACCCTGTCTCTCTCATCCTCCCTCTCTCTCTCCCCCACACACACTCTCTTTGTCTCATCCTCCCTCCCCTCTCTCTCATCCTTCCTCCCCCTCTCTCTCTCTCCCCCACACACTCTTTCTCTCTCATCCTCCCCTTCACTTTCTCATCCTTCCTTCCCCTCTCTCATCCCCTATATAGCAGGAAAGGTGTCATATCATAAGTTTACTTGAAGTGTATCCTTAACTATTGTCTCAGCTGCTTGTAAAATGGCAGGATTGACTTCAGGTTCTTGTCGACACTTTCTCTCTTTCTTTCTCATCCTCCCTCCCCCTCTCTCACTCTCACCCTCCCCCCTTCTCTCTCACCCTCCCCCCTTCTCTCTCACTCTCCCTCCCGCTCTCTCTCTCACTCTCATCCCCTATATAGCAGGAAAGGTGTCATATCATAAGTTTACTTGAAGTGTATCCTTAACTATTGTCTCAGCTGCTTGTAAAATGGCAGGATTGACTTCAGGTTCTTGTCGACACTTTCTCTCTTTCTTTCTCATCCTCCCTCCCCCTCTCTCACTCTCACCCTCCCCCCTTCTCTCTCACCCTCCCCCCCCTTCTCTCTCACTCTCCCTCCCGCTCTCTCTCTCACTCTCATCCTCTCTCTCTTTCGTCCTCCCTCCTCCACTCTCGCTCTCTTTCTCACTCTCTCTTGCACTCTCTCATTCTCCCTACCCCACTCTCACTCGTACTTTCTCTCATCCTCCCTCCTCTCCTCTCTCTCTCCCGTACTCTCTCACATCCTCCATTCCCCACTCTCTCACGCAATCACTCGTACTCTCTCTCTCTCTCTCTCTCATGCACTCACTCTCTCTCCCCTCCTCTCTCTCACACTCCCTCTTGCACACTATCTCTCTCTTGCACTCTCACACACTCTCTCACACACACACTCTCTCTCATCCTCCCTCCCCCCTCTCTCTCACACACACTCTCTCTCATCCTCCCTCCCCCTCTCACACACACACACTCTCTCACCCTCCCTCCTCTCTCATACTTTCTCTCACATCATCCCTCTCTCTCGCACACTCTCGTCCTCCCTGGCACCCTCTCTTGCACTCTGTCTCTCATCCTCCCTCCCCCACACTCTTTCTCTCTCATTCTCCCCCTTTCACTCTCTCATCCTCCCTCCCCTTCTCTCTCACTCACTCTCATCCTCTCTCTCTCGTCCTCCCTCCCCCACTCTCTCATACTATCGCTCTCTTTCTCACTCTCATTCTCCCTACCCCACTCTCACTCGTACTTTCTCTCATCCTTCCTCCCTCCCCCCTCTCTCTCTCTCCCTCCCCCTCTCTCTCTCTTGTACTCTCACTCACATCCTCCCTTCCCCTCTCTCTCACGCACTCACTCGTACTCTCTCTCTCTCCCTTCTCTCATCCTCCCTCCCCCTCTCTCTCTCTCACACACTCACCCTCCCTCCCTCTCTCATCCTCCCTCCCCCTCCCTCCCTCCTCTCTCTCATACTTTCTCTCTCTCATCCTCCCTCTCGCTCGCACTCTCATCCTCCCTCACACCCTCTCTTGCACTGTCTCTCTCTCATCCTCCCCCCCTCTCTCTCATCCTTCCTCCCCCTCTCTCATCATCCCACCTTCTCCCTCACTCTTTCTCTCTCTCACTCATCCTCCCTCCCCTCTCTCTCATCCTCCCACCCTCACTCTCTCTCTCATCCTCCCACCCTCACTCTCTCTCTGTCATCCTCCCACCCTCACTCTCTCTCTCTCACTCTCATCCTCTCTCTCTTTCGTCCTCCCTCCTCCACTCTCGCTCTCTTTCTCACTCTCTCTTGCACTCTCTCATTCTCCCTACCCCACTCTCACTCGTACTTTCTCTCATCCTCCCTCCTCTCCTCTCTCTCTCCCGTACTCTCTCACATCCTCCATTCCCCACTCTCTCACGCAATCACTCGTACTCTCTCTCTCTCTCTCTCTCATGCACTCACTCTCTCTCCCCTCCTCTCTCTCACACTCCCTCTTGCACACTATCTCTCTCTTGCACTCTCACACACTCTCTCACACACACACTCTCTCTCATCCTCCCTCCCCCCTCTCTCTCACACACACTCTCTCTCATCCTCCCTCCCCCCTCTCACACACACACACTCTCTCACCCTCCCTCCTCTCTCATACTTTCTCTCACATCATCCCTCTCTCTCGCACACTCTCGTCCTCCCTCGCACCCTCTCTTGCACTCTGTCTCTCTCATCCTCCCTCCCCCACACTCTTTCTCTCTCATTCTCCCCCTTTCACTCTCTCATCCTCCCTCCCCTTCTCTCTCACTCACTCTCATCCTCTCTCTCTCGTCCTCCCTCCCCCACTCTCTCATACTCTCGCTCTCTTTCTCACTCTCATTCTCCCTACCCCACTCTCACTCGTACTTTCTCTCATCCTTCCTCCCTCCCCCCTCTCTCTCTCTCCCTCCCCCTCTCTCTCTTGTACTCTCACTCACATCCTCCCTTCCCCTCTCTCTCACGCACTCACTCGTACTCTCTCTCTCTCCCTTCTCTCATCCTCCCTCCCCCTCTCTCTCTCTCACACACTCACCCTCCCTCCCTCTCTCATCCTCCCTCCCCCTCCCTCCCTCCTCTCTCTCATACTTTCTCTCTCTCTCATCCTCCCTCTCGCTCGCACTCTCATCCTCCCTCACACCCTCTCTTGCACTGTCTCTCTCTCATCCTCCCCCCCTCTCTCTCATCCTTCCTCCCCCTCTCTCATCATCCCACCTTCTCCCTCACTCTTTCTCTCTCTCACTCATCCTCCCTCCCCTCTCTCTCATCCTCCCACCCTCACTCTCTCTCTCATCCTCCCACCCTCACTCTCTCTCTGTCATCCTCCCACCCTCACTCTCTCTCTCTCTCATCCCCTATATAGCAGGAAAAGTGTCATATCATAAGCTTACTTGAAGTGTATCCTCAACTATTGTCTCAGCTGCTTGTAAAATGGCAGGATTGACTTCAGGTTCTTGTTGAACGACGATAACTGCCTCAGGTTCTAGAGGTGGTGTAGCTATTGTTCCAGATGCAGTAAGGATGTCGTCTACAGAAACTCCACTCTGTTCATCTGTTGGAGGCAAAAAAAAGATATCTTTGAATTTTAAAATATCTTTTTTAATTGTAAAATAAAGGAATCTTTTAATGCTATTTTAACTTGCATATTTTTTTACTATATAAAAGTACTCAAGACAATTTGGATGTTTTACGGAAAATTTAATGAAGGAAACAACATGGTGGACAATCCAAGCATCTTTAGTTTATCGCCAGATCTACAACCCCTGAGAACCAAAAGTGATTTGAAAATCTGTGGGTTTTTACCTCTCCGGTTCCGTAATTGTATTTTCTATACCGGAAAATATTTGTCTACTACAAAACAAAACAACCAAGTTTTAAACATCTTTGAGTAGTTTCGGTATAATAAAACAGTTATTGCCTTCATATGAGGTGAACATCAAGTTGTCAACCCACAAGAATTTTTTGTTTTCCCTCGTGTTGAAAACTTTCGATGAAGGAAATAATTGTATTTTATTACATAGACAAGACATACTAATAAATAAATAACTGATGATTGATTGATTTTTGGTGTTTAATGCCACTTTCAGCAATATTTCAGCCATACCAGTTTTAGTGGTGGAAGAAGCTGGAGTACCCGGAGAGAACCACCGACCATGGGCAAGCAACTAGTAAACTTTATCACTTGCGGCTGCGAGTCGAGTGCACCCTTTTTTGTAACTTACAAAGCTGGGTGCGAACCCACGCCGTATTGGTGATAGGCTTGTATGAGTTGTTAGGTAATCCCACTACCTAACTCATTGAGCCATCCGAACCCTCAAAATAACTGATGAGAAAACTGCCTTTTTACACAATCTTTTAGCTAACATATCTGCTAGCCATCCAAAATAAACCTGAGTCTGTATCGCCAAGCTGATTATTCATGCATTGATATCTGCTTTCCCTTTGTACTCGACCAACATACAATCTTTTTTTAGTGATTTTTTTGTGCTAACTAATGATCACTGAATCTAGTTTGCAGATAGACATGTTGCTCCACTCTGACGTCTATTTGACAACTAGTTTTTGCCCTTACTCATTTTAACGATGTATGCTATGCTAAGCAGAGAAGCAAGAAATATATATTTTATAGTCTTTGAATTAACCAAACCTGGGATAATAATCTTCCTTATTGGAGACAAACACACACACTATTACTTTGACAAAGGGATAGAAAATAGTAATTTACAGTACAGTCAGAGACATACCATGATAAATCACTGTGATAGACGTATCACCCATCTTAGTGATACTGATATATCTTTTGTTCTATTTAACCTATCTTCAAAATTTCTTTCGTATTTAGAGTGTTACTCGTTATCACCCAAAATGCACAAGAAAGTAAGTAAATAGATTAAACAGACCAAAAGATATATCAGTATCACCAAGATGAGCGATACATCTATCACAGTGATTTCTCATGCTATGTCTCCGACTGTACTGTACCTTAGTCTGTTGAGGCCCTTTGGTTTTCTTGCTCCCAAAGATTTAAAAATTATTTGGCTTTCAAATCTGAGCATAGGTCAAAAAAAAATATGTGTGTTTACTGTCACATGTCAAAAAATCTTGGGTCGGTGGGTCGGCATTAATTTTTATTTTACCGGAAATAGTCGTTCCCGGTTCCTGAATCCGATTCCGGTATTTCATTTTCGAAATTCTCTGTAAGCCGTCATTTGTTTTGAAGCTGTTTTACGAGAGTTACACAGTTTTTCTACCTTCTTTGCTCTCAATTTCGACAAAAAGCTAGCGGTTGAATAAATAAAAAATTGCTGCTGATTGAACAACAAAAATGGTTATCCGAATTCTGTGTAAAAATTAATAGGGTCGCTAGCAAAAATTAGGGTCGGTCAGGTGACCGTAAACACACATATTATTTTTTTGGCCATACCTGATGAAGGTTATTCCAGGAACGCGTCGTGCGTACTAAATTTCATATCTACGTTTTTGTTACAATTGTTCTTACAAAAATATTGTCATCAAAACCACCATACCTTCTTACATACAAACAAATATCATAAATTGCAAAGACTCCTGATTTCCAAAATAATGCAGTTTTCAATGCAAAGAAGTTTATAAATAGCAAACCTGTAATCCTGTTGTGGTTGCCATCCAGGTGATCTCCCCTTTCATCTTCTGACTGACTTTCCAGTTGTTGTTGTTGGAAGGTGATTGGTTTCTCCAAATTGAAGCAAGCAGGCATTGGGACAACAAGAAAGTCATCCTCACTGTCATTATAAATGTCATAGGAACTGTCACTCGAGCTATCATCATCATCATCATCATCAACGTTATCTGAAGAAAAAGAAAATAAATGAGAACTTTAATATTTGTAAATATCTTTTTTTTTTGTGGATTGAGAAATTCAGATTTTACAATTTTGTTTGGATTTAATTTTTTTTTTTTTGAAAAGATGATTAATTAAGACCATCCTTTTGCACGGAAGAGTTATACAGAACCAGAAAGTTCAAATTTTAGATATTGGCAACTTTTCGCTCCTTTTGATAATCAGAATTTATCTCCCAAAGACTTTTAATTTGGCGAAAAACAAGAACACTGGATAAACAAATCAAAGCACTGAAAGTACTGAGAGCCAGGCTAACCTTTCAATCTCAATGTAAAAGCCTTGAAATAAAAAAAAAAATGGGTGTTGGAAATAAGATTTAGGCTTTGACAACAGGAGACAGCTGTATAGCTGTTCAACTAGTCCTTTAGCAGCCACGTTTGTGATGGATCAACACCAAAGCAACAACACTAAGAAAACATATATGGCAAGTTGGTTAGATGGAATAAATTGTCAAGATATTTCAGATCTGATTGATAAGGTTATAATACATAAATATAAGAGATTAAATGCAACTTTATGTTTTCACTGAAGAATGGTAAAGCTGTAAAAAAATAAGTTTGCAAATCTACATTTTTTTGGATCCAACATTGCTTATTTAAACAAAAATACTTAGCAGTTCATATAATAACAGATATCAATTGAAAATAGCACCAAAGCAGTAAATTAAGAATAATTAATAATAACCAAACTTATAATACAATTATTGACACCATAGGTCAGACTTTTCCAGTTGGAATATCTTAATTATTATCTTTTGCCATTAGCTATTTGAAACTCCTGAATAATGATCTTATTCTGAAATAATGGGAAAAGGAAACAACTGTAGCAATAAGTAAACCTATTACATATTATACACATGTAAATACCACACAAGCGTGCAAAAGTTATCTAAAAATGTCAAAGGTATGATTCACATAAATGCATAGATAACGGTAAATTCAGTTACAAGGGTTAAGGTTATGGGTGTTAAATGCCACTTTCGACAATATTTCAGTTATATCGTGGAGGTCGGATTTATTACTAGAGGAAACCGGAGTACTAGAAGAAAACCTTGAACCTGTAGCAAGTCACCGACAAACTTTATCACATAATGTTGTATCGAGTACATTTCGCCTGAGTGGCATGTAGGTAAAAGGTGGTAATGGAGCAGCTGCAGGATTATCAAGAGATTTTATTACCACAAGTAAAAAGATGACATAATGGTATAATAATGTTTCACGGAAAATATTCACTAATCTTGTTTCTATGATTATGGTGTTTAATGCCACTTTCAAACAATATTTCAGCTATACCTGCTATGATATATAAAATAAAAAAATTCATAATAGATTTTAAAATCTATCCACGAAAAAACATTATAAACAACAATAAGAATGCTAAACTGGCTATTTCTGATATGAAAATGTTACTATACTATTACTTTTTCACTTGATAAAATGTTTGGTTAATATTCAATGGAGTTTTACCATGTGACAGTAGATATTATGACAACATCATATGTATTGAACATCAAATTATCTGATAAATTCAATACAAAGTTTTTTTCAAGATTAACAATTTTTACAAAGTGGTACAAAGGACGTACTATCACTCTTCATTTCAAACATGGCAACACAGACTAATTTATACTTTTAGTTTGTATCATTTAATGTAATCTAACATGTCTTATTAGAAACTAGGAAGACATTTTCTTCACATTCTGATATGTATTTGTATGTAGATTGTAATAGGGGGGTGTGGTTTCAGATATTCTAAATATGACATGGTCAAATATTGCCTGTGGATCAGAATATGAATTGTTGCCTGATTATGGTAAATAATTGATATTAGATATTGCAATATTTGGTTGATTTCTTTATTTTTCTTTACAAAGGTATGATAATTACCCGAAGCTCAAGTCGACTTGTAATTTTGAATAATCGTCCTATATGCGTATGGCATCTGCGTATTTTTGCCACATGTCTTTTATGAAATTGTCGATATCGTGTTTACTGAAATCTATCGTACTCATGAATATATATATATTTATATCCTTAAATGGGATAAATATTTATTGTTCTTAAATCAGCCCTTCGCTCCAACATCTTAGATTGCAAGTGAAGTGATGACGTGAACAAAACAATAGATATCTATGCTTCGCATCTGAGAATTTTACAGCTGAAAGTTCCAGTCTCAATAGATTTAGAATCATAGAAATTCATTTGTATGTTAATTTATTGTGGTCAGTTGTCATATTTATTCGCTATGTATTGCGAATTCAATACACATTAATGAGAACTATTTTTCAATGCGCAGTAATAAATGAGTGGCACGTGAACCACACGTCACACAGATAACTGCATGAGTTACCGTTCTTGAGGGTGATCGTACCAATAGCCTGTGCTAACTCTGTTAGCCACGGCTAATACAAATTATTATTTCTTATATATTTCAACCTCACATAAAGAAAAGTCATCTCATATCTCAAGAGCCTGTATCGTTCACCTGGTAATAAAAAAAAACAATTGGTCCTATGTAAAAACTATGTCCTGCAGTGGTAGTCATCTTGGAATTACGATCAACATAAAAAACACAAAATTTGTAAAGGACCTTTCAATGATTGATGCACAGTTTAGGTTCAATCAGTGCAATAGCTTCAGAGAAGAATATATTTCTGTATTTTCCCCATATGGTTCTGTGTTAATACTATGACCTGTGGTGGCAGCCATCTTGGATTTCCGATCGGCATAAAAAACACACACCTTGTAGAGGACCTTCCAATGATCATTCCTGGGCAGTTTGGTTTCAATTATCCAAGTGGTTTCAGAGAAGAAGCGTTTTGAAACATTTTTCCCATAGGGTCCAATGTTAAACTAAGTCCTGCCGTAGCCGCCATTTTGAATTTCACATCGGAACAAAAAACGTAAAGTTTGTAGAGGACCATCCAATGAACATTCATGTACAGTTTGGCTTTAATAATATTTGTAGTTTCTGAGAAGAAGGCATTTGAACATTTTCCCATAGGGTCCAATGTTAATCTATGTATTGCGGTGGCGGCCATCTTGGATTTCCGATCGGCATAAAAAACGTAGTATTTGATTGCTGGGCAGCTTGGTTTCAACTATCCAAGTGGTTTCAGAGAAGAAGCGTTTTGAAACATTTTTCCCATAGGGTCCAATGTTAAACTAAGTCCTGCCGTAGCCGCCATTTTGAATTTCATATCGGAACAAAAAAACGTAAAGTTTGTAGAGGACCATCCAATGAACATTCATGTACAGTTTGGCTTTAATAATATCTGTAGTTTCTGAGAAGAAGGCATTTGAACATTTTCCCATAGGGTCCAATGTTAATCTATGTATTGCGGTGGCGGCCATCTTGGATTTCCGATCGGCATAAAAAACATAAATTTGTAGAGGACCTTCCAATGATCATTCCTGGGCAGTTTGGTTTCAACTGTCCCAAGTGGTTTCAGAGAAGAAGCATTTTGAAACATTTCTCCCATAGGGTCCAATGTTAAACTAAGTCCTGCCGTAGCCGCCATTTTGAATTTCATATCGGAACAAAAAACGTACAGTTTGTAGAGGACCATCCAATGAACATTCATGTACAGTTTGGCTTTAATCATATTTGTAGTTTCTGAGAAGAAGGCATTTGAACATTTTCCCATAGGGTCCAATGTTAATCTATGTCCTGCGGTGGTGGCCATCTTGGATTTCCGATCGGCATAAAAAACACACACCTTGTAGAGGACCTTCCAATGATCATTCCTGGGCAGTTTGGTTTCAACTGTCCAAGTGGTTTCAGAGAAGAAGCATTTTGAAACATTTTTCCCATAGGGTCCAATGTTAAACTAAGTCCTGCCGTAGCCGCCATTTTGAATTTCATATCGGAACAAAAAACCTTAAGATTGTAGAGGACCATCCAATGAACATTCATGTACAGTTTGGCTTTAATCATATTTGTAGTTTCTGAGAAGAAGGCATTTGAACATTTTCCCATAGGGTCCAATGTTAATCTATGGCCTGCGGTGGTAGCCATCTTGAATTTTCGATCGGCATAAAAAAACAGAAACTGTGTAGAGGACCTTCCAATGATCATTCCTGGGCAGTTTGGTTTCAATTATCCAAGTGGTTTCAGAGAAGAAGCGTTTTGAAACATTTTTCCCATAGGGTCCAATGTTAAACTAAGTCCTGCCGTAGCCGCCATTTTGAATTTCTTTTCGGAACAAAAACCGTAAAGTTTGTAGAGGACCATCCAATGAACATTCTTGTACAGTTTGGCTTTAATAATATTTGTAGTTTCTGAGAAGAAGGCATTTGAACATTTTCCCATAGGGTCCAATGTTAATCTATGTATTGCGGTGGCGGCCATCTTGGATTTCCGATCGGCATAAAAAACATAAAATTTGTAGAGGACCTTCCAATGATCATTTCTGGGCAGTTTGGTTTCAACTGTCCTAGTGGTTTCAGAGAAGAAGCGTTTTGAAACATTTTCTCCATAGGGTCCAATGTTAAACTAAGTCCTGCCGTAGCCGCCATTTTGAATTTCATATCGGAACAAAAAACGTACAGTTTGTAGAGGACCATCCACTGAACATTCATGTACAGCTTGGCTTTAATCATATTTGTAGTTTCTGAGAAGAAGGCATTTGAACATTTTCCCATTGCGTCCAATGTTAATCTATGCCCTGCGATGGCGGCCATCTTGGATTTCCGATCAGCATAAAAAACAGTAATTTGGTAAAGGACATTCCAATGATCATTCATTTACAGTTTGGGTTCAGTCAGTTCATTAGTTTCAGAGAAGAAGATCTTTGAAATTTCAGCCAATCAGAGCATATTATTGGCCCTGGCAGCCATATTGAATATCCGACTGGAACGAAAAACAGTAACTTTGTAGAGGACCATCCAAGGAACATTCCTGCTAAGTTCGGTTCCAATCAGCCAAGTGGTTTCGGAGAAGAAGCTTGAAATGTGAAAAGTTTACAGACGACGGACGCCAAGTGATGGCAATAGTTCACCTGGACCTTTGGTCCAGGTGAACTAAAAAGGGGGCAGTCATGGCCGTGATCATATGGTAGTTGGATTTACAACTACCTATGCAATCAGTGCCTATCACCACTGATGTTGTGAGTTCGAATCTCACTCAGGTGAGGTGTACTTGATACAACATTATGTGATAAAGATTGTTGGTGACTTCTGGCAGGTCAGTGGTTTTCTTCGGGTACTCCATTTTCCTCCATCAATAAAACTGACCACCACGATATAACTGAAATATTGTTGAAAGTGGCGTTAAACACCATAATTCTCTCTCTCTCAAAATCATCATACCAGCAGGTCTGTTCTGTAGACTCCTCAAATACTCATGATCCTGTGCTTCCTCCTCATTTGCAGACTCATCCTGAGTCATATTAACGACTTCAACACTGCTGCAGCGAGACAATACCTGTCTCTCTTCTACCTCAACCTCTTCTTCTTTTCTTTCATTCAGAGTTTCTAAAAATAAAAACCCAATTATGGATCTTTAAAATCAAAATAGTGAAAACAGATTTAAAACTAATGATTATTCATCATAAGAGAAAAGTTTGATATAAACAAATTCTGGGGCCTTCTCTCGACTCCATCTTATTGCAGCTACCCAAGAATTCTGTGGAACTAAGATTTCTGACTAAGGTGTAATTAATCGAACCAATTGTGATAAAAGCTTGTAAGTGACCCATGAAAGGTCAGTTGTTTTCTTCTCATATAGAATTGTATTGGTGGTCTGATTCTTGGCACGTTATTCGCTAACTACCAATTTTCATGGTTTTCGTTCATACCATATCATCAAACCACAAAAATAAGTGAATTACGAATGCTCATGTAACAAGAAATGTAATGCATGTTATAAGAAAGTATTAAAACCATGAATTCAAATGTCAACAAACACCTCACTATATGTTTATCCAAGAAAATTGATACTAACAAAAATAAATGAATCTCCTTACATATTACTTTATCAAACATACCAGACAAGACCTGAGATATTGCTGAAAGTGGCATTAAACACCATAACCCTAACCCATTTTAAACACCAACCTTCTGCATTTTCAAAATTTTCTTCTTGGCTAGGCTCTACCATTTCAAAGGCAATCAGATCAGGTCCTCTGATGTGCAAAAATCCGTTTCTGTCACTGAAATCTGACTCATCGCCACTTTTGCCGACAGATTTATACTTCTCAACCATCTGTTCCTCGGTCTGTTTTACATCACTAGAGGTATTAACCTCTTCCTCTATTTCAGCTTTAGCCTCCTCCTTGTCCTCCTCTTCTGTATTTCTCGTCACTGTTTCTTCCTGATTTTCGAAACTGCATCTGTCCATTTTTTCACACACATATTCCACCATTTTATCAGTAATTTCAGCAACGCTGTCTGCTACGACTATTTTTATATTTTCCTCACCATGCGTTTCTCCCTCTTTATCCGTGCTTTGCAGTGGCTCACGTATCTTTAGACTTGTCTGACGTGGTTCTAGGAGAAAATCTTCATTGTGTGAAATTTTAACTTCCTGTTCTGGTAATTGTTCATAATCACCTTTAAAATGCTAAAAAAAATAAACAATGTTGTTAATTATGCTGCAATTTTTTTTTATTATCCAGTTATTTTTTAGGATTGGCACGTTACTTACTTACATGTTGAAAGTACTTGCAGGACCGTATCATTTTATTAAGAAGAGGGGATATATTGGTCCATAGAACTAGTTTAACCCTGCCACTTTTTATTGAAGTGCCTGTGCCAAGCCAGGAAAGCGAGTGCCTTAGGGGTATCGATTTTGCTTCTTTCTACAAATTTTCAATTGGATATTGGAAATGTTTCCAGTGGTTTTTTGGGTTTTTTTTTCCATATGAATTAAGACAAAAGATCAACTTAAATAAATAAACCAGTTCCTACCTTTACCGAATTAATAATACCACTACATTGTATAACAATTATTGATTTTCTTCATTCTAGGTGTGTTCTATAAACTAGTCCATTTATTGTAAAGGTCTGTTCGATTTGTCATTGGGCAAATTTCAAATTGTGTTGCACTCGTACATTTCATGTTGTTGTTTTTTGTTGTTTTTCTAATTATTAGAAAGACTAGCTTTTGTGTATTTATGTTCAACTGTATTTGTATATTGTTTATATAAAGGAGAAGATGTTCTAAGTTGAAAAACTTGTATCTGATCCTATTGTCATGTTTTTGGACAATAAAATACATTTAAACTAATAAACCAGTTTAACCCTGACACATCTTTGCCTGTCCCAAACCAGGATCTGGATTTTCATTGTGATATGTCCTGATATTTTATTTGTGCATGTGTTCAGAGGTTTGAGGTGAGAAGTGGTTGTTCGTTTAGTTAATATTGGTAGAATTGTTGACCATGTCTTTTTATAATCCAATTGAATGACTTTTAGAAGCCAAAATATAATTATTCTTGTAAATATTAGTATCCTAGTGCTTAATGGTAAAAAAAAAAATAAAAAAATAAAAATAAAAAAATAAATGTTTCCCCTTTTCAATTTCTTTTTTCCATATTTAACACACTTTAAAGTGCTTTAATATTACTAATAATCCATTCAAACACTCAGATCTAAAATATCTAAAAAGACTATTTAAATTTTAGGATTTTTTTTAATTTGTACATTCTGATATTTTCATGTACATGAAAACTACTGTACAATGCACATTTTCGATTGGTTCTTATTACATGGTGATGCCTCCAATCAAATACATAGTCTACTACCTCGCTAACAAGTGGATATAGAAAGTTCAATAATTGGGTTAGGGTTATGGTGTTTAACACCACTTTCAACAATATTTCAGTTATAACGTGGCGGTCAGTTTTATTGGTGGAGGAAACCGGAGTACCCAGAGAAAACCACCAACCTGTAGTAAGTCACTGACAAACTTTATCACATAATGTTGTATGGAGTACACCTCACCATGAACAGGGTTCGAACTCACAACTTTATTGGCGATAGGCACTGATTGCACAGGTAGTTATAAATCCAACTACCATACAATCACGACCAGGACGGCCCCTGTGACAAGTAGATCCTCAACGTCTTAAGGTTAATGCAAAAAATAAACAATTCTTTTTATATCTGCAATACAGATAAGTTAAGTCTGATTAACCTTTAACCTTAAGTAAATTACCTGTTGTTCAGGGTGCTGTGATGATACAAGTTTAAAGGTTTCATTTTTCTTAGGCTCCAAAACTTCCTTTGGCTCAACAATGATCTCACACCAAACTCTATGATCGAAGGCATGGTCATGATCAAACATCTTCCAATGACTCTGGTAACGTCCTGAAATATACAATGTAGTATGGTCATATTAATAAATTCAATATTGTAGGGGTCGTCGTGGTAGTGATCGTATGGTAGTTTGATTTACAACTACCTGTGCAATCAGTGGAAAAAGAAGGGCATAACTTTCATCTCTAACATATGGAGATCAAGTTAAGCTATGACATGGGTTATGGGTGTATAATGCCACTTTCACCAATATTTCATTGTGGGGGCAAGGAGAGTTCCTGGTGAAACCATAATCCTAAATTTTTTGAAATCCTAGAGAAATATTTACAGTACCCAACATGCCTTAGGTATGCCGACACATACATTAGCAGTCTTTGCCTTATATCTTTCACCTACTTGCCTGAAAGCCAAATATAAAAAAAAATTACATTTATTCAAACAAATTCTTTCATCATTTTCACTTGTCCGAATCCAGTTTTACTTGTACCAGGCTTCGGACAAGTGGGTTAGCACGAAGACTGAATTTGTGAATCTATAATGTCATATGATTGTGAACATAACTGTCCCTATCATCGTAAAGTAAAAAATTGACCCAAAAATTACACTTTTGTCTTCACTGACACTGTATTTGGTACAAGTTAATTGTCTATATGAAATTAGAAATATAGTGAAACCTGTCTTATGTGACCTTTCAAGGTTACATTGAAATAGAGTCACATAAGACAGGTGGTCACTAAATACAGGTTTAATTAATACGTAATGTACTATGAAGGAAAATTAAAATTAAAGTCACATAATACAAGTTATTGCTTAATAGAGGTGGTCACTAAAGTAGATTTGATTGTACATGTTTCATACAGTACCTGGCTTTTGCGGTGCGACAAGTTCTACAGTTATCTCCCCTTCACATCCAGGTTTAAGACGTGGTACCGTAACTTCTTTTTTTGGTGTTGGTATACAGTCATATACTACTTTTAACTGAAAAAAAAAGCCCGATAAGATTAAGAAATGTGAAATCTGCAGAGTATACATATTCCTGGCTTGATACAGGTACTTCAATAACAAGTGGCAGGGTTAAACTAAATATATGGCCGCAATAGGCATGTATAATTTCGGAATTGTTTATGACCATAACAGATTGACTTTGATTGATTTTTTTTTGTGTTAAATTAAATGTTTTTTATTCATGAATGTGGTAACAACCTTTGTTGAATATGTCCATATATTACTTTTAACTGAAAAAAAACCCCAATAAGTTTAGGAAATGTGAAATCTACATAGTGTATATGTATGTCAACGATAACGCATTACACATTGAAAATAAATGTGTTACCAAAAGGCTTAGTAATGATCAGCCTAAGTTATAGATTAACACGACGGGTGTCACTAGTCAGGGTTCATACACTTTTTTGTTGAGCAAAATCAAGGACTTTCCAGGACAAAAATTAGTTTTCAAGCACCTTTTTCATATATAAAACCTTGTTTAACCTCAAGTGAAAATGCCTGTACCCAGTCCCTATACATTTTGCCTCTTTTTTTTCTTAATGCCCAAAACTGTTTTAACTCCCCCTTTCAGATCCTTTCACACATGGCAGAAATAAAGATATAAAAATACCTTTCATATGACTTTGGAGGGCCGATTCTCTCATGCAGGAAATGTCAAAACTTTTGTTGCAGCATTTGTAGTGTGTTTTATGAATATCTGGGCTATTTCTAAGCCAGGCATGGTATTGTGGCTGCTCTAGCCATTTGTTCAGGAATTTACATTTTCCCAGCATCTTGAACTGGCAATGTTCAAGGTCACTGGCGACCGACGGCTGATCATGCGATGTTATGATTTTTTATTTTCATAATTTTTAATTTAGAACATAAGTGGACACGTTTGATGTTATGCCCATTAAGAAATACCTTCAAAAACCCATGAATCGTCACGGAAACCAATTAAAATGACAAGCTTGAAGCCAGGTGATGGGATTACATTAATGCGTATTTTTTATTTGAGCGGTAAAATTCCGGAAAACACCGTTTTATAGAAATAGCGTGATTTTCCACAAATAGCGTGTAGTGATACGGGAAGGTCTATTTATATTTCCACGGGTAACTGTGGTTGTTGACATCGATTCAACATCTTGGAGATCGAAAATGACTGCTAACATGCACTTATATCGTGGGAATAAGATTGTTCAAATGAAAAAGTAGTTATCAAGGGTTTTCAAGCACCTTTATTGGAATTCAAGTACTTCCAAGTCCTTGATTTTGCTACTTCCGTTTTCAAGTACTTTCAAGGATTTCAGGCACCTGTACGAACCCTGCACTAGTGGAGCAGGAACTGCTTACCCTTCCAGTTCACCCCTGATTTTTAAAGGGGTTCGTGTTGCTCGATCTTTAGTTTTATATGTATGTTTTGTAGATCGTTGTTTGTCCTTTTCTACTTTTTCTTTTGGCCATTGTGTTTTTGCTTTTTTTTGATATACAGATTCTGATAACCCTTTTGGTATCTTCAAATTCTTCTTATAACCCGAGGGGCTTAGTAATAATCAGCCTAAGTTATTAATTAATGTAATAATAATTGAAAATACAAAGAACTGTGATCCCTCTCTTACTGTACATCGGGAAATTTTGGTCATGGTTTTATTTTGGCCCCTAATACGAAGTGCCAAAATTAAACACACCAAAATATGTCACACTCCAAAAATTAACCACCAAAATTTAACACTGCCTTAATATCTTTTTATATTTACATTCCCTAATCTGTACCTTTTTGTCTTACTTCTTTCCTAAGTAAAACTTTGTCAATTACCGTTATACATGTATATACACACCCAAGTCAAACTGAAAAGTGTTCACGATGTGAAATCGTTGGCATGGATGATAAGAGAGAAATTACAGGTAAATAAAGTACATTGATAAAAACCATGCAATACCAATAAAATGTATTCAATCAACAAAATGTCAAATATCATTAAAATGACAATTACCTATAGAAAGAAGAAAAATCAATAAACATGTAATTAGTGTCTTATCGGTATTATTTATTATGTATAACTGTTGTGTAAACAAATACATGTATTGACCGTTATAATAAGACTGTTTACCTGTAAAAGCGATGATTAATACCAGTGCAAAATTATTATTTGTTGTTTTTATATTAAATGCATTTTACTTTATGCTGTTTAAATATTTAAATTCCTATTTTTAATAAATATCACAATTTATCCATAATCGATTTGGTTTTTAGTACGACATCAAAATATCTGGTAGGTAACAGTAAAAACGTAACTATCACTGGTTGAAATGAGAACACTTCCATTTACGTTCTGAATGAACTGACAAAAAAATTAAACACATGGGAACCAAATATGACCAAAATTAAACACACTAGAAACGAAAATGGCCAAAATTTCACACACCAAAATAAAACAACCCTCTTTTGAAGAAAAGACCAAAATTAACCTACACCAAAATTTCCCGATTTATGGTATATAACCCAGCTATTCAGCTAGCCACTGGTCTCAGGACATTTGTCCACCTATTTCTCAAATTGTCCTGAAGAACTTTATAAAACTTAGTTTAATTATTAAAGAATGTCCTAAAGAAATTTTGATAAAACTGGCAATTGTCCTCAAAATTTCTGAAGTCTAGCTAGTTATACTAGTTTCACGGGCCCAGTTAGTGTGAATAATTCTGAAATTGTTCATGACCATAACAGATTGACTTGATATTTTTCTGTGGTTAAAATAAATTTGTTCAATATCTATAAATGTGGTAACAACCTTTGTTGAATCTGTCCATTTTGCAGTTCCAGCATTTCGCATCCTCCATGTTTTCATTAATCTGGTTTCCGGTTGTACTCTGGTCCCATCAGGTATTGTGACATCATACAGGAAGTCGGCAGCCATCAATGATTTACTGAAATTAATTATGATACAGTCAAATGGTATTAAACAATGATAAACGGTCACCATGGGAACAAAGAAAAATTATCATAAAACAATTGACCACTTATTTAAGATCATTCGATCCAGATTATCAGTTCCTGTCCGTAATAATTTGTGTATTACTTTTATTGGACAATAATTAATTGGAAAACATGGCCATTGCATTGTATTGGTAACCATTTACACTTAATTAGGTAATTATTCAATAATTTCATGGCTTAATTGGTATAATCAATTATCGAAAATTCATGATCATGGATTAATTAGTAGATGGTGTATTGAGAACACCTTGAAAATTCATGATCATGGATTAATTAGTAGATGTTGGATCAAGAACACCTTGAAAATTATTTATCATGGATTAATTAGTAGATGGTGTTTCGAGAACACCTTGAAAATTTATGATCATGGATTAATTAGTAAATGGTGTTTCGAGAACACCTTGAAAATTTATGATCATGGATTAATTAGTAGATGGTGTATCCAGAACACCTCAAAAATTACTTATCATGGATTACTTAAAGAATAGTATGAAAAGTGACTGCTAAATACTGGTAAATTGATATAAGATGAACTTTTCCTATAGATTTATAAAGACTACATACACGGCCATGTGTCTGACTTGTGTAGTAAAATCCATCTGAGTTCTAGAAGACTCTAACCACTGCTGTAGTCTTTCTTCCTTCTTTTTCTGTTTTTTCACCATTTTTTCTTCTTTCTTCTTCAATTTATCTTTCTTGTGTGACAACTGGGATCTCAATCTTAACAAACAAACAAAAAATGGTTGTAACACACAACTGAATGAAATGATATCATATTGTTGGTAAAAAAATTACTTTTGATTGTTGCTAAAAAAAAATTCCTTTTGGACCCATGAAATATACAAGACAAACAAACAGTACAGAAAGAGACATATCGTGATTGATCACTCCGAGAGACATAATTTTTAATCCTTTAGACATATCATCACGGACATCAACTGTGATAGACCTAAAAAGAGCCATAAAACAAGGTGGTGGGGATTAAATTTTATGGCTCCGTCACCTGTGCGCCGATTGATGCTTTCCCGCCAATTAAGAGATTAGCGTTACCTGTTCTACCTGTTGACCTTTAATATCGTAAGCCGTTATTATTTCTACTGAAGGATGGATTTTTGACAATTAATGATTTATATGTAACGGAGAAGATCTCGTAAGTTTATAACTTGTGTCTGATCCATTGTCTGTATTTGTTTGACAATAAAATATGCTTAAAGTAAAGTAACAAGAAATTATTATTCCACTCAATTTGAAATATTTACCAATCACAAAAATACAATCATATTAACTTACTTTTCCATTTTATTTTTCAGCATTTCTTCTGGATTATTAAACAAAGGTAGCCTAGTTTCACCAAACTCAGTTGTTCTATAGATTATCTGTTTAAGTAATGGTGTTTTGTTACGTAGACGAACAGGTCGTCGTATTTTCAGGAACACATGGCTTGGGTCATGAACTCCGTGGATGGCCTCACATTTTTCACACAGATCATAATCAGGACAGTTGCTGAAATGAGTGAAGTAGAAAGTATCTACATAACCCTGTATTTGGGAAATACATATAGAATAACGGCAATATTGAAGGTTGAGACAGACATTATCGCTAATATCTCAGAGAGTCCAATATGGCAACTGGAAAATTTCTGATAATGTCTATCGAGGCCTTCAGAACTGACATTAATGTTTTTATCAGTGACATAATGTGTTTTTTACGTCAGATTGATCGATAAACTTGCACATGCGAGTTAGGAACTGACCTAATACATTTGTGGATCAAGGTCTGTTCAATGATCCAGACTTTATCAGTGGCACACATAAAAGGGAAAATGTCCAATTTGCAGATAAAATTCTATACATCATATAAAATCAGAATTACAAAAAAAAACAGATTCCTAGATGCAGCATTTATTGATGGAAAAAGATAGTACTGCAGACTAGGATTTTTTTCATACTCATTTAAGTTATGACCAATTTTGAAAACCCTACTATGACTGTGAAATACAGAACAGTAATAAAAGTGCTATTCCTTTACTTTAAATTGTGTAAAATTTGGAGTCTCTCATGTTAAATAGTAAGTTATAATCAAACACACCAAAAACTGACTTTACTGGAAAGCTTAGAATTCTTATTATGAATCAACATAGAACAAACTGATAAAAAAAAAAAAAAAATTCACCATTTTATGATTTTACTTACCAACACTTATATCTGGCTCCTACGATTGCTCTCTCACAGAAATCACACGTCACATGATCATGGTAGTAAATTGCTAATAAAGAGGAATAAAAAATACATGATAATATGTACAATTAAAAAGAAATGAAATTTTAGCTAAAAAAAACCCACATAAATTGTGAAATTTGTGTCTTGATCATGTTTCATCAATAATAAAGTTAGGGTTGGTATGGATACCTGAAACACACATGTTTTTCTTTTTGGCCTTATATATCAACTTTGCTAAGAATTGGAGGTACAAAAGTGACAAATGAATAATTATGTAATAATGACTCCATTCCATAATCTATGTATATTCACATTATTTTCTACACCAATTCATCAACTTTTCCCCTGGCAATTAATGTTGGAATTTATCTTATTTAAATACTTACGATGCGATGAAGCAGTTTCTGTTGTTTCTTTAATTTCCTTTTTAAAAGGAGATGTGATTGGAATTTCTGGTTCATTTTCTTCTCTTTTTGTTGAGGATACAGTTGCTTCTGACACATCAGCAGAATTACCTCCCTTCATTGACTGAATGACAGCACCATCTAGTCCTTTCAAAACCTGCTTGACAGTTTTCCTCGTAACATCACGTACAATTTCAGTCCTCAATTCAAATTTCAACTGTAACAAACAAAATTACAGAAGTGAGTACTGTTGGTATTGTCTTTTACAGTGAATGGTGTTTAACGCCACTTTCAACAATATTTCAGTTATATCGTGGTGGTCAGTTTTATTGGTGGAGGAAACTGGAATACCATGAGAAAACCACTGACCTGCTGCAAGTCACTGTCAAACTTTATCCCATAATGTTGTATTTAATCTGCATAAACTGAACACCTGTCTATTCCGAACAAAAAAGTTGGACCCAAGGAGGTTTGGTTTAGACAGGTTTCACTATAGCACATTCAAAAGAGCATGTAAAAACTTACCTGTTGCATGTATTTTATGAAGACATCATATGGCATAGCACTATCATCTGAGGTGTCACCAGCCTCTTCTTCATATCTATGTCGTCTTGACCTATCTGCACTCTTGCAATGGCGTCTTTTGTACTCACTTCCCATCTTTTCTGATTTTCTTAACTTCTGCTTCTGAACTTTTGGCTAAAAAATTAAAGCAAATAATCTTTTCCAAATCAACAGGGGACTGTGGTTGTGAGCATATGGTGGTTTGATTTACAATTTCCTGTGCAATCAGTGCCTATTATCACTAGAGTTGTGATGAGTTCGAACCCCATTCATGGCAAGGTGTATTCGATACACCATTATGTGATAAAAGTTTGTCAGTGACTTGCGACAGGTCGGTGGTTTTTCCAGTATCCTGACCGCCACTATATAAGTGAATATTGTTGAAAGTGGCGTTAAACACCATAAAACCAACCTTGATCTGGTCTTATGCAAAATTTGTCAAAGAGAATACATGTATGCAAATCACAAAACATGAGAAATTTTCTCACGAATTAATATTACAACCAATCATATGGAAGTTGACATAACGAGAAGTTTATTTATCAAATCAAAATGCCTATTTCATCTTCGTTCTGGGTTTTTATGCATTATGGCTCAATTAAAATATCTTTACAAACTCACAGATGTTCAACAGCCCTAAGCCCCTATCAAATAGTACCTGGTTGAGTCATCTGAATTATAAGTCCAGTCATAATTATCACTGAATGAACTACACTCAAACTTTGTTATGCTAAAGTCACAGGAGCAATGATTTTACTTCCAAATATCAGCATGTTATGGATGTTCAATGCAACTTTCAACAATATTTCAGTTATATTGCAGTGGTCAGTTTATAATGGTGGAGGAAACCGGAATAACAGGAAAAAACCACTGACCTGCCTGTCCCAAGCCACTGACAAATCTTATCACATAAAGCTGTAGAGTAGACCTTGCCATGAGTGGCATTCAAACTTTAGTAGTGATAGGCACTGATTGCATTGGTAGATGTAAAATACAACTACCATACGATCATGACGGTGTCTTCAAAATATCCATGTATCTGAGTTATCCAGGAAAAATATATAGTTGAAAGCTGCTATAATTGAACTCAATTTTTACTCCGATAGATCCATGGAAAACGATTCATACGAGTTCTAGATAATCAGGTTATGCTGTATATTTATTTGTAGGAAATAATTTTAAAATATCTGAAACCATCTACACCCCTCTTCAAATGGTCCATTTTTTACTTGTTCTGACCGTGTCCAGAAACTTTCAGCTATTTCTCTCCTGAGGAAAATAGCTGAGATCAGTTAAATAACTCAAAAAAATCATCCCTGTATATGTATTTGTAGGATTTTATTCTAAATCCTAATAAAAACGTAGAAATCGAAAATAGTGCACACGACACGTTTCTGTAATAACTTTAATCAGGTACGGTCATAATCAAAAGGTTGGAAAGACAAATAATTTAAAAGTCTTTGGGAGCAAATAAACCAAAGGACCAAAACAGAAATTAACTTTAATTATGAATATCTGTCAATTACGGAAAAAACAACATCCCCATACCTTAACTAAAATTGCTCCAGTCTCTTCATCACGCTGTACATCACATAGTTTCATTTCTCCCGTCTCTTTCTTCTCATCTTCAGAAGGTGTAACAATATCAACAGTAGGTTTCATAACTTCTATAGTTTGAACAGGTTTGAGACAGGCTTTACTGTCTTCATGGAGCCTTAAAAAACAGAAAAATAAAAATGGATTTGTGTGAAAAGTTAGATCAGGAGTACGAGTGATTGTTGTTAAATGACAAAGTAAAGAATTTTTTCAGCCATATCATGGCAAGAACAACTTACTTATGATGAGATGATGATGATGCTATCTGTTAAAAAGCTAGACTAACATGAATAGTTGGATTTTAATAGTGTTAGCTACAGTACAGTCAGAGACATAGCGTGATAAATCACTGTGATAGATATATCACTCTAAATCTTCTTAGTGATACTGATATATATTTTGCTCTGTTTAATCTATTTACTTACATTCGTGTGCATTTTGGGTGATAGCAAGTAACACTCTAAATACAAAAGAAATTCTGAAGATATATTAAACAGAACAAAAGATATATCAATATCACTAAGAAGAGTGATACGTCTATCACAGTGATTTATCATGGTATGTCTCTGACTGTACTGTATCACTATCACTAAGAAGTGATACGTCTATCACAGTGATTTATCATGGTATGTCTCTGACTGTACTGTATTACTATCACTAAGAAGAGTGATACGTCTATCACAGTGATTTATCATGGTATGTCTCTGACTGTACTGTATCACTATCACTAAGAAGAGTGATATGTTTATCACAGCGATTTATCATGGTATGTCTCTGACTGTACTGTAACCGAAACAACAGTCTGGGGGTAGACTGTCTCTGTCCTCAGATGTATTTAATTGTATTCTGAGCACACCAAGCTTTGATCTTAATCCTTTTAAGCTGTATGCTTAGTGGAAAATCAACAAATACAAATCTCATAGTCTTTGATTTGACTAATAACCACATTCTACCACTAATAGAGGTGAGCACACATAGCTCAGGGCCATTACACAATCAAGTGAATGAAAAGTTTTAAGGAATTTATATGCAAATTTTAATTCCAATTTGCATGCAATATATAATCATACTGTCGACTAAACTACATTTTGCTAAATTTGATCAGTTAAAACTCTTGAAAACACTGGCAAAGCTTAATGTTTTTGAGTAATTCTAAGGCCAAAAAAAAATATATGTGTGTTTACTGTCACATGTAAAAAAAAATCTAGGGTCGGTCGGTCGGCATTAATTTTTTTTTAACTATCGGCAAAACTGGAAAGAGTCGTTCCCGGTTCCAGAATCAGATTCCGGTATTTCATTTTCGAAATTTTCGGTATGCCGTCATTTGTTTTATGACGAGTTACACAGTTTTTCTACCTTCTTTGCTCTCAATTTCGACAAAAAGCTAGCAGTTGAATAAATAAAACATTGCTGCTGATTAAACAACAAAAATGGTTATCCGAATTCTGTGTAAAAATTGATAGGGTCACTAGCAAAAATTAGTTTTGAATAATTGCCGATAAAAAAGGTTAGGGTCGACGGCTGAAAAATAGGGTGGGTCGTGTGACCGTAAACACACATATTTTTTTTTTGGCCCAAGATATAATTTAGAATAAAATTAAAACTTGCATACTTTTGTGTTTCAAGATATAAACATAAGCAGTAAACTACCTGTCTTAAGCATGCAGTCAATCTGAGAATAGGTAATAATGTAACCCAAATAATGACTGAACAAGAAGTGTCCTTTGTTAAGCAGTTAATTTAGATTGTTTTCCCCCAAAGGTGACTGCTTAATACAGGTTTCACAGTAATAATAGTCTGTGCCAAAAATATTTTGGCAAACTAGCCCGAACAGCATTTTAGAAACAAAATTCTATTTGATTAAGCAAATTTTGTGCAATTTTTACTAGACTGGGGCATAGGGCTAGTGGTTTTTGGCACAGACTTTAATTAAGCTAATTGTTAATTTATTCATACCACGTGGCTAATTTTTCTAGTTCAGCTTCACTACTATAACCAGAGGGTTGGATTGTCTGAATATCTTGGTTCTGATGATGCTGTGGGTCTGGTAGTTGATCTACGGATGGTTCAACCATAATTTTAGCATCGTTATCATTCGTGTAAACTTCTGCCCCTGATACTACTGGAAATCCGGTGTAGTTTCTTAATTTTAAGTGTAAAGTATTTGAACAGTTCCTAGCAACCTGTGAAACAAAAATATATAAATATTGTAGTCATGTGTTAATGACAAATTCTTGTAAAATTAATTTGTTTTCAGTGTAGAAGTTGCAGTTTAACAATATTCCAATATCAAATTTAGAAATTAACCTCAAATATACATTTCATACATTGATTTGATTAAAAATATTTAACATACATGTATTTAAGAATACAACATGTGTGTAGCCCTTTTAATAAAAAATTACCTCTTTTTTAACAATATTGTCTATAAATTGCATCTGCATCCCCTTTTGGGGGGGGGGGGGGGGGGGGGGGGGGGGGTAGGGAGGGCATGAATATCTTTTTTAAAACAATTAACCTCATTTAAGCAATATTGTCTATATATTTGGGTCTTGATGCCCTTTTTGGGGAACTGATCAATACATATTGAGGAATCTCTAAGGAGTATATAAAAAAAAACATTTGTATGAAGTTACAAATCATTAGGACTTGCAGATTTTTTTAAAATTCCTGCCAATTAGAAACAAACATTGCCAATCACAGTCATGTTTTTCGGCCAATCAATAAAAAATAAGATCCTGCACTGATCAATGATGTTAAGATTGGGATCAATCATTTTAGAAGTTTCTGAGAAAAAACTTTTAAACATTTACTGATAGGGTTAGGCCAAAAAAAAATATGTGTTTACTGTCACATGTCAAAAAAATCTATGGTCGGTCGGGATTAATTTTTTTTTTTATTATCGGCAAAACCGGAAATAGTCGTTCCCGGTTCCGAAATCCGATTCAAGTATTTCATTTTCAAAATTTTCGGTAAAATGACGAATTATGCAGTTTTTCTACCTTCTTTGCTCTCAATTTCGACAAAAAGCTAGCAGTTGAATAAATAAAACATTGCTACTGGTTAAACAACAAAAATGGTTATCCGAATTCTGTGTAAAAATTCATAGGGTCGCTAGCAAAAATTAGGGTAGGTCGGGTGACCATAAACACACATATTTTTTTTTTGGTCTTAAGGGAACTTATGATGTAAAACTTTGTCTTGTGATGGCAACCATCTTGGATTTGAAATTGACACAAAAAATCTGACATTTTGTAGAGAATCATACTCCAGCCAAGTTTTCTTTCAAATGAGTCAATGGTTTCACAGAAGATGATGAAAATGTCAAATTTAAGCTAATGGACGACAACATTAAAGGGATGAGCTTTTGGCCGGATGAACGAAAAATGTCATAGCATAGATTAATTGGGATATAATAAATCAACTGCCACCGTCAGTAAAAAATACAAAAATATTACCTTAAATGCTTCTTCTAACTCATTTTGACTGCTTATTGTTACCTGTTAAAAAGAAGATAAAATTACTTACAAACAATATTATTTCTTGATTAGTTTCTTTGTGTGTCATATAAATATATATCCTTGTGTCTATATTAGAAATCAACACTTAAAAAGAAATAACATGACATGTTTGCATTAACATGGTATTTATGTCACTTTCAACAATATTTCCGTTATATTGTGGCGGAAACCGGAGTACACAGAGAAAACCACCGACCTGACGCAAGTTATTGACAAACCATTATATAATATTGCATTGAGTACACCTTGCCTGAGCAGGATTCGAATTCATGTTAGTGGTGATAGGCACTGATTGCAAAGGTTAGTTGTACATCCAACTACCTAAGATCATGACCATGGCGGCCCCTTTTAAATAATACAATGTACATGTAATTTGAAACTGAAAAAGTGACCTTATAAGAGGATAGAGACAGTATATTATAAAAAAAAAATTAGGATGAAAAACAGTACTTACATAGTCCCCATCTGTGTCTACATAGAAAATTTCAACATCCTCACAATCATACTGCACTTTGAGCTGAAATGGAAATCAAATATTTATAATACATGTAATCAGCTGATGAGGCAGGGTTTGATACTATTACTAACTCTAGTCTGGGGCAAATACAAATCTGGAGAACTAGAACACTCATTGGTAGCTCAACATGACAAGTAACTGCTGATGAGGCAGGGTTTGATACTATTACTAACTCTAGTCTGGGGCAAATAAAAATCTGGGAGAACAAGAACACTCATTGGTAGCTCAACATGACAAGTAACTGCTGATGAGGCAGGGTTTGATACTATTACTAACTCTAGTCTGGGGCAAATAAAAATCTGGAGAACTAGAACACTCATTGGTAGCTCAACATGACAAGTAACAGCTGATGAGGCAGGGTTTGATACTATTACTAACTCTAGTCTGGGAGAACAAGTACACTCATTGGTAGCTCAACATGACAAGTAACTTTCAAAATAAAACTTTAATAAATCTTCATTTTTCCAAAAGTTCCATTTATATGAGCATAAAAATAGAATCCAGGATTTTGCTCTTTTAACATTTGTTTTCTCCAGAAGAAAGGGTAGGTGGATGGGTATCACATCCCATTAGTATTTAATGGTGCAGTGGACATCCCCAAAGCTAAATTGACAGGAAACGTAAATTTTTAGCAGGACAAGCGACTTTTTTTATTTTCACTAGCTCTGCAAAAAAGCTTGTATCAAGCCTTTTCAGGTGCTGATTCTTTTTCTTCCCCAAATGCCAAAAATTTAGTTTTCCCCTTTCTTGGTATTAAGAGGACTTAATTAATTCACCCTCATGGGATCAAATCAGGGTGCCCACTGAGTTTTGAAAGTGGGGGTACAATGGGGTACAATTGCTGTTTTTTCCTTAACATTGTACCTCTGCATATAGAAAGTCCCTACAATTTTGAGGGTAAAAAACCCTCTGCAGAGGGTAAATAGGCATGCTGCAACTTCGTGTGTAAATTTTTAAATCTCCTTACTCCAATAATCATCCAAGCTTAATAATTTGGTTCTACTTCACTTAGCAATATTCTGAGAGAAGATTAAGAGTTAACAATGACAGATACCAATAACAGTAAAACATCACATAGCCTTTGGCCAGTACTGGAAATCATTTTCCATTCCAAAAATATTTCCATCGTTTTTCAATTCTACATGTTGTAAATTTGTATTACTCAATCTTTAGTTTTCTGTGGATTATTGTTTGACCTTTCATCTGTTGGCCATTGTGTTGTCTGGCGTTCTTAGGCTTCTACGATTTACAGTTTCTGACAAGGTCTTTTTCCGTTTAAGCATATTTCTTTTAGGATGATATGAAGCGATTGTGATTTAAACTATTCACAGCAATTACTTCCGCAAAATAACGGGATCAATATTTAACCTTTTTTCTATTCAATGCTCAAAATTTCAGGACGATCTGATGCTAATAGTGGTAAAAAAATGTTGTCTGATCAGGGATGTCAATAGATTTTGAAGTAGCAGGCAAATTGATGCGGAAGGCGCAGTGGGAGCCGTGCCAAGCTTGCTCTGCGGCCTTTACGGCCGGGGGTCTGGGATAAATGGTAAAATCCTGCATTCTAGGCCTCTCCTGGCACTTAATTTCATTATTGAAACTTCATTTTTTTGTATTATTTTTCTCATATTTTCAGCAATTGTTCAAGATAAAAGACCCTTTTTTACTACCCTAGATTATATTGTAGCAGTGATTCAGGCACTTCAATTTGTTGACTATAAAGATGTTTTAAGATTTTATTTCTTCAATGCAATTTAACTTGAAAAACAGAGCCGCCATAGCGTGTTTGATAAGGGTGCTCCTGTATAGGAGAAACATTTAAAATTTTGTAAAGCATCATACGGAACTCATCGCAATATTCCTAAAAGAAATTAGAAAAACCGAGAATATGTAACCCGGATAATTCAGTCCCTCTCCGTCTACGATTTCATCTATGATGAGCGGAAAATAATGACTGATATTATTCGGGTTAGAAGATATGTAGCGATGTTTATTTGTAAAGATCTGCAAACGTAAACACACTGATCAGTAGATACACACACTGAACGTTGTATTGCTGATACTAGATAAATTTTTTCCCATTATTTTTTTTAAAGAGAGGTGACAGCTAGAGTTACCGGAGATTTTTGCTGGTTTCCGGCTTCTATTGACATCCCTGCTGATAGTTAATGGTAAAGGATATTTGCAATATAGGGGGCCGTCATTACCGAGATCATATTGTAGTTGGATTTACAACTACATGTACCCATGCAATCGGTGACTATCACTACTAGCGTTGTTCGAATCCCACTCAGGCGAGTTCCACTCGATACAACATTATGTGATAAAGCTTGTCAGTGACTAGCGACAGGTCGGTGGTTTTCTCTGGTTTACTCCACCAATAAAACTGACTGCAAAGATATAACTAAAATGTTGTTGAAAGTGGCGTTAAACACCATAACTGGATTCAGAGGGATATCAACCATTACATAAAAATAAATATGTGAATACCTGTAGTTTTAGGAAATATTTTGCATTAACATTAAGAGTAATATGAGTTTATTGGTCCCAATGGGTTGCTAATACACATAACCAAGAATGGAAAGATTTGATGCAATACATCGTTTTGTTGTGCAATTTGACAAACATACTGAAATCGACATTTTGTAAAAAATAAAATAAAAGCACATATCATAGTCCCATTCTCCTTTCAAATTATTTACGAGTTTTAAAAGACTTTTGAAAATGGAATCAAAACCGAAATTCGACAGAGGTCATGTGAAAAAAAGTAAAGTACAAAAATAGATTTTTTTACCATGGCTTCCAGATCTCGCCATTGTGTTTGGCAATGAAGCTGAAATATTTGAGATGGATCGTTGTCCCCCTCATATCTAACGTTTATTGCGATCACTTCCTCCATCTGTAGTCTTCTGCTAAATGTCAATGTTTAAAACTGGTGAACATTCAAGATGTTCTGTTTATAATTTCATCCTTCCTTTCTTGTTGATAAATAATGACGAGTAACAATCTAAACATAGTTCTCTTTCCGACATACAAAATAGTTCACAACAAATCGTTGATTTAAAGTGCCGATGTTCATGTATTTAAGGATTTCAAATGAAAAAAGAAAAAATCACATAGAAATTTACTTAAAATATTATGAAACAGTGAATATTATTTATTGATGGCGATTTTAATATTATGGCGAAGGAAGAATTTCGTGGCGGATTGATTTCTAGTTTCTATTTTGAGAAATTACAAAATGACGTATAAATCGATCCTTTTATGACACGTCAAATTAGAGGATTTATATTACGAATTCCAGTATGATTTTAACTGATTAATCATTAAACATCCCCAAATTTATCTAGACTAGATCTCGTCGCGGAGAACGTCGTCCCCCGAACTTCACTCTTAGTCGGAGTAGAGTTGGTGACTGGTGAGGGTTAACAGACTTAGATAAAATATTTTTCCAGGATTATATTTCAATGAAATAATAGCATGTAGTCTATGAATAAATGGGAGGGGGGTATAACTACTATCTAAATGGGTCGATTTCTTATATATCTTTTAAATATATATTCATTATCTGGATAATACACCCATGTGGTTCAAGCAAATAAATGTACAAGTACAAACAAACAAAACATAGATATATAATTGACTCGGAAATTTCCCACTTCAATGTCAATGGATAGGGATTTTTAAGATACGATTATATTTCTGACTTTTTATAGCTAGGCAACTTCCCCCACCCCGTTTTGGTAAAAAAATTTAAGGAAAAGTTGAATTGGTAGCATGGAAGCACCCTCTCCCGTGAATATATGTCCCAAATGTTGAATTAACATTAAAATGTAGCGGTTAATTCTTATTCATGTTAGATTGTTTCTTTCCTATTTGGGCATAATTAAACGACTGATTTCCATTATAATGAAGAATGAATATTTTTTTCAAAATAAACTCGATGTGAAACATAAATAATAATTATTCCATAAACTTTTTTTTTATGTTTATTTTATGTTTAAGCCTAACTCCGGCGAATGCCAGAGTATATCGAACCTGCATAAGGAAAGATTGGAAAGATTGGAAAGGAAGCCAAATAAATAAAAAAAATCTTTTGGAGTAACGTAAGCCAAAGGGCCTAAACAGCATAGCTATATAATCGTCGAAGATTACACCCGACTGATCTCAGTTTGATTCTAGTTTGAAAAATTGCATTATTTATGTATTTATGAACTGTATATATTTAACAGAAACAATGGTAATGGTCAGAGTAATAGTGTTTAACGCCACCTTCAACAATATTTCAGTATATATCGTAACGGTCAGTTTTATTGGTGGAGGAAACTGGAGTACCCGGAGAAACCCACCGACCTGCCGTATGTCACTGACAAACTTTATCACATAATGTTGTATCGAATTCACCTCATCATGAGTGGGATTCGAGCTCACAACTTTAGTGGTGATAGGCACTGATTGCACGGGAACAGAAACAACAAAGTATGGTAAGCAAAATCATACTACAGGATAAATGCTGAAAAACAAAACTGAGCAGTTTTTATAATACTTGTTGCTTATTTGCTAATAAAACATTGGATTTATTCTTATTTTGACGCGGAGAAAGTTTGGCCGCTTCGGCCGTTCCAAATTTAAGAAAATTGAATCAAATGAAATTTTATTTCATTCAAAATATTTACTCTGGTCTTTTATGGCTTATGCAGAGGCGTATGAGTGGATCGAAAAGTGTGGGTGCATGTTTTAGGAGTAGGAGTTGACGAAAAAGGGAGAGTATATTGTCCCCGCCGCCCCGCCGGCTCTTAGGACAGTCATTTGTATAGTAACACAGGAAGCTTAAAAACTGTCTGCGGGGATACCATGTTTTTATTTTGTTCATTCAATGCTCCATATATTGTTGAGCCATAGGCGTTTGTTGCATGAAATTAATTCCCCCTAGCTTTAACTTTCTATTTACATAATTATGTTCATCTCTGTTTCCTTTATCTAACAGACCGTGTCCATACAATATCATCCTATAGCTAATAACAGCTTACTAATGCCGACCCTCTACTCTTATAGTACACTCAAAGTAGAGGGCCGGTGTTATAGAGCCATTTTCCCCCATAACCATTCCTCCTCTTCCCCCCCCCCCCCCCCCCCCCCCCCCCCCCGGAAAAATGGCTATATAGCCGTATTTCCCCCTTACCTGGATAGGCGGAAAAATGGCTATATAGTAGATTTTTCCCCCCGGAAAAATGGCTATTTAGCCATTTCCACCCCCCCCCCCCCCCCCCCCTTTTGGCAAATAGGGGGGAAATGGCTGCATTAAAGAGTGCATTAATGCTAAAAAAAACATGTAACAGATTATCAAGGACCCGCCACATAGTGGCGAAATCCCTATGCTGATCGCTCTGTCCGTCCGTTCGAAACACATTCGTGTCTGCTTCATAACTTTATAACCAGTCATTTCTCTATTTTATAGTAGATGGATGAAACTTTGCATGATTGTTAACTACTATTAGAAAGTGTGTCGCATATCATATTCTTGTTTGTCCTCCTAAAGTCAAGGTCTCAAACTTTTCATTTCATGGGACCCCTATATGAAGTATATATCTCTCAGATGATACGATATTCCAGAGCTTGTGGTTCCTATCAGGATTTCCTTGATAGAGGGTTGCTGCTAACAAGGAAGCTACTGAACCAAGGGTTCCTTTTGGTAAAGTTGAAGTCATCACTTCGAAACTTTTACCCCCGCCACCATGACTTGGTTGACCGTTTTGGAATAGCTGTGTCACAAATGACCACGGATATGTTCCACTTGTCGTAAACCATTCCCGATCCTTTCCTCATTCACGACTTATTACCGGATTTGTAACTAGATTAACACGACGGGTGCCACTAGTGGAGCAGGAACTGCTTACCCTTCCGGAGCACCTGAGTTCAACCCCGTTTTTTAGTGGGGTTCGTGTTACTCGATCTTTAGTTTTATATGTATGTTTTCCCGATCGTTGTTTGTCCTTTTGTGGTTTTTCTTTTGGCCATTGTGTTGTTTCTTCTTCGATATACGGTTTCTGAGTGCCCCTGTGGTATCTTCAAACTCTTCTTGTGAACTACAGAAAATCGTGTCCGCTCTAATTATTGTAGAGGGATGATATTTTGTGATCGTTAACCACTGTCAGAAGGCCTTACTTAATTAATTTTTGTCCTTCAAAGGTCAAGGTCTCAAACTTAGGGTTTTTATGGGACGATAATTTTGGTACCCCAACAGATTCTTTAGATATTGACTTTATTTTGCAACGGTGGGGTCCTTAGAGATAGTTTCCATCTCCATGTCATCTAATTGTTATTATTATTATTATTATTATTATTATTATTATTATTATTATTATTATTATTATTATCTTATATTAGGGGTGATATTGGTCGAGGCTTGACATAGCATGTGATATAAGTTTGATCATGTATAACTCTTCAAATAGCACCCGAGTAGGGATGCGATATAGGATAGGTGATACATGTCTTACAAAGTCATGCATTATGCATAATAAAAATGTTTATGTATTTTTACTCTAAGTATATAAATAATAATAATAATAATAGTGATAATAATAATAATAATAATAATAATAATAATAATAATGATAATAATAATAATAATGAATAAATGTTTTCTTAGTGCAAATACATCATAACTTATTTATAATAAATTAGAAATAACATTTAGGGGGAAAACCCACTATATAGCCATTTTCCTCCCTACTTGTAAAGGGGGGAAAATGCATTTTTCCGGGGAAAATTCTACTATATAGCCATTTCTCCGGGTACTCCGGTTTCCCCCACCATTAAAATTGACCGTGACGATATAACTGAAATATTGTTGAAAGTGGCGTTAAACACCATAAACATAAACCATTTTTGTTTTTTGTTTTGTGTATTTACTTAAAAAGTTTGCCTGCGGAACTCAACCCCCCGCCCCATATCATTTAAATGAGAGTTTCTCGAAGCATTTGCATAGCTACGACAGTTTTATTTTGAATCAGAGTTATTGTCCCTTTTTACTTAGACTCCTTCATTTTAAATATCCATTATAAAATATATTTCCAAAAAGTTGAAGGAGTATGGAAAGATATATATCTTCGTAAAAATAATAAGCTTTAATTAATATTACAAAGGCTTTCATCGGTACATACATATCATACAACATCGGAATTACAGGTATACAAACAAACAAAGAACAATGACAGTTCTTAATTTACAGTGTAAAACAAAATGAAATGGACAATTAGTAAAACGAATGGAACACCAAAATTAAAAACGTTAGGATGTCTAATGTTTGTTTTTCTCTGGCACCTTACTGTATCTATGCAAAATGTATATCTTTGATAACATTTCTCATCAACAGTTTGGTCCTTCTAATAACTACCCTGCCATTGCATTGTCTATGTTGATGTTGCCATTCATTTTTATGATAGTATGTAGTGCTCATTTTGAGTGGAAGCAAATCTGTGCAGATTTCTTATCGTTTGTTTATATATGTATAGCCTTTTGAGATCCAGTAATCAAGCAGGGAGGGTTGGGGTCCTATTAGCCGGTTTAACCCCAGCACATTTTGTGCCCTCTCCCATGCCAGTACCTGATGATCAGATAATGGCTCGGGATGAGAGGTTTTTCCTGATCGATTTCCAACGTCATTTGTCGTACGTGGTCTGTTTTGTGTTCAGAAAGTTCAGTTAAGATGAGAGGTGATTGTTCGTTATTATCGGTGGAATTGATGACCATCACTGTTTAAGCCTTCTTTTCATAGTAATTACAAATAGCTATGGCTAAGGAGCCTCTTCATTCGAATTTCTTCCATATAATTCTATCATTTATTGCAACAACAAAAAAACAACAAAAAAAGAGAAGAGCAAAGCCCAGGACAACACGACGTACTCGTAAAACACCGCGAGTGAGACTAGGTTCCTATGGAGTATTAATGGTACGCCCTGTGATGCCATAATTTATGACTTATCACTGTGGTTGTTACTAGAATAACACGACGGGTGCCACTGGTGGAACAGGAACTGCTTACCCTTTCAGAGCACCTGAGGTCCCTCTCGGTTTTTAGTGGGGTTCGTGTTACTCGATCTTTAGTTTTATGTGTATGTTTTGTAGATCGTTGTTTGTCCTTTTGTACCTTTTCTCTTGGTCATTGTAGAGTCTGTTCTTCGATATACGGATTCTGATTACCCTTTGGAATCTTCAAACTCTTCTTACAAAGGCAGCTAAAGGAAAATGATATTTTGAAATTTCTACTGGAAATATATCTGCAATCAGTCGAGAAACTGAGATATCAACTAATTAGTAATGGCGATTAAACAATCTCAAATTCTAAATGCGGTTTTGTTTTTATTTGTTGGGTAATTTACCAGACATTATTGCAAATTCCTGCTACATAACTTACGATAATAAGACTTGGGATATAAACATCCCTTAAGCACGGGAGATAAGAATGCTTGCAACCCAAGAAAGGAAAGGAAAATTTACAATTGGGAAATCCACGTCATCATGTTTATTATAAATCTAAGAAATCTGGGAAATTATCAGTTAGTTTTCAGCATCGTGATATACAGTCAAACCCGTATAAAGGGCACTCAAGGGAAGCTGAAAAATGCCCTTTATATTATGCAGGTTAAAATTATATGCACAATTCATTAATGAAAAAAACGAGGCTGCATATTATAGACAGCGATTTCTTTTGAGGTGGGCTTTAAGGCAGATTTGACCGTACATCCAAATATATGTTGTATCTTTCTTTTCGAGTTCGATTGGGTAATTTTTGTGTGATTTGATTTGATTTAATTTTGATGTTTAACGCCACTTTCAGCAATATTTCAGCTTTATCATGGCGACCAGTTTTAGTGGTGGAAGAAGCCGGAGTACCCGGTGAGAACCACCGACCATGGGCAAGCAACGGGTAAACTTTATCACTTGTGACCGCGAGTCGAGTGCACCATTTTTTGTAATTTGCAAAGCCGGGCGCGAACCCACGCCGTATTGGTGATAGGTTTATATGAGTTGTTAGGTAATCCAACTACCTAACTCACTGAGACACCCGGGCCCTTATAGTTGTGTGTATTTAAGTGACAACGCATAATATATATCGAAACATGGTAGAAGGCTAAGGACTAACTAATTCGCATTACTATCTTTGGGTAATACACTGATCAGCTTAAATGAAACAAAAATGTGCGCAGTTTGTACCCATGGGAATGTCAACAGTGTTAAATAAATATAACAACGAGCCATGCACAAATCCAGGATACCTAACGCTACAAATAACAACAAAAGACTTAACTCTTAACATGTGCATCACAGTTGTGGTTTTTTAATAAACCGTGTTATTGTTTTGATAAAGATCTAGTTTCCAAATACATTATATATGAAACAGTACATTTTGATAGCATTGATCGTGGTCATGATCGTATGGTAGTTGGATTTACAACTACCTCTGCAATCAGTAGCGTTGTGAGTTCGAATCCCGATCATGGCGAGGAGTACTCGATACAACATTATTTGATCAAGTTTGCCAGTGACTTGCGACAGGTCGGTGATTTTATCCGGGTGTTCCGATGTACCAATAAAACCACCACGATATAACTGAAATATTGTTGAAAAGGCATTAAACATCATAACCCTAACCTATATAAGAAATCATATGATAACCGCATGTTTATATTTCCATATGATTCGCGTGTGTTTTAATCAAATACGTAATTTGCATATGTAATAAATCATAGATAATAAAAACATAGATATCAAATTTGATGCACACGACGGTTTCTGGAATCACGTGCATCAGTTACGATAAATGCCACCTGATTGGAAACCAAATAATTAGTATTTGGGAGCATGTAAACCAAAGGACCTACACAAGATAGCCACACTCAGCTATAGTCATCTATGCCTGAGGGAGGAATACTTTAGTTTTAATCAATCGCATGTTTGCATTTACATATGATATGATTATCATGTGTTTTAATCTAACATATGATTTACATGTACAGGGACGGATCCAGGGGGGGAGGGGGGGGGGGGCGCATTGGAAAAAATATGATTTTTTGGCGTAAAATCGTGATTTTTCACACGAAATACCCCAAAAATTTTAGCGCCTCCCTCCGCTCGGCGCAATTTTTTTAAGTGCGTCCCCCCCCCCCCCCCCCAACTTAAAATCCTAGAACCGCCCCTGATGTATGTATGTAAGATATCATAATATATGATAACCACATCTCCGGAACATACAATTTACACATGACCTTTAAAACATAAGATTTACATATTTGATCTACATACATGTAGGATAAGCATATTATTTGGTATTGCATATTTAAATTTGTCAGTGACTTGATGCAGGTCAGTGGTTTTCTACGGATACTCCGTTTTCCTCTACCAATAAAACTGACAGCCACGATATAACTGAAATAATGTTGAAAGTGGCGTTAAACACCATAGCCATAACTATACCCCATATTTTAATCGCATCTGGCACTTTAAACTATGTTTATATAAATAACTCTTATAAAATTCCCACTAAATATCCATCAATTTTAGCAATATTTCACCTAATATCGTAGCCTGGACAAATTGTATTATTAACATATATACCCGCTAAATAAAGTGCGCAGAAACTTTGTTGATATTTTTTATGTGGTAGAATTATTAGCCTTAAAAATACTATTTATAGATATTTAACATAATTTTCAATAACCTTTACGCTTGTAATATTTCATCGGTCGCTGCTCTCAAGGTAAGACGGAAATTTTTTTTGCTATCGATCGTGTATTTATTAAGTCTCGTTTATCATTAATTAATTATAAAATTGCGAATTTAATGACGATCACAAAGCATTGTTTTAAGCAAACAAATAGAAAATAATCTATGATTTATAAATCGATGATCTGAATGCAAAACAGGAAAACATGCACTTGATTGACAAGTTCAAAACATTTATTTACAGGTGTACGGATGTGAATTATTCTGCCGCGGTTTATATGTGACGGTTAACATTTTACTCACTCGAGGTTCGTGATATGGAAATATTATTGTATAGAAAGATCCGAGTTCGTGTTAGGTATGGGTGGGCGCACTACGTTTGAGCGCATTTTCAATTTTAGGTGTGTTACGTTTGAGCGCATTTTACCTGTGGTTTACCTGTGGAATTTAATATATAAAAATGTGAAAAATAGAATTAAAAATATATACACTTTATTATAAAAGATTACATCACTAAAAAACACATCATAAAAACATCATAGGATTTATTTAAAATGTTTTATGAAATAGATTTAAGAATGTTTAAAAATGTCTATTAAAGTAGCACTAAAATCTTACAAATCGGTTCTTGCGCAAAATTTCAACCCCATTGACTTCATGTAAGTTGCCCTAGAAATTTCCCCTGTCTCTAAAATAGTGAACACAACCATCATACCGTGAAAAACCGTATGTAAACTAAATCTTTAGATTATTTTTTTCATTATCAAAATCATTTTTAATAATTTTTTAAAGATCATTTTTATAATAAATTTTTTTCAATATCAAAATCATTTTTAATAATTTTTCAAAGATCATTTTTATAATAATTTCTTAAAAGTTTTATAATTTTTTTTTCTCAGGTAAATAGCTAAGGTAAAATGTGCTCAATCATGGATTTTTTTTGCGCTCAAACGTAGGATTTTTTGCGCTCAAATGTAGGACCAATGCGCTCAAACGTCGTGCAACGGTATGGGCATGCTATGATATAGGGAGCTTGGAGTTACTGTGAGGCATAATCATGCTATGGCTAAGTGACAAGGGAACTATTTAAGATCGTGTTAGGCATGGTTATTCTATTGTACAGAGAGCTCAGAGTTCGTGTTAGGCATAGGTATGCTATAGGAGAGAGAGCTCTAACTTCGTGTTAGGTATGGATATGTTATCGGATAGAGAGCTCCAAGTTCGTGTTAGGTATAGGTATGCTATGGTATAGAGAGCACCGAGTTAGAGGTGGGTATGGGTATGCTATGGTATAGAGAGCTTCGAGTTAGAGTGATGCATGGGTATGTTATGGTATAGAGAGCTCCGAGTTAGAGTGAGGTATGAGTATGCTATGGAATAGAGAGCTCCGAGTTAGAGTGATGCATGGGTATGCTATGGTATAGAGAGCTCCGAGTTAGAGTGAGGTATGAGTATGCTATGGAATAGAGAGCTCCGAGTTAGAGTGATGTATGGGTATGCTATGGTACAGAGAGCTTCGAGTTAGAGTAAGGTACGGGTATGCTATGGTATAGAGAGCTCCGAGTTAGAGTGATATATGGGTATGCTATGGCATAGAGAGCACCAAGTTAGAGTGATGTATGGGTATGCTATGGTAAACAGCTCTGCGTTAGTGTGAGGCATGCTTATGCTATGGCTGAGTGATCATGGAACTCTTTTAAGTTCGTGTTAGGTATGTGTATGCTATGAGAGAGAAAGACAGAGAGAGCAGTGCTTAAATATGATTATGTTACGATATAGGGATCAGAGAATTATGAGTTCGTTCAATGTATAAGTTTACAAAGCAGGTAGATTTAAAGAATATGAGCAAAGACTGGTTGATTCGTTCGTCCATGTTGAACGACACGTCTACCCACAGAATGCTGTTTCAGTGAGTTAGGATTATCAGCAATCCAACTACGCGTGTTGGTCTAGTACAAAGCGAACATCTTAATGACATGTAACTTGAACCGCCATGAGATACAATGTAGCTGCAAAAGTGCTCAACTAGCGTTACAAAGCAATAATGCACTCACTCACTATAGTATTACTGTATTAATGTCTAACTCGTCAACTAGTGTTACACAATAACACAATAACGCACTCACTCATTATAGTATTGCTGTATTAATGTCTAACTCGTCAACTAGTGTTACACAATAACACAATAACGCACTCACTCATTATAGTATTGCTGTATTAATGTCTAACTCGTCAACTAGTGCTACACAATAACACAATAACGCACTCACTCATTATAGTATTGCTGTATTAATGTCTAACTCGTCAACTAGTGTTACACAATAACACAATAACGCACTCACTCATTATAGTATTGCTGTATTAATGTCTAACTCGTCAACTAGTGTTACACAATAACACAATAACGCACTCACTCATTATAGTATTGCTGTATTAATGTCTAACTCGTCAACTAGTGTTACACAATAACACAATAACGCACTCACTCATTATAGTATTGCTGTAGTAATGTCTAACTCGTCAACTAGTGTTACACAATAACACAATAACGCACTCACTCATTATAGTATTACTGTATTAATGTCTAACTCATCAACTAGTGTTACACAATAACACAATAACGCACTCACTCATTATAGTATTGCTGTATTAATGTCTAACTCGTCAACTAGTGTTACACAATAACACAATAACGCACTCACTCATTATAGTATTGCTGTATTAATGTCTAACTCGTCAACTAGTGTTACACAATAACACAATAACGCACTCACTCATTATAGTATTGCTGTAGTAATGTCTAACTCATCAATTAGTGTTACACAATAACACAATAGCGCACTCACTCATTATAGTATTGCTGTGGTAATGTCTAACTCGATTATCTTCAGTTGTAAGTTTTAAATCAGCGTCTCTTCACAAATAATGATTTCTTATTTCAAACAAGAAAAGTACACCCTTGCTAGTACTATTGCTTGTTTTAATAAGTTATTTTGTATTTTTTAAATTGCTTATATAGGTTTAATACGGTACATTACCGATCAGTCAAATGTTTTAGTAATTTATTTCTGTGATTAAGATATCAAATATTGTACACATTGTGGAGCTTTTGCCGTGAATGTACTTTATAATTTAACATTCCAGCTGAAATTAAATCAAAATGGATTCCAAAGATACAAAACATGTCTGCGTCATTGGCGCGGGCGTTTCTGGAATCTGTGTGCTGCGCCACCTGTCGGGTTGTAAGAACATTTCTGTGACTGCATTCGAAAGGAGTTATACATTTGGTGGACTCTGGCAGTATTCGGATCAAACGACAACAACAGATTTTGGATTCCCAGCTACATCCCCGGTATATAAAACTATGAGGTAATTTAATACGGCTTCTCATTACTTTTTTGGTAATATCTTCAGACTTTTCTTAAAGCAGTAGCGGTCGACAATATGCCCAATCACAACAGAAACCATAGCCTATGGTAAACCGCAAACTGGAAAACAATAATAAATAAGCAACAAAAGAAGCCGATGGAATTCAAGATAATAGACTGAGAAGAATACAGATACTTGGTAGATTATGCTGGTCAATAGGCTTGCAGTCATGACCGGATTATTCTATAGTTTAATACGGTTTTCACAGTTTTCCGGTTGTTGACTGATTTTGTCTGTTTATATACTTATGAGTTTTGACTTTCCCTTTGTAAGATTGTTCGGAGTTCGGTAATTTTGTTATTACCCTTATTTATAAGCTTAAAGGACCCTGCTAAAAGATAAATAATATAATTTTTAATACTATGTTAATGTAGTTAATATGACAAGTAAACAATATCTAAGACGGGTGCAGGCGAGATAGAGGGTTGCTCCGTCCGAAAGGGGGGGGGGGGCAGAATTTCATTAGCCTAGGGGCCCCAAAAGGTTATAATCCGGCCCTGCTTACAGCCCATTACTCTTGATAATCAAGTCAGTACGATAGCTGGTAACTAACTACCAATGATATGACCACAGTTTCTACAAATAACAGACTGCTTTAGGAGTAAATGTGTTTAACATATTTCAGTAATATTGTGGGTGGGGACACTTTTATTGTTAGAGGAAAACGGAACGTCCGTATATAATGACAGCGACTGTCGCAAGCCACTGACAAAAACAGGTTTATCGAGTACACCTCACCACTATCTCATAGGAAGAATCGAACAAGCAAGCGTTATTGATTATAAAATTTGCTATATAGGTATGCAAAACTAACTTCAATTCAAACGGCTACGAATGGCCCATTTAAAAAAAAATAAAAAATGTTTTTTTTAGTAATACGAGGGACCGAAATAAACTCCATCGTTGCAGGTACATCTACCTATGCAACAAGAGTATTTCACCAGTAAAGTTATAGCTTCATTTCCAGCATCTGGCGAGTCCACTCGATTCAAAACTATGGTATAATGTTCGCAGGTTACCAGTCGGTTGTTTTTTCCACGTACTCTGGTTTCCTCTACCAATAAAACTTATGTCCATAACTGAAATATTGTGGAATGAGGCGTTGACGTAACTGACATGCATGCATATAAGCCCAAACACGATCTACAGTATCTATTTAATAAACGAGTCCATTTGAATGTAAAGTAATATAAGTTTTGTTTTATATTTGTCAGAACAAACGTCCCTAAACAACTGGTAGCTTTTGGTGGAATTCCAATGGACGATAACTTACCTGCATTTCCTGGACAAGAAGATGTTATGAAATACCTAGAACAGGTCGTTATGCAATGTGATCTTCTGAAGTACATGAAGGTAGGAATGATGAGTTAATCTTAAAATTATCAAAATACAAATGGAATCCATTTTCAAAGGTGCAGAAAGTGAAAATTTGTGTCGAATAGCTTCAGTTGTATCAAATTAATTCCAAACTTGGTAATAAGAAGAGTTTGAAAGTGTAGTCAGAATCCATAAATCGAAGAAGAACGGACAACACAATGGCTAAAAGAAAAACATACACATAAAACTAAAAATCGAACAACACTAACCCCACAAAAAATCGGGGGTGAACTCAGGTGCTCCGGAAGGGTAAGCAGTTCCTACTCCACTAGTGACACCCGTTGTGCTACTCAAGTAAAATTTACAAGTATTTAAAAGCATTCCATTTGAAAGAAAAAATGTGTTTGTTGGGAGAAGTCATTTTCATTGTGAAAAGAATTTTTTTTTAAAGAGAATGGACATTTTTACTAAAGGATTTCCAGTGTAATATTTAGACCTTTTATCCCGATTTTGGGGTTTCAGACTGTCCCTCACCTTCTATTTGATGTCAGAAAGGTGAGTATGTTTCAAACCTTGTGGGAACAATATTTTGAACAGCAGATTCCTAAAAACAAGCATAGTATGACTTCATAAACCTGGCTTAATTTTAGAAGAACGCGTTATTGGATATGGAAAGAAAATTTAAACCGTTATGGTCAGCAATTCTACCTATATCAACAAAACGAACAATCACCTCTCACATCAGATCATGTAACATAAACAAGACCATAACATATGGCATTGGTAATCCAAGTTCTGACTTGGAATATGCACATATTTGTGGCGGGGTTAAACCGGTTAATGTGATCCCAACCCTTACATTACTTTTTAGTTCCATACTGATATAAAAGAAGTTCGACCGAGCAATTCACACAACAGATATACAAAGTGGAAGGTAACATTCAGTGACGTCAGACACAAAAATGCTCATATCTACACAGAAGAATTTGACAATGTTATAGTCTGCAATGGGTGAGTAGTCTTACTGACGTCAAATAAGGGTAATAACAAAATTACCGAACTCCGAACAATCTTACAAAGGGAAAGTCAAAACTCATAAGTATATAAACAGACAAAATCAGTCAACAACCGGAAAACTGTGAAAACCGTAATGACCCTGACTTGGTATAGGCATTTCTAAAGAAATGGTGGGTAGAATCAGATTTTAAGGCGCCAACAAATAGAAACGTATATATCAATTGCAGTGCGCACGACGCGTTTCTGGAATAACCTTCATCAGGTACGCTAAAAAATTGAAAGATTAGAAAGCCATATAATTTACATTTTTGGGAGCAATAAAACCAAAATCAATTAAATTTCTAGGTTTTGAGTGTTGTTCTTCATTTTAATACCACGGTATAATCGTCAACAAATTTTGATATTGGTTATTTGTTTTCATTATTATTACAGAGTAAATTGGTCTCCACGACATCCTGATATTGAAGGGGAGAAGGATTTCCAAGGATATCTTATCCACAGCATAAGATTCAAACACCCTGAATACTACACTGGTCAAACTGTCGCTGTACTAGGAGCATCATTCGGTGGTCTTGATACTGCCGTCCATTTGGCGGGATATGCTAAAAAGGCAAGCATTGTATTTCTATACTAAATATAGACAGTATTAAAGACATACCCGCCAACCATGGCTCACCTTTGAAAACAACAAAGTGGCCCATATCGTGTGACACAGGAACTATATTTGTGGTTAAAATTTAAGGAACTCGTATGAAATATGAATATAGTAACTCAATAAAACTATATCCCTAAGAAATACTCAAGGAAATCAGACTAAGGGGCCGTCGTAATCGTATGGTAGTTGGAATTACAACTACATATCCAATCAGCGCCTATCAACATTAATGTTGGGAGTTCGAATCCCGCTCATGGCGAGGTGTACTCAGAAGTTTGTTGGTGACTTGCCACAGTCCGGTGGTTTTCTCCGAGTAATCCGGTTAAAACTGACGCCCAGGATATAGCGGAAATATTATTGAACGTAGCGTTAAACACCATACCATCGACCGCTCTAGTCTTATTACTTAATAGCCATTACTCAATCTACATTTAATCGTGTCACTTGGTAGGTATGTAGTGGTCGCGGCCGCGGTCGTTTAATAGCCGGATTAACATTTACCATTAAAGTCTGTAAATTTTGTAACAATTGGATTAGCTCAAACTAGAAATAAAACATTATTTTTGTCAATGATAGTCACAAATGGAAAATAATAATAAATGCCAATAAAACTAGTTTAACACGGCCACCTTCTATTGAAGTGCAAATACTGAGCCAGAATTTGGAATGGTCATGCATAATTATGTGTGTTATGGTAATCGTTTTTTCGTCTGTTTTTACGATTTTTCTATTTGATTTTAGAACTGTTTCGACTTTGTCGTATTTTATTCTTCATTTCATTATGTCATAGTTTAAATATATTCTTTTTATTTTAAAGGTTTATCTGTGTTATATAACAGAAAAGATGAACAACACACTTCCAGAAAATCTAATTGAAAAGAACTCCGGATTCAAAAGAATAACGAAGTCATCTGTGATTCTTCAAAATGGAGAGGAACTTCCGGTGGACGCCATTATTTATTCAACCGGATATAAATACAGCTTTCCTTTTCTACCGGAAGGTATGGTCAGATGGGATAAAAATCGTTTGATTACTCATTTCTACAAGGACATTATACCAGTCGAATATCCATCAATCATGTTCATGCTGATGCCCAGACTAATAACGTTCTACCCACTTGCTGACCAACAGGCTCGATTTATCGCGTCCGTAGTGTCCGGTGTCTGTCAATTGCCACTCGAGGGCGAGATGAAGAGCATACAGGCACATGAATTCAAGAACAGACCAATCGATGGAGATTCACAATGGGATTATGACCGGGAGATAGCAGAACTCGGCCATTTTGAACCACTTCCGGTGGTATTAAAGAAGATTTGGGATCACCATTTTAAAATATGGTTCTCTGAATTTGTAAAAATTCGTAAGATGTCGTACAAAATAACTGGTACAGATTCATACACAGCTTTGGAACAGTGACATTTTTCAATTTATCATTTTGATGATCATGGACATTGCATAGAAACATACTAATACAAATACAAATAATATGATATTAGGATAACTATTGTGACATACAGTATATTAAATAATAAAACAGTGAACAGCACATTTGTTTGGTTGATTGATCGATTATTGCTTAATGTAGAGCCATCATTATTTCAGCTATACAGGTATTCTGGACAAGAACAAATACAAAAATACATGGGAAAAATATGCAGAAATAACCTTTGACTGGCACTGGAACAAATGAATTGCTACATGCGTAGCACGACGAGTAGCACCAGTGGAGCAGGAACTGTCTACACTTTTGGATCACCTGAATGCATCCCCGGTCGATAGTGGGTTTCGCTATTTTTTTTTATTATGAAAAGAAAATGAAACAATGATGGTCAATAATTCCACCAATATCAACAACACGAACAATCACCTCTCATCTTATCTCCCTGAATGCAAAAAGACCACAACATATGACGTTTGCAATCCAGGCCTCGGTTTGGGACAGGAACAAAAATTTGACGGGCTAATGCGTACTGGGATCCCAAAACTCACCTTTTTATTGATTGATTGATTGATGTTTAACGCCATCTTTAGTAGTATACCATCTATATTGTGTCGTAAGAAAATATTACAAATAAATTTCATATCTACCAGACTCTTAGAAATAAAACATTTGTCTATAAAACAATTGTACACGTCTTATATATACAAATAAAAGACAAATTAAAAGGATAAAACATATTATTCTATACATTTATAATTTATTACTTTTATTATATAAATCAATTTCTTTTAAAACTTTTAAAATTATATCACCTGCAGCGACATTTGTAAATAAATCAGTTAAATTGTAGAATGTTTGACCAATGTCAGAAACAGCTACGCAGTCAATTAAAACACGTTTCAGTGAATAATTGGAATTACACGGACTCCCGTTTTGATAACTGGATCTACAACGACAATACATATATAAACAAAACCTGCACAAACGTCACGACCACGTATTATAACAACAAAGAATGAAAACATAAACATGGACAGTACAAACGCATGATCAATGAATGTTCGTAGTTAACTGACTACTAGCTAGGAATGCGAATATGTTGGTCACATGGACAGTACAAAAGCATGGTCAATGAATGTTCGTAGTTAACTGACTACTAGCTAGGAATGCGAATATGTTGGTCACATGGACAGTACAAAAGCATGGTCAATGAATGTTCGTAGTTAACTGACTACTAGCTAGGAATGCGAATATGTTGGTCACATGGACAGTACAAAAGCATGGTCAATGAATGTTCGTAGTTAACTGATTACTAGCTAGGAATGCAAATATGTTGGTCACATGGACAGTACAATAGCAGGGTCAATGAATGTTCGTAGTTAACTGACTACTAGCTAGGAATGCGAATATGTTGGTCACATGGACAGTACAATAGCAGGGTCAATGAATGTTCGTAGTTAACTGACTACTAGCTAGGAATGCGAATATGTTGGTCACATGGACAGTACAAAAGCATGGTCAATGAATGTTCGTAGTTAACTGACTACTAGCTAGGAATGCGAATATGTTGGTCACATGGACAGTACAATAGCAGGGTCAATGAATGTTCGTAGTTAACTGACTACTAGCTAGGAATGCGAATATGTTGGTCACATGGACAGTACAATAGCAGGGTCAATGAATGTTCGTAGTTAACTGACTACTAGCTAGGAATGCGAATATGTTGGTCACATGGACAGTACAATAGCAGGGTCAATGAATGTTCGTAGTTAACTGACTACTAGCTAGGAATGCGAATATGTTGGTCACATGGACAGTACAATAGCAGGGTCAATGAATGTTCGTAGTTAACTGACTACTAGCTAGGAATGCGAATATGTTGGTCACATAGACAGTACAATAGCAGGGTCAATGAATGTTCGTAGTTAACTGACTACTAGCTAGGAATGCGAATATGTTGGTCACATGGACAGTACAAAAGCATGGTCAATGAATGTTCGTAGTTAACTGACTACTAGCTAGGAATGCGAATATGTTGGTCACATGGACAGTACAAAAGCATGGTCAATGAATGTTCGTAGTTAACTGACTACTAGCTAGGAATGCGAATATGTTGGTCACATGGACAGTACAAAAGCATGATCAATGAATGTTCGTAGTTAACTGACTACTAGCTAGGAATGCGAATATGTTGGTCACATGGACAGTACAAAAGCATGGTCAATGAATGCTCGTAGTTATCTGACTACTAGCTAGGAATGCGAATATGTTGGTCACATGGACAGTACAAAAGCATGGTCAATGAATGTTCGTAGTTAACTGACTACTAGCTAGGAATGCGAATATGTTGGTCACATGGACAATACTAAAGCATGGTCAATGAATGTTCGTAGTTAACTGACTACTAGCTAGGAATGCGAATATGTTGGTCACATGGACAGTACAATAGCATGGTCAATGAATGTTCATAGTTAACTGACTACTAGCTAGGAATGCGAATATGTTGGTCACATGGACAGTACAAAAGCATGGTCAATGAATGTTCGTAGTTAACTGACTACTAGCTAGGAATGCGAATATGTTGGTCACATGGACAGTACAAAAGCATGGTCAATGAATGTTCGTAGTTAACTGACTACTAGCTAGGAATGCGAATATGTTGGTCACATGGACAGTACAAAAGCATGGTCAATGAATGTTCGTAGTTAACTGACTACTAGCTAGGAATGCAAATATGTTGGTCACATGGACAGTACAATAGCAGGGTCAATGAATGTTCGTAGTTAACTGACTACTAGCTAGGAATGCGAATATGTTGGTCACATGGACAGTAGAATAGCAGGGTCAATGAATGTTCGTAGTTAACTGACTACTAGCTAGGAATGCGAATATGTTGGTCACATGGACAGTACAAAAGCATGGTCAATGAATGTTCGTAGTTAACTGACTACTAGCTAGGAATGCGAATATGTTGGTCACATGGACAGTACAATAGCAGGGTCAATGAATGTTCGTAGTTAACTGACTACTAGCTAGGAATGCGAATATGTTGGTCACATGGACAGTACAATAGCAGGGTCAATGAATGTTCGTAGTTAACTGACTACTAGCTAGGAATGCGAATATGTTGGTCACATGGACAGTACAATAGCAGGGTCAATGAATGTTCGTAGTTAACTGACTACTAGCTAGGAATGCGAATATGTTGGTCACATAGACAGTACAATAGCAGGGTCAATGAATGTTCATAGTTAACTGACTACTAGCTAGGAATGCGAATATGTTGGTCACATGGACAGTACAAAAGCATGGTCAATGAATGTTCGTAGTTAACTGACTACTAGCTAGGAATGCGAATATGTTGGTCACATGGACAGTACAAAAGCATGGTCAATGAATGTTCGTAGTTAACTGACTACTAGCTAGGAATGCGAATATGTTGGTCACATGGACAGTACAAAAGCATGGTCAATGAATGTTCGTAGTTAACTGACTACTAGCTAGGAATGCAAATATGTTGGTCACATGGACAGTACAATAGCAGGGTCAATGAATGTTCGTAGTTAACTGACTACTAGCTAGGAATGCGAATATGTTGGTCACATGGACAGTAGAATAGCAGGGTCAATGAATGTTCGTAGTTAACTGACTACTAGCTAGGAATGCGAATATGTTGGTCACATGGACAGTACAAAAGCATGGTCAATGAATGTTCGTAGTTAACTGACTACTAGCTAGGAATGCGAATATGTTGGTCACATGGACAGTACAATAGCAGGGTCAATGAATGTTCGTAGTTAACTGACTACTAGCTAGGAATGCGAATATGTTGGTCACATGGACAGTACAATAGCAGGGTCAATGAATGTTCGTAGTTAACTGACTACTAGCTAGGAATGCGAATATGTTGGTCACATGGACAGTACAATAGCAGGGTCAATGAATGTTCGTAGTTAACTGACTACTAGCTAGGAATGCGAATATGTTGGTCACATAGACAGTACAATAGCAGGGTCAATGAATGTTCGTAGTTAACTGACTACTAGCTAGGAATGCGAATATGTTGGTCACATGGACAGTACAAAAGCATGGTCAATGAATGTTCGTAGTTAACTGACTACTAGCTAGGAATGCGAATATGTTGGTCACATGGACAGTACAAAAGCATGGTCAATGAATGTTCGTAGTTAACTGACTACTAGCTAGGAATGCGAATATGTTGGTCACATGGACAGTACAATAGCAGGGTCAATGAATGTTCGTAGTTAACTGACTACTAGCTAGGAATGCGAATATGTTGGTCACATGGACAGTACAATAGCAGGGTCAATGAATGTTCGTAGTTAACTGACTACTAGCTAGGAATGCGAATATGTTGGTCACATGGACAGTACAATAGCAGGTCAATGAATGTTCGTAGTTAACGGACTACTAGCTAGCTGCGAATATGTTGGTCACATGGACAGTACAATAGCAGGGTCAATGAATGCTCGTAGTTAACTGACTACTAGCTATGAATGTGAATATGTTGGTCACATGGACAGTACAATAGCAGGGTCAATGAATGCTCGTAGTTAACTGACTACTAACTAGGAAGGTAGAATCTGCTCGTTAAAGACCATTACTCTTTGGACAACAGAAATATCATAATTGATATTTCTAACATATTTCATATCAATTAGTCATGAATATTCAAAGAAATTGGCGGTCTTCGCAGTGTTTTGGGTACCATAATTCCACTTGGTATTCTTTTGTTATGGCAGTGACCAAGCAATATTGAGGAAATTCTTTACAAAGGTTCATTGTAGCATTTGAACCCAAAAACTGTCGGAGGAACAGGTCTGGTGTTGTAGAGCATGCAAGTCGGGAAAATAGATAAACTTGTAAAAGCGAATGCAAAGTTCAATAAGTACTAAAGAATAGCAGCTGCTAGCAAGGAATCTAATTAATCAAGGGGTCCTAGTGTTTAAGTTATCACTTCAAACTTTTATTGTTGTCACCATGACCTGATTTACCGAGACGGAATATCTATCTATGTCACAAATGACCACGGATATGTACCGTTTGTCATTATCACAGTCGGTCATTTCCTCATTCATGACTTATCACCGGGTTTGTTTCAATAGAAACACGACGGATACCGCATGTGGAACAGGACCTGCTCGCTCCTCCGGATCACCCCAATTTTTAGTGGGATTCGTGTCGCCCTGTCTTTTTTTTTGCTTTGTAGTGCTTTGTAAGTCATTATTCTTTTGTCCATCTTCTTCTGGCTATTGTAATGTCTGTCATTCGATTTACTCCTTCTTATTACCCCTTTGGTATCTTGTGGCCATTGTAATGTCTGTCATTCGAGTTACTGCTTCTTATTACCCCTTTGTGGTATCTTAGATTTACTGCTTCTTATTACCCCTTTGATATCTTGTGGCCATTGTAATGTCTGTCATTCTATTTACGGCTTCTTATTACCCCTTTGGTATCTTGTGGCCATTGCAATGTCCGTCATTCTATTTACGGCTTCTTATTACCCCTTTGGTATCTTGTGGCTATTGTAATGTCTGTCATTCTATTTACGGCTTCTTATTACCCAATTGGTATCTTGTGGCCATTGTAATGTCTGTCGTTCGATTTACTGCTTCTTATTACCCCTTTGGTATCTTGTGGCCATTGTAATGTCTGTCATTCGATTTACTGCTTCTTATTACCCCTTTGGTATCTTGTGGCCATTGTAATGTCTGTCATTCGAATTACGGCTTCTTATTACCCCTTTGGTATCTTGTGGCTATTGTAATGTCTGTCATTCGATTTACTGTTTCTTATTACCCCTTTGGTATCTTGTGGCCATTGTAATGTCTGTCATTCGATTTACTGTTTCTTATTACCCCTTTGGTATCTTGTGGCCATTGTAATGTCTGTCATTCGATTTACTGTTTCTTATTACCCCTTTGGTATCTTGTGGCCATTGTAATGTCTGTCATTCGATTTACTGTTTCTTATTACCCCTTTGGTATCTTGTGGCTATTGTAATGTCTGTCATTCGATTTACTGTTTCTTATTACCCCTTTGGTATCTTGTGGCTATTGTAATGTCTGTCATTCGATTTACGGCTTCTTATTACCCCTTTGGTATCTTGTGGCTATTGTAATATCTGTCATTCGAGTTACTGCCTCTTATTACCCCTTTGGTATCTTCAAATGTCTCGTACATTAACTAGTGTTTCTGTCACAGTTAATTAGTCAATACAGATGTGGGTAATCGTTAGCTTAACATGCTTAACAGTGTCGTACTCGTTCAATGTCCATTTTAAATCTCACTAGCGCGGGACAAAGACATAAACATTGCCGCTAAAAAAACATAGCTGCCAATGAAACCCGTTCCATGTATAATCTCTATAAATATTCAAAGGAACCTTTTCTGAGTAAAACTAATCATTGTAAAACAAATAATGAAGGGAAACATCCTTGTGTACAATAGACTGCTGGTACGTGTTAAAGAAGAGCTTAAAGATACCAAAAGGGTAATCAGAATCCGTAAATCGAAGAAGAACAGACAACACAATGCAGTGATAAAATTTCTGACTATAGTTTATTGTAAAAAAAAAAGGATAGACAACACAATGGCCAAAAGTAAAAGTACAAAAGGAACAAACAACGATCTACAAAACATACATATAAAACTAAAGATCGGGCAATATGAAATAAATACTTTGTAAATAATCATTTTAAATATTAATTTTATTTATAAGAATACAAAAATAATACATTACATATGTAATTAGCATAGACTCAAAATATCACTCTGCTGCACTTATACATTCAAACCTGTATCAGGAGGTCACCTATTATATTATTTTAATGTCAATTTTATGTTCAGTTCTAAATACGTACATTGTAATCAGTCACAATTTTTAAATAATTATCTTTAAATAACTATACAAATAAATAAATAAATTATTTTATTCAAAAGCAATACTGTTTATGGAAATCTACATATAATATACAATTATTCAATACATCAGTGAAAATACATATACAATAATGATAATAACAGTGAAGCATGATAATATATATGTAAAACAATAATACGAAATGAATTAAAATTAAGCGTTGCGAATATTTTCAGCTAGTAACAAACATTTACCAAGATTGTTAAGTTCTTTAATATTGCGTACAGACAGTAATTGTACTAATTTAAAACATGACGGCATTTGCCAATAATATTTCTTAAGATATCTTCTTCTTACATCAATATATTTTTCACATTGCAGAATAAAATGGTATTCATCTTCAACAACATTTAAGTTACACATACTACATACACTATAGTTCAATAAAAAGTGGTTGTTTTAGACAACAGTAATGAAATACTGTGATTACAGGTGTCATTCCTCGAGGCTAATTTCTATTTGATACATAAGTGATCTGACGAAAGAATTAATTATCTACCTGTATAACCAGGTCAAATTATTTAGTCATTTGACATGGTAAGGAAGGATAACTCCTACTGTCTTCAGGTGAGGAATATTTCTGGGGATGTGGGACAAATAAAATGTGGCCTTATAAGACAGATGACCTCTTAAAAGAGGTTGAATTCATAGGGTATTTTCTTTGACAGGACAAGAAAGGGTGACCTTTAAATACAGGTAGCTCCTTATTAGTGGTGACCACGTGGACAGATTTGGCTTAATTATGTTTTGACAATTAAGTGTTTAAAAGTGCACATATTTGTGCTACTTATGAATAAAGATGGAAGATTTGTAATTAAGAAAATGCCCATGACATTTAGGGATTGCTATGCTATATTTAGATTAAATTTTCATTACAACTTCTACGTTTGCATTACTATAAATGCATAATATGAGGCGATCGTTTACAACAGTAAAGATATTGTCTTGTACCTCAGCATGTTTTAGTTATTGGTTAGAGATAGGTATATTGTGTTCATCGCCACTTTTAACAATATTTGAGTTATATCGTGGCGACAGCTTTATTGGTGGAGGAAATCAGAATACCAGGAGAAAACCCCCCAACAGTATATATTATGCTTCTCACATGCGTATTGCAGGACAAAAGGGTCATCCTTCCTGAGTGATTTTAAGTATTTATACAGAAACTTTGTATATAAAATGTGCGTGTTGTTTCTTTAGAAGTTCATTTTCAGAGAATTAAATCATAAAGAATTTCATGTGACGTCGTTTTCAAAGACCGCTGGTGACATCGATACCAAAAAATTATTACTTATTTATTTTCCTACTTTTTAAGATTTTATTTGCTTGAACTGCTAAAATCAAAATGTCACCAAATTGGAAAATACAGAGACCATATACAAAGGTTCAGATATCTTATTATATATTTATTGGCTTTACGATATATAGGTCATATCGAAATATTAGAATGCAAAATTACATTTTGATTGACCTCAAGATGCATAGGTCAAATACAAATGCTACGATTCAGCGTTATATTTTAGTTGACCTCAAGAAATATAGGTCATATACAAATATTCCGATTCAACATTACATTTTGGTTGACCTCAAGATATATAGGTCATATACAAATACTCCGATTCAACATTACATTTTGGTTGACCTCCAGATATACAGGCCATATACAAATACAGATGCTATTATTCAACATTACATTTATGTTAACCTCGACATATATAGGTCATATGCAAATGTATTACATTTTAGTTGACCTCAATATATATATAGGTCATATTTAAATACAAATGCTACGATACAGTATTATATTTTGGTTGACCTCAAGATATATAGGTCATATACAAATGTTGCCATACAATATTACATTTGGTTGACCTCAAGATATATAGGTCATATACAAATGTTGCCATACAATATTACATTTGGTTGACCTCAAGGTATATAGGTTATATACAAATGTCACCATACAACATTACATTTGAGTTGATTCCGGTTCATCATTGAGATATGTTGGGTTATCATGACAGTTCACTTCATCGTTTGTATTTTCATATGATTTCATTAGTTCATAATGGGTATAAGGTTGGTACATCATATCCTTTTCAGTATCATTGGTGTTTTTGCGAGTAAATTTATAATCATTCTTGTCTAAGATTGTTGCTGGAGGAGATATATTTCCATAAGATGAATTCAAATCGGGCGCATATCGACCTGTTCTATTTTCTTTGAAAGATGGTCCCCAGTTGCTTCTGGGCCAACACGCCTAAAATAGAGTAAATAAGATACTATATAAACGTTAGAGAATACCGAAGGGGATATCAAAAATGAACAATCCAGAGAATACCGAAAGGGATATCAGAAATGAACAATCCAGAGAATACCGAAGGGGATATCAAAAATGAACAATCCAGAGAAACTGACAACAAAGGGTACACAAGACAAAGTTAAAGAAAACAAAAACACAACACAATATGAAATATATTACGGTTCATTATCTGTGATGTTGTGTGTGAATTTCCTTTTAGATATTAAAGGTAAGAAAACAACATAGAAATAGAAGTCTTTGCAACAATACAGATCTGACCATCTCTAGTATGTCGGACTGACCATTAACTTAATTTCGTTGCAGTATACTATATCTTCTGAATGATAACTTGCGCAGTGGTGTTCAACACATATTGTGTTGTATTTTTGCTTTGATTGTCTTCGTCTTGAGTCTTGTGTACCATATGTTGCTAGTTTCTCTGAATTGTATTTTTGTCATTGCCGCTTCCGTATTGTCGAACATTTATTTGCAGCAATATATATAAATATAAAATGGGACATTTAATAAATCAAAATTGACAAATGAAGTAAACATGCATCTGCCTGAACATAATCATAAAACATTAATATTTCTTATTCAATAAATCGAGCACTTTTAAATAATATATGTTTGATCCAGACTGTGTATGATTATATGTTGTGTGCATGGCAATGATTTACGTTCTGCTATACCAGGGATGATTCTGGCAAGAAAATAAAATATTTGAAAATCAATGACAAATAGCTGAAGCCATCTACATTTCCTTTCAAAATGTCCTTCTTTTACCTGTTATGACCATGCCCTGCAACATTCGGAATTAATTTTTCAGAGGAAAATATCTGAAATCAGTTAAATAACTGAAAATAATCATCCTGTTCTGAGAGCTAGTTGTGCATTTGAGTAAAAAAGCGGGTGCACCTTCCGAAGGAGTTGTACTCACATAAGCGAAATGAAAAACGAATAAACGAAACTAGATCTTATTTCTATATTCCGGGTTCAGTCGCGTAGCTCATTTTAATTTGTCGTATATGAACATATCTCTCAGTCTAACAAATTGACCTTATCCTAATTCTTCACTCCCTCATCCATGCTGTGCGCGTACCGGCGCAACATATAAAATTTGTATGTTTTTTATGTGACACCCCATAGCATCGAACCCACGTTGTACAGTATCTGAGCCGAACCCTCTAAATATTACGTCGCATCCAAATCCATCGCACTCGTACCGATCATTGTATTCGTTACTTCGCTCAGAAACCGCACCCACGATATATCACACTCAAACAGAACACTTTAATCTTTACATCGCTTGGGTGTCTAACCTACGATCTACCACACTCTAGTTAAGCTCTCTAATCATTACATCGCCAAAGTGGTCTCAAAATAACTCTTATAATTTGATATGAATACTGTAATCTGATTGACTGATCCGCCTGGAGCAATATTGGTTATACTTAGTAGTTTGGGCTGGCATTGCGACATCCCCAACGACAAATTCAAATAGTCCCAAGTAATAATCGTAATTAAAATCGAGGAATCAGTAAATTTTGCTGTAAAAATTTAATTATAAGAAATTTTTGAACAAGTTATACTTGTATACCTGGTTAGGAACAACTTACGCTTTTCATAAACCGCTGTGCGGCTTATTAAGCGTAAATTGTTCCACACCAGGTTATATCGTATAACCTGTTCAAAAATTTAACATATTCCTTATATAACTAACGTCAGATGTGTCTCTAAACACGCAGTAGTAGACCATATATCCTGGTATAAAGACCACAGGGCATGCAATAATGAGCCAACTGATGGCAGTAGCCCAATCTGGATACTGGTAGTCATCTAAAGTATAAGGTTCAAACTGTAAACCTTTCAGTATGATCACAACCTACAACACAATTATGTATTATGTTAATAACATTTAATCAGAACGAATTATGAAAAGTAAAAATGCAACACCAGAAAATATGATATGAAAAAAAAATACAATACCAGAAAATATGATATAACAACAAAAATCAAAAATACTACAACAGAAGAACAGTTAATAGATATCGAAACGCTGATTTATCTCGAGTAACAGGACTAGGAACTACTGAAACATCTACATCACTCGAGTTCACTCACGGTTTTGGTGCTCCTGTGATCTATCGGACATTCAATGTGTAGTGCTTTGTGGAACAATGTTGTTTTTATTTTGCATTGTCTGTGCCGCTTGGATATACGATATCTGATAACCTCTTTGGTATTTTCAAAATTTTCTGTCAGATGAAACCATATTTTATTATATTATATTTACATACTCATATATATTTATATTATTTACATACTCATATATATATATTTAGAATTTGATTATTCTAAAGAACGTCACATGACCTTTGATATTCCGTTCGATCAACCGTTGGACGTTAGGTCACATGGTTATATCAAGCACACGCGAGAAAACCCCCATTAAAATTCCCTTCAGAGCCTCACGTGTTTCTAAATCCGGTTTCTTCCCTTGGTACACAACAACAATATGGCGGCGAACTTGGTATCTGTTGTCAGATTTGAATTATGCCAAATAATTATGGCACTGTGTAGGATATTCGATGTAATAAAACAATTATCAACCTTGTAAGAGTGTGATATGACGGATTGTCTCCCCTCGAAAGACATAATTGTATAATAACTACCTATGCCATCAGTGCCTATCACTACTACCGTTGTGAGCTCGAATCCCGATCATGGCGAGGTGTACTCAATACAACATTATGTGATAAAGTTTGTCCTTGACTTGCGGCAGATTTTTTTTTATCCGAGGTACGCTCGTCAAACAACCTCCATTTACGAGCTAACATATTGTGGTGTTACTGTGTTTTTATTAGCTTATTCTAGTGGTTATCATGAAACCTGACAACAACTTACCAGTAAGGCTATTGGGGATATAACACACCACATTGGTGCAAAAAAGAAAAAGCCTATGTATGTCGGCAGTTTTTTACCTATCATCATCTCAATGTCTGATTTGAATCTAAGATATCCTGAAATTAGGGCAAAAATAAGCAAACGTTATGAATTTTATGAAACCACGCGTATAAGAGGCAGGTTTTATGGTTGGTCTGTATTGCTCATCTTTTTAGTTTTTTGTGTTGTCCTGTTATGTGTGTTCTGAGTTTCATATTGTGATGTCCGTTACGATTTCCGCATAAAAACGATGTTCGGTTCGTCTTTACCTGCAGTTGTTTGTAGGAGGTCGCATGTCTTATTTACGTTATTTGTGTTTGTTTGTGTATAGTGTTGTCCAACATATATTGTGTTATGTTTTCGTTTGGCTTTTCTTCGTCTGGTGTCCACTATGTTGCCAGTTTCTCTGAATTGTCCATTTATGATTGCTCCTTCGGTATTCTCTAACGTTTATTGAAAACATATATTTAATGACAAGGCGTTGGATTCAAATTCAACTGCTTTGTATCTGAAGTATCGCCATCTTTTCAAAGGACGTTTTGAACCAATCAGAGTAGTTTACTGTTGTTCAGGTGTATTTTGAAATTCAGAAATTTCTCATTTTAAAACTGTACATTCATAATGTTTTAACTACCACAGACACGTTTCTTGTTTAACATATCAAATTTAACTCCTGTTATTTAATGTCGTCTACAACACAGACGTTGAAAATGATACGATTTATGTCGTTAACAAGTTAATTCTGCTTCAATTTAATATACAGGATATAAGTGGAATAAAAATTAACACGATTCCACAAAACGAGAGGAGCAAAACATTTAACTTAACAGCACGAATTCACAAAAAACCAGGAGAAAATCATGGGTTTCGATTAGGGTAAACGTCTCCATTTTTCAGGGTGAAGCCTGTATATTAAATTGAAACATAATTAACTTGTTAACAACATAAATCGTACATGTATATTTTACGCATACTTATTTGTCATAAACAAGACAAACTGACCAGGCACATGTATGACATACCAAACACGAGATGTTATAGGAAACAACGGTATTCTACTTTTGAAACGTTTTCAAAACTAGAAAAGAAGAATGCCCCCGCACTTGATAATTATGGACAAAGTTGTTTTGTTAGGAGTGATTTTTTAAAAATGAAGTGTGTCTGTAAGACACAAATGATGCCTCCGCCTGACCATCGAAATCCTGTCGACATGCACACCTCCTTTATGTGTATAAACATCCTACAAAATATTAAAGCTGTACTCCAAAACTCAGGAGGAGATAGCCGGACAAGCCATGTATCTATATCACGACGGACGAACGAACGGACGGACAGGGGGTAAATTAATATGCCCCCGACTCTTCGTCGCGGGGGCATAAAAAAGAGTGATTGTTGTTTAACGCACGCTCAACAATTTTCCGGCGAGAACAAGTTAATTTTCAAACAAAAAAGAATAAAAGTATACAATTACATACCTCTAAATAAAACCTTTGGAAACGATCTTGTTTCAGGAGTCTTATTGGAAATTCCGTACACATATATTATGACAATAATTTCTACAAGTCCTACAACTAGTAGGGGAAAACCACCAACCGATTTGTCAAGTAGATTTAACATATACATACCACCCTATAGATAAAAAAAAAAGGTACATGCTTTTAACAAAATGTAATGTTAATCATACTTTGTATATAAAATATTTAAACAGTAGCAGATTTTTGCTTTCTTGTTTTTAAAAGCACTTTAGCTATCTTGCTCCCAAAGACTTATATATATTTTTTGCGGTTTCCAATGAAGGTTATTCCAGAAATGCGTGGTCCGCACTAAATTCTTCACAATATAACAATCCTAATCTTGAACTTCATGCATAATACATTTTACCTTCGTGACACAGAATTTGTCGTATGTAAAATATTAGTCTTATAAAGAGAGAGTCGATGGTCCTTTTTAAATATTAGATGTTACGCAAGGCCATTAGAAGACATAGTAAGCAATAAATAGTCAACTTTGAACCAAGGGTTCCTATTAGTTAAGTTGAAGTAATCACTTCGAAAGTTTTACAGTCGCTACCATGACTTGGTTTACCATTATGGAAAATATGTGTCACAAATGACCATGGACTTGTTCCACTTGTTCTTTCCTCATTCATGTCTTATCAACATATTTGTTTTGTAACTAGAGTGACACGACGGATGCACCTAGTGGAGCAGAAACTGCACACCCTTCCAGAGCACCTGGAATCACCTCCGGTTTTTGGTGGGGTTCGTGCTGCTCGATCTTGTTTTCAGTGTAGTTCTTTGTAGATCGTTGTTTGTCTCCTTGTCCATTCGTCTTGTCTGTACGTCTTCGATTTACGCATTCTGATGAACTCTTCTTGAACCAAAATATAATTGTCAATACCATTATTCGTCCTCTTTTACGCAATTCAATTGACAGAAAACTTTTCAACAAGGTATAGCTTCCGAAAAACTTTTTGAAAGATAAGACGAGTCGATTCTTCAAAAATCCTTGACTTAGTACTTGTATATTACCCTAGTAACCATTGGCATTCCAAGGAGAAATAATGTGCTACACACAGCTAACCGAAACAGATAAAGTCTAGTTGTGTTCATGTGGTCTTTCAACTGGTCTACTAGTCCTGTAATCACTGTTTCTGTGATGGAAAACTAAAACAAATAAGAGCAAGCATTAATGACAATGTTATTGTTACATCTATTCTTCAAAAATGTATAAGGGGGCCGTCGTGTTCGTGATCGTATGCTAGTTGGATTTACAATTACAATTACCTATAGAATCAATGCCTATCATCACTAACGTTGTTGGTTCGAATCTCGGTCAGGCGAGGTATACTCAATACAGCAAAGAAATATTGTTGAAATTGGCGTCAAACACTATAACCCTAATCTCTATCTTTGAACAGAGATGAAATAAGATACAAATCCTCACATTTACTTTCGTAGTTAAGATACTTCAGGTGACTCGGGGTTGTTGATGGAGATGGTTCACGATAGATGTTCCACCCTCCTCACTGAATTTGGTACTGCTTTGGCAACTATTTTATCTATTTTGTTCCAGTATTGTTATAAATACTGTTATAGTGACAGCCGGAACCTTTGAGCCGTAATGAAAGCGGGAGGTTTGGCGCTTTATAATGTGATTCAACCCACCATTTCTTTAGAAATGCCTGTAGCAAGTCAGGGTCATTACGGTTTTCACAGTTTTCCGGTTGTTGACTGATTTTGTCTGTTTACATACTTATGAGTTTTGACTTTCCCTTTGGAAGATTGTTCGGAGTTCGGTAATTTTGTTATTACCTTTATTTGATATAATGTATGCTTATTACACCACTAGTAAAATATCAAGACATTGTGTTTTATGGTTTAGAGAAACCCTTGTTGTTGTTTTCGAATCATTAGCAATATATCTGATTTTTTTAATAGATATAAAAAATCGTTTATCTTATAAGGCGACAACCATTCCCACTTGGAATATGTTATCACAACCTTCTTTTAATAAAACAATGATTTATTTTGTATTTACTTCAATGTCAACATTTCTACCATTTCACAAAAAACCCACACATATCTATGATCTGTCACCAGGCTGTTAATTATAGATAACTAAATGTATCAATGGTTATAATGACAGAAATATGTGCCACACTGAAAATGTTTTTGAAAATTGACAGTTTTGACAAATGGAAAAATATGCAGACCGCCCAAGAAAAACAAAGCAATTTCTACATACACGTAACAAATATCCCATCTCATTAAGATATACATTGTACATGTTGTCAGTGCCGGATTTATCTATAGGTTTGACAGGCTGAAACCTAACGTACTGCACTCTCTAAGCAACCATTCATTAATTTTCCTTGCATAGTTTCACTCCATTCAGAAATTCAGAACACCCCTCATCACCGTCGCCTTTATTCAATTTGATTAAACAACCTACCATCTTCCTCTAGTCGTGGGGGTGGGGGTTGTGAGGGGCATAGCGAAATAGCTTAGGAAATCTCTTCCTCTAAATCCGGCACTGCATGTTGTGTATTTATATTAAAAGATATAATATGTTTTCAGACTTTTTTTTATAGTTGCCCTATTCAAATATCATGTTCTTACTAGTGAGCTGAATCCGAGTGTCATCATCATTATAAAAAATAGTACAGACCACAGGGGAGATATAGGCATCTGTGCTAGAGCTTCTGGATAAACAACAAACGCAAGACCCGGACCTGTGAAAATAAATAACAAAGGTCGAGTATAGAACACTCCACAAAGGAGATATTGGCATCTGTTAAAGAGCTTCTGGATAGACAACAAAAGCAAGTCCTGGACCTGTCAAAATAAATAACAAAAGTCGAGAATAGAACACTCCACAGAGGAGATATTGGCATCTGTTAAAGAGCTTCTGGATATACAACAAAAGCAAGTCCTGGACCTGTGAAAATAAATAACAAAAGTCGAGAATAGAACACTCCACAGAGGAGATATTGGCATCTGTTAAAGAGCTTCTGGATAGACAACAAAAACAGGTCCTGGACCTGTCAAAATAAATAACAAAAGTCGAGTATAAAACAGCCCACAGGGGAGATATTGGCATCTGTTAAGAGCTTCTGGATAGACAACAAAAGCAGATCATGGACCTATGAAAATAAATAACAAATGTCGAGAATAGAACACTCCACAGAGGAGATATTGGCATCTGTTAAAGAGCTTCTGGATATACAACAAAAGCAAGTCCTGGACCTGTGAAAATAAATAACAAAAGTCGAGAATAGAACACTCCACAGAGGAGATATTGGCATCTGTTAAAGAGCTTCTGGATAGACAACAAAAACAGGTCCTGGACCTGTCAAAATAAATAACAAAAGTCGAGTATAAAACAGCCCACAGGGGAGATATTGGCATCTGTTAAGAGCTTCTGGATAGACAACAAAAGCAGATCATGGACCTATGAAAATAAATAACAAATGTCGAGAATAGAACAGCCCACAGAGGAGATATTGGCATCTGTTAAAGAGCTTCTGGATATACAACAAAAGCAAGTCCTGGACCTGTGAAAATAAATAACAAAAGTCGAGAATAGAACACTCCACAGAGGAGATATTGGCATCTGTTAAAGAGCTTCTGGATAGACAACAAAAACAGGTCCTGGACCTGTCAAAATAAATAACAAAAGTCGAGTATAAAACAGCCCACAGGGGAGATATTGGCATCTGTTAAGAGCTTCTGGATAGACAACAAAAGCAGATCATGGACCTATGAAAATAAATAACAAATGTCGAGTATAAAACAGCTCACAGGGGAGATATTGGCATCTGTTAAAGAGCTTCTGGATAGACAACAAAAACAGGTCCTGGACCTGTCAAAATAAATAACAAAAGTCGAGTATAAAACAGCCCACAGGGGAGATATTGGCATCTGTTAAGAGCTTCTGGATAGACAACAAAAGCAGATCATGGACCTATGAAAATAAATAACAAATGTCGAGTATAAAACAGCCCACAGGGGAGATATTGGCATCTGTTAAAGAGCTTCTGGATAGACAACAAAAGCAAGTCCTGGACCTGTGAAAATAAATAACAAAAGTCGAGTATAGAACACTCCACAGAGGAGATATTGGCATCTGTTAAGGAGCTTCTGGATAGACAACAAAAACAGGTCCTGGACCTGTGAAAATAAATAACAAAAGTCGAGTATAGAACACTCCACAGAGGAGATATTGGCATCTGTTAAAGGGCTTCTGGATGAACAACAAAAGCAGATCATGGACCTGTGAAAATAAATAACAAAAGTCGAGTATAAAACAGCCCACAGGGGAGATATTGGCATCTGTTAAAGAGCTTCTGGAGGAACAACAAAAGCAAGTTCTGGACCTGTGAAAATAAATAACAAAAGTCGAGTATAAAACAGCCCACAGAGGAGATATTGGCATCTGTTAAAAGGCTTCTGGATGAACATCAAAAGCAAGCCCTGGACCTGTGAAAATAAATCATGCAAATCGAGTGTAAGATTATGAAACAAACTAGCCTTCCATTGCAAGAACAATTGTTTATTATTGAAATTTACAGTTCCTAAATATGTATTTTTTTTTATCAAAACTAAGGTTCTCCTCCCTCAGGCATATGTGACCTTAGCCGATTTTGGCTATCCTGTTTAGCTCTTTTGCTGTTATTGCTCTCAAACACTTTTAACTTACTTGGCTTTTCTATATTTTGATTTTGAGCGTACCAGATGAAGGTTATTACAGAAACGCGTTGTGCGCATTGGATTTGATATACACGGTGTGTTTTTTTATTGCTTGTTATTCATTGTTGATTTTAAAGTTATTTGTGTTGACATCGGCGCTTCTTTTTCATAATAAATATTTTGCATATTGAAATGGTTTATTTAAGTCTAGGATGAGGTGTGTTCGACTTGAAATTGTATGTATTACCATCCACGTGCTTACAATTTCATTTCCATATTGTTCACGATCATTAGCGAATAGAAAATGCATAATAAAACAATGATAAAAATAGTAATTGCTTTCTTCCATGATAATATTTGTTTTATATATTATGTGACCAATTACAGCATGCAGTCGTTTTGGATTAATTAAAAAAAAACACAAATAACCACGGATGTGTTCCACTTGTCGTAAGCACTTTCCGGTCCTTTCATCATTCATGACTTATCACCGGGTTTGTAATTAGAGCAACACGACGGGTGCCACTAGTGGAGCAGGCACTGCTTACCCTTCTGGAACATCTGAGTTCAACCCCATATATAGTGGTGTTCGTGTTACTCAATCTTTAGTTTTATATGTAATGTTTTGTAGATCGTTGTTTGTCCTTGTTCTTTTGGTCATTGTGCTGTCTGTCCTTCTTTGATTCGCGGATTCTGATTACCCCTTAGGTATCTTCAAACTCATCTTGTGGAACAAATTATAATAAGCTTAGAAGATGTTAACAGATAAAATACCTTCATCTACTACTTTATCTATTGTTGTATTTTTCTTGTGTGCCATGAAACCAAGGACAGAAAAGATAACAAATCCCGCATAGAAACTAGTAAAGCAGTTTATCAACGGAATTAGCAGGGAATCCCTAAAAAAAAATAGAATTATGATAATATTCAGATGAGTAGAAGAATTAATCAGTGCCTTAATTGTGTTTTATACTGCAGATAGTGTATTTACTGTCTATGTAAAGGTATACATATAAACAGTTGCTTTATACGTCTACTAAATGCATAAAATCATCTGGGATCCTGCGTCTGGTGTAGATCGCAGGCAGTTGCGACTCGTGGAAAAAGGAAATTGAACCAAAATGTCGATTTTTTCGTTGACTTTTTGTGTATTATTTTAATGATTGTTTGCACTCATGCAACTATTTGTATTTGCCGACAATGTACGTATATTGTCAATATATATTCCCATATGTGAGGGTATCTTCATGGTCGCAATTGTACGATAGTTGGATATTATCTGCATACGCAATATTAAATGTTTATGACAGTTAAAGCTGGGAGTTCGCTGTGCGTCCGAGGTGAGCTGTACTCGATAACGTGGTATGTGATCAATTTGTCTGTAACTGACGTTAGATAAGTGGTTATCCACGGACACTCTTTGTTCTTCCATGAAACAAAAAACCACCCTCCACGATATATATATATAAATTAAACATAACCTCATATATGTTGTGTTTTTTTTTGTGTTCAATGATTTGCGATGAGAGATATGTGTTCATTTTGTTGATATTGGTGTAATTATTGACCAACGCTGTTTAAATGTTCTTGTCATAACTGTCGGAACAATTCCAAAATCAAATATCAAAATCTTAGAAAGAGGTAAAATCGATACTCCTAACACGAAAATACATGACCGCTCAGTTCCATGACTTGGTACAGGCACTTCAATAAAAAGTGGCGAAGTTAAACTAGTTTTATGATATATATATATGCAAAATTTTTATGTAATATTTGTATGCTTTTCATGCTTGGTTTCCTTTCCACATTTGTCCCATTCAAACAGTACAATGAAACTAGCTTTATGGTATATATACAAACATTTTATATGATAATTGTATGCTTTTCATTTTTGATTTCCATTTTACGTTGGCTCCATTCACACAGTATAATGTTAAATTGTACTCAAGCGATATCCTAATGATATTTAGTACTCAGGCACCAGGGGCGGATCCAGGATTTCAAGTTAGGGGGCGCACTTGAAAAAATTGCGCCGAGCGGAGGGAGGTGCGAAAATATTTTGGGTATTTAGTGTGAAAAATCACGATTTTGCGCCAAAAAAAATCATATTTTTTCCAATTTTAGGGAGGCTCGAGCCGGGTGCGCCCCCTGGATCTGCCCCTGGTCACTATACCTCAGCAGACAACACCATAGGAGAACAGGTCCCTTGGGAGAAGACAACAATAGAATAATAGCATTAATTTTTACCCACCTAAGAGTATTATTTTTAAATTGACTGTAGCTTGCCATTGCCATAAGACCACCCTGACAGGTCCCTAGTGAATAGAAGATCTGAACTGCCGCATCACTCCATACCTAGAAAAGATAAATTGGTAGAGAGGTAAAACAAAAATTTGCATATAAGTAAAATGTAGGGGTTAGGATTATCGTATTTAACGCCATTTTCAACAATTTTTCAGTTATACCGTGGGTGTCAGTTTTATTGGTGGAGGAGACCGGAGTACCCGGAGAAACCAACGACCTGCCGCAAGTCACTGACAAACTTAATCGGGTTCACCTCGCCTGAGTGGGATTCGAAATCACAGATAGTTTGAAGTCCAACTACCATAGATCACGAACGAACAATAAACTATTAATAGAATAAACGGTAGAGAAAACCGAAGATGAAATGAAGAATGGACAACTCAGAGAAACAGACAACATTGGCTACATGACTCAGAACGAGAACATATATAGTATTCAATGCGAAAGAAATTATTGTTATAATCTGTTTATCATATATTTTCAAATATAAACGAATAATTTTCCGATGTCTGTCTCGTGTTGACATACGCTGTTGTCTGCAGTATAATTTGGGGTGGGGTGCGGGTCTATGGTGTTTAACGTCACTTTCAACAATATTTAAGATAGATCGTGGCCGTGAAAACCATAAACCTGCCACAAGTCACTGTCATACTTTATCACATAATATTGTATCGAGTACACCTCGCAGTGTATTTGGATACCTGCGCGGTGTAGTGCTCAGAATACACACGTCGGGTCAAACCAAAGATAATAAATGGTATTTGTTGCCTCTTCACTAAGCTGGCATTATTATGCAGTAAGAACAAAGATTGGTGGGCTCGGAATCATGATCATAGTGTTCGCGTAGAATAACGCGTCTATCTGCAGACTGTTGATCTAGTGAGCTTGCACTATAAAACAATGTATCTTAAATTTTGTAAGATACATACACTGGCCTCTGTTAGTTTACTGAAGTCTGGTGTCAGATAAAACTTAATACCTTCCATGTGACCTTCTAACAACAGTCCCCTGATGAGCAAAGCGGTGAGCAAGATGTACGGGAAAATCGCCGAAAAATAAACAACCTAAAAAGTAAATAAAATTGAGTTCAAAATCATTCCAGGTACGATCAATTTCTAATACAGAAAAGGTCGTTTTCTAGGAAATATGTACAAAATAAGTGAGCTGTAAATAAAGCGAACAAACAAATCTGCAGTTAGCGAATAAGTTGTAGAAACGTATGTCATTATTGTCTACTACGGTGTTCCATAGAAAAAAAATCGGACTTAAGACGTATGAGCATTTAAGATATTAAATCACATTTGATCCAAACTTTAGGTTTAAGTCCCATTCTTGACTCGAGGATTACACAAAGAAATCCATGATAGGTCTCACTTCCGGTTGTCTGGTTCATGTTCATGTAGTGTTGATGTTGTATATTCTGATATTCTGTTTTTCTTGCATCACTATAAATTTACTACAACTGACAGAAAATGTTGAAAATCAACACGAATAAGTCGACATTACAGCAAACGCAAAAGCATCGTAACGTCAGAAGTGAAATATGAAGTCGACGTATTGTGAGATCACATAATAAGATGATATACTGTCAGTAATTTAATAAAGGCAAACTGTGTACAATAAAATGGATTTTGAAATAGGACAGCTGCAGAATATATATGACAAAACACATAGCAATACTAAACCTACCTTCCCTAATGACTTGATTCCCTTTGATAAGACTAAGAATACGACTATCCACACGAATAAGTTACATAATGTTAGGGTCCACTTCACCTCCTTCATATCGTCCATTCCACTGGTGATCTGTAGAACTTTATTACTATAACATAATAATGTACATGCTTGAATCAAATATGAAATATTAAGAATTGTTATCAACGGATGTCATATTGGAGCAGAAACTGCCTATATTTCCGGAGAATCGGAGTTCATACAGGTGGAGGAGAAGTTCATGTTGTGTTGCTCAATCTTTAGTTTTATGTGTTATGCTTTTTAGATCGTTGTTTGTCCTTTTGTTCTTTTTCTTTTGGCCATTATGTTGTCTGTCTTTCTTCTATTTACCGTTTTAAATTACCACTTAGGTGTCTTCAAACGCTTCTTGGGGTAAAATTATAAGCAATCACAGTCTATATGGGCAAAACAACACAGACACAAAAAAAAACCCATGGAAACAATAAACGAATGAGTGGTAGAGTGATTGTTGTTGAACGCCGAGTGAGGAAAATGTGAGATATTTCATGGCGTGAACAAGTTACATGTCGATGAAAATGATGATGCACGCTTTGTACAGGACCAACACACATAGGTGGATTTTTTCATAGGGGTACCTTACAGAAGCAACAAGCCGTAGACATGTCAGTCGTTGCTGTTACTCCTTAATACTGCATACATGTACATAGGTGAGAAGCAACAAAAATCATAGAACTTGGTTTGTCCCGACCAGGGCTCGAACCCACGATTTACCATACTCGGGCTGGCACACTAAGCATTTAAACAATTTATGCGCTTTTCTTAAGAAGTAGAATTGTCTACTATGAACCTGTGAATATGTTTCCGGAGTTGTATATAGTAATTACGATATCACTGTAATTTCAAATGGAGCAACATTTTGATTGTTCTTTCTTTTATTACTTTCTTTTATTTCAGTTTTCCTCGGACGTTTGCATATTTCTATATTGAATATATTTATTAAGATTGTGTGATATTGTGGAAGTGGAACCTAGCCTTAGATATGGTACCGTAATTACTTAACCTTAAACATTAAAGCTTACGGAAATCAACAAACGCTTCCAGAATTTTAATAATTCGCATATTATATTAAAACTTTTCTATTTAACAAAAACTCCATATTATTCTAAATCGCCACTTACTAGAAATATTCGTCACTAGCTGATTTTGTATGGGTATAGTTGATGTTTACTGAAATGTTAAAAAAAAACCCAGATGTAATAGATAATAATTCCTCAAGTCAGTATACAATTTGATTAATTTATTATTACTACGAATAAAGCAATGTATATACAATATGATGAAAGACAAAATATTTGCAGTCGAACCTTCATGTAGATAAATGGAATTTTAATTTTAAGGTAAATGGACGAGGAATATAATAACAAAATTCCACAGCGTCGAAATATTTCCGAAATCTAATAAAATCACAGAAAAGGAGCCACAATCGATACCACACACACACATATATATATATAAATCCCTCGGGGAAATAAGCTTAGTGGTGCAGGAACTGCCTACCCTTCCGGAGCACCTGAGTTCAATAATATAATACATACTAGATTAAGACATCAGTGTAGTTCACTGGGAGCAGATTTATTTAGAGCAAATATAGTTAGTGACCCCAGCTGCGCCTGCGGATGTCCTTTAGAAGATGCTATTCATTATTTATTAGAATGTCCCCTTTATACGAATGCAAGAATGCAATTAATTATGAGTATTACACCGTATACAGTTATCTCAATTGAAAACTTATTATTTGGCTCTGATAATTTAACTGACGAAAACAATTTAATAGTGTTTAGAAATGTCCACAAATATATACACCATTCTAATAGATTTGAATGATACGAAATTATACCCTGTACTCAGGATGTTATCATTTATTTGCACTCAATCCCCTTATCCCCCCTCTTTTTCCCATTACTTCTGTTTATCAAATATATTCATGTATACATTTATTATATTATGCAAGTTGCTGTCATTTTCTTATTTATGTATATAACATTATTGTATAGAGCGGATATACTAAGTTGATATAACTTGTTTCCAATCTAATTGTACATTTATAAGACAATAAAATATGTTTAAACTAAACCTGAGTTCAACCCCGGTTATTAGTGGGGTTCGTGTTACTCGATCTTTATTTTTATGTGTATGTTTTGTAGATCGTTGTTTTCCTTTTGTACTTTTTATTTTGGTCATTGAGTTGTCTGTTCTTCTTCGATATACGGATTCTGATTACCATCTTGGTATCTTAAAACTCTTCTTAGATGGGTTGATAATTCTGGATATCCACCTCCCAACAAGGCCGTACGTGTATGCAATAACAATTTCTGTTATTATTGATGGGATGTTTCACTGCAAACCAAAACAATGTTTTGACACCTAGTAGGCATCGTTCCCAGACTTCATAAATATTACAAGACTTACAACATTCGATCCTTGTACCATTCCACGGATCTGAAAGTGATTCGTTTAGGGTTCCGTCTCTACAATAACAGGTATTCCACGTGTTATCACAATATTTCCACGGAACTTCCGCTTGCATGGATGCAACGAAGAAATATAAACAATAGGCTATGATGACAGCGTAGTATATAGCTATAAATGATGAGACAATCAGCATGGCATATCCTAGACCTGTAATACAGTGTGTCTTTATTACATTATAATAAACTATCATGTAAGCAAAAAACAATAAGGGTGCGACCATTAAGCGTTTAGGAAGGATTCTATGTTTTCACAAAGAGCCAGACATTTTTAACTCGCATTTATCGGGTCGATTTCCTTTTTTCTGTAACAGTTGTCGATATAAATTTGCTTAAAGAAAACCAAAAAATAAAAATAGCCCATAGCCCTCCTTCAAGTCAAATGATCGATCCCTATATAAAACCCCATATTAATCTACAATGATGAATCATTAAAGTATATAGCAACGAAGGACAAAATATCCTTCTAGTACAATTTATTAAAGTATGTTTCTCCCTCTACTACAATAACGTATCCCTCAGGCTCTAGTATAGTACAACAAAGTATTATTTTAGTACACAACAATAAAGGATCCCTCTTACAATACCATAAAGCACCATTTTAATACACTGAATAACAATCTATTTATAACTTCATTAGAATACTCTAGTACACCACAATACATTCTATTTTTTGTACACTACAATTACGTATCCCTTCAGTCCACGACTATAAAGTATTTGTATTTTGATTAATAACCACCCCTTTCGGAAGGATTGTACCCCGCTACAGGTTTCATCGACGTTTGGAAAGCTATAAATGAAAAACACATTAAACTGAACTAGGATGCTATATAACTATTACATTTGAAAAATATGTAAGCTTTGGTCGGAAATACAATATTACCTTTGAATAAAGGGTTTATTCTCCAAACCTTAAGAGGTCCAAGACTACAAAACTGTCCAAGACAGAGCTCCATATAGAACATTGGTATACCAATAACTATCATGCAGATAAAATACGGAATAAGAAAGGCCCCTAAAAAGGAAAGAAATATATTTCACGCTCTGTTACATTGTAAATATTCACGTCAATCAATATACTATTGCATCATAGTGTTTAGTCACTCGTCGCAACTTCGGCTGATTCCGTACCTTCATCATACCTCGTCCGTATTACGATAGCTCCCATTGGAACTACTTTCGGAAATCTTCAATGAAGGAGGTATTAAAATAATTTCACTTTCAAATATTCGTCCAATAATAATATATTTTCATTCATCGCAATGTCGGCTGATTCCGTACCTTCATCAAAGACCAATATTTTTCAAAGCAAACTCATCTATTGTCGCCATTTTAGAACTTATTTGCGGTGCGCAATGTTTGATTGAAGTGATACGGGTTTCCGGCGAAGAAATGTGACGCGTAGACGCATATCAAATACCGTATTACAGCCGAGGTATTAAGGAAGAGAAGCGGACTCACCCGAGGTTTGCCGATTGAGTGTTTAGTTTTATGTGTAATGTTTTGTAAATCGTTGTTTGGCCTTTTGTCCTTTTTCTTTTGGCCATTGTGTTGTCTATCCTTTTTTTTTCGACAATAAACTATACATTGTAGTTGGAAATTTTATCACTGCAATGTTTATGTAGCAAATGATGAATGTCATATCAGAATCGAAGTAAAATTGGCGGTCATGTTTTTTCACGACATTGTTTATGTAGCAAATGATTGTTACCTTTTAGTATTAAACTATTGACAAATAAATGAGTTTTAGTAGGATTACACTATAATTACATACATACCAGTATATTATACCTCATTGTGCATTAAGAGAATATTCCAGACTATAGTTTGTAAAGCAAAAATGTAAAATAATAAAGTACCTCCTCCATTTTTAAAACAAAGGTATGGAAACCTCCACACATTGCCAAGACCAACAGCAAAGCCAACACAAGTCAGTATAAACTCTAACTGACTTCCCCAGTTAGCCCGGTCAGGTGGAGTGTCCTACAATTTAAATATAATGAAAACGTGTCTTTATGTTCTGAGCTCCATGTTATGATGTCTGTTACGATTTCCACATACAAACGATGTTCGGTTCGTCTTTACATCCAGTTGTTTGTAGGAGAGCTCATGTCTTATTTACGTTATTTGTGTTTTTGTTTATTGTGCGCATTGTGTTGTGTTTTTGTTTTGTTTTGTCTTCGTCTAGTGTACACTATGCTGGAAGTTTCTCTTGATTATCAATTTTTGATTGCCCCTTCGGTATTCTCTAACGTTTATTTACAGTTTCTCTGGATTGTCTATTTTTGATTGCCCCTTCGGTATTCTCTAACGTTTATTTACATTACATCCATTAGTAAGAAATTATATCGATGAATGAGACTATCCAACTTTACAATTTGACACAAACAAAAGCATGGAACTTAGCTTGTATTAATGTTCTACATTTCACATAGACTTGCTACTTTCTTAATATGGATTAGGCACAGCCTACAGGCGAGCATCGCATCTACGCATAGACATGTACATGTACAAATAGTAGTTTTGGGTTCTTTTCTTCATTATTCTTGATTATTTTTCTTTGTTCTTCAATTCGACTTACCCAGTTAATTCTATTGCAAAGGAGATTAATTTTTTGGGCCGAGATATATCGGGGACGACTTTTTTTTAGGGCCGAGATATATCGGGGACGACTTTTCTTTAGGGCCGATCGTTCTTTAGGGGCGAAACAAGAAGGTCTAACGATTGTCCATTTTTTAAATAAATTAATCGTTTCATGTAAAGAAGCTGTACGGTTTCCTTTCTAATTTTGTTTTGGTTATTTTTAAACTGGATAGTTATTTTTTATTCAGATTAAAAGGCTATTTCCTGTACTTCACTCCGATTGTCCATTCTATGCCGAAACTTAGAATCCATTTCCGGTTGGTATTGATCGTATATACAACATGTATTGATTCATGATTCATCTCCTTACACACATGTTGCTGTTTAGCTCGCATCTTGCGATGTTCGCTATTAATAACCCCTTTAAATAAATTGTTGCTATAAAAGTTGAAATCTTTAAAATTTAAATTTCTACCATCTAGGCCATATCCAGTTTTTATTTATTGTGCTTATAAAATTTGTATGCTTTGCTCATAATATCAGCTTTTAGTTGTTCATAGTTTGCTACATTAGCTCTTAGTATGCTTAGCTTATAACATCAGCTTTTAATCTGCTGTTTTGCTTATCTTGTAACTGTTAGTATTTTACATGTAGTGCTAACTTAGTCTTGTATTTTAGTTGTATGTTGCATGCTTGTTATTTGTTATTTATTCTGTGTCTCTGTAAGTCGATTAAAAGCTCAACAGAGCTTATGTTTTATGTTGTTTTAACCATGCCGACTCTAAATAAAACTTATTCATATTTATATTTATTTATTCATCTTGACTGACTACTTATTTTTACTATCCACATGTTGAGAAAGGTACATTTAAGCAGTAAAGACATGTTGGTAGTAAATATAAATGGTCAGTCAATATTTAAACTGTCATAGCAGCATTTGTTATAGATTATTAGCCAGAAAGAGACTTGTAGTCAGTCTACATTTCAGTCACATTAGCGTATTCAATAAAGAGAATTACCCTAAAATGAGTGCGCATGACGCTTAGCCTGCAGTTGAGCTGAACTCTTTACTTCTGTTGATAAATGTAGTTGACAAAACCAAGTTGTTTGGAAAATAGAACATAGTTTCTCCTCCCATTAGATGTACATCCCATCCCATAGGGACGTCTGCTTAGTTAGTACTACTAATCTAAAACACGTCTCATTTATTTTGTGTGTTTTTTTGTCTGTGTTTTTGTATTTTGTTCTTTGTTTTGGTCTGATTGTTGTGTTTTTTATTGTTTTTTTGTTTGTTTTCTTAGGGGGGATATCACGCTCCTGACACATGAAAGACAAATTGCTTCATAGTGGTATTTATTGATGGTTCCTTGTACGGCAAGCTTTACGATCATATCCATTGTATACTCCTCATCCTGTGTTAATCAAAATATTTCCCCCCGTGAGTTGGAGTCTAGGCCGGTTTTAAGCCAATGCTATCAATTGATCCCAATTGAGCCCCACGATTAAAGTGCCCCATGTTGGAGTTATCTACTCTTGGATGTTGAAGTACACACAACAACACACTGCATGTTTTACAGAGAACAATTGGACCCTGCACCTCCATATGCAGGCACTGGAATCCTCGTGAATGTAGTTGAAAAACTGCTCAGCTGACTTTATCCAACAACAATCAATCAATCAGTCAAAGAAATATCGCTTTAATCAGATGTTTGTTGTTTTGCATCATGATTTTGAAAATAAGGGTAATAACAAAATTACCGAACTCCGAGCAATTTTACAAAGGGAAAGTCAAAACTCATAAGTATATAAACAGACAAAATCAGTCAACAACCGGAAAACTGTGAAAACCGTAATGACCCTGACTTGGTACAGGCATTTCTAAAGAAATGGTGGTTTGAATCAGATTTTAAAGCGCCAAACCTCCCTCTTTCATTACGGCTCAAAGTTTCCGGCTGTCACTATAACAGTATTTAAATTTAGGCATTATTTTAGCTTTCCCTGCAATCAACAACTTTACATTTATTCAGATGATGGAAAACTTCATAAAACGTTTCATTCAATTCACTCAGGTCTGTATTGAAACTTTTTTTTATTATTTAAATACGGAATTCAGGCCCATAGCGAGGAGTATTTTTTACAATTAAGAAATGAAGGGGGGGGGGGGGGGGGTTGATGACCTCTCGATGCGACATGACCGTGAGGACGCGGGTCAAAGTTCTTAGAGGAATCAAATTAACACAAAGAATAGGTAAATGGAACAATAATTGCAAAAAACAAAAATTCCTATTGGCTTAAGCCTTTGTATTCCTACAAATAAAATGAGAAGAGTTTGGAGATACCAAAGAGCACAGACAACACAATGGCCAAAAGAAAAAAGGACTAAAGTACAAACAACGATCTAACAAAACATACATATTAAACATAAGTAATCTACCAAAAGCCCATATGAATAATTTGTAGATATAGAAAATAATAAGAAACAAAAATCGAAAAGACAATATATTTACCTTTTCCGCCATCTGATAAGTTTGTTTGTTAGTGAAATGTTATTCAATATCTGTTTTCATAATCTGTAATGTGCAAGATTTATATAAATAAGGGTAATAACAAAAGATAACGTTTTAGTCAGTGATAAATAAATTCAATAAACATCAAGCATATCAATTTATTGACTCCTATGCGCATGCGCGTATGTAGTTTCTTCAGTGGCTCTTGACCCCCATTAATATGAAATAAATAAGATCCGAACACAAGAAAAGACTTTTTTTTATAATAACTATTTATTATTGAATTATTACAGTCCCTTACTAATGTAAACATTACTACAAATAAAGGTTCATTTCCTTCAGGCATTTGTGGCTATCCCCTTATACGTCTTTGGTTTGTTTGTTTTTTGTTGTTGTTCTCAAAGACTTAAATTAGTTGGCTGTTCAGTCTAATGACATCGAGCGTACCCGATGAAGGTTATTCCACTCTGGTTTCCTCCACCACTAAAACAGGTCCACCAAGACATAGCAGAAATATTGTTGAAAGTGGCCTTAAACACCATATCCTTCACCCTTTAGTAAACCTTCACTGTAACATGAGAAGAACTTAACAAAACACATGGAATTTAAAATACTACGTTTATCATTGATAAATTATTTGACCTCTAACACTAAAAATATTAGTCTGTCAGCTGATTCATTTCACCCAGACGACTACCATACAAGTACACACGTATGGTGTGATTACTATTTATATTACACATGTCATAGTTTTTCTGTAACTACATCTAGGACAGATTAGGTGGAGGTGTATGTTCAGTGGGAAAGATTACAGTGAGTTATTGTTGCTGAACGAGAACAAGTTAATATTCAATAAAATAATGATGAGGTCCGCTTTGTACTAAAATAACACACTTAGTTGGATTTTTATAGTGCTAGCTCACTGAAACAACAGTCCATGGATAAGACATGTCGCCCCACTCGGACACAATATCCTGATTCCAAGCCAACCAGTTTTTACTCTTTTTCCTTAATTCTGTGTGCTTAGCGGAAAGGCAACAAATATAAATTTTATAGTCTTTGATTTGACCCGATCGGGGATCGAACTCATGATCTACCACAATTGAGGCGTTTGCAAAACCACGAAGTAAAGAGAGAAAACATGAGGTAAACGAAAGCAACAATAGGGTAAAGTTAAAATTACGAACTAATGGAAAACATCTGGTAAAGGTAAAGAAGATGAGGTAACGGAATCACATAATCTAAAAATACCATTAAAGTTAAACCTGTCCTTGAGGTCACCTCTATTAAGCAGTCATCTGTATTGAAAGATCACATTTTTCTTGTCCTGTCATAGAACATTTTATATGAATTGAACCTATTTTAAGAGGTCAGTTGTCTTATAAGACCACTTTTTCTTTGTCCCAAACGTGACCTCTTAATAGAGGTTTGACTCTATTTCTAAACGACAAAAACAGTTAACAGAAATTTGCGAAAATATACCAACCACATGAATACGAACCAAATGATAGACACATGGTTGAAACGAATGTTCTAAATTTGCGCACGCACATATAGCTCGATATACGTAAAATTGGTTAACGAATTCCTAATCTTCCCTTCTTAATTGATATTAAGTTCCTCCTTCTACCAAAAACAAAATATCTGTACAATAAAAGACCTGAATGAGATTGCTTTCAACTAAAATTTCTGTTTAGGTCGTTTGGTTTTATTGCTCCCAAACACTTGTACATTATTTGGCTTTCTGATCTTTCGACCTTGAGCGCACTTGATGAAGGTTATTCCAGAAACGCGTTGTGTTTGATATCTATTTTTTTATTAAACAAGCCCTTTTAACAGAAATGACGACAACATAAACATGGACAGCGCAAAAGCAAAATATGAGCATACTCGGAGGCCACCAACTACTACATGTTCAATTATCGAATTTAAAACGGATTTAGATAATTTTCTGTATGTAGAAGAGGATTTATGGTGTTTAACGCCACTATCAACAATATTTCAATTGTATTGTGGCGGTCAGTTTAATTGGTGGAGGAAACCGGAGTACCCGGTGAAAACCACCGACCTCTCGCATATCACTGACAAACTTAATCACATAATGTTGTACTGAGTACACCTCGCCATAAGCGGGATTTCAACTCACAACGTTAGTGATGATATACACCGATTGTATAAGTAATTGTAAATCCAACTAACATACGATCACGACCACGACTGTCCCTGTAGAAGAGGGGTTCTGGGCAATGGAAAGATATGATATAAACGATCACGACTGTCCCTGTAGCAGAGGGGTTCTGGGCAATGGAAATATATGATATAAGCAACCACGACTGTCCCTGTAGCAGAGGGGTTCTGGGCAATGGAAATATATGATATAAGCGACCACGACTGTCCCTGTAGCAGAGGGGTTCTGGGCAATGGAAAGATATGATATAAGTGACCACGACTGTCCCTGTAGCAGAGGGATTCTGGGCAATGGAAAGATATGATATAAGCGACCACGACTGTCCCTGTAGCAGAGGGGTTCTGGGCAATGGAAATATATGATATAAGCAACCACGACTGTCCCTGTAGCAGAGGGGTTCTGGGCAATGGAAAAATAGGATATAAACGACCACGACTGTCCCTGTAGCAGAGGGGTTCTGGGCAATGGAAAGATATGATATAAGCGACCACGACTGCCCCTGTAGCAGAGGGGTTCTGGGCAATGGAAAGATATGATATAAGCGACCACGACTGTCCCTGTAGCAGAGGGGTTCTGGGCAATGGAAAAATAGGATATAAACGACCACGACTAAAACGAAAAGCGTTCAGTCACATTTCTTTTCAGCACTACAAGCAGAAACACTATGAAATTTGTGTATTCGGTGCACTCGATAGCTCCTGAATAAGTAGAATCATTTTGTTAAGACAGGAACAGGATTTCATTAAGACTTATTCATGTACATAACTTCCGGCTCACGCCAACGAGCATAATCCATTTGTACCAAACGATATAAGGATGACACCACCAGACAATATAATTGTAGCAGAAATACATTGTTATCTTTCGCATTTTCTTACAAATACAGGAAATCTTTTTTAAAACTTTGATTTTGTGGGATATTGATATCGGCGTGTCCTTGTATAGAGAACACCTTATCTTAAACGTAGTATGTCAAAATGTGAAATTAATACTAATCAAATATTTTCGACTAGTACAGCCTAACATTAGATTGTGTAGTATGCTATTTGACTTGACGAGTGCGCATGACATGCTAATCCTTCCGGGAAAAAATGATTTCATTAGCGTTATTTGTTTTTTGGTCCGATCTTTTATTCAATCCATTTATTTGCATTTTATTCTTTTTATATCCGTATCATCCATGTCATCTCATTTTTTTTCTTCAGAATATGCGGTCGTGGTGTTGCAGAGAGGCAGCTATCCGAAAGCGCTGTCATTATGAAGGTGCAATACAGATACAGATACATATATTTTATTTACTAATCACAGTGCCCATTGCTGAGCAGAACAAACAATGAATAAACATATATGATTGGGTTGATTGGTTAGAGATATAATATAAAAAAACAACAAAAGACACAATTACATTATTCAAGTACAGTTAAACAAAGCAAAAACAAACAAAAACAAACATATTTAATAATTTGCATTTATATATCATTATGAAGAGAGGGAAGCAACCCCTTCATTTAATAAAGTGTATTAATATAAATGACATCTGATCAATGATCAACGCGAAAATGAAAATCCTCATTTTAGAGTTTCATACTTAAACTCGCGTAATATATTGATGAAATGGTTTTTTCTATCTAATAAAAACATAAATATTCAATTTAGTGATCACGACACATTTCTAGAATAAAATTCGTCAGGTACACTCAATGTCGAAAGATTGAAAAGCCAAGTATTCTAATTAAGAGCCTTTGAAAGGAAGAAAACCAAACGGCCTCAACAGGATATACAAAATTGACCCGGTTACCAGTGCCTGAAGTAGGAGAACTGTAGTTTTAATAACACTTATATTATTTAGGAAATGTAAACTGCAAAATAGGTTTTCATGAGATTGTCTTTATTTTGGCAAGATATGCTAGAACGAAAAGTTAGAAGAGCGAGTGTTTGTTTTCTTAGCGCCAATTCAGCAATTTGTCAGCTCTATCATGGCGAGAACAAGTTAATTTTCAGTGAGATGGTGATGAGGTCCGCTTTGTACTAGACCAACACGCTGAGTTGGATTTTTATAGTGCTAGCTCACTGAAAGAACAGTCCGCTCCACTCGGACACATTATTCTGATTCCGAGCCAACCAGTCTTTGCAATAAATACCAATTTTATAGTCTTTGGTTTGACCAAGGATTTATATACTATATACATCCTTGGTTTGACCCGACCGGGGCTCGAACCCACGATCTACCGCACTCGAGGCGAGCACGCTAACCATTACACCGCCGATATGGTTTGAAGATACCAAAGGAGTAACCAGAAGCCCCAAACCTAATACGGACAGACAATACAAAGGAAAAGGCTAAAATAAAGGACAACAGGACAAACAATAATATACAAAGCACTACACAAAAAACCTAAAGATTGTGTAACACAAACCCCATTATATACCAGGGGTGAACTCAGGTGATCCTTAAGGGTAGGCAGTTCTCCTTAGTTTTGATTTCATTTGGGGTATTGTTGTGTTGTTATCCTCGAGCATACACCTTTGCTGAACAACATAGACAGGCTTGTGTGCTCTACAAAGGTATTGTTCCTGCTAGTAACTTCCGTTTCACGGTTTGAAAAAAACGCTAACAAATTAGATAGTATATTGGTGTCCAACTCATATTTTTTTTCCTCGTCTTATGTACTCTATGTTACCAGTTTCTCTGGATTTTCCATTTAGTTATTGCCCCTTCGGTATTCTCTAACGTTTATTATAGTTTTTTCCCTTATGCTTACCTAAGCACATATTTCAAAATGTGAAATGATAAATCAATGAATCTTGTCATTGTAAAAAGGGAGATAATAGAATAAGATTAAAAACAACAAATACCACTCTGTCAGAACGGTCCCAATACCTAATAGAAGAATCACAGAAACAGAGACAAAATCGATTCCCCTAACACATAGTTATGACCTCAAAATCGATTCCCCTAACACATATTTATGACCTCAAAATCGATTCCCTAACACATGTTTATGACCTCAAAATCGATTCCCGTAACACATATTTATGACCTCAAAATCGATTCCCGTAACACATATTTATGACCTCAAAATTGATTCCCCTAACACATATTTATGACCTCGAAATCGATTCCCCTAACACATATTTATGACCTCAAAATCGATTCCCCTAACACATATTTATGACCTCAAAATCGATTCCTCTAACACATTTATGACCTCAAAATCGATTCCTCTAACACATATGTATGACCTCAAAATCGATTCCCCTAACACATATTTATGACCTCAAAATCGATTCCCCTAACATATTTATGACCTCTTTTGAAATAATGAAATGAAAAACGACAAATACCACTCTGTCAGAATAGTTCCAAAATCCAATAGAAAAACCATAGAAACAAGCAAAATCGATACCAATAACACACATGTATAGATGTATGACCCTTCACTTGCCTGGCTTAGTACAGACACTTTAATTAAAAAAAAGTGGCGAAGTAAAACTAGTCATAGAGGATTAACTTGCAGTTATTCTTTTATGTCTGGCAATGCATCTGCAATAAACGATTCAAATAGATTGATTGACTGATTGGTGTTTAACACCAACATTAGCAGTATTTCAGCTATATCGTGGCGTTGAATCAATTAGACAAAAGTTTATTTGTTCATAGATATTTAATGTACAGTAAAATCAATATAAAAAAGGAATTAAACTTATCTAAGTAATTAGTATAAAATGTTTTAACATATACTTATATACATAATCGATTGATACCAATTTTAGCGTCTTGGTGGGCACGAAATACAATGGATCAAGGCTTTCATGGCTACAAACAAACCCTCAAATATAATACATCACGGCTGTCTCGAGTACAAATAAACTCTGTAATAAGTAAATCACGGTCTTCGTGAGTAGAATCAATCCATGTAATACAGAAAATCACGAAGTGTAAATTTTGTGTAGCAATTTACAAAACAAAATATCGTTTTCGGGACTTTGGTTTTATTGCTCCCAAAACTTTAACTTATTTGGCTTTCCAATATTTCGACTTTGAGCAGCGTACCTGATGAAGGTTATTCCAGAAAGGCGTCGTGCGCACTAAATGTGATGTCTACGTTTTATTCAAGTCAACCGCAATCTGTTTTGCTCAGAATGAACGAATCATGAAATGTGTGTTAAAATTATCAATTAAAAACGAAGTCTACTGTTATTCAATAATTACATAATAAATATCCAATTATTAGTAGTAAAATATTCATGAAATGTCAAATAATATACATACAGTACCAATGACCAAATTGAATGCTTTGCTTGGGTATACAGTGAAGCCAGTCTAAACTGAACATCCTTTGGGATCAGCCTTTGTTTTCGGTATAGATGGGTGTATGTTTAATTTAGGTTAAATAAGCAAAAATTATATTATTGGGACGATATTCAACATCCGGATTATACATGGATACAGTTTTATTCAGGGTTCGGTTTAGACAGGTTTCAGTGTATTTAGTACACTACAACTGAAAAATATGCTTGGTGTATTGTTTACAAGATGGCAGATTGATGTTTCAGGAAATACAATGTATATCTCACACAGCATTCTTTACACAACTCAAAACTTTACAAGATGATAGATGTATGGTTTAGTTTGGTTTAGGTTTATGGTGTTTAACGCCACTTTCAACAATATTTCAGCTATATCGTGGCAGTCAATTTTATTTGTGGAGGAAACCGGAGTACCCAGAGAAAACCACTGACCTGTCGTAAGTCACTGGCAAACCTTAAATGTATGGTTAAGAAAATAACATTTATTTTCGTTACAAAACACAAGATTTTACAAGATGACACATTGATGTTACAGGAAATAAAATTTACAATATATAGTGGTACTCTTCTCATAGTGAAAATTGTTTTTCAAACAAATCCACACATGTATTAACGAACACACTTAAAACAACATATGATTTAACAAATCAGATCTGAAATATTGCTCTATGCAACTTATAGCATATACATGTATTGTCATTTTACATATTACAATGTAATTGATCTTTCATTAAAATTTCGTTGCAAATTCGTTAGGGTCTTTGACATATCCAGTATTTTCAAATCCCGTGATTGGTTGCTTGTAAACTCCATTTTCAGACATCTCATGATCCTTCACAGTGTATATGTCTTTGACATCATTTATACCTTGTCCTGGAGCGTATCTACCAGTTTTGTTTTCTTCAAGAGCAGGACCCCAGTTGGACCTCGGTGAACACATCTAAAATAAGAATAAGAAATATATAATAATATCATGGTTAGTAAGATTTTATGGTATGTAATAATATAACAAAAACAGTACATTAATGCCGTTTCGGGATGGAATTGGGTTATGGTGTTTAACATCACTTTTAACAGTATTTCAGCTATGTCGTGGCGGTAAATTTTATTGGTGGAGGACACCGGAGTACCCAGAGAAAACCAACGACCTGCCATAATTCACTGACAAACTTGATCAAATAATGATGTATTAAGTACACCTCGCTTGATATAATAATATAATTACCCGTAAGATATTAAGATTTGTTAGCTACTTTAATTAAGCACATCCTTTAAATATAAATCCATTAGAAAGCTAAATCCAAATTGAATGCTCAGTGCTTTCGTTTCATTGAAATAAGTGAGCGTGTTCGATTAAATATACTTTATCTTAGATAATCCATATGAATAATACTTAACATTTTTGTTTTTTGTTTGTTTTTTATGTCTACACTGAATATAAAATATGTACATAATATCATACAAGTTCATTTTGTATTAAAACTAAGTTGTAAAATTTGTGTCCAATTATTGAACAATAAAATATATTTAACGTGAAGTAAGATATGCAATAATTAAAAAAACCAAACAAAACATTTTCACAATTACGTTCCGGAACACATATTCACGCTGTAGTGCAACCATATTAGTATTGTGTGTTATAGGGTGCCGCCGTGGTCGCGATCGTACGGTAGTTAGGTTTACAACCATCCATGTAATCAGTGCCTATCACCACTAACGTTGTGAGTTCGAATCCCGTTAATGGTGTATTCGATACAACATTATGTGATAAAGTTTGTTAGTGACTTGCGACAGCTTGGCGATTTTCTCCGGTTTCCACAACCGATACAACTGGCCGCCATAATCTAGCTGAACAAATTGTTTAAAGTGGCGTTTAGCCCTCTATAATTCGTTAATGTTTTAATGAAAGAAGAGAAAAACCGTGTTATACTGCGAACGATAATATTTTTGCTGAACATTACCTTAGAGAAGGTTTGGGCACACTTGGCCACTTTTTATTGACGTGCATGTATGTACCAAGCAATGAAAGCGAGTGGTCGTGTATATTTGTGCTATGGCCGTCGTGGTCGTGATCGTATGGTAGTTGCGTTTACAATTATCTATGCAATCGGTGCATATCACCACTAAAATTGTGAATTCGAATCCCGCTCATGGCTTCATGACAAGGTGCACTACATACAACATTTTGTGATAGTTTGTCAGTGGCTTGCGACAGGTCGGTGGTTTTCTGCGGGTACTCCGGTTTCCTTCACCAATAAAATTGACTGCCACAATATGACTGAAATATTGTTGAAAGTGGCACTAAACACAATAACCCATTAACCCTAAACAATTTTAAGTGTACCGACTATAGCCTCAGTATGTTACTATGATTTTCGATTCGAACTTGGAACTGCTCCGACAGTGTGGTATATTTGTTTTTCCTTTTATTTCTGTCTGAAATAACTAATGTGTTGTACTAAAATGGGGGGATGGGGGTGGGGGGTGTTTAACACAACTTTCAACAATATTTCAGCTATATCATGGTGGTCAGTTTTATTGGTGGAGGAAACCGGAGAAAGTATCTCACTGACAAACTTTATCACATAATGTTGTATCGTGTACACTTCACCTGAGTGGGATTTGAACCCGCAACGTTAGTGGTGATAGGCACTAATTGCATATGTAGTTGCAAATCCAACTACCATACGACCACGACGGGCCCTGTTACTAAAATGACAATCTCAAGAACAATGTAAAAATAAGTGACAGCTTACCCTTGTATTGTCCTTGAACAGAAGGTGGTAAACGAACCAGCCCGGTAGCAATACAATTGGAAACAACACTATCAGCCAGCCAATAACATTACCCCAGTCTGGGTAGACGTAAGATCCCATTGTTATTGGCTCATACTGGATAGCCTTTAAAACAATCACAACCTGAAAGGGGAAAAGTTTTAATAAAAATGGTGGCACATATGTTATTGAAATGTCATAATATATTTAACCAAAAAAAACCCAAACACTACCCTTTAGGAAAAGTTTGAAGATACCAAAGGGGTAATCAGAAGCCATAAATCGAAGGACAGACAACACAATGACCAAAAGAACAAACAACGATCCACAAAACATTACACAGAAAACTAAAAATCGAACCCCACTAAAACCCGGAAGGGTTAGCAGTTCCTGCTCCACATGCGACACATTTAGGCATAACTTCGAATTTTGTTTTTTCTTGAATTACCTCCCCTTCATTGCATCATGTCGTAATCCTAAAAAAAATCTCTCTTGTATACTGAACCGAGGACAAGGACACACATCTTACTTCTATATTTATTGACAATTGTACCCGTATTCTGCAGTTCTGGATAGTTGTATCCTTTTTAACAGTTGCTAGCGCACTGAAACAACAGTCCGCGGGTTGATATGTCGTTCCACTGGACACATTATCCTGATTCCGAGTAAACCAGTCTTTGTTCCTACTCCTTAAAGCTGCATGCTTAGTGGAGAAGCAGCAACTCCCAATTATATAGACTTTAGTCTTGACCCAACCGGGGCTCGATGCGGATTACGTATGTCGTAAACCACATGTAGTACAAATAACTTATTTACTTACCGCTAAAGCAACAGGGGAGATAATACACCATGTTGGACCGAAGAAGAAGAACGCCGCTTTTACAGGAATAGTACTACCAAGCATCATCTCGATATCCCGTCTGAACCGGTTAAAGCCTGAAAAAAAGTCAACGTCTTCTGTATGTTTTTTTGAAAATTGAATCGGAGAAAGCCTGTAGTGCCAATAGAATTTGTCATGAAAACACAAAAAAATACCTCTGGACGTTTCAAACTAATGCCGATAGAATTTGTCATGAAAACACAAAAAAGAACCCCTGGACGTTTTAACCAGTGCCGATAGAATTTGTCATGAAAACACAAAAAAAACCTCCGGACGTTTCAACTAATGCCGATAGAATTTGTCATGAAAACACAAAAAAGAACCCCCGGACGTTTCAACTATTGCCGATAGAATTTGCCATGAAAACACAAAAAAAGAACCCCTGGAAGTTTCAACTAGTGCCGATAGAATTTAACATGAATATCATAGCATAATCGTTGATGCTACTATGAGATAGCAATGTATGTGTGTAATATTTAAGATAAATAAAAAATGTAATATTATATATTATATATTATATATTATACTAACCATATATGTAAGCAATAGCCGTGAGTTCGAATAACCCGACAAACAATAAGGGAAACCCTCCAACATAAGTGTCACACAGGTTCAGCATATACAATCCTCCCTGTGGAACAATAAAAACAAACACTTAACATTGAAGTATCATTTGAGGGTTAGGGTTATGGTATTTAATATTTCAGTTATATCATGGTGGTCAGTTTCATTGGTTGAGGAAACCGGAGTACCCGTAGAAAACCACCCACCTGCCGCAAGTCACTGACAAACTTTATCACATCATGTTGTGTCGAGTCATGTAACGGGTTTCATGTTTTATTTATTTTGTTTGTATTTACTAACTAAGGGTAATAACAAAATTACCGAACTCCGAACAATCTTACAAAGGGAAAGTCAAAACTCATAATTATATAAACAGACAAAATCAGTCAACAACCGGAAAACTGTGAAAACCGTAATGACCCTGACTTGGTACAGGCATTTCTAAAGAAATGGTGGGTTGAATCAGATTTTAAGGCGTATACACGTGTCTAACATGAATTCGATATCAATCGATGTTCGTGTCGTTTAACAGTAAAGCGACTGGTGCCTCTAGTCGAGCAGGAACAAATTTCTGAAGCACATGTACATGAGTCCACATCATGTGTTAGTAAGTTCGTGTTGTTCAATCTTCAGCTTCCTGCGTAGTATTTTGTCGGCCATTGTTGGTCATTTTGCTCTTTTTCCATTTGACAATTGAATTGTCTGTCATTTTTCAATTTACGGCTGTTGGTTATTCATTTGGTATGTTCACATCTAAATTAATGTGAATGCTATAATATTGGCAAATGAATGTGCCGTAGAACTTAACTCACGGATATGTTCCACTTGTCGTAAACACTTCCTGGTCCTTTCCTCGTTCATGACTTATCACCGAGTTTGTAACTATATTAACACGACAGGTGTCACTAGAGGAACAGGAACTGCTTATCCTTCCGATGCACCTGAATTCCCCCCTGGTTTTTAGTGGGGTTCATGTTACTCGATCTTTAGTTTTATGAGTATGTTTTGTTGATCGTTATTTGTCCTTTTGTACTTTTTATTTTGGCCATTGTGTTGTCTGTTCTTATTCGATATACGGATTCTGATTAATCTTTGGGATCTTTAAGCTCTTCATATACTTCATCATTTTAGTAATAAAACTAGCTGAACACCACCACTTAATCTTGAAGTACCTGTACCAAGCCAGTAAAGTGAGCAATGATGTATATATATTTTCGTGGTATCAATTTTGATTCTGATTCGATAAGATTTTGAATCTTTTGTGTTCATTTTTTTACTTACTGTTTCAATATTTTTGCAGGGGCCGTCGTGGTTGTGATCGTATGGTAGTTGGATTTACAACCATCTGTGCAAATCACCACTAACGTTGTGAGTTCGAACCCCGCTCATGGCGAGGTGTAATCGATAGAACATTATGTGATAAAGTTTGTCAGTGAGTTGCGACGGTCGGTGGTTTTCTCCACCAATAAAACTGACCATCACGATATAACTGAAATATTGTGGAAAGCGGCGTTATAACCATAAACCAAAACATCTATTGTTTTGGAAATATAATCATGTAGTGTTGCAAAGTAACTCAACTTTGTTTCGGGTATTCCAAGTCCTGAGATTATTACTACCCAAGATATCGAGGCATGTACGTACAGACTATATTTTCATCGTTTATGGTAAAGTGTGACGAAACGGCATGATTATACATTTATCTGATCAGGTTAGAGCTAGGAATGTTTCTATACCAAATGGCTTGAACAATGTGAATTACTTGCCATACACATTAGAGGGATGTTTTCGGGAGCTTTAATCCCTATGTATATTCGCTTAGTAACATTGCAAGCCAAAACGGAATTACCAAATAAATACATCCTTATTTTCTTTAAAAAAAAAAATCAAAATCACAAACAGAAAATTGTCAAGATAACACATACATTATAACGTTGTACACACATAAACCATACATACCCTTGTTACCATTGGTAACCCGAGAAGAAACATCACTGCACAGATACTGAACCGAAACAGGTACAATCGAAAACGAGGCTTCATGATATAATCTTTTAGTTCATCCACAAGTCCTGTGATAACTGTCTCTGTTATAGAAAACTGAAATAAAAATCGCAAACAACAAATTAACTTAATTTTGATTGAGTGACAGTTAGAGTTATGGTGTTTAACGCCACTTTCAATAATATTTCACTTATATCATGGTAGCCAGTTTTATTTTTGAAGGAAATCAGAGAAAACAAACCCCCAACATGCAGCAAGTCACTGACAAACTTTATCACATAATGTTGTATCGAGTACGCTACCACGTGAGCGCGATTCGAACTCCCAACGTTAGTGGTGATAGGCACTGATTGCACATGTAATTTTAGATACCACTGCAATTCGATCACGACCACGACGGCCCCTCGTTTTGATTGGATTTGCTTTAAATTCAAGTAAATTGCATCAGTGACAGAAACACAGGCAATAATAATCGTATCGGCAGAATATGAGACTTCCTTGATTTAACAGTTTAATACTCGGAAGAAACTCGCTACAAAACGCTTGAATGGTACAGTGGCGGACCCAGACATTTCAATAAGGGAGGAGGGGGGGTTAAAAATCAGATTTCAAAATAATTTGCTTTAAGAAAAATTAAAAGATACCGGGCCATAATTCAAAACATGCTAAAAAGAAAAATGACAAGGACGAAATTGGAAATATTCTGATAAAACACGTTTTTATCAGTTCATAACATAGCTAAAAAAAAGGGGTGGCTCCTGCCCCCTGTATGCGCCTATGAGGTAAATAAAACGCTAGATAGTTTACTAGAATCTGCATGTTTATTATTGTAAATTTACGTAACCTGCATGACGTTTTGCTATGATTTTGTGTTTTTCTTTTCAATCATAAACAAAGTTTGAAGATACCAAAGGAGTAATCAGAAGTCAGACATATGACAGAACAGACAATACCAAACGAATATGGACAAAACACAAACAATGAGCTACAAACCATAAACGCGGAAATATAAGCATTGAGCCCCCACTAACAACTGGGAGTAAACTCAGGTGCTCCGGAAAGGTAAGCAGTTCCTGCTCCACTAGTGGCACCCGTCGTATTGATTTTCTACTGTAATCCTACTTACCAAAGAACTAAAGCCTAGTGTCATCATCATAAAGAAGAACAGAATAGCCCACAGTGGCGCCACAGGCATTTGGGCCAAAGCCTCGGGATACACAATAAATGCTAGACCAGGACCTATTAATAATAATGATAACACATTAATAAATTAGATAATATTGTACAACATGTACCTGGACTAATCAACAAACTTAACATAGGATATCACGACAATTTAAGCCAAATAAACAATTAAGTACATCGATGGTGTTCATTATAATGTTAGCGCCTCTTTCACCAATATTTCAGTTATATCGTGGTGGTCAGTTTTGTTGGTGGAGGAAACCGGAATACCCGACCTGTCGTAAGTCACTGACAAACTTTATCATATAATGTTGTATCGAGTACACCTTACCATGAGAGGGATTTGAATTCGATCACTAGGCATTGATTGCACAGGTGGTTGTAAATACAACTATCATACGATAACGACCACGATGGCCCCTGTTCTTTATTGCATACATGGCTATACACATATATATAAATTAGTATATGTTATATCAAATTGTTTGTTTGTTTTTATTGTGTTTAATGCCACTTTCAGCAATATTTCAGCTATATCATGGCGACCAGTTTTAGTGGTGGAAGAAGCCAGAGTACTCGGAGAGAACCACCGACCATGGGCAAGCAACTGGTAAACTTTATCACTTGCGACTGCGAGTCGAATGCACCCTTTTTGTAATTTATAAATGCGGGCGCAAACCCACACCGTATTGGTGATAGGTATGTATGAGTTGTTAGGTAATCCAGCTGTCTAACTCATTGAGCCACCCGGGCCCTCTATGTCAAATTGAATGCCAGTGGCAATATATCATCAATTAACTAATCTTGTATTCCATATATCAAACATAAATCATGATTAACGGAACAACGCAGTATTTCACGAATCACGGATATGTGCCGTTGGTCGCAATTAAAATCCCGTCCTTTCATTCATGACTTATCACAAGTAACAAGATGGGTATCAAAATTGGACCAGGAACTGGTATGTACCCTTTTGGAGCAACTGAGTTCCCTCCCGACTTTTTCAGGGGTTCGCGTTCCCTTTCTTTGTAGTGTTTTGTGTATCATTGTATCATGTCCTTCTTCGGGTTACCTTTGTTAGCATCTTCAATCCTTTATTATTTTGAATATTTGGAAAGCAAGAATAGCTACATTGTTAATTACACAGATTTTATACTTTATTGTTTTCGCTAATCATACGCTTAAAAAGGGAACTTGTTTTTTTTATTGTCAGACCCCGATTGATTGTTTCGATTGTGACTTTACTGGGTGAAATACCGGTTTTTCTTTGACTATGAAATCTCCGTAGTTCATGGGCATCTATCTATGTATTAATAAAAAAGAAAAAAAAAAGAAAAAGAAAAAATCCCACACTGTCGGTAGAATTTCAAAAATTAAATATCAAAATCGTAGGAACAGAGGCATAACCAATACCCCTAACACACAAATACATGAAGCTTACTTTCCTGGATTGGTACAGGCATTTGAATAAAAAATGGCGGGGTTAAACTAGTTTTAAAGGCCCAAACCTCCATTCTTAGTGAAATGATGCAGTCATGCAGGTGTTTTCCTCATTAGTAAATGTCAACCGTCACATATAACCGTGCGAACAGCGTTATTATAAGGCCTGTTTATCTAATTCTGAACCATTAACCTGGTTTTAAACTGTTTTTTACCGTTGAGGGTTTTTTTACGGTGTGGTTTTAATCATGCGGTTAAATGGTTAAAGAACATCTTTTAAAGCACGTTTGGATATGTTTGCACCTTGTTAATTACCAGTATATGTTTGTAATAGGAACATCTGTGCATTATAGACCCATATCCAAGTTGTTTATTGACATTCTGCATTGTTGTGTTTGTTTATAGAGAATTAAATTATTTCATTTGTTTATTTTATTATTATTGTTTAAGAGTTGAATTGTTTTATTTGTTAATGAAGAATCTATTTTACTTTGTTAAGAAATAATCAATGAACTAGAAAGTTCTCTTAAATATTGTTCTTCAACCATTGCGTTTTTTATCTATCTTAAACATGTTTCATGTTGTTTTCAACCATAAGCAAGTTTGAGAATGAAAAAAACAGGACTATAAAGAACGCTATAATCTTGAACATTATGTATAATATATTTATTTGTTAAGCTGAATTATTTTAGACGTAAGCGCCACGATATAGCTGAAATATTGTTGAAAGTGGCGTTAAAGACCACCAAACAAACAAACATATTTTAGACGTACCTCCTGTTGCCACGTTTTCTACTGTTGTCCCCTTTTGTTTGGCCATAAATCCAAGAACAGCAAATATTACAAATCCAGCATAAAAACTTGTCAGACAGTTTATAATAGGAATTAGAAACGCATCTCTGTAATGAGAAAGTCAACAATTGTTAACCATAAAAACAATTGCCGTGCTTACTTTCAATTACAGCAGTGATCATTGACATTGTAACTGTCTAAAAGAGTATGTATTATTTTTTACCATACTTGTTTTGATTATTATTATTTTTGGTAGGGGAGAGGTTTCTATTAATAATTGATAATACAGTGGCATGTCTAATAAGGGTAATAACAAAATTACCGAACTCCGAACAATCTTCCTTAGGGAAAGTAAAAACTCAAAAGTATATAAACAGACAAAATCAGTCAACAACCGGAAAACTGTGAAAACCGTAATGACCTTGACTTGGTACAGGCATTTCTAAAGAAATGGTGGGTTGAATCAGATTTTAAAGCGCCAAACTCCCCGCTTTCATTGCGGCTCAAAGGTTCCGGCTGTCACTATAACATTATTTAAAACAATACTGGAACAAAATAGGTAAAATAGTTGTCAAAGCAGTACCAAATTGCCAAACCTTGAATAAAAGGCTTCCTCATTGAGCGTCATACTATGCAAGGACATACGAGTTCATTCACGGGTTTTAGTGGGGTTGGTGTTACTCACTCTGTAGTTTTTTGTGTAGTGTTTTGTAGGCCATCATTTGTCCTTGTGTTCTTTGTTTGTCATTGTATGATATGGCTTTCCTCGATATACAGCTATGGCATCATCAAACTTTTCCTAATACAATTATGCTATATGCTTTAATAGTAGGTTGCTTTTAGAAATATGGAATCTATTAATTCCTTACAACTTTTAAATTTTAAATCCCGTTCATGGCGAGGTTTACTCGAAACAATAGTATGTGTATAGAGTGTCTCAGTAACTTACACAGGTCGTTGGTTTTCTCCCAGTACTCCGTGTTCATCGACCAATAAAACTTACCTCTATGATATAGTTGAAATATTGTTGAAAGTGGCGTTAAACACCATACTCCTAACCCTGTATTTATAAAAGGAGTACACATCACCAATTCTCGCTTATTTTATGAGAAACTGAAACACGTACCTTAAAATATTATTGCTGAATTTGTTATAGCTGGCCATCGCTATAAGACCACCGGAACAGGCACTCAGAGAATAAAATATTTGAACAGCAGCATCACTCCATACCTTAAATGAGAGGGGTTTTATAACTTTCTGTTTTAAAGGGCAAATGTCAACTTGAATTCAAGTATTTGAGCATACAAGCAAAAACATTATCAAATAAAAAGACTATCTTTACAAAAAATTAAACAAACTGCTCTTGCATAATATAAATATCAATACACTGTAGTAATCAGTTATCCCCAATTTAGTTTTGTATATTACATATTATATCAAATATTTCATATAAATTTCCTTGTAATTTAAATATGCAATATTTGACGATATTTTTACTGATCTTCCTTTATAAATATACCTATAAAGTAGAGCATTTCTGGTGAGTTAAAGATATTGCATCTTAACCGATATTGCATTTCTTAAAGTTTGGTACACACTAGAGAGGCTCCGAGTAAAACGATATTTGCACGCAAACAATCGAGAGATAAACAAAATGGCAGAAAAAGGGACACTACCTCCTTACTGTAGACATCAAAGCAGCAGGAATTGGACGAGGTATCATCGATGTTGCTAGAAAGTGATATGTTATTGTCACAGATTGAAATATTTGGTCCTATATTATAAAAAGGAAATATTAGTGCAATAACCCTATAATATTTATATACATACCGCTGCCTCTGTAAGCTTATTAAAGTCTGGTGTCAGATAAAAGTGAATTCCTTCCTCGTATCCATCTAGTGTTAATCCACGGACTAGTAGTATAGTCAACAGTATGTATGGAAATATAGCAGTGAAATACACGACCTGGAATACACGTGCAGCAAGGTTTTTAATAATGAGTCTTGCAAGGTGCCACAATGGGTTAGGTTTGTGATGTTAAACACCACTTTCAATAATCAAATAACTTTATTGTCATTAAACATATATAAACATGACTGTGACAAATACAAACAAACAATTATGTGCATGAAAAAGAACAAACATAATGAATTAAATATGTCACAATAAGACTTCTGTCCTCAGTTCTAATGACCGTTTCAATTTCAGCTATATCGTGTCCACAAAGGCGCTGATGGTTTTCTAATGAATGTTATCATTAAATACAGCTATATCGTGTCCACAAAGGCGCTGATGGTTTTCTAATGAATGTTATCATTAAATATGATATTGATGCGTTCTTTTGCCAGGGAGGTGAATACAATCATTTTATTTTTTAAATATCTAATAAAAACTAACAAATTTTTTTTTCTATAAGCGAAACTGACTTCCCCTTCACACATTTCAAAAATATAATCAATAAACAATCTTAACATACTTTGGTTGTAAAGATTTGTTTTATTTTAAATTTCATTGTTCGTGGCACATTACAAGGTATTGAGTCTAGTATGTTTACAACAAGACAGACACCAACAAAGATTTGTTTGTTGTTGCCAAAATGGAGATTCCGGTCTTTTGTGATTTTGTGTAGTTTTATGAACAAAATGAATGGACCGCCATGATCCGATCGCGAATATATATAAAGGGTATGTGTTTCACCAATATTTCAGTTATAACGTGGTTTTCAATTTATTGGTGGAAGAAACCAGAGTACTCAGAGAAAACCACCAACCTGTCGCAAGTCACTGACAAACGATATCACATAATGTTGTATCGAGTACACATGATCACATCGCCGTTAGCGGGATTCGAACTCACAACTTCAGTGGTGATAGGCACTGATTGCATAGGTAGTTGTAAACTACCATATGATCACGCCCACGACGGCCCCTTGTGATATTTAGGTTATGTAATTTTGGTACCTAGTATTAATTTTGGGCATGGGTGCATCTTGACTGACTTGAGCAATAAAAAAATAATTTCTCAATAAATTATGAGATCATGAAGAGGAATAATTTGTTTTTATTCCTAATTAGCTTTTGTCTTTTACTATATTTTTGATGGATTTCTATCATATAGACATTTGTTCGTCATCTTTTCAATTTACGCCACAACGTAGCTGAAATACTGCTAAAGGTGGCGTTAAGCACCAATCAATCAATTAATCAATCTTTTCAATTTCAGATTCGTAAAAAAACATGAGAAATAGTTGGACATTAAACTTGTAAATATATTACCTTTCCGAGAGACTTGATTCCCTTTGACAACACAAGAAATACAATAGCCCATACGGCCAGATTACATAGTGCGAGCTCCCATTTAATTCCATTAGGATCGTCCAACCCTGACGATATCTCTAACACTTTGTTGCTGCAAATACATGTATGTATATCATAAGATTAAATGTATCAGAAAATGTTACTGCGCTTAGAAATATAGTGCAGTGAAATCTCTCTAAACAGAACTTCCTTGTGACCCGCTTTTGCGTTTGCAATAGACAGGTGTTCGGTTTATACAGGTTAAATTATATTATATGTGTGTTGAGGTATCAATTTTGATATATACGTTTTATTGCTATCACTGGGCCGAAATCTCTGCTGATGGACTATTAGTCATCGGGGTACCATCCGCCCAGTAGTCAGTGCTTCGACACTGAAATGTTTTTTTTTATTTTTTTTTATCAGATATATTCATTATTGAAATTGATCGATTTCCTAAAAATGTAATAATTATCAAAACAAAGGTTCTCCTTCCTCGCGCATGGGCACCTTAGGCAATATTGGCTATCCTGTTTAGATTCTTCGATTTTCTGGCTCCCAAACACTTATATTATATGGCTTTTCTATCTTTCAATTTTGAGAGTACCTGATGAAGGTTATTCCAGAAACGTGTCGTGCGCAGTAAATTTGATATCTACGTTTTTATTCCCAGTTTTTATTCCTGGTACTTTATTTACAGTTCAGTTTATACTGTATTCCGGTTTATTCAGTGTTCGGTTTAGAAAGTTTCACTGTATATACAAAACAGTAGATCGAGGGTTCGATACCCCGTCGCTTCAAAACAAAGACTACAAATTTCGTATGCTGCTTGGGTGTTGAGTGCGCACGTAGCATTACAAATTAGCGTTAATACTGGTCTGTATGATGTGACAACGTGAAACAACATGTATACCTATGAAAATATGTTTCATTAGAGTAACACTACACAAAAAAGTTTTTTAAGCATGTTGGTCTAGTATAAACCGGACATCATTATCATCTCGTGATGAACACGTTGGTCTAGTACAAAGCAGACATCATTATCTCATGACAAGTAACTTTTTCGAAAAGATTGGCCACTTTCAATGTGTTAAACAACAATACATTGTTATCATTGTTACTTTTAAGCAGATGTGGAATTTAGATGAAAGTAGAATTTCTCATTTCCTTCAAATATATTTTTCGGAAAATGGATATGTTTGAATTCCGTCCTCCTCGATTTTATTACTGCTCCGTGTGTATACAGTGCTTAGTGTGCCCATGATGACAATGATAAAGTCTACTGACTAACATCAGATACGACATAACTGCATCGCTGGTGTTATGGTTATCGTGTCCGGTGAGCTTAACACTGAATGCGAGCTGTACTCAGTGTGACTTGTGTTACATGTCCTCAGTGTGACTTGTGTTACATGTACTCAGTGTGACTTGTGTTACATGTTCTCAGTGTGACTTGTGTTACATGTACTCAGTGTGACTTGTGTTACATGTACTCAGTGTGACTTGTGTTACATGTACTCAGTATGACTTGTGTTACATGTACTCAGTGTGACTTGTGTTACATGTACTCAGTGTGACTTGTGTTACATGTACTCAGTGTGACTTGTGTTACATGTACTCAGTGTGACTTGTGTTACATGTACTCAGTGTGACTTGTGTTACATGTACTCAGTGTGACTTGTGCTACATGTACTCAGTGTGACTTGTGCTACATGTAGTCAGTGTGACTTGTGTTACATGTAGTCAGTGTGACTTGTGTTACATGTAGTCAGTATGACTTGTGTTACATGTACTCAGTGTGATTTGTGTTACATGTACTCAGTGTGACTTGTGTTACATGTACTCAGTGTGACTTGTGTTACATGTACTCAGTGTGACTTGTGCTACATGTACTCAGTGTGACTTGTGTTACATGTTCTCAGTGTGACTTGTGTTACATGTACTCAGTGTGACTTGTGTTACATGTACTCAGTGTGACTTGTGTTACATGTACTCAGTGTGACTTGTGTTACATGTACTCAGTGTGACTTGTGTTACATGTACTCTGTGACTTGTGTTACATGTACTCAGTGTGACTTGTACTACATGTACTCAGTGTGACTTGTGTTACATGTATTCAGTGTGACTTGTGTTACATGTACTCAGTGTGACTTGTGTTACATGTTCTCAGTGTGACTTGTGTTACATGTACTCAGTGTGACTTGTGTTACATGTACTCAGTGTGACTTGTGTTACATGTACTCAGTGTGACTTGTGTTACGTGTACTCAGTGTGACTTGTGTTACATGTACTCAGTGTGACTTGTGTTACATGTACTCAGTGTGACTTGTGTTACGTGTACTCAGTGTGACTTGTGTTACGTGTACTCAGTGTGACTTGTGTTACGTGTACTCAGTGTGACTTGTGTTACGTGTACTCAGTGTGACTTGTGCTACATGTACTCAGTGTGACTTGTGTTACATGTATTCAGTGTGACTTGTGTTACATGTACTCAGTGTGACTTGTGTTACATGTTCTCAGTGTGACTTGTGTTACATGTACTCAGTGTGACTTGTGTTACATGTTCTCAGTGTGACTTGTGTTACATGTACTCAGTGTGACTTGTGTTACATGTACTCAGTGTGACTTGTGTTACATGTATTCAGTGTGACTTGTGTTACATGTACTCAGTGTGACTTGTGTTACATGTACTCAGTGTGACTTTGTGTTACATGTTCTCAGTGTGACTTGTGTTACATGTACTCAGTGTGACTTGTGTTACATGTACTCAGTGTGACTTGTGTTACATGTACTCAGTGTGACTTGTGTTACATGTACTCAGTGTGACTTGTGTTACATGTACTCAGTGTGACTTGTGTTACATGTACTCAGTGTGACTTGTGTTACATGTACTCTGTGACTTGTGTTACATGTACTCAGTGTGACTTGTACTACATGTACTCAGTGTGACTTGTGTTACATGTATTCAGTGTGACTTGTGTTACATGTACTCAGTGTGACTTGTGTTACATGTTCTCAGTGTGACTTGTGTTACATGTACTCAGTGTGACTTGTGTTACATGTACTCAGTGTGACTTGTGTTACATGTACTCAGTGTGACTTGTGTTACGTGTACTCAGTGTGACTTGTGTTACATGTACTCAGTGTGACTTGTGTTACATGTACTCAGTGTGACTTGTGTTACGTGTACTCAGTGTGACTTGTGTTACGTGTACTCAGTGTGACTTGTCTTACGTGTACTCAGTGTGACTTGTGTTACGTGTACTCAGTGTGACTTGTGCTACATGTACTCAGTGTGACTTGTGTTACATGTATTCAGTGTGACTTGTGTTACATGTACTCAGTGTGACTTGTGTTACATGTTCTCAGTGTGACTTGTGTTACATGTACTCAGTGTGACTTGTGTTACATGTACTCAGTGTGACTTGTGTTACATGTACTCAGTGTGACTTGTGTTACATGTACTCAGTGTGACTTGTGTTACATGTACTCAGTGTGACTTGTGTTACATGTTCTCAGTGTGACTTGTGTTACATGTACTCAGTGTGACTTGTGTTACATGTACTCAGTGTGACTTGTGTTACATGTACTCAGTGTGACTTGTGTTACATGTACTCAGTGTGACTTGTGTTACATGTACTCAGTGTGACTTGTGTTACATGTACTCAGTGTGACTTGTGTTACATGTACTCAGTGTGACTTGTACTACATGTACTCAGTGTGACTTGTGTTACATGTATTCAGTGTGACTTGTGTTACATGTACTCAGTGTGACTTGTGTTACATGTACTCAGTGTGACTTGTGTTACATGTACTCAGTGTGACTTGTGTTACATGTACTCAGTGTGACTTGTGCTACATGTACTCAGTGTGACTTGTGCTACATGTACTCAGTGTGACTTGTGTTACATGTACTCAGTGTGACTTGTGCTACATGTAGTCAGTGTGACTTGTGTTACATGTACTCAGTGTGACTTGTGTTACATGTACTCAGTGTGACTTGTGCTACATGTACTCAGTGTGACTTGTGTTACATGTTCTCAGTGTGACTTGTGTTACATGTACTCAGTGTGACTTGTGTTACATGTACTCAGTGTGACTTGTGTTACATGTACTCAGTGTGACTTGTGTTACGTGTACTCAGTGTGACTTGTGTTACGTGTACTCAGTGTGACTTGTGTTACGTGTACTCAGTGTGACTTGTGTTACGTGTACTCAGTGTGACTTGTGCTACATGTACTCAGTGTGACTTGTGTTACATGTATTCAGTGTGACTTGTGTTACATGTACTCAGTGTGACTTGTGTTACATGTTCTCAGTGTGACTTGTGTTACATGTACTCAGTGTGACTTGTGTTACATGTACTCAGTGTGACTTGTGTTACATGTATTCAGTGTGACTTGTGTTACATGTACTCAGTGTGACTTGTGTTACATGTACTCAGTGTGACTTGTGTTACATGTTCTCAGTGTGACTTGTGTTACATGTACTCAGTGTGACTTGTGTTACATGTACTCAGTGTGACTTGTGTTACATGTACTCAGTGTGACTTGTGTTACATGTACTCAGTGTGACTTGTGTTACATGTACTCAGTGTGACTTGTGTTACATGTACTCTGTGACTTGTGTTACATGTACTCAGTGTGACTTGTACTACATGTACTCAGTGTGACTTGTGTTACATGTATTCAGTGTGACTTGTGTTACATGTACTCAGTGTGACTTGTGTTACATGTTCTCAGTGTGACTTGTGTTACATGTACTCAGTGTGACTTGTGTTACATGTACTCAGTGTGACTTGTGTTGTACTCAGTGTGACTTGTGTTACATGTACTCAGTGTGACTTGTGTTACATGTACTCAGTGTGACTTGTGTTACATGTACTCAGTGTGACTTGTGTTACGTGTACTCAGTGTGACTTGTGTTACGTGTACTCAGTGTGACTTGTGTTACGTGTACTCAGTGTGACTTGTGCTACATGTACTCAGTGTGACTTGTGTTACATGTATTCAGTGTGACTTGTGTTACATGTACTCAGTGTGACTTGTGTTACATGTTCTCAGTGTGACTTGTGTTACATGTACTCAGTGTGACTTGTGTTACATGTACTCAGTGTGACTTGTGTTACATGTACTCAGTGTGACTTGTGTTACATGTACTCAGTGTGACTTGTGTTACATGTACTCAGTGTGACTTGTACTACATGTACTCAGTGTGACTTGTGTTACATGTATTCAGTGTGACTTGTGTTACATGTACTCAGTGTGACTTGTGTTACATGTACTCAGTGTGACTTGTGTTACATGTACTCAGTGTGACTTGTGTTACATGTACTCAGTGTGACTTGTGCTACATGTACTCAGTGTGACTTGTGCTACATGTACTCAGTGTGACTTGTGTTACATGTACTCAGTGTGACTTGTGCTACATGTAGTCAGTGTGACTTGTGTTACATGTACTCAGTGTGACTTGTGTTACATGTACTCAGTGTGACTTGTGCTACATGTACTCAGTGTGACTTGTGTTACATGTTCTCAGTGTGACTTGTGTTACATGTACTCAGTGTGACTTGTGTTACATGTACTCAGTGTGACTTGTGTTACATGTACTCAGTGTGACTTGTGTTACGTGTACTCAGTGTGACTTGTGTTACGTGTACTCAGTGTGACTTGTGTTACGTGTACTCAGTGTGACTTGTGTTACGTGTACTCAGTGTGACTTGTGCTACATGTACTCAGTGTGACTTGTGTTACATGTATTCAGTGTGACTTGTGTTACATGTACTCAGTGTGACTTGTGTTACATGTTCTCAGTGTGACTTGTGTTACATGTACTCAGTGTGACTTGTGTTACATGTACTCAGTGTGACTTGTGTTACATGTATTCAGTGTGACTTGTGTTACATGTACTCAGTGTGACTTGTGTTACATGTACTCAGTGTGACTTGTGTTACATGTTCTCAGTGTGACTTGTGTTACATGTACTCAGTGTGACTTGTGTTACATGTACTCAGTGTGACTTGTGTTACATGTACTCAGTGTGACTTGTGTTACATGTACTCAGTGTGACTTGTGTTACATGTACTCAGTGTGACTTGTGTTACATGTACTCTGTGACTTGTGTTACATGTACTCAGTGTGACTTGTACTACATGTACTCAGTGTGACTTGTGTTACATGTATTCAGTGTGACTTGTGTTACATGTACTCAGTGTGACTTGTGTTACATGTTCTCAGTGTGACTTGTGTTACATGTACTCAGTGTGACTTGTGTTACATGTACTCAGTGTGACTTGTGTTGTACTCAGTGTGACTTGTGTTACATGTACTCAGTGTGACTTGTGTTACATGTACTCAGTGTGACTTGTGTTACATGTACTCAGTGTGACTTGTGTTACGTGTACTCAGTGTGACTTGTGTTACGTGTACTCAGTGTGACTTGTGTTACGTGTACTCAGTGTGACTTGTGCTACATGTACTCAGTGTGACTTGTGTTACATGTATTCAGTGTGACTTGTGTTACATGTACTCAGTGTGACTTGTGTTACATGTTCTCAGTGTGACTTGTGTTACATGTACTCAGTGTGACTTGTGTTACATGTACTCAGTGTGACTTGTGTTACATGTACTCAGTGTGACTTGTGTTACATGTACTCAGTGTGACTTGTGTTACATGTACTCAGTGTGACTTGTGTTACATGTACTCTGTGACTTGTGTTACATGTACTCAGTGTGACTTGTACTACATGTACTCAGTGTGACTTGTGTTACATGTATTCAGTGTGACTTGTGTTACATGTACTCAGTGTGACTTGTGTTACATGTTCTCAGTGTGACTTGTGTTACATGTACTCAGTGTGACTTGTGTTACATGTACTCAGTGTGACTTGTGTTACATGTACTCAGTGTGACTTGTGTTACGTGTACTCAGTGTGACTTGTGTTACATGTACTCAGTGTGACTTGTGTTACATGTACTCAGTGTGACTTGTGTTACGTGTACTCAGTGTGACTTGTGTTACGTGTACTCAGTGTGACTTGTCTTACGTGTACTCAGTGTGACTTGTGTTACGTGTACTCAGTGTGACTTGTGCTACATGTACTCAGTGTGACTTGTGTTACATGTATTCAGTGTGACTTGTGTTACATGTACTCAGTGTGACTTGTGTTACATGTTCTCAGTGTGACTTGTGTTACATGTACTCAGTGTGACTTGTGTTACATGTACTCAGTGTGACTTGTGTTACATGTACTCAGTGTGACTTGTGTTACATGTACTCAGTGTGACTTGTGTTACATGTACTCAGTGTGACTTGTGTTACATGTTCTCAGTGTGACTTGTGTTACATGTACTCAGTGTGACTTGTGTTACATGTACTCAGTGTGACTTGTGTTACATGTACTCAGTGTGACTTGTGTTACATGTACTCAGTGTGACTTGTGTTACATGTACTCAGTGTGACTTGTGTTACATGTACTCAGTGTGACTTGTGTTACATGTACTCAGTGTGACTTGTACTACATGTACTCAGTGTGACTTGTGTTACATGTATTCAGTGTGACTTGTGTTACATGTACTCAGTGTGACTTGTGTTACATGTACTCAGTGTGACTTGTGTTACATGTACTCAGTGTGACTTGTGTTACATGTACTCAGTGTGACTTGTGCTACATGTACTCAGTGTGACTTGTGCTACATGTACTCAGTGTGACTTGTGTTACATGTACTCAGTGTGACTTGTGCTACATGTAGTCAGTGTGACTTGTGTTACATGTACTCAGTGTGACTTGTGTTACATGTACTCAGTGTGACTTGTGCTACATGTACTCAGTGTGACTTGTGTTACATGTTCTCAGTGTGACTTGTGTTACATGTACTCAGTGTGACTTGTGTTACATGTACTCAGTGTGACTTGTGTTACATGTACTCAGTGTGACTTGTGTTACGTGTACTCAGTGTGACTTGTGTTACGTGTACTCAGTGTGACTTGTGTTACGTGTACTCAGTGTGACTTGTGTTACGTGTACTCAGTGTGACTTGTGCTACATGTACTCAGTGTGACTTGTGTTACATGTATTCAGTGTGACTTGTGTTACATGTACTCAGTGTGACTTGTGTTACATGTTCTCAGTGTGACTTGTGTTACATGTACTCAGTGTGACTTGTGTTACATGTACTCAGTGTGACTTGTGTTACATGTATTCAGTGTGACTTGTGTTACATGTACTCAGTGTGACTTGTGTTACATGTACTCAGTGTGACTTGTGTTACATGTTCTCAGTGTGACTTGTGTTACATGTACTCAGTGTGACTTGTGTTACATGTACTCAGTGTGACTTGTGTTACATGTACTCAGTGTGACTTGTGTTACATGTACTCAGTGTGACTTGTGTTACATGTACTCAGTGTGACTTGTGTTACATGTACTCTGTGACTTGTGTTACATGTACTCAGTGTGACTTGTACTACATGTACTCAGTGTGACTTGTGTTACATGTATTCAGTGTGACTTGTGTTACATGTACTCAGTGTGACTTGTGTTACATGTTCTCAGTGTGACTTGTGTTACATGTACTCAGTGTGACTTGTGTTACATGTACTCAGTGTGACTTGTGTTGTACTCAGTGTGACTTGTGTTACATGTACTCAGTGTGACTTGTGTTACATGTACTCAGTGTGACTTGTGTTACATGTACTCAGTGTGACTTGTGTTACGTGTACTCAGTGTGACTTGTGTTACGTGTACTCAGTGTGACTTGTGTTACGTGTACTCAGTGTGACTTGTGCTACATGTACTCAGTGTGACTTGTGTTACATGTATTCAGTGTGACTTGTGTTACATGTACTCAGTGTGACTTGTGTTACATGTTCTCAGTGTGACTTGTGTTACATGTACTCAGTGTGACTTGTGTTACATGTACTCAGTGTGACTTGTGTTACATGTACTCAGTGTGACTTGTGTTACATGTACTCAGTGTGACTTGTGTTACATGTACTCAGTGTGACTTGTGTTACATGTTCTCAGTGTGACTTGTGTTACATGTACTCAGTGTGACTTGTGTTACATGTACTCAGTGTGACTTGTGTTACATGTACTCAGTGTGACTTGTGTTACATGTACTCAGTGTGACTTGTGTTACATGTACTCAGTGTGACTTGTGTTACATGTACTCAGTGTGACTTGTGTTACATGTACTCAGTGTGACTTGTACTACATGTACTCAGTGTGACTTGTGTTACATGTATTCAGTGTGACTTGTGTTACATGTACTCAGTGTGACTTGTGTTACATGTACTCAGTGTGACTTGTGTTACATGTACTCAGTGTGACTTGTGTTACATGTACTCAGTGGGACTTGTGCTACATGTACTCAGTGTGACTTGTGCTACATGTACTCAGTGTGACTTGTGTTACATGTACTCAGTGTGACTTGTGCTACATGTAGTCAGTGTGACTTGTGTTACATGTACTCAGTGTGACTTGTGTTACATGTACTCAGTGTGACTTGTGTTACATGTACTCAGTGTGACTTGTGTTACATGCACTCAGTGTGACTTGTACTACATGTACTCAGTGTGACTTGTGTTACATGTATTCAGTGTGACTTGTGTTACATGTACTCAGTGTGACTTGTGTTACATGTACTCAGTGTGACTTGTGCTACATGTACTCAGTGTGACTTGTGCTACATGTACTCAGTGTGACTTGTGTTACATGTACTCAGTGTGACTTGTGCTACATGTAGTCAGTGTGACTTGTGTTACATGTACTCAGTGTGACTTGTGTTACATGTACTCAGTGTGACTTGTGCTACATGTACTCAGTGTGACTTGTGCTACATGTACTCAGTGTGACTTGTGTTACATGTACTCAGTGTGACTTGTGCTACATGTAGTCAGTGTAACTTGTGCTACATGTACTCAGTGTGACTTGTGTTACATGTACTCAGTGTGACTTGTGCTACATGTAGTCGGTGTGACTTGTGTTACATGTACTCAGTGTGACTTGTGTTACATGTACTCAGTGTGACTTGTGCTACATGTACTCAGTGTGACTTGTGCTACATGTACTCAGTGTGACTTGTGTTACATGTACTCAGTGTGACTTGTGCTACATGTAGTCAGTGTGACTTGTGTTACATGTACTCAGTGTGACTTGAGTTACATGTACTCAGTGTGACTTGTGTTACATGTACTCAGTGTGACTTGTGTTACATGTACTCAGTGTGACTTGTGCTACATGTACTCAGTGTGACTTGTGCTACATGTATACGGTGTGAGTTCTGGTACATTCAATTTATTTTTTGTCGTTGTCATATCTTAATAAGTGTATTCACTTTATATAAATCAATACTAACATTGCTTATGGTAGTAAACGTCAACTTATCCAACATATTAATACCTTACTTCAATTTATCACTGCGACGTGACATATTTCAATTAAATAGTATTTTGTCATATGTCAAGGTTGTAGACAGATAATAAAATTTTATTAAAGTATTCGGTAGCTATTAATCGGGGAGTTGGGCACGGGGACTGAATTGTAAGCATGACAGCAATCCAAAAGTATTACCCAGTTAATCAATGGTATCAGGGTATATTTGCATGCCAAAATGTTTTTTTTTTACCTTTTTTGTTTGATTGATAATTTTAAACCCCTCGCTTTGCCAGGTCCACTTCCAAAACTCCCCCCCCCCCCCCCACGGTAAGGTCCACTCCATCGCCACGTGCGCCTGTTAGGTATTTATTAACTTTATACAAATTAAAGTTCTGAAAATTAAATCGTTTCTACCCTTAATATTACGTTGCTAAGTTGATCTGAAATGATTAATAACTACTAAAATAATGTCTTACTTGAAATATTCATCACTTGCCGACGTTCCATTTGTAGTGTATGTATGGTTCACTGAAATAAACTTCTTGAAGTTAATGAATTGTATTATACATACATATATTTAGTAAGAAAAGATATTAATGTAAATGAATATAAGAGACTATCAAACTTTACACTTAAAATACAAATAAAAGTGAAGGAATAATGTTCTTATTTTTGTTCCACATTTTATTCACAGCAGGGTTCTTCAATAATGAGAATAACTCTTACCCTAAAATGAATGTGAACCTGCCCCTAGCATGCAGTTGAGCGGTTCACTTTATTTCTGCCGACATTCCATGATTATTATTGTTACGGACTGATCGATCTGTTACTATTCAATATATAGAAAGGAAGAGATGGAGCATGTACTAGATACCATTTCATCATAAGACAACATTTTGCTTGATTCTCTGCAGATTTTATACCTGTAAATGAGTTTGTTTCTATTATTTTATGATTATGTTGTAGCATTATGTTCAACCTTTTCGCGACATCAATCAGATGAGACAGAAATTTCATGCAATGTTAACAGTTGGATACGAAACAACAATAAACGCCGCACACTCAAAATACGTGCACTAGGAATAGTGCAACCTTCGTATCTGGTAAATACGTGCCTTCGGCCCTCTAGCTAATATTGGTGTCTTAGGTTAATATGGGGTGTGATATGAAAATTGCAATAATATAACCTCTTAGTGGCATATACTGGATGATATGTTCTGATTGGATCTTTGTCCAATACGAGAAAAAAAAACATCACTAATTTTCTTACAAGATCTGAGGTTACGTTCCTAAAATTTCGATAGTACTCCAAAATCGTCTAATCAGGAGATCGTATTTTTGTTTTTGGTACAATCTTGTATTCGTAAGTCAAAAGACCGTAAGCCCTGGGGTGCTACAATCTGTCTTTTTTTTTCTATTACGATGTGAATAATAAATAGGAACATAAGAACACAGTAGACATGGTTCACTAACTACGTAAATATCATGCATATTCATATAGCAAATCCGATATGGTCCAACGCAATCTTTCTTCTTGAAATGGAGGTTGTACTATATATAGAAATGATGACCCAGGAATGCACGTGTACAACTTCAACAATAACAAGGAAACAAAGGGGATATCGTCAAATTAGGGGACAATGAGCAACATAATGCGTGGTGGTAAGATTGATTCAATACTTAATGGTGTTGCTCTGGGATCCCTACCTGTCTATGCATACAGATACCCTTTTATGATAGTTTAGGAACCTGGGAAAATCGTAGAATCCGGGACACTGTGCAACATAATGCGTGGTGTTAAGGTTGATTCAATGCGTAATGGTGTCGCTCCGGGAATTCTACCTGTCAATGCACACGGGTTCCAGTTTATCATGGGTTGAGAACCAGTCTACTGAACACATGCACAATGTTTCATACAAGCAATCACAATACTTACAGCAATCCAATCTTGTGCCATTCCATGGATCAGCAAGAGTAAAATTTTGAGATCCATCATCACATTCACAAGTGTTCCAAGCATTACTACAGTCCTTCCAAGGAACTGTTGCCGCCATTGAGGCAAAGAAGAAGTAAATACAATATGCAATGATGACCGCATAGTAAATAGCTATAAGGGCCGATACTATTATCATTGAAAATCCTAAGCCTACAACATAATAAGAACAGATTTATTAAATGTTTTTCAGGGCCGATACTATTAGTAAATACAATATGCAATGATGACCGCATAGATATAGCTATCAGGGCCGATACTATTATCATTGAAAATCCTAAGCCTACAAAAAAAATATGAAAAGATTTATTAAATATTTTCAGGGCCGATACTATTTTCATTGAAAATCCTAAGCCTACAAAAAATAATAAAAACAGAATTATTAAATATTTTTTCAGGGCCGATACTATTATCATTTACTATTAGTAAATACAATATTCAACGATGACCGCATAGTAAATAGCTATCAGGGTCGATACTATTATCATCGAAAATCTTAAACCTACAAAAAAAATAAGAACAAATTTACTTAATATTTTTCAGGGCTGATACTATTATCATTGAAAATCTTAAACCTACGAAAAAAATAAGAACATATTTATTAAATATTGTTCAGGGCCGATATTGTTATCATTAAATATTCTAATACTACAAAAAGGTGAAATTTATTAAATATTTTCATGGCCGATACTTTTATCATTGAAAATCTTAAACCTACAAAAAAATAAGAACATATTTATTAGATATTTTTTAGGGCCGATGCTATTATCATTGAAAATCTTAAACATACAAAAAATGAGAACAGATTTATTAAATATTTTTCAGGATCAATGCAAATTGTTTAATCTTTTTTTTCCTGTAATTTATTTCTAGATGAAATAAAAGCTATTTGGTTTACATCCAACGTAGCCAATTACCTTCAGAACCGCATTGGGTGGTGTCATGGTTAGCGTTCTCGTCGCGATTGTGTACTAGTAGTACTCCAGAACATTAGTTAAAAGAGCAAACATTATGTGGTTTCTTTCGGTTTTGTATCATTAGCATGTATCATAGTTTTGGCTCATTCATATCTATTTATAACGAGGGTATGTTAAGGATCATGTACGCTGGTGTTAAGGTCACCACATTTTGTTATCGGTCACTATCTTTGACTGATAGCTTTATTGATTGTCTGAATTTATCACTATATTTTGCCAGTAATAATTTGTATTGTTCTGGTTGGTTATTCATTGTAACATTCGATCATTTCTTGTTTTCAATTCTATGTCGGTTATCAAGTTCAAGCCTCTATCGGTAAGGGACTACTTTTCATCACGTGATCAGTGATAACTTTCAATTTTGTAGACGCTTTGGCATTATCATAGGGGTTGTATTGACATAATATACAAAGTATCTTATTCAGTTTAATGTAAATAATCAGTTATATTTTAATGACGTATGATGCGGCGGATTCATATCTATAGTTTGTCTTTTTTGTCTGTTTTATTTCCCCCATTGGATTGTCTGCCCTTCTTCTATTTCCGGTTTCTTATTACCCCTTAGGTATCTTTAAACTGTTCATATATTTTAATGAACGAAGGTATTGGCTCATATCTTTAGTTCGTCCGTTTTCTTTTGACCATTGTATTGTTTGTCCTTCAATTTACGGGTTCTGAATACCCATTTCTTATCTTGAAACATTTTTTAAAAAGGTTATTCAGATTTAATATAAATTACAAATCGTAAACCATGTAATACATGTTAATTAACATCAACATTATTATCTTCATATAACAGTGTTCCAAAATGTGAGAAAATATTGCCATATTGGCATAATACATATAGATTCTCCTTCAGTTGCCCGTGGGTTACGATATTTCTCCACTCAAGAGAGTTAAATTAAAAATTTTAACCACAAGCCGTCAGACGAGTGGTTTAAATTTTAAATTTAACTGTCGAGAGTGGAGAAATATCGTAACCCACATGGGCAGCTGAAGGAGAATTTGTTTCTCCCATTATTTAACACGAACTTTATTTCAAAATCCACTGGTTTACCGATTTGACAACATGCGGGGAAAGGCACGAGACATTTTACTCCTTTAGAGGATTACAGATTTTTCCACCACTGGTTCAGCGGGTTTAAAATGCCGTAATAATGGGAGAAATAAGATTAATTAGCTAATGCCAAGTAGATAAGTTACTTCATTTTCAGCTATATAATAGTTTACATCAATATGGAGGTTAGTTTCACTGTGGGAGGAAACCGTCCCCGGGTTATCAATAGAAACCCACCTACTGGTGACAAGTGACTGACAAACTTTTAGTACTTGTAGGAAGTGTTTGAAGAAACTAAAGGGGTAATCAGAATTTGTATATCGAAAAAGAGTTAACACCACAATGGCCAAAAGAAAAAGTACAAAAGGACAAAAAACGATCACACTTCGCTATGGATCGGAAGTGACATCACAAGTTTAGTGATGAAATGCACTGATTGCAAATACAGTTGTTAATCCGACTACCGTATAGGATTGTGGCTACCACGGACAGTAGTTAATAAATAACGCTGTTCGCCTGTTCGTCCGGTTATATGAGAGGGTTGGTATTTTACTGACGTGTGGAAAATACTTGCATGACAGAATCGTTTCACTAAGAGTAGAGTTTTGAACCTATTAAAGTTATTTTACTCCGCCACGTATATTGAAGTGTCTGTACTAATATGAGACAGGTAACCTGTTTGAAGGACGAAGTCCTAAAATTTCAATAATACGACGATCCGTACACGTTAGCCTCACCGGACGCAATTACGAACAATTTCGATGATATTGACATTTGATAATACATTAAACACCAATATTCCTTTTGAATCGTAGCCCATATATTATTCAATGCATTGTTACGGGTTTTAAACAGATTTTCATGACCCCGTTCTAGTCACTCTGTGACCTAGATCCGGACATAATTTCGAACGACATCATAATAACCTTTCTAGTGTAAATTATTTAATGACAACTGTTAAAATTGAAAGAGCATTCATTCATTTACGTTCACATATCCATTTGTATATAATACACATGAAATAAAAACCTTTCCTTTATTCATATCATAAATGTGTGCCAGTTTGCATTCGGAATTCCTTGGACTCTTCAATGAATAAAGGTACATCACGGATTTTGACATAGATCAAGGTAAGGAAAATGTATTATATTGACTGTTTTTATTTTAATTTCAATGTGTTCTACATATGCATAGAACCAGGAGATCATATTCTTTCCAATTACAGGCATAAGATAACAAAATATGCATACCTCAATGAATTTTAGCGATAGATTCCAAGTGCAATTGTCGATCGTTTTCTGTTTACAAATATGAAAACCCGTCGTCTGCAACATTCAACAACTGCGCATGAATAATTCAATGTGTTCTACATATGCATAGAACCAGGAGATCATATTCTTTCCAATTACAGGCATAAGATAACAAAATATGCATACCTCAATGAATTTTAGCGATAGATGCCAAGTGCAATTGTCGATCGTTTTCTGTTTACAAATATGAAAACCCGTCGTCTGCAACATTCAACAACTGCGCATGAATAATTTTCTCCCAAAACACGAGTAATTTAGCGGGGTATCTATTTATAAAAGCATTTTTTTAATTCATGTTTTGAAGGAACAATTAGGAGACATACTTTGCATTTCGTTCGTAATTGCGTCCGGTGAGGCTATTATCTTTTATTTTGAATGAATTTTGTAGCCGATTGGATATGTCTCATTTTACCGCTCTTCCGTCGGGAGTTTCGTAGAAAGACATTTTTTTATTAGAATTTTATTTCAAGTTTATTTCGATTTTGCATAGAGTAAATAATTAAAGAATTGGGAATTTTTCATTGGAATATATTTCTTTAGCGTTTCTAAATTATCAATTGATCTATTTTTTAAACTTCCGGTGAACAGATATTTGGCTATTAATATAGAAGGAAAAATCGGACAGCTTACCGTTATCAGGACTTCGTCCTTTATAATGGTGTTTAACGCCACTTTTCAACAATATTTCAGTTATATCATGGCGGTCCGTTTTATTGGCGGAGGAAACCTTAGTACCCGGAGAAAACCCGTGGTAATATATTGTATCGAGTACACCTCGCCATGAACGGGGTTCGAGCTCACAACTTTAGTGAAGATAGTCACTGATTTGCCCAGGTAATTTTAAATCCAACTACCATACGATCACGATGGCCCCTCCGAGTGTTGTATGTTTACACTACGGCAAGAATACACTTAATCACATATTGGGTTACTTCAAGTTTCAATGAGGCGGCTCAAAACGTGTCTCTCATGATCTTTATGAGAAAATATATCGATATATAAATTATATTGTGTTTGGGGTATAGGTTTGCATCTTTCTATGATTGCTCTATTGGATTTGGGGAACTGTTCCGAGGTAGTGGTATTCTTGTCATTTATTTTACGCCTGAAAGCGTGTCACTCATAATCTTAATGGGACAATTTATTGATGTATTTGCAAAATTCTATTGACATCAATCTAACGTAAATAAATTTGCCCAGACCTACTCTAGGAATTAAATCTGTTTCATGACAAATACTTAATATATTAGCATATGTAATGCGTTACCAACAAAAATCTAAGACTGAACATTCTTTTGAATCATTGATCAGTAATATTTTAATGGAATGATATTGAACAATGGAATAGGACATACTTGACCTTGTATAAATAAATATAAGATAAAGAGATTGACAATGCAAGAAATCAAAATATTGTGTGGGAGGGAGGAGTGATGGTTGTTTAAGCTAAGAGAACTAATTTTCAATTATAGTTTAATCCTGCCCTTTTTTTTAAATTCCCAGTATCAAGCCAGGAAAGTGAACGTATTTGTGTGTTCGGGTATCGATTTTGTCTCTTTCTCTTTCAAGAATTCCACCAATATCAACAAAGCAAACCTCCCATCTTTGCTCACTTAAGGTGGTACCATACACTTCAGGTAAACTTTGATCTGCTCGTTTAATTTTCTTATTTTTTTGGCAGTGTGTTTGAATATATCCACTGTAATACATATAAAAATTTTAACAAATTCCAACCAACAGACTCAGAGCTATAAATTCACTAGCCACATAGCAGCTTTTCTTTCTGGTTTTGATTACCGAGATGCTTGAAATATGCATACAAACATCATATGATCAAAACGTTCAACTGATTTTAAAGAATTATCTCCCTGTAGTGTATGGTACCCCCTTAACATGAAAAAAGACCACGGCATATGCCGTTGGAGATTAAGGTCCTGGTGGGGTTAAACCGGTAGATGCGGTCCACCCCCCCACCCTCTTGATAGCTGCTTCTCCAACATCAAAAATGCATAAACAAACGATACAAACCCCACACAAATTCGTTTCCACTCAAAAAGACCATATACTATAACAAAAATGAATAACAATATAAACATGGACAACGTCTTCATACAATCGTGGATGAAAATACGCTATTGATAAGATTTCTACATGCAGAATTGTATTTATATACCAGATCTTTATTGTGGTAACAAAATAATTGATATATGCGATACTTGTTAGGATAGGTGAGACCTCACATAGGACAGATAAGATAGTTAAAGTCAAGGCAAATGACCTGCGCGAATCTCGTACAAAAGTGTTGACATCAATTGTCACTGGTATACAAATAGCACATAAAGTGGAGATAAAGGCATTCATGATTTATTTACCTGCATTCGTTTATTTTTGTTTTGCGAGTTATTTGAAGGAACGGTTATCACAAAGTGACTCTTATTAGGAATTACAACATTGTGTTCGATGTTTAACAACAGGGTAGAAATAGATTATCTAATACCTATTTGTGTGTGTGTTCCTGAGCCACAATATAGTAATAAAACCGTAGATACGGTATCACATTTAGTGCAACCGCCGCGTTTTTGGACAAACCTTCATCATGTACGCTCAAAGTCGAAATATTTGAAAGCCAAATAATTTTAATATCTTTGGGAGCAAAAAAACAAAGGGCCTAAACAGAATGGCCAATGTCAGAAATGCCTGAGGGAGGAGTACATTAGATTTAATAATAATTGCATGTTTTATCAGCTGTAAGTTTCAATAAAAAATATATCTAATAAACCATGTCAGTGCCGAAGCACTAACTATTGGGTGGATGATACCTTCGGGGACTAATTGAATTGCATAAATGCACCATTATCGTTTTTTCTGTGGTATCCGAGTTCGACTATCGCATACATTCAGAATAATTGAAATTTTACTGAGGCCGTCATGGTCGTGATTGTATGGTAGTTGAATTTACAACTACCTGTGCAATCAGTGCCTATCACCACTGATGTTGTGAGTTCGAATCCCGCTCATGGCAAGGTGTACTCGATACAACTGTATGTGATAAAGTTTGTCAGTGTCTTGCGCAGGTCGGTGTTTTTTTCTTCCGGATACTCCGGTTTTCTCCACCAATAAAACTGTCCGCCACGATATAAATGAAATATTGTTGAAAGTGTCGTTAAACACCATAACCCAACCCTAAATGTTACTGGAGTTTCGTGAAATGTACATTATGTACAATCATGGCTATGCACAATTTTATCAACATTCTTGCGTCACCCACCTACCATTTTTTATACTGTCTGTTTTCAAAATGTAGGTCAATTGATATCGTTCAGGAGAAAGAATAAATTACAGTAAATACACATAGGAGAACATTCCATTGTACACTAAGAAATAAATCCAAATAAATAAACGACATTCTTTTTCATTGGCTGGTGATCAACACGTACCCCGAGGTAACAGACCCAATAGGCTTTGTCCGTTTCGTTGCTTTTGCATGGGGATCGTCGTGGTCACGATCGCATGGTAGTTGGATTTACAACTATCTATTCAATTATTGCCTATCACCACTAACTAAGTTTGAATCCCGATCAGGCGAGGTGTACTCGATATAATTATGTGAAAAAGTTTGTCAGTGATTTGCGACTGCTCGGTGGTGTTCTCTCGGTACTCCAGTTTCCTTCACAAATAAAACTGACCTCCACGACATTACTAAAATCTTGGTGAAAGTGGTATTAAACACCATAACCCTAAAGCCCTGCTTTTCCATGGAACGATAACCATTTTGCCCTTCATATGTGAAATAACACCTATTATAAAATGTCAAGCAACGCATAATTTTAAAATCAGTCGGGAATCTGCAAATGGGGTGTTACGTTTGTATGACTGTAGTTACAAATATTACCTTTCATGGCGGAATTGAACCATAACGAGAACCATTTTGCCCTTCACATGGAAAATAACTCCTTCAAAAACGTCAAACAACGCATAATTTTATAATAAATCGGGAATATGTAAATAGTATATTACGTTTGTATGACGTTACCTTTCATGGCGGGATTGATGCGCCATAATTTAATAGGTCCTAAACTGCAAAACTGACCCAGACACAATTCTAAATAAAACAGCGGTATCCCTATAAACACCAGGCAAATAAAATAAGGAATCAGAAAAGCTCCTGAAATAGAAAATACATTATATATAATGGAAATCTAAAATTAGAAATGCAACAAAATAATAACTCAAAATCAGTATGGTTTTCGTTACCTCCGTGAAGTTCATATGCAATAACCCAGGATTTTATAAATACTATGTTACCATAGAAACGAAATTGGCGTTATATATAATAGTATTTGTGCTCATCCAGAAGGAACATGGATAAACAGTTATTCGTAATCTCCGACAAAGATGGCCATCGTGAAAGGAGAGGGATTGATAAACACGGATGAAATGATGATGGATCGACCCCAGGGGCAGCTTTGAGATGAAACAGAATATAAAAATAGAAAAGAAAATGACTTCTTCCCTCCTGTCATTTAAACAGTGGTTTGTATCCATATATGCTGGTATCGATTACATAAGTTTAGTCACGTGATGTATTGCTATCTCGATTCAAATATTACGTAATTTTGCATTTTGATAAATATGATGTTCGAAATGCAACACATAATTTTTATTAAAAAGATAACAATTCTTACTGTAAATATGGTTTGACGTCATAAACAAGGGTTGTTGTGGTGTACTCGAGACACCAGTATGTGATCAAGTTTGTCAGTGAATTCAAACAGATCGGTGGATTTCTATTAATACTATGGCTTCCTCCACCAAATACAACTGGCTGGCACTTTATACTCATCTGGCTTGCAAATGGCCATTTAAGTTGCCATAATTGCTTAGAACAGTCGACCTGTTTTTGCTGAAATGGAGTCACTCGTAACCGATTTAACAATACATCGTAAATGTTCATAAAGTGGCGTTAAAGACAATCTTCTTATATTAAAAACAACATACCAAAGTAGTTGACAATGTGATAATATCTCTTACAAAAAATGATTCCCGTTTTTTGCAAGAATTCGTTATTTAAAAAAAAAAGAAACATTTGTTCTTTCAACGCAGATTGTCTTTCTGTTGTTTCTTAATTAGAACTTTTTTATTTTAATTTTTGAACTTGTTCCGTCCCTTGTTGATATTTTAATGATTGTTCCCCTCATATGCCTGTTAGACTCACCTCCACCATTTTTGAAACACAAGTATGGGAAACGCCAAACATTACCAAGGCCAACAGCAAAACCAACACACGTCAGAATGAATTCTAACTGATTTCCCCAATTTGCTCTGGCTTTTACCTACGAGATATAAATAGAACATCTAATTATTATGTATACTACATTATAATGATAACTATGGTAGCTGTAGCCTGTTTATCGTTTGCTGTCAATATGGTGTGGTTTGGCAATATAAACGCCGACGAATGTACCTAGTTGTTTTCTTTTATGTCCAGAATGAGATGCTATGTACTAAACATAGTATTGTCTTATCCTAGGGAGCAGTTTTCTTATAGTGTTGTGTGGTGAGGTGTAGTGCCCTCGCCCGTTGGCCCTGGCACTATACCTCACCACAAAACACTGATGTATGTTTCTGTGTAGATAATATTTCGGGAATAGCAACTTGAGTAATGCTCCTTATTCATACAAGTTGTTTTCATTCTTGAACTTGACTAATAAGTTTGTAAATTAACCTTGACAAATTGTGTACTTCATTTTGTAGTTGAACAACTCGTGTTATGTGTATTGTTTTAGATTTCGTTTAGCAATCAATCAGAGGGAATTTTCAACTGAAATTGTTTTATGATGGTGAGTATCTTATCTTGATATGAGACGATACAAACTATTGCTTGTGAAGTGGACATACTGATGACAGTATTTGTAAAATTATTTTACCGATTAGAAAATAAAACGACAGTGAAATAAAACATTAACAGGCCGAGTAAACAAAACAACATTACTGAAACATGAAATTCAGTCAGAATAGACATACAATTCCAGTGAAACTTAACATTTATTGTCTGAGTAGACAAAAAAACAACACCATCAGTCTGCATAGTCAAAACAACATCAGTGAATCGTTAAAAATAGATAAAATAATTTAGCAAAGGATGGGACAACACGGACCTCGCAAAAAACGAGCAAGAACTCAAATGTTCGGGGAAAAGGGGGAATTTATTATGTTCCATGTGTGACACCCAATAAACAAACACTCATTATATGCATTATATCTTGATTTCCTATTTAATGTCAAAGATGAATATTTATTACAAAAAGATTTCTTGTGGGTTAGTTTCCTGATAAACATAGACTTAGCTTAGCTGTTCAAACGTTAAGAAGATATGTTAATGCATTTGACCAAAACAAACGTATTTCACTTGGCACGAAATCAGTTTTAAATTTAGAACATTTTTGTGTTTCTTAAAAGCGTTGTATATATGTTGTGTAATTAGGTCAATGTTTTGGAGATTGTCATGCGTGTCTTTAAATAGGACTTGTGTCTGTTAACAACAAACGTAGGTTTGGTAAACAAAAGCTACAATTAGTCTGGGTGTAATCATGGACTGGGTTGCATAAACATTAGTTAAATTTAAATGTCAATTAAAACTTTATTGTCACTTAAAATTACTTGAAATATACATGAAATTAATTTGCACTTAATGTTTAATTGAGACCTACATTTGATTGAGGGTCGTGCAACCCATTTATGGTTATTTAACCCCACTTTCAACAATTTTTATTATTAAAAGTAAGGTTCTCCTCTGGCAGGTATTGTTAACCCGAGCCGACTTTGGCTATCCTATTTAGACTTGCTCCAAAATACTAACGCCACTTTCAACAATTTTTATCATTAAAAGTAAGGTTCTCCTCTGGCAGGTATAGTTGACCCGAGCCGACTTTGGCTATCCTATTTAGACTTGCTCCAAAATACTAACGCCACTTTCAACAATTTTTAATATTAAAAGTAAGGTTCTCCTCTGGCAGGTATAGTTGACCCGAGCCGACTTTGGCTATCCTATTTAGACTTGCTCCAAAATACTAACGCCACTTTCAACAATTTTTAATATTAAAAGTAAGGTTCTCCTCTGACAGGTATAGTTGACCCGAGCCGACTTTGGTTATCCTATTTATCTTTTTATTTACTTATTATGCATCGTAAGAATAGTTTGAATATATCCGAAGGGTAATCTCAGGCCGTGATTTAAAGGACAGATAGTAAAATGGCCAAAACGAAAAATGGTCGACTAAACAATACACAGAGCTAAAGATTGATCAGCGCGAACTCTAACATAGCCGGTATTGAACTCAAGTATTCCAGAATGGTAAGAAGAGTTTGACGATACCAAAGGGATAATCAGAATCCGTATATCGAAGAACAGACAAAACAATGGCCAAAAGAACAAGTACAAAAGGACAAACTAAAACTAAAAAACGATCAGCACGAACCCCAATACAAATCGGGGGTGAACTCAGGTGCTCCAAAAGAGTCAGCATTTCCTGCTCCACTAGTGGTAAGTAATTCACAGTGACACATGTAGTGGTTACTTTTTCAAAACCGTGCGATACATTTTGTACTTTAGAAGAGAGAACATCCGTGGTCATTTGTGACGCAGATATTCCTAAACGGTTAATCAGGTCATGATGGTGAGTGTCGAAGTGATTACCTCGACTTAACCAAAATGAATTCTTCGTTCAGTATTTTCCTTGTAATCAGAAATTCTCTATCAGGGACGCCAAGATACATCGGAATTGATGCTGAAGTAGGCGTTGAACACCAATAAATAAATAAGTATAACAAGGAAATCATGATTAGAACATCAGGCTCTAGACTATCGTATAACCTGAGAGATGTATACAGGTGCAACTGGAATGTTGCAAATTATAAATGGAAATATCACAATGGGAAAGTCGCAAAGTATCGTTCTCAAACGGCCATCACTACGAATATTTATGTAGAGGTCAAGAGGAGTTTGAAGATACAAAATGGGGTACTCAGAATCCGGACATCGAAGAAGGACAGATAAAACAATGATCAAAAGGACACAGAACGATCTACAAAACATTACTCACAAAACTAAAGATCGAGTAACACGAACCACACTAAAATCCGGGGGTGAACGCAGGTGCTCGGGAAGGGTAAGCAGCTAAAGGTGTGAAGTAGACACATGTTTAACAGTGATATTCTTTTTCTAACGTTCAGTTGGATACATGCGATCAACATAAGCACCAAATTTCCTTATTTCCGCAAAAGTCATTACATGAATCTTGCTTTACACAAATAGAGGAACATGTTGGTAAAATTAGGAGCACAGTTGGTTTTCCATAAAAATGCCGACACGTTCACCAAACGTAACACATATGTCGTCAATCAAAATGCAACATCTAGTGGCCAACCCATTATCCGTTTTACCCCCTTTTTTACTTATGAATTTATGACAAGACAGGAACTTGATTTCCATGGGCATATTGGTTTGAAGAAGATAAAAACATCTAATAAAGTGTCCGTTATATAGAGGAAAACGAAAGATACTAAAATGGAAACAACATATTCTCTCACATACATATACTTGTACACCATGTATTACTACTGGGTACTGGTGACGATTCCCAGACCTACACCCACAGAGCGTCCCCTGGTGGAGGTTATGGGACTCTCTTAGTGATGGAAAGGCGGTGGTTGTCAGGTAGCAATATGGAAAGGCTGACCGTGGACTATAGTGGGTAACGTGCTTGGAGAATGCCACTTCTTTTGTAGATTTCGGAAAAGTCAGTGCATTGTAGTGGCAACTGAAGACTATTTGTTGTCTTCCCTACCCAAACATCCACAATTTGCCAGTGGCAGTCAAAAGTCGTCGCTTCGGTCATACCATTCCTCCATCGTTTTCATATAGTTTTTATTTATTGTTGAATTTGTTCTGGTCCAGAGTATAATTGAAATACTTCTCGTTTGACGTTAAGCTATATTCAAACAATCAATGTGCTACTGCATAAAAGAGAACATACTTAGGAAGTTTTATAATGTAGATCCTTAAAGGAAAAGGCCATGGTCTTAACAAATTAGCGTGAAAATTTAAATGACAGTAAATAAAAGACATTTGTGCTAATGAATGTTAAAAATAGTATACTGTAAGGTAGAATTAGGTGATTGAAGTTGCCTGTAGCACCAAATAATGGGTATCGCCATTTTTCAAAACTCTTCAATGTGGAGGAGACAAAAGGCATAATCCATTCTCGGATTTATCCTGCCTGTGACGTCGTACAACCGGTATGGTATAATATATCAGAATTGATCAGGTGCAATTTTATCATTAAAAATTATGTAAATCGTAAAATAACGTCGTATATTTATCTTTTGATATCTACAATATCATTATAGCTTCATGTCAAGCATTTTATTGCACTAACGAAAAGGGAAAGTGTGAGAAGAATTTTTTTTTATAATTACCGGTCAGGACTATCCTTGTCAACACATCGACCAGTTACCACGAAAAACACGGGAAAGTACGATAGCATTGGCGACAAAAAAGAAAAAAGCATGTGTACGCATAAAATAAGTTAAAACTGAAAGTTATTTAATCTACGGACATTCACGTAAAACATGAAATTATACGTTGATCCCCCCTCCCCCAACTACAAATAAACTCATTTGTTTTATGAAAATGTAACATGGGATGGGAATATTAAGCAAACAATTAGGACGATATACAATTGTAAACATTGTATTGCAGTTGATCTGATATTAAAACATAACCAAAAAGGCACGATGTTGGGAAGAGTCAAAATTTATTTATTTATTCAACTAACATGATCTGACTCCGTGACGTCACATGAAGAGGTGTCATGACCGCTTACACTACGACAGCAAATTCCAAATATTCATATTTTTAATTGGGCATATTAATGTTAATAAAGGTGTTTTTTGTTTAATAATTAGTTATTTACAAATAAAAAGTTACAATGTATTGCATTATAACAATTGTTCAACTGACTGGCCTTTTCCTTTAAGAATTTTAAATAATAAATAATGTCCAGAGGTCAAAACACAGAAATGTATGCATAAATATTATCTGGATATGTATTAATTTTGTATTGCATGACATGTTTTATTGTGCTGTATTTAATTTATGTAATTTTATTATGCATGTCGGTTTAAAAAGCTCTTGAGAGCTTATGTTGTACTGTTATAAAATGTACCGACTTTAAATACAACTTTGATTGATTGATTGTTTAGAGTATTGCTGAAATACTTCTCGTTGGACGTAAAGTAATCAATCAATGCATAAAAGATAATATACTTAGAATGTTTTATCATGCAGTACCTTGCGAAATTTATATAATAAGTAATAATACTTTACGGTAAATTTATTACACCAATATTTTTTTTCATATTGAATGAAGATTTCACATTAAATAAGCGAATGATCTCGAGATGACATTTATATTTATTGATGACGTGATGTTTTGTTATAGTCACAACACAAACAGTATATTCAAATTTAAGGTTGCAATGACAAGTTTTAGTATTTTCCAATATTTCGACTTTTGAGTGTACCTGATGAAGATTATTACCAAATAGCGTCATGTGCACTTAATATATTTATTCAATATTATAATGTAATGTAATATATATTTTTAGAAAGACAGTTTTCTTCAATATTAAATTTATTATCCAACTACAAATATAAGATAAGAACAATAAAACAAGCCATGACACTAAAACCAGGAAGACACAGGTAAACAGAATATAAATCTTAACAGCTAAATGTCTAGTGTCAGATAGAAATGGAGACCTTTTGAAGATTTTATTAAAATTACTTGATATTTGGTAATAGTTTGATGACGAATGCTGGGAACACAAACACATACACATATATTTATGTGTCATGAATGCATAAAAAGAAAAACAAAAAAATACCATACTCTCGGAATAGTTCCAAAATCTAATAGAAAAATCGTAGAAAGAGACAAAATTGATACCCCTCACACACAAATACATAACCACTCACTTTACTGGCTTAATACGGGTAATTTAATACAAAGTGGTGGGGTTAAGCTACATTTATGTAGATATTGACAATAGATGGAGTCAGATTATAGGAATAAATGTAGATATTATGGGAAGCAAACTCACAAGAGATGGGATCATATGTCATGACATAATTAAAAACAAAAAAATACCACACTTATACACATATTTTCTATTCTGTAAGGTAGTAAGTCACATGCCCCTAAATATCATGGAATCGTCGGGAAGACCAAGACTACTGGTGAACAACAATCTATAGCTAGTTCTTGTAATTGTGCAAGAAGACTTTGACGATACTAAAGGGGTAACGGCCAAAGGAAAAAGGGTAAACAACGATCTACAAAACATTACACAGAACACTAGAGATCGAGCAACACGAACCCTACTCAATACCGGGGATGAACTTGGGTCCTCCGGAAGGGTAAGCAGTTCCTGCTTCATTTGTTACTATAGCTACAAATCTGGTCGTAAGTCATGAATTAGGAAAAGACCGGGTATTCCTTAAGACAAGCAGAATATATCCGTGATCATTTGTGACACAGATATTCCGTAACGGTAAACCAAGTCATGGTGATGACCCAAAGCTTTCGAAGAGATGACTTCAACTTAATCACTAGGAAACGTTGGTTCAGTAGCTTCCTTGTTAGCAGCAACCCTCTATCAAAGAGATCATTATAGGAACCACACGCTCTGGAATATCGTATCAACTGAGAGATATATACTCCATATGAAAGTGTTACTGGAATGTTGCTACATATAAATGGAAAGTTCACAATGGGAAAATTGAAATAATCTCTTTTGTCGTAAAGTTTTGTTCTTATCTGGCCCTCACTGTCAATTTCGAGGTGTAGGTCAAGGTATGAAGTAGCCATAGCTGTATCTGTGGGATAAAGATGGGTCCACATTTCAGAGATAAATATAGATATCATTTTACATCATTGGCGACAGCTTCATGAACAATCAAGGGAACTTACGTTCTGATCGGAATAAACATGTACTTGACATATCCAGGTTACATTTGGAACAGTATGACACTTTAGAACTTATTTTTATATTCGGTTTACACAATATTCCTGGGTTTATTCAGGATTTAGACAGGTTTCACCAAGTGTTTGAAATAGTCAAGTTTCACTGGTTGATCACTGTTAAGTCGAAGTCCAAACATTCGCACAACTTAAAGCCGATAAGCTAACAAGACGTTAACAATGAGTATATTTCATGACACAACTTTACGTATGGTGACGTCAAAGGTAGACGGACAATAACATCATCACCAAATACATAGGGTAAATATGTGCTGTTAACGTCACATTCATCAACAAACATAACTAATTATAGTCCTATTGTTCTTTATAACACAAATTTATATATTAATGTAGTTCATTTTGAAAGCAATCATTTAAGCAATCACATAGATATTTATGTTTCATTTATTTAATCTGTGCTCGACATAGTGAGTATCAAAACTCGGATGTCATTTCCCTCCACAATCTTTATTGTAGCTTCCCACCTTATTGAATGAAGACTGAAAAATCAGAAAATCGTGACTGATGATACTACTATATGACGGACGACCTACTACAGGGATATTTTTTCCAAAATGTTTCTTTTTTATTTATATCACTGACAGTCTCTACATGCATTAGACAATGATGAAGATCAAGACGTTGAAGAACTCCAAAAAAACAATATTCAAATTATCAAACTGTGTTTAGACAATATCTTTTGTAACATTATATTCAGGTACTTGATAATTCGATGTGTTGTATACTATTAAGTGATCAGTATGCTGGAGTTCCTCATCGATAACATATTTGTCTCCTTTGGAGGGACACTGTTTCAGCAGGTCGTCGGCATACCAATGGGTACGAATTGTGCCCCTCTTCTAGCCGATTTATTTTTATACTCATATGAGTCGGAGTTTCTTCAAAAGCTTGTAAAAGATAAGAAGATTCATGAGGCTAGAGCCTTTAATTTCACATACAGGTATATTGATGACGTTTTATCTATCAATAATTCTAGATTTGCAGAATTTCTTCCATTGATATACCCTCCAGAGCTGGAAGTTAAAGAGACCACCGATACAGCTTCGTCCGCATCATTTTTGGACTTATACCTCGAATTTGACGACAGTGGTCAACTCAGTACTAAAATTTATGATAAGCGGGACGACTTCAATTTTAAAATCATAAATTTTCCAAACATGTGCAGCAATATACCAGCTTCTCCTGCATATGGTGTTTACATCTCGCAATTGATTCGCTATGCAAGAGCCAGTAGCAATTATTCTGATTTCCTGAAACGTCATCTTCATCTGAGAAACAGGCTACTGGACCAGGGCTATAAAAAGATTCGCCTTATTCGATCTCTTAAAAAGTTTATATTCCGATACCAATATCTTGTCGAAATATATTCCGTCTCTGCAGAAAAAATTATAAGCGATGCATTTTCATATAGTGAAAATGTATAAAGATAAAGAAGTCAAAAATGTCAAGAATTTTTTTTGTCAATGTGTGACGTAAAGATATTTTTGACATTTACGTCACCGAATATGGTACTGCTTTGACTACTATTTTAACTATTTTGTTCCTGTATTTAAATACTGTTACAGTGACAGCCGGAACCTTTGAACCGTAATGAGAGCGGGAGGTTTGGCGCCTTAAAATCTGATTCAACCCACCATTTCTTTAGAAATGCCTGTACCAAGTCAGGGTCATTACGGTTTTCACAGTTTTCCGGTTGTTGACTGATTTTGTCTGTTTATATAATTATGAGTTTTGACTTTCCCTTTGTAAGATTGTTCGGAGTTCGGTAATTTTGTTATTACCTTTATTTACTTGATCCCATGTTATTTTTTTCTTTCTTAAATTTTATTTAATTTCTTTTATTTTGTAGTTTATCTTTTAAAATATTTGGATAGGACGGCAAACCAAGAGGATTGGGAATAATACAAATGAAATCAGTTAACGCTGTTCTGGTGTCCGATGACAAGCATTTTATTTTTCTGTACATAAATTTTAATCTTGAATTAACTTTTATGATAATAAAAGTTAGTTATTTTACCAGATAAATTTAGTTAATATCTTTGCCTTAATATTTTACTTGTGACTGTGATTTGATAACATGATCGTTGCATTTAACATTGAAATACTTATTTTTCTAAGTTCCCTTATACACTTGATCTTCCAGAGACAACTTTTTGTCCACTAGACATTTACTACACGACTCTAGTACTTAAGCTATTTTTGCTGCAATGAAGTTGGGATTTGTCTTAAAGAAAAAGGCTGTGGTCGGATTACAATAGTTTTTTTTGCAATCGGAGTTGATGTTTATGGACATATCGTTAACGCAGCAAAGAAAAAGTAAAGGTTCTAAAATAGTACCTTTGGGAAAACCACATTTAATTTCAAGATAATCAGATTCACAACCATTTATGTGTATGTTAAATGAGAATGGAAATTTTAAGATTTTTAACTCTCAGTGTTATTTCACGCATACTTGTATTCCTGTAAATAATCGTCAAATCTTTTTTTTTTCCTTTATTTCTATCGTGACTATTGGACTTGTTGGGTAGAGGAAAGCATGGATAGATCGAATGAACAAAGAGGTGAAAACCATGACCTTTGGTAGATATCTGGAAACTTTGACACTTGACGACGGATGGGTGAGATCTCACGTCATGGTATAAGGCTAGTTGTCAGAGGTCACCAACATTAACTAATCGGTTCATCCAGTGCTATCTTAATCGACTAGCATAAGGGCACCATGCTAATCTACGATGTATGTTGTGTACGGCATGTTTTTAATGTTTAAACACTGAATTTTTTGGAAGTATTCCGGTTGTGTAGGTAGGGGCCCCTTGCACTGCTTTACCCGGGGGCCTCTAATGTTGTTAAGACGGCCCTGGGTTCATCGGGCCATTTATATACAGATGTAAACATTACCCTTTTCGATACAACATTATGTGATAAAGTTTGACAGTGACTTGCGGCATGTCGGTGGTTTTCTCCGGGTCCTCCGGTTTTCTACACAAATACAACTGTAATATTGTTCGAAGTGAAGTTAAACATCATAGCCCCTAACACCGCGAGAATTGGTTGATCTAAACTTGAGATGAGGGGTAGTTGTTCGTTTTGTTGATATTGTTGGAATTGCTGACAATCGCTGTTTAAACTTTCTATTGAATTTTGGAACTTTTCCCGACAGTGTGGATTTTTAGTTTGTTTTCTCATTTATTAAATTATATAAAGAGGGAAATCGATACCCCTAACACACAAATACATGACCACTCACTTTCGTCGCTTGATACAGGCACTTCAATAAAAAGTGGCGGTGTTAAGCTAATTTCATGGGACCAAATACCCTAGAATTTTTTTGAAATATCCGAAATATCGTTTTCACTCCGCACATAAAATATACTTAAGAATACAATTAAATATACACATGAATTTTGCCATACAAATAAGCCAAAGAATATTAATGAAAAAAAATAATGAAAAAAAAATCAATACCACAAAAAAAAATAATGAAAAAAAAAATAATAAAAAAATCTTTACCTCTGCTCCCATGTTGATAATTTAGTCCTCAGTAAAGTTATAAATTATATTTACATGTTTAAACAGCTAAGATAACCGCAGTCGTTGTAACTGTTATCAGTAGGTACTCGTAATACATGTATGTACCCGGATAATTTTTACCTTTGTTGTACTTATATTTTCGGAGGTGTTTGTTATGTTATGTTATGGAATTTTATCATAAAAATTAAATGACGTTACGTTGGCTGCTAGGATTGTTTTTGACATACAAAAAAGAAAGGAGAAAAACAACAAGATTTCCCATAATGCAATAAAAACTATGACGTCAAAAATATCAGATCTGAGAAAAAAAAAGGATATAATAATGATGTTATGATTACCAAAAAAAAAGAAAAAAAAAGAAAACCAAGATGAATATTTCCTATAAGGCAATACAAACGATGTCGTCAAAAATACAAATTTCCGAAAAAGGATAGTTTTAAATATGGTAACTATTGATAAAGATGATATGCCAAACAAGGATGCTAGGATTGTTTTTGAAATACCAATAAAAAATCCCCCAAAAATCAAGATGAATATTTCCCATTATGCAATAATTTAAATGATGATGTCAAAAATACCAAATTTTCAACACACACACAAATGATAGTATTGATAAAGATGAGATGATACGCCCAAGTTATTGCATAGCTGTTATCATTCAATATTTTATTAAGATTACAAGGCAATCCCATCATAAAAATTTATTTACACGAAAACATGAAAACCAGGTGATTTTTAAATGGTAGCTCGGCAACATGGTTTATAATAAAAGGTCAAGTTTTAAATGGAAACATTCGTGGACAGTCAACATCCCATTTTAATATTCAGTTTATTGATTTGAAGTGACACAAATATTAAATAATGATATCATTGTGAACTACACGATAGACTTTACAATTCTGATAAGACAAATAAGATATCAAATTTTAGCGAGTGCCTTAATTCTTTTTTAATTAATTAATATTTTTTTTATACATTTTATCCATTTTTTTTTCATTTTTTTTTTGAAAGTTACATACATTGTACATGTACATATTGTTCATTTTAATTTAGATTATTGAACTTCAATTATACACAGGGTTCGTCGTGGCCGTGATCGTATGGTAGTTGGATTTACAACTACCTATGCAATCAGTGCCTATCACCACTGATGTTGTTAGTTCGTAACGTTTGAATGAAGACAAAGATTTCTTATAATTTTATCCAGCAAATACTCACGAAAAAGAAAGAACAATTTATAACAATTAAAATAATAAGAATAAAATAAATAATAATAATAATAAAAAAATAGCAGTAAAAATATATCAGTTCTAAAAATATTTTATTTTACATTTATCCGACAACAGGAAATTCCTCGAACACGGGCGAAATAAGGTAGCCCGAAAATGTAGAGTATACTTCGTCTGAAGCTCCGTACATGGAGGTCATGGCGCCATTTTTCGAGTCGACCGCCTGGATTTTCACCTCATCTCCTGTAAAGAGAAAAACGAAATATTTTCTGTAGAATCATAGAATTGATGGATTTTAGGTGTTTTCAATAATTTTCGGTTATATCGTGACTCAGTTTTATTGGTTAACCAGAGGGAACTATTAAGGGTTAGGGTTATGGTGTTTAATGCCACTTTCAACAATATTTCAGCTATATCATGGCGGTGGTCAGTTTTATTGGTGGAGGAAACCTGAGTATCCTCAGAAAACCACCGACCTACCGCAAGTCACTGATAAATTAATAAAATACTGCATGAAGTTTTAAATGTGAACAAATCACTGCGATCGAGAATTGAACTGGAACTTATAAGGGAGCTACAAGTATTAGGGGGGTATGCTTTTTTTCCTTTTTTTTTCTGTCGCTAAAATTGGTATCTGGCTTCCGGAAATGCTAAATGGCCAGTTCTTGCAAGTGATAATATTACATAGATATGTAAAATTCAAACAATTGTAACTTAAGATTGAGACCATGATGGTCGATCTTTTCTATTTAAATAAATTACCTGTTTTTTTATTTCATTTTTTATCATTCTTCAATAGGCAAATCAATACTTATCATGTAATTTGTTGGTGAACAGACTCAAACTAGACGGAAACATTTTCACAGTAAAACATTTCTTTCCCCTCTATGTCAACCTTTGTATATATAAACGTCTAAAATGTTAGCACAACGATATCAAAAAAGATGTTAAAATGTAATTAAATCGACGGATATTTGGCTTGACGGACAAGCTTTATCAGCGTCTGTAATCTGCATATATTATAACAAAAAGGCCTAAATCTTTTGGGTTTTTTTTAACTTTTTAACCAGTGCTTGGTCCTTAGCTAGTTGGTAAATTTGATCATTACATTTTCTCATTGCTTTCATATTGTTTATACATTAGTGTACATATATACTTGAATAATATAAATTATCCTGCAATGACAGCATTTACCGACCAATATAGCCTGCCCAATATTTTTTTTGATATTGGTCAGTTATAAATAGAACATACAAATGTAAAACGGGGCACATTGTTTTCAAATACATACACAAAATTATTTCAAATACTTCTATCATCGTCCAATAAACGTTTATTTACGATTTAAAATTGCAGGATAAATACAATACTTGTGCACTGTCGAAGCATATAGGTAATATGTGTATGAGGCTTAGAAACGGGTATAAAGTTCAAGATTATGATTTTTAGTAATTTACGTCACGATAACTGATGATCACATGACAATTTTTCAAATCGGATTACAGATGCTGATGAAGCTTGTCGGTCAAGCGAAATATCCGTCGATTTAATTACAATTATAGTCTTTTTGTAGACTTATAGTTATTTTTGTTATATTTTAACATCTTTTTTTGATATCGTTGTGCTAACATTTTAGACCAGGTGCGGATCCAGGGGGCGCGCGCCCCCCCCCCCCCCCTAAAATTGGAAAATATGATTTTTTGGCGTAAAATCGTGATTTTTCACACGAAAGACCCCAACAATTTTCGCGCCTCCCTCCGCTCGGCGCAATTTTTTTAAGTGCGCCCCCCTAACTTGAAATCCTGGATCCGCCCCTGTAGACGTTTATATATATATATATACAATACTTGTGCACTGTCGAAGCATATAGGTACTATGTGTATGAGGCTTAGAAACGGGGGGAAAAGGCGAGGCTTCTTTCCCGCGTTTCGCGCCGAATACACACATTTACCTATATGCTTCGACAGTGCACATGTATTGTATTTATCCTGCAATTTTAAATCGTAATTAAACGTTTACTGGACGATGATAAAAGTATTTGAAATAATTTTGTATATGTATTTGAAAACAATATCCCCCGATGTGGGCGGAGCTTACATTTGTATGTTCTATTTATAACTGAACAATATCAAAAAAACTATTGGGCAGGCTATATTGGTCGGTAAATGCTGTCATTGCAGGATAAATATATATATATTCTCGTATGACAATAATTCGGTCAGTCATTGGATAATGTTTGATTATTTTTTTCATGTTTGAAAAGTAAACATTTTTTTTCTTTTTAATTATGTTCCTCATCTATTCTTGCTCACATGTGTAAAGTTCCATGGAAAAAAGATCGATAATAATAACACACTGACCCATATTTGTTTACTACCCTTTTTCCAAATGGCGTCCTATTACGTCACATAAAGCCGGTCAAAGGTCAATAAAGCACATAAATTTGTCATAGGCCAACCAAACTTAAAAAGTAAACCAGATTAAGAACGTACAGTATTTTAGCTTTTTCAGTGTAATTGTTTTGTCTGAAAAATTTCAAATTGTGTTTTTTTTACATAGTTTGAAATTGAAGTATTAAAAATTAATTATTTGATGCAAATATTAAACTTGCTTACCCATATAATAAAGTATTTAATCCGGTGAATTTGGTGTTTTTGCTTTTGCCAATACAATCTATTTGACCGACTACATTCTGCCTTATTTGTGTAAAACAATTAATGACTGATTTCAATTTATTTTAATCACATTTATTATCACAGAGTGGTAACATAACAGTTTTGTTGATGCTATTTGTAATGACAGGTTTTTTTTACCCAGATAATCTCATTTTTCTGTCTGGTTTAATTTAATTCTCTGTTCAATTTATGCTATAAATTTTGATTATTGCTGTTAAATTAATTCTTTTTCTATCTTCTCTGTGAATATCATTTCATTACCCCAAGAAGTAAGGAGTATATTTGCTATTAAAGCAGCAGTGGAAATGCAAAATAATCTGCCATTTTGTGACTAATGGAGAGCACTTGTATGTATTTTCCCGGTAAAATCGGCCATTTTCTAGAAAATGGTGGAATCTGAATGATCAATCATCATATTTTCAAAGTATTTTAAAATACAATTTGCTTGTCCTACATTCCAGAAACGGCCATGAACTGTGATGACGATTATGTCAACAAACCGGAAAGATCAAAATGCTTGGGGAATACCATAGATGGAAACATTTAACAATCATAATGATCAGGAAAAAAAGACTAGTAAAAAGGATCTTTTTTACTTGCATGGAATTTATTCAATTCAAACTTCTCTGTTTTAATCTCATCTTGTAATTTTGACGTTGAAAAGAATTCCCTCTGTGTTTATGTACACTATGAATAAACAGAATGATGTCATTGGTCTCGTGCTGCGCCAGAATTGTAAATCAAAACAAGTGACCGACTTTATTGCATGACCGAAGCAGATGTCACATCACGATATATATATAGAAGTCTAGAAGATTGTGCAACGATACCGACAAAGATATTACAAAAAATATATTGACAAAATTTTCGTTCAACAAATGACCTTCCTCAGTGTCTATCAAAGTTAGACTGAGTTTGTAAAGATTAAATGGTATAATTACAACTCACTAAATAGTCAGGTGACAAAGTGTGACGTATTAAAAATCTTTAACTCCCTCATGTCACTGTAAAGATAGGATGGTATAATTACCACTCACTAAATAGTCAGGTGACAAAGTGTGACGTATTAAAATCTTGAACTCCCTCATTTCACTGTACATATATGATGGTATAATTGTCACCTGGTAAAGTGTGACGTCACACTTTGTCACCTGACTATTTAGTGAGTTGTAATTATACCATCTAATCTTTACAAACTCAGTCTAACTTTGATAGACACTGAGGAAGGTCATTTGTTGAACGAAAATTTTGTCAATATATTTTTTGTAACATCTTTATCGGTATCGTTGCACAATCTTCTAGACTTCTATAATTTATTTTGTTTGTGCTGCATCGTCATGTCTCGACGATCCGTTACTCATTAAGTTCTCTGGTTTGTAGATTCCCTTAGACTTTATATATATAAACGTCTAAAATGTTAGCACAACGATATAAAAAAAAGAAGTTAAAATGTAGCAAAATTAACTATAAGTCTACAAAAAGACTATAATTATAATTAAATCGACGTATATTTCGCCTGATCGCAAGCTTTATCAGCGTCTGTAATCTGATTTGAAAAATTGTCACGTGACCATCAGTTATCGTGACGTAAATTAATCAGAATCCGTATATCGAAGAAGGTAATTTACGTCACGATAACTGATGGTCACGTGACAATTTTTCAAATCAGATTACAGACGCTGATAAAGCTTGTCGGTCAAGCGAAATATCCGTCGATTTAATCATAATTATAGTCTTTTTGTAGACTTATAGTTATTTTTGTTACATTTTAACATCTTTTTTGATATCGTTGTGCTAACATTTTAGACGTTTATTTATCATTTTTGTTTGTTTGCACAGAATCGTTAACACTTGTTTCCGATCCGACATCTCGTAGGTTTATACGTTGGCTACTTTTTCAGACGTTTATATATATATACGTCTGGAAATTAAACCAAACAGTGTTAGAATTAGATGTTTGAGCTATCAAATTTTTGTTCTTCCCTCGACAGGATTTGAACTCACACCATTGATACACTGCAGCACCATTCGCTTAGCCTTACGTCCAGCGCCCTAGACCACTCGACCACATCCACTCCCTAAAAAAAGGAGCTTCAATAATCGTAGTGTTACCTTGTCTCGTAATGCAAATCTATATATATCTTGTATATCTGTCCATCTTTTCAGTGTTAGGGTTATGGTGCTTAGTGCCACTTTTAACATTTTCTAGCTATGTCGTGGCGGCCTGGTGGAGATTAATCTTAATCTTTGTTTTGATAATTGCACATTATTTAGGGACTATAAATTTCAATAATAGAAACAACCAAACCTGCCTTAAAGAGCACCTCTATGTCTATATAGCAAATCACTGTCTGTAACGGGCAGTCTCATTTTCCCCATCAATGAATAATGCATATAATTGTAACCTCTTTCAAAAGGGCAACCGCTCATAAAGGGCACATATTCAGGTTTCCTTGGGTGCCCTTTATATACAGGTTTAGCTATACATCTAATAAACCATATCAGTGCTGAAAAACTTGACTACTGGGTGTTAGCAATTTTCCACAGGGACAACGTTCTACCTCTAGATCTATTTACTCGACCTCGTATATGCTGCTACAAGAGGAACAACGTTGCTATTTTATATTATTTTTTTGGAGACAGTGACTTTCTCATAAAAAGAGTTTGAAGATACCAAAGGGATAATCAGAATCCGTAAATCGGAGGTCAGACAACACATTGGTCAATAAAAAAGGGACAAAAAGACAAACAACGATCCACAAAACATTACACATAAAACTAAAGATCAAGTAACACGAACCCTACTATAAACCGGGACTGAACGCAGGTGCTCCGGAAGGGTAATACGAAAAGTTTGAAGATACCAAAGGGGTAATCAGAATCCGTAAATCGAAGAACAGACAAGACAACGGCCAACAGAAAAAGTACAAAAGGACAAATAACGATCTGCAAGACATTACACATAAAACTAAAGATCGAGTAACACGGACCCACTAAAGACCGGGGTGAATTCAGGTGCTCCGGAAAGGTAAACAGTTCCTGCTCCACTAGTGGCACCCGTCTTGTTACTCTAGTTACAAACTCGGTGGTAAATCATAAAAGGTTGATTAAACCAGACCCGGAAGAATTATAATTATAGCTCTAACGTAAGCAGTTCCTGCTCCACTAGTGAGACCTATCGTGTTACTCTAGTTACAAACCCGGTGATAAGTCATTAAAGTTTGCATAAACCAGATTCGGAAGAATTCTAATTATAGCTCTAACGTAAGCAGTTCCTGCTGCACTAGTGACACCTGTCGTGTTACTCTAGATACAATACCGGTGATAAGTCATAAAAGGTTGTTTAAACAAGACCCGGAAGAATTCTAATTATAGCTGTAACGTATCTGGTCTCGCTGTAAAATGCGATTATCAGTGTGTACTTAAACAGGTGTGTCTACATATACTGTGTAGGTTTATCTGTGTAAATATTATTTAGGAAGAAGATCGATATTTTTGTTTATTAGATGTGGGTTAGATGTAAGGTAAAATTAATTGATTCGCCATCTTACTAGCTGTTCGATTTTTATATGGTAAATAAAAAAGGGAGAGGGGTCCTCACGGTTTATCAACCGCCTGTAAAACAATGAAAGAAACAATCAAACGTCCTCTACACAGCATGAATATTATGAACATTCAATTTTAAGGTTATGAATTTGCCAAATCTCAAGAAGTCGGACCTTTTGCCGACTCTATCCCGTTACCCCAGACCTACTCCTGTCCAAAATGCTAAGGACCATTTAAGTGCAGAAAGAGAACAATTCATCTACTATGCATATAAAAGTAAGCCATACAGCCTGGCGGCAAATCTGGTAGAAAACAGAACACTGCCTATGCCTTCCATGCATTAACTATCCTTAATCAGAATTCTGGCCTAACAACTGGCACCTAATAATTTGCATCCAGTCTTTGTAGACAATCACTAAATTTACCCTCAGGCTTTGTACACCATCACTAAATCTGATTTTCACGAAAGGGCGTCTAATGGAGGGAATATGTGTGTTTGATGCAACTTTCAAATACATTTCAGCATCATTGCGTATATCAATTTTATTTGGTTCTCGTATAACGAAAACCCAGAATGCTAATCGTATATGTGTATAGATTCTTCCTCTGTTACCAGTGAGTTACGATATTTCTCCACTCGATATAGCTAAAACTCTGGGATGTATGGAAGGGCCATAGTATAAAAGGACAAACGACATATACTACCCCTTCAGAATGGTTCAACATCGTAGAAAGGAGGAAGAGCGATACCTCTAACAGAAAATACACGACCGGTTACTTTCCTAGCTTGGTCCAGGTACTTCAATAAAAAAAGTGGCGGGATGAAACAAAGTTAAATCTTTATAGGACGGACAAAGATGCTAAACATGATTGTATCGGCCTCACGAAGATGGCACAAACACGTATAGGCTTGGCAAAGAGGGACAAAACACGTTTAGGCTTGGTAAAGAGGGACAAAACACGTTTAGGCCTGGCAAAGAAGGACAAAACACGTTTAGGCTTGGCAAAGAGGGACAAAACACGTATAAGCCTGGCAAAGAGGTACTAAACACGTTTAGGCCTGGCAAAGAGGGACAAAATACGTTTAGGCCTGGCAAAGACGGGCAAAACACGTTTAGGCTTGGCAAAGAGGGACAACACACGTTTAGGCCTGGCAAAGAGGGACAAAACACGTATATGCTTGGCAAAGAGGGACAAAACACGGTTAGGCCTGGCAAAGAGGGAAAACACGTTTAGACCTGGCAAAGAAAGACAAAACACGTTTAGGCTTGGCAAAGAGGGACAAAACACGCATAAGCCTGGCAAAGAGGTACTAAACACGCATAGGCTTGGCAAAGAGGGACAAAACACGATTAGGCATGGCAAAGAGGGACAACACACGTCTAGGCCTGGCAAAGAAGGACAAAACACGTTTAGGCTTGGCAAAGAGGGGCAAAACACGTCTAGGCCTGGCAAAGGACAAAACACGTTTAGGCTTGGCAAAGAGGGACAAAACACGTTTAGGCCTGGCAAAGAGGGACAAAACACGTATATGCTTGGCAAAGAGGGACAAAACACGTATATGCTTGGCAAAGAGGGACAAAACACGTATAGGCCTGGCAAAGAGGGACAAAACACGTATAGGTTTGGCAAGAGGGACAAAACACGTTTAGGCCTGGCAAAGGACAAAACACGTTTAGGCTTGGCAAAGAGGGACAAAACACGTATAAGCCTGGCAAAGAGGTACTAAACACGTTTAGGCCTGGCAAAGAGGGACAAAATACGTTTAGGCCTGGCAAAGACGGGCAAAACACGTTTAGGCTTGGCAAAGAGGGACAACACACGTTTAGGCCTGGCAAAGAGGGACAAAACACGTATATGCTTGGCAAAGAGGGACAAAACACGGTTAGGCCTGGCAAAGAGGGAAAACACGTTTAGGCCTGGCAAAGAAAGACAAAACACGTTTAGGCTTGGCAAAGAGGGACAAAACACGCATAAGCCTGGCAAAGAGGTACTAAACACGCATAGGCTTGGCAAAGAGGGACAAAACACGATTAGGCCTGGCAAAGAGGGACAACACACGTCTAGGCCTGGCAAAGAAGGACAAAACACGTTTAGGCTTGGCAAAGAGGGGCAAAACACGTCTAGGCCTGGCAAAGAAGGACAAAACACGTTTAGGCTTGGCAAAGAGGGACAAAACACGTATATGCTTGGCAAAGAGGGACAAAACACGTATAGGCTTGGCAAAGAGGGACAAAACACGTTTAGGCCTGGCAAAGAGGGACAAAACACGTATATGCTTGGCAAAGAGGGACAAAACACGTATAGGTTTGGCAAAGAGGGACAAAACACGTTTAGCCTTGGCAAAGAGGGACAAAACACGTATAGGCCTGGCAAAGAGGGACTAAACACGTTTAGCCTTGGCAAAGAGGGACAAAACACGTATAGGCCTGGCAAAGAGGGACAAAACACGCTTTGGCCTGGCAAAGAGGGACAAAACACGTTTAGGCTTGACAAAGAGGGACAAAACACGTATAGGCTTGGCAAAGAAGGACAAAACACGTTTAGGCTTGGCAAAGAGGGACAACATACATTTAGGCCTGGCAAAGAGGGACAAAACACGTTTAGGCCTGGCAAAGAGGGACAAAACACGTTTAGGCTTGGCAAAGAGGGGCAAAACACGTATAGGTTTGGCAAAGAGGGACAAAACACGTTTAGGCCTGGCAAAGAGGGACAACACACGTCTAGGCCTGGCAAAGAAGGACAAAACACGTTTAGGCTTGGCAAAGAGGGACAAAACACGTCTAGGCCTGGCAAAGAAGGACAAAACACGTTTAGGCTTGGCAAAGAGGGAGAAAACACGCTTAGGCCTGGCAAAGAGGGACAAAACACGTATATGCTTGGCAAAGAGGGACAAAACACGTATAGGCTTGGCAAAGAGGGACAAAACACGTATAGGCCTGGCAAAGAGAGACAAAACACGGTTAGGCCTGGTAAAGAGGGACAAAACACGCTTAAGCCTGGCAAAGAGGGACTCAACACGTTTAGGCTTGGTAAAGGGGGACAAAACACGTATAGGCTTGGCAAAGAAGGGCAAAACACGTTTAGGCCTGGTAAAGAGGGAGAAAACACGTTTAGGCCTGGCAAAGAGGGACAAAACACGTTTAGGCTTGACAAAGAGGGACAAAACACGTATAGGCTTGGCAAAGAGAGACAAAACACGGTTAGGCCTGGTAAAGAGGGACAAAACACGTATAGGCCTGGCAAAGAGGGACAAAACACGTTTAGGCTTGGCAAAGAGGGACAAAACACGTTTAGGCTTGACAAAGAGGGACAAAACACGTATAGGCTTGGCAAAGAGGGACAACATACGTTTAGGCCTGGCAAAGAGGGACAACACACGCTTAGGCTTGGCAAAGAGGGACAAAACACGTTTAGTCTTGGCAAAGAGGGACAAAACACGTATAGGTTTGGGAAAGAGGGACAAAACACGTTTGGGCCTGGCAAAGAGGGACAAAACACGTTTAGGCTTGGCAAGGATGAACAAAAAACTGGATCGTCTTTTCTAAGACGGAAAAACTGGATTAACCTTCCAAACAAAAACATAGTTGCTGACAATGGTGGCAAAATTATGGACTGGATTGAAAACGGCGTTAAATTTCAATAATAAATATATCTAATAAACCATGTCAGTGCCGAACACTAAAACACTGACTGACGGGCGGGTGAAACCCTTGGGGACTAAATTAGATATCATCTCAGTAGTAGTAATAAAAATGTAGATATATAATTTAGTGCGCACAACACGTTTCTGGAATAACCTTCATCAGGTACATTAAAACCCAAACCATTTGAAAGCCAAATAACTTTAAAATCTTATTGGGAACAAGAAAATCAAAGGGCCTAAACCGGATAGCCAAAGGTCAAGGTCACATAAACCCGAGGGAGGAGAACATTAGTAACTTAGTGTAGCTATACTGTGAAATCAGTTTTAATCGTAGGGCTCTAATTTTCGTGGATTCCTTGGTTCACTTAAACCACGAAAACTAAAATCGAACGAAATACAATTTTCCCAATGATTGTTGCATGTAGTGTTTGAAACCACGAATTCAAGAACCCATTGATGAATGGATTTTATAGAAACCACGAAAATTTGAGCCAACGAATAATGGTGCTTTGACAGTAATATGCGTGGTTGTTATTACCTTTATTCAGATGAATAGCTGCAGAATTCCCACCAGCTGAGTAATCGCTGGCAGTATGACCGTACACGGATACAACGTAGTGGTAGTTATGATACAGTTGTAGCCACACTGTTTTATCCTAAAAATAGAATGTTAGCGTCATGGTTATGGTATTTAACGCCACTTTCAACACTATTACAGTTATTTCGTGGCGGTCGGGTTTATTGGTGGAGGAAACCGGAGTGCCCGGAGAAAACCACTGAATTGTCGCAAGTCACTGATAATTTGGCGTTAAAGAACCACTCACTCAATATTTTGCTACACATGAATGTGGTATTTAGCATGCATCATTAGCAATTTGTGTAATCCTTTTTTTACCATTACTTATAGCAAATGGCTTGCAATGAATGATGAGAAATTGCTTACCTCCGTATACCATGAACCGTGAGTAATTGTGTATCCGTTGCAAGAATCACCGATAATGGCTATCCTGCTTAAAGCACGTGCAACTGCCTAATTGTATACAACGTGAACAAATCGATATTGAAGTCTTAAAACCTGAGAATGGAGGTATGATCAAAAATATATTGAACGAGACATCTTCTTTTTTTACGAGATATCTTGTCAACTTACGAGGTGTGTTCTCAATAAATGCACGTCAGATTAACACGACGGGTGCCCCTAGTGGATGTAGAACTGCTTACCTTTCCTGAGCACCTGAGCACCTGAGTTTCTATCCCCTCCCCCCCCCCCCCCCCCCCCCCCCCCCCCGGTTTTTAGTGGGGTTCGTGTTACTCGATCTTTAGTTTTATGGATCGTTGTTTGTCCTTTTGTATTTTTTCTTTCGACCATTGTGTTTTCTGTTCTTCTTCGATATACGGATTCTGATTATCCATTTGTTATCTTCAAACTCTTCACAGAGAAATCCGAAGGAGCGATCAATTATTGCGTCATATCCTTAAATAAAAACTAAATATACGAGGACTACTAGACATAGATAATGATAGGTTTTGAACAATGACATTTTATGGCACAAGGATGTTGTTTTAATATAATGCACTATAAACCCTCAATATGTCATCTATATTACGATGACGACAAGTTACATACAATATAATTCTACAAGTTAAACACACATATTTAGATCTGTATAGTGCTAGCTCACTGAAACAACCGTACACGGGTAGACAGATCTTTCACTCTTACTACTTAGATATGCGTGCTCAGTGGAGAATCAACAAATACCAATGTAATAGTCTCTACTTTGACCAGACCGGGTCCCGAACCCACGATCTACCGCAATCGAGACGAGCACGCTAACCATTACACCACCGGTGCGGTTTACAACAAATATAAATTATAATTATATATTACATACGTTAAAAGTTTGTATAACTCACGCGCATTCTGCAACGAATGGGGAAGTTGGTATTACGTAATGACGATGGTGGTATTTTCAATGATAGCTCTATAAGTACCTAGATAAGTAGTGTTTTATTTGATGCTGTTGATTGATTGGTGTTTAACGCAAGCTTTAGCAGTATTTCAGCTATATCATGGCGTGAACAAATCTTAACATTAGACACCTACAAGAATATGTTGTATATATACCTGTTTTGACAGAGCATGAAATTGGAACACATATATTCCACCTTGTGGACATCTAAATTTTCCGGAACTGCTGTCGTATCCGGATCCGATGTTTACAAAAACTCTGTCGTAGATAACGGTTTCAGAATGAGTTAAATTCAATGGTCTTGTTAACCCTGCAGAAAATGCTACAGCAGGTATATCAGCCCCTGAAGAAGAAAAAAATCGTTGATTAAAAGAAACGAATCTAATACATTGCAGACATTAAATTAACAAGCATCATCTTTTGTCCAACAGTAGTATAATGTTGTATCGAATACACCTCGCCTGAACGGGATTCGAACTCACAACGTTAATGGTGATAGGCACTGATTTCAGCCATCTGTATTTCAAAAGTATTTCTTCTTTGTAATGATTTTTTTTATCTCTCAGTAAATGAAGATTTTGAAAGAATGCAAGTAACACAAATCGTCAAGCTTAATCAACAATTTACAAAGCAATTTAATCATATGTGTTGGGCAAGTAAATAATAGATACACAAACTGGTGTTCAATACATATATGTTTTTTTATTCTCATGTGTACTGCTATGCAGTTATATAAAGTGTAAAAGTAAAGTACTTGTCATGCGCACTAAATTTAAAATCTACGTTTTTATTACTTTCATTGGGTCGATACCTCTGCTGGTGGACAACTGAAATTTACATATAATGTTGTATGGAAATGCTAGTTGCATGATGATAGTGGGCTATGGGATAGGCGGGTAAGTCCATCTGAATTACATACGGGTTGCCAGCTTAATTGTTGCTTTCCGCCAATTGGGTAATATTTCAGCTATATTCATTACGAGAAGTGCACAAACAACAAATCATATACTGTTGCGGAGGCCGACGTGGTCATGATCGTATTATGGTAGTTGGATTTATAACTGCCTATGCAATCAGTGCCTATCAGCACTAACATTGTGAGGTCGAATCCCGCCCACGGCCAGGTGTACCCGATACAAAATTATGTGATAAAGTTTGTCCGTGACTTGTGGCGAGTCGTTGGTTTTCTCCGGTTGCTATACTCTGGTTTCCTCTACCAATAAAACTGACCACCACGATATAATCGAAATATTGTTGAAAGTGGCGTTATGCACCACAACCATAACCTATGCTGTTGGTTCAATTATTTTCGCTGGTGTCAAACTTCATGGATTGTCAGAAACTGAAATATTCGTTGACATTTGAATTTGTAGTTTTGATATTTTGATATTATTTTTCTTTGAATTTCTGTATTTCGTTGTTCACTAAATTTCGTGGTTTGATGGATTCAACGAAAACCACGAATACAAATGAATTCACAGTCACTGACAAACTGTATCATATAATGTTGTATCGAATATGAATTACAGAAGAAAAAAAAGATGTTCATGTAGTGGACATATGGCCGGATGTTTTGATTGCCACATGTAACGGGAAAGTTAGTTGATTGGATCGGAATATTTTGCCTTGCAAGCAAATCATGAATGACTACCGCCAACAAGATGCTGCTCATTGAGAAATCAGTGATGTAAGTTGGCTTTTAAGAAAAGTTTGAAGATACCAAAGGGGGAACCAGAAGCTTAAACGAAGGAGAACAGACAACACAATAACTAAAAAGGTGGATTTGACTATTTACAAAATGTTGAGGTCAAATTTGAGCCCATATCCTGCATTCTATATCGCAACATGCCACACCAACAGTTATTATGTTCATCGTGGATGTACATTTACGTAATTCTGATATTAGTCCATATTGTTACAGCCTTTGTGAGTTAGAAATCTCTTTTTTTTTCTTTTTTTCTTTTTTTTAATCTATCGCCAAATGACACAAACGTTGTAAGAACATTCAATATCAAATAATATGCCCCTGCTATTTTCAGCGACAATTAATTTTGGTAAGAAGAGTTTGACTATACCAAAGGGGTCATCATAATGCGTAGACCCATATTTCATGTGTAAAATAGAAAATAATCCGACTTTTGTTTCGGACGAAAAAAAAATGTTCTAGCTTAAGGGGAAAACATACCCTTCCCACTTAAATTTTAAAATGGTCTTTCTCTAGTATACTATATGTACATATACCCAGGTGTACAAACCTTGTTGCATGGACAATCCGAAAATGCCTGCGAGTACACATAAAAATAACATCTTTGCTGGAAATAAAGAAACATATATTTTCATAAAATAAAAACAATACAATTGTTTTTTTGACGCTGCACAAACATAAATAAGTTTAATAACAAAATTACCGAACTCCGAGCAATCTTACAAAGGGAAAGTCAAAACTCATAAGTATATAAACAGACAAAATCAGTCAACAACCGGAAAACTGTGAAAACCGTAATGACCCTGACTTCGTACAGGCATTTCTAAAGAAATGGTGGGTTGAATCAGATTTTAAAGCGCCAAACCTCCCGCTTTCATTACGGCTCAAAGGTTCCGGCGGTCACTATGAAGCGTTTGTCTTCATTAATATTTTACAAAACATGATCACACCACGCTTTCGCACATCAAAATTAACTACAGGTTTGCGCTTATAGCACACTACACATTTGTAAATCAAAAATACCTGTACAGCATGTCAAATTAAATCGTTCCAGTTAGAAAATAAGAATTAAATAAAAAGATCTGTTTAAAAAAGAGCTACAGTTGTTTGAAAATAGCAAGTGTTTCAGAAAATAAGATAAAAAATATTCTTTACCGTCTGTCCTTTGCTTAAAATTAGTAATATTTGAAGAAAATATACGCGTGTGAAAGTATTTTGCTGCAGTTAAGAAAAATAAATAAAAAGATTTTAGAAATGGAGCGACATTTAAAAAAAAAAATTAAAATAGCTCTACTGTTACCTTGTGAATTATTTCAGAAAATAAGAAAAAAATCTTTCCTTACCGTCTATGCTCTAATGAAGAAAACTTAATTCGCTTCAGTTTAAAATATTTAAAAAAAGAAGGAGCTACTAGATTTAAAATATCAATAATATTACCTTGTGAATTACTTCAGAAAATAAGAAAAAAAAAGGCCTTGCTTTGCCGTCTGTACTGTACTTTTCCTTGTTGTAATCTATGGCGAAAACATATGGTGACATTCACAATGGGTTTAGGGCAAACTATTATTTCTGATAAGAGATAAGACCCAGTTTACTAGCTATACAGAAAGATTCCCGAATAAAATTCACAAAAGGTAGGATCTGAGTTTTTGTATTATATATTTTTTTTAACGAAAACCATAAGAAATAAGATTCAGTTTACTAACAGAAAGATTCCAGAATAAAATTCCAAAAGATAGGATCTGAGTTTTTGTATTATACATATTTTCTTTACGAAAAACATTTGACCCCATCTTCCTTGCTTTGATAAATATGTTCATTTCGATGGGGTCATTTTGATTGCGACCTCAGTATTCTCAAACGTTCATTTATTAAACTATTTATTTATATTTCAAACCATGGACCTATAGTGTGTGTCATATTCGGAGAGTACCACATTCATTGCACGTTAAATATCTCTTATTCAGATTTAGGGAGAGTAAGCGCATTACATCCCCTTCACCTCTACCATCGACTCATTTTATTTATCACCTCTTCCACACTCTCCATACCTGTACATTGGCAGTCAAAAGTCATTGCCACGTTGTTCCGCCCCTGATTCATTTCATATCTATTTTTATATATTGTTTAACGTGTTCTTCGTCTAGAATATATTTGTATGCATGTTTATGTCAGTTCCCAGCATTTAAACATGACATAAACGAGCATGAATAAGTTGTCCTATTTTGCCCTGCACTTGTTCTATATGAGCAGGCAAATTGCATCGACTGTATAAATGTTTGTTATGTACTGTCACTGACAGAAATATAGCTTTTTCTGGTACCCCTGTCACATATTACCTGTTGAGCTTTGGGATCCTAGTTGTAAATCCAGGTCACTTCCTGTTAACAGAAAATATCAAAAGGGGCACTCAAGGGATAATTATATAATGAGGCTTTTTCTGGTACCTCTGTCACTTGTTAACTGTTGAGCTTTTTGAACCTAGTTATGAATCCAGTTCACCTCTTTTTGACAGAAATATCAAAAGGGCAATCAAAGGATTAGTATAAAATTGTATTATGTAATTCAAAATATAAACGTCTATGGATCAATGTCCTTTTTCTGCAGGATAAACACAATATTAATGTAGTGTCTTCAATATTAAGTAAATTATATTATACTTGCATGTAAAACACTTGTTGGTGATTCTAAAAACATGTGCTTTGGATCAAGCTGATTCTAAGCACACACACTGGTAGCAAAGGTCATTTTAAACACATGTAGCAAAGGTCAATCTAACCACATATACGTATAGTCAATGTTATTCTAAACGCATGTACTTTTCGTCGCTGTCATTCTGAGCATACGTACTTATGACCATTGTGATTTAAAACCAAACTGAATTTAATTGCACTAAAATATTATATAAAAATGTTTTCAGATGTTGAGGTATATTGTTACTCTTTGTGTCCTGTCTTTCATACAACAATCAGAGGCAAAGCTTCCAAAACTGGCCGCAGGGCAATGTAAGTTATTATTTAGACTTGAGACTTCAATATGAACTTCCCTTGTTGGACAGAAGACGCTTACCACCAGAAGCAAATATATATCATTAGGTACCTTTGTATCGCCTTGGATTGCTATTAAGATCACCCATTATATACAAACCTTCTTAAATACATTTATATAGCACTTCCCTTCCTTAGAAACTCTTGTATTGTTGTAAATTGGTATCCTAACTACCCCTACACATATTGGTAGAACTATTAAAGCGGTTTCTTTTCTTTATTAAATGTGTGTTTAAGTGTAAAATTGGGAAGTGTATCATGTTCATTTACGTCCATATCCTTTCTTACTAATGGATTTCTTACATATCTCATTTTCGCCTGGGGCTGTCGTGGTCCTGCTGGTATGGTAGTTGGATTTACAACTACCTATGCAATCAGTGCCTTTTACCACTAAAGTTGTGCTTTCGAATCCCGTTAAGACGATGTGTACTCGAGACATCATTATGTTATAATTTTGTCAGTGACTTGCGGCAGGTCAGTGGTTTTCTCCGGGTACCCCGGTTTCATCCGCCGATAAAACTGACCGCCACGATATAGCTGAAATATTATTGAGTGGCGTTAAACACCATAAAGCAAGCCTAGTGTTATGGGATATATGACAAAAAAGATAATTTTTCGAGATGAAATTCAATTTCATATTCAGTGTATTGAAGGGTTGTGGTATATTATTTCATTTTTATAATATTGTTGAAAGAACCGGCAAACACTATAACCATAGCCCCGCCTGAAATAAATCATTGGATTCTACTATTTTGCAGTTATTCCTAGTCATTTTCTACGAGTAGTCCATACAGACAAATATGTAGCATTTTCAGCAGGTCTGACCCATCTTAGTACACTTCACGTCTCTAACAACGACACCGTACCATATGACAGGGTTTTTCTGAATCTAGGAAAGGGATACAACGCAACTAATGGAGTCTTTACCAGTCCAAGAACTGGTACCTATGTATTCATGTACCACGCCCTTGCTCAACAGAACAAACAACTACAGTTAGACTTATACAGGAACGACGACTACATCGTTGGTGCATACGCCCACGAAAAGTCAGATTACGGTAGCGTTAGTAATTCTGTCTTACTTGGACTGGATGAGAGTAAGTATTTATCTATAGTTGTTTGTAGGGGGTTAATTTCTTATTTACGTTATTTGTGTTTGTTTACGTATAGTGGTGTCACACATGCCTTGCTTATATGAGTAACATGGCGGGTGTCTTATAAGAGGCAGGAACTGCTTGCCCTTCGCGGGCGAGCGGGTTTATCTCTTGCTTTTTGGTGAGGTCCATGTTGCTCAAATGTTTTTATTTTCTGAGTTGTGGTTTTGTTTTGTTTGTCTTCGTCCTGTGTCTTGTGTGTCCTAAGTCTCTGGATTGTCCATTCTTGATTGCCCTTTCTCTTTACTATTCTCTAACATTTATCTACTGTTAAGTTAAAAAAATAAAGATGCAGCTATTGCTATGAATATAAAAGGAATGAATAAATATGCATTGCTTGGTTTCGTATCGGGTTGCAAATGTAATACTTGTCAATAGATTGTTTAATCGATTTCAGAGTCCTTACGACAAACCAATAAAAGGGTTGCATCTAGAATTGACATATTAACATAAAACGAAAATTTATGAGTATTTGTGTACATAAGGGTACATAATATGTGCACAATAGATAATTTTATCTATTCAATGTATCCCCCTTTCTATGAAAAGGGGTTCATTTTCAAATTATATAGAGATTTTTTTTAAGCAATTGGGGACGCCGTTGTCGTGATCGTATGGTAGTTATATGTACAACTACCTGTGTAATCAGTGCCCATCACATCTGAAGTTGTGAGTTCCAATCCCGCTCATGGCGAGGTACACTCGATACAGCAGTATGTGATAAAGTTTGTCAGTGACTTGCGATAAGTCGGTGGGTTTCACCAGGTACTCCGGTTTCTTCCACCAATAAAACTGACCGCCACGATATAATGGAAATATTGTTGCGAGTGGCGCTTTATAACCATAAACCTAACCCCTAATATACAAGTACGAAGTGACTTTGACTATGCATTTGTCCATATGTTAATAAAACGTAAAATGAAAAATACCACACTGCCGGAGCAGCCCCACAGTCCAAAAGAAAAATCGTTGAAAGATGCATAATGGATACCGCTAACGCACAAGTACATGACCGCTCGCTTGATATAATGATTGAAATTATTTGTTATCTTGCAGAGGACACTGTTTACATTAAAGCACACACAGATGACTTCCTGTATGGTCAACCAGACGAAATATATACGTCATTCACTGGTTTTCTACTGGTCCCGGATGAAGGAAGAACACTGCATGGCACCAAAGGTCACGGACGATAAGGTTTTTTAAGTAAATTTTCTAACGAACGCAAATATCCTGATTGTGTCCATGTGAAGACATGGTGTGATAACATATACTAATTTTGAAATAAAAACGTGGATATCAAATTTCTGTGTAATGTTTTGTAGATCGATGTTTGTCCTTTTGCTTTCGGCCATTACAGTGTTTGTCCTTCGATTTAAGGCTTCTGATTACCCCTTTAGTATCTTCAAACTTTTCTTTTCTTCCCTTGGGCTCAATTCTTCGGAAAACAAAAATAAAATCCAACCCGTCTCATGTTGACATTTATTGATGCCCACCTCCTCAGGGGGCCATAATTGCATATCATCATTTAAAAACGTAACAAAACAATTTTACGTTGAATCAGAAAACATGTCTTTCACAAATGAAGTGCCTGGGGGTTCCACAAGTAGCTGCCGCCCAGAAATACGGATTATCTTCCTTCATTTTCAAACAATGCTTTGAGTTCTGGGGTTCTCCGCCTTTCCAGTCAGTAAAATCAAAGGCTTTGTTGTCTGACCACATCCATAAACCGTCGCTAGTCTTGTACCCGCCGACAAAATATCCAAAGCCGGAACCACTTAGAGCTTTAGCTAAAACCAAGAAAAGACCATTTTAATTAAAACGTATTTCTTTTGGAATCGTACGGTTGCTGGTGGAGAAGTGGCAATTTTGTCTAGTGTTGTTTCTGAAATGTCTACATTCTAGATATTCGTTAATTAGTATACGGGTGCCATCAGTCGAGCAGGAACTGCTTACCCTTCCAGATCACCTGAATTCACCCCCGGTTTTTAGTGGGGTGCGTGTTATTCGATCTTTAGTTTTATGTTTATGTTTTGTAGTTCGTTGTTTGTCCTTTTTCTTTTGGGCATTGTGTTGTCTGTCCTTCGATTTACGGATTCTGATTACCCCTTTGGTATCTTCTTCGTATATTTGCACTCTCACCTCATTATAATATCGGTTACCAATAGCATTGCACAAAACTAAATGTCACCCCATGTTTGGTAGAGTGCAGCATATGGGTATTAATGATATTAAATGGTATCTCTATCTGTTTGGACTTATACCTCTAAACATGTGCAGCATTATACCAGCTTCTCCTGCATATGGTATTTACATCTCGCAATTGATTCGCTGTGCAAGGGCCAGTAGCAATTATTCTGATTTCCTGAAACGTCATCTTCATCTGAGAAACAGGCTACTGGACCACGGCTATAAAAAGATTCGCCTTATTCGATCTCTTAAAAAGTTTATATTCCGATACCAAGATCTTGTCGAAATATATTCCGTCTCTGCAGAAACGATTATAAGCGATGCATTTTGATATAGTGAAAATGTATAAAGATAAAGAAGTCAAGAAAGATGTCAAACATATTGTTTTATCAATGTGTGACGTAAAAATGTTTTTGACATTTACTTCACTGAATATAGTACTGCTTTGACAACTATTTTGTTCCAGTATTGTTATAAATACTGTTATAGTGACAGCCGGAACCTTTGAACCGTAATGAGAGCGGGAGGTTTGGCGCTTTAAAATCTGATTCAACCCACCATTTCTTTAGAAATGCCTGTACCAAGTCAGGGTCATTACGGTTTTCACAGTTTTCCGGTTGTTGACTGATTTTGTCTGTTTATATAATTATGAGTTTTGACTTTCCCTTTGTAAGATTGTTCGGAGTTCGGTAATTTTGTTATTACCCTTTCGGAGTACCTGAGTTCATCCCCAATTTTTAGTGTAGTTCGTGTTACTAAATCTTCGGTTTTCTGTATAGTGCTTTGTAGATCATTGTCCTTTTGTCGGTCATTGTATTATCTGTCCTTCGATTTACGCCTTCTGATTACACCTTTAGTATCTTCAAATTGTTCTGAAACATACTGTTCTATCCATGTTTATATTTGCATTAATATTGTGATGATGTGTTGTCGTTTCGAGAGGGGGCGAATCTGACCAGGCTTAATTTGTATTGTTTGTTTATATCTATATTATCGTTGGAGATCAAATTATCAAGGAGGATTGGAATCCAAGGTTGGTTTTGTTTATCGTGCTTAACGCCACTTTCAACAATATTTCAGTTATATCGTTGCGGTCAGTTTTATTGTCGCAGGAAACCGGAGAAAATCACTGACCTGACGCACTTGTATCGAGAACACCTCGTCATAAACGGGGTTCGAACTCACAACTTTTGTGGTGATAGGCACTGATTGTACAGGTAGTTGTAAATTCAACTACCATACGATCGCTACCACTACGGTCCATTCCTTGAAAGGACCTGAATTTCTAATGCCATATGTTAGTGTTGAATTGAGTGAATTAGTTGGTTTTTTTCTTGATCCTGACCACCACAACTTAGACTTTCATTTCATAATAATCTCAAACATTTAACGCCAACTTTAGCAATGTCGTGGCGTGAGTTAATTTTTTGTTAACTTAGACACAAGAATTATCGAGAGTGGAGAAATCTCATAATCCACTAGTAGTAACATCTGTTTCTCCTATGTCCAAAATATCCAAAATATTTTAAATAGTTAATCTCCATAGTTCCTGGCCGTCGAAAGGAAATTGGCAGAAATTTAACCACACTTGTGATTAAAATAAAAACGTAGCTAACAAATTTAGCTTTTTGGAATAATTTCATCAGGTACGCTCAAAACCAAAATATTTGAAAACACAATTATTTTAAAGGGATTAAACAGGATAGCCAAAATCGGTTACGGTAACAAACACTATGCAGCCTTAGATTTCATCATAATTACATGATTTACGAACTGTAAATTTCGATAGAAAATATATATCTAATAAACCATGTCAGTACCGAAGCACTGACTACTGGACGGATAATACCTTCGGGACTATTAGTTCACCAGCAGAGGTATCGACCAAGCGATAGTAATACAAACGTAGATATCAAGTTTAGTTCGCACCACGCGTTTTGGAATAACCTTCATCAGGTACGCTCAAAGCAAAAACATTTTAAAGTCTTTTGGAGCATAACAACTAAAGGGCCTTAACCAACTGATTAAACACGCAAAGAATAGATGTAATAATTATATATTGTCCATATTTTTATAAACTTAGCAGATTTATGAAATAGTTATATACATATATGCACCCTATGTACTAGTCAATATGATTTGATTTTCTGCATGTAATTTCTTGACATGCTTACCCTTCGCGAGCACTTGGGTTCACTCGCACGGCTTTAGGTGCGGTCAATGTTAGCCTTATTTTAGTTTTCTGTAGTTTTTTTTTTTTTTTGGTTTGTCTTCTTCTGTGCATTGTGTTCAATATTGCCCCTGTCTCTAGATTGTCCATTCTTCATTGCCCCTTCGGTTTTCTCTAATGTTGACTCACATTGATATATATGTTTTCATTTGCACACACGTCTATATTTAATATTCCATTGTAATTAGTTTTCGTTGATATATCACTTTACACGTAGCATTAACGAGAAAGAGCAAATACTGGTTGTCCCAGAATCAGAATAATTGGTCCAAGTGGAGTGACATGTCTACCCGCGGACTGTTGCTTCAGCATTAAAAAAATCCAACTCAGCGTGTTCGTCTAGTACAAAGCAGACCTCATTATCATCTCATTGATAATTAACTTGTTCTGGCCATGATATAGCTGAAAAATGACTGAGTTGGAAATAAACAACAATCACTCACTCACCACAATGCGTAAAATATATGTATGTATGAATGTCATGGGAGACAACTCGTTGTGGTTCTTTTGATTTACAACTGGATGTACATCAACCCAGTTTTACTGGCCCAAACCTAAGTTAATGGGGGTAATTATTTATGCACTTGTTGGTGACATGGTTGACTGCACTTGTTGTTTGTGGTGCGCTTGTTTCTGATACTGTTGACTGCTTTTATTGTGGATGATATGGTTGATTGTACTTGTCGATGATATGTTTGACCTGTTTTGGGTTTTGTTTCGTTGGTTATGCTGCTGAGCAAGTAACATGTGACCGACACGATATAAATGGAGTATTGTTGAATGTGACTTTAAACACCAAAACCAAATCCTCTAACATTTGTCCAGACTTACCTCCAAGAGAATCGAGATATCCTATTAATGCAGTCTGCTTTACTAACGTTTCTATGGTGACAAGGGAGCCCGCATCCATTTTACAGTAATTATCAGCATCGCTTCTATTCAAAAGTTGATCCGTAATTAATTTGAAGCAGGTTTTAGAAGTCGTGTCAAAAACATAAGGCTCAATACACTGACCTTAAAATAGAAAAAGTTTAATATAAAAGTTAAATTTAAGATATTCTTCATTTGTTGTTATTATGCAAGACTTTTTGTAACAGGATTCTCCCAAAGCACTTGAGTCCATCCCTGACTTTCAGTGGGTACATGTTGCTTAATTTTTTTAAATTTTTCTTTCTTTTTTTTTTATTTTGTGATTTTGATTTAGATTTTTTTTTTTTTGCCCATTGCATTCGATTGACGTTTTCAACGGAATAATTATTATCCATTTACTCGTCTATCAATATTATGGAATCGCTACATTAAATGGCAGCCTCAGAATTATTATGCGAATGCTGCTAAGAAAAACCAAGCAATACAGTGCCGCGAGAGAAGGTATCCGATTGGACAATAAAGAGACCAATGAATCACGTATAACCGTCAAATCCCGTACATCAGAAATTTGAATAAATAGTACGACATTGGTTAATATTTCATTAAATATACCGCTTTCAACCAACGAAGTTGTGTTGATTTTTTATTAGATGTGTAGTCTCAGAAGAATGTTAACAAAATTAAGTCAGAATGACGACTTTATTTTCTGTTTATGATTATATTTGTGTTCCATGTGATAATTGTACTACAAGCTGTCATTGGATGAAGGTTAATTCACGTGAAACGTTAACCGTTTTTCATACCAAATACAACGAAATCAGTATTTATTCATTCGCTCAATGCGTCTGACCGTTTACTATTGTTTAAAGTGAAAATAACAAAAGAAATGCGCATTAATATTCTCTGACATACTGTGGTACAATCTGTACCAGAGTTATCGTCCCTGTGAACGCAAGGAACGGTAACTGTTACAGATTGGCTGCGGTATGAAAGAAGGTGAACATCAATATTACGAAATATGAATTCAAATCTTCACAAAAATTTGTTGTTTTTGTAGTTTACAACAAGGATATAAATTAACTATAACTTATTATATTTCAGGTCCAGGACAAGGGAATTGGTTGACACCCGCACCCGTTGAGCAGCAATAAATAAATATATAAATAATCAAATTAGTTATATATAGAACCATTTTGTGTGCATATGACAACTTTTGTGTGTCACGAAGAATAAATATATTATGTATAAAGATGAGGAATATTTACTGTGTATAACATGATTGTGAAATCACATGATGTCAGTGTCGATTACGACAGTAGCACGATGGGTGGCACAGGAACAGCTCATTCTTCCGGAGGACCTGAGTACACCCCCGGTTGTTAGTCGTGTTCGTGTTCTTCAGTCTTAACGCCACTTTCAACGATATTACAGTTGTATCGTGGCGGTCAGTTTTATGTGCGGAGGAAACCGCGGTACCCGGTGAAAATCACCGACATGCCGTAAGCAACTGACAAACTGTATCACATAATGTTGTAACCAGTACACCTCGCCTGGGCGGATTCGAACTCACAACGTTAGTTGTGATATGCACTGATTACATAAGTATTCATAAATCCAACTACCATCCGATCATGACCACCCCGACGGCCCATAATGTAAGGCTTGTGCTCAGCAGTCAGCGACCTTGCACTTGCCTTTACCCAGTTGACACTGATTTACCTTTAGCTATTGCATAATAAGTGGCATGGCTATAATATATTGCCGTGGTATCGTCCTGGAATACAATCGAATAGCCGGTACATACTTCTCCGTCATATTCTACGATGTGAACAATAGACAAACAGTCAGATTGGGAAGTACACAACAGTAAGCAATCATTGTAGCTGTCAACATCTTGTGTAAAAAGTTTACGGTCTTTGAACAGGAGATCATCGAAGTGATCATGTCTTAGAAAAGTCATCCCTGTTGGAGTATTGGATTGAAGACCTGCAATATAAAACAAACTAGCATAAAACCGCGACGGACCATTGTAGATAATACATAAACGTTAGAGAATACCGAAAAGGCAATCACAAATGGACAATCCAGAGACACTGGCAACATAGGGTACACAAGACGATGAAAAACACAACAAAATAGGCAGTTTTTACTTTCACAGTTCTAATATTAGCAGCTCAGGCAAGGTGTACTCGATACAACATTATGTAATACAGTTTGTCAGTGACTTGCGACAGGTCGGTGGTTTTCTCCGGGTATTCCGATTTCCTCCCCCAATAAAACTGACCGCCACAAGATAACGAAATATTGTTGAAAATAAAACACTGCATTACTTGGAAAATTCTACGATCTACAGTAGCAAAACATATTACACTGTCGGAACATTTACAAAATTTAATATAAAAAAAATCGTAGAAAGAGGCTAAATTGATAACTCTAATACACATGATATACATGACCGCTGTTACAGGTACTTCAATAAAGCGTGACGGAGTTAAACTTACTTTATGTATCCCCTAGTGAAATGATGCTATCGTGCAAGTGGTCCCCATGTGTGCGTATATTGCCAACCCTCGCATAGAGCTAGGATAATTGTATGCTAATAAACCACTAAGTTTCTTAAAACTCATTATAAACAAAACATGCATCAAAAAAAGACAATCTAACGAAATAAAACAACGATAGAAAAGTACGTACATGTGATTTATGTGAATGGGTTTAACATTAGCATGAGTTGATTAAAAAGATTGCAAAAAACTTGATTCACTTCCAAGCAGCGGGGTAAATGTTAAAGCTCGGAGAATATTTTCTGCCAGCCCGGATTCCTATGCAATTTATGTTGCAGAGAGTGGATCAGTTGCACACGTGAAGAGAAAAACCGTATGATAAACCAATAAAAACGGAGATATCAAATTTAGTGCGCACGACCCATTTCTGAAACAACCTAGATCGGGTACGCGCAAAATCGAAAGATTGGTGGATTGATTGATTTGATTGATTTGTGTTTAACGCCAACTTTAGCAGTATTTCAGCTATATCTTTGCGTGAACAAATTTTATATTAACATAATCGAAAGATTGGAAAGCCAAATAATATAATGTGCTTTGGCACCGAAATTGTTACAAGATTACCGGTGTCAAAGAGTAAACCTCCCCCATAGTAAATTAACCCCCGGAAGATTTACTATATAGTAAACCTTCCCCCATGGGGGAACGTTTACTTTATAGTATTTATTCCGCATATTAAACCTTCCTACCTACTCAAATACTGTAAAATGGCTCCGTACATTTTTTTTTACCTTTTAATCATAACCGGATATAATTAATGGTATATAACAATTAAAATTAACACGATTAAGATGCTAAATTCCGAATCAACAGTAATTATCCAGATTAAGGGGGAACATTTACTATATAGCAAAATATCCGGGGGGATGATCGGCTATGGATGGGGGAATGTTTGCTATATAGTAAATTTTCCGCGGGGAAATATTCCGAGGGGAAGGTTTACTATACGACACCAGCATTCGATAAGGAAACTGTAATGCTGTGTAGATGTATATACGTATCGATTTTGCCTTTTGCCTCTGTTTCTACGATGGTTGTTCGTCCTTTTCTACTTTTTCTTTTGGCCATTGTGTTGTCTGTTCTTCTTCGATATCTTCAAAGATTAGATTTTGGCCCTGTTCTAACAGTTTAGTAGCTTTGGTTTTTCATTTTATTGCTTGACAAAAATAATTACGGATTGCTTCGTTTTATATTTCACAATTACTTTTAGAAAGAAAAACTTACCCCAACTGAAAGAGAAAAATATTATAAAAAATTGTCTTGTAAAATCCAAGAGCACCATCTTGCATATATTTCGTGTGTTTCACTGGAACACAATATTATTTACATTTAACAGATTTCAAGAAATCCATAAATTGAATTTGAAATCTTTTACAGTAAAATAATAGTATACCTATAAAATATTATACACAGGAAATAGCCAGGAGAAAACAAGATGAAATGTAAACAGATGCCTAATGGATTTGGTCTAATAATAAATTATCAATTGACTTTTTCTAATGCAATCTCAAACTTCAAGACAATAACTTTATTCTTCTTTGATATCGTATTGTATATCGAATAACAGTCTGTTGAAATACAATTCTATTATGAAGCATTGGTGTAATGTTTAAAGTGATTGATTCTAAAGAGCTAAATTGTGAGTTCAAACCCCGGATGTGTAATACCAATATAAATAAAATAGCTACTTCCTGCTTCGCCGCTGAACACACAACATTTAACAAAATTGTAGATATCAAATTGAGTACACACGACGCGTTTCTATAATAATCTTCATCAGGTACACTCAAAACCGAAAGCATGGAAAGCCAAATAATTTAAAAGTCGTTAGAAGCAAGAAACACGCACGGCCTAAACAGGATAACCAAAACGGGAAAAGGTCATAATATACTTCACAAGCATTATATCAAAATATATTGCTTATTTGGAAACATTAGGGAGGAACTCATCATCCTATTCGTTGTCCTCTTTTCGCGAAACAGATCGGTTTTCTGCGTCATAAATGTCATAGGCATTAAATTGATGTTTTTTTCTAGTTCTGTTCTATTATTTAATGGAAACATTCTCGCCAGCACGTGTGTTCATCCCTGATTTCATGGACGGTCCTTGCTGCTCATCCTTTTAGTGTTCATGGAGTTGTCTTTGTCCTGTGTCTTGTATGGCCAATGTTGCCTGTGTCTCTTGATCGTACATTCTGGATTGGACCATTCAGTTTTCTTTAACGTTTATCGTCTATCGAAACAATATTATTTAAATACAGGGGGGGGAGGGGGGTTCTAAATATTATATATTAGTAAATTATAATATAATAGATTTCGACTAAAAGTCTTTTTTTTTATTAAAAAAAAACGTATTCAATATCTTAAATATAATATTCACTGGCGGCAAATGTTACGCGTTTCTATTTTTTTAGTAATTTAAAATAGAACATTTCTGATAGAATTACCTGTTCTAAAAAGTAACACGTGCCATTTACCGCCAGTGAATGCTAAATCTGAGGGACGGTTTTTTAATCAAAATATAGAATAAGACAATTACTGTCTTTTAATTCTGTAAATGTGTGGATTAATTAACTTTTGAAAAAAAATCAAAAAATTGTCACTCATCAAAAGACAGCTATTGTATAATAATGTTTTTGATAAATGGTCCATCAATGTTGTATTTCCCAACCAAGGGAAGATCGGTAAAAATAAATATGATCTAGTTGCTCCTCTTCGGGGTGCAGCCTCTTCGACAGAAACCTCCGCTTGTGGTAAGAGACGAATCAAATACACACCTAGCCCTCAGGACGAGACGTCAGTGAGTTCTTCATGTTTGGAGAATGTCAAATGCAAGAGCACATGTTCACTGCAGGAAGAGGAATGTCATCACTATGATCCTCATCTTTTCAAATTCTGATGTTTCAGCTCCTGTATTATTTACATGCTTTTGTTTGAAAAAATCCAGATTTTCTTAATTTTCTGTGGCTAAATTTGAAAATCACGAATAAATCACAAAGAATTTTGACTCATCACGAAGGAAGGTTTGTGATCCCATTAACTGAGTTTAATTCCGCCACATTGTCATTTCTGTTCTAAGCATTAACCCATAATTCCATCTGTTTTTTTACGTTATTATTTTTGTGCTTAAAAGTCGTCGAGGTTTGACGGTGTTTCGTGGTGTAGCGATTGGTTATCCCGTCGACAATTACAATTAATTATATCTTTTTATATTTGTAATTCTCGTGAATATAGTTTCGGATTAGACAACTTTGAAGACACCAAATGGGTAATCAGAAACCGTAGATCGAAGGACAAGGCAATACAATTGCCAAAACAAAAATGACAAACACGATCTACTAAACATTACAAATAAATCTAAAGATCGAGCAACACGAACCCAACTAAAAACCGGGGGTGAACTCATTTGCTCCGAAAGGGTAAGCAGATCCTGATCCTCATGGGGTACACGTCGTGTAACTCTTGTTACAAACCCGGTGATAAGTCATGAATAAGAAAAGGATTGGGTTGTGATTACGACGAATGGAACATATCCGTATTCATTTGCGACACAGATACTCCGTAACGGTTAACCAAGTCTCAATGGCGACTGTTAAACATTCGTTACAATCATGACCGGATTACGACTTTGTAGACCCCTGGACTACAGATAGTGTGAGGCCCTAGTGATAATTTCTGCAGCAATATGTCAATATTAGGCCCGCGTATATGGGTGCAAGTATATCACATTAAGTTAATTTCACTTAAACTCTAGGGGCCCTTTCTAATCCGACACTAGATACAATGAACTTTAAACTGGTTAATTTCTTATCATTGAAAAAGAAAATGCAAAATATCATATTGGAGTTATGTCGCTTTAATCAGAGTAAGCTTTAATCTTAAAATAATATGTAAATATTTATAACAAATACAGAAAAGAAAAGAAATTTTTCACTCATTCCATAATGTATCCGGAATTGTAACATTTCTCTATTGTAACGTAAAATTTTCACAAACAGCATGATGAAAGGAAGATCGTGGATACGGACAGCAGGAGAAGGAGATAACAGGGGTGATGTTTTGTCAGTTATTTAACTGATGTCAACTATTTTTCTGTGAAAAAAATCCGAAAATTGCAAGACAGTCAGAACATCTTTAATTGATATTCAGTTATTTTATTTTCTGTTCAGAATTATCCTTGTGATAAATAGGAGTGATGCTAAATTCACATTATACAAAATCCGCGAAATAAAATTTCATTTAAACAGCTATAGATATTAATCGTAACGAAATTGGCACTAAAAAATAGTAGCTGATTTGAAATATTCACGCCATATAGAAACTAATTCAAATACTGTGCTAGTCATATGTTCATCGAAGCAACTTGCCTTGGTCCATGCTTCATATCCTATTTGTTTTCTATTTCCCCTGTCTATTTCTGAAATACTGAAGTGGTTATAGACCTTATTTTGCTAAACAACACACATAGTTTTAGACCCCCGCCCCCTCATTTGTTTTGTGATAATTTTACTAATATAATATTTCTGTTTTGTGCCCAATGATCTTAGGTTTGTTGATATTGCTGGAATGTCTACCATCACTGTTTACGTCAGTACTTATCCTCAGGATTAGATAAGGGTAATCGGGAAAAAATATTTATATCGTAAATGTGATATTATCTGATGTTCTTGTGGCAAGTAGAATTTTGACTGGCTAAACATTTACTTATAACACTTCATGTAAGCCGTGCTGTGTATTTCATGCGGCACAGAAAATCAATAATCGCTCTCATCTATTGCCTGTGCTGTGTATTTCATACGGCACAAAAAATCAATAATTGCTCTCTGTGACCTTTTGCCAAAGATACACGTATTTATTGTTTTCCTATAATAAGGACATACTTATTAATGTTAGAACATTCAGATAAAAATGTTATCAGTCTCGAGATTATAACATCTCGAGACTGATAACGTATAATATTATCCTTTCTGATGTTGTCTCCCCTCGTACATAATTTCCGATATTCAATATGGATGACAGTGTGCCACCTGCACCATCAATGTATGTGTGTTAAATGTTTGTTGTGAGTGATACTGGGAATGTACATGTATATGTATTTTCACATGATTTTTTACTTATTTAGGTTGTACCGGAGACGCGCGTGCGTGCTAGGTTGGATATCTACGTTTTTATTTCATTCAATTTAGTTCTACCTCATCGATGGTGTAATGCTTAGCATGGTCGCATGGAATGCGGTAGATAGTGAGTTCTAGTTCTGACCAAGTTAAGGCAGAGACAATAAAGTTGGTATTTGTTGCTTTTCCAATATGTACTCAGCATTAAGGAGTAAAAGCTGTAAGACTAATTGACTCGGATTCAGGATAGTGTCTACGTGGAGCGAATTGTCTACCGGTTTCAGTGAGCTAACAGTTATGAAAATCCAGCTAAGCGTGATGGATTGGAAAAAAGAGGACATCAGCATAAACTCATTGATTGTGACTTGTTTTCGCCATGGTATAGCTGACTGTTCATTTACTGTTAAAACAACAACCACCCACTCATTCCATGCTATTTTCTGTGTGTTTTATACATGCTCAGACCATTAACATATACAATTACGACCTTCTTAGTAGGTAAACATCCATAATTGTCAAATAAAAGAAGTTGGTTTGGTTTTATGGTTTTCAGTTATATCGTGGAGGTCAGTTTTATTGGTAGAGAAAAGGGGAGCACCTGGAGAAAACGACCAACCTGTCACAAGTCACAGACAAACTTTAACACATAAATGTTGCACACCTCGCCCTGATCGAGATTGGAACTCACATCAGTGGTGATAGGCACTAATTGCATAGGTAGTTGTAAATCCAACTACCATATGAACACGTCCACGAAGGTCCCATGTTTAAATATACAATTACGGCCTTCTTAGTAGGTGAACATCCATAATTGTCATATAAAAGAGGTAGAGAGGTCTGCAGATACCAAAAGAATAATTATCAACATTAAATCAATGGACAGAAGAGAAAGGACAAAGAATGATTTGCAAAACATTACAGGGTAGAATCTACTTTGGCGGACCCCGGAAGTCAGATATTGTAATAATCAACGCACATGACCCGTAACCTTTCATTTCGTTACCATGAGGATATGAGAACACAAGGGTTAGGGTTAGTGTTAGGGTCTGCTAAAGTAGAAGTACTCCACATTACAAAGAAAACATTTGCTCCGGAAGGGTTAGCAGTTCCTGTTCCACATGTAGCACCCGTCGTGTTCCTAAAAAACGACTTGAACATCATATGAAATAGAAATCTTGTTGAACACCAGTATACGTAATTAATACAAATAACATAAATAAAACATGAAACCTCTACAAAACAAATGGGAGTCAAGACGAATCGAATATTTTTTTTCACGCGGAAATCGAAGCGTACATCTCAACCCGGAACAAGAAAAAAACAAAAAAACAACGTAATTTGACAAAATGAACCCCACTATAACATGTAAAAAAACAAGTGTTCTGGAAGGGTAAGTAGTTCCTGTAACTGGGTTATCTCTTCAAATAAAGAAATTGCGTATTTAACTAAGACAAAACATACATTAAAACAGAAACGGTAAATATAGATTCGCAATTCGGATAAGTAGATAAAATCTATGTGAAAAAAAAAAAAAGGAAATTAAAAAAAAGCAATGAACAAGATACACACACTATTTGGTGAGGTCCGTGATGTTCATCTATGTATTTATTTATATATATATATATATATATTTGTTTTGCTCTGTTTGTCTTCGTCCTGTGTCTTGTGTCTTGTGTACCCAATATTGCCAGTTTCTCTGGATTATCCATTCTTGATTTCCACTTCGGTTATCTCTAACGTTTCAATATTCCATAAAATACCAATAATAAAACAAAACAATTAACTCAAGATGGCTATCACCGGGTACTTTGGATTCGCCTGATACTAATCCTATATTTTAATACCAGCTAACATGGAAAAGACAGCAAGGTCAAGGTGACGTGAAGTAAATATTTCCTTCATCAATTTATTTATGATTATGTTTACTCATGCATCTTATTTATTTAGTCTTTAATTATTATGATTGATAAAACAGACTCGGGAGGACAACTGTTAGTGTGCTTTGTCGCTTCGAGTAGTCTAGATCGATGGTTCGGTATCTAGTGGGGTCAGTCAAACGCTTTAAAATTGAAATTTGCTTTTTCTCATCAACGCATACAGCATTACATAGTAAGGTCAAACACCGCTTGGTTCTTAACCGGTACAATATCTCCGGGGATGCGACCTATGGATTGCTGTGTCAAGGTAATAGAGCAATAAAAGAAGGCCGTGCACAGTTTGTTGGTGGTAAAAGAAGCCCGTTGGTCTAATGTAGAGAATGAAAGGGTGGTACTGATTTCTTTTTATTATATGCCAATTCCTGACGCTTTTGTATTGAGGGGGTTAGGATTATGGTATTTAACGTCACTTTCAACATTATTTCAGTTATATTGTGGCGGTAAGTTTTATTGGTGGAGGAAACCATCGACATGTCGCAAGTCACTGACAATGTTTATCACATAATGTTGTATCAAGTACACCTCGTCATGACCAGGATTCAAACTCACAACGTTAGTTGTTAGAGGCACTGATTACATAGTTAGTGGTAAAGACTGCCTCTTTTGGATTGATAATGTAATATTATATATATACCTCATCTCAAGATAAATGATCCGTGTTTTATATTCTCCCTTGACGAATAGACCTGTTTGCTCATACCCAATCTAATTCTAAAATTATACGTTTTATACCTTCTTCATGCGAATTATTTCCCTTATCACGGGCGAAATGGGACTCGGTACTCTAGCATTACACTCCAGGCGACCGTTTCACTAAAGTGATCGTAAATCGTAAGTCTAAGATTACACTTAAGATTTCCTTACGTGCACGTATACGTGCGTTTCACTAAACTAGTCCTAAACTTAAGAGTTACGACTTACGACTTGCGACAAGTAACCTCTCCTATAACGGAGGTAAAAATAGATATTATATCAACTGCAGACGACGACTATGGCAACGTCAACCAGTACTCGGAAACTAAATTGGACACAGGAAGATTTGAATATTCTTGTTTCAATGGTTACTGACAGGTGGTCCGTTATAAAGGGGAAATTTTACACCTGGCTTAACTATAAAAAAAAAGTTCTTGCTGGTAGGAGATTGCAGATAGGTATCCACTATATGTTTATAGTCACAGATTGACAGAATATAATATAATGAAGAAGAAAAAAACCACAACTGTATTTGTAACACCCCTCTCTTTTGACCTAGAATCGCGCTAATCCCGTTGCATTCTTGTAAATAATTATTGTTTTAATGGTCAACAATGTGTCTACCAATAACAACAAGTCGGAAAACAAGCTCTAATCTCAAATTATTGAAAAACAACCAGAAAAAAATGTGGCAATGGAATTCCACAGATCCTATGCAGCTGCTTAGTTCAGACCAGTGTCGGGTTTAGGACAAATGAGGCCCTGTGCTAGTTAAGTTATGAGGCCCCTTACTTGGTCCCTGAAGGGGGTAGACCCGGTGGGCCTACACAGGCAGTCGGGCATACCGACTTCAAATATTGTTGTTGGCAGGAAGATGGGTCCCCTGACCAGCGGGACCCTGTGCTTAAGCACACGGTAAATCTGACTTGGATTTTTATCATCGTAGCTCACCGAAACAACAGTCCGCGGGTAGAGTAGACATGTCTTCACTCGGACACATTACTCGGATCCCGAGCCAATCAGTCTTTGCTCTTTATCTTTAATGCTAAGTGTTTAGCGGAGAAACAACAAATACCAATTTTAGTCTTTTCGACTTTTGTTTGACTCGACCGGAACTAGAACCCACGATATACCGCACTCGAGGCGAGCACACTAACTATGAAATGCAATTATCAGATGGGGTGTGTCAGAAGCACCGTCCCTTGGTGTTTTTAGCAGGTCTACTACTTGTTAAGGAATATGCAACATATGTAAAGTTTCACCCTGGATCTGAGATATAGGGGACAAACCAGAACATGATCCACTAAATAGTAATAATTATATTTATATTTTTAGAAATATAAAAACCTTAAACTATGTCCTTTTTCTTTTGTGTGTATGTCTCATTTATCAATCATGAATGTTTGTATTGTTAATGATGCCTCATGTGGGCCCTATGATTAGGCAATAAAATATATTCTATTCTAACCATTACGCCACCGAAGAGTTTTATTTTGTATTCAAAATAATTGTTTTAAATTAATAGATGAATCTGACGAATATTCTTCTTTTTAATAGTTTTATTTCATTTAAAATGGACAAAAAACAAACTCTTCAGAATGTTTATAGGAATTACTTTTTATATGAATATATAGGATAACTTAGAAAGAGGACTAACTACGTACCATGCAACCATATAGGTATACCCTATTTGAATATTTATGAAAAAGTTCAACAGCATGTAATTTCTCTGAATTGTCCATTCTTGATTGTGACTTTGTTTTCTCTAACGTTTGTTTAATATATTATATTCCAGTATCAATGCATGTAGCATTGACTGCACATCTATCAAAGATGTTAAGAAAAAGTGGCAAGATTTACAAAGCCACACCTGGAGGAAGGAGGTTGCCAGAAAGAGAGACTAAAACCTCCTGAATTAAAAGACTGGGAAGAAAAGGTATCACATAAAATTTGCATCATAAATAACTATTGTGCTTAATTTGAAATATATTGACAATACTGCTCCCCTGCAGTTTATAAGCTAGAAACAACTTTCATAAGAATGAATTGACAGTGTTTGCTAACACTAACAGAAGAGGAAAACAACAAATACATATGAATTTGAACATTTAGTCTAAATACAGATATTTGTTAATGAGCACCAATATATCAATGTTAAGTTCTAGTACTAGTGCTTTATGTAGTTAGATTTTAATACAATACCTTAATACTATTTGCCTTGGTACATTCCAAAACTTAATATTTATATACTCAGAGCTGTCTGCATTTGACTTTGCCATTACATTTTTTTTTATTTAATTAAAGAAAAATGATGTTTTGAATATGCAAAACATAAAGACCAAGGCCCTTTTAAAAGGACATAATGTGTGAGCAGGGGTTAAGTTTTATTTTCGCATTGGATTGCCTAAACCCATCAGTCTATATCATAGAAATCTTAATGTTAACAAGTTATTCAGTATTGATTGATTGATTTTTGGTGTTTAACGCCACTTTCAGCAATATTTCAGCTATATCAAGGCGACCAGTTTTAGTGCTGGACGAAGCCGGAGTACCCGGTGAGAACCACCGACCATGGGCAAGCAACTGGTAAACTTTATCACTTGCGGCTGCGAGTCGAGTGTACTCTTTTTTGTAATTGACAAAGCTGGGCGCGAACCCACGCCGTATTGGTGATAGGCTTGTATGAGTTGTTAGCTGATCCAACTGCCTAACTCATTGAGCCTTAGAACATTCAAAGTCTGTTGAAAAATCATAATTAGGAACAGGTGTCATTCATATGTATTTTCTTCAAGCTACAACACAGAAACAATTCTTTCAGATGAAATATAATATTTTGAACTATGTGATAAGATAAAGAACTTGGAAATGATTTGATTCCAAAATTTGTGTATCTGTCATGGGTAATACTATAAGTATCCATCAGTAAATTTATGTAAGAATAATTACCGAAACCTTGACTTGCACACACCAAAGGCACATTCTATAACAACCCTAGTCTTGGCATGTGCCATATTGTACTTTTCTTCTGCCTGTGTTGATGGGTTTAACTTCGGTGTCATCAGGTACTGTCTAAGTCCATATCCGGAGTCACCAATAAGCCATCCACTTGCATTATTAGTTTCTAGCATTTGGAATAATGCCGAATTGTTGAATATGAAGGAGTCGTGTACCGACCCAGGCCATCTACAAGCAATATTTGTGAATCTGAAAAAAAAGGAGATTTGTGTCTACAAATATATATTGGGGGTATGTATTGCCATTTAGTTGTACACAACACTGTTTATCATTAATAAATTAATTTCTCCTTTCCATAGATATTTAACAACCCTGATTTTCATCAAGTTTATAGTTGTATTCCATATGCAGTTTTGAGTCTCTATTCCAATAATGTTGGGGCCAAAACACTCAAATCAAAAAGAGATGTGATGTTTGGTTTGAAGGTTAGGTGAATCCCGTCACTTTGTATTGAAGTGCCTGTACCAGGCCAGTGGTCATGTAATTGTATTTGTGTGTTTGGGTATCCATTTGCCTCTTTCTACGATTTTGATATTTGATTTTGGAACTGTTCGGATTGTGGTATTTTTTTCCAATTTATTGCAGCAGAATGAAAATTGTATGTAGATGATTTTCAAACAATATTCCTGTAAGGTGTGGTTCCAATTGGCACTATAGTTTCAGAGGGAAATATTATGTTTGTATAATGGCCAATAAGAATATGAACAACCTTTTCCATTATTGTATTTTTTTTGCTTTTGGTTTTTTGTTTTGTTCTCTTTTTTTCCAAAACGAACATGGAATATTTATGCAAGACCTTCAATACATCATTCCTGAAAAGTTTGGTTCTAACAGCCCAAGTAGTTTCAGAGGAGAGGATTGAAAGGTGAAGAGCTTACAGACGACGGACATCAAGTGATGACAAACATAAAGTACTATTGTTTATGTACAATTAAATAGTATTAAACAATTAATGAAGTATGTGTAGACAACATACGTTCATTGTCGGAAAACAAAATGAAATACATGTACGAGCTTTATAACTTTTCTAATTCCCCTTTGCCCTTTAAATAGATGTTTGACTGCACATCTTTTCATTTCCACAGCAAGTAAAGTTGTTCTCTTTGATGCCAAGACAAATAGCATAATGCTGTTTACGAATAAGGAGTATATTAAATGTGATGATTCTGTAATGTCAAATCATCTATAATTTAAACACGGCAGTTAAAGTAGAAAAAAAAATACATTAAAGAGTTTAATTGTGTACACGAGTTGAATAGAGTGCTCAAACCATAATGGATTTCGGTCCCATTTTTAAAGTGAAATATTACGACTTATAGTTTCTAAAAATACAATAAGAAAAATCTAAGGACAAATTACAAAAATGAAAGTCCTTTCCTCAAGATTATTATTGCTACCATCAAGAATAAACCATAAAAATTCATACCTTAGGGAGTCATCGGCTACAGCCTGAACGTTAATAGCGTGGAATCCTTTCCTACATACAAAATCCGCCTCATTATCTTTGGGAGCAATAATTGGCATCAAGGTTCCATCAATAGCCCCGATGACATTTGGCAAGACAGCAATTGTAAAAAAAAATTCTTTTACTATTCAGTATGTCTTCGTCCCTAGTTGGGAATTAGATATTTTCAACCCGTTCGCATATGGACGTTGTGACATCCTCCACTGCACGACAAACGCTAGATTTTGAAATCTCATGAAGGTCTCCGCACTCAGAGAAAAAAAATCCTTTCCCTAGATAACGGAGAGTTACTAATACCTGAAATACAAAAATATTGTTGACGTTTGATATAGATTTGGCACAAGACATTTCTATTATGTGCCGATATTTTGTGTAGTTAACTTTATTTTTAAACCATTGTTTGTGCCCGAGGTCGTTCGTTTCCTGAAATTTGCTTCTGGGTACCCCACGTTAATAAATAACTTATGTTTACCCTGTAACCGTGAACGAGATAGAAAGCACATTAAAACAAACAATGATGCATAGCTGCATTTTCCTTTCAGTCGTGAGAGTGTGAGATGGGAAGGGGCCTAATAAGTGGAGAAGCCTAGCTAGGCCCCTCTTTACCAAATACCAAAATTTAAAGAGAGCCATATAATAATTCTGAAAGTAATACATTGATCCGTAAATGAATTGAAGAGCTAGGTTTAAATAGTGATTTGATGCAGGTTCACTTTATTGGTTGCGCGGGGCAATTTAGTTAAATCAAAACACAGGCGCTCGTGGCACGGACCTACCACCACCCTTTTTTTCTAACTTTCTGTCGACCCATGCAAGTTGTTGTTAACATATGTTTGTATGAATATTGACACGAACAAGTTAAAATAAGGAAATAGAGATGAAATAATAAAGAAATAAAGACATGTTATTGAAAATAAATTTGCAAACAGAAAGTTGGAAACAAATGGGGGTGGTAAGTCTTTGCCATGAGCGCCTGTGAATCAAAAGACGAGTTTAATTCTGTTGATTTGTACCAGGACAGTCTCTTTAAAATATTCTTGATGAATTGTGCTTCAAATATCTTACAGGCCGTGAGGTGCATTTTCTTTAAAGAGGGGTGTAATAATATTTGAATTTTATTCGGCGATCCACATGTCTGACGCACCAATGAATGACATTATTAAAATGAAATCATGACAAAGTAAGAGTGAAATGATTGTATAAATAAAGTCTATTTACTTTGATTACTGCTGGGATTGGATGACTTCTGTTGCATATTGGGCTGATGTCATCATTAATCAAATCACAAAGGGCAAATATTTCTTGCCTTGGAAGTCGGTATCTTTCTATGATTTCCACGTCACATAAACTGTCTAGTGGGTTGAGTTTATCTCGGAAACCTCGCTGTCTCTTCAAATGTCTCTCCTCCTGAAACAGGGCTACAAACAACGCGGCCATATTTGTTACGATTTACGACTTACGTGTACCTTCTACCACTCTTAACTTTGCGATCACTTTTTATCGTAAGTCGTAAATCCAACTATTAGTGAAACGGTCGTAACTCTTAAGAGTACACTTACGTCTACGTTTACGACTTACGACCATTAGTGAAACGATCGCATGGTCGTTTGGTCTAATAGATACAATCACCTCACGGATATTTCTACGAGAACAATAGAATATGTTCACAGGGTGTGACGTAGGAATTACCATGTGAACACATCCTGAATCCTTCAGAAATGTTCTGACGCAACAACACAAGTGAAATGCATGACACGGTCAAATTGTGCATAAAACGTTTACAATAGCTGAACAATTGTAGAAAAATGAGTTACTCGAAATATCGTACGAATCGTATTTTGGAAAACAATAATACCGATATGGCTGAAGTATGTGGCTTTCTAGTACATTGGCTTTGAGCGTACCTGATGAAGGTTATTCTAAAAAAAACTTCGTGCGCGCTAAATTTGATACCTACGGCTATATTGAAATAAACTCTTTGCTATCATTATGCAAAGATTTATATAGAATAAAAACATAAAATAATCCATGAAGTGAACTGTATTAATTTTGATGCTCAATACCATTTGCTACTATTAAAAGTATTCCTCGCAGTTAATCCGCCTTAAATTTGGGAAATATGGCAATTATTTCACTTTATAATATCAAACAGCTCCATTGATTAAAATGGTCTTTCGTCATGTGCTGATGTGGTGCATTAGAAATAACATTTTCGTCCAAAGATGACAAAAATATTTTTTTTTGCCCACTGACTTTTTCCCTGGTATTTTCTGGCACAAAAGGTCTAGAATGAGCAACAACATATGTTTCTTTAACGATTTTAAATCTTTTAGTAGGTTTAAGCGATTGATGTTTGAGAGAAATTTGAAGAAAACAAAACGCTCAGCAACTATCATATTCATTCACATTTAATTTTCATCCAAATCAAGATTTATCTCATTTTGTACGTTGGTCCATTCTTGACCCCCATTTGTTATCTCGGGAATCATATCTGAAATATTTTTGAAAGTGGCGCTAAGACAACTTAAGCACCATACCCCTAACCTGGAAATCATAAAAGCTATGTTAAACCTCTTTGTAAGGTCATCATGTCTGTTTTATATGAGATTATGATGACAACTTTTGCAACATAAAGTATAAATATGTATAAAGATCGAGATTAGGACTTGACGGTCTTTGAGTGTTTGCGTCTTTTTATGATTTTTCTAGAGTTCCGTGTTGTGATATCAGCAACGTGATACTGCTCGTTTTTCAGTGGGGATTACACATCCCGGGACCGTGGATGGGTCACTAGAATGCTGAAGGACCTAACTTGAACTACAACTTCTTGAAGAGAACAGAAAGCAACAGGTTCACGTTTATGTTCAAGGTGGATGAGGGGTTGATACCAGCCTCCGAATATTTTGAACAGTTCAAAAGAAACATAAAATACGTGGCACACGTAATAAAAACTGTGAAACTATAAAATACGTGGCACACGTAATAAAGACTGTGATACTATAAAATACGTGGCACACGTAATAAAAACTGTGAAACTATAAAATACGTGGCACACGTAATAAAGACTGTGATACTATAAAATACGTGGCATACGTAATAAAGACTGAAACTATAAAATACGTGGCATACGTAATAAAGACTGTGAAACTAAAATACGTGGCATACGTAATACAGACTGTGAAACTATAAAATACGTGGCACACGTAATAAAGACTGAAACTATAAAATACGTGGCATACGTAATAAAGACTGTGAAACTATAAAATACGTGGCACACGTAATAAAGACTGTGAAACTATAAAATACGTGGCACACGTAATAAAGACTGTGAAACTATAAAATACGTGGCATACGTAATACAGACTGTGATACTATAAAATACGTGGCACACGTAATAAAGACTGAAACTATAAAATACGTGGCACACGTAATAAAGACTGAAACTATAAAATACGTGGCATACGTAATAAAGACTGAAACTATAAAATACCTGGCACACGTAATAAAAACTGTGAAACTATAAAATACGTGGCACACGTAATAAAGACTGAAACTATAAAATACGTGGCATACGTAATACAGACTGTGAAACTATAAAATACGTGGCACACGTAATAAAGACTGAAACTATAAAATACGTGGCATACGTAATAAAGACTGTGAAACTATAAAATACGTGGCACACGTAATAAAGACTGAAACTATAAAATACGTGGCACACGTAATAAAAACTGAAACTATAAAATACGTGGCACACGTAATAAAGACAAACTATAAAATACGTGGCACACGTAATAAAGACTGAAACTATAAAATACGTGGCACACGTAATAAAGACTGTGAAACTATACAATACGTGGCACACGTAATAAAGACTGAAACTATAAAATACGTGGCACACGTAATAAAGACTGAAACTATAAAATACGTGGCATACGTAATAAAGACTGTGAAACTATAAAATACGTGGCACACGTAATAAAGACTGTGAAACTATAAAATACGTGGCACACGTAATAAAGACTGTGAAACTATAAAATACGTGGCATACGTAATACAGACTGTGATACTATAAAATACGTGGCACACGTAATAAAGACTGAAACTATAAAATACGTGGCACACGTAATAAAGACTGAAACTATAAAATACGTGGCATACGTAATAAAGACTGAAACTATAAAATACCTGGCACACGTAATAAAAACTGTGAAACTATAAAATACGTGGCACACGTAATAAAGACTGAAACTATAAAATACGTGGCATACGTAATACAGACTGTGAAACTATAAAATACGTGGCACACGTAATAAAGACTGAAACTATAAAATACGTGGCATACGTAATAAAGACTGTGAAACTATAAAATACGTGGCACACGTAATAAAGACTGAAACTATAAAATACGTGGCACACGTAATAAAAACTGAAACTATAAAATACGTGGCACACGTAATAAAGACAAACTATAAAATACGTGGCACACGTAATAAAGACTGAAACTATAAAATACGTGGCACACGTAATAAAGACTGTGAAACTATACAATACGTGGCACACGTAATAAAGACTGAAACTATAAAATACGTGGCACACGTAATAAAGACTGAAACTATAAAATACGTGGCACACGTAATAAAGACTGTGAAACTATAAAATACGTGGCATACGTAATAAAGACTGAAACTAAAATACGTGGCACACGTAATAAAGACTGAAACTATAAAATACGTGGCACACGTAATAAAGACTGAAACTAAAATACGTGGCACACGTAATAAAGACTGAAGCTATAAAATACGTGGCACACGTAATAAAGACTGTGAAACTACACACATTGTGTCATCCCATGAATTCAAAAACAATAAATGTTTTAACAACAAAATGTGTAACTAATGTTTATAAAAAAAAATTAAAAACTCTATAGTAATTAGCACTACTTACTAGTTACTACTAGGTACTGATACTGGCAAAGCTTCAGTATTGTCTTTTAGTCACTCAGTGGTATTTTACGTCTGGTCTGGTTAATGGTGTATATCGTTCTGGTGCAACACGGGTGCTCTTCGGCGCTTCACGGCCCCCATCCCACCACGATTCACTACACTCCTCCCCGTTTTATCTTAAAGGACCATGGACTGCAGCTACTGGGAAATCCACCGAAACAAGTGGATGCCCGGGATATAATGATAAATCCAAAGATCAACTTAGGGCTCACGAGAGGCTGGTGACGCATCCACAAGACCTATTGCTTCAGATATCACTGGGACAGCGTTTCTAGGAGGCATAGGACTAGTAAATTATGTATGCTACACACCAGACTATGTGTCACCCCCTACACGCACAACGCACCAACCATTTAACTTTAATGTCCAAGAAAAAAAACCTCCTCGTTTTTCCTTCCCCTATGAATTCCCAACTGAGTTCCACCCCCTTTACATTCCAGACCCTCCCCAATTGACCTATCCCCCTACCTCCTCCGGTACAAGGTTCGCCCATTGGCAAGACCTGGCCGGAGGACGTCCAATTCAATATTTAATAACGCTCGTTCACTGCTGAGACACCCCCTGGGTCCCAACAGTAAGACCCTGTCCCTTTGCAGTTGTCTCTTCCAAACACGGTGCGCCCCTTGGATGGTCTACATCCTGACATTCCAACGTCATCAGTGATGGATTGAGTAACAGCATCAGTCACATTGACTGACACAGACCATCGAACAACAGGGACCTCAGCCCCTGTCGATTTCCTTTCCCCGGAGAAAGCCTCTTTTGACTGACACTGTCTCCCTTTTTCCACAACCACCCCTCTCTCTCTCCTTCCGTAAACTCACTTTTCACTGTCTCCTTTCGGAACGGGACATCGACAAACTGACGCTCTTCCCCCTTCTTCCATATCCTCTAGGGGTTTGGGGTTCTCTTCTGGGGGTGTACCTAGGCCTGCTCCCACTACCCGGCAACATGGGAGTATATGGGTTTCACCCTCTTGGGCGGGATTGTGCCCTTTCCCTCTCCCCTCGTACTCTTCTCTCCTGTTGATGCTTCTAGGGGTTTCATGTTCCCTTCCTGGGGTATCAATGCCTCGTTCTACCACCACGATTCACTACAACTCTCTCTTTGTAAGAACAGTTCACGAGTGAAACCAGATGGAAGATTAAATTTTAGTGTCATTTCAATAGAGACCCTTAGAGCTTGCATCTCGCGCGACTAAATACATGCGCTCTCCTCAGTTGACTACGTCATAATTGGTTACAGTTTAACGTACAAAAATGTACTTCATGCATAATACAGATACGAGTTCCGCATAACAACGATGTTCGATTTGTCTTTACCCCCACTTGTTTGTAGGAAGGCTCATGTCTTTATAAATGGTTCGTATTTGTTCTTGTTGTGCATAGTGATGTCCAACATGTATTGAAGGGCCCGGGTGGCTCAATGAGTTAGGTAGTTGGATTATCTAAAAACTCATACAAGCCTATCACCAATACAGCGGGGGTTCGCGCCCGGCTTTGTAAATTACAAAAAGGGTGCACTCGACTCGCAGCTGCAAGTGATAAAATTTACCAGATGCTTGCCCATGGTCGGTGGTTCTCTCCGGGTACTCCGGCTTCTTCCACCACTAAAACTGGTCGCCATGATATAGCTGAAATATTGCTGAAAGTGGCGTTAAAACACCAAAATTCAAATTCAACATGTATTGACTGTATATATGAATAACATGGCATGTCGTATAAGAGGCAGGAACTGATTACTAGTATACCCTTCCCGAGTCGTATAAGAGGCAGGAACTGATTACTAGTATACCCTTACCGAGTCGCATAAGAGGCAGGAACTGATTACTTGTATACCCTTCCCGAGTCGTGTAAGAGGCAGGAAATGATTACTAGTATACCCTTCCCGAGTCGTATAAGAGGCAGGAACTGATTACTAGTATACCCTTCCCGAGTCGTATAAGAGGCAGAAACTGATTACTAGTATACCCTTCCCGAGTCGTATAAGAGGCAGGAACTGATTATTAGTATGCCCTTCCCGAGTCGTATAAGAGGCAGGAACTGATTACTAGTATACTGTAGCGGGCTAGCTGGTGAAATAGATAGACCACAAGTTCTATTCTATCCCTTGATAGAATCCTCAAATATACCAAGATATAATTGATATGAAAATATGGACAAAGTGATTCTATGTGTCGCTATATATGTCTCGCGTACGGTACTAACTTTCAGTACCGGGTCATTTAAACTTCACTAAGGCGAACGGAAAACATGGCAAAATTGATGGAAAACATGTTCAGTTATAAATAGTTTATTTTTATACTATATTTGATAATTCAATATTCAGCAATAAAACAATTATCCGGATCCTGAGACCTTACAGGATATGTGGATAAATACAAATTAACAAAATATATGTCTCCAGATACACTTATTGTACACAAACATGAATTGATGTCTCAATATTAGGTTTTAAGGTGTTTATGTAGTATTGTGTTTTGTAATTATATATCTGTTTAAACAGAATTGAGACCTGGTTTTTAGTTCTTTTAATGGTTCTGCCTTTCAATGAGTAAAATCTATTACAATTGAAAGTGTTTACTGACTAAACACTAATACAGAGATTATGCAATATGTGTTTAATAGTTAATCATATACTGTTGATCTCAAAATTTACTCAGAGCAAACTGATACACTATTAATTAATACTCTAACTAACAAATCTTATATAGCCTTATGAAGTGTTTAAGGATTAAACACTAGAATTTCAAGTTTCTTATATTATCTATTTAAATTTGGACAAGACAGGTACTAACAACCTCGTTAGTAATGTATGTCTTGAATTTCTAAAGAATTGAATATGTTACATAGTTTAACAAGACAGGTACTAACAATCTCGCTATTAATGTATGTCCTGAATTATTACAAGTTTATATCTATTTAAATTTGGACAAGACAAGCACTAACTTCCTCGCTAGTAATGTATGTCTTGAATTTCTAAAGTATTGGTATTTTACATATAGTTTTACAAGACAGGTACTAACAATCTCGTTAGTAATGTATGTCTTGAATTATTACAAGTTTATATCCATTTAAATTTGGACAAGACAGGTACTAACAACCTCGCTAGTAATGTATGTCTTGAATTTCTAAAGAATTGAATATGTTACATAGTTTAACAAGACAGGTACTAACAATCTCGCTAGTAATGTATGTCTTGAATTATTACAAGTTTATATCTATTTAAATTTGGACAAGACAAGTACTAACAATCTCGCTAGTAATGTATGTCTTGAATTTCTACAAGTTTATATCTATTTAAATTTGGACAAGACAGGTACTAACAACCTCGCTAGTAATGTATGTCTTGAATTTCTAAAGAATTGAATATGTTACATAGTTTAACAAGACAGGTACTAACAATCTCGCTAGTAATGTATGTCTTGAATTATTACAAGTTTATATCTATTTAGATTTGGACAAGACAAGTACTAACTACCTCGCTAGTAATGTATGTCTTGAATTTCTAAAGTATTGGTATTTTACATATAGTTTAACAAGACAGGTACTAACAATCTCGCTAGTAATGTATGTCTTGAATTATTACAAGTTTATATCTATTTAAATTTGGACCAGACAGGTACTAACAACCTCGCTAGTAATGTATGTCTTGAGTTTCTAAATAGTGACTCATATTTTTGTATAACTGGAGATCAGTGACAAAATAATTATACTCATAACCAATATAATTTCAATACCTCATATAGACAAAATTCTGGCTAAAACATTAACCTAAACCACTCAATTTATTAACTGAATTGGTTCTTCAATGCAAAACAAGATTAAACTAATTTGGTCAATTCTGAACTTTTCACTAAAATAACAAAGAACTTCAACTTGAACATTTTGATTTTCACAAAAAGTTTGCAATGAATAATTAAAAAAAATGTATTTAAACCTTAATTTACTATTATCAGTCAAAAAATATCTTACTTTAAATATTCAGAAAATTTAACACAATCCTGCTTTTGAAAATAATTTTAACTGACGTCTGCTTTCGAAAATAAATGAGCCTGAAATTAAATGAATGTGAAGTGACGTCAGTTTCAGCGTTACGTCGCTATTTATAGTTGCACAAAACTTTCTGTGCAGTGCACCAAAAATCTGGTGCAGGCTCGCGCATTGAATATAAATTTATTAATCAATCAAAACAGTGTATCGAAAAATCTTTGACCAATCAGAAATAAGTGCACCAAAATTTGGTGCAGGCTTGTGCATGAAAGCCTAAATCAATAATCAATCAGAAATAACGTATCTAATAATCTCGAACCAATCAGAAAAATCGATACATCAAATACTCAAAAGCGAATTATAACCATATATCATCAATTATAATAAAACAATAAATTATGTCCATTTTACATAACTATAAGATTCATCAAAACAAATGTCATCAATAGCAATTATGTAATATAACCTCTGAGTTCAAATGTCAATAATGACCGACGACGAGAAAGTGGAAGTGTTAGCCAACACAGAGATCGACAAATTAACACGTTTAACTAAATACTATCGACTTCGGAATATGATTCTAGGAACAAATATGACGTAAAGAAACAATAGATATTTGTAAGTTAATATGCCATGCCCTAAGAAATGACAAATGTTATGAAACATGTGTTGATCTCTGTATCGCTACAAGAAGGGGACATCTCAAAATACAAAATAACCATAATATTGTCAACACCATATGCTAATTAATATCAGCGGTAAACTTTATCACTTAATTCATTCTGAATTCGAATGAAACAATATTTCTTATTAATATACAGAAATGAATATCAACAATTGTGTTTTCTGACACATACAAGTAAATATACAAAATAAAAAATCTACCCCCCTCCCCCAAATTGGACTCAAATGGCAGACCTCACATTATCCCCCCCCCCCCTTAATATTTGTGTCCTCACAAATGAAAGGAAATTATTTCTAGCATTAGAATTCTAGTTCTAATATGAACAATTACATTCAATAAACATTTTTAACAATTAACTAAATAAATGAATTCATAGTCAGATATAACCTACAATTTAAAATGTCACTCGCAATGTTCAAATTCACATAATACTACTGTCTTCTTCCTAGTGTCTTCTTTCTTGGCGTTCTAATTTGTGTTTTCCTGGGTGATGAGACTGGGGTCCTGTTTCTGGGTTTCTTGGTTGAAGAGTTGGTAGGTGAACAGCATTTAAAACTTCTGTTTCTTTACTACTAATATTATTTGCAAATGTTTTTAATGAGCTCATCATATCATATGCTCGTTTTGTGCACTTGGCACAAGGGCCACATTTCAAGTATTCTAAATGGTCTGTTTCTGGACAATCACATTCACGCGGATTCAAGCATCTGGACATTGCATCAGCATTGCCATGTTTAGATCCAGGTCTGTATTCAACAGTAAAATCAAATGCAGAAAGGATTTCAACCCATCTGCCAATCCTTCCTTTGGGTTCTTTAAGGCTAAAGAGCCAAATCAGTGCTTGGTGATCTGTTCTGACAGTAAAAGTTCTGCCCAACAAGTACTGTCTATAGTACTCTATAAAATATCGCACTGCTAAAAGTTCTTTGTCTGTAATACAATAATTCTTTTCTGCCTTGTTGAGGGTACGACTACCATAGGCTATAACTCGAAGACGTCCATCCTGCATTTGGCTTAATACTGCACCAATAGAGGAGTCGCATGCATCTGTATCGAGTATAAAATCTCCATGATCTTCTGGATATGCCATTATTTCAGGACTTATGAAAGCTTGTTTTAACTTCTTAAAGGTTCCTGACAGACATCGGACCATATAAATTCATTTGACTTCTTGGTCAGCTCTGTAAGGGGTTTAACCATCAAGGAAAAGTCTTTTATGAATCGACGGTAGTAACTTCCCATTCCTAAAATTTGTCGAACTTCAGAGACATTTTTAGGTGCAGGCCAAGATAATATTTTGGCTATATTATCGGGGTTTGGCTTTATTCCTTTTTGTGAGACATCATGCCCCAGAAAGGTAACTTCAGGTTTCAGTATCGTACATTTCTCAGGTTTCAGCTTCAAACCAGCATCAAGGATTCTTTGAAGAACTGTCTCCAGTCTCTGAATGTGTTCTGAAAAATTTGAACCAAAGACAATCACATCGTCTAAATATATGAGGCAAATTTGCCATTGTAACCCATTCAGGACTAATTCCATTAGACGCTGACAAGTTGGGGGTCCATTACAAAGACCCATAGGAAGGGTTTTATATTCGTAAAGCCCATATTTCGTCACAAATGCTGTTTTATGAACATCTCTAGGATTAACAGGAATTTGGTGAAACCCACTGGTCAAATCAAATGTACTGAACAAAGTAGCTCCTGAAACTGTGTCCAAACAGTCTTGGATTCTTGGTAAAGGAAATGCATCCTTTTTTGTTACTGAGTTAAGTCTTCTATAGTCTACACATGGTCTAATCTTGCCATTTTTCTTCATAACTAAAACCAAAGGGCTAGACCATGGTGAACTGGATTTCTGTATGATCCCCTGTCTTTGCATCGTGTCAATTAATTTCATTTCATCCTCAGCATACGCCATTGGCACTCTGCGTGGAGGTTGTTTTAATGGTTTTGCATCACCGGTTTCTATGTGGTGTTCTACCAAATTAGTCAGACCAAGATCTGTGTCATTCTTCGAAAATGTGTCTGAAAACTTTTGTAAAAGCTCTGCAATCATAATGGTTTCTTCCGGAGAACGCTCTTGGACTGCTTCATTAAACAAATTCTCTAAATGTTGTGGTACAATTCCACTTTTTCCTCCATCAGAGGTACCTTTCTTAGTTATGTTTCTTATGATGCCAACATTAGTTGGCCAGGTAACAGGCTTCTGCTCAACCAATTTAATCCTCTTTACATTATCAAAATTATTTGATTCAGTACCATCTTCTTCTGCAAAAAGAGATACAGGTGGACATTCTACCTTTTCTGCTTCCCCAAGTACAGTATCCTGTCTAATTTCCACTTCATGGTCAAAAGGGTTCATCAATCTAACTTTATTTGTAACTTCATGTGTAATGTCAACAAGACAAGAAGCCATTGCTACTGGATATTTCTCAACAAAGAAATTGTTTGGTTCTAACAAGTAGTTCTGTGGTCCCAACAAGTTATCACTATGGAATTTATCAACAAACACATCTATGATAACCTCACTTCTAGGAGGAATGATAAAATCATCAGCAGCTGTAATTTTTCTGACAGGTTCTGGTTGACCTATCTGGGTGCAAGGAATAGCTATCCCATCCAACAATATTAATCCTTCAGTCAATTTGATATCAGCGGGTCCCCCCTTACCCTTCATTAGGATATCTAAGCCTAACAGGGCTTCATCTTCGATCTCGGCAACAATTAACTCGCTTTCAAGGGTTAAGTTACCTAGGGTAATGCTAAAAACAGCTTTACCCATTTCTGTTAAAGGCTGACCATTTACACTGGCCAAAGCACTAGACCTTTCAAGTCGTGGCTTCTTGGAATTTGGAATCTTTCTGAACAGTTTTGTTGAAATTAGTTCTCGCTGCTCCTGTATCAGCAGTAAAGGTTACTTTAATACCTTGTATACTACCATCAACATAGACTCCATCACTTCTCATAACTTGTCGTCCAACGACATCTAAAAATTTTAATGGAGGACTATTGTCACCAATCTTGGACAAATCATCAACCTCCATGTCTGTATCTGAACTAAATTTCTCAAACAGAGGACTATCGCCAATCACTTTGGACGAATCATCAACCTCCTGTTTTGTCTTGTCTGGATCTGAACCAAATCTATTAAACAGAGGACTATCGCCAATTACTTTGGACGAATCATCAACCTCTCCTTTAATAGTTTGTTCATTAGTTGGATTGATATCTATATTGACTGAATTTGAAGCTTTGTTGTATGGATCATCATACTCTTTTACCAGTGGTTGACCATTTATTTCTGCTGTTGAATGGGTCACCTCCAGGTCATTGGAGCTGACCCCAGTTAGTTTAATGAGAAGCCTGGTGGGACTCCCATCAAATGACTGGACACTGCTTGTTCATCCGACTTCTTATTATTCCAGGATCGCTGAGATAATGTTTCTATATTTCTCTGTTGAGAGAACTTGTCTTGCCGCCTCTCAGGATTGCTAAAGCATTGTCTAGCATAGTGACCGGGTTGGCCACAATAAAAACATAAAAATGGTTGGCTTTGTGAGCTTTGCCCCATCTGTGCTTTCTCCTTTTGAAAGCTATTATTTCTCATATGTTCATTATTTGTGTTATGGTTGTTATTGGTATTAAAATGTCGTCTCCCTTGTGGAATTCCAAAACTGACTTGTTCTTCATTCTTTCTCTTCTCCTCGTACATCTTTTCAAACATCTGCTGTATTTGCTGCATATCAACACTTTGGTGGCATGTACTTGCACCATAATCTGCTTTCTGTTCCTTTTGTGTTGTCAGGGGTGTTTTCCCGTTAAATTTTCCTGTCTTCCAGTCTGAAGTGTCTTTTTTAGTTCTGGTTACTTGTCTTACAAAATGTCTTTTATTAAAATACTGCTCATCATCATGTTGGGGGTATTTGGTCGTTTCCATAAATGTTATTACTTCCTGTACAGCTTCTTCTATCGTTTTAGGGTCTTTATTTAATTCAATATGTATCCTTGCTTTATCATTTCCTATTCCCATTAAAAATCTTTGTAAAAGGTCCTCTTGTCTAATTCTGGCATCTCTATTTGTGTATGCCTTTTCATAAATACGCTTTAGTTCAGTAGCATATATTTCTACAGTCTCTCCTGTCTTCTGATTTCTTCTATTAAATTGGACCCTGTATGTCTTCTTCTTCTCTATGACTCCAAATCTATTTTTGAACTCGTTTACTAGCTTGGAATAGCTATTCAGGGTGTTTTCTGACATTTGGTCAAAAGCAAAATCTCCAGCTGCTCCCTGAAGTCTGGGCAATAATTCCTGCAGCTTACCTTTATTGTTCCAATCTTGTAAGCGTGCTACCGCTTCAAATCTATTTATCCATACTTCCCACTTCTCTTTCCCAGTGAAAGCTGGTAATCTAGCTATGGCAGTATGGTTGCTTTTCCTTTGTTTTGGTCTTACTATTTGACTAGTTGCTAGACTTTCTAAATCTGATTCCTCGGTGCCATCTTCAGATGAAGAAAATGACTCATTATAGCTATAGCTTCTCGACTTTGATGGCTCTCGCCTCTCTGCCCTTTTAATATCTTGTCTTGGCTTAACATTTTCTCTTTGTTCTGGGGTATGTCCTTTCGTTCCCCTAAAAGCTGTTTGAATAGCGACCACTACTTGGGCTGTCATCTCCTGGAAGGCAGATTTCATTATTCCATACAGACTTTCCTTGTCACTTTGTGCTTGATCAACTGGAGGTTCAACCTGAACTTCCGCTATAACTGATTGCCGTCTATATCTAGGGGTTCTTGGTCTCTGAGGAGAACAAACTTTTCTAGTACTGCTCCCTAAGGTTTTGTGTCTAAGTTGTGGTCGAAGTATCATAGTATCATTCATCTCTTCATCTGATTCTATATCTTGGTTAATTAATCTACTGGTTGTTGGTTCAACATTTTCAGTTTCAGACTCTTCATTCAGACCCGTTTCATTCATGTCACTCTCTTCTGTAACAGTTGTGTTCTCCATTTTGTCTTGAAGTGTATGGGAACTACTGGTTTTTCTTTTCACCATCTCAACACCTGCTAACTTCTACTTCTATGAATAGGTTCGTATCACTAGACCCAATTAGAAATCAACTGATATCTTCAAATGGATCCCGCCGAGGATGCCAAAAATTATGTAGCGGGCTAGCTGGTGAAATAGATAGACCACAAGTTCTATTCTATCCCTTGATAGAATCCTCAAATATACCAAGATATAACTGATATGAAAATATGGACAAAGTGATTCTATGTGTCGCTATATATGTCTCGCGTACGGTACTAACTTTCAGTACCGGGTCATTTAAACTTCACTAAGGCGAACGGAAAACATGGCAAAATTGATGGAAAACATGTTCAGTTATAAATAGTTTATTTTTATACTATATTTGATAATTCAATATTCAGCAATAAAACAATTATCCGGATCCTGAGACCTTACAGGATATGTGGATAAATACAAATTAACAAAATATATGTCTCCAGATACACTTATTGTACACAAACATGAATTGATGTCTCAATATTAGGTTTTAAGGTGTTTATGTAGTATTGTGTTTTGTAATTATATATCTGTTTAAACAGAATTGAGACCTGGTTTTTAGTTCTTATAATGGTTCTGCCTTTCAATGAGTAAAATCTATTACAATTGAAAGTGTTTACTGACTAAACACTAATACAGAGATTATGCAATATGTATTTAATAGTTAATCATATACTGTTGATCTCAAAATTTACTCAGAGCAAACTGATACACTATTAATTAATACTCTAACTAACAAATCTTATATAGCCTTATGAAGTGTTTAATGATTAAACACTAGAATTTAAAGTTTCTTATATTATCTATTTAAATTTGGACAAGACAGGTACTAACAACCTCGTTAGTAATGTATGTCTTGAATTTCTAAAGAATTGAATATGTTACATAGTTTAACAAGACAGGTACTAACAATCTCGCTAGTAATGTATGTCCTGAATTATTACAAGTTTATATCTATTTAAATTTGGACAAGACAAGTACTAACTACCTCGCTAGTAATGTATGTCTTGAATTTCTAAAGTATTGGTATTTTACATATAGTTTAACAAGACAGGTACTAACAATCTCGCTAGTAATGTATGTCTTGAATTATTACAAGTTTATATCTATTTAAATTTGGACAAGACAAGTACTAACTACCTCGCTAGTAATGTATGTCTTGAGTTTCTAAATAGTGACTCATATTTTTGTATAACTGGAGATCAGTGAAAAAATAATTATACTCATAACCAATATAATTTCAATACCTCATATAGACAAAATTCTGGCTAAAACATTAACCTAAACCACTCAATTTATTAACTGAATTGGTTCTTCAATGCAAAACAAAATTAAACTAATTTGGTCAATTCTGAACTTTTCACTAAAATAACAAAGAACTTCAACTTGAACATTTTGATTTTCACAAAAAGTTTGCAATGAATAATTAAAAAAAATGTATTTAAACCTTAATTTACTATTATCAGTCAAGAAAATATCTTACTTTAAATATTCAGAAAATTTAACACAATCCTGCTTTTGAAAATAATTTTAACTGACGTCTGCTTTCGAAAATAAATGAGCCTGAAATTAAATGAATGTGAAGTGACGTCAGTTTCAGCGTTACGTCGCTATTTATAGTTGCACAAAACTTTCTGTGCAGTGCACCAAAAATCTGGTGCAGGCTCGCGCATTGAATATAAATTTATTAATCAATCAAAACAGTGTATCGAAAAATCTTTGACCAATCAGAAATAAGTGCACCAAAAGTTGGTGCAGGCTTGTGCATGAAAGCCTAAATCAATAATCAATCAGAAATAACGTATCTAATAATCTCGAACCAATCAGAAAAATCGATACATCAAATACTCAAAAGCGAATTATAACCATATATCATCAATTATAATAAAACAATAAATTATGTCCATTTTACATAACTATAAGATTCATCAAAACAAATGTCATCAATAGCAATTATGTAATATAACCTCCGAGTTCAAATGTCAATAATGACCGACGACGAGAAAGTGGAAGTGTTAGCCAACACAGAGATCGACAAATTAACACGTTTAACTAAATACTATCGACTTCAGAATATGATTCTAGGAACAAATATGACGTAAAGAAACAATAGATATTTGTAAGTTAATATGCCATGCCCTAAGAAATGACAAATGTTATGAAACATGTGTTGATCTCTGTATCGCTATAAGAAGGGGACATCTCAAAATACAAAATAACCATAATATTGTCAACACCATATGCTAATTAATATCAGCGGTAAACTTTATCACTTAATTCATTCTGAATTCGAATGAAACAATATTTCTGATTAATATACAGAAATGAATATCAACAATTGTGTTTTCTGACACGTACAAGTAAATATACAAAATAAAAAATCTACCCCCTCCCCCCAAATTGGCATCAAATGGCAGACCTCACAATACCCTTCCCGAGTCGCATAAGAGGCAGGAACTGATTACTTGTATACCCTTCCCGAGTCGTGTAAGAGGCAGGAGCTGATTACTAGTATACCCTTCCCGAGTCGTATAAGAGGCAGGAACTTATTACTAGTATACCCTTCCCGAGTCGTATAAGAGGCAGGAACTGATTACTAGTATACCCTTCCCGAGTCGTATAAGAGGCAGGAACTGATTACTAGTATACCCTTCCCGAGTCGTATAAGAGGCAGGAACTGATTACTAGTATACCCTTCCCGAGTCGTATAAGAGGCAGAATCTGATTACTAGTATACCCTTCCCGAGTCGTATAAGAGGCAGGAACTGATTACTTGTATACCCTTCCCGAGTCGTATAAGAGGCAGGAACTGATTACTTGTATACCCTTCCCGAATCGTGTAAGAGGCAGGAGCTGATTACTAGTATACCCTTCCCGAGTCGTATAAGAGGCAGGAACTGATTACTAGTATACCCTTCCCGAGTCGTATAAGAGGCAGAAACTGATTACTAGTATACCCTTCCCGAGTCGTATAAGAGGCAGGAACTGATTACTAGTATACCCTTCCCGAGTCGTATAAGAGGCAGGAACTGATTACTAGTATACCCTTCCCGAGTCGTATAAGAGGCAGAAACTGATTACTTGTATACCCTTCCCGAGTCGTATAAGAGGCAGGACCTGATTACTTGTATACCCTTCCCGAGTCGTATAAGAGGCAGGCACTGATTACTTGTATACCCTTCCCGAGGATGTTCATTCACGGTTTTTGATGGGGTTCCTGTTGCTCATCGTTTTAGATTTCTGTGTTGTGTTTTTTTTGCTTTGGTTTCTTTGTCCTGTGTCTTGTGTACCCTATATTGCGAGTTTCTATGGATTGCCCATTCGTATTTGCATTCGGTTTTCTCTAACGTTTATTTTCGGAATGAGTGGTATTTTTTGTTTTAGATTTTTTATGTATTTCTGGCGATACTTTTGACCTTTATTACACTGCTGATATACCGTGTAAAGCAAATTCAAAAATGGTGTATTTTTATTTTATTTAGACCTATTTATTTATTTACTTTCTGCAATCTATTTGAGATGATGTATTAGGATTATGGTGCTTAGCTTCACTTTCGACAATTTTTCAGTTATATCTATTTGAAATAAGATGTTAAAATGTTAATAAATAGCTAAGAAAAAGGTCGAACAATTTTTTTATTTCACTTAAATTTCGATCATTTATAAGCTGAACACTTGACGACATGTTTAATACACAATTTACCTCCGACTATAGTTTAGGCCACACGGACTTTCTTGTGTGTTTCCATTCAAACATTTAAAGTCAATTTACGAGGAATTGAGAACGAATGAAGATAAATCATTTTCATGGGTCATTATTAAGTGATCTGTCTTTTTTAAAATTATATGTAATATTTATTTATCAAAGATTATATATTTAAAACTCTAATAGTGTTTTAAAAATGAAGATCTTAATCTTAGTGTATTTGTAATTTATTTAAAAATGTGTCGTATTAGAAAGTAAATAAATTCACGTAAGAGTACAACTTACTTAGTTTTAAACTGGTACATTCAGTATATATCAGTAAACGTGGTTTCTGATCGGATCAACTTATCTTGTAACCCCAAAACAATTTAAAAAATCAGCAGGATTTATTTGAATGTGATTGAATGGAAATTGTATTAAGTTATTTTGATATCAAATATTAATATTTAAAGTACATCTATTTTAGAACTTTGATATATATAATTCCAATGTACTAAAATAAAGATTATAGAATTTATCAAATCTAAATACGCGAGTAGTATAGTGTAAGGATTTATACCGATCCGATGGGGTACCGATTGCATAACCACGTGATCAAATCCGAACACCAAGCCCTAACCCTAATCCTAGGTAAAAAAAAGTATTCATAATTAGATAATTAAATATTAGGTTTAAAAGACTTATAAGAATGCGATAAAATTCTTTTTAATTATCTGTTTAATCAATCAAAGTAAATAAAAACTACCTGTGCTTATAATACAATACATTTGCTATCTAAAAAATAATGTTTACCCGACAATTAATATCATATTGTAAATAGATAGGTAACTATGTTTCTGGATAGTGGTAATCAAACTTGGAATTGGTAAAAACCCAATTACGTGCACAAGAAACGTTTCTGGAATAATCATTACCAGGTACATTCCTAGTACTGGAAACCATACTATTTAAAGTATTTAGAGGAAAGTAAACCAAAAAACTGTGTACAATAATACCCCCAGTAATGCTATTGTAAATGCGGCCTCTAATGTCAGTTACAGATCAGTGTTTGATGCCGGTATTATAGTCCGTTGTTTAGTGTCCATATTACAGGCCGCTGTACTAATAAGCGAGTTTTATGATAATTTGACCCATTTTTGTGACAAGGTTAATATCTTTATCCTGATCATACTAAATAGAAAAATTACTTAAACTCGCCCTCAAATAAAACTGTTACGATTTTCCCCAACTTGGATCGCCCGAAAAAAAACATACATTCGTGCAATTCAAATGACAGAAAAAAATATAATCGTAATCCATATTTGATATATTTTCGCTAAATGACCAGTTTGTGTTCATTAATAAAATGTGCATTAAATTTCATCTGCTAAAGATCTATGGCTGTATATAGTGATTTTGTTTGGAAAACATATAGAAATACACGTTCAACTGTATATTAATCGAAATTATTAAATAATATTTTTTTCTTAAAAATCAAAAAAGAGTAAAAATAAAACGAGAACTAATATCCAATTAGATTGAAATATTCAAATCAAACTAAATTATATATATATAATTTCTACACGTGTAATGTGTTGCTTAGCTTACAGTGCCAAAAGTCCGCATGTAATTTGATACAATGTTATTGTGTGGAATATGTTTGTATATCGTCGTATGACTGACTGCAAAAATATTTGTGTGTGCATATTACATACCTTTCTTAAATAACCAGTCTTTCCATCACTGACGAAAGCTTTGCAAATCAAGCTGACAACAGCAAAAACGGTTTCCGCATCAAATTGATGTCAGTCATCTTCCTAGAAAACGAATGGTGTTTTCATCAGTCGCCCAGTAAGCTACCCTCAATCACAGATTATGAATACCAATTGAAGTCTAGGCTAAACTCAGGAATGGCGTAGCAAAGATTAATCGAAGTGTATTCGCAAAAGTTGTCCATAACTTTGGGGCCTAATGAACGCCTAAGTCCGTGATGCCTGAAACTGACGCTTTTACGCCATTTTTGACGATAATTTGTATATGAAAATTTATATATATATTACATACCTTTCTAAACGAAGTGTATTCGCAAAGTTGTCCATAACTTTGGAGCCTAAGTCCGTGATGCCTGAAACTGACGCATTTACGCCATTTTTGACGATAATTTGTATAAATATTACATACCTTTCTTAAATAACCAGTCTTTCCATCACTGACGAAAGCTTTACAAATCAAGCTGACAACAGCAAAAACGGTTTCCACATCAAATTGGTGTCAGTCATCTTCCTAAAAAAGCGAATGATGTTTTACATCAGTCGCCCAGTAAGCTACCCTCAATAACAGGTTATGAATACCAATTGAAGTCTAGGCTAAACTCAGGAATGGCGTAGCAAAGATTAAACGAAGTGTATTCGCAAAGTTGTTCATAACTTTGGAGCCTAATGGATGCCTGAAACTGACGCATTTACGCCATTTTTGACGATAATTTGTATATGCAAATTTGTATAAAATGCAATATTTTATCTGCATATTTAAATAGTAACTAGTTACAGTGCTGATCTTGTTTGGTTTTCCTCTTTTTGTTCAAGAAGGGTTTGAACATACCAAAGGGATAATCAGAATCTGTAAATCGAAGGACAGACAACACAATGACCAAAAGAAAAAGAACCAAAGGACAAACATCGATCAAAGGATGTCTAGGCATGTGCATTTTCTCTTTGTTGAAGCTACTCCTATGCTATGCTCAGTAATGGCCGAGTTATATCAGTTGCTTGGTAGACTGTCCTCAATAACGAATGATTTGTGTGTTGTTATGTATGACGTATGTGAGAACTACTATTGGGACTCAAGTGAGTCTACTAAAACGTTCATACTGCGTCTTAATTATAAACTCAATGATATACAATGTATCGCTTCATACGATTTCTTCAAAACTAGACGCGTTCCTGATTTCCGTTGTACTTTTAAGGTTAATATGTATAGAAGAGAAGATAAGTGTTGGGTGTTCGAAGAATATGAATTTAGAAGAGGCAGGTTTTCGTATAGAATTGCATATCAAAAAGTCAAAATGTGAATTCACCCCGGTTGTTGGTGGGCCCGTGTTGCTCATTGTTTTATTTTTTGTGTTGTCCTATTATGTGTTTTGCGTTCTGGGTTCCGTGTTTAGATGTCCGTTGCAATTTCCGCACGAACACTATGTTTGACTCGTCTTTGTCTCCAGTTGTTTGTAAAACGGGGGGGGGGGGGGGGGGGGTCATGTCTTGTTTGTGGTGTTTGTGTGCGTATGGTGGTGTCCAACACGGGTTGTGTTGTGGTTTTTTTTTGTTTGTCTTCATCTTGTGTGTCCTATGTTGCCAGTTTCTCTGGATTGTCCATTCTGATTGCTCCTTCGGTATTCTCTAACGTTTGTTTACGTTTGACAGTTATTAAAAGTTATAACCAAGTCGCACCTCCACTGAAAAAAGAAAAGTAAACAAAATATATGGGTTATCATAGTATGTTTCGTATGTAGTAACAACGACTGTTATATACATGTACATGTATACATATTACTAAATAATCAAAGCAACACATTGTGTTGAAAGCAACCAAACTATTCAAGTTGAACTATACTCTAATCGTATGTTTGACTCCAGGTGTGAAAATCAGACACACCCTTCGTTTAGCAAATGAACACTTTTCCCGTAAGAATATTAATCAAAGCGCAACCGTCAGACATTTTTGTCGAAGTAGCTCATCTCGTACGATGAAAAAACTTGTTATTGTTTTTATTAGTAACAATTGCGTCGTTCGGGGAACAGGAGTAGTTCGAGAACCATTCAAGATTTGTAATTTGTTCTTGTGACATGTTTGATTGACATATTTAGACAAACTTGGCAAGAATTCTACACGCCTCCTGTCATCGAGGGAGGGATGCATTCTGTTGTTACTTTTAATATTTTAAGATATTTAATATTTGTTGATAAAAATTAAATAGCAACCACTTTATGTATAATTGAGAAAAGGTAGTTTAGTTTTCATTACTGAATGAATTTTCTACAATTGATTAAACTGTTCGTCAAGATAAGTCACACGAACATATCAAAACAACGAACCAACCAAAATATGTCCTGTAAGACCCGATCCACCCACGACTGCTCAATAGTTTATATATATAGAGAACGTCTTACATGTAGACTGTGATTGGTGCAATAGAACAAATATTGAAGTAAGTAAGTTTAGGAAGTTGACGAGATCATATTTGTTTTAGATTATTTCATGTGTATGTGTGTTACCAGTGAGGGGTATCGATTTCGCCTCTTTCTACGATTTTTCAATTAGATTTTGGAATTGTCGCGACAATGTGGTATTGTGCTTAAATTTTCCTTTTATTCTGCCATTTGGTTTTTTTTCATTTTTTGGAGAGTAAAAAGAATTACTCTGATTTTTTTATTATTTATTTGTGGTATCCCAATTTTCGTGGATTTTGTAGATGGCATCAAATCACGAAATTAAATTAAGAATTCAACGAATATTTTTCACCATATACATTTTGTTTATATGTACGGATTATTGCAGATGATCCAGGAATCTACGTATCCACGAAACTACTAATTTTCGTTAAACCACGAAAATGGGTATCAACGAATTTAGTGTAGTATATCTAGAATACTATTTTGACCAGTTTCAATCTGTATTTATACTATTGTTGTGGTTTCTTATATTTTGACTTTAAATTTTCTCAGTTTCAGAATACCCATGATGCATTTGGAGTTTCTTCTTCTGGTAGTCGGATTATCTGTTTGTCTTGGAAAAGTTACTGGTAAGAATTATCATTAAAATATTACATTGACATATGGAATAACCCTCATCAGGTCAAAAGACTAGAAACCCAAATTATTTTAAAATCGTTAGGAGCACGAAAGTAAGCCAAATGGCCTAAACAAGATATTTAAGATCGAGTAAGGTCACATATGACAGAGTGCATGGGATATGGTTATGGGGTTTAAAGCCACTTTCAACAATATTTCAGTTATATCGTGTCGATGAGTTTTATTGGTGGAGAACCCGGAGAAAACCACCGACCTGCCGCAAATCACTGACAAATTTTATCACATAATGTTGTATCGAGTACACCTCGCCTGGGTGGGTTCGAACACACAACATTAGTGGTGATAGGCACTGAATGCACATGTAGTTTGAAATCCAACTATCATACTATCACGACCAATTTAAGTGTCAATTAAAACTTAATTGACATTTAACATTGCTTGAAATGTACATGAAATTATTCATTTACACATAAGGTTTAATTGAGGCTTAAATTTAATTGAGATTTGTGCAACCCATACCTGGATATCAGTAGTTGCTACGAGACATCTGTCATAACGTACGACGTATTGTTGCATAACATTAAATGAAGGTATTTAACTCTACAATGACTATATGAATTCCGAAGGGTACATTTTTACATCTACATGTACTAAACCCACATTTCCAGCATAGCAACCGTTAGTTGACATTTGTGTTGTTGGACCGCATCGGCGGCGTAATGGTTAGCGTGCTCGCCTCGATTGTGGTAGATCGTGGGTTCTTGCCCCGGTCGGGTCAAACCAAATAATATAAAATTGGTATTTGCTGCTTCTCCGCTAAGCACGCAGCATTAATGAGAAAGGGCAAAGACTGGTCTGCTATGAATCAGGATAATGTGTCCGAATGAGACGACATGTCTATCTGCGAACTGTTGTTTCAGTGAGCTAGCACTATAAATAAAATCCAACTAAGCGTGTTGGTCATCATCTCATTGAAAATTAACTTGTTCTCGTCATGATGTAGCTGAGAAATTGCTGAGTTGGCGTTAAGCAACAATCACCCACTCACTCTATGTTTCATTTCAAAGTATAACGTCTGAATAACAGTGTTAGTCTTAAGGCATTAATAACAAGTTCGGTTTATTTTTCTTGGTCGGCCGCCTCTGTAAGACGATAAATGAATTATTTCACAATATAGCGCAATAGTTTGTAGGAGGGCTCATGTCTTATCTACGTTATTTGTGTTTGATTGCGGATAATGGTGTCCAATACATATTGTGGTGTCTTTTTGTTTTGTTTGTCTTTGTCTTTTGTACCCTTTGCCAGTTTCTCTGGATTGTCCATATTTGATTGCCCCTTCAGTATTCTCTAACGTTTATGTATTACAATACAACATTTTAAATGTACAATAAACACGAGAACATGTGACTGACCTACTTTTTGTGACTACCATGGGAGTTCATCTTTCAAAAAGGATCAACTAAGAATTATACAGTATCTGTAAATAAATATTTGTAGCATACTGGGGGTATTTGAGAGTTTATTGGGTTATCGCTGTAAAACCTTGAAGCCGTGGAATTTATATGTATGCATAAATAAACAATATACATGTTAATGTACATAGTTTTAGTACTGGATCAAGCTTGGGACTAGTTAGTTGTTCTACTTCGTCAACTTTATTTTTACGTAATATTTATACCACGGTTTTCCGAGTTAAACGGTTAAACAATCGAACGCGAACCACGGTTTTCCGAGTTAAACGGTTAAACAATCGAACGCGAACCACGGTTTTCCGAGTTAAACGGTTAAACAATCGAACGCGAATGGATTGCTCAGCCGTTTACCTCAGACAACCGTTGTATAAATGATTTGTAACATGATGCCATGCAATATCACATCTAGTTCGTTGATTATTGCACAGCTCTCTGAGAGTAATAAAACTACACGCCAGCTTTAAAGTACACATATAGCTATTTGTTGGAGCCATGATCGTATGGTAGTTGGATTTACAACTACCTATGCAATCAGTGCCTTTCATCACTGATGTTGTGAGTTGGAATCCCGCTCAGGACGATGTGTGCAACATAATGTTATAAAATTGTCAGTGACTTGCGACAGGTCAGTGGCTTTCTCCGAGTACTCCGGTTTCCTCCACCAATAAAACTGACCGCCACGATATAACTGAATTATTGTTGAAAGTGGCGTTAAACACCACAAAACCAACCAAGCTAAAAAAGCTATTTATTAATTAAACAAATTAAAGAACATATATACATTTAATGTATGACAAATGTTAGCTGAATAAACATGTCTCACTTGGTTATAGCGAGCCTCGATAACTTCCTTTGCTTCGCACAGGCTTTTATGTGACAATATGTCACATGACCAAATAGCTACAGTATCCAGGTTTCAATAATAAAAACCTACAACTGTAAATAAAAACACAATTATAGGAAATATGGTTATATTTTTGATGCATTTGAATTTGTCCAGGATACTGGAATTTCTTATTTCGTATTATTCGTATCATATATATATATTCCAGGACCTCCACAGAACGATAGAGGAGGCAAGCATGGTACGGTAGCATTTTCTGTTGGTCTAACAAGCACACTACACTTGGCATACTCCGATAACATTTTGTATGACAAAATATTTTCAAATTTCGGAGATGGTTACTCCGTCGATACTGGAGAATTCACGGCCCCCGATAGTGGAGTATACGCTTTCCATGTGCACGCTTACAACTCGAACCAAGATAAGGCCATGTGGGTTGAAGTCATCAAGAACTTCAATGTTCTGGTGTCCATATCTGGTTACCACAGTCATTCGACAGCAGGGAATTCCGTGATAATAAGCATGCAGAAGGGAGACACGGTGTCTGTCAGAGCCCGACCGGGACAGGAATTTACTCTTTTCGGAAGACCAGATCAGGTGTATACAACATTTTCTGGATATCTTGTTGGAGAAATACCATATTCTGATTCTGTGCAGTTTGGTGGACTTGGACGATGAGGGTGAAGATATATGTCGATGCTTATTTATGTAAAAAAAAAATATTTATCTCGTTTTGTTTATAATATGGTCAGTAGTGATTTTTGTTAAATACAATTAAACCTGTATTAAGAGGTCATCATTGGTGGAAAGAAAACGTGGCCTTATAAGACAGAGTGACCTCTTAAAAGAGGTTGAATTTATATGAAATTTACTATGATAGGACAAGAAAAAAATACAGGTGACTGCTTAATTGGGGTGACCTCATGGGCAGGTTTGACTATGTTTTCCATTTCTTGTCTTATATTTCATATACTAATATAAAGCTTTGACCAATAAAATTCAAACAAGCGTTATGCACATTTTGAGTAAAATGTTTTAAGTTCGATGCTGTTTATTTAAATAAAAAAATATTATCACATACTTATTACTTACCGTTCCAAAACACCCGTTTGTGTTGCTCAATCTTTGGTGTTCAGGGTCAAGGTTGTGGTGTTTAACGCCACTTTCAACAATATTTCAGTTATATCGTGGCGGTCAGTTTTATTGTTGGAGAAATCCGGAGTACCCAGAGAAAACCGCCGACCTGCCTAAAGTCACTGACAAACTTTATATTATAATGTTGTATCGAGTAAACCTAACTACCATACGACCACGACGGCTCCTTGGTTTTCTGTGTAGTGTCCCCTCGAGCATTTTGTATCTTTGTGTCCTTTTTCGTTTGGCCTGTATTGCCTTTCCTACTGAGATTTGCGGCTTTTGGTTACCCCTTTCACATTTTCAAATGTTTTTATCAGTTATATGTATTTTTACAGCATATGTCGTGTGTACGCTAACATTTTGAGATCTACATCTGTGAGCGCCAAGGTTTACTCGATACAACATTACGTAAAAAAAATGTGACATACGCAAGGTGCGTAATTTTTGTGTAATCGCCTAAACTAGTACATTGACCTCCCATAGGAAAATGAGGCAAAATATGTTGACGTCAATATAAGTAAGGTCACAACATAATGTCTTATTACGACGATAATCTGCCATGTTAAGGGATTATTGTTATGGTATTTAACACCACTTTCAACAATATTTCAGTTATCTCATGCCATGTTAATACTAGAAGATAATGTATCGACACGAAATTCATGTTCATATACACTGAATGAAAAAAAATTTAAACAATCATATCTTACCATTAGTATTTAAAAAAAATATTAAAATCAAACCGACTGCGCCATTTGTACTATATAGCTTGATTAAAGTAAGGTGTAAAGATAATATACCTACAGTATTATATGATCTAGATTAACCCTTACAACTGATAACAATTCTACAATTATAGACCATTCTAGTGCAGAAAGGTTAGACGCCGAACACCTGTGGGAGATTAAGCCTTAGTCTGGGATAGCTTAGTGATAAGATTAACTCATCAGTAAATACACCACATACATATTTACTACAGGAGCTTGTATAAAACTAACGATGTCACATTTACTTGTCAACTGTTGATTATGTATCAATACTGTTATACAATTTGTTTTCTATTCAAATAGAAACTCTTTTTTTTTTCTTTGAGCTTTACACATGAACAATTAGGGGTGAATCTCATGTAACCTTAGTCAGTGACGGATTTAGGACAAATGAGGCCCAGTGCTAGTTAAGTTATGAGGCCCCTTACTTGAGCCCTGAAGGAGGTATACCCGATAGGCCTACACAGGCAGTCAGGCATACGTGCTCAGGAAATTTAGGAACGCCTTCAAATTTAAAATTGCACCACGTAAGCACAAATCCATCGTAAAACATGTTTGGGACAGGAAGATGAGTTCCCTGGCCAACGGGGCCCTGTGCTTAAGCACACATAAGCATAATGGTAAATTCGGCACTGATTTTAGTCGATTTTGGCTATCATAAGTATGCCTATTGGTTTACTTGCTCCCAAAGACTATTAAATTATTTGACTTCCCAATATTTTGACTATGAGCGAACCTGATGAAGATTATTCCCGAACAGCGTTGTGTGCACCAAATTAGATATCTACATTTTTATTTGACCTGTGTGAGATGCTTAATTAGCAGGTACTGGAAGCTTGTTTTGTGTGGAAGGAGCGTGTTATTCTCCATGTATGCATATGTGGCAGGAGAATGGTGTCATCCAAACATGTTTTATGTGGCAGGAGCATTCCCCTGCATATCATGCTATATACAACATCCAAAGTATTTTTTTTTATTGAATTCAGATGCCTATAACTACAATAAATACTTCAGAGGATTTCACACAGATCATTACTCAGTAAAGTAGTTCATTCTAAAATGCATTTATCTGTTTTACACAAAAACAACAATTTTGTTGCTTCCAGTTCAAATAAATTCGAATCATGAAAAAAGTTAAAATGATACATGTATTCACTTCTATAGACGTTGCGTAAGGATCCAAATTATATTTATTTTACAAATGTTTGCATTCCCAAATAGAGATTGCATGAGCATCCCACGACCACCTCCATATATCTCTCCAATTCTAGTTGCACGATCAACTCTCCATCCTTTACTTTTAAATTTACAAATACAGTTGAATTACGCTAGCTCGAACTCGGATGGGTCGAATACCATGTATCTTCATGTCAGTAGAGATTGTATCAGCATCCCACGATCTCTAAGTTAATCTGAATCATGTATTCACTTCAAATGATTAAAAAATACCACAAACCATACTTTCAAGATAACCATACACATGTATGTACACCAGCTCATCATTCTTTCTATTGAAACAAACGATAGCCTTCAGATGTGCATTAACATCTCATTGCAAAATACAGCCAAACCTGTTCATGAGGTCAACGCTATTAAGCATTCACATGTACGTAAAGGTCACATTGTCTTGTTGTCTCATAGAAAATTTCAAATGAATTGAAGCTTTTTCAAGAGGTCGCCTGTTTTATAAGGCCACTTTGTCTTTGTCACAAAGGTATCCTTTTAATACAGGTTTGACTGTTAGTTAGTTCTGAGCTATCAATATTGAGGACATCCGGGTAAGAATAACATTTCCAATGCTTGGTCTTCTACAATGGCAGTCTTTTTCAAAATGGGGAACACCGATTTTGTCTAATATTGCTGTGTACAGTTTTGGCTCTAATTTGTCAAGACTGTTTTCGCTGTGATTTTCACTAATTAACCATTCAGCATCCAGGGAAACGTCATAACCTGAAAATAAGAGTATATATGTGCAATAAAAACGTAGATATCTTAATAAGTGCGCACGACGCCATTCGGAAATAACATCAACAGGTGCATTCAAGGTCAAAAGGATGTAAATCCAAGTAATTTAAAAGTATTTTTGGAGAGAATAAAACAAAGGGCCTAAGCAGGATCGGCTAAGGTCCGTGACGGCATAATGCATAAATAATATTTGTAGAATTCGAGTTACAAATGTTATATTCATAATAATATTGTATAGTTTTTTGTGCACATCACACTTGCAAGGAGGTACACCTTAATATGATTACACACACTGAAGATATGCATATACCATTATATCTAAATATTGTGTTATTTTAATTTTTGTTGACTTATATAACGAAAATAAATGACCAACATGAATCTCAAGATAACTAAGGCAATCATGATATCTATATCAAAATGTGTTGAAAAAACCACCGCAAAAGCATATTTAATGACATTTACTTCTTTTTGTTTATCAATAGTACTTTCGTTGTTTCCTATAATATTAGATTAAAAGGTAGCTATACCTGATTTCAAAATTCTTTTGATAAGCGGAATAGATAGTGTTGTACTGTGTAAAGCATAAAATAAGGCTGAATGTCCCGTGCTGTCCTTTACATGAACATCAGTGTCATGTTTCATTAGGTAATGGCTACACTTTTCAGATCCCTGCTCTGCTGCAATGAGAAACGCACTTCGTCCAAGATTGTCTTTCTCATGAATATTGGCACCTGTTAAAATGTTAATGTAGCATAAATTTAAGATTCACACCACCCACTACAAAATACAGTGAATAAACGGTAGAGAATACCGAATGGGCGATCAAAAATGGACAATCCAGAGAAACTGGCAACATAAGCTACACAAGACGAAGACAAGCAAAAACAAACACAACACAATCTGTGTTGGACACCGCTATGCACAAACAAACATAAAAAACGTAAATAAGCCATTAGCCCTCCTACAAACAACTGGGTGTAAAGACGAAATGAACATCTTTTCTATGCAGAAATCGTAACAAACATCACAACACAGAACTCAGAACGTAAAGACACATAATAGGACAAAGCAAAGAAACTAAACAAAATGAGCAACACGGACCCAACCAAAAAACCGGGGTGAACTCAGATGCTCGCGAAGAGGAAACCGTTCCTGCTTCTTATAAGACCACGCCGTGTTACTCATATATACAGTCAAGTTCGGTAAAGATCTTGGCAGTGATAGAGGTAAGTAAATTATAATATAATTTTTAATATTAAAAGAAAAGAAAATATCCTATCAATCTGCGTTTATCCGTATCCTTATATATTTCAGTTTCTCGGAATAGAAGTTTTTTTTTCGTATTTGGACGCGGATATTATATGTGATATTTATTCAGATAGTTGAAAACATTTGTATTACATAGCTTCACAGCACATGTGTGTATCATCATAGCCTCTCTCGCTAAATATAGACGTTGTCATGTAAAGAAATCCCCTATTATTTATTTGACTATTTTAACTACTGCCAGTACTGGTGTGTAATATATCACCGTAATGGTATATAATATGGTACAGATTAAAGTTTGTGGTGGGATCCGTCCGTGTTACTCATCTTTTTAGTTTTTTGTGTTGTCATAGTATGTGACTTTACGTCCTGAGTTCCATGTTGTGATGTCCGATTTCCGCATAAAATTATGTTCGGTTCGTCTTTACCTCCAGTTGTTTGTAGGAGGTCTCGTGTGTTATTTACGTTATTTGTGTTTGTTGCGTTTAGTGGTGTCCAACACATATTGCGTTGTGTTTTTTGTTTTGTTTGTCTTCGTCATGTTGCCAGTTTCTCTGGATTCTTTGGCAACATTTAATTAATCATTAGATATGATGGTATGCATTAACACGTGGATATTCATTGCTTCTTTTACAATAATACTTCCACTTAAGGTGGTACCATACATTTCAGGTAAAATTTGATCTGCTCGTTTAATTTTTTTATTTTTTGGCAGTGTGTTTGAATATATCCACTGTAATAAATATCAAAATTTTAACAAATTCCAACCAAGAGACTCAGAGCTGTGAATTCACCAGCCACATAACACCCTTTTCTCTGGATTTGATCACCGAGATGCTTGAAATCTGCATACAAACATCATATGATCAAAGCGTTCAACTGATTTTAAAGAGTTATCTCCCTGTAGTGTATGGTCCCACCTTAATTATATTCTTTAAAGTAGCAGGAGTAAAAACTTGTTAGAGGAATGTTGTCATTCAATATACTAATACATCATTAGAATAGTACTAGTCAATAATAGTTTTCATCAATAGATTTTTAGGTAAAGTTCCATTTCAACAGTATAATAATTTTTCGATTATTCTGATGGTTGTAATTGCTTGGCAAAATGAAATATTGATTAAAAAAATAAAAAAAATAAAGGTTGTTTTCTTAAACGTTAGAGAAAACCCAATTGCAAGGGCAATCAAGAATAGACAACACAGAGACACTTGCAACAATAAAGTTAAGTTGGAATAGGCTAAAATATATAATTTTATTTAAAACTTAACACAATAGACTACTAATATATTTGTGCAGCATATTGAAGGAAATCTGGATAAATCAGTTCATATCATGTATATTTGTGTCAGGAGTATTGATTTTGACTCTGTTTCTAAACTTTTTCGATTGAATGTTGGAACTGTTCCGACTATATAGTCTTTTTAGTTTTCCATTTTAAATAATACAGACGTTTGTGCTTTGAAGGGTCAAGGATGTAGTGTATCTTATTTATATGTATATATAGTAGTTGTATCTGTTATTGTAGCTAAATATATTATGTAATGGTAGATGTAATTAAATCTTACAGCATGCAATGGACAACCCTGTCTTATGCCTTTGTCTTGTTTAACAAGACTGCGTATAATAAACTACTTACCTAATTTGTGAAGTATTTTGACCATATCAATTTGATCCTGGTGGACAGCTATCATTAACGCTGTCTCACCATGTCCATTCTTGACATTTATGTCCAACTTTATTGCTGAGAAAAAGAGCAAATAAGGTTATAAATATTCATATCTTTGTATGTTTATTGTAAGAAGACTGCCGTTTTGTTTTGTTTTTTACGCTGTTTTAACCCTTTGTTTAAAAAAATATGTCACCGATTTATATGTTTAATCTAAGGAGCACATGCTAAAAATTCATATTCCAATGACGTTTTGGGGATATTTTTATCCGTGTTGTATATGTGTTTTAAGAAATGGCAATAACAAAATGTGAGGGAGGGGAAGGGGTAAAATAAACTACGTTTCTGCATTTCACAATATAAAGAAATAATACATGTCAATGGAAGAACAGTGGTGATAATGAAATGTTAAAACACAGTACCAATTATATTGCTTTTAAATTGGGTAAGGGTTGTGGTATTTAACGACATTTCACAATATTTCTGGTTTTCAATTGACTTGTGGATATTACAAAATACGAATTTAGGTGTTTGGCGAACAAACCTCACAAATGTTAGTAAAGGTAGGCACTGATTGCATAGGTAGATGAAAATCCAACTACTAAGCTATCACGGCCAAAATGTTGTTGAAATTGAAAATGTTATAAATCATGATTTGTATGAACTAAATACCTGGTCCACAAAATGGTTAATGTCTTTTAATCCAGACAAAAATGAGATTATGTTATTTTCCAATACAGACGTTAGATATAATTTTAATTTCACATTTAATGGAAACAATATCCCTATAACAACGAGCCATAAACACTTGGATGTAACCTTGTCAAGCGATGCTAAATGGAATAACCACATTGAAAATATAATCTTAAGCGTATCAAGACATTTAGGTATTCTGCGAAAATTAAAATATAGGTTAAGTAGACAAAATCTAGAAAAACTGTACTTAGTATATATTCGCCCAATTTTTGAATATGCCTGTGAAATATGGGATAATTGTGGAGTGTGTTATTCAACCAAACTTGAAAAATTGCAACTAGATGCTGCAAGATTGTAACTGGATTACCAATTTTCACAAAAACAGATAAATTATACTCAGAAACAGGATGGACTACTCTCTCTAGTAGAAGGCATAATAGGAAACTCCAGTTATTTTATAATATAAAGAATGGACATGCACCAAATTATCTTAGAGAACTTATTCCTCCTACTGTACAAAGCACAACTATTTACCCCTTAAGAAACGGTTGGGATTTAATAATACCTTTTTGTAGACTCTCGATTACAACTGAATCTTTTATTCCATCTACTGTTAAACTCTGGAACCGGCTAGATCAATTTGATCGTAATCTTGACACATTAACTAAATTCAAAAAAGCCATTCGAAAGGAACAGTCAGATAACACAAAACGTATCTCGAAACATTTTTATTATGGTCCCAGAAAACTTAATATTATTCTTACTCAACTTCGTAACTCGTATTCCTTTCTAAATTACGATCTATCAAAGGTTAATATAGTAAATGATGCTGCGTATTCCTGTGGAGCTCCACGGGAAGATGCATTCCATTATGTTTTTACCTGTCCTAATTATACTGAAATAAGACGTATTATGATGAACAACTTAAATTGGGTACAGACAAGCGATTTGAATTTGAATCTACTAACCCGTGGGTCGGATGATTTAACATACGAAGAAAATATTAATATCATCAAACACGTTTTCAATTTGATTAAATCTTCAAAAAGATTCCTTGTAGTAGAATTACTCGATAATTATCTACTCTCCAACCTCGTATCCATCCAACACAACCTTTTTATTAATTCGTTAATTATTTACAATATATCTCTATATGTATTATATGTATGCTCAGAATGATCACTATACTATGTGAATTTATTGTATAAATGGGAGAAGACTTCATAAGTTGGTAAAACTTGTGTCCTATCCCTTTTGTTAATTTAACAAATAAAATCATCATAAACTAAACTATCACAGCCACTGTGCTCTCAACATGAATTGAAATACATCACAATAGTCAATATACTATATAACTGATGCTTATTTATACGTGTATATATAACTATGCGAATTTGAAGAAAAGAAAAATAATAACAGATCCAGTGTAATTTTTCAGTCCTTATTTTGACTAATGAGAAAAACATTTATCTTTAAGACTTTAGAAAGAGTGTTAGAGGCATAAATGTACAATATTAAACACCTGTTAAAATACTAACCCTTTTTAAGCAAAAGGCGAACTATTTTCATATGCCCATTTACAACAGCTTCGTGTAATGCTGTGTCACCATGAACATCCTGTACATTTGGATTGCATCCAGATTTTAATAATTGATCTGCAACTTCTACTGTTCCAAAACTAGCTGCATAAAACAGCAAACTTCTGCCTTCAGAGTCGACCTTGTCTATGGATCCAATGGAGGAGTCTGTAGATACTTTCTTCCTTGGAATATCTGACAGATTTTTCTTTACCGTGGAATTCTTCTTCCGTTTTATTAAAGGCGTAGACCATGATCGAAGACTCCACGTTGATTGAGCAGAAGATACAGTCATTCTAAACCTTTGCAAAATAAACATTTTTTTTTTAAATCGGTGCGACAAAGATTTCAACTTCCTCCTTTTTCATATACACAGACAATTATCATTATAGGAACTGATGAATTTATATTTAACCGGCAATTTCTTTCTATGTCTAAAATTAATAAAATTAGTTTGAGTAAGATGTTATTGAAATTATTATAAATTCCTGCTCTATTTTGGCATTGTTGAAAAATAATTTAAAAATAAAAACGCTTGTTAAAAATAAATTCGTGAAAGAACTCACCAGGTTTATCTGAGCTATGTTATGCTAATGCTAGCTAGTGACAGACAGATTTCTTATGTATTATAACATTTGTTTTGTGTAGGTCGCAATGCATGACTGAATCTGTGATAAAAACGTTTACATGATGTTGAACAAGAGTCTAGGTGATAAATACATGATACTAGTTACGTCCCCTGCGGTAATATTACTACGTTATGTAATATTCTACGTAAGTATACATGTTATGAGTTGCTAACATTTGTAGGTGCACCTTATTCATACAATTATGTATGTAATTAATTATGTCATGTTTATGTTTTATTAACATAACAAAATTCTTTTTCAGAACGATGAACCGTTGAAAATGTAATTTTTGTAAAAACAAATGAACAAATTTTTAACAAAAACAACACTAAAATCAATTATTATTAGCTAAGTAATAATTGGGAATAAACAAAAACATACAATTCACATGAAAATCAACCAATTCGATTAAGTAAAAATTGTAAATCTTTAAAAAAAAAAATATCAGTATTTGACTCTTACAAAACTTATCACATGTTTATTATTCACCTTAAATGCGTATATCCTTTATTTCTTTGAAATTAATTACACATGTAGATTTTGTGTGAGGAACACGACATGCTCATTTACGTCACGTCCTCGGAGCCATTTGTTCATTTGATGTCCTACATCTGTACCCCCTGGGTATACTTAGGGTATATTAGTATATGTATTCAATATTCGTCCGTATATAAATTCTCTGATACTAGTAAATTAAGTAGAAACAATTAAATTTTCAAGAATTCTTCCGTAACTAATTATATTGTGATTGATTGGTGTTTAACGCTAACCTTAGCAATATTTCATCTATATCGTGGAGTGTTTTGAAAAGTAAGAATAAAAATAATATACCGTATACACGAATTTTTTGTTTGAAAATTATTTTTCTTAGAAGGTAGTATTCGGTGCTGCATATCATTTTATTGACAATTTAAAATAAGATGACTAGTAGCATATTGTATATTTTACTTACTACGCTAGTTAACCGCATCGATGGTGTAATGGTTAGCGTGCTCGCCTCGAGTGCGGTAGATTGTGGGTTCAGAGCAAAGACTATAAAATTGGTATTTGTTGCTTCCCCGAATCATTAATGTGTAAAAGCAAAGACTGGTTAGCTCTGAATCAGTAAAGTGTGTCCGAGTGGGGCGACATGTCTACCCGCGGACTGTTCTAGTGAGCTAACGCCACAAAAATCCATCTAAGCGTGTTGGTCCAGAAACAAAACCGATAGCGTCATCATCTCATAAAAAAATAACTTGTTCTCGCATTGATTTAGGTACCGACGATTTAACTTTCGGACAACTCGATAAATATATTTTTTTTTCCAGAATGTAACATTATGTTATATGACAAGAACTCTGAATCAAATTTTTTTTTCCCTCCATCAAAATCAGAATATTTTTTTCAACAACATTGGGAATCAGAATATTTTTTTAGAAAAAAAACATATTTATTCGCTATCTTCGAACAGAAGTTAAATATTTTAATTAAAATCACCTCTGGTCCTTATAGACACTAAATCAGATATCTAGTTTGATTTTCGTCAATTTATATCAGACGGGTTTATTTTAAATTAGGAAAATAAAATTCAAATTTTCCATTGGAATCTAAGTAAAATCTAGAGGATTCCTGCTGACCTCACCCCAATGAATTATTAAATACCCGGATGTTCGGATATGAGAATAGTATAATATGGGTACCGGATACTAAGCAAACATGTTGTACAGTAGAACGGACGTTTTAACATTTCTATGCTGCATTACATTCAGATCATCTTACTAATGTTCTGGCGAAAGTTGAATAATTTAATACATACGATTTCTGAAATATCTCCGACAGATGGCGTTCAATCCATACACAAGCAATAAATATTGTACAGCTTGGAGGTATTTTTTAAAGTTATCCCCTTCCACTTGGTCTAACTCATGGATATTTTCTGTAGATTTTGATATATATGTACATGTGCTCATGAGTTTAATCCATTCACAAGAATGCTTGGTATTTTTTAAAAATACTCCCTTCCACTTGGTCTAATTCATGGGTATTTCTGTAGACTTTGACATGTGGGTTAATTCGTTTTACTGAGATCACGTGTCCGTGAATTGGATCATTTTGGGGAAATTAATAAACATTTTTGTGTATTTTAGGAAGTTGTCATTATGTGTGAATCAGCTGACATCAAAGGAACATAATGATTGACATGTGTATTGTGCATCAATCTTTATGTAGGTTTTCTTAGGTAATTTTTTGTGTGTCATATTTATATAGTATTCGGTAGTACTTCTACACTCTCAAAATGGGTTTTTCATGGACTTAATGCGGATTTACGAGTGCATTATGACTCGTATTTATTGGGGAATACAGAGCACGACAAGAGGGTTTAGCTTAGAATTTTAAATTATTTAGCTTTTCATTACCTGATGAAGGTTATTCTAGAGACGAGTCTTTATTTTCATTATAATGTTGTGTTTATTTTTTTCTTTCTCTCTGCTGGTGGACGAATAGTCTCCCGGAGGAACTATCCACCCAGTGATCAGAGTTTCGGTACTGACATGGTTTATATATAACCCTAACCCAAACCCTAATTAATATACGTTTTTCTAAGCTTGTTTTCGAATCCCTTTAATTATTTGTATTCTATCATATTGAAATTTATCATATTGTACTATATTTATTACTTAATAAAATATGTTTAAATTAAAAAAAAAATTAACATGGTTTATAAGAAACAGTGGAACATGCCGATGCGGCAACCTCTATTAAGCAGTCACCTTCAATTACAGGCCACTCTTTTCTTGTCCTGGCATAAATAAATTCATATGAATTGAACCTCTTTTAAGAGGTCACCGGTCTTATAAGGCCACTTTTTCTTTTTCTCAAAGGTGACCTCTAAATACAGGTTTAACTGTATGCTTACAGTTCCTGGAATGTAATTATTAAAACTAGAATGTGTACCTCCCTCAGGCATAGGTCCGGTAAATTGTAAATCTACGTTCTATACAGTAACAATTCATTTTGTTATTTTTAGTATACTTAATGCGTCGGTAACAACCGACAATTTAACACCAACAATTCCCCCCTTTTTTTAGAGGGTGTATGTTTTTTCTTCATTTAAATATTTAGACCCACGAGTTTTCAACAAGAAATTTATGTCAAACTTTGAAGAAACATTTGCCATTTTCCATGCAAAATAAAAATTAATCTGATTTTTGTTTCGTGTGAAAAACAATTTTCTGGATGGGAGGAAAAAACATACCCAGTGCCACTAAACATGGCCTGTCCCTTATTGCAAAATTTGTCCTGTATTTATTAATTTGTTTTTCATGCCAAATAAAAACTATTCGGATTTTTGTTTCGTGTGAAAAAAAAATTATGGCTCGGAGGTAAAACATACTCAGTCCCACTAAAAATGTTCCGGCCCTCATTGCAAAACCTGTCCTGTATTTATTATAAAAAAAAACATTTAATCATATAAAACAACATAATTAAGCACTATATGTAAACATTTTCCACTGAGCACTTTATTCTTATTTATTACCACTAACGTTGTGAGTTTGAATACCGCTCATGCGAGGTGTGCTCGATACAACATCATGTGTGTGATGAAGTTTGTCAGTGACTTTCGGCAGTTCGATGGTTTTCTCCGGGTACTCCAGTTACCCCCACCAATGAAACTGACTGCCACGAAATGACTGAAATATTGTTGAAACTAGCGTTAAATTCCATAACTCTAACCCCATATTTCATGGGTTTTTTTTCTTTACGCTTTCATGTGTAGTGAAGAAAATTAATGCCAAGAAAATAATGTCAGTCAATTTCAGAACTATACACAATATGTATTTATATAAATAACTTAATTTTTTTTTTACCTCGAAGGTATTAATTTCCATAATCATAAAAACACTAACACATAAATGTCAATATTATCTCTCTCCCACGCCTAAGACAGTTATTCTTTCATTTTATAAAAAAATATGTTTATGTAAGATAAATACGTAGATATCAAAATTAGTGGGCACTACCCGTTTCTGGAATAACCTTCATCATGTACGCTCAAAGCCACAATTTTTGAAATATTAAATAATTTATAAATCTTTGGTAGCAAGCTTAAGAAATCCAAAGGGCTTAAACAGAAGATTCAAAATCGGCTAAAGTCACCTATGCCTGAGGGAGGAGAACCTTAGTTTTAATTTTTTTTTTAATTACAAGGTTTAGGAATTGTAAATTTCAATAAATAATACATCTAATAAATCATGTCAGTGGCGAAGCACTGACTACTGGGCGGATGATATCCACGGGGACTAATAGTCCACCAGGAGAAGTATCGACCCAGCGATAGTAATAAAAACGTAGAAATCAAATTTAGTGTGCACGATGCGTTTCTGGAATAACCTTCATCATGTACGATAAAAGTCAAAATATTAGAATGACAAATAATTTTAAAATCTTTGGGAGCAAGAAAACCAAAGGGCCTAAACAGGATAGCCAAAGAGCAAGAAAACCAAAGGGCCTAAACAGGATAGCCAAAGAGCAAGAAAACTAAAGGGCCTAAACAGGATAGCCAAAGAGCAAGAAAACTAAAGGGCCTAAACAGGATAGCCAAAGAGCAAGAAAACTAAAGGGCCTAAACAGGATAGCCAAAGAGCAAGAAAACTAAAGGGCCTAAACAGGATAGCCAAAGAGCAAGAAAACTAAAGGGCCTAAACAGGATAGCCAAAGAGCAAGAAAACCAAAGGGCCTAAACAGGATAGCCAAAGAGCAAGAAAACTAAAGGGCCTAAACAGGATAGCCAAAGAGCAAGAAAACTAAAGGGCCTAAACAGGATAGCCAAAGAGCAAGAAAACTAAAGGGCCTAAACAGGATAGCCAAAGAGCAAGAAAACCAAAGGGCCTAAACAGGATAGCCAAAGAGCAAGAAAACTAAAGGGCCTAAACAGGATAGCCAAAGAGCAAGAAAACTAAAGGGCCTAAACAGGATAGCCAAAGAGCAAGAAAACTAAAGGGCCTAAACAGGATAGCCAAAGAGCAAGAAAACCAAAGGGCCTAAACAGGATAGCCAAAGAGCAAGAAAACTAAAGGGCCTAAACAGGATAGCCAAAGAGCAAGAAAACTAAAGGGCCTAAACAGGATAGCCAAAGAGCAAGAAAACTAAAGGGCCTAAACAGGATAGCCAAAGAGCAAGAAAACCAAAGGGCCTAAACAGGATAGCCAAAGAGCAAGAAAACTAAAGGGCCTAAACAGGATAGCCAAAGAGCAAGAAAACTAAAGGGCCTAAACAGGATAGCCAAAGAGCAAGAAAACCAAAGGGCCTAAACAGGATAGCCAAAGAGCAAGAAAACCAAAGGGCCTAAACATGATAGCCAAAGAGCAAGAAAACCAAGGGCTTTTCTTTGAATTGCCCGTACCAAGCCAGAAAAGTATATAATTATGTGTGTTACATGTAGGAGTATCGATTTTGAACCATGTTTCTTTGATTTTTCTATTAGAATTTGGAATTGTTCCGACAGTGGTTTTTTTTATTTTTTTATTTTATGTCATTCAAACATTTCTATTCCATATATAACATATTAGGAAAATATGTTTACAGTACTGTTAAGAATATGCTTTCCAAAACTGAAATAGCTTTAAAAATTGATCAAAAACAAACATTCTGAATATTTTGAAATTTTCAGAGGTGTGAAACAAGGAGCCTCTATTAGCCCCACTCGTTTTAATATCTTCATAAATGACCTCAGTGTAAGCTTTAACACTGAAGAGTGTAAGCCTCCAGAAATTTTAAATTCTAGAGTTGGTTCTCTTGCATTTGCAGATGACCTTCTTATTATATCTGAAAGTAAAGAGGGACTCCAAAATAGTGTTAATAAACTTGATATGTTTTGTGATAACTGGCAACTGACTTTAAATGTTAAAAGGACAAAAACTATGGTTGTCCAGCAGAATACTATTCAAGTTATCCCATTCATAGATTTTAAAGGAGACGTGATACAGAATGTTACGGAATATAAATTTTTAGGTTGTTTATTTAAATGTAATGGTAACCTCAGACATAGTCTGGAAGAGCTGGCAAAAAAGGCAAGGAAAGTTTTATTTTCCTTGAGAGAAAAGATTTCATCTCTTGGTATATTACCTATTTCGGTTTCAATTAATCTCTTTGACAAATTGGTTAGACCTATTTTGACCTACAATTCTGAAATATCTTTTATGGATTATTTTCTTGTTTACCATAGGGCAAAGCAAAGAGCCATACTAAGAAATGGAAACATGGACCATTTCACCTTTATTGATAGAACTCCCTTCGAAAAAGTTCCCTTGATTTTTTGTAAGCATTTCCTGAGAACAAAGAAGACTTCTTCAAATATAGGAGTGAGCAGAACTTGGTAGATTTCCTGTTGAAAATTTTATTAATTCGCAAGCAATTTTATATCTTGCCAGACTACATACTGACAATTTAAATCCATTATTGAAAGAGGCTTTTGAACTTTCAAAATCTCTTGATTCACAAGGTGTTTATTCTTGGTACACATATGTAAAAAAAAACATTGAACCAGACAGCGTTCAAATAAATAAAGTTGCCAGTTGCAATAATCTAAAGGATGTTAAGCATTTAAAATTAGATATTAAAAATGAAATAACCGAAAAGTATAAAAATTTATATAAAAGTAAAATAGACAAATTTGATGAGAGCAGCAAGCTTTTCCTTTATAAAAATTTAGAACCTTCATTAGAAAGAAAATTCTATTTATCGTTTAATCATTTTTCAATCAGGAATATTTTTACAAAATTTCGTATCAGTGACCACCGTCTTGAAATAGAGAAGTGTCGCTATAATAAAACTCCATGTGAAGAAAGACTATGCAAAAATTGTGGAGTCATTGAAGATAAAGCTCATTTTATCTTAAAATGTAAAGTAAATCAGAATCTGAGAGAGAATCTCTGTTAAATAATATTGAATTAGATAATGATTTTGTTTTCTTAAACTTTTCTGATGAACAAAAGTTAGTATATTTACTATATCCTGCTTCGGTACGACATGTTAGAGTTATTGGCTTCTATTTGAAACAGTCATTAGAACTGAGGACAGAAGTCTTATTGTGACATAAATAACTTATTTAATATGTTTGTCCTTTTTTTTTTTTTTTTTTTTTTTTCATACACACAATTGTTTGTTTGTTTGTATTTGTCACAGACATGTTTATATATGTTTAATGACAATAAAGTTATTATTATATCAACAAAGTTCATTATACATGTACATGTATTTTAGTACAAATTAAATGTACTATATTATCACCATTTGTTGAATGAATATTTGTGGGAAAAGGGAAAAGTACTTTTTGAGTTTATTTTTGTTTCACCGCACCATGGTGACTTTGTGTCTAAAAATGTCACGAAACAGTTATTTTCGGGAAGAAAGATTTAATGGTTGTGCTTACTTAACTATAAACAACCGATTTGTGTTGTTGTGGTTACGAACGAGGAAGTAAATTGCATAGAAAAATTATGTACCAACTTGACCATACATTATTATAGTGAAAATAGACAGTTACGAGAGAGAGAAAAAATAAACATGAAACGAAGGTGTGACAATTATCATATTAATATAATTAATTCAGATAACGAATTCACCATTTGACCTTTTTTGGGAGGGTCTATTGTTTTTCACGAGCGAGCATTTTTAACACAGATTCAAAACAAAATCTGATTATTAACTTTTTGACATGAAAAAATATTAATTTTTTCTTCAAATTATACCAAATTTCTCGCTAATAATTGCAGGATCATATTATGTATTTTTTGCATCTTACAGGTCAATCAATATTTTTTTTCTTAAATTTGACGACATAATTTTTTTTTTCAAGACCCTCCCCCTTTCCTCCTTAAAGGTTAAATTGTCGTTCCATCGGATGATTATGATTATGACATGACAGTTTTATGTGATCATGTGTTCCGAAAAGTTTAGTATCTTATTACCTAAGAGTAGTATATGTACACGTATATGATCTATAGGGGCAGAATAACTCGGTCAGCGGTAATCTAAAATTGTTACAATGGTAACGAAGTAAAACTCGGACAAATTGGCAGCCGTATTCATGTTGACGAGGATAGGTACAATTGTTGTACATGTAGGCATAAATCATAGGTGATTATTTAGATCGTAGTATATTAACTGAGTGTTCGTACTACTACATTTGTAGATAAACTTTCTAATCGAACACTGACCGTAACCGTAACCCACAATGACAAAGTTATAAAAAAAACTGAACCAAACCAACAAGAACAATACAAACTGGAGAATTCTAATGAAAGGGCCATTTAACTTATTTCGAGATGTACATGTATGTTTTGTTTGTCTTTTTTTTTTTCTCTTTTTTTTTTTTTTGGTTTGTTTGGGAATTTAGTGGTCTTTTTTTTTCTTTTTTCTTTTTTTCCTTATTTTTTTTATTGGTTTGTTCTTTTTTGTATTTGTTTTCGTGAAATTTTGCTTATTTTTTTTTTTAATTTCTCTCCAAATTTTATAGAAAATTATTTGACTTGAAGATGCAAAAAAGAGATAATCTTGCCCTGAAGTTCTCATTGAGAAATGTTGGTAAAATAAAAAAAAAAGTTCGATAAAATATTTGATCTTGTTCCGCATGAAATTGTTTTTTTTTTTCTGGTTTGCGAAAAGACATAACCCTCACTCCTTAAAGTTAAACGATCGGTCCCGAAACACAACATGACAACGACAGTAACAGAAGGAAATGTAGACCTGAATGGAACAGGGAGAAATAATTGTTATTAAAATAAATATTTAGTAATTGAAGTAAACACTCTTAAAGAAAATTCCTTGAGTATAAACAAACTTGTGTATCGTAGTCTCTTTGTACTTATATATATATATATATACAGTTAAACCTGCCCATGCGGTCACCTCTATTAAGCAGTCACCTTCATTAAAAGGTCATCTCTTTCTTGTGCCGGCATATATAAATTCATATGAATTTAACCTCTTTTAAGAGGTCACCTGTCTAATAAGGCCATTTTTTTCTTTTTTCCCTAAGGTGACCTCTTAATACAATTTTGACTGTATAAACATATTGATCAATTAAGCTGACGACCCCTTTCTTGTCCTTGGATTAAACTGTTAATCCTTAAAATATTAAAATGAGAATTAATTTTTACAAATTTAATCTTTGAACATGTCAGATTAAAAGTTAAAAATTAAGCCTGTATAATATTTAATATTTATATATAGTATTTTTATTTTGTATCTTTGCACAGTATGAAATAATATAGAAATTTTAAAAGGAAACTATTTAGGACGTTACAATCAAAATCAATGAATGATATTTTCTTCTTATAACGGATTAATATCATTAGGACAAAAATGGCATTTATTGTAGTAAAATATGGCGGTAAGTGTCTTAAAAATTATCTTACGGTTTAACCATATTTTATTTCTCAGACATGCATAATACAAAATACTAACCCCATCCCCCAAAAAAATTAAAACTAACACAAAGAGGTTTAAGCATATTTTATTTCTAAAACATACATACAAAGATGTTCTGTTCGTCTTAACTTCCAGTTGTTTGTAGGAGGGCGCATGTCTTATTTACGTTATTTGTGTTTGTTTGGGCATAGTGGTATACAACACATATTGTGTTGTGTTTTTGATTTATTTTCCCTCGTCTTGTGTACCATATGTTACCAGTTTCTCTGGATTGTGCCTTTTGATTAACCCTTCGGTATTCTCTAATACAATATATCATACAAAATTACAAAAATAGTACAAAAATTATTTTGTATTCTAACATAACATCCTTCTTTCGCTTTGTAGACAAACGAGCGATTTATCGATTGGGTATAATCCCATTAGCACATGCGCCGGTGTTACATACTCATTTCCTCTCCCCCCCCCCCCCCCCCGGAAAAATGAGTATATACTCAGTTTCCCCCCCCCCCGGAAAAATGAGGATATGGTGAGATTTCCCCCCGGAAAAATGAGTATATACTGAATTTTCCCCCCGGAAAACCAAGTATGTGTTAACACATACTCATTCCCCCCCATACTAGTTTCCCCCTCTCCTATTTTAATAGGGTTTTTCTTGTGTACACTTCTATACATGTATATGGTGGAAGACATAGTAGTTAAATGTGGACGAAAGAGGTTATCAACAATGATGATAGTAATAACTAAGGCAAGCATGAACATGGAGTGAGAACGGATAAGAAGGTAGAAGGAAAGGATGGGAAAACACCTTTGAGTGATAAAGGGATCTTCCTTAGTGAAAGTGAGAAAAACTCAAGTTTGTCTGACCTTTCCGTCGTAAATGTACATGTTGATGAATTATCGTCTGCTTGAATTTGGCAGGATACATTGTGTGCGACATTTTCTGCAAACGTAAATAAAAATTATTGTCTTCCAATCAAAGTATACTACCGTATTTGTACTCTCAGACATATCAGAATAGAAATAAATCATGGAAGCCAGAATGTGTTTTGAGTTTTAACATGGGTTGGCGGATATTAGTAAATTTTATCCGCCAATCCATGTTAAAACTCAAAACACATTCTGGCTTTCATGATTTATTTCTTAATCATTACCATGTAACATGCTATTATACGTACAATGAAAAAAATAAGGCAGTGATTTTATTGGGAAAAGTTGAATTGGAAAGAATTAAAGAAAAGCTATGATAATTGATTTTGATTTCCTAATAAACCACTTGTTTCTAGATTTAGCGGTATGCCTATCTTTGTTTTAAACAAACCACGTTTAAAACCTTTCATGAAAAAAAATTACGTTTAACGAATGTTGTCTTAGCTGTCAATACAAATATAATGTGTTTGATAACCAAAACTGAATTGTCCCTATAAAACACTTGTATGATGTTTCCAAGACGTTAAGTGGTACACCTAGATTTGTGCCTATGCAACTAGCTTAACCCCGTAATGCTTTTTATTGAAGTGTCTATATCAAGTGCGGAACGGGTGCAGTCATTATCTGTGTGAGAGTTATCGTTCTTGCCTTCTTCTACGATTTTTCTATTAAATTTTGGAACTGCTCCGACAGTGTGGTATATTTTTTTTATTGAATACTGTATCATTACAAATTGTTGTTACATATTCAATCTGTTTGATTGGTTCAGCTGAGGTGTACTCGATACAACATTATGTGATAAAGTTTGTCAATGACTTGCGGCAGGTCGGTGGTCTTCTATGGTTTCCTCCACCAATAAAACTGACCGCCATGATAAAACTAAAAAACGGTTGAAAGTAGAGATAAGCACCATGAAACAAACAGAACAAACAAAAACATAAAATCTTCAAAGCAAGAAAAAGGTCATTATTTTACAAAACTGGTTTAACCTCGCCACCTGTTATTGATGTGCATGTGTAGTGTTTCTACGATCTTTGGATTAAATCTGGTAACTGTCCCGGTATTTTTGCTTTGTTTTACAATTTATACCATGCCTATTGATATTAGCGACACATTCGTCTGCAGACTACAAAATAATAATTTCCATTAACCTATCCGCACCCCATTCCCAAAAATTCCTTTAAGGGTAAATTTCTGCGGCTAATACAAGACTTTTTACAGTAATGCTATATATATGTACCATGTATTAATAATCGATTTAAAATCTAGATCAGTTATGTACTCTGATAAACTATTTGTTTGCCAAACTCGGTGCGGAATGTATATCCTGCTGCTTTTAAAACGTCTTCATTAGGATCAATACCAACAATCTGTAATTCCTACGCAATTTATTGTTTGATTGAAGGAAACATAATCCCTTTAGACGTAAAAGATAGACATGGTATTTCTTGTTGGAAATCCTATTACGTCCGTTGCACTGCCATCAATAATTCAATACCCATTCAAAACTGGTTGTAAATCGATAACAATCAATTGTGTTAAAGTTAAAGGTGTGCAAGTTTTAAAATAACAGGTGAAAAACAAAATAAATCGAAATGTGGCCCACTTCAACCTTACTTGATGTCTTATTTACGTTGTTTGTGTTTGTTTGCGTATAGTGGTTTCCAACTCATAATATGTTGTTTTTGTTTTGTTTTTGTTTGTCTTGTGTACACTATGTTACCAGTTTCTCTGGACTGTCATATTGTGTTGTGTTTTGTTTTTCTTTGTCTTGTGTACACTATGTTACCAGTTTCTCTGGACTGTCATATTGTGTTGTTTTTGTTTTGTTTTTCTTTGTCTTGTGTACACTATGTTACCAGTTTCTCTGGACTGTCATATTGTGTTGTGTTTTGTTTTGTTTTTCTTTGTCTTGTGTACACTATGTTATCAGTTTCTCTGGACTGTCATATTGTGTTGTGTTTTGTTTTGTTTTTCTTTGTCTTGTGTACACTATGTTACCAGTTTCTCTGGACTGTCATATTGTGTTGTGTTTTTGTTTTGTTTTTCTTTGTCTTGTGTACACTATGTTACCAGTTTCTCTGGACTGTCATATTGTGTTGTGTTTTTGTTTTGTTTTTCTTCGTCTTGTGTACCCTATGTTACCAGTTTCTCTGGACTGTCATATTGTGTTGTGTTTTTGCTTTGTTTTTCTTTGTCTTGTGTACACTATGTTACCAGTTTCTCTGGACTGTCATATTGTGTTGTGTTTTGTTTTGTTTTTCTTTGTCTTGTGTACACTATGTTACCAGTTTCTCTGGACTGTCATATTGTGTTGTGTTTTGTTTTGTTTTTCTTTGTCTTGTGTACACTATGTTACCAGTTTCTCTGGACTGTCATATTGTGTTGTGTTTTTGTTTTGTTTTTCTTCGTCTTGTGTACACTATGTTACCAGTTTCTCTGGACTGTCATATTGTGTTGTGTTTTTGCTTTGTTTTTCTTTGTCTTGTGTACACTATGTTACCAGTTTCTCTGGACTGTCATATTGTGTTGTGTTTTTGTTTTGTTTTTCTTTGTCTTGTGTACCCTATGTTACCAGTTTCTCTGGACTGTCATATTGTGTTGTGTTTTTGTTTTGTTTTTCTTTGTTTTGTGTACCCTATGTTACCAGTTTCTCTGGACTGTCATATTGTGTTGTGTTTTTGTTTTGTTTTTCTTTGTCTTGTGTACCCTATGTTACCAGTTTCTCTGGACTGTCATATTGTGTTGTGTTTTTGTTTTGTTTTTCTTTGTCTTGTGTACCCTATGTTACCAGTTTCTCTGGACTGTCATATTGTGTTGTGTTTTTGTTTTGTTTTTCTTTGTCTTGTGTACACTATGTTACCAGTTTCTTTGGACTGTCATATTGTGTTGTGTTTTTGTTTTGTTTTTCTTTGTCTTGTGTACACTATGTTACCAGTTTCTCTGAACTGTCATATTGTGTTGTGTTTTGTTTTGTTTTTCTTTGTCTTGTGTACACTATGTTACCAGTTTCTCTGGACTGTTATATTGTGTTGTTTTTGTTTTGTTTTTCTTTGTCTTGTGTACACTATGTTACCAGTTTCTCTGGACTGTCATATTGTGTTGTTTTTGTTTTGTTTTTCTTTGTCTTGTGTACACTATGTTACCAGTTTCTCTGGACTGTCATATTGTGTTGTTTTTGTTTTGTTTTTCTTTGTCTTGTGTACACTATGTTACCAGTTTCTCTGGATTGTCCATATTTGATTGCCCCTTCGGTATTCTTTAACATTTATTGATAGTTTTTACTTCGCAAGAAATCTCCATGGCCGTATGGGATTTGCACCAATGAGATCCACTTCGACTTCTGTCCGTTGAAAGGTATACTTGACACAGCCGTCGGTGATAATCTTTGTCGATGAACCGCGGCAGGTCGTTGGTTTTATCCACGGTCAGTAATATTGACTGTTAACATACAACGGAACAGTACTGTTTCCTCGACTAGGAATACTTACTTTTACATAAAGCCTGTATTAAATCTACTTTTCTGTAAAAGATCCGGTTGCAAATACATGATAAATAGCATTTTTATATAATCATACTGATTAATTAACAATTATTGGTTCTAACCTCTAACAAAATTTATCTAAACACCCTTTGAAGAATGACAAACTGTCAAGTAAGGAAGTAAAACTCTAATTTGAATCGTCATGGATACACTACAATTCAACACACGCTCTATTAAACTTTAGGGGCCATCGTGGTCGTGACCATATGGTAGTTGGATTTATAATTATCTATGTAATCAGTGCAATTTGATGTATCGAGTACACCTCGCCACGAACGGGGTTCGAACTCACAACTTTAGTGGTGTATCGAGTACACCTCGCCACGAACGGGGTTCGAACTCACAACTTTAGTGGTTATGTATCGAGTACACCTCGCCACGAACGGGGTTCGAACTCACAACTTTAGTGGTGATAAACCACTAAAGTTGTGAGTTCGAACCCCGTTCGTGGCGAGGTGTACTCGATACATCATTATGTGGTAAAGTTTTGTCAGTGCCTTGCGACAGGTCGGTGGTTTTCTCCAGGCCCTCTGGTTTCCTTCACCAATAAAACTGACCGCCACCATATTGCAAAAATATTGTTGAAAATGGTGTTAAACACCATATACCTAACTCAATATAGAAACAAATACTAATAGACAACATTAAAAAAAAAAAAAAAAAAAAAAAAAGATACGCATAGATGTAATAATTGACTGAATTAAACCTACATATTTAATATATATATATATAAGTAAGCAAAGCAATCTTAAGCTACATTGCTGGCAGTAAGACAATATTTTACAACTATATAATACAAGAAAGAATTTCAAGGATGTACAAGGACTACACATGCCAACGATTGTAACCTAGAATGATGTTTCACACGAAACAAGATTATTATTTTTAACATGGGAAATTTGTGATTTTTTTCAATTTTTGGAAAATATTATTGCTGAAAACAGCAGTATGTTTGCATTTTTCAACTCAAGTTAAAAAAATTAGTCCCTCCTTCCCCCATAAAAGTTAAACATTTAGCTATAAATTTACATACATTTCAAATAGCACGAGGAATTGTTCAATAGTAAAGTCGAAAAGACCGCAAAATATGTAAAAATAGCCACACACCTTTGCCTCCCCATTATTTGTAGGCGGCCTCTTGTTTTATTTATGTTATTTGTGTTTGTTTGTGTCCAGCACGTCTTGACTATGTGAGCAACATGGCGAGTGTCTTATAAGAAGCAGGCACTACTTATCATTCGTGAGCACTTCCAAGGACTCATCCCCAGATTTTGGTGTGGTGAGTGTTGCTCATATTTTTTTGTTTTCTGTGTTGTGTTTGTTGTCGTCATGGGTCTTGTGTACCCAATGTTGCCAGTGTCTCTGGATTGTCCATTCGGATTTCTCTTACGTCTATTTTTTAACATACATATGACAACTGTTGCGATATAAATATATTATGTATAAAGTTCAAGATTTGAATCCCGCCTTCTTTACAAATGACCACGGATATGTTCCAGTTGTCGTAAACATTTCCCGATCCTTTCCTCATGCATGACTTACCATGGGTTTGTAGCAAGATTAACAGGACAGGTGCCACTAGCGGAGCAGGAACTGCTCACCCTTCCTGTGCACATGAGTTCACCACCGGTTTTTAATGAGGTTCGTGTTACTCGATCTTTAGTTTTCTGTGTAATGTTTTGTAGATCTTTGTTTGTACTTTTTCCTTTGACCATTGTGTTGTCTGTTCTTCTATTTACGGATTCTGATTACCCCTTTGGTTTCTTCAAACCCTTCTTATAGCAAAGTCTCTCATCCAGTTATATGAGTACCGGCATTTCACTCACAAGTACAAATACAAATACAAATATTTGTATTTCCAATTAAGGAACCCTTTCGGGCAGAACAATTAACAAAGAATTTAATACAATGATTATGGATTGATTACATTGATTGGAAGATGACAACATTTTATGAAACAAACAAATCAAAATTTAATCATACCATTGACATAGTAATAGTTGCATTCGAATGTATGCTATATAACAAGCACAGTGACCCATCAGTTATAAAATAATAATGATCGAACTTCAGAGAGGATTTACATAAAAATATATATACACCATACACAATGGAAAATACCTGCATGACTGCATCATTAAACTAATAGTGAAGGTAGGGGTCCATAAAAGTAACTTTACCCACTCACTTATTTGCGCAACTATCAAGCCAAGTGAGTGAGTGGTCATATATACGTGTGTTACGGATATCGATTTTGCCTTTGATTTTACTATTTACGGATGCTGTCGTGGTCGTGACCTGTGCAATCAGTGCTTAGTCGCCACTGACGTTGTGAATTCGAATCCCGATAATGGCCAGGTTTACTCGATACAACATTATGTGATTATATTTGTCAGTGACTTGCGACAGTTCGGTAGTTTTCTCCTGGTTTCCTCCACCAATAAAACTGACCGTCACGATATAACTGAAAGTGGCGTTAAATACCATAAACAAAAACCAACCAACTACAAATTACGATTGGATTTTGGAACTATTCCAACAGTGGGACAATTGTTGTTTTTCATTTATTCATTTAGCAAGTGTTTGGTAGCAATAAACCAAATGACCTAAACAGGATAGCAAACATCGGCTAAGGTCATCTATGTCTGATGGAGGAGAACCTTAGTTTTATCATTAATTACATTATTTAGGAACTGTAAATTTCAGTAATAAATATGTCTAATAAACCATGTCAGTGCCGAAACACTGGCTACTGGGCGGATGATACCCTCGAGTAAAGATTGTGTCCGAATAGATGATTTACAACAACAACAAAATCTATACTCCTAATAGCAATATAAAATCCCCTCTCTTTACTTCTGCGTTGCGGATAAATTTGATATGGTTCACAATTCAAATGCGTTCTAAATAGATTAACAATTTGACATTATTAAATGGTCCATTAAAATGTTTTCTCATGGTTGTATTGTTTAACATCAACTCATTTCATCTTCAGTATTTTGACATTATATTGTTGAATTCAATGCATCCTAGTTTGAAATACCCCATTTAAACAGCCGAAGGTCGCAAAACGGAAAAGACCCCCGAGGGCCTCAACATTTATGTTGATTAAACATATCAATATGTTAAAATAATATTGACATACAATAAAACAAACAGTTATCATGTTCAGATAGACATCAGAGGAATCAAAACAATCAACATTAAGTACAGTGTAAAACAACACTTGACAATTAAAATCAGAATGTTAGATCGTTTTAATGGCTGCCATTACGTAATTTAAAACCTCGGCTGTATACCATGTCAATATTCTATTTCAATATCAATTTTGATGAACAGGACGGAAACAAATTACTAGAATAGCTAAGCTTAGACAAACTGACAGACTTGCGGCATGTCGGTGGTTTTCTCCGGGTACTCCGGTGTCCTCCATACCCAAGAAAACCGACCGCAACGATATAACTGAAATATTGTTAAATACCATAACCCTAACCCATTATGTGATAAAGTTTGTCAGTGACTTGTGACAGGTCAGTTTTCTCCGGGTACTCCGGTTTCCCCCAGAATAAAATTAACCCCACGATATAACTGAAATATTATTGAAAGTGGCGTTAAACACCATAACCCCCTAACCCAAAACAATCTTGAATGAAAACGATTATTTGACGATTGCCGCGGAAAGTAGAATATTAATTGGTTCACAGCCGCCTTTGAACAATCAGTGAGTTGTGAAAGTAGAAGTTTGATTGGCTTTTTAATATCGGAGTTCCGAATGGAAGCCATTTCCTGTCTCTGATGAAGTGTCATCGACTTTTTTAATTCTATTTTTTTCCAAGGACAATGTAAATTGTCTTACAGCTAAACGTTGTAACAATGTAAACATGTTTTCATCTCATTTTATAAGCGGAATTTCCATAATTGTAAATTCGTTTGCATGCTTGTAGTGATTCATCGGCGGTATCCCACAACTGATCATCACGCTCTAATACTCTCTACTCGTCACCCTGAGGTCAACTAGCACAGATATCAGCGTATTTGTGAATTAATCATGAGTAAATTGAAAACATTTTGCATAGTCCCGGTCAATTGAATTACAGCCCATTACATTACATTTGTTGTTTTATTTAAACCAATGTTTCCTTGCAAAATAGAATTATAAGAGGAAATGAACGAATCGCAAACACACATGGGTTATCCACAATGAATGGTATATCAACTATTCTCCCATTATTACGGCGTTTTAACCCCGCTGAACCAGTGGTGGAAAAATCTGTAATCCTCTAGAGGATTAAAATCTCTCGTGCCTTTCCCCGCATGTTGTCAAATCGGTAATTGAATCGGATTTTGAAATAATGTTTGTGTTAAATAATGGGAGAAACAAATTCTCCTTCAGTTGTCCATGTGGGTTACGATATTTCTCCACTCTCGAGAGTTAAATCTGACGGCTTGTGGTTAAAATTTTTAATTTAACTCTCTGGAGTGGAGAAATATCGTAGCATACGGACAACTGAAGGAGAATCTATATGTATTATTGAATCGCATAATGTGTTCATGGCTGCGATCCTTTTATATATATCTATCAATGCAGGTTTTACCTTTTGTGGTAAAAGATGTAAATTCTATTCTCGTCGGTTACGAACAGCGCTCTGTACAACTTTAAATAACTTGTGACATGTCGGGCACTCCGATTTCTACCACGAATAAAACTAACAATCAAATCGAATATATAAAACAGAAACAAAATCTGCTGTCAATTTGAACATCAACTTAATACATTGGACATCACTATACTTAGCTTGACTCGTCTGACATGTACGAGAACCCCCTCCCCCGACATATATGAACATATGGTGCTAACATCCTCTAAGAAAATAAGCTTATCCTGCTCTATGAATGACTCTCTTCACCTTAGACCAATTAACCAGAACCCTCCCCCGTTATAAATGAACGATATGAGGTTAACTTCTTCCAAAGAGTTAACTATTCCTGACCTATGAATAGTACCCTTCGCAAATGCATCACGTTATTATATTATAATATTGTCTTTATATATGCATATTTTTTTCAGATTCACAAGAAAGTCTATTCAACCCAAACTGTAGAACTTTTAATTTACTGAAATGTATACAGCAACGATGTAAATGTAACGATGACGGTAGGTATCTTTATACTTAGGGATCGATTTTTTTTAAAACTTTTATGATGGGTGAGGCTGCGGGGATGTGCTTTCCCCCGCTCCAGAAAATAATACATTGTACCAAAATATCCTGCTGACAACTGCAGTGTAAAATTATTTTTTATTTATTTGTCTATTGCATCGTTCATGTATTGATTTGATTTGATTTTTGGTGTTTATCACCACTTTCAGCTATATCATGGCGACCAGTTTTACTGGTGGAAGAAGCCGGAGTTCCCGGAGAGAACCACCGACCACGGGCAAGCAACTGGTAAACTTTATCACTTGCGGCTGCGAGCCGAGTGCACCCTTTTTGTAATTTACAAAGCCGGGCGCGAACCCACACCGTATTGGTGATAGGCTTGTATGAGTTGTTAGGTATTCTAACTACCTAACTCATTGAGCCACCCAGGCCCTTCGTTCGTGTCAAGATATTCCGTAACAGTTAACCAAGTCATGGTGACGAATGTAAAACTTTTGAAGTGAAAACTTCAACGTAATCACTAAGAATCCTTGGTTCAGTAACTTTCGTAATAACAGTAAGAATACGATGATAGTAACCATAAGCTATGCAATATAATCCTTATCATTGTTTGTCTCACAGCCTTAACATCATTGTATATTATTTCATTTTCGTAATACAAGTAATACAAACATATACAGGAATAATTAAACCGAATACCGAAAGGGCAATCAGAAACAGACAATCTAGAGAATCTTGCAACGTAAGGTACACAAGACGAAGACAAACAAAACAAAAAACACAACACAGTATGTTATTGGACACCACTATAGGTAAATAAGCACAAATAACGTAAATAAGACATGACCACTCCTACAAACAACTGGAGGTAAAGACGAACCGAATATCGTTTTTATTTGGATATCGTAACGGACATCACAACACGGAACTCAAAACGGAAAGACACATAATAGTACAACACAAAAAACTAAAGAGATGAACAATACGGAACTCACCAAGGGTAAGCAGTTCCTGTCGTGTTGGTCATATATACAGTCCGGTAAAAGTCTTGGCGTAGTGATAGAGGAAAAAAAACATCTACGTAAAAAGTCAAAGATCCATTGTCATTTGAGATATGGATATTTGGTAACGGTAAGCCAAATTGTGATTGTGTGATTATAATTCTGATGTTTTTATATTTTCAGTTGAACTGTCAGACGAAAATGGAAATATAAAATATTTGAGGGAATGCCCGAACAGATACGCCAGTGAAATATTATCAGACAGGGAACCACTTGTCTTGTTGAGAGTAGAAAGTAAGCATTTAAATGTCACTAACACCCTCTAAAGTTAAATTGATCATTTCAGAAGCTTTTGGTTAATTGCACGCAGATCATAATTGTTCCATTCACTCAAATCCCCTCAAATGAAAAATGAAGGACAATCAAGAATATCCAAAGGCACTGGTTGTCACAAAGCACAGAACGAAGACAAACAAAACAATAATCGCAACACAGAAAACCAAGAAAATCAAACAGACAATCTAAAAAAGAAGTAATTAAATTAGATTAGATCATTTCAGTGTTAGATATTTATGTATTTAATTTCCTACAATATATAGACCATATATCTATTTTGTTCCAGTATTGTTATAAATACTGTTATAGTGACAGCCGGAACCTTTGAGCCGTAATGAAAGCGGGAGGTTTGGCGCTTTAAAATCTGATTCAACTCACCATTTCTTTAGAAATGCCTGTACCAAGTCAGGTTCATTACGGTTTTCACAGTTTTCTGGTTGTTGACTGATTTTGTCTGTTTATATACTTATAAGTTTTGACTTTCCCTTTGTAAGATTGTTCGGAGTTCGATAATTTTGTTATTACCCTTATCAGTCATGTTAGAAGGGCTTGAAGATACCAAAGGGGTAATCAGAATCCGTAAGTCGAAGAAGAACAGACAACAATCATTTTATATATCATCTTTAACATTTACGATTTTATTCTCATTCGTGGGAATTGTACTCGGATACAACCGTATGCGATAAAGACTTTCAGACTTTTGCGGTATGTCTATGATTTTCTTTGGGTACTTCGGTATCATCCAACAATAAAACTGCTTGCCTGGATATCACTATGACTGAAATATTGTAATATTGTTGAAAGTGGCGTTAAACACCATACTTTTTATTAGTGTAATCAGCTTCCGCTTAGCTAAGACGATATTCATATGCTAAATGGAATGATCTACTTGTAGCTACCCTGCTATGGTACTAGTATTCATTTTTTGATGTAATGATTTACCTGTAGCACGATGTTATATTTCCTACAGTAATATATTCTGATGGAATGATCTACTTGTAGGTACCCTGCCATGGTAATATTATTCATTTTTTTATGTAATGACATACCATAGCCATCAGCGTTAGTTATGTTTTTTTCGTAAAGACTTACCTATATCATATCATTTTTATTTTATCCACAATTCTGTTATTTTTGTCATATTAAATGGGTTGAAATAAATTGTATGCTTTATTATGCCAGTGTCATAATAACACTTTTCACATTAGCCTAATAAAGCCTTTAATCCCCTTACCGAAACTACAATTGAGGTATCAATGGGGTTTCCGTTATCTTTTTTTTTATTAAATTAAATAACATCTTTTTTGGCACATTTTATTGCAGAATAAATACAATATTGGTGTATTGACGGTAAATATAGAATTTATGTGGCTCGGCACAAAACGGTTGGAAAGACTGGCTAAAAGCTCGTCTTTCCCCCCGTTTCTAAGCCTCGCCACATAAATTCTATCTGTACCGTCAATACATCAATATTTTACATTTATTCGACATCTGTAGTAATATTAATTGCTTTTTCATCGTTTGCAGAGAAAGATTCGAGTGGAGAGGTTTATGTTCCTATGTTGAATGAAGAACATACATCAGACGAATTTCGCAGTATGTATATAATATAACGATTTAAGAAAAGAAAAACACTGCTGTCTCAATGGTATGTCCATATGATAATTCGTGATACAGACAAGTAGTGGCTAAAACGAAACCGTCAAATTATCTATAATATTTCTTTTGCTGTACATTAATTAATAAATATAATAATAATAAGTAAGTGAGTGATTATTGTTTAACACCAAATGAACAATTGTAGCTTTTTCATAACGAGAACAAGTTACATTCAATAACATGGTGATGATGATGTCCGCTTTGTACTAGATCAACAAGCTTAATTTGATCTTTATAGTGTTAGCTCACTGAATCAATTTTTTTGCGGGTAGACATATGGCTCCACATTATTCTGATTAGAAGCCAACCTCTATTGCTCTTTCTCCTTAATGATGCGTGCTCAGCGGACAATCGTCAAATACCAATTGTATAGTCATTGGTTTGTTTGTCCCGACAGTGGTTCGAACAAACGATATACCGCACTCGAGCACGCCAACCATATGACCACCGATGCGATTACACAATGATAATAAGATATTGAACAATATGGTCGCTAAAACTCGTAGAATCCAAGGCCACATTAATACTGCTAACACACATGTACATTGTCATCCACTCTCCATACTTCGTACAGTCACTTTATAAAACGTGGCTGGGTTAAATTATGTTTATTGGGACAGTTGACTGTGATCTTAGAATATGTAAGCGGTCACTGAATTTGTGCATTTTTTGTTTCTTATTGTTAGGTTTTTATATACAGAGATTTTAATAAGTCAATAAAAATTGTAAATTAACACACATTTCATTTTTAATAGCTCGAATATCAACAAAAGGTTCTGGTGGATCCGGATCCCGACCAAACAGTAGAAGGGTACGATCAAATACCAGACGCAATAAGAAAGAAGACAAATCGAAACGACAAGATAATAATTCTAGGCAGGATTCACAACGTTCAGCTAAACAAGAAGTTAAGCGTTCCAGATCACGACAGGGGAAATAACTCGAATTCATTTAACTTTTACATTGCCATATATGCCCTGTATTGTGTTCTCCTATTTCTGGTAGTCCTCCTATATCTGGGAGTCTTCATATATCTAGGAGTTCTCCTATATCTTGGAGTTCTCCTATTTCTGGGAGCTCTCCTATATCTGATAGTCTTCATATATCTAGGAGTTCTCGTATTTCTGGGAGTTCTCCTATATCTGGTAGTCCTCCTATATCTGGGAGTCATTCTTAAACAGAAACAGTTGTCATTGTTCCATGTAAGTATTTATGTAAAAGTACGCATCAATATGTGTCTGTTGATTGGTTGAATGGCTGTATTACGTCATTTACCTGTTTTGTGTAGCTCCAAATATATACAAATATAAGATAAATATATATTGACGACAAATTACTGGACACATATTTATGTTAATGTGTATTTGTATGCTATATTAAACAATGTATGTTCAAAAAAAGATATTTTTTGTAATAAAATGCTATAACAGGTATACGAATCCCGATGTTTCCAACTTGGATACGCCGTTCTCCTTTAATAAGTCGAGGTTTATTCGAAGTGTAAATTGCTTGATCTTTGAAAAAGATAGTTTTTAACAATAGGAAAAGTAGATAAGTAAATTAATGCTGGCAACGCGTTTCTGACATAACCACCATCAGTTACCCTCATATTAATAAGATTGGAAAGCCAAATAATTTAAAAGGCTTTTTGGAGCATGTAAGCCTACTGGCCTTAGCCGGATAGTCAAAATGGGATTAAGTAACATACGCCCGAGGGAGATTGGCCCTATCATTGACACAAATTTGCGACCCAGAAGGAAACGAACCTTGTCCTGACATTAAAGATGACGTAGCATCTGGTATAAGATGAGGGATAAACGACTATGATTGCAGTATGCGTATGAGCCTTTTACAAATAAACGTTAGAGAAAACCGAAGGGGAAATCAAGAATGGACACTCCAAAGAAACAGGCAACATTGGGTACACAAGACAAAGTACGAAGACGAACAAAACAATCCACAGAAAGCTAAAAAGATGAGCACCACTGACCCACCAAAACCCGGAATGGACACTGATGCCCGCGAAGTGCAAGAGCCTCTTTCGTCTTATAAGACACCCACCGTGTTACTCATATAGTCAATATGTGTTGGACACCACTATGCGCAACCAAACACTAATAACGTAAAAAAAGACATGAGCGCTCCTACAAACAACTGGAGACATGAATAAGAGGCAGGAAAAATACTGACAACTATGTGGTCACGTGACAAGCAAGGTTAAGAAGGAGAAAAAACATGTATATGCGCCAAGCGAAACTATGTGTATACATTACAATAGTGATAAAGACATGTGTTCAGAAAATAAGTATAGGAACTATTGTTTATAGAACTAATACATAAGTCTCTCTTTCATTTGGTCCCAGATATCTACTAGTGCAACAAAAAAGCCGAATAGTGCACAAAATGTGTCACGAATCGCACTACAGGTGCATTGAATAATAGGTCGGGGTCTTCCATCAAGTTTGCTAATCTTATATTTCAAATATCTTGAAATCCAATCTTCTAATTTTGTGATTAATTTTGTCAATGACTTGTGACAAATTGGCAGTTTTATTTGGGTATTCCGGTTTCCTCCACCAATAAAACTGACCGTCACAATATAACTGAACTATTGTTGAAAGTGGCGCTAAACACCATAAACCTAAACCCAAACAAATCTTTCACATCAGTTTCAATTCACCTTGTTTCAGAAATGTACGGCTTCCTATGTATATTTCAAACAGTTAAAAGGTCTGAGAGTATTCCAGGATATTACTAACAGTTGGAATTAAAACGCTTTGATCTCAAATTGCTTCATGTAACAGCTATTGATATTCTATTGATAGAAATATGATCTTGACATCTAAGAATTCGCAGCAATTCAATATTTATTTCAGATAAAATGATACCAGGTGACAAAAGTCTTCATTTCAATTTCCTTCATAAATTAGTATGTGTGAAATGTTTTTTTTTTTTTATTTGAAATAAAACGATTTCTGTTTGTCCATCAACTTGAATGAGAAAGCAGTCTTTTAACATTCTAAGAGAACATTTAGTTCAACTATATGTGTTGCGTATATTCGAACACCGCCACGATTAAGCTAAAATATTGTTGAAAGTGGCTTGAAACACCATAACCCTAGACCCATCCTTAACCATATATTCCAACAAAAACTATTGTCCTCGATAATAACATTAAAGAAAGGGAAACCAAATTATTATGAAATATAATAGCAATAAAATACATTTTATTTTATGGTTAACTCAATCATAGAAAGCTATGAATACGATACCTTAAAATAAAATATAAATTTTCTACTGACTAGGCAACATTAACCATACCTGACATTGGTAATGACGTCATTCCTTATCCGGTTATCCCACACACATTATCTGGAAAATATACCATTACCGAACTCGATTCTATGGGTGATCACAAATTATATGTTTAGTTATTTATAGTGTCGAACCTGCATGTAAGATGGAGGATAAAAAAGAGTCACAGAAACAACAGGTAATCGAACACTGGACAATTCCCACTTTTTTGTCCGACTCTACAAGTCACACAAAATAACGTGGTTTTTTTTTGGTTTTTTTTCTTCTCATGGTCGAAAAACGTTGTGGTTCAAGATTTCTGCAATCATCCAGGATATTGAAATATGTGTCACTAGACAGCGTTAGGACGTTAGGACAGAGAACCAGGAATGGACGGTATGATGTAGATTAATACAATGTTTGTAAGAAATATCGACTCCCATAAAACGGCGGGAAAATCAAAATGGCAATTGTTCAACTCTATACGACTATACTATTGACTGCAATTGCCGAATGTTTAACTTTAGTCGTAAAATATGAGCGAGCTACAAACATTCACATGAAAAGCAGATCCAGATAGCATAGCTAATGTCATCAGTTTCGTGTAAATATATACGATGTAGGGTATCCCGAAAACTAAAAATTACAATGTCATGGGAACTAAAGGTCAATGGTTCTGCAATGATTTAAAAGGTGTAAATCATGTCCACAAATTCTTTATAGCCTAGTTTCCTCCAATACCCATTTTACATTTTTATATTACAAAATACTATACATTTATTGCATGCTGGTGAGGGAAACATGAAAATTTATTCACCCAAGAGTATCATATTCCCCAAGGGTAACGCCCGAGGGGAATATGATGCTCGTGGGTGAATAAATTTTCATATTTCCTGTATCTGCATGCTATAAATGTTTTATTATACCGAATGAAACTAAGAAAACACATATATGTAAAATACTGCTGGTAAGCATATTTTAAGTCCATTGTCTCAGATATTTAAAAACCACATTGTAACGATCGCCTGCAAATGATGCGTTCCGAGTGCCTCTGACGTTTTCTTGTCAAAGAACGATCAATCTGGCGGGAAAACCCGCCAGGCTTCCGAGGGGGTGGAATATGATTTTTATTTCACGGAATATGATTTTTGTCCTGTGTGATCACGTGTTCTGATTTTTACCCATTGTCCAATCAAATTAATCTACTTATGGTAATTAATATATGAGATATAATAATACATTTTATTAATCTGTTACAATGACCAAAGAAAGTTAAAGCAATGATGGACAATATTTCCACCAATATCAACAAACCGACAAAAGATCATCCATTCTCAAAAAAATTGACATGTGGAGAGGAAATCCATGTCCTGTTTTAGGACTGACACACAAAATGTGGTGGGGTAAAACCGGTAGAGGGGAGAGGATTCCCCTCTGATAATTGATTCACCAACGACAATACAGATATAAACAAACAGCAAAACAAAATACAAAGTTTGAAGATACCAAAGAGACCATTAGAAACCGTAAGTCAAAAAATGACAGACAACACAATGGACAAAAGGAAAATGACAAAATGACGAACATTGATCTACCAAATATTACACAGAAAACAAAAGATTGAGGAACACGAAGCAGGGGCGGATCCCCCCTCCCTAAAATTGGAAAAAATAAGATTTTATGGCGTAAAATCGTGATTTTTCACACGAAATACCTCAACAATTTTCGCGCCCCCCGCCCCCTAACTTGATATCCTGGATCCGTCCCTGCGAACCTAACTAAAAACCGGGGATGAACTCATGTGCGCCTGACGGGTAAACAGTTCCTGCTCAACATGTGGCATCCGTCATGTTACTCCTGTTACAAACCCGGTGATAAGCCATGAATGAGAAAAGATTCTATTCCATTCAACAACACCACATACTATCACCATGATATGGATGTCTACCAGCTTCTGTAGTTCGGGAGAAAGATTGTATTGCTGTTCCTGAATAAAACGGATAAGACAAGACATTAAACAAAACATTTATTTCATAGTCAAAATAGATATGTATGAACGACAAGAAAGACATAAGTATTATTAGCAATATGAAATATATCTCAATATATGAAATATCATCTAAAATAGACATAAAACACAATACACAATATAAATGATCAGAAAACCCCAACAATGATATCAAAGCTCTGTCATTAACATAAAACTCGTGCATATCATTTTTCGTGGTTGTGTGCAAGCCGTTCAATATATCGATTGAAAAGAAAAAAACAACATCGGAACGGTTTCATCGGAATTTCGACATAAATGGGCACTCGTATAGTATTCCTCTAGTACATGGACTTAAGGTTTTTTTTCTCGAAATGTTCCCATTGCAATTCATATTTCATCTGGGTTTAACGTAGCTTCATCCCACGAGGAACGACATAAATTGATATTGTAAGTATTACGTTAATTGGTACCCACGAAAAATTATATAAAGTGCTTTATCCCCCACTCCCCCACAGAGAAAACTACGTACATTAAATACTGATGTCCACAAATAGAGTAACGAAAGTTGGTATCCCACGAAAACAACGTAAACTGATATACACGAAGATCATATCAATTGATAACCAATAAAAACTGCTGATACGTTAACTGATATTCACGAAATGCATTGTTAGTTTATAATCAAAGAAAACTATATATACTGATATCCACGAATGACACAATGACATTTAGTATTCAACGAATACAACGTAAATTAAAAATCAGAAAACCGTGTAAAAAATGCAACAATGTGCTTTCGCAGTACATTGTTTTCAAAATGAAATGATATTATAATTATTTGTGTGTGCTCTATCCAAAACCTAAATATCCATAAAAACAAATATATGTTTCTATTGTCTTCGTATACGTGTGTGCTGTCTAATATTCTATATTCGGCATTATACAAGATGAATAGATTTACACGAGAGCAACCAAATATATGTTTCTATTGTCTTCGTATACGTGTGTGCTGTCTAATATTCCATATTCGGCATTATACAAGATGAATATATTTACACGAGAGCAAACAAATATATGTTTCTATTGTCTTCGTATACGTGTGTGCTGTCAAATATTCCATATTCGGCATTATACAAGATGAATATATTTACATAATATAATTAAGCAGCTTAAATATCATACAACTACAAACTGTTGTTTTGGAATTAGGACTGGCATGCCAATATTTGGTCACATTCTACATGAAAATTTATACTGCAATATTTTAATAGATGTGAACATATTGAATATTTATATCTACCTATAATTAGTTGAGACCAAAGAACATGTGTTAAAAGAAAGATTTGAAGATCCCAAAGGAGTAAGCCAGAAGCCTTAACTCGAAACACAAATAATGCAAATATAGTGATAAATATATTACTTTTCAAACATTACGAGGGGTGGTTTATATAGACAGAATGTTTGTTGCATTGTCAAACCCTTATTAAAATACATATAAAAAATATAATATAAGGTGTCGAGATATTTTTGCCAATAGCACAAAATACAATACTGTAGATATCAAGAACACAATGACCACGACTTGATACAACGTTACTACGTATTTACATTATAAAATCTGTCACAAATATCTAAGCTAGGGACCGACCATTTAATTTTCTCCGAACCAGGATATTGTTCAAGATTCGGATCATTTTGTCTGGACATTTTACCAAAACTTCTCCTCGGAACATATCTGGACAGATTGTTACATTTTTTTGTTCAATAAGATTTGGTGACAAACAATTTACAAAAAAGACATAGACCCTCCCTCCTAAAATAAAATGGTCGGTCCCTAATACAACATCACTTATGTATATAATAAAATCAGTCAGCAATGCATAAATAATGTGGGGACGGAATCGACGAACATGATACAATGTGATCCAAATCAAAACGTCACTTCCTGTCTGTCACAGAGACATTATACCGGGGAATTAGTTAGATCTTTATATTAAGTTTACATAGAATCATGGACAAATATCTATAGTCGTACATTTTCACAAACATTATTGAGATCAAAAGTGTCTACAATCAATAACGTTTGAAGGCTAATGTACGTATAGTCGGGATCTATGATACCGTGTACTATGTCAATAATTTTTTGTCGCCATCTAAATTTTTTTTTACTACAACTATACCGTAGGACTCCGATATACGTCGCTGTCTATGTGTAAAAATACCGCATATAAAAACAATATTAATATAATTTAACAATATCAGGACGGAAATTCTATCACTAAAAAAATTTCAGCAGCAGTCAAATAAATATAAAATAATTTGCATTATATCAGCTTGACCCGGATGAGCTTATTTATACGTTGACTTGTAAAGACAATCAAATGGCATTATATTCAGCACATAAATGTTATACATATACAGCATGTGTTTTGGATTTAAGCTAAAGGCGTAGCCTGTATGATAGTAATAATTAAGCTTGCTCCGGATTGCTGTAATAATTCTGACATATTTACACATTTTTAACAGACATTATTAACAGCCGCACACGCATGTTGAATATATCTTGATATTGGCCAAATATAAGTAAAAATAGGTAAATAACCCGTATATTTGACAGGCCACGTAATTGGTAAATAAATCTGATCACACCTGGTATCATAACTGGACTAATATGGGTTAGGTTTATGGTGTTTAACGCCACTTTCAACAATATGTCAGTTATATCGTGGCCTAATATGAACATCGGCTTATAAATCTGGTAAATACTAGGGCATTACGAATATACCAGGGTGATATCGAAAAGGCCAATATTGGAGCATCACAAAAGTACAATGATGATATTCCAAAAAAAATCACGTCTATCAGTATTTATGCAAACCGATTCCAACGCATTTTGTATGTTAAGAGATTCGTGTGTATCATGTAATACTTATATTGATTAAGGTGTGACCATAGGCGAAGTAAAATAATGACTAATGTTGGAAAACCAACACATGTCGCACATTCATTAATAATGAAAATAATTATGATTTGTGCACAATCTGCATGGCTTCGGCTTCCGAAAGGAAACATGTTGTCTAGAATATCTAACATAACTTTGCTATGAATGTCCTTTTAGTGTTGGGACAATATGTGTTATCCGAAACAAGACGAGAACGACCATTTAACTCTTTTTATTTTTTTGTTTTTTTTGGGGGGAGAGGGGAGGAGGGGTTGGTGGCGGCCATTTTGTTTTACTTTGTATCTCCAATTTCTACAGAAAAAAAATGAATTCTCTTCAAAGATTGAAATAATAATTAATCTGGTCCTGCATTTTTCAACGAAGAATTCGAAAAAAAATACTCATTTTTTATGTTTTTGTTCACGTAAAAAATATGGTTAAATGAATGAAATATACCCTCTAAAAGTTAACTGGTCGCTCCCTAAGTACTACACAAATACTATTAATTCTAAAGTGATACCAGACTATGAAAATAAACAAAATATTATCAAAACGTATCAATACAAAATGTATGGCATGAGTTGAAATACGACTGACACTGATGGGACAGAACAGACAGAGTATTCACTACTAATTAGTTATTTAATGACGGGAAAAGTCACAGATGATTTTGCTAGAGGGAAAATGTCACAGATGATTTTGTTAGAGAGAAAAAGTCACAGATGATTTTGTTAGAGGGATAAAGTCAAAGTTTATTTTGCTAGAGGGAAAATGTCACAGATGATTTTGTTAGAGGGAGAAAGTCACAGATAGTTTTCTTAGAGGGAAAATGTCACAGATGATTTTGTTACAAGGAAAATAGTCAGATGATTTTCTTAGAGGGAAAATTTCACAGATGATTTTGAAAATAAGAAAGTACACAAAACATCTACATGTAATTAACAATTACAGTAGATTCTAGTCAATCATTATTTTTCCATTTTCTATGCCATTTTGGTTTTTATCCAGTTGTTTCTTCTGTTTCCCTTTTTCTTTATCTTCCTTTCCAAAGTTTGTTTCATCAACGATTCCTCCTGTATCCCAGATTTTCATTTTCCCGTCAAAGGAACCAGTAAATAATTTACCATCAACAACCTATAGATAAAATTGATAAAAAATAAAATAACAAATTTCGGATTGGTAATTGTTCTAGAATCTATAAATCAGGTGCATGTTTTGGTTCTACATTGTTCCGCGGATTGTTCTAATCTATAAAGCAATTGCATGTTTTTGTCCCATGGTGTATCACGGATTGTTCTAATCTAAAAAAAAAAAACAATTTGTCTGTTAAGGTGCTACATTGTACCGCGGAATGTTCTTTGAAACCATTTTATTCCACAATATCACAATTCAATACATCTAATTGTAAATACAAATATGGGACTTTTAACACAATAATCGTTTAAAAGTCGATACACATTCTGTACTTTTTAAATAATAATTTATTGAGCGGAATTGTACCTCCAAAGGGGTTCACTGGCATATAAATACAAATAACATTCAATGAAAAATATGTTTCAGTAGAAAAGACAACACAATGTAAGGAAGTGGAAATTTTCCCCTTTAACAAGTACACAAAATCGTACTGTCTAATAGTATAACAAACAAAAAAAAGGGGATGGTCCATATGGTTCGTCGTGGTCGTGATCGTATGGTAGTTGGATTTACAACTACCTAAAGAATAAGCGCCTATCACCACTAGTGTAGTGAATTCGAACCCCGTGCATGACGAGGTGTACTCGAACCAACATTATGTGATAACATTTGTCAGTGACTTGCGACAGGTTGGTTGTTTTCTCCGGGTACTCCGGTTTCCTCCTCCAATAAAACTGACCGCCACGATATAACTGAAATATTGTTGAAAGTGGCGTGAAGCAACATAAACTAACTAGCCATTTTGTTTTATAAGATGTGATACCAAATTGTTCAATATGGCGGATGCATAACTAAAATCGTATCATTCAAAATAAGAAAAAATGAATTAAATTACTTACCGTTTATTTAATCATTAAACATTTAAAGACAAACATTCACGAGTTACCTATTGTCGTCAGTGCCGGATTTACCATTGTGCTTAGGCGTGCTTAAGCACAGGGCCTCGTTGGCCAGGGGGGCCTCATCTTCCTGCCAAAAATATTTTTTACAATGGAGTTTTGCTTATGTGGTGCAATGTTAAATATGAAGGCGTTCTGTTTTTTTTTTAATACAAATGTAAAACCTAAATAAGTAATTTGGTCGTTATCTGATGTATGCAACCTTTGGAAAGTATAAAAGTAAAAATGGTGATAATAGTGTAAATAAGAATAATGGATGAGAAAATATTTGATGAGGGTGGAAACACCTATCCAAAAGCAAGATCTTGCCCAAATGGAGGACAACATACAGACATTATGTAAGGTAAGTTGCCTTGGGACTGTGTGCTCCTCGTGTTATTTTTACCTCCTTCAGGGTCCAAGTAAGGGGCCTCATAACTTAACTAGCACATGGCCTCGTTTGTACTAAATCCGGCACTGATTGTCGTTGGTAACAAATTTTCATGGATTAACACAAAACTGAGATATTGTTGATTAGCACTTGGTTAAATGAGTTTAATATTTTAATTATTTTATTTCTAATACTTAATATACTGTAACTGACGGAACATTGAATTAACTGATTTGGTAAAAGACACAAAAGCACGAATATTAATTACTCAATTGACTATGCTTACCATTATACTACAACACACAATCACAGCTACATTATTCATAATGCAATAACGAACACACATACACATAACAAATAAACAACAACAAACACATAACAACAAGCCTATAACAACAAACAAAACAACAACAAGCAAAGGTATAGCAACAACAAATGTACATCAGCATCATCGATCAATATTTAAGGTGGTACCATACACTACAGGGAGATAACTCTTTAAAATCAGTTGAACGTTTTGATCATATGATATTTGTATGCAGATTTCAAGCATCTCGGTGATCAAATCCACAGAGAGAAAAGCTGCTATGTGGCTAGTGAATTTATAGCTCGGAGTCTGTTGGTTGGAATGTGTTAAAATTTTGATATTTATTACAGTGGATATATTCAAACACACTGCCAAGAAAATAAGAAAATTAAACGAGCAGATCAAATTTTACCTGAAGTGTATGGTACCACCTTAATTAAATATTAGTAGGTCAGAAAGGTTAAATAAGCAATCAAATAAACAAGTTACTTAAGTTCATCCACTGTTTTTATGGTGTTCGTATTTCTCCATATTGAGATTTCTGTTTTGTGGTTCATTGTTTGTGTTTTTGACTTTTTCTCTTGGATTGGCGGCTTCTGGTTACCCCTTTGGTATCTTCAAACTTTTCCTAGGAGCACCCGAGTTAATTCCAGGTTTTTGTGGTGTTCGTGTTGCTCAATATTTAGCTTTCTGTTGTACGGTCATTGTTTGTCCCTTTGTGCTTTTTCTTTTGGCCATTTCATTGTCTGTTCTCCGATTTACGGCTTCTGATTACCCCTTTGGTATCTTTAACTTTTCTATGATCTTTCATTACACATTTCCTTACGGACATGTTCTACTGTACTTTATCTAAGTGCAAACGTAAATATTTGCAGCAAATAATTGTTTGACGTAGATAGATACAATCCACTAACAGACCATATAATAAAATTGTAATTATCCTTTCAATATTTTACCAATATTTCTGTAAAGATTCGGTAGATTTTATTCAGCAAAACCGCATTATATCTGTTTGTATTCCATGCGTAAATATGGGAATTGACGTTAATTTTATAACAACTTCTAACGGGTTTAACAAAAGCAATTACGGTAAAATTGTAATGTAAAATGTTGTTTATTTGCTTGTCCTTTAATTTCGATTCTTTATTTATATTAAATTTCTCTTAAATAATGGCGGTTTAAAATCAATTACAGTAAATCAATTGAATAACTGAGTAGCAGTCCTCGGGATGAGTACCGGTCATTCGGCCCAAGACCAGTAAAACTTTGTTCGGATCAGTAATTTCAAATTTTCCTTTCGAGGACTGGAGTAAAGAAGAATAATTCTAGACAATAAATTGTTGTTATGTAATATAAACGTAGATATCTAATTTAGTGGGCATGCGCTTTTGGAATAACCTTCATCAAGTACACCCATAGTCAAACGATTGCAAAGCTAAATAATTTAAAAGACAGTAGGAGCACTGCAAGTAAACCAAAGGATCTAAACAGGATAGCCAACATCTACCAATGTCGTATATCCCTGAAGGAGATTTGCCTTAGTTTTAATAAATTACATTATTTAGGAACTGTAAATTTCAAACATACATATATCTAATAAACCATGTCAGTTACGAAGCACGGACTACTAGATGGGTGACGCCTTGCGGGACTAATTCGCTCTCGAACATACGCTCCCGAAGTTCGGGAGCTTTAATGGTAGAAGTATGAATGGGTACTATGGCACTTCAAAATCTTCAACAATATGGCTGCCAAACCGGAAATAAATTAAAAGAAAAATCATGTGACCTAAACCGGAACTCTAGTCGAAATAAAAATGAAAGAATGTTCGGTAGCGGATACGAAAACTGTTTGGAGTTTTAGGTGGTGTTATTTTTAAGCTTGATATTTTGTAAACAGAAAGAAAAATTACTGTTCTTCTGAAGCGTTTCAGGTTGCACCTGCCTCATATTAGTACACCAGCAGACATATCGACCTAATTGTATCTCTTATATCAATTTCAAATGTGGTTCTTTAGTAGCTGACGGATAAAAAGAAATATATGTCTGACCTACTTATCAATCAAAAGTAGGTATTCAGTGAATTTAAATGTCCGTCTTATTTACCAACAAATCAGCATTCGGTAAATTAAACATGACTTAATTTTAGCTCTTAATTATGTATTATTATATATTTTCTCTATTACATACATGCTATATTATTTATGTATATTATTTCCAAATGGTGTAACAGTTTGCAATAGGTTTCATGAATATTAACAAGGATATAGCAATTGGTTTTTCTTAACATATTTTTAATTGTGTAATGGTTCCCTGCTTCCTTTGTATAATTAAAGCGGTGGCAACGGTAGATATGGCCTAATAAGTGTAGACCTTATAATCCAACTTAAATATTTATAAGTGTATTAATATGAATAGTTTTATGTCATGCAACGAGCCGTATTACTGTGAATACATGCACTCTACAAACTAGTTCTAATTTCATGCTTGTGAATTAGTGTAATACATGTATTATTCATTCATCGTGATCTATAGCATCTGTATCTAAAACTGATTATTTCATTTCATATCAACATGCGCATTCAGATCATTCATTATTTTTCACAGCATGCTTTGTGTGCTATTAACAGGAAGTCCGTTTTTGTTTCCCATCATGCTTAATGTGCTATTAACAGGAAGTCCGTTTTTGTTTTCCAGCATGCTTTATGTGATATTGACAGGAAGTCCATTTTGTTTACCTCTAAACCTGTTACACAAAACAGGTGACCAGCAAATGTCCTTCTTAAGGCAGAAGACTTCGGATCAAAACACTTAGCTGTTGTATCACCGCTTCCGGTGAACACTTAAAATTAAATCATAGTCATTGTAATTAAAAGGAGTATAGTACGACAAAATAAAAGAATAAATGAAAGAAGTGTCTGAAAGAAAGAAATTCAAATTAATAAGTAAAACATGCATAGTTTGATTTGAGAGAGGTTAAAAAGAAGAGTGCAATGCGCCATAGCGTAGGGATATGTATGAACATTATTTGCATATCTACTGGTTCAAAGTTCAAATGAATTACTATGATAATTGGTGCATGAGAACTGGAGCCTAAGGGAAGTCTACTTTGCTGAAAAACGTAAATATCTATTTCAAGGCACACAATCCATTTCTGGACTAAACTTCATCAGGTTCGTGCATTGTCAAAAGATTTGAAAGCCAAGTAATCTAAGTTTTTGGTAGCAAGCAAAACAATGAAACGAATCTAGTCAAAATAGGCTACGGCTACCTATACGAGAGGGAGGAGAACCTTTGTTTGAATAAAAATTACATTATTTAGCATATATCTGCATAATAATGTTATACATTCCCGATAGGAAAACTAAAAATCTTAATAGAATATGACCCTCATGAGTTCGATGTAGCGCTGCTAATCACAAGGGTCTTATTGAATTCACATTTTAGGAAAGTGAAAAGATTTATGAAGCAATACATGGCTAGAAAAGATGATTTTTGCTCAAATCAGAAGAAGAAAAAAACATATCTAAGCTATTATAATTCACAACACTTGTAGTATGGTTTGGTATTGAAAATGTAAATCTTAATTCGAAAAGAGGAAATATACATCTAAGGGAACATTGAAATATGATCTCATAATACAAGTGGTCGCTTAATACAGGTTTTATTGATATGAAATGTACCGTGAAGAGAAATTGAAATTAAGGTCATATAATACAAGTTATTGTTAAATAAAGATGGTCACTAAAGCAGGTTTGACTGTACCTTAGTGTTCTATTTATACAGTCAAACCTGTATATAGAGGGCAATCAAGGAAACAGTCTCCTTTATGAGAACAATATAGTTGTCATTTATCTATAGATTTAAATTATATGAACTATTCCCTTATGGGAAGATGAAGCTGTCGTTTATAGACAGTGATTGTCATAAAGAGGCGCCCTTTAAGGCAGGTTTGACTGCATAAGAATATTTTTCTTTGCTGTATCTAAACTTTATCATTTTCAATACCAAATTTCTGTTCTGTCATATTTCTGATTATCTGTCATTTTGTTAAATGTCACATTATAACTGTTGTTATGTTAATTATAAGCGACAGACTTTTCGAAAAAGGTGTTACATTTTTGGCTCTAAGGAGCGAGAGGTTGTAACAAGATTTGACTACAACGATTCCTTTAAATTTTAAAACATTTTCGGGATACAGGAAGAATCGGCATCCTGTCCATGGATACGTCCAAAGAACACCATGACTATGCGTTGTATATGAAATATTTTTAATTTTCGTTGATTGTTTTATAATTACTGATCAAATAAAAACACTTATGTAATCCTGTGATAAATAATGTTAATCACGTGATCAAAAAAATACGTAATCATGTGACAAATAATATGAAATCATGTGACAAATAATAAAAACTCATGAAAGATGGCGAATATGACAGAACTTCGGATTAAAGAATAAAGAAAGCACACGTCTATGTAAATAAAATGTGTAATGTTAACCTGTATAGCGTATACAGCTTTCTCATGACCTTTGAACTCTCGCTTAAGAGCTCCTGATTTAGCGTCAAACACTCTGGCAATAGTATCACCGCATGCAGTATAAACTATAACATGGAATTATCAATATAAACATTGTGAACTCTGTGCAAAAGAGAACATGTGAACCACTTACTACATATAATATATGTATCAATATTAACGTATCAAACAAGGGACAACCACATAATGTAACTACAATAATGGATCCCTAGTTAAAACAAGGAAAATGTTAAGAAAAAAAACCCCGCAAACTTATTCAATAATCAGAACCGCATCGGTGATGTAATGGTTAGACTGCTCGCCTCGAGTGCGGTAGATCGTGGGTTTGAGCCCCGATCGGGTCAAACCAAAGACTATAAAATTAGTATTTGTTGCTTCTCCGCTAAGCACGCAGCATTAAGGAGAAAGAACAAATAATAGTTGGTTCGGAATCAGGATAATGTGTTCAGTGGAGGGATATGTCTATCCGCGGACTGTTGTTTCAGTGAACTAGCACTATAAAAAAATCCAACTCTCATTGAAAATTAACTTGTTCTCGCCATGATATAGGTGAAATATTGCTGAGTTGGCGTTAAACAACAATCAATCACTCACTCACTCAATAATCAGGTGTCAATGTCACCAGTATTACACAGCGTCACCGGAAGTCCACAACTCAATGTCAATCCCAGTTATCTTTAATATTTGTTCCGTGAAAATGAGTATGTATTGATACAATGCGAAGATTTAAAGTCGATTTTTAATGTATATATTTACTGCATATACTTGAAATCGATCGGGAATGACTGCCACAATTTGTCCCCGCAAAACGTATGTGCGAGAAATAATATATTGGATATTTGATCACGACAGTGATATTCGAATAAAATTATAGTTCTCCAAAATGAACGATAGCTGGAAATATCAACATTTTTTTAGCGATTGTACGTTGTATGATCACTATCAACATCACACATGCTTTCTTTATAATATACAGTGATATAGTATACATTTCTGTACTAACTTAGATTCTATCCCCGATGCATATCTCAAGTGTGCAGAACTACCTCTGCCAGACAGTTACATGGGTATTATCTAAGTTATTTCAGCTATATCATGGCGAGAACAAATTAAATTCAATGAGATGCTGTCCGCTTTGTACTAGCCCAACACTATTAGCCTTTCATGGTGCTTGCTCACTACAGAACAGTCCATATATAGACATGTCGCTCCAATTGGACACATTATCCTGATTCCGAACCAACGAGATTTTGATATGACTCTTTAGTACTGCGTACTAAGTGGATAAACAACATATACCAATGGTATAATCTTTAGTTTCAGCCGACCGGAGATTGAATTAACGATCTACCGCACTCGATCGGAACACCTCAACCATTAAACCACCGATGCGGTTGACCTACATTCGACAGGGATAATATATCACGTATTGTATAAAAAATACCATTAGTTCAGTTTTAACACTAGTATCGTTTAATATAAATCAATACATTTGAATAAGTTATAAGAATCATAGATCATTGCTTGTAATCAGGGGCAGATCCAACAATTTTCGCGCCTTCCTCCGTTCGGCGCAATTTTTTTAAGTCCGCCCCCCTAACTTGAAATCCTGGATCCGCCCCTGGTAATTACAATCGTGTTTTAACTGAATAAATATCAATGGTGACCAGGCTATATATCACCAAAGATATTATACATAATCTATATATGTTGGAGTGTTATTTCAGTCATTTTCAAATTAAAAAAGAAAACATATGAATGATAATTGTTACGTTTCTATATAGATTAAGTTATTTGAAATCAATACACAAGAGAATTAAATTTTTATTGAAATATAATATTCAAAGGGCGTGGAGAAATTGTATTGTTTGTTTACTTCAAAGTAACTAACAAATGTAATATTTGAAATTATTGATTGATTGATTGATTGGACGATTATCTCTTGACGTCCTGCATGTAGTTAAAACTAAATCGTCACCCAATACATGTCTCTGTATTTCCAATGAATAAACATTGTTTTGGTAAATAATATATTATACAAATGTGTATTACATACTTAGTTCAAATAAAGGCATTTTTGTATGACCAATATGACCGGAAGTAAACTGTCCATATTTTCACACCCCGGGAAATGAACCGGTTATTGGATTACTACAAGATCATTTCCATATTTAGGCCAATATGGGTGTCTCTTTTCTAGATGTCGGAAGTATGTAATAGATAGTTTAATGCATGGGCATTTTCATATTGGCCTGGTTATCACCCCTCGACCCATATTGGCCAATATGGGGGTCTCGGGATGATAACCAAGCCAATATGGAAATGCCCATGTATTAATCTGTAAATATTATATTTTAATATATATTCCATATATCATCAAACCTGTATTTTAAAAGAGGTCGCCTTCGGGACAAAGAAAAAGTGTTTTTTGAAGACTTGCGACATCTTAAAAGAGGCTCAATTCATATAAAATTTGCTATCACAGGACAAGTAGAAGTTGACCTTTTAATACAAGTGACCACATGGGCAGGTTTGACTATTACCAAAAAATGTAAATTTTGGATGTAATTATTTGTATGATCTGGGCCTTTTTCTCATTGGCATTGAAAGAATATTGTTTAACGTTAAGTGAGTGGTATATCAGCTATATTCAAGCCGAAATTTATACATCATGAGTGTAAATAGGTTGATTGATTCATTCATTCATTCATTGATTGGTGTTTAACGCAAACAGTAGCAGCATGTCCGCTATCTCATGGCGTTGTAAATAGGTGGCACTGAGATGTACATAGGAGTGGATTTAAACGGTGGTATCACATATGGTCGGGAAATGCTATCTTAACAGTGGTATTAAACACCATATCCTGCAACCCAATCAGCGCCTCCCCTTGACTTATTGATTGTAATTTGTCATGTATTTTTTTCATTATTGATTTTGTTGATGAATCATTATGGCGAACATTAATATTTTTATTTACTTTATTACCGGTATTTTCTAAAAAAATATTCTGATTCCCATTCCCAATGTTGCTGAAAAAATTATTCTGATTTTCATGCAGGAAATTAAAATAATCTGATTCAGAGTTTTTGTCATATAACCTAATGTTAAATTCCGGACAAAAAATATAAATATTCTAACTCGTGTTGTCTGCAATAAAAATTCTGAACGAAACAAAAAACCATAAACACCCCTCTGCAATTTAAATGGTCGGTCCTTTATTAGTAAATTAAGGTTGTTAATCCATCAACCTGCTTGTCAATTTTAATTAACTCCATTTATAACAAGTTGAATGCGTTATTTTGCATTTCATAACCTTATTATTGAATACAAAACAATATTCCAATAAAACGAATTTCCAGTGCTTTTAAGTCTGCTTCTTTTACGCGTTTGAACTTAGGTAATTGATCAATATAAAAACACTTTAAACCGGAAATCGTATAAAATTAAAAACATCCCGGGCAATCGATACACTTAATCCGGGCACTATTAAGCGTATAGAACTTAGTACATAGTTTGTTCGACATTTCCGGTTAAAGGACTGTTAACTGCTATCAAGCAGGGTAAAGAAAAATAGGACCCGACATGTGATGGGATATTGTTAATAATACGACAGCAAATATCTATTTATATATTTGTTTACGTTATTGTTTCCAACTGTAAACAGATACCCGAGTTCAGCCTAATGTCATACACGTGTATAACAGGGGCGGATCCAGGATTTCAAGTTAGGGGGGGGGGGGGCGCACTTAAAAAATTGCGCCGAGCGGAGGGAGGCGCGAAATTTGTTTGGGTATTTCGTGTGAAAAATCACGATTTTACGCCAAAAAAATCTTATTTTTTCCAATTGCGGAGGGAGGCGCGAAAATGTTTGAGGTATTTCGTGTGAAAAATCACGATTTTACGCCAAAAAATCATATTTTTTCCAATTTTAGAGGCCCCTCCCCTCCTGGATCCGCCCCTGTATAAGGAGTATTGATTTTGTCCCTTTCTATACATTTTTCATTGGATTTTCGAACTTTTCTGACAGTATGATATTTTTTGTTTTTTGTTTTATTAATAAATTCCTTTAAATCGTGGCGGTCAGTTTTATTGGTGGAGGAAACCGGAGTATCAGGGAAAACCACCGACCTGCCGCAAGTCACAAGTAAACTTTAGCACATGAAACCAAACATGGCTTCCGAAGGTTACTCGTTACTCGAAGGATAGGATAGTGGTTTTCTCTGGGTAATCTGTTTTCTCCAATAAAATTGTCTGCCATCAGATTATACCAATGTGTATAAAGTGGCATTAGAATTCCATCTATCAATTAAATCAAGTTAGCAAAGTATATATCAGAGGAATTCTGCTGAAAGTTGTCTACACTTGCTTGAATCTGGTGAAATTGGCATAATATCAGGTTTGGTTCATGTGGAGTTTCAAAAGTTTGTTTTGGTATTACAAGACATTTACGGCCTAGTTGGGAGGTGCACAAGTGTATAATATCCATGTTTTATTGACCTAGCAGGCACACAGTGAACGTTATTTCAACGATGCAATAATGTTGCAAAAACATCAACGTTGAAAAAAACGTCGTGACGTTGCATCAACGTTGAAATTACGTTTTGTACCTGCTGGAAATCAACTCCTTTTATTGTTTGTATTAAAACGTAGAAATCTAATTTAATGCGATGTGCTTCTGGAATATTCTTTATCAGGTATGCTCAGTCAAAAGATAGGAAATCCAAAGGATTTAATAAAACTCTGGGAGCAACCAAACCAAGGGCCCTACACAGGATAATACAAATAGGCCACGTCTATGGGATAATTGTTTCTCGTCATAAATATAATATCAAATACCATTCAATATTCAATTAATCAATTTATTAGATAATAAAGGTAATAATAAAATTACCGAACTCCGAACAATCTTCCAAAGGGAAAGTCAAAACTCATAAGTATATAAACAGACAAAATCAGTTAACAACCGATTTATTAGAGTGAAACTGTGAACTGTCTTTAAAGTTTCCCTACATTAACAATTGTCATAGAGATTGGTACTCTTATTTATTCAAGTTTTTAACCAGAAGTGTTTACATAGATATAATGAAACTTACGTAATCCCTCTCTGAATTTCACTACAGCAACTGAATGCTTGTGGCCTTTAAATACTCGTGTACAATCTCCGAATTCTGTAACCCATGCTCTTGCCGTATGATCCGAACTTCCGGTATACATCATTTTATTGATAACCTGGAAAAACAGAACACATCATATCTAAGAGATTTACATGAAAATAAAAATATGTATAATATATATATGTTATATGAGTATATCTATATACAATATGAGTCATTAACCGGTTTGAATCCGCCACCATTTTTATGATTGTTAAATACATTTGTTAATTATCTTAGAAACAATAATCGCGAGATAGAAATTACGCTCCATTCAAACCCAATATCCTGACTACGAGCAAACCAGTGTTTGCTTTTAATCCTTAATGCATTGGATTTCGCGAAGAAGCAACAAATGCAAATTTTAAAGTCATTTTATTGATTATGAATCGTTAAATGACAAGCCTATAAATCGTGTTAATTCATTGCCCAATATAATGAAGGTTTAGGATATATACGGAAGCCCTGAGCTGCCACTACTTATTGCATATAAACCGTTAAAGGACAAGCCGATAAATCGTGTTAATTTACCGCTCAATATAATGACGGTTTTGGGATATATATGGAAGCCCTGAGATGCCACATCTTTTCCCTTATAAACCGCTAAATGACAACCCTATAAATCGTGTAAATTTATGGGATATATATGGAAGCACTGAACTGCCACATCTTGTTCCCTCTAAATCGTTAAAGGGCAAGCCGATAAATAGTGTTAATGTATTACCTCTTTTAATAACGGTTTATAAGCAATGAGATGTGGCAGTTTTGGGCTTCCGTACATTGTATTTATACTATAAAAATGAATTGCTGAGATAATAATTGTCAATACATTGGTATATCCCGCGTCTATACTGGAAGTCTACAGTTCCTGCTCGGGAAAATAAACGGAATCTTGAATGATTAAGAGGGGAGACAACTACAGCAATTGTGTAGTAATCGAAGGAAGCCGAAATCATGCGTGACGAATGTCTAAAAGGAAACTTGATTACCAAGTGTGGTGACATGTTAAATTCTCTGTCATTATAAATAGAAGAATGCGTCATGTTTCTATGACAACATATCAAATTACAGAATAATAGGAACTTTAAATAAATTTATTACTCCAAATTTCTTGTTTACTGTCAATGTGTGGTAAATAAATATAATTAGAGCAAGATGACAATTTGATTAAAATTAGATTTTTTGGTAATCGATGAATGAGAACTCTTGTGCGATTGGTCAATATGTTTATTTGTCTTGCATATGATTGGATGTGCAAAGATGAATGAATAAAGTTACCTGACATGACCTTATACCGAATGTTGTTAGATAAAAAAAACAAAGTAATAAAAACAAAGATACGACAAACTTCTATTTCCTTTATCACAATGGGAATATGGATGCTTAATGGGCAATTATCTTAATGATTCAAACTGTTTCATGTTTACAGCTTAATGTTGCATGTTATTCATTATATCGATTACGCAATGCTGTTACTTCCGTCGAAGAAGGTACTCCGATATTTTGTTCTTGCATTTTGTTGTATGTTTGAACTGTTGTTTTTTCAACACACACTATGCTTTGGATAATACACTGAAGCTCTAAGCAACAAAAATGAGTAAGAAAGGGTACGGATATAAGTGAACGTGAAAGACTATCAAACTTTACACTCAGACACAAATTAAAATTAAGAAACAGCTTGAAGTAGGAAATGACATGGTTGTAAATGAACGTGGTATACTATCCAATTTTACACCTGCATACAATTAAAGTAAAGAAGCAGTGTTTTGTTGCTTTTCTACATTTTACTGTCATTCTTCAACAATGAACATTATTCATACCCTAAAATAAATGTGAAACGGCCCTAGCCTAAAGTTGAGCGGTATTCGTTACTTTTGGCTATAAACACTACATCTGGGAATCTTTGTCTTTTGAAGTTATTTTGTTGTATATCATTTTAATTCTCAGATGCGTAGTTATCAACAAGAAAACTAAATACTGGCGAAGTAATCTAACAAATACCGTCATAACTTTGCCGGACACCAAATTACGAGTTTACAAATATAGACCAAAAACCAACCACATTGCTCCTGTCAGGTAAAGTGTAAATAGTAAGAACACTAGACAGCTTAGTCATACAATCAAAGTACAAATCACGTGTAAGCTCGGAAATTAAACTCATCAAATAAGTACAATAAGGGCAAGCATGCAACTATTTCATTTGGAATAAATAACAAATTAAATGAACACTTTAGCGATACAATGACAGGAAGTAGAATACATGGCACGTATGAGGATTGTTTTATGTGTTTCCCAGATTTATTCTTGTTTCCAATATAATCACAATTTTGTTGGATAATTTGCTTCAATAACAATCAAAGTGCGAATTAATGTATATTTTGGGAACATTTGCATTTAACAGCTGATTATAAACTGTTGTCATGGCACCAACAATACAAAAGCAAAACAAAGTGAGGTGTGATCTAATAGCTAATAGGAATTTACAGCCGTCATAATTCCACTTCAATGCATATTTTCAAAACAATTGTCATTCTGTCCACCATAACGTTTCCTGCGCACAATTTAACGGGATATCATTTTGTACTTTTACTGCCAATTCGCAATAACAGATCATAGTCATATAGCGTATCAGATTTTATAAAGTATGTCACCTTGAGCGACCACAACTTGGAATAGAGATCTAGAACATGATCTGGTTTAAACTTCCTTACACTAAGAGCAACAACAATCTCGTTGTTATATGCAAATCATTTACGTGCCTGTTTTAGCATTTTATTTGCTTATTTATTGGGTTTTGTTTTTGTTTATTTGTTTGTTGTTTTGTTTTTTGGTGTGTTTTTGTTTGTTTTGCTTGTTTTGTTTGCTTTTTGTGTTTGTTTGTTTTTTGTTGTTTTTGTTTTAGTTTTGTGTTTATTGCTTGTTTGTTTGTTCCCGTTTTGCAATTGATTTTGCTTCGGCGAATTTTCAAGGACGAAACGTAAGTAATTTTAGCAATTAACTAATTGTTGTTTTAACGCCAAGCAAGTAACTATTCAGTTATATCATGGCAAGAACAAGCAAAACAGTTTGAGGATACCAAAGGAATAATCAGAATCTGTAAATCCAAGAAGGACAGACAACACAATGAAACAAAATGACAAAATGACAAACAACGATCTGCAAAACACTACACACAAAACTGAAGATCGAGTAACTTGTCGCCACCATCACTTGATTAACCGTTATGATCGAGTAACTTGTCGCCACCATCACTTGATTAACCGTTATGATCGAGTAACTTGTCGCCACCATCACTTGATTAACCGTTATGATCGAGTAACTTGTCGCCACCATCACTTGATTAACCGTTATGATAGAGTAACTTGTCGCCACCATCACTTGATTAACCGTTATGATAGAGTAACTTGTCGCCACCATCACTTGATTAACCGTTATGGAATATATTTGTCACAAATGACCACGGAAATGTTCCATTTGTCGTAAGCACTTTCCAGTCCATTCTTCATTCATGACTTATTACCGGGTTTGTAACTATATGACCACGACGGGTGTCATTAGTTAATCAGGAACTGCTTACCCTTCCGAAGCACCTGTGTTCATCCCCTGTTTTTAGTGGGATTCGATTTACTCGATCTTTGGTTTTATGTGTATGTTTTGTAGATCGTTGTTTGTCCTTTTGTCCTTTTTCTTTTGGCCATTTTGTTGTCTGTCCTTCTTCGATTTACGGATTCTGATTATCTCTTTGTTGTCTTTAACATTTTCTTGCTAATGATGAGATGTTCTGCTTTGTAATAGATCAAATCGGCGAGTGGAAATATAATAGTGCTGGCTAATAGAATTAGGAACCGTTGGATGTTTGTTTGTTTGTTTTATGGTGTTTAACGCCACTTTCAGAAATATTTCAGTTATATCGTGGCGGTCAGTTTTATTGGTGGAGGAAACCAGAGGACCCAGAGAAAACCACCGACCTGTCGTAAGTCACTGACAAACTTTATCATATAATGGTGTACACTTCGCCCTGATCGAGATTCGAGCTCACAACATCAGTGGTGATAGGCTCTGATTTCATAGGTAGTTGTAAATCCAACTATCATACGATCACGGCCACGACGGCCCCTGATACCATTTGAACCTCTGTTTGACCTTAAATATCTGAACTCTAATAGAGACGTATTGTGGCATACGTAATCGTACAAAATCAATTGTTAATATATCAATATTTCATCAGCTATGTAATATGACGTTACATAGTCCAGCTGATGTTTAAATTGGGGGGCTTAAATGGAACAAAACAAACATTTATTTCATCAACTATCTAAAATGAAGTTACATAGTCCACCTGATTTTTACCTTGGGAGTTTAAATCGAACAAACCAAACATTTAAAGTATGTCTACTATTTCTGCTAGAAACCTCATGTGATATCAATAGCAATTAGGAGAACTAGCTAGTTGCTTCATTGAAATTTGTATCAGTAAAAAATTTACATAATATACTGAATCAATAAAATATTGGACAAATGTTTAATTGTAATAAATCATTAGAAAAACAGGAAGAGAAATTTTCAGCCATATCAAACCGAGAACAAGTTACAGTTCGACGAGATGATCTCCGCTTTGAACGAGACCAATACGTTTCTGTTAAATTTTTATAGTGCTATCTCAACAGTTCTCAGGAAGACACATCGCTCCAGTCGGACACATTATCTAGATTCTGAGCCAACCAGTCGTTGTTCTTTCTCCTGAATAGCCGTGTGTTTATATATAATTAGCTAAGAAGATTTGTTGCACCCGAGCGAGCTCGCTGACCATTACGTTACCGCTGTAGTTATTACTAAGTTGCACCCGAGCGAGCTCGCTGACCATTACGTTACCGCTGTAGTTATTACTACGTTGCACCCGAGCGAGCTCGCTGACCATTACGTTACCGCTGTAGTTATTACTACGTTGCACCCGAGCGAGCTCGCTGACCATTACGTTACCGCTGTAGTTATTACTACGTTGCACCCGAGCGAGCGCGCTGACCTTTACGTTACCGCTGTAGTTATTACTACGTTGCACCCGAGCGAGCTCGCTGACCATTACGTTACCGCTGTAGTTATTACTACGTTGCACCCGAGCGAGCTCGCTGACCATTACGTTAACGCTGTAGTTATTACTACGTTGCACCCAAGCGAGCTCGCTGACCATTACGTTACCGCTGTAGTTATTACTACGTTGCACCCGAGCGAGCTCGCTGACCATTACGTTACCGCTGTAGTTATTACTACGTTGCACCCGAGCGAACTCGCTGACCATTACGTTACCGCTGTAGTTATTACTACGTTGCACCCGAGCGAACTCGCTGACCATTACGTTACCGCTGTAGTTATTACTACGTTGCACCCGAGCGAGCTCGCTGACCATTACGTTACCGCTGTAGTTATTACTACGTTGCACCCGAGCGAGCTCGCTGACCATTACGTTACCGCTGTAGTATTATTACTACGTTGCACCCGAGCGAGCTCGCTGACCATTACGTTACCGCTTTAGTTATTACTACGTTGCACCCGAGCGAGCTCGCTGACCATTACGTTACCGCTGTAGTTATTACTACGTTGCACCCGAGCGAGCTCGCTGACCATTACGTTACCGCTGTAGTTATTACTACGTTGCACCCGAGCGAACTCGCTGACCATTACGTTACCGCTGTAGTTATTACTACGTTGCACCCGAGCGAACTCGCTGACCATTACGTTACCGCTGTAGTTATTACTACGTTGCACCCGAGCGAGCTCGCTGACCATTACGTTACCGCTGTAGTTATTACTACGTTGCACCCGAGCGAACTCGCTGACCATTACGTTACCGCTGTAGTTATTACTACGTTGCACCCGAGCGAACTCGCTGACCATTACGTTACCGCTGTAGTTATTACTACATTTGCTAACTTTGAGATTTTGATGTAAACTACCATTTTATTAATGTTCTGTGATGACCTAGTTTAGCTCAGTACAGGTTAACATAACTTTGAGTTCAACAAACTGAGAGTGTATAAATAATGGAGGGAAAAACCAGCGACAATGGGAAACTAACATGACCCTGATATGTCATAACATTAAGATAGTCTATTTTCCTTCAATGATAGAAAAATACGTTAGAGAATACTTTATTATGCGTTGAGTTTTATTTTACGCTCGCATATTCAATCCGTTTAAATTATTCAATTGATCTCTCTTTGTTTAGGTTAAATATTTGCTGAAAACATTTATCAGAAAGTCCTTGTATTCATTCAAACGTTTCGACCCCAAGGTATTCACCTGTGTGTTATCCTTATCGAATCTGTTACACGATGCTATATTTGGAATTTTATTGTATACTGTAATTTTATTAATGTTCTGTGATGACGTAGTTTAGCTCAAAGTAGGTCGAAGTAACTTTGAGTTCAACAAACTGAAAGATTAATATGGCGGAAAAAAACAAGCGATAATGGGAAACTAACACGAGCCTGATATGTTCAAACATTAAGATAAACACAGATTTTCATCAGCAAACCGTTTCAGTTAATTAAGCATTTTAAATGTTATACCTTAACTATGTATAATAAGAAGAACGGTTTGAAGATACCAAAGGGGTTATCAGAAGCCGTAATTCGACGAAGGACAGACAACACAATGGTCAAAAGATACCAAAGGGGTTATCAGAAGCCGTAACCCGACGAAGGACAGACAACACAATGGTCAAAAGATACCAAAGGGACTATCAGAAGCCGTAATTCAGAGAAGGACAGACAACACAATGGTCAAAAGATACCAAAGGGGTTATCAGAAGCCGTAACTCGACGAAGGACAGACAACACAATGGTCAAAAGATACCAAAGGGGTTATCAGAAGCCGTAATTCGACGAAGGACAGACAACACAATGGTCAAAAGATACCAAAGGGGTTATCAGAAGCTGTAACTCAACGAAGGACAGACAACACAATGGTCAAAAGATACCAAAGGGGTTATCAGAAGCCGTAACTCGACGAAGGACATACAACACAATGGTCAAAAGATACCAAAGGGGTTATCAGAAGCCGTAATTCGACGAAGGACAGACAACACAATGGTCAAAAGATACCAAAGGGGTTATCAGAAGTGTAACTCAACGAAGGACAGACAACACAATGGTCAAAAGATACCAAAGGGGTTATCAGAAGTCGTAACTCAACGAAGGACAGACAACACAATGGTCAAAAGAAAAAAGACAAAAAGACAAAGATCTATAAAACAATACACAGAAAACTAAAAATCGAGCACCACGAACCCCACTTAAAAACGAGGGTAATCTCAGGTTCTTCGGACGAGTAGGCAGTTCCTGCTCCACATGTGACCCCCGTCGTATAACCATTGATGTTTTAAGACTCGTTTTCAGATCTTTATATGTACATGTATATATAATATAGCGATTGTCTTTTACGCAGGTAAGATATGTTATTACTCAGCCAATCTCGAATGATTCCGGACCTCTGTCTTCATCACCTCGGCTGTGATAGGTGTATGAATATGACTAAAACGGAAAAACTTAAAATCGCTAGAAAACTGTTTACCTTTTTAATAATGCGCACATATACCAAAATAGCGGCTCCCATCTTTCTCGGAGATTTACACTTTGCAAAGAGACTTGGAATATTTTGATGATTATAGTTATGGTGCTTAACGCCACTTTCAACAGTATATTAGTAATTATAGGCACTGATTGCATATGTAGTTGAACATCGAACCACCATACGATCACTACTACGACGGCCCCGATACATTGACTATTATGCCAATAAAACGTCTAAACGTTACGTCCATTTCCGCTGTGGAATTACGTCCGAGGTAAGTGCTAAGTGTCGAACGGTCCGATGAGTTCCGAGTGAAACACGTCTCTCCAAACGGACACAATATCCTGATTCCGATCCAACCAGTATTTTTCCATACCCCGTTATAATGGCGTGCCAGACTGGTAGGTACCGTAGTTGATCCACTGGCATTTCAATAAGTTTTCAGAGAGAATATTATACAACCTATTGTTAATGCATTATTTCCAAGCAAGTAATTCCCACATCAGGACGTTGTTGCGACAAAAAAAAAGAATATAATATAGCATTGGGGAATAATAAATCTATCAGCCTGTAGTCGATGCTTTGTTCTCGATCTGTTAATTGCACGATATTACATACTTTAGGGAGGTAGAGTTATAAAAAATCATTTTATACAAGTCAGGGATATTATTTAAGCACTGTTTCGATTTTCTATGTTAGATATTCAGTTTATCAATACATTCTTTGTGCTCTAGCCATGATGAAATAAAACAACATGAGTGTTAAGCAGATATTCTCAGTTTATCCTTTAATGAAGATGCCATTTTAATGTCATGTGATGACGTAGGTTAGCTCATAATGTTCAGGTCGAATTAGCTTTGGGTTTATCAAACTGAAACAGTGAATATCATGGATAAAATGAAAAACAAAAGGGTTAGGGTCAGGGTTATGGTGTTTGATGCCACTTTCAACAATATTTCAGCTGTGTCGTGGCGATCAGTTTTATTGGTGGAGGAAACCAGACTACCCGGAAAAAACCACTGACCTGCTGCAAGTCACTGATAAACTTCATCACCTAATGTTATATCGAGTATACGGATAAAACCAAAAACATTTCGCAAGTTATATGCAGACTTTATCAGATCGACTTGTATCCAGTATATCTCCAAACACAACTTTATTTGATATTATACATGAAGTATGAACAAAGACACCATTGTTGCGTATTATGTCTTTGGATAGAAATCATTATCGACACATTATATTTTATCCAGCAATTGTGTGATTTTGAGTACCTATAAAGGGGGTCAAATAAACGTCAGTGTTATTTAGTCATGAACCTAATAAAGTATTTCTGGTACCTGATTCATGTAGAGCAGCAGAGAGAAACGGTAACAGTATAAGCGATGTTGTAATAGATGACACCATTACAAAACGGTTAGAACGACGCTTGTTTCAGCTATTTTTAGACAATTTGGCAGTTGTATTGGACGTTTCGATATTGCAGCATAAATAGAAAGTATATGTCGTTAAATATAAAGTTAATTTCAATTCGCTGTGAAACAAACTAGAAAATCTCACCAAAGGCTCGCTTTACTACCTGTTTCTAAAGCTCGTACAATTTTTTCCGACAATGTACTATCTTGTATATATACGTGCTTACCTTGTCACTGTTCTCCAAAAAAAAACAAAAAAAACAAACAAAATCTAAATATTTTCTTTTGTTTAAACAATCAAAAGAAGAGTAACAGATTTTCTACTTTCTGTGTGTGCGGGTTCATCGAATCTATGGGAAAAGTACAACAACGGAAATAATACCATTGATTAATTGGGTGTTTAACGTAATAGACGAAGCACATTGTTGTGAAGGACGGGATGACAATTTTGTTTGTAATCTCCTAATTAATGGACCTTGTTTTAAAATGCTCACAGCGGGTTCAACAAACTTTATTCTTTCATGTGTTTTGCAAAGAAAAAAATATTCAATTGAATTTTAAAGTAACAAGCATTATTATTGTAAGGATATATAACAGAAACAAAAACGACATTGACAATCCAGTCTTCAACTCAGAAACTTTTGCAATTAATTGAACAATATAAAATATTGAAATTATTGAAATATTACAATTTCAACAAAAATAATGGAAATACAAAAAAAAACCTGTACAATATTTTTTCTAAGGCTATTGGTACATTTATATATGTTCATTAAGCTTATTGTGTTTGTTACAATATAGATATAGATAATATCGATGGAATAAACAATATCTTCGTTGCTCACAACAAAAACTGTATTGCATTGTATTGAAATTCATAGAAACATCGACCAAACACGCAATGAAGACATCTTAAACATTAGAATTTGAAGTGTTCAATTATTCCTAAAGGTCATGCGTAATGTGATTGTATTTAAGAACAGGTTACAAAGAACACTTGTAAAAATGTGAGCAGATACTCATAAATGATACTTCCTGCTGACATGCAATTCTTTGATATATGTTAAATCGAGAGAGGGTTGGGAGAAAACGGAAAATTAGAAGCTGTAAATCGAAGAAGAATAGACAATACCATAGGTAAATGATGTTAGGGTTATGATGTTTAACACCACTTTCAACAATAGTTCAGTTATATCGTGTCGGTCAGTTTTATTGGTGGAGGAAACCGGAGTATCTGGATAAAACCATCGACCTGCCGCAAGTCACTGACAAACTATATCACATGATAATGTTGTACACCTCGCCCTGAACGGAATTCGAACTCATAGCTTTAGTGATGATAGACACTGATTGCACAGGTAGATTTAAAAATAACAACCATACTATCACGACCACGACGGCCCCTTGGTGGCGGAATGGTGTACATAAATGTAAAATCTGTAATGGAACGACCATATACAGCTTCTAAACGGGAAAGAGATGTTTTTTATGTTCAATTTATGTTGCCAAATTTTAGAGAAACAGTAAATTGACCTGAAAGATGTAAAAATAAATAAAATAAATATGAAGCGTTCAATTAGAAATTTTGATAAAATTTTAGAAACAAAAATGTACCCTTATCAAACTATTGTTTAAGCCCTTTTGTTTTCTGGCTTCTAGAGACTTTTACATTATTTGCCTTGTAAATGTTCGACTTTGGAGGTACTTGGCTTCGTGTGCACTAAATTATATATTTACATCTTTATTCGCATTCTGGCTACTGGCGACTGTTCCATTTGTTGAATAACAGAGCTGTCCAATGTGATCTCCGGTGGCGGATAAGGAAGTGAAATCGCAATGGAGGGGGTTGTAATATTTTAAAACTAAAGGTCTGACCTAGCTGGTAACATGCATGAAGAGTACCACACTCCCTCCACGCTTAGGACATCTTCTTTAGATTTTGCTAAGGAAGGCGCATTGTTGCCATTGAAAAGTTTTTTTTTTGTTGTCCCTATCATAGCCAAAAGTCATCGTCCCATTCCTCTCTCATGTTTGTATAGTTTCTAAACTTGTTCTCATCATGTATATGCATGAACTATTTGTCCCTCGAAGTTAAACAACCATCAATCAATCAATCAATCAATCAATCAATCAATCAATTCTTTTCTCATAATAAAATTAGTTTTACTCTTTCCGATATTTACTCAAACAATAGAATTGATCTAAATTTATGTAAATTTTATTAATCTATGGAAATTTCGGGCATTCATATTCATTTTCCATCTTGCTGATCATTGCTACCCATTCAAGATTTGTATGCAATGATAATCTGTAATTTTCAAGATTGAAATAAAACCTGGATATCTAATTTAGTGCACACGATGCGTTTCTGGAATAACCTTCATCAGGTATGCTCATAATTGAAAGACCGGAAAGTCAAATACGACGCCTCTCTGGAATGACCTTCTTCAGGTACGTTCAAAGTCAAAAGATTTCAAACCTAAATACGACACGTTTCAGGAATAACCTTCATCAGGTACGCTCAAAATCAAAAGATTGGAAAGCCAAATAATTTAAAAGTCACAGTGAGCAAAAATTATATGAAATCTATACTAGATATTACGTCAATCGTTGTATAATGGCACACCAAATATGAGTGAAAGGAATAATGAAGATGAAACCTCACTGAATAGTAGAATTTTATGCGAAACATTATTAGAAAAGCTGAAGATACCAAGTGGAGTAATCAAAAGCCGTACATCGAAGAAGGACATACAATACAATGGCTAAAAGGTGGTTTTCACAGGGTATTATTTTACGATTTCCTCCATCAATAACACTAACCACCACGGTGTAACTGATATATTGTTGAAAATGGCGTTAAACACCATAACCCTAACCCTAAACCCCCTACTACCAACAGAAAGGGTGTCATTTTGAAAAACTCAATCAGCATTTTTGTTTCCATTTAGTACTTTCCAGTCCATATTTAGCACCCAGTCACTGAGGAATAACATAGATTTAAAAAAACAAATTGAATATTTCGTGTCTTGTGCAATAAATCAGCAGAAATACGTATTTGTTTTTTCCTGTACGTAACACGCAATAAATAGTTAATAAAACCTAATCAATCTATCGATATATCAAAATAACAAACTCTAAATTACTGGTGAACACGAGAATAATATAAAGATTCGATACTAGATTATTGACGATGAAGGATAGTTACAGAGAACTGAATCGCAGAAAAAACATGACACACGATTGTAAAATAACCTGACTCATTAGGGTTGGGTGTGTTTAACGCTACTTTCAACAATGTGTCAGCTATATCGTGGCTGTCAGTTTTATTGGTGGGGGAAACCGGAGTATCCGGAGAAAACCACCGACCTACCGCAAGTCACTTGATCACATAATGTTGTATTAAATACATCTCGTCATGACCGGGATTCGAACTCACAACTTTAGTGGTGACAGGCACCGATTGGAAAGGTAGTTGTAAATCCAACAACCATACGTTCATGATCACGGCGGCCCCTATATCTTCTAAAATCATTGAACATAATAAAGATCACGACATATGAAGTAGGAAATCCAGGTCATGGCTTGGCGGGTTATTATTTCCAGGTCATGGCTTGGCGGGTTATTATTTCCAGGTCATGGCTTGGTGGGTTATTATTTCCAGGTCATGGCTTGGCGGGTTATTATTTCCAGGTCATGGCTTGGCGGGTTATTATTTCCAGGTCATGGCTTGCCGGGTTATTATTTCCAGGTCATGGCTTGGCGAGTTATTATTTCCAGGTCATGGCTTGGTGGGTTATTATTTCCAGGTCATGGCTTGGCGGGTTATTATTTCCAGGTCATGGCTTGGTGGGTTATTATTTCCAGGTCATGGCTTGGCGGGTTATTATTTCCAGGTCATGGCTTGGCGGGTTATTATTTCCAGGTCATGGCTTGATGGGTTATTATTTCCAAGTCATGGCTTGGCGGGTTATTATTTCCAGGTCATGGCTTGTCGGGTTATTATTTCCAGGTCATGGCTTGGCGGGTTATTATTTCCAGGTCATGGCTTGGTGGGTTATTATTTCCAGGTCATGGCTTGGCGGGTTATTATTTCCAGGTCATGGCTTGGCAGGTTATTATTTCCAGGTGATGGCTTGGCGGGTTATTATTTCCAGGTCATGACTTGGTGGGTTATTATTTCCAGGTCATGGCTTGGCGGATTATTATTTCCAGGTCATGGCTTGGCGGGTTATTATTTCCAGGTCATGGCTTGGCGGGTTATTATTTCCAGGTCATGGCTTGCCGGGTTATTATTTCCAGGTCATGGCTTGGCGGGTTATTATTTCCAGGTCATGGCTTGGCGGGTTATTATTTCCAGGTCATGGCTTGGCGGGTTATTATTTCCAGATCATGGCTTGGCGGGTTATTATTTCCAGGTCATGGCTTGGCGGGTTATTATTTCATGCAGGTCATGGATTGGCGGGTTATTATTTCCAGGCCATGGCTTGGCGGGTTATTATTTCCAGATCATGGCTTGGCGGGTTATTATTTCCAGGTCATGGCTTGGTGGGTTATTATTTCCAGGTCATGGCTTGGCGGGTTATTATTTCCAGGTCATGGCTTGGCGGGTTATTATTTCCTGCAGGTCATGGATTGGCGGGTTATTATTTCCAGGTCATGGCTTGGCGGGTTATTATTTCCGGATCATGGCTTGGAGGGTTATTATTTCCAGGTCATGGATTGGCGGGTTATTATTTCCAGATGATGGCTTGGCGGGTTATTATTTCCAGATGATGGCTTGGCGGGTTATTATTTCCAGGTCATGGCTTGGCGGGTTATTATTTCCAGGTCATGACTTAGCGGGTTATTATTTCCAGGTCATGGCTTGGCGAGTTATTATTTCCAGGTCATGGCTTAGCGGGTTATTATTTCCAGGTCATGGCTTGGCGGGTTATTATTTCCAGGTCATGGCTTGGTGGGTTATTATTTCCAGGTCATGGCTTAGCGGGTTATTATTTCCAGGTCATGTCTTGGTGGGTTATTAGTTCCAGGTCATGGCTTAGCGGGTTATTATTTCCAGGTCATGGCTTGGTGAGTTATTATTTCCAGGCCATGGCTTGGCGGGTTATTATTTCCAGATCATGGCTTGGCGGGTTATTATTTCCAGGTCATGGCTTGGTGGGTTATTATTTCCAGGTCATGGCTTGGCGGGTTATTATTTCCAGGTCATGGCTTGGCGGGTTATTATTTCCTGCAGGTCATGGATTGGCGGGTTATTATTTCCAGATCATGGCTTGCCGGGTTATTATTTCCAGGTCATGGCTTGGCGGGTTATTATTTCCAGGTCATGGCTTGGCGGGTTATTATTTCCAGGTCATGGCTTGCCGGGTTATTATTTCCAGGTCATGGCTTGGCGAGTTATTATTTCCAGGTCATGGCTTGGCGGGTTATTATTTCCAGATCATGGCTTGGCGGGTTATTATTTCCAGGTCATGGCTTGGCGGGTTATTATTTCATGCAGGTCATGGATTGGCGGGTTATTATTTCCAGGCCATGGCTTGGCGGGTTATTATTTCCAGATCATGGCTTGGCGGGTTATTATTTCCAGGTCATGGCTTGGTGGGTTATTATTTCCAGGTCATGGCTTGGCGGGTTATTATTTCCAGGTCATGGCTTGGCGGGTTATTATTTCCTGCAGGTCATGGATTGGCGGGTTATTATTTCCAGGTCATGGCTTGGCGGGTTATTATTTCCGGATCATGGCTTGGAGGGTTATTATTTCCAGGTCATGGATTGGCGGGTTATTATTTCCAGATCATGGCTTGGCGGGTTATTATTTCCAGATGATGGCTTGGCGGGTTATTATTTCCAGGTCATGGCTTGGCGGGTTATTATTTCCAGGTCATGACTTAGCGGGTTATTATTTCCAGGTCATGGCTTGGTGAGTTATTATTTCCAGGTCATGGCTTAGCGGGTTATTATTTCCAGGTCATGGCTTGGCGGGTTATTATTTCCAGGTCATGGCTTGGTGGGTTATTATTTCCAGGTCATGGCTTAGCGGGTTATTATTTCCAGGTCATGTCTTGGTGGGTTATTAGTTCCAGGTCATGGCTTAGCGGGTTATTATTTCCAGGTCATGGCTTGGTGAGTTATTATTTCCAGGCCATGGCTTGGCGGGTTATTATTTCCAGATCATGGCTTGGCGGGTTATTATTTCCAGGTCATGGCTTGGTGGGTTATTATTTCCAGGTCATGGCTTGGCGGGTTATTATTTCCAGGTCATGGCTTGGCGGGTTATTATTTCCTGCAGGTCATGGATTGGCGGGTTATTATTTCCAGATCATGGCTTGGCGGGTTATTATTTCCAGGTCATGGCTTGGCGGGTTATTATTTCCAGGTCATGGCTTAGCGGGTTATTATTTCCAGGTCATGGCTTGGTGAGTTATTATTTCCAGGTCATGGCTTAGCGGGTTATTATTTCCAAGTCATGGCTTGGCGGGTTATTATTTCCAGGTCATGGCTTGGTGGGTTATTATTTCCAGGTCATGGCTTAGCGGGTTATTATTTCCAGGTCATGTCTTGGTGGGTTATTAGTTCCAGGTCATGGCTTAGCGGGTTATTATTTCCAGGTCATGGCTTGGTGAGTTATTATTTCCAGGTCATGGCTTGGCGGGTTATTATTTCCAATACTGATCTTACCATTAAAAAAGACACTTTTTAATGTGAGGATTATGACAACACTAGCCCTACAATATAAGACTCAAAGCATTTACCTTTTTTCATTTGATTTTGTCTTTTATTTTAAGTGTAGGAAATATACGTAGTTATACTCTAGACTATTATAACTACATTTTACTACTCCAACTTGTTAAAATAGACTTTATGGTGCTATCTTGCCAAATAAAGGTAATAACAAAATTACCGAACTCCGAACAATCTTACAAAGGGAAAGTCAAAACTCATAAGCATATAAACAGACAAAATCAGTCAACAACCGGAAAACTGTGAAAACCGTAATAACCCTGACTTGGTACAGACATTTCTAAAGAAATGGTGGGTTGAATCAGATTTTAAAGCGCCAAACCTCCCCGTTTCATTACGGCTCAAAGTTTCCGCTGTCAACACTTCGCGGGTAGACATGACGATAAAGGTGGACACATTACCCAGTTTGATTAAAATCACATATCTCCTTTTCTGATATGTCGCTGCGTAAGCATAGAATGGAGGTTTGGGGTTCACACGAATGTGAGCGGTCGTGAATATACTGTCAAACCTGCTTTAGTGACTACCTCTATTAAGCAATACCTTGTATTATGTGACCTTATTAATTTATATTTCATTTCACATCACATTTCACATTAATTAAACCTGTATTTAGTGTCCTATAGTTTTATTTGATCATATTTCAGTGTTCCCTTGGAATTTGGAAGGTGACATAATACATGTGTTACTGTATATGTGTCAGGGGCATCGATTTAGACTTTTTCTACAATTTTTCGTTGGAATTTTGGAATTGTTCGGACGGAGTGGAATTATTTGTGTTTCATTATTTTTGACAGATTATCTCGACCTCTGATCTAACCTGTATTTGGGGAGGGTCTATAACCAGGACAGATATTTTTCAGTACGTTTATAGGTATAACTTTTGAACGGAATGAGATATTTTCATGATGTAAATTCCATAATAAAGAAGATATTAAGGGCTTTAATTTGATATAAAGTTTTTAAAAAAATATTGACATTTGATACTCTAAATCGTGGCAGGACAGTATTTTTCAATGGCGGAAAACCAGGATTTGCTCTTAGTTCTTGTAGGTGACAATCTAATTAAAATTACATATGTGTTGTATGTTTTTCCTTTTGTAAAAAAATCAAAAAATGCAAAACTTATTTTAATGTATTGATCAAGGAAAATAAGACTATTGTTTCAACAGACTTCCTTTTTCATGTCAGGATATCTGGAATGCGGGATCAGTCGGAGAGTCCGATAATCTAACGGTTCGATAGTCCGAAACATATTTTAAACTGGGAATAATAATGTCTATATACTTTATGCTTACATAATTTATAACTTGTTTATTTAATTGATTTTGGGGGCGATTTATTCAGATAAAATGATACATGCACCATCTGGTAGGCTAAAGTGAACCAGTGACAGAGAAATTCAGGAAGGAGATGTGATTTCTATGTCTCGCCAAAATCGACTTTGTCGCAGGCGAGTTACAAAAAAAAAATGAATCTTAACAGAAGCCATAGATGAACGTGCAAACATGCAGAACCATATGATTGATTGATTGATTTGTATTTAACACCAACTTTAGCAGTATTTCAGCTACATCGTGGCGTTAGAACCATATGATATATTTGAAATCTTCAATTTTCGCAATAGCTAGGTGACCAAATAAATGGACAAGTGAGCCTTTCCAAGCGTTGCCATGGATACCTTAACCTATATTACTAGGGTCTTATGTTTACCAAAAGCTTTTATAATTTTCAAGTATACTGAAAACAAAAGGATTTGAGGTTTTACAACTCTCAGTTGCTAACAGGCAAAACGAGAATCTGCATTTTTTTTTTCAAAACAATTTTATATTTAAATAACCGGATTGTAATGTGTGTGATTGATTGATTGATTGATTGATTGATTGGTGTTAAACGCCAACTTTAGGTATGCTTCAGTTATATCGTGGCGTCAATGTGTGTGTGTGTGGCGTTTCTTGCAATTGGTAATTTATCTTGCAGCACTCCATTTTGTGTAATGGTTTACCGTTATATATAACATTTAATCTTACCCGTAACCGATCCATTAACAATTTACTGTTAGTAGAGTGGATCGATGAAGCCTTGTGTTGAGATCAATACATAACAATTGTTTATACTCGAGTGTGAACAGAACGTGTAAAGATATCAAATAAATATTAACATTGCTTCAATTATAAACGTTATAAAATGTTTTATTACAGTTCAAAGGATGGTCAAATTTCGAAATACACAATGGCCAAACTACTTCATGAAGTAGAATCGTTCGGTTTTATGTCAATTAGATATGGTATGATAAGGGTAATAACAAAATTACCGAACTCCGAACAATCTTACAAAGGGAAAGTCAAAACTCATAAGTATATAAACAGACAAAATCAGTCAACAACCGGAAAACCGTAATGACCCTGACTTGGTACAGGTATTTCTAAAGAAATGGTGGGTTGATTCAGATTTTAATCGCCAAACCTCCCGCTAAGGTTCTCCTCCCTCAGGCATAGGTGACCATAGCCGATTTTGGCTATCATGTTTAGGCTCGCATCCCACGAATATTAGAAGAATACTTCTACTTCTACCAAATACAACCACGCAGCATGAAGGAGAAAGAACAACAACTGGTTGGCTTGGAATCAAGATAATGTGTCCGAGTGGCGCTACATTTCTATCCGCAGACTGATGTATCATTGAGCGAGCTAGCACTTTAAAAAAAATCCAACTAAGCGTGTTGGTCTAGTACAAAGCGGACCTCATCATCATCTCCTTGAAAATTAACTTGTTCTCGCTATGATAGAGCTGGAAAATTGCTGAGTTGGCGTTAAACAACAATCACTCACTAACTTACTCTACCAAATACTGACCGCCTACAACAAGTGGACGATTTGGTCAGAGATAAATCCATATTTTCACACCATATTAAGCGAACCCCATAATAAGCACATAACATGGAGTACAGGTATAGGGAAACTATTCGCTTAATAAATCTCTCTGAGCACATGATTTCAATCTCAGTTTATAGGGTTCGTGTTGCTCAATATTTAGTTTTCTGTGTAGTATTTTGTAGATCATTGTTTATTCTTTTGTCCTTTTTTCTTTTGGCCATTGCGTTGTATATTCGTCTTCGATTTTACGGATTCTCATTACCCTTTGGTATCTTCAAACTCTTCATACATTGAAATGCACACGATCGTTCATTTTGATCGGAACAACTGTTGTTTAAATAACTTTTGCAGCAATTTGACATTCCGACAGATTGATCATCAAACCAGTGGACCTTCGAACAAATGGACCATCGGCCTGATGAACTGTTGGAATAATGAACATTCAGAATAAAGAACATTCGGTTCAGTGGAACCTCGGACCAATGTAATGGAATCCATGTCCCTTATCATACAGTGTACCTATGCAAATTTAGCAGTATCAGTAAGCTACACCCCGACTGTAAGTTTGTATTCAGCCTCAACTAACATGGCTGATGGTGGAGTTCTCCTTTAGCACAAGTAGTAGAACTTATACTACAATGTGAGATGCATCAAATCCAATCTCACCGTGCACCTTGCATTTTATGAAGATAAAATAGGCTCTATTGTCATATTATCCCCAATTTAATAGAATGAAAAAGAAACAAGAAAAAAAACACCAAAAAACCAAAACTGTCGAAACAGCTCTAAAATCTAATAGAAAATCGAAGAAAGAGGCCAAATAGATACCCCTCACACAAATACATGATAGCTCATTTTCCTGACTTGAATCGCAGTCTTTGAAATGAAAATTTGAATTAACTGGTCCGAATCAAATTCTTGAATTTATTTTTATATAGTTCTTTAAAAAATCTCTGAAAGATTTACTGGTTCGCACAAAGTTTTAATAGTCTCTGGCCGGAGGATGGTGCTCATCGTGATAATTGTTTGATACGAACACTTCAATAGACAAAAGTGGCGGGGTTAGACTAGCTATATGACCAAAAACTAAGTCACCAATAATTTCCAGAACAGGGCAATTGGTCATGTTGAATCTTGATAGTTGGTATATCGATCGTCATCAAGGTTTAATTCCGCTCGATGTGATGGAGGGTAACAACGGGTATACTCGTCAACCTGAGATTATAAGAACGGTAGTATATGTACATACATGTATCCCCTCCCCACTTATTGCGCAAGAATGTCTTCTTGTGCTCTGTGTTAGCTTACAATAAGGTTCATACATCGAATACCGTTGGAGAAATTGTGTTTTCCAAAAATAATAAAAACGTAGATATCAAATTTAGAGCACACGACACGTTTCTGTAATAACGTTCATCAAGTACGCTCAAAATCGAAAGAAAGCCAAATCATTTAAAGTTTTGATAGCAATAAAGAGCCAAAGGGCATAAACAGAATAGCCAAAATAAGCTATGGTCACCTATGCCTGAGGGAGGAGAACCTTGAAATAGTATTTAAATTTACATGAGCAAATTTGCTTAATTAAACATTGTGACAAGATGCTTTTCCTATTGTCATACAATGTTTTTCTAACTGTGATGCAAAAAAGGTAATGTGATATAAAATGCATCGTCAGGTTGCAGTGGTAACATATACTATTCCTTCAGTACAGTTTACAGGATGACTGTTCAAACAATATGTTGCATACTGTTGGAGAAATTGCGTTGTATTTAGCTCTGCGTTAGCATACAATAAGGTTCCGACATCGAATACCGTTGGAGAAATTGCGTTTTCAGATATAAAATATAATCTAAATTTACAGTAGAATAATATGCAGAGGAAAAATATGATTAAGTATACTAAACATTTGTTCAAACAATATATGGTACATACCTGCATGCATATAACTGACCCAGTGTGCCCCTCAAACACTTTCAACTGTTCACCTCTTGATAAATTCCAACTTCGAATTGTTTTGTCACCACTTCCGGTAAATAAAATTCTACCAAGGCTATCAGTTGCCATGCACATTATGGCGCCCTCTCGAGAATCATGTCCCTTGAAAACATGTAAACACTTTCCGGTTTCGAAATTCCATTTGCGTGCCGTAGCATCTGCAGACCCCGTTATTAAAAGGTCATTTGCCCCCTCCATGTCCAATGTGTCGTCGACATCTTCGTCGTCTGCTGGAATAAAAATCAGAGGGCAAACGAATTTCTTATGACCGCGAAACACTCGTAAACATTCTCCATTTTCGAAATCCCAGCATCTAGCTGTACAGTCGTAAGAACTTGTAAAAATGAAATCGCCTGTACATATCATACGATATATAATCGACGTGTGTCCTCGACAAATTAAAACACATTCGCACGTGCTAACGTCCCATTTTCTTATAGTTTTGTCAGCACTTCCGGTTAGTACGTAACAATCTTCGATAAGAATACAGTTTATGTATTCTTCGTGTCCTCTAAGTATACCAATACACTCACAATTATGAGTTTTAGTACTCCAAAGTCTTGCCGTTTTGTCTTCACTTCCGGTAGCTAAAACGGAACCATCTTCACTCAATGCCATACAGTTGATCCCCTTTTCATGTCCTGCCATAGTTTCTATCAAAAAATTCTTCTTTCCCGCTGCGTTCTTGGAACCACAGCCTCCCATTTTTTCTGTTAGTTATCAAAGTCTTATTGGTAATTATTGACAAAAATTATATAAAAACGAATCCTCAATTATTTCATCGGCTCTCGGAGGCTTTCATCGTCTCAATGTTCCATAGTATAAAACGGTTTTCACTAAAATATTCAATATTGTAATATTTCCACTATCAAGAATTAAATACTAAACCATTTGTCTCAGAATCAAATACTATATATAAATAATTAATTTTACAGAATAGTTCTCAGTTTTTCTATCAATAATGCAAATGAAATTACGTTTCTTAAAGATATACCTATAATCACGTGCACTTCCGAATGTAATTCTTACAAAATAATGACTTGAATGTCGTTTTTAAAACAAAAAAAACTGGGGCTAACATTCACAGTAAGCAACCCAACGGCGCATTTGAACACAAACTTTTTAATGTATTGACGTTTAATAATTGAAGAACACTTTCATCTCTATTGAAATTATTTATTTAGACCATTTTGTGTTGATAAATCGATCGCGATTTACCTGCGCGAGCTAATGTTTACATCACATGGTCGTCATGGTGACGACATAACAATAAAATCTTTGGAATGGGACGCTGGATTCATCACAATGAATCTAAGTGGGATGAACGTCAACTTTATTTTGAAAACCTGATTGTACAAAATAATGAATGATGATTAAGTCATGTAAAAAATATTGGTTTTATTGATTTATTCCTCGTTATCTACGTAAATTTTTTAAATTCTATCGATAACATTCCTAATGTATATTATATATATTACCGATTGAAATGATTTGTGAATTGTTTAATTGGTATATCGTAAAAAAATATTGTATTTTTTTGAAGTTATTTTGTTAATTAGTAGGAAAAGATAAGGATGTAAATGAGGGACTTTAATATCGTAAAAAAAATATTGGATTTCTTTTAATTATTATTATTTTTTTTTTAAGTTATTTAGTCAATTAGTAGGAAAAAATATGGATGTAAATGAACAATTATATATATATAAAGAGAGATTATCTAACATTCCACTTAGACACAAATAAAAGTAAAGGAACAACTTGTAGTAAGAAAGGATATGGATGTAAATGAACAAGAGAGACTATCTAACATTACACTTAGACACAAGGAAGCGAAGGAAAATGAAATACTATCGATAGCATTCCTAATACATATTATATATTACCGATTCAAATGACTTGTGAATTGTTTAATTGGTATATCCACAGGCGCATGGGGCATGGATTTCGTTTCCTCCTCCCCCTTTTCTCTACTACCCCCTCTTTTTTCAAAATGTTCATATAAATCATTCCTTTTTCAAAATTTTCATAATCATTCGTTTTCCTTCATTTGACGATATCAGTAGACGTCATACATCATGAATAATACGTGTATTCTGTGTCCACAGTTTTTCGACTGATACAGTATAAGAGAGAAGGTAAGCAACTCCATTTTCATATTTCGCGCCATATCGCTCACCTCGGTTGGGAAATCCCCGTGTTTTTACACTTTTTACCTTGTCTACATATGGCACTGTCGTATCAAACTGTTTCTAAGACACTTACCTAATTGCCCATGTTAGAATTTCAGTCGGTACGTCGATTTTTTCCAAGAAATCTCGCCGTGAATAGCGAAGCAGCTTCGTTTCTAGGTCAAACTACATCATATTAGACGGAAGTGCAAGAACGGTAACCCTGGGTTTTTTACGAATGGATTACCTGCAATGAAAAACCCAGATGCGCTCCGAATATTTTTCCCGGAATGTTTTGGCGGAAAATATAAACCGCTGAAAAAACATAACAGCAGACGGATTATTTCGTAAAAATGGCACAACGACCATCTGAATATGGAAACATTGAAATAATTTGATGGTAAATAACAGAATACACGTATTATTTGTGATGTATGACGTCTACTGATATTGTCAAATAAAGAAAAACGAATGATTATGAAATTTTGAAAAAGGAATGATTTATATGAAAATTTTGAAAAAGGGGGGTAGTAGAGAAAAGGGGGAGGAGGAAACGAAATCCATGTCCCATGCGCCTGTGGGTATATCGTCAAAAATATTGGACTTTTTTAATTACTATTTTTTTCGAATTATTTATCTATTTAGGCAATTAGTAAGAACAAAATAATGATATTAAAGAACAAGAGAGACTATCCAACATTCTAACATGACGTCCTTCTTTCGCTTTGTAGACAAACGAGCAATTTATCGATGGTATAATCTCATTCGCACATGCGCCGGTGAATGTGACTGACTTTTTCGTCGTAAATATACGTGTTGATGAATTATCGTCTGCTCGAATTTGGCAGCATAAATTGTGTGCGACATTTTCCGCAAACGTAAATATAAATTACCGTCTTCCAATCAAAGTACACTACCGTATTCTTAGTCATATCAGAATCGAAATAAATCATGGAAGCCAGAATGTGTTTTAAGTTTTAACATGGGATGGCGGATATTAGTAAATTTTATCCGCCAATCCATGTTAAAACTAAAAACACATTCTAGCTTCCATGATTAATTTCTTAATTACACTTAGACACAAATTAAAGTAAAGGAACAGCTTGTACATTTGTTTATTTTTTATATCTATAGCATTCCTAATGTATATTACAGATTTATTGAAATTATTTGAGTGAGTGAGTGTTGTTTAACGCCAATTCAGCAATTTTTCAGCTATATTATGGCGCGAACAAGTTAATTTTCAATGAAATGACGATGAAGCCCGCTTTGTACTACGTGTAGCCCAACACGCTGAGTTGGATTTTTATAGTGCTAGCTAACTGAAACAACAGTCCGCGAGTAAACATGTCGCTCCACTCGGACCCATTTTTCTGATTCCGAACCAACCAGTCTTTGCTCTTTCTCCATAATGCTGCGTGTTTAGTGGAGAAGCAACAAATACCAATTTTATAGTCTTTGGTTTGACCCGACCACGGATCGAACTCATGATTTACCGCACTCGACGCGAGAACGTTAACCATTACACCATGCACCGTTGCGGTTTAAAATAATTTGTGAATTGTCTAATTGGTATTATATACCGGTATGTCGTACACATTTTTTTTTAATTTTTTGTCCTTCCAAATAATTGTCTATTTATCATATGTTTAATTAGTAAGAAAGGATATTGATGTAAATGAGCAAGCGAGACTATCCAACATTACACTTAGACATAAATTAAAGTAAAGGAACAGCTTGTAGTAAGAAAGGATATTATACAGATATATCATGTTTGGGAAGGGTATATGCGAAAAATATCAGTCGAGAGACGAACAATTTCCCGAGCCGAACGGCGAGGGAAATTTAGTCTCAAGACTGGTATTTTTCGCAAATACCCCTCCCAAACATGATATATCTGTTTAATTACACCGAATATTATTTAGAAGACTGGCTAAATAAATAATACCCTTTGTTTGTCGTTTTCAGGACCTAACATGATATATCTGTCTAATTCTACCGAATGATGTTACATAAAACTGATATCGTTTTACAAATTTTGTTACAAGCGTCTCGGTGAAGGGTAAAAACGGCAAATACGATTTTGAAAATACCATGAAAAAAAGTTAAATCTTATGCAAATACACCTACATGATGTAAAAATTCTGCAAATTCACAATGCAAGGCCTGAATTTGTAAAAAAAAATATCACGGCTATTAACCTATCAGAATCCAGCATTCTTATATAAGGTGTAATTAGGATGTAAATGCACAAGAGAGACTATCCAACGTTAGATTTATACACAAATTAAAGTGAAGGAACAAGTTATAGTAAGAAAGGATATGGATGTAAATGAACATGAGAGACTATCCAACGTTACACTTAAACACAAATTAAAGTAAAGGAACGGCTTATAGTAAGAAAGGATATGGATGTAAATGCACAAGAGAGACTATCCAACGTTACACTTAAACACAAATTAAAGTAAAGGAACGGCTTATAATAAGAAAGGATATGGATGTAAATGAACATGAGACTATCCAACATTACACTTAAGCACAAATTAAAGTAAAGGAACGGCTTATAGTAAGAAAGGATATGGATGTAAATGAACATGAGAGACTATCCAACATTACACTTAAACACAAATTAAAGTAAAGGAACGGCTTATAATAAGAAAGGATATGGATGTAAATGAACATGAGACTATCCAACATTACACTTAAACACAAATTAAAGTAAAGGAACGGCTTATAATAAGAAAGGATATGGATGTAAATGAACATGAGACTATCCAACATTACACTTAAACACAAATTAAAGTAAAGGAACAGCTTATAGTAAGAAAGGATATGGATGTAAATGAACATGAGACTATCCAACATTACACTTAAACACAAATTAAAGTAAAGGAACGGCTTATAGTAAGAAAGGATATGGATGTAAATGAACATGAGACTATCCAACATTACACTTAAACACAAATTAAAGTAAAGGAACAGCTTATAGTAAGAAAGGATATGGATGTAAATGAACATGAGACTATCCAACATTACACTTAAACACAAATTAAAGTAAAGGAACGGCTTATAATAAGAAAGGATATGGATGTAAATGAACATGAGACTATCCAACATTACACTTAAACACAAATTAAAGTAAAGGAACGGCTTATAGTAAGAAAGGATATGGATGTAAATGAACATGAGAGACTATCCAACGTTACACTTAAACACAAATTAAAGTAAAGGAACGGCTTATAATAAGAAAGGATATGGATGTAAATGAACATGAGACTATCCAACATTACACTTAAACACAAATTAAAGTAAAGGAACGGCTTATAGTAAGAAAGGATATGGATGTAAATGAACATGAGACTATCCAACATTACACTTAAACACAAATTAAAGTAAAGGAACGGCTTATAGTAAGAAAGGATATGGATGTAAATGAACATGAGACTATCCAACATTACGCTTAAACACAAATTAAAGTAAAGGAACGGCTTATAGTAAGAAAGGATATGGATGTAAATGAACATGAGAGACTATCCAACGTTACACTTAAACACAAATTAAAGTAAAGGAACGGCTTATAATAAGAAAGGATATGGATGTAAATGAACATGAGACTATCCAACATTACACTTAAACACAAATTAAAGTAAAGGAACGGCTTATAGTAAGAAAGGATATGGATGTAAATGAACATGAGACTATCCAATGTTACACTTAAACACAAATTAAAGTAAAGGAACGGCTTATAGTAAGAAAGGATATGGATGTAAATGAACATGAGAGACTATCCAACGTTACACTTAAACACAAATTAAAGTAAAGGAACGGCTTATAATAAGAAAGGATATGGATGTAAATGAACATGAGACTATCCAACATTACACTTAAACACAAATTAAAGTAAAGGAACGGCTTATAGTAAGAAAGGATATGGATGTAAATGAACATGAGACTATCCAACATTACACTTAAACACAAATTAAAGTAAAGGAACGGCTTATAATAAGAAAGGATATGGAAGTAAATGAACATGAGACTATCCAACATTACACTTAAACACAAATTAAAGTAAAGGAACGGCTTATAGTAAGAAAGGATATGGATGTAAATGAACATGAGACTATCCAACGTTACACTTAAACACAAATTAAAGTAAAGGAACGGCTTATAGTAAGAAAGGATATGGATGTAAATGAACATGAGACTATCCAACATTACACTTAAACACAAATTAAAGTAAAGGAACGGCTTATAATAAGAAAGGATATGGATGTAAATGAACATGAGACTATCCAACGTTACACTTAAACACAAATTAAAGTAAAGGAACGGCTTATAGTAAGAAAGGATATGGATGTAAATGAACATGAGACTATCCAACATTACACTTAAACACAAATTAAAGTAAAGGAACGGCTTATAGTAAGAAAGGATATGGATGTAAATGAACATGAGACTATCCAACATTACACTTAAACACAAATTAAAGTAAAGGAACGGCTTATAGTAAGAAAGGATATGGATGTAAATGAACACGAGAGACTATCCAACATTACACTTAAACACAAATTAAAGTAAAGGAACGGCTTATAATAAGAAAGGATATGGATGTAAATGAACATGAGAGACTATCCAACATTACACTTAAACACAAATTAAAGTAAAGGAACAGGTTATAGTAAGAAAGGATATGGATGTAAATGAACATGAGACTATCCAACATTACACTTAAACACAAATTAAAGTAAAGGAACGGCTTATAGTAAGAAAGGATATGGATGTAAATGAACATGAGACTATCCAACATTACACTTAAACACAAATTAAAGTAAAGGAACGGCTTATAATAAGAAAGGATATGGATGTAAATGAACATGAGACTATCCAACATTACACTTAAACACAAATTAAAGTAAAGGAACGGCTTATAGTAAGAAAGGATATGGATGTAAATGAACATGAGACTATCCAACATTACACTTAAACACAAATTAAAGTAAAGGAACGGCTTATAGTAAGAAAGGATATGGATGTAAATGAACACGAGAGACTATCCAACATTACACTTAAACACAAATTAAAGTAAAGGAACGGCTTATAATAAGAAAGGATATGGATGTAAATGAACATGAGAGACTATCCAACATTACACTTAAACACAAATTAAAGTAAAGGAACGGCTTATTTTTATAGTAAAGAAGGATATGGATGTAAATGAACATGAGAGACTATCCAACATTCAAAAAGAAATTTGAACAGACTGGAGAACTGCATATCGTCGATTAGGAGTACAATTGTCCAAAGATGGAATCATTGCCGTAGGATCTAATAATGGAATGGTTAAAATCGACTTGGAATCAGACTGAATTTGTACTTTTGTCTCCTAAATCGAAATATACTGAGCTATACATTAGTTTAAACATATTTTTATTTGCTAAATATAACAAATAGGGATCGGACACACGTGTTTCCAACTTATGAAGTCTTCTTCCGAAATTAGATCGGTTCACGACATGAATCATGCTGAAGTAGAGTATGTGCTTGCCAAGAAAAGATGCAAATATTGGATTCCAGGCAGTGCCGGATTTACCATTGTGCTTAGATGTGCTTAAGCACAGGGCCCCGTTGGCCAGGAGGAGCCATCTTCCTGCCCAAAAAAATGTAAAAAAATTTACGATGGATTTTTGCTATTAAATTTTTGATAAACTGATATTTGCGTTATATTATTTAAAATATGTGAATATGTTATTGTGTTATATATACTTTGCTGATATCTATGTCCATGTACTTATATATTGTTTTCAGAGAGCCTTATTGAAAATTGGTATAATCCAAATAAGTTACTCTCTCTAAATCTGTAAATAAATATTTTTATTTATTTATTTATTTATCATTATTCTTCTTTTTCCAATCGCGGCGATGTGCAGGTTGACATGAATAAAAGAAGCCATAATCTACGTTGTACATAGTTTTTAGTGTTATTTATATGAAAATCTGGATTTAATCATCATTTTCTTTACTTTATTACTAAAAAAAATTATTTAAAACAATATATTTTAGCAAGGATTTAATCCTTGATTATAGCAAATATTATCATTGTTCTTCTTTTCCCAATCGCGGCGATGTGCAGGTTGACATGAATAAAAGAAGCCATAATCTACGTTGTACATAGTTTTAAGTGTTATTTACATGAAAATCTGGATTTAATCATCATTTTCTTTACTTTATTACTAAAAAAATTTATTTAAACAATATATTTTAGCAAGAATTTAATCCTTGATTATAGCAAATATTATCATTGTTCTTCTTTTCCCAATCGCGGCGATGTGCAGGTTGACATGAATAAAAGAAGCCATAATCTACGTTGTACATAGTTTTTAGTGTTATTTATATGAAAATCTGGATTTAATCATCATTTTCTTTACTTTATTACTAAAAAAAATTATTTAAAACAATATATTTTAGCAAGGATTTAATCCTTGATTATAGCAAATATTATCATTGTTCCTCTTTTCCCAATCGCGGCGATTTGCAGATCGACATGAAGAAAAGAAGCCATAATCCGGGTACCATTTTCCCGGTAAGAGGAAATAACTGGTATCAAAAAGGTATAAAACGTATAAGTATAATCTTAGAATCAAATCGGAAATGTGCAAAAGGACTGCTGAAAAAGGAGAAAAAGAAACACTAAAGACAGTGTTTGTACATGGAGGTTAGGTTTATGGTGTTTAACGTCACTTTCAAAAATATATCAGTTACAGCCTCCAGGTCAGTTTTATTGGTGGAGGATACCAGAGTACCCGTAGAAAACCACCCACCGACATGTCACAAGTCACTGACAAACTTTATCACATAATGTTGTATCGGATACACCTTGCCTGAGTGGGATGCAAACTCACAACTGGTTGTTTGTTTGTAAATGGATGAACAGTTTAGTGAACACGAATTTCCTTATATCTAAATTTTTGCAGTTAAATAATGTGATAGTTATTCAAATGACCTCAAATCTTGGTAAAAAATAACTATCCATCATATTTAGCTAAGTAGCCAAACTCTCAATCACCTTGACAACCTCACATGACAAAAACAATTTGTTTCACACTCATTTTAAAGTATGAGATATGTTCATTATTGAAGACTTTTGGCAATTTGACTGCATCACTTAGTTAGTGATGGTTATTTAAGGCCAAACAAGCAACTTTTCAGCAATATAATGGTGAGAACATGCTACATTCGATAAGATGATCAATATGTTCGAGGGTTGCCATGTCGTTTCACTCGGACACATTATCCTGAACAAGAGCCAACCAGTCTATGCTCTTACTCCTTGTTACTGCATGCATAGTGGAGATGCAACAAATATAAATTTCATAGTTTTTGGTTTGACCTGACCAGGGCTTGAACCCATGATCTACCACACTTGATGTCAGCATGGCTGCATGTTTTAGAATGATGCAATATTCAATATACCCTAAGCTAGCAAAAATTGTTTGAAGAATAAGGGGAAACAAAATGGTGTGCAATATCAGGTTCTGACTTCCCAAGTTATGAATTTAACCCCTCTTACTTACAACCCCTGACATATCAAACATCTAACGATCAAATTTTGCAACTACACAGACCTGATTTTACGAGGACAACAAAAAAGCAGAAATCGTCAATCGGAAGTATTGGATATACTATAAAAAAGGAATCGTAACGATAAAATCCGGAATAAAAAAATCAGGTCTAAACTACATTCAAGATTTAAATTGTACAAACTCAGCAAAAGGAGACAAGGTAGGTAATTATGTAGATGGCAAGAGACTGGTACCCATGTTCTTCCCCCTTTACTCTCAAGGCTAGATTTGAGTGAGTAAGTGATTGTTGTTTAAGGCCAACTCAGAAATTGTTCAGCTATATTATGGCAAGAACAAGTTAATTTTCAATGAGATGATGATAAGGTCCGCTTTGTACTAGACCAACAAGCTTAGTTGGATTTTTATAGAGATAGGTCACTGAACAGCAGTCCCCTGATAGACATGTCGCCCTACTCTGACACATTATCCTGATTCCAAATTTCCAAGCCAACTAGTCATTGCTCTTTCGCCTTACTGCTGCATGTATAGCCGAGAAGAAAAAAATACCAATTTTATAGTCTTTGGTTTGACCAGATCGGGACTCAAACCTATGATCTATCACACTAACCATTGTAAACACCATTCCACCAACGATGCAGTTTGGCTAGATTTGAGAACATGGTAAAAATCAATTACACATAGATTGATATTACAATTTTATAATATAAAACAATTTTTGGTTATCGTCATAATTTTTCTTCTTCTGATTTCTGTTTCACATATTGAGCTAAATTTCTGCACAAGTTTTGCTGGTGTGACTCTAATAGAGAATGAGTCCTTCCACCGGCAGCCATATTTAACACACTGACGAGTTCACCACGTAATTGCTCAATGTTCGGCAGTTTTGAATAAGTAAGCAATCCTTCTTTAGAGAACAGCTGTTTGTCAACTAAGCCACCTGAAATATACACATTGAGAGATAGTTAATAAAATGTACATTTTGAGGTTTTTTTTCTTCAAAATACAGAGCATATCAGGTAATTGTATTCATATGCAGAGTTCTTTTTTGCTGACATTTGGACTGACAACTAATGGAACTTTGTCAGTCTGAACTTTTTTCTCATGTCCATACAGAAATGCCTTTATTTAACTTGAACTTTATTCAACAATAACTTTTCAGTAATTTATAATAGCAATATGTGTGTTTGTGTAAATATTATGTGTATGAATACATCAAAATGTCACTAACTAGTTGAATTCATACTCAATTTCATATTCAGTTATAGCTCTTAATGTTTCTTCTTAACTCATTTCACACTCTGATTCACTACTCATTTCACTTTCTACAGTTTTTATTTTCTCTCTACTTTTATCCATGATCAGCTATGGTGTTATACTTGAAATTTTTAGAGCCAGTAATAAACATGTTCTTGTAACTAGAACCCTGCTTTGAACTGATATTTTGTTCACAACAAATACTGCATGTCATTCCCTTGTCGTCGTCGTATCGTAGCCAAGGTGTTTTGTCAAGCCAGTGTTGTTGAAACTGACGCTCTCGATTGATTTCATATTGTTTTTTTTACTTTCTTTAGTTCCGATTATGTCCTCTCTTTTTCGTTTGCCAGGCTTTGCACCTGCACTAAGTGTAATCGATCGGTATTTCAATCGGCCACCTCGTCGTCATACTATTATTTTGTTTCTATATCATGACTTTCAAAATTAAGAAAAAAAACGGAAGTAATAGATAACTTCCAGATGCGTAATATGCGGAACGGTTAGGATACGGAGATGAATCAAATACCGGAAATGTCGGCCTAGAATACCGGCAGATGTTTTGCCGGTCCAGTGGGCCGACAGAGATGTGGAATATGTCGGACATGTCAATTTTTTGTCGGCCAAACCGATAAAACGGACAAATTTCAAGAACTCTGTATGCATGTGGGTAAAATGTCACTAAATCTTCATATATTTTGAAGAGTGAGTGAGCTACTGTTGCTTAACTATATTATGGCAAAAATATGTTACATTTTGATGAGATGATGATGATGTCCACTTTGTACTAGCAGACCTGATTTTACGAGGACAACAAAAAAGCGGAGATCGGCAATCGGAAGTATTGAATATACTATAAAAAAGGAATCGTAACGGTAAAATCCGGAATAAAAAAAGCGGAATTCTGCTTTAAAGCAGACGAAAATCAGGTCTGTACTAGACCAACATGCTTAGTTGGAATTATATAGTGCTAGCTCACTCGAACGACATGCCAGTTAGAATTTGCTCCACTCGGACACATTATCCTAATTTCGAGCAAAGCAGTCATAATAAAACTATACCATGTGGTGGCAGTCATCTTGGAATTCTGATCAAAATAAGACACACAAACTATGGGTTCAATCTGAATCAGTTCTGGGGGCAGTCATGGTTGAGATCGTTTGGCAGTTAGATTTACAACTATCTGTGCAATTAGTTGTGACACAAAATAGTCCCCCCTGATTGTAATTCAGCTGTATACAGTTATTTGACACTAGCACGATGAAATGTAGTGATTTATTTTTTAATGAGATATGTCTTCTTTTTTGATTTATGTATTTAAATTATATTTCAATTCAATCTTTTAGGCTTTTATTTCTTTTCTACAATTACATGGACGGTGTCTTGTTCTTACCAAACAGTATCAAATCAGGCAGTTTCTTTAACAGTTTGACAGCTTCTTTTACAAGTGGTTCTGGGCTTGAGATATAAACAGTTTTAGCAATAATCCACGGTTTCATATTTTCATATTCTGTTAGTTCAGTTACAGTTCGTCTGAAAAAAAATATAAATAAAAGCATTGTATTTATACTTTTTATACTAATAATTTTGATATTTTTATTTTTTTTATTTTTGCTTTGATTAATGCTTGTCACATAAAATCATGTACATATACAGTAGAACTTGTGCAATCCGACACCGGAGTTTTCCGACATCCTGTGACATCCGACACAAATTTATGGTTTCAAAGTATTTCTGTTAATTAAAATAAAACCTGAGTATTCCGACATCCTGTACAATCCGACACATTTCCCTTGGTCCCTTGGTGTGTCGGATTAGACAGGTTCCACTGTATTTGAAAATTTGTTTTAATTTCAGTTTACGATATATATGTTTTTCATTGTTTGTTTACTAATTGTAATTGATAATCTAGTTCTTATTGAGCGTGTTTTGTATTGGAAAATAAATACACAATGTATGTATATTGCAGGAAAAAGAAAATTTCACACCACAGTAAATATACACAGAGATACTTGCTGCTCACCTAGATGAGTCTTGTACTCACCATATTCAGTTGGGAGGCATGTACTCACCATATTCAGTTGGGTATCACCAAACAATTGTGAACCTTATCAAAATTTAGAAATTAAATTGCTATAAGTATCCCTGTATATCTATACGATAGACTCGGATCAGTGTCCTGACTCAAATCAGCGTCCATCCGTCAAATCAACATCCACTGACGTCATTATCTTAAATCACGGTCCGATTTAAGGGTATTCTCAAATCGGCTTCCTTTCCAAATTCTCAAATCTATGGCCAATTTATTGATTAGGGTTAGGGTTAGGGCAAACGTCAGTGGACGTCGATTTAAGAAAGTGAGAAACGGCCATAGATTTGAGAATTGGACGCCGATTTGAGAATTTGAAAAAGGACAGATGTCTGCGACATAGAAATCGGACATGGATTTGATGATTGGACACCGATTAGAGGCTGGACGACGATCTGAGTATTACATATATACAATTGATGATTTGCTTTGCCAGAATGGATTTATCAGAGCAATCCAAGGTGAAGTCTCAGATGTAAGGTGCAATGAGAAATCTATTTCGAGCAAAACGTATCAACAATATTATTTTTTTTATTGAAGATTTCTCAAGTGATGTCAGTGAAGTCAATATAACATCATGTTAAAAGTCAACAACAATATGTTTGTATCATACTTGATACCAGATATCGGTAATTTATATTTCTTTGATCTCACTGAATGATATCATCAGTATCTCGTCAGTATCAAGGAACTGACTCAGATACTGAAAATTATCGGTTAGTGTGACCTCAAATACATTATGACGTTACCGGTAAAAATAATAACGTCAGCTTTGTAAGTCTCGACATACTATCACTGATAATGTCTGTTTCGCCTTCAAACTGTCATTATTCTATATATATAAGTGGGTCATCATGGTTGTGATCATATGGTAGTTGGATTTATAACTACCTATGCATTCAGTTCCAATCACCATTAAAGTTGTGAGTTCAAATCCCGCTCATGGCAAGGTGTACTCAATACAACATAATGTGATAAAGTTTGTCAGTGACTTGCGGCAGGTCTGTGGTTTTCTCCAGGTACTCCCATTTCCTTCACCAATCAAACTGACCACCATGATATAACTGAAATATTGTTGAAAGTGGCATTAAACACCATAACAATATAGTTATCAAGTGTAAAAATCAAAGGGAAAATCAGCTTGAAACATTTCCAAAAATATTAACAATAAGCATCATCATATCTGTATGTTTATAATATATCAGAGAGATAGAATCTTGATATTTGATATTTCCGTTTTAGATATTCTTTGATCAAATCTGCTTAAAATACACTGGTATAATATGCTACTCCCTCCCTAACAACTGACATAAGAGGTCATGTCAAAATGAACTCGTGATCAGCCAATGAAAATGCCTCTGATAAAATCTTAAGTGTCTTTGTGCTTTTTTTATTATTATTGCATCAAAATCGTACAGCTATCTGATTGGTTGATATTTTTTTTATGTATTCATTTATGAAAGTTCACTAAAATGTGACCTCAAATGGTGTTCTGTCTATTATTATTATCTTTATTTACCAATGATATTGGGGGCCGTCGTGGCCGTGGTCGTATGGTAGTTGCATTTACAACTACCTGTGCAATCAGTGCCTATTACCACTAACGCTGTGAGTTAGAATCCCGTTCATGGCAAGGCATATTTGATACAACATTATGTGATAAAGATTGTCAGTGACTTGTGGCAGGTCAGTGGTTTTCTCACGGTACTCCGGTTTTTCTTCCACCAATAAAACTGACATGCACGATATAACTGAGATATTGTTGAAAGTGGCGTAAAACAACATAACCCTAATGCATATAAAAAAGTTCACTAAGATGTGACCTATAATGGGGTTCTGTCTCTTATTATTACATGCATTATTATCTTTATCCTGCAATCAGTACATTTGCTGTACAAATATGCTATACGAATAAATTTTTGTTTTATTCGTACTAGACGAATAAACTTTTCAGCCTACAAATAAACTTTCCTGGTACCCTGTAGCTATGTACAGCGGAGGGCGCAGACAAGTATGAAACTGGTATTAATGTAACGCGGACCACGAAGAAGACACCCTTGACAACATTTATGAAAGGCGAGGAATGACGCTTGTTTCTGTCCTTTTTGTTTAAATCTGACAAGTTTTCCGATTTTTTTGACATTGCAGGATAAACACAACATACGTACATTGTCGTTAAATATAAAATTCATTTGTACTCGCTGCGAAACAGGCCTGAAAAGCTTGCCAAAGGCTCGCTATTCTGCCTGTTTCTAAAGCTCGTACAAATAAATTTTATATTTACCGACAATGTACGTATATTGTATATTTATTTGTTTATTATCATACAACATATACCGGTAGGCATATATACAATAAATAATTAATGAGATCATGATACAATGTTAGACAGCGTCTGTACCATATTATACAACAGCTGATTTTAATGAGCTTATTATAGATCATTTGTAGATTAATTGAAAAAAAATAATTATGAAATTGATTAATATGACATACTGTAATCAATTATTCACAAGAAACAGATTACATTTCTCTTTGATTGACTATATAGGTAAAATATCATAGAATTTTAAACCCAAGTTAATTAGTTTAAAATTATGTCACAGTCCTTGAAATGAAAATTTGAATTTACTGGTCTGAATCAAATTCTTCAATTTATTTTTATATAGTTCTAAATAAAAATTTTAAAATTTAATAGTTGGAACAAAGTTTTACTGGTCTTGAGCCGGGGAATTGGTGCTCATCGTGAGGACTGTAATATGATGGAAATGCAGTCACCTTATATTGGCAACCAGCAAACTTCAGGTGAATCAGCAGCTCTCTGTCAGTCCCTAATTGGATTTGATTTGATTTGATTTTTGGTGTATAACGCCACTTTCAGCTATATCATGGCGACCAGTTTTAGTGGTGGAAGAAGCCGGAGTACCCGGAGAGAACCACCGACCATGGGCAAGCAACTGGTAAACTTTATCACTTGCGACTGCGAGTCGAGTGCATCCTTTTTTGTAATTTACATAGCCGGGCGCGAACTCGTGCCGTATTGGTGATAGGCTTGTATGAGGTGTTAGGTAATCCAACTACCTAACTGGTTGAGCCATTCAGGCCCCTCAGTCCCTAATTGGCTTTATTTCAGAAGTGTGATACAGTGAAACAATATTAGGGGGTTAGGGTTATGGTGTTTAACGCCATTTTCAACAATATTTTAGTTATATCATGGCCATCAGTTTTATTGGTGGAGGAATCCAGAGTACCCATAGAAAACCAACGACCTGTCGCAAGTCACTGACAAACTTTATTACATAATGTTGTATCGAATAGACCTCGCCATGAGCAGGAGTCGAACTCACAACACTGATTGCCCAGGTAGTTATAAATCCAACTACCATACGATCCTGACCATGACAAATTTGAGGTGGAAGGTGGCTGTTGATTTTATTGATATTGGTGGAATTGTTGACCATCACTGTTTAAACTTTTTTCATAAATTCTTATATGAAACAGAATGAGAATCTACAATCAAATATAACCGCATCGGTGGTGTAATGGTTTGCGTGCTCGCCTCGGGTGCAAGCCCTGATCGGATCAAACCAAAAACCATAAAATTGGTATTTGTTGCTTCTCTGCTAAGCATGCAGCATTAAGGAGAAAGAACAAAGACTGGTTGGCTATGAATCAGGAAAATGTGTCCAAGTGGGGCCACATGTCTATCCACGGACTGTTGTTTCAGTGAGCTAGCACTATAAAAATCCAACTATGCGTGTTGGTCTAGTACAAAGCGGACCTCATCCTCATCTCATTGAAAATTAACTTGTTCTCACCATGATATACATGTAGCTGAAAAATTGCTGAGTTGGCGTTAAACAACAATCACTCACCTGACTCTCTTACAATCAAATAATTTCTATGATACTTACCTCACTAAGTTGTTGTTATATTGTTGCAGTTTCATTCCATTGTTCATCATAATATTTCTGTAATTTTTCATTTCTTGTGGCGTCATGCTGAGTTGTTGACAAACAAGAATCATTCTATTTTCAAGAAACATCTTCTTAACATGTTTATAAACAAATTCTTCAAACTCGTCAACTTCCTGAAAAAGAAAACAAAAATATGGTCTCGTAAAATCATACTGTCAGTATGATAGCACTCACCAGATAAAAAAGTTATATTTGCAATAAATCAATATGGCTCACCTAGTAAAAAAGTACATTTAAAAAAATCAGTATTGTTCACCAATACAAAAACTACATGTATATTTGCTATAAATCAGTATCACTCATCTAGTAAAAAAAAGTGCATTTTTAAAAATTCAGTATTGCTCACCTAGTAAAAAAGTGTATGTACACTTTTTAAAGATCAGTATTGCTCACCTTGTAAAAAGGTGTATGTACATTTTTTAAGATCAGTATTGCTCACCTTGTAAAAAGGTGTATGTACATTTTTTTAAGATCAGTATTGCTCACCTCGTAAAATAGTATATGTACATTTTTTTAAAGATCAGTATTGCTCACCTCGTAAAAAAGTGTATGTACATTTTTTTAAAGATCAGTATTGCTCACCTCGTAAAAAAGTTTATGTACATTTTTTTAAAGATCAGTATTGCTCACCTCGTAAAAAAGTGTATGTACATTTTTTTAAGATCAGTATTACTCACCTCATAAAAAAGTATATGTACATTTTTTAAAGATTAGTATTGCTCACCTCGTAAAAAAGTGTATGTACATTTTTTTAAGATTAGTATTGCTCACCTCGTAAAAAAGTATATGTACATTTTTTTAAGATCAGAATTGCTCACCTCGTAAAAAAGTGTATGCACATTTTTATAAGATCAGTATTGCTCACCTCGTAAAAAAGTGTATGTACATTTTTATAAGATCAGTATTGCTCACCTCGTAAAAAAGTGTGTATATTTTTTAAAGATCAGTATTGCTCACCTCGTAAAAAAGTGTATGTACATTTTTAAAGATCAGTATTGCTCACCTCGTAAAAAAGTGTATGTACATTTTTAAAGATCAGAATTGCTCACCTCGTAAAAAAGTGCTTGTACATTTTTTTAAGATCAGTATTGCCCACGTCGTAAAAAAGTGTATGTACATTTTTTTAAGATTAGTATTGCTCACCTTGTAAAAAAGTGTATGTACATTTTTTAAAGATCAGTATTGCTCACCTCGTAAAAAAGTGTATGTACATTTTTTTAAGATCAGTATTGCTCACCTCGTAAAAAAGTGTATGTACATTTTTTTAAGATCAGTATTGCTCACCTCGTAAAAAAGTGTATGTACATTTTTAAAGATCAGTATTGCTCACCTCATAAAAAAGTGTATGTACATTTTTAAAGATCAGAATTGCTCACCTCGTAAAAAAGTGTATGTACATTTTTTAAAGATCAGTATTGCTCACCTCGTAAAAAAGTGTATGTACATTTTTTAAAGATCAGTATTACTCACCTCGTAAAAAAGTGTATGTACATTTGTTTAAGATCAGTATTGCTCACCTCGTAAAAAAGTGTATGTACATTTTTTAAAGATCAGTATTGCTCACCTCGTAAAAAAGTGTATGTACATTTGTTTAAGATCAGTATTGCTCATCATGTAAAATAGTACATCTATATTTTTTTTTAAATCAGTATTGATCACCTTGTAAAAAATTACATTTTTTTAAAATCAATATTGCCCACCTAGTAAGAGTAAAAAAAAAATTAAATCAGTATTGCTCACTTAGTAAAAGTGCATTAAAAAAAAAATCAGCATTGTTCATTTAGTAAAAAAGTACACGCAATTTTTTTTTAAATCAGTATCGGTTGCCTGGAAAAAAAGTATTTAAAAAAAAAATTAGAATCGCTCACCTAGTATAAAAGTACATTAAAAAAATTAGTATCGCTCACCAAGTAAAAAAGTACATTTTCGAACTCACAACTTTAGTGGTGATAGGCACAAATGTAGCTATAAATTCAACTACCATGACCATGACCACGACGTACCCCCTACTACCGTATAATCATGGACTCGTTTTGTAATTATAAAATGGATACAATGTCAAAATAAACAATATACATACATTTGTATATCCAATAGCAATTCATTTTAATTCCACTGAACATTCCGTGAATGATTATGAAATTGTGGCTTTAGATAAAAAAAATTATCTACTTTGTGACGTTATCCATTAATGACAAATTCAAATGTACCATAACATGATAAAGTTCCGCTGAAGAAGGCCAAGTTGTACGGCCGAAAGCTCTGGACAAATTTTCAGAGATTTTGTTTATTTACCTCGATATGAGAGACTTTAATTATATATATATATATTTATATATACATACTGTGTCAACTTGGGCCTTTTTTATTTTACTACACGTTTCCCATGGCGGTCTTTCTTCCTCGTAGTATATAGGTCTGGTGATACTCTCCATCACTCTAGCTTCCCAGATACGAACTCTCGGTCTTTGAACATTGTGTTTTTTTCCTCTTGTTATTAATATTGAGTTCCTTGATACACATTTGATACAACCTGCCAATAAAGTCATATTACAGCTAATAAAGTCATATTACAGAGTTCTTTGATACAGACTGAATCGGTGGTGTAATGATTAGCATACTCATCTTGAGTGCGGTAGATCGTGAGTTAGAGACATGGTTGGGTCAAACCAAACACAATAACATTGGTATTTGCTGCTTCTCCGCTAGCACGCAACTTGTTGGCTCGAAATCAGGATAATGTGTATGAGTGGAGTGACATGTTCACCCGTGGACTGTTGTTTCAGTGAGCTAGCACTATAAATATCCAAGAGAACATTTCTGGCAAGTCAGGTGATTTCATGCAGTTACTCCGGGACAGATATCAAAAGCGATATAATTGATCTGAAAAGTAACATTACAGATTTCAGCAAAATTTGGACAAATTTTGCCAAGGACTGACACAAGATTGGTATTTTGCAATAGAAAATTAATGAGGACTGAAATGTTTTCACTAGGACCACCAAATCCATATACAATTTCGTGAACCCTGTAACAACATTCTAATATGGCTGTCTGTTGCTCTTAAGAGTTAAACAGAAAGGTGGGAAAAGAAAGATAACTCTGCCTAAAGACCGACTTCCAGTAGGACAGTTCATAACCATGTCTCCATGCAAGGCTATTTGTCAAGTGAACGGCTAGGGAAAAGAAGGATAACTCTACCTAGACAAACTTCCAGTAGGACAGTTCGCAATAATATCTCCATGCAAGGCTATTTATTGTGTGAACAGTTTGTTTTGAAAAATTGGTTATGGGTGAATGACACATCTTAATCAAATGGAATTGCTTGCCAATATATCTACGGAAAAGGAATGATTTAGATATTTTTATTGCGAGTGAGTGATCGTTGTTTAATAATGTTTAAGGCCATTACATTAGATTTAGTGAGCAATATTTCAGCAACTTTATGGCAAGGACAAGCTATTTTCGATGTGTAATTAGTACTAGAAGTCAACCAAATAATGAGGTGGTTTCTACGACCAAATCTCCCTGTATTTAATAATGCTCCATATTTAGTAAAGAAGTAACAAATACCTATTATACAGTCTTTGGTTTGACCAGTTAGGGAAAAATGTTCCTCGTGAGGTTTTACATTCAACATGCCTTCTTTCTATCTTTAGATTGGATAGCCACTCGACTTGATTTTTTCAATATTGATTTTGTTGTCTTTATCTTTAACTTGACACCGTCGGTCTGCTGACATCATAAAAAACTGGTCCTAATATTAGTGTGCGGTTGTACGCTACGTGCAATTTGGTGATAATATGGTACTTTGCGACAATATTGTTATTGCTTTTTCCTCGGCCGGCAGGGGCGTGACTTTTTACCCAAATACACCCAAATACATGTACACCCAAATACACCATAAAATCGTATTTATTGTATTAGTTAAAGGTTCTATATGAATTATTTTTCATAAAAATTTTTCAAATTTCATAACTTTGTCACAAGAGTAATCAAAATGATCAATTTTATAACTATTATAAACATCGATACACCAACAAGGCCGCTTCCAACAAATACAAATGTGCCCAAACACACTCAAAATTCATATGGTATGTGTTACAACAAATATATATTTTTTCCAACACTCTTTTAGTTATTTTATTTATTTATCTTATTCCTTTTCTTCCTTTTTAATATGAATAAAAAGATATATGAAAATGGGAAATGATCAGTATGCTCCTTTTTTTCGGTGATTAGACATTCCACTTGCTCACATACAGAATATAGCTGGGGAACTGTAGCCCTTTATGGTCCTTTTTATTTATTTTTTTTGCGGACCATAGGGCTACGGTTTTCACTCTATCAAAAACTTTCGAAACTGCGCCAAAAAAATCTTGTGCTGCTTTTTTGCCAATTTTTGTCATGAAATCGGGTGCAAGAACGATCAAACATATATATTTCGCTTCGTTAGATATTTATCTACATTCTTCTATACTTACTTACCTATTAATATTCATTTCCAGTTCATTATCATAACAAATATCTCATTTGTGACAAATCCCGCCTACTTCGTCTGCCATCTTGCTTCTCCAGTAGTCTCGTTCTAATATAACCCTATTTATTTATAAACCGCAAACACGTGTTTGGTTTGTTTACGTTTTACCGAAGATGTTTTCGGCGGTTTTATTTAAGGAGAAATGGGAGTTTGGATCTTCTTGGCATATATTTTTCAATAAATAATCTGAATAAATAAATGTTTTTTTTTAAATTTCTTTTTCAGAAAGTGACTTTCATTGAACATTTTTGAAAATGATTATTGACATCTTCCACCCCCCTATTTTGGACCAAGTTAATATATAATACATAACCAAAATGGATGTGGAAACAATATACAAAGATAAGTTGAAGGGAAAATATAAGTTTATGTTTGATCTGAAAGAAAAACAAGTGTTTGATAACAAATATAATGGAAAGAAAAAAATCAATTGGTATTTTTCCTACTAGATATGGGAAAAGTGTATGTTTCCAAATGGTGCCTTTGATTCACGATGCAATTTATGGTGAAAAGCATATTGGTTTGGTAATTTCACCACTAGTGATCATCCAGTGGATGGATAGCTGTATACCGAAAGAAGAAGAAGAAGAAGAAGAAGAGCCTTATGATTGACCAGTGTAAACAAACCAAACACGTGTTTGCGGTTTATAAATAAATAGGGTTATATTTGTGACCTCAGAACGAGACTACCGGAGAAGCAAGATGGTGGACGAAGTAGGCGGGATTTGTCACAAATGAGATATTTGTTATGATAATGAACTGGAAATTAATATTAATAGGTAAGTAAGTATAGAAGAATGTAGATAAATATCTAACGAAACGAAATATATATGTTTGATCGTTCTCGCACCCGATTTCATGACAAAAATTGGCAAAATAGCGGCGCAAGATTTTTTTTGCGCAGTTTCGAAAGTTTTTGATAGAGTGAAAACTGTAGCCCTATGGTCCACAAAAAAAAAAAATAATAAAAAGGACCATAAAGGGCTACGGTTCCGCAGCTAATACAGAATACAGCTCGCATAGCAATCGCCTTAAATTAACTGCATCAGTTTTAAAAAGACTAGAATTGTTTTCAGTATCAGAATTTCTGTAAAAATATAATTTTTTTAAATATATATCAGACTTTTGAAAGGCGACATTTTAATTCGTGATTGTACCATCGTGTTATCGGTTTTCGTGCTATTATCGATTTTCAGATACAATGTATAGCGATTAACAGTGTTAACCCTTCATTCATATGACAATTGGAATTTTCAAAGAATGGCTAGTTAAATATTTCTTTGTGCATAAGATTGTTTTTAAAGCCATTCTTGTATTTTAATATACTCTCGATTACCTGCAACTTTTGTTGTCAGTAAAATGGCGTCATCTGTTTCCGTGGCAAATAAAAACAAGGCCGATATACGGGATGGAAACGAATATAAAATCCGGAAATGGCTGGTTTTAAAATTTCATGGATCTGGCCATCTACCAAATCATACTACATCTAAATAAAATAACAGAATGTTTGAAAATGACCACTTTCAAAATTGTGTTTACTTTTGATGTTTTTTTTAGTGCTGAAACCACAATGCACTGCAAAGTGACATGTATTTTATATAAGAAACAGGCACATTTCAGTCGGCTCTTTTGTTTACAAATACGATCAGTGACCCCATGATAGTTACATGACAGGAAGAGCAGGTGTCTGAGAGGCAGACGACATAGTTAAATTTTATATAGCCCTTCTGGATTTTTTTCCAGCTACTTTATAAATGAAGTACATTTTTGGCATTACAAAAAGTATGGTTCAGTAGGTAGGTTCACTGTTTTTGGTACTTACGTCTTTAAAAGTAAACTTTATCATTTTTTACAGATGTCAGCTTTCGTATTGTTTATGTTCCATAAATAGAAACCGGAAGACACGTCAACAAGAAAACTGCAGCAGAGCTGTGAAAGGAGTCGATTAAAAAAAAACATAAATTAAATCAAAGTATCCAATATCTCATTTTATTTAACTAAAGATTTTTCGACGTATTTCAAGATTATATACGATTAAACAGTTTTTTTAGAAAATTATCTACTGTATGTATAAACTCGGAGTTTCCGGCAGCTCACTCACAAACATATTTTCCTAAAAACACAGTGTTTAATCCTTATACTTGGACATCGTGTTTGTTTTCGACGCTAAATACTATTAAAGAAATACCCAAGGAGAGCCTCAAACAATGGACATACAATACACATGTATACGATTGCAAGTAAATTGAAAAAAATCGGCGAAATGTTATTGACGACTTTGGAACATAACCAACATGACGTCATTGACGTCATATGAAGACTTCCAGTTTGAAACGTAAAGATTAGATGTTATTTGGCTTCGTGTATGCTTCAAGTTTGATACAATTTAACTAAAATAAAATTTCAAGGTAAGCTTTTTAATTATTTTTGTGTATTGTTGTAAATATGACATGTAGGATTTCACTTGGTAAATACCAGTTACAATTAACTTCCGGCAATGTGTTGCCATGGGATCCATTCCGACTACTGTTTTCGTGCCTTAGGCACGAAGACTTTTGAAATTTTGTTCGTAATTTTGTTCGACTAGTAAATTAATTTTATTATATCAATATAAGATATGCCTTCGGAACGAAAACTTCAGGTTTCTTTGTCTATGAAAATAAAGGGTGAATCAACTTCCGTCAAGGGGTTGCCATGGGACCCATTTGCAACATTTAATGTGGCCGTGCTGATTCATTCTTTTGCTCATATCGGGTGTGCCTTTGGCATGACGATTTTATTTCTTTATTCGTAGTGTTCGTGCCTTTGGCACGACACAAAGATTATTATTTATTTCATTTACGAAACCTTCAATGACAACTCTGCCTTCTTCAAGTTCGAAAGTAAAACTCTGTTTTCTATTTGAATGATATAGTCGTGCCCAAGGCACGAAAATGTAAGTTTTAATTCTCAATACAATTTTATTAAGTCATTATTTTATTTTATTTGTTTCGTGTTGGTCGCGCCTTCGGCACGACAAAGATGTTCAATTACGAAAACAGACAAATGGCTTAAGCTCCTCACACTTCCGCTTTCAAAGTGTTTACAATTATCAACCATGTTCGTTTCGCTCACAGCTGGGTTGATAAAAAATAATGCGTGCGCTGTGGAAATCAAAATAAAATGGATACCACGAAAACCCATACCGTGACGACCGAGATCGGGATCGTTTGTCTTTGATATTGTCCGTAAAAACTAGTCCGAGATTCCTCTGTCGTTTAACGGCATTTATAAACTTGATGTAGCCGTTCAACGTCAGAGGGTGATACATACGGAAAACAGCGGATTTGCTTCTCCAACTCTGGGTCAGCACATTTCCACGTTTCTTGGCTATCGGATTTTATTTTCTATCAGAAACCCTTATATAAATCGCTTCACCAATCATTTTTCTATTCATTCATAACCATCTTACCCTCAGAAAGTGGTGCTACACTCCATTACAGCACGATTTTGCCTTAGATCCTATGATTCCGCCATTTGTCTTCCATTTTTCAAACATTTGTCACGTGACTACGAGAAAACCACGATTACCGCAATGTATCATGGGAGATGATTTGCATATAAACAAACAAACAAATATTTGTATTGCCAATCATACACGCCTGTTAAGGCAGAACAATTAACATAACATTTAATACAGTTGATTATATTGATTGGTAATGATTTTAACAGCAATAGTGAATTACAGATAACCATAAAAAAAAAAAAATGATGTAGTACCTTGTTCAAAAAAGGGGGACGTAACACATGCTCTTTCCGAAGCCCATTGGCAACACTCTGCCATTGAATCTTTTCTTTCCAACACATTCTGTATTATTTCCTTCTGCTCTGCTTTGATCTATAGATGGACTGTTTGTCCTGTAGAATACGCTTAAATGTATGGTCTTCCATGTGATTTGAATGTTGTTTACGTATGCAAATAATGCTCAAATAATTTGGTGCGCTGAATTAAGTAGCTCCCATCATGCAATGCGTTACTGTTATCATTCAGTTAGTATCGCGAGATCACGTTTGTAGATTCAAAAATGGAAGTCAAATGGCGGAATAATAGGATCTAAGGCAAAATCGTGCTGTAATGGAGTGTAACACCACTTTCTGAGGGTAAGATGGTTTTGAATGAATAGAAAAATGATTGGTGAAGCGATTTATATAAGGGTTTCTGATAGAAAATAAAATCCGATAGCCACGAAACGTGGAAATGTGGCGATCCCAAAGCTGGTGAGGCAAATCAGCTGTTTTCCGTATGTATCACCCTCTGACGTTGAACGGCTACATCAAGTTTATAAATGCCGTTAAACGACAGAGGAATTTCGGACTAGTAAAAACCTGACTATTTTGTTGAAATTCATGAAAAAATAACGATAATAAATCATTAATTATTCATATAACATCTCAAAATAATATAATTTGAAGCTGTATTTGGGTATATTTGGGTAAAAAGCCACGTCGGGCCGGCAGTACACACCGCACTTTCCAGGTACATGTCAAAATAAGGCATTAAGGGCGAACGTGTAATGATGTTTATGGGACGATGTAGGAAGAATGGATGAGGAATCACTTGAAATTGAGCTTTGCATTTTTGATACAATCTAGATATCAAAAAATCACCTTGTGAAAATTTTCGAAGGACTGTTGACATTCTTAGATTTTTTTCTGGTACTGCGTCAAATTATATTTGTAACATCTGTAAAAGCTATAAAAGAATTTGCACCAGTAAAAATATCCCGCAACAATAGAAAGTCTAATAACCAAAAACATTCTAAATCAAAAGAGATAACAACGAAATGACATGATATAAATGTACGCGTATGTGGAAGAATTTTTCGATCCTTATTTTTTGTGTAGTGTTCTGTAGATCTTTATATTTATTTGTCCTTTGTGCTGTCTGTCCAACTTCAATTACCCTTTTGGTATCTTCAAACTTTTCTTATACACAAATATATTTAATCATGTTCTTGTTAAGAAAACTCGTACCAAATATTGATAATATATCTATTTGAAAAATTTTTTTTACTGCACTTTATGTTTGAAGGTGATGTATTCATTAAAATAGTACCTAAATAATGTAATGTTCCTTTTATAAAATTAGAATTTGGTCTAGGTACAAATGCATTGCTAGTATGATACTATCGGTAGATCTTTTTTAAAATAACGAGTTGATTGCATGTAAGAAGTAAACAGATTACATAAGTATTCCGGGACACATTTCTGATATTGAATTCGGGTTTTGATAGATAGCCAACCTATTATTCTAAATAATTGCTTAGAAGGTGTATGAATAGTAGAATTTAAAATTAACCTCGCAGCCGACTTTATACCGAATATACATAGTTTATCTAATGGTTTCATTCCATATTGAACAAAAATAATCAAAAGGGGGTAAAATATATCCATTATCAGTGTCGGATTTACCTATACAGACTGAAAATTAGTGGGCCTCCGGCCAAGGTGCATAATACTGTCCACGCCTACATTAAAATTTCATACTTATGCTGTTCACGCCGATGCATAGTCGTCACAATTGACGGAGCATTGTATGATGTAGATGTAGATATAAAGCACTATATACTCTCCAAACAACCATTCAGTAATTTTCCTTGCACAGATGCACTCCATTTCAGAATATTGCAGAATTTTAAACAGCTCTTATCGCCCTCGCTTTGACTCAAATTGATTTAAACTGTCTTCAATCTTCCTCTATAGTGGGTAAATGGAAGGGGCGTAGGAAAATAGCCTAGGGGCCTCTCTTCATCTAAATTCGGCATTGGTCCGCTTCGATTTCCGCGTAAAAACAATGTTCGATTTGTCTTGACTTCCGTTTTTTATAGAGGTTCATGTTTTATTTATATTGTTTTTATTTATTTACGTATCCTGTATCCCAACACGATTTCCATATCAGACGATATCTGTTTCCGGTGTAACACAACGGGTGTCATTTTTACCTGGTTTACCTGGTTCCGATGTCTGTAATATGGGCTAATTAGCCCCTTGGACCCGTCTTGATAGGTGGATTTTTTCTTCCGGTCGGTAGACATCTGGTGAGAATTTTTTCTCCAGATTTTTCCAGTGGTTGTTTTTGATTCTATTACTTGTTTTGGTAAGCTATTCCACATATCCACTATTTTTTGTGAGAAGCTGTATTTTCTGATATTTGTTCTGCAGTTCTTTTTATATATCTTCTGGTTGTGACCCCTAGTTGCAGTTCGACTTATAGGAAAAATGTGCTCATGTTGTACTTTATCGATGTTATTAAGGATTTTGAAAGTTTCAACCATGTCGGTTCTCAGTCTTCTGTATTGAAGTGATGGCAATCCAATATATTTCAGGCGTTCTGTGTAGCTCAGATGTTGTATATTTTTTTTCCTAATTTGGTCGCTCTTCTCTGTACATTTTCTATTTGTATAGCTTCTTTTTTATATATCACAGACCATACATTGCTGCAATATTCTAGATGTGACCTTACTATGCTTTTGAATAATGTTAAAAACATTTCTTTATCCATGTAAATGAAACTTCTTTTAATCATTCCAAGTCTTTGGTTTGCTTTTTTGTCTGTTGGTTGATATGTTGTTGAAATTTCAGCTTATCCTCAATTAATATTCCTAGATCTTTTTCTTCCGTTACTTGATTAATTTCATTTTCTCCCATTTTATACTTCGTGTTGGTACATGCTTGCATTTTGACTTGTTGAATTTTAGGAGCCACTTATCTGACCAAAGCACTAGGTTGTTTATATCATTCTATAAACTATGTTGTTCTTCTTTCTTGTTTACTACTGCATACACTTTAGTGTCATCCGCGAATAATTTTGCTATATTCTGAACTACATCAGGTAAATCATTGATGTAAGTTGTAAAAAGAATGAGATCTAGAACGCTTCCTTGAGGAATCCCACTTGTCACTGTTGTCCAGTCAGAGCCTGTATCATTTATAACAACTTTTTGTTTTCTGTTTGCCAGAAAGTCTCCTATCCACCCTAAAATATTTCCACATATGCCATAACTTTGTAGTTTATTGATGAGACGTTGGTGAGGTACAGTGTTGAAAGCTTTTTGGAAGTCTAAATATATAGCATCTATTGCGCTTCGATTGTCTAGTTGCTCTGTCCAATCATCTAGTACCTCTATTAATTGCGCTACACAAGATCTACCTTTTCTAAAACCATGTTGATGAGTAGTAAATAGATTAAGTCTCTCCATATGGTTCAATATGCAATCTCTAATAAATTTTTCCATTGCCATTGTGTAGTATTATATCGACTAATTTTATTCCCTTTCTTTTGTTCATGGTATTGTCTGTCGAATTTTCATTTATTATAATTTTTTCTGACTACGCGTTTCCATGGTAATTTTTATGGTATATTACACCTAAATTGCAACCAAGATGTTCAACTACAAACACATTTTAAGGGGCGGATCCAGGATTTTAAGCTAGGGGGCGCACTTAAAAAAATTGCGCCGAGCGGAGAGAGGCGCGAAAATTTTGGGGGTATTTCGTGTGAAAAATCGCGATTTTACGCCAATTTTTTTTTTCAATTTTAGGGGTGGGGGATGTCGGGTGCCCACCCCCCCCCCCCTGGATCCGCCCCTGATTTTGCAGGATCTCAACTTTGTGTTCAACAAATTTCATTTCATTGTATTTTTTGCTATAATTTATTCATAGCGAGCATCGCAAGATGCGAGCTAAACAGCAACATGTGTGTAAGGAGATGAATCAATACATTTTGTATATACGATCAATACCAACCGGAAATGGATTCTAAGTTTCAGCATAGAATGGTCAATCGGAGTGAAGTACAGGAAATAGCCTTTTAATTTGAATAAAAAATAACTATCCAGTTTAGAAATAACCCCCAAAAAATTAGAAAGGAAACCGTACAGCTTCTTTACATGAAACGATTAATTTATTTAAAAAATGGACAATCGCTAGACCTTCTTGTTTCGCCCCTAAAGAACGATCGGCCCTAAAAAAAAAGTCGTCCCCGATATATCACGGCCCTGAAGAAAAGAACCCAAAACTACTATTTGTAGATTAGATTAGATTAAACGTATTTTATTGTTAACTATATAACATTTGGATCGGACACAAGTTATTCCAACTTACAAAGGTCCTCTCCACATATTTACATACAATTTTATATTCCATGCACCAGCAAGTAATAATGTATAATTAACAATTACATTTTATAACAACATTGTACATGTACATGTCTATGCGTAGATGCGATGCTCGCCTGTAGGTTGTGCCTAATCCATATTATTTTTCAGAGAATCGAATATAGTCGACAAATTTCGCATACTCGAAGTCTCTCATTTGTTGAAGTTTGTGTGTTTCCGAACACAAAATATCCCTGCTTAGAGTCCAACAATAAAGGTACGTTGTATTGCGTTATCTAAAATAAAATGTTTGTGGTTATATGTAGAATTCTTATTATTTCGTAAAAATGGTGATAACGTTGACAAACAGAATATGATTTTTATCGATTTATTCTGCACATATATCAAAAAATGAAATTGATGAATATCTGTTATAAAATTGTTCTAATGATTTTAAATGCGGACAACCGGACGCTAACAATTTTTGATTTCCGGAAGCGTCATGGCAGCACCGCCTGAATTTTTCGTCTGCTTTTCCACTTTCTTGTCCTGTTACTTGACCAAGACAAGCATTGTAACTATTTATTTCCTTCTGAATTATTGTGGTTTTTAATATTTAATGTTTTAATGCCGCTAATTGTTTTGCACAGAGCAGGTTGTTGTGAATATCGTATAAAAGCTGTTAATCTAGACCTACCCCCGCTTGGACCTTGGCCTTGATGTTCATGCAACACGTGCTTGTCAGCAGCCTGAACTGGTCATTGACTGACAAATGCAGAGGTTGACACCTAGTATTTGTACAAAAGCTGTTATGCTGTGGTCTTAGGAAGTTAGGTTGAGTTTCTTGTCCATTCCAAACAACATTCCTAATCCCTAGATTTTTATCAATCTCTACCCAGAGTTGTCGTCCTTACACTCTCTCCAATCTCAGTCAACGCCTATATGCCAAAATCTTGGCAAAATCCGTTTATTAAAGGGTAACTTGATATAAACCGGTTATAATGACCCCAGATATTGTAAAATATGTAAAGAATACCATATAACTAATATTTGAGAAGCTTCTTTGTTTATTTTCAAACGAAGATAAGGGATTATTTTTTATACGGTGAATAAATTCCATGTAAACAAAAAAATAATAATTCTATTGTTTGATGTATTGCAAACGAAACACTCTATTTTTAATCATTTCACAGGAGTATTCGTACTGAATGCAAACCCACATGTAACGAAGGTCAATCCACCAATTTGACTGCTTCCTGTCTGGTCACATGATAATTTTACGATCACATAATCAGAGAACACCGGACTACTTTTTAGGCATTGACAGAGATTGGATAGAGTGTAAGGACCGACAACTCTGGGTAGAGATTGGATTTTTATGTCTTTCCACAGAGTCGGAGAGTTTATTTACCTCTCTCAATTCTCTGTCATTGGAACTCTTTAACAGATTACCCTTATTAAGAACAGGTGCTACCTGGGATCTGAGTGATAATATGACAATTATGATAAGTAGGCTACCTTGTCATTGTAGTAAGTAGACATTAACTGTTCCAATATACACAAGGCTCTACAATACAACCAAAGCACTCTCATTTGCGAGTTACTTTTGTTAAATGAGAGTAAAAATTATGTATTGATAGCCAGATGGCAAGTTGATATTTCCGTAATATTTTCTTTCCTTCAACGATCGTACTTTTCAATTTAAATTCCTACTTTGATTATCCGGCCTTTTAAGCTGCACAATTCACTCCGACATAAAAATTTTAAATGACATACTTTTTAACGCTTGTTAGTGACCACGATGAGCAAGAAAGCAAATTAAGCCTTCTCACAAAATTTTACAATAAAAATAAACTGGTTGAATCAACTGACCATGAAGCTGGCCTATCTGATGCAAAATTGACGGAAGTATCAAGACAAAATACTGATGAAGGTTCAGGTTCTAAAGTTGAAAAGTGTAAATTATTATTATTATTATTATTACAATTCTTCTATAGCGCTTCATCTAAAACAATATTACTCTAAGCGCTTTATACAGTGCATAAAATACAATATACATGTACAATAAAACATATATCAAGAATTGACACAATGAGATAAAAATTTCAAATTGAAAAACTAGTCCAAATCAAAAAATATATATACAACATATAGAGTTCTAAAATACGTAGGAATTAAAAAAAAAAGTAAAGAAAAGGGAAAGAGAAATTGGACTTAGATATTTTTCAGAACAAATATGATAGACTTTAGGTTAAAGTTAAAAAAATTTACTGACACAATTTAGGCAAAAATATAGCTTTATCACAGAATAATGAACTTAGATATTATTACGAACAAAATATGATAGACTTTAGGTTAATGTTAAAAATGTATATTGTCACAATTTAGGCAAAACTTTAGCTCTATCACAGAATAATGAACATAAAACAGATGATACATGTACCTTGTCATAAAACATACATGTAAGAAATTGAAAAAGACATTAACTCTTTTAATTATTTTATGTTGTGTGTTACAAGTTTTAAATAATGATAAAGAAGACAACAACACAATACCAGTAGCAACACAGACCCACAAAAAGTGGGGTCGAGTTCAAATTCAAGAGAGTAAGCATCTTCTCTCTCATTCAGGGCATTAATAATTATTATGTACAAATGCAGTCGAACTTCATTAGCTCGAACTTGAATGGCTCGAACACCATGGATCGCTCGAACTGTTTTTTTTAGTCCAGTCAATTTTACTGTTAATTCCTTGTCAAATAAACCCAAATTTCTGGTACATTCAAACTATTTTTATGGTTCGGTAATAATAAATCAGTAAAAATTACCTTTTCAAACTTAAAACTCAAATTCATCTGGAAATGTCAATCATTTAATTAGGCTTAATTACTATATCCAGATAAAAGAAAAATACCTGTACTTATAACTGTTTACACAACAATTATAGGTTGTTACCTCTGGCATATTTTTAACCATTAATTACAAGGTCAGAGCTCCAGATAATTTTCAAGTCCAAAGGGTAATTACCCCCTACTTTTGGAAATGATGGGTATTTGCATATTTCCTTTGCACTGTTGTACTCTCTACTTCAGAAATGATTGCTTACATGTACACTTTTAAAATTATGTTTGATACAAGTGTTATTCAATAAACGCAGGATGCAAGTGAAATGTATATCTCTGTTTAATTTGACACAATTGTGTCATGTTTATTAATAAAATGTTGTAAATATTTTGTTTTTTGCTCGTCGACTTCGGCAGTTTTCACAGCCGTGTTGATAATGTCATCAATGATTCCTTTAACTATACTGTCACTAGACACAGCTGAATCTGTCAGGAACTTAAGTATAGAATTTTCCATAGCGCTCTTGCGCTTAGTAGCGCGCTTATTCATGTTCTTGCTCATTTTCAACGAACGTGTTCCCAAATTTACTTTCGTTTTAGTTCTTACTTATTACGTAAACCGCATTTATTTGTAATATTGACCGCGATTGGATGATTTATCATAAACATCCAATCAGATCTCTTTTGACATCGATGCTTAGAAAGGCAAGCATTCGGTACCCCTCGGATGTATGTGCTCTCTCCTTCGAAAAGTATAAAGGGAAGTAATTACGGGGAATTTCTCAAAGACAAAAATGTTTTGTTATGTACACAACTGTACAAGTACGCTCCGAATTTGGAAAGTTTGCTTACACAGCAATATGTATGCGTAATGTGTACACTCTGATCTGATAATACATGCGTTTTTACTCGTTTTCATAGCGTAAAAAACGCAAATACGCAGCTTATCTGGAGCTCTGCAAGGTAGTAATAAAGAAAGATTGCTGTACCAATAATGCAAGCTGAGACAACACTCAACAATAATTGAAACAATTAGAAGATCAAATGTTAACTGATAAAGTTTTTTTTAAGCAATATTTATTATTTAATATTGTTATTACATGAATAAGCATTATTGAGAGTGTTTTTTTCTTCAATTTGTATAGTTGAGCAGGAAACGAATAATATCAAACTGTGATCTCAAGGTTCATATAAATACTAAAAAATAGAAATGTTCTAGTAGTGAAATTCAAATACAAATAAAAAAAAAATAATATTTTTGTCGCTTTGTCGACATGATTTTGTGTCATGCTTTGTCAAGGTAGTGTTGTCAATGCTCATTCGTACCAAAGCTAGTCGACCTCTGATCTTCCGTTGGAATTATTCAGCTTTTACTTGTTATTCCTACTGTGAATCGTAATGTTTTAGCATAAATAAGTAATCAATTATTCACTTCTTCAACCTTCGTTCATAGCATATTTATCCTCTGAAGAAAATGAAAGTGTTAGATAAAAACCGGAAGGAATTGAAATATCATAAATGGGACGAGGATTTGAGGCCGAAAGAAAAATTAGCCATTGACTCAATTCTTTGCCACAGCAGCACTTTTTCAAACACCAATAGGCAATAGTAACCAAGTTCAAACACTATAGGATTAAAGGCATCTTTTCAGGAGTTTATTCAGTTTGTGAGAGCATCGGCACCATTTACACATGCATGAACTCCTGAAAAGAACCGTTTAATCCTTCTAAATCTTTTCCCTATTTTAATTACCGTATAACAGGTAATTTCTGCGGCTATTTATTCTCTGCGGTCAACTCCAGACCGCAGAAATTAAAATCGCAGAATATTGTGTAAAAGGAATGTTTAATGTCCTGTAAAAGTGTAATAATAAATCAGTACAAATTACATTTTCATACTCTAACTCCGAAATTGTCAAATATTTAATTAGACCTAATTACTATATCCAGTTAAAAGAAAAAAAATGGTACTATTTAAATGTTTACAAAACAATTAAAAGTTATTTAGTTGTGGCATGATGATTTTTAACTGTTAAATACAATTAATATAGATCTAGAAATATTATTGTACCAAGTTGACACAAGACAATAATTGAAAGAATCATATGATTAAATGTTTACAATCATTCATAATATAGTTTATTAGAGCAATGTTTAAAATTGTTATTACATGAATTAACATTAGTGTTTTTTTAATTGTTATAGTAGCTGCGATTTAATAATATCAAACTGCATGATCTCAGGATTCATCTAAACAAAAATAATATATTACACTTTACGTTTTTATTTTCCTATTTGTCTTCGTTAGCGCAGCCGGTCACTATTTTCATATATGGACCGACCAGCTACTTGCATTATTTTAGATAAAAAGTATAATATAGCAAATAGTTCATGTCACTTTGGGTCATATGGCAGTATATGGACCGGCCCATATACTGCCATATGACCCTCAGTGCCATGAACTATTTGCTATATATAAATGTACTTAACTTTTAGTAGTAGAATTCAGGTTAACCTGAGCTTTTGTGTCTACGTTATACTTAAAGAATTGAATATAATTCTAATTCTTTTTAAAATATTGTTATATGCTAAAGTATGAAAATTTGTCTTTAAAAATACGAACTACCAAACATTACAATGTATATTGATATCGATCCAAATTGGATGTGTCCCCATGCATTTCAAAGAATTTTGAATGGCCAACCTTTGCAAATATGAACATATTAAATATGAGAACTAAGATTTTATGTCACAAAAATAAGCAAAAATAAGTCCAAAGTTCATTTGGTTCAATGAGCTTCGATCAACATTTCCTGTAGCGCAGTGCCTGATTGCATCCCCTTTCTCGTGGCACCATTTTTATTTGTTATTGCACGAAATTCAAGTTTCGTTAAGCCAAATTATATTATTTTTCAAGAAAGTCACTTTCAAAATACTTAATGGATACGATAGATTTCAATAAATACGACAAAATATGCGGGAGATGTAGGGTGACTCTTCAAAATTACAACGTGACTTGAACTTCGCATTTGACCAATGAGAAAGCGAAGTCAACCTTCACAAGACGACTTCTTCGCCCTCTAACGTGAGCCCTGCTTCCTGTCTCTTTTTTTTTTTAAAAGCCACAGCAGTGTGGGAAACCATTTTTTCAAACACTCGCCAAAAAGGCGAGTGGACTGAAACAAGTACTCGCCAAAATGAAATAGAGCTTGCCATGTTTGGCGAGTGACATTTTTATTTAACTCGCCAACAAATACCAAATAAACAATACAGTAATGTTCAACAATTTATTTTGCAGATTTTGACAAGTCATTAACTTGGTCAAGAAGGATCAACACTCTCTTAAGAGCTGCGTTGATCTCTTCTTCCTCAATTTCGTTGTCTTCGTCTTCATCAACTGGCTCATCATCAATGTCATATAAAACATGTATATCAATCCCGGTTCCGACACATATTTAATTTTATGTTTTCGCGTAGGTTTTCGCTACGAATTCGTTTGAAATATTACAAAACCAAATTATTTTATTTGCATTAATTTTAAAAGTCATCACATCTAATTGTAATGAAGCAATATTTCATTTAATCGTGAAATCGACCTTGACAAAATTATGCGGGGTTGGGATTGTATACTTAATTTTTCTGTTGACAGAATTGAAGTGTCATGGCGGAATGTTTTCTTATCGAGTACAATGATTAATGAAATGTTGGGTAAATGACACAGTTAACAGAAAATTTAACTGTTTGGGAGATATGATATTTTAAAGCTGTAAACCAGTTATCGTGGCAAGCGTTTTCAAGTTCCTACTCGCCTTACAACTGTTACTCGCCAGACCGGCGAGTATAAAGTGGATCTTATTCGCCACCCGAAATTTCCACTTGCGTTTGACGAGTTGGCGAGCGGTCGTTCCCACACTGCACGGTATGGTAAAAATATCAGCCAATCAAATTGCACAAAGCAGACATGCCTATATCTATTGCGAACATCCAAAAATCTTAAAATGACTTGTTTACCTACCTATTTTTAGCATTGACTCGACAGCAACTGAAAACAGAGGACAATAGACTAAATATCTACACGCATGATATCTTATATAATCAAGTTTTGAAACTATTTGACTTTTTTCACAGGCCAGTCGGGTTTCCGGAACTACTCATTTTATACGCCTGTGTAAAATTTTACACGCCTCGGGAATCAGATTACCGTCTAATTTCGTACACTGTATGAGTGTAACCTCGGGGACAATATTGCTGCAATTGCCAGCTGGGTTCCCTAGAAAGCAATTTTAGTAGACCAACAAAATTCTTGGGCCCAGGAACCAATTTTGCACAGGAAATATTCAAATTTTCAGTAGCCACTCCAGCTGGGTTACTGTCTAAAAATATTCAGTGGTCCAGGCCAAATTTTAGTGTTCTTGGGCTACTGGGCCCCTGTTAAGTTTTATCCCGGAACTTACATTATATTTTAGACTTCAGGTGAAACCTGTATAAAAGCCCAAAAAATAGAATGCTGTGGGGGAATGATTTAATACTTTGTATGTAGAATCAGTGAGAGTTATCTCCCATTGACTGCAGTTTTACAATAGTACCATTATTGAAGTCAAGAAGTAATTATACCCCCACTCATAGAGTGGGGGCTATATTGCAATCACCTTGTCCATCCGTCCGTTTGTCCATCCGTTTGTCCGTCCGTTTGTCCGTCCATTCACACTTTCGTAACAGATATTTCAGCTTCTACTGGAAGAAATGATTTTATATTTGATGGTTTTGGCATGGTGACTTGTACCGTGTCTCCCCTTTCCAGGTTTACCGCACATCTACTTCCTCTTTACCGTGCAACTTACAAATGAACGAGTGTGGGTATTCTTAGCACGACGTAGCGTGCAACATCTTGTTTGTCTTACTTTTTATTATGCCCTCTGTTGCTGCTAGACGTTTAGGGGATTTAGATTTTACTCATATCTGTATGTTTGTCTGTATATCCAGAGGCCAAATGTTTTGAGCTTTTTTATGCACATTATTAGAGTTCAAGAAATTGCATATGGGTTTAGTGGTCCTAGTGAAAAAAAATGTCAGTCTTCATTAATTTTCTATTGCAAAATACCAATCTTGTGTCAGTCTTTCAGCAAAATCTGCCCAAATTTTGCTGGTCATGTCTGACAGGACGGGTGAATTTCGTGAACTCATTACACAGACCAAGTTGATATTTGGTTGATATTCCTTTTATTGTTCCAGATTTCAGCTATGCCCCTGTTTATTCTTAAGCTGGATGCAGGGCATACTGTAAACCAACTTATTTTCGCGGCTATTATGTTTCGCGTTTTTCTGCTTCAAGACAGTTTCGCGTAGATTTCATTTCGCGATAACTTGTTAGGCTATATAATACTTGTTTCTTACACACTTTAGACCGACTTGTTCACGGATATAAACTTTCGCGATTTTGTACTCTACTGCGAAAGTCGCGAAGGTTTATAGCACACGAACAAAAGTTGGTTTACAGTACATGTATGTGTCATATGAACACATTCTTCCATTTTTTATCCAAATATTTCACTTGTTTGACATTCTGAAATGAATGCTACACAAGTTCTTAATGTGCTAGGTTAGGTAGGAGACGTTCTCCAAATTTTAACCATTTACACATTTTCTAACCATCTGGGAACCACATCAGTGGTGTAATGGTTAGCGTGCTCGTCTCAAGTGTGGTAGATCATGGGTTTAATTCCTGTTGGTACAAACCAAAGACCATGCATTAAGAAGTAAGAGCAAAAAGACTGGTTGACTCGGAATCAGGATAACATATCCGAGTGGAACAACACGTCTAACTGTAAACTGCTGTTTCAGTGAACTAGCACTATAAAAAAGACAGTTAATCTAGTACAAAGCGGCAGACTTGGGGTCAATTACTTTCAAATGTAATCGATTACATTACATTACAATTACTTTGCAATTTTCATGATTACATTACATTATGATTACATCAATTTTCAAATGTAATCGATTACATTACAATTACTTTGTAAATGTAATCGATTACATTACTGATTACATTTGATGTCATGACAACCAATATATATTCAAGTTTGTTATGTTACTTCTTTTTGTTTCAAATTTCTGTTTCTTTGTATGCTTGTTGGTATGTGTACAGTAATATATATAATTGGTGTTTTGAATTCTTTTTGTTTCATTGCCTTGATATAGCTAAAAAATTGCTCATTTTGGTGTTTTAAACCAATAATCACTCACTTTATATATTGATATAATTTCCTTTTTTTCTTATACATTCCTCCATATAACTGAAATATTATTGAAAGTGGACTAAACCCAAAAAAGCTCTAATATGTTCCAAGTCATGATGCAATATCATTCAATCTTTTACATGAATTGAAGTGGATTTTGTTTTTGCTCAGATTACTGGTCAGGCTACCTCATATCATAAATACACATGTATATAGAATAAGATAGTTATTATATTTTTATTTTTTTCCTTTTCCCAATTTAGATCAATAACAAAACAATACATTTTATAATTGACCATGTACTAGCAATTAAACATGAAAAAACTATGACATTTTTTTAATACATTCATATTGATTGACAAAATATGGGTACTAAGTCAAAAAGGACAATGCAGTCTAAAACTATTATTTGTTTTGATATCAACTCTTTGAAGCCATAATTAATGCTTAATATTTTGTTTGTAGCTGTGATAGTTTTGATTGCAATTTAACACAGAATAATATCTTTTGATCATGTTGTAATTACCACCTTATTTAATAGATATTTTTGTGGAGTTTTTAACAATTGAATTTCATAACATATGTTTTTATTTTGATGTCAATAAACTTTAAATTTTTTCTAGTAAACCATTCTACATTATTTGTTTAATAAATTTCATGAAGAAAATTCATTTACATAAATCATACATTAAATATCTAAGGAGATACATGCTTCAATTAAGACAAAATGATGAAAAGTAATCTAAATGTAATCGGAAAGTAATCATGATTACAGGGTCAAAATGAATGTAATCGATTACATTACGATTACATGTAATAAAAAAAAAGTCAGATTACAGATTACATCCGATTACATGAAAAAATGTAATCGATTACAACTGATTACGATTACAATTACGATTACCCCATGTCTGCAAAGTGGACATCATCATCATTTCATTGAAATGGATATAGCTATATAATTTAATTTGATTTGAATATTTCAATCTGATTGGCTAATCTGCCTGGAGAAAATTTTGGTTATACTTGATAACCTGGGTTGGTATTGTGACGTCACAAACGACAAATTCAAATAGTCACATGAAATAATCGTAATTAAAATCAAGGAATCATTAAATTTTGTTGAAAAAATTAAATTATAAGGAATATTTGAAATGTTGAACAGGTTATACTTGCATAATCTGGTTTGGGTCAGTTTATGCTTTTCATAAACCGCTTCACGGTTTATTAAGCGTAAACTGACCCAAACCAGGTTATATCGTATAACCTGTTCAACAATTTCAAATATTCTTTAAATAGCTGAAGAAATGCTCACTGGACATTAAGCAACGATCACTTTCTCAATCTTACCATCTGGCCGAGTCAACAGGGATAATTGTTTTCAGTTTTTTAACTGATTTCAGCTATTTCCTTCTGAAAATTGTTTCCCACATGTTGCTGGACACGGTCAGCACAGGTCAAAAATGACAATTTTGAAAGGGGGTGTAGATGGTTTCAGTTATTTTCTATTGATTTTCAGTTATTTTATTTTCTAACCAGGATCATCCCTGAGATAAATTTTTGAAAGTTATGCATCCTGTACACATCATTAGTTTAGTCTAAGAAATCATACAGGTTTTAAGGGGCCATCATGGTCGTGATCGTATGGTAGTTGGATTTACAACTACTTATGCAATCAGTGTCTATCACCACTAATGTTGAGTTCGAATTCCACTCATGGCAAGATGTACTTTTTTACTTCAGGTCGGTGGTTTTCTCCAGGTACTCTGGTTTCCTCCACCAATAAACTGACCGCCACGATATAACTGAAATGTTGGTGAAAGTGGCGTTAAACACTATAACCCTAACCCCTATTCTACAGGGAATATATTCCAAATCCATACATTCCGATTTATAAGCAATGCACACAAACAAATTTATAATTGAGAAGACAGAACATTAAATAATATAGAAAAATTATTAAAGAGTCGTGTAACAGGTTTAATAGAATAAAATGCTGATGAAGACCTTTTGGTCGAAATGTTTGAATGAAGACGGAGATTATCTTATTTATTTTATTGAAAAAATAGAAATAGATAAGATTATTGACCTGATCTTTAGATGTTATATATGTTTGTGAATTATCTCTTTATAACGTGATATATTTATATGTGGTTTAATTATAGATTTAATTAAAATGGAAGTGATTGCGCCATAGCTTATGAAGATTGAAATTGTTGTTAGTTCAAGATTAGTTAGAAATGAGTGACCTTCCACAACCAATCAGAGAGTGGCTTACAGAATTCAAGGTATGAATGATTGATTGATTTATTGTTTTATAATGTCAAGCGAGTTTAAACAGCTACATTTGTATATACAGAGAAACCTGTTTAAATAGAACCTCCTTGGGACCAACATTTGTGTTCTGAATAGACAGGTGTTCAATTTATACAGGTTAAATTGACAAAGTTTTTATGCCCTCGCGACGAAGAGACGGGGGGGGGGAGGCATATTATTTTACCCCCTGTCCGTCCGTCCGGATATAGATATTCTCAAAATGACAGGTAGTTGGACTTAGTCATTTTGTTCGTCCGTCTGGACATAGATACATGGTTTGTCCGGCTATCTCCTCCTACAGATTTGGAGCTACAGCTTTAATAATTTGTAGGATGTTTATACACACAATGGAGGTGTGCATGTCCACAGGATTTTGATTTTCTTCAAATATTCTCAAAATGACAGGTAGTTGGACTTAGTCATTTTTTTCGTACTAGCTGCATAAAGGGAACATGGTTTGTCCAGCTATCTCCTCCTACAGTTGTAGAGCTACAGCTTTAATATTTTGGAGGATGTCTATACACATAACAGAGGTGTGCATGTCCACAGCATTTTGATTTTCATCAAATATTCTCAAAATGACAGGTAGTTGGACTTGGTCATTTTGTTCGTCCGTCTGGACATAGATACATGGTTTGTCCGGCTATCTCCTCCTACAGATTTGGAGCTACAGCTTTAATATTGTGTAAGATGTTTATACACATAATGGAGGTGTGCATGTCCACAGGATTTTGATTTTCATCAAATATTTGATAATGACAGATAGTTGGACTTTTTTATGCCCCCACGACGAAAAGTCGGGGGGGGGGGGTGATTTTTGTAAAATATTCACAAAATGACAGGTAGTTGGACTTCATTTCCTTTGTACTAGCTACATAATGGAAACATGGTTTGTATGGCTCCTACTACAGTTTTTGACTTGTTTATAATTTCTTATGGTCAGGCACACTTCATTTTAAAAAAATCACTCCTAACAAAACAACTTTGTCCATAATTATCAAGTGTGGGGGCATACTTCTAATCTTATATTGGAGCTTTATTTATAGTTTGTTTTAAGCAGGATTTCGGTTTATACAGGGTTTGGTTTAGACAGGTTTCACTGTATTTACTAAGAGCAAATTCAAAACAAAAAATATTAGCAAATAGGTAGAAAAGCTGGAGAATCGTAGTTCTTGTGTTCTTTTCTATTTATTTTGTGAGTGAGTGATTGTTGTTTAATGCCAACTCAGCAGTTTGTCTGCTATATCATGACGTCTTTTAAATGAGATGATTATGAGATTAGTTGGAGTTTTATAGTGCTAGCTCACTGAAACAACAGTCCGGGGATAAACATGTCGCCCCACTCGGACACATCATGATTCCGAGCCAATCACTCTTTGCTCTTTTTCCCAAATGCTGCGTGCTTAGCAGAGAAACCACAAATACCAAGTCTTTGGTTTTGAACAGATCGGGTTTCGAACCCATGATCTACCACATTCGAGATATATGTTCACAAAGAAAAAAAAAACTTAAGAGGTATGACTCTGCAGTTAATAGGTAAAAAGATAGCGTATTTGAATGGGCTAGTAAAGGATGGTATTTGAAATTTATAAGAAAAATTGGAAGATACCAAAGAAGCTATAAATTGAAGAAGGACAGACAACATGATGGCCAAAAGAAAATCTGTTGCTATTGTGATTTTCAATGTCATAAAACATTTTATACCATAATTAAAACCGATGTTTTATTTCTCTAGATGTTTGTTATTAATCCTACCCTTACATTTGTATTGTAAGTTTCTTAAAAAAAAAAAAAAATTAAAAATTAAAAATTTCATTAAATGTCATAGAATAGATCGAAAATAGATGATCTGTTACAGATAAGACCCCTATTGTCAAATATTAGTACAATGATAGCTTGACGACCTGCGTAAGAGTTTGACGACTTACGTAATAATTGTTATTGACATAGACATAATAACATTGTGAGAAATGACGATCGTTGACAGTTTCCAGAAGAAATTGTTTACCATGTTATTATCAAAACATTGAAATGGATGTACATATATGTACTAACTTTTTGTTTAATTTGTGAATCATTCACTGCATAGCAATTTATAGTTATACAAGTGATTACTAAAGTGTTTCTTATGGGGATCTTGGGAATTAAAATAAAAAATTCATGGAAAGAACAAAAAGCCTATTGTTAACATTGTTAGCTAATCGGACAACAGATTTATGCATATTTTGGAAAGATAATTATATAGAAAATTCAATACAAGTATCTACACTTAGAAAGCAAACAAAGGTAGGTAACTCTGTCTCACAGCAATGATTTGATTAAGGTCTTATAAACGTTTTATTTGACGAAATAAAGTTATGGTAGTTCCGATCAAGGTCGTATAAAGATTTTATTTGACTAAATAAAGTTATGGTAGTTTCGATCAAGATCTTATTAAGATTTTATTTGACTAAATAAAGTTATGGTAGTTCCGATCAAGGTCTTATAAAGGTTTTATTTGACTAAATAAAGTTATTGTAGTTTTGATCAAGGTCGTATAAAGATTTTATTTGACTTAATAAAGTTATGGTCGTTTCGATCTAGGTCTTATTAAGGCTTTATTTGACTAAATAAATGTACAGTTTTTGAAACATTATTACAACAGGGGCAGGACTTTCAATAAGGGGCGATTCCAGGTACTCTTACCTGCCTAAAATTGTCTTTGGTACCTCCTGATTTTAAAGATTGTTTTGATAAAAAGTACCGCATATAAATAGTGAAGTACTGGTACACTTGAAAAATATTGAAAGCCCTGCAGGGGTATATACATGATGATAATTAAATATGATCAAAGATACCTTTATGTATTTAATTTCAACACCATTCAGTTAAAAACTGCTTCGGGTGCAAAATGGTAAGTAAATCATGGTTTCGATCTCCGGGTCAAACCATAGAGTCTGAAATTGCTCTTTATTGCTTTTCCGCTAAGTATGTATAGCATTAAGGAGTAAGAACAAAGACTGGTAGGCTTGGAGTCAGTATAATGTGTTCAAGTGGAAACGACTAACTATGACTATATCTACTTGTGGTCTGTTTTGCTTCAATGAACTAGCACTATAACTTGGTAAATGTGTTGGTCTAGGACAAAACAGACACAGTAGTCTCCCCTTTTTTTAAGGATGCTACCAAATGCTACCTCTCTTATCGGGCTAGATTTCATATGCACTGAGATAGTGACATATTGCTAAATTGTTGGTTTATTCCGTGTCCTCCGTTTTCCTCCACCAATAAAACTGACCGCCACGATATAACTGAAATATTGTTGAAAGTGGCTGTTAAAACACCATCAAACAAACAAACAAACATTGATTCTAAAATTATATATCTTTTTAGTTCACCTGGACCAAAGGTCCATGTGAACTATTGCCATCACTTGGCGTCCGTCGTCTGTCGTCTGTCGTCTGTTGTCTGTCGTCTGTAAACTTTTCACATTTCAAGCTTCTTCTCCGAAACCACTTGGCCGATTGGAACCGAACTTAGCAGGAATGTTCCTTGGATGGTCCTCTACAAAGTTACTGTTTTTCGTTCCAGTCGAATATTCAATATGGCTGCCAGGGCCAATAATATGCTCTGATTGGCTGAAATTTCAAAGATCTTCTTCTCTGAAACTAATGAACTGACTGAACCCAAACTGTAAAGGAATGATCATTGGAATGTCCTTTACCAAGTTACTGTTTTTTATGCCGATCGGAAATCCAAGATGGCCGCCATCGCAGGACATAGATTAACATTGGACCCTATGGGAAAATGTTCAAATGCCTTCTTCTCAGAAACTACAAATATGATTAAAGCCAAATGTACATGAATGTTCATTAGATGGTCCTCTACAAACTTGACGTTTTTTGTTCCGGTATGAAATTCAAAATGGCGGCTACGGCAGGACTTAGTTTAACATTGGATCCTATGGGAAAAATGTTTCAAAACGCTTCTTCTCTGAAATGGCTTGGATAATTGAAACCAAACTGCCCAGGAATGATCATTGGAAGGTCCTCTACAAGGTGTGTGTTTTTTATGCCGATCGGAAATCCGAGATGGCCACCACCGCAGGACATAGATTAACATTGGACCCTATGGGAAAATGTTCAAATGCCTTCTTCTCAGAAACTGCAAATATGATTAAAGCCAAACTGTACATGAATGTTCATTGGATGGTCCTCTACAAACTGTACATTTTTTGTTCCGATATGAAATTCAAAATGGCGGCTACGGCAGGACTTAGTTTAACATTGGACCCTATGGGGAAAATGTTTCAAAACGCGTTTTCTCTGAAACCACTTGGACAGTTGAAACCAAACTGCCCAGGAATGATCATTGGAAGGTCCTCTACAAATTTTATGTTTTTTTATGCCGATCGGAAATCCAAGATGGCCGCCACCGCAATACATAGATTAACATTGGACCCTATGGGAAAATGTTCAAATGCCTTCTTCTCAGAAACTACAAATATTATTAAAGCCAAACTGTACATGAATGTTCATTGGATGGTCCTCTACAAACTTTACGTTTTTTGTTCCGATAAGAAATTCAAAATGGCGGCTACGGCAGGACTTAGTTTAACATTGGACCCTATGGGAAAAATGTTTCAAAACGCTTCTTCTCTGAAACCACTTGGATAATTGAAACCAAACTGCCCAGGAATGATCATTGGAAGGTCCTCTACAAAGTTTCTGTTTTTTTATGCCGATCGAAAATTTAAGATGGCCGCCACCGCAGGACATAGATTAACATTGGACCCTATGGGAAAATGTTCAAATGCCTTCTTCTCAGAAACTACAAATATGATTAAAGCCAAACTGTACATGAATGTTCATTGGATGGTCCTCTACAACCTTAAGGTTTTTTGTTCCGATATGAAATTCAAAATGGCGGCTACGGCAGGACTTAGTTTAACATTGGACCCTATGGGAAAAATGTTTCAAAATGCTTCTTCTCTGAAACCACTTGGACAGTTGAAACCAAACTGCCCAGGAATGATCATTGGAAGGTCCTCTGTTTTTTATGCCGATCGGAAATCCAAGATGGCTGCCACCACAGGTCATAGTATTAACACAGAACCATATGGGGAAAATACAGAAATATATTCTTCTCTGAAGCTATTGCACTGATTGAACCTAAACTGTGCATCAATCATTGGAAGGTCCTTTACAAACTTTGTGTTTTTTATGTTAATCGTAATTCCAAGATGACTACCACTGCAGGACATAGTTTTTACATAGGACCAATTGGTTTTTTTTATTACCAGGTGAACAATACAGGCTCTTGAGAGCCTCTGGTTATACGAGTTATTTCCCATATAGAGGGGAAATGGTTTCTGTTCCATGGGCCGTGCAAGTTCAACAGAAAGGATGATTATTTTGAGAATAACCTTCCTAAAAGTTGAACATTGAAAAAATCAGAGCAAATATAAAATTTACAACATGCTCAGAACAGGTCAAAAAGTGACCATTTTGAAAGGGGATATAGATGGTTTCAGCTATTTTTCATTGATTTCAGTTATTTTATTTTCTAACCAGGATCTTCTCTGATTATGCCTGAAGGATTATTCAATATATTTATTCTTCAAATTAAATGTCTGTCAATTTCTACAAATGATAATGATTAATTAATAGCTGTCAGTTTCTGCAATTTGTAGTAATTAATTTCATGTCAGGGCTTAATATCCTGACTTAATACTGGGCTGGTTATATCCTCCTCGGAGGCTAACAGTCCATCATCAGGTGTGTATGCATAATTCATTGTGGCCCCACCCAGGGCATTCCACTCATTCTCAAGTAGGAGGTGATAATCCTAATGTAGAAGGGCAGGAATTTTTCTAGCCTTCCCCAGGGTCAGGTAAAAGACCCTTTCCCAATGAAAATTATTCTAAAATCATTCTAAATTCACAAAATTTTCATTCATACCCTCTTAGTTTGATTCTCAATTTCAGCAATTTAGATTGCAAAAGATAAACCAGAATACAAAACAAAGCCATATTTTACTTTCACTTTGACATTTTCATTTTGAAAACAAAGTAGACTGGGAATATATTATAGGACTCCTCTGTTGTGTCTCTCCGTCATTTCATCTGTCACATGATATTTATTTATAATTGTTGAACAAATTATTGAAACTCTTTGAAAAATATTTTGTCAACATTTTTTAGGTGACTCCATTTATTTGTATGTACTTGTTCCATTCATAATATTTCAAGAGGAAAATTTCAAAAAATAGAGGATTTTGAGAAGTACATTTGCATATTAGATGATTATCCTGAGATTTGTAAAATCTTGTTATTTTTGATAAATATTTAATTGATTGTGCATTGTGACTAAAGCTTTTATATTTTGAACTGAAAACCATCTTTTGCAAATACATTAGTTCCCCTTTTGTAAGGCCACCTCTTCTGCAAGGAAAATGTGGCCTCTCTTGAGCGGGGCAATTTAGTCGTATTTTACTATCTCAGTACATTTGAAATCTGGCATGACAATAGGGATGGCCTTTAGTAAGAGACTGAGTGGCCTTATAAGAGAGGTGGCCTTTAGTAAGAGACTGAGTGGCCTTTTAAGAGAGGTGGCATTTAGTAAGAGACTGAGTGGCCTTAGAAGAGAGTAGGCCTTTAGTAAGAGACTGAGTGGCCTTAGAAGAGAGGTGGCATTTAGTAAGAGACTGAGTGGCCTTATAAGTGGGGTGGCCTTTAGTAAGAGACTGAGTGGCCTTATAAGAGAGGTGGCCTTTAGTAAGAGACTGAGTGGCCTTAGAAGAGAGTAGGCCTTTAGTAAGAGACTGAGTGGCCTTATAAGAGAGGTGGCCTTTAGTAAGAGACTGAGTGGCCTTATAAGAGAGGTGGCCTTTAGTAAGAGACTGAGTGGCCTTATAAGAGAGGTGGCCTTTAGTAAGAGACTGAGTGGCCTTATAAGAGAGGTGGCCTTTAGTAAGAGACTGAGTGGCCTTATAAGAGAGGTGGCCTTTAGTAAGAGACTGAGTGGCCTTATAAGAGAGGTGGCCTTTAGTAAGAGACTGAGTGGCCTTATAAGTGGGGTGGCCTTTAGTAAGAGACTGAGTGGCCTTATAAGAGGGGTGGTCTTTAGTAGGAGGCTGAGTGGCCTTATAAGATAAGTGGCCTTTAGTAAGAGACTGAGTGGCCTTATAAGAGAGGTGGCCTTTAGTAAGAGACTGAGTGGCCTTTTAAGAGAGGTGGCATTTAGTAAGAGACTGAGTGGCCTTAGAAGAGAGTAGGCCTTTAGTAAGAGACTGAGTGGCCTTAGAAGAGAGGTGGCATTTAGTAAGAGACTGAGTGGCCTTATAAGTGGGGTGGCCTTTAGTAAGAGACTGAGTGGCCTTAGAAGAGAGTAGGCCTTTAGTAAGAGACTGAGTGGCCTTAGAAGAGAGGTGGCATTTAGTAAGAGACTGAGTGGCCTTATAAGTGGGGTGGCCTTTAGTAAGAGACTGAGTGGCCTTATAAGAGAGGTGGCCTTTAGTAAGAGACTGAGTGGCCTTAGAAGAGAGTAGGCCTTTAGTAAGAGACTGAGTGGCCTTATAAGAGAGGTGGCCTTTAGTAAGAGACTGAGTGGCCTTATAAGAGAGGTGGCCTTTAGTAAGAGACTGAGTGGCCTTATAAGAGAGGTGGCCTTTAGTAAGAGACTGAGTGGCCTTATAAGAGAGGTGGCCTTTAGTAAGAGACTGAGTGGCCTTAGAAGAGAGTAGGCCTTTAGTAAGAGACTGAGTGGCCTTATAAGAGAGGTGGCCTTTAGTAAGAGACTGAGTGGCCTTATAAGAGAGGTGGCCTTTAGTAAGAGACTGAGTGGCCTTATAAGAGAGGTGGCCTTTAGTAAGAGACTGAGTGGCCTTATAAGAGAGGTGGCCTTTAGTAAGAGACTGAGTGGCCTTATAAGAGAGGTGGCCTTTAGTAAGAGACTGAGTGGCCTTATAAGAGAGGTGGCCTTTAGTAAGAGACTGAGTGGCCTTATAAGAGAGGTGGCCTTTAGTAAGAGACTGAGTGGCCTTATAAGTGGGGTGGCCTTTAGTAAGAGACTGAGTGGCCTTATAAGAGGGGTGGTCTTTAGTAGGAGGCTGAGTGGCCTTATAAGATAAGTGGCCTTTAGTAAGAGACTGAGTGGCCTTATAAGAGAGGTGGCCTTTAGTAAGAGACTGAGTGGCCTTATAAGAGAGGTGGCCTTTAGTAAGAGACTAAGTGGCCTTAGAAGAGAGGTGGCCTTTAGTAAGAGACTGAGTGGCCTTATAAGAGAGGTGACCTTTAGTAAGAAACTGAGTGGCCTTATAAGAGAGGTGGCCTTTAGTAAGAGACTGAGTGGCCTTATAAGTGGGGTGGCCTTTAGTAAGAGACTGAGTGGCCTTATAAGAGAGGTGGCCTTTAGTAAGAAACTGAGTGGCCTTATAAGAGAGGTGACCTTTAGTAAGAGACTGAGTGGCCTTAGAAGAGAGGTGGCCTTTAGTAAGAGACTGAGTGGCCTTTTAAGAGAGGTGGCCTTTAGTAAGAGACTGAGTGGCCTTAGAAGAGAGTAGGCCTTTAGTAAGAGACTGAGTGGCCTTATAAGAGAGGTGGCCTTTAGTAAGAGACTGAGTGGCCTTAGAAGAGAGGTGGCCTTTAGTAAGAGACTGAGTGGCCTTATAAGAGAGGTGGCCTTTAGTAAGAGACTGAGTGGCCTTATAAGAGAGGTGACCTTTAGTAAGAGACTGAGTGGCCTTATAAGAGGGGGACTACTGTAATCTGGAAATTTTCCAATATGGCAGCTGTTACTAAAATGCAAAATTCTTAAATGGACAAAAGCAGCTTTATTTGAAATCAGAATCAGCTGACATTTTAACTGTAGGAGCATGATATCTTTGAAATGTATTTCAGGTTTTTCATCGAGGATATAAGGCTTAATAAAGCAAAAGATTTTTTTAATATCATCTCTGAATCTACACAGCTTACTTGGAACATAATAGGCAGGAATAGTTCTTGGGTTGTACCCTTTCAAAAATATATCAGATTGGTCCTACCTCCATCCAAGATGGCCCCTGTTACAAAAAATAGAGAATCCTGAACACATGTGCCTTACTATAAAATGACTGCTCAAATAGGTTTTACTACAAATCATGGTTCATGCCACAATATATAGCTGAAATACTGCTAAAGTTGGCGTTAAACACCAATCAATCAATCAATCAATCAATCAATCACGATGTTTTGATTTTTGCAGGCTGTGCTACCTGAAGAATTGGACTCTTTTGCAAGTACAGTTAGACACAATGAAGAACTGATCTCTTGTTTATATCAGCTGTTTAGATCTGAAACAGAGGCTCAGGTAAGGTTTGTTTGTTTGTTTATGGTGTTTAATGCCACTTTCAACAATGTTTCAGTTATATCATGGTGGTCAGTTTTAATGGTGGAGGAAACCGAAGAACCCGGAGAAAAACACTGACCTGTCGCAAGTCACTGACAAATTTTATCACATAATGTTGTATCCAGTACACCTTGCCATGAATGGGGTCAAACTCACAATGTTAGTGGTGATAGGCACTGATTGCATAGGTAGATTTAAATCCAACTACCTTATGATCTCGACCACAACAGCCCTTTGCTCAAGTATGGAATCATGAGTAGTTTTGTACCGTTAATGAAGAATTCATTTCTTGAGACAACTGTTCAACACTGAAAAAAAGAGCATTTGCTGTCACTTGGTGTATGTTGTCTGATGAAAATTTCTGTTACACTTGGAACCAAACTTTGCAATGAAAGAGTCATAAATATGTTCTCTGCAAAAGAATTTTTTGTTTTCAATTTGATCGGAACATAAAATATGTTCACTAAAAGGCGATTTTGTTTTTAATTGGCCAAAATAACAAAATATTTCTGCTAACCCTGTAACCTATCCTTATTTTAGTGTCAACTATAGAGTTATTATTAGGGGTGTAGCGATGCAGTTTTTCCACAAGCGATACATATCGCGATATTTGATATGTATTGCGATACGTATCATGATACGTTTTATAGGAAACTGTAACTGTTCCTTGAAGTCCATGCTGGTCGCTTACGTACTAGCGGAAATTATAAATATTTGATATTTGATTAATTAATTTGAAAAGCGTAAATTAATCGATTCACTTTTCTCAAAATATTAATTGAATGATCACCAAAAGAAAAGAAGAAAACGGAAGTTCAACACCACTTTTTTTCAAAAAATGAGCATCATATCGTTTGTACCGTAAGCGGCCTCCACGTATCGTGAACCGTACCGTCCCCAAAATAATCGTGATTTCGGTACATACGGTGAATCGTTTCCCCCTTAGTTATTATTGCTATTTTTGGACAAGCACTGTTAAAGTCAGATCCTTGTCCTGTGTAGGAAAGTTTGAAGATTCCAAAGAGGAAATCAGTCGAAAATCAAAGGACTGACAATTCAATGGCCAACAGAGAAAGAACAACTCAACAAACAACGATCTACAAATCATTAGGCCAAAAAAAATAATATGTGTGTTTCCGATCGACCGACCAACCCTAAAATTTTACCGCCGATCGACCCTAACATTTTTTATGCCAAAAAAAATAATAGATTGGCAAAATCCGGAAATTCGTCTCCGTTTCCGTGTTTGTTTCCGACTTCAACAATAAACGCTTGACTTGCGATATTGACGCTTTCTGATAAGCGTTTAATTGAAACGGATTTATTAAAGACCGGTTTCCTGTTTGAATTTTCTTCATTTCCTTGTACATTTGATCGATGTTTGGAACCAACAACATTGTACTGCATGTCAAATAATTAATAAGCTGTAGTAAGAAAGAAAGAAACAAACAAGATTGTGTGATTTTAGAGTAAGGAGCATACTTGTAGGTTTAAAAAAAAAAAAAAAAAAAAATACACACTTACCGACCCTAATTTTGAAGACCATGCAATAGGAAACTCATATATTTTTTTGTTGGCCTTACACAGAAAGCTAAAGATCGAGCAACACAAATCCCACAAACAATCGGGGATGAAGACAGGTGCTCTGTAAGTGTAAGTAGTTCCTACTCCACATATGGCACCCATCGTAGAAATATAAAAAGAGGATTAAGTTTGCCGTATCCACCTACCCTATATTTTTCAATGTATTTAGTAGAAATACAGTCCCGATTGATCCCAAACTTGACAGGAATCATCTATGCATGGATCTTCAAATATAATTCATCATTTGGTTTAGTATGATTACCATATGAAAATTATAATTTACATGAAACACTATCGGAAAGTGTTTACAAAGTTTGTAAACCATAATTAATAGATTGTAAGTTTGTCTCAATTTGACCTACCTGAAAAAACCTGCCTAAGACGGGAGAAAAGGTGCCATATCAGGAAAGAGGTGCCTTAGCTGAAAAGGGTGTCTTAACCAGGGGAAAGGGTGCTTTTATCAGGAAAAAGGCGTCCTAATTGGGGGAAAAGGTGCCTTAACTGCTAAAAAGGTGTCTTATCCAGAGAAAAAGGTGCCTTAGCCGGGAAAAGAGATGCCTTACTCGTGGAAAAGACCTGTCTTATCCAGGAAAAAGGTGCTTACTGGATTTTTTTTTCAATAAATATTTATTTTCTGGATATTTCCAATTTCCATAGCGATAAGGAATCTTTATTCCAAATATTAACACATTTTCACAATTTACACTGTACCTACACGTATACATGTATACATGTAAATATTTACGAGGTACGGTAAGGGATTAAATTTGAGTAAGAATGACATTTTTATATTAAAAACATCTCTAAGGAAGGGAGAAAGAATAATTAAAAACAAATACAGTCAATCCACTCAAGGGAATCTGAAAACGTGGCCTTTATGAACAGTTGCCCTTTATATACAGAATAAAATTGTATGAACTATTCTAATATGACGTCCTTCAAACGCTTTGAGTCCAAACCCGTGGTAAAAATAATATTAATCTATGACCGAATAAATTTATGACGTCATCGACAATTTATAGCGATATTTTACCAATTTTTACATATTAGAATCGAAATAATTCATGGAAGCCATATGTATATATTGTTTTTACCATGGGTAGGCCTTTATGTCAGCTTTTTACACCTCGCATACGCTCGGGGTAAATCTGCGTGACGTAAAGGCTTACCCGTGGTAAAAACAATATATACATATGGCTTCCATGAATTATTTCTTAATTCATTAATGGGAAAAATGAGACTCCTTTATAGACAGTGATTTGTTATAAAGAAGGTGCCCTTTAAGAAAGGTTTGACTGTATAGCATTATTTATATCACTGTGTATTACCGGTAAATAATTTTATTTCTAAAATGATAACAAAAAAAATTAAATGAATCAAAATATCAAGCAGTACCTACAGGAAATTACAATCTGATTTACCATAAAAACGTGTAGGAAACTGACCAAAAAGCTTTCGTTTTGCAATGCAGGATTGGGTTGTACAAACCTCAATTAAATTTAAGTCGGAATAAACCTTAAGTGTAGGTTAATTTCATGTACATTTCAAGTAAATTTAAGTGTCAATTAAGTTTTAATTGACAAATTGACAAGTGTGAATTAATTTTAATTGACATTTGATTTTAATTGAGGGTTGTGCAACTCAGTCCTGACTCTTAAATTTGAGAAGTGACCAAAAATGACATAATTTTAAAATGCTACTTTTTTCAAAATTATGAAAATTGACCAAAAATTACAGTGACCAATAAATAAGAACAATATGGTACCCATGTCCAACAGTCAAGTTTAGGTAAACCAACATTTTGTAAAAAATGCATTATCTCTTCAGCCACTGCAGGGCTTTCAATATTTTTCTATAAGTCTACCAGTACTTCACTATTTACAGACGGTGTCATATGGTATTTTGAATCCCATGGTAAATTGAACCCGGGGTCGATTTACCTATGATATTTTGACCTCGGGTTCAATTTTCCATATGGTAATTTGACCCCAGGGTCAATTTTTTGTCATTGTATTTTGAACCCCTTCATGGTAAATTGAACCCCCCCTCATTTCTACCAAAAGAGAGGAGTTCATAATACCATAAGAGAGTGTTTGATATACCATAGGTAGGGGGATCGATATTCCATGGGCAGGGGGGTCAAAATACCATGGGTTGGGGGGTCGATATACCATGGGTAGGGGGGTCAATATGCCATGGGTAGGGGGTCGATATACCATGGTTAGGGGGGTCGATATACCATGGGTAGGGTGGTCGATATACCATGGTTAAGGGGGTCAATATACCATGGGTAGGGGGGTCGATATACCATGGGTATGGGGGTCAATATGCCATGGGTAGGGGGTCGATATACCATGGTTAGGGGGGTCGATATACCATGGGTAGGGGGGTCAATATACCATAGGTAGAGGGATCAATATACCATGATTAAGGGGGTCAATATACCATGGGTCGATATACCATGGGTAGGGGGTCGATATGCCATTGGTAGGGGTCAAAATACCATGGGTAGGGAGGGGGTTCAATATATATTAATTATTATGGGTAGGAGGTAATAAAATTTCAAAATTTCCAAAAAATCAAAATTTTCAAAAAAGTTCAAAATTTCAAAATTTTTATAAAATTTCCAAAAAAAAATCAAAATAAAAATTGAAAATTTCAATATTTCAAAAATTTCAAAAAAATTATAAAATTTTCATAAAATTTCAAAACTAACATATTTCATAAGATTAAAAAAAATAAAAAAAAAATTATAAATTTTAAGAAAATTTTCAAAATTTCAAAATTTGTATATCATGAATCTGATATTTTTCTTAAAATTGGTTTTGCTGAGATTCCCTATATAAACAAAGGTTTACTTGTTTACTTAGGCTTTTCAATGGGTATGGGGGTCAATATACCATGGGTAGGGGGGGTCGATATACCCATGGTATATTGACCCCCCTACCAATGGTATATCGACCCCCCCTACCCTATACAATTATTGACTTTTAATGCGGTCTACTCATGACTATATGAACCTGATCAATGAATGATTGACCGAGGCCAACGGCCGAGGTTAATCAATCATTGACCAGGTCCGCATAGTCATGAGTAGACTGAAATTAAAAGTCAATAACTGCTTATGAAATAATAAGGAATTTTTCAAACTTTTCAACAGTATATTCAACAAAATAGGCTACAATTGTTTTATCATTTTGTAAGATTATTTAAATATTAATTTTTTTTTTAATTTTCAAATTTTCAAATTTTTTGAAACTTTTGAACTTTAATTTTTTTTTTGGAAAATTTTGACCCCCTACCGATGGTATATCGACCCCCCCTACCCATGGAATATCGACCCCTCTACCCATGGTATATCGACCCCCCTACCTATGGTAATTTGACCCCCCTACCCATGGTATATCGACCACCCTACCCATGGTATTTTGACCCCGCTATCCATGGTATATTGACCTCCTTACCCATGGTATTTTGACCCCCCTACCCATGGTATTTTTACCCCCCTATCCATGGTATATCGATCCCCCTACCCATGGTATATTTACCCCCCTATCCATGGTATTTTGACCCCCCTACCCATAGAATATTGACCCCCCTACACATGATATTTTGACCTCCCTGCATATCTTTTGATTAGAAATGGGGGGGGGGGGTTCAAAATACCATGGGGGTTCAATTTACCATACAGGGGTGGTTCAGTTCTCTATAAGGGGGTTCAATATACCATGGATGTAAATCGACCCCGGGTTCAATTTACCATGGGGTTCAAAATACCAGATGACAACGGTACTGTTTATAAAAATTTGAACAATTTTCATGAATATCTTATACAACACACTTTAAAATCAGGAGGTACCAAAGCCCATATTAGGCATGTAAAAGTACCTGGTGCCTCCCTCCCCTTACTGAAAGATCTGCCACTGTACTATTTGAAACGAAAGTGGGATTTCTATGTATATGTATGGATTTCTAGAAAATGGATACATAATGTATTTTTTTTCATTGGTAATCCTAATTGCTGTCACAGTAGAATATATTTGTATTTTCAAATACAGTCAAACCTATATTAAGAGGCCACCTTTGGAACAAAAGATCAAGTGGCCTTATAAGACAGATGACCCCTTAAAAGAGGTTCAATTCATATGAAATTTTCTACGACAGGACAAGAAAACAGTGACCTTATAATACAGGTGACTGCTTAATAGAGGTGACCGCATGGGCAGGTTTGACTACTTACCTTATGGGTAATAAACGAAACGTTTGTAAAATAATTACCGGTAGTAATGTAAAATCTTAAAATCTCCCATAAAGTTTTAGCAAGATGACATTTACAATACATTAGATGTTAAACTTCAAACTGTTTTAATCTTAAGCATGTTAAATATCTGTGGAAAATCTGCAAGTACCATCAATTCATCAATGTGACGTGACGAAAATAGAAAATTTAATCATTTTTACACACTTTATCTGTTGCCATAGAAACGAAAAGACAAAACTTAGGTAAACATTCTACCTGATGATTATATTGATTTAAGGAATATATAATTAAATGGTGGATTATTATTTGTTACCATGGCAACAATAACTACCATTAATTTATCCTTCGTTAGCATAGCGATCCCTTATATGTCTAATGAGGAACGTAATGTATAAGTCAGGTGCACGGAGAAAAAACATCAAAAACATCAATGCCAATTAATTTATTGATATCAAAGAAAAATTTCTACAGAATTAAAAGGTTTTTTTTCGTTAGAAATTAAAAATTGCAATTTTAAACGAAGAGAAAATAGAATTTACAGATTTATTTTGTGAAATTTATTATCCCTCTAAAATTTCACTAATTGTCAGTTTTGTCTCTTTTGAAGGCTTAATTAGGACCTAAAATAAATAACTCACTGACTGTATGATACTATGCAGTCCTTGAAATGAAAATTTGTATTTACTGGTCTGAATCAAATTCTTGAATTTATTTTTATTTATAGGTCTTTAAAAAAAAAGCTGAAAAATATTTCTGGTCCGAACAAATTTTTACTGGTCTTGAGTCCTAGGACCGGTGCTCATTGTGAGGACGACTGTATGTACTACAGTTTGTACTTTAGGAAATATTTGCTTTCTCCAGTTAAAAAAAAAGATTTTCTGTTAAATACCACAGAGGCTCAGGTGTGTGTTATCTTCTTTTATCTCTTAAGTTACCAGGAATCATTAAGAAAGAGTCTTGTATTTGATACCACACGGGGATTTGTTTGTCTCACCTTCTTCTACCACTCCTTCTTCTAAATCACCTTTAAAGACATGTTATTCATGTGGACCTTAGGCGGTAAAAAAAGGTCTATACTGTACAAGCCCCTATGTTTAATACTTTCAATGAAAGCCATCACTGAGAAGTAGAACATTGGGTTTGTTGTTAAAATAAAAAAAAAATGTGCCATTCATTTTTGTATACAAATTAGGCCCTCAAAAAATACATGTGTTCCCGCTAACCCTACCGACTCTAAATTGCATTGCTTGGCCTAACGTTTTTATTAGCTCACCTGGCCCAAAGGGCCAGGTGAGCTATTGCCATCACGTACGTCGTAACTTTTTCAAAAACCTTCTCTGAAACTACTAGACCAATTGAAACCAAACTTGGTCTGAATCCTCACTAGGGTGTCTAGTTTCAAAATTGTGTCCGGTGATGCCTGCCGTGCACCAACCAACATGGCAGCTGTTACTAAAAATAGAACATATGGTAAAATTGCAGGTTTTTGGATAATAACTCAAAAACTGTTAATATGCGAGCGTTAGCGAGCTCTTTATGGTATAAAATGTGTACTTAAGATTTTTTGACAAACATGGCTGCACATACTGATGGATAAAAAAAAAATTGACGCATTGTTTACATGTTCCGTGTAACACACTAACACACTCAACTAATGAAGATCTTCTTAACGTAAAGCGCAAAGGTGATTCCTAAGTCTCGTACCCTCTCTCGTATGTCCGATACCACTGAAACCCGGAACCTGTGTGTAATAAAAGTCATTTTGTTAGCTTGTTTTACTTATATTGATATTTTTTAATTTATTAAATCTCTTCTGACATACTGACAAGAATTTTTGTTTCTACGCGGTAGTTATCTTTTGAGATTTCATAAGGAACGACAGTTCGATTGAAAGAGACTAGATTCGGCCCTAAAAAAAGTCGTCCCTGATATATCTCGGCCCAAAAAATCTCGACAGTTTTTGATGCACTGGATGAGCGTGAAATTGCCAGATAATTTTCAGATTCGCGACCATTCATGGCCATGCCTGTTTCATATTACTATCAGAAATCTGACATGGTGTAAAAATGATCAGCACAGCAAGATCTACCTACCCTGCAATTTTGAAGTAAATCTTGGAGTTATTGCCCTTTTTTCATCAAATTTTTAAAATGTTAATACTTTTCGTCTTTTATTTCAAAAACTATAAGAGATAAAGGTTAAGTTTAAATTGCAAAAATGTGCAGCATATCAAGATCTACATACCCTGCAATTTTTAAGTAAATCCCATTACCCATTTTGGAGTTATTTCCCTTTTTTCATCAAATTTTCAGAATTTTAATACTTTTCGTCCTTTATTTCAAAAACTATAAGAGATAGATGTTAAGTTTAAACTGCAAAAATGTTCAGCATGTTAAGATCTACAAAAAAGTTCCACAGTTGAAAATGTCCGACAACCGCGTGAAGAGTTATTCCTCTTGAAATGCATTTGTTTTGTTGACTTTCACTGCTTTTGGTTACTCAAATAATCAAAGGGAAACAACTATATTACAAAATGTGAAGTAGCAAAAGCAAAATCATTGACATTTATGTTTTTTTACAGCAATGTTGATAACTTACATTAAAGAGGGAACCCCTGCCCAAATTTATTTTGGAGAGGGGGTCTGCAATGACGAGTGCTACATTTGTTATTTTTTGACCGAAGTTATCAAATTTTATTGACTGATGTTATACCCAGGTGAGCTATACAGGCTCCCAGCTAGTTACCATTTTGAACAAGCACTGTTCTAGTCAGATTTCATAGGTATAAGGGGTTCTCATGGTCATGATCCTAATCCTATGATAGTTGGATTTACAACTACCCTGTTGCAATCACTGCCTATCACCATTAAAGTTGTGAATTTGAATCCTGTTCATGGCAAGGTGTACTTGATACAACATTATGTGATAAAGTTTGTGACTTGCCGCAGGTCGGTGGGATTATCCGGGTACTCCGGTTTCCTCCACCAATAAAACTGACTTCCACAATATAGCTGAAATATTGTTGAAAGAGGCATTAAACGTAATAGACCCCACCCCCTGGGTAAAAATTTGAAGAAAAAAAAATTAAATGTTTTGCCTTCCTACCAACCCTATCTTATCTTCTTTAATATTTGTTTGTGAGAAGAGTCTTGAAAGCTGTGGATAGTTGATATTAAAATAATTACATTACTTCCGTTTTTCATTGAAATGTTACAATATGATTGGTTATGAAGTGGTCACATGATTATAAAAGAGATGTTTTACATCCCAATAAAACTCAAACCCAAACTTGCACGTGCCTCCATGACGACATCAGATGTAAACAATCAATGGCGTAGTAATTTCCAACAGCAAATAATCTAACATAAATGAAATTCACAACGAAAAATTCTACTATATTAAATTTTGGTGTGATTTAAATGTAATTATAAGAATTGAATTAGCGCACTTCATGCAAAATGTGTTTCGGTCCACACTTTGACACGCCAATAAACCTACAAAACAATGCATTCAATTCTTAATTAAAACCTTGATCTGAAGCAATAATCAGTACCTTTTATTGCATATAATTCAACACCCACAATTGCAATTTTATATGCAAAAAAAAATGGAGAAAAATTGCAACTACCATACGATCACAACCACAACAAGACATCCCCTAGTTAATATTAAATTTAAACTTTAATCTGAAGCAATAATCAGTACCTTTTTATTGCATATAATTCAACACCCACTACCCACTATTGCAGTGTTATATGTGAGAAAAAAAAGAAAAAAAAAGAATTGCACTCCTTAACTCTTAAAACCAGCTCTTTAGATCTGATCCCTGCCATGATCGCTTTCCTGTCATTCAGTTGAGTCAAACAAATCCTATCGTAATTTAAAAAAAAAATAAGTCGACCTAATTAGCCAGGTAGAGGTTATATATCATTTCTTTAAACATGCCATTAAGATGGTTGAAATGATTAATTACAGGTGTCATCAGGTAAATTACCATAATTAGCGATTTCTCAGGTGATTATTGATTTATATGTACAAACTAGAATTTACAGAATTACAGAATAGTTCTGTATAAGAATGTAAATGAGCTTAAACTGGAAATGTAAAACAAAACGGTTAAGCCTTGCTATGTCGTGCAATGAAAATCAAATGTCTGCAAAAATCATCTCAATTTTGAACGTAAGTGATGAAGAATATTCCAGAAGCCCGTCCTGCATGCTAAATTAAATAGCTACATTTGTATTCTTCATTTTCAAGTTAAATTTATTTAAATAATGTCCTGTTTAATATTGAAATATTTTTCTAAAACAAATTTTATGAACACGAATGAAACTTATTATTCTCTCAAATTCCATTGAAGACCTTGTTTCATGTGGTATTTGTAAAGTGCTATTGGGAAGATAGGATATAGATATAAATTAACATGAGACACTATCCAATTTTACACTTAGACAAAAAATTTCACAGTCACAGTAGGATTTTCAACAATGAGCATATAGTATATACCCTAAGCTTAGTGTGAAATGACCCCTTGACTACAGCCTAGCGGTATTCTTTAACTCTGTTGATGAACGCTACATCTAGACGATCCCTCGACTACAGCCTAGTGGTATTCTTTACCTCTGTTGATGAACGCTACATCTAGACGATCCCTAGACTACAGCCTAGTGGTATTCTTTACCTCTGTTGATGAACGCTACATCTAGACGATCCCTAGACTACAGCCTAGCGGTATTCTTTAACTCTGTTGATGAACGCTACATCTAGACGATCCCTAGACTACAGCCTAGTGGTATTCTTTACCTCTGTTGATGAACGTTACATCTAGACGATCCCTAGACTACAGCCTAGAGGTATTCTTTATCTCTGTTGATGAACGTTACATCTAGACGATCCCTAGACTACAGCCTAGCGGTATTCTTTATCTCTGTTGATGAACGCTACATCTAGACGATCCCTAGACTACAGCCTAGTGGTATTCTTTAACTCTGTTGATGAACGCTACATCTAGACGATCCCTAGACTACAGCCTAGAGGTATTCTTTAACTCTGTTGATGAACGCTACATCTAGACGATCCCTAGACTACAGCCTAGCGGTATTCTTTAACTCTGTTGATGAACGCTACATCTAGATGATCCCTAGACTACAGCCTAGCGGTATTCTTTAACTCTGTTGATGAACGCTACATCTAGACGATCCCTAGACTACAGCCTAGCGGTATTCTTTAACTCTGTTGATGAACGCTACATCTAGACGATCCCTAGACTACAGCCTAGCGGTATTCTTTAACTCTGTTGATGAACGCTACATCTAGACGATCCCTAGACTACAGCCTAGCGGTATTCTTTAACTCTGTTGATGAACGCTACATCTAGATGATCCCTAGACTACAACCTAGCGGTATTCTTTAACTCTGTTGATGAACGCTACATCTAGACGATCCCTAGACTACAGCCTAGCGGTATTCTTTAACTCTGTTGATGAACGCTACATCTAGATGATCCCTAGACTACAGCCTAGCGGTATTCTTTAACTCTGTTGATGAACGCTACATCTAGACGATCCCTAGACTACAGCCTAGAGGTATTCTTTAACTCTGTTGATGAACGCTACATCTAGACGATCCCTAGACTACAGCCTAGCGGTATTCTTTAACTCTGTTGATGAACGCTACATCTAGATGATCCCTAGACTACAGCCTAGCGGTATTCTTTAACTCTGTTGATGAACGCTACATCTAGATGATCCCTAGACTACAGCCTAGCGGTATTCTTTAACTCTGTTGATGAACGCTACATCTAGACGATCCCTAGACTACAGCCTAGCGGTATTCTTTAACTCTGTTGATGAACGCTACATCTAGACGATCCCTAGACTACAGCTTAGCGGTATTCTTTAACTCTTGATGAACGCTACATCTAGACGATCCCTAGACTACAGCCTAGCGGTATTCTTTAACTCTGTTGATGAACGCTACATCTAGACGATCCCTAGACTACAGCTTAGCGGTATTCTTTAACTCTTGATGAACGCTACATCTAGACGATCCCTAGACTACAGCCTAGCAGTATTCTTTAACTCTGTTGATGAACGCTACATCTAGACGATCCCTAGACTACAGCCTAGTGGTATTCTTTAACTCTGTTGATGAACGCTACATCTAGATGATCCCTAGACTACAGCCTAGCGGTATTCTTTAACTCTGTTGATGAACGCTACATCTAGACGATCCCTAGACTACAGCCTAGCGGTATTCTTTAACTCTGTTGATGAACGCTACATCTAGACGATCCCTAGACTACAGCTTAGCGGTATTCTTTAACTCTTGATGAACGCTACATCTAGACGATCCCTAGACTACAGCCTAGCGGTATTCTTTAACTCTGTTGATGAACGCTACATCTAGACGATCCCTAGACTACAGCTTAGCGGTATTCTTTAACTCTTGATGAACGCTACATCTAGACGATCCCTAGACTACAGCCTAGCAGTATTCTTTAACTCTGTTGATGAACGCTACATCTAGACGATCCCTAGACTACAGCCTAGTGGTATTCTTTAACTCTGTTGATGAACGCTACATCTAGACGATCCCTAGACTACAGCCTAGAGGTATTCTTTAACTCTGTTGATGAACGCTACATCTAGACGATCCCTAGACTACAGCCTAGTGGTATTCTTTAACTCTGTTGATGAACGCTACATCTAGATGATCCCTAGACTACAGCCTAGTGGTATTCTTTACCTCTGTTGATGAACGCTACATCTAGACGATTCCTAGACTACAGCCTAGCGGTATTCTTGACCTCTGTTGATGAACGCTACATCTAGACGATCCCTAGACTACAGCCTAGCGGTATTCTTTACCTCTGTTGATGAACGCTACATCTAGACGATCCCTAGACTACAGCCTAGCGGTATTCTTTAACTCTGTTCACATATGATGAACGCTACATCTAGATGATCCCTAGACTACAGCCTAGTGGTATTCATGATCCCTAGACTACAGCCTAGTGGTATTCATTACTCGTCACTAGTATGATGAACGCCCTTACATCTAGACGATCCTAGACTACAGCCTAGCGGTATTCAGCCTAGCGGTATTCTTTAACTCTGTTGATGAACGCTACATCTAGATGATCCCTAGACTACAGCCTAGTGGTATTCTTTACCTCTGTTGATGAACGCTACATCTAGACGATCCCTAGACTACAGCCTAGCGGTATTCTTGACCTCTGTTGATGAACGCTACATCTAGACGATCCCTAGACTACAGCCTAGCGGTATTCTTTACCTCTGTTGATGAACGCTACATCTAGACGATCCCTAGACTACAGCCTAGCGGTATTCTTTAACTCTGTTGATGAACGCTACATCTAGACGATCCCTAGACTACAGCCTAGTGGTATTCTTTACCTCTGTTGATGAATGCTACATCTAGACGATCCCTAGACTACAGCCTAGCGGTATTCTTTAACTCTGTTGATGAACGCTACATCTAGACGATCCCTAGACTACAGCCTAGCGGTATTCTTTAACTCTGTTGATGAACACTACATCTAGACGATCCCTAGACTACAGCCTAGAGGTATTCTTTAACTCTGTTGATGAACGCTACATCTAGACGATCCCTAGACTACAGCCTAGTGGTATTCTTTACCTCTGTTGATGAACCCTACATCTAGACGATCCCTAGACTACAGCCTAGAGGTATTCTTTAACTCTGTTGATGAACGCTACATCTAGACGATCCCTAGACTACAGCCTAGTGGTATTCTTTAACTCTGTTGATGAACCCTACATCTAGACAATCCCTAGACTACAGCCTAGAGGTATTCTTTAACTCTGTTGATGAACGCTACATCTAGACGATCCCTAGACTACAGCCTAGTGGTATTCTTTACCTCTGTTGATGAACCCTACATCTAGACGATCCCTAGACTACAGCCTAGCGGTATTCTTTACCTCTGTTGATGAACGCTACATCTAGACGATCCCTAGAATACAGCCTAGAGGTATTCTTTAACTCTGTTGATGAACGCTACATCTAGACGATCCCTAGACTACAGCCTAGCGGTATTCTTTACCTCTGTTGATGAACGCTACATCTAGACGATCCCTAGACTACAGCCTAGAGGTATTCTTTAACTCTGTTGATGAACACTACATCTAGACAATCCCTAGACTACAGCCTAGAGGTATTCTTTAACTCTGTTGATGAACACTACATCTAGACGATCCCTAGACTACAGCCTAGAGGTATTCTTTACCTCTGTTGATGAACGCTACATCTAGACGATCCCTAGACTACAGCCTAGCGGTATTCTTTAACTCTGTTGATGAACGCTACATCTAGACAATCCCTAGACTACAGCCTAGAGGTATTCTTTAACTCTGTTGATGAACGCTACATCTAGACGATCCCTAGACTACAGCCTAGAGGTATTCTTTAACTCTGTTGATGAACGCTACATCTAGACGATCCCTAGACTACAGCCTAGAGGTATTCTTTAACTCTGTTGATGAACGCTACATCTAGACGATCCCTAGACTACAGCCTAGAGGTATTCTTTAACTCTGTTGATGAACACTACATCTAGACAATCCCTAGACTACAGCCTAGAGGTATTCTTTAACTCTGTTGATGAACACTACATCTAGACAATCCCTAGACTACAGCCTAGCGGTATTCTTTACCTCTGTTGATGAACGCTACATCTAGACGATTCCTAGACTACAGCCTAGCGGTATTCTTGACCTCTGTTGATGAACGCTACATCTAGACGATCCCTAGACTACAGCCTAGCGGTATTCTTTACCTCTGTTGATGAACGCTACATCTAGACGATCCCTAGACTACAGCCTAGCGGTATTCTTTAACTCTGTTGATGAACGCTACATCTAGACGATCCCTAGACTACAGCCTAGTGGTATTCTTTACCTCTGTTGATGAACGCTACATCTAGACGATCCCTAGACTACAGCCTAGCGGTATTCTTTAACTCTGTTGATGAACGCTACATCTAGACGATCCCTAGACTACAGCCTAGCGGTATTCTTTAACTCTGTTGATGAACGCTACATCTAGATGATCCCTAGACTACAGCCTAGTGGTATTCTTTACCTCTGTTGATGAACGCTACATCTAGACGATCCCTAGACTACAGCCTAGCGGTATTCTTGACCTCTGTTGATGAACGCTACATCTAGACGATCCCTAGACTACAGCCTAGCGGTATTCTTTACCTCTGTTGATGAACGCTACATCTAGACGATCCCTAGACTACAGCCTAGCGGTATTCTTTAACTCTGTTGATGAACGCTACATCTAGACGATCCCTAGACTACAGCCTAGTGGTATTCTTTACCTCTGTTGATGAATGCTACATCTAGACGATCCCTAGACTACAGCCTAGCGGTATTCTTTAACTCTGTTGATGAACGCTACATCTAGACGATCCCTAGACTACAGCCTAGCGGTATTCTTTAACTCTGTTGATGAACACTACATCTAGACGATCCCTAGACTACAGCCTAGAGGTATTCTTTAACTCTGTTGATGAACGCTACATCTAGACGATCCCTAGACTACAGCCTAGTGGTATTCTTTACCTCTGTTGATGAACCCTACATCTAGACGATCCCTAGACTACAGCCTAGAGGTATTCTTTAACTCTGTTGATGAACGCTACATCTAGACGATCCCTAGACTACAGCCTAGTGGTATTCTTTAACTCTGTTGATGAACCCTACATCTAGACAATCCCTAGACTACAGCCTAGAGGTATTCTTTAACTCTGTTGATGAACGCTACATCTAGACGATCCCTAGACTACAGCCTAGTGGTATTCTTTACCTCTGTTGATGAACCCTACATCTAGACGATCCCTAGACTACAGCCTAGCGGTATTCTTTACCTCTGTTGATGAACGCTACATCTAGACGATCCCTAGAATACAGCCTAGAGGTATTCTTTAACTCTGTTGATGAACGCTACATCTAGACGATCCCTAGACTACAGCCTAGCGGTATTCTTTACCTCTGTTGATGAACGCTACATCTAGACGATCCCTAGACTACAGCCTAGAGGTATTCTTTAACTCTGTTGATGAACACTACATCTAGACAATCCCTAGACTACAGCCTAGAGGTATTCTTTAACTCTGTTGATGAACACTACATCTAGACGATCCCTAGACTACAGCCTAGAGGTATTCTTTACCTCTGTTGATGAACGCTACATCTAGACGATCCCTAGACTACAGCCTAGCGGTATTCTTTAACTCTGTTGATGAACGCTACATCTAGACAATCCCTAGACTACAGCCTAGAGGTATTCTTTAACTCTGTTGATGAACGCTACATCTAGACGATCCCTAGACTACAGCCTAGAGGTATTCTTTAACTCTGTTGATGAACGCTACATCTAGACGATCCCTAGACTACAGCCTAGAGGTATTCTTTAACTCTGTTGATGAACGCTACATCTAGACGATCCCTAGACTACAGCCTAGAGGTATTCTTTAACTCTGTTGATGAACACTACATCTAGACAATCCCTAGACTACAGCCTAGAGGTATTCTTTAACTCTGTTGATGAACACTACATCTAGACAATCCCTAGACTACAGCCTAGCGGTATTCTTTACCTCTGTTGATGAACGCTACATCTAGACGATCCCTAGACTACAGCCTAGCGGTTTTCTTTAACTCTGTTGATGAACGCTACATCTAGACGATCCCTAGACTACAGCCTAGTGGTATTCTTTACCTCTGTTGATGAACGCTACATCTAGACGATCCCTAGACTACAGCCTAGCGGTATTCTTTAACTCTGTTGATGAACGCTACATCTAGATGATCCCTAGACTACAGCCTAGCGGTATTCTTTAACTCTGTTGATGAACGCTACATCTAGACGATCCCTAGACTACAGCCTAGCGGTATTCTTTAACTCTGTTGATGAACACTACATCTAGACGATCCCTAGACTACAGCCTAGAGGTATTCTTTAACTCTGTTGATGAACGCTACATCTAGACGATCCCTAGACTACAGCCTAGCGGTATTCTTTACCTCTGTTGATGAACGCTACATCTAGACGATCCCTAGACTACAGCCTAGAGGTATTCTTTAACTCTGTTGATGAACACTACATCTAGACAATCCCTAGACTACAGCCTAGCGGTATTCTTTAACTCTGTTGATGAACGCTACATCTAGACGATCCCTAGACTACAGCCTAGCGGTATTCTTTAACTCTGTTGATGAACACTACATCTAGACAATCCCTAGACTACAGCCTAGAGGTATTCTTTACCTCTGTTGATGAACGCTACATCTAGACGATCCCTAGACTACAGCCTAGAGGTATTCTTTAACTCTGTTGATGAACACTACATCTAGACGATCCCTAGACTACAGCCTAGTGGTATTCTTTAACTCTGTTGATGAACGCTACATCTAGACGATCCCTAGACTACAGCCTAGAGGTATTCTTTAACTCTGTTGATGAACACTACATCTAGACAATCCCTAGACTACAGCCTAGAGGTATTCTTTAACTCTGTTGATGAACACTACATCTAGACAATCCCTAGACTACAGCCTAGTGGTATTCTTTACCTCTGTTGATGAACGCTACATCTAGACGATCCCTAGACTACAGCCTAGAGGTATTCTTTACCTCTGTTGATGAACGCTACATCTAGACGATCCCTAGACTACAGCCTAGCGGTATTCTTTAACTCTGTTGATGAACGCTACATCTAGACGATCCCTAGACTACAGCCTAGTGGTATTCTTTAACTCTGTTGATGAACACTACATCTAGACGATCCCTTGACTACAGCCTAGCGGTATTCTTTATCTCTGTTGATGAACGCTACATCTAGACGATCCCTAGACTACAGCCTAGCGGTATTCTTTACCTCTGTTGATGAACGCTACATCTAGACGATCCCTAGACTACAGCCTAGAGGTATTCTTTACCTCTGTTGATGAACGCTACATCTAGACGATCCCTAGACTACAGCCTAGCGGTATTCTTTAACTCTGTTGATGAACGCTACATCTAGACGATCCCTAGACTACAGCCTAGAGGTATTCTTTACCTCTGTTGATGAACGCTACATCTAGACGATCCCTAGACTACAGCCTAGAGGTATTCTTTACCTCTGTTGATGAACGCTACATCTAGACGATCCCTAGACTACAGCCTAGCGGTATTCTTTAACTCTGTTGATGAACGCTACATCTAGACGATCCCTAGACTACAGCCTAGAGGTATTCTTTAACTCTGTTGATGAACGCTACATCTAGACGATCCCTAGACTACAGCCTAGTGGTATTCTTTAACTCTGTTGATGAACGCTACATCTAGACGATCCCTAGACTACAGCCTAGCGGTATTCTTTAACTCTGTTGATGAACGCTACATCTAGACGATCCCTAGACTACAGCCTAGCAGTATTCTTTAACTCTGTTGATGAACGCTACATCTAGACGATCCCTAGACTACAGCCTAGTGGTATTCTTTAACTCTGTTGATGAACGCTACATCTAGACGATCCCTAGACTACAGCCTAGTGGTATTCTTTAACTCTGTTGATGAATGCTACATCTAGACGATCCCTAGACTACAGCCTAGCGGTATTCTTTAACTCTGTTGATGAACGCTACATCTAGATGATCCCTAGACTACAGCCTAGCAGTATTCTTTAACTCTGTTGATGAACACTACATCTAGACGATCCCTAGACTACAGCCTAGCGGTATTCTTTAACTCTGTTGATGAACGCTACATCTAGACGATCCCTAGACTACAGCCTAGCGGTATTCTTTAACTCTGTTGATGAACGCTACATCTAGACGATCCCTAGACTACAGCCTAGCGGTATTCTTTAACTCTGTTGATGAACGCTACATCTAGACGATCCCTAGACTACAGCCTAGCGGTATTCTTTAACTCTGTTGATGAACGCTACATCTAGACAATCCCTAGACTACAGCCTAGCGGTATTCTTTACCTCTGTTGATGAACGCTACATCTAGACGATCCCTAGACTACAGCCTAGCGGTATTCTTTAACTCTGTTGATGAACGCTACATCTAGACGATCCCTAGACTACAGCCTAGCGGTATTCTTTAACTCTGTTGATGAACGCTACATCTAGACGATCCCTAGACTACAGCCTAGCGGTATTCTTTACCTCTGTTGATGAACGCTACATCTAGACGATCCCTAGACTACAGCCTAGCGGTATTCTTTAACTCTGTTGATGAACGCTACATCTAGACGATCCCTAGACTACAGCCTAGCGGTATTCTTTAGCTCTGTTGATGAACGCTACATCTAGACGATCCCTAGACTACAGCCTAGTGGTATTCTTTAACTCTGTTGATGAACGCTACATCTAGACGATCCCTAAACTACAGCCTAGCGGTATTCTTTAGCCCTGTTGATGAACGCTACATCTAGACGATCCCTAGACTACAGCCTAGTGGTATTATTTAACTCTGTTGATGAACGCTACATCTAGACGATCCCTAGACTACAGCCTAGCGGTATTCTTTAGCTCTGTTGATGAACGATACATCTAGACGATCCCTAGACTACAGCCTAGAGGTATTCTTTAACTCTGTTGATGAACGCTACATCTAGACGATCCCTAGACTACAGCCTAGTGGTATTCTTTAACTCTGTTGATGAACGCTACATCTAGACGATCCCTAGACTACAGCCTAGCGGTATTCTTTACCTCTGTTGATGAACGCTACATCTCGACGATCCCTAGACTACAGCCTAGCGGTATTCTTTAACTCTGTTGATGAACGCTACATCTAGACGATCCCTAGACTACAGCCTAGAGGTATTCTTTAACTCTGTTGATGAACGCTACATCTAGACGATCCCTAGACTACAGCCTAGCGGTATTCTTTAACTCTGTTGATGAACGCTACATCTAGACGATCCTTAGACTACAGCCTAGCGGTATTCTTTAACTCTGTTGATGAACACTACATCTAGACAATCCCTAGACTACAGCCTAGCGGTATTCTTTACCTCTGTTGATGAACGCTACATCTAGACGATCCCTAGACTACAGCCTAGCGGTATTCTTTACCTCTGTTGATGAACGCTACATCTAGACGATCCCTAGACTACAGCCTAGCGGTATTCTTTAACTCTGTTGATGAACGCTACATCTAGACGATCCCTAGACTACAGCCTAGCGGTATTCTTTAACTCTGTTGATGAACGCTACATCTAGACGATCCCTAGACTACAGCCTAGCGGTATTCTTTAACTCTGTTGATGAACGCTACATCTAGACGATCCCTAGACTACAGCCTAGCGGTATTCTTTAACTCTGTTGATGAACGCTACATCTAGACGATCCCTAGACTACAGCCTAGCGGTATTCTTTACCTCTGTTGATGAACGCTACATCTAGACGATCCCTAGACTACAGCCTAGAGGTATTCTTTAACTCTGTTGATGAACGCTACATCTAGACAATCCCTAGACTACAGCCTAGCAGTATTCTTTAACTCTGTTGATGAACACTACATCTAGATGATCCCTAGACTACAGCCTAGCGGTATTCTTTAACTCTGTTGATGAACACTACATCTAGACGATCCCTAGACTACAGCCTAGAGGTATTCTTTAACTCTGTTGATGAACGCTACATCTAGACGATCCCTAGACTACAGCCTAGCGGTATTCTTTAACTCTGTTGATGAACGCTACATCTAGACGATCCCTAGACTACAGCCTAGAGGTATTCTTTAACTCTGTTGATGAACGCTACATCTAGACGATCCCTAGACTACAGCCTAGCGGTATTCTTTAACTCTGTTGATGAACGCTACATCTAGACGATCCCTAGACTACAGCCTAGCGGTATTCTTTAACTCTGTTGATGAACGTTACATCTAGACGATCCCTAGACTACAGCCTAGTGGTATTCTTTAACTCTGTTGATGAACGCTACATCTAGACGATCCTTAGACTACAGCCTAGCAGTATTCTTTAACTCTTGATGAACGCTACATCTAGACGATCCCTAGACTACAGCCTAGCGGTATTCTTTAACTCTGTTGATGAACGCTACATCTAGACGATCCCTAGACTACAGCCTAGTGGTATTCTTTAACTCTGTTGATGAACGCTACATCTAGACGATCCTTAGACTACAGCCTAGCGGTATTCTTTAACTCTGTTGATGAACGCTACATCTAGACGATCCCTAGACTACAGCCTAGAGGTATTCTTTAACTCTGTTGATGAACGCTACATCTAGACGATCCCTAGACTACAGCCTAGCGGTATTCTTTAACTCTGTTGATGAACGCTACGTCTAGACGATCCCTAGACTACAGCCTAGCGGTATTCTTTAACTCTGTTGATGAACACTACATCTAGACGATCCCTAGACTACAGCCTAGCGGTATTCTTTAACTCTGTTGATGAACGCTACATCTAGACGATCCCTAGACTACAGCCTAGCGGTATTCTTTAACTCTGTTGATGAACGCTACATCTAGACGATCCCTAGACTACAGCCTAGTGGTATTCTTTAACTCTGTTGATGAACGCTACATCTAGACGATCCCTAGACTACAGCCTAGTGGTATTCATTAACTCTGTTGATGAACGCTACATCTAGGTATCTTTGTCATTTTGATAATATGGATTAGGCACAGCCTACAGGCGAGCATCCCATCTACACATATACATGTACATGTACAAATAGTAGTTTTGGGTTCTTTTCTTCATTATTCTTGATTATTTTTCTTTGTTCTCCATTTCGAATTATCCAGGTAATTCCATTGCAAACGAGATTTGTTGGGCCGAGATATATCGGGAACGACTTTTCTTTAGGGCCGAGATATATTGGGGACGACTATTTTTAAGGGCGAAACAAGAAGGTCTAACGATTGTCCATTTTTTAAATAAATTAATCGTTTCGTGTATAGAAGCTGTACGGGTTCCTTTCTAATTTTTTGGGGGTTATTTTTAAACTGGATAGTTATTTTTTATTCAAATTAATAGGCTATTTCCGTTGAATCACTTCGATTGTTCATTCTATGCTGAAACTTAGAATCCACTTCCAGTTGGTATTGATCGTCTCTGACCGCCCCTGTATATATTGATTCATCTCCTTACACACATGTTGCTGTTTAGCTCGCATCTTGCGATGCTCGCTATAATTCGGAACTGTATCCCGTGTGGTGTAATGGTTAGCATGCTCGCCTCAAGTGAGATAGATCATGGGTTCGAGTCCCGGTCAGGTCAAGCGAAATTAAAATGTTAAAAAGTTGCTTATGTTTTAGCTATGGCTTCTGCTAATTTAAGTCTAGTGAAAGTCTGATCCCTTGTCTCGTTGTTTATGCACACAGAGTTAGTTCCCCTTTTATCAGTGTGCGCTGGACTTTCGTGACATTTTTGTCAAAGTAAAAAGATGAAATTTTTAAAGGAGAATGACCCGACCTGATTTAGAAAGTTTGTCAAACACAATGATAGTCATTTAATGATATACAAGATCTCTAACCTTTAAAACCAGCACTTTTGTTTTATATTCGTCAAACAAAATGATGTCCATTTTCTCTCTTTTGCATTGTCATTTACACATTTACACCTTTAAAAACCAATGGATTTTCGTCAAAGAAAGTGATTTTAATTATCACTTGTTAACTTTTTCATTTATAATACAAGATCATTAACTTTAGAAAACGAAACTATTTTTTTTCTATGGGATGAGTAAACAAATTGCAGGTAACCATTAACACTAATGATAGAAGGGTTCTCAAAATGTGCCGACGACCGGCGAAATTTCTGGTTGAGCGCCGTCTACAAATTTGTCCAGAATAAAAATAGAAGTTGGTAAAACTGAAATGTTATCAAGATATTTACTTTTTTCTTGTTCTCTGTTATAATTTCATTCCACATTAGAAAACAACAGATCGCTCTTGATCTTTTTGAACCAGTGTAACCTATGACCGCAAAGCGTTTTGTTGATTGCAGATTTTGATTCGGAGTCATCTCGAAATTGGAATGTATTAGAAGTTACTGATTTCCGGTAATGAATAAAAAACCATGATGCCAAGATGTTATTCTAATATCTACAGGTGTATTCAGTGTTTGTCATGGCATTGTCAGTCGGTTCTAATTTTGTAGCATTTAAATGCAGCTTGGATTTCTTCAATTACACTTTGAGAGGGAAAAAATTCACCCTAAAAAACCTGCATTTTTGAGACCAATTAAAAGCTTCATTTTCCTCAAATATATGTCCAGATTGCATCTCCTGCCATCTAGAATTTCAAAAAATTTCCGGGGGAGGACCCGGTTCCCCCGCCAACCAAGAGTGGGGACATCCCCCTCTCGAACTCACCCCCTGCTCACACCTTCGGCACTCGGGGACATGCCTGTGGCATGTCCAGTCTCCGCCTACTTCCAAAAATTCTCCAACTACTTAAAAAAAATTTGAGAACCCTGGATAGATATCAAGGTGCATCTGTGGTATAACTGTTAGATTCATGGTCATGTCAATGGCCTTACCATCCATGACTTGAGGCTACTTGGGCTCAGTCTGTAAAATTTTGTATAATAGATCTTTTGCACATTCCAGATTTGATTCTAAAATGATGAGTTTTTACACACTTCAAACCGCATCAGTGGTGTAATGGTCAGCCTGCTCGTTTCGAGTGCGGTAGATCATATGTTCAAGGCCCGGTCGAGTCAAACTAAATGCTATAATTGATATTCCCTTCTTCACCGCTTTAACATGCTGCATTAAAGAGAAAGAGCAAAGGCTGATTGGCTCAGAATCAGAATGTGCTCGAATAGAGTGACATATCTACCCATAGTCTGCTGTTTCAGAGAGCTAGCACTATCTAAATGTAGGTCACCTCCGATTATGTCTTACCTAACTGTAGGATTATATATTGTATAATGGGTTAGGTGTGTTCATCTTATCCCTAAGTGGGAAGGCTTATTCTCAGGCTGGTATTAAGCACATATTTACTCTATTATTTCAGGGATGTTATTTAACTGATTTCAGCTATTTTCCTCTGAATTTTTTTTTTCTCATAAAAAATGACCAATTTGTAAGGATGTCAGTGTAGATGGTTTCAGCTTTTTTTCATTGATTAGAGATTTTTATTTTCTAACCAGGATCATCCCTGATATATGCAGTAATAGACAGTCCCCTCAGATTGCTGATGACGATCTCGTATCTATGAAAAACATGATTTTAATTAAAAGTTTGATTCTTCATTTGTACAATTATGCAAATAAAAAGTTTTGAAATTTATTTTTCAATCTAGTAGTTGAAATTTACTTGCCCACGGTCAACTAAGTTTTGAATATCCATCTTCTGCTGACCAAACTTCACTTGCCACGGTTGATGGGAAATGGGAATTCCAAGACACTATTTCCTTGCTAAAATATTTCCCCTTTATAATTGGAATTTTATTTAGCAAATAAATATAGTTATAATAAATGTATATATCCTGGAAGAATCTTACATTATTATTTTTTTCTTCAAAATCTTTGCAACCATACTTTTCTGACACCAGGGGAATATGGAATAATTGGATTTCAAAGATTTTGGATTCCAACATTTGTAAATATCTTAGAAGAATTTCAGACCTATTATTTTTGGAAAAGTCCTTAGCAAATGTTAATTTTTAGAACTGGAAGAAAATAACAGCTGTAAAATAGAACAATTGGATTTTAAAATATTTGAATTCTAACTTTGGGAAATGTTTTAATTAGGGTTTCTGGGACCAAATTCAGGGGGGAAATGTTTTAGTTCACTCAGACGCTAAAATAAAAAAAAAATAATCTGTGTTTCTGATAATATTCATGAACAAAAAAAAACAAGGGTAAATACGTAGGCATAACTATTTATTTTTAGCTCACCTGGCCATAGGCCATGTGAGCTTTTGTCATGGCTAGGCGTCCGTCGTTGTCATCCATCCGTTAAAAAATCTTCTTGTCAGAAACTACCAAGCCAATTGAATTGTTACTTTGCGGGAATGATCATTGGGTGGTCCTGTGCTAAACTTGTGAATCGTTTGCCAATCGGAAATTCAAGATGGCCACCATGACTCGACTTAGTTTCAACATAGGACCCTATGGAAAAAAAATTTAAAAGTCTTCTCTGAAACCAGTAAGTCAATTTAAAGCAAACATGACATGAATGGTCCTTAGGTGGTCAACTTTCAAAATTATGTCCTGTGACCCCGACCCCCATCCAAGATGGCCACCATCAGCAGACATAGTTTTAACATAGGACCCTATGGGAAAAATGTTCAAAAAATTTTTCCTCTTAAACCAGTAAGTCAATTTAAACAAACATGGCATGAATTGTCCTTAAATTATCAACTTTCAAAATTATATCCAGTGACCCAAACCTCCATCCAAGATGGCCGCCATCAGTGGACATAGTTTTAACATAGAACCCTATGGGAAATATGTTTAAAAATCTTCTCCTCTGAAACCAGTAAACCAATTTAAAGCAAATATGGCATGGATGGTCCTTAAGTGGTCAATTTTCAAAATTGTGTCCGGTGACCCTGACCTCCATCCAAGATGGCCACTTTCAGCGGACATAGTTTTAACATAGGACCCTATGGGAAAAAATGTTTTAAAATCTTCTCCTCTGAAACCAATAAGCCAATATAGCAAACATGTCATCTATGATCCTTAGGTGATCAACTTCCAAAATTGTGTTCAGTGACCCCGATCTCGGCCCAAAATGGCCACCGTCAGCGGACATAGTTTTAACATAGGACCCTAATGGGAAAATCGTTTAAAAGTCTTCTCCTCTGAAACCAGTCAGCCAATTTAAAGCAAACATGGCATGGATGGTCCTTGGGTAGTATACTTTCAAAATTGTGTCCGGTGACCACGACCTCCATCCAAGATGGCTGACCATGAGCAGACATAGTTTTATCATAGAACCCTATGGGATTTGAATAGTAACTTAGATGTATTCGGCATACAGACATTCTTAAGAGGGCTTATTTATGTCAGGTGAACGATACAGGCTCACCTGAGCCTCTAGTTTTGGTATTTTGACCTACATGTAGCTTATACAGGACAAGGCAGGGTTTGACATTAACTTTTTGACCATTGTCCATTCGGGCAAGTGCCATATTGATTTTACTTGCCCGAAACTGTAAACTACTAGCCCGAATTCTTAAGTGCCATATATGCATGTAGTGCAGAACTATGCAATCTACAATGATCGTTCATAGAGTAGAATAACCCCTCATATTAATTATTTATACCTTATGATGTGGGCATAGTGTTAGTGCATCATTTGGCTATATAATTACGTACCTATCAATTTGCGGGAATATGACAGTTTTATAAATACGGGTGATTGATGAGGATTTCTGAAATATTTTTGTTAGAAAATATAAGTATAAATGTTCCTTATCATAGACTGACGACTGTATAGTTTGTTTGAATTTTTATTTCAGTAATCTATCAATATTTTGATCGCGAAGGCAATACACATCAGGGATAATTTTCTAAAATTAGAACACCGCAACCGCAAATAACTTGAGCTTTTCATTGGCCGGCAAAAATAAATACGATGTTGATGCAGCGCCGCCTCCTAATTAGGCATTCGCGATTGGCTAATATAAATAACACGATTTTTATTTGAGAAAGGGGAATTCCGTAGTTAACAAAATAAAACAAAATGGCGTAAAATACATGATACATACGACGCAATGTTTAGGTAAAATTCGCCGCGACTTCCAACACTGAATAATTCAATATTAATCATTTTGCTTTTCAGGAATTGAACATATCACAGAATCATTTTCACTTGCCCGATTGGACAAGTTGGGTGCTGTTTTCACTTGCCCCGGGCAATCGGACAACCGTTAATGTCGAACCCTGCAAGGATCTGACTTTAACATCACTTGTCCAAAAATGGCAATACAAACTTTTGTGTAGGTACTAAAAATTGGGGATGGTAGGGTTAGCGAAAATACAATTTTTATCCCCCTCCCCCCCACCGCAATGAAGTTTGCGGGGTATACTAGTTTCAAAGTGTTGTCTGTTGTCTGTAGACACAGTCTTGTCCGGTAGGGTTAACAGAAATTAGGTTTTTTTTTTTGCACCTCAGAAGGTCAAAACAGTTAAATCCTACAAATCAAATGAGACGTCGTAATACTTGATGCTCAAGTACATGTAATAGATCACTTTTATATAAACAACTGATTTATATAATTAAGGTTTAAGAGATTGCATTACGCTTATATTATATAGCACTGAACGGGAGATTATATTACGTGTATATTATATAGTACTGGACGTGAGAGTATATTACGTGTATATATAACGCTGGACAGGAGATTATATAGCGATGGACGGGAGATTATATTACGTGTATATTATATAGCGATGGACGGGAGATTATATTACGTGTATGTTATATAACGCTGGACAGGAGATTATATTACGTGTATATTATATAGTGCTGGACAGGAGATTATATTACGTGTATATTATATAGCGCTGGACAGGAGATTATATTACGTGTATGTTATATAACGCTGGACAGGAGATTATATTACGTGTATATTATATAGCGATGGACGGGAGATTATATTACGTGTATATTATATAGTACTGGACGTGAGAGTATATTACGTGTATATATAACGCTGGACAGGAGATTATATAGCGATGGACGGGAGATTATATTACGTGTATATTATATAGCGCTGGACAGGAGATTATATTACGTGTATGTTATATAGCGCTGGACAGGAGATTATATTACGTGTATATTATATAGCGATGGACGGGAGATTATATTACGTGTATATTATATAACGCTGGACAGGAGATTATATTACGTGTATATTATATAGCGATGGACGGGAGATTATATTACGTGTATATTATATAGCGCTGGACAGGAGATTATATTACATGTATGTTATATAACGCTGGACAGGAGATTATATTACGTGTATATTATATAGCGCTGGACAGGAGATTATATTACGTGTATATTATATAGCGATGGACGGGAGATTATATTACGTGTATATTATATAACGCTGGACAGGAGATTATATTACGTGTATATTATATAGCGATGGACGGGAGATTATATTACGTGTATATTATATAACGCTGGACAGGAGATTATATTACGTGTATATTATATAACGATGGACGGGAGATTATATTACGTGTATATTATATAGCGCTGGACAGGAGATTATATAGTGCTGGACAGTAGATTATATTACGCTTATATATTATATAGCGCTGGACAGGAGATTATATTACATGTATATTATATAGCACTGGACAATTGAGGTTAGACAATAGGTATCAATCACCAATATATATAATAAGAAGGTTAAATTTCTGTCAATTCAATACTAGGTGAAAAGTAACTCATTTCCTATACCTGAAGGGGGCCATCATGCTTGTGATCGTATGGTAGTTGGATTTACAACTACCTGTACAATCACAGGCCTTGACATTAACGTTTGTCCGATTGTCCGGTACCAGTGAAAACTGATGTCGGACAAGTAGATCTTGTATTACGGTTGTCCGACGGGACAAGTGAAGCAATCAGATTCCCAATCTATTTCCACTGGTATAAAATACTGGGTTTGTTGTATAAAAGAGCCCTGTTTGATCTCCAATTTGTCCATAATTTATTTTGATTAAAACTAAAGTGAAACGCCAGTTTAAAACTCTTTTATTGATATCATTTATCATGCTTTGATGAAGTTCAAGGACATTGACAAACTTAAAGTCGCAATCTCAGAAACGCTTTAATGAACGGAAATATCAGTATTTGAAATATAAGAACAAGAATCACTCCGGAACGAACACGTAAAAATTATCGGATATCAATTTGTCGCCAAATTTAAACTTGTCTTTTGTGCAAAATGTGATAGCGGACTTGATTTAGGCTTTTGGGAAATATTGAAACCTTTGAAATGGACAAATATTACAAACTTTTTCCTGATCTGGTTGAAAAGATCCACTAAAATTTGTATTTCTCTGTGAATTTAAATCAAATACTTTGCTTTATTTATATCACAGGCACTTGTTTCTGGTAAACAAAAAATATACCTAGATACTGGTATATATAGTATCTAGGTATATTTTTTTTTCCAGAAACAAGGATTTATGTAACAAAAATATTTCAATTTGTGTGGTATTGGATCACAACACAGTAGTATTTCAAAAGATAAAAGGGGGGGGGGGGGGGGGGGGGGGGGGAGGCACATATAACAATCACTGGTATGCAAGACTCCAATCAAGGTAGACAGAAATAAAAAATTGACATTGAATATATGTCCTTAAGGTAGTTATGAATAAAAAAAATCCAGAACGAATCAGTTCAGGCAGCTTTAACTATTTACTAAATTTGGGCAGAGTAACGTCAGAGGGGTCGCGAAACAATGTTTCGATTAATCGCAATTGACTTCTCCCAGAAGTCTCCCCACTTCTCCCTCTAATTTGAAAGTAGTGGGAGCCCTGGATAATCATTCTCTAGTTTTTGTAATTTTTATTAATTTTTTCGGACAACTAAAAGATTGAGTCGGATAAGTACTTTTTTTAGTTAGTTGTCCGAAGGGACAAGTTGAAAAATATGTTAATGTAGAGGCCTGAATCAGAGCCTATCACCACTAAAGATGTGAATTTGAACCCCGTTCATGGCAAGGTGTACTTAATAATATGATAAAGTTTGTCAGTGACTTGTGACAGATCGGGGATTTTCTCTGGGTACTCAGGTTTCCTCCAACAATAAAACTGACTGCCACGATATAACTGAAATATTGTTGAAAGTAGCGTTAAACACTTAACCTAAGCCTCAACCTATACCTGAAATCCAACTGTATAGGGACCACTGTTGGAAAGTAGGCTCATTTGAAAGTGTCGATTTTCAATTTCGCTCTCAATTTCATCCTTACGGAGAATTGTTGACGAAAATGAGGATATACAGTACAGCCCAGACGGAAAACGCAAAGTCCGTGTCTTTTCAAGGATTATCGCAACACGGAATTAACGAGAAGTTCGTGTGTATACATGGACGGTCCGCGAAACAACATGAAACAACATGAAGTTTCATTCAGTGTACAAAATAAATTGGTAAGCAAAAATATTTTAAACATAGCTTTATTTCATTACCTGATACCATACGACAAGGAATGTAAGGTAGTTGAAAAATTGTAGTTTCTCATCTGCATCTAGCCTCTTTAAAAATAAAATGAAATAAAAATTCGGCATTTATTAACACAGTTTTTATATAATTAGATCGATGAGAAACCAATCTAATTAATACCACGCAGCAACCAACAAAAAGGGGGGGGGGGGGGTGGAGCAAGTGCGTAGATTGATGAGAAACTAAAATATTTTTTATCTACCCTTACGACCAAAAAACATCGAATGAAACTGACAAGTCATTATTTTGCAAGACATACATGTATGGAGGGTCAATATGGGACCAGCACCCAAAATTTTTACTTAATTTTTGAGTCAGATTTTGACAGTGTTTTTTTCTTTACATTTACAATGACTCTGCCCCTTGCTGGGACCTTGATTGGACAATAAAATGTTATCTTATCTTATCTTATCTTAAACAATTTCCTGTCTACCATTTTCAAACGTTTCCAAGATATCTGTTTATAAAATTTGTTTAGAAATATATTTATGTATTTTAAATTCTGAATTTTATGTTATGTATAGAATTTCCATTCACAGTATGTTGCAGATCACCACCAAACACTTCATGTTTTGCATATTATCTAATCCCAACATTATTTTAAGATTGAAAATAATGGACAGGAATGAAAATCATGCAAATTGGCCTGTTATGGTGCAAGAAACTAGTCAAATATGTATAACAAATTTGATACTTTTTGAAAGTGATGGTCCTGAAAAGGACCGTTGTGAATTGCAACAATAACAATTTAGTATACTTTTTTGATAATTTGTGTGGTCCTAAAAAAGGACCGGTAGTAACAATAACAATTTAGTATACTTTTTTGATATTTTGTGCAATCTTTGTGTCTTTGAAATATATAATAGTATAAATGTACATGATTTATTTCTAAATCTTTGAGAGTATACTACACATGTATAATAGTATAAATGTACATGCAGCATCTGAAAAAGAAATAGTAAGATGTGTCAGCTGAGAGTAATAATAAATGTTATCTGTCATAAGTCTGTTTATGACAATCAGTACATGATGATTATTTTCCTCCACTCACTAAGGAAGGAACCAACCATTTAACTTTTGTATGTTTTATCCTCCCAAGCCATTTTTTTTCATAAAAAGCAAATTAGATTTCTTTTCTTAACATGAACGTGGGTATTTTTATAATACTATGAAAGGGGTACCGCTATGAGAGTACTTTTCTTCGTGGGTATTAATTTTCGTGGTTTTGTTAAAAATTACAAGTTCGTGGATTCCTAAATTCATGGATTTTGTGTTTGTACCAAAATAAAATTTGTTGATTTTATATTTTAAACATATCAAGTGTCACTGGGTTTCAAAACTTCGAGAAAACTTCAATACATTAAGACAAATGAGCCGTAGAATTATGTAATCAGAAGTGGAACGTGGATATTAACGTGTTAATTTTCTCATTTTATTTTACATAGAATCATGGAGCAAAATCAGCTTTTGAATTTCATAGTCATAATTTGTAAATAAAAAAAACCATCTGAAATTACTTTACGAGCACGTACATTAGTAATTTCCATCAATATAAATTGTTTTACAAATATTTAATCTCCATTTTATTTTCAATTTTTTTTTTTCACAACTAAAAAAAGAACAATAAAGTTTGTTTTTTCTCATTATTTTGATTCCAATGACAGATTGTACTTCAACATGTTCGATCTTTCATTACCCTTGTCTCAGATTGAAACCACTCGTAATTGTCTCACAAAATTAATCCCGACCCCGGGGCAAATGTACAGTTAACTTATACTATTGAAATTTAAAGGAGAAATGTTTATACAGCACTTAAAAGTGTGTCACCGTTAGTGTATGGGTTGGAAGTAATTTTTTTACCGGAAGTTGTTAAAATCTTTTCACAGATAAACATTTCTGTCGTTTTTACGCATGCATTCAAAATCAAATCATTCACAAACTTTGCATGTGGATTATAACCCATTAAAAGGTATGCTCGTCATTAAATTGCTTTTCTACATTTCAGACAGGTGTGTGTTACTGTTTAGTGTTGATTGACAGGGGAGGATAATCTCCAGGTGGTGCTTACTCGAGCGTTAAGATACTTTGTGTAATATCAAATAAGACAACAGGGCACTTGAAATTAATGACAGGATATGACCTTATTTTACGACCTTATCACTTCAGAGATAAGCATAATTTCTTATCAGATCCACATGCAATAAAAATGAGCACATTTGCATTTATTTTTTAAGGCAAACTTTATACGACCGAGATACTTTGTACACATAGGTTTATAAAGTACATTTGCTCATTGTGCAAAAATGTAGTTGTTCATTGTGCGCGACATCACGACGGATCCTCGTTCAACGTGATTCCGCGATGGTGATGAAAATGATAGAATTTGTCCACGATCATGGTCCGCGTTGAATCACCGCGACGGTCCGCAAACTTTCGATTTTGTCCGTGATGGTATCACGGATTTTGCGTTTTCCCTCTGGACTACACTGTATATCAGACTTGACTTTCTTTTTTTTATGATATATTTATGTAAGGGTTTGATACTTATAAGCTCTTTATTACCTATCAGATGACAGAATACGATCTATTAGAGATAAACCTCAGTATTTTGCACACCCATAAGACTCTTACAATTTAATTACAAAAAATGTAATGAAAGATGGGTACAAATATTGTAGGTATCACTATGCTGTATATTCCTATGGTTGCACTCAGTGCCGTCTTAACGTATTGGCATGCTGGACAGTTGCCCTGGGGCCCCATGAGCATAGGGGCTTCATGCTAATCTATGTATGTTGTGTACAGCATGTTTTTTAATGTATTAACACTGATTTTGTTGGAAATTATTAGTACCAATAAGATAAATATACATTTACCTGTATGTATGTTTAATTTTATCGACATTTACATTTTTATTCCAGTGAGTGGTTGTGCAGGTAGGGGCTTCCATGCATTGCTTTAGCAGGGGGCCTATAATGCTGTTAAGATGGTCCTGGCTTCAATTGAATTTAAATTTGATTAATCAATTAATTGTCTTGTCTTGTTATGTTTTTATTTTGTTTTGGGAATTGTCGACGCTTTTTTTTATGATATACTTATGTCATATGCTATATTCTGGTTCAAGTTTAAAAAACTGCAATGGAGTAAATGTAAAAAATTGCATGAATAAGACTTAAAAAAATACCTGTATTTCCTGCTAAGAAAATTTTGACTGCCACGATATAATATAAATATTGTTGAAAGTGGCATTCAATGTCTTAACCCAAACCCGAACGAAGGCCTGTTTTCTTATTCTCAAACTTGTTTATGGTTGAAAACAACATGAAACATGTTTAAATCATGAACCATAAACATGTTTAAGATAGATAAAAAATGCAATGGTTAAAGAACAATATTTAAGAGAACTTTCTAGTTCATTGATTATTTTTTAACAAAGTAAAATTAATTCTTCATTAACAACTAAAACAATTCAACTCTTAAACACACAAACAAAGCAAAAAACAACAAATACAATAATTTAATTCTTTATAAACAAATACAACAATGCAGAATGTCAATAAACAACTTGGAAATGGGTCTATAATACACAGATGTTCCTATTACAAACATATACTGGTAATTAACAAGGTTCAAACATATTCAACCATGCTTCGATCCCGGTTAAGATGTTCTTCAACCATTTAACCGCATGGTTAAAACCACACCGTAAAAAAACACTCAATCATAAAAGTGTTTAAAACCAGGTTAATGGTTAAGAATTAAAAAACAGGCCTATTGCCTAAAAGAGTTAAAGCTTGCAACATCAAAGTTTAACATGTTCTATGATAGTAGATGTGGAACACCAAATTTGTATGACTTTTGTTATTTTTAAATAAACAAAATTAATTTTGTGAAATCTTGGGCACTTTAGTTCAGCCATTGTATTTTACATACATGTGGTTTGACATCATGATCAACAGGATGCTTTACAACTAGTAGGTCTTGAATCATGCTGATGATGACATCATCGAACAACATGCACAATACAAATACAATGCGAATATCCACTCCGCTTCATTGATTGGTCGTTTGATTTTCCTCTTCCTCATAGAAGCAGTAGTTCTGGAATCATGCTGATGATATCATCGAGCAACATGCACAATACAATGGCAGTGCGATTATCCACTCTGCATCATTTATTGGTCATTTGATTCTCTCTTCTTCCTCATACAAGCTGAATCAGTAGTTCTGGAATCATGCTGATTATGACATCAACAAGCAACATGCACAATACAATGGCCACACGATATCCACGATAACAAATAATTTCAAATAGTGACATCTGTCTGCAGATAGGCAATGGTTCCTTAAGTCTTCTTATCATGTGAGAGATTATACTGGCTCATGTATGCCTCTGGTTTGTTGTTTTTAATTTTATGACTATATGCTACTTTAGCAGTATTTCAGCTATATCGTGGCGTTACGGCTATTTGAAGAAAAAAAAAGAATATAAAATCAAATAGATATAAATATTTTTATGCAAATTCAAATTCAACACCTGGTGTAACAACAAATTAGATTGGATAACATCCTGCAAAAATTACATTGTTTTATCCAATCAAAAACAACATTTCTGATTAATTAAAAAAAATTATTACAGTGAAACCTGTCTAAACCAAACTTTCTTGGTGCCGCTTTTGTGGTCGGAATAGACAGCTGAACACAGCTTCTAAAAGTCAATTTAAGGGGGTACCATACACTACAGGAAGATAACTCTTTAAAATCAGTTGAACGTTTTGATCATATGATATTTGTATGCAGATTTCAAGCATCTCGGTGATCAAAACCACAAAGAGAAAAGCTGCTATGTGGCTAGAGAATTTATAGCTCTCTGTTGGTTGGAATTTGTTAAAATTTTGATATTTATTAGAGTGGATATATGCAAACACACTGCCAAAAAAATAAGAAAATTAAACGAGCAGATCAAATTTTACCTGAAGTGTATGGTACCACCTTAATTAAATATTTCCTACATTGGGTCTTAAATATGATTCCAGTTTAAACAGGTTTCACTTTAAAAGGGTAATCAATTTTTTTCATTAAATAAGGTATAGAATACTTTTCTAAAGTAAATCGTAGATTTTACTGCTGCAAATTATAATCCATTTTTCTGATCATGAATACATTAACAATCCTTTCTAGTAAAACTTAGCAACTGTAACTGAATTTGAAACTTAAATAGAATTAATTATGATATAAACTTTAAAAATAAAATTCACCAAAATCGTTAAATATCAAAATATATTAAAATAAAGATTTGTTCCTCCCGATCATATAATATAGTTAAAGATTATTAATATCTCAAAGTTGTTTCTCTAGTGGAGCAGGAACTGCCTACCCTTCCGGAGCACCTGAGTTCACCCCCACGTCTTGGTGGGGTTCGTATTCCTCAATCTTTAGTTTTATATGTATGTTTTGTAGATCGTTGGTATCTTCAAATTCTTCTTAAAGATCGTTAATCTCACAATTGTTCCTCCCTATCTTATGATATAGTTAAAAGAAAAAAATATATATTAAAATAAAGATTTGTTCCTTCCCGATCTTATGATATATTTAAAAGATGTGTTCGGTGATTGGATTTCCGCTCAGAAGACATTAAATAATTAATTATACAAGGTATGGCATGTCATTACAACGGGGAAAGTCGAGGAAAGTCGATCTAAATCAATATCAGATAATTGTTGTTGACATGCAGAGTCTGCATCAATATTGTTTATTTGGTTGTTTATGGATATACTCTGTATAAGTAATCAGGAATGAGATTGGAAGATCAAGTAGATTTTAAGGGGGGAAAAATGTGATTCATGTGCAAATTGATTTAATTAAGGAGATTAAAGCAGATTAAGGAATTTCCTTTTTGTTAGAAAAAAGGATTTTTAAGAAGTAAATTATGATTGATTTAAAAATGAATGAAAAGGATTTAAGATTGAGATTAAGCAATTATTTTTTTCGTATAAAAAGAAAAGAAAAAAATTATGACTATGAATGATTAAAAATTAGATAATATGCAATTTATTATAAAATATGGATTTTTTGCATCAATATACTATGTCCTGTCGTATGGTAGCTGGATTTGTAGCTACCTATGCAATCAGTGCCTATCACCACTAAAGTTGTGAGTTCAAATCCCATTCTGTTTCATGGGGAGATGTACTCGATACAACATTATGTGATAAAGATTGTTCGTGACTTGTGGCAGGTCTGTGGTTTTCTCCTGGTACTCCAGTTTCCTCCACCAATAAAACTGACAGCCACGATATAGCTGAAATATTGTTGAAAGTGGCATTAAATACCATAAACCTACTGTGTTCTGTGACAGACTGGGTTTTCAGTGCGTCTAATGGTCGTCACATTGTGACCGTCTTCATTTGAATCATTGTCATCATCTTAGCTTCTGTTAGCTTTATCGCATTTCAATCTTTTTCATACTAATTGAATCTAGCCTTGGTGCAATGTACTTTGGTGATCCTCAACAATTTATATGATTTTCATTTCATATGTAAATTCAAGATGGCTGGAACGCCATTTATGCTTCCTGATTGACTGAAATTTCAAAAATCCTCTTCTCAGAAATGCACGTGTGATGGAATTTTCCATATTATATGACTCTGAAATATTCTGCTTTTTTGTCATCTGAAATCTAATATTGCCACCACTGCAGGACTAAATTTTAATGGACATCCATATAATAGGATGATCCATTTGAATGTAAACGTTGCTGGAATGTTCCTTAGCAGGGGTTAAAAAATCTGCTGGTCCGAGGTCCGGGACCAGCGATTTGTGGGTTCGAACCTAACATTTTCTATTCCATTAAAGACCGACGGACTTGAAACTGTCCAATTACGGACTTGAATTAAATGGGTGGTTAAAAGTCCGAGTGACTGCATAATTTTAATCCAACATTGATTGCCTCTTTTAATATTGTTAACATTGTATTAATTCAAGATCGTTTTAGTGCTTTACAAAGTGTGTTTTGTTCTGTATGAACCTCCGGTAATTAATGGAGCACACACACCCAGGATGGTTGTTACAGAATAGCTTAAGATCAGTTTTGCTCTTTACAGAAGTGGTAATTCTTTCGATAATACTCAAGCGTATTAGTGAGGCAGTTCAAGCATAAAAATGGCCGAGTCATTAACCAGTTTGTTTCTTAAAGTTAACGAAGCGGCTCGTGATACTGACAACAATAAATTACATAATGAAAAAAACACCACAACCAACAAAAGGTCAAAGATACGATGTCGATAGGCTAAAACGGAAGAGAATATTTCGAACATTGTGGAAGGAAAAAATTCCTTGGGTTGAGGCAAGTGGTAGGCTGATAACTCCGGTGATCTAATCTCGTTGGAATTAAACTTCCGAAGACATTTTCTGCTGTATCTCCAGAGATTAGACTTCCGAAGACATTTTCTGTTCTGTATCTTTGGAAGTCTAATCTCAACGAGATTACCGGCGATTATGTTAATGAGAATTATGAAGTAAATATGTGGAGTAAATACTGTAAAATATCCACAATTTGCAGCAACAAAAAACCAGTGCCTTATTAAAAGGTACAACCAATATGCGAAAATTAACTATTTGGTAGCCCAAAACGAAATGAAAAACAGCATCTGATCAGGTATTAAGTTGCCAGCCTAAAATAGTCATTATAAATAATATAATTATGTCACTGGGTTACTACTACCGGGAGAGGGGGTAAGTTAATTTTGTGTTCAACAAATTTTATTTCCTCCATTCCAATATTCAGGACCAGTAGATTCCTGGACCAGTGCACTTTTGGACAATTTTTTAACCCCTGCTTAGGTGATCCTTTACAAGATGTCAGTTTTTGTATCATTTGGACTGTATTGTTTTCTCTTGGCCTTAAACAGTTTTCTTCACTTAGCTATTAATGGCATTTCAATGATTTAAATGCATATTTTGTTTGCAAGTCTAGTCTGCACATCTGAGACAGCTCATTTCTATGGCGTCACTATATTTAGTTTGAATTTTCTGAGAAAAAAATATATAGATTTTTGTTGTCACCATGTAATCCACTGATTCAAGAAGGGGTATAAGGCTGTAATGTCCCAGATTTCTGTCGTATTAAAACAATAAAATATATAATTAGTGGGATCAGTTAACAATCGATTCATACTAAGGTACAAGTATTTTTTTTCCATTGGTCTTAGACAATTTCCTTGGCCATAGACTATTTTCTTCACTGAACTATTTATGGAATTTCAATGATTTAAATTCACATTTTGTTTTGAAAGTCTTGACTGAGCTATATATGACATTTCAATGATTTAAATACATATTTCTACACATTTGAGACAGCTCATTTCTATGGTGTCTATAGAAAAATAAATATAGATTTTTGTTGTCACCATGTCATGTATTTTATTGTTATACAAGAAAGGAGATAAGACGATAGTAATACTGTAGTGTTCCAGATTTCTGAGGTAAATTTATGTTTAATGAAATCAATTGAAAATCATTCATACTAAAGAACAATTATTTTTTCCCTTGGCCTGCCGACTAAGACAGTTTTCTTGGCCTTAGATATTTCCATGGCCTGAGACAGTGTTGTTTTCTGAACTATTTATGGAATTTCAATGATTTAAATACATATTTTGTTTGAAAGTCTACACATTTAAGACAGCTCATTTCTATGGTATCTCTATATTTAGTTTGAATTTTCTAAGAAAAAAAGATTATTAGAATTTTTTTGTAATACACTGATTCAAGAAGGGTATAAGGCTGTAATAATGCTGTAATGTCCCAGATTTCTGTCATATTCAGACAATAAAATATATGTTTAGTGGAATCAGCTGAAGATCGAATCATACTTAGTATGATACAAGTATTTTTTTCAATTTTGTCTCAATAAAACTGTATGAATATATTAAAATAAAAATTCTTTTCATTTCAGAAGTTAGACCCTGTATGCCACCAGCTGTTTGAGTTTTATAGATCAGACAAAGAGGAATTAAGATTGTTTTCATTAGAGTTTGTGCCTTCACTCCTGTGGCTGTACCTGTCATCACTTAGTGTTAATGGAAAAAGGGTACGGTATTTATAAATAAATCTCTTATTTTTTTCGTCGTGGTCGTGATCGTATGGTAGTTGGATTTACAACTACATGTGCAATCAGTGCCTATCACCACTGAAGTTGTGAGTTCGAACCCCCTTCATGGCAATGTGTACTCGATGGAACATTATGTGATAAAGTTTGTCAGTGACTTGCAGCAGATCAGTGGTTTTCTTCGGGTACTCCGGTGGCCTTCACCAATAAAACTGACAGCCATGATATAATTGAAATATTGTTGAGCATCATAATCCATTTGAATACCATTTTTCAAATTGTCTCATTTAGAAATTAACAATGAAGATAAAAGTTTACAATTATACTTTCAATACAGAGACAAACAAGTAAGTGAATTTATACGATGATTATGTAGAGAAAGTTTAGACAGGGATGGTCATCAATCCAAAAAAATATATGAACAAAGCAATCAAACACACCTCACCCCATATCATTGACAACAAAAAAGGCCATGATTTACACATTTTAAAGTTCAACAACACGGGTTAAGCAATATTTCAAAGTTCATAAAATGATTTTGTTTTGTCAATGATGTGTAAGAAACGTCTAGCACAATTTCTGTATTTATAACATTTCACACATTTATCTGAAATAAACAAATTAGCAGTCTTTATTTTATAATTTACATTTTTGTAAATAATTATAACAAGGAACAAAATCTGAAAAAATATTTGAAGTTCTTAATTTTTAACTTACCCAGGCCTTTCAATAAGGGGTGGTACCAGGTACTTTTACCTGCCTAATATCAGACTTTTTGAAATTCGTCGGACCGAGCAGGCAGAAAATCACAAGGACTGGCAATACTGCCAAGTATGCTGGTCCGGGTGTCCGACAAAATTTTTTGTTTGTTTATTTTGTTTTGCACCGGAAATCGGAAATGCCGGAACAATCACGGTCAACTCTGAATTAGATTCAGCTTCAAATGACATTTACTTCTTAAACATGCAACTGTTTCCATGGTAATTCTATTAATCATTGTATTTTTATAGTTTAAACTGGCTGTGATGCATCAACGCGACTATTTCGTGTGTTTATATTTGAAAAATATTGTTCCCATCACTGATTCCGTTTAAATCTTAGAATTTTGTAAATTCCGATCCTGCACAATTTCAGTAGGTCCTGCAGAAAATTATTGGGTGCAGGACCTATGTCCTGCATATTGAAATTTTTTTTCTCAAAAAGTCTGTAATATGGTCTTTGGTATCTCCTGATTTTAAAGAGTGTTGTATAAGATATTCATGAAAAATGTTCAAATTTAAATAAAAAGTACCACCTGTAAATAGTGAAGTACTGGTACTCTCAAAACAATATTGAAAGCCCTGGCTCACCTGGCCAAAAGGCCATGTGAGCTTTTGCCATCACTTGGCATCCATTGTCTGTTTACTTTTTGCATTTTAATCTTTCCCTCTGAAACTGCAAAGCCAAATGAACTGAAACTTGGTAGCAAGCTTCTATTGAAATACCTTTATTAATATTGCTCATTTCGTCCAGATCAGTTTACAAACATAAGCAAGTCTTGTTTCTGGTTAGTCAATTTCTAAGAATCTTCTACTCTAAAACTGCTTAACCAAATGAACCGAAACCTGGTCAGAAACATCTATGAAAGGTACTGCATAAAGAATGTTAATTTTGTCCCGATACGTTAACAAACATGGCACATTTTCAGGTTCAATTCAGTGCCCTTTATAGACAGTTTGACTATATTGTACAAGGTCTGATGAGTTGTATCTTATCTAATGGTTAAAATCCCATATTTCTATAGAATAGCATATTTTAATGTGAAATATCGGTGAAAGTACTGGGGTTATACACCTAACAGCTGTAACCTAATCTACATTTTTCAGGTTCCAGGATTTTATTACTAGAGAAGTAAAAATTACTGTTAAGACCTTCATTATATAAATTATACTTCAAATAAATCCAGGAAGTAAAATCTCATTTTGAAATTTTAATTTCTTTTTGCTCGGCATAATTCAAAGCAAAAGGAACATGACTTGATAAACTTCAAAACTATGAATAGGTTATTATTTATAATTGGAATTTTTTTTTTGCTATCAGATTTTATTGACTTATCCAATTAAATTATTTAATACTTTAAATCTGTGCATCTAACATGATTCTGATAATTTTAACTTTCTGTGGTGTGCAGCATCACACAATCTTTGATCAAGTGCAATTATTTTTATGCATTTGCCAAATTTGCTAACTATATTAATTGTAAAAAAAAATTGACCAACTATCAACTTTCTGTTATGAATTTACGATGAGTCATTAAATTTGTGTATGTTGTTTTTTTCAAACTAAGAAGAAAGTGAAAAAGTTTTTTTTTTTTTTTTTTTTTTTTTTTTTTTTTTTTTATATAATTGTACCGTTTTCTCCTACTTACTTCATATCTCTTATTGTGTGGATTGGTCCTGAAATTATTATTATTTCATGAAGACATTTTAAAGAAGTACTGTATAAAATAAAATGTTGTTAGTTTAGTACTCTGGTATTACATGATAAAAATTGGCATACCTGCCTCTGTAAAATCAATCTTGGAAGCATTTAAATGGCAGGATAATGATATATTCAAGAGTTAAAAATCATAAGTAGGTAGTTAATGTGTGCTTAGAAAATGTGGGAGTTTATCAGAGGCATAAATCCTCCACAAATAAGGAAGACAGACAAGACAAAATACAGCCATAAGTATCTAAAAACCCTGTATTACCTTCAAATAAATGGTTTTTTATTAAATTCTTGTCCGAATGTTTTGATTTTAACATCAACTGAAAACGACTGGGCCCCTAAACATTTTGTTGGGCTCATAGAAATTAAGTAAGCAGCCCAGCTAGCCCCTGGTAAAAAATAGTTATGTTTTATCCCTGTTATGTAATGACAGTTTAAATTCGGGATGATCAACAATTCCACCAACATGATAAAAGTTATCTGCTCCTGACTTGGGACAGACAAAAGGGGTCGTCGTGGTCGTGATCTTATGATAGTTGGATTTACAATTACCTATATGCAATCAGTGCATACAGGGAGTTCGGTAATTTTGTTATTACCCTTATCACCACTGATGTTTTGTTAGGATATCATTCAATGTTTTGAGATTATCCCTGTTGTACAGCATTCATGTATCTAAATATATCTCGGTAGTTAATAAATGTAGATCTAGAAACATGGTGTCAGATGTGGCGAGCCTACACCAAAATGTGACAAAGTGACATTCTGAAGGGTATAAAAATCAAAAATTATTTAGCAGTGACATTTAGTAAGCCAACTGAGGAAATACGTTGATGAACATTCCCGTTTGTAAGCCTAAATGCACTTAATGAATAGAAATAGCACACGTGTAAACAACGTGGATTACGAGAACAAAGAATTTATAAACTGTGGGTTATTAAGCATTCACCATCGGTAGGACGAATATTTTATTAGGCCAAAAAAAAAAATAGGTGTGTTTCCAATCGACCGACCGACCCTAAAATTTTACCGCTGACCCTAACATTTTTTATGCCAAAAAAAAATAGATCGGCAAAATCCGGAAATTCGTCTCCATTTCCGTGTTTGTTTCTGACTTCAACAATTTTCTTCATTTCCTTGTACATTTGATCGATGGTTGGAACCAAAAACATTGTACTGCATGTCAAATAATAAATAAGCTGTAGTAAGAAAGAAACAAACAAGTTTGTGTGATTTTAGAGGAAGGAGCATACTTGTAGGTTTCAAATAAAAAAAAAAAAAGAAAGAAAAAAAATCCCGACCTACCGACCCTAATTTTGAAGACCATGCAATCGGAAACACACATATTTTTTTTTTTGGCCTTAAGGCTTAACTCTTTTATTGCAAAGAACACAGTGAACTAACTTTCAATCAGTTCACACTACATTTGCATTGTTAATTAACTTTTATGTGACATCAGCAACATAGCTATAAGAGACCCTTACCGTACCTCATTAACTTAGCCGACAAGGCTTACTACACACAAGACCACACAGTGTGTTACTAATCACTTGATCTAAAAATAGTGACCAGTAACTTTCCGATGCCTGATAAGATGGAAATAAGGGGCGATCTCAGAGTAAATTGGAACTTTTTTCAATCACAATGAGAGAACTACGAAATAGCAACACAATTGAATGAGAAAGATGACACGATAAGAGTTGTATCGCTATTATCAATTATGGGAAAGGAATGCTTCAGAATTTATAAACATTTAGATATTACAGAAGAAGATAGAAAGAAAACTAAAACTATCTTAGAAGCAATGAAGAAACATTTTGAGCCGTAAGTCAATGTTATTTACGAGAGATACATTTTTAATACAACCGATCAGGAATCGACAGAGGGCGGAGACCAATACGTCACAAAATTAAGACAACTAGCAGAATCGTGTGACTTCGGAACTCTTAGCGACGAGCTAATAAGGGATAGGATTGTACTTGATACAAAAGACAGCACAGCAAGAGCGAGGATGTTGCGAAAGCCAAAATTAGATCTAAAGAAAGCAATAAATATGTGCAGATCTAGCGAAGTAGCAGAGAAGCAACATAAGAAAATAGGAACTGATGAGTCGAAAGACAAAGTTCATTTCAGTGCAAGGCAAGGCACAGGAGCTAAAAAGAAAACGCATGAAGCTAAGCAAAAGCAAGGAAGTGAAAGGCAGAAATGCAAATATTGTGGAGGCAGTCATGCCAGGGAGAAATCTGCATGCCCCGCATATCAACAAAAATGCGGAAAGATGAATCACTTTGCAAGAGTTTGCAAACAAAACGCAAGGAAACCGCATACATCTCACTATAGGGCAAAGCAGAAGCCACGAGCACATTTTGTTGACGATGACTCATATACCGAGGAATTTGACTCGTCTACTGATGAATCAGTTTGTCAGATTACTAACTGCATCGGAGCCGTGAAAACAAAAGGAAAGCAATGGTTTATTCACTTGAATATGAGAATGGGAAAGTACCAAAACGATATAAAATGTCAAATTGACACAGGATCAACATGCAATCTCATGAGCTTCCATGAACTTTGCAGCATTGCCCAGAATGGGAATCCGAAAATGAAGAAGAGCAACGCAAAGCTAAAACTGTACGATGGGTCAAATTTAGAATCTATTGGAAAGGCAACGATATCGTGCACAAGGAATGGGAAAACCTACGACTTAGAATTTCAAATTGTCGATGTTGAGCAGCATCCGTTACTTTCAGCAGAAGCATGTGAAAAGATGAACATTATTAAGCTTACTGATGCATATGATCAGTAACAAAACACTGACTCGTGAGCAGATTCTGAGAGAATACGACGACGTATTCACAGGCCTAGGATGCTTATCAGGAGAATATCATCTTGAAATAGATAAGTCAGTAAAACCCGTACAGCATCAACCGCGTAGGGTAGCAGCCCCTATGAAACAAGCAGTAAAGCAGAAAATAAGCGACCTTGAAAAGATGGGCATAATTACAAAAGTAACTGAACCAACGGAATGGATCAGCAGCATGGTTGTGGTGAAGAAACCAAACAAACTTAGGATATGCTTAGATCCTAAAGATCTCAACAAAGCATTGAAACGATCGTATTACCCAATGCCGACAATTGATGAGATATTGCCATACCTCTCAAATGCTAAAGTGTTCTCCGTTCTTGATGCTAAAGACGGATTTTGGCAAATTAAGCTTGACAAAGAAAGTTGTATGCTCACTAAGTTTTGGACACCGTTTGGAAGATACAGATGGCTCCGTATGCCATTTGGTATCAACACAGCTCCAGAAGAGTTTCAAAAGAGACAACACGAAGCGTTAAGTGGATTAAATGGAGTTGATGTAATCATCGATGATATTTTGGTCTTCGGAAGTGGAGAGACAGAAGAAGAAGCTATGCAAGACCACGATGAAAACCTTCGAAACTTACTGGATAGAGCTAGAAAAGTAAATCTCAAGCTCAACAAGAACAAGCTCAATCTTAGATGCAAAGAAGTGCCTTACATTGGACATCTGCTTACGAAGGATGGACTCAATCCAGACCCCAAAAAAGACAGAGCCATCCAAGATATGCCGAGACCTACCGATGTACAATCAGTACGATTCCTTGGATTTGTCAATTACCTGTCAAAGTTTCTACCGAAAATATCGGAGGTATCTGAACCTCTATGACGTCTAGTGACCGAACAGAACAACATCTGGTCATGGCAGTCACAACAAGAAGACACGTTTCAGAACATCAAGGAACTTGTCACAAATTTCCCAATTCTTAAGTACTATGATGTCAATGAGGAAGTAACTATCCAGTGTGACGCTAGCGAGAAAGGATTAGGCGCAGCATTACTCCAGAATGGTCAGCCGGTGTGCTATGCATCGAAAACGATGACGGAAAGTCAACAACGTTATGCGCAAATTGAAAAAGAGTGTCTTGCTATCGTATTTGCCTGTGAAAGATTCGACCAATACATTTACGGAGGAGACAATATTACAATTCATTCTGATTATAAACCACTTGAAGCCATTTTTAAGAAACCACTACTATCTACGCCAAAGAGACTACAACGTATGTTATTAAAACTACAAAAGTACAACATTGATGTCATCTACAAGAAAGGAAGAGACCTACACATTGCCGACTTTCTATCTAGAGCGGCTTTACCGAACATACAAATTACAGCTGTTACGCCACAACATGAGATCTTGAAAATACAGCATGAAACGAGAGTATTTGATGACCTTGACAGCATAAACTTTGCAGATTCTGTCAACATATCGGACAAAAGCTTACAAGCCGTTAGGGAACACACAGCAACTGATGAATCGCTACAAACATTAAGGACAAATATTCTAAATGGGTGGCCAGAAGAAAAAGACCGTGTACCAACAGCAATTAAACAATATTGGCCATATCGTGATGAGCTTAGTGCACAAAATGGAGTTTTGTTCAAAGGAAATCGTATCATCATACCGAAATCGCTACGTCACGAAATGAAGATGAGGGTTCATTCTAGTCACTTAGGGGTCGAATCTTGTTTATGAAAGGCTAGGGATACACTTTACTGACCTCATATGAACAGTGAAATTAAAGACTACATCCAACAATGTAGCACCTGCAATGAATATCAAGCTAAACAACAGAAAAAAAACGCTGATGACTACATCCGATTCCAAATCTACCATGGAGCAAAGTTGCAATTGACCTATTATCGATCAAGGACAAGAACTATCTAATAACAGTCGATTTCTACTCTGATTTTTGGGAACTGGACGAACTTCGAACTTCTACATCTTCAGAAACCGTGATTAAGTGCTTGAAGAAGCATTTCAGTCGTCATGGAATACCAGATATTTGTCTTACGGACAATGGTCCTCAGTTCGATAGCAAGTCATTTGAACATTTCGCTAATGAATGGGAATTTGAACATATTACAAGCTCACCACACTACAGTCAATCAAATGGAAAAGCAGAGTCAGCCGTTAAAATCGCTAAGAAAATCTTGAAGAAAGCAAACCGAGACGGAAAGGATAATTGGAAAGCTATTCTTGACTGGAGAAATACACCAACCGTGGACATGAACAGTAGTCCCATACAAAGGCTAATGTTGCGAAGAACTAGAACTCTGTTGCCGACAACTAAATCACATCTTACACCACGTGGTGCCGACAATGTCAAAGAGAAAATCGAACACAAAAGACAGAAAGCGAAATATTCCTACGACAAGACCGCCAAGGAACTTCAGAAATTAGACATTGGAGATGTGCGCGTGAGACCAACAATCAGATCAGAAAAATGGAAACTGGGAGAGACTATTGACAATGTAAATTCGAGATCCTACATTGTTGATGTTAATGGGACGTTGTACCGCCGTAATCGCAGAGACTTATGTAAGACAAAGGAACAAATTCAAAAAGACTTATGTGAACTATCATTTGAGGATGATCAGTCGGATATGGACACTCATGAGCCAACTATTGAAACAAACAAAGAGACTGTTAGTTCACCATCGCATAAACAAAGTGCTAAACCGGACGTTCCAACAAAGAGAAGTACAAGGACAACGAAAATACCTAGCAAATTCAATACTCGATATCCAGGATATATTTTATATTTCGGGATTTAAAAAAAATTAAATTCCACAGAATTTTGGGTTATGTTTTCCCGTTTCAACCGGAATGAGATCCCGGCTTCAGACAGTTATCCCGAATGGGATCCCAGTTTCAGATATTTATCCCGAACAGGATCCTGACTTCAGACGCTTATCCCACCAATTTCACTGGGATTTCATCCCGATGGGATCCCGTTTTCATTTTCTCTTGGGGTATGGTGTGATTACATAGTTACAAAATAAAGATCAATTTTTATTTTGAACCATGATAATTTTTACAGTTATGGAGTTATGCCGTTTGAAAATATGCAGAATTTCTAAAATATTGATTTACGAGAATTTAATTAGTTTCATTTGACACAAATGTTTATTCTTTTATGTAAAAATTTACGAATAATGTTCAATCAAATTAAGGTCAAATTGGATTTTGACGAGGATGATGTTTTGGAGTTATGCCTCTTAAATATGTACAAAATGTTCTTTGATTCTCAGACTTATTAATGTTTTAGTGTTAGGGTTAGGGTTATGGTGTTTAACACCACTTTCAACAATATTTCAGTTATATATCATAGCAGTCAGTTTTATTGGTGGAGGAAACCGAAGTACCTGGAGAAAACGACCAACCGGCCACAAGTCACTGACAATTTTTAGCACATGATGTTATATCGAGTACACCTCGCCTGAGCTGGATTCGAACTCACAATGTTGGTGGTGATAGGCACTTGATTGCATAGGTAGTTATATATCCATCTACCATATGATCATGACCACGACAGCCTCTATTAATGTTTTAAAAAGTACCTTGCAGCCATATCTTAAGTTATGTATAATTTACATATTATTATGTATGTATAAATATATGATATGATTACTTATAATAACAAAACATATGTCAATTTTTTTATTTTGAACCATGTGTTAACTGTTCTGGAGTTATGCCTCTTGAAAATGTACAAAATGTCAGTAGTCACAGACTTCTGAATGTTTTTGTTAGTACCTTGCAGTCATAATACAATTCTGTAATAAGCAGACAGAACAACAGCTGATACATGAAATAATTAGATTTCTAAATACAATATAGTGAAATTACACCTTTGGTAAATATCCTGGAAGACCTATTTGTTTTAGGGCCGTCGTGATCGTGATCATATGATAATTTGATTTACAACTACCTGTGCAGTCAGTGCCAATCACCACTAACGTTGTGAGTTCGAACCCCGCTCAGGCGAGGTGTACTTGATACAACATTATTTAATAAAGTTTGTCAGTGACTTGTTGCAGGTTGGTGGTTTTCTCGGTGTACTCGGGTTTCCTACACCAATAAAACTGACAAATATAGCTGAAATATTGTTGAAAGTCCTAACCCTATTGGTTTTGGAAAGAAGTATGTAGCAATACTATATAGAGAGGCTGACTTATCGTTATTTTGGATGCCATTTTGATTTCCGTTGGCTGCTGACACGGGAAAATCCACGATTTGGATGTCAGACTTCTACTTATAAAAATGTTTTATACAGAGGTCATGTTAACACAAAATTCTGCTTTTTTCACTCATTTTTTTCGATTGTCCTGTAGATCTCATTTTCAAGTGGGAGGTGATAACTCTAAAGTAGAAGGGGGATCCTGCAATACCAGTATGCAAAACAAAGCCATATTATACTTTCACTTTGACATTTTCATTTTGGAAAACAAAATAGGAGGGGGGGGAAATACAATTAGATAGGCAATTTGCCCAGTGTCTGGATGCTGTGGAATGCCCTGAGATCTAACTGAAAATGGCATACTCTAGAGTTAAAAACTCAACATAACAAAGATTGACAGTGGATGTCACGATGAGCAGAAAATTAATGTTGAATTACAATACATGACTTACAAATATGGGGGAACATCTGTTAGTTCTACTGGGGCTGTCTTGGTCGTGATCGTATGGTAGTTGGATTTACAACTACCTATGCAATCAGTGCCTATCACCACTGATGTTGTGAGTTCGAATCTCTATCAGGGCGAGGTGTACAACATTATGTGATAAAGTTTGTCAGTGCTTGCGACAGGTCAGAGGTTTTCCCCGGGTACTCCTGTTTCCTCCTCCAATAAAACTGACCGCCATGATACAATTGAAATATTGTTGAAAGTGGCATTAAACACCATAACCCTAACCCTATTAGTTTTGGAAAGAAGTACCCTGTGGTTTTCGACGGGTCCTCCGGTTTCCTCCATCAATAAAACTGACCACCATGATATAACTGAGATATTGTTGAAAGTGGCATTAAACACCATCAAACAAACACAGAAACATAAAAACTTAACATAACAAAGATTGACAGGGGATCTCACGATGAGAAGAAAATTAATGTTGGATTACGGTACTTGACTTACAAATCTGGGGGAACATCTGTTAGTTTTACTGGTTTTTTACTGATTTTGAAAATAATAAATAGATCAAAATTTTATGTAATGCTGGTCTTTGTAGTGTTTTGTTACACAAACCTGTGAAATCGTGACTAGATGACTTTGCCATTTGTTTTAAAGAGTGGGAAGCACCTGCCTGATTAATAGTTTGGCTGTAATATATGTGTTACCTAATCAGTTTACATACTCTTCTCACCTGTCTCTAGTTATCTTCAATTAACTGTAAAATATATTGATTTTAGGTAAGGTACATGTAGGAAGAGAGACATGCAAATTTTTTTTTTTTTTTTTTTTTTTTATAAATTTCTCATATAAAATCACTTTTTTTACAGAAAAAAATATTTAACTGACGTAAAAAAAATATTTGTCACACTATTTTTTTTAAACTTTTTTTTTTTATTAATGTCTCATAAAATCATGCTTTTACAAGAATTATCTTGATGCAAAAAAATATTTGTCACATTTTTTTTTATAAATGTCTCGTATAAAATCATGCTTTTACAACAAAAATTAAATTGACACAAAAAAATATTCGTCACACTATTATTATTATTTTTTTTTATGTATAAATTTCTCATATAAAATCATGCGTTTACAGCAAAAAAAATATTCATAACACTATTATAGAAATTTTTTTTTAATTAATGTTTCGTATAAAATCGTGCTTTTACAGCAAAATTGTTTTATCCTGATGCCAAAAAAATATTCCTTTCATTTTTTTTTAATATCTCATATAAAATCACGCTTGTACAACAAAAAATTATCCTGAACCAAAAAAATATTTGTCACACTATTTTTGTTTGTTTTTGTAAATGTCTCATATAAAATCACGCTTTTACAACAAAACAATTATCTTGACGTCAGTTATTGTCAGATTTTGATAAAATTTGTACGGTATTAATAAAAACGGAATTAAATGTCGTTTTATGTACCGGTAGTAATTTTGAAATTTCAATAATTTTGTTTAAAGCACAGTTTTTAAATATTCAAGATTTGAACACAAATTACTATCACTATATTGTGTTTTTGACATTGAAAATTCAAATTTTTGTGTTTTTAACTTTCAAAATTCAAATTTTTGTGTTTTTACTTGACTTTCAAAATTCAAATTTTTGTGTTTAACTCGTGAGAATCTAAAATTCTTCTATCATAATACTACAGTCAAACCTGTCTATAGTGGTCACCTGGGGGAGATTGACAAAATGACCACTATATACAGGTGACCTTTATGTGTAAGGGTTTAATTATTCGACGAAATATTGTAAATAATTTTTTTTTAATTGCGTGTTATGTTTTGCTTCTTATTTTGTTCCTGTATTATGTTGCTCTTGTTTACATTTATTGTTGATGAAATGTTCTTAATATGATATAACACAACGTTGACGTTTTCTTCAACTGGGAACATTATTTTCAAAATCTCACGTTTTCTTTTAAGAATGTTCATTATCTGGGTATGACCAACACCCATCTCCTCGGCCACAGCCCAACAATTTTTCCCACCATCACAAAGATTTATCGCTTTCACTTTGTGATCTAATTTCGAAACTTTCCTAATTACGGATGTTGATGATTTTTGACATGATGTACTAGATACATAATACGATGTTTTCGATATTTTTGGTGAGTGAATTTCTACTCTCATTGTAATGAATAAAAATCTCAAATAACCCCCGGGTATATACTATCCTATTAATAATTTACTATTCAGGAAATGTATACTGTAGATCCTATGTTTGTTTATGTAATTAATTAAATTAATCAATTTATTTTGTAACACCTTAGCATTTTTAGTACATTTGAGAAAAATACAGGTCTTCCGAAATCACTTCCAGTGTTATTTAAAAAAATTAATTAACCGTTATTCAAAGGGTTTATGTTGAAAATCACTAATAAATGATGACCGCTGTCCACATTTAACAGGTGACTACTATATCGAATTAAAATATATAGTAAAATGCACCGGGAGAGCACAAAAGTGACCGTTATGAGCAGGTGACCATTATTCATAGGTGACCGTTACGGCAGGTTTGACTGTATTCTGAAATCATAGGATAAAACTGTATTTAATTCTGTTGTTTATAATCAAAATCTAAGAAGAATTGGTTTTGGAATAATTTTTTTGAAAATTTTAAATGGAATAATATATAGCAAGCAAATTACAGTTGTGAATACTGGTACTCTTTACACATCCCTGTTCATGTACATATTCTTGTATTTTGAGGGGCTATCGTGGTCGTAATTGTAAATTGTAAATCGTAAATCGTAAATGCAATCAGTGCCTATCACCACTAAAGTTGTGAGTTCGGATCCCGCTCATGGAGAGGTGTACTTGATATAACATTAAGTGATAAAGTTTGTCAGTGACTTGCTACAGGTCGATGGTTTTCTCAAGGAACTCCGATTTCCTCCACCAATAAAACTGACTGCCACGATATAACTGAAATATTGTTGAAAGTGGCATTAAACACCATAAACCAATTCAAACCCCTTGTATTTTAATACAGTAGTGCTCGTCTTATAAGGCCACTCCTTCTGTAATGAATAAGTGGCCTAATATGAGGAGTGGCCTCTCTTAAGGAGGGAAATGTAGTGTATTGTCATTAGTCTCCCTCTTATACAGTCACCCCTTCTGTACTGATTCAGTGGCCTTATAAAAGGGTGACCTGACTCTAGAGAGGACAATTTAATAATATTTTACTCTCACTAAATTTGGCCTTTGCTGAAAGTGACCTTATAAGAAAGGGGCTGCTGTACTGTATAATTTGTTTTATAGCTAACATTTATTATACCCTCGCCAACGAAGTTGCGAAAGGATATAGTAACGCTAACATGTCCGTCCATCCTTCCGTAACATCCTTGTGAACACTCTAGAATCAACATCCTTCAACGGATTTTGACCAAACTTGGTACATACTTAGTCCTTAAGAAAATCTGGAACCCTATTGATTTTCAAGGTCAACGGTCAAGGTCACTGGGTCAAATTTTTAGGCGAGGGGATATGCCACGCTTTGCGTTGCCCTTGTTTAAGACTGTGTGAAACTAGTTTTACAGATTTGAAGTGTTAGGGTTAGAGTTGAAAGGTTAGGGTCACATTAAATACGATACAACTGAAATATTGTTGAAACTGGCATTCAACTCCCATCACCTTTAATTAGAATCTGATAGCTGTAGGCCAATTAAACAGGAACAGGGCCCAAACGGCCCAAGACTACTCAAATTTGACCTGGACCCCTGAAACGTTTTAGATAGTAGTCCAGCTGGCTACTGAATTTTTGAATATTTCATATGCAATGGAAGTTGCTGGACGTCAAGATTTTTTGCTGGGCTAGTTTAAAATTTGTTATTTTAGGGAGCCCAGTTAGCAACTGCAGCAAATATGCTAAGTTTTGTCCTTGCATTATACTCTGAGGATTATACAGGTTGATTGGTTGGTTTATGGTGTTTAACGCCACTTTTAACAATATTTCAGTTATATCGTGGCGGTCAATTTTATTGATAGAGGAAACCGAAGTACCCGGAGGAAACCACTGTCGTAAGTCTTTTACAAACTTTATCACATAATGTTGAACGCCTCACCATGAATGGGATTCGAACTCACATCTTAGTGGTGATAGGCTCTGATTGCACAGGTAATCGTAAATCCAACTACCATACGATCACGACCACGGCGGCCCTGAGGATTAAACAACAATCACTATCAATACATTTGAACGAAGTATGATTCTTTCGAAATTGATTTGCCATGTTAATTACGATTAAATAAAAATCGTAAAATTTTTAAATTCTATCTTCTTTTTTAGAAGATAGAATTTAAAAAATTTACGATTTTTTAATTTTTTTTATCCTTGAATGACTGTCTGAGTAAAATATGACACATGACAGTTCGAGCATGTAGTTTGATTGAATGTGCTGAGAGCCGGGAGGACATTTTTTTTTCATTCAATTCATTATTAATGATCAATTAACCTTGGACACAGGATCAGCTGGTAATAGAATAAATTGCCTTCTATAAAACAATCTTGTAAGAAACGAAATTGTATAGACATCATAAAAAATACAATTTTCATGTGATCTGTACATTTCTCTTGAGACGTCCAGAAATGCATTGACTGTTAATAAATTACTTCAAGACATCATAATACACTGAAACCAGTTGAAACCAAACGCATCGGTGGTGTAATGGTTAGCGTGCTCACCTCGATTGCAGTAGATCTTGGGTTCGAACCCCGATCAGGTCAAACCAAGCACTATAAAATTGGTATTTGTTGCTTCTCCGCTAAGCATGCAGCATTAAGGAGAAAGAACACAAACTGGTTGGCTAGGAATCAGGATGATGTGTCAGTGGAGCGACATGTCTATCTGTGGATTGTATTTTAGTGAGTTAGCACCATTAAAAAGTCCAACTAAGCGTGTTGGTTGAGTACAAAGCAGACCTCATCATCATCTCGTTGAAAATTAACTTGTTCTCACCATAATATAGCTGAAAAATTGCTGAGTTGGCGTTAAACAACAATCACTCACTCGCTCATTGAAACCAGTTGAAACCAACCTTGACTAAACCGGAATCCTGTATAAACCAAACATTAAAGGGGCATTATCTGCCAAATCGTAAATTTTTGTTACCCATAAAAACTATCAGATATGATTGATGCCATAATAAAACATGTTTCTGTAACTTATAAATGTTATGAAATGTATGCGCATCGGGGAAAAATCGTGCAACTGCTCGTGTTTTGAGATCGATCAAGAAATGGATGCCATCTTATTAATTATCGACATTGTTTACGGAGTTTGTCGAATCGTCATTAAATCAGTACAACAATGCAGATATTTCTTATTTTTTGTGAATCTGCTTTTAGTCGGTGTTAATTAAGAGCAAAGAACCATGCAAGTTTGCAGTTAATAAGCGACAAAATACAAATTATTTGTTTTTTCCTGTCACTAGTAAGGTCAGTTGCATACGGAGAAAGCGAGGTAAAATTATTTGCTTGCAAGGAAATAATAAATCGATGGTAATTTTCGTTCTCAAAAGGTGAAAAGTGGTTCGATAAGCTATATAATGTGAAATATTTATCTTTATTTCATCCTTTTAAAGCTATTTACCAATTTTCAAAACATATATTTTTGTTGGTCAAAATCGTAGCTAATGCCCCTTTAAATAAGTTTCAATGTAGGAAATCTTTGTTAATTTAAAGTTTGAATGCACAACATCTCAGATAGATGTGGCGCACCACTTGTACACGCTATCCTGATTCTGAGCCAACCAGTCTTTGCTCTTTCTTCTTAAAGCTGCTTGCTTAGCGGAGAAGCAACAAATACCAATTTTCTAGTCTTTGATTTGACCAGATCGGGGATCGAACACACGATCTACCACACTCGAGACGAGCATGCTAACCATTACACCACCGATGTAATTCATTTTAAATGGCAATTAACCAGGTAATTTTCTTAAAGGTAAAAAAAAAAATTAATTTAGAAAATCGTTATTTTTTCTCCATGCATTGTTATTGTAACGTAATACAATTTGTAAGCAATAACAAAACATCTACCGGGGGTATTAAAAAAACTTTTGTAGATGTATCTCACTAACCTGAACATGTAGCTTTACAACAACAACAAAAAAGTTGAAAAATTTAGTATATATTTAACTTTACATTATTTTGAAGAAAAAAAATCAAGGTTGGACTGTGAATGACCTTCTGAATATATTTTTAGCTCACCTTGCCTAAAGCAACTTGAGCTTTTGTTAACTTTTCACATTTTAATCTTCTCCTCTGAAACCACTTCGCATTTACAAAATATCCATGGCCGCATAGGCATTCTTGTTTGTGATTGGCCGTATGAAAAAAATCTTCTCCAAAACCATTTGGTCAAATTTATTGAAATTTGGTAGGAAGCACCAATGGAAGGTTCTGTATAAAGTTTCCTCAAAACAGAATGAAAGGTGAGCGACACAGGCTCAGCACAATGAGCCTCTAGTTGGAAAGAGGATTTCCTCGAGGTTCACATAGAGGTTCTGATAATTTATTCAACATCTTATGGAGTATGTACTGATTTTTTAGTCCCTCTCACCAAAGGTCAATTTTTCAAGGTGTTACCTTGTAAGAGGGAAACTTTTGTAAAATTACTACTAATTTTGTCACCCTTAAGAGAGGTCACCCTTCATATGAGGTCACTTTTTCATTGTAGAAGATGTGGCCTTATAATAAGCAGACATCTGTAATATTATTACTAATAAAGTGTCACCCTCAAGAGAGAACTCCTTTCTTATCTGGTCAATTTTTAGCTCACCTGGCCTTTAGGCCATGTGAGCTATTGCCATCACTTTTCGTCCGTCCGTCCGTCAACATTTCACATTTTAATCTTCTCCTCAGAAACCACTGGACCAATTGCAACCAAACTTTGGTGGAATGGTCCTTGGATGGCCCCCTTCCAAAATTGTGTCCGGTGATCCCGACTTCCAACCAAGATGGTTGCCAAGCTAAAAATAGAAAAAAGGAGGAATGAAATTTTAATTGTCCATTGCTGCTTTAGTACAAGTCAAAATGAGCTCAAATTTTAACTGCAGCTACATGGTAAGGAGTAGTTTAACATATGTTCTGGGTTTTTGTGTGAAATTTTACTTTCAGCCGATTTATACCGATTATGTAAATTAGGCATATTTTGATAAAAGATTGCATTTAAATCTTCTCCTCTGAAACCGCTGAACCAAATTAAACCAAACCTGGCAGTGATGGTCCCTTGGTGGGTCCCTTTCATAATTGTGTCCGACAGCCTCACCCTCCATTCAAGATGGCTGCTGTTACTAAAAATAAAAATATCTTCAATTGTCCATTGCTGCTTTATTATAAGTCAAAATGAGCTCAAATTTTAACTGCAGCTACATGGCAAGGAGTAGTTTAACATATGTACTGGGTTATTGTGTGAAATTTTTCTTTCAGCCGATTTATACCGATTATGTAAATTAGGCATATTTTGATAAAAGATCACATTTAAATCTTCTCCTATTAAACCAAACCTGGCAGGGTGGGTCCCTTTCAAAATTATGTCTGATAGCCACGCCCTCCATCCAAGATGGCCACCATTACTAAAAATAGAAATTTCTTCAAATGGCCAAAACTGCTTTATTTTAAGCCAGAATGTGCCCAAATTTGAACTGTATAAGCATAATAATGAGTTTTTTAACATATATTGTGGGATTTTTTATGAACTTTGCACTTTTGCCGATTTTGACAGATTATGCAAATTAGTCATAAAGAAGCAAAAAATCATTTAAAAATCTTCTTGTTTGGCCAATTTCAACCAAACTTTGTCTGAATGATCCTTAGGTGGTCCCCTTTCAAAATGGTGTCCGTCAGCGCCGTCCTGTATCCAGTATGGCCGCCATTACTAAAAATAGAAATTTCTTCAAATGACCAAAATTGCTCTATTTTAAACCAGAATGTACCCAAATTTGAACTGTATAAGCATAATGATGACCTTTTTAACATTTATTATGGGATTTTTTTATGAACTTTGAACTTTTGCCGATTTTGACCGATTATGCAAATTAGAAAAAAGAGGGGATGGAATTAAAAAAAAATCTTCTCCTCTGAAACTACTGAGCCAATCTCAACCAAACTTTGCTGAAATGGTTCTTGGGTGGTCTTCTTCCAAAATTGTGTCCAGCATTTCAGACCTCCGACCAAAATGGCTGCCACAGGCGAACTTAATTTAACATAGGACCCTATGGGAAATTCCCATAAATATCTTCTTGTCTGAAACCATTTGCTCAATAAGAACAAAATTTTGATGAAATAGACATTGGATGGTTCTCTTCCAAAAATGTGTCCGGTGGTTCGGCCCTTCGACCAAGATGGCCCCCACAGCGGAACTTAGCTTAACATAGGACCCTATGGGAAATTCACATAAAAATCTTCTCCTCAGAATCCACTGGGCCAATTGCAACCAAACATTGGTGGAATGATCCTTGGATGGCCCCCTTCCAAAACTTTGTCCGGTGATCCCGATTTCCAACCAAGATGGCCACCAAGCTAAAAATAGAAAAAAAGGGGGATGAAATTAAAAAAAATTCTTCTCCTTTGAAACTACTGAGCCAATCTCAACCAAACTTTGCTGAAATGATCCTTGGGTGGTCCCCTTCCAAAACTGTGTCCGGCATTTCATACCTCCGACCAAGATTTCCGCCACAGCCGAACTTAATTTAATATAGGACCCTATGGGAAATTCCCATAAAAATCTTCTTGTCTGAAACCATTTGCTCAATAAGAACTATATGTTGATGAAATAGTCATTGGATGGTTCTCTTCCAAAAATGTGTCCAGCGGTTCGGCCGTTTGACCAAGATGGCTCCCACAGCCAAACTTAGCTTAACATAGAACCCTATGGAAAATTCACATAAAAATCTTCTTGTCTGGAACCAGTAGCTCAATTGGAACCAAGCTTTGATAAAATAGTCATTGGATGGTCCTCTGCCAAAATTGTGTCTGGTGGTCCCGCCCTCTGACCAAGATGGCTGCACAACTGAACTTAGTTTAACATAGGACTCTATGGGAAATTCACATAAAAACCATCTTGTCTGGAACCAGTAGCTCAATTAGAACCAAACTTTGATGGAATAGTCATTGGATGGTCTTCTTCCAAAATTGTGTCCGGCAGTCGTGCTCTCCCACCAAGATGGCCGCCACAGTGCAGTTACGTTGCTATTGAAAGCAGCTTTGATCCAGGTGAGCGATTACAGGCTCCTGGGAGCGTCTGGTTTTCATTGCAGAAGGGGTGTGGTCATACAGGGCTCTACAATTCATACCAGCTCCCACTAGCCCTTGGCTACTAAGGAAACATTTTTTACTCACCAACAAAAGAAAGTTACTTGCCAGCCAATTTGTACCATATAACTCCAATAATATGTATTGATACCAATTCATACTATATAGCTCCAATATGTATTTATTTGTGCATAATTATTAATGCCCTGAATGAATTCAGGAGATGCTTACTCTCTTGAACTTGAACTCAATCCCACTTTTTGTAGGTCTGTGTTGCAACTTGTTTTGGTTTTTTTGTCTTTGTACTTGTCTTTTTATTTATTAAAACTTGTAAATAAAGAAACATAAAATAATTAAAAGAGTTAATGTCTTTTTAATCCAAATTTTGAATAATAAAGTCTAAATATCTGGGCCTGCCTTTCTGCAAAAATCACAATACATAGCGTCTTTACTGGAATCATAAACGACACGAAAAATTCGGCTTCCAGACATCTTGGAATTTACGCTTTCAGCTTTAGAACCTTCATCAGTATTGTCGATTGATACTTCTGGCGATGCTGCATCGGGCAGGTCAGTTTCATTATCAATTGATTCACCGATTTATTTTTAGCGAAGAAGTTTGTAAGAAGGTTTTGTTTTTTGATCATCGTGGTCGCTTGCAAGTGTTAAAAGTACGTGATTTAAAACATTTATGTCTTGAGTCAATTGTGCGGTTTAAAGGACCGGATAATCAAAGTCGGAATTTAAATTGAAAAATACGATTGGTGAGGGAACGAAAATTTCCGGATATATAAACTCACCGTCTGGCTATCAATATAGAATTTTTACTCGCATTTTACAAAAGTAACTCGCAAATGCGAGTGTTTTGGTCGCATTGTAGAGCCCTGTCATATAAGAGGGGAATGTTGTATTATTACTACTAAATTGTCACCCTGAAGAGAGGCCACCCCTCTTATAAGGCCATTCTTTCATTGCAGAATGGGGGACCTTATGCGAGGGGGACTACTGTATTTATTATTGGGTAGTGTTGTGTTAACCTGACCCAAATGTGACTTGCCCCTGGTCAGTAGTTTTCTGTGGGTACTCCTGATTTCCTCCATCAATAAAACTGACTGCCGAGATGTAACTGAAATATTGTTGAAAGTGGCGATAATCACCATAACCCTAATCATAGCCCTATACAGTACAAACATATGGTTTTTAACAGTGTGTGTACAAAAATGGCAGTAAAACCTGTAGGATAGGCACTAAAAAGTAAGGTCTGACGGATTAGCGGAAACACAGGTTTCTTTTTGGACCAACCCAGATTTGCCATGAATATTCATTGGAGGAGAATCTCTACAAATTATGTTCTGTTTTTGGTACTGTTCAGAAATCCTAGATGGCCACCACCTCAGGGTATATTTTAACAACTACTATGCAAAAATGTAAAAAATAACTTCTTTTTAGAAACAAAAAATCTGATTAAATCCCAACTGTACATTAAATAATGATCATTATGAACCTGTACAAAAGTTTGTGTATTTTGGTGCTGATCAAACTGCCAAGATGACAGCAATCATTGTTACATTGATGGAATCCACAAACTACATGAATAGTCATTTGTTTGTCCTTTTCAAATTTAATGTTTCTCGTGTATAATTGCTGTTTAATCTTAATATAGCTCACTTGACGTTGAATAACAATAAATCGCTCACTCGCTCCACTACGACATCTTTTGATAGTGATCACAGTAAAAAAATATTTCAATGAGCATATACCGGTGTCATATGGTATTTTGAACCCCATGGTAAATTGAACCCGGGGTCGATTTACCTATGATATTTTGACCCCGGTGTCATATGGTATTTTGAACCCCATGGTAAATTGAACCCGGGGTCAATTTACCATGGGTTTCAAAATACCATATGACACCGGTATGTATTATTTCGCAATTCATGACCTCTATTTACTTCTTAGTAATAAATTATTTGGCTTTCCATTCTTTCGATTTTGAGCGTACCGGTACATGATGAAAGTTTTTTCCACCAAATTTGATATCTGTGTTTTTATTAGTGTATATTCTGATATTTCGATAATGAGCATACCTGATGATGGTTTTATCAGAAACGTGTCATCGTGCACACTAAATTTGATATCATACCCGATGATGGTTTTTCCAGAAACGTGTCATCGTGCACACTAAATTTGATATCATACCTGATGATGGTTTTATCAGAAACGTGTCATCGTGCACACTAAATTTGATATCATACCTGATGATGGTTTTATCAGAAACGTGTCATCGTGCACACTAAATTTGATATCATACCCGATGATGGTTTTTCCAGAAACGTGTCATCGTGCACACTAAATTTGATATCATACCTGATGATGGTTTTATCAGAAACGTGTCATCGTGCACACTAAATTTGATATCATACCTGATGATGGTTTTATCAGAAACGTGTCATCGTGCACACTAAATTTGATATCATACCTGATGATGGTTTTTTCCAGAAACGTGTCATCGTGCACACTAAATTTGATATCATACCTGATGATGGTTTTATCAGAAACGTGTCATCGTGCACACTAAATTTGATATCATACCTGATGATGGTTTTTTCCAGAAACGTGTCATCGTGCACACTAAATTTGATATCATACCTGATGATGGTTTTTTCCAGAAACGTGTCATCGTGCACACTAAATTTGATATCATACCTGATGATGGTTTTATCAGAAACGTGTCATCGTGCACACTAAATTTGATATCATACCTGATGATGGTTTTATCAGAAACGTGTCATCGTGCACACTAAATTTGATATCATACCTGATGATGGTTTTATCAGAAATGTGTCGTCGTGCACACTAAATTTGATATCATACCTGATGATGGTTTTATCAGAAACGTGTCATCGTGCACACTAAATTTGATATCATACCTGATGATGGTTTTATCAGAAACGTGTCATCGTGCACACTAAATTTGATATCATACCTGATGATGGTTTTATCAGAAACGTGTCATCGTGCACACTAAATTTGATATCATACCTGATGATGGTTTTATCAGAAACGTGTCATCGTGCACACTAAATTTGATATCATACCTGATGATGGTTTTATCAGAAACGTGTCATCGTGCACACTAAATTTGATATCATACCTGATGATGGTTTTATCAGAAACGTGTCATCGTGCACACTAAATTTGATATCATACCTGATGATGGTTTTATCAGAAACGTGTCATCGTGCACACTAAATTTGATATCATACCTGATGATGGTTTTATCAGAAATGTGTCATCGTGCACACTAAATTTGATATCATACCTGATGATGGTTTTATCAGAAATGTGTCATCGTGCACACTAAATTTGATATCATACCTGATGATGGTTTTATCAGAAACGTGTCATCGTGCACACTAAATTTGATATCATACCTGATGATGGTTTTTTCCAGAAACGTGTCATCGTGCACACTAAATTTGATATCATACCTGATGATGGTTTTATCAGAAACGTGTCATCGTGCACACTAAATTTGATATCATACCTGATGATGGTTTTTTCCAGAAACGTGTCATCGTGCACACTAAATTTGATATCATACCTGATGATGGTTTTTTCCAGAAACGTGTCATCGTGCACACTAAATTTGATATCATACCTGATGATGGTTTTATCAGAAACGTGTCATCGTGCACACTAAATTTGATATCATACCTGATGATGGTTTTATCAGAAACGTGTCATCGTGCACACTAAATTTGATATCATACCTGATGATGGTTTTATCAGAAACGTGTCATCGTGCACACTAAATTTGATATCATACCTGATGATGGTTTTATCAGAAATGTGTCATCGTGCACACTAAATTTGATATCATACCTGATGATGGTTTTATCAGAAACGTGTCATCGTGCACACTAAATTTGATATCATACCTGATGATGGTTTTATCAGAAACGTGTCATCGTGCACACTAAATTTGATATCATACCTGATGATGGTTTTATCAGAAACGTGTCATCGTGCACACTAAATTTGATATCATACCTGATGATGGTTTTATCAGAAACGTGTCATCGTGCACACTAAATTTGATATCATACCTGATGATGGTTTTATCAGAAACGTGTCATCGTGCACACTAAATTTGATATCATACCTGATGATGGTTTTATCAGAAATGTGTCATCCTGCGCACTAAATTTGATATCATACCTGATGATGGTTTTATCAGAAACGTGTCATCGTGCACACTAAATTTGATATCATACCTGATGATGGTTTTATCAGAAACGTGTCATCGTGCACACTAAATTTGATATCATACCTGATGATGGTTTTATCAGAAACGTGTCATCGTGCACACTAAATTTGATATCATACCTGATGATGGTTTTATCAGAAACGTGTCATCGTGCACACTAAATTTGATATCATACCTGATGATGGTTTTATCAGAAACGTGTCATCGTGCACACTAAATTTGATATCATACCTGATGATGGTTTTATCAGAAACGTGTCATCGTGCACACTAAATTTGATATCATACCTGATGATGGTTTTATCAGAAACGTGTCATCGTGCACACTAAATTTGATATCATACCTGATGATGGTTTTATCAGAAACGTGTCATCGTGCACACTAAATTTGATATCATACCTGATGATGGTTTTATCAGAAACGTGTCATCGTGCACGCTAAATTTGATATCATACCTGATGATGGTTTTATCAGAAACGTGTCATCATGCACACTAAATTTGATATCATACCTGATGATGGTTTTTCCAGAAACGTGTCATCGTGCACACTAAATTTGATATCATACCTGATGATGGTTTTTCCAGAAACGTGTCGTCGTGCACACTAAAATTGATATCTATGTTCTTATTAAGAGTATATTCTAATATTCAATACATGAATTCTAGATTTATCAAGTTTCACAGTGATGACGTACACTAGTACATGTATGCAATGATATGTACTATCAGTAGAATACGATAACATCTCTCATTTTATGATAGTATATTTTCCCCCCAGTCTATCATGTTATTAAAGGATTTAATTTAAGCCTATATTTCATATTTAATAATTATCCGAATTGTACTGTGAATTCATGACATGTTTTTTTCTTCTTTCTCTGCAATTGAAAAATGATAGTAGTAAAAAAAATAACTCATTAGCAAGCAATTTGCTGACTAGGGATCCAAGTTCATTGAGTTGATTATTCCAATGATACTGCAAATTCTGGTTTTTAAAATGACAGTTTTTAAACCTAGTTTATCAAAAATGACATTGGTTTAACAAAAATGGCAGTCTTTTAAACGTCTTTTAAAACTGGTTTAGCAACAATGACAGTCTTTTAAACCTAGTTTATCGAAAATGACAGTTTTTTTTAAAACCTAGTTACTCTTTTAAAACTGGTTTAGCAAAAATGGCAGTCTTTTAAACCTAGTTACTGTCCTTTATACCTAGGTTAACGGAATTACTTAGTAAACTAGTTTACCTCAAAATCGATATAATATTCCAAAATCGTCCAATCAGAATACTGGACTTGAACATTGAAGTTCAACACCACCTATTACTTGAGGGACCATCTTGGTCATAATCAATGATAGTCTGATCTAAAACTACCTATCAAATTAGTATCTATCACCATTAAAGCTGCAAGTTCGAATCACACTTATGTCAAGGTGTACTCGAAATAACATTATGTGATGAAGTTTGTCAATGACTTGCGACAGGTCTGTGGTTTTCTCTCGGTACTTCGGTTTCCTCCACCAATAAAACTGACCACCATAATATAACTGAAATATTGTTGAAAGTGGCGTTAAACACCATAACTCACAACCAACCCCACCCCATATTGGCCAGAATATGCAAATTTTTATTAATTGATGTATCGTGTAAATCCGATGTTATACCAGTAAGATATGGAAACAAAATACCACACAGTCGGAATAGTTTCAAAATCCAATAGAAAAAGGGGGTTAAACTAATTTTGTGGGCCTAATGCCTACCCTCGTATAACCGGGCGAACATCTTTATTATAAAGAATACTATAATCTTGAACATTATATATAATATAATAAATCATCGTGACACAGAAATTTTCATATGTATAATATTAGTTTTATTAAAGAGATCTGATGGCCTCAATTGGCTCTACAAATTCTATTGTAAAATTCTAGTTGACTTCAGCAGGCTGTCAGCTGATTATTAATTTCCCCTTCCTTCCTAGGGATTAAAGTACAAGGACATTTATGAGTTTAATTAGAGATGGACTTTTAATGACAACACATAAATTTACAATTCTCATGATATGTTTTTTTGATTATCCATTAATTTGTAAAAAAAAAAAAAAAAAAAAAAAAAAAAAAAAATTCCAACGATATTGTCATTTTTATTGGGAATTCATATGTTGTGTTTTTGTTATAATGAAGTAAACATATAATGATTTATTGAAATGTATTCTTCGATGAGACTGGACAAGAACAACCTTCTAATGAAAACTACGTGATTTCTTTTTCAATGATTTTTAAAATCCTTGCTACATATTGTGGGGCAGTATGCAACAAGCTAATAGCTATAATACCATAAAATATATATATACAGTCAAACTTGCCCATGAGGTCACCTCTATTAAGCAGTCACCTGTATTAAAAGGTCACTTTTTTCTTGTCCTGTCATAGAAAATTTCATATGAGTTGAACTTCTTTTAAGAGGTCACCTGTCTTATGCGGCCACTTTTTCTTTATCTCAATTGTGTCCTCTTAATACCTTCTTTTGAGAGGTCACCTGTCTTATGTGACCACTTTTTCTTTGTCTCAATTGTGTCCTCTTAATACAGGTTTGACTGTATATATAGTTCAACCCTGTTACCGTAATCAAAGTTGGTTTTTTTAAACAATAGGTGTCAATTTTAGCATATTTAGCAGTTCATTCACAATTGCATAATAATCAAGAAGAAGTACAACATTAGATATGTTTTCATAGCCATTCCATAACTTAAGTTAAAAACTTTGGCAAAAGTCCAATAATAAATACAGAATAACGGCAGTTATGAAGGTCGAGACATGCATTATCACAGCGAGTCCAATAGAACTTATTATCGCTATTTTGTTTATTTTCCCTTTGATGTTTAAAACCGATATATTTCATATCACGTAAGCGCATGAGATGATTCCAATTATCGCTAATCGCTAAGCGTTGTCAAGGACGCACGTAGTATTATCTTGTTTTCTAATATGACGTTATAATGACGTCACATTACCAAATTCTTGATAATTAAGTGATTAACAATATGAAATATTAATTGTGTTTGAAAAAATGTCAGTATCTCAACAAAAATTATTTAATTATGAATACAAAATAGCGATAATTAGATGATTAAAGATGTTTTTTAAAGCTCGAGGACGTTTCTCAGTCATCTCGTTTTAAAAAACATCGTTAATCACTTAATATCAAAGTATTGTCTAAATCTGTCACATAATGTGCACTCGCTGTTTGGTATTATAGAAAGGATTTGTTACTTGGAATAAATTCTGAGAGACTATTAATAAAATTGTTTGATCAAATGGACAATTGGTGTTGTGGTAATACATGCCAGATGTTGAATAGAAAAAAAGAAGGCTAATCATGGTCTTACATTTACCAGTAATTAGTGAGTTTCAATATATTTGTTAAGTAAAAAACTCTCTAATTGGAGGTATAAAATACTGAGTATTGACAGAATGTCTATTTTACTGGTTTATACAGGAATAATATCAACATGATCGTGATGATGAATGTCACAAGATGAACTTTGTATTGTCCTTCATCTTCTATAGTCGATATATTTTTTATTAACGGGTTTGTAACTAGAGTAGACCGAATAATCTGTCTCTTAAAAAAAAAAAAAAAAAAAATGTCCAAATAATAAAAAGGAAATATATAATGACAAATATAGACACACAAGAGACAGATTATTTGATCTATGACTAGAGTAACATGACAGGTGCCACTAGTAGAGCAGGAACAGGAGCACCTGAGTTCACCCACGGTTTTCAGTGGGGTTCGTGTTACTTGATCTGTAGTTTAATGTGTATGCTTTGTAGATCGTTGTTTGTCCTTTTGTACTTTTTTTGACCATTATGTTGTCTGTCCTTCGATTTACAGTATCTGATTAACCCTTTGGTATCTTCAAACTCTTCTTATACCCAAATGTAATATCTATATTATGTTGCAAAACATCTATACTTGGTAATTTTAAGGGGATGTCATGGCGAGGTGTACTTGATACAACATTATGTGATAAAGTTTGTTAGTGACTTGCGACAGGTCAGTGGTTTTCTCCGGATACTCCAGTTTTCTCCACCAATAAAACTGACAACCACGATATAACTGAAATATTGTTGAAAGTAGCGTTAAACACCATAACCCTAGCCTTTACCCTCAATACTTTTAATGGAAAGATATTTTAAAACAGTGATTCTGTGGTCTCTAATTCTACCAATATCAACAAAATATACAACTACCTCCCAACTTAATGTCAATGGAATCCTGGTGTTGGATTGGGACAGGCACCAATATGTGTTGCAGGGTTAAACGACTTGATGAGACCCCAGCCATCCTCCACTTGATAAATTGAAATGCAATGAAAATATAGAAACAAAAAAGCAATAAAGAAAAAGCCTGCACATCTTCAGTTCAAAAAAACCACATACTATCACAAAAATGAATGACATCACAGACATGAACAGTAAAATCTCAGGATCAGTGAATGACATCACAAACATGGACAGTAAAATCTCAGGATCAGTGAATGACATTACAAACATGGACAGTAAAATCTCAGGATCAGTGAATGCTAAGTTAAGTTATGGAGGTAATTTGGAAAGAGAGATATACTCCTGCCTAGTGAATAATTTTATTACCTCTTTGTTATTTGATAATGTTTGGTTAGTTTATGGTGTTTGACACCACTTTCACCAATATTTCAGTTATATCGTGGTGGTCAATTTTATTGGTGGAGGAAACCAGAGTACCTGGAGAAAACCACTGACCTGCCGCAAGTCACTGAAAAACTTTATTACATAATGTTGTATCAAGTACACCTTGCCATGAACAGGATTCGAAAATACAACTTTAGTGGTGATAGGTACTGATTGCACAGTTAGTTGTAAATCCAACTGCCATACAATCATGACCCCAACAACCCCTTAAAAGTGTTGAGTGTATTTGTTATATGATTTTTTTCTTCTTTTAAATATGGAAATATTGAAGCAAATGATCTGTTTATATCGTACCTTACAAGTGCTAGCTATAAGCTCTATAAACATCTAAAACTGACAGTTGACCTGTCTATGGCTAATGTTAATGTTATATTTTTTAGTGTCCCTGGAATGTGCTGACAGTTTATTGTTTAAGCCTGTCTGTAGATTCTCAATGATTTTGTTGCTGTAATTCTACACTGAACAAATAAAACATGTTTACTACACATTCATCAACCTTATTAAATTTTTAGAATTTTTTTTTTTTTAATTTAGTAATTTTATTTCACAATGTTGAAATCTAAGGACTGATTATTTTAGAAACCTGAGTTCTGTGTTGTGATGTCTGTTACAACTTCTGTATAAAAACGATGTTCAGTTTGTCTTTGCATCCAGTTGTTTATAGGAAGGCTCGTATCTTATTTATGTCGTTTGTGTGTGTTTTGCATATGGTGATGTCCAACACATATTGTGTTTTGTTTTTCTTCGTATTGTGTGCCCTGTGTTGCCAGGATCTCTGGATTGTCCATTTTTGATTGCCCCTTCGGTATTCTCTAACGTTTATTTAGAATAGAGGGGCTGCCTAATTGGTCATAGTCGTTTGTTAGGCTGATTAACATGTGCCTATGGAATCAGTATCACTTAAGGTATGGAACTGTGGTCTTTTTTATGGTTACAAAAAAAAAAGAAAAAAAAAAGAAAATGGTTTTGTAGCCATTATCACCACTAATTTTTACATATAACCATAAGGAATAATGAAAACAGTTGTTCTCAGAAACTAGAAATTATATTAAAACCAAACTGTATATAAATTTTGTGAAAGTTTGTCATTTAATTTATAAAAGTGTGCTCTGAAACCATTGCACCATTTGACAGCAAGCTTAATTAGTTGGAGTGTTCCTTGGGTTGCCTTTTACAAATGTCTGTTCTTCGTTTTCATTTGGAAATCTAAGATTGGCCAGCAAAGATACCACCTTTGCAATACCTATACAGTTTTTACATAAAGCCATATGGAATAATGAAATTAAAACAATTTTCTCAGAAGCTAAAAGTTTGATAGAAACCCATATTATAATCATTGGATGGTTCTTTGCAAAGTGTTCATTTTTTGTGTTGATCAGAAATCCAAGTTGATATATATATATACACCAGAGGCATAGCTAGCCTTTTTTGCAGTGCAAGCAACCAAACCTGGAAGATTGTTTTTTTTTTTTTTTTTGACTAGATGTAAAATGATGCATTCTGAGGTGTTTTCATGGGTAAATTGAATACTTAAAAGCAACACATTGATTTCATGATTTTGTTAGACAGAATTTACTTAGAATTTCCCAAAATCTGTTCTTCGTGTCTTAGCAGACACAAACTTCTCCATAACTTTGTCTAAATCCACACTGAAATCGCGATGGATATGCATTAATGCTAGCGATGACAACCTATCGTTATTCATTGTTGATCGTACATATGTCTTCAACCGACATAGTACACTGAACGATCGCTCTGCGGTAGCACTTGTTACCGGCATTGTCAACATGATACACAAGATGGTATCTATAGAAGGATATAGCACCGGGTTTACCGCATCAGGTGTCTCACAAAGTGAAGTTGGCATCTGATCGCGAGGTGTTATACTCCAGCGTGTTCGCCATTGAGCGACCTCCCTCTTGAATTCGTCTAAATCACATGTCAGGTCAGTCTGGTATATCTCATACAATGTCGCGATTTGTTCGTTCGTAATATTTCCTATAACATGAGGAAGCAGATACTGTACATAGAAGCAATTTTCTGATTTTATCGGACGCGACTCCAATTCCATTATCATCTGGTCTATAAACGCATAGTACAAAGAAATTTTCCAATACTGTTTTGGCATGTTTGCAGGGTGATTGGCTCTGGTAGTCTGTCTTCCACATCGCCTTGGCTAAGTGTAAACGTAGGTATATAATTTGGAAAAATCATCGCTTACAAACTTTAATTCTCAAAAGTTGTGTTTTCAGTTAAAAATAAAGATTTAACCGAATTATTGGATTTGGAAATTTCTGAAAATAAGATATGCTTATTTTCATATGTTGGTGAACAAACTGCATTAAATTTCATTGATGCAGGTTGTATACTTTTGGAGTAATCATGCTTAACATCTCAAAACAACTTTTGACGGAAGGACAAAATTAAAAGAAAACATATAGGACCTCAACATCTGGCGATGCGAGACATTTGCGCCTTATCAGATTATAGGTTACTGTTTTAATCAATTCTAATTTTTCGGGTATTAATTTGTTAAGCATATCGTTTCTTGTGTGTGTTGACCATGTTGACAGTATTTTGTTGATATATTTGGACATTCATTAATTCAAAATTCAATATTTGTACCTATTTAGTTGGTTTATGCAGTGAAAGAAACCACCGCTCGCCAACTCGCCAAAAGCGGGAAGAGAACAAATTCGGCGAGTACGTTTGTGTAAGAACTCTGCAATCTGGCGACCGAACATCGTGAGGCGAGTTCCGATTATTTTGCACTCGCCCCTGTCAACCAACTTGATGAAGTAGTTTCTCAGGCAATGATTCCATAAAAATTTTGATTCGACAATAAAAGATGTGAAGAAATCCTTCAAAATTGTTGATAGGACTAGCGGCGCAATGTTTCACGCCATATTGATTTCTCTTATTGATAGAAAATGTTAAAAGATGGCATCCTATTCCGAATCGGGATCAAATTAAATTAATATATACCTCCCAAAGTTCAATGCAAGCGATTCAGATTATCTTAAATACGGATTCAGTAGAGTAAAACTTGATGATATCAAATAAAATTGGGTTTGGGTGGACTTTATGTAATAAATGTTAAAAGATCGTAATTTTCGAGTCAGGGTCGGATTTTGCAGCAATTAATTTTGATGTTCTAAACAATTAAATACTGCTTATAATCGAGTTATTATGTTAATTGAAAAAGTAACTGATTTGTATGTAGAATGAATAAAGATTATATAAATCTTTGTTATTATTTCTCATGTAAAATATTTGCATTAGATCATTGGCGAGTAGACATATCTACCCACTGGCCAAAATTGGCAAGTGCAATTCTAATTTGGCGAGTACAATTTTGAAGCAACTAGCCAAAATGGTGAGATAAGAGAAAAAAACGTTTCCCATACTGTTTATGGTGTTTAATGCCACTTTCAACAATATTTCAGTTATATCGTTGCGGTCAGGTTTATTGCATACCTATTTGTACTGTACATTTAATTCAACATTTGTACCTATTTGAACTAACTTTTAAGATGTTTAAGGATCTGTAAAGGGATTTCCTCTTTGAAAATTTTAGATTTTGGGAATCTGTATAGGGGGTTCCTCTTTGAAAATTTAAGATTTTGGGGTTCTGTATTGTTGGTTTCCTCTTTGAAAAGTTAAGATTTTGGGGATCTGTATAGGGGGTTCCTCTTTGAAAATTTAAGATTTTGGGGTTCTGTATTGGGGGTTTCCTCTTTGAAAAGTTAAGATTTTGGGGATCTGTACAGGGGGTTTCCTATTTGAAAATTTAAGATTTTGATGATCTGTACAGGGGGTTTCCTCTGAACATTTTAGATTTTGAGAATCTATATAGGGGGTTTCCTGTTTGAAAAAATATGATTTTCACTTTGAGGATCTGTAAAGGGGCTTTCCTCTTTGAAAGCTTAAGATTTTGGGGATCTGAGTAGAGGGTTTCCTCTTCGCAAATTTAAGATTTTGGGGATGTATAGGGGGTCTCCTCTTAGAAAATTTAAGATTTTGGGGATCTGTATAGGTGGTCTCCTCTTAGAAAATTTAAGATTTTGGGGATCTCTAATCTATAGGGGGAATCCTATTTCTCCATATGTAATCACTTTTACTTCTGATTTACCTTTTTTCTTTCTTTTTTTTTGTATTTTGTTTTGTTTTTTATTTTATTTTTTTGGGAGAAGGGGGGGATGTAGTAAGCTTTTGTCTTCCTGAATCTGTAATTTTCCATTCCGCATGTAATTCTGTATTTATTTATTTTCTCTTTACTTTCAGTTTTATCACGTTATCTGAATTAATCTGTATCCTCTCTATTAGAGTAATCAACCAATTGTTAGCCGTTTCAGCAAAATAGTGACCTTCTTCCTGGAAACCTCTGATCCATTACATGTATTAGAAAACAGTAATCTATATCACATTATAACCTTCTATCAAGGGATATTAGTAATATTTTTTAACAAATATTTTTGCTTTCGGCAAGAAATAAAAGTTTTGATTTAATGAAAGCAAATCGTAGCAAATATGATATATCATGCCGTTTATCTACAGTGTTACAAATTTTATTCTGTCTTATAATCGCTGGAAGTACTTTTTGATATGACGAGAAACCAATGTTCGCTTTGATATAAGTACATGTTTCTATTAACATTAAGTATAGTATATAACTTTATGCTAAATGAAATGTCAGTATATTATATTATACACCTGTGTTTTGAAGTTATAAAGTTCTTGCCCTCAAGAAATTTAGTATAATATTTCCCTGCTGACTATGCACTTTTATATCATGGGAGTAATATAATTCCTTAAAATCACTATTTATTGCAGTGAAAGCTGATTAAACCGATCCTTCCTGGGACCGGCTTTTATGTTCGGTGTAGACAGGTGTTCAGTTTTTAAAGGTTTAATTAAAAAAAAATGTCCTACATTAGAACTTTATTAAATGTTTGGTTTATACATGATTCTGTTTTATTTGAGGTTCGTTTTAGACATATCAGTTTATTCAGGGTTCGTTTTAGACATATCGGTTTATTCAGGGTTCGTTTTAGACATATCGGTTTATTCAGGGTTCGTTTTAAACATATCGGTTTATTCAGGGTTCGTTTTAGACATCAGTTTATTCAGGGTTCGTTTTGGACATATCAGTTTATTCAGGGTTCGTTTTAGACATATCAGTTTATTCAGGGTTTGGTTTACAGGCCTCTACATTAACATATTTTTCAACTTGTCCCTTCGGACAACTAACTAAAAAAAGTTCTTATCCGACTCAATCTTTTAGTTGTCCGAAAAAATTAATAAAAATTACAAAAACTAGAGAATAATTATCCAGGGCTCCCACTACTTTCAAATTAGAGGGAGAAATGACTTCTCTTTCAGAGAGCTCACAGGTAGAAATGGGAGACAACAGAGAGAAGTGGGGAGACTTCTGGGAGAAGTCAATTGCGACCCCTCTGACGTTATCCTGCCCAAATTTAGTAAATAGTTAAAGCTGCCTGAACTGATTTGTTCCGGGTTTTTTTTTATTCATAACTACCTTAAGGACATATATTCAATGTCACATTTTTATTTCTGTCTACCTTGATTGGAGTCTTGCATACCAGTCATTTTTATATGTACCCCCTTTTTCCTTTTGAAATATTACTGTGTTATGATTCAATACCACACAAATTGTAATAACTCATATTTGTGTTATATAAATCCTTGTTACTGGTAAAAAAAAAATATACCTAGATACTATATATACCAGTATCTAGGTATATTTTTTTTTTACCAGAAACAAGTGCCTGTGCTATAAATAAAGCAAAGTATTTTATTTAAATTCACAAGAGAAATAAAAATTTTAGTGGATCTTTTCAACCAGATCAGGAAAAAGCTTGTAATATTTGTCCATTTCAAAGGTTTCAATATTTCCCAAGTCCTCTATCATATTTTGCACAAAAGACAAGTTTAAATTTGGCACCAAATTGATATCCGATAATTTTTACGTGTCCGTTCCGGAGTGATTCTTGTTCTTATATTTTAAATATTGATATTTCCATTCATTAAAGCGTTTTTGAGATTGCGACTTTAATTTTGTCAATGTCCTTGAACTTCATCAAAGCATGGAGGAACGATAAATGATACAATAAAAGAGTTTTGATCTGGCATTTCACTTTAGTTTTAATCAAGATAAATTATGGACAAATTGGAGATCAAACAGTGCTCTTTTATACAACAAACCCAGTATTTTATACCAGTGGAAATAGATTTGTCCGTCGTACCAGCACGTTTGAGAATCTCTGATTTATTCACTTGTCCCGTCGGACAACCGTAATACAAGATCTACTTGTCCGACGTCAGTTTTCACCGGTATCGGACAAACGTTAATGTTGAGGCCTGGTTTAGACAGGATATTGGTTTATTCAGGGTTCGGTTTAGATAGGATATCGGTTTATTCAGGGTTTGTTTTAGACAGGATATCGGTTTATTCAGGGTTTGGTTTAGACAGGATATTGGTTTATTCAGAGATCAGTTTAAACAGGATTCCCTTTAGTAGTTATTTACTGTTTATTTCAAGACATCATAAACAAATTGTTGTGTATTCATCCCTTTGATGCTACTTTTAAAATTATTTTTTTCAATAGACATGTTTACCTTTAAGATTTGAAAATTATTGTTGGTGATATTGTTCTGATTATAATGAAGATGTTTTTTGTTTTTATACAATTATAGTTTTTTGTTGAGGTCAATACGACTTTTTATGGACCTTAAAAACGATATTCACTGAAGCCTTTAGGCTGAGGTGAATATTGATTTCTAAGGTCCATAAAAACTTGTATTTACCGATACAAAAGACTGTAATTGTTTTATTACATTAAAATGAAAAGTGAAAGTGAAACCAAGTCAATATGAAATTAAGCACTTCATTATGACGTCATACATAATGCAATGGAAAACGAAAGTGAAACCAAGTCAATACGAGTTTTAATCAAGCAATATCAAATTTTACGGAATGTCAGGTGACAGCATGATAGCCAATAAAATTGCTTAAATAAAATCATTATGTAATAATATTTATAATGACAATATTACAGGCTATAATTTTCATTCATGTATTTCTATTTAATGACATCAAGAAGAGTAAGAAGATATCAAAGGGGGGTAATCAGAAGGTGTAAATCAAATTTAGCCTTGCACAGACAATACAATGGCCAAAAGAAAAATGACACAAAGGATAAACAATGATCTACAAAACACTACACAGAAACCTAAAGATCCAATAACAGGGACCCACTAAGAACTGGGGGTTAACTCAGGTGCTCCAGATGGGTTAAGGCAGTTCCTACTACCTCCACTAGTGGCGCCCGTCATATTACGATTAAATGACATGGACATCCAGTCCTCACCAAGTAAGAGCACCTGTACATGTCCTCTGGCCCAAGACCAGTAAATTTTTCAGTTTTTATTTAGAACTATATAAAAAATTAATTCAAGAATTTGATTCAGACCAGTAAATTCAAATTTTCATTTCGAGAACTGAACATCATGTGATATGTAAATCATTTCAAGTCATTATGATGTCAAGTCTAAACGTTCCTGAATTTGTATTTCAGGGATTTTTTTTTTTTTCACAATGTTTATCATGATGACAGAGTCTTAGATACTGAAAGTTCAAAGTTCAATTGCCATTCATTCAGTGCATTTCATATTAATTTTACCTGTATTTAGTGACCCTATTTCACATAAGACAGGTCTGACTGTATTTTCTACATTTATGCATTAATATAAACAACCCTGCACACCTTGTGGACGGTATCCACTTCAGGGATTCTAATACCAGGTGACTCGCGGCTGGTCTGTGGTTTCCTCCACCAATCTGACCTCCACAATATAACTGAAATATTGTTGAAAGTGGCGTTAAACACCATAACCCTAACCCCTAACCCAGACATTGGTTCACATTTACTTTCTTAATTTTAGATTTCTTGTATCGATATACCCACAGGACTGACAAATGATTCTCAACAAAAACTTTAATGTTATATTGGAACTTAGGAAGTAAAGGCATTTTATTTTCAAATTTTCACAATGCTTTAAAAGTGCATTTTGATTTTTTTTTCTTTTTTTTCAGTGTTGTGTAAAGAATTTTCTCAACACTTTAATAGTACATTACCTTTTTTTCTTATTATTATTTCAGAGTTGTGGTGCTGTTGAAGCACTCCTGTTAGCTGTATATAATTTGGTAGGTACAGAAAACTAGGCAGTAAAGGCCCTGTTACACGGTAAAGCAAGTATCGCGATACTCATTGTATCATGCAACTTTTTGTATTATACTCCTTGTCAGTTTACACACTAATTCAAGTAGCATGTTTCATGCAGAGTTTGTTTACAAATTGTTCCGGCCAAAATGGAGTATCCTGACAATGAAGACATTATCATAGAAATTGAGGAGACTCTCCATCTGTTCCTTTGACCAAATAACATCACTACTTTTTTCTCCTTTCCAGTCATGTTTTATTTACCATGTGCTGACCATGTACTTTTATTTGTTGATGATGTTGTAACCTCCTGACCTCAAACCAAGATCTCTGATTGGTCAGAGATAAAATGTATCGTGATCCTTGCTGTACAGAATAGAACATGTTCTATCCCAAAGTGTGTATCATGCAACTTCTAAAAGTTGCATGATACAGAGTAATAGCACTGTTTATACTGTATTTTTTGGTTTATGATACAAGTATCATGATACTTGCTTTACCGTGTAACAGGGGTTTAATGTATATGTTTTTATTAATTTATCAGGCAAATTTTAATCTTACTAAGTGTCATACAATTTTTTATATCTTAGATGACAATATATTGCCAATGTTTCAGGTTTTGATCAAAAGAAGAATTTGATATATATTGTTTCTTTTATAATACTGGATATTGAAAAGTAATACACAGTTAGAAATAAAATCATAAATATTGGTTCAAGCTGTTATTAGGCCATGGACAAACAAATAACTGTGTTGCTGTTAACCTCCTGGAAAAAAATTGGGTAGGTAGGTAGGCAGAACTTTACATACATTACTGGTGTACCTACAGAACAAGAAACCGACTTATAATGCTTCTCAGATGTCAATTAAAACTTTAGAGTAACCGGTAGGATATTAGTAAATTTAATCCCTTCGCTACCGCTCGGATAAAATGCTAATATCTTATGAATCAATGTTAAAACTCACAACACAGTATGGCTTCCATGAATTATTTCTTAATTCTAACATGACCTCCTTCTTTTGCTTTATTAACAAACGAGTGAGTTATCCATTCGGTATAATCTCATTAGCACATGCGCCGGTGAATGTGACTGGCTTTTCCATTGGCAGCATAAATTGTAACCCGAATAATGCTGATAGAGGGCACAGTATTATTAGAGTTACATAAATTGTGTGCAACATTTTTCGCAAGCGTGAATATAAATTACCGTCTTCCAATCAAAGTATACTACCGTATTTGTACTCTTCGACATATCAGAATCAAAATAAATCATGGAAGCAAGAATGTGTTTTGAGTTTTAACATGGATTGGCAGATATTAGTATATTTTATCCCTCGCTTCTGGCTCGGGATAAAATACTAATATCCACCAATCCATGTTAAAACTCCCAACACAGTATGGCTTCCATGAACTATTTCTTAATTAGATTGTTTATATACAAAATTCCCTGTGATACGAGATATTTATCTTTAACTTAAAAACTGCTATTCAAGAAAAATGAAATTTTATATTAAAAGATGGTACTCTCAGATTACAAGAGATCAAATATTGAATATAATTACCTGTAATTACCTGTACCCATCTGACAGGTATTTATATACAGTCAAACCTGTATTAAGAGGACAAATGATATATATAAGACAGGTGACCTCTTAAAAGAGGTTCAGTTCAATCATATGAAAATTTATGACAGGTAAAAAAAATTAGTGACCTTTCAATACAGGTGACTGCTTAATAGATGTAACCACATGGGCAGGTTTGACAAGTAAATACATGTATATATCGTTGATAAAATTCAACATTTTCTTCAAAGACAATTTGTAGCGGTGATAATTGTCGGTTATTTTTTTCTTCTTTTGAGTAATGCAAAAATAAATTAGATTTTAAAACTTGATCTTTTGAACATATTGATTGAAAGAAAATTTGTTTAGGCCTATGCTAAATAACATAGGTATATTTCTAGTCTGATTAGAAAATGTGTTTTGAAAAAGGAAAATGATTTTAGTGTAAAGTATCAAACAGATTTTTATGGAGGAGATTTGAAAAAAAAATCTTTGTAATTATTGTACTAACTAGCATGCACAATTCAGATGTAAAATCTTGTATAGATCATAGATGAAATTGTAATTTTATTTAATGCATCGCTAGGGCTACTGGGTACAAATTATCTATTTCCTGTTGTGTTGTAATGGTTTAAGTATGTTCGCTTGAATTAAGTAAGATCGTGGCTCCAATCCTCGGTCAGGTCAATTGATTGATTAAATAATTATTGCTTAACGTCCAGTGAGCAGTATTGCAGCTATTATCAGGACGAGAACAAGTTCAGCAGCATATAAAAACTTTACAGAAAGCAGGGACGGATGGGCCAATGACTTTTGACTGACACAAATAAGTTCGTCTTTTGTCACGGCGGCTACACTGTGCCTGCTCTTTTTCGAAGTCTACAATTTTGGAGAGAGCATGGGCCTCTCCAAAAGCATTGCCCACTATGTCCATGGTCAGGCATTGCATATTATAACCTGACATACATGTCCCCATTGAGAGGGCAACTCCTGCCCACCACCCATGGACGTGGTTGCGGAGTTGTTGGTTAAAGCCTTGGGGACAATCACCAGTACCGTGAGTCTCTCAGGTCAAATAGAGAACTGTAAAATTGTTTTGCTGATTCTTACGCAGCTGACTGGTTGGCTCGGAATCAGGATAATGTGTCTGAGTGGGGGGACATGTCTAATGTCTATCATCCGCGGACTGTTTTTTCAGTGTGCTAGCACTATAAAAATCCAATTAAGCGTGTTGGTCTAGTACAAAGGGGATCACATCATCTCATTGAAAATTAACTTGTTCTCGTCATGATTCAACTGAAATATTGCTGAGTTGGCATTAAGCAACAATCACTCACTCACTCTTACTCAGCTAGTCATGCAGGATTATTGTTCTAGGAGTAATATTACCAAGGTGAATGTTGTCCATATTTCTCAATCTTTTATTTTCAGTGTAGTATTTTCTCGACCATTGTTTGTCTTTTTGTCCTTTTTAACTCACCTTGCCAAAGGCAATATGAGCTTTTGCCATCACTTGGCGTCCGTCGTCTGTCATCCGTCGTCCGTTAACAAGTTTATGATTTTATGAATATTCAATGCATATAAAGCATTAAATGGCATTGAAACTGGGGGGTCATCGTGGTCGTGATCGCATGGTAATTGGATTTACAACTACCTATGCAATCAGTGCCTATCACCACTAACATTGTGAGTTTGAATCCTGTTTAGGCGATGTGTTCTCGATACAACATTATGTGGCGTTAAATGCCATAACCTTACCCCCTCCTCCTAACCATTAGCAATTTGAGTTTCAGAGCGAAAATTTCAGGAAAATTTCACAAGAAATTACCTCTGTATAAATTTTGAAACACACATGGTTTTGCATGAATTAAATAAAAAAAGAAGAACAGTATGACCACTTACTGTACCTCTGCAAAAGTGTTTACTTTTCAGGATTTATATTTTATGGACTTGATGTAGGAAAAGTACTTTTTCTAACCCTTAATGAACTGATTAATGTACCTTGACCTGTACAATAGACGACATATTGTTTTGATGGACACACTGTTGGTGGAGATCTAAATCAATAATAATAAACCTTATCCATTATCCATAACATAATTAACAAATATTTACTTATTTTAATTGACGGGCAGTCGTGGATGTGATCGTATGGTAGTTGCATTTACAACTTCCTATGCAATTACAGGGGTTAAAAAATCTTGGACCACCTCACTAGCCCAGGGCTAGCATACTCCCAAATATTACTAGCCCGAATCTATGAACCACTAGTCCTGGTCAATACCGTGATTTCATGAATCCGACTTGCACACTTGAACCCTTGTACAATGTATATTAGTTTAACTATCTTTCTTTTCAGATCTGGTATTGCTTTTATTTTCACTTATTTTCCACAGTACAGGTCACTGTAAGGCCAAAGAAAAAATATGTGTGTTTATGGTCACATGTCAAAAAAATCTAGGGTCGGTCGGCATTCATTTTTTTTTTTTTTTTTTTTACTATCGGCAAAACCGAAAATAGTCGTTCCGGAATCCGATTCCGGTATTTCATTTTCGAAATTTTCGGTAAGCCGTCATTTGTTGAAGCTGTTTTATGACGAGAATACACAGTTTTTCTACCTTCTTTGCTCTCAATTTCGACAAAAAGCTAGCGGTTGAATAAATAAAACATTGCTGCTGATTAAACAACATATAACATATATGAATATAAGTAGATACGCGAATATTGACAAGTTAGTCAATATCCGATATATATTTTTACTAGCCCGTCGAGCATACAGCTGATTATTTCAGTTAGCCCAAATGTGGAAATTACTAGCCCCGGGCGTCGGGCTAGGGGATTTTTTAACCCCTGAATTAGTGCCTATCACCATCAACGTTCTGAGTTCGAACCCCACTCATGGCGAGGTGTACTTGAAGATAAAGTTTGTCAGTGACTTGTAGCAGGTCTGTCGTTTTCTCTGGGTATTCCGGTTTTCTCCACCAATAAAACTGAACGCCAAGATATAACTGAAATATTGTTGAAAAAGGTATTAAATACCATAAACCTCCAACATTAATTTTATATAAAGTGCTCTTCTCCATCATTTCTATCTTCAGCATATTGTGTTTAGATTATTAATTAAATATTGATACAATGATAATCCTATCAGTGACAGTTTATTTACTGTTGGCCATCCGCCTGTTTCATTTCCGTCAATTATCGCTGAACAAAATCTGTCCAATTTATTACACTGTTAGGAATGGCTAAACACAGCTTGAATTTGACTTTGACAGGTCTATCCAGAGTTGTGGTTCTTTTTATTACTATAGACCAAAAAAATAATAATCTTTTGTTAATTATTTTTTTTCCCGTGTCTTTAAATATTTTGATCTCAGTATCCTAAATGTTTGCATGGAAGTGTTTGTATGTCAGGAAGGATAAAACATTGAAAGGCCACTGAATTTTGAAGGTTTTTATTATTTTTATGTTCCAATGATATCATATGGTTGTTTTTATTTCAAAATTTCTCAAGTAAAGTATCGCCAGTTCATGTTAATGCATGATTTAATTACAGTGTACTTTTAATTGAATCTCTAAATTTGATAAACCAAATCTGGAGACAGTCTGTCAGTAAAAAAAAAAGGGGGGGGGGGGGAAGGGGAGTTTTTTTCTTTTAAGTTTCTCTTGCCAAATTTTACAGAAAAAAAATATCTTTACCTGAAAGATTCATTAAATAGATAATCTTACCTTGCAATTTTCAACGAGACATTTTTGGGAAAATAATGAAAAAATTTCAAATTTTTCTTGTCAAAAACAAAATCTGATTTTTGTTTCGAGAGAAATAAAATTATGTCCTCAGGGGGGGAACCAAAGCCCTCCCCTAAAAGTTTAATGGTCGGCCCCTAGCTATATAGTTTGTTGATTGTTTACTAAATATAATGAAATTATTCGGTTAATCTGTTATTCAAAATCTTGTTTGTGCATTTTTTTTTGTAATTTCAAGGATAATGTTGTTAGTGATTAAATAATTTGAAATCGTATGTTAACATTTATCATTTTACGATATATATATTTTTTTGTATTAAATATTTTCAACCTTTAATACATGCCATTCATTCTATCATCATCTACAGAAAAAAAAGATCAATAGATTAATACTTTCAAACTGGCCATCAAGTAGACCTTTAATTAGGAAAAATATCAAGAAAAAATATTTGAACATTAAAGCTTTGATTACAGTGTAGTATTACAATAAAGGCTAATTATACTAGACAGTAATTAAGGTTATCACAAGGGCCATTTAAGTTAGACAAAAATGATCAGTTAGTAGCTAATCATAACAGTATTGATTTTATCTGGAATCCATGGACAGGTGATACAAATCTGACGAGGATCACCACAGGGACACAAACTCGAGAGGTTCATCACTAGTTGTAGCAGGTGATAAAGATCAGATGAGGATCACCACAGGAACGCAAACTCTCGATGTTGGAAGGTGATGCAGATCTGACGAGGATCATCACGGTGACGTGGTCGTGAGAGGTTCATTACAGATATGACAAGGATCACCACGGGGGACAAAAACTCTAGCGGTTCATTACTAGTTAAAACAGATGATACAGATCTGACGAGGATCACCACGGGGGACAACAACTCTAGATGTTCATTACTAGTTAAAACAGGTAATACTGATCTGACGAGGATCACCATGAGGGACAACAACTCTAGATGTTCATTACTAGTTAAAACAGGTAATACTGATCTGACGAGGATCACCATGAGGGACAACAACTCTAGACGTTCATTACTAGTTAAAACAGGTGATACAGATCTGACGAGAATCACCACGAGGGACAACAACTCTAGAGGTTCATTACTAGTTAAAACAGATGATACAGGTCTGATGAGGATCACCACAGGGACAACAACTCTAGAGGTTCATTACTAGTTAAAACAGATGATACAGGTCTGATGAGGATCACCACGGGGAACAACAACTCTAGAGGTTCATTACTAGTTAAAACAGATGATACAGATCTGACGAGGATCACCACGGGGGACAACAACTCTAGAGGTTCATTACTAGTTAAAGCAGATGATACAGATCTGACGAGGATCACCATGAGGGACAACAACTCTAGAGGTTCATTACTTGTTAAAACAGATGATACAGGACTGATGAGGAACACCATGGGGGACAACAACTCTAGAGGTTCATTACTAGTTGAAACAGATGATACAGATCTGATGAGGATCACCACGGGGAACAACAACTCTAGAGGTTCATTACTAATTAAAGCAGATGATACAGATCTCGCGAGGATCACCATGGGGAACAACAACTCTAGAGGTTCATTACTAATTAAAACAGATGATACAGATCTCACGAGGATCACCATGGGGAACAACAACTCTAGAGGTTCATTACTAGTTGAAACAGATGATACAGATCTGATGAGGATCACCACGGGGAACAACAACTCTAGAGGTTCATTACTAATTAAAACAGATGATACAGATCTCACGAGGATCACCATGGGGAACAACAACTCTAGAGGTTCATTACTAGTTAAAACATGATACAGATCTGATGAGGATCACCACGGGGAACAACAACTCTAGAGGTTCATTACTAGTTAAAACAGATGATACAGATCTCACGAGGATCACCACAGGGAACAGCAACTCTAGAGGTTCATTACTAGTTGAAACAGGTAATACAGATCTGATGAGGATCACCACGGGGAACAGCAACTCTAGAGGTTCATTACTAGTTATAACACATGATACAGATCTGATGAGGATCACCACAGGGAACAACAACTCTAGATGTTCATTACTAGTTAAAACAGGTAGTACAGATCTGACGAGGATCACCACGGGGAACAACAACTCTAGAGGTTCATTACTAGTTAAAACAGGTGATACAGATCTGATGAGGATCACCACGGGGAACAGCAACTAGAGGTTCATTACTAGTTAAAACAGGTGATACAGATCTGATGAGGATCACCACGGGGGACAACAACTCTAGAGGTTCATTACTAGTTAAAACTTGATACAGATCTGATGAGGATCACCACGGGGAACAACAACTCTAGAGGTTCATTACTAGTTAAAACAGGTGATACAGATCTGATGAGGATCACCACGGGGGGCAACAATGTGAAAGGTTCATTAATAGTTGAAAAGAGAAATTGATCGGTACTGTTTGTTGCAGACCAGCCTTGATTGAATGAATGAATATTGTACAATTCTTTAATTATTGATCTCATAACAATAAAAGCAAATAACATACTTTGAATCAGGGGTAAATAAACTAATACCTAAAACCAATAATTTACCTCGACTTATGAGAGTTGCCTAGTTCTCTGAGGTAATTGAATATAATTTCAATGCAGCAGTCTTCACATTAACCCACATGCCCGAAGCCTGGGATAAGTAAAACTGGATTTGGAGAAGTGAAAATTATGAAAGAAGTTGTTTGAATAAATAGGAAATTTGTCTAAATTTTGCTTTCGGGCAAGTAGGTGAAAATTTTTTTAAGGCAAAGACTGATGCAGTCACTTTTTCTGAGTTTAGAGTGTGTGTGTGTCATAATGGAATGTCAGCTCCGAACTAAACTACATAGAGCCCTCAAATCTATATCGAGGAGTCGTCGTGGCCGTGATCGTATGGTAGTTGGATTTACCTTTGCGATCAGTATCTATCAACACTGATGTTGTGTGTTCAAATCTCGATCACGGCAAGATGTACAACACTGATCAAGTTTTTCAGTGTCTTCCGACATGTCTGTAGTTTTCTCCTGGTACTCAGGTTTTCTCCACCAATAAATCTGACCGCTACGATATAACTGAAATATTGTTGAAAGTGCTGTTAAAACACTTCAAACAAACAAACAAATCGATGTCGGGTTTTCCAGGAATTTATTTTTTCAAAGTGCAAAAGGTTTTACCTGCTGATTAGTAAACTTTTTTTTTTGTTCTTCTAACGATAATTAGAACTAATTTCTCTTGTGAAAATATGTTTTCTCATTAATAGACTCTACCTTGTGTAATATTACAAATTGTCCTGGCTTTCACCTGATCGAAAGGGTCATTTTTGAATTATGGCCATGACCTATATCTGTCAGTCATTGTCATCGTTATCATTTGAGTTATGACCATGACCTACGTCTGTCAGTCATTGTTGTCATCGTTATCATTTGAGTTATGGCCATGACCTACTTCTGTCAGTCATTGTTATCATGTGAGTTATGGCCATGACCTACGTCTGTCAGTCATTTTTATCATGTGAGTTATGGCCATGACCTACTTCTGTCAGTCGTTGTTGTCATTGTTACCATGTGAGTTATGGCCATGACCTACGTCTGTCAGTCATTGTTGTCATTGTTATCATGTGAGTTATGGCCATGACCTACTTCTGTCAGTCATTGTTGTCATCGTTATCATTTGAGTTATGGCCATGACCTACTTCTGTCAGTCATTGTTATCATGTGAGTTATGGCCATGACCTACGTCTGTCAGTCATTGTTGTCATTGTTATCGTGTGAGTTATGGCCATGACCTACATCTGTCAGTCATTGTTATCATGTGAGTTATGGCCATGACCTACATCTGTCAGTCATTGTTATCATGTGAGTTATGGCCATGACCTACATCTATCAATCATTGTTATGTGAGTTATGGCCATGACCTATATATGTCAGTCATTGTTATCATGTGAGTTATGGCCATGACCTACATCTGTCAGTCATTGTTATCATGTGAGTTATGGCCATGACCTACATCTGTCAGTCATTGTTGTCATCGTTTTCATTTTGATCATCTCTTCTAAGACTACTGAGCCAATTTTTTTATTTTTTTCTGATGAGCTGTTTGATAATCTTCTTTGTAGAAAGTATATGTCCAAATGATTTGTTTTTATGCAAATAATGTATCCAAGGTCCTCTACAAAGATTCCTCATTTTGACTTGATCTGGTAAAAAAAAAACGCTTGTGCCAATTCTTATACCTAATTGGCTAAACCTAATTAAAAAATAGACATGCTCACCATTTGCAATTCTTGTTTTGTTCATTGCTTACATGTATGTAAATCTGGGGGAGCCATACAGGCAAAAATAATTTTCAATAACTCTCTCTGGAGATATTTACAAACCAGGTTAGTGATACATATATATCATCAGCATCTAACATCAAATTTATAAATGATTAAGGGTTTGTCGTGGTCGAGATTATATGGTAGTTGGATTTACAACTACCTGTGCAATCAGTTCCTATCACCGCTAACGTTGTGAGTTCGAACCCCGTTCATGGCGAGGTGTACTCGATACAACAATATGTGATAAAGTTTGTCAGTGACTTCCGACAGGTCGGTGGTTTTCTTCGGGTACTCTGGTTTCCTCCACCAAAAGAACTGACCGCCACGATATAGCTGAAATATTGTTGAAAGTGGAGTTAAACATCATAAACCCTAACCCAAATTTATATTTTATCAGATATTAGGTTAAAGAAAAAAAAGGGGGTGGTGCCACTCTAGTATCTGTTAATGTGTAAAAATATATGTATGCATAAAGGGTTAGGATTATAGTGTTTAACACCACTTTCAACAATAGCTCAGTTATATCGTGGCTGTCAGTTTTATTGGTGTAAAAATATACATGTATATAAAACAAAACACATACATCAATATAGTTGTTTGTGTGGTTAATGTTGATTACTAGCTGTCAGGTGATTAGCAATTTATCCAATCAAATAATCGGCATGGAAAGTCCTGTTTTATAATGGAGGTCGAATCTAATGATATAATAATCTGTCAAATACCTTGATTAGTATTCTAAAATTGTAGTGAGAAACAATGATAGCCGATAACTACCGTTCATGTGTCATTTTGTGAACATTAATTGCTTATAACTCCTGTGCATGTATTCATGATCATTAAAATACGATCTTGAGCTGCTCTCCATTTTCTGAAATGTTCTACATGATTTATGATTTGATTTATTGTGATTAACGCCACTTACAGCAATATTTTAACTATATTATAGTGACCAGTTTTAGTGGTGGAAGCAGCCGGAGTCCCCGGAGAGAACCACTGACCATGGACAAGCAACTGGTAAATTTTATCACTTGCGGCTGCGAGTCGTGTGCACCCTTTTTTGTAATTTACAAAGCCGGGCGCGAACCCACGCCATAGAAATGTTCTTCATAAAGCTGGCAACTGTGACATGTCAGAATATGGATGCAAAATAGCTACTGTTACTAAAAATAGAAATTCTTTGAATGGCAAGAATGACGGATTCATAGCCTACATGATTGTGAGATGTTTAACATGTATTCCGTTTTTTCTATTAAATAAGAAATTTGAAGAATTTTCCAAATATGCAAATTAGGCTGATTTTGAGGAAAAATCATTTGAAAATGTTCTCTGAATTCACTGGTTAGATTAAACCAAGCATTACTAGGTTGGTCCTTGGGTGTTCTCATTTAGAATTGTGTCTGACCGACCCATTCTTCATCCAAGATGGCTACTGTTACTAAAAATAGGAATTTCTTTAAATGACATAACTGGCTAAAAATGTTTTAAGCTGAGATCAACAGAAATTTAAACTGTAGATGCATAAATAGTAAGAGATTTAATATATATTTTGTTTTTTTCTACAAAAGTTAAAATTTTGATGATTAAAAAAATATATATATGGACAAGAATTTGCTATCGGTACCTGAAAGTGTGACATCAGCAATAAAAAATAAAAGGGCAAACATTCATTAAGTTACAACCTGAAAAGATAGCAAATTCCATGTAGTTTCTGAAAGTATTAGTAGTTTTTCGGCATGCTTTCTTGTATCTGTGCAGAAAGTTTCCATACTAAATTTCTAGTATGTAACTGTTGACACAATGTTTTTATAAACAACCTAGGACCATAGCAAACAAATTCTTTAAAGATTCAATAGTTGAACAAGTTGGCAGTGTTAAACTCTTTTAATTTCACTTAATTTTATCACACAAAGTTTTAACTTTTAGGCACATATGGTCTGCAAATAAAATAAAATTGTCAATGTTACAAACATATTTTTAAATACTATTTATCAATATTTCTATATGTATTTTACAAAGTATTTATTGATTAAAACATTGCTTATTCTTTAAGTATTATTTTCAGAAACAAATACTCGCTGGAACTTTCATACCATTTTGATTACTATGACATGTTATATGTATGTAACATTGACAAAAATTTATCGACTAAGAAAAAAAAACTGTGCATTTATTTTGCATTGATTCTTTGAATTGTTCTGCTTCTTTCAGTATTAATAACAAAATAAAAATACAATACAAGTCATTTGATGAGTTTATAAGGATGTGTTTCTGTCCATTCTGTCCATGTAACACGAATTTGACAGAAAATTCAATAAGTTTACTCATAGCTGTAAGTATTTTTTACTTGCCACTGTAGGGAAAAACTTTAAATCGCAAACTGAACCGTTTAAATAACCGACTTGATTACGACATGTCCAATCATATTCTGCAAAATATATACCCTCCCGGTATCCGTTTATTGTATATAACACTGTTTTGACGGGAATGTGTTACATACATAGTCCTTTTTTCACTGCAGTAATTAGAAAACAATAAAGCCAGCACACAAATATCTTTATAATACTGGAAAACTTGCATGTCTAAATGGAAGTTTGACGCATAAAAAGTCAGTTTATCAATTTAAATTTACAGAGTAAACAGACAACAAAGTAAGCAGGGTGTTAAATGTCACGCTTTGTGTTGCCAAATTTACGCCAGTTGTGACATTTTGAAACTGTACAACTTAGTAAGAAAACACACCAGCATCATTTTAAATCTTTATTTATTTACAAAATTAAAATAATTTTGTAGTTAACAACATAGATATGCATAAATTCTGAAACTTTGACCTCTTTTAAGCCCAGAAAATATTGTTGACATGATAATTTTTTTTGATTCCCCGATATAGAATTCTTGCCCATATACATATATGCAAGTTAGGCTTTATTTTCAGAAAAGTGCATTTACAACTCTTCTCCTCTGTAATCATTTAGTCAATTCAAAATAAACCCCCAGGCAGGGATAATCATTTGTCCCCTTTCAAAATTGTGTCTGATGACCCAACTCAGCAGACCAGCATGGCCTCTGTTACTATAAATAGATCATGTAAAGCACACAGGTGACACCAGTTAAAAGTCAAATTTTCTTTCCAAATGAGCTTGAATTTGAATTTTGGTTACCATATATTTTTAGCTGAGCTACAGTGTTAGGAACAATCTGATTTCAAAATATTTGAATTCAAATTTTGGTAAATATCCTGAAAGACTCTCAGACCTATTATGTTTTTGATAGTACATAGCAACCATACATTTGTGAAACCCGAAAAATAATCGAAGTGGCATGGACAACTTTATACGATCTTCCACATCTAACTGATAAAATATAATCAGATAAGGCTGTATCAAGCACACCTTATCTTAGTCATACTCCAAAATTGTCAAAAAACAATCAGACAAGACTGTATCAAGCACACCTTATCTTAGTCATGCTCCAAAATTGTCAAAAAACAATCAGACAAGGCTGTATCAAGCACACCTTACCTTAGTCATGCTCCAAAATTGTCAAAAAACATAATCAGATAAGACTGTATCAAGCACACCTTACCTTACTCATACTCCAAAATTGTCAAAAAACATAATCAGATAAGACTGTATCAAGCACACCTTACCTTACTCATACTCCAAAATTGTCAAAAAATATAATCAGACAAGGCTGTATCAAACACACCTTACCTTAGTCATACTCCAAAATTGTCAAAAAACATAATCAGATAAGACTGTATCAAGCACACCTTACCTTACTCATACTCCAAAATTGTCAAAAAACATAATCAGATAAGACTGTATCAAGCACACTTTACCTTACTCATACTCCAAAATGGTCAAAAAACATAATCAGATAAGACTGTATCAAGCACACCTTACCTTACTCATACTCCAAAATTATCAAAAAACATAATCAGATAAGACTGTATCAAGCACACCTTACCTTACTCATACTCCAAAATTGTCAAAAAATATAATCAGACAAGGCTGTATCAAACACACCTTACCTTAGTCATACTCCAAAATTGTCAAAAAACATAATCAGATAAGACTGTATCAAGCACACCTTACCTTACTCATACTCCAAAATTGTCAAAAAACATAATCAGATAAGACTGTATCAAGCACACTTTACCTTACTCATACTCCAAAATGGTCAAAAAACATAATCAGATAAGACTGTATCAAGCACACCTTACCTTACTCATACTCCAAAATTGTCAAAAAACATAATCAGACAAGGCTGTATCAAGCACACCTTACCTTATTCATACTCCAAAATTGTCAAATCAGAACTTTTGATATATTGAGTAAATTATTCTCTGATTAGCTGTTATTTGAGTAAGAGTACAACAATCTTATTCAACAGTTGTATGACTACAATCCCTGTATATAGACAGGAGTTTTATGACTACAATCCCTGGATATAGACAGGAGTTTTATGACTACAATCCCTGGATATAGACAGGAGTTTTATGACTACAATCCCTGTATATAGACAGGAGTTGTATGACTACAATCCCTGGATATAGACAGGAGTTTTATGACTACAATCCCTGGATATAGACAGGAGTTTTATGACTACAATCCCTGGATATAGACAGGAGTTTTATGACTACAATCCCTGGATATAGACAGGAGTTTTATGACTACAATCCCTGGATATAGACAGGAGTTTTATGACTACAATCCCTGGATATAGACAGGAGTTTTATAACTACAATCCCTGGATATAGACAGGAGTTTTATGACTACAATCCCTGGATATAGACAGGAGTTTTATGACTACAATCCCTGTATATAGACAGGAGTTTTATGACTACAATCCCTGGATATAGACAGGAGTTTTATGACTACAATCCCTGGATATAGAAAGGAGTTGTATAACTACAATCCCTGGATATAGACAGGAGTTTTATGACTACAATCCCTGGATATAGACAGGAGTTTTATGACTACAATCCCTGGATATAGACATGAGTTGTATGACTACAATCCCTGGATATAGACAGGAGTTTTATGACTACAATCCCAGGATATAGACAGGAGTTTTATGACTACAATCCCAGGATATAGACAGGAGTTGTATGACTACAATCCCTGGATATAGACAGGAGTTTTATGACTACAATCCCAGGATATAGACAGGAGTTGTATGACTACAATCCCTGGATATAGACAGGAGTTTTATGACTACAATCCCTGGATATAGACAGGAGTTTTATGACTACAATCCCTGGATATAGACAGGAGTTTTATGACTACAATCCCTGGATATAGACAGGAGTTTTATGACTACAATCCCTGGATATAGACAGGAGTTGTATGACTACAATCCCTGGATATAGACAGGAGTTTTATGACTACAATCCCTGGATATAGACAGGAGTTTTATGACTACAATCCCTGGATATAGACAGGGGTTGTATGACTACAATCCCTGGATATAGACAGGAGTTTTATGACTACAATCCCTGGATATAGACAGGAGTTTTATGACTACAATCCCTGGATATAGACAGGAGTTTTATGACAACAATCCCTGGATATAGACAAGAGTTTTATGACTACAATCCCTGGATATAGACAGGAGTTTTATGACTACAATCCCTGGATATAGACAGGAGTTTTATGACTACAATCCCTGGATATAGATAGGAGTTTTCTGACTACAATCCCAGGATATAGACAGGAGTTTTATGACTACAATCCCTGGATATAGACAGGAGTTTTATGACTACAATCCCTGGATATAGACAGGAGTTTTATGACTACATTCCCTAGATATAGATAGGAGTTTTATGACTACAATCCCAGGATATAGACAGGAGTTTTATAACTACAATCCCTGGATATAGATAGGAGTTTTATTACTACAATACCTGGATATAGACAGGAGTCATACACAGATCTTAGACATAAGTAGTTTTAAGCACTAAATATGATTGCTCAAGTTAACCTCTAACAATATTTTTCCCCCTTATTTTATTTTAATTTTATTTATTAATATTGTTTGAGTTTTTTAAGTTTTTTTTAAGTTTTTCTTCAATTTTTGTTTGTTTTTTTTTGTTTTTTTTTTGCAGTTGTCAGCAAGAAATTTTGAATATAATTTGACTGGGGGGATAAGACTCCTAACTGTTTAAGGGTCTGTCCCTAAGGGAAAATTAAATTCAAATACAATTTTATATTGCTGCCACAGCACACTACTGTTACTTATTATTATTTGTATTATTTGAGTAGAATTGAGGTTATAATATAATCTGGGATCTGTTGTTGAACTTGTGATTAAACTAACCAGATGAGTAGCCATATTTATATAATTAATTCCTAATCCCATACTTGGCTTATGCAATGATTAAATTTTGTTGCTGAACTCAAATATAATTAATGCATTAAAGTAATATGAAAGGCCAATATCGTGGAATTTTTGGATTAAATATTTTCACTTAATATGTCACTTAATTTTAACTAAAATCAACTGCATAACATTAAAATTTCACTCAGATTTTAAGAGCAAATCGCAAAATATTTGACAGCAGATAATTCTGTTGTCCCATACAGTAATGCAAAGGATATGCGTGTGACCCAAGATGTGAACTCTTTTGGGGAGATTGTCGCTCATGCGCAATGTTCAGTTGATGAAAAAAAATAAAAATATATTCCGTGTGTACCACATAAGAATAATTGCAACAACAAAAATGGTTCACACGACATGAAACAGACAGATTCCTCAATAATCATTGTCAGGAATGTGTGCGTGCTTACCTCAGCATCCATGATTGTTTATCTTTTCTTCACGAGGTCATGATCCGCAATCAAAACAAACAAAACAAAACAACCGAAAGTTAATCAGTCTCCACAAACAATGACAAGGACGATAAACATGCACACGGATTTGCAGATTTCTAGTTGTTGGGAACATATTTCGACTTGAAACATGCATGAATAGCTTAGTAAAGGTACTGCCGTATTCCAAATTGAATTTTCAGGGGAAAATTTTCTTCACCCAAAACTGGTGTAATATTACTTTAACTAACCATATTTAATCATTGAATTAGCTAATTATGTGACTAGGAATGAATCATGTAATTATGGCTAATCATATGATTAGCTAAATGACAAGTTTAACAACAGACCCCTGCTGTATAGAAGATATCACTAGACAGATGATATTGATACATGTAATGTATACATATTACTTCTATAACAGATGTCAACTGACGGTCAAATAATGGGGGGAGTGGAAGCAGCTAATTGTAATAAAATTTGATATTGTTAAATCCACTGGAAATTCATCATGATAAACTTATTACTGTGTGCTGTGCATCCTTGTTTTGTAATTGTGCAATCTATTTAAATGTGCACACCTATCACCTGTAGCCACAGGGGGTGAGGGGTCATGGATTTCTACAACAGATGACAACTGATGGTCAATTAATGGGTGAAAAAGCAGCTAATTGCAATAAAAGTTGTTTTTAACATTGTTGGGTAAATTACTGGAACTACATAATTATTACTATATGCATCCTTGTTTTGTGCACACCTGTAGACAGGGAGGATCAGGGATTTCAAACGACTCTCCTCCACTCCTTGAAAACCAAAAACTGTATATTCTTGTTTTGTCGTTGTTAAATATATTTAAATGTGCACACCTGTAGACAGAGGGGATCAGGGATTTTTACAACAGATGTCAAATGACGGTCAATTAATGGGTAAAAAGCAACTAATTACAATAAAATTTGTTAGCTCATCTTGCCAAAGGCAATGTGAGCTTTTGCCATCACTTAGCGTCTGTCGTCCGTCGTCCATTAACTTTTCACATTTTAATCTTCTCCTCTCAAACCGCAAAGCCAATTGATCTGAGATTTGGTAGGAAGCATCTATGGAAGGTCCTCTATAAAGATTGCTCATTTCGTCCCGATCCATTAACAAACATGGCCACCACAGGCAATTCTTGTTTCTGATTGGCCGATTTTTAAAAATCTTCTCCTCTGAAACCGCTTGGCCAAATGAACCGAAACTTGGTGGGAAGCATCTAGGGAAGGTCCTCTATAGCGATTGCTCATTTCGTCCCGATCTGTTAACAAACATGGCTGCCACAGGCAATTCTTGTTTCTGATTGGTTGATTTCTAAAAAAATCTTCTCCTCTGTTAAAAGAAAGATAACTCTTGATATTATCTCCCTTAGAAATTAACTAATGCTGATATAGTGTAACATGTTTATTCTATATATTACAAGTAGGTATTCGCATTTTAATTTTCTTTTTAGCAAACCTTGCCAAAGGCAATATGAGCTTTTGCCATCACTTGATGTCTGTCATCTGTCATCCGTTTACTTTTCACATTTTAATCTTTTCCTCTGAAAACCCTCAACCAAATGAACTGAAACTTGGTAGGAAGCATTTATGGAAGGTCCTCTCTGAAGAGTGCACATTTTGTTATGATCCATTACCAAACATGGCCGCAACAGGCAATTCTTGTTTCTGATTGGTCGATTTTAAAAAATCTTCTCCTCTGAAACCGCTTGGCCAAATGAACCGAAACTTGGTAGGCATCTATGAAATGTCCTCTATGAAGATTGCTCATTTCATCCCGATCGGTTAGCAAACATGACCACCACATGCAATTCTTGTTTCTGATTGGTCGATTTCTAAAAAATCTTCTCCTTTGAAACTGCTTAGCCATATGAACCGAAACTTGGTAGGAAGCATGTACATGTGTGGAAGGTTCTGTATTAAATTTCCTCAAAGCAGAATGAAAGGTGAGCGACACACGCTCAGTCCACTGAGGCTCTAGTTTTTAATATTGTTAGGTTAAATGCAACTTCATGATATATTTATTACTGTGTGTATCCTTGTTTTATTATTGGTCATAGGGCTCTACAATTCATACCAGCTCCCACTAGTCCCTGGCTATTAAGGAAACATTTTTTACTCGCCAACAAAAATATGTTACTTGCCAGATTAATAAAGATACAAATTCGTACTATATAACTTCAATATGTATTTATTTGTACATAATTATTAATCCCCTGAATGAGACAGAAGATGCTTAGTTGAGGAATAGGCAAAGTGTGATGTAATAATAATCTTTAACTCCCTCATTTCACTGTAAAGATATGATGGTGTAATTACCACTCACTAAATAGTCAGGTGACAAAGTGTGACGTATTAAAAATCTTAAACTCCTTCATTTCACTGTAAAGATATGATGGTATAATTGTCACCTGGTAAAATGTGACGCATTTGAGAATGCTAAGGATAATCGTTAATAAAATGTGGTGAGCACAAATCCTTAACTTTGTGACAGTAGTAAAATATTCGTTAACTATAAACACTGTGAAAGAAAATATACATAAAAACCTGTTGTTTTCTGTTAATACCGTCCGGATGTAAAACACGGAGTTCTTTAATCCAAAATCTTTCCCGATTCTCACGTTGAAAATCACTCCACAGAATATTTTACTATTGTCACAAAGTTAAGGATTTGTGCTCACCACGTTTTATTAACGATTATCCTTAGCATTCTCAAATGCGTCACACTTTACCAGGTGACAATTATACCATCATATCTTTACAGTGAAATGAGGAAGTTAAAGATTTTTAATACGTCACACTTTGTCACCTGACTATTTAGTGAGTTGTAATTATACCATCCAATCTTTACAAACTCAGTCTAACTTTGATAGACACTGAGGAAGGTTATTTGTTGATCGAAAATTTTGTCAATATATTTTTTGTAACATCTTTATCGATATCGTTGCACAATCTTCTAGACTTCTATAATTTATTTTGTTTGTGCTGCATCGTCATGTATCAACGATCTGTTACTCATTAAGTTCCCTGGTTGGTAGATTCCCTTAGATTTTATACCAACCAACATCTTTATCGGTATCGTTGCACAATCTTCTAGACTTCTATATATACTTGCTGAGTTAGATTGCTGTCAAATTATAATATTAAGTATATATGTACCATCTACACACGCTTATACACATGTCTTACGTTTATCCCTAGATTTGCCTTACGAGAAAAGGTAACACTACGACTATTGAAGCTCCTTTTTTTAGGGAGTGGATGTGGTCGAGTGGTCTAGGGCGCTGGACGTAAGGCTAAGTGAATGGTGCTGCAGTGTATCAATGGTGTGGGTTCAAATCCCGTCGAGGGAAGAAAAAAAATTTGACAGCTCTAAAATCTAATTCTAACGCTGTTTGGTTTAATTTTCAGATGTATATATATATATATATATATATATATAGGGAGTAGAAGTGGTCGAGTGAACTAGGGCACTGGACGTAAGGCTAAGCGAATGGTGCTGCAGTGTATCAATGGTGTGAGTTCAAATCCCGTCGAGCCTCGAGGGAAGAACAAAAATTTGACAGCTATAAAAATCTAATTCTAACACTGTTTGGTTTAATTTTCAGACGTATACATTTTCTCATTGTTTTCATATTGTTTATAAATTAGTGTACATACAGTTGACTCTCATTGTCTTGAACTCGGTTGACTCAAATTTCTGGTTGAGTCGAATTTTTATCGAAGTCCCGAACTTCGTTGTATATAAATATATATAATTTGACTCCTGTTGAGTCGAATTTGGATGAGTCGAAATTTCGGTTGTCTCGAATAAAAGTTTTGGTCCAGAGATGTAGAAAGCCATATTATTTACATTCGTTAAGTCGAATTTACCTGTCAAAACATGTGTATTACCTTGGGATTAAGATCGGATCACAGGTGAAATATCCGATCATTGACTTTGACATTTTTACCTTAGGCTATTTCACATGTTTATTTCACAATCTGTCAAATTAATTAGTGATAATATTTGAATTGGCTTGGTATTATGACACAAGTTAGATGTGTACAATCAAAAATTATCGATTCATAAAATAAGTGCGCTTGGGTCGGCATACATCAATGATTATGAAAAGTACACAAGGGAAGCTTTTTATCTATTGAATTATTTGTCGGAAATTAATTTTGATTAAAGAAGAATAGTTTTCTTCTACACTTTATTGAATAATAAAAACACAATTTATTGTAAATAAACAGTATTGCACAAAGAAAAATATGTCATGATGGGTGAAGTTTAATGACAATGCAACAGCTGAAAAACATACACAAAACAGATAAACATATTCATACACACAAAAAAAAATATCTAGAAGTTATCAGTCGTTCCACAAGATTCAAAGAATTTAACAGAGAGAAAAAAACAGCAACAAAAACATTGAATATGTTTAAAATTGTTCCGAGAATAGGGACATGCGATGCTGGTTTTAGCTCTTCAAAATTTCACTCGAGTTGTCTACCTTTTGTGGTTAAGCAAACTACACTTCTGGTATTTTCGTAGCTCCTCTTGAGTTGACTCAAATTTTTCCCATGGTCCCATCGAATTTGAGATAACGAGAGTCAACTGTATATATTTGAATAATATAAAGTTCAAGATTATGATTTTTACGTCACGATAACTGATGGTCACGTGACAATCTGATCTTCAGATCAGATTAGATGCTGATGAAGCTTGTCGGTCAAGCGAAATATCTGTCAATTTGATTATAATTATAGTCTTTTTGTAGACTTATAGTTATTTTTGTTATATTTTAACATCTTTTTTGATGTTGTTGTGCTGCATTTTAGACGTTTATATATATATATGTAAACTTTTATTTCATACAGAATCAAATTGATTGCTGTGGTCACTTATTCCTTTGCATTAGCGGTAATCCCTTCCACATTCAACACCTATTTGATAATCAATATTGGAAACCACCTGGATCTGTCGCATCAGTCAATCAAGTTTTTGAGAAAATTTCATTCAGCTTTAATAGTAATGTAATTCTCAGTAGTTTCGCTTTTTTTCCCTTATATAATTCTCCTCAATGGCAGTTTTTAGAAAATTTCATTCAGCTTTAGTACATAATATGATTGTCACGAGTTTCGTCTTTTTTCCCTAATATAATCTCCTCGATCGCAAAGTTTTTAGAAAATTTCATTCAGCTTTAATACGTAATTCAGATTCCCAGGAGTCTCGCTTTTTTCCCCTAATATAATCTCCTCGATGGCGCTAGTTACTTAATTAGTATAAAAGAAGAAGATTAAGAATTAACGATAACTTAAAAAATATCCGCTAATTAAATTGTGTAATTTCTCCTATAGATATGCTGCCAAACTTTTGTGTCTAATTATCCAAATGTTTTTTCCAGTAATACTTGACAATTCTGTCAAACTGTTACCATGGGAATATGTAGAAACACCTGGATATCAGGTACCTCCCACTATTCTCTATGATATATAGGTGTGCTGTATTGGTATTATTGAGTCGTTTACCGGAAAGCAACCATGTAACATCGTGCCAGATTCTTTATTTATTTATTTAAATGTATTGCTTGCTTGCTTTCATCATCAAACGGGAGAAAGGGAAAGATGCAATTTGACTTCTGAGAAATTACAGGTAAGGTTTGTAATTGAAAAATTGATGTTAATAATTTATTATTTTTAGGTGAATATTCATTAAAAATTCTTTAAAAATCGAAGAAAAGGTTTATGTAACCAGATAAAAATGTTTGTTAGATGAAAAAAAAAGAAAATCTGACCATTATTATTTCCAAATATGAATTATCTGGAAATGAAAAAAAATATTGATTGAAGAAAAAGGTTTAACAAGGTAAAAATATTTGTTTGACGAAAAAAAGAAAATCTGACTATTGTTATTTCCAAATATGAATTACTTGAAGTGAGAAAAATAACATAGAAATTCTAATGTTAATTAAAACATTATATTAGCTTTCCCGTTTCCATTTTCAAACAAAAATTGTTTGGTCAATGTAAGACATCCAATTGTGTGTCGTTAGATAATTGATTTATGAAATTGAATTTTCTTCGAAGGACAGAGAAATAATTAACTTAAGGACAGACAAATAATTAACATAGAATCTTACGATTTATTATAAGAGAGATGTAATTCGATAAATGAATTTCTTGGAAATTTATCAGCTCTTACTGGTCATTATTTTTCTCTCTCGACTCTTTGATTCCAGAATTTCAATATTGCTTCAAATGATACATGTATGATTTGTATATATATATCCAAATTAACAATATTCAGTCAATTCTTTTACAATATATGTTTATTTTACAAATTTATGCAGCGGATGCAATTTTACATTTTCTAAAATAAGTCAATTCATGATGCCACTTTTTATTGAAGTGCCTGTACCAATTTTAAGCCTGGAGTGTAAGCAATCATGTATCATATGTATATACAGTACATTGTACGTGGCCAAAAGTATTGGCGCATGTAAAAATAATCACTATATAATCAACCAAAACCATATTTTTTCAAAAAAATATTGTGAAGTCATTTCTGGATAGATTTTAACAAATTTTACATCAAAACATTTGGAATTGTCTATATTTTGATTGTTTATTTACTCATTATGTTGTTATGAATGATTTTTATTTGTACATAATTTAAACACAACAAATACAAATTGACTTTGATTTTCCTATATATTTCAACTAAACATAAATCCTAAAAATTAACAAACATGTTTAAATTATGTACAAATAAAAACCACTCATATAAACATAATGAGCAAATAAACAAACAAAATATAGATAATTCTGAATGTTTTGGTGTAAAATTTGTTAAAATCTATCCAGAAATGACTTCACAATAATTTTTTGAATAAATATGGTTTTGGTTGATTATATAGGTTTTTTTTTTTACATGCGCCAATACTTTTGGCCACACACTGTATATAGGGTACCAATTTTTGTCTCAGTTTCTACGATTTTCCAATTGGAATTTGGAATGATTTTGACAGTGTGATATTTTTGCTCATTTTATTTGTATAGTAAAAATATAGACTTGTGTTAATTAATATTATTACTTTCAGTTTTGTTCTTTTTAATTTGTTGATTTATTGATTGGTGTTTAATACCAACTTTAGCAATATTTCAGCTATATCGTGGCGTGAACTAATTAAATTGTTGATATCATTTGATAGTTTTAGAATGGGTAACATCTTACCTCACATTGCCTTGTTTTAATTTAATGTATTTATACACCATGCCCCAGTATGGCTGAAATATTCCCAAAGGGTGGTGTTAATCTAAAAATGATAGATACAATATTATGTGATCAAGTTTGTCAGTGACTTGGGACTGGTCGATGGTTTTCTCTGGGTACTCCGGTTTCCTCCATCGATATAACTGACCGCCACGATATAGCTGAAATATTATTGAAAGTGGCATTAAACACCATATCCCTAATCCTTACCCTTATCAGTTCAGACTTCAGATTCACTGAGATAGTAACATGTTGCTGCATAGTCCCCCTCTAGGGGAGGCCACTCCTTCTATAATGCCATTTTATTAATTGGAAAAGGGATGGCCTTATAAATGGTGGACTATTATACCCCTTCAATTCTACTGCTACAAAATATTTTTTTTACAGTGAGTTAGGATGGATTATGGTGTTTAACACCACTTTCAACAATATTTCAGTTTTATCGTGGCAGTAATTTTAGAGCATAACAATTATTAATATGGTAATATATTAGATTATGAACCAGTAAACAAGATTCTTATGGAAATTCAATTAGTGATGAAATAGTGATGAATGTGGCGTTAAACACCATAAACCAAATCTAATTAGTGTAGACAATTAGTTTGCTTCAAAACAGAATGTTGATGACCAATCACCATGAACAAATGCTTGGAGAATTTTTTTTTTTATGATAACTAAATTTATTTGTTTGTGTGCATGGTAATGTTTTTAGTGAAAACAAACAGGAATATAAGCAAGACTTATCAGATAATCATGGGGCTACCGTGGTCATGATTGTATGGTAGTTAAACACAATATCCCTAACCCTTAATTAGAAAATCAAAGAACAAATATTTTACTGCCATATTATGTTATGAATCTGCTGTCGTTGGTGTCGTTGCAGCCGTCGGTCGTTGGTATCATTGCAGCCATCGTTCGTCTGTAGACACAATGGTTTCAGTGCAATAACTTTCGATATTTTAAATTTTTTTGTTTTGTTTAATATTATTAAAAAGCTCTTAAGACATGTATTACCTTGCATTCAACTTAAGGACATATTAAATATGCAAGAATTTTACAATTTCAATAATGACGACAAGGTTTGATTAAGCCGATGATTAAAAATCTGGAGTAAATTAATGCATACTTTCCAACATTATATTCTCCAACGTGTACTTAAATCCCATATCCATCAGTGTTATTTACTCATTACTAATGCTGGTATTAATTTTAAAATTCTACTGGAGGGGGGGGGCGAACGATACAATGAGATTCATAGCTTACATTCCCATGATGATGAAACAATGTTTAACTACCAAAAATACTAAATAATGTACAGTCAAATCTGCCTATGAGGTCACCTGTATTAAAAGGTGACATTTTTCTTGTCCTGTCATAGAAAATTTGAAATGAAATGAACCTCTTTTAAGAGGTCACCTGTCTTATATGACATTTTTCTGTGTCCCAAATGTGACCTCTTAATACAGGTTTGACTGAATTTTGATGAATTTTAATTGCTGCCTCTGAATTTTTCGTTATTCTTCAGGGAGCATTTTGATCTTTCTTTTGACTGAGCGAATCCGGTGAAGGTTTGTTCTAGAAACACGCCATACATTCTAAATTATTTATCTATGTTTTTATTCTCGACTGATTTTTTTCTATATGTCTATCTAGATTTTGATTCTGTCTGTCTATCTAGATTGTGATTTTGTTTGTCTGTCTATCTAGATTGTGATTTTGTCTGTCTGTCTAGATTGTGATTATGTCTGTCTATCTAGATTGTGATTTTGTCTGTCTCTCTAGATTTTGATTTTGTCTGTCTATCTAGATTGTGACTTTGTCTGTCTACATATATTGTGATTTTGTCTGTCTATCTAGATTTTGATTTTACCTGTCTGTCTGTCTAGATTGTGATTTTGTCTGTCTGTCTGTCTAGATTGATTTTGTCTGTCTATCTAGATTGTGATTTTGTCTGTCTAGATTGTGATTTTTTTTGTCTGTCTGTCTGTCTAGATTGTGATTTTGTTTGTCTGTCTAGATTGTGATTTTGTCTGTCTGTCTACATTTTGATTTTGTCTGTGTTTAGATTGTGATTTTGTCTGTCTGTCTGTCTAGATTGTGATTTTTTCTGTCTACCTAGATAGTGATTCTGTCTGTCTATCTAGATTTTGATTCCATCTGTCTGTCTAGATTGTAATTTTGTCTGTCTGTCTAGATTGTGATTTTGTCTGTCTGTCTATCTAGATTGTGACTTTGTCTGTACATATATTGTGATTTTGTCTGTCTATCTAGATTTTGATTTTACCTGTCTGTCTGTCTAGATTGATTTTGTCTGTCTATCTAGATTGTGATTTTGTCTGTCTGTCTAGATTGTGATTTTGTTTGTCTGTCTGTCTGTCTAGATTGTGATTTTGTCTGTCTGTCTGTCTAGATTGGAGTTTTTTCTGTCTGTCTACATTTTAATTTTGTCTATTTAGATTGTGATTTTATCTATCTGTCTAGATTGTGATTTTGTCTGTCTATCTAGATTGTGATTTTGTCTGTCTATCTAGATTGTGATTTTGTCTGTCTGTCTAGATTGGAGTTTTGTCTGTCTGTCTACATTTTGATTTTGTCTGTCTAGATTGTGATTTTTGCCTGTCTGTCTGTCTAACTGTCTAGATTGTGATTTTGTCTGTTTGTCTGTCTAGATTGTGATTATGTCTGTATCTAGATTGTGATTTTGATTTTGTCTGTCTGTCTATATCTAGATTGTGATTTGTTTCTGTCTGTCTAGATTGAGTTTTTGTCTGTCTGTGTATCTAGATTGGGTTTTTGTCTGTCTGTCTATCTAGATTGTGAATTTGTCTGTCTGTCTCTAGATTGTGATTTTGTCTGTCTAGATTGTGATTTTACCTGTCTGTCTGTCTAAATTGGGATTGTGTCTGTATGCCTAGATTGTGATTTTGTCTAGATTGTGATTTTGTCTGTCTATCTAGATTGTGATTTTGTCTATCTCTGTCTAGATTGTGATTTTGTCTGTCTATCTAGATTGTGATTCTCTCTGTCTATCTAGATTGTGATTTTGTCTGTCTGTCTATCTAAGATTGTTTTTTTTTCTGTCTGTCTATCTAGATTGTGATTTTGTCTGTCTGTCTGTCTGTGCCTAGATTGTGATTTTGTCTGTCTGTCTACATTTTGATTTTGTCTGTCTAGAATGTGATTTTACCTGTCTGTCTGTCTGTCTAGATTATGATTGTGTCTGTCTGTCTAGATTGTGATTTTTTCTGTCTGTCAGTCTAGATTGTGATTCTGTCTGTCTATCTAGATTGTAATGTTGTCTGTCTGTTTAGATTGTGATTTTGTCTGTCTGTCTGTCTAGATTGTGATTTTGTCTGTCTATCTAGATTTTGATTTTGTCTGTCTGTCTGTCTAGATTGTGATTTTGTCTGTCTGTCTAGATTGTGATTTTGTCTGTCTGTCTAGATTTTGGTCTTGTCTGGCTGTAAAGATTGTGATGTTGTCTAGATTGTGATTTTGTCTGTCTGTCTATCTAGATGGTGATTTTGTCTCTCTGTTTATATTGTGATTTTGTCTGTCTGTCTGTTTATATTGGGATTTTGTCTGTCTGTCTATCTAGATTGTGATTTTGTCTGTCTGTCTGTCTAGATTGTGATTTTGTCTGTCTGTCTATCTATCTAGATTGTGATTTTGTCTGTCTGTCTGTTTATATTGTGATTTTGTCTGTCTGTCTAGCTAGATTGTGATTTTGGCTGTCTGTCTATCTAGATTGTGATTCTGTCTGTCTATCTAGGTTGTGATTTTGTCTGTCTGTCTATCTAGATTGTGATTTTGTCTATCTATCTAGATTGTGATTCTGTCTGTCTATCTAGATTGTGATTCTGTTTGTCTATCTAGATTGTGATTCTGTGTGTCTATCTAGATTGTGATTTTGTCTGTCTGTCTAGATTGTGATTTTGTCTTTCTATCTTGATTGTGATGTTGTCTGTATGTCTGTCTAGATTGTGATTTTGTCTGTCTGTCTATTTAGAGTGGGCAAAGGCTTTCATTATTTTCTTCCCCAAACCAGTCTTGCATGGAAAAATCTTTAAAGAATGATAATTTTTCTGAATGCACATTTGTGTACAAGTGCTGAAGTGAGACATGTTTGAAGAGTAGTTTTTCTGAATGTGAATTTGCATCTAGGTACCACCACAGTGAGGCATATTTGAAAAGTGATGCTCCATAAAATCTTATTTTATTTTGTTTGACTGGATTCACGGTTACACAGAAATTACATTGAAATTATAGTAATAAATACACACAGGTACTGACTGCTTGTTAATACACCAAAGATTGTCTTTATATGTAGTAATTGGCTGTTTTAAATGAGATCTTAATTGATATTGTGATTTTGATAAATTTTTAATGACTAATGGCATTGTACAAGATGGTGATGCTATGATGGGTATTAATATTTTATTATTGGGGTATTTAAAAGGAGAACAAGTACATATTTTTTAATCTATTATTCTGAGTCAAGATTTGATTTTTAAGTCAGAATATTTTCTGAGCCATCTGGACTAAACTGCTCAAAGCTGTCGAAATTAAAAATTAAGGCATTTTTAAATATTTGAATAATAATCTGATGATATACCTAATTAAGCTTTGTGGTTTATTTAATATTCACACTCTTTAGATTGAATGTCATGTTTTTTTGTTGTTTTTTTTTTGAGGGGGGGGGGGGGGGGGGGGAAGTGACTGGATTAAGCCTGCAGTTAATGGATTCCCAATTACTCTACCCACCTGATATTAGGATGCTAGCTGGCTAATTCATTAAAAGTTCAATGAAAGGTTTTTTTTCTAGTTTTTTGGGACAAACACCAAATAGTGGCTGAATTAAACCTCCGCTTAATGGAATCCCAACACTTACCACCTGATATCAATCATTATGTTAGCTTCATTAAAAGTTCAATGAAAAGGTTGTTTAATTTTTAATAATATTCATTAATTACAATTTATGAAATGGAAGTGTGCTTAGATGGTGATTAAGTTGTTGGTTTTTTGGGTCAGACACCAAAAAGTGGCTGTATTAAACCTGCAGTTGATGGAATCCCAACACTCCCAACCTACTTCATTAAAAGTTCAATGAAAGGTTTTTTTAATTATATTTGTAAATTACATTTTATGAAATGGAAGTACACTTAAATGGTGATTAGTCATTAGAGTCTAGTTTAATTTTCCCTTTTTTTTTTTTTCTTTTTCTTTTTTTTTTGGTGTCCATTTCCAAAAAAGCCTAATCCACTAATTCAAGGCATGTAATGTATAATTTCCAATTCAAACTTCAAATTATTGAAATTAAAGACAAATCGCCATAATGAGCAGTTGATTGAAGTGAAAAATTACATTAGATAAAAACAAATTAGTATTATTTGGTAATAAAAGGGAAATTTAATTGATTTAAGTAGATTTTCAGCTTGATTACTTTTAATTTAATGGCAAATTAAAAGGGGAAATTCCTGTACAGGAAAATGATATGGAAATGAAATTACGCACGCTATGACCAATATTAATGCAATTACCTCCCTTTTTATTACTTGATTAATTTTTGTAATTAGCATTAAGAGCTTTTCAGGAATTACAACCTTTTTCGAAACGATGACGTAACGTAACAGTATTAATCGATACAAGGTTTTTCAGACTCAGACAAGTATAGTATGATCAGGTTAATGAAAATTAAATGCGTTCTTGCCAAATATTTTCTCTAATTTTCATTAAGAACAAAGACTACAGCTGATAAATAATGCAAATAGGAAAGTTCTTGTTTATTGATTCTGATGCCAGATGCCAATGATCTTTGTGTGCGTTGGAACAGGTATATTCCTTCCTTAGGCCAAAATGTGTGAATTGGCCCTGATTGATAACGTCAATTACAAGCGATCTCTCGACCAATCAGATAATTGCTCATTTTAGATAAATCTGTTTACGTGATGACAATTATAAATAGCATTGACGGAACAATTTTCAACTCTTGTCAAAATCATAATGAATATATATTTATATATCTTTATAGATATAATAAAGGTAATTACCCTTTTAGCTATTTTTTTACCTATGGTTTACCCTTTATTTCACCCCTAATATCATGAGCAGCAAACCCAATGTGATAATTAGAAGTATACCTATGTACCGCAGCATAATCAGGAGTGATAACCACGTCAATTTCTGTAAAAGACGTTGAAATTATTAGCCAATCGGTGATGAATGATGACAAATTGGATCGGTATTAATTCTCTCGTTAACTGAAATAACTATCTATTGTGTATTTGTGAAAATATTAGAGTTTGGAGAAGCACAGATTGAAGTGACAGGTATGTTAATGTTTGTTTAAGGTATCTGTTACTGTATTAAATGGAGATTAGTTTCCACTTCTTAGAAAAAGAGGGGAGACATGAAGGGGATTCTTTAAAATATGTATGTATATATATATTTTAACAGTAAATTTTTTTTTACATTTTTTAATCGAAATAATTTTTTACGGTATCTGATACTGTCTAAAGAAGATTAGTTTCTATTTCTTAGAAAAAAGGGGGAAAACATGAAGGGATTCGTCTAAAATAAGCTTAAAAAGGGAGAACATGAAGGAAATTGTTTTAAAATAAGGTATGGTACATAATTATATATATATTTTAGAACAGTAAAAATGTTCTAAAATTATTTAAGTGAAAAAATTTTTTAAGATGTCTGATATTAGTAACAGTTTGTTAGAAAGGGGGAAAATTATTTAAGTGAAATAATTTTTTAAGATGTCTGATATTAGTAACAGTTTGTTAGAAAGGGGGAAAATTATTTAAGTGAAATAATTTTTTAAGATGTCTGATATTAGTAACAGTTTGTTAGAAAGGGGGAAAATTATTTAAGTGAAATAATTTTTTAAGATGTCTGATATTAGTAACAGTTTGTTAGAAAGGGGGAAAATTATTTAAGTGAAATAATTTTTTAAGATGTCTGATATTAGTTACCATTTTTTAGAAAACAGAAAACATGAAGGGTTTGTTTAAAATAAGGTACAATATATATTTTAATAGTAAAAATGCTTTGAAATTTTCCAATTGAAATAAGACTTTTTTTTCTCATTAACTAAAAATGTTCTTAAATTTTCACATTGAAATAAGATTTTTTTGTTATAAACAGTAAAATTGTCAAATAAAAATAAGATTTTTTTGTTATTAACAGTAAAAAAAATTCTTAAATTTTCAAATCAAAATAACTTTTTTTTGTATTTGACAAATTGGCAGCATTCAATTAATTCTTAAATGTCTTAGAAATACATGTATACTGTTTTACTTATCCGTAAATAAATAATTGACACAATAAAAACAAAAACTAGATCCATATTTATATAAATCAAACTCTTGATCTCAGTAAATTATAAATGTAGATAAAAAAATGTATGTTTTCTCCAATAGAATTTTGTTCTAATAATTTATATATTAAATGAGATCCTGGAAGTGTTCTTTCCTGAGTCTGAACAAGAACAAATTTATAACAAGAAAATGAAAATAATATCTACCAAGCTCTAAAAATTTGTCAACAAGTTACATATTTGTTTTAACAAAATTAAAAACATTTGATGTGTTTTATACACAATCAAATTTTTCCTTCAAATTTGCTGCAGAATTCACATGTGCACCTGTTTCATGCACTGTGTGTGAAATGTAGCGTTCTAAACACCCATTCAAACATATATGGTAGGCCCCTCATATATTCAAAGGAAGCTGGATAGGTTTTTAGTTCACCTGGACCAAAGGTCCAGGTGAACTATTGCCGTCACATGGCGTCTGTCGTCTGTAAGCATTTCACATTTCAAGCTTCTTCTCTGAAACCACTGGGCCAATTGGAACCAAACTTTGGAGGAATGTTCCTTGGATGGTCCTCTACAAATTTTCTGTTTTTCGTTCCAGTCGGATATTCAACATGGCTGGTAAGGCCAATAATATTCTCTGATTGGCTGAAATTTCAAAGATCTTCTTCTCTGAAAGTAATGAACTGACTGAACCCAAACTGTAAATGAATGATCATTGGAATGTCCTTTACCAAGTTTCTGGTTGTTTTTTTTGCCGATTGGAAATCAAAGATGGCTGCCACCGCAGAACATAGATTAACATTGGACCCTATGGGAAAATGTTCAAATGCCTTCTTTTCAGAAACTACAAATATGATTAAAGCCAAACTGTACATGAATGTTCATTGGATGGTCCTCTACAAACTTTAGATTTTTTGTTCCGATATGATATTCAAAATGGCGGCTACGGCAGAACTTAGTTTAACATTGGACCCAATGGGAAAAATGTTTCAAAACGCTTCTTCTCTGAAACCACTTGGACAATTGAAACCAAACTGTAAAGGAATGATCTTTGGAAGGTCCTCTACAAAGTTTCTGTTTTTTTATGCCGATTTGAAATACAAGATGGCCACCACCGCAGCACATAGATTAACATTGGACCCTATGGGAAAATGTTTAAATGTCTTCTTCTCAGAAACTACAAATATGATTAAAACCAAACTGTACATGAATGTTCATTGGATGGTCCTCTACAAACTTTACGTTTTTTGTTCCGATATGATATTCAAAATGGTGGCTACGGCAGGACTTATTTTAACATTGGACCCTATGGGAAAAATGTTTCAAAATGCTTCTTCTCTGAAACCACTTCAACAATTGAAACCAAACTGCCCAGGAATGATCATTGGAAGGCCCTCTACAAAGTCTCTGTTTTTTATGCCGATTGGAAATCCAAGATGGCCACCACCGCAGGACATAGATTAACATTGAACCCTATGGGGAAATGTTCAAATGCCTTCTTCTCAGAAACTACAAATCAGACTGAATCCAACTTGACAGGAATGTTCATTGGATGATCCTCTATAAAGTTTAGGTTTTTTGTTCCGATATAAAATGGAAGATGGCGGCTACAGCTGGACTTGATTTAACATTGGAACCTATGGGAACAGTGTCTCAAAACGCTTCCTCTCTGAAACCACTTGGACAATTTAAACCAAACTGCCCAGGAATGATCATTAGAAGGTCCTCTACAAAATTTAGTTTTTTTTATGCCAATTGGAAATCCAAGATGGCCACCACTGCAGGACATAGATTAACATTGGACCCTATGGGAAAATGTTCAAATGCCTTCTTCTCAGAAACTACAAATATGATTAAGGCCAAACTGTACATGAATGTTCATTGGATGGGATCCTCTACAAACTTTAGGTTTTTTGTTCCGATATGAAATTCAAAATGGCGGCTACGGCAGGACTTAGTTTAACGTTAGACCCTATGGGAAAAGTGTCTCAAAATGCTTCCTCTCTGAAACCACTTGAACAATTTTACCAAACTGCCCAGGAATGATCATTGGAAGGTCCTCTACAAAATTCAGGTTTTTTATGCCGATCGGAAATCCAAGATGGCTGCCACTGCAGGAAATAGATTAACATTGGACCCTATGGGAAAATGTTCAAATGCCTTCTTCTCAGAAACTACAAATATAATTAAAGCCAAACTGTACATGACTGTTCATTGGATGGTCCTCTACAAACTTTACGTTTTTTGTTCCGATATGAAATTCAAAATGGCGGCTACGGCAGGACTTAGTTTAACATTAGACCCTATGAGAAAAATGTTTCAAAACACTTCTTCTCTGAAACCACTTGAACAATTGAAACCAAACTGCCCATGAATGATCATTTGAAGGTCCTCTACAAAGTTTCTGTTTTTATGCCGATCCGAAATCCATGATGGCTGCCACCACAGGTCATAGTATTAACACCGGACCATATGGGAAAATACAGAAATATTTTCTTCTCTGAAGCTATTGCACTGATTGAACCTAAAGTGTACATCAATCATTGGAAGGTCCTTTACAAACTTCGTGTTTATTATGTTGATCGGAATTCCAAGATGACTACCACTGCAGGGCATAGTTTTTACATAGGACCAATTGGTTCTTTTTATAACCAGGTGAATGATACAGGCTCTTGAGAGCCTCTGGTTATATTACATCAATGGTGTGTTTGAAACAGGTACACCACTCAAGGCAAATTTGAAGCATAATCACACCTTAACAGTGAACAGACAAAGCACTTCTGGATTAATGTTTGATACATGTGTTAATCTAAGGTGTAGATTGAACTTTGGTGTAAATATCATTGTTCAAGATGCTTCCGGAAAATGTGGCATTTGAGAGTTGCCATATTTGATCATGTGATCATGTTGGGGAGTGGTTTGGAAAAAAAACTTAGTAAAAAAACAAATATCTGAGATACTTCTGTATAATGAGGCATCTAAGAGTTTCTATATTTTATCATGGATTGGGGTGTGGTTTGAAAAACAAAACTTGGGTAATAAAATGTACAAGTATCCAAGATAAATGTGGCATTTAAGAATTTCTGTATTTTATCGTGTTTTGTTGTGTGGTTTGAAGAAAAAAACTTAGTTAAAAAACAAATATCCGAGATAGTTACCTCTATAAAATATGACAATTAAGGGTTGCCATATTTGATCATGTGTTGGGGTGTGGTTTGAAAAAAACCCCACACTGAAATAAAAATATTAATATGAATATTCAAGATGTTTTTGTAACCTGTGCCATGGAAGAGTGCCCATGTTTGTGGGTGTGGCTATACACATTTAAAAAAAAAATTAGCATTAAAGATTATTAAAGTGAATTTAATATTCTGATGAGGTCTGTCCTGTTTACATATTCTATTGAGTAGAAAATAAAATAGCAAAAACATTCCTTAAATTGATCACAGTGATATTATGCAATACAATTTCTTATTTTATTTTGTTAGGAAAAAATAATATTTTTGATTTGAACATGATTTTTTTTTTCTTCCATTCCATATATCCACACAATTCATACAATACAATTACATGAATAGAACTATACACTTCTACATGTGACAAATTAACAATTTTTCATGAGGTCTCTAACTTGTACCTTAGCCGATTTTAGCTAACCTGTTATTTAAACCTTTTGATTTTATTCCCCCAACACTTGAATTATTTGGCTTTCCAATCTTTTGATTTTGAGCGTAGCTGATTAAGGTTATTCTATAAAGGTGTCATGGGCACTTAATTTGATATCTATGTTTTCATTTTTTTTGGGGGGATACTTGGTATGAAGTGTGTCATATTATATTCAGGTACAATGTATTACTAATCTGAGTCATAAAAAAAACCATGAAACTACATGTATATCCCTTTTTTAATTAAATTATTCCTTAAAATTACGACAATGTTCCTCCTGTTTTCCATGTAATTCATTTCTTAAGACTTGTCTTGGCCACAAATGCTAATGAATGTCTCTTTGTATTCTTGTCAAAATCATGTGTTTTATTTATCTGTTGTCTGAAGCTCATAACACTACTATGCTGTTGGTGTTTGACAGATTTTGATGAGGACACACTCAGAAATCAATATTGAAGCAGGAGAAGTCCTTGGCCAGAGCCACAGAATTGACAACTCTGTTTGACAGAAAGCCTTAGTATCTACAGTATCATTGTCCTTTTATAACTAATCCATTATAATACTAATAGACAAATGTGACACATCAGTGTATTACTGCTCGATAGTGAAAATTACAATATCAGCAGTTGTACCACTGATTTGTTAACTTGATTCTACTAACAACTACTAATATGATGATGGTGATAATGGAAGCTAGATATACTGGTGATGTGGTGATGAAGGAGACTTAAGTATACTGGTGAAATGGTAATTATGGAAACTGACTAACTACTGAACTGGTGATTGTGAGGAGTGGTGGTTATCGGAACTGACCAACTACTGAACTGGTGATAATGAAAGCTGAATACACTGGTGGATTGGTGATTATGGGAACTGACCAACTACTTAGTGCTGATTATGCAGACTTATGTATACTGTTGAAGTGATGATTATGAAGACTTAAGTATACTGTTGAAGTGGTGATTATCAAGGCTAAGTAGTAAGTATACTGGTGGAATGGTGATTATGGGAACTGACTAACCATTGAAGTGGGAATGATGCAAACTAAGTATACTGGTGAAGTGGTGACTATGGAAACTGACCAACTACTGAACTGGTGATTGTGGGAAGTGGTGATAATGAGAACTAATATACTGGTGAAGTGGTGATAATGGGAACTAAATATACAGGTGAAGTGGTGATTTTTGGAATTGACCAGCTACTGAACTGGTGATTGTGGAAGCTACATAGACTGGTGAAGTCGTGATTATGGAGACTAAATGTATTGGTGGAGTGGTGACTTGAGGGAGCTAAATATACTGGTGAAGTGGTGATGGTAATGGAAACTAAATATACTGATGTGGTGATTATGGAAACTGACCAACTACTGAAGTGGTGATTATAGAAGCTAAATATACTGTTGAAGTGATGATAATGGGAACTAAATATAATGATGAGATGTGATTTTGGGAACTAAATGTTCTGGTGGAGTGCACATGGTGATTATGGGAACTAAGTATACTGGTGGAGTGGTGATTATGGGAACTGACCAACTACTGAAGTGGTGATAATGGAAACTAAATATACTGGTGAAGTGGTGATAATGGAAACTAAATATACTGATGAGATGTGATTTTGGGAACTAAATGTTCTGGTGGAGTGCACATGGTGATTATGGGAACTAAATATACTGGTGGAGTGGTGATTATGGGAACTCACCAAACTACTGAAGTGGTGATATTGGAAACTAAATATACTGACGAGATGTGATTTTGGGAACTAAATGTTCTGGTGGAGTGCACATGGTGATTATGGGAACTAAGTATACTGGTGGAGTGGTGATTATGAGAACTCACCAAACTACTGAAGTGGTGATATTGGAAACTAAATATACTGGTGAAGTGGTGATAATGGAAACTAAATATACTGATGAGATGTGATTTTGGGAACTAAATGTTCTGGTGGAGTGATCGTAGTAATTCACCAACTATTGAAATGGTGATTATTAGTAATGTCCACCTGCTTAAGTGGAGATAAAACACTCAAAGAATGTATTACCACAAGGGGGAGATGGAACACTATCAAGGAATGTATTACCACAAGGAGATGGAACATTATTTAGGAATGTATTACCACAAGGAAATGGAACATTATATAGGAATGTATTACCACAAGGAGGAGATGGAACACTCAAGGAATGTATTACCACAAGGAGGAGATGGAACACTCAAGGAATGTATTACCACAAGGAGGAGATGGAACACTATCTAGGAATGTATTACCACAAGGAAATGGAACATTATATAGGAATGTATTACCACAAGGAAATGGAACATTATATAGGAATGTATTACCACAAGGAGATAGAACACTATCAAGGAATGTATTACCACAAGGAAATGGATCATTATATAGGAATGTATTACCACAAGGAGGAGATGGAACACTCAAGGAATGTATTACCACAAGGAGGAGATGGAACACTATCTAGAAATGTATTACCACAAGGAAATGGAACATTATATATGAATGTATTACCACAAGGAGGAGATGGAACACTATCAAGGAATGTATTACCACAAGGAAATGGATCATTATATAGGAATGTATTACCACAAGGAGGAGATGGAACACTCAAGGAATGTATTACCACAAGGAGGAGATGGAACACTATCTAGAAATGTATTACCACAAGGAAATGGAACATTATATATGAATGTATTACCACAAGGAGGAGATGGAACACTATCTAGAAATATATTACCACAAGGAAATGGAACATTATATACGAATGTATTACCACAAGGAGGAGATGGAACACTATCTAGGAATGTATTACCACAAGGAAATGGAACATTATATATGAATGTATTACCACAAGGAGGAGATGGAACACTCAAGGAATGTATTACCACAAGGAGGAGATGGAACACTATCTAGAAATGTATTACCACAAGGAAATGGAACATTATATATGAATGTATTACCACAAGGAGGAGATGGAACACTATCTAGGAATGTATTACCACAAGGAAATGGAACATTATATAGGAATGTATTACCACAAGGAGATGGAACACTATCAAGGAATGTATTACCACAAGGAGGAGATAGAACACTATCTAGGAATGTATTACCACAAGGAGGAGATGGAACACTATCAAGGAATGTATTACCACAAGGAGGAGATGGAACACTATCTAGGAATGTATTACCACAAGGAGGAGATGGAACATTATATAGGAATGTATTACCACAAGGAGGAGATGGAACACTATCTAGGAATGTATTACCACAAGGAGGAGATGGAACACTATCAAGGAATGTATTACCACAAGGAAATGGAACATTATATAGGAATGTATTACCACAAGGAAATGGATCATTATATAGGAATGTATTACCACAAGGAGGAGGTGGAACACTATCAATGAATGTATTACCACAAGGAGGAGATGGAACACTATCTAGGAATGTATTACCACAAGGAAATAAAACATTATATAGGAATGTATTACCACAAGGAGGAGATGGAACACTATCAAGGAATGTATTACCACAAGGAGGAGATGGAACACTATCTAGGAATGTATTACCACAAGGAAATGGAACATTATATAGGAATGTATTACCACAAGGAGATGGAACATTATATAGGAATGTATTACCACAAGGAAATGGAACATTATATAGGAATGTATTACCACAAGGAGATAGAACACTATCAAGGAATGTATTACCACAAGGAGGAGATGGAACACTATCAAGGAATGTATTACCACAAGGAGGAGATAGAACACTATCAAGGAATGTATTACCACAAAGAGGAGATGGAACACTATCTAGGAATGTATTACCACAAAGAGGAGATGGAACACTATCAAGGAATGTATTACCACAAGGAGGAGATGGAACACTATCAAGGAATGTATTACCACAAGGAGGAGATGGAACACTATCAAGGAATGTATTACCACAAGGAGGAGATGGAACACTATCAAGGAATGTATTACCACAAAGAGGAGATGGAACACTATCAAGGAATGTATTACCACAAGGAGGAGATGGAACACTATCAAGGAATGTATTACCACAAGGAGGAGATGGAACACTATCAAGGAATGTATTACCACAAAGAGGAGATGGAACACTATCAAGGAATGTATTACCACAAGGAGGAGATGGAACACTATCAAGGAATGTATTACCACAAGGAGGAGATGGAACACTATCAAGGAATGTATTACCACAAGGAGGAGATGGAACACTATCAAGGAATGTATTACCACAAAGAGGAGATGGAACACTATCAAGGAATGTATTACCACAAGGAGGAGATGGAACACTATCAAGGAATGTATTACCACAAGGAGGAGATGGAACACTATCAAGGAATGTATTACCACAAGGAGGAGATGGAACACTATCAAGGAATGTATTACCACAAGGAGGAGATGGAACACTATCAAGGAATGTATTACCACAAGGAGGAGATGGAACATTATATAGGAATGTATTACCACAAGGAGGAGATGGAACACTATCAAGGAATGTATTACCACAAGGAGGAGATGGAACACTATCAAGGAATGTATTACCACAAGGAGGAGATGGAACACTATCAAGGAATGTATTACCACAAGGAGGAGATGGAACACTATCAAGGAATGTATTACCACAAGGAGGAGATGGAACACTATCAAGGAATGTATTACCACAAAGAGGAGATGGAACACTATCAAGGAATGTATTACCACAAGGAGGAGATGGAACACTATCAAGGAATGTATTACCACAAGGAGGAGATGGAACACTATCAAGGAATGTATTACCACAAGGAGGAGATGGAACACTATCAAGGAATGTATTACCACAAAGAGGAGATGGAACACTATCAAGGAATGTATTACCACAAGGAGGAGATGGAACACTATCAAGGAATGTATTACCACAAGGAGGAGATGGAACACTATCAAGGAATGTATTACCACAAGGAGGAGATGGAACATTATATAGGAATGTATTACCACAAGGAGGAGATGGAACATTATATAGGAATGTATTACCACAAGGAAATGGAACATTATATAGGAATGTATTACCACAAGGAAATGGAACATTATATAGGAATGTATTACCACAAGGAGATAGAACACTATCAAGGAATGTATTACCACAAGGAGGAGATGGAACACTATCAAGGAATGTATTACCACAAGGAGGAGATGGAACATTATATAGGAATGTATTACCACAAGGAAATGGAACATTATATAGGAATGTATTACCACAAGGAAATGGATCATTATCTAGGAATGTATTACCACAAGGAAATGGATCATTATATAGGAATGTATTACCACAAGGAAATGGATCATTATATAGGAATGTATTACCACAAGGAGGAGATGGAACATTATATAGGAATGTATTACCACAAGGAAATGGAACATTATATAGGAATGTATTACCACAAGGAAATGGATCATTATCTAGGAATGTATTACCACAAGGAGGAGATGGAACACTATCAAGGAATGTATTACCACAAGGAGGAGATGGAACATTATCTAGGAATGTATTACCACAAGGAGGAGATGGAACACTATCAAGGAATGTATTACCACAAAGAGGAGATGGAACACTATCAAGGAATGTATTACCACAAGGAGGAGATGGAACACTATCAAGGAATGTATTACCACAAGGAGGAGATGGAACACTATCAAGGAATGTATTACCACAAGGAGGAGATGGAACACTATCAAGGAATGTATTACCACAAGGAGGAGATGGAACACTATCAAGGAATGTATTACCACAAGGAGGAGATGGAACATTATATAGGAATGTATTACCACAAGGAGGAGATGGAACACTATCAAGGAATGTATTACCACAAGGAGGAGATGGAACACTATCAAGGAATGTATTACCACAAGGAGGAGATGGAACACTATCAAGGAATGTATTACCACAAGGAGGAGATGGAACACTATCAAGGAATGTATTACCACAAGGAGGAGATGGAACACTATCAAGGAATGTATTACCACAAAGAGGAGATGGAACACTATCAAGGAATGTATTACCACAAGGAGGAGATGGAACACTATCAAGGAATGTATTACCACAAGGAGGAGATGGAACACTATCAAGGAATGTATTACCACAAGGAGGAGATGGAACACTATCAAGGAATGTATTACCACAAAGAGGAGATGGAACACTATCAAGGAATGTATTACCACAAGGAGGAGATGGAACACTATCAAGGAATGTATTACCACAAGGAGGAGATGGAACACTATCAAGGAATGTATTACCACAAGGAGGAGATGGAACATTATATAGGAATGTATTACCACAAGGAGGAGATGGAACATTATATAGGAATGTATTACCACAAGGAAATGGAACATTATATAGGAATGTATTACCACAAGGAAATGGAACATTATATAGGAATGTATTACCACAAGGAGATAGAACACTATCAAGGAATGTATTACCACAAGGAGGAGATGGAACACTATCAAGGAATGTATTACCACAAGGAGGAGATGGAACATTATATAGGAATGTATTACCACAAGGAAATGGAACATTATATAGGAATGTATTACCACAAGGAAATGGATCATTATCTAGGAATGTATTACCACAAGGAAATGGATCATTATATAGGAATGTATTACCACAAGGAAATGGATCATTATATAGGAATGTATTACCACAAGGAGGAGATGGAACATTATATAGGAATGTATTACCACAAGGAAATGGAACATTATATAGGAATGTATTACCACAAGGAAATGGATCATTATCTAGGAATGTATTACCACAAGGAGGAGATGGAACACTATCAAGGAATGTATTACCACAAGGAGGAGATGGAACATTATCTAGGAATGTATTACCACAAGGAGGAGATGGAACATTATATAGGAATGTATTACCACAAGGAAGAGATGGAACACTATCTAGAAATGTATTACCACAAGGAAATGGAACATTATATAGGAATGTATTACCACAAGGAGGAGATGGAACACTATCTAGGAATGTATTACCACAAGGAAATGGAACATTATATAGGAATGTATTACCACAAGGAAATGGATCATTATATAGGAATGTATTACCACAAGGAAATGGAACATTATATAGGAATGTATTACCACAAGGAAATGGATCATTATCTAGGAATGTATTACCACAAGGAGGAGATGGAACACTATCAAGGAATGTATTACCACAAGGAAATGGAACATTATATAGGAATGTATTACCACAAGGAAATGGATCATTATATAGGAATGTATTACCACAAGGAGGAGATGGAACATTATATAGGAATGTATTACCACAAGGAAATGGAACATTATATAGGAATGTATTACCACAAGGAAATGGATCATTATCTAGGAATGTATTACCACAAGGAGATGGAACACTATCAAGGAATGTATTACCACAAGGAGGAGATGGAACATTATCTAGGAATGTATTACCACAAGGAGGAGATGGAACACTATCAAGGAATGTATTACCACAAGGAAATGGAACATTATATAGGAATGTATTACCACAAGGAAATGGATCATTATATAGGAATGTATTACCACAAGGAGGAGATGGAACATTATATAGGAATGTATTACCACAAGGAAATGGAACATTATATAGGAATGTATTACCACAAGGAAATGGATCATTATCTAGGAATGTATTACCACAAGGAGGAGATGGAACACTATCAAGGAATGTATTACCACAAGGAGGAGATGGAACACTATCAAGGAATGTATTACCACAAGGAGGAGATGGAACACTATCAAGGAATGTATTACCACAAGGAGGAGATGGAACATTATCTAGGAATGTATTACCACAAGGAGGAGATGGAACATTATATAGGAATGTATTACCACAAGGAGGAGATGGAACACTATCTAGGAATGTATTACCACAAGGAGGAGATAGAACACTATCAAGGAATGTATTACCACAAGGAGGAGATGGAACACTATCTAGGAATGTATTACCACAAGGAGGAGATGGAACACTATCAAGGAATGTATTACCACAAGGAGGAGATAGAACACTATCAAGGAATGTATTACCACAAGGAGGAGATGGAACATTATCTAGGAATGTATTACCACAAGGAGGAGATGGAACACTATCAAGGAATGTATTACCACAAGGAAATGGAACATTATATAGGAATGTATTACCACAAGGAAATGGATCATTATATAGGAATGTATTACCACAAGGAGGAGATGGAACATTATATAGGAATGTATTACCACAAGGAAATGGAACATTATATAGGAATGTATTACCACAAGGAAATGGATCATTATCTAGGAATGTATTACCACAAGGAGGAGATGGAACACTATCAAGGAATGTATTACCACAAGGAGGAGATGGAACATTATCTAGGAATGTATTACCACAAGGAGGAGATGGAACACTATCAAGGAATGTATTACCACAAGGAAATGGATCATTATATAGGAATGTATTACCACAAGGAGGAGATGGAACACTATCTAGGAATGTATTACCACAAGGAGGAGATAGAACACTATCAAGGAATGTATTACCACAAGGAGGAGATGGAACACTATCAAGGAATGTATTACCACAAGGAGATGGAACACTATCAAGGAATGTATTACCACAAGGAAATGGAACATTATATAGGAATGTATTACCACAAGGAGGAGATGGAACACTATCTAGGAATGTATTACCACAAGGAGGAGATGGAACATTATATAGGAATGTATTACCACAAGGAAATGGAACATTATATAGGAATGTATTACCACAAGGAAATGGATCATTATATAGGAATGTATTACCACAAGGAGGAGATGGAACACTATCTAGGAATGTATTACCACAAGGAGGAGATGGAACATTATATAGGAATGTATTACCACAAGGAAATGGATCATTATATAGGAATGTATTACCACAAGGAGGAGATGGAACACTATCAAGGAATGTATTACCACAAGGAAATGGAACATTATATAGGAATGTATTACCACAAGGAGATGGAACACTATCAAGGAATGTATTACCACAAGGAGGAGATGGAACACTATCAAGGAATGTATTACCACAAGGAAGAGATGGAACACTATCAAGGAATGTATTACCACAAGGAGGAGATGGAACATTATATAGGAATGTATTACCACAAGGAGGAGATGGAACACTATCAAGGAATGTATTACCACAAGAAGATAGAACACTATCTAGGAATGTATTTTCTGATGACCTGTAAATATGCGGTAGATCTTGTGGGGTTCTAGCCAGGATCACAAAAGGCTTATGTCATGCATGATCTGTGTGTATATTGTTTGACTTATTCTCCTCCTGTTCTGTTTCTTTGATTTTTGTTAGTGTGTAAAGTTGGTAATAGTCTCTCATGTTCATTTACTTCCATCACCTTTCCTACTATAAGCTGTTCCTTTACTTTGAATTTTGTCCGAGTATAAAGTTTGAATAGTCTCTCGTGTTCATTTTTTTCCATATTCTTTCTTACTAACATAATTATACCCCCACTCATAGAGAGGGGGCTATATTGCAATCACCTTGTCCGTTTGTCTGTCCGTTCACACTTTCGTAACAGATATCTCAGCTTCTACTGGCAGAAATGATTTTATATTTGAAATATAGCTCTGGCATGGTGACTTGTACCGTGTCTCCCCTTTCCAGGTTTACCGCACATCTACTTCCTGTTTACAGTGCGACTTAGAATTGTTCATGTTTGCCGTAATGAAAACTTTCGTAACCGTTATCTCAGATTCTACTGGAAGAAATGATTTTATATTTGATATATGGCTTTGGCATGGTGACTTGTACTGTGTCTCCCCTTTCCAGGTTTACTGCACATCTACTTCCTGTTTACCGTGCGACTTACACATGAACGAGTGGGGGTATTCTTAGCACGACGTAGCATGCAACATCTTGTTAATAAGGGATTACTGAGTGGCAACAAGTTACACAAGTTCATTATAAAGACAGTGTATTAAATCTTTGTATAAAGATTATATCTATCGTGGGATTCACAAACGTCACTGTTTACTGATGTAACCACATAAAAGATGTCACATCACCTTCCCGACATTTAGACCCACAATGCACCTCTCAATTTATTTTCAAACTAACTAAGTTGCGTGGGAAAATTTACAATTGTGAACATCTTTCATAATTAATTTTAACATGGTTAATATTTTCGACGATTGTTCTTCTTTCTTTTTTTTAATTGGCCTTAAAGTTGTGTTTTTTTTAATGGTATCACATCACCTTCCTGACATTAAGACCCACAATGCACCTCTCATTTTCAAACTAACAGTAGTAAGTTGCGTGGGAAAACTGACAATCGTAAACTTCTTTCATAATTTAACATGGTAATATTTTCTACGATTTTTTTTTAATTGGCCTTAAAAGTTGTGATCATTTTTAATGATGTAATATTTTCTAAAAAAAAAAAAAATTAATTGTCCTTAACTTTGTGTTCTTTTAATGGCTGATGATCTCTGTTTAAGACATGATAGAAATACCAGTAATTACATATTGAAGTCTCCGTTTATTGATTAAAAGTCTTTTCTTAGGGACAGTAATTAAGACTTATAGGATTGTGTAGACTCTCATTATGTGTTTTCAAGTGAAATACGAGTGTACTCATTCTGTATGCCTGTATTGTTTTTACGTACAGACGGTAGCCAATAACGCTTTGGCACCAGGTGGCGAAAGTAACATTAAATTGAAGACCGAAACTACAAATGATTTATTACTTGAAATGTTTATTACATCGCCGATAGCGGTGTTTAATCAAGAATTTTAGTGCTGATGATGTGTTTTTTTTTTCTTTTTAAAACAGTTGTGAAATGAAAGGCTGTGAAACACGTCAATGGCATATGATGTTGTCTTTTCTTCCAACCATTTAGAAGAAAAGTTTGAAAATATATCAAAGGGGTAATCAGAAGCCGCAAATCATAGGACAGACAATACAAAAACAAAATTCGAACAATGATCGACACAAAAAACTAAGCTAAAGATTGAGCAACTTGTATAGCAATTCTATAAAACTATCGAATGCATACTTTGTTCTGATTGGACAATTTTTTTAAAATTTTATAACCATGGGTCCAGATGAATCATAAATCATGTAATTGTTATTAAAATTAAGGTACTCCTTCCTCAGACATAGGTGACCTTATACCATTATCAACCATGTCATAAACATTCCAGGGGAGACAATCTGTCATATCACACTCTTACAAGGTTGATAATTGTTTTATTACATTGAATATCCTACACAATGCCATAATTATTTGATCTAGTTCAAATCTGACAACAGATACCAAGTGATGACCGATAGTCAGTAAATTCTGCTAGTCATGTCACGTGAGGCTCACAAGGGAATTTCCATGGAAGTTTTCTCGCATGCGGTTGATATAACCATGTGACCTAACGTCCAACGGTTGATCGAACAGAATGTCAAATGTCATGTGACGTTCTTTAGACTAATCAAATTCAAGATATCTATATGACTGTAATAATAGCTGATTTTGGTTATTCTGTTTAGGCCCTATGGTTTTCTTGCTCTTTAGTTATTCTGTTTAGACCCTTTGGTTTTCTTGCTCTTTAGTTATTCTGTTTAGACCCTTTGGTTTTCTTGCTCTTTAGTTATTCTGTTTAGGCCCTTTGGTTTTCTTGCTCTTTAGTTATTCTGTTTAGGCCCTTTGGTTTTCTTGCTCTTTAGTTATTCTGTTTAGGCCCTTTGGTTTTCTTGTTCTTTTGTTATTCTGTTTAGGCCCTTTGGTTTTCATGTTCTTTTGTTATTCTGTTTAGGCCCTTTGGTTTTCTTGCTCTTTAGTTATTCTGTTTAGACCCTTTGGTTTTCTTGCTCTTTAGTTATTCTGTTTAGGCCCTTTGGTTTTCTTGTTCTTTTGTTATTCTGTTTAGGCCCTTTGGTTTTCTTGTTCTTTTGTTATTCTGTTTAGGCCCTTTGGTTTTCATGTTCTTTTGTTATTCTGTTTAGGCCCTTTGGTTTTCTTGCTCTTTAGTTATTCTGTTTAGGTCCTTTGGTTTTCTTGCTCTTTTGTTATTCTGTTTAAGCCCTTTGGTTTTCTTGTTCTTTAGTTATTCTGTTTAGGCCCTTTGGTTTTCTTGTTCTTTTGTTATTCTGTTTAGGCCCTTTGGTTTTCTTGTTCTTTTGTTATTCTGTTTAGGCCCTTTGGTTTTCTTGTTCTTTTGTTATTCTGTTTAGGCCCTTTGGTTTTCATGTTCTTTTGTTATTCTGTTTAGGCCCTTTGGTTTTCTTGCTCTTTAGTTATTCTGTTTAGGTCCTTTGGTTTTCTTGCTCTTTTGTTATTCTGTTTAGGTCCTTTGGTTTTCTTGCTCTTTGGTTATTCTGTTTAGGCCCTTTGGTTTTCTTGCTCTTTAGTTATTCTGTTTAGGCCCTTTGGTTTTCTTGTTCTTTTGTTATTCTGTTTAGGTCCTTTGGTTTTCTTGCTCTTTGGTTATTCTGTTTAGGCCCTTTGGTTTTCTTGTTCTTTTGTTATTCTGTTTAGGCCCTTTGGTTTTCTTGTTCTTTTGTTATTCTGTTTAGGCCCTTTGGTTTTCATGTTCTTTTGTTATTCTGTTTAGGCCCTTTGGTTTTCTTGCTCTTTAGTTATTCTGTTTAGGTCCTTTGGTTTTCTTGCTCTTTAGTTATTCTGTTTAGGCCCTTTGGTTTTCTTGTTCTTTTGTTATTCTGTTTAGGCCCTTTGGTTTTCTTGTTCTTTTGTTATTCTGTTTTGGCCCTTTGGTTTTCATGTTCTTTTGTTATTCTGTTTAGGCCCTTTGGTTTTCTTGCTCTTTAGTTATTCAGTTTAGGCCCTTTGGTTTTCTTGTTCTTTTGTTATTCTGTTTAGGCCCTTTGGTTTTCTTGTTCTTTTGTTATTCTGTTTAGGCCCTTTGGTTTTCATGTTCTTTTGTTATTCTGTTTAGGCCCTTTGTTTTTCTTCCTCTTTAGTTATTCTGTTTAGGCCCTTTGGTTTTCTTGCTCTTTCGTTATTCTGTTTAGGTCCTTTGGTTTTCTTGCTCTTTGGTTATTCTGTTTAGGCCCTTTGGTTTTCTTGCTCTTTAGTTATTCTGTTTAGGTCCTTTGGTTTTCTTGTTCTTTGGTTATTCTGTTTAGGCCCTTTGGTTTTCATGCTCTTTGATTATTCTGTTTAGGACCTTTGGTTTTCTTGCTCTTTTGTTATTCTGTTTAGGCCCTATGGTTTTCTTGCTCTTTTGTTATTCTGTTTAGGTCCTTTGGTTTTCTTCCTCTTTAGTTATTCTGTTTAGGCCCTTTGGTTTTCTTGCTCTTTGGTTATTCTGTTTAGGCCCTTTGGTTTTCTTGCTCTTTGGTTATTCTGTTTAGGCCCTTTGGTTTTCTTGCTCTTTAGTTATTCTGTTTAGGTCCTTTGGTTTTCTTGCTCTTTAGTTATTCTGTTTAGGCCCTTTGGTTTTCTTGCTCTTTGGTTATTCTGTTTAGGCCCTTTGGTTTTCTTGCTCTTTGGCTATCCTGTTTAGGCCCTTTGGTTTTCTTGCTCTTTGGTTATTCTGTTTAGGCCCTTTGGTTTTCTTGCTGTTTGGCTATCCTGTTTAGACCCTTTGGTTTTCTTGCTCTTTGGTTATTCTGTTTAGGCCCTTTGGTTTTCTTGCTCTTTTGTTATTCTGTTTAGGCCCTTTGGTTTTCTTGCTCTTTGGTTATTCTGTTTAGGCCCTTTGGTTTTCTTGCTCTTTGGCTATCCTGTTTAGACCCTTTGGTTTTCTTGCTCTTTGGTTATTCTGTTTAGGCCCTTTGGTTTTCTTGCTCTTTTGTTATTCTGTTTAGGCCCTTTGGTTTTCTTGCTCTTTGGTTATTCTGTTTAGGCCCTTTGGTTTTCTTGCTCTTTGGTTATTCTGTTTAGGCCCTTTGGTTTTCATGTTCTTTTGTTATTCTGTTTAGGCCCTTTGGTTTTCTTGCTCTTTAGTTATTCTGTTTAGGTCCTTTGGTTTTCTTGTTCTTTTGTTATTCTGTGTAAGCCCTTTGGTTTTCTTGTTCTTTAGTTATTCTGTTTAGGCCCTTTGGTTTTCTTGTTCTTTTGTTATTCTGTTTAGGCCCTTTGGTTTTCTTGTTCTTTTGTTATTCTGTTTAGGCCCTTTGGTTTTCTTGTTCTTTTGTTATTCTGTTTAGGCCCTTTGGTTTTCTTGTTCTTTTGTTATTCTGTTTAGGCCCTTTGGTTTTCTTGTTCTTTAGTTATTCTGTTTAGGCCCTTTGGTTTTCTTGTTCTTTTGTTATTCTGTTTAGGCCCTTTGGTTTTCTTGTTCATTTGTTATTCTGTTTAGGCCCTTTGGTTTTCATGTTCTTTTGTTATTCTGTTTAGGCCCTTTGGTTTTCTTGCTCTTTAGTTATTCTGTTTAGGTCCTTTGGTTTTCTTGCTCTTTAGTTATTCTGTTTAGGCCCTTTGGTTTTCTTGTTCTTTTGTTATTCTGTTTAGGCCCTTTGGTTTTCTTGTTCTTTTGTTATTCTGTTTAGGCCCTTTGGTTTTCTTGTTCTTTAGTTATTCTGTTTAGGCCCTTTGGTTTTCTTGTTCTTTTGTTATTCTGTTTAGGCCCTTTGGTTTTCTTGTTCATTTGTTATTCTGTTTAGGCCCTTTGGTTTTCATGTTCTTTTGTTATTCTGTTTAGGCCCTTTGGTTTTCTTGCTCTTTAGTTATTCTGTTTAGGTCCTTTGGTTTTCTTGCTCTTTAGTTATTCTGTTTAGGCCCTTTGGTTTTCTTGTTCTTTTGTTATTCTGTTTAGGCCCTTTGGTTTTCTTGTTCTTTTGTTATTCTGTTTTGGCCCTTTGGTTTTCATGTTCTTTTGTTATTCTGTTTAGGCCCTTTGGTTTTCTTGCTCTTTAGTTATTCAGTTTAGGCCCTTTGGTTTTCTTGTTCTTTTGTTATTCTGTTTAGGCCCTTTGGTTTTCTTGTTCTTTTGTTATTCTGTTTAGGCCCTTTGGTTTTCATGTTCTTTTGTTATTCTGTTTAGGCCCTTTGTTTTTCTTCCTCTTTAGTTATTCTGTTTAGGCCCTTTGGTTTTCTTGCTCTTTCGTTATTCTGTTTAGGTCCTTTGGTTTTCTTGCTCTTTGGTTATTCTGTTTAGGCCCTTTGGTTTTCTTGCTCTTTAGTTATTCTGTTTAGGTCCTTTGGTTTTCTTGTTCTTTGGTTATTCTGTTTAGGCCCTTTGGTTTTCATGCTCTTTGATTATTCTGTTTAGGACCTTTGGTTTTCTTGCTCTTTTGTTATTCTGTTTAGGCCCTATGGTTTTCTTGCTCTTTTGTTATTCTGTTTAGGTCCTTTGGTTTTCTTCCTCTTTAGTTATTCTGTTTAGGCCCTTTGGTTTTCTTGCTCTTTGGTTATTCTGTTTAGGCCCTTTGGTTTTCTTGCTCTTTGGTTATTCTGTTTAGGCCCTTTGGTTTTCTTGCTCTTTAGTTATTCTGTTTAGGTCCTTTGGTTTTCTTGCTCTTTAGTTATTCTGTTTAGGCCCTTTGGTTTTCTTGCTCTTTGGTTATTCTGTTTAGGCCCTTTGGTTTTCTTGCTCTTTGGCTATCCTGTTTAGGCCCTTTGGTTTTCTTGCTCTTTGGTTATTCTGTTTAGGCCCTTTGGTTTTCTTGCTGTTTGGCTATCCTGTTTAGACCCTTTGGTTTTCTTGCTCTTTGGTTATTCTGTTTAGGCCCTTTGGTTTTCTTGCTCTTTTGTTATTCTGTTTAGGCCCTTTGGTTTTCTTGCTCTTTGGTTATTCTGTTTAGGCCCTTTGGTTTTCTTGCTCTTTGGCTATCCTGTTTAGACCCTTTGGTTTTCTTGCTCTTTGGTTATTCTGTTTAGGCCCTTTGGTTTTCTTGCTCTTTTGTTATTCTGTTTAGGCCCTTTGGTTTTCTTGCTCTTTGGTTATTCTGTTTAGGCCCTTTGGTTTTCTTGCTCTTTGGTTATTCTGTTTAGGCCCTTTGGTTTTCTTGCTGTTTGGCTATCCTGTTTAGACCCTTTGGTTTTCTTGCTCTTTGGTTATTCTGTTTAGGCCCTTTGGTTTTCTTGCTCTTTTGTTATTCTGTTTAGGCCCTTTGGTTTTCTTGCTCTTTGGTTATTCTGTTTAGGCCCTTTGGTTTTCTTGCTCTTTGGCTATCCTGTTTAGACCCTTTGGTTTTCTTGCTCTTTGGTTATTCTGTTTAGGCCCTTTGGTTTTCTTGCTCTTTTGTTATTCTGTTTAGGCCCTTTGGTTTTCTTGCTCTTTTGTTATTCTGTTTAGGCCCTTTGGTTTTCTTGCTCTTTGGTTATTCTGTTTAGGCCCTTTGGTTTTCTTGCTCTTTAGTTATCCTGTTTAGACCCTTTGGTTTTCTTGCTCTTTGGTTATTCTGTTTAGGCCCTTTGGTTTTCTTGCTCTTTAGTTATTCTGTTTAGACCCTTTGGTTTTCTTGCTCTTTGGTTATTCTGTTTAGGCCCTTTGGTTTTCTTGCTCTTTAGTTATCCTGTTTAGACCCTTTGGTTTTCTTGCTCTTTGGTTATTCTGTTTAGGCCCTTTGGTTTACTTGCTCTTTTGTTATTCTGTTTAGACCCTTTGGTTTTCTTGCTCTTTAGTTATTCTGTTTAGGCCCTTTGGTTTTCTTGCTCTTTAGTTATTCTGTTTAGGCCCTTTGGTTTTCTTGCTCTTTTGTTATTCTGTTTAGGCCCTTTAGTTTTCTTGCTCTTTAGTTATTCTGTTTAGGCCCTTTGGTTTTCTTGCTCTTTAGTTATTCTGTTTAGACCCTTTGGTTTACTTGCTCTTTTGTTATTCTGTTTAGGTCCTTTGGTTTTCTTGCTCTTTAGTTATTCTGTTTAGGTCCTTTGGTTTTCTTGCTCTTTAGTTATTCTGTTTAGGCCCTTTGGTTTTCTTGCTCTTTTGTTATTCTGTTTAGGCCCTTTGGTTTTCTTGCTCTTTAGTTATTCTGTTTAGGTCCTTTAGTTTTCTTGCTCTTTAGTTATTCTGTTTAGGCCCTTTGGTTTTCTTGCTCTTTTGTTATTCTGTTTAGGCCCTTTGGTTTTCTTGCTCTTTGGCTATCCTGTTTAGACCCTTTGGTTTTCTTGCTCTTTGGTTATTCTGTTTAGGCCCTTTGGTTTTCTTGCACTTTGGTTATTCTGTTTAGGCCCTTTGGTTTTCTTGCTCTTTAGTTATTCTGTTTAGGCCCTATGGTTTTCTTGCTCTTTGGTTATTCTGTTTAGGCCCTTTGGTTTTCTTGCTCTTTGGTTATTCCGTTTAGGCCCTTTGGTTTTCTTGCTCTTTGGTTATTCCGTTTAGGCCCTATGGTTTTCTTGCTCTTTGGTTATTCTGTTTAGGCCCTTTGGTTTTCTTGCACTTTGGTTATTCTGTTTAGGCCCTTTGGTTTTCTTGCTCTTTAGTTATTCTGTTTAGGCCCTATGGTTTTCTTGCTCTTTGGTTATTCTGTTCAGGCCCTTTGGTTTTCTTGCTCTTTGGTTATTCTGTTTAGGCCCTTTGGTTTTCTTGCTCTTTAGTTATTCTGTTTAGGCCCTTTGGTTTTCTTGCTCTTTGGTTATTCTGTTTAGACCCTTTGGTTTTCTTGCTCTTTGGTTATTCTGTTTAGGCCCTTTGGTTTTCTTGCTCTTTGGTTATTCTGTTTAGGCCCTTTGGTTTTCTTGCTCTTTGGTTATTCTGTTTAGGCCCTTTGGTTTTCTTGCTCTTTGGTTATTCTGTTTAGGCCCTTTGGTTTTCTTGCTCTTTGGTTATTCTGTTTAGGCCCTTTGGTTTTCTTGCTCTTTGGTTATTCTGTTTAGGCCCTTTGGTTTTCTTGCACTTTGGTTATTCTGTTTAGGCCCTTTGGTTTTCTTGCTCTTTAGTTATTCTGTTTAGGCCCTATGGTTTTCTTGCTCTTTGGTTATTCTGTTCAGGCCCTTTGGTTTTCTTGCTCTTTGGTTATTCTGTTTAGGCCCTTTGGTTTTCTTGCTCTTTAGTTATTCTGTTTAGGCCCTTTGGTTTTCTTGCTCTTTGGTTATTCTGTTTAGGCCCTATGGTTTTCTTGCTCTTTGGTTATTCTGTTTAGGCCCTATGGTTTTCTTGCTCTTTGGTTATTCTGTTTAGGCCCTTTGGTTTTCTTGCACTTTTGTTATTCTGTTTAGGCCCTTTGGTTTTCTTGCTCTTTAGTTATTCTGTTTAGGCCCTATGGTTTTCTTGCTCTTTGGTTATTCTGTTCAGGCCCTTTGGTTTTCTTGCTCTTTGGTTATTCTGTTTAGGCCCTTTGGTTTTCTTGCTCTTTTGTTATTCTGTTTAGGCCCTTTGGTTTTCTTGCCCTTTGGTTATTCTGTTTAGGCCCTTTGGTTTTCTTGCTCTTTAGTTATTCTGTTTAGGCCCTTTGGTTTTCTTGCCCTTTGGTTATTCTGTTTAGGCCCTTTGGTTTTCTTGCTCTTTTGTTATTCTGTTTAGGCCCTTTGGTTTTCTTGCTCTTTAGTTATTCTGTTTAGGCCCTTTGGTTTTCTTGCTCTTTAGTTATTCTGTTTAGGCCCTATGGTTGTCTTGCTCTTTGGTTATTCTGTTTAGGCCCTTTGGTTTTCTTGCTCTTTGGTTATTCTGTTTAGGCCCTTTGGTTTTCTTGCTCCCAAAGACTTTTAAATTATTTGGGTTTCCAAATATTTTAGCCTTGAGTGTACCTGATGAAGGTTCTTCCAGCACTAATTTTGATATCTACGTTTTTATTAAAGAAAAACGTATTATACAATACATTTTTATGTTCCCGCCACTAAGTGGCCGGGACATATATATAGTGTTACCCATGTCCGTAATTCCGAAATAAAACAGTTGTGACCACTTTTTTTCGCTCTACTTTGAGATATTGACTTGATATATGGTATGTGGGTGTATAACGATAAGTTACAGATCAAGTTTACGCTTTGTTCCGGTCCATTGATTTTTGGCTGAGTTATGGCCATTGGACTTTGAAATTTGGCCAAATATTTAGTTGTCACCACTTTTTTTCGCTATGCTTGGAGATATTGACTTGATGTTTGGTATATGAGTGTATAATGATGAGTTACAGATCAAGTGTACATTTCGTTCCGGTCCAATGATTTTTGGCTGAGTTATGGCCCTTGGACTTTGAAATTTGGCCAAATATTTAGTCGTCACCACTTTTTTTCGCTATGCTTAGAGATATTGACTTGATTTTTGGTATATGAGTGTATAATGATGAGTTACAGATGAAGTATACATTTCATTCCGGTCCAATGATTTTTGGCAGAGTTATGGCCCTAGGACTTTGAAATTTGGCCAAATATTTAGTTGTCACCACTTCATTTCACTATGATTTGAGATAGTGACTTGATTTTTGGTATGAGAGTGTATAATCATAAGTTACAGATCATCTTTGAAATTCAACTGTTATTTTTAGCCTATTACTGAGGGAATTAAAAAAGGGTGAAACATTTGCAAGCCTCCTTAATATTTACGACGGGGTCATTTGTGTCGTTCCGACACATCTAGTTTTAATTTAACTTCTCAAGTTACTTTTTTTTTTAAATGAATTTTTAGGAAATGTTGAAAAAAAAATTGTGTCTGACAAGGGTTGTTTTATACACAATACATTAGCAACTGTATATTTGTTTGTATAAAGAACAATAGATTCATGGGGCCGCCATGGACGTGATCGTATGGTAATTGGATTTGCAACTACCTGTGTAATCAGTGCCTATCACCACTAATGTTGTGAGTTCGAACCCTGTTCAGGCGAGGTGTACTCAATACAACATTATGTGATAAAGTTTGTAAGTGACTTGTGGCAGGTCGGTGGTTTTCTCCTATTACTCCGGTTCCCTCTACCAATAAAACTGACCGCCACTATGTAACTGAAATATTGTTGAAAGTGACATTAAACACCATAACCCCCCCCTGAAATTTGAAAATTGACGTAACAAAATATTTCCGATTTCTGAAAAAAATGTATTTTTCATCTTGTATTATCAAATAGGATAAGAAAGAGCTGGTTTGCTCATCTCTGTTAAGAATAATTCTCCTGCTACAATTCTATATAAAGCTATTGTAGTTCTTGTATCTCTCTCTCATTTTGATATATAGATTTAATTATAGAACGCCTGGGGGAGTTACGACTAGTAACAATTGGTTCTGTATAAAACCAATAATGATTGTCTTTTAGTGAAAACGTAGCAGTCTTATAATGTATTGTGCCATTGGGCCATTATTTTTTTTGTTATTAGAGTTTTATTATACCCATGTTTCTAAAAAAAAAAAGACAGGGGCATATGGGGGTCCGCTACACTTTTGTCTATAAGAAGAGTCATACATTTTTGTTATTAGAATATTGGAGTTTTATTAGGCCAAAATAAAAAAATTGTTTCTTTCCCACAACCGACCGATCTTTTGAAAATGTTGCGACTTGAAAGATTTTTTGGGTGATTTGGCAACGTTTTTTTTTTTTATTTTGGTTGTCGGAAATCATGACCGGAAGTTTACTATACTGTTCCAGAATTTACATTCGGAACTGGTTTACACTGTTTTATATGATCAAAATTCATAGCTCAACCTGGGCAGAAACAAGATTGGTGTCATGAACACAGCATTGAAGCTTTGCTGCTGTAAATTTAGGGGGGGGGGGGGGGTGAAATCCCCCTACCTACCGATCCATTGGAGAAATGGAGGATCGTGTGTGGGAAGCGAATATATTTTGAAGGGTGACCTTATATATGTCGGACCATTCATTGACTGGTTCTCTTTTCTTTATACATTGTATTTTGTTCTGATTGGCCAGCTTTTTTGTAGGAAAGCTCATATCTTGTTTGCGTTATTTGTGTTTGTTTACGTAAAGTGGTGTCCAACACATAGTGTGTTTTTCTTTGTCTTGTGTACCTTAGTTATGTTCCCAGTTTTTTCTGGAGTGTCCATTTTTGATTGCCCCTTTGGTGTTTATTAGAATGAAAAAAATTTGGAGGTGGCAAAATTGGAAGGAAGAAACAAGATTGTTAATAGTAAATGTTGGGTGATAATAACAGATATGATATTCTATAACATGATGTTGCCTCAGCTGTACCTGTACAGAAGGTTAAGTCAGACTCACAGACTTCAGTGGATGGTGGTAGGCATTGTCAGAAGGAATAGATGTAGATGTCTACCACTGTCCAGCCAGATTATGGCATGACTTCAACAACAACAACAAAATTCACCAGCATCACACAAAACGTGCTTTTCTTTCTTTTGTAGGAAATTGTTAGTGCTGATGGAAAACCAAAACTGAAGACATTCCGTATCCCTTCCTTTGGTCAACCATCTGTATATCATGAGGTAAGTAACCAAAACTGAAGACATTCCGTATCCCTTCCTTTGGTCAACCATCTGTATATCATGAGGTAAGTAACCAAAACTGAAGACATTCCGTATCCCTTCCTTTGGTCAACCATCTGTATATCATGAGGTAAGTAACCAAAACTGAAGACTTTCCGTATCCCTTCCTTTGGTCAACCATCTGTATATCATGAGGTAAGTAACCAAAACTGAAGACATTCCGTATCCCTTCCTTTGGTCAACCATCTGTATATCATGAGGTAAGTAACCAAAACTGAAGACATTCCGTATCCCTTCCTTTGGTCAACCATCTGTATATCATGAGGTAAGTAACCAAAACTGAAGACATTCCGTATCCCTTCCTTTGGTCAACCATCTGTATATCATGAGGTAAGTAACCAAAACTGAAGACATTCCGTATCCCTTCCTTTGGTCAACCATCTGTATATCATGAGGTAAGTAACCAAAACTGAAGACATTCCGTATCCCTTCCTTTGGTCAACCATCTGTATATCATGAGGTAAGTAACCAAAACTGAAGACTTTCCGTATCCCTTCCTTTGGTCAACCATCTGTATATCATGAGGTAAGTAACCAAAACTGAAGACATTCCGTATCCCTTCCTTTGGTCAACCATCTAATATATCATGAGGTAAGTGTTCTAATTGAAATGAAAAAACCTACATTATATTTCGTCATCAAAGGAAGAAAAAAAGTAATGCTTTGAACAACGGTAGCTTACGGAGGGCTATTGGTGTCACTGTGTACTCTAGTTTTCTCTCTTTAATTACCAATACGTTGTGTTAGTCAGTAACTTGAGACAGGACAGTGGTTTTCTCCTGGTACTCCGGTTTCCTCCAGCAATAAAAGTGACTGCCACGATATAACTGAAATATTATTGAAAATGGCATTAAGCACCATCAACCTAACCAATATGTTGTACTTTTCAACACAGTAGTGTTATTATACTTTCTTAAGTAGGGGCTGTTGTGGTCGTGATCATATTGTAGTTGGATTTACAACTACCTGTGCAATCAGTGCCTAAAGTTAAGAGTTTGAATCTCGCTCATGGCAAGGTAGTACTCGATACAACATTATGTGGTGAAGTTTGTCAACATCTGGACATTAATTGTCATTGTTCAACCGAAATCTCGATTTTAATTTTAATGATCATAATTCAACCAAAATCTTAACTTTATTTGTCGTAATTCAACCGAAATCTCAGCTTGAATAGTCTTACTTGGTTTTCATTTCATATTCAATGTGGTTTTTTTGTATCTTTGCAGCCCTCTGCTCTGAGTAGTTTATCATTGTCAGAAAGTGCTTTATCTAGATATGACAACACAGAGCCTGAAATTTGGAAAAGTGGACCATATCCACAGTACGAGGCCATCAATGGACAAAATAGGTAAAAAAAATATGTGGAACATTTGTTTTACACATTATAGTATTTGCAAAATTCAGTAACAAACTTAAAAATAGTGTAATAAGGTAACAATATAAATTTTGAAAATGTGTTATTTCCAGACAAGTCGCAAATTAAATGCGAAAATTTGCATAAGAATTGAAATTATTAGAAGCCATTTTATTTATAACAGTGAACTATTATATTTGTGCTTTTTACAACTTCATATGCAATCAGTGCCTATCACTACTAACGTGAGTTCAATTCCCGCTCAGGCAAGGTGTACTCGATACAACATTATGTGATAAAATTTGTCAGTGACTTACGACAGGAAATATTGTTGAAAGTGGCATTAAACACCATAAACCAAACCATTCATCCATTTCGTCTATCACACTTTAGTTTCCAGGTGATAAACAAATTACTGCTACACAAAATGTTCTCAGATTTTCACAATAATATTATAATCCATGAAATACAGGTTAGGTTTTTGAAAAAGAGTTTGGCAGGTGGGGGTGTTTAAGAGGGGAGACATATGTTTTTGTGTCAAAAATAGCCTTTATTTTTATATTGTATTAATATTAATTCAGTGTTATTTCTATCTATTTCAGACAAGCTATCCTGTCGTACCTATTACAATGTTACAACACGTCAATATCTGACCTGTCAGAACTGTCACACCAGACGTACTGTAAATCATGTTCTAGGTATATAATATACTTAACATAATGGTCATACAAACTTGCCAGTACAGTAGAGTGCCCCCACCCCCTCTTATAAGGCCACTCCCACCAAAGACAATCCCTCTTTCAAGGTCAGGTTTTATTGTTTAAAGGAGGCCTCATGTCTCATTTGTGTTGTTTATTTTATTACATACAATGGTGTCCTACGACTATATTAGTAAAATGGTGGGTTACTTATTAGCAATAGGAACTGCTTGCCCTTCACGAGCACCTGATTTGTACAGTGTTCTGATTAGACGATTTTGGAGTATAAGTACAAAATTTATGCTCGAAAGTCTTATGACAATAATGCCCCATTTGTCAATTTTCTAGAACCAAGTGGGGCTGTCATGGTCGTGTGCAATCAGTACCTATCACCACTAAAGTTGTGAGGTGTACTCCATACAACACTATGATAAAGCTTGTCAGTGACTTGCGACAGGTCGGTGGTTTTCTCCGGGTACTCTGGTTTCCTCCACCAATAAAATTGACCACCACAATATACACTGAAATATCGTTGAAAGTGGCGTTAAACACCATAACCCTAGAAACAAATACAAAAATTATACTCAAAAGTTCATACACCAAGAACAGTAGAAGAATTATCTGGGCTTGAATTATTGATCTTGCTTTGAGATACGATTCCCTTTTTTTTTTAACACACAAAAATGTTTTCTCTTTGAGCCGCATCAGTTCTGTAATGTTAGCATGGTCACCTTGAGTGGGGTAGATCGTGGGTTTGAGCAAATTGATATTTGCTGCATTAAGTAGTAGAAGCAAAGTCTAGTTGGCTCCGAGTCTGTAATGTCGATCGTGCGAATTATGAGCCGTACTATTAAAATCCAACTTAAAACATGTTGGTCTACTATAAAGCGGACATCATAGTTATCAAAATGTAGCATTTTCTTACCCTGTTATACATCATTCACTCACTCACTCACTCACTCACTTGTTAATATTTTTTAATGATTTTTTTTCAGACTAGTAACAACTGGTTTTGATGACCTCTCAGACATTTCTAACAATGTTAAATCATCATCAAGTTTTCATCAGCCCGGTGGTTCTCCCAATCTTAGCAAACGAAAAAGTCAAATAGGAGAATTGTTACCTAGGATAGCTATCAGCCCCACACTGATGACAGAAATGGTCTCAGGACTCTATTTCATAATGTAAGTCAGCTTCGAAGGATAAGCCAAGTTATGACAATGGAACCTGTCAACGTCTTACACCCATTCGTTCACAATAGACAGGTTAAAAATTTGCAAAGATTTCAAATAATGAGACTAAATTTGATGATCTATTTACACAGTCCTCACAATAAGCACCGGTCCTCTGACCCAAGTTGAAGACCAGTAAAACTTTGTTCGGACCAGTAAAATTTTCAGTTTTTATTTAGAACTATGTAAAAATAAATTCAAAAATATGATCTAGACCAGTAAATTTAAATATTTATTTCAAGGACTGTATACACAGGTTTTACAACATTGCATCCTGGGACTTCTTGTAGGATGTAAAACACACATCATTTTTGAGACATTTAGTACAATCACAGATTTTGTCAGGGAAATTTTCTCTTGTTCCAAATTCGTTTACGCTCATTCGACTAACCAAAGGGTCATATGAGATATTGTCATTACTTACCATCAGTGGTTAACATTTCACTTTTCTTTTCTTTTTTCTTTGTTCTAAGCATTCTTTTTTAAGACATTTTTTTCTGAACATTTTCTCTTTTTTTTTTCTTTTTCTTTTTAACCTTTTTTTTCCTCTAAAATATTTTTTTTTATAAACTTTTGTTTTCTAGCCAAAAACAAAAGCTCCTAAAGTTTATGGCAAAGTGAACTAAATATTTGAAACTACGGAAATTCGAACTAAGCTTTGCAATAATAGCGTCTGTGATATCCTCTACAACAATTCCTCATGTTGACTTGATGCTGCCAAAAAATATGGTTTCCATGGGTAATTCTTGTTTCTGATTTGTAGACACTTTTAAAATTTCCTTTGAATGTACAACTCCAAATGATTTGTTAATATATATGATAGCTTCTAAAAGAATGACTCATCTGACCTTTAACCCTGTCACTTTTTATTGAAGTTGCTGTACAAAGTGTGGAAAGTGAGCAGTCATGTATATTGTGTTAGGCACATTAATTTTGTATCAGTTTATATGATTTTGTGATTAGATTTTAGAGCTGTTCCGACAGTATAGTGTTTTTATTTTTTCATTTTATCATCACACTCAATAATTAGGATTTTTTTTCAGATTGAAATTTCACGGTTAAAATGGAAAAAAAAGATTTGTTAACAAATACATACAATGAACATTAAAACTAAAGCTGTAAAGAGTTTTGTGTAATGTCATCGTGGTCGTGATCATATGGTGGTTGGATTTATAACTACCCATGCAATCAGTACCTATCACCAATATCATTGTGAGTTTGAATCCCACTCAGGCGATACAACAATATCTTATAAAGTTTGTCAGTGACTTACGACAGGTTGGTGGTTTTCTTCTGGTACTCAAGTTTCCTCCACCAATAAAACTGACCGCCGCGATATATCTGAAATATTGTTGAAAGTGTCCAAGTGAGCATTAGTTGAAAGATCTAATATTTATTTGTTCAGGTTCAACAGTGACAAGTCTTTAGCAGCCAGAGCCATACTAGATATCCATAACAGAGCCAGTTACGAACTCTATTCAGATGTTTTAATGGTGAGTGAGCATGTGTATTGTAGTGTGACGAGATAGAATTTCTGCCGTTTGGAACAACTATTACATTGTATCTATTCCAACGGAAAAAAAATATTGCCACCACGATATAACTGAAATATTGTTGAAAGTGGCGTTAAACACCATAAACCAAACCAAACCCTGAAAAAGAAAACAGCTCAGTTTAGTGTTAATTTCTATTGATATATTGTTGACGTGTGCACAGCGGCAGTCGTGGTCTTGATAATATGGTGGTCGAATTTACATCTACCAATGCAATCCGTGCCTATTATTAATAAAGTTACAAGTTTGATTCTGCCTAAGCCTGCAACAAGGTATACTTGATGCAACATTATGTGATCAAAGTTTGAAACAAGAGGTCTCTGTTTTTGCATGTGGAGCGTTTATTTTTCAACCAAGCTTGTTCATTTTTTTTCTTTATGATCCTTATAAAATTCTCTTTGTGAAGAATGCCAATAGAATTATTATATAACATCCATATATTTTCTCACATACCTAGGTGACCAATGCCATAAAGAATTCTCTACCAGTCGGCCATGCTGATGAAGGACCTATGGGATTAACTATGACAGTTACTCCATCAAGCTCAGGGCATACCATTGCTAAATCTGCAATCACTAATGCATCATTCAGAACAAAGAAACTACCTGGTAAGTTTTTATGCCCATGCCACATGTCTCACAATTAGTTTCAGCTTAATATCCTAAGTTCCCTTATAGCAACTCTCATTTGTATGTGATAAAGATTTTCAGTAACTTGCGGCAGGTCTGTGTATTTCTCCTGAATCTCCAGTTTCCTCCACCAATAAAACTAACCTGCACGATATAACTGAAATATTGTTTACTTGCGGCAGGTCTGTGTATTTCTGCTGAATCTCCAGTTTCCTCCACCAATAAAACTAACCTGCACGATATAACTGAAATATTGTTTAAAGTGCTGATAAACACCATAACCCTAGCATTTATACACAAGGTCAGGGTCCATAAAAGGAAGGCAAAGTTCGATTTCTGACTTTACCACTTTTATCATTCTGGAATTATCTCCCTTTTTGCTTCAGCTGGAAACTGGGGAATATTTGCCCATATGGACATTCTTCTATTTTTTGCTAATAGTTTGGTGAATTATTTGACAGCAAAATTATGGAAATTGTGGTATATTATCTCCCCTAGAAGCTATATATTTCCTTTTAGTATTATAAAGTAGAAATGCCATATTATCCTATAATTGGTTACTTCTGAACCCAGCAAAGAAGTATGAGAGATTTTTTTTGTGCAGTAGTCTCCCTTTGATAAGGCCACACCCACCAATGTCCATCATTCTTATCAGGCCAGAATTCTAATACACAACGCATCGGTGGTGTCATGGTTACCTTGCTCGCCTCGAATGCAGTAGATCTTGGGTTCGAGACCGGTCGGGTCAAACCAAAGACTATAGAATAGGTATTTGTTGCTTCTCCGCTAAGCACGCAGTATTAAGGAGAAAGAGCAAAGACTGATTGGCTTGGAATCAGGGTAATGTGTCCGAGTGGGGGGGCGACATGTCTATCGGCAGACTGTTGTTTCAGTGAGTTTGCACGATAAATATTCAACTAAGTGGATTGATCTAGTACAAAGCAGACCTTATCATCATTTTATTGAATATTAACTTGATATAACTGAAAAATTTCTGAGTTGGCATTAAACAACAATCACTCACTCACTCACTCACTCACTCATAGTATCATCATGATAAAAATGGTATTTTGTTTATTTCAGATGATATTGATATCATAGATACAGACGAAAGCGCCAGCAAACTTGAAACCATCGAAGAAGACAGCGACACACCAACAAAATCTGCATCTAAATTACCCAAACTTTCCATGGAGAAAATCAAACTTGGTATTAAAAAAATGGACATATTAAAAAGCAAAGACCATAAGAAAGAGGGTGACGAAAAAGTGTCTAAAACTCCTTTAACCAACGGTGATACGATGGATTCTGTACAAGTTAATGTAGTAAAAAACAATGCTAGATGTGTTGTCGATACGATTGAATTGACAAATATTTCAAAGAAAAATCCAATAGTAGAGGAATCGGGAGAGGAAAAATCAGTATCCTCTCCGCACGACAATGTCAACGTACGGCAAAAACATCATTCTACGAGCTCGGAACGAAATCTGAAAGAGACGAAAAGCAAACAAGGACATACTCGTCAATCTTCAGGGTCCTCCGTCAATACGGATAATTTTAGCACCGATCTCTAGCTTATAATACTCTTATTAAAATGTCATATGTCATCGTCATGTTCCTTTGTAATTGGGCTTGATATCTTTTTTTTTCTGTATTTTTAGAAAATAGAAATTCTTCTTTTGTATGTAACTGCTGATTGATTGAACCAAAACATATTAAGGTCTAATAAAATGTATTTTCAATTTTTATGCAACTGCAGTCATTTGTGGTGATATAAGGCTAATAAACTGTTTTCAATTTTTATGCAACTGCAGTTGTTCGTGGTGATATAAGGCTAATAAACTGTTTTCAATTTTTATGCAACTGCAGTTGTTTGTGGTGATATAAGGCTAATAAACTGTTTTCAATTTTTATGCAACTGCAGTTGTTTGTGGTGATATAAGGCTAATAAACTGTTTTCAATTTTTATGCAACTGCAGTTATTTGTGGTGATATAAGGCTAATAAACTGTTTTCAATTTTTATGCAACTGCAGTTGTTTGTGGTGATATAAGGCTAATAAAATGTTTTCAATTTTTATGCAACTGCAGTTGTTCGTGGTGATATAAGGCTAATAAACTGTTTTCAATTTTTATGCAACTGCAGTTGTTCGTGGTGATATAAGGCTAATAAAATGTTTTCAATTTTTATGCAACTGCAGTTGTTTGTGTTGATATAAGCATAAGGCTAATAAAATGTTTTCAGTTTTTATGCAACTGCAGTTGTTTGTGTTGATATAAGCATTAGGCTAATAAAATGTTTTCAATTTTTATGCAACAAACTGCAGTCGTTTGTGGTATCAATATGATCGTGGTGAAAAGAAATTTTAAACAGTGATTGATGGTCAATGATTCCACCAATATCAAGAAAATGAACTATCACCTCTCACCTTCAAAAATTTGGCAGGGTTAAACAGGATAATGGGATCATAACCCTCCCTTCTTGAAAACTGGATCTGTAATGGCAACACAAATGATAAAAAAAACCTGCTTACATTGATAAAGATAAAACCAGCCACCATATTGCAACACAGAAATGTCTTCATGGAAAACATTGTATTGAACAGTCTCTGCCTTAATTTTTTTCACCTACTTGCCCAAAAGCCAAATTTAGAAAAAATTTCTATTTGTTTAAACAATTTCACTCATAATTTTCACTTGTCCGAATCCAGTTTTACTTGTCCCAGGCTTCGGGTAAGTGGGTTAACACGAAGACTGATTGAGATAATTGTTGTTGATCTTTAGTTTAAACCTTTTGTTAACTTTTATAATGATATGTAAGTGTAAGCATATTTTATTTTTTCAAATATAATACAAATAGTAGAATTAAGTAAAAATATTACAATATGAACATACATTATTTTGACAACAGGATTTGGAAACAAGCTATTAAATGCTTATATCAATCCGTTTCCAAGATATTACACAGACTAAAAATGCTCAGACAGAATAACAGATAATCATAATTTAGAAGAAAAAAGACATTATGACTTGTGTACAACTTTGAAATAGTATACAAAAATATAAATATAAATAAATAAGGATTTTGTACAAAAATTGTTTTGAATTAAAAAGTTTGAACATTTATATGTTATTATTTATACTCTGAATGTCTTTGGTGATTTTAAAAAATGAAATTTGTCTAAAATGCATTGATAATATAAAGATTGGCAAATACTATTCATTTAAATTCAAGAAATATTTAATTTCGACAATAACAATGAACTGTCAAATATTTAATTCCCAAACCTGGAACTGGCCATTGTTTTGACAGACGACATCATCAACGTGAAAGAAAAACGTATAACACATTGTAAATTGTACACTGTTAAAAGTGCTCAGGTGATCCTGTTTAAACCCCGCCTATTTAAATGACGTAACATTGTTCTAAGCTCCACCCATCAGCATAGTAATGACTCCAACAATAGTACTATGTGAGTGCATAAACGACGCTATTTATTCTTTGTAAAATTATGTTTCGATAATATCATGTCAATTATAATGAAAGTTTCTTACATGAAGAATAATAATATTGAATAGTACTGTGTTTTCACCAACTGTAATGATATGATTATTAATATAATATTGTAGTTATTTAACTTGTAATACCTGGGATAGGAAATATTAGTAAACTATCTGCTTCACTGTGATAAGGGAGATAACTAGTCCTATGTAGCTGTAGATTAGTTTTATTATCTCCCTTATTTAAAATTGGGAAAGGGAAATAACTTATTTATAGTTATTCTGGGGACAGGAAACGTGATAAGGGAGATAGCTAGTCCTATGTATGTGTAGATTATTTTGTATTATCTCCCTTATATAAATTAGGAAAGGGAGATAACTTACTTATAGTTATATAACTTGTAATATCTGGGGATAGGAAACATAAGGGAGATAACTAGTCCTCTGTAGGTGTAGAATATTTTTATTAGCTCCCTTGTATAAATTGGGAAAGGGAGATAACTTACTTATTATAATGGATGTATTATTTTTGATTGTTGTTTTAATTTTCAGAAATTTTTATTTTAATAGATAATTACAAATAGATTTTGTTTATTATTTTAATCTTCATTATAATGCAAATTATTTCATCATTCCACATATTGTTAAATTTTAAAACATATAAAAGATTAAGATTTGTCTTGAATAGAAAATAACCTATATATATGTATTTTTGATTTGGTTGATGTGTATAGTTGAATAGAGGTATGTTTTTTATTGTAGGACTTGAAATGCCAAATGGTGTTAAAGACATAATTCAAGAAAACAATATCAAGATTTCTTTTCTGTTCAAATTTTGCTAGAGTTTGTCTGTTCAATGTTTGCTACAGTTTTTCTGTTCTAATTTTTGCTAGAAGTTTTCTGTTCAATGTTTGCTAGAGATTTTCTCTTCAATTTTTGCTAGAGATTTTCTCTTCAATTTTTGCTGGAAATTTTCTCTTCAATTTTTGCTAGCAATTTTCTGTTCTAATTTTTCCTAGATTTTCTCTTCAATTTTTGCTAGAAATTTTCTGATCAATTTTTGATTGAGATTTTCTCTTCAATTTTCGCTAGAGATTTTCTTTTCAATTTTTGCTAGAGATTTTCTTTTCAATTTTTGCTAGAGATTTTCTTTTCAATTTTTGCTAGAGATTTTCTCTTCAATTTTTGCTAGAGATTTTCTATTCAATTTTTGGTGGAAATTTTCTGTTCAATTTTTGCTAGATATTTTCTGCACTTGAGGATGGTAGATTTACCTGTGCCGGTATAGGGTTTGATATAGACACATTTCACCTTTGATGTTATCGGGGAAATCATTGTGAAAACAAGTGAGTTTGTTCTACCATAGACATGTAATTAAAGAGACTATCAACTTCTTAAGAAACTGGTTAACATGTAAAAAAAAGATATCATCCAGCCACAAATTGACTTTTTAAACAACTTTGTTATCTAATTATATTCATTGATTGGAGTTTTAACGCCAACATTAGCAGCATTTCAGCTATATCGTGGCGTGAACAAATTTTATGTTTACTAAAGACACCTACAAGACCCTTAGAAATAAAATATACTTTTTATAGACAAGTATATTTTATTTTCAAAGGTTTTGTAGCTGTCTTGGGTTTAATATAAAATGAGTTCACGCCACGATATAGCTGAAATACTGCTAAAGTTGGCATTAAACACCAATCAATCAATCCAAATTTATAAGTTTTTTTTTAATTTTATTTCTTTTATATTCCTGAATAGGGTATAACAAAGATTTTTATTATTGTATTTTGTGAAAAACATGAACAATTTGAACAAAATTCAACATTTTGATAAATTTTCCATTACAGATGCCTTTTTAAACATTTTTTTTTCCATTTTCAAGGATGCATACAGATTAATTATATATTTGATATTAATAATAATGGAGTAGGGTTATGGTGTTTAATGCCACTTTCAACAATATTTCAGTTATTTCGTGGCAGTCAGTTTTATTGGTGGAGGAAAAAAATCACCGACCTGTCGCAAGTCACTAACAAACTTTATCACATAATGTTGTATCGAGTACACCTCGTCTGAGCAAGATTTGAACTCACAACGTTAGTGGTGATAGGATTATAAAGGAGTAGAGTATAAAAAGAAATATTTTAATATAATGTGAATTCTTGATGTAACTAGCTGATAAAGTTGGGTTATTTTTTTCACTATGTAAAATTAATGGCTGTGATATTTGAGGAGATTATAAGACACTGCTTATCTTTTGTTTTATATGTCTGATTCTAGTAGTTATATATAGATAGGGTTAGTATTTTAGATTGTCACTGTTAGAGATCATTAGTATTTTTCGTCACTTTCAACATTTGTTTCGGCTATATCGTGACTACCACTACCTGACTTATTGGGGGATGAAAGACAACATTTTTATCAAGCTGACAGCTGAAACCCTTTACATTGGGTAGGTTTCTAGAAAATCTTAACACAATAGACAGGTGGTGGGGCTCAAACCCACATCAATGAGTGGTATTTGGCTTGTGATCAGAATTCAATGCCCTTAACCTTTTGGTCAGAAAACAATTGCCTTAACCTTTTGTTCAGAAGTCATTGACCTTAACCTTATGGTCAGAAGTCAACTACCTTAACCTTTTGTTCAGAAGTCATTGACCTTAACCTTATGGTCAGAAATCAATGACCTTAACCTTTTGTTCAGAAGTCATTGACCTTAACCTTATGGTCAGAAGTCAATGACCTTTACCTTTTGGTCCGATCTCAACGACTACTTAGGCTTGTGGGGACATTTTTTTTGGTTGAAGATACAAGAGAAAACCACAGATCGTCAATAACCCATTAAAAAAACTTTATAATATAAGGTTGTATCAAGTTCACCTTGATATAGATGGGCATTGAACTTCCAAACCATTGTAGATCTATGAGCCAATTACAATAGTAAATATAGATACAAATACCAGGTGAATTAAGTAGAAATTTTGGGCTGGTCCCTGATCAATGATACAATATATGTATAGGGACCAGTCATTTAACCCTTTGGGTGGGGGATGAGTTTCTTTTTAAATGAAAAATTGGTAATTATTCTTCAAATATTACCAAAATTTTGAGTTGAAAATTAAAATATCAGATTATTTATTGCTTGAATCTGTCGGGTCAAGATATTTTCTTTTGCAATAAAATTTTGAGTTGAAAATTGTAAACCCCATTCCCCCTAACAAAAGTTAAATGGTCGCTCTCTTCCTAGATTGGCTCCAGACATGATATATTTCAATGATTGTTAAAATAGTATTTAATTGATTTATCAGAATCAAATTTGCAACATTTACATCTGTAATTAATTACTGACTTTATTAAATGATTTAACTTTGCAAATTGGAATATTTCTCTCAGGTACTAGGTCCTGTATTGATCGATTGATTTATAAACCAAACTTAGATACTATTACATGTGCAGTGTTTCACCTAGGCTTTGAATTCTTCAGGACAATTGCCAGTTTTATCAAAATTTCTTCATGACATTCTTTAATAAATAAACTAATTTTTAGTTTATTGTTTTTAACTTCTTCAGGACAATTTGAGAAATAGGTAGGCAAATGTCCTGGGATCGGTGCCTAGCTGAATCACTGAATGTGTGTGTGGTGTGTTGAAATAGGTAGGTAAATTTCTTGAGATCGGTGCCTTTCTGAATCACTGAATGTGGGTGTCGTGTGTTGTTGGAGATGCATGTACAAACAAACAATGCAATTAGGGTTATTTTGGTGTGTAAACAAGCTTAATTAAGCATTAAAAGTTATATTAGTGTACAGTTATTAATATTTATATGTTATATTATTGTCAGGGGGGAAAAAATTCAGTCATGCTTGTCACTGTAGATATCTATTCATAATTTATTTATAATATGTTATTATTAAAATATTGAGAGAAAAATAAAAATCTTTAGAAAACCTGGAAAAGTTTTTATTTTTTTTATTTTCCTCAAGTATACTTTTTGGATGTGGTCTAATCATTATCTGTAGCCCAGGACTGATCAGATTCCAATACTCTTCACTCTTCCCTTGTGGGGTCAATTCATATGAAATCTATGATATTCCATTACATGTACAACATCATTCAAATGTTCCTTTTAAAGGGATTTAAGATAGATATTGGACTAGTCCATATGGCATTTATTGTTGATAACCCACAGGTTCATGAGAACCAGGTGAGCAATTCAAGATCAGATGAGCATATAGTTAAAATAATCTACTACCAATTTGACCCATTTCTTTGTATACTCAAGAGACAAAAATTACCACCCGTGTATAGCTAGATTATCCCGGTTGAACTTTACTGAACTACCTAATAAACATGCTGGAAGACTTCCACTTGAACCCACTTTTTGACTTAATAAATATAATTATGCATACACTGCAGGATGTTTAAAAAGAAGTTTTTCTCACCATAATTTTTTTACATCAGTTTTCGGAACATATTGCACAAAAACCTACTTGAGCTTTTCCTTTATAGACAGCACTATATTTTCAATACCTTTTTATCTCACCTTGCCAAAGGCAACGTGAGCTGTTGCCATCCCTTGGCGTCCGTCGTCTGTCGTCCGTTAACTTTTCACATCAGGCGAGTGATGCAGGCTCAGGTGAGCCTCTAGTTTTATACACTACCACATACATTTTGCGTGCGTACATACATGTATCACGTTATGGTTCTGTCGAAGTCTCTGTCATCTGGTGTAGACACAACATTTGGCTTCCATTCAATTTATAGTGGATGCCCCTTCTGAATATTTTAATACATCTCCCTCTGTTTTATTACTCCCAGGTTTTAGGGTTATGGTGTTTAACGCCACATTCAACAATGTTTCAGTTATATCGTGGCGTTCAGTTTTATTGGTGAAGGAAACAGGAGTACACTAGAAAGCCACCGACCTGCCACAAGTCACCGACAAACTTTAAGATATAAAGTTGTATCGAGTACACCTCGCCATGAGAGGGTTTCGAACTCACAACTTTAGTGGTTATTGGCACTGATTACACAGGTAGTTGTAAATCCAACTACCATACGATCACTACCACGACGGCCCCTATCCCAAGTTTTGAAGCTAGTTTTAAATATTCCAGTCAAAAATATTGAACTTGTTGGGAGTGCATGCTAGAAAACCATGGGAAAACCCTAATTTTGCGCAAGTGGTATGACTCGGAAACGACAAATGTCGGATGTCCGTCAAATTCCAAACTTGATCCATATTTTACCCCGTGTAAATTTACAGATATAAAATAAAAGTTGAGACATTGTCAGGAAACAACAAGTTGACGCCATCAGTCCTCCTCCCGCATGTCGCTCGTTGCAAGGTGTACTCGATACAATATTATGTGATAAAGTTTGTTAGTGACTTATCTGTGGTTTTCTGCGGGTTTTCCGATTTCCTCCATCAATAAAACTGATCGCCACGATATAACTGAAATATTGTTGAAAGTTTCCTTAAACACAATAACCCTAATATTAACCCCGTCCGCTACGTTTATATCAAACTTAAATCCGGGTTCAACTACCTCGGCCGCAATTCGACTAAATCTTTTACAACAGAGTACATGGATTTCCATTAATTGTTGATGTACCATAAACAAAATTAGTCGGTTATTTCGGATCACTGACTTTTAATAATTGATCATCTTTACTGTCATCAGAACTATTTTATTTCAATCTCTTTTCAGATAATAATCAAAATCGATTAAACAAACAGGAGAATAACATTCATTACAAAACTATAATATTTAACCAATTGATTGCAATTACCGCTGTAGCCCTGTAGTGCATATTTTAAGTCTGGAATCAATTACTTTTATGCCTAGTTTGTTAATTTGTTCAATGATGAAAATTACATTTTGTGTTAATTTCATTTCATTTCATTCCATTTTAGAGCTAATAAGTCAATGATGAAAAAGACATTGTGTGTTCATATCACATGTTAAAGATAAGCTTGGTTGATTGAAAATGACTTTTTTGATAGGAAGAGTTTAGAAAATATTTGTATTTAAATTATTATTGGATGATAAATTCCCTGTACATTTGAAGATGTTCATATTTAAAATTATTGTACTTATTCTCGTCTGTAAGTATGTTTAGATTTTTTCTTCTTCTGGTAAAATATAATTAACTTAATATGTTTATTTAGAATATTAACTACCCGTCTAAAATATAATTATGTACTTATCACAATATTATCTTAATTATAATACAGTTGCAGTTAAAAAGTCTCTTGAGTTGTAATAATAACAAAATAAAACTGAAAGGTTTAAATAATAAGATATTTTTTTGAAATTATTGGAGTTTATTACATACTTACTTCAAATAAAGGCATTTTTGTATGATCAATATGACCGGAAGTAAACTGTCCTTATTTTCACATCCCGGGAAAATAACCGGTTATTGGATTACTACAAGATCATTTCCATATCGAGGCCCATATTTGCCCGGGCCAATATGGGCCTCGACTTCGTCTCGGGCCAATATGGGTGTCTCTTTTCTAGATGTCGGAAGTATGTAATAAATAGTTTAATACATGGGTATTTCCATATTGGCCATGTATTAATCTGTATTTAACACGGTTCACTTGTGGAAAGTCCTGACTATTAGCGGGTCGCGCGCACTAAATTTGATATCTACATTTTTATTACACAGCCTTCAATGATATTGTATAAGTGGATAAAGAATTTAATAATTTTTTATTATACCTTGCATACATTTTTACTATATATAAATCAGGTGACGAATGTATGTCATAATGTAAGAAAACTGGAAGCCATTTTGTGCCGCTTGAAGGCAAGTTTTTACTTATAGCATTAGTTATTGTAAGAATAGCATTAAATGTGATAGTGCATCAAATGCTCCTAAATGTCTGCTAAACAACGGCGTGTCCATCGTTCAAAAAGTTGTTGTCAAACTATCAACACTTCAACATTTTATTTTCGCCTGTTACGAAAACGTAGCATGATATGGTAGGGAAATTTTTTCTGACGAGTGAGATATGACAAGTTTTAAGCATGCCCTTCTATGATTAGAATAAACCGGTTATTACCTTCATACGAGGTGAGCTACATCAAGTTGCCAGCCCCCGAGAGGTATTCTTCCTCTCGCCAAAACCCTCGATCGTGGATAGCAAAAATCCACTGACGGGTGTCAACTCTCCATGTTCATCTCATATGAAGACAATAATTGTATTATCATAAAAATTTGGTCAAATATCAGATTTCTCAGTAAAATAAACCTGCGTGTCATGCGTAAAATTACTCGTGACGTCACATTACGTATTTTTCAAAGTGGTAAAAAAAAACATTGGGCGTTGCAAACGATATTTATAATTCGTATTTTTAGTATTTTTCGTGTCATAAACAACCTGAAATTCTATATGATAAACAGTATATAACTAATTCTGATTTTCTGAACAGATATATCATGTTTGGAGAGGGTATTTGCGAAAAATACCAGTCGAGAGACGAAAAATTTCCCGAGTCTCAAGACTGGTATTTTTCGCAAATACCCCTCCCAAACATGATATATCTGTTTAATTACACCGAATATTATTTAGAACACTGGTTAAATAAATAATACCTTTTGTTTGTCGTTTTCAGGAATATTCTTTTTTTATTTTTTTTAACTTGGCAGTAACTGTTGTTAAATACTATAGGACGCTTTGAACTGTTCCCTTCAGCAGGTACAGTGGTAGTATTTCGATTTGTTTTGTTAGACAGTGGTTGAAGTATTCCGAATGAATTTGGCGGTTTGCGGCACGTGAGGGTAAAAAAGTGAAATACGTTTTCGCAAATACCACGGCAGAGGGAACAAAACTTAAATCCTTTACTTCGGAACACTTCCGGGTTTCAAATTTGATTAATCACGTTACTTTACGTATAAAGGTAAAGAACAAATATTCCGAATGAATTTGGCGGTTTGATGCACGTGAAGGTAAACAAATTAAATCCTCATGCAAATACCCCGGCCGCGGTAAAAAATAAACGAAATTAATCCTAAATATGAAAATACACGAAAAATACACCGGCTATTAACCAATCAAAATCCAGGATTCTTATATATAAGGTGTAAAAAAGTAACAATATAAGTTATTTACGTTCCTATTCGTAGATATGGAGATTTTAACACCCTGAAGTAGCCAAGTACATCCTGAGGCGCAGTCGAAGGGTGTACAGGTTACTGATGGGTGTTAAAACATCAATATCTACGGATAGGAATGTAAATAACGAATTTATCCCCGGCTATTGTAAAAAATAAGACATTTTGGATCCCGGCGGTCCACGTAAAAGTGACGTTTTCTTTGTTTTTGGAAAGAATAAGTAAAAAATAAGAAAGTTTCGAGTGTTTTTTACACGGTGTAGGGTACTAACTTTGATAGAACCCTTCAATTTATCAAATTAACAGCGGTGATCATATAGGTGTTGAAGGTGCTAACAAAATAAAAGACAAAACGAGTGAGATTTTACAAGCACCGAATGAATTGTTAGACTTTCAGCAAACTCCTGCAGTGCGCAAAAGAAATTGAAGTGACCAAACCGTAACTCCTTCTTCGGTAGATAGGAAAAGTAAACAGTCAAAAGTTAGTTCTCCAAATGTTAATTAACTGTGCAATTGGTATATTTGTCTAATGCACAATTTTCTTTCTATATAGAAAAAAAAATATAGAAAAAAAAATGTAAAAAAAATAATTAAAAAATAATTAAAAAAATACATATGTTAGAAAAAATTGTGTATTCACCATGTTTCATGTATAGCTCATTAGCAGGGCCTGGTTATAAAATTAAATTTCAATTCATTGTATATAATATATTTATACCTACTTTTATTTACAGATTGAATGCTGGTGAACATCTTACATTATTATATTGTTGTATTGAACATATTTGATATTTTGTTGTCCATATTGTATATTATTGTGATGTCAGTCATATTTGTAAATTTTGTGTTGTCCATAGTTTATATTTTTGTGTTATTTACATGCGACAGTTGCATGTTAATAGACTTGAGATCAATCGGCAAACCTCGGGTGAGTCCGCTTCTCTCCCTCAATACTTCGGCTGTAATACGGTGTTTGATATGCGTCTACGCGTCACATTTCTTCGCCGGAAGACCGTATCACTTCAATCAAACATAGCGCACCGCGAATAAGTTCTAAAATGGCGACAATAGATGAGTGTATAGAGTTTGCTTTGAAAGATATTGGTCTTTGATGAAGGTACGGAATCAGCCGACATTGCGACGAATGAAAATATATTATTATTGGACGAATATTCGTAAGTGAAATTATTTTAATACCTCCTTCATTGAAGATTTCCGAAAGTAGTTCCAATGGGAGATATCGTAATACGGACGAGGTATGGTGAAGGTACGGAATCAACCGAAGTTGCGACGAGTGGACTTGAGATGTGAAACTTTATTATCAATTGTAAAAAAAAATGACCTTAACACTTGTTACTATAAATGTGAATGGAATGAGTGACAATAAGAAACGCGACCTCGTTTTTAATTGGTTAGTTGCTAAAAAAATTTAACCTCATTTGTTTACAAGAAACACACCGTGTAAACAATGATATTGATCGATGGAAATCTGAATGGAAAAATCACGGGGGTGGAGATAGTTATTGGAATTGTGGTTCAAAAGAATCAAGAGTTGTAGCAATTTTGCTCAGTAAATTTTTTTCCAATGAAGTTAAATTTACATTTTCTGATAATATTGGTCGAGTTATGAAGTGCGAAGTAAAAACGGAAACGGCTATTTTTCAGATTTCCAATATTTACGCCCCGAATCTACCGACTGACAGAAAAAAACCTATTTGAATTGCTTTTGAACTCTATTGGAAACCACAATGATGATAGCTTACAACATTATGAAATCATTTTGGGGGATTTTAATTGTGTGCTGGACAAAAAACTAGATAGATGCCCTCCACATCGTACTGAAGATAATGGGTTAAATGAATTTAAATTACTCATGCACCGACCGACATGATTTATTTGATATATGAAGAAATAATAATCCAAAAACTAAGCGATTCAGCTTTCACAGAGGAAATGCAAAACCCCGTGTAGATTATAGTATATGCTCCAACAGCCTTAGCAGTAAATTACTCGACTCAAAAATAAATCACTTTCCCTTTAGCGACCATGATATTTGCACAGTTAAAGTAAAAATAGAAGACATTGAGAGGGGTCCAGGTATTTGGGTCATGAACTTGAATACTATAAAGTCGGAGACGTTTATTTCGGCCTTTAATACTTGGGGGCCTACATGGCAAAACCAAATTAACCGCTTTGAAACTATTCAAGAATGGTGGGAAGTTACGAAAACTAAAATAAAAATTTTGACAATTGATATAAGTAAACAAATAAATAAGGGTAAACATAAAAGTAATATTGAAAATTTGGAGAAAAGCTTTGTAAATATTGCTAAAATATATCACGAGTAAAACATATTGAAGACGGGTGTGAGCGAGTTAGAGGGTGGTTCAATTAGGGGAGGTGGGGGTCATGATTCCGCTAGCCTAGATGCCCCAAAAGGCCATATTTTGGCCTTGCATACCACACTGCGTTCGTTCCACGTGTGAGTAGCGTTATTGTAAAGAACGATATAATGATATAATCTAGAACATTGTGCAGAATATGCCTTCGTGACACAGAAGTTATCATTAAATATCATAATAAGTACCTCTAGTCTCATTTCCAAAGTAATATATGACTATAAAATGATTAAAAAGATTCGTTGTTTAATTAATATTTATTTTGACAAAATCTACATTAGTATTTTCTTATCATTTGTCATCTTATTTGCATGCGTCAGATTTATTATTTGTTTAACAATGAAAATATTTTAAGCCTAATCTGTTATTATTGATTTAAATGCAGTCAACATGAAAATATCTACGTTGTTGCCTTCTTTTGTACTACATGTACATGGTTCGAGCCCTCATCGGGTTAAACCAAAGATTATAAAACTGGTATTTGTTTCTTCTCCACTGCGCACGCAGCATTAAGGAGCAAGAGCAAGGACTGGTTGTCTTGGAAACAGGATAATGTGTCCGAGTGGAGCGACATGACTATCCACTGACTAAAAAAATGCAACTAAGTGTGTTGGTTTTTAACTTTATGGTGTTTAATGCCACTTTCAACGATATTTCAGTTATATCGCAGCGGTCAGTTTTATTGTTGGAGGAAACCGGAGTACCCAGAGAAAACCATCGACCTGCCGCAAAGCACTGACAAACTTTATCACATAATGTTGTACATCTCGCCATGATCGGGATTCGAGCTCACAATGTTAGTGGTGATAGGTACTGATTGCATAAGTAGTTGTATATCCAATTACCATACGAACACGACTACGACGGTCCTCGTTCTTTTTATACTGCATGTACAATGTGTAATTAAAGACTAGTTGGAGCGAAATGATTTCTCCCTCAAGTGACATTCGCCGTGTTGGATACCACGTGTTCCTCCTACTGTCTACTCTCTATAGTTCAAAAATGGAAGTGTATTGTAGAATCATTTTACTTCTGTATACATTTTTGAGATGTAAAAAGTCGAAATTTCGAGATTTTAAAAGTCGAAAATTAAGAATGAGTCGTAATTAAATACATAAATCAATCAATCAATCAATCAATTATCATCATAGGAACAGTATACTTATCGATAAGACTATCTCAAGTTTTATTTCAAAATTTATGCAATAATGACCATTGAGGTACAAATAAAATCATAAATCATTACAGTCGCTTTGAATGATCATTTTTTTATCTGACTGATTTATGCTTAATGTTCAGTAGCACATTTTCATGCATATTCAGGAAGAGAGCAAATTCAACAATGCAAAAATATATATACAAAAATGAGTATGGGATGGGATAACTGGAAAAAGGATTGTTGACTGTCACTGGAAAATTATGAACAGCTGGGTAGGGACGAAAAAATTAGTCTCATATATCGGCTATATTGGGCCTACTCTTTTAGCAATATACAAAAGAGATCTTTACCCACTTTTATTAAACGGTCAGGCTTTCCGTATCATCCGCAACCTGATAATTGCACATTAATAGGACACCCCCACCACCCGGGGACGCGTTGTGCTAGTATAAGAGTTATGCATAATAATAATCTCCTCCCCCCCCCCCCCCCCCCTCGAAATGTTCTACTGAGAATTATACTGGTATTTAGTGTTCGCGTCCCTTTTGTTACAGATTATCTATAAAAAGTGGCGGGGTTAAACGAGTTTTATGGGCCCAAATCTCTCCTCTTTTTGAAATGATGCGGTCATGCAAGCACTTTCTACACGTGAGTAAAATGACAAACCTCACATATAACAGGGCGAACAGTGTTATCATAAAGAACACTACAATCTAGAACATTATAGGGTTATGGTGTTTAACGTCACTTTCAATAATATTTCAGTTATATCGTGTCGGTCAGTTTTATTGGTGGAGGAAACTGAAGTACACGTAGAAAACAACCGACTTGTCGCAAGTCACTGACAAACTTTATCACATAATGTTGTATCGAGTACATCTCGCCATGAACGGGGTTCGAACTCACAACATTAGTGGTGATAGGCACTGATTGCACAGGTAGTAGTAGTTGTAAATCCAATTACCATACGATCACGACCACGACGGCCTCTCGGAAGTATATGAATAAAATATTAATACATGACTTTCTCCATATCATCACTCGACCCATATACATCAGTCCTCGGCTGCGTCTCGGGCTGATATGGAGGTTTCAGGATGATACCCGGACTGATGTGGAAAAGGTCATGTATTAATCTCTATATAATCTTCGTGACACAGGAGCTGTCATTTTAGTTCTTTAGGGAGAACCGATGGCTATTGACTTTAAATCTGTTATATTCATAGCAAGTAAATATAACGTTACGGTTTTTGTAACCTTTTAAGCTTTAGCTTAAGTTTCAATAAAAATAACGTATTAATTTGATATTATGTCAATATTTACTACCACTTGATATTTATTGATCTTAAAGAATTATATTTATATAAAGAATTGAAGTGTAATATATGTTGTATGTATATCAAAGTCTATATCACAAACAGCACAAATACTATTTGCTTTGCAAAGTGTTTTTCTCATGTGGTTGATTAGCAGGTGCAGATGACCTATTGGGTCCAGGGCACCTCATGGTGCGTGTCATGTGGGCAAGAGGATTATATTTATTTTGAGAATTCATTTGTAATATGTATATCAGAGTCTATATCCCAGACAGCACAAATAATATTTGTTTTGCAAAGCGTCTCTCTCATGTAATTGATAAGCATATGCAGATGCTGCAGGTTTTTTTGTTGGTGGGATCATTTTGTACGCGAGGTGAGGGGTCTGGGATATTTTAACGTTCCCAAGTGATCCCAGAGGTCAGCACCAGATGGTCCGTTTGGAGAAAAATACTCCGCAAAGTCATGAGAATTAGAAATTAGACGACATAAATTATCATAAAAAACATTCTATTGGAACTAATTTAAGAGCAGCCGATTGGCAGCCGATCGATCCCTTACCGTTCTTTAAAGAAGGCGTGCAAGGTGCATTCACGTCTGAATCTGGGCCTTATCAGGGACCGACCATTTAACTTGCAGGGAAGGGGGTATTAGTCAATCGTAACTACTCGGCCATTCTCGCTACCCTGCAAATAACCTCGTATGCATTAGGCGTATAAATCGCACTATTTTTCACATGTCAGTTACATGAAAGTTTGATAAAGTTATATTTTAAACAATTTTCTATATTTCAATTAAAGTTTTAATTAGTTTTGCATGATTAGATTTTACTTAGTATTTCTTCCATATTGGATTTTCGTGGACTATATTTGTGTGCGGCTTAACTTAACTTAACTTCCGACAAACAATTTAAGAAGAATTTCTACTATGTACGTACGAGGTTATTTGCAGGGTAGCGAGAATGGCCGAGTAGTTACGAGAATGGCCGAGTAGTTACGATTGGGGTATTAGTAATACATTAAGCAATGCATGATACACCAATGTTTTGAAGGGGCCGTCGTGGTCGTTGTCATGGTAGTTGGATTTATAACTACCTATGCACGAATTATTATTTCGTTTAATCGAATTATAATTTCGTATTAAAAACGAAATAATAATTTGTTCTTTCGAAATAATAATTCGCTTAAACGAAATAGTATTTCGTGCTTAACGAAATAAAAACAAATCTCATGTCAGTAAGCGGTCTCCGTAGTATAAAGAACGGAATCGGTTAGAAATGTTCGGCAACCCTCGGCATTTCTACTGGTTCCCAAGCTTAACACAAAACAAATTAATTCATTTGTATGCTATATCATATATCTATCTGTGTATTTATTCACGGATTCTGATTCATTTATATATATAGGGAGTGGATGTGGTCGAGTGGTCTAGGGCGCTGGACGCAAGGCTAAGTGAATGGTGCTGCAGTGTATCAATGGAGTGTGTTCAAATCCCGTCGAGGGAAGAACAAAAAATTGACAGCTCTAAAATCTAATTCTAACACTGTTTGGTTTAATTTTCAGACGTATATATATATATATATATATATACACGTCTGAAGGATATATATATATATATATACACTGCAGGAGATCCCCTATATATGTTATTAAATAATTTTTCTAGAGATTTAATGTAAGCTTAAAGTAATAGTACACCAGATTTGGGTGAAGAATTTTTTTCCCTGAAAATTCAATTTGGAATACGACGGTATCTTTACTAGGCTATTCATACATGTTTCAAGTCGAAATATGTTCCCAACAACTAGAAATCTGTTTATCCGTGTGCATGTTTATCACCCTCGCCATTGTTGTGGAGACTGATTAACTTTCGGTTGTTTTGTTCCGATGATTGCCGATCATGACCTCGTGAAGAAAGGTTTTGGTCAGATGATTGTCGATCATGACTTCGTGAAGAAAAGATAAACAATCATGGATGCTGAGGTCAGCACGCACACATTCCTGACAATGATTATTGAGGAATCTGTCTGTTTCATGTCGTGTGAACCAATTTTTTTTTTGCAATTATTCTTGTGTGGTACACACGGAATATATATATATATATTGTTCATCAACTGAACATTGCGGCGCATGAGCGATAATCTCCCCGAAAGAGTTCAAATCTTGTGTCACGCGCATATCATTTGCATTACTCTACTGGAAAACAGAATTATCTGCTGTCAAATATTTTGCGATTTTCCCTTAAAATCTGTTTTTGAGCGGATTTTTAATGTTATGCAGTTGATTTTAGTTAAAATTAAGTGACATATTAAGTGAAAATATTTAATCAAAAAATTCAACGATATTTGCTTTTCATATTACTTTAAGTAAGAATACGTGTTGTAGGGTATTTACTCTATGTTAATAACATGTGTCTGTTTGTAATATCTTTAATAAACCATACCACTGTTATCAATGTCTAAAATCATACCTATAGAAATAATAAAAAGTGTTTAGCAACCCTTACAATGTCGGCAATTTCTTTTTTGCTCTTCTCTTTACCTTTAGACGAACTTTTTTCATGAAAATCACAAACCAGATCAGTATAATGACCCACAAAATAATAATACAAAAACAAAATGGAATGTGGTATTTGTTATGTTTTCCACAAGCGCTCGTGACACGGAATTACCTCCTTTTTTTTTAAAACTTTCTGTTTACGTATTTATTTTCAATATAATTTCTTTATTATTTCATCTCTTTTTTCCTTAATTTAACTTCTTCGTGTTCATACTCATACGATTTTATGATAACAGCAACTTTAAAATGTGTCAACCCTAGAAAAAAAGGGGTGTGTGGCAACTCCGTGCTACGAGCGCCTGTGGTGTTTTCATTTTAAGTTGGGAAAAAGAGGGAGGGGAAAGTGGGTAGACGTGCTCAACTTCATTTATAAACTCACAAAATAGACCGGTGCCAGGATCAATAAAATAAGAAAAACTAGAATAGGGTATTTGTTATGTTTTCATTTAAAGTTGGGTGAAAAGGGGGAGGATGGAGGGGCAGTCGTGTTCAACGTTATTTTCAACAATATTTCAGTCAATAGTTTTGTTCCTAAATACTTGATTTTTTCTGAGTATCAGGTGTATTTTCAGTCATGTCCCTGTCCATGGAGATGAAACTACACACATACCCTTCCGGACCACCTGAGTTCACCCCCGGTTTTTAGTGGGGTTCGTGTTGCTCGATCTTTTGTTTTCTGTTTAATGTTTGGTAGATCGTCGTTTGTCCTTTTTCTTTTGGCCATTGTATTGTCTGTCCTTCTTCACTTTACGGCTTCTGATTACCTATTTGATATCTTCAAACTTTTCTTCTGTCTTAAAAACAATAAGTGAAAATAAATGCCTTTTACTTTATTATTCTGGATATTTTAGATTATTGTTACTTTTGTCAGGATAGTAAGCAACGTGAAAGAAAAATGGGAAATATCGTGGAGTGAGTGAGTGATTGTTGCTTAACGCCAACTCAGCAATTTTTCAGCTATATCATAGCGAGAACAAGTTAATTTTGAATGAGATGATGAGGTCCGCTTTGTACTATAGACCAACACGCTGAGTTTGATTTTTAATAGCGTTAGCTCACTGAAGCAACAGTCCGCGGAAAGACATGTCGCCCACTCGGACACAATATCCTAATTCCGAGCCAACCAGTATTTGCTCTTTCTCTTTAGTGCTGCGTGCTTAGCGAAGATGCAATAAATACCAATTTAATAGTCTTTGGTTTGACACGACCAGGGTCCGATCTACGCACTCGAGGCGAGCACGCTAACCATTACATCACCGAAGTGGCTAAAATATTGTAGATCTCATCTTGTCTTCAAAATATCAGAACTTAGTCATCTAAAAGACAAACGAGAAACCTGATGCAGTAGCTTTAGTTAATGTAATGAAGTCGTTAGTAAATACAAAAAATCATAAGAAACATAATTTCTCGAATAAAAACGAAGTCTTTATAATTACCAAAATCAATAAAGCATAGGTAAACGGATAATAACCGGTACTGAATTGTTCCGAGAGAGTAAACATGATTTACGACAACACCCACTTTATGATCGAACGTAACAAATTATTTTGCTATTTTCAGTTTATATTATCATAAACCATGCAGTTTAAACTCGAGAAATTGTTTACCTGTGTACTCTATAATATCCATCAGAAACTATTTACTGTAGGTAATTTTAAATCTTGTAATTTACACAAAAAAAAAACTACTAAAGTATTTAATTTGATGATAAACATGTTCTCTAAAACGTTATGTCTGTTCAGACACAGGATCTTGGGATTTTAATTGCTTGTAGTATGGTAGTATGAATGTTTTCATTGCGATTTCATGAGAAAAAAATCCTGCCCTTTTATCCGTAAGAAAATAACTGGTCCATTACAGGGTTTATGGTGTTTAACGCCACTTTCAACAATATTTCAGCTATATCGTGGCAGTCAGTTTTATTGGTGGAGGAAACCGGAGTACCCGGAGAAAACCACCGACCTATCACAAGTCACTGACAAACTTTATCATATGTTGTATTGAGTACACCCGCCATGCACGGGATTCGAACTCACAACGTTAAAGGTGATTTAGGCACTGATTGCACAGGTAGTTGTAAATCCAACTACCAAACGTTCACGACCACGATGGTCCATGATCCATTACATAGCGTTGCTTATTTTCAAGAGCATTGATTGATTGATTAATTGATGCCAACTTTAGCAATATAGGTTTGGTTTATGGTGTTTAGCGCCACTTTCAACAATATTTCAGCTATATCGTGGTGGTCAGTTTTATAGGTGGAGGAAACCGGTGTACCTACAGAAAACCATCGACCTGTCACAGTTACTGACCAACTTTATCACATAATGTTACATCGAGTACACATCGCCATTCACGGGATTCGAACTCACAACGTTAGTGGTGATATATAGACAATGATTGCACAGGGAGTTGTAAATCCAACTACCATACGATCACTGACCACGACGACCCCTGGTCCATTACGTAGCGTTGCTTATTGTCAAAAACATTGATTGGATGATTGGATTGATTCCCCGAACGTCAACTTCCTAAAAGATCAAAAGACGTTAACATCTGTAATTAAAGGAGATAACTGTATTTTATTTGAAGCTTTGCTGACGTAAATCGTCGTGTTTACGGTCGAAAAATGAGTTTACCTATAGCGACGCGTTCATTGATTGATACTTTAGCAGTATATCATGAAGTGCACGAATTAAGTAAGTTAATTTTCATAGATGACCGTTAGAAATAGACATAATCAAGTTGATATAAAAAAAAAAACATTTTGCCCTAAAGGTGACTAGCAATTAATTTATATTTAAATTAACAGCTCAAATTATTTATTTTTTTTCACTTCCGAAATACATCTAATGAAGAAGGAAAACAGTATGTACTCATTTGAGAATGAAATAAGTGTCACTTGCTAGGAATGTGTAGACATCAATCAATTCGATAATACGTTGAGATTATGTTGAGATAGTTAAAATCATGGAGTGATATTACGCTTTATTGAGTATAATTATATTTAAAAATAATAATCCATAAAACTAACGTCATAATTTGTCTCCAGGTAAATAAGTAAAATTTTGTATGTTTTTTTTTAACATTCTACCTACATGTATATAGATATACCTATGATAAGAATTTTGAAAATGATAAACTATCAAAGTGACGTCATAATTTGTCTGTAGGTAAATAAGTAAAGTTTTGTATGTTTTTTTTAACATTCTACCTATATAGATATACCTATGATAAGAATTTTGAAAATGATAAAATATCAAAGTAACGTGACAATTTGTCTCTAGGTAAATAGAGTTTAGTATATACAGCCACACCGTTATTAAGAGGTTATGACCTTTGGGATCAAGAAGAAGTGGCTGTATAAGAAAGGTGACCTCTTAAAAGAGGTTTAATTCATATCAAATTTTCTATGACAGGACAAGAAAAATGTGACCTTTTAACACAGGTGACTGCTTAATAGAGGTGACCACATAGGCAGATTTGACAGTATATATTTTTTTACATTAGTATCTATATAGGTACCCCTATGTATATAATCGTACCATAAAACTAACATCATAATATTGATAAACTTTAGTATATTTTTTCGTACCTTTTTTTCTCCTGGTAAATAAAACAAATTTAGTATATATTTTTTTATATTCGTATCTATATAGGTACCCCTATGTATATAATCGTACCATAAAACTAACATCATAATATTGATAAATTTTAGTATATTTTTTCGTACCTTTTTTTCTCCTGGTAAATAAAACAAATTTAGTATATATTTTTTACATTCGTATCTATATAGGTACCCCTATGTGTATAATCACTAACATCATAATATTGATAAACTTTAGTATATTTTTTCGTACCTTTTTTTCTCCAGGTAAATAAAATAAATTTAGTACATATTTTTTTTACATTCGTATATATATAGGTGTTTACCTATGTGAAGAATCGTACAAATAAATACTGAGTCTACGTATTGTTAACTAGTCATGCCTCTCTTTATATCATGTTTTATTCCATTGTACAAGGAGGATTAAAAATCTGACACATGATTGGTAGATCTTTAAATTTGTCTTTCAACATAACATTGTATTTATTCAATGTATATTTTCTTGATGATCTTTTTTTCGTGACGGAAGATTATGTTAACGAGGACATTATGATATTAACTTCCATATTTTTATGCTTCCTTTCTTTAGCATGTGAGTAGTTTTATTACCATAAAATTTTATACAAATTAAAATAATGTAGTTTTTGTTTTATTGGGGGAAATGGTTCTTTATTTGCAAAATATATGTTCTTACCTCCTCTATCTCTATTGGAAAACATTTAGAATGTGAGTTATCAGGGGCGGATCCAGGATTTGTGGTTAGGGGGGGGGGGGGGGGGGGCGTGAGTAGGCGAGGGGCCTGGGGACCGCTTTTAGGTCCCCAGCGGGTCGAGGGTAGAAGATCTGGGGGTTTGAGGAATTACAGACATTTATTTGAACGACAATTTTGAACCAACCACACCATTTTTATCAGACCAAAAAAACTTGACTTTGAGTCTTAATTTTGTCGGATAATTGTTAACAGTATGTTTTTGTCAGATTATAAGAACCTAAAGTAAAACTTTTTTTGAACAACCGTGATGCGAATTGTTCAACTCATGACTGATCAATCACGATATTTTAACCCTTCAAAGAACTATTGGTTTAGTTTTAACGCATTCCTCATTTCCTTAATTGGTCTGTTCTTTCGGTGCTTGTCCTTTCGGGTGGTTCTAGTTAATACTGCCCGTCCGGATGGAGTTTTTCTTTTCGTCGTTTGATTCATTCATTGAAAACGTACGATTCGACCGTTCTTGCTTAGACAAACAAAAGCGAAAATTGTCAATACATCAATTTGTTGTTGGTTTCTGATTAGCTAACGTAACTAAATTAGATGATCAGAATCGCTTCATGCAGCATTAATGTTAGCATATTGTAAATGTGTCCGGGGAATTTCAAAATACATGAAGATGTCTTCTGCGTGTAATTCATCAATTTGTATCTGGTTATGAATGATACTGATGTTGAAAGAACATCAGTATCAGGATTTAAGTTTACTAAATGCTTTGATCTGTAAAGATTTGTTTTTCTTATAGTTGTAAAATTGACTGAAGAAATAATGCTTAATTAGCGTGAGAAAATAGTTGATGTCTGGTACCTCGGAACCAATCAGAATGGAATAATCTTTGAACTACTGACCATTCATGAAAAAGTTGTTTGTTGAACTGCTTAATTAACGTTGCATAACATATGCTTTGCGAATTTTAGGGGGGCGCACGCCCAGCACGCCCCCATCTAAATCCGCCTCTGGTTATTATACTACCATAATATATTATATAAAAAAAAAACATTAAGTAGTTTTTGTTTTATTGGAGGAAATGCTTTTTTTTTGCAAAATAGATATATGCTGAACCCCCCTCTCTCTCTATTGGTAAGCCTTTAACATATTAGTAATTTTATTATCATAACATATTGTATAAAAAATGATGTAATTTTTGTTTTATTGGAGGAAATGGTTCGTTATTTGCAAAATAAATATTATTACCACTTTCTCTCTATTGATAAGTAATTGAGATGATAATAAATATCGATTGATTATGGTGTTTAACGCCACTTTCAACAATGTCTCAGTTTTATCGTGGTTGTCAGTTTTATTGGTGGATGAAACAGGTAGACCCGGAGACAACCAACGACCAACAACCAACGACCTGCCGCAAGTCACTGACAAATGTTATTATATAAAGTTGTATCGATTACACCTCGTCATGAACGGGATTCGAACTCACAACGTTAGTTCAATAATATCGAGGAGAGACAAACATCATAATAATATTGATAAGCAGAAGAGATTTAATTATATTGATAGGCAAAAGGGGCCCTACTTAACATTGAGGGGAAAACATATTTTTTTTATTTTGAAGAGAAAAGATGTTTGAAAGGAAAATAGGTTTAATAAGTTTAATATTAAAAAAGAAGAGGCTTGATAATATTGATATTGGTAAAATGTCTTAATGATATTGATAGGTTGAAAAAAAAAAGGGGGGGGGGTGATAATATTGATAGGCAAAGAGGGTTAAATCTGGAGGCATTGATAAGTATACGGTGTTTAATAATATCCTTTTTATTCGTGTGATATACGAATTATTGTTGTTTAACGTTAGAGGATCAGTACATTTGTGTATTGCATCTTAATTCATAAAGAAATCAAACGACAGATGGCTGCAATCAGTGCCTATCACCACTAAAGTTAAAAGTTCGAACCCCGTTCATGGCGAAGTGTACACGATACAACATTATGTGATAAAGTTTGTCAGTGACTTGCGGCAGGTCGGTGGTTTTCTCCGAGTACTCCGGTTTCCTCCACCAATAAAACTGACCGCCACGATATAGCTGAAATATTGTTGAAAGTGGCGTTAAACACCATAAAGCTAAAAACCAACCTAACGGCAGACGATAATTCGTATCGTTGGGAGGGAAGTAGAGGAAAAGACGTTTTGATTGGCAGAAGTCAAAATTGAAATAATTGATCAGATTGGAAAAAAATGCCTTGTAATCTGTTTCAAACGACGACCCCTACGTAACATACAGTCAACATTGTCTTTAAGGTAAATAACAACAACTCATTTACGGTTACTCATTGGGGGCGAATTATATATTATATAATCAGTGGCCAACCCTCCCCCTTTCGGAGGAGTTAAACCCAGCAATGGGGAAACTATGATTATGTTTCTTCTATATATCCGGGGTTTCAAGCAAACGGGAGTAATTATGTGCTGTCATAAAACTATGTAAATCGCAATTGTTTATAGTAGATTATTGTAAGTTAGTTATTTTAACCTCCAGATGTTTGTAGGAGGGCTCGTGTCTTATTTACATTATTTGTGTTATTTACGCTTAGTGATGTCTAACACATATTGTGTTGAGTTTTTACTTTGTTTTTCTTCGTGTCTTGTGTACCCTATGTTGCCAGTTTCCCTGGATTGTCCACTTCGCTATTCTCTAAAGTCTATTTAAGATAGTTAAAAATTAAAATATCATTTGTTGCGATACTTTGATATCATATTCTTTGCATATTTTCTAGCAGAAAATATTTGTTGAACAGAAAAAATAATTATTAAGACTTCTCAAAGTAATTAAATTCCACCCATTCCCCCCCTCCCCCCCTTATTACCGATATCACCGCTATATAATTTGTTTGTATGATAGTTTACGGTAATGTATTATCGCATTACAGGCCTTCATAAACAAATATAAAGAGTACACACTCTACAACTCCTTCATGTATATAACAAATCTTGTTTATATAATAATATCTATTAACATCGCTCCAAAAGTAATATGGAACAAACAGTTATCCTGAATTAATGAATTCGTTGATGCAAAATGAAATGTTTAATCCCCATAAGAATGTCTTAATAAAAAAGACAAACATTTTCTTTTATGTATTATATAAATATAAACGTCCTTCAATGAACTGGGTACTGGTGAAAATTCACAGGGCTCAAACCCACAGAATTACTCATTGTGTCCCCAGTGGGATAGAGGGGAACCCTGTCGATTGGGAGGGGGGTGTCGGGTTATAATACGGAAAATCTTACCTTGAATCATATAGTTAACAACATGTTTGAAGAGTGCCACGCTTCCTGCTAAACACGTCTTTTGTAGATTTCGAAAAAAAATATGCACATTATAGCAGCTATAAAAGGTATATGTTTTCGTACCAACCCAACTCTCCATGATTTTTAAGTAAGTGTTAAAAGTCATTGACCCGGGTGACCGATCCCTTCCCTCATTTCTATATAGTTTTATATGTTGTTCACGCTAAGCAATAATCAGTCAACCCACCAATGAAAATTAATATACTGTGTTGGTAGATATGAAAATTTTAAAATGTTTAAAATTTTCTTTTTTTTATCAATATTATATATTGTATCTCCGTTGTATTGAATACTCCATGGCAGCCATTTTCTTTCAGGTGTACCGGAAGTTAAGGCGGCATACACATATACATTAGAAGATGCTTTAAGGACAGCGTACTTGGGAAGTTATAATACTTTTGTCAGACCGTTAGTAAATGTCAATGTTACTATAGCTTTGAATATTATTACGCTCAATAAGTTGGTAAGTATATCCAAAGTGCAATAGTGCATTTTAAATGATATTCTGGTCTTGATCGTCTGGTAGTTCGATTTACAACTACCTGTGTAATCATTGCCTATCACCACTGAAGTTGTGAGTTCGAACCCCGTTCATGGCGAGATGTACTCGATAAACATTATGTGATAAAGTTTGTCAGTGACTTGAGACAGATCGGTGGTTTTCTCCGGGTAATCTGATTTCCTCCACCAATAAATCTGACCGCCACGTTATAACTGAAATTTTGTTGAAAGTGGCGCTAAGCACTATAAACCAACCACCAACCAATCAATAATATATTTTAAATTATGTATTTTGTATTTTATCATGTATTTCAAAATAAACACCGGGTTCAACACAAAGACAGAGAACAGCATACTAGTACACAAGACAAGTTTGAAGATAGCAAAGGTGTAATCAGAAGACGTAAACTGACTGATAGATGATACAACGACCCAAAAGAAAATTGACAAAACGACAAACGACGATTTACCAAACATTAAACAGACAACTAATGATTGTCCAACACAAACTCCACTAAAAACTAATCAGGATCCGAAGGACAGATAATACAATGACCAAAAGAAATTTGACAAAACGACGAACAACGATCTACAAAACACTACACAGAAAACTAAAGATCGACCATGTTACTCTTGTTACCAACTCAAGAAATTTTAAGTAATATGCATGTATTTTATCATGTTATTCAAAATAAACACTGGGACAATCAATGTGCTACTCTATACTTTCATGTACTGTGAAATACTTTTATTCGCCACGATTTTTTTCGTGGTTTAAGTTGACCACGAAATCAGCGAAAATTAGAACCCTACGATTAATAATGATTTCACAGTATGTAAAAAAAGGTCAATATGTTATCATCAGGTTATATTTCTGAATTACAATTTTTTTTTTTTTCAGAGCATAAGCGACCAAACAATGTCCATATCTGGATATCTTACTTTGGTAAGTAATTTTGTCAAGTCATAAATACACATGTAAATAGCTTCATATACATATGTATACTATATGTATATTGATTAAATGGTTAGAAAAGTTTTAAGATACCAAAGGGGTAATCGGAAGCCATAACTAAAAGAAGGACAGACACTATAATGCAGTAATGGCCAAAGGTAAACGGATAAAAACGCAAAGAAATGATCTTTTATCTGTTATTTCTAGAAACATAGTAAATGAGAAATAAGACAGGCTTTCCACTTGCAAAAGAAATCAACCGAATAAGCAAAATATAAAAATGTTAACGCTAGAAAACAGAATTATCTCAGTAAATATGAGAATTATTTAGCACTAGTTGCTGTCTAACGAAATAGCAGAAATATACGGATAAAGATATCGTCCGTGCTAACTATGGATCAGGCTTATAAGTATATGACCTCTATATATTTAACTCTAAACAATACCAAAGATATAATCGAAAATATACCAAAAACGAAGAAATAAAATTTGGAGGAACGAAAATCACATCACCAAACATCAATGCGCGAAAAAATGGTATTGGTTCATTCTCTACTAGAGAGGGAAAAGGTTATTAGAGGGGGCTCGTTGGGATATTAAAGAGGTGAAAATCTTATTTTTGGTGTTAAAATGCACAAGCGAGACGTGTGTAACCTGGATTGAGAATTCAGATGTTCTTAATGGTGTCGATTAGCCCTGTCCTAAGGGCTGAGCTGTAGAACTATTACGCCGTGTACCAACGAAGGATTCGAGGATCCAACTGCGTGCCAAAATGTAGAATATGAATAGATTCTGATGTGCTCAATGAATCCATACAGCTTCAGACGATGCAAGCCACCCAGAAATTCTTGCAATTTGACAAATTACAGGGACATTTTGAGACCATATGAAGTGGGTATTATAATATATTCTAAGGTCAATATTAAGTGTTTCAACCTATTGGCTCGATTCTATCACTAATATAACCTTATTTCAATAACAACCACTAAAGAAAAACTCCATAGATGTAGGGTAATGGTGTTTAACGCCACTTTCAAAGATATTTCAGTTATATCGTGGCGATCAGTTTAATAGATGAAGGAAACAGTTGTACTCGGAGAAAACCACCGATCTGCCGCAAGTCACTTACATACTTCATCACATAATGTTGTATCGAGTGCACCTCGCCACGGATGGGATTCGAATACACAACGTTAGTGATGATGATCACTGATTGCATAGGTAGTTGTACACCCAACTAACAAACGATCACGACCACGAAGGCCCCACGTAGAATCAAATTGTTTAATGCGACTGTCCTCTGTCAACAAATTGTATTTCTGTTGTTCCAGGTATGGAATGATCAACGACTAGATTGGTCTGCTGATGCGACGTACAACACCGATATCCCAGTTATTTTTAGTAACGAGGATTACATATGGCGACCATCATTAATCATAGAAAATTCGTAAGTTTAATAGAGTGTTGAGGAATAAGGTTATGGTGTTTAACGCCACTTTCAACAATATTTCAGCTATATCGTGGCGGTCAATTTTATTGGTGGAGGAAGCAAGAGTACCCGGAAAAAAACATCGACCTGCCGCAAGTCACTGACAAACTTTATCACATAATGTTTTATCGAACACACCTTGCCAAGATTGGGACAGGCACTGATGGCATAGATACCGGTAGTTGTAAATCCAATTACTATACGCCATGTCAATCAATACCATTTGAAGAGATGAATACTTCCTAACGATGGGCCATGCGACATCCCTGTGCTGTTAATTTATTTTATCTGTAAATCCTGATACATGTAATCATAATGTGTATATACATATATAGGTTTAATATTTTTATTCATGGATTGTGATTTATAATATATTGCTCTTTTTAATAAACCTCATCGGTGGTGTAATGGTTAGTGGGCTCGCATCGAGTGCGGTAGATCGTGGGGTCGAGCCCTCTGTCGGGTCAAACCAAAGACTACGAGATTGGTATTTGTTGCTTCTCCGCTAAGCTCACGGCATTAAGGAGAAAGAGCAAAGACCTGTTGGCTCGGAATCGGGATAATGTGTCCGAGTGGGTCGACATGTCTATCCGAGGCGTGTTGTTTCAGTGAGCTAGCACTATGAAAATCCAACTAAGCGTGTTGTAGGTCTGGTACAAAGCGGATCTTATTATCGTCTCATCGAAACTTAACTTGTTCTCGCCATGATATAGCTGAAAAATTGCTGAGTTGGCGTGAAACAACACTCACTCACTCTTGTTAATGGATCTAATATTACACATATGACAGAACCCGTGTCACCAAGATTAAATATATTATGTATAATGTTCAAGATTAGAGCGTTTTTGTTTTGTCTTTTTTATATAACAAAACTGCTCCCTCAATATGTGGGTTTACATTTTTCTCACATGTAGAAACTCTTGCAAACTACCTTAACACTACCACCTGTTATTGACGTGTATGTACCGTGCCAGGAAAGTGAACGGACATGTGTATACATGTGTGGTAGGGGAATCAATTTGTATCAAGACCAAAAACCCCCGCGCATGTAGGAAAGATTTGTTCGACTTGCTCTATGAAAAATGTTTGATTTCATTGAATGACGACCAAAATCAGTTCTTAAATAAATATTACTGTACTCCTTGCCTGGAATTATTATATACATTGTTTGCGCATGTTTATCACCGGAGCAGGAAACAGTCACATAATCCTTAAATGGTAGCATTTTTTTTTCAGAGTGAGTGACATATCAGTCATAAGTGACACTACTGTTGTAATGAAAATAAAAAATGATGGAGAAATCACATGGACTCCTTCCGGTATATATAAAACACACTGTGAAACTGATGTAACATTTTACCCATTCGATACACAAGAATGTGACGTCATTGTGACGTCATGGGGATATACATCAATTGAACTCAGTCTTTATGTCGACACGGAGGCAGTGCGTTTGAGTTATTTCAAGGAGAATGGAGAATGGGAATATCAAGGTTATTCATCATCCTCGAGTACTGGTACAAGAGAAGGCTCATCTACACCGGAACTGACGTATACATTGAAATTTAAGCGACGTCCATATTTTCACATTTTGAATTCGTTAGTTCCAATGGTACTGTTAGCATTTTTGAGTGCAATGGTGTTCAAATTACCACCAGATTCTGGAGAGAAAATGGGATTTAGTCTCACAGTTCTACTGGCCTACGCCGTTTATTTGACAATAATTTCAGGCGATATGCCTTCCACATCGACATCAACGTCTGTTTTATGTAAGTTTTGCGGAATTTTGTACATTTCCGATTTGATTCTAAAATTATACGTTTGTACACGCTTTTATTGAAGTTATTTCCTTTAAGGAGGTTACAAGAGTCCCCTTTCGTGCAGTGTTTAATGACAATAACATTTTTTTCTCGTAATCTGTACAAGGATTTAATTTTATAACAACTTGTTATATTTGCAATAGAATTATCGGAGTACTTCTACTTTAGCGGACCCTAATCCTAACCCCAACTCTAACACTAGCCCTAACCCTAACCCCAACCCCAACCATAACCCTAACCCCAACTCCAACTCTAACCCTAGCCCTAACCCTAACCCCAACCCTAACTCTAACCCTAACTATAACCCTTTGTTATCATATCCGCATTGTAACGAAATGAAAGGTTATGAGTCATGCGCGTTGATTATTACATTATCCGACTTCCGGGGTTCGCCAATGTAGATTCTACCCAAATTACAAGCCACCATGTTTAAATATCTACAAATTATAAGAAAATTGTAATCGTCTTTCGCCCTTTTCACTGATTTTCTATAAAAAAACATTGTCCTTCCACTGATTTTATAGAACGAGCGCTATTTTACTCTTCGTAAGGGAAATAACTCGTATTAAAGGCGTATAATAACGTATATCTTAGAGACAAATGGGGAATGTACAAAAGGTGTATTAAGATAAAATGAGGTACAAAACAAATGTACCAAATTCCGAAGGGATACGATACTAGAATGAGACACGACTCGGAAACAAAAGCAACAACAGTATGAACAGAATGTTATTTGACATTCTATATTTCACTCAGTTATAGGTTATGTTTCAGCTATATCGTGGCGGTCAGTTTTATTTGCGGAGTAAACCGGGGTACCTGGAAAAAAGCACCGACCTGGCGCAAGTCACTCAGTTATATATTATGGTTGTCGTTTCCATATGAGGAATATACTATCATGACCTTATCACATCACTAAGAAGTGATGTTTGTGCCCATTTTCATGTTTTCAAATCAGTCACTTACCTTAGGTACTTTACAGTTTCTGATTACCCCTTAGGTATCTTCACACTTTCCTTAATACAAGGGCCCGGATGACTCAATGAGGTGGTAGTTGGAATACCTAATAACTCAGACAAACCTATCACCAATACGGCGTGGGATCGCGCCCGACTCGCAGCCGGAAGTGATAAAGCTTACCAGTTGCTTGTCCATGAGAGGGTGGTGGCTTATATATGGCAGATTAAAGTAGATACTCTTTTGTGAATACAATTGTAATTTACGCTTTGATTTGAATATTCTGAATAGTGCATGTCTTATGTTTGGGCCCATCAGACTAGCTTAACCCCGCCACTTTTTTAAACCTGTATGTATCAAGCCAGGTATATGAACGGTTATGTGGTTGTGTATTATGGATATCGATTTTTGCCTCTTTCTTAGATTTTTTTTTATTGAATTTTGGAAACAGTGTGCTATTTTTTGTCTTTGATTTCATTATTACAAGACTATTAACAAAATGTCATTTTCAGGAGCAAATATTTAAACTCTCTCAATACTGATAACAAATAAATACAGGGCCCGGGTGACTCAATGAGTTAGGTAGTTGGATTACCTAACAACTCATACAAGCCAGTCCCCAATACGGCGTGGGTTCGTTCCCGGCTTTGTAAATTACAAAATGGGTGCACTCGACTTGCAGCCGCAAGTGATAAAGTTTACCAGTTGCTTGCCCATGGTCGTTGGTTCTCTCCGGGTACTACGTCTTCTTCCACCACTAAAACTGGTCACCATGATATTGCTGAAAGTGGCGTTAAACACAATAAATCAAATCAAGTTAAATCAAATCTGATATCAAATAAATAAAATAATTATTTTCATTTTCAGCTGTCTACCTTTTGATTGTACTAGCGATGGGAGTGATTTCGGTGATCATGACAGTATTTGTTTTGGAATGTCATCATAAGGACGATTCACTTCCGGTTCCAAGATGGCTGACCAAAGTGACTATTGGTTGTTGTGCTAAATTTGCGTGCTGGAAGGATTATAAATGTTTGTGTGGACGTAAAATAAAACCTTCACGTGAAGACCAAAATTACAATATGACTGAAGAAAAACGCTGTGAAGACAATGAAACGGACGATACCATTACATGGAAAGATATTTGTCATATTTTAGACGCGTTTTTTCTAAGACTTTATCTTATTGTGATCGGTTCGCTGACATGTTTATTGTTAATAACACTTATTGCTGGCTTTAACAGCAAGTAAGACATACTTTTTTCAAACATTTTGCAAAATATATCAGCGCTTCTATGTGATGGGGTAGAGGTAGCGAGTTTTGATGTTTGATGCCTCTGTCAACAATATTTCAGTTATATCGTGGCGGTCAGTTTTATTGGTGGAGGAAACCAGAGGACCCGGAGAAAACCACCGACCTGCCGCAAGTTACTGACTAATTTTATCACATACTGTAGTATCGAGTACACCTTTCCATGGACAAGATTCGAACTCACCACTTTAGTGGTGATAGGCACTGATTGCACAGGTAGTTGTAAATCCAACTACCATACGATCACGACCTCGACGGTTCTGCGTTAATATGAGGACAATTATTGCTGTTCATGCCATGATATAGCTGAAATATTTCTAATGTTGACGTTAAAAACCAATCAATCAATCATTCAGTGATCATGTCTATGAGATTAGTATAAAGGAACGTTTCCATTTCTACTATAGAGAACGTCGGACGTCATGGGATATCGTCTATCTATTGATACGTATAGCTGCATGGTCTTTGCTGTCATTTCAATTTTATCCTGTGATTGGGTTATTTGTTGTCATAATAAATGGGTTGAAATCAACTGTTGCTTCATGATAACACTTTTCACATTAACCTAATAAAGCTATTAAGCCACACCTCTGTCATAATAACGCTTTTCACATTAGCCTAATAAAGGTATTAAGCCACGCCCCTTATCGGAACTACTTTTGAGGTATCAATGGGGTTTCCGTTATCTTTTTTTTTATTATTAAATTAAATTACTTTTTTTTTGCGAATTGTATTGCAGGATAAATACAATATTGTTGTATTGACGGTGAATATATAATTTACGTGGTTCCGCACGAAACGGATGGAAAGACTCGACAAGGCTCGTCTTTCCCCCGTTTCTAAGCCTCGCCACATCAATTCTATATTTACCGTCAATACACCAATATTTTATAAGTGTATACAAATCCCACTCTCCGGCCCCGTATCACTACAATAAGTTATACCTTCTGCCACATGTCGAAAATAGGATCCTCAAATATACCACGGGATAACAAAGGTATGTCATTGTGTCGTCATTTTACATCAAGCACTGCGTATTCCATGCTATACAACGGTACAGCTATCAGTCGGTACCTTGCATTTCGCGCGCAAATTAGAAATAAATAAAAAAAAAAATAATAAAAAAAAAATAAAAAATAAACTTTTTCTCTGCAATATACACATTTTGATATAGTTTGGTGGTGTATGGCTATTTTAGATGCCATATATATAAATTAAAATATGGGTGATAAGCATAATATTGTTCAGACCATTGTATCTTCGTTTACAATCAGGCAGCGGTGGCAAGTTCATATAGAAGGTGATATTTTGATTGCCTAATTACATAGATTTCCAAAATTGAAATCGGGTCAACACGGAGTGAGTGCGTGATTGTTGTTTAATGCCATTTCTCTAATTCTTGTTCAAGTTTCACACTTCTCAACCCGTGTGAGAAGAAATCGATAATCAACGTGTGGATCAGTTTGTTCTCAGTCGCTGATTGGTCAATTACGCAATTATGTCTCAACCCGTGAGTGAGATAAGAATTTCACGCTACTTTTCCCGTAAAAATGTTACCTTTCGCAAAATGTCATTGTATCAATAAAATCGTTTAATTAACCGTAACTAACCGTACCGTCATCAAGAACCCCTCATCTGGAATCTTGTCCCTTCTCCATCATTGCTTCAAAAACATTCATTAACGGGTGTGACGTCAATTGAAGTAAACGTCAGTGACGTCATTGGACGTCGATTTGAGAAAGTGAAAAACGGCCATATATTACGTTAAATTAGTGAGAAAAAGAATCAAACAAATATTGTTTAGTGGTTCATTAGAGAAACAATGTTAGAGACTATATATATCAGCTATACCAGGACGCGAACAAGTTAATTTCCAATGAGATGATGATGAGGTCCTCTTTGTACTAGACCAACACGACTAGCTGGATTTGCATAGTGCTAGCTCACGACCGGTGCCACTAGTAGAACAGGAATTATTTATTCTTCTGGTGCACCTGAGTTCTCCCAAGTCTTAAGTGGGTCCGTGTTACCCATTCTTAATTTTATGTGTATGCTTTGTAGATTGTTGTTTGTCCTTTTGTCCTTTTTCTGTTGGCCAGTGTGTGTCTGTTCTTCGATTTACAGATTCTGATTACCCATTTTGGTATTTTCAAACTCTTTTCACTGAAACAACAACCTGCGGATAGACATGTCGCCCGCCCATGTGAACACATTATCTTGATTCCGAGCCAACCGGTCTTTGTTCTTTCTCCTTAATGCCGAGTGTTTAGCGGAGAAGCACACATACCAATTTGATATTCTTTGCTTTGACCCGATCGGAGCTCGAACCACGATCAGCCGCATTCCAGGCAAGCACACTAACCATTACACCATCGATGCAGTTGGGTCAACAAGGGTATGACTAATGAAAGTAAAGGAATATATAGTGGAAATGACAAAATTTCTTTCTGAAGAATAAGTTGCAGAAATGTAATGCAACCATTCTACTTTCTTTGCACGGAAAACCTGGTATTTCTAATGTTAATGGCTAGCGTCTGCTAAACAGTTTTACCGTGATCGATTGCTTTCGGGGTGGAGAAAGTCACAATTATACCTGTTTGTTTTTTAAATCTGTTCTACTGGTGTTGTGTATACCTGGCGACTCCATAATTTTCCATTGTTCCCTCTCAGAAGAATAGTTTAACTCTATCATATAAACAGGTTAACTGCATTAAGCACCCACTTGCACGAAATTATGACGCCATGGGCGTTAACACTGTTGTAAATTACCCTTCTGCACATGTGAGATGAGAAACAGCATAATTTTGGTTTTATTTGGTTCATTAGTTTTAGAGGAGAAGCTTTAAATATCAAAGTTCACGACGTATGACGGGCAGATGACGACGGACGCCAAGTGATGGCAAAAGCTCGCATGGCCGTTGGCCAGGTGACCTAAAAAGAGCATTCAAATGTTAAAGCAGATTGGTCCTTAAGTTAGTATAATTACGACGCAGTATATGTCACATGCAAGTCTTATATTATTAGTTCCATGTCTTAACATATATCTACACCCTCTTTATGTGCTGAAAATAAGTTTGACTTCGAGACAACCACATCCGCTTTATGTACTGACACTAGGTTTAACAACGAGACCACCATGCTCGCTTGATGTGCTGACAATAGGCTTAACCACGAGACCACCACATCCGCTTTATGTGCTGACAATAGGTTTAACCACGAGACCACCATGCTCGCTTTATGTACTGGTAATAGGCTTAACGACGAGACCATCACACCCTCTTTATGTAGATACTATAGGCTTAGCCACGACACCACAGCCGCTTTATGTATGAGTTCTAGTTTAAAAAACGAGGTCACCAGACTCCCTTTATGTAATGTCAAGAGGTTTAATCAAGAGACCATCACAGACGCTTTATGTGATTAAAATCGGTTTAGTAACTAGACCACCACATCCTTTGTATGTAATAATAATAGGTTTAACCACTAGATCACCACATCCTGTGTATGTAAGAATAATATGTTTAACCACTAGATCACCACCTCCATTGAATGTAATAATGATAGGTTTAACCACTAGACCACCACATCCTTTGTATGTAATAATAATAGGTTTAACCACTAGATCACCACCTCCATTGTATGTAATAATAATAGGTTTAACCACTAGATCACCACCTCCATTGAATGTAATAATAATAGGTTTAACCACTAGACCACCACATCCTTTGTATGTAATAATAATAGGCTTAACCACTAGACCACCACATCCTTTGTATGTAATAATAATAGGCTTAACCACTAGATCACCATCCCCATTGAATGTAATAATAATAGGTTTAACCACTAGATCACCATCTCCGTTGTATGTAATAATGATAGGTTTAACCACTAGATCACCATCCCCATTGAATGTAATAATAATAGGCTTAACTACTAGATCATCACCTCCATTGAATGTAATAATAATAGGTTTAATCACTAGATCACCACCCCCATTGTATGTAATAATGATAGGTTTAACCACTAGATCACCACCTCCATTGAATGTAATAATAATAGGTTTAACCACTAGACCACCACATCCTTTGTATGTAATAATAATAGGCTTAACCACTAGACCACCACATCCTTTGTATGTAATAATAATAGGCTTAACCACTAGATCACCATCCCCATTGAATGTAATAATAATAGGTTTAACCACTAGATCACCATCTCCGTTGTATGTAATAATGATAGGTTTAACCACTAGATCACCATCCCCATTGAATGTAATAATAATAGGCTTAACTACTAGATCATCACCTCCATTGAATGTAATAATAATAGGTTTAATCACTAGATCACCACCCCCATTGTATGTAATAATGATAGGTTTAACCACTAGATCACCATCCCCATTGTATGTAATAATGATAGGCTTAACCACTAGATCACCACCTCCATTGAATGTAATAATAATAGGTTTAACACTAGATCATCATCCCCATTGTATGTAATAATGATAGGCTTAACTACTAGATCACCACACTTATATAAAGATAATAATTTTTAGCAACGAGACCGGCCTACCGGCTTTATTCATCTCCAATATGTATAATCATGAGACCACCACATCAACCTGATTCCAAATCCAGTCAGCTTTATCACAAAACCAATGCATCTAATTTATCAGATGATAGTATGCTTAACCATAAAACCGCCACAAATGTTGTATAGGATTAAAATCGGGTCTAATATCATATGACCACACCTACTTCATCTGTAAACAATCGTTCTAGACATGAGACCATCATTTAAGAAACGGGTAGAGAAACGAGCCTCTGTCGAACTTTTCACACTGGTTTTACAGCCAGCATCGTTAGTTTTTATACAAACAATCCGCTATATTGTTTTAAACTTTCAAATTTTCAAAGAAGAGTTTGAAAATACAACAGGGGTAATCAGAATCAATAAATCGAAGAAGAACAAACAACGATCTACAAAACTTGCACATAAAACTAAAGATGGAGTAACGCTAACCCCACTAAAAACCGGGGTGAACTCAAGTGCTTCTGAAGTGTAAGGAGTTCCTGCCCTACTAGTGGCACCCGTTGTGTCAAATATAAAAACAAATGATGAAATAAGCGGCATTGCAGGTAATTTTACATTGTCTACAAGAGTGTCTTCTATCACGTCGTCGTTATATTGCAACATGTTTCTTACTTCTCTGTGCCTTTCGCTCCAGTTAGAAATAAGATACCAGAAGAATTTGTATATGTAGTATATAAATAAGACAAGCATTTATTTGTACATCTAAAGCAGTTCGCTGACTGCAGGATGAATATTAAACATCACATTCGCAAAAAAAGAGATTGAAGATACCAAAGAGGTAACCAGAAGCCAAAAATCGAAGACGGACAGACAACACAATGACCACAAGAAAAAAGATCAAAAGAAGAAACTAAGATTCACAATACACTATCCACAGAAAACTAAACATTCAGCAACAGGAATTCCACTACAAACCGGGGTGGAACTCATGTGCTCCGAAAGGGTTACAGATCCTGCTCTACTAGTGACACCCGTCGTGTCAAATTCAAAACAAAGATTCAGCAACACGAACCCCACCAATACCGGGGTGGTACTCATGTGCACCGGAAGGGTAGCCAGTTCCTGCTCTAATAGTGTCACCTTTGTGTTCCCGGAAAAAAAATAATAAAAAGAAATCGGCAACTGCTATTAAAATTTGTGTTTATACAAACAATTATTGTTACAATACATGAATCTAAAATAATCAAAGAAAGTGGACATATTTTATACATACTAAACATAACATGACGTTTATTGTGGTTCAAGATAGAGACATAACAAAATACTAATTGTTCAGTCCTTCTTTGTGTGTTCTGTATAATAATTAACTAACACATATCTAATTAAATACCAACATAAATTAGTAGTTTAATAACTAATTAAATACAAACATACATTTGTAGATTAATAACTAATTAAATATCAAGAATAATAAGTTAATAACTAATATGACCAAAATAAATTAGTAGTTTAATAACTAATTAAATACCAACATAAATTAGTAGTTAATAACTATTTAACTAATAAATATCCAATCAAATACAAAGATAAATTAATAGTTTAATAACTACCATAACCAAAATAAATTAGTAGTTTCATAACGAATCAAATACCAACATAAATTAGTAGTTTAATAACTAATTAAATACTAATATAATTAGTAGTTTAATAACTAACTAAATACTAATATAAATTAGTAGTTTAATAACTAATTAAATACCAACATAAATTAGTATGTTGATAACTAACTAAATACCAAAATAAATTAGTAGTTTAATAACTAACTAAATACCAAGATAAATTAGTAGTTTAATAACTAATTAAATACCAACATAAATTAGTATGTTGATAACTAACTAAATACCAACGTAAATTAGTAGTTTAATAACTAACTAAATACCAATATAAATTAGTAGTTTAATAACTAACATTACCATCATAAATTAGTACTTTAATAACTATTTAACTAATAAATACCAATTAAATACCAACATAAATTAGTAGTTTAGTAACTTTTTTCTTTATTTTTCAGACGATATTTGACACGTATGTAGTACACAATATTATGAAACTATATTAAGTGATGAGGCTAGTCCTAGTGTCGTCCTAACGCATGGGCACGCTAGGCAGTTGCCCGGAGGCCCACGAGCATAGGGGTCCCATGCTAATATATGTATGTTGCGTATGACAGAACAAGAAAATGGGAATCTGTTAATACAAGTGACTGCTTAATAGAGGTGACTACATGGACATGTTTGACTATTGTTGGTTTACAAAGTATTATTAATCCAATAACTACGCACAAACACGTGCTACTGTCAACATGACAGTTTGTTTTTACTCAGGTCTGTTTGATTAGTTGCCTTTAATGGTATTCGATTGTCATACTCTGCTTTATTGATACATTTATTGTTTCATGTCTTCATGTTTATTGTTTAATTTTTAGCAAAATTATGTAATAATAATACATATGATTTTGTATATTGTATATTTTATGTATATGGAGAAGAAAATACAAGTTGAAAAACTTGATCTGGTTCTTTTGTCATTATTTAGACAATACAATATGATTAAATGAAATAAAGTAGATTAAATGAAATAAAGTAAAGAGCAATCTTCGTCATGCAACATGGATATTTATTTTCCTATACACCCTTCGTCACATAGTTCTGACCTATTGTAATCCGGTCGATGTCCAAATAAAACAGCCCCTCTAAAAACCGACAAGCCAGCGTCCTTAGGTATTATAATTTGGTTGTCGGGGAATGCTTTATACACGGCTTCTTGTATCATAGGACATTCGGAAAATCCTCCGACCATTACGATATTTGATACGCCATTCAAGGACCTATTAGAAACGGTGTTTGTCATTAAGGTAATGATGCTGTCAATTGTTGGTGTGAAGAGCTTTATAATTAAATCAGCGCTAAATCTCATGTTGTCACCCCTCATAACTATTTCGTCCACATACGACGACAAATCAATGACAGTTTTTAAATCCTTGCCATGCAATTCCTTGCATATTTCCATTAAAGCCATTGGAATTTTAATTAGAGTTGCGCGCGTAGTCGACGTCGTAAATGCTTTTGTTTTCATTCTAAATCCTCGAAGCATATCTATCCAATCGTTGAGGTCTTGTCTTTTTAATTCTGCTATCGCATCTTCCCCAACAATTTCTTCAAGCATGCTACAGAATCTATCATCAACTGATGTACCAGCACAATCATCCCCAGACACCCTGAATAATTCCTTAAGCTTACCATTGTATGTCTGTTGAACAACTGTAATATCTGCTGTCACACCTACAATATACAAGAAAAGTTTGAAGATGCTAAAGGGGGTAATCAGAAGCCGTAAATCATCGGACAAGAGGAAAAGGACAAACATACAGATAATGATCATGATCTATAAGAAAACAAAAGATAGAGCAACACGAATCCAACTAAAAACAGATGGTGAACCCAGGTGCGTTCTCCGGAAGGGGAGACAGTTCCTGCTCCACATGCAATTATTATGAAAATTAAGGTAATTCTCCATCAGTAGATTTTTGTTGTTCTGTTCAGCCTCATTGGGTTTCTTGCTCCCAATAATTTTTCAAATTATGTAACATTCAAATATTTCGATATTAAGCGTACCTGATGAAGGTTATTTTAGAAAAGTGCGCCCTAAGTTTGATATCTACGTTTTTATCGATAAGATAATCTGATTTAAATCACATCTCTCACTTGTTCTTTAGTGATCGTATGGCAATTGGTTTTACTACTTTTGCAATCAGTGCTTATCATCGCTAAAGATGTCAGATCGATTCCCGCTCATGGTGAGGTGTACTCGATGCAACATTATGTGATAAAGTTTGTCGCGAGTGTTACTGTTTACTCCATCAATAAAACTGACCGCTACTATATAACTGAAATATTGCTATAACCATCACATTAACTGAATTGCTAAGATTGTAATAAGAAATTGAATAACTGTGCATATGTCGTTATGAGAAGAAAGTTAAAACAGTGATGTTTAACAATTTATCTCTAGATCATAGGACCAACCACCTCCCACATCAAATCGTTGAACACAAAAACAAAGACAGGCCACGACATGTTCAGAGGGTTTAAGTCATGACAAAAGGAAATGTAATGTTCCCATTGTAACCTTTTAGTTTATATGTAGCAGTCTTCCACCAGCACCTGCATATGGAGTATACATATATATCTCTCAGCTGATAAGATATTCCAGAACTTGTAGTTCCTACCACGATTCCCTTGCTAGAGAATTGCTGCTAACAATGTTCCCAATGGTTAAGTTTCAGTCATCACTTCGACATTGTTACGTGTGCCACCATGACTTGGTTATCTGTGTCACAAATGAACACGGAATATCTGAATCACACGTGATCTGTGTCACAAATGTGTACCATTTGTTCATTGTACTGTTGGAAATATGATTTGCTTACTAAATATAGCACAGGTGTTTTCCATTTTTCTTAAATTAGTATTAGTATGCCTCCAAGGTCTACAACCATTGACTTAGTGCCAGGTTCTTTAATCATACTCCCAGGCTTAGATCCCTGTAGCCACGTTGTGGGTATATAATGACAGTAAGTAAAGGCTGCCTCGGTTTCGGTAATAAGCAGTACATTTTCCGAGTGTAAACCAGCCTAAAACAATTAATAGGAAAGCAATTGATTGAAAGTGTGTATGAACGAATGTATATATGTCTCGTCGATAACCCACCTAAACGAATGACTTTCGACACCTGCATGATGAAGAACTCAAGAAAAATAACTCCACCTGCAAATAGCAGGAAATCCGATGACTTCTGAACCATCATGTAATGGACGATGAGGTAAGATATTTTCGAATGACTTTAATTGGCAGAAAGTTCCTGAATTTCTTATCTTTTCATCCGTTTGGTTTGGGAGTCAGGTGGAGTTATCGTTCTTCAGTCGTTGACTATGCAGATGTCGTTGTTCTACCACTTCCTTTGATCGTTGTCGAATGGAGGAAAAAGAAACAACAACGCTAATGAAAATCATTCATGTAGGACACACATGTGACTATTATCGCTAGAGATGTTTATATTTTCCCAGGAAAAACATCGACCGAACACGGGTAGGTGTCGCTTAGACAGAGTCGATGTAATTTATTGAAATCTTTTAACAACTGTTCCCAAATCGGTGCCCCGTTTTTGTGATGAAATGGAGTTGACAACCTTTCGTTTCGCTTTATAGTCGAGCGGCTCATTAACGGTAAGCTTGCAACTTTACAGTAAGAATGTGATATATTGGTATGCATATGGCACAAATAAAAGGCATATATTTATGAAAATTTAGTGGACGGTGCTAAAAGGGATGGTAGGTTGGGTGGGGATGTAGGCCTACGCAGAAATTTAAAAACTGTGATTGAGAAACGCGTGGAAGAGAGTATTTTCATCCGTTTTCAAAATTCATCCAAAATAAATTTGTCAATGTCACTGATCAATACCAGACCAAAACATATTATTACTGCAAAGATATTGTATTAAAGAAATAATTAGAAGTAATTAAAACAATATTTGTGTCAAATAAAAAAGAAATGTAAAAATTGGATCATTGGAATTCAGTGTAATTGTAATTTTGTAGCACTGTGATGCAAGTAAGTTTTGCTAAACCCTACCTTTTCTGCACTTTCTCTCATGAGCTGTTTGGCACTATCAATCCATGCTGAAGGAACAGTAAGTACCCATAGTATATCATCACATAAAATCACTTTGCCTATTTTTTCTTCCAGTTTCTTCATGAAACGATCGACAACAGCTTTTTATTGATAATGTAAATACCTCCACTGCAGAACATTGTTTGCCTGTTTTGTCTTTTAATTCCATTTCACGTGTAACATTCTGAATAAGACAGATTTATTGTTCATTTTAATCATCTCATTTCATCAATCTGACATTTTGGTAAATTATTTTAGTGTCATAATATACCCTTGTCGATGGTAGGATTGGATGCCCTTAGTTAATGCCCTTGGGGTAATATAAAAAGACGGGGGCGTCGTGGTCGTGATCGTATTATAGTGAGATTTACAACTATCTATGTAATCAGTGCCTATCACAACTGATGTTCTGAGTTGGAATGCTGCTAATGGTGAGGTGTACTCGATATAATGTTATGTGAAAAAGGTTATCAGTGGCTGGCGAAAGGTCGGTGGTTTTCTCTGGGTATTCCGTTTTCCTCCATCAATAAAATTGACCGCCACGATATAGCTGAAATATTGTTGAAAGTGGCGTTAAAAGTCACAACCCTAACCCTCCTATTCCAAAGACAATTTCATTTCAAAGTTTCTCTATGTTTATGACCATTAATCCTATCTGAATACCAGACTAATAATACAGAGTACGAATCAATCACCTTTCCTCCATCTAGACGCCCATATAGTCTCCTATTCTGGGCATCACTCGCACCGAAGTAGCATTACGTTTCACATATCAGGAAGATGGCATACTGGCAAAATTACAAACTAGAGGCTCAATGGTCTGAACCTGTGTCGATCGCCTGTCATTTTGTTTTGAGGCAAATTTTATACAGAACCGTCCAAGGTGCTTCCTACAAAATTTCAATTAATTTTGCCAAATGGTTTTACAGAAGATTCTTTTAATTGGCCAATCACAAACAAGAAAGGCCTATGGTGGCCATATTAGTTATGTGATCGGCACGAAATATGGAAATTGCTTACAGGATTTCCCATACATTATTCCTACAAAGAAACAATTCATTGTGCCTCCTAGTTTCAGCCAATGAGCAAAAAAGTTTTGCCCATGACGACCTTGTTGTTTTGTCCAATCGAGATACAATCTTATGGAGGATCTTCCATAGATACTTCCTGTAAAATTTTACTTTACTTGGCTAAGTAGCTTCACAGAGACGATTTTCAGAATTCAACAAAGCAGAAACAAGAATTGCCTACGGCGTCCATGTTTGTTAACGGATCGGGACAGCATTATCAATCTGTATACCCCAAATACAGATAGATCTGCTTCATACCTTGACCTACACCTCAAAATTGACAGCGAGGGGCTGTTAAGAATAAAACTTTACGACAAAAGAGATGATTTCAATTTTCCCATTGTGAACTTTCCATTTATATGTAGCAACATTCCAACAGCACCTGCATATGGAGTAAATATCTCTCAGTTGATACGATATTCCTATCAGGATTTCCTTAATAGAGGGTCGCGGCTAACAATGAAGGTACTGAACCAAGGGTTCCTCTTGGCTAAGTTCAAGTCATTACTTCGAAAGGTTTACGGTCATGACTTGGTTGACCACTATGACTGCGGATATGTTCCACTTGTCGTAAACACTTTACGTACTTTCCTCATACATTACTTAAAACTGGTTTTGTAACTAGATTAACACGACGGGTGCCACTAGTGGAGCAGGAACTGCTTACCCTTCTGGAACAACTGAGTTCATTCCCGGTTTTAAGTGGGATTCGTGTTATTCGATCTTTAGTTTTATGTGTATGCTTTGTAGATCGTTGTATGTCCTTTTGTACTTTTTCTATTGGCCATTGTGTTGTCTCTTCTTCTTCGATATACGGGTTCTGATTATCCCTTTGGTATCTTCAAACTCTTTTCATAGAGTACCTTCCATAGATGCTTCCTACCAATTTCGGTTGATTTGGGTAAGTGTTTTTTTAAAAGATTTTTTTAAAGAAATTGACCCACCAAAAAACAATGTTTGTAAACGAATCGGCCAGATGAGCTAAAATCTCACTAAGTCTGTTGCAAATCAAAGTAAACGCAAACAAAGACAATCACACAATGCGAGTGATAAAAGAACTGCTTACCCTTCCTGAGCACCCGAGTTAAATCCCCCGTTTTCAGTGGTTGCTCTATCTTGAAAATTTCACCGTATCAATTGGAGATTTGATGGTCTCAAATTGAGCTTACTGGTGACGCGTTAATATATTCATGTGTAGGTTAAATGTATATTGTCATATTATTGACAAGATTACGTAAACGGTAATCAGCTAAAATTCTAAAAATATATCATGCTATTTTAACCAAGGAATTGATAACGTGAAAATTACACCATTAAATCGACATTTGAAGCCGTGAAAATTTTCAAATAAAATACAGTTTTCTCACTTTTGAAACAGACCAGTTCCTGTTTTTAGCGATGTGAGATTTTCTTTTCTCATTTTTGAGACAGACCAGTTCCTATTTTTAGCGATGTGAGATTTTCTTATCTTGCACTAGTGCAAGACAAAAAAATCACGTGCGTTTTACCGGCAAATGCATGCTGTACAGTTTATGTCAACTGCCCCCCGAATTCTTCATGCTTTTCCCTTTTAAAATAAACAATTCACTGTATATAAGTTTTCAATCTTTTATAAACACAAAAATCCTAACAATAAGCCATATTATTACATAATAACCTTCACGCAATACAGAATTACTTTTTTGATTGACATGAAAGGGAAATAACTCACATTGCTTACATGATCGTCTGCTAAAAGTACATAGCTGTCGAACAATACACAACTACTGATAAAAGTGGGAAATAAAATCGAACACCGGTAAAAAGTGCAAGACGGAAATCTCCGACACCCTCGTGTAAGATTTCAATCGTTCGCTGACTCGGCGAGCCTCGTCAGCGAACGATTGAAATCTTACCCTCGGGTGTCGGAGATTTCCCTGTCTTGCACTTTTGCCGGTGTTAGATTCTATATTTCTCACCCCTTGGATAAAGTAGTCCGTTAGTTTAGGTGAAAAAGATTTTTCTATCTTACCCCGGCTCCAGGGTAAGACAAGCTACACGCCGTTTTTCCCGCAAAATTGTTTTCCATTGTTGAATTAAATTGTCGATTTATAGTGTCTTGACAGTATTATAAATGTATTTCACAATAAAATACAATAAAATACAATGTATTTTATTTATGAATATATTATGAATGCTACTACAACAGCCATAAATGCCTGTAAAAAAAAATATTTGACGTTGGTCAAAGGGAGGTAATTGTTTTTATTTACGTTAGTTACCTAACAAGGGAGAGTACTCTATATTTTCTCAACGTAAACAAATATTGAAAGAGATGAGAAAAAGGTGCAAGATTTTGTTATTGTAGAATCTATCACAAGTTTGTTAACTTTATTATTTTGAACCTCTTTAAAGTTGTAAAATGAACATCTTGTTTTATTTTATTATGTGGCATTTTGGTCATGTGGCTGTGATACGGTTCGCAAATTAATGCACCAAACTACACAACAAGTAAACAAACATTGACACGGTAGAAAGGGGTGAGAAAAAGAGTCGAACACCGTAACAGGTGCAAGATAGTAAAATCTGTGACACCCTCGGGTAAGATTTAAATCGTATTGGACTCAGACAAGCCTCGTCCGATACGATTTAAATCTTACCCTCGGGTGTCACAGATTTTACTATCTTGCACCTCTCCCTGTGTTAGACCCTATATATCTTGCACTAGTGCAAGACAAAAAAATCACATGCGTTTTACCGGCAAATGCATGCTGTACAGTTTATGTCAACTGCCTCCCCCCCTCCCCCCCCCCCACCAATTCTCCATGCTTTTCCATTTTTAAAATAAACAATTCACTGTATATAAGTTTTCAATCTTTTATAAACACGCAAATCCTAACAATCAGCCATATTATTCTCTTCCAGTCAATGTTTGTTTACTTTGAGTAAATAATAGAGTGCTCTCCCTTGTTTAGTAACTAACGTAAAGAAAGAAATTACCTCCCTTCAAATATTTTTTTTTTACAGGTATTTATCGCTGTTGTAGTAACATTTATAATATATTTATTAAATGCATTGTATTTTATTATGAAATACATTTAAAATACTGCCAAGACATCGATGCATATAGATAAATCGAATATTTACTTTAGCAATGGAAAAAAAATTGCGGGAAAACGCTCAATGGAATGTAATCAAAACAATCATGTGTTTAGTGAGAAATAAAATCAAACACCGGAAAAAGTACAAGATAGGGAAATCTCCGACACCCTTGGGTAAGATTTCAATCGTTCTCTAACGTACAAGATAGGGAAATCTCCGACACCCGAGGGTAAGATTTCAATCGTTCGCTGACGAGGCTCGATTGGAATCTTACCTATATTGTACTCCCCCGGTGTTAGATTCTATATATCTCCATTCTAATGTAAGCATGTGCATTGCCAAATTATTCACAAGATGACGTAAGCTGTAATCAGCTAAATTTCTAAACATATCTCATGATATTTCAACCGTGGAATTGATACCGTGAAAATTACAGCATTGTCTAATCACAAACCAGGGTTATTAAACAACTACATTAGAATGTTTGTTCTTTTGACCATTGTATTGTCTGCCCGTCTCCGAGTTACGGCTTCTGATATTTCCACCCGCATAATTGAAGAAAAAAAAAATTAAAATCGTTACGTTTGTTAACTACTGGTATTACTTTAAATGAAATACCTCGTTGTTATGGAGACTCATTGTGAAGCGATCGAAAAAGTAGTAGTTAGCATGCTCTTCGTTCATAACCAGTTCAGCATAGCGATCTTCTGCGTCATCTCCAAAGGCTTCAAATTGTTTTTCTTTATCAAGCAAAAGACATGTTGACGTACCAAATACTCCAGTCCCCATTTTATGCAAGCGAATCTTTAACGGATCTTTCTTGAACTCGTGCATCATTGATAAAGCACAACCAGACTTTGTCGTACCAAATACTAAGGATCCAACAATAAAATGCTTCCTCATACCCTCCATTGTGTGGTAAAACAAACTCTCTTTAGAAAAAAAAACAAACATAATTTTATTCAAAAGTATAATCAGATTAAATATGGATATGTTCTATTATAATATCTGACTGTTTCATATTTTTTTCTTAGATAAACTCGCCGCTGATTTTGGTCACTGATTGATTCCATTGTTATAGCTAACTTATCATCTGATTTTTAACAGAGGAACACGACGGGTGCTACTAGCGGAGCAGAAACTAGTTACCCTTCCAGAATACACGCGTTCCGCCGTTTTTAGTGAAGTTCCTGTTGCTTAAACTTAAGTTTTCTGTTTACTGTTTTGTCGACAGTTGGTTGTTGTTTTGTTCTTTTTCTTTTTCTTTTGACCATTGTATTGTCTATCATTCTTCGTATTTGGTGTCTGGTTACCCTTTTGACCATTGTATTGTCTATCATTCTTCGTATTTGGTGGCTGGTTACCCTTTTGGTATCATCAAACCTTCTTAAGTAAGCCAGTTTTGGCACAAACCTTTATAATGGGAGACATGGTATTTTAAAATTTTGTTATTTGTGGATCAATCGCGATTTTTGAAAATGCATCCCCTCTCCGTCAATTTTTACCCCCCTCCACCCCGCGACAAGCACATTTCTTTTCCACAGCTAACAAAAATCATAATTTCTTTTTTGGACGTGACCAATCGATAATTTTGTCTTAACAATTTTACCAAATTTCTCGTTGAAAACTTCCGGGTTATATCATAAAATGTGTGCATCTTTCATATTTATTTATATATATAATTTGGCAACAGTATCCACCCAGTACTATGGTTGTTCCCTAAGAGTTAGTCAGTTTAATGATTATAACTTATATAATTATTAATTATATATATCGCACCTGGAAATATTCAATTTCAAACTGGCAGGGGGGCGTTATCTTTTCTCCTTGATGAACTCTAGTACTCTTGACGTTTAAAGACAAAAATAACATTTATTTCACCTATGCAATATATTTATATAATTCACTGCATCTATTATTCTTTTCAAGTAATCAGGAATACACGAAAGAACTATATAAACTAGAACCTTATTGCTTGTCAGGGGTAGACCACATGCCCCCCTTTTTCCTACTTGATTTTTCGAAGGACGATTTGAAAACAAAATGCGTCAGAACTGTTCTGCATTATTTCTATTTTTCATGTTAAGAAAATTAACTGAATAAAAAATAGTTAAAATTCAAAATATTACATTAAGCAATAATTGATCATGCTAACTCAATAGAAAACGAAAGTAGAATTTCTCCGAAAACAAACGACATTTTATTGGGTGAATACTTACATTTCTAACATGTACCTTAAACGCTGAAATTCACCCTAGATTATACAATTATTATAAGTTTTCACAATATTACGTGGAAACTAAAAACAACCCATACTGCCATTATGGATATCAGGAGTTATTTATAGATTATATATTTTGACAGTTTGTCAAATTGTTAAATCACGTTTAACAAGAAGAAATAACTCTGTTTTTAAAATCATATGCTTAGTCTATGGTGAATTATTGACAGTGTCGGATTTACTTATAGACTTTGGAGGCTGAAGTTAGTCTATGGTGAATTATCGATTTTCATTGCTATTGTCTGTTCTGTTGAATCTTATTTTGTTTTATTGTATATTTTATTAATTAACTTTGATTTATTAGCCTTTATATGATCAAATCTGTCAATACAATATAAAAACTTTCATTGGGCCAATACGACAAAAACCAGTCCAATACGGATATTTTCCGTATTGGCCCAATTCCAGTCAGTCCAATAACAACTACATCGGAATCCGCTAGAGATTTCGACAATTGCAAGGAAAAATCCCGAAAGATATTGAACTGGTTAATTAATAAAGGTATCATTACGTGATGTTTTTCATATTGGCCTAGCTATAAGTCCTCGGTCTGCTGTATTGGCGTTCGGCTGCGCCTCAGGCCAATACAGCAGGCCTCGAACCTATAACTAGGCCAATATGAACAATATCACGTAATAATACTATAGTATTGTATAATGATGTTTGTAGATCCATGTCTTCAACCCCTTTGGGGGTAAAATTGTGGACCAATAAAGTCATAGTATCTATTCTTATAATGGAGTGAGTGAGTAAGTGAGTGAGTGAGTGAGTGAGTGAGACACCAACTCAGAAATGTTCAGTTATATCAATGCGAGGACAATTTAATTTTCTTTCGTTTTCTGTTTTGTGGATCATTGTTTATCTTTTTTTATTCTTTTTGTTTTGTTTTGTTTTCTTTGCCTTGTTTTTGTTTGTTTTTGTTTTGTCGTACTTTTTATAATAGTATTGTCTGCCCTTCGACTTATGGCTTTTAATAATCTCATTTTTACTTATTTCCATGTTCTTTCTTTGAAATATTTATATAGTTTTCTTCTGTATACAAATATTTATATAGTTTACTTCTGTATACAAATATTTATATAGTTTACTTCTGTATACTAATATTTATATAGTTTACTTCTGTATACATTGTATTGTCTATCATTCTTCGTATTTGGTGTCTGGTTACCCTTTTGACCATTGTATTATATATCATTCTTCGTATTTGGTTTCTGGCTACCCTTTTGACCATTGTATTGTCTATCATTCTTCGTGTTTGGTGTCTGGTTACCCTTTTGACCATTGTATTTTCTGTCATTCTTCGTATTAGGTGTCTGGTTACTCTTTTGACCAATGTATTGTCTATCCTTCTTCATATTAGATGACTGGTTACCCTTTTGACCATTGTATTGTCTGTCATTCATTGTATTAGGTGTCTGGTTACCCTTTTGACCATTGTATTGTCTATCATCCTTCGTATTTGGTTTCTGGTTACCATTTTGACCATTGTATTGTCTATCATCCTTCGTATTTGCTGTCTGGTTACCCTTTTGACCATTGCATTGTCTATCATTCTTCGTACTTGGTGTCTGGCTACCCTTTTGACCAGTGTATTGTCTATCATCCTTCGTATTTGGTATCTGGTTACCCTTTTGACCATTGTATTTCCTGTCATTCTTTGTATTAGGTGTCTGGTTACCCTTTTGACCATTGTATTGTCTGTCATTCTTCGTATTAGGTGTCTGGTTACTCTTTTGACCAATGTATTGTCTATCCTTCTTCATATTAGATGACTGGTTACCCTTTTGACCATTGTATTGTCTGTCATTCATTGTATTAGGTGTCTGGTTACCCTTTTGACCATTGTATTGTCTATCATCCTTCGTATTTGGTGTCTGGTTACCCTTTTGACCATTGTATTGTCTATCATCCTTCGTATTTGGTTTCTGGTTACCATTTTGACCATTGTATTGTCTATCATCCTTCGTATTTGCTGTCTGGTTACCCTTTTGACCATAGCATTGTCTATCATTCTTCATACTTGGTGTCTGGCTACCCTTTTGACCAGTGTATTGTCTATCATCCTTCGTATTTGGTATCTGGTTACCCTTTGACCATTGTATTTTCTGTCATTCTTTGTATTAGATGTCTGGTTACCCTTTATACCATTGTATTGTCTATCATTCTTCGTATTTGGTGTCTGGTTACCCTTTTGACCATTGTATTGTCTATCATCCTTCGTATTTGGTGTCTGGCTACCCTTTTGACCAGTGTATTGTCTGTCATTCTTTGTATTAGGTGTCTGGTTACCCTTTATACCATTGTATTGTCTATCATTCTTCGTATTTGGTGTCTGGTTACCCTTTTGACCATTGTATTGTCTATCATTCTTCGTATTTGGTGTCTGGTTACCCTTTTGACCAATGTATTGTTTGTCATTCTTTGTATTTGGTGTCTGGTTACCCTTTTGACCATTGTATTGTCTGTCATTCTTCGTATAAGGTGTCTGGTTACCCTTATTACCATTGTATTGATCATTCTTCGTATTTGGTGTCTGGTTACCCTTTTGACCATTGCATTGCCTGTCATTCTTTGTATTAGTTATCCTATAGTCTGGTTATCCTTTTGACCATTGTATTGTCTATCATTCTTCGTCTTTGGTTTCTGGATACCCTTTTGACCAGTGTATTGTCTATCATTCTTCATACTTGGTGTCTGGCTACCCTTTTGACCAGTGTATTGTCTATTATTCTTCGTATTTGGTTTCTGGTTACCATTTTGACCATTGTATTGTCTATCATCCTTCGTATTTGGTGTCTGGCTACCCTTTTGACCAGTGTATTGTCTGTCATTCTTTGTATTAGGTGTCTGGTTACCCTTTTGACCATTGTATTGTCTATCATTCTTCGTATTTGGTGTCTGGCTACCCTTTTGACCAGTGTATTGTCTGTCATTCTTTGTATTAGGTGTCTGGTTATCCTTTTGGCCATTGTATTGTATATCATTCTTCGTATTTGGTTTCTGGCTACTCTTTTGACCATTGTATTGTCTATCATTCTTCGTATTTGGTGTCTGGTTACCCTTTTGACCATTGTATTGTCTATCATTCTTCGTATTTGGTGTCTGGTTACCCTTTTGACCATTGTATTGTCTGTCATTCTTCATATTAGGTGTCTGGTTACTCTTTTGACCAGTGTATTGTCTATCATTCTTCATATTAGATGACTGGTTACCCTTTTGACCATTGTACTGTCTATAATTCTTCATATTTGGTGTCTGGTTACCCTTTTGACCATTGTATTGTCTATCATTCTTCGTATTTGGTGTCTGGCTACCCTTTTGACCAGTGTATTGTCTATTATTCTTCGTATTTGGTTTCTGGTTACCATTTTGACCATTGTATTGTCTATCATCCTTCGTATTTGCTGTCTGGTTACCCTTTTGACCATTGCATTGTCTATCATTCTTCGTATTAGGTGTCTGGTTACCCTTTTGACCATTGTATTGTCTATCATTCTTCGTATTTGATGTCTGGCTACCCTTTTGACCAGTGTATTGTCTATCATCCTTCGTATTTGGTGTCTGTTTACCCTTTTGACCATTGTATGGTCTGTCATTCTTCGTATTAGGTGTCTGGTTACCCTTTTGACCATTGTATTGTCTATCATTCTTCGTATTTGGTGTCTGGCTACCCTTTTGACCAATGTATTGTCTATTATTCTTCGTATTTGGTTTCTGGTTACCATTTTGACCATTGTATTGTCTATCATCCTTCGTATTTGCTGTCTGGTTACCCTTTTGACCATTGCATTGTCTATCATTCTTCGTATTTGGTGTCTGGCTACCCTTTTGACCAGTGTATTGTCTATTATTCTTCGTATTTGGTTTCTGGTTACCATTTTGACCATTGTATTGTCTATCATCCTTCGTATTTGCTGTCTGGTTACCCTTTTGACCATTGCATTGTCTATCATTCTTCGTATTAGGTGTCTTATTACCCTTTTGACCATTGTATTGTCTATCATTCTTCGTATTTGATGTCTGGCTACCCTTTTGACCATTGTATTGTCTATCATCCTTCGTATTTGCTGTCTGGTTACCCTTTTGACCATTGTATTTTCTGTCATTCTTCGTATTAGGTGTCTGGTTACCCTTTTGACCATTGCATTGTCTATCATTCTTCGTATTTGATGTCTAGCTACCCTTTTGACCAGTGTATTGTCTATCATCCTTCGTATTTGGTGTCTGTTTACCCTTTAGACCATTGTATTGTCTGTCATTCTTCGTATTAGGTGTCTGGTTACCCTTTTGACCATTGTATTGTCTATCATTCTTCGTATTTGGTGTCTGGTTACCCTTTTGACCAAGTATTGTCTGTCATTCTTTGTATTAGGTGTCTGGTTACCCTTTATACCATTGTATTGTCTATCATTCTTTGTATTAGGTGTCTGGTTACCCTTTTGACGATTGTATTGTCCGTCATTCTTCGTATTAGGTGTCTGGTTACCCTTTTGACCATTGTATTGTCCGTCATTCTTCGTATAAGGTGTCCGTTACCCTTTTGACTATTGTACTGTCTATCATTCTTCGTATTTGGTGTCTGGTTACCCTTTTGACCAATGTATTGTCTGTCATTCTTCGTATTAGGTGTCTGGTTACCCTTTTTACCATTGCACTGTCTATCTTCTTCGTATTTGGTGTCTGGTTACCGTTTTGACGATTGAATTGTCCGTCATTCTTCCTATTAGGTTTCTGGTTATCCTTTTGACCATTGTATTGTCTATTATTCTTCGTATTTGGTTTCTGGTTACCATTTTGACCATTGTATTGTCTATCATTCTTCCTATTTGGTGTCTGGTTACTCTTTTGACCATTGTATTGTCTGTCATTCTTCGTATTAGGTGTCTGGTTACCCTTTTGACCATTGTATTGTCTATCATTCTTCGTATTTGGTGTCTGGTTACCCTTTTGACCATTGTATTGTCTGTCATTCTTTGTATTAGGTGTCTGGTTACCCTTTTAACCATTGTATTGTCTGTCATTCTTTGTATTAGGTGTCTGGTTACCCTTTATACCATTGTATTGTCTATCATTTTTCGTATTTGGTGTCTGGTTACCCTTTTGACCATTGTATTGTCTATCATTCTTCGTATTTGGTGTCTGGTTACCCTTTTGACCAATGTATTGTCTGTCATTCTTTGTATTAGGTGTCTGGTTACCCTTTATACCATTGTATTGTCTATCATTCTTCGTATTTGGTGTCTGGTTACCCTTTTGACCATTGTATTGTCTGTCATTCTTCGTATTAGGTGTCTGGTTACCCTTTTGACCATTGTATTGTCTGTCATTCTTCGTATAAGGTGTCTGGTTACACTTTTGACCATTGTATTGTCTATCATTCTTCGTCTTTGGTTTCTGGCTAACCTTTTGACCATTGTATTGTCTGTCATTCTTCGTATTAGGTGTCTGGTTACCCTTTTGACCATTGTATTGTCTGTCATTCTTCGTATAAGGTGTCTGGTTACACTTTTGACCATTGTATTGTCTATCATTCTTGGTCTTTGGTTTCTGGCTAACCTTTTGACCATTGTATTGTCTGTCATTCTTCGTATTAGGTGTCTGGTTACCCTTTTGACCATTGTATTGTCTGTCATTCTTCGTATTAGGTGTCTGGTTACCCTTTTGACCATTGTATTGTCTATCCTTCTTCGTATTAAATGACTGGTTACCCTTTTGACCATTGTATTGCCTGTCATTCTTCGTATTAGGTGTCTCAGTTACCCTTTTGACCATTGTATTGTCTATCCTTCTTCGTATTAAATGACTGGTTACCCTTTTGACCATTGTATTGTCTGTCATTCTTTGTATTTGGTGTCTGGTTACCCTTTTGACCATTGTATTGTCTATCATTCTTCGTATTTGGTGTCTGGTTACCCTTTTGACCATTGTATTGTCTGTCATTCTTCGCATAAGGTGTCTGGTTACCCTTTTGACCATTGTATTGTCTGTCATTCTTCGTATAAGGTGTCTGGTTACACTTTTGACCATTGTATTGTCTATCATTCTTCGTCTTTGGTGTCTGGTTACCCTTTTGACCATTGTATTGTCTGTCATTCTTCGTATTTGGTGTCTGGTTACCCTTTTGACCATTGTATTGTCTGTCATTCTTCGCATAAGGTGTCTGGTTACCCATTTGACCATTGTATTGCCTGTCATTCTTCGTATTAGGTGTCTCAGTTACCCTTTTGACCATTGTATTGTCTATCCTTCTTCGTATTAAATGACTGGTTACCCTTTTGACCATTGTATTGTCTGTCATTCTTTGTATTTGGTGTCTGGTTACCCTTTTGACCATTGTATTGTCTGTCATTCTTTGTATTTGGTGTCTGGTTACCCTTTTGACCATTGTATTGTCTGTCATCCTTCGTATTTGGTGTCTGGTTACCCTTTTGACCATTGCATTGTCTATCATTCTTCGTATTAGGTGTCTGGTTACCCTTTTGACCATTGTATTGTCTATCATTCTTCGTATTTGATGTCTGGCTACCCTTTTGACCAGTGTATTGTCTATCATCCTTCGTATTTGGTGTCTGTTTACCCTTTTGACCATTGTATGGTCTGTCATTCTTCGTATTAGGTGTCTGGTTACCCTTTTGACCATTGTATTGTCTATCATTCTTCGTATTTGGTGTCTGGCTACCCTTTTGACCAATGTATTGTCTATTATTCTTCGTATTTGGTTTCTGGTTACCATTTTGACCATTGTATTGTCTATCATCCTTCGTATTTGCTGTCTGGTTACCCTTTTGACCATTGCATTGTCTATCATTCTTCGTATTTGGTGTCTGGCTACCCTTTTGACCAGTGTATTGTCTATTATTCTTCGTATTTGGTTTCTGGTTACCATTTTGACCATTGTATTGTCTATCATCCTTCGTATTTGCTGTCTGGTTACCCTTTTGACCATTGCATTGTCTATCATTCTTCGTATTAGGTGTCTTATTACCCTTTTGACCATTGTATTGTCTATCATTCTTCGTATTTGATGTCTGGCTACCCTTTTGACCATTGTATTGTCTATCATCCTTCGTATTTGCTGTCTGGTTACCCTTTTGACCATTGTATTTTCTGTCATTCTTCGTATTAGGTGTCTGGTTACCCTTTTGACCATTGCATTGTCTATCATTCTTCGTATTTGATGTCTAGCTACCCTTTTGACCAGTGTATTGTCTATCATCCTTCGTATTTGGTGTCTGTTTACCCTTTAGACCATTGTATTGTCTGTCATTCTTCGTATTAGGTGTCTGGTTACCCTTTTGACCATTGTATTGTCTATCATTCTTCGTATTTGGTGTCTGGTTACCCTTTTGACCAAGTATTGTCTGTCATTCTTTGTATTAGGTGTCTGGTTACCCTTTATACCATTGTATTGTCTATCATTCTTTGTATTAGGTGTCTGGTTACCCTTTTGACGATTGTATTGTCCGTCATTCTTCGTATTAGGTGTCTGGTTACCCTTTTGACCATTGTATTGTCCGTCATTCTTCGTATAAGGTGTCCGTTACCCTTTTGACTATTGTACTGTCTATCATTCTTCGTATTTGGTGTCTGGTTACCCTTTTGACCAATGTATTGTCTGTCATTCTTCGTATTAGGTGTCTGGTTACCCTTTTTACCATTGCACTGTCTATCTTCTTCGTATTTGGTGTCTGGTTACCGTTTTGACGATTGAATTGTCCGTCATTCTTCCTATTAGGTTTCTGGTTATCCTTTTGACCATTGTATTGTCTATTATTCTTCGTATTTGGTTTCTGGTTACCATTTTGACCATTGTATTGTCTATCATTCTTCCTATTTGGTGTCTGGTTACTCTTTTGACCATTGTATTGTCTGTCATTCTTCGTATTAGGTGTCTGGTTACCCTTTTGACCATTGTATTGTCTATCATTCTTCGTATTTGGTGTCTGGTTACCCTTTTGACCATTGTATTGTCTGTCATTCTTTGTATTAGGTGTCTGGTTACCCTTTTAACCATTGTATTGTCTGTCATTCTTTGTATTAGGTGTCTGGTTACCCTTTATACCATTGTATTGTCTATCATTTTTCGTATTTGGTGTCTGGTTACCCTTTTGACCATTGTATTGTCTATCATTCTTCGTATTTGGTGTCTGGTTACCCTTTTGACCAATGTATTGTCTGTCATTCTTTGTATTAGGTGTCTGGTTACCCTTTATACCATTGTATTGTCTATCATTCTTCGTATTTGGTGTCTGGTTACCCTTTTGACCATTGTATTGTCTGTCATTCTTCGTATTAGGTGTCTGGTTACCCTTTTGACCATTGTATTGTCTGTCATTCTTCGTATAAGGTGTCTGGTTACACTTTTGACCATTGTATTGTCTATCATTCTTCGTCTTTGGTTTCTGGCTAACCTTTTGACCATTGTATTGTCTGTCATTCTTCGTATTAGGTGTCTGGTTACCCTTTTGACCATTGTATTGTCTGTCATTCTTCGTATAAGGTGTCTGGTTACACTTTTGACCATTGTATTGTCTATCATTCTTGGTCTTTGGTTTCTGGCTAACCTTTTGACCATTGTATTGTCTGTCATTCTTCGTATTAGGTGTCTGGTTACCCTTTTGACCATTGTATTGTCTGTCATTCTTCGTATTAGGTGTCTGGTTACCCTTTTGACCATTGTATTGTCTATCCTTCTTCGTATTAAATGACTGGTTACCCTTTTGACCATTGTATTGCCTGTCATTCTTCGTATTAGGTGTCTCAGTTACCCTTTTGACCATTGTATTGTCTATCCTTCTTCGTATTAAATGACTGGTTACCCTTTTGACCATTGTATTGTCTGTCATTCTTTGTATTTGGTGTCTGGTTACCCTTTTGACCATTGTATTGTCTATCATTCTTCGTATTTGGTGTCTGGTTACCCTTTTGACCATTGTATTGTCTGTCATTCTTCGCATAAGGTGTCTGGTTACCCTTTTGACCATTGTATTGTCTGTCATTCTTCGTATAAGGTGTCTGGTTACACTTTTGACCATTGTATTGTCTATCATTCTTCGTCTTTGGTGTCTGGTTACCCTTTTGACCATTGTATTGTCTGTCATTCTTCGTATTTGGTGTCTGGTTACCCTTTTGACCATTGTATTGTCTGTCATTCTTCGCATAAGGTGTCTGGTTACCCATTTGACCATTGTATTGCCTGTCATTCTTCGTATTAGGTGTCTCAGTTACCCTTTTGACCATTGTATTGTCTATCCTTCTTCGTATTAAATGACTGGTTACCCTTTTGACCATTGTATTGTCTGTCATTCTTTGTATTTGGTGTCTGGTTACCCTTTTGACCATTGTATTGTCTGTCATTCTTTGTATTTGGTGTCTGGTTACCCTTTTGACCATTGTATTGTCTGTCATTCTTTGTATTTGGTGTCTGGTTACCCTTTTGACCATTGTATTTTCTGTCATTCTTTGTATTAGGTGTCTGGTTACCCTTTTGACCATTGTATTGTCTGTCATTCTTTGTATTAGGTGTCTGGTTATCCTTTTGACCATTGTATTGTCTATCATTCTTCGTATTTGGTGTCTGGTTACCCTTTTGACCAGTGTATTGTCTGTCATTCTTTGTATTAGGTGTCTGATTATCCTTTTGGCCATTGTATTGTCTGTCATTCTTCGTATTAGGTGTCTGGTTATCCTTTTGACAATTGTACTGTCTATCATTCTTCGTATTTGGTATCTGGTTACCCTTTTGACCAGTGTATTGTCTGTCATTCTTTGTATTAGGTGTCTGATTATCCTTTTGGCCATTGTATTGTCTGTCATTCTTCGTATTAGGTGTCTGTTACCCTTTTGACCATTGTATTGTCTATCATTCTTCGTATTTGGTGTCTGGCTACCCTTTTGACCAGTGTATTGTCTGTCATTCTTTGTATTAGTTGTCTGGTTACCCTTTTGACCATTGTATTGTATATCATTCTTCGTATTTGGTTTCTGGCTACCCTTTTGACCATTGTATTTTCTGTCATTCTTCGTATTAGGTGTCTGGTTACCCTTTTGACCATTGTATTGTCTATCATTCTTCGCATTAGGTGTCTGGTTACCCTTTTGACCATTGTATTGTCTGACATTCTTTGCATTAGGTGTCTGGTTACCCTTTTGACCATTGTATTGTCTGTCATTCTTTGTATTAGGTGTCTGGTTACCCTTTTGACCATTGTATTGTCTGTCATTCTTTGTATTAGGTGTCTGGTTATCCTTTTGACCATTGTATTGTCTATCATTCTTGGTATTTGGTGTCTGGTTACCCTTTTGACCAATGTATTGTCTGTGATTCTTTGTATTAGGTGTCTGGTTACCCTTTTGACCATTGTATTGTCTATCATCCTTCGTATTTGGTTTCTGGTTACCCTTTTGACCATTGCATTGTCTATCATCCTTCGTATTTGCTGTCTGGTTACCATTTTGACCATTGCATTGTCTATCATTCTTCGTACTTGGTGTCTGGCTACCCTTTTGACAAGTGTATTGTCTATCATCCTTCGTATTTGGTATCTGGTTACCCTTTTGACCATTGTATTTTCTGTCATTCATTGTATTAGGTGTCTGGTTACCCTTTTGACCATTGTATTGTCTGTCATTCATTGTATTAGGTGTCTGGTTACCCTTTTGACCATTGTATTGTCTATCATTCTTCGTATTTGGTGTCTGGTTACCCTTTTGACCATTGTATTGTCTATCATCCTCCGTATTTGGTTTCTGGTTACCATTTTGACCATTGTATTGTCTATCATCCTTCGTATTTGCTGTCTGGTTACCCTTTTGACCATTGCATTGTCTATCATTCTTCATACTTGGTGTCTGGCTACCCTTTTAACAAGTGTATTGTCTATCATCCTTCGTATTTGGTATCTGGTTACCCTTTTGACCATTGTATTTTCTGTCATTCTTTGTATTAGGTGTCTGGTTACCCTTTTGACCATTGTATTGTCTGTCATTCTTCGTATTAGGTGTCTGGTTACCCTTTTGACCATTGTATTGTCTATCATTCTTCGTATTTGGTGTCTGGTTACCCTTTTGACCAAGTATTGTCTGTCATTCTTTGTATTAGGTGTCTGGTTACCCTTTATACCATTGTATTGTCTATCATTCTTTGTATTAGGTGTCTGGTTACCCTTTTGACGATTGTATTGTCCGTCATTCTTCGTATTAGGTGTCTGGCTACCCTTTTGACCAGTGTATTGTCTATTATTCTTCGTATTTGGTTTCTGGTTACCATTTTGACCATTGTATTGTCTATCATCCTTCGTATTTGCTGTCTGGTTACCCTTTTGACCATTGCATTGTCTATCATTCTTCGTATTAGGTGTCTGGTTACCCTTTTGACCATTGTATTGTCTATCATTCTTCGTATTTGATGTCTGGCTACCCTTTTGACCAGTGTATTGTCTATCATCCTTCGTATTTGGTGTCTGTTTACCCTTTTGACCATTGTATGGTCTGTCATTCTTCGTATTAGGTGTCTGGTTACCCTTTTGACCATTGTATTGTCTATCATTCTTCGTATTTGGTGTCTGGCTACCCTTTTGACCAATGTATTGTCTATTATTCTTCGTATTTGGTTTCTGGTTACCATTTTGACCATTGTATTGTCTATCATCCTTCGTATTTGCTGTCTGGTTACCCTTTTGACCATTGCATTGTCTATCATTCTTCGTATTTGGTGTCTGGTTACCCTTTTGACCATTGCATTGCCTGTCATTCTTTGTATTAGTTATCCTATAGTCTGGTTATCCTTTTGACCATTGTATTGTCTATCATTCTTCGTCTTTGGTTTCTGGATACCCTTTTGACCAGTGTATTGTCTATCATTCTTCATACTTGGTGTCTGGCTACCCTTTTGACCAGTGTATTGTCTATTATTCTTCGTATTTGGTTTCTGGTTACCATTTTGACCATTGTATTGTCTATCATCCTTCGTATTTGGTGTCTGGCTACCCTTTTGACCAGTGTATTGTCTGTCATTCTTTGTATTAGGTGTCTGGTTACCCTTTTGACCATTGTATTGTCTATCATTCTTCGTATTTGGTGTCTGGCTACCCTTTTGACCAGTGTATTGTCTGTCATTCTTTGTATTAGGTGTCTGGTTATCCTTTTGGCCATTGTATTGTATATCATTCTTCGTATTTGGTTTCTGGCTACTCTTTTGACCATTGTATTGTCTATCATTCTTCGTATTTGGTGTCTGGTTACCCTTTTGACCATTGTATTGTCTATCATTCTTCGTATTTGGTGTCTGGTTACCCTTTTGACCATTGTATTGTCTGTCATTCTTCATATTAGGTGTCTGGTTACTCTTTTGACCAGTGTATTGTCTATCATTCTTCATATTAGATGACTGGTTACCCTTTTGACCATTGTACTGTCTATAATTCTTCATATTTGGTGTCTGGTTACCCTTTTGACCATTGTATTGTCTATCATTCTTCGTATTTGGTGTCTGGCTACCCTTTTGACCAGTGTATTGTCTATTATTCTTCGTATTTGGTTTCTGGTTACCATTTTGACCATTGTATTGTCTATCATCCTTCGTATTTGCTGTCTGGTTACCCTTTTGACCATTGCATTGTCTATCATTCTTCGTATTAGGTGTCTGGTTACCCTTTTGACCATTGTATTGTCTATCATTCTTCGTATTTGATGTCTGGCTACCCTTTTGACCAGTGTATTGTCTATCATCCTTCGTATTTGGTGTCTGTTTACCCTTTTGACCATTGTATGGTCTGTCATTCTTCGTATTAGGTGTCTGGTTACCCTTTTGACCATTGTATTGTCTATCATTCTTCGTATTTGGTGTCTGGCTACCCTTTTGACCAATGTATTGTCTATTATTCTTCGTATTTGGTTTCTGGTTACCATTTTGACCATTGTATTGTCTATCATCCTTCGTATTTGCTGTCTGGTTACCCTTTTGACCATTGCATTGTCTATCATTCTTCGTATTTGGTGTCTGGCTACCCTTTTGACCAGTGTATTGTCTATTATTCTTCGTATTTGGTTTCTGGTTACCATTTTGACCATTGTATTGTCTATCATCCTTCGTATTTGCTGTCTGGTTACCCTTTTGACCATTGCATTGTCTATCATTCTTCGTATTAGGTGTCTTATTACCCTTTTGACCATTGTATTGTCTATCATTCTTCGTATTTGATGTCTGGCTACCCTTTTGACCATTGTATTGTCTATCATCCTTCGTATTTGCTGTCTGGTTACCCTTTTGACCATTGTATTTTCTGTCATTCTTCGTATTAGGTGTCTGGTTACCCTTTTGACCATTGCATTGTCTATCATTCTTCGTATTTGATGTCTAGCTACCCTTTTGACCAGTGTATTGTCTATCATCCTTCGTATTTGGTGTCTGTTTACCCTTTTGACCATTGTATTGTCTGTCATTCTTCGTATTAGGTGTCTGGTTACCCTTTTGACCATTGTATTGTCTATCATTCTTCGTATTTGGTGTCTGGTTACCCTTTTGACCAAGTATTGTCTGTCATTCTTTGTATTAGGTGTCTGGTTACCCTTTATACCATTGTATTGTCTATCATTCTTTGTATTAGGTGTCTGGTTACCCTTTTGACGATTGTATTGTCCGTCATTCTTCGTATTAGGTGTCTGGTTACCCTTTTGACCATTGTATTGTCCGTCATTCTTCGTATAAGGTGTCCGTTACCCTTTTGACTATTGTACTGTCTATCATTCTTCGTATTTGGTGTCTGGTTACCCTTTTGACCAATGTATTGTCTGTCATTCTTCGTATTAGGTGTCTGGTTACCCTTTTTACCATTGCACTGTCTATCTTCTTCGTATTTGGTGTCTGGTTACCGTTTTGACGATTGAATTGTCCGTCATTCTTCCTATTAGGTTTCTGGTTATCCTTTTGACCATTGTATTGTCTATTATTCTTCGTATTTGGTTTCTGGTTACCATTTTGACCATTGTATTGTCTATCATTCTTCCTATTTGGTGTCTGGTTACTCTTTTGACCATTGTATTGTCTGTCATTCTTCGTATTAGGTGTCTGGTTACCCTTTTGACCATTGTATTGTCTATCATTCTTCGTATTTGGTGTCTGGTTACCCTTTTGACCATTGTATTGTCTGTCATTCTTTGTATTAGGTGTCTGGTTACCCTTTTAACCATTGTATTGTCTGTCATTCTTTGTATTAGGTGTCTGGTTACCCTTTATACCATTGTATTGTCTATCATTTTTCGTATTTGGTGTCTGGTTACCCTTTTGACCATTGTATTGTCTATCATTCTTCGTATTTGGTGTCTGGTTACCCTTTTGACCAATGTATTGTCTGTCATTCTTTGTATTAGGTGTCTGGTTACCCTTTATACCATTGTATTGTCTATCATTCTTCGTATTTGGTGTCTGGTTACCCTTTTGACCATTGTATTGTCTGTCATTCTTCGTATTAGGTGTCTGGTTACCCTTTTGACCATTGTATTGTCTGTCATTCTTCGTATAAGGTGTCTGGTTACACTTTTGACCATTGTATTGTCTATCATTCTTCGTCTTTGGTTTCTGGCTAACCTTTTGACCATTGTATTGTCTGTCATTCTTCGTATTAGGTGTCTGGTTACCCTTTTGACCATTGTATTGTCTGTCATTCTTCGTATAAGGTGTCTGGTTACACTTTTGACCATTGTATTGTCTATCATTCTTGGTCTTTGGTTTCTGGCTAACCTTTTGACCATTGTATTGTCTGTCATTCTTCGTATTAGGTGTCTGGTTACCCTTTTGACCATTGTATTGTCTGTCATTCTTCGTATTAGGTGTCTGGTTACCCTTTTGACCATTGTATTGTCTATCCTTCTTCGTATTAAATGACTGGTTACCCTTTTGACCATTGTATTGCCTGTCATTCTTCGTATTAGGTGTCTCAGTTACCCTTTTGACCATTGTATTGTCTATCCTTCTTCGTATTAAATGACTGGTTACCCTTTTGACCATTGTATTGTCTGTCATTCTTTGTATTTGGTGTCTGGTTACCCTTTTGACCATTGTATTGTCTATCATTCTTCGTATTTGGTGTCTGGTTACCCTTTTGACCATTGTATTGTCTGTCATTCTTCGCATAAGGTGTCTGGTTACCCTTTTGACCATTGTATTGTCTGTCATTCTTCGTATAAGGTGTCTGGTTACACTTTTGACCATTGTATTGTCTATCATTCTTCGTCTTTGGTGTCTGGTTACCCTTTTGACCATTGTATTGTCTGTCATTCTTCGTATTTGGTGTCTGGTTACCCTTTTGACCATTGTATTGTCTGTCATTCTTCGCATAAGGTGTCTGGTTACCCATTTGACCATTGTATTGCCTGTCATTCTTCGTATTAGGTGTCTCAGTTACCCTTTTGACCATTGTATTGTCTATCCTTCTTCGTATTAAATGACTGGTTACCCTTTTGACCATTGTATTGTCTGTCATTCTTTGTATTTGGTGTCTGGTTACCCTTTTGACCATTGTATTGTCTGTCATTCTTTGTATTTGGTGTCTGGTTACCCTTTTGACCATTGTATTGTCTGTCATTCTTTGTATTTGGTGTCTGGTTACCCTTTTGACCATTGTATTTTCTGTCATTCTTTGTATTAGGTGTCTGGTTACCCTTTTGACCATTGTATTGTCTGTCATTCTTTGTATTAGGTGTCTGGTTATCCTTTTGACCATTGTATTGTCTATCATTCTTCGTATTTGGTGTCTGGTTACCCTTTTGACCAGTGTATTGTCTGTCATTCTTTGTATTAGGTGTCTGATTATCCTTTTGGCCATTGTATTGTCTGTCATTCTTCGTATTAGGTGTCTGGTTATCCTTTTGACAATTGTACTGTCTATCATTCTTCGTATTTGGTATCTGGTTACCCTTTTGACCAGTGTATTGTCTGTCATTCTTTGTATTAGGTGTCTGATTATCCTTTTGGCCATTGTATTGTCTGTCATTCTTCGTATTAGGTGTCTGGTTACCCTTTTGACCATTGTATTGTCTATCATTCTTCGTATTTGGTGTCTGGCTACCCTTTTGACCAGTGTATTGTCTGTCATTCTTTGTATTAGTTGTCTGGTTACCCTTTTGACCATTGTATTGTATATCATTCTTCGTATTTGGTTTCTGGCTACCCTTTTGACCATTGTATTTTCTGTCATTCTTCGTATTAGGTGTCTGGTTACCCTTTTGACCATTGTATTGTCTATCATTCTTCGCATTAGGTGTCTGGTTACCCTTTTGACCATTGTATTGTCTGACATTCTTTGCATTAGGTGTCTGGTTACCCTTTTGACCATTGTATTGTCTGTCATTCTTTGTATTAGGTGTCTGGTTACCCTTTTGACCATTGTATTGTCTGTCATTCTTTGTATTAGGTGTCTGGTTATCCTTTTGACCATTGTATTGTCTATCATTCTTGGTATTTGGTGTCTGGTTACCCTTTTGACCAATGTATTGTCTGTGATTCTTTGTATTAGGTGTCTGGTTACCCTTTTGACCATTGTATTGTCTATCATCCTTCGTATTTGGTTTCTGGTTACCCTTTTGACCATTGCATTGTCTATCATCCTTCGTATTTGCTGTCTGGTTACCCTTTTGACCATTGCATTGTCTATCATTCTTCGTACTTGGTGTCTGGCTACCCTTTTGACAAGTGTATTGTCTATCATCCTTCGTATTTGGTATCTGGTTACCCTTTTGACCATTGTATTTTCTGTCATTCATTGTATTAGGTGTCTGGTTACCCTTTTGACCATTGTATTGTCTGTCATTCATTGTATTAGGTGTCTGGTTACCCTTTTGACCATTGTATTGTCTATCATTCTTCGTATTTGGTGTCTGGTTACCCTTTTGACCATTGTATTGTCTATCATCCTCCGTATTTGGTTTCTGGTTACCATTTTGACCATTGTATTGTCTATCATCCTTCGTATTTGCTGTCTGGTTACCCTTTTGACCATTGCATTGTCTATCATTCTTCATACTTGGTGTCTGGCTACCCTTTTAACAAGTGTATTGTCTATCATCCTTCGTATTTGGTATCTGGTTACCCTTTTGACCATTGTATTTTCTGTCATTCTTTGTATTAGGTGTCTGGTTACCCTTTTGACCATTGTATTGTCTGTCATTCTTCGTATTAGGTGTCTGGTTACCCTTTTGACCATTGTATTGTCTATCATTCTTCGTATTTGGTGTCTGGTTACCCTTTTGACCAAGTATTGTCTGTCATTCTTTGTATTAGGTGTCTGGTTACCCTTTATACCATTGTATTGTCTATCATTCTTTGTATTAGGTGTCTGGTTACCCTTTTGACGATTGTATTGTCCGTCATTCTTCGTATTAGGTGTCTGGCTACCCTTTTGACCAGTGTATTGTCTATTATTCTTCGTATTTGGTTTCTGGTTACCATTTTGACCATTGTATTGTCTATCATCCTTCGTATTTGCTGTCTGGTTACCCTTTTGACCATTGCATTGTCTATCATTCTTCGTATTAGGTGTCTGGTTACCCTTTTGACCATTGTATTGTCTATCATTCTTCGTATTTGATGTCTGGCTACCCTTTTGACCAGTGTATTGTCTATCATCCTTCGTATTTGGTGTCTGTTTACCCTTTTGACCATTGTATGGTCTGTCATTCTTCGTATTAGGTGTCTGGTTACCCTTTTGACCATTGTATTGTCTATCATTCTTCGTATTTGGTGTCTGGCTACCCTTTTGACCAATGTATTGTCTATTATTCTTCGTATTTGGTTTCTGGTTACCATTTTGACCATTGTATTGTCTATCATCCTTCGTATTTGCTGTCTGGTTACCCTTTTGACCATTGCATTGTCTATCATTCTTCGTATTTGGTGTCTGGCTACCCTTTTGACCAGTGTATTGTCTATTATTCTTCGTATTTGGTTTCTGGTTACCATTTTGACCATTGTATTGTCTATCATCCTTCGTATTTGCTGTCTGGTTACCCTTTTGACCATTGCATTGTCTATCATTCTTCGTATTAGGTGTCTTATTACCCTTTTGACCATTGTATTGTCTATCATTCTTCGTATTTGATGTCTGGCTACCCTTTTGACCATTGTATTGTCTATCATCCTTCGTATTTGCTGTCTGGTTACCCTTTTGACCATTGTATTTTCTGTCATTCTTCGTATTAGGTGTCTGGTTACCATTTTGACCATTGCATTGTCTATCATTCTTCGTATTTGATGTCTAGCTACCCTTTTGACCAGTGTATTGTCTATCATCCTTCGTATTTGGTGTCTGTTTACCCTTTTGACCATTGTATTGTCTGTCATTCTTCGTATTAGGTGTCTGGTTACCCTTTTGACCATTGTATTGTCTATCATTCTTCGTATTTGGTGTCTGGTTACCCTTTTGACCAAGTATTGTCTGTCATTCTTTGTATTAGGTGTCTGGTTACCCTTTATACCATTGTATTGTCTATCATTCTTTGTATTAGGTGTCTGGTTACCCTTTTGACGATTGTATTGTCCGTCATTCTTCGTATTAGGTGTCTGGTTACCCTTTTGACCATTGTATTGTCCGTCATTCTTCGTATAAGGTGTCCGTTACCCTTTTGACTATTGTACTGTCTATCATTCTTCGTATTTGGTGTCTGGTTACCCTTTTGACCAATGTATTGTCTGTCATTCTTCGTATTAGGTGTCTGGTTACCCTTTTTACCATTGCACTGTCTATCTTCTTCGTATTTGGTGTCTGGTTACCGTTTTGACGATTGAATTGTCCGTCATTCTTCCTATTAGGTTTCTGGTTATCCTTTTGACCATTGTATTGTCTATTATTCTTCGTATTTGGTTTCTGGTTACCATTTTGACCATTGTATTGTCTATCATTCTTCCTATTTGGTGTCTGGTTACTCTTTTGACCATTGTATTGTCTGTCATTCTTCGTATTAGGTGTCTGGTTACCCTTTTGACCATTGTATTGTCTATCATTCTTCGTATTTGGTGTCTGGTTACCCTTTTGACCATTGTATTGTCTGTCATTCTTTGTATTAGGTGTCTGGTTACCCTTTTAACCATTGTATTGTCTGTCATTCTTTGTATTAGGTGTCTGGTTACCCTTTATACCATTGTATTGTCTATCATTTTTCGTATTTGGTGTCTGGTTACCCTTTTGACCATTGTATTGTCTATCATTCTTCGTATTTGGTGTCTGGTTACCCTTTTGACCAATGTATTGTCTGTCATTCTTTGTATTAGGTGTCTGGTTACCCTTTATACCATTGTATTGTCTATCATTCTTCGTATTTGGTGTCTGGTTACCCTTTTGACCATTGTATTGTCTGTCATTCTTCGTATTAGGTGTCTGGTTACCCTTTTGACCATTGTATTGTCTGTCATTCTTCGTATAAGGTGTCTGGTTACACTTTTGACCATTGTATTGTCTATCATTCTTCGTCTTTGGTTTCTGGCTAACCTTTTGACCATTGTATTGTCTGTCATTCTTCGTATTAGGTGTCTGGTTACCCTTTTGACCATTGTATTGTCTGTCATTCTTCGTATAAGGTGTCTGGTTACACTTTTGACCATTGTATTGTCTATCATTCTTGGTCTTTGGTTTCTGGCTAACCTTTTGACCATTGTATTGTCTGTCATTCTTCGTATTAGGTGTCTGGTTACCCTTTTGACCATTGTATTGTCTGTCATTCTTCGTATTAGGTGTCTGGTTACCCTTTTGACCATTGTATTGTCTATCCTTCTTCGTATTAAATGACTGGTTACCCTTTTGACCATTGTATTGTCTGTCATTCTTTGTATTTGGTGTCTGGTTACCCTTTTGACCATTGTATTGTCTATCATTCTTCGTCTTTGGTTTCTGGTTACCCTTTTGACCATTGTATTGCCTGTCATTCTTCGTATTAGGTGTCTCAGTTACCCTTTTGACCATTGTATTGTCTATCCTTCTTCGTATTAAATGACTGGTTACCCTTTTGACCATTGTATTGTCTGTGATTCTTTGTATTAGGTGTCTGGTTACCCTTTTGACCATTGTATTGTCTATCATCCTTCGTATTTGGTTTCTGGTTACCCTTTTGACCATTGCATTGTCTATCATCCTTCGTATTTGCTGTCTGGTTACCATTTTGACCATTGCATTGTCTATCATTCTTCGTACTTGGTGTCTGGCTACCCTTTTGACAAGTGTATTGTCTATCATCCTTCGTATTTGGTATCTGGTTACCCTTTTGACCATTGTATTTTCTGTCATTCATTGTATTAGGTGTCTGGTTACCCTTTTGACCATTGTATTGTCTGTCATTCATTGTATTAGGTGTCTGGTTACCCTTTTGACCATTGTATTGTCTATCATCCTTCGTATTTGGTGTCTGGTTACCCTTTTGACCATTGTATTGTCTATCATCCTCCGTATTTGGTTTCTGGTTACCATTTTGACCATTGTATTGTCTATCATCCTTCGTATTTGCTGTCTGGTTACCCTTTTGACCATTGCATTGTCTATCATTCTTCATACTTGGTGTCTGGCTACCCTTTTAACAAGTGTATTGTCTATCATCCTTCGTATTTGGTATCTGGTTACCCTTTTGACCATTGTATTTTCTGTCATTCTTTGTATTAGGTGTCTGGTTACCCTTTTGATCATTGTATTGTCTGTCATTCTTCGTATTAGGTGTCTGGTTACCCTTTTGACCATTGTATTGTCTATCATTCTTCGTATTTGGTGTTTGGTTACCCTTTTGACCAAGTATTGTCTGTCATTCTTTGTATTAGGTGTCTGGTTACCCTTTATACCATTGTATTGTCTATCATTCTTTGTATTAGGTGTCTGGTTACCCTTTTGACGATTGTATTGTCCGTCATTCTTCGTATTAGGTGTCTGGCTACCCTTTTGACCAGTGTATTGTCTATTATTCTTCGTATTTGGTTTCTGGTTACCATTTTGACCATTGTATTGTCTATCATCCTTCGTATTTGCTGTTTGGTTACCCTTTTGACCATTGCATTGTCTATCATTCTTCGTATTAGGTGTCTGGTTACCCTTTTGACCATTGTATTGTCTATCATTCTTCGTATTTGATGTCTGGCTACCCTTTTGACCAGTGTATTGTCTATCATCCTTCGTATTTGGTGTCTGTTTACCCTTTTGACCATTGTATGGTCTGTCATTCTTCGTATTAGGTGTCTGGTTACCCTTTTGACCATTGTATTGTCTATCATTCTTCGTATTTGGTGTCTGGCTACCCTTTTGACCAATGTATTGTCTATTATTCTTCGTATTTGGTTTCTGGTTACCATTTTGACCATTGTATTGTCTATCATCCTTCGTATTTGCTGTCTGGTTACCCTTTTGACCATTGCATTGTCTATCATTCTTCGTATTTGGTGTCTGGCTACCCTTTTGACCAGTGTATTGTCTATTATTCTTCGTATTTGGTTTCTGGTTACCATTTTGACCATTGTATTGTCTATCATCCTTCGTATTTGCTGTCTGGTTACCCTTTTGACCATTGCATTGTCTATCATTCTTCGTATTAGGTGTCTTATTACCCTTTTGACCATTGTATTGTCTATCATTCTTCGTATTTGATGTCTGGCTACCCTTTTGACCATTGTATTGTCTATCATCCTTCGTATTTGCTGTCTGGTTACCCTTTTGACCATTGTATTTTCTGTCATTCTTCGTATTAGGTGTCTGGTTACCCTTTTGACCATTGCATTGTCTATCATTCTTCGTATTTGATGTCTAGCTACCCTTTTGACCAGTGTATTGTCTATCATCCTTCGTATTTGGTGTCTGTTTACCCTTTTGACCATTGTATTGTCTGTCATTCTTCGTATTAGGTGTCTGGTTACCCTTTTGACCATTGTATTGTCTATCATTCTTCGTATTTGGTGTCTGGTTACCCTTTTGACCAAGTATTGTCTGTCATTCTTTGTATTAGGTGTCTGGTTACCCTTTATACCATTGTATTGTCTATCATTCTTTGTATTAGGTGTCTGGTTACCCTTTTGACGATTGTATTGTCCGTCATTCTTCGTATTAGGTGTCTGGTTACCCTTTTGACCATTGTATTGTCCGTCATTCTTCGTATAAGGTGTCCGTTACCCTTTTGACTATTGTACTGTCTATCATTCTTCGTATTTGGTGTCTGGTTACCCTTTTGACCAATGTATTGTCTGTCATTCTTCGTATTAGGTGTCTGGTTACCCTTTTTACCATTGCACTGTCTATCTTCTTCGTATTTGGTGTCTGGTTACCGTTTTGACGATTGAATTGTCCGTCATTCTTCCTATTAGGTTTCTGGTTATCCTTTTGACCATTGTATTGTCTATTATTCTTCGTATTTGGTTTCTGGTTACCATTTTGACCATTGTATTGTCTATCATTCTTCCTATTTGGTGTCTGGTTACTCTTTTGACCATTGTATTGTCTGTCATTCTTCGTATTAGGTGTCTGGTTACCCTTTTGACCATTGTATTGTCTATCATTCTTCGTATTTGGTGTCTGGTTACCCTTTTGACCATTGTATTGTCTGTCATTCTTTGTATTAGGTGTCTGGTTACCCTTTTAACCATTGTATTGTCTGTCATTCTTTGTATTAGGTGTCTGGTTACCCTTTATACCATTGCATTGTCTATCATTTTTCGTATTTGGTGTCTGGTTACCCTTTTGACCATTGTATTGTCTATCATTCTTCGTATTTGGTGTCTGGTTACCCTTTTGACCATTGTATTGTCTGTCATTCTTCGTATAAGGTGTCTGGTTACACTTTTGACCATTGTATTGTCTATCATTCTTCGTCTTTGGTTTCTGGCTAACCTTTTGACCATTGTATTGTCTGTCATTCTTCGTATTAGGTGTCTGGTTACCCTTTTGACCATTGTATTGTCTGTCATTCTTCGTATAAGGTGTCTGGTTACACTTTTGACCATTGTATTGTCTATCATTCTTGGTCTTTGGTTTCTGGCTAACCTTTTGACCATTGTATTGTCTGTCATTCTTCGTATTAGGTGTCTGGTTACCCTTTTGACCATTGTATTGTCTGTCATTCTTCGTATTAGGTGTCTGGTTACCCTTTTGACCATTGTATTGTCTATCCTTCTTCGTATTAAATGACTGGTTACCCTTTTGACCATTGTATTGTCTGTCATTCTTTGTATTTGGTGTCTGGTTACCCTTTTGACCATTGTATTGTCTATCATTCTTCGTCTTTGGTTTCTGGTTACCCTTTTGACCATTGTATTGCCTGTCATTCTTCGTATTAGGTGTCTCAGTTACCCTTTTGACCATTGTATTGTCTATCCTTCTTCGTATTAAATGACTGGTTACCCTTTTGACCATTGTATTGTCTGTCATTCTTTGTATTTGGTGTCTGGTTACCCTTTTGACCATTGTATTGTCTATCATTCTTCGTATTTGGTGTCTGGTTACCCTTTTGACCATTGTATTGTCTGTCATTCTTCGCATAAGGTGTCTGGTTACCCTTTTGACCATTGTATTGTCTGTCATTCTTCGTATAAGGTGTCTGGTTACCCTTTTGACCATTGTATTGTCTATCATTCTTCGTATTTGGTGTCTGGTTACCCTTTTGACCATTGTATTGTCTGTCATTCTTCGCATAAGGTGTCTGGTTACCCTTTTGACCATTGTATTGTCTGTCATTCTTCGTATAAGGTGTCTGGTTACACTTTTGACCATTGTATTGTCTATCATTCTTGGTCTTTGGTGTCTGGTTACCCTTTTGACCATTGTATTGTCTGTCATTCTTCGTATTTGGTGTCTGGTTACCCTTTTGACCATTGTATTGTCTGTCATTCTTCGTATTTGGTGTCTGGTTACCCTTTTGACCATTGTATTGTCTGTCATTCTTCGCATAAGGTGTCTGGTTACCCATTTGACCATTGTATTGCCTGTCATTCTTCGTATTAGGTGTCTCAGTTACCCTTTTGACCATTGTATTGTCTATCCTTCTTCGTATTAAATGACTGGTTACCCTTTTGACCATTGTATTGTCTGTCATTCTTTGTATTTGGTGTCTGGTTACCCTTTTGACCATTGTATTGTCTGTCATTCTTTGTATTTGGTGTCTGGTTACCCTTTTGACCATTGTATTGTCTGTCATTCTTTGTATTTGGTGTCTGGTTACCCTTTTGACCATTGTATTTTCTGTCATTCTTTGTATTAGGTGTCTGGTTACCCTTTTGACCATTGTATTGTCTGTCATTCTTTGTATTAGGTGTCTGGTTATCCTTTTGACCATTGCATTGTCTATCATTCTTCGTATTTGGTGTCTGGTTACCCTTTTGACCAGTGTATTGTCTGTCATTCTTTGTATTAGGTGTCTGATTATCCTTTTGGCCATTGTATTGTCTGTCATTCTTCGTATTAGGTGTCTGGTTATCCTTTTGACAATTGTACTGTCTATCATTCTTCGTATTTGGTATCTGGTTACCCTTTTGACCAGTGTATTGTCTGTCATTCTTTGTATTAGGTGTCTGATTATCCTTTTGGCCATTGTATTGTCTGTCATTCTTCGTATTAGGTGTCTGGTTACCCTTTTGACCATTGTATTGTCTATCATTCTTCGTATTTGGTGTCTGGCTACCCTTTTGACCAGTGTATTGTCTGTCATTCTTTGTATTAGTTGTCTGGTTACCCTTTTGACCATTGTATTGTATATCATTCTTCGTATTTGGTTTCTGGCTACCCTTTTGACCATTGTATTTTCTGTCATTCTTCGTATTAGGTGTCTGGTTACCCTTTTGACCATTGTATTGTCTATCATTCTTCGCATTAGGTGTCTGGTTACCCTTTTGACCATTGTATTGTCTGACATTCTTTGCATTAGGTGTCTGGTTACCCTTTTGACCATTGTATTGTCTGTCATTCTTTGTATTAGGTGTCTGGTTACCCTTTTGACCATTGTATTGTCTGTCATTCTTTGTATTAGGTGTCTGGTTATCCTTTTGACCATTGTATTGTCTATCATTCTTGGTATTTGGTGTCTGGTTACCCTTTTGACCAATGTATTGTCTGTGATTCTTTGTATTAGGTGTCTGGTTACCCTTTTGACCATTGTATTGTCTATCATCCTTCGTATTTGGTTTCTGGTTACCCTTTTGACCATTGCATTGTCTATCATCCTTCGTATTTGCTGTCTGGTTACCCTTTTGACCATTGCATTGTCTATCATTCTTCGTACTTGGTGTCTGGCTACCCTTTTGACAAGTGTATTGTCTATCATCCTTCGTATTTGGTATCTGGTTACCCTTTTGACCATTGTATTTTCTGTCATTCATTGTATTAGGTGTCTGGTTACCCTTTTGACCATTGTAATGTCTGTCATTCATTGTATTAGGTGTCTGGTTACCCTTTTGACCATTGTATTGTCTATCATCCTTCGTATTTGGTGTCTGGTTACCCTTTTGACCATTGTATTGTCTATCATCCTCCGTATTTGGTTTCTGGTTACCATTTTGACCATTGTATTGTCTATCATCCTTCGTATTTGCTGTCTGGTTACCCTTTTGACCATTGCATTGTCTATCATTCTTCATACTTGGTGTCTGGCTACCCTTTTAACAAGTGTATTGTCTATCATCCTTCGTATTTGGTATCTGGTTACCCTTTTGACCATTGTATTTTCTGTCATTCTTTGTATTAGGTGTCTGGTTACCCTTTTGACCATTGTATTGTCTGTCATTCTTCGTATTAGGTGTCTGGTTACCCTTTTCACCATTGTATTGTCTATCATTCTTCGTATTTGGTGTCTGGTTACCCTTTTGACCAAGTATTGTCTGTCATTCTTTGTATTAGGTGTCTGGTTACCCTTTATACCATTGTATTGTCTATCATTCTTTGTATTAGGTGTCTGGTTACCCTTTTGACGATTGTATTGTCCGTCATTCTTCGTATTAGGTGTCTGGCTACCCTTTTGACCAGTGTATTGTCTATTATTCTTCGTATTTGGTTTCTGGTTACCATTTTGACCATTGTATTGTCTATCATCCTTCGTATTTGCTGTCTGGTTACCCTTTTGACCATTGCATTGTCTATCATTCTTCGTATTAGGTGTCTGGTTACCCTTTTGACCATTGTATTGTCTATCATTCTTCGTATTTGATGTCTGGCTACCCTTTTGACCAGTGTATTGTCTATCATCCTTCGTATTTGGTGTCTGTTTACCCTTTTGACCATTGTATGGTCTGTCATTCTTCGTATTAGGTGTCTGGTTACCCTTTTGACCATTGTATTGTCTATCATTCTTCGTATTTGGTGTCTGGCTACCCTTTTGACCAATGTATTGTCTATTATTCTTCGTATTTGGTTTCTGGTTACCATTTTGACCATTGTATTGTCTATCATCCTTCGTATTTGCTGTCTGGTTACCCTTTTGACCATTGCATTGTCTATCATTCTTCGTATTTGGTGTCTGGCTACCCTTTTGACCAGTGTATTGTCTATTATTCTTCGTATTTGGTTTCTGGTTACCATTTTGACCATTGTATTGTCTATCATCCTTCGTATTTGCTGTCTGGTTACCCTTTTGACCATTGCATTGTCTATCATTCTTCGTATTAGGTGTCTTATTACCCTTTTGACCATTGTATTGTCTATCATTCTTCGTATTTGATGTCTGGCTACCCTTTTGACCATTGTATTGTCTATCATCCTTCGTATTTGCTGTCTGGTTACCCTTTTGACCATTGTATTTTCTGTCATTCTTCGTATTAGGTGTCTGGTTACCCTTTTGACCATTGCATTGTCTATCATTCTTCGTATTTGATGTCTAGCTACCCTTTTGACCAGTGTATTGTCTATCATCCTTCGTATTTGGTGTCTGTTTACCCTTTTGACCATTGTATTGTCTGTCATTCTTCGTATTAGGTGTCTGGTTACCCTTTTGACCATTGTATTGTCTATCATTCTTCGTATTTGGTGTCTGGTTACCCTTTTGACCAAGTATTGTCTGTCATTCTTTGTATTAGGTGTCTGGTTACCCTTTATACCATTGTATTGTCTATCATTCTTTGTATTAGGTGTCTGGTTACCCTTTTGACGATTGTATTGTCCGTCATTCTTCGTATTAGGTGTCTGGTTACCCTTTTGACCATTGTATTGTCCGTCATTCTTCGTATAAGGTGTCCGTTACCCTTTTGACTATTGTACTGTCTATCATTCTTCGTATTTGGTGTCTGGTTACCCTTTTGACCAATGTATTGTCTGTCATTCTTCGTATTAGGTGTCTGGTTACCCTTTTTACCATTGCACTGTCTATCTTCTTCGTATTTGGTGTCTGGTTACCGTTTTGACGATTGAATTGTCCGTCATTCTTCCTATTAGGTTTCTGGTTATCCTTTTGACCATTGTATTGTCTATTATTCTTCGTATTTGGTTTCTGGTTACCATTTTGACCATTGTATTGTCTATCATTCTTCCTATTTGGTGTCTGGTTACTCTTTTGACCATTGTATTGTCTGTCATTCTTCGTATTAGGTGTCTGGTTACCCTTTTGACCATTGTATTGTCTATCATTCTTCGTATTTGGTGTCTGGTTACCCTTTTGACCATTGTATTGTCTGTCATTCTTTGTATTAGGTGTCTGGTTACCCTTTTAACCATTGTATTGTCTGTCATTCTTTGTATTAGGTGTCTGGTTACCCTTTATACCATTGTATTGTCTATCATTTTTCGTATTTGGTGTCTGGTTACCCTTTTGACCATTGTATTGTCTATCATTCTTCGTATTTGGTGTCTGGTTACCCTTTTGACCAATGTATTGTCTGTCATTCTTTGTATTAGGTGTCTGGTTACCCTTTATACCATTGTATTGTCTATCATTCTTCGTATTTGGTGTCTGGTTACCCTTTTGACCATTGTATTGTCTGTCATTCTTCGTATTAGGTGTCTGGTTACCCTTTTGACCATTGTATTGTCTGTCATTCTTCGTATAAGGTGTCTGGTTACACTTTTGACCATTGTATTGTCTATCATTCTTCGTCTTTGGTTTCTGGCTAACCTTTTGACCATTGTATTGTCTGTCATTCTTCGTATTAGGTGTCTGGTTACCCTTTTGACCATTGTATTGTCTGTCATTCTTCGTATAAGGTGTCTGGTTACACTTTTGACCATTGTATTGTCTATCATTCTTGGTCTTTGGTTTCTGGCTAACCTTTTGACCATTGTATTGTCTGTCATTCTTCGTATTAGGTGTCTGGTTACCCTTTTGACCATTGTATTGTCTGTCATTCTTCGTATTAGGTGTCTGGTTACCCTTTTGACCATTGTATTGTCTATCCTTCTTCGTATTAAATGACTGGTTACCCTTTTGACCATTGTATTGTCTGTCATTCTTTGTATTTGGTGTCTGGTTACCCTTTTGACCATTGTATTGTCTATCATTCTTCGTCTTTGGTTTCTGGTTACCCTTTTGACCATTGTATTGCCTGTCATTCTTCGTATTAGGTGTCTCAGTTACCCTTTTGACCATTGTATTGTCTATCCTTCTTCGTATTAAATGACTGGTTACCCTTTTGACCATTGTATTGTCTGTCATTCTTTGTATTTGGTGTCTGGTTACCCTTTTGACCATTGTATTGTCTATCATTCTTCGTATTTGGTGTCTGGTTACCCTTTTGACCATTGTATTGTCTGTCATTCTTCGCATAAGGTGTCTGGTTACCCTTTTGACCATTGTATTGTCTGTCATTCTTCGTATAAGGTGTCTGGTTACACTTTTGACCATTGTATTGTATATCATTCTTCGTATTTGGTTTCTGGCTACCCTTTTGACCATTGTATTTTCTGTCATTCTTCGTATTAGGTGTCTGGTTACCCTTTTGACCATTGTATTGTCTATCATTCTTCGCATTAGGTGTCTGGTTACCCTTTTGACCATTGTATTGTCTGACATTCTTTGCATTAGGTGTCTGGTTACCCTTTTGACCATTGTATTGTCTGTCATTCTTTGTATTAGGTGTCTGGTTACCCTTTTGACCATTGTATTGTCTGTCATTCTTTGTATTAGGTGTCTGGTTATCCTTTTGACCATTGTATTGTCTATCATTCTTGGTATTTGGTGTCTGGTTACCCTTTTGACCAATGTATTGTCTGTGATTCTTTGTATTAGGTGTCTGGTTACCCTTTTGACCATTGTATTGTCTATCATCCTTCGTATTTGGTTTCTGGTTACCCTTTTGACCATTGCATTGTCTATCATCCTTCGTATTTGCTGTCTGGTTACCCTTTTGACCATTGCATTGTCTATCATTCTTCGTACTTGGTGTCTGGCTACCCTTTTGACAAGTGTATTGTCTATCATCCTTCGTATTTGGTATCTGGTTACCCTTTTGACCATTGTATTTTCTGTCATTCATTGTATTAGGTGTCTGGTTACCCTTTTGACCATTGTAATGTCTGTCATTCATTGTATTAGGTGTCTGGTTACCCTTTTGACCATTGTATTGTCTATCATCCTTCGTATTTGGTGTCTGGTTACCCTTTTGACCATTGTATTGTCTATCATCCTCCGTATTTGGTTTCTGGTTACCATTTTGACCATTGTATTGTCTATCATCCTTCGTATTTGCTGTCTGGTTACCCTTTTGACCATTGCATTGTCTATCATTCTTCATACTTGGTGTCTGGCTACCCTTTTAACAAGTGTATTGTCTATCATCCTTCGTATTTGGTATCTGGTTACCCTTTTGACCATTGTATTTTCTGTCATTCTTTGTATTAGGTGTCTGGTTACCCTTTTGACCATTGTATTGTCTGTCATTCTTCGTATTAGGTGTCTGGTTACCCTTTTCACCATTGTATTGTCTATCATTCTTCGTATTTGGTGTCTGGTTACCCTTTTGACCAAGTATTGTCTATCATCCTTCGTATTTGCTGTCTGGTTACCCTTTTGACCATTGCATTGTCTATCATTCTTCGTATTTGGTGTCTGGCTACCCTTTTGACCAGTGTATTGTCTATTATTCTTCGTATTTGGTTTCTGGTTACCATTTTGACCATTGTATTGTCTATCATCCTTCGTATTTGCTGTCTGGTTACCCTTTTGACCATTGCATTGTCTATCATTCTTCGTATTAGGTGTCTTATTACCCTTTTGACCATTGTATTGTCTATCATTCTTCGTATTTGATGTCTGGCTACCCTTTTGACCATTGTATTGTCTATCATCCTTCGTATTTGCTGTCTGGTTACCCTTTTGACCATTGTATTTTCTGTCATTCTTCGTATTAGGTGTCTGGTTACCCTTTTGACCATTGCATTGTCTATCATTCTTCGTATTTGATGTCTAGCTACCCTTTTGACCAGTGTATTGTCTATCATCCTTCGTATTTGGTGTCTGTTTACCCTTTTGACCATTGTATTGTCTGTCATTCTTCGTATTAGGTGTCTGGTTACCCTTTTGACCATTGTATTGTCTATCATTCTTCGTATTTGGTGTCTGGTTACCCTTTTGACCAAGTATTGTCTGTCATTCTTTGTATTAGGTGTCTGGTTACCCTTTATACCATTGTATTGTCTATCATTCTTTGTATTAGGTGTCTGGTTACCCTTTTGACGATTGTATTGTCCGTCATTCTTCGTATTAGGTGTCTGGTTACCCTTTTGACCATTGTATTGTCCGTCATTCTTCGTATAAGGTGTCCGTTACCCTTTTGACTATTGTACTGTCTATCATTCTTCGTATTTGGTGTCTGGTTACCCTTTTGACCAATGTATTGTCTGTCATTCTTCGTATTAGGTGTCTGGTTACCCTTTTTACCATTGCACTGTCTATCTTCTTCGTATTTGGTGTCTGGTTACCGTTTTGACGATTGAATTGTCCGTCATTCTTCCTATTAGGTTTCTGGTTATCCTTTTGACCATTGTATTGTCTATTATTCTTCGTATTTGGTTTCTGGTTACCATTTTGACCATTGTATTGTCTATCATTCTTCCTATTTGGTGTCTGGTTACTCTTTTGACCATTGTATTGTCTGTCATTCTTCGTATTAGGTGTCTGGTTACCCTTTTGACCATTGTATTGTCTATCATTCTTCGTATTTGGTGTCTGGTTACCCTTTTGACCATTGTATTGTCTGTCATTCTTTGTATTAGGTGTCTGGTTACCCTTTTAACCATTGTATTGTCTGTCATTCTTTGTATTAGGTGTCTGGTTACCCTTTATACCATTGTATTGTCTATCATTTTTCGTATTTGGTGTCTGGTTACCCTTTTGACCATTGTATTGTCTATCATTCTTCGTATTTGGTGTCTGGTTACCCTTTTGACCAATGTATTGTCTGTCATTCTTTGTATTAGGTGTCTGGTTACCCTTTATACCATTGTATTGTCTATCATTCTTCGTATTTGGTGTCTGGTTACCCTTTTGACCATTGTATTGTCTGTCATTCTTCGTATTAGGTGTCTGGTTACCCTTTTGACCATTGTATTGTCTGTCATTCTTCGTATAAGGTGTCTGGTTACACTTTTGACCATTGTATTGTCTATTATTCTTCGTCTTTGGTTTCTGGCTAACCTTTTGACCATTGTATTGTCTGTCATTCTTCGTATTAGGTGTCTGGTTACCCTTTTGACCATTGTATTGTCTGTCATTCTTCGTATAAGGTGTCTGGTTACACTTTTGACCATTGTATTGTCTATCATTCTTGGTCTTTGGTTTCTGGCTAACCTTTTGACCATTGTATTGTCTGTCATTCTTCGTATTAGGTGTCTGGTTACCCTTTTGACCATTGTATTGTCTGTCATTCTTCGTATTAGGTGTCTGGTTACCCTTTTGACCATTGTATTGTCTATCCTTCTTCGTATTAAATGACTGGTTACCCTTTTGACCATTGTATTGTCTGTCATTCTTTGTATTTGGTGTCTGGTTACCCTTTTGACCATTGTATTGTCTATCATTCTTCGTCTTTGGTTTCTGGTTACCCTTTTGACCATTGTATTGCCTGTCATTCTTCGTATTAGGTGTCTCAGTTACCCTTTTGACCATTGTATTGTCTATCCTTCTTCGTATTAAATGACTGGTTACCCTTTTGACCATTGTATTGTCTGTCATTCTTTGTATTTGGTGTCTGGTTACCCTTTTGACCATTGTATTGTCTATCATTCTTCGTATTTGGTGTCTGGTTACCCTTTTGACCATTGTATTGTCTGTCATTCTTCGCATAAGGTGTCTGGTTACCCTTTTGACCATTGTATTGTCTGTCATTCTTCGTATAAGGTGTCTGGTTACACTTTTGACCATTGTATTGTCTATCATTCTTCGTCTTTGGTGTCTGGTTACCCTTTTGACCATTGTATTGTCTGTCATTCTTCGTATTTGGTGTCTGGTTACCCTTTTGACCATTGTATTGTCTGTCATTCTTCGCATAAGGTGTCTGGTTACCCATTTGACCATTGTATTGCCTGTCATTCTTCGTATTAGGTGTCTCAGTTACCCTTTTGACCATTGTATTGTCTATCCTTCTTCGTATTAAATGACTGGTTACCCTTTTGACCATTGTATTGTCTGTCATTCTTTGTATTTGGTGTCTGGTTACCCTTTTGACCATTGTATTGTCTGTCATTCTTTGTATTTGGTGTCTGGTTACCCTTTTGACCATTGTATTGTCTGTCATTCTTTGTATTTGGTGTCTGGTTACCCTTTTGACCATTGTATTTTTTGTCATTCTTTGTATTAGGTGTCTGGTTACCCTTTTGACCATTGTATTGTCTGTCATTCTTTGTATTAGGTGTCTGGTTATCCTTTTGACCATTGTATTGTCTATCATTCTTCGTATTTGGTGTCTGGTTACCCTTTTGACCAGTGTATTGTCTGTCATTCTTTGTATTAGGTGTCTGATTATCCTTTTGGCCATTGTATTGTCTGTCATTCTTCGTATTAGGTGTCTGGTTATCCTTTTGACAATTGTACTGTCTATCATTCTTCGTATTTGGTATCTGGTTACCCTTTTGACCAGTGTATTGTCTGTCATTCTTTGTATTAGGTGTTTGATTATCCTTTTGGCCATTGTATTGTCTGTCATTCTTCGTATTAGGTGTCTGGTTACCCTTTTGACCATTGTATTGTCTGTCATTCTTTGTATTAGGTGTCTGGTTATCCTTTTGACCATTGTATTGTCTATCATTCTTGGTATTTGGTGTCTGGTTACCCTTTTGACCAATGTATTGTCTGTGATTCTTTGTATTAGGTGTCTGGTTACCCTTTTGACCATTGTATTGTCTATCATCCTTCGTATTTGGTTTCTGGTTACCCTTTTGACCATTGCATTGTCTATCATCCTTCGTATTTGCTGTCTGGTTACCCTTTTGACCATTGCATTGTCTATCATTCTTCGTACTTGGTGTCTGGCTACCCTTTTGACAAGTGTATTGTCTATCATCCTTCGTATTTGGTATCTGGTTACCCTTTTGACCATTGTATTTTCTGTCATTCATTGTATTAGGTGTCTGGTTACCCTTTTGACCATTGTATTGTCTGTCATTCATTGTATTAGGTGTCTGGTTACCCTTTTGACCATTGTATTGTCTATCATCCTTCGTATTTGGTGTCTGGTTACCCTTTTGACCATTGTATTGTCTATCATCCTCCGTATTTGGTTTCTGGTTACCATTTTGACCATTGTATTGTCTATCATCCTTCGTATTTGCTGTCTGGTTACCCTTTTGACCATTGCATTGTCTATCATTCTTCATACTTGGTGTCTGGCTACCCTTTTGACAAGTGTATTGTCTATCATCCTTCGTATTTGGTATCTGGTTACCCTTTTGACCATTGTATTTTCTGTCATTCTTTGTATTAGGTGTCTGGTTACCCTTTTGACCATTGTATTGTCTGTCATTCTTCGTATTAGGTGTCTGGTTACCCTTTTGACCATTGTATTGTCTATCATTCTTCGTATTTGGTGTCTGGTTACCCTTTTGACCAAGTATTGTCTGTCATTCTTTGTATTAGGTGTCTGGTTACCCTTTATACCATTGTATTGTCTATCATTCTTTGTATTAGGTGTCTGGTTACCCTTTTGACGATTGTATTGTCCGTCATTCTTCGTATTAGGTGTCTGGTTACCCTTTTGACCATTGTATTGTCCGTCATTCTTCGTATAAGGTGTCCGTTACCCTTTTGACTATTGTACTGTCTATCATTCTTCGTATTTGGTGTCTGGTTACCCTTTTGACCAATGTATTGTCTGTCATTCTTCGTATTAGGTGTCTGGTTACCCTTTTTACCATTGCACTGTCTATCTTCTTCGTATTTGGTGTCTGGTTACCGTTTTGACGATTGAATTGTCCGTCATTCTTCCTATTAGGTTTCTGGTTATCCTTTTGACCATTGTATTGTCTATTATTCTTCGTATTTGGTTTCTGGTTACCATTTTGACCATTGTATTGTCTATCATTCTTCCTATTTGGTGTCTGGTTACTCTTTTGACCATTGTATTGTCTGTCATTCTTCGTATTAGGTGTCTGGTTACCCTTTTGACCATTGTATTGTCTATCATTCTTCGTATTTGGTGTCTGGTTACCCTTTTGACCATTGTATTGTCTGTCATTCTTTGTATTAGGTGTCTGGTTACCCTTTTAACCATTGTATTGTCTGTCATTCTTTGTATTAGGTGTCTGGTTACCCTTTATACCATTGTATTGTCTATCATTTTTCGTATTTGGTGTCTGGTTACCCTTTTGACCATTGTATTGTCTATCATTCTTCGTATTTGGTGTCTGGTTACCCTTTTGACCAATGTATTGTCTGTCATTCTTTGTATTAGGTGTCTGGTTACCCTTTATACCATTGTATTGTCTATCATTCTTCGTATTTGGTGTCTGGTTACCCTTTTGACCATTGTATTGTCTGTCATTCTTCGTATTAGGTGTCTGGTTACCCTTTTGACCATTGTATTGTCTGTCATTCTTCGTATAAGGTGTCTGGTTACACTTTTGACCATTGTATTGTCTATCATTCTTCGTCTTTGGTTTCTGGCTAACCTTTTGACCATTGTATTGTCTGTCATTCTTCGTATTAGGTGTCTGGTTACCCTTTTGACCATTGTATTGTCTGTCATTCTTCGTATAAGGTGTCTGGTTACACTTTTGACCATTGTATTGTCTATCATTCTTGGTCTTTGGTTTCTGGCTAACCTTTTGACCATTGTATTGTCTGTCATTCTTCGTATTAGGTGTCTGGTTACCCTTTTGACCATTGTATTGTCTGTCATTCTTCGTATTAGGTGTCTGGTTACCCTTTTGACCATTGTATTGTCTATCCTTCTTCGTATTAAATGACTGGTTACCCTTTTGACCATTGTATTGTCTGTCATTCTTTGTATTTGGTGTCTGGTTACCCTTTTGACCATTGTATTGTCTATCATTCTTCGTCTTTGGTTTCTGGTTACCCTTTTGACCATTGTATTGCCTGTCATTCTTCGTATTAGGTGTCTCAGTTACCCTTTTGACCATTGTATTGTCTATCCTTCTTCGTATTAAATGACTGGTTACCCTTTTGACCATTGTATTGTCTGTCATTCTTTGTATTTGGTGTCTGGTTACCCTTTTGACCATTGTATTGTCTATCATTCTTCGTATTTGGTGTCTGGTTACCCTTTTGACCATTGTATTGTCTGTCATTCTTCGCATAAGGTGTCTGGTTACCCTTTTGACCATTGTATTGTCTGTCATTCTTCGTATAAGGTGTCTGGTTACACTTTTGACCATTGTATTGTCTATCATTCTTCGTCTTTGGTGTCTGGTTACCCTTTTGACCATTGTATTGTCTGTCATTCTTCGTATTTGGTGTCTGGTTACCCTTTTGACCATTGTATTGTCTGTCATTCTTCGCATAAGGTGTCTGGTTACCCATTTGACCATTGTATTGCCTGTCATTCTTCGTATTAGGTGTCTCAGTTACCCTTTTGACCATTGTATTGTCTATCCTTCTTCGTATTAAATGACTGGTTACCCTTTTGACCATTGTATTGTCTGTCATTCTTTGTATTTGGTGTCTGGTTACCCTTTTGACCATTGTATTGTCTGTCATTCTTTGTATTTGGTGTCTGGTTACCCTTTTGACCATTGTATTGTCTGTCATTCTTTGTATTTGGTGTCTGGTTACCCTTTTGACCATTGTATTTTCTGTCATTCTTTGTATTAGGTGTCTGGTTACCCTTTTGACCATTGTATTGTCTGTCATTCTTTGTATTAGGTGTCTGGTTATCCTTTTGACCATTGTATTGTCTATCATTCTTCGTATTTGGTGTCTGGTTACCCTTTTGACCAGTGTATTGTCTGTCATTCTTTGTATTAGGTGTCTGATTATCCTTTTGGCCATTGTATTGTCTGTCATTCTTCGTATTAGGTGTCTGGTTATCCTTTTGACAATTGTACTGTCTATCATTCTTCGTATTTGGTATCTGGTTACCCTTTTGACCAGTGTATTGTCTGTCATTCTTTGTATTAGGTGTCTGATTATCCTTTTGGCCATTGTATTGTCTGTCATTCTTCGTATTAGGTGTCTGGTTACCCTTTTGACCATTGTATTGTCTATCATTCTTCGTATTTGGTGTCTGGCTACCCTTTTGACCAGTGTATTGTCTGTCATTCTTTGTATTAGTTGTCTGGTTACCCTTTTGACCATTGTATTGTATATCATTCTTCGTATTTGGTTTCTGGCTACCCTTTTGACCATTGTATTTTCTGTCATTCTTCGTATTAGGTGTCTGGTTACCCTTTTGACCATTGTATTGTCTATCATTCTTCGCATTAGGTGTCTGGTTACCCTTTTGACCATTGTATTGTCTGACATTCTTTGCATTAGGTGTCTGGTTACCCTTTTGACCATTGTATTGTCTGTCATTCTTTGTATTAGGTGTCTGGTTACCCTTTTGACCATTGTATTGTCTGATTCTTTGTATTAGGTGTCTGGTTATCCTTTTGACCATTGTATTGTCTATCATTCTTGGTATTTGGTGTCTGGTTACCCTTTTGACCAATGTATTGTCTGTGATTCTTTGTATTAGGTGTCTGGTTACCCTTTTGACCATTGTATTGTCTATCATCCTTCGTATTTGGTTTCTGGTTACCCTTTTGACCATTGCATTGTCTATCATCATTCGTATTTGCTGTCTGGTTACCCTTTTGACCATTGCATTGTCTATCATTCTTCGTACTTGGTGTCTGGCTACCCTTTTGACAAGTGTATTGTCTATCATCCTTCGTATTTGGTATCTGGTTACCCTTTTGACCATTGTATTTTCTGTCATTCATTGTATTAGGTGTCTGGTTACCCTTTTGACCATTGTATTGTCTGTCATTCATTGTATTAGGTGTCTGGTTACCCTTTTGACCATTGTATTGTCTATCATCCTTCGTATTTGGTGTCTGGTTACCCTTTTGACCATTGTATTGTCTATCATCCTCCGTATTTGGTTTCTGGTTACCATTTTGACCATTGTATTGTCTATCATCCTTCGTATTTGCTGTCTGGTTACCCTTTTGACCATTGCATTGTCTATCATTCTTCATACTTGGTGTCTGGCTACCCTTTTGACAAGTGTATTGTCTATCATCCTTCGTATTTGGTATCTGGTTACCCTTTTGACCATTGTATTTTCTGTCATTCTTTGTATTAGGTGTCTGGTTACCCTTTTGACCATTGTATTGTCTGTCATTCTTCGTATTAGGTGTCTGGTTACTCTTTTGACCAATGTATTGTCTATCCTTCTTCATATTAGATGACTGGTTACCCTTTTGACCATTGTATTGTCTCTCATTCATTGTATTAGGTGTCTGGTTACCCTTTTGACCATTGTATTGTCTATCATCCTTCGTATTTGGTGTCTGGTTACCCTTTTGACCATTGTATTGTCTATCATCCTTCGTATTTGGTTTCTGGTTACCATTTTGACCATTGTATTGTCTATCATCCTTCGTATTTGCTGTCTGGTTACCCTTTTGACCATTGCATTGTCTATCATTCTTCATACTTGGTGTCTGGCTACCCTTTTGACCAGTGTATTGTCTATCATCCTTCGTATTTGGTATCTGGTTACCCTTTGACCATTGTATTTTCTGTCATTCTTTGTATTAGGTGTCTGGTTACCCTTTTGACCATTGTATTGTCTATCATTCTTCGTATTTGGTGTCTGGTTACCCTTTTGACCAATGTATTGTTTGTCATTCTTCGTATTTGGTGTCTGGTTACCCTTTTGACCATTGTATTGTCTGTCATTCTTCGTATAAGGTGTCTGGTTACCCTTATTACCATTGTATTGATCATTCTTCGTATTTGGTGTCTGGTTACCCTTTTGACCATTGTATTGTCTGTCATTCTTCGTATAAGGTGTCTGGTTACCCTTATTACCATTGTATTGATCATTCTTCGTATTTGGTGTCTGGTTACACTTTTGACCATTGCATTGCCTGTCATTCTTTGTATTAGTTATCCTATAGTCTGGTTATCCTTTTGACCATTGTATTGTCTATCATTCTTCGTCTTTGGTTTCTGGATACCCTTTTGACCATTGTATTGTCTGTCATTCTTCGTATTAGGTGTCTGGTTACCCTTTTGACCATTGTATTGTCTATCCTTCTTCGCATTAGATGACTGGTTACCCTTTTGACCATTGTATTGTCTGTCATTTTTTGTATTTGGTGTCTGGTTATCCTTTTGACCATTGTATTGTCTGCCATTTTTTGTATTAGGTGTCTGGTTACCCTTTTGACCATTGTATTGTCTATCATCCTTCGTATTTGGTGTCTGGCTACCCTTTTGACCAGTGTATTGTCTGTCATTCTTTGTATTAGGTGTCTGGTTACCCTTTTGACCATTGTATTGTATATCATTCTTCGTATTTGGTTTCTGGCTACCCTTTTGACCATTGTATTGTCTATCATTCTTCTTATTTGGTGTCTGGTTACCCTTTTGACCATTGTATTGTCTATCATTCTTCGTATTTGGTGTCTGGTTACCCTTTTGACCATTGTATTGTCTGTCATTCTTCGTATTAGGTGTCTGGTTACTCTTTTGACCAGTGTATTGTCTATCATTCTTCATATTAGATGACTGGTTACCCTTTTGACCATTGTACTGTCTATCATTCTTCATATTTGGTGTCTGGTTACCCTTTTGACCATTGTATTCTCTATTATTCTTCGTATTTGGTTTCTGGTTACCATTTTGACCATTGTATTGTCTATCATCCTTCGTATTTGCTGTCTGGTTACCCTTTTGACCATTGCATTGTCTATCATTCTTCGTATTAGGTGTCTGGTTACCCTTTTGACCATTGTATTGTCTATCATTCTTCGTATTTGATGTCTGGCTACCCTTTTGACCAGTGTATTGTCTATCATCCTTCGTATTTGGTGTCTGTTTACCCTTTTGACCATTGTATGGTCTGTCATTCTTCGTATTAGGTGTCTGGTTACCCTTTTGACCATTGTATTGTCTATGCTTCTTCGTATTAGATGACTGGTTACCCTTTTGACCATTGTATTGTCTATCATTCTTTGTATTTGGTGTCTGGTTACCCTTTTGACCAATGTATTGTCTGTCATTCTTTGTATTAGGTGTCTGGTTACCCTTTATACCATTGTATTGTCTATCATTCTTCGTATTAGGTGTCTGGTTACCCTTTTGACAATTGTATTGTCTGTCATTCTTTGTATTTGGATTCTGGCTACCCTTTTGACCATTGTATTATCTATCATCCTTCGTAGTTGGTGCCTGGTTACCCTTTTGACCATTGTATTGTCTGTCATTCTTCGTATTAGGTGTCTGGTTATCCTTTTGACCATTGTATTGTCTAATATTCTTCGTATTTGTTTTCTGGTTACCCTTTTGACAATTGCATTGTCTATCATTCTTCGTATTTGGTGTCTGGTTACCCTTTTGACCAGTGTATTGTCTGTCATTCTTTGTATTAGGTGTCTGATTATCCTTTTGGCCATTGTATTGTCTGTCATTCTTCGTATTAGGTGTCTGGTTACCCTTTTGACCATTGTATTGTCTATCATTCTTCGTATTTGGTGTCTGGCTACCCTTTTGACCAGTGTATTGTCTGTCATTCTTTGTATTAGTTGTCTGGTTACCCTTTTGACCATTGTATTGTATATCATTCTTCGTATTTGGTTTCTGGCTACCCTTTTGACCATTGTATTTTCTGTCATTCTTTGCATTAGGTGTCTGGTTACCCTTTTGACCATTGTATTGTCTATCATTCTTGGTATTTGGTGTCTGGTTACCCTTTTGACCAATGTATTGTCTGTGATTCTTTGTATTAGGTGTCTGGTTACCCTTTTGACCATTGTATTGTCTATCATTCTTCGTATTTGGTGTCTGGTTACCCTTTTGACCAATGTATTGTCTGTGATTCTTTGTATTAGGTGTCTGGTTACCCTTTTGACCATTGTATTGTCTATCATTCTTCGTATTTGGTGTCTGGTTACCCTTTTGATCAATGTATTGTCTGTCATTCTTTGTATTAGTTATCCTAAAGTCTGGTTATCCTTTTGAACATTGTATTGTCTATCATTCTTCGTCTTTGGTTTCTGGCTACCCTTTTGACCATTGTATTGTCTGTCATTCTTCGTATTAGGTGTCTGGTTACTCTTTTGACCATTGTATTGTCTATCATTCTTCGTATTAGATGACTGGTTACCCTTTTGACCATTGTATTGTCTGTCATTCTTTGTATTTCGTGTCTGGTTACCCTTTTGACCATTGTATTGTCTATCATCCTTCATAGTTGGTGTCTGGTTACCCTTTTGACCTTTGTATTTTCTGTCATTCTTCGTATTAGGTGTCTAGTTATCCTTTTGACCATTGTATTGTCTATTATTCTTCGTATTTGTTTTCTGGTTACCCTTTTGACCATTGTATTGTCTGTCATTCTTCGTATTAGGTGTCTGGTTACACTTTTGACCATTGTATTGTATATCATTCTTCGTATTTGGTTTCTGGATACCCTTTTGACCATTGTATTGTCCATCATTCTTCGTATTTGGTGTCTGGTTACCCTTTTGACCATTGTATTGTCTATCATTCTTCGTATTTGGTGTCTGGTTACCCTTTTGACGATTGTATTGTCTGTCATTCTTCGTATTAGGTGTCTGGTTACTCTTTTGACCATTGTATTGTCTATCATTCTTCGTATTTGGTGTCTGGTTACCCTTTTGACCATTGTATTGTCTGTCATTATTTGTATTTGGTGTCTGGTTACCCTTTCGACCATTGTATTGTCTATCATTCTTCGTATTTGGTGTCTGGGTACACTTTTGACCAGTGTATTGTCTATTATTCTTCGTATTTGGTTTCTGGTTACCATTTTGACCATTGTATTGTCTATCATCCTTCGTATTTGCTGTCTGGTTACCCTTTTGACCATTGTATTGTCTGTCATTCTTTGTATTAGGTGTCTGGTTACCCTTTATACCATTGTACTGTCTATCATTCTTCGTATTTGGTTTCTCGTTACCCTTTTGACCATTGTATTATCTGTCATTCTTCGTATAAGGTGTCTGGTTACCCTTTTGACCATTGTATTGTCTATCATCCTTCATATTTGGTGTCTGGTTACCCTTTTGACCATTGTATTGTCTGTCATTCTTTGAATTAGGTATCTGGTTACCCTTTTGACGATTGTATTGTCCGTCATTCTTCGTATTAGGTGTCTGGTTACCCTTTTGACCATTGCATTGTCTATCATTCTTCGTATTTGGTGTCTGGTTACCCTTTTGACCATTGTATTGTCTATCATTCTTCGTATTTGGTGTCTGGTTACCGTTTTGACCATTGTATTGGCTGTCATTCTTCGTATAAGGTGTCTGGTTACCCTTTTGACCATTGTACTGTCTATCATTCTTCGTATTTGTTGTCTGGTTACCCTTTTGACCATTGTATTGTCTATCATCCTTCGTATTTGGTGTCTGGTTACCCTTTTGACCAATGTATTGTCTGTCATTCTTTGTATTAGTTATCCTAAAGTCTGGTTATCCTTTTGACCATTGTATTGTCTATCATTCTTCGTCTTTGGTTTCTGGCTACCCTTTTGACCATTGTTTTGTCTGTCATTCTTCGTATTAGGTGTCTGGTTACCCTTTTGAAATTGTATTGTCTGTCATTCTTTGTATTTGGTGTCTGGTTACCCTTTTGATCATTGTATTGTCTATCATCCTTCGTAGTTGGTGTCTGGTTACCCTTTTGACCATTGTATTGTCTGTAATTCTTCGTATTAGGTGTCTGGTTATCCTTTTGACCATTGTATTGTCTATTATTCTTCGTATTTGTTTTCTGGTTACCTTTTTGACCATTGTATTGTCTGTCATTCTTCGTATTAGGTGTCTGGTTACCCTTTTGACCATTATATTGTCTATCATTCTTCGTATTTGGTGTCTGGCTACCCTTTTGACCAGTGTATTGTCTGTCATTCTTTGTATTAGGTGTCTGGTTATACTTTTGGCCATTGTATTGTATATCATTCTTCGTATTTGGTTTCTGGCTACCCTTTTGACCATTGTATTGTCTATCATTCTTCGTATTTGGTGTCTGGTTACCCTTTTGACCATTGTATTGTCTGTCATTCTTCGCATTAGGTGTCTGGTTACTCTTTTGACCATTGTATTGTCTATCATTCTTCGTATTTGGTGTCTGGTTACCCTTTTGACCATTGTATTGTCTGTCATTCTTCGTATTTGGTGTCTGGTTACCCTTTTGACCATTGTATTGTCTGTCATTCTTCGTATTAGGTGTTTGGTTACTCTTTTGACCATTGTATTGTCTATCCTTCTTCATATTAGATGACTGGTTACCCTTTTGACCATTGTACTGTCTATCATCCTTCTTATTTGGTTTCTGGTTACCATTTTGACAATTGTATTGTCTATCATCCTTCGTATTTGCTGTGTGGTTACCCTTTTTACCATTGCATTGTCTATCATTCTTAGTACTTGGTGTCTGGCTATCCTTTTGACCAGTGTATTGTCTATCATCCTTCGTATTTGGTGACTGGTTACCCTTTTGACCATTGTATTTTCTGTCATTCTTCGTATTAGGTATCTGGTTACCCTTTTGACCATTGTATTGTCTATCATTCTTCGTATTTGATGTCTGGCTACCCTTTTGACCAGTGTATTGTCTCTCATCCTTCGTATTTGGTGTCTGTTTACGCTTTTGACCATTGTATTGTCTGTAATTCTTCGTATTAGGTGTCTGGTTACCCTTTTGACCATTGTATTGTCTATCATTCTTCGTATTTGGTGTCTGGTTACCCTTTTGACCAATGTATTGTCTGTCATTCTTTGCATTAGGTGTCTGGTTACCCTTTATACCATTGTACTGTCTATCATTCTTCGTATTTGGTGTCTGGTTACCCTTTTGACCATTGTACTGTCTATCATTCTTCGTATTTGGTGTCTGGTTACCCTTTTGACCATTGTATTGTCTGTCATTGTTTGTATTAGGTATATGGTTACCCTTTTGACGATTGTATTGTCCGTCATTCTTCGTATTAGGTTTCTTGTTACCCTTTTGACCATTGTATTGTCTATCATTCTTCGTATTTGGTGTCTGGTTACCCTTTTGACCATTGTATTGTCTGTCATTCTTCGCATAAGGTGTCTGGTTACCCTTTTGACTATTGTACTGTCTATCATTCTTCGTATTTGGTGTCTGGTTACCCTTTTGACCAATGTATTGTCCGTCATTCTTCGTATTAGGTGTCTGGTTACCCTTTTTACCATTGCATTGTCTATCATTCTTCGTATTAGGTGTCTGGTTACCCTTTTGACCATTGTATTGTCTATCATTCTTCGTATTTGGTGTCTGGTTACCCTTTTGACCATTGTTTTGTCCGTCATTCTTCGTATTAGGTGTCTGGTTACCCTTTTGACCATTGTATTATCTATCATTCTTCGTATTTGGTATCTGGTTACCCTTTTGACCAATGTATTGTCTGTCATTCTTTGTATTTGGTGTCTGGTTACCCTTTTGACCATTGTATTGTCTATCATCCTTCGTATTAGATGACTGTTTACCCTTTTGACCATTGTATTGTCTGTCATTCTTCGTATTTGGTGTCTGGTTACCCTTTTGACCATTGTTTTGTCCGTCATTCTTCGTATTAGGTGTCTGGTTACCCTTTTGACCATTGTATTATCTATCATTCTTCGTATTTGGTATCTGGTTACCCTTTTGACCAATGTATTGTCTGTCATTCTTTGTATTTGGTGTCTGGTTACCCTTTTGACCATTTTATAGTCTACCATCCTTCGTAGTTGGTGTCTGTTTACCCCTTTGACCATTGTATTTTCTGTCATTCTTCGAATTAGGTGTCTGGTTATCCTTTTGACCGTTGTATTGTCTATTATTCTTCGTATTTGGTTTCTGGCTACCCTTTTGACCATTGTATTGTCTGTCATTCTTCGCATTAGGTGTCTGGTTACCCTTTTGACCATTGTATTGTCTATCATTCTTCGTATTTGGTGTCTGGCCACCCTTTTGACAATTGTATTGTCTATCATTCTTCGTATTTGGTGTCTGGTTACCCTTTTGACCAATGTATTGTCTGTCATTCTTCGTATTAGGTGTCTCGTTATCCTTTTGACCATTGTATTGTCTATCATTCTTCGTCTTTGGTTTCTGGCTACCCCTTTGACCATTGTATTGTCTATCATTCTTCGTATTTGGTGTCTAGTTACCCTTTTGACCATTGTATTGTCTGTCATTCTTCGTATTAGGTGTCTGGTTACCCTTTTGACCATTGTATTGTCTATCCTTCTTCGTATTAGGTGTCTGGTTACCCTTTTGACCATTGTATTGTCTGTCATTCTTCGTATTTGGTGTCTAGTTACCCTTTTGACCATTGTATTGTCTGTCATTCTTCGTATTAGGTGTCTGGTTACCCTTTTGACCATTGTATTGTCTATCCTTCTTCGTATTAGGTGTCTGGCTACCCTTTTGACAATTGTTTTGTCTATCATTCTTCGTATTTGGTGTCTGGTTACCCTTTTGACCAATGTATTGTCTATCATTCTTCGTCTTTGGTTTCTGGCTACCCTTTTGACCATTGTATTGTCTATCTTTCTTCGTATTTGGTGTCTAGTTACCCTTTTGACCATTGTATTGTCTGTCATTCCTCGTATTAGGTGTCTGGTTACCCTTTTGACCATTGTATTGTCTAGCATTCTTCGTATTAGGTGTATGGTTACCCTTTTGACCAATGTATTGTCTGTCATTCTTTGTATTTGGTGTCTGGTTACCCTTTTGACCATTGTATTGTCTGTCATTCTTTGTATTTGGTGTCTGGTTACCCTTTTGACCATTGTATTGTCTGTCATTCTTTGTATTTGGTGTCTGGTTACCATTTTGACCATTGTATTGTCTATCATCCTTCGTATTTGGTGTCTGGTTACCCTTTTGACCATTGTATTTTCTGTCATTCTTCGTATTAGCTGTCTGGTTACCCTTTTGACCATTGTATTTTCTGTCATTCTTTAGAAATGCCTGTACCAAGTCAGGGTCATTACGGTTTTCACAGTTTTCCGGTTGTTGACTGATTTTGTCTGTTTATATAATTATGAGTTTTTACTTTCCCTTTGTAAGATTGTTCGGAGTTCGGTAATTTTGTTATTACCTTTATTGTTCGCATTAGGTGTCTGGTTACCCTTTTGACCATTGTATTGTCTGTCATTCTTTGTATTAGGTGTCTGGTTACCCTTTTGACCATTGTATTGTCTGTCATTCTTCGTATTAGGTGTCTGGTTATCCTTTTGATCATTGTATTGTCTATCATTCTTCGTATTAGACGACTGGTTACCCTTTTGACCATTGTATTGTCTATCATTCTTCGTATTTGGTGTCTGGATACCCCTTTGGTATCATAAATCCTTCTTAAGTAAGCCAGTTTTGGCACAAACCTTTATAATGGGAGAAATGGTATTTTTAATTTGGTTATTTGTGGATATATTGCGATTTTTTAGAATGTATACCCTCTCAGTCAATTTTTATCCCCCTCCACCCCGAGACAAGCACATTTCTATTTCACAGCAAACAAAAATCATAATTTCTTTTTTGGACCTGAACAATGGGTAATTTTGTCTTCAAAATTTGTCAATATTTCTCATTGAAAACTTCCGTGTTATATCATTAAATATATGCATCGTTCATGTTTATTTATAAATATAATTTGGCGACAGTACCCATCCACTGGTATGGTCGTTCTCTAAGAATTAGTCAGTTTAATGATTATAACTTATATAATTATGAATCATATATATCATACCTGAAATATGCAATTTCAAACTGGCTGAGGGGGTATCCTTTCTCCTTGATGAACTCCAGTACTCGTGCCCGAGTCATGGTGTTTATAATGATATAAAATAAAGTTACTTCACCCTAACAATATATTTATACGATTCACTGCTTCCAATTATTATTTTCCACATAAATAAGGAATACATGAAAGGACTATAAAACTAAAATTTTAATAATTGGCAGAGGTCAATCACCCCACCCCCTTTTTTTCACCTCATTTTTCGAAGGCCGATTTGAAAACAAGATGTGTTAGAACCATTCTGCATTATTTTAATTTAATAAACAATAATTAAACTTAAAATGTAAAATATTAAATTAAACTAAAATTGACCATGTTAACTCAATAGAAAACAAAAGTAGAATTTCTACGAAAACAAACGACATTTTATTGTGTGAATGCTTACATTTTTAACACATACCTTTATACGCTGAAATTCATCCTAGATTATACCATTATTATAAGTTTTCACAATATTACGTGGAAACGAAAAACAACCCATACTGCCATTGTGGATATCAGGAGTTATTTATAGATTTTATATTTTGACAGTTTGTCAAATTTAAATCACGTTTAACAAGAAGAGATAACTCTGTTTTAAAATCATATGTTTAGTCTATGGTGAATTATCGATTTTCATTTACTATTTATTGACTTTTCTATTGAATCTTAATGTTTTTTTCTTGAATATTGTATAGTATAATGCTGTGTTGTAGATCTATGTCTTCAGCCCCTTTGGGTGTAAAATTGTGCACCAATAAAGTCATAGTATCGATTTATATAATGGAGTGAGTGAGTGAGTGGGTGATTGTCGCATAACACCAACTCAGATTATTTCAGCTATATCAATGCGAGAACACGTTAATTTTCTTTGGTTTTCTATGTAGTGTTTTGTGGATCATTGTTTAACTTTTGTTTTAATTCTTTTTGTTTAGTTTTGCTTTGTTTGCCTTATTTGTTTGTTTTTGTTTTGTTGTACTTTTTATAATATGGCCTTTAATAATCTTATTTTACTTATTTCCATGTTCTTTCTTTGAGGTTTTTATATAGTTTACTTCTGTATACAAATGTTTTTGATTGTCTGCCCTTCGATTTACGACTTTTAGTAATCTTATTTTGCTTATTTCCATGTTCTTTCTTTGAGGTATTTATATAGTTTACTTCTGTATACAAATGTTTTTGATTGTCTGCCCTTCGATTTACGACTTTTAGTAATCTTATTTTGCTTATTTCCATGTTCTTTCTTTGAGGTATTTATATAGTTTACTTCTGTATACAAATGTTTTTGATTGTCTGCCCTTCGATTTACGACTTTTAGTAATCTTATTTTGCTTATTTCCATGTTCTTTCTTTGAGGTATTTATATAGTTTACTTCTGTATACAAATGTTTTTGATTGTCTGCCCTTCGATTTACGACTTTTAGTAATCTTATTTTGCTTATTTCCATGTTCTTTCTTTGAGGTATTTATATAGTTTACTTCTGTATACAAATGTTTTTGATTGTCTGCCCTTCGATTTACGACTTTTAGTAATCTTATTTTGCTTATTTCCATGTTCTTTCTTTGAAGTATTTATATAGTTTACTTCTGTATACAAATGTTTTTTATTGTTTGCCCTTCGATTTACGACTTTTAGTCATCTTATTTTGCTTATTTCCATGTTCTTTCTTTGAGGTAATTATATAGTTTACTTCTGTATACAAATGTTTTTTATTGTCTGCCCTTCGATTTACGACTTTTAGTAATCTTATTTTGCTTATTTCCATGTTCTTTCTTTGAGATATTTATATAGTTTACTTCTGTATACAAATATATAATGATCGTATAGGAAATAGCCAAGATTTTAGACCAGAAAAAGCTGAAAATCACTGTATTGTGTAATATAAACCTTTACTCATAACAAAAAAACTTTTTTTTATTGAGTTCTTAAAAGGATTGAGTATAAAAGTTACTCGTTTCTATTTTGGTAAACCGGAAGTAAATCGCGCCGATCTTTCTTGTATATTTTCACTTCGTGAGAACTAAAACACAATACTAGTATACCAGTATTGTGATCGCCAAGTACAGGAGATCCAAATTAACTTATAAATATCATCTACAACATAATGCAATACTTTTACATGTTTATTTTGCGTTATTTCAGTAGTAGACTCTAATCGACTTTAGTATCACTATCACCGATATGAACAGATCAAGTGGGGAATGAAAATTTGGTTCTTTTGACAAAATTGTAAGTGTAAATACGTGTCCTTTTATTTTGCGTACAAATGTGAAACTAAAAAGATACTGGGGAATTACTTACCTTTGAATTATTTTTGTGTATTTGATAATAAATTTCAATAATAATAAACTTTTTTCAAGAAGCAGAAATGGCGCGAAATTCTCGGAAGAAAACGGCAGTTGACTTCCGAATGAGACTCTGTATGTTCGTAATCTGTTTACAAATACTTATATATATGTCGTAATCCAAGGGAAACAACTTTCACGTAATGTATAATTATTTGAAAAAATCGTGACAAGCCCTGTGCATTGCCGAATCTTGGATAAAAGGAATCTAAGCATGACTGCACTGAATAATTTAGCTGAGCAAATTTGAAGAAACAATTAATTACATCAAATCAATGCCACATTTTTGCATTAACTTACAAAAGTATTTAGTAAAGTAAATTTTATTGAAATAAACTAAGACCAAACAGTGATCTCATCAATCAATGAACAATTAAAAAATAAACAAGTCAATAAACAGACGATAACCAAATACAATGACATACAAGGGTATATTGACAAACAGACAATATCCCAGCTGAAGAGAACTGAATACAGAATACAGAACTGACTAGAGTTACATTTTTTGGTATCTATCTGAATAATATATTCTAATATTAAATAGTAAAATACCTGTGGAAAAGAAAATTATCTAGAGTAATTTATAAGTTTTGATTCATTGGCTGATTTACTAGATACATATTACTTACACCTAATATAACCACTTTATATATATCTAAATCATGACTAGTTAATAAAAACATAAACTTTTCTACATCTGACATAGTTGTAAATGAAGGTACAATATCAGAAATATTTCTAAATAAAGTTACACGCTCATGAATAAGCTTATCACAATTCACGAGGAAATGAAATTCATCCTCCACATCCGTATGGCACAATTGACAAATTTTACAGTCCCATGTTACATGGTTATAAAAAAAAGTTCTGATGTGATTTTGATGCTAAAATTCAAAATTTGGTATAAATTTGTATCATTTTTTAGCATATTTTTTTTACTGTTAAGAAATCAGAAATTAAAAACCTCAATTCAAACATTTATGTGAATATTTTACTTCATGGAGTTATAAAGTTAATATAATTTTTTTTATATCGAATTTACAGGAAAAATGACTTCAGGAGAATTTTTTTTTAAATGTGGTTTTATATTAAAACAATGCAATGAAAGAAGAAAAAAACTTACCATTCTGGTATGTATATGTTTGTTTGGGTGTATATACATCTGCGTACGGAGTATGGTCAGACATAATATATTCCGGAAACATATTTTTACGAATAGCCCGATTCATTTTATATGAACGACTAGCACAATTAAACAATGAATGTAACTGACAATATTTATTCCAATTGTAAGAATGCAGGAAAATGGATAATATGCATTAGCTATTGTTTTATATAAAACAAAATAGGAACTTCCTTTATTTGTAAACTTATTTATTATTGGATCATTACTGTTATCATTCCATTAAATTTATTTTGATTGGTTAATAATTGTTTAATCACCTGGTTTCTCACCTTATTCTGATGCTCACTTGTATATTTGAATATGTGATACACAAGTACTAATTAGGCTAGTTTATCACCTGTAACTTCAAAGATGTTTTTTTTTATTAGTAGTTGTAGGGTATTGGAAGAGTTAGATAACTAGTCAAAAAGTATCCTTGAATAATAAACAGCTACTAATAAAACTGCATGATCTTATCTACTTCAAGAGTCCCTTACAGGAATGAATTTAAAATTAGAAAAGTAATTATAGTTTATTACAAATTAAAGTATTTTTTAATGTAACCAAGTTGAAAATGTATTTTATTAAAAAAAACAAACGAACATGAATGATAAAATGATTAATGTTTATTTTATTACTATTAAGGTTAATAAATGTTTTCTTTCAGAGAATACAAATATTTTTACCAGATTTTTAAAAATTTCAGAATCAACCATTGACTGGCCTTGGACATCTTATTCACAATGAAAAAGATTCACGCAGAAGACCAGTGCACAGCAAGTCCGACATAAGTCAAGTTACTTTCATGGCTGTGATATTAAAGGTATTCTTTCAGCCTAAAATTATATTTTCTGTGTAGACCCTCCCACGTTTTGCAGCAAAGTGAAACATTTTAAAAACAGGTTGTTGGATACTGCTGAAGGTTCACAGGGCTGAAACCACAGAGCTGCTCGGCACTCATTTAGATTTAAACATATTATTTATTTGTTCAATAAATAATTATGATAAAAAATAATGTAAAATTAAAAACTGTTGATCAGACTCTTCTTCATCCAATAGATGTGATCAGGCTAAATATTGCCTTTTATGTGTGATGTTTTTTATTTTGACAAAATGGGGAATATTTTTCTTTCAGAATATTCTAACAGAAAAATAATAAATTTTTGTCAAGTACATAATATTTGTATTATGACCTTTATAAAAGGGATGTAGGACAGAAAGTCACAGGACAAAATGTTAGAGACAAAAAGTAACAGACAAAAGGGTCACAATTGAAATTTTTCAACAAATAGGACAAAATGTCATAATTTGTAATTTGAAAGAAAAAAAATGTTTGAATTATTTAGAGTAAAATTAAATCTAATCAAATTTAATAAATTTTTTAGATATTTGTCATTTTTATTGGTGTACAAATTAGATCAGAATTGTGACTGTCCTGGATGTTTTTACAAATAAAAAATATTAATTGCGACTTTTTATCTATTTAACTTATAGAACAACATGAAATTGAATTCACCTAAATATACATTATATTTGCATTTGATAAATATTGTCTGTTCATTATTAATGGCTATCCACAGCTAAAGAACAAGTACAGCATCAGTGTTGAAGATATAAATGAACTGCTTTTGATGATTCAAAAGATTAGTCCAACTGACAACATTCTACCTAAGACTATCAATGATGTGTAAGTAATGAAATATTTGTCTTTTTCAACACATTGACAAAAAAAAAAACCAATGTTCAATCCTATTATATATATTTGACAATAAAAATATGTTTAAATACATGTACAGTTGACATTAACCCTATTATATTTCTTTCAGTAATCGTCTTACTAAGGACTTGTTAGTGCAACATGAAGAACATGTCATCTGTTCCTGCGAGGACTTTCGGTTTGGAGACAGAGTATTGTGATGTATGCCACAAGAATAGAAGTAATGGTACAAGGTATATATCAGTGCCAAAATTCTACTCAAATATACTTATATTTTATATTTTACAGACAACCATTGAACCTATGTGTTAGGTCTTTTTTTTTAAAGAGTATTTATCTCTTTTTGAAGAGATATTCCCTTTAGTGTTATTTATACTCATTTATATTTTAAGATGAAATTGAGCATTTTAATCTATTTCTCTAGAACTACTAGCCCTAATGGGGCCAAAGTTAGCATATATATTATTTTGGTAGTCTTCCATAATGTACTTGTTTCATTTCATTCAGAAGTGTAAGCAATATTTTATTGAAAAATATTAAAATATTAACATACAATCAGATGATTGGAAAACTAGTGAACTGCTAAGTCATGTTTACTGATTGGCTGAAATTTCAAAAATCGTCTTTTGAGATTGCATGTGTGATAAATATTTTCCATACCCATGGTAGGAATGTTCATTATATGGCATTTAATAATTTTTTTTTTATTGCGATTGTAAATCCAAGGTGGCCACCCTCCCACGATAATTCCAACCAACATGACTGCTATAACAGTGAACAAAATTTGATGTAAAACACTAATGAATAGTTGCATCAGGTTCTATCAATGGAATTATAATTCATTTCATTTTGTAGGTACTACACAATTCCAATTGCACCACGTATTCAACAACTTCGAGAAGTTAGTTCCTTGGCCAGATTAACAACATTGATGAGTTCAACAAAAGACAAGCACCGTTTTGTGTCAGACCTGCATCAATCAACTGGTTGGACCAATTTCTTCGATGAATTTGGAAACAACGCCATAGCTCTCTCCTATTGCAGTGATGGTTTCAACCCTTTTCACCATATAGTTTCCCAAGGAAGTTACAGCATATCAAACAAGTTTAATTTTGAATCTGCCACAACACTTACGGGTGAAGACTGGAACAACATTGCTGTTAGGATTAATTTCAGGTATTGTTAGCTAGCTCCATATTTTATGTTGTTGATCTTAAATACTCAAATCTTAGTACAATAATATTTGTAGAAGCATACAATGTAAGTTAGTTTTTTCAAAATTAAGGCTATAATGACCCATTTTGATATTTACAGTTAATTATAAGTCATGATTATTTTTTTGGTTTTAGGGTAATGAGTTACCGGTATTGATGTTTATCTCTACATTTAACAATATATCTTGGAAAAAACATCAATCTACTCCATGTCATTGAGAAACTTGTTACTGATTTGTGAAGTGGAATATGTAAATAGTATACGACAGGTGTATTATGGACGGGGTATTGTACTTCTGATATTAGTTATTATATGCTTTTGTATTCATTTCAGGACCACGTGCACCAAAGAAGTTGAATATGTTCAATGAAGTTGTAGTGAACGAGTTGGTCAAGCTGCGTAATGGTATTCCTACCTTCAATGGTTACACTAAGCTACATGAATTGATGAAAGTCGGTATCATGTACATGGTTGGAGATGTACCTGGTATAGCAAAAGAACAAAACAGAGTACAGCAGAACGCTAAATCTTCTTGTGGACACTGCACAGACCAAGGTATTTGTTCAGAATCATTTTGTTCATTCTTTAGATTAAAACCTAGATATCAAACCTAATGTGCACAACTTGCCTCCGGAATAACCTTCATCAGGTATTCTTAAAATCAAAATATTGGAAAGCCAAATAATGTAAGTGTTTCGGGGAATAAATAAAACCAAAAGACCTAAACAGGATAGCCAAAATCGATAGTATAAAAACGTAGATATCAATAATAACCTTCATCAGGTAGCTTAAAACATTGGTGTTGATTGAAGGATTTTTATATTATAAATTACAACTCTATTTTTAGATGAACAAGAATGTAATTGGTTAATAAAATGGAATTTAAAAAGTGCAAATATATACTGCATTCTCATTATGCATAAAAACTGATTATAAAATATGATGTTCTGTGAAATACAGTAGTATTAAAACGGGAAATAAGTATTGTGCCTGCCACCAGTCCGGTCCTGAGTTATCATTGATATATGTCATGGTCTTGTTTGTGTTCAATGATTTGATTTAATATATTTTGTTGAAAACTGAAATGTTGAATTTCCTTACTGCATTTATATCTGTCTTCATTTTTATTCAGGAATCCACAGCAAGATTCTAGACAAGACGGTATACCCAGGTGGCAGAAAATTCTTGGATATGGATAACCCAATGCGTCAAGATACTACATTTCCATCTGGCAGTGTTGAGAATGGTATCATCATTAAAAGGACTGTTGAAGAAGAGAAGGTGAATGCCAGATATTTAGATCATCTTCATCAGGAACAGCACATTCAAGGGTATGGTTTTATATTTGTCTAAATTTCATTAATAATTATCACCAATTGCTTTTTTTTCTTCTTAAAAAAATATGGTTGTTACTTAAAATGAAATTTTGAGCTTCAGTTGAAAATTTCAATTTTTACAAGATGCAGTTTTTCATAATAATGGTTGCATATACTGGACAGAGCAAATTCTGATTTTTTTTTTTAATAAAATAACGACTTGTGTAACCAGTTGTAGGGAAAATTTAAAATACATCCAGAACTATCAAGTTGTATGTATACAATCCTAATGACATAGCTTATAATGTCCAATCTATTCAACATTGACAATCAGGAATACTGAAAAAACTGATCAGTGTTCTAATAAAGAATAACATGAAATCACACAACTTTAACATAGAAACAAAAAACTACAAACTATATACATGTACTACTATTGCAGATTTTTTATAATAATTTCAGGAAGAAAACAGACACTTTGGCATCTGCCATTACACATCATTCAGGACGTTATGGCAGTAATCATTGGTTTCGACTGAATCTTGACCTACAGCAACGACATGCCCCAGTAGAACCTATGCATGCTATGAAGGTAAACAAATATAATTTTACAGTTTCGTGTCTGCAATTTGGGTTATATTCCACCTTACGATTTTCCGGCAAGACATGTTATATATAACTGAATAAATTATCTTATGTATTGAGGAATAATAGAATAAAATTGATGCTAATATTATATATATAATTTTTGGAGAGCATATACAATCACAAGAAATTGAAATCTATTGTTATTTATATATGTTTAATTGGTCACTAGCAAAACATGCTAATGAAGATGGCTAGCATCATCCAAAGCTCCAAGCAAGGTTAAAGTTTTTAAATATATAAAACTATATATACATGACATTTAAAAATTATTAGATGGTCAGGCATTTAATTCACATTATTGAATGCATTTTAGATTATAGCAGAGCATATCATCAAACTTCTAAATGGTGAAGAAGATGGGGTTAAAGTTCGGGCAGAAGAAAGAGCAAGTAACAGACGTGTGAATTTATGTCCAGATGCTGTATATAGAATATATGTGCAAGAGGTAAGCTATCATTAAAGAATTAATTAATAATTTGTATTATTTGTTGAAAATTATAGTGCTACATCACTGAAACAACAGCCTGAGGATAGACATGTTACCCCACTTGGACACATTATCCGGATTCCGAGCCAACCAGTCTTTGCTCTCTCTTCTTAATGCTGCATGCTTAGTGGAGAATACCAATTTTATAGTCTTTGGTTTGACCCGACCGGGGCTCGAACCCAGGATCTACCACACTCGAGGTGAGTATGCTAACCATTACATGGTTGCATATGGAAAAGAAAATCAGGTGGGGAACTACTGTCTTTTTGTCGAATAGAACACATATCAGCAGATACATTTATTTTTTACAGAAAAAGACTTTTGGACAAAAAAGGCAAAGAGACCCTCAGTCAACAGACGAAAGCAATATAGAGAGCAAGTATGTAAATAAAATTATGCAATATTGGTATTGTAAATGTACTGTACTTTTATCGTGTAGCGATAAGCGCTCGAGGGATTCCGATTATTAAATACTTATGGGTTTCTCGAGACTATCTATTGTAGAAAACGATCTATCCATTTCTTGTTCAATCCCGAGTAGTTAATGAACACAGCACGTTTTTGGTCAATTTCACGATGTCTGAGGGAACAAATGAAGCTTCTGCAACGAAGAAAAGGAAACTGGGACAACGAATATTGTATTGAGTTCCCTTGCCTTATGAAATAGACATGGGAACATTATGGCCTATTGCAAATATTGCAAACAAGACTTCCATTCAGCACGGTGGTTGGGATGATTGTCGGCACCACAATATAGTACAATTATGGTAAAATTTTATGAAATATTATGATTACTGAAAAAAATCACAAATTACTGACATCTCAATGTTTTCTTACTGATTGCACCAAAAAGGGGTTGGCATCTATGCAAATGATATAATGTTAACATTTGTAATGTTTCATCTTTTTTAACCTTAGGTATCCAAAGAACCAGTTACCTCAGGCTCCATATGTACTTAACCAAGATGAAAGATGTCAGGCCGACAAGAGACTCAAGCTTGTGAAAGTCCCTGCCAATTTTGGAATTATTCCTGGCACCCTGTTTACAAAGATTATTGGTGGAACCAAATGTCACACATGGCTACAGGTACAATATATATCTTAAATGATTGTGGAAAATGATTTTGAATACACTTATTAGATGACACAAATATCAGAGCTCCAGATAAGATGCGTAAATTTAAAAAAATGAAGAAGAAAAAAATTTAAGCCCAAAATAAAGCATTTGATTACTATATGTACATGTAATAGTATATAACAGATGACAAGTTCATAGTTATAAATATAGTTGTTACAGACCAACATATTAGAAATAAAAACAATAAAGTATAAATACACATTAATAGAACACATTTATATAATTTTCAGTTGTTTTCAACGGGCATAGTTCGTTACTGTATCAGAGGAATGTTGAGCAGAGAATGCAGAGCGTCGTTGACAAAGTTTCTTCAGCTCCTGGAAGAAGCCTATGGTCCTCATCTTGATATGGAAAACTTTGATAGTTTTGAGAAGAGGTGGCATGAAGCAGTGTGCATGATTGAAAGAGATTTTCCAGTTTCAGTTCAGGTTAGTCAATATATTTATCCTTGACCTTTAATATTGGTAAAATGATGAAAAAGATGGAATAAATGTCTCAGTTGCAGTTCATCGACCATGTATCCTTTTCTGTCTTCATAAATTGTTTTACAAATGACAAAAAAAGAAGAAACTTTATTCTTCTTTTTTTTTGCTGTTGTATTAAACTTAGCTGTTGTATCATGCTGAAACCGCATCGGTCGCGTAATCAGTCATCGACTTTAGCAGTGGTCCGGTGGCCCACGACCAGTGAAAATTGATTCAGGCCAGTGACTTTTGCCAATTTTTTTCAATAGAAATTAAAATCTATATAAATATTCTAATTTTGAAGTTTGATGTAGCCGAAAAATTGAAGAGTTGGCATTAAACAACAATCACTGTATCATGCTGTACCTATTGTAACCAAATATTCCCGTGTTGCATGGAAGTGTTTCGTATATTCAAATTATGTATTGAGCAAATATTACTTTTGATAACTCTTCTACATCATCACATACACCACTATATAGCTGAAATTTCGCTAAAATTTACATTAAACACCAACCAATCAATCCTTCTGTAGAAATCCTTCGAAAAGAATTTACTTGGTGACATTTATAGTATAGTTAAAATAGTGGATTATTTTTTTCATTATAGACATTCTACTTTCACCTGCTCCATCATCTGCCACAGTACCTAAAATTATATGGCCCTCCAAGAAATTTTTGGATGTATCCATACGAGAGGTTCAACCATACTCTGACGGAATCAGTCTCGAACAACCAAAATCCGGAATTGAGTGCAATAAAGAAGATCGAGGTAATTACAGTCAGGTTTAAGACAAACAAAAATTACCACAATTCTCAGTAGAAATAAACTTGTTTATTTTGTATAAAGTAATAAGCTATCAGTGATCAGTTTAGTAGTTCTGATTATAGTGGTTTACGGTATTTAATAGCATTTTTAACAATATTTCAATTATATTGTGGCACTCAGTTTTATTGGTGGAGGAAACTGGAGTACCCAGAGGAAACCAACGACCTGCTGCAAGTCACGGACAAACTTCATCACATAATGTTGTATCAAGTACACCTCCCTTGAGCAGGATTCAAACTCGAGTACACCCCATCGGAGCAGGATTTGAACTCACGTTAGTAGTGATAGCCACTGTGTTCATAGGTAGTTATACACCCAACTACCATATGATCAGTCGGTAGGCAATTACATCAATATAAAAATAAATATACTATATGAGGAAACATCACTTCATTTAATAATGGTTATATTGTTTCTGGATTAAAAAGTGCCATTGTTTTATTTGTGTCATGTGACTCATTTTTTTATTTTATTTCAGGTGCAGTGGCTTCTTCAGTCCTCTACAGATGGCAAGTGAGGAGAAGCATCCCTGTACCTATTTGCGTGCTGGTCGTCATAAAGTCATTAAACGGAAATTAAATTATGCAGAGACCCCAGCATTGAAGACATTTTATAACAACATCAACATCAATGACAGTATTGAAGTCTTCCATTATGCAGAAACTAGCAAAGGAGAATACAGGGATTGCACTGTAGAAGCAGACCACCAGAGGGAAAGCGCATGCATAGTTCATTACTGCAACTATGTTGGAAGAATTGGCTACTTTTTCTGTCATAGTTGTAGTGGGACTATGCATGAACTTTCGTGGATAAATTGGATTGGGCATCTGAAAAAAGAAGAAGAGAGCCAATGTTACTTTGCGGAGAAGATTGACATTGTCCAAAATCCTATTGTTGAGGTACAAGAGCTATCTGTCCCGTTAATTTATTCAGTAGAGGATGGGATCATGTGGATCCCATCTTTGTTGTAATAAAGAACTTGCACTCAATTCCGGATTTTGGTTGTTCGAGACTTTGTTTATTATTGTATCAATCCATCTGCTTTTAAACTAACACAGTTATTATCTGTTCAAAATATTAAAGAACTTAACAATCTTGGAAAGTATTTCTATGTGGCTGAAAAAATTCATAATTCCTAAATTTATATCATGCTGCACTATAATTATAATTATGTATTGTGTATAATGTATCATGTATTGTTTGTAATTTGTATTTATATACCTATAAGCTGTATTGCTTTTGGAATAAAGTATTATTAAATGTGTGCTCTGCGAATGTGCTAATGAGATTTTGCAATCTAAATAAATCGCTCGTTTTTTTTGCATTGTGTAAGAGGACGTCGTGTTATAATTGTATGTACTGTGGTGTGATCATGTTGTATTTGTACATTTTCCTTTAATACAAAATTGTACAGCTTTTCTGTATTTACAATTGTGTTCTTTCAAACCATTTCGTGGCAATGATCAAAGGATGTGCTAGACACAATACCAAGATATGAAAATGTCAAACGTAGAGAAATAAGTGATTAGAAATATAGGATTATATTGCTTCCTACACAACAGGTGTTTAGGTCATGGTGTTTAATGTTATTTTCAACAATATTTCAGTTTTGCGTGGCAGTCAGTTTTATTGGTGGAGGAAAGTGGAGTACATGGACAAAACCACTGACCTGCCGCAAGTCACTGACAAACTTTATCACATAATGTTGTATCAATAACAATTCACCACTAGTGGTTGTCAATCCAACTACAATAAGATCGTGACCACGATGGCCCATCCGGCACATCACCCTTTTTTTCAAAATACTTGTTTACTGTAAATACATGTATTGTTTTTTTAGAAACAAGATGAGGTGGTCTGTGTGTGTACTGTATTTATTGTATTGGTATAACAAAATCAGTATTTAAACATAAAAAAACATGCTGTACACAACATACTTAGATTAGCATGCCCCACCCGGCCAAGTGACCAGTGTGCCCATGCGTTAAGACCCACTGGCGAGGACAAAATATCAAATTATATATTTCAGAATAATAGAGAATTGAATATTTTAGGATACAAACCGTAAAAATACTGCTTTATAAGAGACAACTTGGAATGTATGGGGTGTGCAGGAAATAAAAAGCAGTACCTGTCCTTCCTTAGCAAAAAAAAAATATTTAATAATCGAATTAACCCAAATAATCCAGTCGTTATATTACGCTCTCGCTGGTCGCTAACCCGAATAATCCAGTTGTTATATTACGCTCTCGCTGGTCGCTACATTAACGCCTGGATGCATTCATTGAAAAAAATCTGTCAAACCGGAAATAGTAAATCGCTATGACTTATGGATATTACGACATAAAATAGGAGGAGCTAAAGTGTTTGTCAATAATGTCCAATGGAGCGATCAGATGATGTAATGTTGTATGCAATACACATATCCGGATAAATACAACCAAACATGAAATAAAACTTAAATGAATAATTACTAAACTAAAACAGTGATTTTTATTTCAAAGTTGGAAAGTAAAATAAAAGCTTGAATTGAATTCACTCTTAGAATGATTTTTTAATTTCATTTAAAATAAAGATTTAAAAAAAATGTATTTTATGATACTGATGGCTGATTAAAATTGTTTGTCATGCATTATCTGTCAGTTGTAATATACAGGATGTAACCAATATACAGGAAGAGCTCTTACTGTGAAGCCATCTATTTTGAGATGCCATTCAATGAAAATAACAACCTGGCCATATTGTTACATAATAAGAATAAGAATTAGATAAGAAATTAAAATTGATAGAAGGCAAGGATTTATATAATTAACACATTAAGTCACATTTCATTTATTTAGGCTACCTTGGGTCAGTTATCAATTAAAGACAAAAATCAGTCTAATAAGTATTTACCAAAATAACGATATTGTGATGGGTATCATTTTAATTTATGAAATAATCAACTTTCTGTTTACATATTTATTTTCAATAACATTTCTTTATTATTTCATCCCATTTTCCTTAATTTAACTTGTGCATATCCATATTTATACAATCTTATGTTAACGGCAAGTTACGTGTGTCGACCCTATTTAATTCAGCCAGCAGCCTGACGGATTTTTACCACTAAGAGCGTTCAAGCCCTCATCCAGCGAAAGTGCCGATAGAGGGCGCAATATTATTCAACTTAGTTATAATCGAATATTCTTCTACATATTTTTGGACAGGAAGTGCAGCTTTGGAAGAGCTCAGATCACATATATACTCCATTCATTATTGTATTTTTATTCAATAAAATATTTTTAAAAGTTGATCTTCAATTTTCTATTTCATTAGTTAACGATTTTTTATTTTATAGCGTCACGTGTTTTGTTGGTTATGCATGTTGTTTGTTGACATCCTAGTTTTAGTAATATTTTGATCTCGGGGTGAAATTTCATTGTATAACAAGCTTGCTTGCTGTATTTATCCTTTCCTATGAAAAGAATGTCATTATTCCTACAATGTAGGCACAATTTATGTGTTTTCATCCGTATTTTTAATATCGCACGCTTTGTTTACATCCGATATTTTTTTTTATTGACATGTACAAGGTTACATAATATAGTCTCTGATCCATTCATACACTTTGCTAATAAGTAATATTTTCTTTACAATAGTTTATTTTTGTTAATAAAATAGACGAATTATTGAATAAAGATTTATATAAATGAAACGATTAAAATTGATTGCTAAAAAAAAGTGTTATTATTAAATACCCGGATATGTTTGGATAAGAGAATAGCATTCGGGTCATATAGGGGTCATGTAGTTTCGTGTTATAAATAATATTTTCTTTTGAAAAGTTTATTTTTGTCAATGAAATGTTGAATTACAAGGATAAAACGAGTATATTATGGGTTGTGGATTATTTTTTTTAAAGTTTGAACATGTGGTATATATATATATTTGCATCATCAAGTAGTTCAATAAAAATATTGATTCAAATCTAATGAAAATGAAGTAAATTTATATTGATTTAAGAAGAAAAATTGAAATAAAGAAAAGTTACAAAACTAATGAGAAATGAAATAATATATTTTATCTAAGAGTCAAGTTGGTCATTTTTTTTTGGTTAAAAAAATCCAATAGGAAAATAAACCATTAATTAAAATTTTAACAGAAATAATACACCTTAAAACAGTAAAATATGTATACATTAAGGAAAGAAAATAGATCATATATATATATTCTTACAATGGAAATGAAGTTCTATTTTTAAAAGTTAATTTTTATTAGAAAATTATTTCTTTCATAACTTGACTTTTTTTAATTATAAAAAATAGTGAAAAATCAAGTTTGGAGAGCATATTTCAGGTTTGCTTATATAGTAATAGTATTAATGTTTAATATAAATATTAATTATTATGTTTTCTTATTTGATGTGTGTTTATATTGGTTTAAAATTAATAATAAATATTTAGTATTATATTTTCATATTTCATGTGTAATTTTATAGTTTTAGAGTTTAATAATACATATTCATTAATTTGTTTTCGTATTTTATGTAATTCCATTTATGTAGAAAAAGCAAAAAAGAGAATCAAATTTACCTTTATTTACATGTGATTTCCCTGATAATTCACCCTTAATGGGACCCCTTAATTCCTCTTAATTAGGAAGGACAGCATTCTTTGATATTATAAAATGTTGGCCTTGAGGGATACACGAAATCATAAAATTTTATTACTTTGGTATTTCATTACTTACAGCTCACTCCAATACAATATACACTTTAGCAGTAAACACAACAGGTGGTACACCTGAGGAAAGGGCCTCTAGACATGTAACTCTTGTGGGGACAACAAATGTGTTCTCTCTGAATTATAGAAAATTCAATTGTTTTACACTATTTCAACACATATTTTAATACAAGGCCTATAAAACAGATGTTTACAGAAGTGAATTTCATTTTTGTAAACGTATATTCATATGAATAATTTCTTAGCTCCGAGCTTTGCTTTCAGATGCATACAAATCGATGTTTAACACTATTAGCGATTATTTAAAAAAAAATATCCATATACATATTTTTTTTTATCGAAAACAAGCTCCTAATAAATTACAGAGTTATCGAAGCGAATCATGATTAAGTTGGATATAATGTCGCACAATAGGCTACCCGATTTGTAAGGCTTGAAGTAATTTACCATATAACAATATGTTCGTAATGATGACCGGTAAGGCCACTAAAATGCATGAACTCGCCTGTAAAATAAATAAACATAAATTATAATGTTGAATCTCCGTGAAAATATTAAACGTTTACATTTAAATCAACATCAAATTGAGAAATAAATATGAGTGCATAGTTCTAGATCCTGAAAAACAAAATCAAGAAATAAAATATACATAACTACTGTAAAATACACAACGATTGATGGATTATTGTGTATTGAATAGCTAAAGTTATTATCATCCAGAATGGTACAAATAAATAAACAATAATATAATACTATTATAGATTGTTCTTATATTTATCAGGGAATTATATAAACATTTGAAGAAAAAAAAAATCCTGTATTTATTGATCAATCTAATTAACTGACAAAATAGTGTTTACATGTAAATTGCATATTTCTGTTGGATCGGACAAGGGCGCGTACGTTACGTATACATAGGGTTATGATTATTTGTTTTATATCATCAACAAAAATATTTATTGTTCATTAAGGTGCCTCATTACAATAATCAGAACTTTTAAAACACAATAACTTTGACGCTGTACATACACAATCCTGTGCTATAAAACAAGACATAAATAGCTTAATAGATATATACTTAATTCATTTTTTAGTAAATAGTCTCAGCATAGGTATTACAAGGTTAATGTATTTCTCGCATGATAAACAAGTAATAGTGAAGTGACAACAGTATACGTATTCTGTACGTGTTCACACTTTGCTAATATTTTAATACATTTAAAGTCACATTTCTTAATAAACATCGCATTAAGTTAAAATACGACATGAAAATCAAATACGCAACAATTGATGGATTATTGTGTATTGAATACACTAAATTTATTAAGGGCCAGTCTAGTATGACATAAATAATAATAATAAATAAATAAATAAATACGTATAGATACACGATAATATAATACTATAGATCGTCATATTCAATGAGCTAGTGACGACTACAGTATTACGTAATCTCTCTACTCAGCGGGTGATTTAGATGACCGTGCGATTTAACTGGTAAAATGCAAATTTAAAAGGAAAAACGCTAAAATCCCACGACAATGCAAATTTAAAAGGAAAAACGCAAATATAAAAGGAAAAACGCTAAAATCCCACGACAATGCAAATTTAAAAGGAAAAACGCAAATATAAAAGGTAAAACGCTAAAATCCCACGACAATGCAAATTTAAAAGGAAAAACGCAAATATAAAAGGAAAAACGCTAAAATCCCACGACAATGCAAATTTAAAAGGAAAAACGCTAAAATCCCACGACAATGCAAATTTAAAAGGAAAAACGCAAATATAAAAGGAAAAACGCTAAAATCCCACGACAATGCAAATTTAAAAGGTAAAACGCTAAAATGCCACGACAATGCAAATTTAAAAGGAAAAACGCAAATATAAAAGGAAAAACGCTAAAATGCCACGACAATGCAAATTTAAAAGGTAAAACGCAAATATAACAAGACAATTCTCTAATTTAACTGGTAAACGCTAATATAACTGGTAATCTTTAATTATTTGCATTTTACCGGGGATATTTGCATTTTCTATTTCCTAGTGCATGCACGGACCGTCGTGGTCGTGAATTTGAATTATACATACAATGATGTATAGCCAAATGATTTCTTCTTCTTTTCGTTCGCCTTTACACTTGGATTTCAGTTTCCACCACGAATCTGGTGGTCTTCTGCAGTGCATCCACGGGTCCATCAAGTTTCTCCTGGAGTGTTGTTTGTAATGGCCATATATCTTTTCTCAATGTCTGATGGTTCTTGCATGTCTATAAAATGTGGACGGTATCTTGCTCTGCCAAATGATTAAACTACACCATTAAGTTCAATTTCACCTCAGGGTATTATGTGCAACAAGGATATCGACCCTGAAAGAACGAAAGATGTATGTTTTTGGAGGGTGCTAGCCGAAAACTGATTCGAGGGTACTCAGAAAATAGAAGAAAAGGTATAATTTATTACTTCCAAATAAAGATAAACATGCATGCTGTTATATCACATTCGATCCCATTCATAACCTAGCAGTTTTAATAAAAAAAATAGTGGAGACAACCCATTCGTTGGTGTGATTCGGCCATCATTGTAAACATTCAATTTTGATCGTATCATTCAGCTTTTGACTAAAATAATTCAATGCGGTTGTACGGTGTGATACTGCCCGGGAAAACATTCCTCAATATTTGTGAAATAACCCTAAAGCATATTACAATACAAATATACAATAAATTTCTTTTAACATGAATTTATTCTTTTTTCCGTTGATCTTTTTATGATTTATATACCAGAACGTAAGCTACAGCTAAGAACTATGAAATAATACACGCAGATACGAGATATTGCACATTTTAAATCTGGGCTGTAGTTTTATTACTCTCAGAGCAGTGCAATAATCAACTACCTAGATGTGATATTGCATGGCTTCATGCTACAAATTATTGATACCACGGTTTTCCGAGTCAAACGGTGAAACAACATCACGCTCCGTGTTTAACTAGGAAAACCGTGATATAAATATTACATAAGGTTCAATAGAAAAGACAACAGCAAATAAACATCAATAATCAGTGCCGGATTTAGTCAATTTAGATAAAGAGAGACCCTTGGCTTCTCCATTTGTGTGGCCCCTCTAGCTGCAATAATGTAGCTCCTGTGACAAACTTGTGTCTCGGCAGAGCTACAACGCGGTCCCATTCGTCACAATGGAGCAAAAGAAAGTTGCAGTTGAAGCATAAAAACTCACTATGTACGCTTCAAACATTTCATTATAACTATTACTGATGATCCCAGTCCTTGTTAAGTCGGTTTGGCTGAGAAATATATGCTTTTCAAAGGTAGCAACAACTTTGTTCAAATTGATCGATCGTTTGCCATAACCGGAAACTACGGTAGGCGGAGCTTTTCTAAATATGGTATTTCTTACTACATGTAGTAAGCGGCGGATCTAAACATTCACGCCTCAAATCGCCAAATATGGTATCGACATCCAAATAGTGAGGCCGGAAATGACGAAATTCAAAATGTTCAGAGAGAAAGCAAACATGGATTTTTATTTTGTGAGAATTACATTCTAAAATACTAGTAGGTGATAAAAACTTGGTATAATAATGGACAAATGGAAAGGTTATGTCTTATTATTGATAAATGCAGGCGTCAGAAACTCTGTAAGCGAGCGCAAAGAATCTCGGTGGCTGCTCCATTACGTGTAATGGCATCCCGTTATAATCATTGCGAGTAAGCGAGCATTTAGGGTTTTATTATTATAACTAAGGCCCCTCCCGATCCTCCACTCTAACGACTTAAAAGGACAATTACTGAAGGGTTGTCTAGAGACTATATCATAAACCTTTCTTACATATGTTTTCATAACGCAGAGGAAATGCCTGACAGCATTAAAGATTGTATACACCTTTACTGGATGTACCCTCCCCCCCCCCCCCACCCCCCCCCCCCCCCCGATTTTCAGGCTCTAGGCTTCAGCCTCCAAAGCCTATAAGTAAATCCAACACTCAATAATTCTCCATAGACAAAACATATGATTTTAAAAACAGAGTTATCTCTGCTTGTTAAACGTGATTTAAATTTGACAAACTAAAATCTATAAATAACTCCTGATATCCACAATGGCAGTATGGGTTGTTTTTCGTTTCCACGTATATTTGTGAAAGCTTATAATAATGGTATAGTCTAGGGTAAATTTCAGCGCTTAAAGGTACGTGTTAGAAATGTAAACAATTACTCAATAAAATGTCGTTTGTTTTCGTAGAAATTCCACTTTCGGTTTCTATTGAGTTAACATAGTCAATTTTAGTTTAATTTTATATCTTAAATTCTAAGTTGAATTATTGTTTATTATATTAATTTTCTTAACATGAAAAATAAAAATAATGCAGAACGGTTCTGACACATCTTGTTTTCAAATCCTCTTCCGAAAAATTAGGTGGGAAAAAGGGGACGTGTCATGAGGATCAGACCTATGTTCCGACATTCCGATAGCCCAACAATCCGATATTCCGACAGATTAAGTCCATTTAATAGTTATTCTATGAAAATGAAATATCAGTTCTTTACAAGAAATATTTGTTTAGTCAAGTTGTGTGTATTGTGAAAGCAAGATCCGTGGTCAAACTGGTGTTGTAAGATTCTTTTTATGGTCTACATAATTCAAAGAAAAAAGGTACGAATTTATATTTTGATTATTGTGTATGCTTAGTAGATCGTTGTTTGTCCTTTTCTCGGGTCCTTTTGTACCAATTCGCTTGGTCGTTGTATTGTCTGTTCTTCTTCGATATACGGATTCTGATTAGCTCTTCTGATTAGTATCTTCAAGCTCTTGCCAAGATCTGGAATACACAACCTTTGCCTATTATATTGTTGCGACCGACTCTTCTATCCAAGACAGTGTTTTCAATCCGAAACAAATTGTATGATTCATCGGCCTCTGTCGAAAAAAAATTAACGGCGAAGAAGACGAAAGTTGTTTATTTTATCCAGAAATACCCCCCCCCCCCCCCCCCCCCGTGGTCAAACTAATTCTTTCTATCTTTCTTATGTATTCACTCGTATTTTAACTTTGTTGCTGTTCTTACTTGAACGGTGAAAGTGAAAAACAAACAAATTTTTGTCGGACTATCGGATTGTCGGTATATTGAACTGTCAGACTAACGTTCTGTCGGATTATAGCTAATAATCAATAAGGTTCTAGTTTACATTTTTGTATATAGTTCTTCCATGTATTCCTAATTTAATTGGAAAAGAATAGTAGATGCAGTAAACATATCAATAAATACGAGCCAGTTTGAAATTGCATTTTTTTCAGGTACGATATATATAATTTATAATTATATGATTTGGTTTTTAGTGTTTTAACGCCACTTTCAACAGTATTTCAGCTATATCATGGCGACCAGTTTTAGTGGTGGAGGAAGCCGGAGTTCCCGCAGAGAACCACCGACCCTGGGCAAGCAACTGGTCAACATTATCACATGCGGCTGCGAGTCGAGTGCACCCGTTTTTGTAATTTACAAAGCTGGGCGCGAACCCACGGCGTATTGGTGATAGGCTTGTATGAGGTGCTAGATTCAACGACCTAACTCATTGAGTCACCCGGGCCCCTTTTTTTAATTATTATCATTAAATCGAATAATTATTAGGGAACGACCATAGCACTGGAAGGATACTGCCAAATTATATATATAAATAAACAAGAAAGATGCACAGAGTTAATGATATAACCCGGAAGTTTTCAATAAGAAAAATGTTGAAGACAAAATTACGATTGGGTGGGAGTAAAAATTGATGGAGAGTAGGGAATACATTATCAAAAATAATAATTGTTCCACAAAGGACCAAATTAATATGATCATGCCTCCCATTATAACGGTTTGTGCCAAAACTGGCTTACTTAAGAAGGTTTGATGATACCAAAAGGGTAACCAGACACCACATACGAAGATTTTCAGACAATGCAATGGTCAAAAGAAAAAGAACAAGACAACAACCAATGGTCGACAAAACAGTAAACTTAAAGCTAAAGTTTGAGCACCAGGAACTTCACTAAAAAGGGGGGAACTCATGTGCTCCGGAAGGGTGACCAGTGTCTGCTGCACTAGTAGCATCTGTCGTGCTACTCTTGTTAAAAATCAGGTAATAAGTCAGGAATGAAAATAATCCTAACACAATGGAATCAACAAATGACGAAAAACATAAAAACAGGCAGATATTATAATAGGACATGTTAATATTTATTCTGATTATATTTTTGAATAAACTTATCTAATTTTTTTTATTCCTAAAGAGTTTGTTTTACCACACAATGGAGGGTATGAGCAAGCATTTAGTGGTTGCAGCCGTACAATTTGGTACGACATATTCTCGCTTTGCTTTCTCAACGCGACATCAGTTCGAAAAAGATCCATTAAACATGAAATGTATTACCATGAAGAGAGTTGGTGGTGGGGACACATCGTCTTTGAAACAAACAACATGTCTTTTGCTTGATAAGGAAAGGAAATTTGTGGCCTTTGGAAATGACGCAGAAGATCGCTATGTTGATTTGGTTAATGACAACGAGCAAGATGACTACTACTTTTTCGATCGTTTCACCATGAGTCTCCATAACAACGAGGTATTTCATTTAATGTAATATCAGTAGTTAACAAACGTAACGATTTTAACTTTTTTTTCTTCAATTATGTGGGCTAAAATGCTACTAAAAAATTGAAACTACTCAAGGTGTAATCAGAAGCCAGCAATCGAAGAGGGACATACAATACAATGGCCAAAAGTACAAACAAGGAATGATATGCAAACCATTACACAGAAAAGATTGCGCAACACGAACTCCTTTGAAAACGGAGAGTGAACTCATGTGCTCCATAGCAACGAGGTATTTCATTTAAAGTAATACCACTAGTAAGCAAAAGTAACCATTTTAACACTTAACATTTCAATGTTTAATAGTTACGAACAGCTTGACAATATTAAAGGTGTAATCAGAAGTCATAGATCAGAGGGACAGACAATACAATGGCTAAAGGAACAAACACTGATAAACCATTACACAGAAAATTCAAGATTGAGCAAGACGAACACCACTAATAGCGGGGAAGTGAACTCAGGTGTCCCGGAAGGGTTTGCAGTTCTTTTAGAATATCTACTAGACATAGCATCTTGTGGTTGTCATTGTTTGTATTTACTTTGATTTCCAATAGACCTGGTGACATTTTTCAAATACTGTCGGTATTACATTTCTCTGATAGTCATGTGAAACATAATAACACTTAAAGGTGAGTTATGTCCAGAATTAAAGTCTACATGGACGCCTAAGTAGAAATAAATGTTAGAAAATACTAAAGAACGATGAATGATGACGATTTGTAGTATTAGTCTGTTATTCAGGTACGATAATGGTCCTTTATATCAAAAACATAAAAAAATATACATTTGTAATAAATAGCATTGTCTTCAAAATAACCTGGACCCAAAGACATTAATTCAGTCTAAGAAAAAAATATGGCATATTCCTCCAATCAACAATTGGTATATAATGACACTACGGTTGTTTTATGGTGTTTAACGCCACTTTCAACAATATTTCGCTAATATTCGGTAGTTTTAATAACCTGGACCCAAAATAACCTGGACCCAAAGACATTAATTCAGTCTAAGAAAAAAATATGGCATATTCCTCCAATCAACAATTGGTATATAATGACACTACGGTTGTTTTATGGTGTTTAACGCCACTTTCAACAATATTTCGCTAATATTCGGTAGTTTTATTGATAGAGGAAACCGGAGTACACGCGGTACGGAAAAAACCACCGTCTTGCGCAAGTCACTGACAAACTTTATCACATAATGTTGTATCGAGGACAACTCTCCAGGAACGAGATTCGAACTCACAACTTTATTGGTGCTAGGCACTGATTGCACCGGTAGTTGTAAATTCAACTACCATACGACCACGACCATGATCATGACAATATGTGTTCCCTAGGGTTCAATGTTGAGCCCCTTACCTTTTTCTGATATACCGGTATATCAATGATATTTCTGATTATTTATCTAGCTTGGTAAGACCATTTACAGACGATGCTTCGTTGTCCTATTCAGCAATGTGGTAGTCGTGGCCGTGATCGCATGGTAGTTGGATTTACAACTACTTATGCAATCAGTGCCTATTACCACTGATGTTGTGAGTTCGAATCTCGATCGTGCAACATTATGTTATAAAGTTTGTCAGTGACTTCCGACAGGTCGGTGTTTTTGTTACCAGGTTCTCCGGTTTCCTCCTATCAATAAAATTGACCTCCACGATACAACTGAAATATATTAAGCACCATCAAGCAAACAATCAAACCTATTCATCAACTTATCTGCTTCAAATTGAAAGAAAATTAAATTCCGATATGAACTTGTTAAATGCTTGGGCTGAGATATATCTGGTTAAATGTAACCAACAAAACAGTATTTGTCGTCTTTAGTAATAATAAAATCATAGACCACGTAATGATGAGAATATTAAACAGTTAGAATATCATACTCATTTAGGTGTTTGTCTTTCTAGTTACTGCAAAAGGCCAAACGAATACACATATGACGAAAACTTAAATACTTATTAAGTAGATCCCATTTGAATAAGATTTATCAAACATATATTTTACCTATGTTTGTGAACTGTGGGAATCTATTTATAGATATTGAGAATAAAAATAACTATGCAATGAATTTTAACAGTCTGTGAAAATGATATTTAAAATAGACAATAAATCTGTCTTATTCAGAATGTGACATGTGATATGATATTAAAAGACAAAACAGGCAAACAATGTTCTGCAGTGGAGGTATTTACATTATCAATAACAGTTTTTGTCGATGGTTTGATGAAGGAAGTGGAAAAAAATGGCACCGGAATTAGAGATGATGAAATACTATGGATATTCATTGTTCCTGCAATGTGGACTGATAATGCCAGACAGCTCATGAAAGAAAGTGCAGAAAACGTAAGGTTTAACAACACATACTTGCATCACAGTGCTACATAATTTCAAACACATTAAATTGAAATAATCCAATTTTAGCATTTCCTTTTTATTTCTATTTTATTTCCCAAACAGCTCATGAGAGAAAGTGCAAAACAGGTATTTAAGATTTAACAAAACTACTTGCATCATAGTGCTAACAAATATCAAATACATTAAATTCCAATTATCCAATTTTTACATTTCGTTTTTAATTGACACAAAGAGTGTTATTTGTGCCATATGTATACCAATATACCGCATTCCTACTGTCAATTTTCAAGCTTACCGTCAATGAAACGCCCAACTATAGAGCGAAACGAAAGGTCGCTAACTTTATTTCACAAAATTGGTGCACCGATTGGCAACGATTGTTTAAAAATCACAATAAATTTCAAAATTATAGCTACCGGTCAAAACGACACCTCCCCGCGTTCAATCGATTATTTCCCTGAGTGAATATATATTTCTGACTTTTGAGACAGACCAGTTCCTATTTTTAGCGATGTGAGATTTTCTTTTCTCACCCCTTGGATAAAGTAGTCCGTTAATTTAGGTGAAAAAGATTTTTTTATCTTACCCCGGCTCCAGGGTAAGACAAGCTACACGCCGTTTTTCCCGCAAAATTGTTTTCCATTGTTGAATTCAATTGTCGATTTATAGTGTCTTGGCATTATTTTTAATGTATTTCACAATCAAATACAATGCATTTCATAAATATATTATAAATGCTACTACACCAGCGATAAATACCTGTAAAAAAGTTATTTGACGTTGGTCAAAGGGGTGTAATTTTTTTTATTTACGTTAGTTACCTAACACGGAAGAGCACTCTATATTTTCTCAACGTAAGCAAATATTGACACGATAGAAAGAGATGAGAAAAAGAGGCAAACATCGTAAAAGGTGCAAGATTTTGTTATTGTAGAATCTATCACAAATTTGTTAACTTTATTATTTTGAACCTCCTTAAAGTTGTAAAATGAAAATCTTATTTTATTTTATTACATGGCATTTTGGTTCTGTGATACGGTTCGCAAATTAATGCGCCAAACTACACAACAAGTAAACAAACATAGTCAAACACAGTAAAAGGTGCAAGATAGTAAAATCTGTGACACCCTCGGGTAAGATTTAAATCACATCAGATTCGGCCAAACCTCGTCCGATACGATTTAAATCTTACCCTCGGGTGTCACAAATTTTACTATCTTGCACTTCTCCCGGTGTAATACCCTATATATTTTGCACTAGTGCAAGACAAAGAGATCACGTGCGTTTTACCGACAAACGCATGCTGTACAGTCTATGTCAACTGCCTCCCACCCTTCCCCCCCCCCCCCCCCCCCCCCCCCCCCCCCCCCCACCGCCACCAATTCTCCATGCTTTTCCATTTTTAAAATAAACAATTCACTGTACATAAGTTTTCAATCTTTTATAAACACCCAAATCCTAACAATCAGCCATATTATTCTCTTCCAGTCAATGTTTGTTTACTTTGAGTAAATAATAGAGTGCTCTCCCTTGTTAGTAACTAACGTAAAGAAAGAAATTACCTCCCTTTGACCAAATTCAAATATTTTTTTTACAGGTATTTATCGCTGTTGTAGTAACATTTATAATATATTTATTAAATACATTGCATTTTATTATGAAATACATTTAAAATACTGCCAAGACATGGATGCATATGGATAAATCGAATATTTACTTTAGCAATGGAAAACAAAAATTGCGGGAAAACGCTCGATGGAATGTAAACAAAACAATTAGGTGTTTAGTGAGAAATAAAATCAAACACCGGAAAAAACTACAAGATAGGGAAATCTCCGACACCCTTGGGTAAGATTACAATTGTTCTCTAACTCAGCAAGCCTCGTAAAGAGAACGATTGAAATCTTACCATCGGGTGTCGGAGATTTCCCTATCTTATACTCTCCCCGGTGTTAGATTCTATATTTCTCACTTTTGAGACAGACCAGTTCCTATTTTTAGCGATGTGAGATTTTCTTTTCTCTAATTCTTGTTCAATTTTCACACTTCTCAACCCGTGTGAGAAGAAATCGATAATCAACGTGTGGATCACTTTGTTCTCAGTCGCTGATTGGTCAATTACGCAAGTATGTCTCAATCCGTAGGTGAGATAAGAATTCCACGCTACTTTTCCCGTAAAAATGTTACGTTTCGCAAAATGTCATTGTGTCAATAAAATCGTTTAATTAACCGTAGCTAACCGTAATTAACCGTACCGTCATCAAGAACCCATCATCTGGAATCTTGTCCCTTCTCCATCATTGCTTCAAAAACATTCATTAACGGGTGTGACGTTAATTGAAGTATATGTCAGTGACATCATGGACGTCGATTTGAGAAAGTGAAAAACGGCCATATATTTTGTTGAATTAGTGAGAAAAAGAATCAAACAAATTTTTAGTGGTTCATTAGAGAAACAACCTCTAACATTGTTTCCCGTTTATTACGATAATTTCTCGGTAAACCTCGAACTTTAAAATGTGACAATTTAACTATCTTGATTTGAGAAATTATCGTAATAAACGGGAAACAATGTTAGAGACTATATATCTTGCACTAGTGCAAGACAAAACAATCACGTGGGTTTTACCGGCAAATGCATGCTGTACAGTTTATGTCAACTGCCCCCCAATTTTCCATCCTTTTCCTTTTTAAAATAAACATAAGTATTTTTGAATTCATTTATGTATTATATTCTGCTAGCTAACGTGCAGCTTTCACGGTGTTTGATTCTTTTTTCAGGCTCTCTTCCAGTCAATGTTTGTTTACTTTGAGTAAATAATAGAGTGCTCTCCCTTGTTTAGTAACTAACGTAAAGAAAGAAATTACCTCCCTTTGACCAAATTCAAATATTTTTTTACAGGTATTTATCTCTGTTGTAGTAACATTTATAATATATTTATTAAATACATTGTACTTTATGATGAAATACATTTGAAATACTGCCGAGATACGGTTGCATATGGATAAATCGAATATTTACTTTAGCAATGGAAAAATAAATTGCGGGAAAACGCTCGATGGAATGTAAACAAAAACAATTGGGTGTTTAGTGGGTAAGATTACAATCGTTCTCTAACTCGGCAAGCCTCATAAAGAGAACGATTGAAATCTTACCCTCGGGTTTCGGAGATTTCCCTATCTTGTACTTTTTCCGGTGTTTGATTTTATTTCTCACTGGCGTTGTTGCTTCTTTTTCCTTCCTTCGACTTCAACAGAAGTGGCAGATCAACGATATATGCATGATCAAAGACTGCAAAACGATAAATCCACCTGAAATAGTGGGAAATCCGATGACTTCCGAACCACAATGTAACGGATGATAAGGTAAGAGATTCTCGAATTTTCGGCCAATTAAACTCATTTGTTATCCTTTACATGGTGGTTCGGAAGTCATCGGATTTCCCACTATTTTCAGGTGGAGTTATTGTTCTTCAGTCGTTGATCACGCAGATGTCGAAAATCATTCGTTTATGCTGGCTACCGACGATGCATATATACATTCGTGCATACACACTTTCAATGAGTTGCTTTCCTATTAAATTGTTTTAGGCTGGTTTACATGCGGAAAATGTACTGCTTGTTACCGAAGCCGAGGCAGCCTTTACTTACTGCTATTATATACCCTCAACGAGTCTACAAGGATCTAAGTCTGGGGCTATGATAACAGAACCTGGCACTAAATCAATGTGTGTAAACCTTGGAGGTATACTAATACTAATCTAAGAAAAATGGAAAGCACCTGTTCTGTATTTAGTAAGCAAATCAGATTTCCAACAGTACTATGCACAAATGGTACACATTTGTGACACAGATCACGTGTGATTCAGATAGTCCGTGTTCATTTGTGACACAGATAATCAAGTCATGGTGGCATCCGTAAAAAATTCGAAGCTATGACTGGAACTAAACCATTGGGAACACATTTAGCAGCAATCCTCTATTAAGGGAATCTTGGTAGGAACTACAAGTTCTGGAATATCTTATCAGCTGAGATATATATATGCATACTCCAGGTGCTGGTGGAATGTTGCTACATATAAACAAAAGAGTTACAATGGGAACATTACATTTCCTTTTGTCATGACTTAAACCCTCTTAATATGTCGTGGCCTGTCTTTTTTTGTGTTCAACGATTTGAGGTTGGGGGTACATGTAGTTCGTATTATCTAGAGGTGAATTGTTAAACATCACTATTTCACCTTTCTTCTCATAACGACCTATGTACAGTTATCTAATTTTTTATTACAATTTTAGCAATTCAGTCAATGTGATTGTTATGGAAATGGTGTCGAACCCCACTTTCAACAATATTTCAGCTATATCGTAGCGGTCAGTTTTATTAGTGGAGGAAACAGTTATACCGGAGAAAATTGCCGACCTGTCGCAAGTCACTGACAAACTTTATCATATAATGTTATATCGAGTACACCTCGCCATGGGTGTGATTCAAACTGACATCTTTAACAATGATGAACACTGATTGCATAAGTAGTTGTAAATCCAATTACCATACGATCACTAAAGAGGAACAAGTGAAAGATGTGATTTGAATGTTACATAATTTAAAAAAATATTGGGAGCAAGTAAACCAAAAGGGCTAAACAGAACAACAAAAATCTACTATGGTCATCTATGCCCGAGTGAAGATTACAAGGAACTGCATACCCTTTCGGAGAACGCACCTGAGGTCACTCTGTTTTAGTTGGTACGTGTTGCTCTATCATTTGTTTTCTGTGTACTGTCTTGTAGATCACGATAATTATCTGTATGTTTGTCCTTTTCCTGTTGTCCATTGTATTGCATGTCCGTTGATTTATGGCTTCTGATTACCTCTTTAAGATGTTATTGTATACTGTAGATATGGGAGCAGATATTACAGTTCTTCAACAGACTTACAATGGTAAACTTAAAGAATTGTTCAAGGTGACTGAGGATGATTGTGGTGGTAGATCAGTTGATGATAAGTTCCTTAAAATCCTTGAAGAAATAGCTGGAGACAAAGTAATGTCAGAATTTAAAGAAAATGTCCCTCGATCTTATATACATCTGGTTCGGGAATTGGAAGCAGCAAATCGAATAGTTAGAACAGGGAACAAGACACAAGTCAATTTAACAATTCCATTTGTTGCAATAGACGAAAAATGCAAAGAATTCGGAGGGAAGAGTTTACAATCTGGCATTGATTCGTCGTCGTATGTGGACGAAATAACTCTATTTCGTGACAAATTGAGATTTAGTGCTGATTTAATTATAAAGCTCTTCACACCAATAATTGACAGCATCATTACCTTAATGAAAAACACCATTTCTAATAGGTCCACGAATGGCGTATCAAATAATGTATCAAATATTATAATGGACGGAAGATTGTGCGAATGTCCTATGATACAAGATGCCGTGTATAAAGCATTCCCTGACAACCAAATTATGATACCTTACGAAGCTGACTTGTCTGTTTTGATAGGAGCTGTATTATTTGGACATCGACCGGATTACAGTAGGTCAGAACTATGTGATGAAGAGGGTATAGGAAAATAAATAGCCATGTTGCATTAATGACGAAGATTGATATTTACTTTGTAAATCAACAATAGTCACACCTGTCTATGCAGTCACCTCTATTAAGCAATCGTCTGTATCAAAATGCTACATTTCCTTGACCTGTCATAGGGAATTTTCTTAAGATGTCACCTGTCTTATAAAGACCACTTTTTTGCTACCTCTTGGATAAATTAGTCGAGATTTTTCTATCTTACTTAGGCTCCTGGGGAAGACAAGCTACACGAGCGTTTTCCCGCAAGCCTGTTTTCCATTGCTGAAGTAAATTGTCGATTTATCTGTATACATTCATGTCGTGGCAGTATTATAAATGTATTTCATATTCTAACTTTCGCTTTGCAAACAAACGAACGATTTAATTAGATGACAACATCTCATTAGCACATGCGCGGTGCACACATTTAAGCAAGGTGATTAAATCACAAAATAAAATTATTTATACGGTTGGTAACGCATTAAACATATATATTCACTGAAAATAATCAACATATCAAAAATTGATAAATATGTGATAGGCAATTAAAACGTGCAAACACAATATCATTGTTACGGATGTTATATTAATAAGACTGACTTTCCCATCGTAAAATCACATGTTGATGAGTTATCGTCTGCTCGAATTTGGTAGCATAAATTCACTGTCGTCAAAGAGCTCCGATCGAAAATGTTTCGTCAACATCCGGGATATCATAAAGCGGTATTTTTAAAGAAGACACAGACGATTATTCTAAGTTTTTATGAATATACTGTATATATAATATGCTATTATTACGTGATGATTTCCGTATAGGCTTAGTTATTAGTCCGAGGGTAGCTGTATTGGCCCGAGGACTAATAACTAGGCCAATACGGAAATCATCACGTAATGATATATTTATTAATTAACCATACAATTTTATCTTATAATTGGTATTTAAGATATCATGTAAACTAACCATTTGATATACAACCTTAAAATGTCTTTACAATATAAAATCGTAAACTCGGCCAATATATCAAAAACTAAGCCAATATCGGAAAAACTGAGCCAATATCGATATTGGCTTAGTTTTTTTTTATATTGGCCGAGTTTATGAATTTATATTGTAAAGACAGTTTAGGTTGTATTGACAACAATAATAGAGTTAATCAATAATGATTTGAATTATGATGCTTGATGATTGTTATTATTATTATTGTCATTTTGTATCCAAATATCATTGCTTTTTGCAGTGTAAAATTAGATTTTTTCTAAAAGTTATAAGGAATCCGGCATCAAAATCATTACGATCAATTGAAATATCGCTATATCTTGCATTTAGAATGAATGAAATGTTACCAAAAATGATACATTATTAATGAATGATTTATTTTACTTAGAGATATTATTTTGTTGAAGACAAGTCAATTAGTAACTAGTTATAGCCTAAACTTGATGTCAACAGATGTTTTTGAAATCCGGCTTTGTCAAATTTGACATGCATAGAAACCGGTTGTGTCATTTATAAGAACCGGATTTGTCAGTATGTAAATACGTAAATACGACTCATCGTATTATTATTGATCATTATATTGGAATTTAACAATAGTTATGATTAGGAAATATCTCAAAAGTGATAAATCCTGATCCATAGTATGAATATTCGTCATGGCTCCTAAGTTCAGCTACTTTGTACAATACAAAAAATCGTTATTTCTATGTTAAATTGCTACTGTTGCGAACACTTGATTTTTTATGCTTTTTGTGGCACTGATACCACGACTGGCGCTCAATATGCTACATTCACTTGCAGTCGCTGTCCAGGCTCATCAGTTGGGTAGTGGGAGATTCTTATAATACAATATTTGAATTATATACTCGTTGATAACGAAGTAAGTCACTCAGTGGAAATAACTTCGTGGAATTTTTTTTTAAATATCTTCACAGTATAATGTTTACATAAACGTTATAGATATGCAAATTAACAAAGGCTGTAGTATTAAATTCTGTTCCGCATGGACGGTTTTGGCAGTTAGTATACATAAAAAAATGTTAAGTGTACTCAATTAATGCGACATTCGTTACAAGTTGTAATTCGACAAAAGTTCTTGATTTGGATGTTATAGTCCCCCGCCCATCCACCCAGATTAATGCCAAAAGAATTTCAACTACTCGTATATATTTTGCCTTTTTTAGGGGTAGAAATGACAGATTGAATGAATTTGTTATGTTGATATATGTTTATGATAAATGCTATGCAATCTTGTAGCGAACGCACAATCCTACACTGTATCGAGTCTTATTTATATTACAATATTTTAGTTAATAAAAAAGAATATCTGAGGAGTGAAACGAGTGAGAAAATAAATAGACAATATACATACATGTACATTGTCGAAAATATAAAATATATATATATATATACGAGTTTTGACGAGATTTTCTTCCCTGTTTTGCAGCGAGTGGAAATAAATTAAAAAATTTCCGACAATACACGTATATTCTATCTATCGTGGTATGTCAAAAGCCCCAAAGAAACTGTCAAATTGTCTAAAAAGAGCAGAAAAAGGTGACGTTCTTATCGTTTTTCATTGTGTCCTCTGTGAAGTCCGTGCTAATAAGTTTATAAGCATAAATGATGTTACTGTATATTGTTACGGTCGCTCAACATGAATCCGGTACCAGAAAACTATATCTTGGTCAATAACCAAATATTGCAAAACATAGCAGGTTAATGCAACTGCTCAAATAGAACAAGTACGGGATAAAAAAAAACAATAACGGGACAGCGAAGAAATATTATTAAAACATCTTATGCTTCAATCTTGCGATTACCCTCATATTATTTGTATTAGCTTCAGACAATTTGATTGGTACATTTATATTATATTGTAAAATTCAAGAATGTCGTTTAACAGTAGAAACAACCAAATGGCGACAAACTTCCAGTATTCATCCCTACCTGAAATGTACAATCAAAATATTAAACAGCGTACGTATGCCATGTCTTGGGCCGGTTTTTGTAATATATTCTGAACAAACAAACAGTTGCATACTAAAGGTTCATTATAACACTTATCAAACTCAAAGGGTACACTCGATATGCCAATTTGTTAAAGTGAGTGAGTGATAGTTGTTTAACGCCAATTCAGCAATTTTTCAGCTATAACATGGTGAGAACAAATTAATTTTCAATGAGATGATGATGACGTCCGCTTTGCTCTAGACCAACACGCTGAGTTGGATTTTCATAGTGTTAGCTAACTGAAACAACAGTCCGCGGGTAGATATGTCGCTCCACTCGGACACATTATTCTGATTCCGAGCAAATCAGTCTTTGCTCTTACTCCTTAATGCTGTGTGCTTAGCAGAGAAGCAACAAATACCAATTCTTTGGTTTGACCCGACCGTTGCTCGAACCCACAATCTATCGCACTCGATGCGGGCACGCTAACCATTACGCTACCGATGCGGTTCCCAATTTTTTTTTATTTTATCTTTTTTTTTAATTAAAATTTCTTAGTGTCCTTCAATATATTATTTGAAAACAAAAATGATTCCAAAACAATAAGAGTTACTTGATATCTATATAAGATGATGTTTTCACATAGGCATCTTACACGTCTAATAATTGGTGGTAAAGTTTCCGGTTTTGTATGATTCCACATCATTTTTATAGAATTCAGATCTTTTGTTTTAAATAACAAAATTTAAAACATAAATAGCACAACATGATGTTAATGGAATAGGCTAGGTATTCGTGGCATATATATAGCGTTATTTAATTTAAACATGTTGAAAAGATACCTCAGAACTTGAAAACTTTGTGAATATGGCGTAAATTTTGTAACATTTTCCACTTCTGAAAGAATTTTCAGGCATCAAAATACAACTTATGAGCATATAAACAGTGAGAGTTTCTACTTTTGATCAAACATTCTTTGAATATTGCAATAATTTAACTGCATAGAAAATAAAGAAACATTACAAGTTCTATAAAAAATCATGACCATTCTGTCGAAGGTGACTTTCGCGAATGCGAATTCTGCACAAAACGTTTTGTATTTCTTTCTTTTAATGTTATACAAAGCATCCACATGTAAAATATTTAGACTATGTGCTGTTGTTTTTTTTTCACAATTTTTATTCATTTAAGACAAATTTGTGGTTTTTTCTTTTTATCAATTTGCAAGTCAAACACACCCTTGGCAAGTGCTATAATGAACCTTTTTTTAAATAAATTATAAAAAGGAAACATAATTGTGATATTGAGCTTTTTTACGCTACTCTTTCAATTTTGTCTACTTAAATTAAATTGTTGGGACTCAATCGGAAAGTAATGGTTGACAAAGCCGGAACGAATGTACGTAAATAAGTATTGTGTTTTTCACTGTAGTAAGTCTAATACTATTCATGGTAGCACGTCAGTGCAAATTATCATTTATCTAAGCATTATAAAGTGTTTGTGTACTTTAATTACGCATATAGACTACTTTGTATAGGTTTATTTGATGATTTCAAGCTCATTATTAGTATTTGTCATTGTTTATGTCCATCATTTTATCCATATCTGAGTAATCGATGAAGTTAACCACAGAAACATATAGGTAAAAACAAACAAAAATAATCGACCGATAACGACATCTTCTGGATTCAAGATATAATAATACTATATGATCATAATACATTTCTCTGACGTCACACTATTGTTCGAACAGTGGATTCTTTTTAAGAATCTACAGTTTATTCTTTTGTTCTTGAATATATGAACTTAAACGTGATAGACATATTTTGGGACTTTCGGGTATTGAACCACTGCTGGGCTTTTTGACTTTCAAAACTTCCATCTAACCACTCGGCTACGTTGACCACACTATTATATGCTAGAATTAGTATATATGACTCTTGATAGTAAGCTTTATTAAAAAAAATACCAACAATTTGTTTAGAAAAGCAATTGATCAATATATACAAGACACCATACACGTATTTCAGGTCTGGCATAATTTATGTTCAGAAATTTTAAAATGTATTCTCGCAATACAAAAACAACTAACGAACCGATCGCAAGTAATAACAAATCAAACAGACCACAGGTGAACATTTGGGACAATTGAAAGACCTAGAAATATATAAATATTAACGAGAATCGAAAGCACGAATGCCGATGAAAAAAGTGTAAAAATATAAAATAAAAACACTTTTGGAAATGTATTATGTAAGAGAATACACTCCAACTTGCAGATTCTTATATGAACTCGATCCTTACGGGTCTCGTTGATTATTTTTAATAATCTACAGTTGGAGTGTATTCTCCATTACATAATACTTACTCTTTGTCGTCGCCTGTATGTCAATCATGCCTAAGTGACTTGTACCGGAAGCTGACGGAACATTTTCGACCGGAGCTCTTTGACGACAGTGAAATTGTCCGCAAACGTTGATATCAATTTTATCACTCGGTACCGCTCGGGATAAATACAACACAGTATGAATTATTTCTCAAATAAAATATATATACCTTATCCTTAGTTGATACTACAACAGTGATAAGCACCTTTAACAATTTATTTGACAAACAGTTCGCATCTTTTCTTAGAATTTTGTCAAAGGGGGGAAATTTTGTATTTACCAAAAATAAACAAACATTGACACAGTAGAAAGTGGTGAAAAAAAAGAGTCCAACACCGTGCAATGTGCAAGTCCGTAAAATCTGAGACACCCTCGAGTAAGATTGAAATGTTACCCTGGAGTGTCTCAGATGTCACTGTATTGCACCGCTCCCTGTGTTAGACCCTATATCTATGTGTCCAAAGATGATATAGTAATACATGGTTGATTGTATTTTTTCACTGATAATGGCTGGCTCGACATTAACAGTATAATTGGTAGTACCCAATAGGAGATAGGAGTTAGGAATTACAGCTGAAAACATGTAATATGGCTAACAACAAGCCAGGGCCGTCTTAACAGTAAAAAACATTCATAGATTGGCATGGAGCCCCTATGTTCCTGTCCCCCGGGCAACTGCCCAGCGTGCCCATGTGGTAATAGATCACTGTGACTAGCCTCATAATTTAATCTAGTTATCTATCATTTTGTACTATATACCTGTCAAATAATCCTCTGAATAAAACAAATAAACAAGCATAAAAAGTTATTAAACTACTAATTTATGTTGGTATTTAATTGGATGTTTATTAGTTAGATAGTTATTAAGCTACAACTAATATATGTTAGTATTTATTTAGATATTTATTAGTTAATTAGTTATTAGCCTATTAATTTGTGTTGGTATTTAATTAGTTATTAAACTACTCATTTAAGTTGATATTTAATTAGTTATTAAACTCTTAATTTGTGTATGTATTTAATTAATTAATCAACTATTAATTAATGTTAGTATTTAATTTGTTATTAAGCTACAAATTTATGTTGCTACTTATTTAGATATTAAACTACTAATTGATGTTGGTATTTAATTTGATACTAAACTACTAATTTATGTTGTTATGTATTTAGATATTAAACTACTAATTTATGTTGCTATTTATTTAGTTATTAAACTACTAATTTATGTTGCTATTTATTTAGATATTAAACTACTTATTTATGTGGGTATTTAATTAGATATTTCTTAGTTAAATAAATAATATATGTCCACTTTCCTTCATTAAATTACATTCATGTATTATACCAATAATTGTCTATAAATTATATACAGAAGTTTTTTTATTTCTTTTTATTCATTTTTTTTCGGGAGCACAGCAGTGCAACTAGTAGAGCAGGAACTTAAGGTACATATTAGTTCCACCCCGGTTTTTGGTGGGGTTCGTGTTGCTGAATCTTTGTTTTAAATTTGACACGACGGGTGCCACTAGTGGAGCAGGAACTGCAACCCTTTCGGAGCACATGAGTTCCACCCCGGTTTGTAGTGGGGTTCTTGTTGCTCAATCTTTAGCTTTCTTTGTATACTGTATTGCGAATCATACACATTTGAATAAATAAAATATGCTTAAACTAAATATTTTGTTCTTTTTTTCTTGTGGTCATTGTGTTGTCTGTCCTTCGATTTACGGCGTATGATTACCTCTTTGGTATCTTCAAGCTTTGTTTTCCCAATGTGATGTTTAATATTCATCCTGTAGTCAGCGAACTGCTTTAGATGTACAAATAAATGCATGTCTTATTTATATGCTACACAAATAAAGTCTCATGCTATCATGATTCTAAGTGGAGCAATAGGCACCGACAAGTAACAAACATGTTACAGTATAACGACGACGTGATAGTAGACACTCTTGCAAACAAAGTAAAATGACCTGCAATGCCGCTTGTTTCATCATTTGTTTTTAAATTTGACACAACGGGTGCCACAAGTGGCGCAGGAACTATTTACCTTTCTGGAGCAGCTGAGTTCACCCCCTCCCCGTTTTAGTGGGGTTCGTGTTACTCGATCTTTAGTTTTATGTGTAATGTTTTGTGGATCGTTGTTTGTTCTTCTTCGATTTACTGATTCTGTTGTATTTTCAAACTCTTCTTGGAAACTTGCAAGTTTAAAACAATATAGCGGATTGCTTGTATAAAACTAACTATGCTGGCTGTGAAACCAGTGTAAAGAGTTCGATAGAGGCTCGCTTCACTACTCGTTTGTGAAATGATAGTCTCATGTCTAGAACGATTGCTTACAGATGAAGTAGGTGTGGTCATCTGATAGTAGACCCAATTTTAATCCGATAAAGCATTTGCGGTGGTTTTGTGGTTAAGCATATTATCATCTGATAAATTAGATGCATTGGTTTTGTGGTAAAGCCGACTGGTATGCGAACAAATTGATGTGGTGGTCTCATGGTTGTAAATATTGGAATTACATGAAGTCAGTATGGTGGTCTCGTTGTTAAACTTATTATCTTTAGATAAAGCGAGTGTGGTGGTCTAGTGGTTAATCCTATCATTATTACATAAAACGGGAGTGGTGATCTAGTTGTTAAACCTATTATAATTACATACAACGGGGTGGTGGTCTAGTTGTTAAGCCGATTTTCATCACATAAAGCGTGTGTGATGGTTTCGAGACTAAACCTATTGGTTTTACATAAACAAGGTGTGGTGGTCTCGTGGTTAAACACATTGTCAGAACATAAAGTTGGTGTGGTTGTCTCGGAGTTAAACCTATTTTAATTATATAAAGTGGGTGTTGAAGTCTTATGGTTAAGGGAGTGTGGAGTTGTCGTGGTTAAGCATATTGTCATTACATAAAGAGAGTGTGGTGGTCTCAGGGTTAAGCCTATTGTATTAGCATAAAGCGGATGTGATTGTCTCGAAGTTAACTTTATTTTCAGCACATCAAGAGGGTGTGGATATATGTTAAGACATGGAACTAATAATATAAGACTTGTATGTAGCATATACTCAGTTCTAATTATATTAACGTAATGACCAATCTGTTTTAACATCTGAAGGCTCTTTTTAGGTCACCTGGCCAATGGCCATGCGAGCGTTTGCTCTCACTTGGCGTCTATCGTCGTCCGTCCGTCATACGTCGTGAACCTACACATTTAAGTCTTCACCTCTTAGATTACTCAACCAAATTAAACCAAAGCTGGTAGGGATGATGTTAGATATACCCCTTTCAAAATTATGCTGTTTCTCATCTCACAGGCGACATTTTCCACCACGGAAACTGTAGATCATGGTAACATTGTATAGCAGACGATTCAAAATACCAGGTTTCTCGTGCAGAGAAAGTAAAATGGTTACATAACATTTCTGCCATTTTTTTCAGAATTCAACAGTTGTCTCCATTTTCGTCTATGCAAATTTGATACTATGACTTTACTGGTGCACAATTGTACTCCAAAGGTGCTGAAACCATACAACACAACATATGAATGCATTCTTTTCCTTTAATCTTGTCATGGTTTATATACCAGAATGTAAGCCACAGCTACGCACTATGAAACAATACACGCAGATACGAGATATTGCACTCTTTAAATCTGAGCTGTAGTTTTATTACTCTCAGAGAGTCGCGCAATAATCAACGATCTAGATGTGATATTATATGGCTTCATGTTGAAAATCATTTATACCAAGGTTTTCCGAGTCAAACTGTTAAACAATCTCAAGTTTCTTGTTCAATTGTTTAACCGTTTAACTAGGACAATCGTGATATAAATATTACATAAGGTTCAATAGGAAAGACAACAACAAATAAACATCAATAATCAGTGCCGGATTTAGTCAATTGAGATAAAGAGACACCCTGGGCTTCTCCACTGACTTGTGAGGCCCCTCCCGAACCTGCACTCTCATGACTTAAAGGGAAATTACTGAAGGGTTGTTTAGAGACTCTATCATAGGCCTTTCTTACATATGATTTCATAACACAAAGTACTATGCAATGTGCTATACAATGCCCTATGAAATCAGACGTAGGAAATGCCTATGACAGTATTAAAAATATTATACACCTTGACTGGATGCCCCCTAGATTTTGAGGCCCTAGGCTTCATCCTCCAAAGCCTATAAGTAAATTCGACACTGTCGATAATTCACTACAAACTAAACATATGATTTTAAATACGGGTTATCTATTCTAATTAAACGTGATTTATATCTGACAAACTGTCAAAATATAAAATCTATACATATCTCCTGATATCCATCATGGCAGTATGGGTTGTTTTCGTTCCCACATAATATTGTGAAAACTTATAATAATGGTATAATCTAGGGTGAATTTCAGCGGTTTTAGGTACGTGTTAGAAATGTAAGCGATTACCCAATAAAATGTCGTTTGTTTTCGGAGAAATTCTCTCTTTAAAAATGCCTGTACCAAGTCAGGGTCATTACGGTTTTCACAGTTTTCCGGTTGTTGACTGATTTTGTCTGTTTATATAATTATGAGTTTTGACTTTCCCTTTGTAAAATTGTTCGGAGTTCGGTAATTTGTTATTACCCTTATTTCTATTGAGTTAACATGGCCACTTTTAGTTTTATTTAATATTTTGAATTTTAAGATGAATTATTGTTTATTAAATTAATTTTCTTAACAAGAAAAAATAAAGTAAATAAGGGTAATAACAAAATTACCGAACTCTCAATAATCTTACAAAGGGAAAGTCAAAACAGACAAAATCAGTCAACAACCGGAAAACTGTGAAAACCGTAATGACCCTGGTTCTGACAAATCTTGTTTTCAAATCGTCCTTCGAAAAATCAGGCCTGAAAGCAAAAATAGATTATCTTCTTTTGGAGTTACGATTATCTTCCTTAACTGTCCGACGAGACCGTACATGGCATCAAGAACACACACATACAACAAAATCGTACAGATCAGCCTTGCGGCTGAGTAATTCTTAACAACAAAACGTTAGAATGGAGAAATTAGCAGAAAACGATTTTACCTATATCTACCTCCGCCATGTTCTGGTCGTCGTAACTCCAGTTACCAGGATCAGCTTACCGCCAGTACCCTTTGGTATCTTCAAACTCTTCTTAAATACAATTATATATCATTTTTTTTATATTTCTAAGCAGAATTTGCTTATCACCACGACATGGCGGATATGAGAAAACATTTAATGGTTGCAGCGTTGGATTTTGGCACGACATATTCTGGATATGCGTTCTCAATGCGGAGCGAGTTCAAAACGGATCCGCTGAACATTCATTGTAATCAGACATGGAATGCTGGTGCTCGGGCCCTTTCGTCAATCAAGACACCAACATGTCTGTTACTTGATAAGGAGAAGAAATTTGTGGCCTTTGGATATGATGCAGAAAATCAGTATGCTGATTTGGTTATGGACAAGAAACATGATGACTATTATTTTTTCCATCGCTTTAAAATGAACCTCCATAGCAGCAAGGTATTTCAATTATTTTTATTTCTTCTTCATTTTTTAGTAAATAAGCATAAAAAACAATAACAAAAGAAAACAACACAACAAAAACCAACAACAACGGGAAAAAACACAAAATCAAAAAAATCAAACAAACAAACAAACAAACAAACAAACAAACAAACAAATAAATAAATAAATAAAGATACCACATCATCAGAACAGTTCTAAAATTCAATCAAATAATCGTTGAAACAGAGACAAGATCGATACCCCATATAACACACATACTTGCAGGATAAATATCATTTTCTTGCTTTTGTTTGCTTGTTGGGTATAATCAATGAATTACGATCACCTCAGAAGGTAAATCTCAATAATTGTGATCCTAATAAGTGTTGTTTTACATCGTGCTATTAAACTTTCGGAAGAAAACAACTCTCCTCATGTTGATAATGTTTTTTTTCATTTTCACTCACGAAGAAGGCTCTGAATGTAATATGTTAAACATATACCACGGTAATTAAAATGGACAATTTTTTTTAATCTTCACCCCGAAGAAGGTTCCCATTGTATAATGCTAAACATAAAAGACGGTACAAGATCTATTTAATATGGACGATACATCTTTTTATTTATATAGAATATTACTCATAGTATGGTTTTGGAGGACATAACAGGCAAAGCACTCTCTGCTCTTAATGTTTTTACATTATCAATTAAAGCATTGGTAGATCATCTGCTGAGCATGTTAAAGAAACAAGGGAAAATTATTCATAATGATGAAGTACAGTAGATACTCACCGTCCCTGCAATCTGGACTGACACGGCAAAACAGTTCATGAGAACGAGCGCAGAAAAGGTACTACACACTTGATTGGCTTAATGGTTTTATGGTGTTTAACGCCACTTTCAACAATATTTCAGCTATATCGTGGCGGTCAGTTTTATTGGTGGAGGAAACCGAAGTACCCGGAGAAAACCACCGACCTGCCGCAAGTCACTGACAACTTTATCACATAATGTTTTACATCTCACCTGGGCGGGATTCGAACCAACAGGATCAGTGGTGATAGGCACCGATTACATAGGTAGTTGTAAATCCAACTACCATACGATCACATACTGCTAAGCAGTTCATGAGAACGAGCGCAGAAAGGGTACTAAAGATTCGAAATATTAAAACATACTGCTAAACAGGTCATGAGAACGAACGCAGAAATTTAAGATTTTGCAAATAAAAACATACTGCTGATCAGTCCAGACCACCTTGGTTCATCCCCAGTATTTAGTGGTGATCGTGGTGCTCAGTATTTAGTGATGATCGTGGTGCTCAGTCTTTAGTGGTGATCGTCGTGCTCAGTATTTAGTGGTGATCGTGGTGCTCAGTCTTTAGTGGTGATCGTGTTGCTCTGTATTTAGTGGTGATCGTGTTGCTCAGTATTTAGTGGTGATCGTGGTGCTCAGTATTTAGTGGTGATCGTGTTGCTCTGTATTTAGTGGTGATCGTGGTGCTCAGTCTTTAGTGGTGATCGTGGTGCTCAGTATTTAGTGGTGATCGTGGTGCTCAGTATTTAGTGGTGATCGTGTTGCTCTGTATTTAGTGGTGATCGTGTTGCTCAGTATTTAGTGGTGATCGTGGTGCTCAGTATTTAGTGGTGATCGTGTTGCTCTGTATTTAGTGGTGATCGTGGTGCTCAGTCTTTAGTGGTGATCGTGGTGCTCAGTATTTAGTGGTGATCGTGGTGCTCAGTATTTAGTGGTGATCGTGTTGCTCAGTATTTAGTGGTGATCGTGTTGCTCAGTATTTAGTGGTGATCGTGGTGCTCAGTATTTAGTGGTGATCGTGTTGCTCAGTATTTAGTGGTGATCGTGTTGCTCAGTATTTAGTGGTGATCGTGTTGCTCAGTATTTAGTAGTGATCGTGGTGCTCAGTATTTAGTGGTGATCGTGTTGCTCTGTATTTAGTGGTGATCGTGGTGCTCAGTCTTTAGTGGTGATCGTGGTGCTCAGTATTTAGTGGTGATCGTGGTGCTCAGTATTTAGTGGTGATCGTGTTGCTCTGTATTTAGTGGTGATCGTGTTGCTCAGTATTTAGTGGTGATCGTGGTGCTCAGTATTTAGTGGTGATCGTGTTGCTCTGTATTTAGTGGTGATCGTGGTGCTCAGTCTTTAGTGGTGATCGTGGTGCTCAGTATTTAGTGGTGATCGTGGTGCTCAGTATTTAGTGGTGATCGTGTTGCTCAGTATTTAGTGGTGATCGTGTTGCTCAGTATTTAGTGGTGATCGTGGTGCTCAGTATTTAGTGGTGATCGTGGTGCTCAGTATTTAGTGGTGATCGTGTTGCTCAGTATTTAGTGGTGATCGTGTTGCTCAGTATTTAGTAGTGATCGTGGTGCTCAGTATTTAGTGGTGATCGTGTTGCTCAGTATTTAGTGGTGATCGTGGTGCTCAGTATTTAGTGGTGATCGTGTTGCTCTGTATTTAGTGGTGATCGTGTTGCTCAGTATTTAGTGGTGATCGTGGTGCTCAGTATTTAGTGGTGATCGTGTTGCTCAGTATTTAGTGGTGATCGTGTTGCTCAGTATTTAGTGGTGATCGTGGTGCTCAGTATTTAGTGGTGATCGTGTTGCTCTGTATTTAGTGGTGATCGTGTTGCTCAGTATTTAGTGGTGATCGTGGTGCTCAGTATTTAGTGGTGATCGTGTTGCTCAGTATTTAGTGGTGATCGTCGTGTTCAGTATTTAGTGGTGATCGTGTTGCTCAGTATTTAGTGGTGATCGTGTTGCTCAGTATTTAGTGGTGATCGTGGTGCTCAGTATTTAGTGGTGATCGTGTTGCTCTGTATTTAGTGGTGATCGTGTTGCTCAGTATTTAGTGGTGATCGTGGTGCTCAGTATTTAGTGATGAACGTGGTGCTCAGTCTTTAGTGGTGATCGTGGGGCTCAATCTTTAGTGGCGATCGTGGTACTCAGTATTTAGTGGTGATCATGGTGCTCAGTATTTAGTGGTGATCGTCGTGTTCAGTATTTAGTGGCGATCGTGGTACTCAGTATTTAGTGGTGATCATGGTGCTCAGTATTTAGTGGTGATCGTCGTGTTCAGTATTTAGTGGTGATCGTGGTGCTCAGTATTTAGTGGTGATCGTGGTGCTCAGTATTTAGTGGTGATCGTGTTGCTCTGTATTTAGTGGTGATCGTGTTGCTCAGTATTTAGTGGTGATCGTCGTGTTCAGTATTTAGTGGTGATCGTGGTGCTCAGTATTTAGTGGTGATCGTGTTGCTCAGTATTTAGTGGTGATCGTGTTGCTCTGTATTTAGTGGTGATCGTGTTGCTCAGTATTTAGTGGTGATCGTCGTGTTCAGTATTTAGTGGTGATCGTGGTGCTCAGTATTTAGTAGTGATCGTGTTGCTCAGTATTTAGTGGTGATCGTGTTGCTCAGTATTTAGTGGTGATCGTCGTGTTCAGTATTTAGTGGTGATCGTGGTGCTCAGTATTTAGTGATGATCGTGTTGCTCTGTATTTAGTGGTGATCGTGTTGCTCAGTATTTAGTGGTGATCGTGTTGCTCAGTATTTAGTGGTGATCGTAGTGCTCAGTATTTAGTGGTGATCGTGTTGCTCAGTATTTAGTGGTGATCGTGGTGCTCAGTATTTAGTGGTGATCGTGTTGCTCTGTATTTAGTGGTGATCGTGGTGCTTAGTCTTTATCTTTCTGTTTATCAGTCCAGACCACCTTAGTTCATCCCCAGTATTTAGTGGTGATCGTGGTGCTCAGTATTTAGTGATGAACGTGGTGCTCAGTCTTTAGTGGTGATCGTGGGGCTCAGTCTTTAGTGGCGATCATGGTACTCAGTATTTAGTGGTGATCATGGTGCTCAGTATTTAGTGGTGGTCATGGTGCTCAGTATTTAGTGGTGATCGTCGTGTTCAGTATTTAGTGGTGATCGTGGTGCTCAGTCTTTAGTGGTGATCGTGGTGCTCAGTCTTTAGTGGTGATCGTGGTGCTCAGTATTTAGTGGTGATCGTGGTGCTCAGTATTTAGGGGTGATCGTGGTGCTCAGTATTTAGTGGTGATCGTCGTGCTCAGTATTTAGTGGTGAACGTGGTGCTCAGTCTTTAGTGGTGATCGTGGTGCTCAGTCTTTAGTGGTGATCGTGGTGCTCAGTATTTAGTGGTATTCGTGGTGCTAGCTAACCCGATTACAACACGGGGATGAATTCAGATGCTCCGGAAGGGTAGACATTTCTGCTCCACATGTTGCACCCGTTGTGTTACTATTATATAACAAACCCGATAAGTTAATAAGGAACAAAGGATTGGATTATGATTACGACAAACGGAACATATATGTGGTCATTTGAGACACAAACATTCCGTAACGGGAAAAGATCAGCAACACGAACTCCACCGTAATTCCTGTGGTGAACCCATGTGCTCGCGAAATGTGACGACATTAACTTTAATACATTAATATTATATAGATTTCTGTTCATGCAAACTTACATTTATTTGACCTCCTGTCTTCCTGTTTAATATTTTAGGCTGGTATACCAATGGAAATGTTAATGCTTGCTTTAGAACCGGAAGCAGCCTCTATATACTGTCAACATTTGCCTATGCAGAAGCTTCATGGATCTAGCCCCGGATTTGTCATGACGGAAGTAGGAACTAAATACATGGTTGTAGACTTAGGAGGTATACTAATAAATTGACAATGAGAGACGCACACACACACGCACACAATTTCAACAAGATTTTATAAGCAAATATATGTATGTTTGTGCTTCTCCTAAACCAAAGACTTGTATTTCCAAAGTCATATGTCATGGTATTTTTTTTGTACAATGAATTAAGGAGAAAGTGATTGTTCATGATCATTTGTTGATATTGATGGAATTGTTGACTGCATATAGCTGAAATATTGCTAACGTTAGCGCTAAGCACCAATCAATCAACCAATCAAGCAATCAATCAGTCAATTGACTTTATATATAAGTAATACGGCGGGCTTCCTATAAGAAGCAGGAACTGCTTACCCTTCACGAGCCCCTGAGTTCACCCGCTGCTGTTTCCTTGGTGAGGTCCATGATGCTCATCCTTTTAGTTTTTTTATGTGGTCCTATTATGTGTTCTTACGTTCTGAGTATGAGGACTCATGTCGAATTTACGTTATTTGTGTTCGTTTGCGTATAGACGTTTTCAGAAATCGGTGATTACCTAGTTATCGTTCATGGTCGCTAGGTGGCGTTACTATCGTCCGCCATTAATAAAGTGCAACAATCGGTTGTTTATACTAGTTACGATTAATAAGTATTCATAATTGGATTAGATAAACACGCTTCAGTTGATATTATATGGCTTATTCCCGTGATTTTGGTCGAATATTTCGAAATATGGATTATTGAATCGAACTTAAACGGTTATTGTTTAAATTGTTCAGAATCACAAAGTTCAGCACCAGGTCGGACAAATCTATACGGTCATCAATATTATAAAAATTAAAGAATTAGCCATTTTGCCAGATGTGGGCTAACTGATCGATCTGTAGCTATTCAGATTTTAACCTTGATTATGTGGCAGAATTTCAATACAAAGCAGGGTACGCAAAAAAAAAACCGGTCGGTATGGAAACCCTCGACACACATTTTTTACTAACGGTATATATTTTGTACAAAAGAACTAAGTTCCATTCGAATATTGACATTTATTGTCTTCACTTCACAAAGCCACACAGTCACATATTTTTATGATGTAGGGAGCACTTATGCAATTGTCCAAAAAATCAATCATTTGCACAATGATAGAGAAGAAAATATGTGGAGGAATAATGTCCCCTCCGTATGCGGTAGAGGATAACATAGAAAGAAAAAAAAACTGAGTTAAATGTTGTCTTAAATGAAAGTTTAAATACTATAAACAAAGGAAACGGTAGCAAAGTGAGCAGTGTAGGAATTATTGTTTTTCATGTAGAAGCCGCATAAAATAATTAACAATTTACAAAGAGATAAATCTTGATTCTGTAAGAAGTAAAAATGAACGACATGATGTCCTGCAACAAAATTCGGCGATTTTTTTTCTTTTAGTTTTTTGTCATTATAATTCAGTTATATATATTTTTGTCATTTTTAACCCTTTGTTGGAAGAGGGTAGAGTTTAACTGTCATATTGCAAATCAAATACATTTAAGAATCAACCCAATACATAAATTAAATTTTGTGTTTTAGTGATGTCTTTGCTATAACTTGTTATGCAATACACAGTTAACTATCAGTTATAATGATAGTTATCTTTCTACAATATGAATTTAACACCTTTGTTGCAAAATGACACGACTGTCTATTCCCCTAAGTGCCAAACCCGGGAAGCATCGCATCGCTGTTGACACGGTCGACCTTCAGCAGACTACAAGTCTAGAAAGCGCTACCACTTCTTTAACACGTCAATATTAAATTTTAATTAATCTTCAAAAACATATAAAATTAAAGAATAAATCAATATAAAACTATGAAATCCTAGCAAGGAAATTGAAAAAAGAAGACAAATGGGGTGAAAAATGCCCGTCCGGTTCACGTATCTGAAACCTGGGAGCAAATAGTTATATTAGGTTCCTCATGAAACTTTTTTTTCAGATAAAGAAATTCAGATATTCAGGTGTTTTAATTTGATAAAAATTAAATTCCTTTTCATCTTCACTACAGATCCCTATAAAGAAATTGACCGACAAAAAGTTTTAAGTTGTTTTACAATTTAACAAACAAAAAATAAATAAAATAAAACAGAATTGAAAAATGCACCTTAAGATGTCACATTCAAAGTTAAGTACTTTCTTATAAGTTAGGCACACTTTTTATCATTATTACTTCACTTTAAATCGTATAGTAATAATTTCAAAAAGCGTATATTATAATTTATATATTTACTTTTTAATTTCATACAAAATATTAATTTGATTACCCCTTTTTTCTTATGCTTGAAAAGCAACAAAAAAACAAAAAAGGAAAAAAAAGTGCATGCAGTTTTCAATCAAGTAGGATTTATACTGATTTTGTATGGGGAATATAACGGTAATTAAAAAAAAAACTACATACCAGGTAATTTATTTGTTGTCATTATATCATTGTCATTATATCTCCGTTTAAAAATCACTTCACAGCAGGTGTTATCATTGAATTTCAAGCCGAAATAACAGTATATTGTGACACCTGTACTAGAGAAACCATACATTAGCGTATCGATAAACCCCGAGAGCATAATATTTTGTCAATTTACTAATGGCGGACACACTCGGAAGTCGATAATGACCGCGCCCATGTTTTTAAGAATAAAAAGGTCTATAGTGGTGTCCAACACATATTGTGTTGTGTTTTTTGTTTTGTTTGTCTTCGTCCTGTGTACCCAATGTTGCAGTGTCGCAGGATTGTCCATTCTTGATTGCCCCTTGGGTTTTTTCTATCGTTTATTTTTGTCCTGTTTCTTGTGTACTCGGTTTTGCCAGTGGCTCGGGATTGTCCATTCTTGATTGCCCCTTCGGTTTTCTCTAACGTTTATCTTCGTCCTGCCGGTGTTGCCAGTGTCTCTGGATTGTCCATTCTTGATTGCTGCTTCGGTTTTCTCTAACGTTTATTTTCGTCCTGTGTCTTGTGTACTCGGTTTTGCCAGTGGCTCGGGATTGTCCATTCTTGATTGCCCCTTCGGTTTTCTCTAACGTTTATTTTCGTCCTGTGTCTTGTGTACCCGGTGTTGCCAGTGTCGCTGGATTGTCCAATCGTGATTTCCCCTTCGGTGCTCTCTAAAGTTTATTTTCGTCCTGTGTCTTGTGTACCTGGTGTCGTCAGTGTCTCTGGATTGTTCATTTGTTATTGCCCCTTCGGTTTTCTCTAACCATCACTATTAAAACTTTTTCTTCATTATCGCCATGATATAACTGGAATATTTGTTGAAAGTGGCTTTAAAAACCATAAACCGAAGATACGAAATATCAATCTTATCCAATCGCCATCATGCTCATTGTGATAGTTTGATCCCAAAATAGGGATATTAGTGTATATTTTTATATTTTAGGAGGGAAAGCCGATATTACAGTTCATGAAAAGGCTTCCAATGGTCAACTGAAGGAATTATGCAGGGCGACTGGTCATGACTGTGGCGGCACGTCAATTGATGCTAGATTCTTTAAAGTGCTTCAAGAAATAGCTGGAGAAAAAGTAATATCAGAATTTAAAGAAAAGAACCCTTTATCTTATTTAGATCTGGTTCGAGAATTTGAAGCAGTAAAACGAACAGTTAGAACAGAGAACAAGACAAAAGTCAATTTAACAATTCCATTTGTTGCAATAGACGGAAAATACAAAGATTTTGGAGGGAAGAGTTTACAATCCGCCATTGATTCGTCGTCGTATGTGAACAAAATAACTATATTTAGTGACAAATTGAGATTTAATGCCGATTTAATGGTCAAGCTCTTCACACCAACAATTGACAGCATCATTGCTTTAATGAAAAACACCCTTTCTGATAGGTCCACGAATGACCTATCAACAATTCTAATGGTCGGAGGATTTTCCGAATGTTCTCTGATACAAGATGCCGTCCAGGCAGCATTTCCTGACAAGCGAATTATAATACCAGAAGATGCTGGTATGTCGGTATTGAAAGGGGCTGTTTTATTTGGTCATCGTCCGGATTTCATTCGGTCACGTGTGATGAAATGCAGCTACGGCGTAAAGACGAATATTCCTTTTGATAAAAGAAGGCATGATGCAAAGCAGATGGTTTTGATGGATGGGGAAGAAAAATGCGACAATATTTTCTCTCAAATTATTGAAAAAGATCAGATGGTAGAAGCCGGAACGAAAGTGTTGAAGTCATACTTTACTCCGTATCCACACCAAGACGTTATGGATTTTGTTATCTATGTATCGGACAAGCAATATCCGTCATACGTTGATGACGATGGTTGCTCTCTACTTTGTAGACCTACAATTACATTCCCTGAAACATGTGCGGAAAGGCGCTGGGTTGACGTTGAATTTATCTTCGGAAATACGGAAATTGGAATGACAGCGGTAGACAGGAATTCTGGGAAGAAAATAACCTCTAGGTTTAATCTGATTTAAGATTTATTTTGTTTTATTTTTGTGTCCAGTAGCTAAATGGTAGACTGCACCAAATACAAAACATGGGTAACAATAGGCCATTTGCATATTCCCGATTTGATTCTAAAATTAAATGTGTTTGACATTTCTTTTTCATATGAGTTATTGCCCTTGCGTGAGAGCAAAGGATAGCAAAAATAATTTTATTATAATTTTCTTAAAAACTATCTATATATATTTGAATGCTATAAAAATTAAGGGGTAATTTCATTCACAAGTTTTACAACATTTAAATTGTATACAAAGCAACATTTTTCTATTGGAATTTGAACTGTTCAGTCTGTGTGGTATTTTGTGTTAGTGACTATGCCATTTTACACAAAGTGTCATAATTTCGTTGATAAAAGATGTATTTATTTATTACTGTATGATATGTACAACACGATAGCTACTACCGCTAATTCTTAATATAAGCATTGTCTTGGGATTTTTAATTGCTCGTATCATGATAGTATGAATGTTTTCATTACGTTTGGTGTGGAAAAAAATCCGTCGCCTTCATCCATAAGAAAATAATTTGTCCATTACAGGGTTTATGGTGTTTAACGCCACTTTCAAAAATATTTCATGTATATCGTGGTGGTCAGTTTTATTGGTGGAGGAAACCGGAGTACCCAGAGAAAACCACCGACCTGTCGCAAGTCACTGACCAACTTTATCACATACGGGTTGTATATAGCACACAATATCGTCATTTACGGGATTCGAACTCACAACGTTAGTGGTGATATATAGACACTGATTGCACATTTGGTTATAAATCCAACTACCATACGATCACGACCACGACGGCCCCTGTTCCATTACATAGCGTTGCTTATTTTCAAAAGCATTAATTGATTGATTGATTGATGCCAACTCTAGCAGCATAGGTTGGTTTATGGTGTTTAACGCCACTTTCAACAATATTTCAGCTATATCGTGGTGGTCAGTTTTATTGATGGAGGAAACCGGAGTACCCAGAGAAAATCACCGACCTCTTGCAGTTACTGATAAACTTAATGTTGTGTCGAGTATACCTCGCCGTGAACGAGGGTTCGAATTCAAGCCGAGTTCGACTACTTCGCAACTCGACTAAATCTGGAGAAAACATTATGGCTCATGCAAATTATGGAAGTTAATTTTCATAGATGACCGTTAGAAATAGACATAAGCATGGCCATCTTAACAGCTTTATAGGCCCCCGGGTAATGCAGTGTACTGGGGCTCCTAGCTACACATCCACTCAAAGGAATAAAAATGTAAATGGGTGATAAAATTAAACATATATCTATTGTATCGGTACTTCCAACAACATACATAGATTAGAATGGGCCCCTATGCTCGTTGGGGCCTCGCATAGCTGCCCAGCGCGTCCATGTGTTAAGATGGCATTGTACATAAGTTGTATATATACATAAAAAAACACACAAAAATAACAAAGATATTTTGCCCTGAAGTTGCTTAGCAATTAATTTCTATTTAAATTAACAGTTCAAATATTTTTTTTCAATTCCGAAATACTAATGTACATCTAATGAAGAAGGAAAACATTGTGTACTCATTTGAGAATGAAATAATTGTTATTTGCAACTTGTAAGCATCAAGCAACTCGATAATATTTTGAGATTATCTTGATGTTAAAAGTAATCATATTAAAAAAAATACTAAGCTATCAAACTAACTTCCTTTTTATATTTTTTTATTTACATTCGTACCCATATAAGTATATATATAAACCACATCGGTGGTGTAATGGTTAGCGTGCTCGTATCCTGTCAAACCAAAGACTATAATGAAGGCAGCATTAAGGAGAAAGAGCAAAGACTGGTTGGCTTGAAATCAGAATAATGTGTTCGAGTGGAGCGACATGTCTACCCGCGGACTGTTGTTTCAGCGAGCTAGCACTATAGAAATCCAACTCAGCGTGACAAAACGGACCTCATTATCATCTCATTGAAAATTAACTTGTTCTCGCCATAATATAGCTGAAAAGTTGTTGAATTGGCTTTAAACAACAATCACCCATATAAGTATACCTATGTGAAAAATTTTGAAAATAATAAACAATCAAACTAACGTCATAATTTTCTCACCAGGTAACTAAATCAAGTTTATTATATATATATATTTTTTTTACATTCGTACCTATGTGTAGAATCGTACAAATAACTACCGAGTCTACGTATTGTTAACTAGTCATGCTTCACTTTGTACCATGTTTTATTCCATTGTACAAGGAGAATTAAAAATCTAACACATGATTGGTAGATCTTTCAATTTTTCTTTCAACATAACATTGTATTTATTCAATGTATATTTTCTTGATGATCTTTTTTTCGTGACGGAAGATTATGTTAACGAGGACATTATGATATTAACTTCCATATTTTTGTGCTTCCTTTCTTTAGCATGTGAGTAGTTTTATTACCATAAAATTTTATACAAATTAAAATGATGTAGTTTTTGTTTTATTGGGGGAAATGGTTCTTTATTTTCAAAATACATGTTCTTATCTCTCTCTATTGGAAAGCATTTAGCATGTGAGTTATTATACTACCATAATATATTATATAAGTAGTTTTTGTTTTATTGGAGGAAATGTTTTTTTTTTGGCAAAATATATTTATTCTTAATCCCCCTCTTTCTCTATTGGTAAGCCTTTAGCATATTAGTAATTTTATTACCATAACATATTGTATAAAAAATGATGTAGTTTTTGTTTTATTGGAGGAAATGGTTCGTTATTTGTAAAATAAATATTATTACCACTTTCTCTCTATTGATAAGTAATTGGGATGATAATAAATATCGATTGGTTATGGTGTTTAACGCCACTTTCAACAATGTTTCAGTTATATCGTGGCTGTCAGTTTTATTGGTGGAGGAAACAGGTAGACCCGGAGATAACCAACAACCAACGACCTGCCGCAAGTCACTGACAAATGTTATTATATAAAGTTGTATCGAGTACACCTCGTTATGAACGGGATTCGAACTCACAACGTTAGTTCATTAATATCGAGGAGAGACAAACATCTTAATAATATTGATAAGCAGAAGAGATTTATTTATATTGATAGGCAAAAGGGGGTCTACTAACATTGAGGGGCAAACCTTTTTCTTTTTATTTTGAAGAGAAAAGATGTTTGAAAGGAAAATAAGTTTAATATTAAAAAAGAAGAGGCTTGATAATATTGATATAGGTAAAATGTCTTAATGATATTGATAGGTTAAAAAAAAAAGGGGGATACTATTGATAGACAAAGGGGGTTAAATCTGGAGGCATTGATAAGTATACAGTGCTTAATAATATCCTTTTTATTCGTGAGATATACGAATTATTGTTGTTTAACGTTAAAGGATCAGTACATTTGTGTATTGCATCTTAATTCGTAAAGAAAACAAACGACAGATGGCTGCAATCAGTGCCTATTGCCACTAAAGTTATAAGTTCGAACCCCGTTCATGGCGAAGGGTACACGATACAACATTATGTGATAAAGTTTGTCAGTGACTTGCGGCAGGTCGGTGGTTTTCTCCGGGTACTCCGGTTTCTTCCACCAATATAACTGAAATATTGTTGAAAGTGGCGTTAAACACCATAAACAAACAAAACCAACCTAACGGCAGACGATAATTCGTATCGTTGGGAGGGAAGTAGAGGAAAAGACGTTTTGATTGGCAGAAGTCAAAATTGAAATAATTGATCAGATTGGAAAAAAATGCTTTGTAACCTGTTTCAAACGACCACCCCTATGTAACATACAGTCAACATTGTCTTTAAGGTAAATAACAACAACTCATTTACGGTTACTCATTGGGGGCGAATTATATATTTGATCTATACCACGTAATCAGTGGCCACCCCTCCCCCTTTCGGAGGAGTTAAACCCAGCAATGGGGAAACTATGATTATGTTTCTTCTATATATCCGGGGTTTCAAGCAAAGGGGAGTAATTATGTGCTGTCATAAAACTATGTAAATCGCAATTGTTTATAGTAGATTATTGTAAGTTAGTTATTTTAACCTCCAGATGTTTGTAGGAGGGCTCGTGTCTTATTTACATTATTTGTGTTATTTACGCTTAGTGATGTCTAACACATATTGTGTTGAGTTTTTACTTTGTTTTTCTTCGTGTTTTGTGTACCCTATGTTGCCAGTTTCTCTGGATTGTCCACTTCGGTATTTTCTAATGTCTATTTAAGATAGTTACAAATTAAAATATCATTTGTTGCGATACTTTGATATCATATTCTTTGCATATTTTCTAGCAGAAAATATTTGTTGAACAGAAAAAATAATTATTAAGACTTCTCAAAGTAATTAAATTCCACCCATTCCCCCCCTCCCATTATTACCGACATCACCGCTATATAATTTGTTTGTATGATAGTTTACGGTAATGTATTATCGCATTACAGGCCCTCATAAACAAATATAAAGAGTACATACGCTACAACTCCTTCATGTATATAACAAATCTTGTTTATATAATAATATCTATTAACATCGCTCCAAAAGTAATATGGAACAAAAAGTTATCCTGAATTAATGAATTCGTTGATGCGAAATGAAATGCTTAATCCCCATAAGAATGTCTTAATAAAAAAGACAAGCATGTTCTTTTATGTATTATATCAATATAAACGTCCTTCAATGAACTGGGTACTGGTGAAAATTCACAGGGCTCAAACCCACAGAACTGCTCATTGTGTCCCCAGTGGGATAGAGGGGAACCCTGTCGATTGGGAGGGGGGTGTCGGGTTATAATACGGAAAATCTTACCTTGAATCATATAGTTAACAACATGTTTAAAGAGTGCCACGCTTCCTGCTAAACACGTCTATTGTAGATTTCGAAAAAAAATATGCACATTATAGCAGCTATAAAAGGTATATGTTTTCGTACCAACCCAACTCTCCATGATTTTTAAGTAAGTGTTAAAAGTCATTGACCCGGGTGACCGATCCCTTCCCTCATTTCTATATAGTTTTATATGTTGTTCACGCTAAGCAATAATCAGTCAACCCACCAATGAAAATTAATATACTGTGTTGGTAGATATGAAAATTTTAAAATGTTTAAAATTTTCTTTTTTTTATCAATATTATATATTGTATCTCCGTTGTATTGGATACTCCATGGCAGCCATTTTCTTTCAGGTGTACCGGAAGTTAAGGCGGCATACACATATACATTAGAAGATGCTTTAAGGACAGCGTACTTGGGAAGTTATAATACTTTTGTCAGACCGTTAGTAAATGTCAATGTTACTATAGCTTTGAATATTATTACGCTCAATAAGTTGGTGAGTATATCCAAAGTGCAATAGTGCATTTTAAATGATATTCTGGTCTTGATCGTCTGGTAGTTCGATTTACAACTACCTGTGTAATCATTGCCTATCACCACTGAAGTTGTGAGTTCGAACCCCGTTCATGGCGAGATGTACTCGATAAACATTATGTGATAAAGTTTGTCAGTGACTTGAGACAGATCGGTGGTTTTCTCCGGGTAATCTGATTTCATCCACCAATAAATCTGACCGCCACGTTATAACTGAAATTTTGTTGAAAGTGGCGCTAAGCACTATAAACCAACCACCAACCAATCAATAATATATTTTAAATTATATATTTTGTATTTTATCATGTATTTCAAAATAAACATCGGGTTCAACACAAAGACAGAGAACAGCATACTAGTACACAAGACAAGTTTGAAGATAGCAAAGGTGTAATCAGAAGACGTAAACTGACTGATAGATGATACAACGACCCAAAAGAAAATTGACAAAACGACAAACGACGATTTACCAAACATTAAACAGACAACTAATGATTGTCCAACACAAACTCCACTAAAAACTAATCAGGATCCGAAGGACAGATAATACAATGACCAAAAGAAATTTGACAAAACGACGAACAACGATCTACAAAACAATACACAGAAATCTAAAGATCGACTATGTTACTCTTGCTACCAACTCAAGAAATTTTAAGTAATATGCATGTATTTTATCATGTTATTCAAAATAAACACTGGGACAATCAATGTGCTTCTCTGTACTTTTATGTACTGTGAAATACTTTTATTTGCCACGATTTTTTTCGTGGTTTAAGTTGACCACAAAATCAGCGAAAATTAGAACCCTATGATTAATAATGCTTTCACAGTATGTAAAGAAAGGTCAATATGTTATCATCAGGTTATATTTCTGAATTACAATTTTTTTTTCCCAGAGCATAAGCGACCAAACAATGTCCATATCTGGATATCTTACTTTGGTAAGTAATTTTGTCAAGTCATAAATACACATGTAAATAGCTTCATATACATATGTATACTATATGTATATTGATTAAATGGTTAGAAAAGTTTTAAGATACCACATGGGTAATCAGAAGCCATAACTAAAGGAAGGACCGACAATATAATGCAGTAATGGCCAAAGGTAAACGGATAAAAACGCAAAGAAATGGTCTTTTTTCTGTTATTTCTAGAAACTTAGTAAATGAGAAATAAGACAGGCTTTCCACTTGCAAAAGAAGTCAACCGAATAAGCAAAATATAAAAATGTTAGCGCTAGAAAACAGAAATATCTCAGTAAATATGAGAATTAAAGCACTAGTTGCTGTCTAACGAAATAGCAGAAATATACGGATAAAGATATCGTCCGTGCTAACTATGGATCAAGCTTATAAGTATATGGCCTCTACATGTTTAACTCTAAACAATACCAAAGATATAATCGAAAATATACCAAAAACGAAGGAATAAAATTTGGAGGAACGAAAATCACATCACCAAACATCATTGAGCGAAAAAATGGTATTGGTTCATTCTCTACTAGAGAGGGAAAAGGTCATTAGAGGGAGCTCGTTAGGATATTAAAGAGGTGAAAATCTTATTTTTGGTGTTAAAATGCACAAGCGAGACGTGTGTAACCTGGATTGACAATTCAGATGTTCTTAATGGTGTCGATTAGCCCTGTCCTAAGGGCTGAGCTGTAGAACTATTACGCCGTGTACCAACGGAGGATTCGAGGATCCAACTGCGTGCCAAAATGTAGAATATGAATAGATTCTGATGAGTTCAATGAGTCCATACAGCTTCAGGCGATGCAAACCACCCAGAAATTCTTGCAATTTGACAAATTACAGGGACATTTTGAGACCATATGAAGTGGGTATTAGAGTATATTCTAAGGTCAATATTAAGTGCTTCAACCTATTGGCTCGATTCTATCACTAATATAACCTTATTTCAATAACAACCACTAAAGAAAAACTCCATAGATGTAGGGTAATGGTGTTTAACGCCACTTTCAAAGATATTTCAGTTATATCGTGGCGATCAGTTTAATAGATGGAGGAAACAGTAGTACTCGGAGAAAACTACCGATCTGCCGCAAGTCACTTACATACTTCATAACATAATGTTGTATCGAGTGCACCTCGCCACGGATGGGATTCGAATACACAACGTTAGTGATGATGATCACTGATTGCATAGGTAGTTGTACACCCAACTAACATACGATCACGACCACGAAGGCCCCACGTAGAATCAAATTGTTTAATGTGACTGTACTCTGTTAACAAATTGTATTTCTGTTGTTCCAGGTATGGAATGATCAACGACTAGATTGGTCTGCTGATGCGACATACAACACCGATATCCCAGTTATTTTTAGTAACGAGGATTACATATGGCGACCATCATTAATCATAGAAAATTCGTAAGCTTAATAGAGTGTTGGGGATTAAGGTTATGGTGTTTAACGCCACTTTCAACAATATTTCAGCTATGTCGTGATGGTCAGTTTTATTGGTAGAGGAAACCAGAATGCCTGGAAAAAATCACCGACCTGCCGGAAGTCACTGACAAACTTTATCACATAATGTTGTATCGAGCACACCTTCCCAAAGCGAGACTTAAAACTTGATAGGCACTGATGGCATAGATAGTCGTAAATCCAATTACCTTATGCCATGTCAATCAATACCATTTGAAGAGATGAATACTTCCTAACGATGAGCCATGCGACATCCATGCGCTGTTAATTTATTTTATCTGTAAATCCTGATACATGTAATCATATGTGTATATACATATATAGGCTTAATATGTTTATTCATGGATTGTGATTTATAATATATTGCTCTTTTTAATAAACCTCATCGGTGGTGTAATGGTTAGTGGGCTCACCTCGAGTGCGGTAGATCGTGGGGTCGATCCCCCTGTCGGGTCAAACCAAAGACTACGAGACTGGTATTTGTTGCTTCTCCGCTAAGCTCACGGCATTAAGGCGAAGAAGCAAAGACCGGTTGGCTCGGAATCGGGATAATGTGTCCGAGTGGGCCGACATGTCTATCCGAGGTGTTGTTTCAGTGAACTAGCACTATCAAAATCCAACTAAGCATGGTGTAGGTCTGGTACAAAGCGGATCTTATTATCATCTCATCGAAACTTAACTTGTTCTAGCCATAGACACCCGATTTGTGGAACCCCCATTTTTTTAAATTTTTTTAATTCATCACTTTTGTGGGACGTTTTCATTAAAAACAGTGTTGAACAACTTCAAACATTACCAAAAACTCAATCCGAGATCGATATAAGCCCATTTCTAAAAACACAAAAGCCCTCCTCTGGTCTATTCTTCTTAAGAACTGTTACGACGACAAAAATAAAACTATATTAAAAGAAATAAAATTGTTTCGATTGTGTTAATGACTTCATTGGACAATCAAGAGTTTTTCCCCAGCTTTTTGTCTATCAAGACCAAAAACCCCCGCGCATGTAGGAAAGGTTTGTTCGACTTGCTCTATGAAAAATGTTTGATTTCATTGAATGACGACCAAAATCAGTTCTAAAATAAATATTACTATACTCCTTGCCTGGAATTATTATATACATTGTTTGTGCATGTTTATCACCGGAACAGGAAACAGTCACATAATCCTTAAATGGTACCATATAATTTTTTTTCAGAGTGAGTGACATATCAGTCATAAGTGATACTACTGTTGTAATGAAAATAAAAAATGACGGAGAAATCACATGGACTCCTTCCGGTATATATAAAACACACTGTGAAACTGATGTAGCATTTTACCCATTCGATACACAAGAATGTGACGTCATTGTGACGTCATGGGGATATACATCAATTGAACTCAGTCTTTATTTCGACACGGAGGCAGTGCGTTTGAGTTATTTCAAGGAGAATGGAGAATGGGAATATCAAGGTTATTCATCATCCTCGAGTACTGGTACAAGAGAAGGCTCATCTACACCGGAACTGACGTATACATTGAAATTTAAGCGACGTCCATATTTTCACATTTTGAATTCGTTAGTTCCAATGATACTGTTAGCATTTTTGAGTGCAATGGTGTTCAAATTACCACCAGATTCTGGAGAGAAAATGGGATTTAGTCTCACAGTTTTACTGGCCTACGCCGTTTATTTGACAATAATTTCAGACGATATGCCTTCCACATCGACATCAACGTCTGTTTTATGTAAGTTTTGTGGAATTTGCACATTTCCGACTTGATTCTAAAATTATACGTTTGTACACGCTTTTATTGAAGTTATTTCCTTTAAGGAGGTTACACGAGTCCCCTTTCGTGCAGTGTTTAATGGCAATAACATTTTTTTCTCGTAATCTGTACACAGTTTTAATTTTATAACAACTTGTTATATTTATAATAAAATTATCCGAGTACAAAATGTACTTCTACTTTAGCGGACACTAACCTTAACCCCAACTATAACCCTAACCATAACCCTTTGTTCTCATATCCGCATTGTAACGAAATGAAAGGTTATGGGTCATGCGCGTTGATTATTACATTATCCGACTTCGCCAAAGTAGATTCTACCCAAATTACAAGCCGCCATGTTTAAATATCTACAAATTATAAGAAAATTGTAATCGTCCTTCGCCCTTTCGCCCTTTTCACTGATTTTCTAGAACGGGCGCCATTTTACTCGTAAGGGAAATAAATCCTATGAAAAGCATTGTCCTTTCACTGATTTTATAGAACGAGCGTTATTTTACTCTTGGTAAGGGAAATAACTCGTATAAAAGGCGTATAATAACGTATATCTTAGAGACAAATGGGGAATGTGCAAAAGGTGTATTAAGATAAAATGAGGTACACAAAAAATGTACCAAATTCCGAAGGGATACGATACTAGAGTGAAACACGACTCGGAAACAAAAGCAACAATAGTATGAACAGAAAGTTATTTGACATTCTATATTTCACTCAGTTATAGCTTATGTGTATGGTGCTTAACGCCATTTCAGCTATATCGTGGCGGTCAGTTTTATTTGTGGAGGAAACCGGAGTACCTGGAAAAAACCACCGACCTGGCGCAAGTCACCCAGTTATATATTATGGTTGTCGTTTCATATGACCTTATCACATCACTAAGAAGTGAGGTTTGTTCCCATAAAATTGGAATAAGCTCCGCCACAGTTTATTGGAATGTCGGTACAAAATCAAGAATTAAGTGAGCGGTCGTGCATATATCTGTTAGGGGTGTCGATATTGTGTCTTTGCTTCTGCGATTTGTGAATTATTTGTTTTCATTTTATCCAACCAGTCGCTTACCTTAGACATCTTACAGTTTCTGATTACTCCTTAGGTATCTTAAGGGACCCGGGTGGCTCAATGAGTTAGGTAGTTGGATTATCTAACAACTCATACAAGCCTATCAGCAATACGGTATGGGTTCGCGTCCGGCTTTGTAAATTACAAAAAGGGTGCACTCGACTCGCAGCCGCAAGTGATAAAGCTTACCAGTTGCTTTTACATGTGTAGATTATAGTAGATACTCATCTGTGATTAAAATTGTAATTTACACTTTGATTCGAATATGCTGAATAGTGCATGACTTATGTTTGGGCCCACAAGACTAATTTACCCCCCCCCCCTCCCACAAACACACCTTTTTAAAGTGCATGTATCAGGACATGTAAGCGAGCAGTTATGAGTTTGTGTAAATAAACGTTAGAGAATATCGAAAGGGCGACAAAGAACGAACTTTCCAGAGAAACGGCAACACATGGGTACACGAGACGAAGGGGTATCGATTTGGCCTCTTTCTATGAATTTTCTATTAAATTATAGAAATGTTCTGACAGTGTGGTATCTTTTGTCATTCATTTTATTACTACCAGAATATTAACACAACGTAAGTTTTAGGAGGAAATATTTAAACTCTCTCTCAATACTGATAACAAATAAATAGAGGGCTCGGGTGGCTCAATGAGTTACATGTAAGTAGTTGGATTACCTAACAACTCATACAAGACTATCACCAATAAGGGCGTGGGTTCGCGCCCGGCTTTGTAAATTACAAAAAGGGTGCACTCGACTCACACCTGTAAGTGATACAGTTTACCGGTTGCTTTCCCATGGTCGGTGGTTCCTCCGGGTACTTCTACTTATTCCACTACTAAAACTGGTCGCCATGATATAGCTGAAATATTGCTGAAAGTGGCGCTAAACACAATAAATCAAATCAAGTTAAATCAAATCTGATATCAAATAAATAAAATAATTATTTTCATTTTCAGCTGTCTACCTTTTGATTGTACTAGCGATGGGTGTGATTTCGGTGATCATGACAATATTTGTTTTGGAATGTCATCATAAGGACGATTCACTTCCGGTTCCAAGATGGCTGACCAAAGTGACTATTAGTTGTTGTGTCAAATTTGCGTGTTGGAAGGATTATAAATGTTTGTGTGGACGTAAAATTAGACCTTCTCGTGAAGACCAAAACTACAATATGACTGAAGAAAAACACTGTGAAGACAATGAAACGGACGATACCATTACATGGAAAGATATTTGTCATATTTTAGACGCGTTTTTCCTAAGACTTTATCTTATTGTGATCGGTTCGCTGACACGTTTATTGTTAATAACACTTATTGCTGGTTATAACAGCAAGTAAGACATACTTATCTTAAACATTTTGTAAATTATATCAATGCTTACATGTGATGGCATAGAGGTAGCGAGTTTTGGTAATTTTCAGTTATATCGTGGCGGTCAGTTTTATTGGTGGAGGACACCGGAGTACCCGGAGAAAACCAACGACCTGTCTCGCAAGTCACTGACAAACTTTATCACATACTGTAGTATCGAGTACATCTTGCCATGGGCGGGATTCGAACTCATAACTTTAGTGGTGATAGACACTGATTGCACATGTAGTTGTAAATCAAACTACCATACGACCACGACGACCCCACGTCAATATGAGGACAATTATTGCTGTTCATGCCATGATATAGCTGAAATACTTCTAATGTTGGCGTTAAACACCAATTAATCAATCGATCAATCATGTCTATGAGATAAGTATAAAGCAACGTTTCCATTGCCACTATAGTGGACGTCGGACGTCATGGAATATCGTCTATCTATCGATACGTATAGCTGCATGGTCTTTACAGCCATTTCAATTGTTAGTGTATGTAAATCCCACTCTCTGGCCCCGTATCACTACACTAAGTTATAACTTCTGCTACATGTCGAAAATAGGATCCTCAAATATACCACGGGACAACAAATGTATGTCATTGTGCCGTCGCTTAATATTAAGCATTGCGTATTCCATTCTTTTCAACATTATATCTATCAGTCGGTATCTTGCATTTCGCGCGCAAATTAATATGAATTTTGTGGAAAAAAAAGGACTTTGTTCTGCAATATACACATTTTGATATGGTTCGGTGGTGTATGGATATATGAATTAAAATAAATTATGGGTGATAAGCATAATATTGTCCAGACCATTGTTTCTTCGTTTACAATCAGGCAGCGGTGCCAAGTTCATATAGAAGGTGATATTTTGATTACATAACCACATAGGTTTCCGAAATTTAAATGGGGTCAACACGGAGTGAGTGAGTGATTGTTGTTTAACGCCATATATCAGCTATATCAGGAGGAGAACAAGTTAATTTCCAATGCGATGATGATGAGGTCTTCTTTGTACTAGACCAACACGCCTAGTTGGATTTGTATAGTGCTAGCTGACGACGAGTGCCACTAACAGAAAAGGAATTGTTTATCCCTCCAGAGCACCTGAGTTCTCCCAAGTTTTAAGTGGGGTCCGTGTTACTCGTTCTTAATTTTATGTGTATGTTTTGTAGATCGTTGTTTGTCCTTTTGTTCTTTTTCTTTGGCCATTGTCAGTGCCGGATTTAGATAAAGAGAGGCCCTAGGCTATTCCACTTGTGAGGCCCCTCCCAATTCCCCACCTTCACAACAGGAGGAAGATGGAAGTGTGTTTAATCAATTTCAATAAAGGCAAAGATGATGAGCGGTGCTAAAAATTCTGCAATATTCTGAAATGGAGAGCAACTGTGTAAGGAACATTATTGAATGGTTTAGAAACTACAGTACGCTATGACAGTATAAGTGTAAAACTCCAATAAAAGAATTAAAAATATCATACACCTTGGCCGAAGGCCCCCTAAATGTTGAGGTCCTAGGCCTCAGCCTATCGAGCCTATAGTATAGGTACATCCGGCACTGGCCATTTTGTCCTTTTTACTGGCCATTGTGTTGTCTGTTCTTCGAGTTACAGATTCTGATTACCCGTTTTGGTATCTTCAAACTGTTTTCACTGAAACAACAGTCCGCGGATTCCGAGCCAACCGATCGTTGTTCTTTCTCCTTAATCCCGAGTGCTTAGCGGAGAATCACAAATACCAATTTGATATTCTTTAGATTGACCCGATCGCATTCCAGGCGAGCACACTAACCATTACACCATTGATGCAGTAGGGTCAACAAGGATCTGACTAATGAAAGTAAAGAAATATATTGTGGAAATGACCAAATTACTTTTTGAAGAAAATATTGCAGAAATGTAATGGAACCATTTTACTTTCTTTGCACGGAAAGCCTGGTATTTCTAATGTTTGTGGCTATCGTCTGCTAGACAGTTTTACCGTGATCGATAGCTTTCGGGGTGGAGAAAATCACAACTATACTACAACGCCTGTTTTTTTAATGTGTTCCACTGGTGTTGTAATGTATATTCGGCGACTCCATATTTTTCCATTGTTCCCTCTCAGGAGAATATTTTAACTTGATCTTATAAACAGATTAACTGCACTAAGCACCCGTTCGCACGAAATTATGCGGCCATGGGCGTTAACCTTGTTGTTAATTACCCTTATACAACTGTGAAATGAGAAACAGCATAATATTGAAAGGGGCATATCCAACATCATCCCTGGCAGGTTTGGTTTAATTTGGTTCAGTTGTTATAAAGTAGAACATTTAAATGTGAAAGTATACGACCTACGACGACGGACGCCAAGTGATGGTAAAAGCACGCATGGCCGTTGATCAGGTGACCTAAAAAGAGCATTCAAATGTTAAAGCAGATTGGTCTTTAATATATTTAGGACTGAGTATATGCCACATGTAAGTCTGATATTAGTAGGTCCATGTCTTAACATATATCCACACCCTCTTTATGTGCTGAAAATAAATTTAATTTCGAGACAACCACATCCGCTTTATGTACTGACAATAGGTTTAACCACGACACCAAAACATCATTATTTATGTAGATACTATAAGCTTAACCACGACACCACAGCCGCCTTATGTGTGTGTTCTAGTTTTAAAAACGAGGTCACCAAACTCCCTTTATGTAATGACAGTAGGTTTAATCACGAGACCATCACACACGCTTTATGTGATGACAATATAGACTATTACATGGTATTTTTCATATCACACCCTTTATCAGCCCTAGGTCATGATATCAGCCCGCCAGCCGATAGGCTCAAGGGATGATATATGAACGAGGGCATGATATGACACATGACATGTTATGATGTGTTTATCATATATTTCAACTGAGGAAATACATGATTTGTTCTAAAATGCTTAGTCATTTTTGGCTAGAATTAAATAGATACAAAAATGTAGTTATAGAACAAACAATTTATTGTTTTAATATGCAATTCCAATAAATGAACTTTTTAGTACTTTTTCACACTGGTTTCACAGCCATCATCGTTAGTCTTTATAGAAACAATCCTCTATATTGTTTTCGATTTACAAAGTTTCAAAGAAGAGTTTGAATATACCAAACGGATAATCAGAATCCGTAAATCGAAGAACAGACAAGACAATGACCAAAGGAAAATGTACAAAAGGACAAACAACGATCTACAAAACATACACATAAAACTTAAGATCGAGTAACACGAATCCTACTAAAAACTCAGCTGCTCCGGAAGGGTATGCAATTCTTGCTCCACTTGTGACACCAATCACGTCAAATTAAAACACAAATTATGAAATAAGCGGTGCTACAGGTCATTTTACATTGTTTGGAAGTGTCTTCTATCACGTCGTCGTTATACTGTAACATGTTTCTTACTTCTCTGTGCCTTTCGCTCCAGTTAGAATCATGATACCACGAGACTTTATTTGTGACAATACAGTCAAACCAGTTTATGTGGTCACCTCTATTAAGCAATCACCTGTATTAAAAAGTCACCCTTTTCTTGTCCTGTCATAGACAATTTCATTTGAATTGAACCTCTTTTAAGAGGTCACATGTCTTGAAAGACAACGTTTTCTTTGTCCCGAAGGTGACCTCTCAATACAGGTTTGACTGCATATAAATAAGACATATTGTTATTTGTACATCTAAAGCAGTTGGCTGACTGCAGGATGAATATTAAGCATCACATTCGTAAAAAAAAAAGTTTGAAGAGGTAATTAGAAGGCATAAATCGAAGGACAGACAACACAATGACCACAAGAAAAAAGAACAAAAGAAAAAACTAGGATTCACAATACATTTCACAGAAATCTAAAGATTCAGCAACAGGAACCCCACTACAAACCGGCACAGAGAAGTAAGAAACTTGTTTTGAAAGGGTTGCAGCTCCTGCTCCACTAGTGGCACCCGTCGTGTCAAATTCAACAGAACGATTAAGTTACACGAACCCCAGCAAAAACCAGGGTATAACTCACGTGTTCCGAAAGGGTTGCAGTTCCTGCTCCACTAGTGGCATCCGTCGTGTCAAATTTAAAACAAAGATTCAGCAACACGAACTCCATCAAACCCGGGGTGGAACTCATGTGCACCGGAAGGGTATCCAGTTCCTGATCTACTAGTGGCACCGTTGTGTTTCCGGTAAAAAGTAATAAAAAGAAATAAAAAAAACTTCTGTTGTAATTTGTGTTTACAGACATTTTCTTTATTGTTACAATACATGAATGTAATTTAATGAAGGAAAGTGGACATATTTTATTTAACTATAAATATCTAATTAAATACCAACATAAATTATTAGTTTAATATCTAAACAAATTAAATACCAACATGAATTAAAAGTTGATTAACTAATCAAATACCTTAACAAATTAGTAGTTAATTAACTAATCAAATAACTATGCAAATTAGTAGTTAATTAACTAATTAAATACCTATGCAAATTAGTAGTTTAATAACTAATTAAATATCAATATCAATTAGTAGTTGATTAACTAATCAAATACCAACATAAATTAGTAGTTAATTAACTAATTAAATACCAACACAAATTAGTAGTTTAATATCTAAATAAATACCAACATATATAAGTAGTTGCTTAATAAATATTTAACAAATAAACATTCAATTAAATACCAACATAAATTAGTAGCTTAATAACTTTTTATGTTTGTTTCTTTTTTTTATTCAGACGATTATTTGACACGGATATAGTACAAAATTATAGTTAACTAGATTAATTGATGAGGTTAGTCACAGTGCTGTCTCATCGCATGGGCACGCTGGGCAGTTGCCGGGGGGGGGGGGGGGGGGGGGGAGGGGGCAGGAGCATAGGGGCTCCATGCTATTCTATGAATGTTGTATACTATTAAGACGGCCCTGGCTAGTCATTTACCATATTGCATGTTTTCAGCTGTAATTCCCAACTCCTATGTCCTATTAAGTACCACCACCAATTATACTGTTAATGTCGAGACAGCCATTATCAGGGAAAAAATACAATCGACCATGTATTACTAGATCAGCTTTGGACACAACTATAGGGTCTAACACCGGGAGTGGTGCAAGCTAGTGACATCTGAGTCACCCTTGCTGCAATAATGTAGCTCCTGTGACAAACTTGTGTCTCGGAAGAGCTACAACGCGGTCCCATTCGTCACAATGGAGCAAAAAAAAGTTGCAGTTGAAACATAAAAACTCACTATTTACGCTTCAAACATTTCATTATAACTATTACTGATGATCCCAGTCCTGGTTAAATCGGTTTGGCTGAGAAATATATGCTTTTCAAAGGTAGCAACAACCTTGTTCAAATTTATCGATCGTTTTCCATAACCGGAAACTACGGAAGGCGGAGCTTTTCTAAATATGGTATTTCTTACTACACGCTGATGTAATCATTCACGCCTCAAATCCCAAATATGGTATATCGACATCCAAATAGTGAGGCCGGAAATGACGAAATTCAAAATATTCATAGAGAAAGTAAACATAGATTTTTATTTTGTGGGAATTACATTCTAAAATACTGGTAGGTGATAAAAACTTGTTATAATAATGGACAAAAGGAAAGGTTATGTCTTATTATTGATAAATGCAGGCGTCAGAAACTCTGTAAGCCTACCTACCTACCTCCGGATCTTCACCCCCTGTATAGGGGAACCATACAGGGTCCTCTGTATGTAGAACTAGTGCTCCAAAAATCTGTGCACATAAATATGCGTTTGGTGGAGGATAATTCACTCCACCAAACGCATATTTATGTGCACAGATTTATAACGGATAAAAAAGAGTTCGGGTAATGCCTTCACTATCTATTTACAGTCTATTCGTTAAAATCTAAAAAAAAAACTCCTTCATCAGAGTGTTGACTTCTGAAACTGTATAAAATAGGTATCACAGTTCGTTAAAATAAAAGGATGGCTTGTTACATGTACAAGCTGGAATTTTCCGTGGTAGGTTAAGAAATAGAGATATCCACTTTTGTCTACCCCTCAACTGTATAAAATATTGACTAGTGAGTATATCTTCTTTTTATATTTAAAAAAAACAATCACAGTTAAATCTGGTTTGGTTGCATTTTAAAATGTAAAAGTATCTTTGGCTACACATGAACTGTAATAAAATATTGGCTCCTCCCTTAAATAGTCGGTCTTCTCAATAAGTTTAAAATAACACTCAATATTAAAATCTGGTACCGTTGTGTTATGTTTAAAAGGTAAAAGTATCTATAGGCTATCCCTCAACTGTAATAGAATGTTGAGACTACGCCAACGAGTGTCTTCTTATTAAATTTTAAAAACCATTCACAATTAAAATCTGGTTCGGTTATGGTATGTTTAAATGGTAAAAGTATCTTTGAACATTATGTCCGTTTTGTGGTTATGTTTAAAATCTAAAAGTGTCCATAAACGGTCTGACCACTGTTTGGTTATATCTGCATTAACCACAGGTTATATGATCCCAAATGTTCTCAGGGTTTTATGCTGAAAAACTAGTCTAAATGATTACTTCTGATCCAAGATTGCTCTGTATCTTGTAATATGGAGTTGAAAAATCAGACGTCGAGTTAGAAGTTCTACCCGTTGTGCGCTGACTGAGGTTATTTTCCTTCTTTTTCCAATAGTTGTGCTGTCTAGAATTAGCTGTATTTTCTTCGTTTCATTAAGCTGCCAAAAGTCAATATCATACTCTTTTAACTTAGTTACTAGTTCATGTAACACTGGATTTCGGACTGTTTCTAAGCAACGGCACCCCAGGATGAAATGTTCCATAGTTTCCTCCTTTTCTTTGCATAACAAGCAAGTTGCTTCTGTTTCGGTCTTGTACATTCGTATTCTCTTACTCTGTAGTATATACGATCCTGTAAGCAATTTGAGTTTCACAGAAAGTCGGGAGATGTCTTTACCCGTATGGCAGTTGACCTTAAGCAATGGATGGATATTTCCCTTTTCTAGGTTTTCGAACGTTAGGAATGTTAGTCCTTTGTATAACGGCATTAAGCTGGTTATTTTGTCTACCCACTTTTTATATACTGCTTCTTTCACAGTACGAGTCCATTTTGTTTTGCTTTCTGGCTCGTCAAGATAACTTATTGCTTCTTTTAATTCGTATTTCCTATGGAGGTGCTTGATTCCCACAAACCAGCTTGTACTAGAATCTGGCTTCGCTATTAGTTGTCGCCTGGCTAGGGCTTTTTCAGAGGAATCCTCGGCTTGACGGCAAACGTTATTGAAAGAGCTCGGATGTGCATCTGCACCTCTATTGGTAATATTCCATTTAAGATATAGACTGCTATGTCCGCCAAACTGTTAGGGAGTGCAAGTATTTGCTTGAGTAGCCTCTTTTGAGCAATTTCCAACTGTTCAAGTTGAGGTCATTGTGGTAAAATCAATTCTAGCCGGTAGTCTCGTTCTGAGGTCACGTGATATTTCCAAATATAACCCTATATCAACTTGGCCCAAAATAGGGGGTGGAAGATGTCAATAATCATTTTCAAAAATGTTCAATGAAAGTCACTTTCAGAAAAAGAAATTAAAAAAACCATTTATTTATTCAGATTATTTATTGAAAAATATATGCCAAGAAGATCCAAACTCTCATTTCTCCTTATATAGAAACCGCCGAAAACATATTTGGTAAAACGTAAGCAAACCAAACACGTGTTTGCGGGTTATAAATAAATAGGGTTATATTAGAACGAGACTACCGGAGAAGCAAGATGGCGGACGAAGTAGGCGGGATTTGTCACAAATGAGATATTTGTTATGATAATGAACTGGAAATGAATATTACTAGGGAAGTAAGTATAGAAGAATGTAGATAAATATCTAACGAAACGAAATATATATGTTTGATCGTTCTCGCACCCGATTTCATGACAAAAATTGGCAAAAAAGCGGCGCAAGATTTTTTTTGCGCAGTTTCGAAAGTTTTTGATAGAGTGAAAACCGTAGCCCTATGGTCCGCAAAAAAAAATAAAAATAAAATAAAAAGGACCATGAAGGGCTACGGTTCCGCAGCTAATTGATGGAGCATCCGTAAACAAGGATATTGTGTTTGCACGTTTTAATTGCCCATCACATATTTATTAATTTTTGATATGCTGATTATTTTCAGTGAATATATATGTTTAATGGGTTACCAGCCTTAATTGCTTGGTGACCTTAATTACAATATGCAGGACGAAAAAAAATCATCACCACTACAATCAGTATGTGACATATTTGATTATAGTAACTTATTAAAAAAAAGAGACTTTCTTCCCTAAAAATACATCACCTACCTTAAGGGGGGGGGGGGAGGGGGGTTATGGTTTTTTGTTTCGTTCAGAAATTTTTGTTCTGACAACACGAGTTAGAATATTTATTTTTTTTTGTCGTGCAAAGCGCGAATATTTTTTTTTTTCAGAATTCCACATTAGGTTATATGACAAAAACTCTGAATCAGATTTTTTTTTTCCTCCACCAAAATCAGAATATTTTTTTCAGCAACATTGGGAATCAGAATATTTTTTTTAGAAAAAAAACCATAACCTCCCTCCCCCCTTCCCCCTTCAGGTTAAATGGTCGTTCCCTTACCAACAAACCGAGCCACTGCTAGAATACTACAAACTTTAACTGCAGACTCAGTGATGTGCACAATATAGTATCAACCGAAATCAAGGCAGGATACCAAAAATAAATAGAGACTATATTACTTATAGAAGCTATACAAACTTTGATCATAAAAAGTATGTTGAGGATCTAGAAAAAAATGATTATGTAAATATAGGAAATGAATCGGATATAAACTCTGCATATGAAATTTTTGAAAAATCTTATCTTGAAGTTGTAAATAAACATACCCATTGAAGAAAAGAAAACAGTTCAAACTCCAGCACTATTTATGAATAAAACCTTAAGAAAAGAAATTTACAAAAAGAGAATGTTCCACAATACATTTTTAAAAAATAGATCAAAAGTAAACTGGGAAAATTATAGAAAGCAAAGAAATCATGTAAATAAAGTTAAAAAGAAATCTGTCCAAAACTATTTTTTTGAGAGATGTGTTGGAGGATTGTTGGCCACTTATAAAGCCATTTTTGTCAAAGAAAGGCAGTAGTAGCAATAATCATATCACATTAAGTGAAAATGGTGAGATTATAAATGATCCAGCAAAGGTATTTGAAGTTTTCAATGACTTTTTCATCAACGTAGCAAAATATATTGGTAATACAAATGTCATTGTAAATAAAGAGCATCCTAGTGTATGTATAATCAAAGAAAATAAGCTGATTACTGATGATCTAAATTTTAAACCGGCAAGCTCTGATTTTGTTAGTAAGCAAATAAACAAATTGAATATTAAGAAAGCTACAGGTTACGATGGGATATCACCAAATATACTGAAGCTATATATCTAAGCCTTGTATTGTAGAACCAATTACATTTGTTTATTAATAAGTGTATTGATGTATCAATTTTTCCAGATAAGCTCAAGACAGCACTTGTTAGACCGCTCTTCAAGAAGAATAATATTTTAGAGAAAGGAAATTATCGTTCAGTAAGTGTTTTGCCAACGATATCAAAATTTGTTGAAAGAGCTATTTTTGACCAATTAACAGATTTTTTCAATTTTCATTTTCATCCATCATTATCAGCTTTTAGGAAAGGTTTCGGATGTCAAACTGCCTTACTAAAAATTATTGAAGACTGGGAAAAAGCTTTGGATGAAAACAAATATATAGCAGCTATCTTAATGGATTTATCAAAGGTTTTTGACTGTCTCCTACACGAACTCATTTTATTGAAACTTGAAGCATATGGTCTGTCAGAAAAGTCTATTAATTTATTAAACAGCTATTTGTCTGGTAGAAAACAATGTGTAAAGGAAAAAAATAGTTGTAGCTCTTTTGAAACAGTGTGCCACAGGGCTCAATTTTGGGATCCATTCTCTTTAATTTTTTTTATTAATGACATCTTTTACTCTGTTGATTTTAGTACTGCATATAATTTTGCAGACGATAACACTTTATCTTATGCCGATTATGATCTAAATAATGTTATTTCAAAATTAGAGAGTGACAGTAAAAAAATGCTGGATTGGTTTGCAAAACAATTTAATGCAAGCTAATCCAGATAAATTCCAAGCTTTGGCAATAGGCAAGAAAACTTTTAAAGAACAGATTTGCTTATATTTAAAGGGTAGCAAGATAAAGTGTGAAGAACATGCTAAGCTTCTTGGTGTTACAATAGATTATGAATTAAATTTTGATAAGCATATATCAGAAATTTGTAAAAGAAAATTGCTCGTCAACTTGATGTTTTGAAAAGAATTGGTAGATATTTAAATAAGCTGGGTCGACTAACTATTTACTATTGATTTATATTATCCAACTTCAATTATTGTCCTGTAACATGTCATTTTTGCAGTGAAAAAAAACTAAGAAAATGGAAAAAATTCAAGAAAGGGCACTCAGGTTTATTTATAATGACTGTTTTAAATTATGAAGAATTACTGGAAAAATCAAAAATGCGATCACTTAAAGTTAGAAAATTGAGAAGTATAGCAATTCAAACATTTAAAATTATACATAAAGAAAGCCCTATTTATTTACATGATTTAGTAAATATTAAAAAAACATAATTATTCCTTTAGATACGCAAACACAGTTGATGTACCATCTGTAAAAACTACAAGGTATAGTCTGAAATCAGTCCGTTATTTTTCAACCAAGCTATGGAATGAGCTACCAAACCATATTAGATTAGGGAACGACCATTTAACTTGAAGGGGGGTTATGGTTTTTTTCTAATAAAATATTCTGATTCCCAATGTTGCTGACAAAAATATTCTGATTTTGGTGGATGAAAAAAAAATAATCTGATTCAGAGTTTTTGTCATATAACCTAATGTTGAATGCTGGAAAAAAAAAATTCGCGCTTGGTGCGACAAAAAAAATAAATATTCTAACTCGTGTTGTTAGAACAAAAATTTCTGAACGAAACAAAAAACCATAACCCCCCCCCCCTTCAAGTTAAATGGTCGGTCCCTTAGAACAAAACTTAAATCAATTTTTAAAATTATTGAATACCTGGAATGGTGGTTCATGCCAATGTAGTGCTTGTATGTAAACAGTTTGTCTTGTTATGCTTTATGTACTTAGTGCCATATAGTTTTAATATTACCCTATTCTGATCTGCTATTATGCTCTTAGATTCAGTTCTGATTAATTTTATATGAAACTGTATTTATGTATGAATGAGTTTGCTTTTATGTATGTTTATGCATACATGAGCTTATGTGTTATACAAATGTCTATGCATGCATGTATTTTTTGCTTTGTGATGTCATGTAATATGTGCTTGTAAAGTTATTTTATACTTGTATGTGCTTTTAATGTAATAGTTGATTCAAAAGCTCGCTTATGTTATGTGTTATATATATTTCGACTTTAAATAAAACTTATTTGAAATTTGACCAACTGTATAAATAATGTTATTTTGTGATTTAATCACCTGGCTTAAATATGTGCGTCGCGCATGTGCTAATGAGATTTTGCCATCTAAATAAATCGTTTGTTCGTTTGCAAAGCGAAAGAAGGGCGTCATATTAGAATTTGAAATACATTCATGATACCCCCAAGGCACGGATGTATACAGATAAATCAACAATTTACTTCTGCAATGGAAAACAGTTTTGCGGGAAAACTCTCGTGTAACTTGTCTTACCCAGGAGCCTGAGTAAGATAGAACAAGATGAACTGTGAGCTAATGCTCACCTATGATACCCCCGCTCTTCGGCAAACAGGAAGTAGGAATCTGACGGGTCAAAAAAAGCTTCCCATGATATGGGGTACCTATATGAAGCTTGTGACCAAATATCAGATTTCTGCCATCAATAGTTGCTGAGAAAAATACGACGAAAAATGAGCATATATGTTCAATGTGTATAAAAATCAACAAAGTCGGCAAACAGGAAGTAGGAATATGATGGGTCCAAAAACGCTTCCCACGATATGGGGTATCTAACTGAAACCAAATATCAGATCTCTGCCATCCATAGTTGCTGAGAAAAATGTGACGAAAAATGTGCATATTTGTTCAATGTGTATAGAAACCAACTAAGTCGGCAAACAGGAAGTAGGAATCTGACGGGTCCAAAAACACTACCCACAATATGGTATACCTATATGATGCTTATGACCAAATATCAGATATCTGCCATCAACAGTTACTGAGAAAAATGCGACGAAAAATATCTTGGACGGACGGAAGGACGGACGGACAGAGGTAAAACAGTATACCTCCTCCCCCTTCGGGGAACGGGGGTATAATAAAAATATCGACTATTTTATCCAAGAGGTAGGACAAAGCAGTCTTATAAGACAGGTGACATCTTAAAAAAATTCCCTATGACAGATCAAGAAAATGTAGCATTTTAATACAGGTGACTGCATGGAAAGGTGTGACTATAGTTGATTTCGAAAGTAAATATCAATCTTCGTCATCAATACAACATGGATGTTTATTTTCCTATACCCTCTTCATCACATAGTTTTGACCTATTGTAATCCGGTCGATGTCCAAATAAAACAGCCCCTTTCAAAACCGACAAGTCAGGGTTGTCAGGTATTATAATTTGGTAGTCGGAGAATGCTTTATACACTGCTTCTTGTATCATAGGACATTTGGAAAATTCACCGACCATTAGAATATTAGATAGGCCATTCGTTGACCTATTAGAAATGGTGTTTTTCATTAAGGTAATGAAGCTGTCAATTGTTGGTGTGACGAGCTTTATAATTAAATCAACGTCAAATCTCAATTTGTCACCACATAGAGTTATTTTGTTCACATAAGACGACGAATCAATGGCAGATTTTAAATCATTGCCATGCAATTCCTCGCATATTTCATTTAAAGACCGTGGATATTTCAATGTAATTAATTTCCTATTCGATGTCGTAATTCTTTCTATTGCTCTGCTAAATTCCTGAAGCATGTTATACCAATCTATGGGTTCTTTTCTGTTTGATTCTGTTGTCATATTTCCCCAAATGATTTCTTCAAGCATTTTACATAACCTATCATTAACTGATGTACCACCACAATCATCCCCAGTTGCCCTGCACAATACTTTAAGTTGACCATTGTAATTCTGTTGAAGAACTGTAATATCTGCTGTCATATCTACAATATACAAGAAAAGCTTGAATATTCTAAAGGGATAATCAGAAGCCGTAAATCAACGGACATGCAATACAATGGACAATTGAAAAAGGACAAACATACAGATAATGGTCATGATCTACAAGACACTACACAGAAAACAAAAGATAGAGCAACACGAATCCAACTAAAAACAGAAGGTGAACCCAGATGCGTTCTCCGGAAGCGTAGACACTTCCTGCTCCACTTGTAATCCTCCATAGGCTCCTTTAGTTTTCTTGCTCCCAATATTTTTTTAAATTATGTGACATTAAAATATTTCGATATTGAGCGCACATGATGATGGTTATTTCAGAAAGGCGCAGTGCGAACTAAATTTGATATCTACGTCTTTTTCAATAAGATAATTTGATTTAAATCACATCTCTCACCTGTTCCTCTTTAGTGATCGTCTGGTAATTGGATTTACAACTACTTGTGCAATCAGTGCTTATCATCGCTAAATATTTCAGTTTGAATCCTGCCCATGGAGAGGTGTACTCTATACAACATTATGTGATAGTCGGGTAGTTTTCTCGGGTATTGCTGTTTCTTCAACCAATAAAACTGACCGCTACAATATGACTGAAATATTGTTGAAAATGGCGTTCGTCACCATTTCCATAACCATCACATTAACTGAATTGCTAAGATTGTAATAAGCAATTAGATAACTGTACATAGGTCGTTATGAGAAGAAAGTTGAAAGAGTGATGCTTAACAATTCACCTCTAGATCATAGGAGCAACTACCCTCCCACCTCAAATGGTTGAACACAAAAAAGACAGGCCACGACATATTCAGAGGGCTTAAGTCATGACAAAAGGAAATGTAATGTTCCCATTGTGACATTTTAGTTTATATGTAGCAACATTCCACCAGCACCTGCATATGGCGTATACATATATATATATATCTCAGCTGATAAGATATTCCAGAACTTGTAGTTCCTACCACGTTTCCCTTAATAGAGGATTGCTGCTAACAATGTTCCAAATTGTTAAGTTCCAGTCATCACTTCGAAATTTTTACGGATGCCACCATGACTTGGGTTTATATCTGTGTCACAAATTACCACGGAATATCTGAATCACACGTGATCTGTGTCACAAATGTGTACCATTTGTTCATAGCACTGTTGGAAATCTGATTTCCTTACTAAATATAGCACAGGTGTTTTCCATTTTTCTTAAATTAGTATTAGTATACCTCCAAGGTCTACAACCATTGATTTAGTGCCAGGGTCTGTAATCATAATCACAGGCCTAGACCCCTGTAGCCTCGTTGTGGATATATAATGACAGTAAGTAAAGGATGCCTCGGCTTCGGTAATGAGCAGTAAATGTTCCACGTGTATACCAGCCTAAAACAATTAATAGGAAAGCAATTGATTGAAAGCGTGTATGAATGAATGTATCGTCGGTAACCCACCTAAACGAATGATTTCCGACACCTGCGTGGTCAACGACTGAAGAACAATAAATCCACATGAAAATAGCGGGAAATCCGATGACTTGAGAACCACCATGTAACGGATGTGAAGATAACAGATTTTCGAATGACTTTAATTGGTCGAAAATTCAAAAATCTCTGACCTTATACGTTACATTGTGGTTCGGAAGTCATTGGATTTACCGCTATTTTCAAGTGGAGTTATCGTTCTGCAGTCGTTGATTATGCAGATATCGTTGTTCTACTACTTCTGTTGATCGAAGTTGAATGAAGGAAAAAGAAGCAACAACCACAATGAAAATTATTCGTGTAGGAATAATCAATTGAACGCTGGGGGTGTTGTTTTAACCGGTAGGTGTAATTCTGTAATATATTGTGATTTTTAAACAATCGTTGCCAATCGAAGCACCAATTGTGTGAAATGAAGTTAACAACCGTTCGCTTTGCTCTATAGTTGAGCGTTTCATTGACGGTAATCTTGCAAATTGACAGTAAGAATGTGGTATATTGGTATACATATGGCACAAATAAAAGGCAAATATCTATGGAAATTTAGTGGACGGAGCTAAAAGGGGGATGGGGTGGGTGGTGGAGGGTAGGCCCATGGAGAAATTTAAACACTGCGATTGACAAACGCTTGGAAGGCAGTATTTTAATCCGTTTTCAAAATTCATCCAAAATAAATCTGCCATTGTCACTGATCAATACCAGACCAAAAATATCATTACTGCAAATATATTGTATTAAAGAAATAATTAGAAGTAATTAAAACAACAGTTGTGTCAAATAAAAAAAGAAATGTAAAAATTGGATTATTGGAAATTAATGTGTTTGAAATTGTGCAGCACTGTGATGCAAGTAAGTTTTGCTAAAGCCTACTTTTTCTGCACTTTCTCTCATGAGCTGTTTGGCACTATCAGTCCACACTGAAGGAATAGTAAGTACCCATAGTACTTCATCATGCAATACAATTCTTCCCAGTATCGTCATCAAACGATCGACAAAATCTTTTATTGATAATGTAAATACCTCCACTGCAGAACATTGTTTGCCTGTTTTGTCTTTTAATACCATATCACGTGTAACATTCTGAATTTAAAAAAAAATATTTTCCATTTTAAATATCTAATTTCATCGCTTTGATATTTCGTGAACATATAATTAGTGTCATAATAGACCTTTGTCGATTGGAGGAATATAGCATTTTTATATATTCAGTTAATGCCCTTGGGCTAATATATAAAGACGGGGCCGTCGTGGGCGTGATAGTATGGTAGTGAGATTTACAACTACCTGTGCAATCAGTTCCTATCACAACAGATGTTGTGAGTTAGAATGCCGCCAATGGCCAGGTGTACTCGATACAACATTATGTGATAAAGTTTGTCAGTGGCTGGCGACAGGTCGGAAAATGGCGGACGTCAAGATTGAGTTGTCTCGCTTTGGCTATTTTGAACTTAGGAAAAAGTAAAATAAGCTAAAACAACTTATCTTTAATACTTCGTAAGGTGGCCTTTAGATCTTATACAAGATAAAACTCGTCTTGGAATGAATTGATACAAGTTATGAACATAGTCAACAGTAAAATTTTGCCAGATGTCAAGAATGGCGTCAAACAGCTGGCCAGAGTTAGTAATTCCTCCTGCACGATATTGCAGAGTTCTCTTAATTCTCAACCAACAGTTTTCTATGACATTGATATCTGGTGACTGGGCTGGCCATACCATAACATGAATTTTGTTATCGTGCTTATGCCGCTCCACAATCCTAGCCCTATGGACAGGGGCATTGTCGTCCTGGAACACATAAGAATCATCGGGTAAATGACGTGCAATAACCGGTCATAATTGACTATCCAAAACTGAAATATACTTCTCTGCATTTATATTTCCATTAACTTGACATAAAGTACCGACACCATACCATGTGATACAACCCCATATCATAACGGAATCTTTGGGCACACCTTCAGCAGTCATACATTCTGGACGGTATGCTTCATGAGCGGCTCTCCACACGTAAACCCGATTAGTCTGGCCCATAGCAATTTGTGATTCATCACTAAATATATACTAGTCAAAACAAGTTTTTCATATTTTTTGTTCAGCATGGGCTCCATACATATGTTTTTAATTAATTAATATAAAAATTAGGTTATTAACCTATCGATTCCGGCATTGTTATTTTTTTACAGAATGACGTTGCGTCAGTTTCGGGAATTCACGTTTTTCATCATTTCGATAATTTAAAATGTATGCAGGTGTGCTCAATTAGAATTAAAGGTCATAAACTGTGTCGTTTGCAATTGTAAACAAAAGGCCACTTCAACAAACAATTTTTCTACACGTAAGTCTATGCGCCGCTTACTCCAAAATGAGAGGGAACGTGCCGTTGGGATGTTTCAAGCCGGAATGACACAAACAGAGAGAGCAAACCATTTTAATTGCTCAAGAATGACAATTTACAGATTGTTCATTCATGTAAGAGCAACCGGCACAACATCTGATCGTCGACGTAGTGGTAGACCACGAGAAAAGACGTTACGTCGAGATAGACACATCACACTAATCCACATACGTAATCGCTTTGTTACTTCTGTGGACACAACAAAGCGAACCCCCGGATATACGTAACAACATAATTTCTGACCAAACAGTTTGTAATCGGTTGCGTCAGTCTGGTCTCCGTTCACGTCGACCTCTCAAAGGTATGAAGTTAAAACGTCGACACAGGATTGCTAGGCTTCAATGGGCACGTGCACTTCTTTGGTGAAGGTGAAACACTTGGCAGAACATTTTGTTTTCTGATGAATCCAAGTTTAATTTGAAATTTAGCGACGGAAGAGTGCGTATTTATCGTCGTCGTAAGGAACGTTTCGCTGATGGTTGTGTAAAGGAATCCGACCGATTTGGAGGCAGTGGTGTAATGATATGGGGTGGAATTAGTCAAGTTGGAAAGACTAACCTTAAAATAGTGGTTGGAAACGTAAATGGCATTCGTTATCGTGACGAAATTTTGGCTCCAATTGTACTCCCGTTTATTCGAACACATCACTTCAATCATGTTTTTCAGCAAGATAACGCTAGATGCCATATTTCACATATTGCCATGAACTTCCTTAATGATAGCCACATTCGCACTCGACCTTGGCTGGCATTATCACCATCGAATATTTGTGGGATGAGCTTGGAAGACGCGTCCGTAGACGAGTTAATCCCCCTGAATATATTTGCCAGCTTCAAAGCGCACTCACAGATGAGTGGAACAACATTCCACAGGCATTTGTCATGTGTCTGATAGGATCTATGCACCGTAGGTGTCTAGCTGTCATCGACGCAAGAGGAGGACACACACGCTATTAAACTGTTATTTACGTTTTAGGGTGTTCCGTTTTGTTGCGCTCCCTTACAGTTAAAGTTGAACTGAAATGAATGTTGTGCACATGTCTATGTTCATAACGACATAAAGACTTGAAAACAATAATTTATCATAAAATATTGTTTGTATTAAAAATGTTAAAAAAATAGAAAGAGGTGTAACGTTTCTTTTTTTGACTAGTATAATATGTCTCCAGTTTTAATTTACAGTCCATCTTCTTTCCTGTAAGCACCATGTCAATCGCTTTTTTCTGTTAATTTCTTTCACAACCATTCGCTTTTTCACTATTCTCCTGTAAATACGTTTTTTGTGTAAATATCGCTGAACAGTCCTTTCATTCACACTATGATCTCCATTTCCGATATTAGATTCAGTTGCTACAATGTATATGTATATCCCTCAGAACTTTTCCACGTTTTTTTTTACCAAGCGCTCCAATCTGGCTTCACTCCGAGCAGACATTTTTCTTGGCCGTCCAGAACGACGAGTTTTTTTCAAAACTGTTCCGTTCGTGATAAGTCTTGATAACTGATCTGCAGGTACTTTCGGGTATTGACAACATTCTGGAAATTTCACTAATCTTGTGACCATTTGACTTCAGATTAACAATTACTTCTTTCTTGTTCGGTGACAATTCTTTCGACTTTCGACCCATCTTTGTTTTACATAGGAAAAATTACACTGTAAATATTTTTAGCAGACGATTTTATTACGTCGTCGATTTGTACTGTGTCAAAATTATAGGGACCGTCTCAAATTAAAGAATAGACGGGAATCAGCATTGAAAAATCGATTTAAAAAGCAGTGGAAATGTGCCGTTTCAGGACGTCCGCCATTTTCCGCGAATACTTTTGGCACGAGACTGTAGCTGAAATATTGTTGAAAGTGACGTTAAAAACCACAATCCCAAACCCCCTATTCCAAAGACAATGTCATTTAAAAGTTTCTCGATGTTTATGACCATTAATCCTATTTGAATACCAGACTAATAATACAGAGTACGAATCGTTTTATCAATCACCTTTCTTCCATCAAGACGCCCATATAGTCTCCAATTCTGGGCATTACCCGCACCGAAGTAGCATTACGCTTCACATATCAGGAAGATGGCATACTGGCAAAATTACAAACTAGAGGCTCAGTGGCCTGAGCCTGTGTCGATCGCCTGTCATTTTGTTTTGAGGCAAATTTTATACAAAACTGTCCATAGGTGCTTGCTACAAAATTTCAATTAATTTTGCCAAATTGTTTTAGAGAAGATTCTTTTAATTGGCCAATCACAAACAAGAACTGCCTATGGTGGCCAAATTAGTTGTATGATCGGCACGAAATATGGAAATTGCTTACAGGATTTCCCATACATTATTCCTACAAAGAAACAATTCATTGTGCCTCCTAGTTTCAGCCAATCAGCAAAAAAGAATTGCCCATGACGACCTTGTTGTTTTGTCCAATCGAGATGAAATCGTATGGAGGATCTTCCATAGATACTTCCTGTAATTTTTTTACTTTACTTGGCTAAGTAGCTTCGCAGAAACGATTTTTAGAAATCAACAAAGCAGAAACAAGAATTGCCTACGGCGTTCATGTTTGTTAAACTGATCGGGAAAACATTACCAATATGTATACCACAGATACAGATAGATCTGCTACATACCTTGACCTACCCCTAAAAATCGACAGCGAGGGGCAGTTAAAAAGGAAACTTTACGACAAAAGAGATGATTTCAATTTTCTCATTGTGAACTTTCCATTTATATGTAGCAACATTCCAGCAGCACCTGCTTATTAAGGAGTAAATATTTCTCAGTTGATACGATATTCCTATCAGGATTTCCTTAATAGAGCGTTGCAGCTAACAAGGAAGCTACTAAACCAAGGGTTCCTCTTGATTAAGTTCAAGTCATCACCTCGAAAGTTTTACGGTCATGACTTGGTTGACCGCTATGGAATATTTGTGTCACAAATGACTACGGATATGTTGCACTTGTCGTAAACACTTCATGTACTTCCCTCATTCATGACTTATCACCGGCTTTGTAGCTAGATTAACACGACGGGTGCCACTAGTGGAGTAGGAACTGCTTACCCTTCTGGAACAACTGAGTTCATTCCCGGTTTTAGGTGGGATTCGTGTTACTCGATCTTTAGTTTTATGTGTATGCTTTGTAGATCTTTGTGTGTCCCTTTGTACTTTTTCTGTTGGCCATTATGTTGTCTGTTCTTCTTCGATATACGGGTTCTGATTACCCCTTTGGTATCTTCAAACTCTTCTTATAGACTACCTTCCATAGATGCTTCTTACCAATTTCGATTGATTTGGCTAAGTGGTTTTTCAAAAGATTTGTTAAAGAAATTGACCCACCAAAACAATGTTTGTAAACTAATCGGCCAGATGAGCTAAACTCTCACCAGGTCTATTGCAAATCAAAGTAAACGCAAACAAAGACAACCACAAAATGCGATATCTAGTGATAAAAGAACTTCTTACCCTTCCTGAGCACCTGAGTTCAATCCCCGTTTTTAGTGGTTGCTCAATCTTGAATTTGCTGTGTAATTGTTTGCATACCATTTAGGAGATAACTGCATTGTATTTGAAAATTTCACGGCATCAATTGGAGATTTGATGGTCCCAAATTGAGCTTACTGGTGACTCGTTAATGTATTCATGTGTAGGTTAGATGTATATTACCATATTATTGACAAGATTACGTAAACAGTAATCAGCTAAAATTCTAAAAATATATCATGCTATTTTAACCAAGGAATTGATACCGTGAAAAATAAACCATTTAATCGACAATTGATGCGGTGAAAATTTCAAATACAATACAGTTATCTCCATTCTAATGGAATCATGTGCATTGCCAAATTATTGACACGATGACGTAAGCTGTAATTGGCTAAAATTCTAAAAATATCATGATATTTCAACCGTGGAATTGATACCGTGAAAATTACAGCATTGTCCAATCACAAACCAAGGATATTAAACAACTACATTAGAATGTTTGTTCTTTCGGTCCGTCTCCGAGTTACGGCTTCTGATTGCTGAGAATTTTCAAACTTTTCGTAACATTTTAACCCACATAATTGAAGAAGAAAAAAAAGTTAAATTCGTTACGTTTGTTAATTACTGGTATTACTTTAAATGAAATACCTCGTTGTTTTGGAGACTCATTGTGAAGCGATCGAAAAAGTAGTAGTTAGCATGCCCTTCGTTAATAACCAGTTTCTCATAGCGATCTTCTGCGGCATCTCCAAAGGCTTCAAATTGCTTTTCTTTATCAAGCAAAAGACATGTTGATGTTTTTGTTGACACACCCGTCCCATATCGAGTCCTCCATAGTTTATTCAAGCGAATATTTAACGGATCTTTTTCGAACTCGTTTATCATTGAGTAAGCATAACCAGACTTTGTCGTACCAAATACTAAGGATGCAACCGTTAAATGCTTCCCCATACCCTCCATTGTGTGGTAAAACAAACTCTCTTTTGAAAAAAAAACAAACATAATTTTATTCAAAAGTATAATCAGATTAAATATGAAAATGTTCTATTATAATATCTGACTGTTTAATTTTTTTTTCTTAGATAAACTCGTCGCTGATTTTGGTCAATGATTGATTCCATTGTTATATCTAACTTATCATCTGATTTCTAACAAGAAGAACACGACGGATGCTACTAGCGGAGCAGAAACTAGTTACCCTTCCAGAGTACACGCGTTCCGCCGTTTTTAGTGAAGTTCCTGTTGCTTAAACTTAAGTTTTCTGTTTACTGTTTTGTCGACAGTTGGTTGTTGTTTTGTTGTTTTTCTTTTTCTTTTGACCATTGTATTGTCTATCATTCTTCGTATTTGGTGGCTGGTTACCCTTTTGGTATCATCAAACCTTCTTAAGTAAGCCAGTTTTGGCACAAACCTTTATAATGGGAGACATGGTATTTTTAAATTTGGTTATTTGTGGATCAATTGCTATTTTTGACAATGCATCCCCTCTCCGTCAATTTTTACCCCCCTCCACCCCGAGACAAGCACATTTCTTTTTCACAGCTAACAAAAATCATAATTTCTTTTTTGGACGTGAACAATCGATAATTTTGTCTTAACAATTTTACCAAATTTCTCGTTGAAAACTTCCGGGTTATATCATAAAATGTGTGCATCTTTCATATTTATTTATATATATAATTTGACGACAGTATCCATCCAGTACTATGGTTGTTCCCTAAGAGTTAGTCAGTTTAATGAATATAACTTATATAATTATTAATTATATATATCGCACCTGGAAATATTCAATTTCAAACTGGCAGGGGGGCGTTATCTTTTCTCCTTGATGAACTCTAGTACTCTTGACGTTTAAAGACAAAAATAACATTTATTTCACCTATGCAATATATTTATATAATTCACTGCATCTATTATTCTTTTCAAGTAATCAGGAATACACGAAAGAACTATATAAACTAGAACCTTATTGCCTGTCAGGGGTAGACCACATGCCCCCCTTTTTTCTACTTGATTTTTCGAAGGACGATTTGAAAACAAAATGCGTCAGAACTGTTCTGCATTATTTCTATTTTTCATGCTAAGAAAATTAACTTAATAAAAAATAAGCTAAAATTCAAAACATTACATTAAGCTATAATTGATCATGCTAACGCAATAGAAAACGAAAGTAGAATTTCTCCGAAAAACAAACGACATTTTATTGGGTAATTACTTACATTTCTAACACGTACCTTAAAACGCTGAAATTCACCCTAGATTATACCATTATTATAAGCTTTCACAATATTACGTGGAAACGAAAAACAACCCATACTGTCATTATGGATATCAGGAGTTATTTATAGATTATATATTTTGACAGTTTGTCAAATTTAAATCACGTTTAACAAGAAGAGATAACTCTGTTTTTAAAATCATATGCTTAGTCTATGGTGAATTATTGACAATGTCGGATTTACTTATAGGCTTTGGAGGCTGAAATTAGTCTATGGTGAATTATCCATTTTCATTTGTTATTGTCTTTTCTATTGAATCTTAAATTTGTTTTATTGTATGTTGTATTGTATAATGATGTTTGTAGATCTATTGTGCACCAATAAAGTCATAGTATCGATTTTTATATTAAATGGAGTGAGTGAGTGAGGGAGTGAGTAAGTGAGTGAGTGATTGTCGTTTAACACCAACTCAGATATTTTCAGATATATCAATGCGAGAACAAGTTAATTTTTTTGGTTTTCTGTGTAGTGTTTTGTAAATCATTGTTTGACTTTTTCTTATTCTTTTTGTTTTGTTTTGTTTTGTTTGCCTTGTTTTTGTTTATTTTTGTTTTGTTTTACTTTTTATAATAGTATTGCCTGCCCTTCGACTTATGGCTTTTAATAATCTTATTTTTACTTATTTCCATGTTCTTTCTTTGAAATATTTATATAGTTTACTTCTGTATATAAATATTTATATAGTTTACTTCTGTATATAAATATTTATATAGTTTACTTCTGTATACAAATATTTATATAGTTTACTTCTGTATACAAATATTTATATAGTTTACTTCTGTATATAAATATTTATATAGTTTACTTCTGTATATAAATATTTATATAGTTTACTTCTGTATACAAATATTTATATAGTATACTTCTGTATACCAATGTTTTAATTGTCTGTCCTTTGATTTACAGCGGTTATCCTTTTCGTATCTTCATATTTTTCTTTTATCGATGTCCTTCTTTGAAATCTTTATGCTTTAGTTCTGGATGCAAATTTTTAAGCAAGTAGTTTTATATATTTTATTATTATTTTCAGAAACAGACAGATCGGTGATTTTCTCCGGATCCGCCGTTTCCTTCATCAATAAATAAAACTGACCGCCGCGATGTAACTGAAATATTGTTGAAAGTGGCATTAGACACCATCAAACAAACAAAACAAACCAAATATGGAACCTGACCTATAGTGTGACATTCTTCCACGTGAATTTAAGTCTCTCTTACTTTTTACCTACAACTGATCCACACTATCTTTTTTAAGCTACCAGTCGTGAGTGGGAAGCACGTATCTCTATATTTCATATTAAATATTGTACTGATATACAGTACAGTTCATATATAATGTACAGACCGTCGTGGTCGTGAATTTGAATTATATATACAATGATATAGCCAAATGATTTCTTCTTCTTTTCGTTCGCCTTTACACTTGGATTTCAGTTTCTGTTACGAATCTGGTGGTCTTCTGTAATGCATCCATGGGTCCATAAAGGTTCTCCTGGAGTGTTGTTGGTAAATGGACATATATCTTTTCTCAATGTCTGAGTGTTCTTGCATGTCTATGAAATGTGGGTGGTATCTTGCTCTGCCAAATGATTAAACTACACCATTAAGTTCAATTTCACCTCAGGGTATTATGTGCAACAAAGATATCGACCATGAAAGAACGAAAGATGTATGTTTTTGGAGGGTGCTAGCCTAAAACTGATTCAAGGGTGCTCAGAAAATAGGAGAAAAGGAGTAATTCATTACTTCCAGATAAAGATAAAGATGTATGCAGTTATATCACATTCGATCCCATTCATAACCTAACAGTTTTAATAAAAAAATAGAGGAGAAAACCCGTTCCTTGGTGTGGTTCGGCCATCATTGTAAACATACAATTTTGATCGTATCATTCAGCTTTTGACTAAAATAATTCAATGCGGTTGTACGGTGTGATACTGCCCGGGAAAACATTCCTCACTATTTGTGAAATAACCCTAAAGCATATTACAATACAAATATACAATAAATTTCTTTTAACATGAATTAATTCTTTTTTCCGTTGATCTTTCTATGATTTATATACCAGAACGTAAGCTACAGCTAAGAACTATGAAATAATACACGCAGATACGAGATATTGCATACTTTAAATCATGGCTGTAGTTTTATTACTCTCAGAGAGTCGTGCAATAATCAACTACCTAGATGTAATATTGCATGGCTTCATGCTACAAATGATTGATATCACGATTTTCCGAGTCAAACGGTGAAACAACATCACGCTCCGTGTTTAACCGTTTAACTAGGAAAACGTGGTATAAATAGGGCACCTATAAAGTGCGAAACGAAATAGAAACGAAACGAAATCAACGAAATGAAAACGAAATAAAACGAAACCAACGAAAGCAAAACGAAATCAACGAAAACAAAACGAAATAGACTGATATGAAGAAAATGGAAGGAAAAAAATAAAAGACAAAACGAAATAAAGAAATAAAGAAAAAAAGGATAATTCGATTTTTTAAATACAATAATTTTGATTAATTATAACCGGGAAATCCATCTTGCATGTCTGTCCGTTACAGTACTCCTCACGTGCATTACCCGCAACTCAATTCAAGCCGGGTTTGCTTGCCGACAAACTTTCAGAAGTTCAAATGTCATATTTTTATTTCTGCTTGAGTGTGTGTCAGTATTTATGAATTATAAAGTTTTTGGAGTGGGCATATAGAAAAAAAGGGGGTATGAGGGGTATTTTCATAGATTGGGATATTGAGGGTTCATTTTTCGTCTGATTTTATTACGTTTTTCGTTTATATTCTTCATAAATTTGCCTATTCGCAAATCATACAGGAAGGTCTTGAGTTTCAGATTCTGGGCACTATTTGACTACTGGATTTTCCCGACTTGTCACGTTTAATCCCCATGCACCCCCGCTAATTTGTCAATATGACGGAACTATTAACGACTGTCATACAAGTGGGAGGTTTGACCCACCATTTTCTTGGGAAATGCCTGTACCAAGTCGGGAATATGAAATAGTGTTTTCTAGTTTCACATTTGGTCATGTCTTAGGATTAGAGAATTTACATGTACCGATTGTTTTTATACTTGGTAACGTCTTAGGGTTAGACGAGTGGCATCTGCCTATCTGCTATCAGAACCCACCATTTTCCTGGGAAAATGCCTGTACTAAGTCAGGAATGTGTTGTTTGTCAGTTGTTCCGTTGATTGAAAACTAGATGGTTGAGCTTCTTATCGGTTTTGTCTGTTTTTGTGATCTTTCCCTTTTGAATGCGCCTTGGAGTACGGTACCATTGTTATTACCTTTATTCGTTGTGTGCCAACAGATCTACCGTAATGTCTAACCGTTGTTCTTTCCGCGATATACAGGGGTCAAAAAGACCCAACACTATAAACTTTTTATTTCACATCCTATTGTTCTATTTTGAAGAACTAAAAAAAAAAAACCCAACAGCAACATAACAGGACGTACAGTGAGCGCCCTCCTTACAGAAGAACTTCTGGAGAAATCAATGCTTGCAAATACTAAATATAAGAAACTCTGGAAGTTTTATTGAAATCCATTCTGTTGTTTAGGAAGAGTTATGGATAACGCAACAGTATCCTCTCTCTAATGTATAGCCTTAAATGACAAAGTCCAAAGGTGAAGAAATTTTAGCAAGAACTGTTAAAATGGGAACACAAAAATAGAAGGTGCACAATGCCATTTGGTAATAAAGAATTCATGAAATTAATGAACCTTGCCATATGGTATTAAAGATTTTCTGTAAGATTCAATCAATTCTATCAAGTTGTTAAGGAGGAATTGCATAGGCAGTGAGGGAAGCACTCACGGACAAACGGACATATACTATATACCCCCTCCCGCTGGATAGCGGGTAATATAAACATATGTGCCGTATCAAATTTTATTAATGCCGGACATTTTTTTGGAGGGGGGGTGATTTTGGTTTTTTTTTTATATGAAAAGGGATCAAAGGAAAAAAAGGTACTTTTACAAGATTATGTAGATTTTTTTTAAATTTTCTAAAGTTAATTTTTGATAGGATTTGCATACCTCCGCCAAAAAAAGATTGGGGTATATAGGATTTCTGCTGTCCGTTCGTTCGTTTGTCCGTCCGGTCGTCACACTTTTTCGTCTCTCCGACACACTTTTAAATTTTGATCGGACGAGGGTATATATTAGTGAACTTTAACTATTGCACTTCTGTTATTTTAATTCCTCTCTTTTCAACATACTTGACGTTGCTCTTATGGTTCCCAAATTTAAAAGAAACCACTAAGTGAAAAGGACAGACTCCCGCTGAATAAATGCATAGTATTCTTGTTCAGTGGTGATTAAATCCTGTCCTCTCCCGATGAAAGACACTGAGACATGTGTGGGAAGTAGTCTAGCATCGTAATTGTGAAAATAGGTTTGATTTCTTTTAGGCCCCTATTTTTTTTTCTTCCATTTTCTTCATATCAGTCTATTTCGTTTTGTTTTCGTTGATTTCGTTTTGCTTTCGTTGGTTTCCTTTTATTTCGTTTTCATTTCGTTGATTTCGTTTCGTTTCGTTTCGTTTCGTTTTCGTTGATTTCGTTTCGTTTCGTTTCTATTTCATTTCGCACTTTATAGGTGCCCGTATAAATATTACATAAGGTTCAATAGAAAAGACAACAGCAAATAAACATCAATAACCAGTGCCAGATTTAGTCAATTTAGATAAACAGAGACCCTGGGCTTCTTCATTTGTGTGGCCCCTCCCGACCCCTCTTTCTCACGACTTAAATGAAAATTACAGAAGGGTTGCTTAGAGACAATATCATAGGCCTTTCTTACATATTATATCGTAACGCAATGTACTATACAATGGAATGCGCTATGAAATCATATGTAGGAGATGCCTATGACAGTAAAATATTATACACCTTTACAGGATGCTCCCTAGATTTTGAGACCCTAGGCTTCATCCTCCAAAGCCTATAAGTAATTTCGACACTAAATAATTCACCAAAAATTAAACATACGATTTTAATTACAGAGTTATATATTCTAATTATAAACGTGATTTAAATTTGACAAACTGTCAAAATATAAAATCTATGAATAACTCCTGTCGGGTCCTGATATCCATAATGGCAGTATGGGTTGTGAAAACTTATAATAATGGCATAATCTAGGACGAATTTCAGTGGTTTAAGGTAGTGTTAGAAATGTAAGCAATTACCCAATAAAATGTCGTTTGTTTTCAGAGAAATTCTACTTTCGTTTTCTATTGTTATCATGGCCTATCTTAACTTTATTTAATATTTTGAATTTTAAGTTGAATTATTGTTTATTAAATTAATTTTCTTAACAAGAAACAATAACATCAGGGAGAACGGTTCTGACAAACCTTGTTTTCAAATCGTCCTTCGAAAAATCAGGCCTGAAAAAAAGGGGGGTCAACCTCTGACAATCATTAATAGTAAATACTAGTTTATATAAATTTTCCATGAATTCCTGATTTACTTGGAAAATAATATTGGACGCAGTGAATTATGCAAATATATTGTTTGGATGAAATAACTTTATCTTTTTGTCAACAAACTACTAGAGCTATAGAGTATAGAGTATAGAGCTATAAAATGTATGGAGAGTAGGGGATACAGTATCAAAAATCACAATTGAGTCGCACATGACAAAATTAATATCATCATGCCTCCCAGTATAAAGGTTTGTGCCAATACTGGCTTACTTAAGACAAGTATGCATATACCAAATGGGTAACCAAACACCTAATTCGAAGAATGATAGACAATACAATGCTCAAAAGAAAAAGACCAAACGATAACCAATGGTCGATAAAACATTAAATAGAAAACCCGGAAGGGAAGACAGTTTCTGCTCCACTAGTAGCACCCGTCGTGTTACTCTTGTTTATAAATAATCAGGTGATAAGTTAGGAAGGAAAATAGGGCTATAAGAATGGAATCAACTAATAACCATAATACACCGGCGTGTTTATTTAAGGAAAAAATTCAAACGGACAGATATTAATACATGGACAATATCAATGTGGTGTCTTGAAGTATACAGTTTATGTTTATGATCCTTAAAACAGAATAAAGGCAAGGTTCACCGAGTCTTTTAAAAATATCCCAGTTTTTCACCGAATACACATCAACTTAATTTTTCAAGACACTGTATTAATATTGTAGTCTTGTTGTTTATCATTAAGTGGATAAATAAATAGATAATTCTTTCTCAGGTTGTAGATTTTATTTTTGGTCCGTTATTCAACAATCAACAATAATAATGATTTACATGCAATTAGTTTATTCTGAACATGAAAATACATAAGTTAAAAATAACATATAGCACAAAAAAGATAACTCAAATTTGAACATGTCAAACATACTTGAGCTGTGTAAATAAAAATATAACCAATTTGACCCATATATAATTGTCTTGTATTTCATTAAATCATGAAATACCTATGTTAGAAAATAATGCAAGGTGTACAGTACTTATAAGTTTGTCTGTTACTTACTATACACACATCTATATGTAAAACTTGACATTTACATGAAATCTTCAAAATAACATAATATAAATAATCAAGGCAAATAAAGTAGGCATAAACATATTAAAAGCAATGAGCAAAAATAGAATTAGTGGAATAATAAAAACAACACTATATCTGACCTCACATGAGGTGTAACGGTCTTTGTATAATTAGGATATAATGCAACTCTGGTAAACTCAAATTAAAACATGTGCAACACAATTGAAATTATAAGTCATGTGTTTCATTACAAGACAAAGATTTTCTACATTCAATATAATACATTATGAAAAGTAACAGTTGCTATTTTATGTATTTAAAGTCTCTCAAATTCTTAACATTGCAATTGATTAAAAATGATTCCTTTTTTTTTAATTATTTAAGGAAACTGGTATTACCTGTAAACTTTCCAATGCCTAATGTATAGCTATTTTATATTCAGTTGATATATGTTTTTTTCTCAAAGCATTTTATGCATTTTATATCTTTCATTCAAAACTCTTACATTCTATAGATATTAAATACATCATGACTTTTATGATGGTTAATACAAAAATGTAAAACTAACTAACCTTCATTTTATTAGTAAGATGTGAAGATGTGAAGATGATAACATTCCATATGACTATCCACAAGAAATTCAGTCAGTCAGACATCCACAGCAAGTAAACAATAATCAAGAAAGTCAATAACAATATAATGAAAGAAAGTTTCCCACCTAAAGTTCACATGACCAAACTGACCAATAAGAAATGAAATTGTGCAGGACAAAATATTATTGAACATGCATTTAACATAATCACTAAATGTATAAATATCTAAACTCTAAATACTAACGAAAATAAGTATACGTTACTGAAACAGATATATAAATATATTAAGGATTAAATACAAATGTATTTCATCAGCTAATAATAATCCTTTAATTAGTAAAAATATATTGTTAAGAAAAATAATCATGCAATGTAATACTGAAAAACTTATATAAAAATCCTATTTATTCATTCATGTTTATATATTGAATTAAATAATAAAAATATATAATTATCCCTCGAATGCCCCTTTTGATATTTCTGTCAACAGGAAGTGAACTGGAATATACAGTTAGGTTCCCAAAGCTCAACATGTGACTTGTGGCATGGGTACCAGGCAAGTTATATTGCGGTCAGTGACAGTGCATAGCAGAAAATTATGCAGTCACAATTTATCTGCAGGGTAAAGCCAATACGATGTAAAATTGGAGTATATTTCTGTATTTAAAGACCAAGAAGCTGTTAAGTGTCTTTCCTCTCTTCATGACAAATATGTTATCGTTCCTGTGGACAAAGCTTCCAACAATATCGTGTTTGTATGTAAATCATATTACTTCGAATGCCTAATCAAGGAATTAGGCATAAATAGCAACACCTCTAGTAATACCACATACAAACCAACTTCGTTCGACAAAGATGAAATCCTAGCTAACCACAGATCATTCATGACCTCGTTAAACATTCCCTCTGGTAAAGAGTCTGACGATTTACCCTATTTTCATTGGATACCTAAACTCCATAAGACACCATACAAAGAAAGGTACATAGCGGTATCATCAACTTGTTCGACGAAAGAATTGTCTATTCACCTGTCAAAGATTCTGTCTGCAGTAAAAGAGGGACAACAGAAATATTGTGAAACTGTTTACTCGCGTAGTGGCATAAATCAAATGTGGATTTTGAAAAACTCTAAAGATCTTTTGGATAACCTGAAATCAAGATCTTTCTCTCAGGTATCCTCCATCAAAACTTTTGATTTTTCAACTCTATATACCACCCTACCGCATGACAAATTAAAAACCCGCTTAAAAGAAACAATTCATAAAGCTTTTAGCCATAGAAACTATGGCTCTAAATTTGTTGTGTTTGGCTACAATTCCACATATTTTTCAAACAAAATTCAAAAAGGTAAAACATGCTACTCCGAAGAACAAGTGATCAGTATGCTGGAGTTCCTCATAGATAACATATTTGTCTCCTTTGGAGGGACACTGTTTCAGCAAGTCGTCGGCATGCCAATGGGTACGAATTGTGCCCCTCTTCTGGCCGATTTATTTGTATACTCATATGAGTTGGAGTTTCTTTAAAAGCTTGTAAAAGATGAGAAGATTCATGAGGCTAGAGCCTTTAATTTCACATACAGGTATATTGATAACGTTTTATCTATCAATAATTCTAGATTCTAGAATTTCTTCCATTGATATATCCTCCAGAGCTGGAAGTTAAAGAGACCACCGATACAGCTTCGTCCGCATCATTTTTGGACTTATACCTCGAATTTGACGACAGTGGTCAACTCAGTACTAAAATTTATGATAAACGGGACAACTTCAATTTTAAAATCATAAATTTTCCAAACATGTGCAGCAATATACCAGCTTCTCCTGCATATGGTGTTTACATATCGCAATTGATTCGCTATGCCAGGGACAGTAGCAATTATTCTGATTTCCTGAAACGTCATCTTCATCTGAGAAACAGGCTACTGGACCAGGGCTATTAAAAGATTCGCCTTATTCGATCTCTTAAGAAGTTTATATTCAAATACCAAGATCTTGTCGAAATATATTCCTTCTCTGCAGAAACGATTATAAGCGATGAATTTTCATATAGTGAAAATGTATAAAGATAAAGAAGTCAAGAAAGATGTCAAGGATATTTTTTTTATCAATGTGTGACGTAAAAATATTTTTCACATTTACGTCACCGAATATGGTACTGCTTTGACAACTATTTTACCTATTTTGTTCCTGTATTTAAATACTGTTATAGTGACAGCCGGAACCTTTGAACCGTAATGAGAACGGGAGGTTTGGCGCCTTAAAATCTGATTCAACCCACCATTTATTTAGAAATGCCTGTACCAAGTCAGGGTCATTACGGTTTTCACAGTTTTCGGTTGTTGACTGATTTTGTCTGTTTATATAATTATGAGTTTTGACTTTCCCTTTGTAAGATTGTTCGGAGTTCGGTAATTTTGTTATTACCCTTATTTCTTTTATTCATTTTGGCCAACGATGCATTTAAGAGCTTGTCTGAGAAAACCATGCAAAACAGTCCGGAAGCAAGGTTGGCCAATCCTTTTAAAAATTTGTTGGTATGTAGACCACCACACAACATTTGCAAATGCATCAACTTTTTTTTCAAATTTTCGAATATCATGACCACAGGAGGCGCCACCTATATTTCTACAATTTTCCCATTAATACAGTGTTCGATGTTAAGCGGTAGTCAGTCCGAAGCCCGCGTCTAATAAAAATTATATCGGTCTAGTTGTATGGTGTTGCTGGTGGCCCGATTGGTCTAGTGAATTTGAAAGTAGCGAAGTGTAGCTAAATACCTTTTCTGAATGACTCGACGAACATTTTGAACCGTTAATGTGATAATTTTCTTTTATTTTCGCCCAAAAATAGTTGCCGACTTGTTTACTCATCGAAATGACCTTAACCTAATAACTGGTGCCTTCAAATATAGCGATTCGTGGGTACTTAGGCATTTTCATTTCGGCAATCAGCCGTAAGATGCATCTAAATTCTATCGCATTTCGACAGGCAAGTACATGTACAACGAGTCGTCGTGTTGCAAAGGTATTTGTTGATCGTTAAATGCTCAAACTTGAAAATAATCTTTAATAAGATATACTGTTTACTTTTTAATTCAGGGATTGGGAAGGCCACGCGTCATGCGCAATTGGCGCTTCCAAGATTGGCGCTTCCAAGATTGTGGCGCATTGATGTCCGTTATCTATGCGCCCATGTGCGCCCTGTAAATTATGATTAATTATTTAATTATTTCATGTGTCCATTAAAGTCGTTTTCAATTTTGTGTTGTGATTTTGTCACTGTCTTCACTCGTCGTTAATTTCCCTTTAATGGCAGTTCCTTGATTTTCCCTTTCTATGCTTAGAACAGTTATTTGTGTCAACCAATCAAACAAAAGGATTCACTCTTTCGATTCTAAATTTAGCGTATTTAAAACACATTTGTCCTGGCGTTTTGTTCTCTTTTCTGAATAATTGATCGGTTTTGGTGGAGTGTATTCTACTTTCTGGTTGAATAGAATCTAATTACAATTAATTGATACAAGTATACCGCTGCTATCTTTTTATTTGAGTGAAAGTTGTATCTATTAATAAAAATCGTAAACCGGAACCATGCGCTTGGTATAACTAATAACCGAAAAGTATCAGGGAGTGTATATTTCCAAGCCAAAATGGACTTTTTTTAGCGTTCTTTTTTTTCTTTGGGTACATTTTGACAGTTAATACTTCAAGTCACGTTTCTGTGTTAAATTTTGAGAAAAAAATTGTGTAATCCAAAATGCAATCATAACATGAACTGATATTTTTTTTAGAACATGTGTACTTTGTTTTTTCCATCTTAGCTTAGTGAAAACAATTGTCAAATCAGCAAAGTACCAAGTTGATAATATGCCATCCCTTTGGAAAACTAGCACTCTGTTTCACAAGGATTAAGTGCCTGAATTTATTAAATTGGCTCAATATGCACTCACTTTACCACTTCACACTTGTAGCTGTGAAAGAGTGTTCAGTAACCAAAACTTGATAGTTACCAGACTTAGGTCTAGGCTAAATCCTAAAATCAGTGACAGACATTTAAGAGTAAGAACACAAGGCAAGGGAATAACCAAGCATGACTTGCAAAGCTCTTTAAACAGATGAAGGGCAGCAAAGAACAGACTTTTGAAAAGAAAGACTGTTATTACAGTGTAGACTCTCTTTATTAAAATGATTGCTCATCTGTTCATCCAAGCTTTTTTTTATTACTAGTCAAACAAGTGTGGAAACAGAAATGTGCTGTCCAAAAGGCAAGTGTGGATGTCAATATTTCATATTAAAATGTATTAACTTTAGAAAAAAAATAAAATGTCATGGACACAGGGGTCCTGGATTTTTTTTAATAACAAACAAATCCTGGATTATTATTTTTGCTTAAAGTCCGGTCCTGTGTTTTTATTTCAAATTTTCATCATACCCCCCCCCCCTCCCCCTCCCAAGGGATATACAATTGTATCATTAATAATAAATTTATAAATAATAAATTCAGATTTTCTATTTAAAATAAATCTCATTTACAAAACCACTCATATTTGTTAAATTTTTAACGCTGATTTAAGCTTAAGTCGCAACAAATTTTTATTTTTCTCTTTAAGCTTCGAAACATAACATTTATTTAACTGTAAGATTCACCCCCTCCCCCTTTTTCCCCTTTTTTCTTGTTTAAATCAATGATCAACAATATTCCAGAATCAATCAAATGAATAAATATAGCATATATTTCTTTTACCATGCGGAGTCAGTGTGTTTTAAATCGGTCATTATTCTTGTCAAAGATAAAAAATACATCGCTAAAATTACCTGTGGCTGTTTCCACACTTCAACTCGTAAAGGACTGGGAGCTATAATGCCCAAAATCGGCCCACCTCAGATGTCGATAACATTTTCTCCAAAATGTATTCACAATATGTGCTTTTCAGAAATAAATACAGTTAGTTAATATGTGTATCTAATTCCTCACAGCGGATTGACAAAGTCAGGTAATGAAAAGCACTGAACGTCATTTTTTCAGAATACAGAACGTACGTATCATTGTATTATAATGCATATCTTTAAAAAACGAAAACAAAAGCAAAGCATAATAAAACTTAATAAACAAAGCATAAATTTGACTTAATATGCAATGTGGATTGATTTCAGGAATAAAAACATGTTCCGAAGCTGTATTATGAAAATAAAGTGAACGAATAGTAATGTCGCAACGTCACCCATTTTCGACGGTCTCCTGTTTTCGACGGTCTCCTGTTTTCGACGGTTTGTTTCACGTGATAAAATCTCTCATTATTTTGATCGCTTCATTTGTCAGAGGTTATATTATGATGCAGAAATTGCATGAATGATCTAAAAATGTCATCTTTAAATGTCAGAACTACGTACCACATCTATTATTTCACGTTCAAATTGTATTTTTTTGTAATTCATTTTTTCGTCACCTTAGCAAAGCTTTAATCATTTAAAAAATATACATCATACAGACCAATTTTGGTTTCATCGTCTGCTATGACATTGATAATGTACACATTGAGGTCATATGAATTCAGAAACTTATTAACATTGATCGTCGAAAACTGGTCGAAATTTTGGTATTAATCTTAAAAGAAGTAATAAATAGGTTTATTTGGACAATAGAACTTTGTCATATTTGAATTTTTTTTAAACACTTTTTTAACCGTACTTTATTCTTAGCGACAACCAATGCGATGATATATTCCAGTACATTTTTACGGACCACCATCACAAATCTATTAAAAAAAATGCCAAGGTGCGGATTGAGAGAAGTCCAATATTTAAAGATCGCTTAATGTGTAACGATTTTAGCTAGGAACCTGTGAGAATTATTTTTGTTTTTTTGATAAACTGATAACAAGCCTTGGAATCAGATATCTCATAGAAAGTGGTTGTCGATAGATAATTGTTTTACAATCAAGTATTTCATATATATTTTTGATGAGAATAAATGTACAACAATATGATTAATCGTGTAGGTAAAATGTGTGTCGCTGCAATGAGTCTATGTATGATTGTTTTGATTGTCCCTAGAAAAAGAGGAGATGGTAGATATTATTTTGCTTTGTGACAAACCAACAACACTCCTAATAAACTGTTGCTATCAGAATCTGCTGTAAGTTGTCTTTTACGTGTAAGGAGTGTGTCCTTTACATCAGCGCTAAGGGATGTATTAAATTTGTTCCTCATAGCTGTCTGGTGTCCCTTTCACATAAAGTCGGCGTTTTCCTAGAGGAAGCCATTTGTTATTTTATTGATGCCAAATTCGCAGTTATGTTAGGATTCTAATAATAATAGGTTATTATACATTATTATACGGCTATAATTTTAATCCATAAAAAACACCCATTTAAGACATGTGACCGTACATTATTTTTCCCGTATTGTACAACCGGAAGCCGTATTTTTTCCGTTTTGGATATCCAAGACGGTTACTTTTTCGCATTATACACTATGCAAGGGAAGTAACTCGTTGGTTTTTGTCTTCTGCTAGTAAATTATGCTTAATTGTAATCTACAATCAAATTAACTTGTTCGATATTTAACAGTTTGAGGGAAAAGAAAGTTGTTTAGAATAATTGTTGATCAGTTATTTTGCTGTTTTTAATTCATTTTTAGAGTTTTCGAGATCTGTATTGATACAGAACATTTTTTTTTAATATTTCTGATTTAAATTTTTGCACAAATAAATAATTTGGTCAGACCTGGGAGAAAAAAAATAATGTGACTAAGAAAAATCAAGCAGTATAGTAGTTACGTAAAACTGGATATTGAATGGAACATTTTTGATTTCATATGTAAAGAAAAATAAATGATTCCATTCTCCCAAAACTTGTCTGTCCGATGGTAAAACAATAGCCCCTTTTAGGCCTATTTATACATTATCGGCGACGGTCGCCCGACCATTGACCGATTGTCGTGCAAAAATCGTGCGATTTTCGCTTTCTATTGTTTTTCTATTAAATAAGAGAAATGTCTTAGAAACATCTACTGTATACTAATTTAAGCCCGTCACTTTTTATTGAAGTACCTGAACTAAGCCAGGATGGGTCATTTATATGTGCTAGGGATATCGAATTTACATATCTCTACGATTTTTCTATTGAATGCTGGAACTTTTCCGACAGTGTGCTATATATTTTTTCATTTTATTATAGGTTATGAAAAAAAACCAGCTGAGTTGCAATTGTTAGAAAAAAATTATGGTTGTGATCGTCTTCCGTAATTAAAATCGTCAAAATGAAATACAACCGAATCATATGGTGACTTGTTTCAACCTCATTTAAAATATACCTTGACATTCTTTCAAACTTGTACATCACGTTCACGATCTTTTATTACAACATTCATTTATTCAAGTGTACATTTTTTCCTGTTCTAGTTAAAGGTCTTTATCGAACAGAATCATACAGTTTACATGTAATACAGTTAAAAACCCCAGCTTTATACTGCTCATACTCAGCAATGGACCACCTTCGTCAATTGTTTTAGCTCATCGATGATCATGAGATTCACTAAGATAAATAGCACGGTCCGTGCAATATTTATTTATTTATTTATTTAGTTATGCTTTGGTGTCAGTGTTTCAACTGTTGACAGAGTTTTAAATTCAACATGGATAGACTTAATTACCTTTCATCTTAACTGAACTTGAGCCGTCGTGGTCGTATGATAGTTGAATTTACAACTACCTGTGCAATCGTTGCCTATCACCACTATTGAATGCTGGAACTGTTCCGACAGTGTGCTATATATTTGTTCATTTTATTATAGGTTATGAAAAAAACCCAGCTGAGTTGCAATTGTTAAAACAAATATGGTTGTGATCGTCTTCCGTAATTAAAATCGTCAAAATGAAATACAACCGAATTAATATCAAATGGTGGCTTGTTTCAACCTCATTTAAAATATACCTTGACATTCTTTCAAACTTGTATATCACGTTCACGATCTTTTATTAGAACACTATTTCACTCTAGTGTACATATTTTTCCTGTTCTAGTTAAAGGACTTTATCAAACAGAATCATACAGTTTACATGTAATGCAGTTAATACGCATTTAAACCACAGAAGAATATTTCTATTTGCCACACCTTGTGGTGTGGGGTCGCTATTGTGCATGCGAAATATTAATTGCAAACCCCATTGACAGGCTATTTGCTGCCTGTCTAGAATATATTATTTTTTCTCGAACGACAGTTCAGAAGCTAGAAAACAATATGATGAATATTGTCTGTCAATCATGCAAACAATAACTTATGCACATGACAGAACGCATTTTCAATGCACTACATACAAAACATTTTGATCCATCATTTGTCCATTGGAGGTTGATTTAAGAGAATGCAACTGATAGAAGTTAAAAAGTTTAATTTGGGCGCCAAAGGGGAAACATTATATAATTTATGAAAATGTGATGTGAATTTTAGGAATCCTCAGATTCAAATCCATCCATCTACTTTTCTACACTTTTATACATATTATACATATGTATACCCGTTATTTCAAATGATAGTAATGCTATTTTAAAATATTTCCACTTGGTTTTACTTGTCGTTTTCTTTTAAGAGCCCCAGCTTTATACTGCTTATGCTCAGCAACGGACCACCTTCGTCAATTGTTTTAGCTCATCGATGATCATGAGATTCACTAAGATAAATAGCACGGTCCGTGCAATATTTATTTATTTATGCTTTGGTGTCAGTGTTTCAACTGTTGACAGATTTATAAATTCAACATGGGTAGACTTATAGAAAGTGTGTAATCGTAACATTCAGTGGCCAACCATCACAGTCTGGTGGCAAAAGAAAATATATTGTTCTAATATGCCTAACGTTGTGTCTGCAATTGACGGAACTTCACATGGGATACAAAGTCCATCGAATGAACCCCAACAAAAAAACATACTTTCAGCAAACCAATTCTTTTCATTGATTGATATGAAAAGAAAGTTTATAAACAGTTATAATCATAAATTCCATCAATATCAATAAACCAATTACCTTTCATCTTAACTGAACTTGAGCCGTCGTGGTCGTATGGTAGTTGAATTTACAACTACCTGTGCAATCGTTGCCTATCACCACTTAAGTTGTTAGCTTGAACCCCATTCATGGCGAGGTGTACTCGATAACACATTATGTGATAAAGTTTGTCAGTGACTTGCGACAGATCTGGATTTCCCTGGGTACTCCAATTTCCGCCACAAAAGTAGTAACTGAAATATTTTTGAAAGTGGTGTTAAACACCTAACCTCCAATGGACAAATGATGGATCAAAAGTAGTGCATAACATAAAACACCTTTGGGTCATAATGTGGCATATCTTTACGAGTACCAATAATACTACAACAATATTGTTTCCCACACAAACATTTTACGAGGGCAATAACATTATCTTCCCTCTTGTGGTTTTTATGGACCCTATGCCATGGACAGGAATAATTACTGAGAGATCCACCCAACCCAAGCACAAGTTGCAAAAATTTAATATCACCACTCATCAAAATATCTAAATCAAAATGTTTCCCCTCAACTTCAATACTTGCTTTTTCGTATAATGTGTTTATTTTCTGAAAAATGGGTTTGCAAGCTAGTTTTAAATGATCATAATCTTCTTTGCAGTTTACAATGCAAAAAAACATTTTGATCTTTTGATGATAATGTCAAATCATCGGTTGATCATTGATTTAAACAAGAAAAAAGGGAAAAAGGGGGGAGGTGAATTTTATTTGTGAATTTTACAATTTAAATAAATGTTATGTTTCGACAGTTTAAAGAGAAAAATAAAAATTTGTTGCGACTAAAGTTTAAATCAGCGTTGAAAATTGAACAAATATCAGTGGTTTTGTGAATGAAATTTATTTTAAATAGAAAATCTGAATTTATTATTTATTAATTTATTAAGTCTCCCAAACAAAGTTTGGGGGATTTATTGTTTTTGCTCCGTTTCTTCTTATTATTATTATTATTCTTATTATTCTTGTATATATACATAAAAGAAAAACACACAAAAATAACAAAGATATTTTGCCCTGAAGTTGCTCAAATATTGTTTTTCAATTCCGATATACAAATGTACATCTAATGAAGAAGGAAACCATTGTGTACTCATTTGAGAATGAAATAATTGTTATTTGCAACTTGTAAGCATCAAGTAGCTCGATAATATTTTAAGATTATGTTGATGTTAGAAAGCATAACGTGATATAACGCATTATTGATTAATTATATTAAAAAAAATACTAAGCTGTCAAACTAACTTCCTTTTTATTTTTTTTCATTTACATTCGTACCCATATAAGTATATATATAAACTACATCGGTGGTGTAATGGTTAGCGTGCTCGTATCGTGTCAAACCAAAGACTATAATGAAGGCAGCATTAAGGAGAAAGAGCAAAGACTGGTTGGCTCGGAATCATAATAATGTGTACGAGTGGGGCGACATGTCTACCCGCGGACTGTTGTTTCAGCGAGCTAGCACTATAGAAATCCAACTCAGCGTGTTGGTCTAGTACAAAGCGAACCTCATCATGATCTCATTGAAAATTAACTTGTTCTCTCCATAATATAGCTGAAAATTTGTTGAATTGGCTTTAAACAACAATCACCCATATAAGTATACCTATGTGAAAATTTTTGAAAATATTAAACAATCAAACTAACGTCATAATTTTCTCACCAGGTAAATAAATCAAGTGTATTATATATTTTTTTTTAATTCGTACTCAAATAGGTATATACCTATGTGAAGAATTTTGAAAATGATAAAAAATCAAAGTAAGTCATAATTGTTCTCTAGGTAAATAAAGTTTAGTGTGTACAGTCAAGAGGTCATCTTTGGGACATCGAAAAAGTGGCCTTATAAGACAGGTGCCCTCTTAAAAGGGGTTTAATTCATATGAAATTTTCTATGACAGGACAAGAAAAATGTGACCTTTTAACACAAAATTATGACGTTAGTTTGATTGTTTATATATACAGTCAAACTTGCCTATGTGGTCACATCTATTAACTGTATATATTTTTTTTTACATTAGTAACTATATAGGTACCCCTATGTGTATAATCGTACCATAAAACTAACGTCATAATATTAATAAACTTTAGTATTTTTTTTGTTTACCCTTTTTTTTTCTCTCCAGGTAAATAAAACACATTTAGTATATATTTTTTTTACATTCGTATCTATATAGGTACCCCTATGTGTAGAATCGTACCATAAAACTAACGTCATAATATTGATAAACTTTAGTATATTTTTTCGTACCTTTTTTTCTCTCCAGGTAAATAAAAAAAAATTAGTATATATTTTTTTTACATTCGTATCTATATAGGTGTTTACCTATGTGAAGAATCGTACAAATAAATACTGAGTCTACGTATTGTTAACTAGTCATGCCTCTCTTTATATCATGTTTTATTCCATTGTACAAAGAGAATTAAAAATCTGACACATGATTGGTAGATCTTTAAATTTTTCTTTCAACATAATATTGTATTTATTCAATGTATATTTTGTTGATGATCTTTTTTTCGTGACGGAAGATTATGTTAACGAGGACATTATGATATTAACTTCCATATTTTTGTGCTTCCTTTCTTTAGCATGTGAGTAGTTTTATTACCATAAAATTTTATACAAATTAAAATGATGTAGTTTTTGTTTTATTGGGGGAAATGGTTCTTTATTTTCAAAATACATGTTCTTATCTCTCTCTATTGGAAAGCATTTAGCATGCGAGTTATTATACTACCATAATATATTATATAAGTAGTTTTTGTTTTATTGGAGGAAATGTTGTTTTTTTGCAAAATATATTTATTCTTAATCCCCCTCTTTCTCTATTGGTAAGCCTTTAGCATATTAGTAATTTTATTACCATAGCATATTGTATAAAAAATGATGTAGTTTTTGTTTTATTGGAGGAAATGGTTCGTTATTTGCAAAATAAATATTATTACCACTTTCTCTCTATTGATAAGTAATTGAGATGATAATAAATATCGATTGATTATGGTGTTTAACGCCACTTTCAACAATGTCTCAGTTATATCGTGGCTGTCAGTTTTATTGGTGGAGGAAACAGGTGGACCCGGAGACAACCAACAACCAACAACCAACGACCTGCCGCAAGTCACTGACAAATGTTATTATATAAAGTTGTATCGAGTACACATCGTCATGAACGGGATTCGAACTCACAACGTTAGTTCATTAATATCGAGGAGAGACAAACATCATAATAATATTGATAAGCAGAAGAGATTTAATTATATTGATAGGCAAAAAGGGGTCTACTAACAATGAGGGGCAAACATTTTTTTTATTTTGAAGAGAAAAGATGCTTGAAAGGAAAATAGGTTTAATAAGTTTAATATTAAAAAAGAAGAGGCTTGATAATATTGATATAGGTAAAATGTCTTAATGATATTGATAGGTTAAAAAAAGGGGGGATACTATTGATAGACAAAGGGGGTTAAATCTGGAGGCATTGATAAGTATACAGTGCTTAATAATATCCTTTTTATTCGTGAGATATACGAATTATTGTTGTTTAACGTTAAAGGATCAGTACATTTGTGTATTGCATCTTAATTCGTAAAGAAAACAAACGACAGATGGCTGCAATCAGTGCCTATTGCCACTAAAGTTATAAGTTTGAACCCCGTTCATGGCGAAGTGTATACAATACAACATTATGTGATAAAGTTTGTCAGTGACTTGCGGCAGGTCGGTGGTTTTCTCCGGGTACTCCGGTTTCTTCCACCAATATAACTGAAATATTGTTGAAAGTGGCGTTAAACACCATAAGCAAACAAAACCAACCTAACGGCAGACGATAATTCGTATCGTTGAGAGGAAAGTAGAGGAAAAGACGTTTTGATTGGCAGAAGTCAAAATTGAAATAATTGATCAGATTGGAAAAAAATGTTTTGTAACCTGTTTCAAGCGACCACCCCTACGTAACATACAGTCAACATTGTCTTTAAGGTAAATAACAACAACTCATTTACGGTTACTCATTGGGGACGAATTATATATTTGATCTATACCACGTAATCAGTGGCCACCCCTCCCCCTTTCGGAGGAGTTAAACCCAGTAATGGGGAAGCTATAATTATGTTTCTTCTATATATCCGGGGTTTCAAGCAATGGGGAGTAATTATGTGCTGTCAATAAAACTATGTAAATCGCAATTGTTTATAGTAGATTATTGTAAGTTAGTTATTTTAACCTCCAGATGTTTGTAGGAGGGCTCGTGTCTTATTTACATTATTTGTGCTATTTACGTTTAGTGGTGTCCAACACATATTGTGTTGAGTTTTTACTTTGTTTTTCTTCGTGTTTTGTGTACCCTATGTTGCCAGTTTCTCTGGATTGTCCACTTCGGTATTCTCTAAAGTCTATTTAAGATAGATAAAAATTAAAATATCATTTGTTGCGATACTTTGATATCATATTCTTTGCATAATTTCTAGCAGAAAATATTTGTTGAACAGAAAAAAAAATGGTAAGACATCTCAAAGTTATTAAATCCCCCCCCCCCCCCCCCCCCCCCCCTTATTACCGATATCACCGCTATATAATTTGTTTGTATGATAGTTTACGGTAATGTATTATCGCATTACAGGCCCTCATAAACAAATATAAAGAGTACACACGCTACAACTCCTTCATGTATATAACAAATCTTGTTTATATAATAATATCTATTAACATCGCTCCAAAAGTAAAATGGAACAAACAGTTATCCTGAATTAATGAATTCGTTGATGCGAAATGAAATGCTTAATCCCCATAAGAATGTCTTAATAAAAAAGACAAACATTTTCTTTTATGTATTATATAGATATAAACGTCCTTCAATGAACTGGGTACTGGTGAAAATTCACAGGGCTTAAACCCACAGAACTGCTCATTGTGTCCCCAGTGGGATAGAGGGGAACCCTGTCGATTGGGAGGGGGGTGTCGGGTTATAATACGGAAAATCTTACCTTGAATCATATAGTTAACAACATGTTTGAAGAGTGCCACGCTTCCTGCTAAACACGTCTTTTGTAGATTTCGAAAAAAAATATGCACATTATTGCAGCTATAAAAGGTATATGTTTTCGTACCAACCCAACTCTCCATGATTTTTAAGTAAGTGTTAAAAGTCATTGACCCGGGTGACCGATCCCTTCCCTCATTTCTATATAGTTTTATATGTTGTTCACGCTAAGCAATAATCAGTCAACACACCAATGAAAATTAATATACTGTGTTGGTAGATATGAAAATTTTAAAATGTTTAAAATTTTCTTTTTTTTATCAATATTATATATTGTATCTCCGTTGTATTGAATACTCCATGGCAGCCATTTTCTTTCAGGTGTGCCGGAAGTTAAGGCGGCATACACATATACATTAGAAGATGCTTTAAGGACAGCGTACTTGGGAAGTTATAATACTTTTGTCAGACCGTTAGTAAATGTCAATGTTACTATAGCTTTGAATATTATTACGCTCAATAAGTTGGTGAGTATATTCAAAGTGCAATAGTGCATTTTAAATGATATTCTGGTCTTGATCGTCTGGTAGTTCGATTTACAACTACCTGTGTAATCCCTATCACCACTGAAGTTGTGAGTTCGAACCCCGTTCATGGCGAGGTGTACTCGATAAACATTATGTGATAAAGTTTGTCAGTGACTTGAGACAGATCGGTGGTTTTCTCCGGGTAATCTGGTTTCCTCCACCAATAAATCTGACCGCCACGTTATAACTGAAATTTTGTTGAAAGTGGCGCTAAGCACTATAAACCAACCACCAACCAATCAATAATATATTTTAAATTATGTATTTTGTATTTTATCATGTATTTTAAAATAAACACCGGATTCAACACAAAGACAGAGAACAGCATACTAGTACACAAGACAACTTTGAAGATAGCAAAGGTGTAATCAGAAGACGCAAACTGACTGATAGATGATACAACGACCCAAAAAAAAATTGACAAAACGACAAACGACGATTTACCAAACATTAAACAGACAACTAATGATCGTCCAACACAAACTCCACTAAAAACTAATCAGGATCCGAAGAAGGACAGATAATACAACGACCCAAAAGAAATTTGACAAAACGACAAACAACGATCTACAAAACACTACACAGAAAACTAAAGATCGACCATGTTACTCTTGTTACCAACTCAAGAAATTTTAAGTAATATGCATGTATTTTATCATGTTATTCAAAATAAACACTGGGACAATCAATGTGCTTCTCTATACTTTTATGTACTGTGAAATACTTTTATTCGCCACGATTTTTTTCGTGGTTTAAGTTGACCACGAAATCAGCGAAAATTTGAACCCTACGATTAATAATGATTTCACAGTATGTAACGAAAGGTCAATATGTCATCCCCAGGTTATATTTCTGAATTACAAATTTTTATAAATTTGTTTTTCAGAGCATAAGCGACCAAACAATGTCCATATCTGGATATCTTACTTTGGTAAGTAATTTTGTCAAGTCATAAATACACATGTAAATAGCTTCATATACATATGTATACTATATGTATATTGATTAAATGGTTAGAAAAGTTTTAAGATACCAAAGGGGTAATCAGAAACCATAACTAAAAGACGGACCGACAATATAATGCAGTAATGGCCAACAGTAAACGGATAAAAACGCAAAGAAATTATCTTTTTTCTGTTATTTCTAGAAACAGAGTAAATGAGAAATAAGACAGGCTTTCCACTTGCAAAAAAGAAATCAACCGAATAAGCAAAATATAAAAATGTTAACGCTAGAAAACAGAAATATCTCAGTAAATATGAGAATTAAAGCACTAGTTGCTGTTTAACGAAATAACAGAAATATACGGATAAAGATATAGTCAGGCTTATAAGTATATGACCTCTACATATTTAACTCTAAATAATACCAAAGATATAATCGAAAATATACCAAAAACGAAGAAATAAAATTTGGAGGAACGAAAATCACATCACCAAACATCAATGCGCGAAAAAATGGTATTGGTTCATTCTCTACTAGAAAGGAAAAAGGTCATTAGAGGGGGCTCGTTAGGATATTAAAGAGGTGAACATCTTATTGTTGGTGTTAAAATGCACAAGCGAGACGTGTGTAACCTGGATTGAGAATTCAGATGTTTTTAATGGTGTCGATTAACTCTGTCCTAAGTGCTGAGCTGTAGAACTATTACGCCGTGTACCAACGGAGGATTCGAGGATCCAACTGCGTGCCAAAATGTAGAATATGAATAGATTCTGATGTGCTCAATGAATCCATACAGCTTCAGGCGATGCAAGCCACCCAGAAATTCTTGCAATTTGACAAATTACAGGGACCATATGAAGTGGGTATTATAGTATATTCTAAGGTCAATATTAAGTGCTTCAACCTATTGGCTCGATTCTATCACTAATATAACCTTATTACAATAACAACCACTAAAGAAAAACTCCATAGATGTAGGGTAATGGTGTTTAACGCCACTTTCAAAGATATTTCAGCTATATCGTGGCGATCAGTTTAATAGATGAAGGAAACAGTAGTACTCGGAGAAAACCACCGATCTGCCGCAAGTCACTTACATACTTCATCACATAATGTTGTATCGAGTGCACCTCGCCACGGATGGGATTCGAATACACAACGTTAGTGATGACGATCACTGATTGCATAGGTAGTTGTACACCCAACTAACATACGATCACGACCACGAAGGCCCCAGGTAGAATCAAATTGTTTAATGTGACTGTCCTCTGTCAACAAATTGTATTTCTGTTGTTCCAGGTATGGAATGATCAACGACTAGATTGGTCTGCTGATGCGACGTACAACACCGATATCCCAGTTATTTTTAGTAACGAGGATTACATATGGCGACCATCATTAATCATAGAAAATTCGTAAGTTTAATAGAGTGTTGAGGATTAAGATTATGGTGTTTAACGCCACTTTCAACAATATTTCAGCTATATCGTGGCGGTCAGTTTTATTGGTGGAGGAAGCAAGAGTACCGGGAAAAAACCACACACCTGCCGCAAGTCACTGACAAACTTTATCACATAATGTTGTATCGAGCACACCTTAGAACTTGTTGGCATGGATAGTCGTAAATCCAATTACCTTACGCCATGTTAATCAATACCATTTGAAGAGATGAATACTTCCTAACGATGGGCCATGCGACATCCCTGTGCGGTTAATTTATTTTATCCGTAAATACTGATACATGTAATCATATGTGTATATACATATATAGGTTTAATATTTTTATTCATGGATTGTGATTTATAATATATTGCTCTTTTTAATAAACCCCATCGGTGGTGTAATGGTTAGTGGGCTCACCTCGAGTGCGGTAGATCGTGGGGTCGAGCCCCCTGTCGGGTCAAACCAAAGACTACGAGATTGGTATTTGTTGCTTCTCCGCTAAGCTCACGGCATTAAGGAGAAAGAGCAAAGACCTTCTGGCTCGGAATCGGGATAATGTGTCCGAGTGGGTCGACATGTCTATCCGAGGCGTGTTGTTTCAGTGAGCTAGCACTATGAAAATCCACCTTAGCGTGTTGTAGGTCTGGTACAAAGCGGATCTTATTATCGTCTCATTGAAACTTAACTTGTTCTCGCCATGATATAGCTGAAAAATTGCTGAGTTGGCGTGAAACAACACTCACTCACTCTTGTTAATGGATCTAATATTACACATATGACAGAACCCGTGTCACCAAGATTAAATATATTATGTATAATGTTCAAGATTAGAGCGTTTTTGTTTTGTCTTTTTTATATAACAAAGCTGCTCCCTCAATATGTGGGTTTACAGTTTTCTCACATGTAGAAACTCTTGCATGACCGTATTATAAGAGGAGAGTAGGTTTAGGCCTGACAAACTACCTTAACACTACCACCTGTTATTGACGTGTATGTACCGAGCCAGGAAAGTGAACGGACATGTGTATACATGTGTGGTAGGGGTATCAATTGTACCGAGCCAGGAAAGTGAACGGACATGTGTATACATGTGTGGTAGGGGTATCAATTGTACCGAGCCAGGAAAGTGAACGGACATGTGTATACATGTGTGGTAGGGGTATCAATTATACCGAGCCAGGAAAGTGAACGGACATGTGTATACATGTGTGGTAGGGGTATCAATTGTACCGAGCCAGGAAAGTGAACGGACATGTGTATACATGTGTGGTAGGGGAATCAATTGTACCGAGCCAGGAAAGTGAACGGACATGTGTATACATGTGTGGTAGGGGTATCAATTGTAACGACCCAGGAAAGTGAACGGACATGTGTATACATGTGTGGTAGGGGAATCAATTGTACCGAGCCAGGAAAGTGAACAGACATGTGTATACATGTGTGGAAGGGGTATCAATTGTACCGAGCCAGGAAAGTGAACGGACTTGTGTATACATGTGTGGTAGGGGTATCAATTGTACCGAGCCAGGAAAGTGAACGGACATGTGTATACATGTGTGGTAGGGGTATCAATTGTACCGAGCCAGGAAAGTGAACGGACATGTGTATACATATGTGGTAGGGGTATCAATTGTACCGAGCAAGGAAAGTGAACGGACATGTGTATACATGTGTGGTAGGGGAATCAATAGTACCGAGCCAGGAAAGTGAACGGACATGTGTATACATGTGTGGTAGGGGAATCAATAGTACCGAGCCAGGAAAGTGAACGGACATGTGTATACATGTGTGGTAGGGGTACCAATTGTACCGAGCCAGGAAAGTGAACAGACATGTGTATACATGTGTGGTAGGGGTATCAATTGTACCGAGCCAGGAAAGTGAACGGACATGTGTATACATGTGTGGTAGGGGTATCAATTGTACCGAGCCAGGAAAGTGAACAGACATGTGTATACATGTGTGGTAGGGGTATCAATTGTACCGAGCCAGGAAAGTGAACAGACATGTGTATACATGTGTGGTAGGGGAATCAATTGTACCGAGCCAGGAAAGTGAACGGACATGTGTATACATGTGTGGTAGGGGTATCAATTGTACCGAGCCAGGAAAGTGAACGGACATGTGTATACATGTGTGGTAGGGGTATCAATTGTACCGAGCCAGGAAAGTGAACGGACATGTGTATACATGTGTGGTAGGGGTATCAATTGTACCGAGTCAGGAAAGTGAACGGACATGTGTATACACGTGTGGTAGGGGTATCAATTGTACCGAGCCAGGAAAGTGAACGGACATGTGTATACACGTGTGGTAGGGGTATCAATTGTACCGAGCCAGGAAAGTGAACGGACATGTGTATACATGTGTGGTAGGGGTATCAATTGTACCGAGCCAGGAAAGTGAACGGACATGTGTATACATGTGTGGAAGGGGTATCAATTGTACCGAGCCAGGAAAGTGAACGGACATGTGTATACATGTGTGGTAGGGGAATCAATTTGTATCAAGACCAAAAACACCCGCGCATGTAGGAAAGATTTGTTCGACTTGCTCTATGAAAAATGTTTGATTTCATTGAATGACGACCAAAATCAGTTCTTAAATAAATATTACTGTACTCCTGGCCTGGAATTATTATATACATTGTTTGCGCATGTTTATCACCGGAACAGGAAACAGTCACATAATCCTTAAATGGTAGCATTTTTTTTTCAGAGTGAGTGACATATCAGTCATAAGTGACACTACTGTTGTAATGAAAATAAAAAATGATGGAGAAATCACATGGACTCCTTCCGGTATATATAAAACACACTGTGAAACTGATGTAACATTTTACCCATTCGATACACAAGAATGTGACGTCATTGTGACGTCATGGGGATATACATCAATTGAACTCAGTCTTTATGTCGACACGGAGGCAGTGCGTTTGAGTTATTTCAAGGAGAATGGAGAATGGGAATATCAAGGTTATTCATCATCCTCGAGTACTGGTACAAGAGAAGGCTCATCTACACCGGAACTGACGTATACATTGAAATTTAAGCGACGTCCATATTTTCACATTTTGAATTCGTTAGTTCCAATGGTACTGTTAGCATTTTTGAGTGCAATGGTGTTCAAATTACCACCAGATTCTGGAGAGAAAATGGGATTTAGTCTCACAGTTCTACTGGCCTACGCCGTTTATTTGACAATAATTTCAGGCGATATGCCTTCCACATCGACATCAACGTCTGTTTTATGTAAGTTTTGCGGAATTTTGTACATTTCCGATTTGATTCTAAAATTATACGTTTGTACACGCTTTTATTGAAGTTATTTCCTTTAAGGAGGTTACAAGAGTTCCCTTTCGTGCAGTGTTTAATGACAATAACATTTTTTTCTCGTAATCTGTACAAGGATTTAATTTTATAACAACTTGTTATATTTGCAATAGAATTATCGGAGTACTTCTACTTTAGCGGACCCTAATCCTAACCCCAACTCTAACACTAGCCCTAACCCTAAACCCAACCATAACCCTAACCCCAACTCCAACTCTAACCCTAGCCCTAACCCTAACCCCAACCCTAACTCTAACCCTAACTATAACCCTTTGTTATCATATCCGCATTGTAACGAAATGAAAAGTTATGAGTCATGCGCGTTGATTATTACATTATCCGACTTCCGGGGTTCGCCAAAGTAGATTCTACCCAAATTACAAGCCAGCATGTTTAAATATCTACAAATTATAAGAAAATTGTAATCGTCTTTCGCCCTTTTCACTGATTTTCTATAAAAAACATTGTCCTTCCACTGATTTTATAGAACGAGCGCTATCTTACTCTTCGTAAGGGAAATAACTCGTATTAAAGGCGTATAATAACGTATATCTTAGAGACAAATGGGGAATGTACAAAAGGTGTATTAAGATAAAATGAGGTACAAAACAAATGTACCAAATTCCGAAGGGATACGATACTAGAATGAGACACGACTCGGAAACAAAAGCAACAACAGTATGAACAGAATGTTATTTGACATTCTATATTTCACTCAGTTATAGGTTATGTTTCAGCTATATCGTGGCGGTCAGTTTTATTTGTGGAGTAAACCGGGGTACCTGGAAAAAAGCACCGACCTGGCGCAAGTCACTCATTTATATATTATGGTTGTCGTTTCCATATGAGGAATATACTATCATGACCTTATCACATCACTAAGAAGTGAGGTTTGTGCCCATTTTCATGTTTTCAAATCAGTCACTTACCTTAGGTACCTTACAGTTTCTGATTACCCCTTAGGTATCTTCACACTTTCCTTAATACAAGGGCCCGGATGACTCAATGAGGTGGTAGTTGGAATACCTAATAACGCAGACAAACCTATCACCAATACGGTGTGGGATCGCGCCCGACTTTGTAGATTACAAAAAGGGTGCACTCGACTCGCAGCCGGAAGTGATAAAGCTTACCAGTTGCTTGTCCACGAGAGGGTGGTGGCTTATATATGGCAGATTAAAGTAGATACTCTTTTGTGAATACAATTGTAATTTACGCTTTGATTTGAATATTCTGAATAGTGCATGTCTTATGTTTGGGCCCATCAGACTAGCTTAACCCCGCCACTTTTTTAAACCTGTATGTATCAAGCCAGGTATATGAACGGTTATGTGGTTGTGTATTATGGATATCGATTTTTGCCTCTTTCTAAGATTTTTTTTTATTGAATTTTGGAAACAGTGTGCTATTTTTTGTCTTTGATTTCATTATTACAAGACTATTAACAAAATGTCATTTTCAGGAGCAAATATTTAAACTCTCAATACTGATAACAAATAAATACAGGGCCCGGGTGACTCAATGAGTTAGGTAGTTGGATTACCTAACAACTCATACAAGCCAGTCCCCAATACGGCGTGGGTTCATTCCCGGCTTTGTAAATTACAAAATGGGTGCACTCGACTTGCAGCCGCAAGTGATAAAGTTTACCAGTTGCTTGCCCATGGTCGTTGGTTCTCTCCGGGTACTACGTCTTCTTCGACCACTAAAACTGGTCACCATGATATTGCTGAAAGTGGCGTTAAACACAATAAATCAAATCAAGTTAAATCAAATCTGATATCAAATAAATAAAATAATTATTTTCATTTTCAGCTGTCTACCTTTTGATTGTACTAGCGATGGGAGTGATTTCGGTGATCATGACAGTATTTGTTTTGGAATGTCATCATAAGGACGATTCACTTCCTGTTCCAAGATGGCTGACCAAAGTGACTATTGGTTGTTGTGCTAAATTTGCGTGCTGGAAGGATTATAAATGTTTGTGTGGACGTAAAATAAAACCTTCACGTGAAGACCAAAATTACAATATGACTGAAGAAAAACGCTGTGAAGACAATGAAACGGACGATACCATTACATGGAAAGATATTTGTCATATTTTAGACGCGTTTTTTCTAAGACTTTATCTTATTGTGATCGGTTCGCTGACATGTTTATTGTTAATAACACTTATTGCTGGCTTTAACAGCAAGTAAGACATACTTATTTTCAAACATTTCGCAAAATATATCAGCGCTTCTATGTGATGGGGTAGAGGTAGCGAGTTTTGATGTTTGATGCCTCTGTCAACAATATTTCAGTTATATTGTGGCGGTCAGTTTTATTGGTGGAGGAAACCAGAGGACCCGGAGAAAACCACCGTCCTGCCGCAAGTTACTGACTAATTTTATCACATACTGTAGTATCGAGTACACCTTTCCATGGACAAGATTCGAACTCACCACTTTAGTGGTGATAGGCACTGATTGCACAGGTAGTTGTAAATCCAACTACCATACGATCACGACCTCGACGGTTCTGCGTTAATATGAGGACAATTATTGCTGTTCATGCCATGATATAGCTGAAATATTTCTAATGTTGACGTTAAAAACCAATCAATCAATCATTCAGTCGATCATGTCTATGAGATTAGTATAAAGCAACGTTTCCATTTCTACTATAGAGAACGTCGGACGTCATGGGATATCGTCTATCTATTGATACGTATAGCTGCATGGTCTTTGCTGTCATTTCAATTTTATCCTGTGATTGGGTTATTTGTTGTCATAATAAATGGGTTGAAATCAACTGTTGCTTCATGATAACACTTTTCACATTAACCTAATAAAGCTATTAAGCCACACCTCTGTCATAATAACACTTTTCACATTAGCCTAATAAAGGTATTAAGCCACGCCCCTTATCGGAACTACTTTTGAGGTATCAATGGGGTTTCCGTTATCTTTTTTTTTATTATTAAATTAAATTACTTTTTTTTTGCGAATTGTATTGCAGGATAAATACAATATTGTTGTATTGACGGTGAATATATAATTTACGTGGTTCCGCACGAAACGGATGGAAAGACTCGACAAGGCTCGTCTTTCCCCCGTTTCTAAGCCTCGCCACATCAATTCTATATTTACCGTCAATACACCAATATTTTATAAGTGTATACAAATCCCACTCTCCGGCCCCGTATCACTACAATAAGTTATACCTTCTGCCACATGTCGAAAATAGGATCCTCAAATATACCACGGGATAACAAAGGTATGTCATTGTGTCGTCATTTTACATCAAGCACTGCGTATTCCATGCTATACAACGGTACAGCTATCAGTCGGTACCTTGCATTTCGCGCGCAAATTAGAAATAAATAAAAAAAAAAATAATAAAAAAAAAATTAAAAATAAACTTTTTCTCTGCAATATACACATTTTGATATAGTTTGGTGGTGTATGGCTATTTTAGATGCCATATATATAAATTAAAATATGGGTGATAAGCATAATATTGTCCAGACCATTGTATCTTCGTTTACAATCAGGCAGCGGTGGCAAGTTCATATAGAAGGTGATATTTTGATTGCCTAATTACATAGATTTCCAAAATTGAAATCGGGTCAACACGGAGTGAGTGCGTGATTGTTGTTTAATGCCATTTCTCTAATTCTTGTTCAAGTTTCACACTTCTCAACCCGTGTGAGAAGAAATCGATAATCAACGTGTGGATCAGTTTGTTCTCAGTCGCTGATTGGTCAATTACGCAATTATGTCTCAACCCGTGAGTGAGATAAGAATTTCACGCTACTTTTCCCGTAAAAATGTTACCTTTCGCAAAATGTCATTGTATCAATAAAATCGTTTAATTAACCGTAACTAACCGTACCGTCATCAAGAACCCCTCATCTGGAATCTTGTCCCTTCTCCATCATTGCTTCAAAAACATTCATTAACGGGTGTGACGTCAATTGAAGTATACGTCAGTGACGTCATTGGACGTCGATTTGAGAAAGTGAAAAACGGCCATATATTACGTTAAATTAGTGAGAAAAAGAATCAAACAAATATTGTTTAGTGGTTCATTAGAGAAACAATGTTAGAGACTATATATATCAGCTATACCAGGACGCGAACAAGTTAATTTCCAATGAGATGATGATGAGGTCCTCTTTGTACTAGACCAACACGACTAGCTGGATTTGCATAGTGCTAGCTCACGACCGGTGCCACTAGTAGAACAGGAATTATTTATTCTTCTGGTGCACCTGAGTTCTCCCAAGTCTTAAGTGGGTCCGTGTTACCCATTCTTAATTTTATGTGTATGCTTTGTAGATTGTTGTTTGTCCTTTTGTCCTTTTTCTGTTGGCCAGTGTGTGTCTGTTCTTCGATTTACAGATTCTGATTACCCATTTTGGTATTTTCAAACTCTTTTCACTGAAACAACAACCTGCGGATAGACATGTCGCCCGCCCATGTGAACACATTATCTTGATTCCGAGCCAACCGGTCTTTGCTCTTTCTCCTTAATGCCGAGTGTTTAGCGGAGAAGCACACATACCAATTTGATATTCTTTGCTTTGACCCGATCGGAGCTCGAACCACGATCAGCCGCATTCCAGGCAAGCACACTAACCATTACACCATCGATGCAGTTGGGTCAACAAGGGTATGACTAATGAAAGTAAAGGAATATATAGTGGAAATGACAAAATTTCTTTCTGAAGAATAAATTGCAGAAATGTAATGCAACCATTCTACTTTCTTTGCACGGAAAACCTGGTATTTCTAATGTTAATGGCTAGCGTCTGCTAAACAGTTTTACCGTGATCGATTGCTTTCGGGGTGGAGAAAGTCACAATTATACCTGTTTGTTTTTTAAATCTGTTCTACTGGTGTTGTGTATACCTGGCGACTCCATAATTTTCCATTGTTCCCTCTCAGAAGAATAGTTTAACTCTATCATATAAACAGGTTAACTGCATTATGCACCCACTTGCACGAAATTATGACGCCATGGGCGTTAACACTGTTGTAAATTACCCTTCTGCACATGTGAGATGAGAAACAGCATAATTTTGGTTTTATTTGGTTCATTAGTTTTAGAGGAGAAGCTTTAAATATCAAAGTTCACCACGTATGACGGGCAGATGACGACGGACGCCAAGTGATGGCAAAAGCTCGCATGGCCGTTGGCCAGGTGACCTAAAAAGAGCATTCAAATGTTAAAGCAGATTGGTCCTTAAGTTAGTATAATTACGACGCAGTATATGTCACATGCAAGTCTTATATTATTAGTTCCATGTCTTAACATATATCTACACCCTCTTTATGTGCTGAAAATAAGTTTGACTTCGAGACAACCACATCCGCTTTATGTACTGACACTAGGTTTAACAACGAGACCACCATGCTCGCTTGATGTGCTGACAATAGGCTTAACCACGAGACCACCACATCCGCTTTATGTGCTGACAATAGGTTTAACCACGAGACCACCATGCTCGCTTTATGTACTGGTAATAGGCTTAACCACGAGACCATCACACCCTCTTTATGTAGATACTATAGGCTTAGCCACGACACCACAGCCGCTTTATGTATGAGTTCTAGTTTAAAAAACGAGGTCACCAGACTCCCTTTATGTAATGTCAAGAGGTTTAATCAAGAGACCATCACAGATGCTTTATGTGATTAAAATCGGTTTAGTAACTAGACCACCACATCCTTTGTATGTAATAATAATAGGTTTAACCACTAGATCACCACATCCTGTGTATGTAAAAATAATATGTTTAACCACTAGATCACCACCTCCATTGAATGTAATAATGATAGGTTTAACCACTAGACCACCACATCCTTTGTATGTAATAATAATAGGTTTAACCACTAGACCACCACATCCTTTGTATGTAATAATAATAGGCTTAACCACTAGACCACCACATCCTTTGTATGTAATAATAATAGGCTTAACCACTAGATCACCATCCCCATTGAATGTAATAATAATAGGTTTAACCACTAGATCACCATCTCCGTTGTATGTAATAATGATAGGTTTAACCACTAGATCACCATCCCCATTGAATGTAATAATAATAGGCTTAACTACTAGATCATCACCTCCATTGAATGTAATAATAATAGGTTTAATCACTAGATCACCACCCCCATTGTATGTAATAATGATAGGTTTAACCACTAGATCACCATCCCCATTGTATGTAATAATGATAGGCTTAACCACTAGATCACCACCTCCATTGAATGTAATAATAATAGGTTTAACACTAGATCACCATCCCCATTGTATGTAATAATGATAGGCTTAACTACTAGATCACCACACTTATATAAAGATAATAATTTTTAGCAACGAGACCGGCCTACCGGCTTTATTCATCTCCAATATGTATAATCATGAGACCACCACATCAACCTGATTCCAAATCCAGTCAGCTTTATCACAAAACCAATGCATCTAATTTATCAGATGATAGTATGCTTAACCATAAAACCGCCACAAATGTTGTATAGGATTAAAATCGGGTCTAATATCATATGACCACACCTACTTCATCTGTAAACAATCGTTCTAGACATGAGACCATCATTTAAGAAACGGGTAGAGAAACGAGCCTCTGTCGAACTTTTCACACTGGTTTTACAGCCAGCATCGTTAGTTTTTATACAAACAATCCGCTATATTGTTTTAAACTTTCAAATTTTCAAAGAAGAGTTTGAAAATACAACAGGGGTAATCAGAATCAATAAATCGAAGAAGAACAAACAACGATCTACAAAACTTGCACATAAAACTAAAGATGGAGTAACGCTAACCCCACTAAAAACCGGGGTGAACTCAAGTGCTTCTGAAGTGTAAGGAGTTCCTGCCCTACTAGTGGCACCCGTTGTGTCAAATATAAAAACAAATGATGAAATAAGCGGCATTGCAGGTAATTTTACATTGTCTACAAGAGTGTCTTCTATCACGTCGTCGTTATATTGCAACATGTTTCTTACTTCTCTGTGCCTTTCGCTCCAGTTAGAAATAAGATACCAGAAGAATTTGTATATGTAGTATATAAATAAGACAAGCATTTATTTGTACATCTAAAGCAGTTCGCTGACTGCAGGATGAATATTAAACATCACATTCGCAAAAAAAGAGATTGAAGATACCAAAGAGGTAACCAGAAGCCAAAAATCGAAGACGGACAGACAACACAATGACCACAAGAAAAAAGATCAAAAGAAGAAACTAAGATTCACAATACACTATCCACAGAAAACTAAACATTCAGCAACAGGAATTCCACTACAAACCGGGGTGGAACTCATGTGCTCGAAAGGGTTACAGTTCCTGCTCTACTAGTGACACCCGTGGTGTCAAATTCAAAACAAAGATTCAGCAACACGAACCCCACCAATACCGGGGTGGAACTCATGTGCACCGGACGGGTAGCCAGTTCCTGCTCTAATAGTGTCACCTTTGTGTTCCCGGAAAAAAAATATTAAAAAGAAATCGGCAACTGCCATTAAAATTTGTGTTTATGCAAACAATTATTGTTACAATACATGAATCTAAAATAATCAAAGAAAGTGGACATATTTTATTTATACTAAACATAACATGACGTTTATTGTGGTTCAAGATAGAGACATAACAAAATACTTATTGTTCAGTCCTTCTTTATGTGTTCTGTATAATAATTAACTAACACATATCTAATTAAATACCAACATAAATTAGTAGTTTAATAACTAATTAAATACAAACATACATTTGTAGATTAATAACTAATTAAATATCAAGAATAATAAGTTAATAACTAATATGACCAAAGTAAATTAGTAGTTTAATAACTAACTAAATACCAATATAAATTAGTAGATTAATAACTATTTAACTACTAAATATCCAATCAAATACAAAGATAAATTAATAGTTTAATAACTACCATAACCAAAATAAATTAGTAGTTTAATTACGAATCAAATACCAACATAAATTAGTAGTTTAATAACTAACTAAATACTAATATAAATTAGTAGATTAATAACTATTTAACTACTAAATATCCAATCAAATACAAAGATAAATTAATAGTTTAATAACTATCATAACCAAAATAAATTAGTAGTTTAATAACTAATTAAATACCAACATAAATTAGTAGTTTAATAACTAACTAAATACTAATATAAATTAGTAGATTAATAACTATTTAACTACTAAATATCCAATCAAATACAAAGATAAATTAATAGTTTAATAACTACCATAACCAAAATAAATTAGTAGTTTAATAACTAATTAAATACCAACATAAATTAGTATGTTGATAACTAACTAAATACCAACGTAAATTAGTAGTTTAATAACTAACATAACCATCATAAATTAGTACTTTAATAACAATTTAACTAATAAATACCAACATAAATTAGTAGTTTAATAACTTTTCTCTTAATTTTTCAGACGATATTTGACACGTATGTAGTACAAATATTATATAGCTATATTAAATGATGAGGCTAGTCCTAGTGTCGTCCTAACGCATGGACACGCACGGCAGTTGCCCGGGGCCCACGAGCATAGGGGTCCCATGGTAATATATGTATGTTGCGTATGACAGAACAAGAAAATGGGAATCTTTTAATACAAGTGACTGCTTAATAGAGGTGACTACATGGACATGTTTGACTATTGTTGGTTTACAAAGTATTATTAATCCAATAACTACGCACAAACACGTGCTACTGTCAACATGACAGTTTGTTTTTACTGGGGTCTCTTTGATTAGTTGCCTTTAATGGTATTCCATTGTCTTCATGTTTATTGTTTAATTTTTAGCAAAATTATGTAATAATAATACATATGATTTTGTATATTGTATATTTTATGTATATGGAGAAGAAAATATAAGTTGAAAAACTTGTGTCTTGTGCTTTTGTCGTTACTTAGACAATACGATATGATTAAATGAAATAAAGTAAAGAGCAATCTTCGTCATGCAACATGGATATTTATTTTCCTATACACTCTTCATCACTTAGTTCTGACCAAATGTAATCCGGTCGATGTCCAAATAAAACAGCCCCTTGCAAATCCGAAAAGTGAGCGTTGACAGGTATTATAATTTGGGTGTCGGGGAATGCTTTATACACGGCATCTTGTATCAGAGTACATTCGGACAATCTTCCGACCATTACAATATTTGATACGCCATTCGTAGACCTATTAGAAACGGTGTTTTTCATTAAGATAATGATGCTGTCAATTGTTGGTGTGATGAGCTTTATAATTAAATCATTGCTAAACCCGACTTTGTCACCACATAGAGTTATTTCGTCCACATACGAGGACGACTTAATGGCGGATTCTAAACTCTTCCCTCGAAATTTTTCTAATTTTTCGTTTATTGCAACATATGGAATTTTAAAATGAACTTTTTGCTTGTTCTCTGTTCCAACTCTTAGTTTGACTCTTTCAATTTCCCGAACCAGCTGTATATAAGATGAAGGTTCCTTTTCTTTAATTTCTGATAGTACGTTTTCTCCAACTATTTCTTCAATGATCTTAAGGAATCTATCAACAACTGATGTATCACCACAATCATCTCCAATCACCCTGCACAATACTTTAAGCTGACCATATAAAGTCTGTTGAAGAACTGTAATATCTGCTGTCATATCTACAATATACAAGAAAAGTTTGAAGATGCCAAAGGGGTAATCAGAAGCCGTAAATCAACGGACATCCAAATACAATGGACAAAGGAAAAGGGACGAACGGACAGATAATGATCTAGAAGACATTACAAAGATTACTAAAGGTAGAACAACACGAATCCAACTAAAAAACCGAAGGTGGAACTCGGGTGCTTTCTCTTGCAACAAACACGATGATAATTCATGAATGAGAAAAGTACCTGATAGTGATTAAGACAAATGGAACATATCCGTGGTTAATTGTGATACAGGTATACCGTAAAGGTAAACCAGGTCATGTTTATTGATGACATAATCTGATTTAAATCACATTTATCACTTGGGACTCTTCAGTGATATGATTTGTATAATGCAAAACGTACGATATTCACATTAACATGGAGAGGTCGTGGTCGTGATCTTTCGGTAGTTGAATGCAACCAATGCTTATCACCGTTAAATATATGAGTACGAATCCCGTTCATTGCGAGGTGTATTCAATACAACATTATGTGATAAATTTTGTTAGTGGCCTGCGATAGGTCGGGTGGTTTTCTCGTGTACTCCCGTTTGTTCCACCAATAAAACTGACCGCCACGAGATAACTGAAATATTGTCGATGGTAGTTTTCAACACCAAAACAATAACCTTCACATTATCTGAATTGCTAAGATTGTAATACTATTATTTGTTTCACAAACGACCACGATTATAGACATTTTGTTCATAGTGCTGTTGGAAATCTGATTTGTTTACTAAATATAGAAAAGGTGTTTTCCATTTTCCTTAAATTAGTATACCTCCAAGGTCTACAACCATTGATTTAGTGCCAGTCTCTTTAATCATATGTCCAGGCTTAGATCCCTGTAGCCTCGTTGTGGGTAAATAATGACAGAAAGTAAAGGCTGCCTCAGGTTCAGTAACAAGCAATAACTTTTCCTGGTTTATACCAGCCTAAACATTTAATAGGAAAGTAATTGAATAAAAGTATGTATGAACGAATGTATCTTCGGTAACCCTTTTTTTTTAAAGTGTCATTATCTGCCAAAATCGTAAATTTTTGTTACCCATACAAACTATCAGATATGATTGATGCCTTAATAAAACGTGTATCTTATAAATGTTATGAAATGTCCGCGCATCGACGAAAAAAGGTGCAACTGCTCATGTTTTGAGATCGATCAAGAAATGGACGCCATCCGATTAATTATCGGAATTGTTTACGGAGCTTGCCGAACATCATTAAATCAGTACAACAATGCACTTATTTCTTATTTTATGTGAAGCTGCTTTTAGTCGGCGTTAATTACGGACAAAGAACCATGCATTAAGCGACAAAATACAAATCATTCGTTTTTACCTGTCACTAGTAAGGTCAGTTGCATACGGAGATCGATGGTGATTTTCGTTCTAAAAAGGAGAAAAGTGGTACGATAAGCTGTTTAATGTGAAATATTTACCTTTTTAAAGCTATTTACCAATTTCCAAAACATATATTTTTTTGGTCAAAATCGTAGCTAATGCCGCTTTAGGAATAGTTCCCAATCTGTACCCCAATTTTCTTCTTCTTCTTTAGTATACAGCAAAACTTCATAGTTGAAGATTACTTGCTGGTGCGCATGCGTGATAATTGATTTATAAAATGAATACATTTTTGTATATTACACTTGAGTTAGTGAATTATTTACAAAGTGTTTATTTTTTATTAAAATTTTAGGAAATGAAGTTAGCAATTTTGTGCTTCGCTCTATAGTCGAGCATTTCATTAACGATAAGCTTGCAAATTAACAGTAAGACAGTGGTATATTGGTATCCATGTGGCACAAATACAAGACAAATATTAGAAAAGATTATATTGATGCAAATTTAGTGGACGGAGCTAAAAAAAAGGGGGGTGGTAAGGCTTATTCAGGATCCTGATCTCAAGCAGTAGCGGCAGAAGGCAAATCTATTTAATTTATGACCATGCAGAAATCTAAAAGCTGTGATTGAATAACGCTTGTAACATAAATATGCATTTTTCCTTTGATGTTTTTATGCAGCAATCAAATTAAAAATAGTGAACTTTTACAAACCATGGTTTAACATAAAGATCTTGATGTTATTCCATGATTTTGATGTTATTCCATGATTTTGCGGACCTCGAAGAAAGCACCCAATATAGATTTGTGATGCAAATCGTATATACCATGAATCTTACTCATAAATTTATTTAAACAAGTTAATTCGTAAGATCCATGGTATGTATAATACTTGGAAGAGAACATTTTCATTCTTTTTCAAAATTAATCCAAACTATATTTGTCAACGTCACTGATCAATACCAAACCAAAAAATATTATTACTGAAAAGATATTGTAATAAAGAAATAATTAGAAGTAAAACAATATTTGTGACAAATGAAAAAAATGTAAACATTGGATTACTGGAATTTAATGAGCCTGAAATTTTGTAGCACTGTGATGCAAGTATGTGTTGCTAAACCCTACCTTTTCTGCACTTTCTCTTATGAGCTGTTTAGCACTATCAGTACATGCCGAAGGGACAGTGAGTACCCATAGTACGTCATCATGCATAACTTCTCCTCTTTTCAGATTCTCCATCAAAGCTTTTATTGATAATTTAAATACCTCCACTGCAGAACATTGCTTGCCTGTTTTGTCTTTTAATACCATATCACGTGTAACATTCTGAATAAGACAGATTTATTGTTCATTTTAAGCATCTCATTTCATCATTCTGATATTTTGGTAATATATAATTAGTGTCATAATACACCCTTTTCTATTGTGGGGCTATAACATTTTCATTTAATATATTCAGTTAATGCCCTTGGTGTAATATATAAAGACGGGCATTCGTGGTCGTGATGAAATGGTACAAGGATTTACAACTACATATGCAATCAGCTTGTCCGTGGCTGGATGAGGATGTGTCGATCACCTGTCATTTTGTTTTGAGGAAACTGTATGCAGAACATTCCACAATCACAATCACATAATAAAAAAAAAAAACTGTCTAGGGTGGCCATATTAGTTGTATGATCGGCACAAAATATAGAAATGGTTTGCAGGATCTCCCATACATTATTCCTACAGAGAAACAATTCATTGTGCCTCCTAGTTTCAGAAGAGATTTTTTTTTATATTTCAGCCAATCAGCAAAATGGAATTGCCCATGACGACCTTGTTGTTTTGTCCAATCGCGATGAAATCTTATAAAGAATCTTCCATAGCTACTTCCTGTTAAAGTGAAAGTCGTTTTGCAGGAGAAGATTTTTAGAAATCGACAAAGCAGAAACAAGAATTGTCTACGGCGGCCATGTTTGTTAACCGATCGGGACGAAATTATCAATCTTTATACCACCGATACAGATAGGTCTGCTTCATACCTTGACATACACATATACCTCAAAATTGACAATGAGGGCGGTTAAGAAAGAAACATGGCAACAAAAAAGATTATTTCAATTTTCCCATTGTGAACTTTCCATTTATATGTAGCAACAATCCAGCAGAATCTGCAATTGGAGTATTTATCTCTCAATTGATACGATATTTAAGAGCTTGTGGTTCCTATCAGGATTTCCTTGATAGAGGATTACTGCTAACAAGGAAGCTACCGAGCCAAGAGTTCCTCTTGATTAAGTTGGAGTCATCACTTCGAAAGTTTTACGGTCTCCACCATGACTTAGTTAACCGTAGTGGACTATCTGTGTCACAAATGACCACGGATATGTTCCACTTGTCGTAAGGACTTCCCGGTTGGTTCCTCATTCATGACTTATCTTCGGGTTTGTAACTAGAATAACACGACGGGTACCACTAGTGGAGCATGAACAGCCGGGTTTTAGTGGGGTTCGTGTTACTCGATCTTCAGTTTTATGTGGATGTTTTGTAGATCGTTGTTTGTCCTTTTGTACTTTTTATTTTGGCAATTATGTCGTCTGGTCTTCTTCGATATACGGATTCTGATTAACCCTTTGGTATCTTCAAACTCTTCTTATAGAGGACTTTCTATAGATACTTCCTACCAATTTCTGCTGATTTGGCTAAGCGGTTTCTGAGATGATTTTTTTTTACAGAAATTGACCAACCAAAACAAGAATTGCCTATGGCGACCATGTTTGTAAATTGATCGGCCAGGTGAGCTAAAATCTCACCATGTCTTGTAAATCAAAATAAAAGCAAACAATGACAACCACAAAATGCGATATCTAGTGGTAAAAGAACTGCTAACCCTTCCGGAGCACATGAGTTCACTCTCCGTTTTCAGAAGAGTTTGTGTTGCACAATCTTGTATTTTCTGTGTAATGGTTTGCACGTCACTGTTTGTTCTTTTGGCCATTGTATTGTCTGTCCGTCTTCAATTTACGGCTTCTGATTACACCTTGATCAGTTTCAAACTTTTCGTAGCATTTTAAACCACATAATTGAAGAAACAAAAGTTAAAATCGTTACGTTTGGTAACTACTGGTATTACTTTAAATGAAATACCTCGTTGTTATGGAGACTCATTGTGAAGCGATCGAAAAAGTAGTAGTCATCTTCGTCCATAAACAGTTTAGCATACCAATGTTCTGCTTCATATCCATAGGCCACGAATTTCTTTTCCTTATTAAGCAAAAGACATGTTGGTGTCTCCTTTGAGAGAATGTTCGTAATCCCAGCAGGCCATTCAGAAATACACCAAATAGTTAGCGGTTCTGTTTCGAACTTGCATCGGAATGAGAAAGCAAGGCTAGAATATGTCGTACCAAGTTTTAAGGCTGCAACTATCCGAGTCCTCCTCATAACCTCCATTGTGTGGTGAAAACAAACTCTCCTTAGAAATAAAAAAAAATGTAATATAATTAGATTAAATATGTACATGTTCATTTTCTATTATAACACTGACAATTTCAATTTTGTTCTTAGATAAACACGGCACTATATTATACATACATACATCGTATATATAAACGTCTGAAAAAGTAGCCAACGTATGAACCTACGGGATGTCGGATTGGAAACAAGTGTTAACGCTTTTGTGCTAACAAACAAAAATAATAGAAGAACGTCTAAATTATAGCATAACAACATCAAAAAAGATGTTAAAATACAACAAACAATAACTATAAGTCTACAAAAAAACTATAATTATAATCAAATTGACGGATATTTCGCTTGACCGACAAGCTTCATCAGCGTCTGTAACCTGTCACGTGACAATTTTTCAAATCAGGAGCAGAAACTGGTTACCCTTCCGGAGCACATGAGTTCCCCGTTTTTAGTGTAGTTGCTGTTGCTCAACTTTCGTTTTCTGTTTATTGTTTTGTCGACCATTAGTGTTTGTTTTGTACTTTTTCTGTTGACCATTGTTATAGATTTATTGTCATTCCTGACTTATCATCTGATTTTTAACAGGAGGAACACGACGGATGCTAAAACTGGTTACCCTTCCAGAGCACATGCGTTCCCCCGTTTTTAGTGAAGTTCCTGTTGCTTAAGCTTAACTTTTCTGCTTACTGTTTTTCGACCGTTGGTTTGTAACGTAGCTACAAGAATTGTGGAATACTTGTGTTAAATAATCATTGTGTTCTCATCAAGAGTACAGTTGACATGATAGCAAAATCAAGCTTCAAATAATTCCTATATGGACGAGGGCCATCTGTTCGTTACTTTTCTACATGGCAATTTCCCTGACGAGAGGCTTACCTGATGATCACGAGTGCTGTGTTGTTATGCTTTCTCATATTTGGTAAACTGCTAAAATTACATATTGTGCTTCTACTTGGGATTTACGATCACAACCCATGTGGACTTCCAAGAATTTAAATAAACATTTTATATATAACTTGATGTTCTGATGTTAGGGATATAACTTATAGATTTGATCTCGCACTATACGTTCACACTTATATGTTTTGATAAAAGTTGTACAATTATTTTCATCTTTCTTTTAAAAACTCATTCCGTCACAGGTTGTTGTTTTGTTCTTTTTCTTTTGACCATTGTATTGTCTGTCATTCTTCGTATTTGGTGTCTGGCTACCCATTTGGTATCATCAAGCCTTCTTAAGTAAGCCAGTTTTGGCACACACTTTTATAATGTGAGGCATGGAATTTTTTAATTTGGTCATTTGTAGATTAATTGCGATTTTTGAGAATGTATCCCATATTCTCCAACAATGTTACCTCCCAGGAGGACCCCGAGACAAGCACATTTCTTTTCCACAGCAATCAAAAATCATAATTTCTTTTTTGGACGTGAACAATCGGTAATTTTGTCTTAAAAATTTGTCAAAATTTCTAGTTGAAAACTTCCGGGTTCTATCATTAAATATGTGCATCGTTCATGTTTATTTATAAATATAATTTGACGACAGTATCCATCCAGTGGTATGGTCGTTCTCTAAGAATTAGTCAGTTTAATGATTATAACTTATATAATTATGAATCATATATATCGTACCTGAAAAATGCAATTTCAAACTGGCTGAGGGGGGTATCTTTTCTCCTTGATGAACTCTAGTACTCGTGCCGGAGTCATGATGTGACAAAAAATAAAGTTACTTCACTCAAACAATATATTTATATGATTCACTGCTTCCAATTATTATTTTCCAAATAAATCAGGAATACTTGAAAGAACTATAAAACTAGAATTTTAATAATTGTCAGAGGTCAATCATCCCCCTCCTTTTTTTCCACCTCATTTTTCGAAGACCGATTTAAAAACAAGACGTGTCAGAACCGTTCCACATTATTTTAATTTTTTATGTTAAGAAAATTGATTTAATAAACAATGATTAAACTTAAAATGTAAAATATTAAATTAAACTAAAACAGACCATTTTAACTCAATAGAAAACAAAAGTAGAATTTCTCCGAAAACAAACGACATTTCAAACACGTACCTTAAACCACTGAAATTCAGCCTACATTATACCATTATTATAAGTTTTCACAATATTACGTAGAAACGAAAAACAACCCATACTGTCATTATGGATATCAGGACCCGACAGGAGTTATTTATAGATTATATATTTTGACATTTGTCAAATTTAAATCACGTTTAACAAGAAAAGATAACTCTGTTTTTTTTAAATCACATGCTTAGTCTATGGTGAATTATTGACAGTGTCGGATTTACTTATAGGCATTGGAGGCTGAAGTTAGTCTATGGTGAATTATCGATTTTCATTGCTATTGTTTGTTTTGTTGAATCTTATTTTTTTTTTATTGTATATTGTAGTGTATAATGTGGGTGGATGGGTGGGTGGGTGCGTGCGTGTGTGCGTGGGTGGGTGGGTGAGTGAGTGAGTGAGTGAGTGTCACTTAACACCAACTCAGAAATATTCAGCTATATCAATGCGAGGACAAGTTAATTTTCTTTCGTTTTCTGTTTTGTGGATCATTGTTTGTCTTTTTTTATTCTTTTTGTTTTGTTTTGTTTTGTTTGCCTTGTTTTTGTTTGTTTTTGTTTTGTTTTACTTTTTCCAATAGTATTGTCTGCCCTTCGACTTATGGCTTTTAATAATCTCATTTTTACTTATTTCCATGTTCTTTATTTGAAATATTTATATAGTATACTTCTGTATACCAATGTTTTAATTGTCTGTCCTTTGATTTACAGCGGTTATCCTTTTCGTATCTTCAAACTTTTCTTTTATCGATGTCATTTTTTGAAATCTTTATATTTTAATTCTGCATGCAAATTTTTAAGCAAGTAGTTTTATATATTTAATTATTATTGTCAGAAACAAACAGATCGGTGGTTTTCTCCGGGTCCTCTGTTTTCCTTCATCAATAAATAAAACTGACCGCCACGATGTAACTGAAATATTGTTGAAAGTGGCATTAAACACCATCAAAAAAACAAAACAAATAAAATATGGAACCTGACCTATAGTGTGACATTCTTACACGTGAATTTAAATCTCTTTTTTTTTAGCCTACATCTGATCCACTCTATCTTTCTTCAGCTACCAGTCGTGTGTGTGAAAAACGTATTTCTATATTTCATATTAAATATTGTACTGATATACAATCCAGTTCATATATAATGCACGGACCGTCGTGGTCGTGAATTTGAATTATATATACATTGATATAGCCAAATGATTTCTTCTTTTCGTTCGCCTTTACACTTGGATTTCAGTTTCCACTACGATTCTGGTGGTCTTCTGTAGTGTATACACGGGTCCATAAAGCTTCTCTTGCAGTGTTGTTGGTAATGGCCATGTATCTTTTCTCAATGTCTGATGGTTCTTGCATGTCAATAAAATGTGGGTGGTATCTTGCTCTGCCCAATGATTAAACTACACCATTAAGTTCAATTTCCCCTCAGGGTATTATGTGCAACAAAGATATCGACCCTGAAAGAACGAAAGATGTCAGTTTTTGGAGGGTGCTAGCCGAAAACTGATTCGAGGGTGCTCAGAAAATAGGAGAAAAGGAATAATTTATTACTTCCAGATAAAGATAAACATGTATGCAGTTTTATCACATTCGATCCCATTCACAACCTAACAGTTTTAACAAAAAAATAGCGGAGACAACTCGTTCCTTGGTGTAGTTCGGCCATCATTGTAAGCATACAATTTTGATCGTATCATACAGCTTTTGACTAAAATTATTCAATGTTGTTGTAAGGTGTGATACTGCTCGGGATAACATTCCTCAATAGTTGTGAAATAACCCTATAACATAATACAATACAAATATACAATAAAAAACAAATGTAACATGAATTCATTCATAATTATGAATGAAATAATGTTTTCATTTTGTACTATATTGTCTAATTAATGATTTATATGTAACAGAGAAGACCTCGTAAGTTTATAACTTGTGTCTGATCCATTGTCTGTATTTGTTTGACAATAAATATGTTTAAAGTAAAGTATTCTTTTTTCCGTTGATCTTTTTATGATTTATATACCAGAACGTAAGTAACAGCTAAGAACTATGAAATAATACATACAGATACGAGATATTGCACATTTTAAATATGGGCTGTAGTTTTATTACTCTCAGAGAGTCGTGCAATAATCAACTACCTAGATGTGATATTGCATGGCTTCATGCTACAAATCATTGATATCACGGTTTTCCCGAGTTAAACGGTGAAACAACATCACGCTCCGTGTTTAACTAGGAAAACGTGATATAAATATTACATAAGGTTCAATAGAAAAAACAACAGCAAATAAACATAAATAATCAGTGCTGGATTTAGTCAATTTAGATAAACAGAGGCCCCTCCCGATCCCACACTCTGAGGACTATTCAATGGAATGCGCTATGAAATCATATATAGGAAATGCCTATGACAGTATTAAAAATAGTATGCACCTTTACAGGATGCCCCCTATATATTTTGAGTCCCTAGGCTTCAGCCTGCCAAGACTATAAGTAAATCCGACACTGTCAATAATTCACCACAAACTAAACATATGGTTTTAAATACGGGGTTATCTATTCTAGCTAAACGTGATTTACACTTGACAAACTGTCAAAATATAAAATCTAAAGATAACTCCTGATATCCATAATGGCAGTATGGCTTGTTTTCGTTTTCATATAATATTGTGAAAACTTATAATAATGGTATAATCTAGGGTGAATTTCAGCGTTTTAAAGAACGTGTTAGAAATGTAAGTATTCACCCAATAACATGTCGTTTGTTTTCGGATGCGAGCATTTCCAAAAATAGTTTGACGGAAAACATCCATTTGCGTGTCTACTGAAAGATTCGAGTAAAGAAATTCCAAGATGTAATCGTTTTTTGATAATATGAAGGTAAAGAAGTAATATTTAGATCAGAAATATCAGAGCACTGACATAGAAAATACTCTGAGCCAAATCTATTATCATATTTGTTTCAGCCAATATTTACCAATAGAATTCCAGCATTCTAAATCGCTGTGGATAATTTTATAAATTATTTTTATTTGTTTCCTCCTAATGAGGTTTTCAATATTTATCATTCCCATCTCATCCTCTTTTGTGTCCAAACAACAAACATTTCGATCTATTTGATTTACTTTGTCGTCCCATATAAATTACCACATTCATTTCACTCTTAAATCTATCTGTAATGCCGCACATTTCAATTTCGTATCCCATTTGGGAAACAAGTCAATTTTTAACTATCAAAGTTTTCCCTTTGAAGGTTAAATTTCTTGTTTTCCAAAGGAGTAGACATGGTAAGGGCAGAAATTGGCCTAAACAATAGGCAAATTATAAATGAAACGTATAGCTTTCATTGTTTCTTGATTTTATAAGACATTTACCCCATCTACTATGTTGGTAAGAAGTTTCCATATTTGCACGTGCGATGACGTCACACTAGTCAATGACAAGTCTATCGTTTCGTGAAACCATATGAAATCTAACAAGAAATGTGTATTTAATGTCAATTTTCAATATCTCCACAAGCAGGTACCAACGGAATATTTTAGTATGATGTTTAATATACATAAACACATATCTCATTTGATTTTGTTGTTGGTACCCGAGTGGGGAGAGTATGAAATCTGCAAAGCAAAAAATAATTTTGAGGTCGATTTCTCGTCAGCGGCCATATTTTAGTCACCGTATTAGACAGAAATAAAAATGGACCTTTTAATCTCATCCAAAATAAAGTTGGTTATCTTAGTTGTTTTGCTACGGGAGTAAAACAATTTTTATGAAAAAGTTAGCTAAATTTTGGAGGTGATTTACTGCCGACCTGATTGTGCATCGACGTTTTTTTTTCTAACCCTCAGTGGAATATCAGGTGTTACTATACTAAAGTATACTTTAATATTATCCCCACAATTCACAAAAAGTACAGAAAAAAGCATAGCAAACAACCAAAAAGAAAAAAAAATCACGTACTATTGGTACGTCAGATTATCTTAGAAATTAATTCATTGGACATGTAAACGACACATCAGAACTTTCTGTATTACAGTAGTTCCTTTACCTTTTATTATTTATTTATTTTTATTTTTTTATTATTTTGACCAATATATTTTATTTAGCTCTTTCGTCAAGTGAATTCCATTTATATATAATTTAATTCTAACCTCTTAATATTCACGTTGCGGTGGCGTAATGGATAGCACACCTGACTGTCGATACCGAGATCGAATCGCCGATTTTTTTTCTGTTTTTGTTTTGGACAAAATTATTATGCACCATAAGAAAAACTTTTTGATGTGCTAACATTATTTAATGCTAAAATAACTGTTAAAAATATCAAATGTCCATTGAAATTTGACCCTCGAGTTGTAGCACTTCATTTTGGGTTGTATCATGTTTTCTCGTCTTTTCTATTGTCAACAGCCGTACAGGTGTAATCAGTGCCTGAAATGAGGATCAGCCAAGGCCCGAATTTTTTTTTTGGCCCAGTAAAAAATTAGAGTCACTGGTCCAAATGTCATAATGGTGGCCCAAACATTTTGTGACATTTATTTTATGAACAAAAAACATCAGATATCAATATATAAACAGTTTTCAGATTAATTGATTTTGATCAATAACATTAAAATTCATTCTTTCACTAGTCTCATGGGGGGGGGGGGGGGGGGGGGGGCTCTTCAAATTATTTTTGGTATGTACAGGTGTGCAGCTGAAATTGCGAAAACACCCCAATGCATATATTGTTATCAAATGAAACCTGAATTTACTTGTTATAACCTTTTCGACAACCTTGACGCCGTTGGGTAGGGAGGTCTTAAGAAACGATGCTAGTCCATCGGATGGGGACAATAAAAGGCTGGTTTGTGTAAGGGGAAATCAATGCCATGATCACATTAAAGACATCCGGAAAAGAGTAGACTAATGCCACTACAAGGACCACTCTTGCACTCCCCAGAGTGAAGAGTGACATCACTTGTTTCAATCCACTATGAAGAAGTGATTTTTAAAGTAAAATAACTTCTCAGTTCGGGGTCATGTCAGTTGGTTATTCATTCCAAACAAGTATCTCACTTAGTTGAAATAACAAACGGTGCTGTCATTTTCTGTTATATAAACAACTGTTAACTTTTCCTGTTATTTTTTAATTTGTAAACAAAAGTTCTGGTTCCAAAAAAGAAAACCACTCCCAATTGTCATAAAAATTTAGCCGTGTACATGAACTATGAAAAGTTTAAAAGAAGTGACAAGCCAAATCGTTTCCGTAGTTTGACAATTACTGTCAACGATTTTCTCTCCGTTGTTGGGGAAAAGTTTTTCAATGATTACCTAAGGATTGACACAAAAAGGTTTCCGATTTCTGTAAAATGAAATTCGTACATGTACATTTTGCAGCAGATTGAATGAATAAATTTCCGAACCGTGGAAGATACCAGGTCGCAAATATTATAAGTTGACAGAATTCTCTTTATTGTTCACAACTTTCCACTTCGTCCGTGATTTTTAACAATTTTAATAATTAAATCATAAAGAAACAAAAACACACGTTTCTTTTCTAATATTTAGTGAATACTTGTGTACTACATGAAAACGTGTAGGAAACATGTATTGATTGGCTCGATAAAAATACATAATTGGGGAGAACAGTAAATTACATTAGCTGTGTATTCATTGGCTACAAAAATGTATTTGGACCAATCGCTGAGCTCGCAACAAACCGTTTTCGACTAGAACAGAAGAGTTATCTACCGTTGAAGTCCGGTTTCGGTAAAACAACAATTTTTAACGGTCTTTTAGGTAACTTGAATAATACTGCGCCCTCTATCGGCACTATCGCTGGATGAGGGCTTGAACGCACTTAGTGGAAAATATCCGTCAGCTGCTGGCTGGTTCAGCCGACCAATCAAATGTCAGATATTAGCGCGTATGCGAGTTGTGACTTCCTTTACTTCCGTTTGTAAATATTGACAAACCAAACACGGAGAATGATTTTGCACTGCCTTTGCATATTTAGAAAACAAATACACCTTTATTCTCATAATTATGATTTAAATTGCCATAGATTCACAAATCTTTAAAGATTTAAAAATATAAAACACCGTGTAATAATTTTTTGAAGTTTTTATGTTTTAATCTAAAGAGGGAGAGGCGTTAATGTGCAAAATTGGCCCCACATTTTATCAAAAAATAATGCTTGACATAGAATAAAAACAATTTACTAATTTAATTGTTATATTTACAAATTTTCAAAAAATATATCTTTCCGTGAGATTGGGTGCGCTATGACGTCATAATGACATCATGATTAGACGGATAATGCTAAAAATGGACTATAAACGACATATTCAATGTACATTTTAGCTATTTTATATACCTCCACAGTCTTCCACCAACACCAAATTGAGCAGTTGTTTTGAGTATAGAGAGTTAATGATTATATCAAAATATTTTGTTGGTGAAGGATTGTGGAGGTTGTTAAATATTAATTTATTTATAACCTCAGCCAGATCCTTAAAATCAATATTTTCACTCTTCTGATTGTATATATGATACCATTAAGTATATATACACAATCTCTGTACATTTTATGATTCATTTCAAGTAATGAAATTCATCAGTAAATAACTTGTTTCTGTAAATAATTGTATTTATTTTAAATACAGTTTGTATACATTGAAACCAGGAGAAAAACTCAGTGCATGCAGTCCGGTGTCTATGCGATAAAAAGAACTGGGGACTATAAGTTCCATATATGGCCCCATATTTAATGAATCATTATCTTAGAAAATACTTGATTAAAATTTGATGTGTTTTATTTTATAGACAACATCATATTTTTTTTGTTAAAACTTGTTTTCAACAAAATCGATACGTATTTGACGTCATTGTGACGTCATGAGCGTTATTTGTTTTCTGTATTTCGTGGAATTTTGCCCGCGATATTTCGACGGTTTTCGAAGAAATTAAGCACCTCCGTAGACGTGCACCAGTCAATATTTTACCAGATTATTAAAATAAATAAAACACAACTACTGTTAAAGTATTTTTTTGGTGCACGAGGTGTTAAATTTCTTGAAAAACGACGTGAAAATGTTCAAATATTACAAGCGCTTAGATGACGTTTTGATGTTTGAGAAGCAATATTTGCCGTAAAAAACGATGGTATGTCGGCACGTAACAGTTATATAACATAAAAATAAAATAAACACCACTTCATCCAAAATAGTTTTTTTTTCATAAGCCCCCAATTATTGATTATATATTTTCTTCCGGGATACTGAAATAGTTATTACTACCGGGATACTGAGGTAGGTTTAATGGTCTATCGATGCTACTTCTAAAATGAAGTAAAATAGTTTGATCCAAAAGGAGTAGATATTTTTTGGGGACAATCCAACATATCCTTAAGAAGAGTTAGAAGATACCAAAGGGGCAATCAGAATCCGTATATGCGTTCTGTCATGTGCATAAGTTATTATTTGCATGATTGACAGACAATATTCATCATATTGTTTTCTAGCTTCTGAACTGTCGATCGAGAAAAAAATAAAATATTCTAGACAGGCAGCATATAGCCAGTCAATGGGGTTTGCAATTAATAGTTCGCATGCACAATAGCGATCCAAGACCACAAGGTGTGGAAAATAGAAATATTCTTCTGTGGTTTAAATGCGTATTAACTGTACTACATGTAAACTGTATTATTCTGTTTGATAAAGTCCTTTAACTAGAACAGAAAAAATGTATTGAAATAGTGTTGTAATAAAATATCATGAACGTGATGTACAAGTATGAAAGCATTTCAAGGTATATTTTAAATGAAGTTGAAACATGTCGCCATTTGATATCAATTCGGTTGTATTTCATTTTGACGATTTTAATTACGGAAGACGATCACAACCATATTTTTTTTTAACAATTGCAACTCAGCTGTTTTTTTTCATAACATATAATAAAATGAAAAAATATATATCACACTGTCGGAACAGTTCCAACATTCAATAGAAAAATCGTAGAAATAATATCATTTAGTGTCCGTCGTCTGTTATCCATAACTTTTCATATTAATATTTAATCTTTACCTTAGAAACTGCAAAACCAAATGCTTTGTTTTACGTTATCAAGTTCTCTCAACCCGCACCTTGGTAATTTTTTTTTTTAATAGATTTATGATGGTTGTCCGTAAAAATGTACTGGAATATATCATAACATTGGTTGTCGTTAAGAATAAAGTACGGTTAAAAAAGTGTTTAAAAAAATTCAAATATGACAAAGTTCTATTGTCCAAATAAATCTATCTATTACTTCTTTAAGGTTAATACCAAAATTTCGACCAGTTTTCGACAATCAATGTTAATAAGTTTCTGAATTGATATGACTTCAATATGTACATTATCAATGTCATAGCAGACGATGAAACCAAAATTGATCTGTATGAGATATATTTTTTAAATGATTAAAGCTTTGTTAAGGTGACGAAAAAATGAATTACGAAAAAATACAATTTGAACGTGAAATAATAGATGTGATACGTAGTTCTTACATTTAAAAATGACATCTTTAGATCAGATTTCTTGAGATCATTCATGCAATTTCAGCATCATAATATAACCTCTGACAAATGAAGCGATCAAAATAATGAGAGATTTTATCACGTGAAACAAACCGTCGAAAACAGGAGACCGTCGAAAATGGGTGACGTTGCGACATTACTATTCGTTCACTTTAATTTCATAATACAGTTTCGGAACATGTTTTTATTCCTGAAATCAATCCACATTGCATATTAAGTCAAATTTATGCTTTGTTTATTGAGTTTTATTATGCTTTGTTTTTCTTTTTGTTTTTGTTTTTTAAAGATATGCATTATAATACAATGATACGTACATTCTGTATTCTGAAAAAAATGACGTTCGGTGCTTTTCATTACCTGACTTTGTCGGTCCGCTGTGAGGAATTAGATGCACATATTAACTAACTGTATTTATTTCTGAAAAGCACATATTGTGAATACATTTTGGAGAAAATTTTATCGACATCTGAGGTGGGGCCGATTTTGGCCCTTATAGCTCCCAGTCCTTTGCTAAAATGTCACAATACACATCTAACATGTATTTTTGTAATGTATGTGGGACAATAAAAGTGAATTTATTGTGGATAATAGGGTCAACACACATAACTTGCCGTTAACATAAGATTGTATAAATATGGATATGCACAAGTTAAATTAAGGAAAATGGGATGAAATAATAAAGAAATTTTATTGAAAATAAATATGTAAACAGAAAGTTGATTATTTCATAAGTTAAAATGATTTTTAATACAATTTATAAAGAAATGCCCATCACAATATCGTTATTTAGGTAAATACTTATGAGACTGCTTTTTTTTTAAACCCATTTTTGTCTTTATATGATAACTGACCCAAGTTAGTCTAAATAAATGAAATGTGACTTAATGTGTTAATTATATAAATCCTTGCCTTCTATCAATTTTAATTTCTTCTCTAATTCTTAATATTATTATGTAACAATATGGTCAGGTTGTTATTTTCATTGAATGGCATCTCAAAATAGATGGCTTCACAGTAGGAACTCTTCCTGTATATTGGTTACATCCTGTATATTACAACTGACAGCTAATGCATGACAAACAATTTTAATCAGCCATCAGTATCATAAAATACATTTTTTTTAAATCTTTATTTTAAATGAAATTAAAAAATCATTATAGGAGTGAATTCAATTCAAGCTTTTATTTATTTTCCAACATTGAAATAAAAATCATTATGTTTTAGTATTTAAAAAATAGTAATTATTCATTTAAGTTTTATTTCATGTTTGGTTGTATTTATCCGGATATGTGTATTGCATACAACATTACATCATGTGATCGCTCCATTGGACATTATTCACAAACACTTTAGCTCCTCCTATTTTATGTCGTAATACCCATAAGTCATAGCGAGGGGGTCACAATGAAAAGAAAAATGCTAAGCATCTTTACTTTATATTAAGATTGTGAATTGATATCAAGTGACATTTGCTGAGTTCTTTCATTTTCGATTTTGATAAAAAGCACAACAGTTTTTACTAATGGCTTGGTCACTATTAACTGGGAGTTCGCATAAAATGTTGTGCCTTTAAGACTAGACATCAGCTACTAGATATAGCTTAGCAATCATATGTGGGCATTATATGATTCCCCGATAGTACATTTCTTTTGGCCATTGTGTTGTCTGTTTTCCCCTGCTATAAGATATTGTATCTCGGGTATTATTAATTTTAAGAAATGATTTATTTTATTATTATAGTATTCTAGTTTTTTAAGGTATGCATGTAACATAAAATTAAGAAGATTTGACATCTCAAGGTCTACGTTAATTTGTTATTTTTTCTTTTCTGTTTCATGTTTAAGTGTTACCTCGTTCGGACGAACTTACGCACGCGACGTACGTCCGTCCAAACGATGTTTCCGTGCCATAACGTTTGAAGCATCAACGAATTGATTTGATATATGGATATGTTGTTTATAACAACAAATGGCAGATCAACTCGATTTTTGGGTAAATTGGGTGAAGGGTTTTTCAGTTAGAAGGGCATCCGTGTCCATGGACACATTTTAAATGTTGTTTTATTCAACATCAGTTATATCCTTCCCTGCCGCTGTAGCGCTGCTTTACCATATTATGCAGCTGACTTGCTTCCTTTCACATTATAATTACTGAGAATAATTTCTTCTCATGACTTAAAAAAATAAAAAGATCAACATTCGGTTATAAAAAGAAAAAAAAAGAGCAATTTACAGAGCTCATCATTGACGAGTTTCTGCGGTTGCTAGGGATAATATTTGGTTACTAGGGATAATATTTGGTTACTAGGGACATTGTAAGGTTTAAGGAATTCTTATAATATATACTGGTTAGTAAATGATAAGATGTCTCTGCTAAGATGTTGTAGAACATTTCTTCTTGATTAAATAAAAGGTTCATGAGATGTACAGGAAAATACTGTACATAGACAAACCTGTTGCTAAGGACAGGGGATAAAAATATCAAAATGTAATTTTGAAATATGAAATGACATTTATAGTGTGCATAGCTTGATAAAAATGTACGCTTAGTTAAATATTAAGTCAACAGATCGTAGATGTCTAAATTCAACCTTTAATTGCAATAATATAGGATAATTTAATGTTTACAAACCGTTGCTAGGGTGACAAAACTACACAAAAATACTATATGCTACCTTAGAGCATTGGAATATCATTTGTAGAGTGTACATACCGGTACACAGAATATAACATTTTGTCGAAAAGACTATGCAAGATATGTAAAATAAAACCACCATATTTGAATTTCCAATGATTAATTGACCCCTCCTCCATTTACGTTGCTAAGCAACAAAGGACAAAGTGAAATCATCCAAAAATTTATTTTTCTTACCTTTTAATGATTGTGTTTAATATTATATCTATATAAACAGTTTCTGAGATTGAGTCAAAATTGACCCTTATCATACCCACTCCTTTTGGGTACAACTTTTCATTTTATTTATTATTGTTTTCCATACAGTATCAGTGTTTATATCATAACCATGGAATACCCCTAAGGCTTTAATAATTGTCTGTGACCCATGAAATTTTGCTAAATCTCGGTCGTTTACCTCTTAACCTCCATATGAATAATAACTTTGTTTTGTCATACTGTTAATTTTTGACCCGTATGCCTTCTCATATTTAAAGCTACTTAAGTTAAGATTTTCCTTAGAAAACACTTAAGTTAACTCTTTACCATTTATGACTTTTTGGTGCAAAATCATGACAAAAACTAAGTTTGAGTTGTAAATACTAGTATGGTGATATCAATGGTGATTCATCCTAATGTTAGGTACCAAAGTGAAGGCATTAAAGTTGTTTTTGACAATAAAATGCTATATTGCAGAAAAATCAAGAGCTGTTGCTATGGTAACCACATTCACATTTACTAAGTAGCAAAAAATACCTATGTTTTTTCATCAAACACAAAAAGGTTCCACTATAAACACACTATGCATTGTGAAATAGTGTGTAATATTAACATTAAATATCTTCTATGATATTTAATTTTTATTCCATAGTCATTTCTATTTTGGATTTTCAGCAGAAGTATATTTTTTTCGGTTGCTAAATAACCTCTACAGCACCAATTTACGGTTATTTTTTCACCAGTGTTTCTAATAATAATGGAATAATTATTATTATATTAAGAAATATAATTATACAGGAAAGCTGTCTATCTTTTTTTATATTTTTGCACTTTTAAAAGCAAAAAAATATATTTATAACCTGTAATTTATTCTTAGCAACCATTTTTACTGCATGGCAACCGTGAGGACGAGATTTTATTTTCAGTATTTCATCATATTTTCAAACATGAAATCAATTTCTTTACACAAAAATACATTGAGGAGATATGTTGAGTTTTTATTTAAAGGTAGATTGTGATTGTTAATATTACTTACTAGAATATTGGTAACAAGTTAATGTTCATGTCCAAAAAATAAAAGAATGCTTGCAGTTTTGCTGCATCTACAACAAAACTTTCTACAAATCATTGCTAATGAAAAATTCGAATTTTGATGTAAATGTGTCAAGTCTCTTTTAGTATATTTTTATAATGAAAAAATAAGAATTACATTGTATATACTACCTGTCTTGATCCATAGCAACCATTTCTTCTGCATAGCAGCAATTTCTACTACATAGCAACCATGGAACTATGTCTGTTTTCAGCATTTCATCACATATTCAGACATAAAATTGATCTAGTGACATATAAATGAAGTAAATTGACCTTTTTGTTTTGTTTTCATTTAATGATATAATTGAGGTCTTTAAAATCACAAATTATAGATAACTGGTACCAGTAATTTACATTAATGATTGAGGTTTTGTGACATCTGAAACTGCCACTTCTTACCTTCAACAATAGGTTATACCTATGCTCCTATACTAGTGATAAAAAGACTACTAACATTAAAATAAAATAACTGTTCTTAGCTTTGGGGTGGATTTGAACCACCATCTCTGAACTGGAAGTTCAGTGTTTATCTTTAAACTACCAAAGCTTATATTTTTTTCTTATTTTTTGTGCTTTTTCATAATTTTGTGATCTAGTGGGGTTTTTTTTTTTTTTACAATTTTGTGATCAGATTTTTTTTCTCATATACTCATTTTTTCTATTATTTCTTTTTGACTAATTCTTTATAACTCACTGCTTTAATTTTTTCTGTTTTTTTTGTATTCATAATTTGCTGATTTGATATCAACATGTTTTTTTTTACATCTTTTTTCATTTTTTTTTTGCTTTTTCTTTTTATAAGTTACACTGAAAAAAAATTGTTTCAGCTAAAACAAACATGACATACAGACTTACTAAAATTTAACATAACTTAATTATCTTTATTTCTTCCATTTTCTTTTACCCAAGCCCTCACTCTAGCACCTTCTGTACTGTGCCATTTAGTAAAGCAATCTCTGCCGGGTGAAAAACAAAGATTCACATTACAATTTCCACAAAGGAACAATGTTTTACAATGTGTTTCTGAGAGTTCATTTAACTTGGCATGAGCATAGCAAAAAGTACATCTTAGTCTCTTGGAGTTTTCATTAAAAGATGGAATACAAGTAGATTTAAAATCAAAATGTTTTACACCAGAATCAAGACCTAATAAAGATTTTACAAGAGATTCTCTGAATTCCAACTTACCAAAATGTACAGGTAAATTATCAAACTTTTGTGGATTTTCTTTTTTAAATTCCTGGAAAACAATAAATGCATTTACAATCATAATATCAATTGAATGGAAAAATAAAACTTTCCACCAATGAAACTTTGACTTTATATAACATGGATATCGTGATAAATACTTCCGGTTTGCGCTGGATTTTTCATATGCATTCCGAATTCTCTAGACCGGCCATGTGCAACAATGCCATCAAGATCATCTCCTCTCAAATGTAAAATAAGCCTTTAAAATACAGATAATTGTTCCAATGCAGATTATAAAAATATGTTCAACTTCAAATTACTGACATTCGATTTTTAAAGCACTTTTTTTTTTTTTTCTAAATCAATTTAGACCGGACCGGAAGTGGCTGTATCCGTTTCAATGGTGTCTTCAACCTATGCCAACATTTTGAAATATCATATTCAAGGTATGCCAACAAACATTATATTACAGCAATTAATGACATTTACAGGTAAGTAAATTTGGAAATGCAGGTCTCAAAAGTGAAATTTATTATTTAGAAAAAAACAATCTAAAAATATAAGAATAAATCTGGTAAAATTTAATAACTTGAAAAAAAAATAATTAAACTTTTGTAAAAATTTATCTATAAAATAAAAATCTGGTAAAATTCCACAAAAATCTGTAAATAAAAAAGATGAAAATATAATTTTTTTTAATAATTTAAATAAACAATTATTAAAAAAACAAAAACAAAAAACAATCTAAATATATAAGAATAAGTCTGTTAAAATTTAATAACTTGAAAAAAAAATAATTAAACTTTTGTAAAAAATTATATATAAAATAAAAATCTGATAAAATTACACAAACATCTGTAAATAAAAAAGATGAAAATATAAAATTTTAGAATAATTTAAATAAACAATCTTTCTAAAACGTATGAATTTAAAATATTATATGATACTCATACAATTAAGCAATTTTCTTAAAATCTAAATTCAAAAGTTTTTAATAATATTTATTTATAAATTTAGAATTATCATAATTTCTATGATTTCGAAATCGAACATTCTTATCCAAAATCTAAGACAATTGTATTTTTAGCAATTTGTAATGTGATTGTGTATACTGATTGTTTTTGGTTATTTTGATAAAGTATGATAAACAAAATATCTGTGCCTATAATATCTTTAATCTATTTTCATGAAGTATGATAAAAAAAAATATCTGTGCTTGTAATATCCTAATTTATTTTCATGATGTATGATATAAAAATATATATGTTTATAATATCCTATTTTATTTTCATAATGATTGATGTTAAAATATATGTGCTTATATAATAATACAGTGCTTTCATTAAGAGCCGGTACCCGGTACTTTTACCCGGCTACGGTAGCGTCTGGTACCGGCAGAAAAAATAAAAACAAAAAAAATCATGTGGAAAATTCTAGTTAATACAATATAAGATCGTTCTGTGGGACTCAAAATCGTAATCTAGTATTTATGGGAGTGTCTTCGTCGAGGTCCGCGTCGGAATCTGTATCTGTACTTTCTTCACCTCCAGTATTGGAGATCAGATTGGATATATCGTAAAAGCGCTTTAAACTACGACGATTTAACAATGTCTATTCAAGCGGCGTATTATCATTGATGAAAAACGATAAAATGTCTAAACGAAAAAAAGCAATCACTGACTATTTTATGCAGAGCAAAAAGCTTAACAAATGTGAAGATTCTATGAAAACGTGTAAAATCATGCTGTTCGGCGTTGGCATTGCCGCATACCCGTTCTTTTTCCTGATATCTGTTGTGATTTGTGGAAGCTCCTGGATTTTAGGGTTTTTGAGACTTAAATCAATTATGATTATGATATATCTTAATTTCAAATTCATTTATTATACACAAAATTGAAGTAAATATTGCTGTATGTCTTTTTTTAAATTTAAGTCTCAAAATCTCTACAATCCAGGAGCTTCCGGGGGGCTTTGCCCCCCTGGTCCCCTTATCAGGGCTTTGCCATGGACACCAGACCCCTCGTCGAAATTGTTTGGTACCTCCTACATTCTAGAAAGTACCTCCAGCCTAAAAAAATAGTGAAACCCCTGATAATATCCTAATTATTTTTATAAAGTTTGATATTAAATATATGTGCTGATATACTGATTTTTTGTTTGTTATTTCCATAAAATATTATTTTAAATACTTACTTTCTACTTACTATTCATTAAAAATTAATTGTGGACTTGAGAGTACATTGACATCTCCCCCGATTTTACACTAATTAAACATGACTAGTCATGTTTATATAACAATTAACCTATTCAACCTATGCCAACAATCTTTCTTACCTTTTTATATATATTTTTTAAAATGTTGGCATAGGTTGAATGAACCGTTTCAATGACTGAAAAATAGACCATGCGACGTTCACTGAATATTCTTGTCCAATTCGTCTGAGGGGGGCCCGGTAAGTATGTTTAAATGTGGCAGTCGAAAAGAGAAATATCTCGGGAGTGTAACCATATATTTGGGTCAGCAAAAGGATCACAAATAAGCGAAAAATATTGAGGCGAAGTGGGGAAGGGGAAAAGGGCAGATATTTACCTTGAAGAAAGGAAGAGGAAGGGGGCATATATTTTTTGAATGAAACAAGTGTCTGTGCTTTGAACCTTGTTTTTCATTCTGCATGTATTTTGAAGCCTTCAACAGTGAGACAAACTCACCTTCTCCACAAGTGGAAATCACCTCCAAAGGTTAATAAAAAAAAACAAAGTCTATGAATGTCATCCTGATGTTAAGTTTTTATCAGAACATCAACAATCAGTGAATAATCTTCTTAGAAGGTTCATTACAGTCAAAGGACACTTACAAACATTTACCGTCATCTCAGCAAGGATAGTTGAGATCCTACATGTACATTTTTCCTTTCTTAGTGGAGGGTGGTGTTGCCAGAAGGTATATGTACATGAACAGAAGAACATGAAATAAAATATGAATATCGTGATGAACAAAAACAAATTTCTCCCTTCGCACAAGGAAAAGTGGTTATATGCATGATGAATAATAACCCTTGACACATTAAATAGAAATGGGCAAACATGTTGAATGAAAATAACCCAGTATCACTTTCCTAATATTGTGGTGTAATTATTAAACATTTTTGTTTGAACTTTACATATAAACTTTTTGTGGTTGCCAAACTTCATCTGGATCTTGTATTTCTTCATTTTCATTCCCATGCAGATAGTCCAAATAATCCTCCTCTTCCTCAGACATTCCTTCATCCTCAAAAGGCTCAGCATAATCCTCAAAATCTGGAAATATACAGGTTTCAATGCAACCAAAATCAACCGACATTTCACGTTTTAACTTTTTATTTTAACAAATTTCATATAACACATGCATACCAATTTATTTATATATACATGTATATATACAGGAGTAAAAAAATTATTCACAGAGCCTACAAAGACTACTGTACAGGATGCATGACTTCAATATAATATGTATAATTAAAAAAAATATATATAATAATGTCAGTCATTGTATAATCGTGTTGATGTGGGCGTGGCACGTACTGCCTTAGTCTTAGCAGGCCTGTTTAATGACCTGATTACCGCCATATTGGACGTTTTCCGAAAAAGTAATATTTACGGACCGAAGGGGAAAAAAATCAGAATTACCAAAATATGAGGTTTGCAAATATATATAGATGATATTACGTTATGTAGAAATGATTTATCTTTACATTTATATAAATTATATATACGATTATTGATCTGTTAAGCTGTTATCCAAGTGTTTTGTGCAATATTTACATGTAAAAATGCCATTTTATATTAACAGATTTGTAAATATCAAATAATATCAAAATAAGGCACAATTAATAATCTTATTTTATCCGAAATGTACATACGTTAATACTAGTTTTAAATACAATCGAATATGCGTAATTTGTTCAGAATATTGGTAATCAAAGGAATTAATTGGTGTGTGTTCATATGCTGCATCAATTTTGTTTATTTTAATTGTCAGCCATATTGTTTGTTTATCGTTACTTTAGACATGCCTACCTTATGTTTATGTAAAGTTTATAGTAAGCACGAGTATATCATCATGTTATCGTTTTGGCTATTAAAAACATAATACAGATGATTATGTACTATTCACACAAAAACACATCACTTTGAATGACATTATTGTAATCTTTGTTGATAATTATTTTCTCTTGCATTTGATTTATTGCAATAATAGCTTTGCACAAATAAAGTCTGTCTGATTTACAATTTCACCCAACACTTTTTAATAATAAAAATTCATGTATAGTTTTAGCATCCCTTCTTAGACAGTTTTATAGGTTTAAAATTATCTTTGTGTTGTGTCTAAATAGATGAATGGTACAGTTCTATATATACCTGTATTTTGTGTAGGGATATATGTTACTCAGACAATTATTTTATACTAACTTAAAACTTTTCTAAACCTCAGTTTTATGTTTTTTTTCAAATGTTGAAATTAACAAATATTAACTACCAAAACCCTGTTAGACAGACAGACCCACTATTGTCATCTGTTTCTATTAATATTATCTATTTATCCCACAATGGTAGCTCCATTTAATAATTTTTGAAATAGGAAAACTACCTCATAGTATTATGGGATTTCATTTTAAAATTCAAATTTGGATTTTATATCAATAATCTTTTGTACTGGTGATTGTAAAACAAGAAACAAAACATGAAGACTGTGTACATTGTATGTTATTTGTGTTAAAAATGATTAAATAATATTTTGTACACAATACCAAAAAAATATTTTTATTAATGATATCTTCGTCTGGTTGCATCTACCTAATTAATTAAAACATCACAAACATTTCTTAATAAACAATATTTTATTATTTTTTGGATAAGATAAAAATGTCTTTAGATAAGTGACTTTTGAAAGACATTGTAGAACCCTTGAACTCTTATAAAGTCAAGATCATGCTCATTCAATTACTAGTAAATACTATTCTGCAAGAGACAACATTCATTAATATTTATGCAAATAACCCTTTTATTTTATAACAGAATTGTAGAATTGATGAAGATATTATACATTGTCAATATTTTTTTTTCAGACAAAATTGTAGAACTCTGTCCAAAATGATGAATGATCCAGGATGAAGACTTTAGCATTGATATGACAATGTTAGATGGATTTTAATTTCAAAACATTCCATTATGGAAAGCTGGGGCATACTGTACATGTACCATTCACTGGTTGTTGGGAAAATTAAAGAATTTATTTGCGATAATGCATTTATATCCTATTAGCTGGTACACTTTACAATATTATGAAAATTTTCATTTACCCTGAAAACATTCATGGGAATAATATATGTGTATTTCAAAGAACTGTGAAAACAAACATTTTATTGAGTAAAATCTGACAAAAGATAAATTTAGCTTAAACTGTTTATGTTTGTATTACCATTCTCCCTGGAATTGCTACAAACAAGAAATATTATATCTAAATGTACTCTGTCAAGTGTACTCCATGTATACTTTTAATGGGATAGTGTCTGCAATTTGAAGCAGTTTTTGGGGATTATTTTTTTTACAGAAAAAAATTAATCTGTATCTGTTGAAAATTGTACGACATTGTAATAGTAATAATTAGGGTTAGTTTTATGGTGTTTAACACCACTTTCAACAATAGTTCAGTGATATCGAGGCAGTCAGTTTTATTGGTGGAGGAATCCGGAGAAAACAACCTGTCGGAATTCACTGACAAACTTGATCACATAATGCTGTATAAATTAGTTATGTAAACAAGAACCATTTCTGAACCATTTAGTTGTGACATCATTTAAATGACACCATTTGAAGGACTGTTTATAAACCATTAATTTATGACATCATTTAAATGACACCATTTGGAGGACTGTTTATAAACCATTAATATATGACATCATTAAAATGGTCATGCCCATTAGCATATTTTGCCAAATAAATGGAAATTCAATGGAGTTTCAAGTAAAAGCCAATGGTTTTTAAATTTAGTTACAATGGTTTTACATATGTAATTTAAATTAAAGACAAAAGGTTTTTCAATGGATATTAATTTTTTTTTTAATTGGGTTTTCTATGGAGTTTCAATTGAAAAAAAAAATCCTAGAAGGCAATCACCACAGGGAAAACTTCTTTTTTTTTCTTTTCTTTTTTAAACATTTGACAGAAATCATAACTGGAATGTTCCTCTGATGGTCCTTTACAAAATGTGTGTGTTTTTGTGTCAATCAGAAATCCAAGATGGTAGACACCACAGGACATAACTTTAACATAGGACCATATTGGAATATTAAATAAATTATTATTTTCATATACTCGAAAGATTCAATCTAAATAGTGTTGATCTGAAATCGAAGTTGGCTTACTCCACATGATATTGCCTAACTATACTAGGAATATGAATGTAAAGGTTATTCTAAAAAACTGAAAACTTGCTTGAACACAAACAGTGCATGTATAACCAAGTAAAAGAGAAAGGTGTAAAGATGATGGTCTTGTCAGAATATATTAAATAGCAAATAAAAAAAATTAGATATTACTGAAAGTAGAGAGACTTAACCCACCATTGAGACAATAAATAAGTTTGCTATTACTTAAATAGAAAGACTTAATCCACCATTTACAGTAAATATGATAATACCACAGACCCTCAATTTCAAGGTAAACAGTTAAAAAAAGTGCATTTGTCTGTAATTTGTAGTTGAACAATAAATTTATTAGTTAGATTTTATGGTGAGTGATTGTTGTTTATGCTTATATTGCAAATGAAAATTTGGTACAAATACATAGCTATATCCAACAAAAATTTGTTAGAAACTGATGATATCAACTAAATTATGATTTCTTTTATACTTTGAAAGATGATACAGCTTATTTTGTGCAGCTTGTTATTTAAAATAATGTGTGAAATCTTATACACAAAAAACATTTGATGTCATTGAAATGCTTGCTTGTGTTGGGTAGTATTTTGTACTACATCATGGCATACGAATATTTCTTTGAATCAATTATAAAGAAAATAATAATTCTATTAAGACATGTTTAAAGTATTGTTACAGGTACATCAAAGATTAATTGCTATTTTTAATGTACGATGGTTGTTAGCTTGGGTCTTTAATTGGGTGTTTAATTGGAATTAAACTTTATAATGATTTCCTATATAACCTTTTAAATTATTAATTAAACTTTAATACATTGCAAAATTAAGGATTCTATCTATCGAAATGAATATTATTTCTTTATTATTAATTTATGCCGATATATCCTTAATTTAAACAGCTAATAACAAAAATGTGATGTACTTTATTTCCGTTACAACTTTCATTTGATCTGTAAAAAAAGGGGGATCATAATTTTTTTTTAATATATCCTTATTAAACAGCTACTAACAAAAATGTGATGTACTTAATTTCCGTTAAAACTTTCATTTGATCTGTAAAAAAAAGGGGGATCATAATTTTTTTATTTTTATTAACACAATGCAAAGATATCGTATATCTTTTTTTATTTTATATTTTAATAAAATATAATTTTTTTTTACCAACAAATATTCCTAGGTTACAACTTTTATTAGTTTCCATCATGAAAAGTGCCAAAAACGTCATTAAAAACTATTTTTTCAACAATTTTTTTTTCTATTTTACAATATATTATATATATCTACAAAATATATCCAAGTTTCAGGAAAAAAGCTTCATAAATAACAATTTAATCACGAATTATTGATTTTGGACCCAGTATTTTACTGTTCTTTCCACGTTTCAACTTTTATTCACCTTTGTCACGTAGCAAAACTCCCACATACCCGTGCATTATATTTTATTTTTGACTAACAAAAGTATTGACCTCTGACGGGTCACAAATCAGGTTAACATGCATACGAAATATTTGTTAACATATTAATCACATGATCAATATATTAATAACGACCAATCGCAATATACAGGAAGTACGGAAAGTTTCTTAGATATGATCATTGTGACAACAGACAAGCATAGAAACATTCCGAAAAGAAAGACGCCATGTTATCACCATCTCTCTACTACACGTTAAACTCCCCTCTCTATGATCTTCCCTGGTCTTAGGCCTTTCTTGCTACACATGACAAGGTTCATTAGTTTACAGTTAATAGTTTGTGTAGAACTAGTCTATAAAAATGAAATGTAATTCACAGTTTATATCATTTTTCACTCTAAAGGGCAAGAGGGTGTCGTTTGAGCCTTTCATTTCTTTTTTTTCATTAAAAATTTGAGAATGTTGTGAACTGTCAATAAACTGACTGAACTGTAGTGTAGGTCACGAAGGTTTTCAGCTTACCTTGTAGTGGTTGCCGCGATCTAAATATACTCACAGTGAACAATTTCTGAACACATATCGATCCTTTTTGTGTACATGATTTACAAAACAGTTTCAGAAGTTAATATATAGCCTTACCATTCGCATACATGTGCGTTTTCCGTGGACAACCCCATTTTGTGCACGGAAGAGGTGTAATTTAGAAGGCATGACGGCTAAAATTTCCGTATTTTTTCCAGAGCAAAATGTGGATTTAACGGACTTGTACACAAGATTTACTCACTGAAGAGTCATGTTTCATACATCAAATTAAAGAAAATTTATTTGTTTTTCTATTTCTGGAATTAGTTTTCCCTATTTCAATCTACAGAAAAACATACATACGAAATTCAAAATGTTGGCTCAAAAATCGGTATGGAGCACTTAGTTTTCAATATAACTGAAGAGGTATTGAACCCCTAAAAATTACAAACGACATTTTGAGAAAAAGTAAATCGATGGAAAGTTTCAGTTTTATTTAGTGATTCGTTCTATGTACTTTTTTCCCACTTTTTTCTTTTTTTTTTTGTACAAGTATCGCGTATTTATTTTTATGTCGGTCAAAAGCCCACTAGGGCTTGTGTTGTATTGTTATTTAAATATGCCGACTATAAATACAGTTTATCTTATCTTATCTTATCTTATCTTATCTTAGCGATCTCTTTGGTAAAAAAATGTCAATTTTTTATCCAATTTTCAAAAGAGAAATCTCCAGTTAAAACAATTTTGCATTAAACAGAGGCACTGACAATAAAAAATGATGTATCCATTTTAATCTGGAGATGTTAAGCTTTCCAAATAACTCTGCCCGTTTTACCTAAGTGGTATGCATAAAACTGTTTAAACTAAGAATTTCCTTAGCAAAATCTTAGTTTTAAATAGCTCCACACATCCCACTTTAATGGTATGCATTTAAAGCTCCTTAAAATAAAAATACACTTAAGTTTTCATTTAAATCTAAGGTATCTTAAATATGTAAAATGCAGCGACTTCGAACCAATTAACAACGAAAGATTTTCAATATCGTTGATATTCATATTTAAATGAATATTGGATGGGTATATTGTCCGAAATATTTTTTATGGGCTCTAATTATTAATTAATTCATATCTCAACAGAAAGTATACCAACTTTTGGGGGGGCAGTTTATGTTGATTTATTGCGTCAAAAATATTAATATTCGTTGTTGGAACCACAAGTCTTGTTTTTCAAATTAAAAATGTCTACGTACCTGTACATACATGTACAGTACAGTGGCGTAGCTTCCATTGAGGCAATGAGGCAACTACCTCACTAGATTTTTTTGCAGAAAAAAAATTAATGTGATTAATATTATGAAAGTTGATTAAAAGACGAGAAATAAAAACCTTTGTCAAAGTTTGTAATAAAAATATATTCTACATCATTAATTGAAATCGTTTACGGAAACTTTTGGCTCCGTCATGTTACATAATTTAGTATGTATAGTTTGTTGCCGTGTGCCAAAGTTTGAAAGTGGAAATGGAAAAGTTCCTAATTAAAAAAAGGAAGACTACAGAGTCCACGGACACTAGGGCAGTACCAGGTAAAATTAAACTAGTCTACAGTGGGTTACCTAATAATGGCATTCGAGTCAGACGACAGTCGAAAATCATGACTCTGCCATAAATAAAAAAAAAACCATTATAAATAATCAGTCAACAAATTAGGAAGCTGATACCAGGGACGGCCCTAGAATTTTTCAAACAGGAAGGCGCGCGGGGAAGAGCACGCCCGGTGCGCCGTGCTTAAATCCGCTCTTAGATACAAGCTTATTTTATCTTCTCGTTTTTTTTCTTCGATTGCAGATATAGATTCTATCTGAAACTCGGGAAGAAGCTTCATGTAGCCACTCCCAAGGTTCTGAAATAAATTCTCAAACACAGTCATTTGACGCATATCGAAATAGTTTTCTGCGTGTTATTTCGGTTATTATTGCAATCATAAAATATCCATTTAAACTCAGGAAAATGCGTTTCAATCGGCTTTAATTTCCGGACTCCCCTAGCATTTTTTCGCCTCGCTACGCTCGGCGAATTGCCTCACTAGAAATAAGACCCAAGCTACGCCACTGCAGTATCTTATGACAAGCGTGCAATTCATGCTATGTAACATTTTCATTTATTCTTTGTACAGGTCTGCCCATATAAACTCATTTCAAAGTAAAAAAATTGTCACTACAATGTTTCACGTTGACATGATAACAAAACATATCGCATGAACACGAAAATATATAAAATACTGATCTAAAAATATCAAATTACAAAATATCCTATAATATATGATTCATATTTTAACGTATTTTATATGAATATGTATAAAAGTTATTTGATACGAATATGTATAAAAGTGTGACTTACACATTCATTAATATAAAGTCATGGTCATACCTTGGTTTCTTTGAAGTTGAAGGGGCATCATCATCTTCACTTTCCTCAGTTTGCCTTCGCCTATTATTCAAGCCAAAACTTTATAATTGGACTTCATCTGTATCCAAACCACCGTCGATTCCTGATATCGTAGGGGAATCATCTCCCCGAATATTACAAGCTTTCTGTGAAATTGTGGATACTTCCCCCGAGCATTGTCCTCCTCCTCCAAAAAAAAAGATGTTGAACAAATACGTCTTCGAAACTCGCTTGGTAGTTGTGGGCGAAAACAACATCAAAGACAAAAAAATCACGTACTTGCATTTTCATAAGTAGGTAGTGCATCTTGAAATTATATACATACATGTACATGTATCTGGCAGAGCACTAGAGCAGTGCTATTTAAGTTTAAATTCGTTGATCAAGGTAAAAGTTATTATGCTGAAAGATCAGACAGAAAAAACGCAATCTTGTTTAGTGTATATGGGGATACTGGCTATTGGCCCTTTTAATTAATGGGATATGGGATATTTATGTAAATAATCACGGAGATATGGGGTATTCAAGTTGAATTTTAGGGAGATCTTAAATTATTTTATGCTTTTAATTACAGGGATACGGGATATTTGTGTCAAAACTTCAGGGGATACTCTGTAATTGCCTCGCCTTAAAGGGAGCTTGTGAATTATGAATTCCAGTGTCGAAAAACTATTGTTCCGCTTTGGGCCATTCTACAATTATAATTCTTTTTTTATAAGTTGTCAATTTATATACCTTTGTCTTTGGCTCCGACGATGTAAAGTAACCTCAGTTTTTGCGGTAGCACATCTATTGTCCCATTTTTTCTGTATTTCTTAATGTCTCTTTTTACGGAATTCTCGGCATTTTTTATATTTTCAATTTCCTGCCATGACCTATTTTTGTCCCCAGAAGTTATCGACGAGCAAAATTTGCTTTAAAAATAACTTTTCTCTTCTCGTACTCCTCCAACAATGCAACTTTTTCTCTATCTGTCCAATTTGGTTTCCGTTTAGACATTTTCTTATTTTCAACAGTCACATTCAAACACACCCGACCTTGAATGTTTACCTACACAAAGTAATAAAACCGTGCATTATCTATATTGAAAAATTAAAGCGAAATTACCAAGAATGAGTAAATATGATATTAAACGGTAAATGGAGAAGAGTTCCGAAAATTGTCACTCAATGTTTCCGTAGTTAAGTCCAAAATTAAGTAGTTATGTGCATACTACTTAATATCATCACTTAATTAAGGGATTCCTCAGTGGAATCTTAGTTTAAGGGATACTAAAAACTTGCGTGTCATCGGCAAACATACATATTTTCGATTCAAGAACATTTTCACTCCCAGGCATTGCTATCCCCTTGATTTCGTCTGTCCCCCTAATAGCACAAGCCATTGGTTCAGCTTGAAGAATGTAATGTATCGATGCATCCGGACAGCCCTGCCTGGCTGACGGCGATAGGCTGAACAATTTTGAAATAAAACCGTTTGTTTTAATACAAGTCTTAGCATTTTTAAATAGCATCTGAATCCATCGGCAAAATTTGGATCCAAAATTAAGTCCCTTTAAAACGTGATTTACCTATCCCCATTCTACTCTGTCATAAGTTTTTTCTTGATCTACGAAAACATTTATCTCTTCTTGGTCTTCTTCGTCCACGTAGTTTGTTATATCATCAATTATTCGCTTACTTTCACAAATATTCCTCCCTTCAACGAACCCCTTTTGATCTGAGTGAATTAATTTCCTTAAAATCGGTTTCGTCCGATTGGCTAATAGTTTTGAAATAATTTTATAATCTGTATTCAGTAAAGTAATTGGTCTCCAATTACGAATATTGTCTCGATCCCCACCCTGGTGTAATAGGGTTATCATTCCATTATATTGAGAATCGCTCAGTTCAAAATTGTGAAACACTTCATTTACAACCTCAAAACAATCTTTCTCAATAGCTTCCCAATAGAGTTGATAGAATTCACTAATAATTCCATCGCAACTGGGAGATTTACAATGATTTCATAGACATGACTGTTTTCTTGACCTCTTAAGATTGTTAGATCTTCTTCTATTTCAGTCTTTTCTACATCAGTTAATTTTTGCTGAACAAAACTTAATAAATCGTCACCACTGTTTCTTGTGTTTCTTGAAGCGAGATAATATCAAATTTCTTTTTTATTAACCAACTAAGAAACGTACGGCGTTTTTTCACTTCTATTGAACCATTTATATTAATGGTGACAAAACTGAAAGCCATTTCGCACAATAAATGAATTGACATACAATTTATTTGGACATATATAATCAGTACTACCTGTATACGCATGAGTGACAACTTGAACAAACATGTGATTACAATTATATATGGCTGTTCATTTCAACATAAATAAAACAAAACATGACCTGTACTTTACGCATGAGTAACCATTTTTACAAACAATTTAGACGATTACCGTAAATGTTCACAGAATGTCATGAACTTCTTTATTAATTTTTAACTAACTGTTATTTAGAGAGATAATTCGATTTTTTTCAACCTTTCTGTCGACAACGGAGTTGTAGAGAGAGCACTATTCGTGCGTTTACTCGGTGTTTTATCGCAGTTCGTCGGCACGGTTGATTCGGAGAAAAAAAATCAAGAAACTCATCTCTTATTTTTGAACACCCTTCAATACTTATGTGGATACCCGTAGCATCACTAATATCATACACTAATTTAATGGCAATGCCACTTTTTAGAAAACAGCTCAAACAAATCTATGCATGTAACATTTTCTCTAGCACATATTTTTTTCATAAATGCATTTACACTATTTATGATTTCATTACAATCCGTCAAAATTCAGTATGGACAATGCATGGACGGGTAAACCGACGTGCGCATACATAACCATGGAAATTCCCACTTCAAACAAACATCGTACGTCACGATGAAAAAACCAATCGGGCGATAGCAATTGACCACGTCACACTGAACATGTACAAACATCCAATCAAATCATGTTTAACACGCACACCTCCCGAGTTCAATGAGTGGACTAAGAAATAGTAAACAATAATACGTGTACGAAATTAAACAAACAAAAATCGATATTAAATGCTTTATCTAATATTCAGATGTAATTATGAACAAAAATAAAATAAAACATAATTTCATGCAGGGACAGTAAATAAATCATCACTATTAAAAAGCGTCCTTCGCTTAATAAAATAAATCATCACTATTAAAAAGCGTCTGACGTACGATGTTTGTTTGAAGTGGGAATTTCCAAGGTCATGTTTGCGCAGGTCGGATTACTCGTCCATGCATTGTCCATACTGAATTTTGACGGATTGTATATTTCATAATATGTTGACCTTTCCCTTTCCTTGGGATCACTGTACAAAGAGCTATATCAGACTTGGGAGATTCAGTTTTTATTTCTTTAGCTGCTTGGTTGATAGACTGACGAGTTATGTCCCCTGGCTCGTACCTTGGCTATAGACTGACGAGTTATGTCCCCCAGGCAATTGTCTGTCTACTTGGTTGATGACACATTAATAAGGTCTGTGTCACCTTTGCGTTTTGTTATGCCATTTGTACCCAGACTTATAATAACTTTTTCTACACTAGAATTTTCTACATATGTTTTAGCATACTCTGTTGTTTCAGAAATGTTTTCTATCTTTGCACCTGAAATAGAAGCATATAGACAATCATATGAAATTTTACCCAGTCTTTTACAATTTGATGTCCCTAAAACAACATTTACTGTCTTGTTGGAATCATTTGCTTTGCTTGTTTCCAGTTCATTAACTTGTTTCAATGACGTGTTGTCTTGGATTTCATCGTCATGTTCATCATTTTGTTGACCCTCGAGTATTTTATTTGCATATTCACCATAGTCTTCTCGTGCCTTGTCTCGTCTATATAATATGCAAAATTTCTTTATGTGTCCATTTCCCCCACAGTAATTGCATTGCACATCGTGTGGGCATTCCCGGACTATACGGCCAGCCTCTTTACAATTGAAACAGTTCTTTGGGTAGTCGGTTTGTTCGGGCATCTAAAATATGGATGATTTGTTTGTTGGCAATATGAACATTGTGTACGGTTGTTGTCAACAAACAGTCGTACTTCAAATCTACCAAAGTTTGTTTTGCTTGGGAGAGTTTCAATACAGTTTAATATTTGTACATATCAGGGGTCGATTTCACAAAAAGTCGTAAGTCTAAGATTAATCGTAAGTGTTATCGTAAGTGTGATTTTCAAGCTTTTGATTGGTTGAAATTCACACTTACGACTGATCTTAGACTTACAACTTTTTGTGAAATCGACCACTGGTTCCTGTTTCAATACTCGTTCCCTTTACCAGACCCTTCTTTAGGGAACCCGATACCCTTGTCCAAATTTGGCAACGTGCGATATAATGAATTGGTCTCTAAGCTCACATGGAGCGTCTTTGATTGTAATAATCGTAATGTTTTTGTCTATTTCAAAGAAATTAACTGACCTGTTTTGTAATGCAATGCCCTTGGTTGGTAGTCTAATTTTCGCCTCAACACTATTTACAGTAACAATCCAATCGTTTTCAGTCAATTGAACAGATTTTATATCGTCTCTCTGAATTTCCTTTTCCAACTCGATTACAATATCTTCATGTTTAAATCCTTTAAAGAATATCGTCTTTATATATTAGCCCAAAGGCATTATAGGGATATTAAAGCTCATTTTGATAATTTTCTGTATATCATGAAAACTTGCAATTGGTTCAATAAATGATATTTATGAAACATTAACCCGGTTTTTATCAATGAAACTTTGTAAAAGTGACGTAATTCGTTGATAATTCTGTCATATCTTGCGGTTTTCTCGGGGTTTTCCAATAATTGAATTTTTGCTTCCTGGACAAAAAATCATTTTGACCCTTTTAAGTGATAGTTTAACGATATTAGGGATTATATGGGCGTGCAAAGTATTTTTTGATTGTTTTTACAATTAAATTGAAAAGAAACAACCTTCGTCACGAGTTGAATAAATATATGTTAAAACGAGCTTTAATATCCCTTTAACTGAATATATAGAATAAAAATAAAACTGTTATAGTCCTCCAATCGACAAAGGTGTATTATGACACTAATTATATATTCACAAAATAACAGCGATGAAATTAGATATTTAAAATGGAAAATATGTTTTTTTTTAATTCAGAATGTTACACTTGATATGGTATTAAAAGACAAAACAGACACACAATGTTCTGCAGTGGAGGTATTTACATTATCAATAAGAGCTTTTGTCGATCGTTTGATGAAGATGCTGGAAAGACAAGGCACAGGGCTTAGTGTTCCTGTAGCATGGACTGATAGTGTCAAACAGCTCATGAGAGAAAGTGCAAAGCAGGCATACAAGATTTTTTTTTAAAATACATACATTTTATTGTACAAACTCCTGATTTACAATAACCTTAGTAGCCCAGGGTAGCTCACTTAGGGCCCCTGATTGCGTACATTGACTGATTGATGTTTAACGTCCAGCGAGCAATTTTTCAGCTATATTCAGGACGAGAAAAAAAAATTAAACGCCATGGGACTCGAAACAAGGAAAGGTGATGGGTGATGGGTATGGACGGATAATTTAGCCAGTGCAACAGGTTTCCTATGGACCACTCATCATGAACATAATGCTCATAATGAGTTGTTACACTGGGTTCTTTAACGTGCGAAGAGGGTGGCAATCTCTCAACACGGGACCTCGTGTGTACAGGGAAAAAACAAATGAGCATATTATATTTTAAAAAATCACTTTTTTTTGTTTTTGCAACATACACACATGTTTTGAAAAATGAACTATTTAACAATGTATACATTATTTACATAAGATGATATACATACACCCCCCCCGCGCGAAAAAAACAAAGCAATATACATAAAATAAATGTTTATAATTTTTTTTTCTAAATGATTATATAATACGATTTTTTTCAAGATAAGGTATACAAGATTTAACCAATCTTACTTCACTGCTACAAAATTTAAATTCCAATAATCCAATTTTTACATTTCTTTTTTATTTGACACAAATATTACTTCTAATTATTTCTTTAAAACAACATATTTGCAGTAATAATATTTTTTGGTCTAGTATTGATCAGTGACGTTGACAAATTTATTTTGGATGAATTTTGAAAACGGATGAAAATACTGTCTTCCACGCGTTTTTCAATCAGTTTTTAAATTTCTGCATCGGCCTACACCCTACACCACCCACCCCCTTTTAGCACCGTCCACTATTTGCATAAATATTTGCCTTTTATTTGTGTCATATGTATACCAATATACCACATTCTTACTGTCAATTTGCAAGGTTACCGCCAATGAGCCGTTCGACTATAGAGCGAAGCGAAAGGTTGCTAACTTCCTTTCACAAAATTCGGGCACCGATTGGGAGCAATTGTTAAAAAATCACAATAAATTACAACTACCGGTCAAAACAACACCTCTCCGCGTTCGATCGATGATTTCCCTGAATGAATATATACATCCCAAGCACTAAAAGTCACATTTGTGTCCTAAACGAATGATTTTCATTGGCTTCTTTTTCCTCCATTCGACTTCGATTAACAAAAGTTGAAGAACAACGACATCTGCATGGTCAACGACTGAAGAACGATACCTCCACCTGAAAATCCGATGACTTTCGAACCACATTGTAACGGATGATAAGGTAAGAGATTTTCGAATTGTCCGCCAATTAATGTCATTCGAAAATCTCTTACCTTATTGTCCGTTTCATGGTGGTTTGGAAGTCATCGGGTTCCCACTATTTTCTTGTGGAGTTATTGTTCTTCAGTCGCAGGTGTCGAAAAATACATTCGTTCATATACACTTTCAATCAATACGTTGTTTCGAATCATATCAATTCCGATCACGTTCCGTCTTTTTCGTGTCATGACGTCTGAATTTCTCGGCAGACGACTTCTGGTGTTTACGCTATTACTGTGACAACGTGAGCATATCATAGTCGTAGATGCGGTAGATTATAAGTAATATGGAGACGCCAAGGAAACCGCTGAATAAATACTGGTGTTCAGTACCCCACTATCTGTCTGATATCAGAAATATATATATAAAGACAGATCGTTTTCCTTTGATGATGCTGACAACCGCAAATAAAGAAAGAAAACAAATTTAATTTTAAAGAAGTAATTGTCTTTTCATTGAAGTCTTTGATACAAATAAAATAATCTAATTGATATCTGTCTTTTACAGAAAATGCTAAGATCGTTAAAACGGCACATGTCGATTGGAGTTGTTGTTGTGTACATTGACACCAGAAGTTCAGCGCTGAGCATTCCATCGAAATCACGTGATTTGGCGGATGAAAATAACAAAATTTTGACGGAATGGAAATGATTCGAAACAACCGTATTGCTTTCCTATTAATTGTTTTAGGCTGGTTTACACGCGGAAAATGTACTGCTTATTACCAAACCCGAGACAGCCTTTACTTACCGGCCTATCGCAAGCCACTGACAAAATTTATCTCATAATGTTGTATTGAATACACATCGCCATGTACGGGATTCGCACTTACATCTTTAACGGTGATAAACACTGATTGCATAGGTAGTTGTAAATTAAACTACCGTACTATCACGACCACGACCTCTCCATGTTAATGTGAATATCGTACGTGTTGCATTAAACAAATCATATCACTGAAGAGTATCCATTGAGAGATGTGATTTAAATCAGATTATGTTATCGATAAAAATGACCTGGTTAAACATTACGGAATATCTGTATCACAAATAACCTGATTAAACATTACGGAATATCTGTATCACAAATAACCTGGTTAAACATTATGGAATATCTGTATCTCAAATAACCTGGTTAAACATTACGGAATATCTGTATCTCAAATAACCTGGTTAAACATTACGGAATATCTGTATCTCTAATAACCTGGTTAAACATTACGGAATATCTGTATCTCAAATAACCTGGTTAAGCATTTCGGAATATCTGTATCACAAATAACCTGGTTAAACATTACGGAATATCTATCTCAAATAACCTGGTTAAACATTACGGAATATCTGTATCACAAATAACCACGGATATGTTCCATTTGTCGTAATCACTATCAGATACTTTCCTCATTCATGACTTGTCACCGGCTTTATATCAAGAGTACCACGACGAGTGCCATCTATGGAGGAAGAACGACAGACCCTTCTTCTAGATCATTATCTCTCCGTTTGTCCTTTCCTTTTGTCCATTGTATTTGGGTATCCGTTGATTTACGGCTTCTGATTACCCCTTTGGCATCTTCAAACTTTTCTTGTAAATTGCAAATATGACAGCAGATATTACAGTTCCTCAACAGACTTACAATGGTCAACTTAAGGAATTGTGCAGGGCGACTATGGATGATTGTGGTGGTACATCAGTTGATGATGGATTCCGTAAAATGCTTGAAGAAATCGTTGGGGGAAATGTGATAACAAAAGTAAAAAAACAAGACCCCAGAGATTGGTTAGAAATGCTTCAAGATTTTAGAATACAAATTTAAAGCTTTACAACATCGAATACGAAAGTAATTACATTGAAATTTCCATTGTCTTTAAATGAAATATGCAAGGAATTGCATGGCAAGGATTTAAAATCTGCCATTGATTCGTCGTCATATGTGAACGAAATAACTCTATGTGGTGACAAATTGAAATTTAAAGCTGATTTAATGATAAAAACATCAACAATTGACAGCATCATTACCTTAATGAAAAACACCGTTTCTAATAGGTCTACGAATGGCGTATCACATATTGTATCAAATATTGTAATGGTCGGTGGATTGTCCGAATGACCTATGATACAAGAAGCCGTGTATAAAGCATTCCCCGACAACCAAATTATAATACCTGTCAACGCTGACTTGTCTGTTTTGAAAGGGGCTGTATTATTTGGACATGGACCGGATTACAATAGGTCAGAACTATATTACAATGGGTGTATAGGAAAATAAATATCCATGTTGCATTAATGACGAAGATTGATTTTTACTTTGTAAATCAACTATAGTCATAACTGTCCATGCAGTCACCTCTATTAAGCAGTCACCTGTATTAAAAGGCTACATTTTCTTGACCTGTCATAGTGAATTTCAGATGAATTAAACACTTTTTAAGATGTCACCTGTCTTATAAGACCACTTTTCTCACCCCTTGATTAAAGTTGTCGCGATTTTTCTATCCTAGTCAGGCTTCTGGGTAAGACAGGCTACACGAACGTTTTCCCGCCAAACTATTTTCCATTGCTGATGTAAATTGTCGATTTATCTGTACATCCATGTCTTGGCAGTATTATAAATGTATTTCATATTCTGACTTTCGCTTAGCAAAGAAACGAGCGATTTATTTAGATGGTAAAATCTCATTAGCACATGCGCGGTACACACATTTAAGCCAGGTGATAAGATCACAAAATTAAATTCTTTACACGGATGGTAACGTTTTAAACATATAAATTCACTGAAAATAATCAACGTATCAAAAATTAATAAATATGGCATGTGCAATTAAAATGTGCAAACACAATATCATTGTTACGGATGCTCCATCAATAAGACTGATTTTATCGTCGTAATATCACATGTTGATGAGTTATCGTCTGCTAGAATTTGGCGGCATAAATTTTCTGCAAACGTAGATATAAATTACCGTCTTTCCCATCAGACTATACAACCGAATTTGTACTATTATACATATCTAAATAGAAATAATTCAAGAAATCCATACATTGTGAGTTTTAAAATGAGTTGGCAGGATATTAGTAAATTTTTATCACTCGGTACCGCTCGGGATAAATACAACACAGTATGAATGATTTCTTAAATAAAATATATATACCGTATCCGTAGTTGATACTACAACAGTGATAAGTACCCCCATAGCAATTTATTTGACACACATTTCACATCTTTTCTTAGAATTTGGTCAAAGGGAGACATTTTGTATTTACCAAAAGTAAACAAACACGGACAAAGTAGAAAGAGGTGAGAAAAAGAGTCCAACACCGCAAAATGTGCAAGTTCGTAAAATCTGAGACACCCTCGAGTAAGATTGAAATGTTACCCTGGGGTGTCTCAGATGTCACTATCTTGCACCGCTCCTGGTGTTATACCCTATATTTCTTTGTGCAAAAATGATCTAATAATACATGTTTGACTGTTTTTTTTCTCTGATAATGACTTGCTTGACATTAACAGTACAATTCGTAGTACCCAATGGGAGATGGGAGTTAATAATTCCAACAGAAGACATGAATTATGGTAAAGGACTAGCCTCATCATTTACTCTAGTATGCCGTACACAACATACATAGATATGCTCCTGCTTCCGGGCAACTGCCCAGCCAACCCATGCGCTAAGACGTCACTGGGACTCGCCCCGTCATTTAATCTATTTATCTATTAGTGTGTACTATATACGTGTCAAATAATCGTCTGAATAAAAAAAAAATAATTTAAACAAAATATATTTTTTGTTATTGAACTTCTAATTTATGTTGGTATTTAATAGTTATTTGTTAGTTAAATACATTTTGTAGTTATTATACAGAACATAAAAGAAGAACTGCATTCTTAGTATTTTGCTATGTCTCTAAATTGAACCACAATAAACGTAATGTTAAGTTTACTGTATCTCCACCTAAATTACATTATATTCATGTATTGTATAAACAGTAATTGTCTATAAACACAATTTTAACAAAAGTTTTTTTTTTTTTTTTTTTTATTATTATTTAAAGTTTCCGGTAACACGACGGTGCCACTTGTGCAGCAGGAACTGCTTACCTTTCCGGGGCACATACTTTCACCCCTATTCTAAATGGAGTTTCTGTTACTCAATCTTTAGTTTTGTTGATCATTGTCCTTTTTCCCACTTCTTGTGTTCATTGTATTGTCTGTCCTTCGATTACCGTTTAGTATCTTAAACCTTTTCTTACCTGAGACTTAAATGCATTTGTGAATTGTTTACTTGTATATTCTCTATAAGACGCAACAACTGCACGTTATGTCATTGTGTATTTACTTCTAAATCTTTAAAGACCCAAATGTTGCTAAGCACCTGTCTCTCCTCCATGACAAATATGTTATTGTCTCCGCCGAGAAGGTCCCTAGCAATATTGTTTTTCTGCATAAGTCACATTACGTATACTGCTGGATTAAGGAATTAAGTATTGACAATGCACTTGGCTACCCTACATTGATCCCGACGACACATACGAAAGAAGAAATCCTCCACAATCATAGATCTGTTTTATGTTCCTTTGGAATTGCAATCAAAGTTGAGAAAATGGATCTATCGTCACTCTACTGGATTCCTATATTACACAAGTGTCCTTATAAACAGCGTTATATTGATGGGTCTGTCAAATGCTCCACGAAACCTCTTTCTCAATTATAAACATGCATTCTATCAGCGGTTAAAACCGGGCTTTAGAGTTACTATGACACTAGCTACCCAAGGGATGGTGTGAAGCAGATGTGGATTCTGAAGAACTCTAATGGAGTACATACAATCTAGGTCCCTCTCCTTCTGCAATAGCATTAAAACATTTGACTTGCATACCCTCTGCACAACTATACCCCTCTCTAAGCTGAAAGACACATTAAGGGGGTTGATCCAACTGTGTTTCATAAAAATGAATGGTCAACTAAGGTACAAATACCTTGTGCTAAGAAGGGTCAGATCTTATTTTGTAGGAAGAATTTGAAGATATCAAAGGGGTAATCAAAATTCGTGTATCGAAGAAGAACAGACAATGCAATGACCAAAAGAAAAAGTACAAACAACGATCTACAAAGCATACACATAAAACAAAAGATCGAGTAAAACTAACCCACTACAAACCAGGGGTGAACTCATGTGCTCCGGAAGGGTAAGCTGTTCCTGCTCAACTAGTGGTATTCGTCGTGTTAATATAGTTACAATCCTGTTTATAAGTCATGAATGAGGAAAGGACCGGGAAGTGTTTACGACATGTGGAATATATCCGTGGTCATTTGTGACACAGATATTCCATAACGGTCAACCAAGTCGTGGTGGCGACAGTAAGACTTTCGAAGTGATGACTTCTACTTTACCAAGAAATACCCTTGGTGCAGTAGCTGCCTTGTTAGCAGTAACCTCCTATCAAGGAAATCCTGATAGAACCCACAAGCTCTGGAATATCGTATCAACTGAGAGATATATACTCCATATGCAGGTGTTGCTGGAATGTTGCTACATATAAATGCAAAGTTCACAATGCGAAAATTGGAATCATTTCTGTTGTCGCAAACTGTCGTTCTTAACTGCACCTCACTGTCAATTTTGAGGTGTAGGTCAAGGGATGAAGTAGACGTATCTGTATCTTTGATATATTTTAAGTGTTGCTTTAGCAGTTTTGTAAAAACATGTAGCTTTCTTTATTATGTTTTTTATTTAAATTAAATATATCACAGATGTCAGATAACATTGCACTTTTATCACAATTTAGCATATCATAATTAAAATCTCCAATAAAAATATAATTGTCATATTTTGACAAACTTTTGTCGGTAGTTTCGCTGAAATCTTTGTTAAAAGGTTCATCTGTACATACTTGCAATTGGAGTCTGTATGTTCCACAGGAGAGCAATTTCTTCTTATTTATTGTCTTATTACCCCTTTGGTATCTTCAAACTCTTCTTACAACAATTGATTCTATTAAATTTTTAGTGTAAGCATATTTTATTAAGTAATTCATTAAGACAAAACAAGCATGAATATGTACAAACTATTCGGATGAATCATTAATAGGATTAATTAATATTAAAATTTTGGGTTTCTGTCTGCGGCAAGGACAGATCTCACATATGCTAAAAGGCTGTCATCATACTGATTTTTATCTGCACGCCACATCGAGAAATTGTCAACAAAAATTGGGCACCAGGAAAGAATGGATCTATTTTTGCTTCTGATCGAAATATAATGTCAAAGAGATTTCTCTGTAGCAGATCTTTAATGTGCTCATATTTATAACGGAGACCATTTATATTTAAATATCCACACACTAAATTACTGGGATTACATCTCATAGTCAGATCTTCAAAGACATTCTCACGACATATGGTGCTGTTTACATCGGCAGAAGCGGAAGTACTTTCTGAATGACAAGGGATATAATTACAATCAACATTTAGCTCGTCATTATCTTCTTTATTGACATATCAAATTCACACTAGATGGCCCGTTGATTTTTCCTGACCGGTTTATGGCACAGTCCACATAGATGTTTAATAGGACCATGCTTTTGTGCAATGTCACCGCATACAATTATTATCAACGTAAAACCACACTGGTAAAAATTGTATACTTAAGGCCATTAAGGCTTTGTTTTTTGTCGGCTATTTTGTGTTGGGTGACAGGGTCAGGACAAAAGGTTTTAAGAACATAATCGTTATATTGTCCTTGAATCGTATAATTTATATTGGTACAGTACCCCATGTCTTTAGGTTCGACATATTTATCTTCAAATTTTAGTTCTCTAGTTATAAATCGACCTAGAACACCAAAAACAAGGAGCGTCCAATGGTCGTAGCCAAACGGAGGCACATGCCTCACTTTGGCAACAGCAAACGTGACCTTTCACGACAAATAAACTAATGATTGTCTTTGTTTTAAAATGCATTTTAAATTGATTGATATCACTCGTAAATCGTTGCATATTGTATCACGATAAGACATTCATTGGATAAGGCTTAGATTGATACATGTTAGACAGTGACAGTGTCATTCGGCACTGGCCTTCTGAAGTCTAAGTGAAAATTGTTCCCAGACCCCTGTCAGTTTAATTTATTGAGAGTTTCTCGTGGTATGTCGAATGATTTCCTCTCTCTTACGGTCTCTTAGATTAACTTGACCGAAAAGGGGCCAAATGGTTCCAATTTTTAATTATTTTTCTTCCAATTATTCCAGGATTTTTAGGATTAAAGATAAAAATCTGTGTAATTACTTAAAACAATGTAAGGAAAGCATCTGTGAAGCTTTACTGATATCTGATCACACATATGGGTGTATGAAACAATTAAGAAGTGTTTTCTGACAACAGCTGTGAGCAGTCATATTGTAAATATTATTATCTCCCTTTATCAGTTAATCGCTTTTGGAACTTCCGGTGTGACGTAGCCTAGACACCCTCATGCAAATAACTTTAGGCGAAAGAATGTAATTTGACATAAAATGTCTTTATTTTATTTTGATGTAAAACCATATGTATTGTAACTTTTTATATTTAGGAGTGTAACCCTTGACTTTAACCTGAAAATAATATCTTAAATGAATTAGAATAAATTTACTTTTATGCAAAATGCAAAATAAATATATACTGGTAGATGAAATATTGTCCAATTCCAATGCATTGAAAATCAACATATAAATGCAGATATTCAGCAAAGACGGGTTGGCACGGAATAGGGATAATGGGTCTGAGTGGGGCGACATGTCTACCCACGGACCGTTGTTTCAATGAGCCAACACTTTAACAATTAAACTAAGCGTGTTGGTCTAGTACAAAGCGGACACCTGTTCATGATCTTATCGAACAGTCAATCTTTATGAGTTCTCAAATGTATTGCTCACCCCTTGGATAAAGTAGTCCGTTAATTTAGGTAAAAATGATTTTTCTATCTTACCCCGGCTCCTGGGTAAGACAAGCTACACGCCCTTATTCCCGCAAAATTGTTTTCCATTGTTGAATTAAACTGTCGATTTATAGATATGCATCCGTGTCTTGACAGTATTTTAAATGTATTTCACAATAAAATACAATGTATGCTACTACAACAGCGATAAATACATGTAAAAAGTTAGTTGACGTTGGACAAAGGGAGGTCATTTTTTTTAATTTACGTTAGTTGCTAACAAGGGAGAGCACTCTATATTTTGTCAAAGTAAACACATATTGACACGATAGAAAGAGATGAGAAAAGGTGTCAAACACCGTAAAAGGTGCAGTTTTTTTTTATTATTGTGGAATCTATCACAAGTTGTTAAAGTAGTAAAATTAAAATCTTGTTTTGTTTTATAACGTGGGTCTTGTGATGCTGTTTGCAAATTAATGCACCAAACTACATAAAAAGTAAACAAACATTGACACGGCAGAAAGGGGTGAGAAAAAGAGTCAAACACCGTGAAAGGTGCAAGACCGTAAAATGTGACACCCTCGGGTGAGATTTAAATCGTATCCGACTCGGACAAGCCTCGTCCGATACGATTTAAATCTTACCCTCGGGTGTCACAGATTTTACTATCTTGCACCTCTCCCGGTGTTAGACCCTATATATCTACCTGTGTATTCCAGTTTACTCCTGTCCATCCACCGACAAGATCAAAAGCAGTAATCATTTGGTGTTCAATTCTGATTTAATCGAAAATGGACCATAGTGTTCTAAAACGTGAAGCCTTAAAATTGCAGACCCTTGTGCAATGAAGTAGCAGGACTGTCCTGGTTCTCCACCATGTACGGATGTAGCATCACACAAAGTATGCTCTACCACAATCGCAAATAATATAAACAATACAAATACGTCTGCTGTCATATCCTTAAATTTGTTTGAGAGACATATAAAACATAAAACAAATTCGGACAAGGAACAAAGGGATATAACTCTTACATAAATTCAAGAGACGATTAAAACTACACACAACTCTTGAAATTTCTGTGTACATTTAAAATTATACTGGTCCTGTAATAAAAACTGCGAAAGTACAAATTTAACGCTGGGTAAAAACATTTATCTGTGTGATGGGTTTGTCGAATGTTTTTTTAAACGACACCTTATTTTAGGATTTCGATTTCTGTTATGAATGCGTCAAATATGCTATACATTTATAGATGTACTCATTGTTATAAGATTATAAATTTAATATGAACAGCCACGGCCATGAATGGTCGCGAATCTGAAAATTATCTGGCAATTAAACGCTCATCCAGTGCATCAAAAAGTGTCGAGATTTTTTGGGCCGAGATATATCGGGGACGACTATTTTTAGGGCCGAATCTAGTCTCAGTCTCATTCAATCGAACTGTCGTTCCTTACAAAATCTCAAAAGTTAACTTCCGCGTAGAAACAAATATTCTTGTCAGTATGTCAGAAGAGATTTAATAAATTAAAAAATATCAATATAAGTAAAACAAGCTAACAAAATGACTTTTATTACACACGGGTTCGGGTTTCAGTGGTATCGGACGTACGAGAGAGGGTACGAGACTTAGAATCACCTTTGCGCTTTATGTTAAGAAGATCTTCATTAATTGAGTGTGTTAGTGTGTTACACGGAACGTGTTTACAATGCGTCGATTTTTTTTATCCATCAGTATGTGCAGCCATGTTTATCAAAAAATCCTAAGTACACATTGTATACCATAAAGAGCTCGCTAACGCTCGCATAATATGAAACCGGAACGGTCATGAATGCTCGCGCATCTGAAAATTATCTGGCAATTTCACGCTCATCCAGTGCATCAAAAAGTGTCGAGATTTTTTGGGCCGAGATCTATTGGGGACGACCTTTTCTTAGGGCCGAATCTAATCTCATTCAATCAAGCTGTCGTTCCTTTATTCGAGTTATCGTTCCTTACGAAATCTCAAAAGTTAACTTCCGCGTAGAAACAAAAATTCTTGTCAGTATGTCAGAAGAGATTTAATAAATTAAAAAATATCAAAATAAGTTAAACAAGCTAACAAAATGACTTTTATTACACACGGGTTCCGGGTTTCAGTGGTATCGGACGTACGACAGAGGGTACGAAACTTCAGGATCACCTTTGCGCTTTATGTTAAGAAGATCTTCATTAGTTGAGTGTGTTAGTGTGTTACACGGAACGTGTTTACAAAGCGTCGAATTTTTTTTTATTCGTCAATATGTGCTGCCATGTTTATCAAAAAATCCTAAGTACACATTTTATACCACAAAGAGCTCGCTGACGCTCACATATTAATGTTTCATACTCGAAAATGTAGAAAATATGTTAAAAAAAAAAATATAATAAAATGACTCGCCTCTTTCCAAAATTTTTTTCCAACAGAAATCATAATAATACAATAACGTGTTAACGATAGAAGTTATCTTTTTGTGACAAATGTAGGTTACACATTCATTTCTCCAGAACGTGATTTGTATATTTTTTTGGCAATCTTCACTAGGTACGGTCATTCGTTGTTTTGTAGTAGTAATACCTCACATTACTAAAATACTCGTTTTATTAGAAGTAACATGGTTGGTTTTATCCTTTTACTTCGACATAGCCAATACAAAACATAGCTATCTAACTTAGTGAACACGACACGTTTCTGGAATAACCGTCACTAGGTACGGTCATTGTTTTGTAGTAGTAATACCTCACATTATTAACATACTCGCTTTATTAGAAGTAATATGATTGGTTGCCCCGACAAGATCAAAAGCAGTAATCATTTGGTGCTAAATTCTGATTTAATCGAAAATAAACCCTAGTGTTTTAAAACATGAAGCTTTAAAATAGTGGACCCTTGTGCAATGATGTAGCAGGACTGTCCTGGTTATTCACCATGTCCTGATGTAGCGGGACTGTCTATGTTATACACCACCCAATGATATAGCAGGACAGTCCAGCTTCTCCACCATGTAGTAATGTAGCATGACTGTCCTGGTTCTCCACAATGTACAGATGTAGCATGACTGTCCTGGGTATCCACCATGTACAGATGTAGCAGGACTGTCCAGGTTATCCACCATGTACTGATGTAGCAGGATTGCCCTGGTTATCCACCATGTACTGATGTAGCAGGATTGCCCTGGTTATCCACCATGTACTGATGTAGCAGGACTGCCCTGATCATCCACGTGTACTGATGTAGCAGGACTTTCCGAGCTCTCCACTATGTACTGTTGTGGGACTGTCCTGATTTTTCATCATGTAGTGATGTAGTAGGACTGCCCATGTTATACACCACCCAATGAAGTAACAGGACTGCCCAGGTTATCAACCATGTACAGATGTAGCAGGACTGTCCAGGCTATTCACCATGTTCTGGTGTAGCAGGAATGCCCTGGTTATCCACCATGTACTGATGTAGCAGGACTGCCCTGATTATCCACGTGTACTGATGTAGCAGGACTTTCCGAGTTCTCCACTATGTACTGTTGTAGGACTGTCCTGATTCTTCATCATGTACTGATGTAGAAGGACTGCCCATGTTATACACCACCCAATGATGTAGCAGGACTGTCCGGGTTATCAACCATGTACTGATGTAGCACGACTTTCCTGGTTATCCACCATGTACTGATGTAGCAGGACTGCCCTGATTATCCATCGTGTAATGATGTAGGACTATCCTGGTTCTCCATCATGTACGGATGTAGCAGGACTGCCCTGGTTATACACCACGTACTGGTGTAGCAGGCTTGTCTGGGTTCTCCACCATGTACTGATGTAGCAGGACTGCCCTGTTTATCGACCATCTACTGATGTAGCATGACTGTCCTGGTTTTCCACCATGTACAGATGTAGCATGACTGTCCTGGTTATCCACCATGTACAGATGTAGCAGGACTGTACAGGTTATCCATCATGTACTGATGTAGCAGAACTGCCCTAGTTATCTACCATGTACTGATGTAGCAGGATTGTCCAGGTCATCCACCATGTACTGATGTAGCAGGACTGTCCAGGTCATCCACCATGTACAGATGTAGCAGGACTGTTCAGGTTATCCACCATGTACTGATGTAGCAGGACTGCCCTAGTTATCCATCATGTACTGATGTAGCAGGATTGTCCAGGTCATCCACCATGTACTGATGTAGCAGGACTGTCCAGGTTATCCACCATGTACTGATGTAGCAGGGCTGTCCAGGTTATCCACCATGTACTGATGTAGCAGGACTGCCCTGGTCATCCACCATGTACTGATGTAGCAGGACTGCCCTGGTTATCTACCATGTACTGATGTAGCAGGATTGTCCAGGTCATCCACCATGTACTGATGTAGCAGGACTGCCCTGGTTATCTACCATGTACTGATGTAGCAGGATTGTCCAGGTCATCCACCATGTACTGATGTAGCAGGACTGCCCTGGTTATCTACCATGTACTGATGTAGCAGGACTGCCCTGGTTATCTATCATCTGCTGATGTACCAGGACTGTTCAGGTTATCCACCATGCACTGATGTAGCAGGACTGCCCTGGTTATCAACCATGTACTGATGTACCATGACTGTCCTAGTTATCCACCATGTACTAATGTAGCAGGACTATCCTGGTTCTCCACCATGTACTGATGTAGCAGGACTGCCCTGGTTATACACCACGTACTGGTGTAGCAGGACTGCTCTGTTTATCGACCATCTACTGATGTAGCATGACTGTCCTGGGTATCCACCATGTACAGATGTAGCAGGACTGTCCTGGGTATCCACCATGTACAGATGTAGCAGGACTATCCAGGTTATCCACCATGTACTGATGTAGCAGGACTGCCCTGGTTATACACCACGTACTGGTGTAGCAGGACTGCTCTGTTTATCGACCATCTACTGATGTAGCATGACTGTCCTGGGTATCCACCATGTACAGATGTAGCAGGACTGTCCTGGGTATCCACCATGTACAGATGTAGCAGGACTATCCAGGTTATCCACCATGTACAGATGTAGCAGGACTATCCAGGTTATCCACCATGTACTGATGTAGCAGGACTGCCCTGGTTTTCTACCATGTACTGATGTAGCAGGATTGTCCAGGTCATCCACCATGTACTGATGTAGCAGGACTGCCCTGGTTATCTATCATCTGCTGATGTACCAGGACTGTTCAGGTTATCCACCATGCACTGATGTAGCAGGACTGCCCTGGTTATCAACCATGTACTGATGTACCATGACTGTCCTAGTTATCCACCATGTACTAATGTAGCAGGATTGCCCTGATTATCCATCGTGTAATGATGTAGCAGGACTATCCTGGTTCTCCACCATGTACTGATGTAGCAGGACTGCCCTGGTTATACACCACGTACTGGTGTAGCAGGACTGCTCTGTTTATCGACCATCTACTGATGTAGCATGACTGTCCTGGATATCCACAATGTACAGATGTAGCAGGACTGTCCAGGTTATCCACCATGTACTGATGTAGCAGGATTGCCCTGGTTATCCACCATGTACTGATGTAGCAGGATTGCCCTGGTTATCCACCATGTACTGATGTAGCAGGACTGCCCTGATCATCCACGTGTACTGATGTAGCAGGACTTTCCGAGCTCTCCACTATGTACTGTTGTGGGACTGTCCTGATTTTTCATCATGTAGTGATGTAGTAGGACTGCCCATGTTATACACCACCCAATGAAGTAACAGGACTGCCCAGGTTATCAACCATGTACAGATGTAGCAGGACTGTCCAGGCTATTCACCATGTTCTGGTGTAGCAGGAATGCCCTGGTTATCCACCATGTACTGATGTAGCAGGACTGCCCTGATTATCCACGTGTACTGATGTAGCAGGACTTTCCGAGTTCTCCACTATGTACTGTTGTAGGACTGTCCTGATTCTTCATCATGTACTGATGTAGAAGGACTGCCCATGTTATACACCACCCAATGATGTAGCAGGACTGTCCGGGTTATCAACCATGTACTGATGTAGCACGACTTTCCTGGTTATACACCACGTACTGGTGTAGCAGGCTTGTCTGGGTTCTCCACCATGTACTGATGTAGCAGGACTGCCCTGTTTATCGACCATCTACTGATGTAGCATGACTGTCCTGGTTTTCCACCATGTACAGATGTAGCATGACTGTCCTGGTTATCCACCATGTACAGATGTAGCAGGACTGTACAGGTTATCCATCATGTACTGATGTAGCAGAACTGCCCTAGTTATCCATCATGTACTGATGTAGCAGGACTGCCCTAGTTATCTACCATGTACTGATGGAACAGGATTGTCCAGATCATCCACCATGTACTGATGTAGCAGGACTGCCCTGGTTATCAACCATGTACTGATGTAGCAGGACTGCTCTGTTTACCGACCATCTACTGATGTAGCATGACTGTCCTGGGTATCCACCATGTACAGATGTAGCAGGGCTGTCCAGGTTATCCACCATGTACTGATGTAGCAGGATTGTCCAGGTTATACACCATGTACTGTTGTAGCATGATTGTCCTGGGTATCCACCATGTACTGATGTAGCAGGACTGTCCAGGTTATCCACCATGTACTGATGTAGCAGGACTGCCCTAGTTATCCACCATGTACTGATGTAGCAGGATTGTCCAGGTCATCCACCATGTACTGATGTAGCATGACTGCCCTGGTTATCTACCATGTACTGATGTAGCATGACTGCCCTAGTTATCTACCATGTACTGATGTAGCAGGATTGTCCAGGTCATCCACCATGTACTGATGTAGCATGATTGTCCAGGTCATCCACCATGTACTGATGTAGCATGACTGCCCTAGTTATCTACCATGTACTGATGTAGCATGATTGTCCAGGTCATCCACCATGTACTGATGTAGCATGACTGCCCTAGTTATCTACCATGTACTGATGTAGCAGGATTGTCCAGGTCATCCACCATGTACTGATGTAGCAGGATTGTCCAGGTCATCCACCATGTACTGATGTAGCAGGACTGCCTGGTTATCTATCATCTACTGATGTACCAGGACTGTTCAGGTTCTCCACCATGTACTGATGTACCAGGACGGTTCAGGTTCTCCACCATGTACAGATGTAGCAGGACGGTTCAGGTTCTCCACCATGTACTGATGTAGCAGGACGGTTCAGGTTCTCCACCATGTACTGATGTACCAGGACGGTTCAGGTTCTCCACCATGTACAGATGTAGCAGGACGGTTCAGGTTCTCCACCATGTACTGATGTACCAGGACTGTTCAGGTTCTCCACCATGTACTGATGTACCAGGACGGTTCAGGTTCTCCACCATGTACAGATGTAGCAGGACGGTTCAGGTCATCCACCATGTACAGATGTAGCAGGACGGTTCAGGTTCTCCACCATGTACTGATGTAGCAGGACTGCCCTAGTTATCTACCATGTATTGATGTAGCAGGATTGCCCTGGTTATCTATCATCTACTGATGTACCAGGACTGCTCAGGTTCTCCACCATGTACTGATGTAGCATGACTCTTCAGGATCACAATCGTAAATAAAATAAACAATACAAATTCCTCTGGTGCCATACTCTTAAATTTGCTTGAGAGACATAAACTACATTAAACAAATTCGGACAACGAACAAAGGTATACAACTCTTGCACAAATTCACGAGACGATTCAAGCTACTACATAACTCTTGAAATTTCTGTGTTCATTTAAAATTATTCTGGCACTGTAATAAAATTTAACACTGGGTAAAAACATTTATCTGTGTGATGGGTTTGTCGAAAGTTTTCTTTTAAATGGCACCTTATTTTAGGATTTCGATTTCTGTTGTGAATGCGTCAAATATGCCTATTCATTGATAGAAATAGAAATAGAAATAGGAATAAGTTTATTAACCAAATCAGGGCCTCAGGAGGGCATATACAAATAACAATAATAAGTGATATACAACAACAATACAAATAACGATTATGATTGATACACAACAACAATATATCAACCTAAATATTCGCGGCGATATATCAATAATTGTGGTGCAGGCACACTCGGGCAGGAAAAGAGATATATGCACATAAACGTACATACACTTACTCACATATATATGAGGGGTGGGGGGATGAGAGAGAACATATACATATATATCAGGTGATTCATCACCAATCTGAAAGAGACACCTTGAGTCGATGCTAAAAGGAATAAAGTCCTACTTATAGATGTATTCATTGATATAGAATTATAATTTTTTAATGTTTCATACTCGAAAATGTAGAAAATATGTAGAAAAAAAAAAAATGACTCTCCTCTTTCCAAACAAATTTTCCAACAGAAATCATAATAATACAATAACGTGTTAACGATAGAAGTTATCTTTTTGTGACAAATGTAGGTTACACATTCACGTCTCCAGAACGTGATTTGTATATTTTGTTTGGCAATCTTCCAAAATAGTAAGCATATCTGTCTCCACTATGTACTGTTGTAGTACTGTCCTGATTAACCATCATGTACTGATGTAGAAGGACTGCCCATGTTATGCACCACCCAATGATGTAGCAGGATTGTCCGGGTTATCAACCATGTACTGATGTAGCACGACTGTCCTGGTTATCCACCATGTACTAATGTAGCAGGACTGCCCTGATTATCCGTCGTGTAATGATGTAGCAGGACTATCCTGGTTCTCCATCATGTACGGATGTAGCAGGACTGCCCTGGTTATACACCACGTACTGGTGTAGCAGGCTTGTCTGGATTCTCCACCATCTAATGATGTAGCAGGACTGTCCTCGTTCTCCACCATTTACGGATGTAGCAGGACTGCCCTGGTTATACACCACTTACTGGTGTAGCAGGCTTCTCTGGGTTCTCCACCATCTAATGATGTAGCAGGACTGTCCTCGTTCTCCACCATGTACTGATGTAGCAGGACAGTCCTGGTTATCTACCATGTACTGATGTAGCAGGACTGCCCTGTTTATCGACCATCTACTGATGTAGCATGACTATTCTGGTTATCCACCATGTACAGATGTAGCAGGACTGTCCAGGTTATCCACCATGTACTGATGTAGCAGGATTGCCCTGTTTATCGACCATCTACTGATGTAGCATGACTATTCTGGTTATCCACCATGTACAGATGTAGCAGGACAGTCCTGGTTATCTACCATGTACTGATGTAGCAGGACTGCCCTGTTTATCGACCATCTACTGATGTAGCATGACTATTCTGGTTATCCACCATGTACAGATGTAGCAGGACTGTACAGGTTATCCACCATGTACTGATGTAGCAGGACTGCCCTAGATATCTACCATGTACTGATGTAGCAGGATTGTCCAGGTCATCCACCATGTACTGACGTAGCAGGACTGTCCTGGTTATCTACCATGTACAAATGTAGCAGGACTGTCCAGGCTATACACCATGTACTGTTGTAGCATGACTGTCCTGGGTAGCCACCATGTACAGATGTAGCAGGACTGTCCAGGGCATCCACCATGTACTGATGTAGCAGGACTGCCCTAGTTATCTACCATGTACTGATGTAGCAGGATTGTCCAGGTTATCTACCATGTACTGATGTAGCAGGATTGTCCAGGTCATCCACCATGTACTGATGTAGCAGGACTGTCCTAGTTATCTACCATGTACTGATGTAGCAGGATTGTCCAGGTCATCCACCATGTACTGATGTAGCAGGACTGCCCTAGTTATCTACCATGTACTGATGTAGCAGGATTGTCCAGGTCATCCACCATGTACTGATGTAGCAGGACTGTCCAGGTTATCCACCATGTACTGATGTAGCAGGACTGTCCAGGTTATCCACCATGTACAGATGTAGCAGGACTGTCCAGGTTATCCACCATGTACTGATGTAGCATGACTGCCCTAGTTATCTACCATGTACTGATGTAGCAGGATTGTCCAGGTCATCCACCATGTACTGATGTAGCAGGACTGCCCTGGTTATCTACCATGTACTGATGTAGCAGGATTGTCCAGGTCATCCACCATGTACTGATGTAGAAGGACTGTCCTGGTTATCCACCATGTACAGATGTAGCAGGACTGTCCAGGTTATCTACCATGTACTGATGTAGCAGGACTGTCCAGGTTATCCACCATGTACTGATGTAGCAGGACTGCCCTAGTTATCTACCATGTACTGATGTAGCAGGATTGTCCAGGTCATCCACCATGTACTGATGTAGCAGGACTGCCCTAGTTATCTACCATGTACTGATGTAGCAGGATTGTCCAGGTCATCCACCATGTACTGATGTAGCAGGACTGTCCTAGTTATCTACCATGTACTGATGTAGCAGGATTGTCCAGGTCATCCACCATGTACTGATGTAGCAGGACTGTCCAGGGTATCCACCATGTACTGATGTAGCAGGACTGTCCAGGTCATCCACCATGTACTGATGTAGCAGAATTGTCCAGGTCATCCACCATGTACTGATGTAGCAGGACTGTCCAGGGTATCCACCATGTACTGATGTAGCAGGATTGTCCAGGTCATCCACCATGTACTGATGTAGCAGGACTGCCCTAGTTATCTACCATGTACTGATGTAGCAGGATTGTCCAGGTCATCCACCATGTACTGATGTAGCAGGACTGTCCAGGGTATCCACCATGTACTGATGTAGCAGGATTGTCCAGGTCATCCACCATGTACTGATGTAGCAGGACTGCCCTAGTTATCTACCATGTACTGATGTAGCAGGATTGTCCAGGTCATCCACCATGTACTGATGTAGAAGGACTGTCCTGGTTATCTATCATCTACTGATGTACCAGGACTGCTCAGGTTCTCCACCATGTACTGATGTAGCATGACTCTTCAGGTTCTCCACCATGTACTGTTGTAGCATGACTCTTCAGGTTCTCCACCATGTACTGATGTAGCATGACTCTTCAGGTTCTCCACCATGTACTGTTGTAGCAGTACACAATCGTAAATAAAATAAACAATACAAATTCCTCTGGTGCCATGCTCTTAAATTTGTTTGAGAAAGATAAACTACATTAAACAAATTCGGACAACGAACAAAGGTATACAACTCTTACACAAATTCACGAGACGATTCAGGCTACTACATAACTCTTGAAAGTTCTGTGTTCATTTAAAATTATTCTGGCACTGCAATAAAAATTGTGAAAGTACAAATTTAACGCTGGATAAAAACATTTATCTGTGTGTTGGGTTTGTCGAAATTTTTTTTTTAAATGGCACCTTATTTTAGAATTTCGATTTCTGTTATGAATGCGTCAAATATGCCTATACATTTATAGATGTATTCATTGATATAGAATTATAATTTTTTAATGTTTCATACTCGAAAATGTAGAAAATATGTAGAAAAAAAAAAAAAAAAAATGACTCGCCTCTTTCAAAACAAATTTTCCAACAGAAATCATAATAATACAATAACGTGTTAACGATAGAGGTTATCTTTTTGTGACAAATGTAGGTAACACATTCATGTCTCCAGAACGTGATTTGCATATTTTTTTGGCAATCTTCCAAAAGAGTAAACATATCTGTTTTATAAATCAAGGTGGACATCCTACGTCATACATCCGGGTACTTCCAGGTACAAAAAGTTGTATGGCTCAACAATTTCAATCGCTTGACAAGGTAAGTTTGCTCTATTATTTTGTAGTATATTCATCTTTCAATTAACCAGTAACTTCACGGAAGTCTGGTAACTCAATGTATCTGTAGCAATTTTTGTTTGTTCTGAAATTGTGTAATTCTATGTAAACATCGAAGATTTTCTCAATTTGCGATGTTGAAAAGTGAACGGATTCATACACTGTGTTTACATTTTTAACATACATGACGCATTTTATTAATTAAATCTACTATTCTATGTCGATGTTTGAATGAAACACGATCTGACGGACAAAAATGTTTACTCGTATATACAACGAATACGACACAATGGCATTTTGTTGAATTTCTTCAAAAATATCGGCAAACTATAGTGTATACTTCGGTACAATAAGACGGATACATACACTCTATAAAAAGAAGTGTTAAATAAATGACTAGATTGAGGAGCATAGAAATGGTTAAGAACTATATCTTTGTTTAGAAATAAAGCTTAATTTACAAAAAATCTTTTAAAACGTAGTGTGTCGTTTATTGAGAATATCTAGAGGCCCAAATTTACTGTCAGTAATCAAGATGTATAGGAAAACTATTTCCTATTTCTGTCTGTTAGTTTTCCTTGTTGAATATAATAAAATAGATGAAATTATGTAATAATTATATAAAATCTAAATGACTCACCATCTTTATATATTTACAGCAATCATCCGTTTGATTTGATGGAAAGGCGTCGAGTTATTTGAAAGTAGAAAGAACGAGGGATATCAATGGATAGGAATGCTGTCCAAAAAGGTGTGCGATGGGAAAAGGCCAGGCCAAACGAGTCTAAGATTCCACCTTTTCGGAAAATAGGATTTTCAGACAATGAAAATTAGACCTTAGCAGAATGCATATTGAGAAACGATTACTGTTGGCAAAGTTTTATACTCATCTCATGTATTGTTTCAATATAGTTTAGTTGTAGAGTAATTCAATTTTATAACAGCTTGTAATCGGGTAATATTTCGCACTTATGCAAAATAAATTGAAAGTTTAATGTTCATCTACTTATTACATATACATGTAATAGAAATACTGCTTCATTCCAAAATGATAAATGGAAATATTTTACTCATTTTAGATTGAATATATTTTGGAAAGGCATAAATTGCAACAATTGGTGTACCCATCTGTTATCTGCAACTCCTCCTAAACCAGTAAATGGATTTTAATGAAACTTTCACACATTCTTACACATACTTTGAATGTGTGCACCTTCTATTTCATATTCAGAATTTTTCAATTTTAGAGCTTCCCAGATTCATTTTGGGCCCTCTGGGTACTAATCCGCTATCTGCAACTCCTCCTAAACCAGTAAATTGATTTCAATGAAACTTTCACACATTCTTTAGCATACATTGAAGGTGTGCACCTCCTATTTCATGTGAACTAAACATTTCATCCTGTACTGTGGTGTAAATGTGTTGTAATATGACATGTGTAAAACCAGAAAGGACTTGGTCAAAATTTGGACATTCTCATGATCATAAACTTGAAACTAAGTATTGGACATTGGCTACATGTATTTTAAACATGATGAATAAACAACAAACCTTCATGTATTCTAGAATTACACTGAGATGTGTTTCTTATATGATTACCATTTGATATCCCAGCTTAGAGATCAGATAAGAATGTATCCAAGTTTAAGACATATACAATGTACATACAAAGAAGGAAAATAATTTTGCAAAAAGTGGTATACTATCAATCAAATAATGATAAACAAAACAATTGTATACACCACCCAATGATGTAGCAGGACTGTCCGGGTTATCAACCATGTACTGATGTACCATGACTGTCCTAGTTATCCACCATGCACTGATGTAGCAGGACTGCCCTGATTATCCATCGTGTAATGATGTAGCAGGACTATCCTGGTTCTCCATCATGTACGGATGTAGCAGGACTGCCCTGGTAATACACCACGTACTGTTGTAGCAGGCTTGTCTGGATTCTCCACCATCTAATGATGTAGCAGGACTGTCCTGGTTCTCCACCATGTACTGATGTAGCAGAACTGCTCTGTTTATCGACCATCTACGAATGTAGCATGACTGTCCTGGGTATCCACCATGTACAGATGTAGCAAGACTGTCCAGGTTATCCACCATGTACTGATGTAGCAGGACTGCCCTAGTTATCTACCATGTACTGATGTAGCAGGACTGTCCTGGTTATCTATCATCTACTGATGTACCAGGACTGTTCAGGTTCTCCACCATGTACAGATGTAGCATGACTCTTCAGGTTCTCCACCATGTACTGATGCAGCAGGACTCTTCAGGTTCTCCACCATGTATTGATGTAGCAGGACTGCCCTGGTTATCTATCATCTACTGATGTAGCATGACTCTTCAGGTTCTCCACCATGTACTGATGCAGCAGGACTCTTCAGGTTCTCCACCATGTATTGATGTAGCAGGACTGCCCTGGTTATCTATCATCTACTGATGTAGCATGACTCTTCAGGTTCTCCACCATGTACAGATGTAGCATGACTCTTCAGGTTCTCCACCATGTACTGATGCAGCAGGACTCTTCAGGTTCTCCACCATGTATTGATGTAGCAGGACTGCCCTGGTTATCTATCATCTACTGATGTAGCATGACTCTTCAGGTTCTCCACCATGTACTGATGCAGCAGGACTCTTCAGGTTCTCCACCATGTATTGATGTAGCAGGACTGCCCTGGTTATCTATCATCTACTGATGTAGCATGACTCTTCAGGTTCTCCACCATGTACTGATGTAGCATGACTCTTCAGGTTCTCCACCATGTACTGTTGTAGCAGTACACAATCGTAAATAAAATAAACAATGCAAATTCCTCTGGTGCCATACTCTTAAATTTGCTTGAGAGACATACACTACATTAAACAAATTCGGACAACGAACAAAGGTATACAACTCTTACACAAATTCACGAGACGATTCAAGCTACTACATAACTCTTGAAATTTCTGTGTTCATTTAAAATTATTCTGGCACTGTAATAAAATTTAACACTGGGTAAAAACATTTATCTGTGTGTTGGGTTTGTCGAAAGTTTTTTTTTTAAATGGCACCTTATTTTAGGATTTCGATTTCTGTTATGAATGCGTCAAATATGCCTATACATTAATAGATGTATTCATTGATATAGAATTATAATTTTTTAATGTTTCATACTCGAAAATGTAGAAAATATGTAAAAAAAAAAATGACTCTCCTCTTTCCAAACAAATTTTCCAACAGAAATCATAATAATACAATAACGTGTTAACGATAGAAGTTATCTTTTTGTGACAAATGTAGGTTACACATTCATGTCTCTAGAACGTGATTTGTATATTGTTTTGGCAATCTTCCAAAATAGTAAACATATCTGTTTTATAAATGGGAATGTGACTTGTGTCCGTTTCAGCCTTATATTGATAAACGTTTGTACATTTATATAAATAATGACATAATTTTAGGAGGATTTTAGGATAAACGTTTGAAGCCTAATCAACTATAATAAATAGTGATTTGTTTTCGTAGCAAAGTTACTTTCGCCTTACATAGGATTTACGTGTTCAATTAATATTGCTTATTTAATATTATATTTTTATTTTTGGCTAAATCTTTAATTAATCTTATTATTTTATTGGTAATATTGCATTAAGCATAAACCAGTACCGTGTATAAACATCATGTAATATACTTTTAATTGTACTTCCATTAAGGGAAAAGGGGGAGGGGTTGGGTAGGAGGTTCTGGTTTAAGCTCTATGATTCCTAACGTGTATTCCGTGTAAGAACACTTTATTTATTTTTCTTAAACTATTATAGTTTGTGTGTAATTCTGTACATTTCAGGAAATTTCTGTTCGGTATTTGTAGAGATATATCACTCTGAAGTGAGATGGACAAAATTTCGTTATTGTCCTTGGTATAAAGGTATATAAATAGGGATGTGTCATTTCGTGCAATGATTGCTACTATTCCCTGTAGGTAAATCTAGAGAAATAATCCACGGCATGTAGCTTTTAGGAAATATTAAAAATAAAGAAGAAACAAATGCCAATTGACCTAAATAACGTTTTCGTTAATTTGATAGTTCAATGATGCCTGTTATATTTAAATAGATAAAGACGTAGATATCTGAGGTTTGGCGCCGTAAAATCTGATTCAGCCACCATTTCTTTGGAAATGCCTGTACCAAGTCAGGGCCATTGCGGTTTTCCCAGTATTCCGGTTGTTGACTGATTTTGTCTGTTTGTTGACTTGTGAGTTTTGCCTTTCCCTTTGAAAGATTGCTGGGTGTTCGGTAATTTTGTTATTACCCTTATCCAATGCAGTGCGCATGATGCGTTTCTCGTATAACCTTCACTAGGTACGGTCGTTCGTTGTTTTGTAGTACTAAAATACTCGTTTTATTAGAAGTAACATGGTTGGTTTTATCCTTTTACCTCGACATAGCCAGTACAAAACATAGCTATTTAGCTTAGAGTACATGACACGTTTCTGGAATAACCTTCATCAAGTAAAAAAGATGAGAAAGCAAAATAATTGAAAAGTCTTTGGGATCAGGAAAAACAAAAGGCGTAAACAGGATAGTCAAAATCTGTTAAGGTTACGCATGTTTGTGAGAGGAGAACCTTAAATGTAATGATGATTACATTATTTAGAAGCTGTAAATTTCAATAATATATATAGCAAATAGTTCATGTCACTGAGGGTCATATGGCAGTATATGGACCGGTCCATATACTGCCATATGACCCGAAGTGACATGAACTATTTGCTATATTATACTTTTTATTTAAAATAATAATGCAGGTACCGTTCCGGAACCGAATCGAAAACGAGGCAATCCAGTCCCGGTCCATATAACGCTATATTGACCGGCTGCGCTAACAAAGACAAATAGGGAAAATAGAAACGTAAAGTATAATATATATATATATATATATACAACGTCTGAAAAACCAGTCAACGATCAATCTTACGGGGTGTTGGATCGATACGGTATAACGATACTATAGAAGTAAAACAATTATAAACGTCTAAAATATATATTTTTTTTTTTTATTATTTTTTTTTTTAATGAGTTTGGGTATTATACCGTTTTCAACAATATTCTGACAGTGCTATGTGATACATTTACCAATAATGTCTCATTTTTATTTCTAGTTTAACATTTATTTAAATGTGTAGCCCTATTGTATATTTATATTATTGTTATTGTACTTTTATTAATTTTTATGTAGAATTTCCATTCTTTTATGCATATAGTTTCATATGTGCATCTTCTGGTTCTTTTGTGCCGTACATGGACAGTCAAAAACTTTTTTTTCAAATTTGAAAAGTCGCTTTATTGTTTTGAGATTTTATTTAATTAGGCATTGATAAAGTCCCTCGGTGGGAAGAAAATTTTGTCATTCAACGAAGTGTTTAATTCTTTATCACTTTGTTTTGTGTACTTGGTGTTGTTTTACAAATTATTTTAGACGTTTATATATATATATATATATGTGTGTGTGTAATCCGCTGACACACTGACCACTAGGCAGATGATACCCTCGGGAACAAATACTCCCCCAGCAGAGGTATCGACCAAGTGATAGCTCCTAATAAAATAATAGATATATATCTAATATGCCAACACACTGACCACTGGGCAGATGATACCATCGGGAACAAATACTACACCAGCAGAGATATCGACCAGGTGATAGTTCCTAATAAAACAATAGATATATATATATAATATGCCAACACACTGACTACTGGGCAGATGATACCCTCGGGAACAAATACTCCACTAGAAGAGATATCGACCAGGTGATAGTCCTAATAAAATAATAGATATATATCTAATATGCAAACACACTGACTACTGGACAGATGATACCTTCGGGAACAAATACTCCACTAGAAGAGATATCGACCAGGTGATATCCTCGGGAACAAATACTCCACTAGAAGAGATATCGACCAGGTGATAGTTCCTAATAAAATAATAGATATATATCTAACATGCCAACACACTGACTACTGGGCAGATGATACCCTCGGGAACAAATACTCCACTAGAAGAGATATCGACCAGGTGATAGTGCCTAATAAAATAATAGATATATATCTAATATGCCATCACACTGACTACTGGGCAGATGATACACTCGGAAACAAATACTCCACTAGAAGAGATATCGACCAGGTGATACCTTCGGGAACAAATACTCCACTAGAGGAGATATCGACCAGGTGATAGTTCCTAATAAAATAATAGATTTATATCTAATATGCCAACACACTGACTACTGGACAGATGATACCTTCCGGAACAAATACTCCACTAAAACAGATATCGACCAGGTGATACCCTGGGGAACAAATACTCCACTAGAAGAGATATCGACCAGGTGATAGTTCCTATTAGAATAATAGATATATATCTAACATGCCAACACACTGACTACTGGGCAGATGATACCCTCGGGAACAAATACTACACCAGCAGAGATATCGACCAGGTGATAGTTCCTAATAAAATAATAGATATATATATAACAGGCCAACACACTGACTACTGGACAGATGATACCTTCGGGAACAAATACTCCACTAGAAGAGATATCGACCAGGTGATAGTTCCTAATAAAATAATAGATATATATCTAATATGCCAACACACTGACTACTGGGCAGATGATACACTCGGAAACAAATACTCCACTAGAAGAGATATCGACCAGGTGATACCCTCGGGAACAAATACTCCACTAGAAGAGGTATCGACCAGGTGATCGGGAACAAATACTCCACTAGAAGAGATATCGACCAGGTGATAGTTCCTAATAAAATAATGGATATCTAATTTAACGTGCATGACGTGTTTAATTCTGGTATAACCCTCATTTATAATAAGATTGATTTTATATTTCTCAGGAACTGTATTACAAGAGTGTAAGCACTTTGAAGTGGGTTGCTTGGGATTATGGTGCTCGTGGTTGCTGTTATAGAAATGGGGACAGAATATTCAACCTGTGCCTTTTCATTGACATATCCGTTAGCAAGATATCAACATGAGATAGATTTCGCTAGCTTGATAAAGTGTGCTAAGGTTGATGCACAAATAAGAACACCAACATGTCTCTTGCTGGACGGAAGAAAGCAATATGTTGCCTTTGGATCTGACGCAGAAAACCGCTATCATATGTTGGATTATGAAGAAGAGCAAGATGACTACTACTTTTTTGATCGCTTCACAATGAGTCTCCATACCAACGAGGTATTTCATTTAAAGTAATACCACTAGTAAGCAAAAGTAACGATTATAACATTTAACATTTCAATGTTAAAATGTTACGAACAGTTTGACAATGTTAAAGGTGTTATCAGAAGCCATAAAGAGAAGACGGGCGGTCAGACAATGCAATGGCCAAAAGAACAAACAATGATATGCAAACCATTACACATAAAATTCAAGATTGAGCAAGACGAATCCCACTAAAAGCGAAAGAGTGAACTCAGGTGCCCCGGAACGATTATGAGTTCTTTTAGGATATCTACTAGATATTATATTTTTTGGTTGTCATTGTTTGTTTTTATTTTGATTTGCAATAGACCTGAGGACATTTTACTAATACTGTCAATGTTTCAGTAATATCGTGTCAGTTAATTGTATTGGTGAGGAAACCGGAGTACAAGGAAAACAACCACCGACCTGTCGCAAGTCACTGACCAACTTTATCACATAATGTTGTATCGAGTACAGCTCGCCACGAACGGGAATCGAACTCGAAACTTTAGTGGTAATAGGCACTGATTGCGCAGGTAGTTGTACATTTAACAACCATGCGATCACGACCATGATCATGACACTATGTGGTCCTTAGGGTTCAATATTAGGCCTGACTTTTTCTGATATATACAATGATATATCTGATCATTTATCTAGCTTGGTAAGACTATTTGCAGACGACGCTTCGTTTTCATATTCATCAAGGGGGCGTCGTGGCCGTGATCGCATGGAAGTTGGATTTACAACTACCTATGCAATCAGTGCCTATCACCACTGATGGTGTGAGTTCAACATTATGTGATTAAGTTTGTCAGTGACTTCCGACAGGTCGGTGGATTTCTCCGGGTCCTGCGATTTCCTTCACCAATAAAACTAATACTCTTTGGATGTAAAGAAAATAATGAAGAATTGAATACTTTATTGTTGAAATCGGTGCATAAATTTGTTCGACAAACTTGTAACTTTAATTTATATGTTTTACCACCAACTTTTCCCCCTACATTTTCTTCTGTTAAATACTAAAACAATATTTAATATGTACACATAGCTTATGACATACTTTTGCTTAGTTTATTAATAATAATTGATATAAACTGTGCATTTGCTGTCATTTGATTTATTTTAGTTATATTAATGTATTTGTATGGAGAGGGACTAGTAAATTGTAAAAACTTGTTCCCAAACCAACTGTACAGATATTGACAATAAAATCATCATTAAGTAAAACTGACAGAAGAAAATGATATTTAAAAAAGGACAATAAATCTGTCTTATTCAGAATGTTACACGTGATATGGTATTAAAAGACAAAACAGGCAAACAATGTTCTGCAGTGGAGGTATTTACATTATCAATAAAAGCTTTTGTCGATCGTTTGAAGAGGATGCTACTGGAAAGAGGTTCAGGAGTTAGCGATGATGATATACTATGGGTACTCACTGTTCCTTCAGTGTGGACTGATAGTGCCAAACAGCTCATTAGAGAAAGTGCAGAAAAGGTCAGGTTTAGCAACACATACTTGCATCACAGTGCTGCAAAATTTCAAGCACATTAAATTCCAGTAATCCAATTTTTACATTTATTTTTTATTTGTCACAAATATTGTTTTACTTCTAATTATTTCTTTATTACAATATCTTTTCAGTAATAATATGTTTGGTCTGGTATTGATCAGTGACGTTGACAAATTTATTTTGAATGAATTTTGAAAATGGATGAAAATACCGTCTTCCAAGCATTATTCAATCACAGTTTTTAAATTTGTCCGTGGTCATAGATGAAATAGATTCGCCTTCTGCCACAGGTGCTTGAGGTCAGGATCCTGCATAAGCCTTATCCCCTTTTTAGCCCCGTCCACTAAACTTGCATAATATAATCTTTTCTAATATTTGTCTTGTATTTGTGCCACATGTATACCAATATACCACATTCTTACTGTCAATTTGCAAACTTACCGTAAATGAAACGCTCGACTATAGAGAGAAGTGAAAGGTTGCTAACTTCATTTCCCAAAATTTAAATAAAAAATAAACAATCTGTAAATAATTCACTGACTCAAGTGTTATATACAAAAATGTATATATTTTTTAAATCAATTGTCACGCATGCGCACCAGCAAGTAATTTTCAGTTATGAAGTTTTGCTGTATACTAAAGGAAGAAGAAGAACATTGGGGCACAGATTGGAAACAATTCTTTAAAAATTACAATAAATTACACCTACCCTGTCAAAACGACACCTTCCCGTGTTCGGTCGATGATTTTTCTAAGTGAATATATACATCCCAAGCAATAATAGTCACATTTGTGTCCTACATGAATAATTTTCATTGGCGTTGTTGCTCCATTTTCCTCTATTCGACGTCGATCAAAGGAAGTGGTAGAACAACGACATCTGCATGATCAACGACTACAGAACGATTTTCCGCCAATTAAAGTCATTCGAAAATATCTTACTTTATCGTCCATTTCATGGTGGTTCGGAAGTCATCGGGTTTCCTGCTATTTTCATGTGGCGTTATAGTTCTGCAGTCGTTGACCACGCAGGTGTCGAAAAACCATTCGCTTAGATGGGTTACCGACGATACATTCGTTCATACATACTTTTAATCAATTGCTTTCCTATTAAATATTTAGGCTGGAATAAACCCGGAAAAGGTACTGCTTGTTACCGAACCCGAGGCAGCCTTTACTTACTGTTATTATATGCCCACAACGAGTCTACAGGGATCTAAGCCTGGGATTATGATTAAAGAGCCTGGCACTAAATCAATGGTTGTAGACCTTGGAGGTATACTAATTTAAGCAAAATGGAAAACACCTTTTCTATATTTAGTAAACAAATCAGATTTCCAACAGCACTATGAACAAAATGTCTATAATCGTGGTAGTTTGTGAAACAAATAATAGTATTACAATCTTAGCAATTCAGATAATGTGAGGGTTATTGTTATGGTGTTGAACGCCACCTTCGACAATATTGCAGCTATGTCGTGGCGGTCAGTTTTATTGGTGGAACAAACAGGAGTACCCTAGAAAACCACCGACCTATCGGAAGCCACTAACAAAATTTATCACATAATATTGTATTGAATACACCTTGCCATGAACGGGATTCGTACTAACATCTGTAACGGTGACAAACACTGGTTGCATAGGTAGTTGTAAATTCAACTACCGTAATATCACGACTACGACCTCTTCATGTTAATGTGAATATCGTACGTTTTGTATTAAGCAAATCATATCACTGAAGAGTATCCATTGAGAGATGTGATTTAAATCAGATTATGTTATCGATAAAAATGACCTGGTTAAACATTACGGAATATCTGTATCACAAATAACCTGGTTAAGCATTGCGGAATATCTGTATCACAAATAACCTGGTTAAACAGTACGGAATATCTGTATCTCAAATAACCTGGTTAAACATTGCGGAGTATCTGTATCACAAATAACCATGGATATGTTCCATTTGTCGTAATCACTATCAGATACTTTACTTATTCATGACTTGTCACCGGGTTTATATCAAGAGTACCACGACGAGTGCCATCTATGGAGCGAGAACGGCTTACCCTTCTTGTAGATAATTATCTGTCCGTTCGTCACTTTTCATTTGTCCATTGTATTTGAATGTCCGTTGATTTATGGCTTCAGATTACCCCCCATTGGAATCTTCAAACTTTTCTGGTATATTGTAGGTGCGAAAGCAGATGTTACAGTTCTTCAACAGACTTACAATGGTCAACTTAAAGTATTGTGCAGGGCGACTGGGGATGATTGTGGTGGTACATCAGTTGATGATAGATTCTGTAAAATGCTTGAGGAAATCGTTGGGGGAAATGTGATAACAAAAGTAAAAAATGAAGACCCCGTAGAATGGTTAGCAATGCTTAGAAATTTTAGAATAAAAATGAAATACCTTACGACATCGAATACGAAAGTAACTACATTGCAATTTCCATTGACTTTAATTGAAATATGGAAGAGATTGCATGACAAGGATTTCAAATCTTCAATTCAATCGTCGTCATATGGGAACGAAATAACTCTAGTGTCTGAAAAAGTTAGATTTAAAGCTGATTTAGTGATAAAGCTTTTCACACCAACAATTGACAGCATCATTACCTTAATGAAAAACACCGTTTCTAATAGGGCCACAAATGGCGTATCACATATTGTATCAAATATTGTAATGGTCGGAGGATTGTCCGAATGTCCTGTGATACAAGATGCTGTGTATAAAGCATTCCCCGACACCCAAATTATAATACCTGTCGACGCTGACATTTCGGTTTTTCAAGGGGCTATTTTATTTGGATATCGACCAGATTACAGTAGGTCAGAACTATGTGACGAAGAGGGTATAGGAAAATAAATATCCATGTTGCATGACGAAGATTGATATTTACTTTCTTTCATTTAAACATAATTTATTGTCTAAACAATGACAAAGGGACCAGACACAAGTTTTTCAACTTAGTACTGTCTTCTTCATATACATACAATATATAGTATACAAAATGACATGCATTATTATTACATAATTACGCTAAAAATTAAACAATAAATGTGAAGACATGAAACAATCAATGTATAGATAAAGCAGAGTGTGACAATGGAATATCATTAAAGACAAACTAATCAAATAGACCCGAGTATAAATAAAAACTGTGACATTGACCGTACCACGTGTTTGTGCGTAGTTATTAGATTAATAATACTTTGTAAACGAACTATAGTCAAACATGTCCATGCGGTCACCTCTATTAAGCAGTTACTTGTATTAAAAGGTTATCATTTGCTTGTCCTGTCATTCAAAATGAATATGAATTAAGCATCTTTTCAGAGGTCACCTGTCATATAAGACCACTTTTTCCTTGTCGAAAGATGACCTGTTAATACATGTTTGATTGTATTTTTTCCTCTGATAATGGCTGGGTGGACATTTACTATGTCATTAGTAGTACCCAATAGGAGATAGGAGATAAGAATTACAGCTGAAGATAGGTATTAATGTAAATGACTAGCCATGGCCATCGTAACAGTATAATAGGCCCCCGGGCACAGCGGTGCACTTGGATTATACCTCACAAACTGTACATGTCGATAAAATTAAAATACATTTGTGTACTGGTACTTCCAACAACACTAGTATTTAAACATTAAAAGACATTCCGTATACAGCATGCATAGATTAGTATGGGCCCCAAGGTTCCTGCCCCCCGGTCAACTGCCCAGCGTCCAGACGACATTGTGACTAGCCTCATTTAATCTAGTTAACTAACACTTTGTACTATATACGTGCCAAATAAAAATAAAAAAAACATAAAAAGTTGTTAAAGATAACTTTATGTTGGTATTTAATTAGTTATTAAACTACTCATTTATTTTGGTTATGTTAGTTATTAAACTACTAATTGATTTTGATATTCAATTAGCTATTAAACTACTAATTGATGTTGATATTCAATTAGTTATTAAATTACAATTTTTTGTTGGTATTCAGTTAGTTATTAATCTACTAATTTATGATGGTATTTAATTAGTTATTAATCTACTAATTTATGATGGTATTTAATTAGTTATTAATCTACTAATTTATGCTGGTATTTAATTAGTTATTAAATTACAATTTTTTGTTGGTATTTAATTAGTTATTAATCTACTAATTTATTATGGTATTTAATTAGTAATTTATTAGTTAATCATGTATTATACAGAACACATAAAGAAGAACTTGAAATGTTAGTTTTGTGCTATATCTCTAAATTGAACCACAAAAAACATCATGTAATGCTTAGTATAAATAAAACATGTCCGCTTTCTTCGATTAAAATGCATTCATATATTGTAACAATAATTGTTTATAAACACAAAGTTTAACAGAAATCGTTGATTTGTTTTTACTAAAAAAAAATTCCTTGAACACAACGGTACGACTAGAAGAGCAGGAACTGATTACACTTGACTTACGGAGCACATGAGTTCAACCCCAGTTTTTAGTAGGGTTCGTCTTTAGTTTTCTGTGTAGCGTTTTGTGAATCATTGTTTGTATATTTGTTCTTCTTCTTGTGGTCATTGTATTTTCTCACCCATTGGATTATGTAGTCCGTTAATTTACGTTAAAAAGATTTTTCTTTCTCACCCCTTGGATAAAGTAGTCCGTTAATTTAGGTGGAAAAGATGTTTCTATCTTACCCCGGCTACAGGGTAAGACAATAAGCTACACACCATTCTCCCCGCAAAATTGTTTTCCATTGTTGAATTAAATTGTCGATTTATAGTGTCTTGGTACTATTTTAAATGTATTGTATTTTATAAATATATTATAAATGCTACTACAACAGCGATAAATACCTGTAAAAAAGTTATTTGACGTTGGTCAAAGGGAGGTAATTTTTTTTATTTACGTTAGTTACCTAACAAGGGAGAGCACTCTATCTTTTCTGAACGTAAGCAAATATTGACACGATAGAAAGAGATGAGAAAAAGAGGCAAACATCGTAAAATGTGCAAGATTTTGTTATTGTAGATTCTATCACAAGCTTGTTAACTTTATTATTTTGAACCTCTTTTAAAGTTGTAAAATGAAAATCTTGTTTTATTTTATTACGTGGCATTTTGGTCATGTGATACGGTTCGCAAATTAATGCGCCAAACTACACAAAAAGTAAACAAACATTGACACGGTAGAAAGGGGTGAGAAAAAGAGTCAAACATCGTAAAAGGTGCAAGATAGTAAAATCTGTGACACCCTCGAGTAAGATTTAAATCGTATTGGACTCGGACAAGCCTCGTCCGATACGATTTAAATCTTACCCTGGGGTGTCACAGATTTTACTATCTTGCACTTTTCCCGGTGTTAGACCCTATATATCTTACACAGGTTGCTGGGTAAGACAAGGTACACGCGCTTTTTCCCGCAAATTTGTTTTCCATTAGTTTAATAATATTTTATTGTACATAAATAATAGGATTGGACAGCAAGTTATACCAACTTATATGAAGTCCTCTCCTTACAAATTATACACATGAATTAATGACAGCAAAACAAAACACAGACAATAGACATTTAAAATTTGACACTGGAAGAAAGTAAGAAGTACAAGTGAAAAAGTGAAAAATTGCTGACATTAGCCCTAAAATCTTTTTGATTGATTTATAAAAGTTCGAACTTTTCCAAATATTTTGGAGTTGACGTCATAACTATGCTTATCGTTCCCAAAGAGCAAAGTTTCAATTTTGATATTGATATCGTCGCAATTACTCAGAAGTGTTCTTCTTTCGTTCAGGTATAAAGGACATTCCAGAAAATAATGTATAGCATCTTCAAAAGAAGCACTTTTCCATTATCGATATACATCCGTGTCTTTGCAGCATTTTTAATGTATTTCATAATAAAATACAGTGATAACTCCTAATATAAAAGTTATTTGACGTTGGTCAAAGTGAGGTAATTTGTTTTTATTTCCGTTAGTTACTATATTTTCTCAAAGTAAACAAACATTGACACGATAGAAAGGTGTGAGACAAAAAGCCAAACACCACGAAAGGTGCAAGATTGTTAAATCTGAGACACCCTCGCCCAATACGATTTAAAACTTACCCTCCGGTGTCTTATTTATATACTACTCAAAAGTATCCTGGTATCATGATTCTAACTGGAGCGAAAGGCACAGACCAGTAAGAAACATGTTACCGTATAACGACGACGTGACAGAAGACAATCTTGCAAACAATGTAAAATGACCTACAATGCTGCTTGTTTCAGCTCTGGTTTTTAAATTAAACACGACGGGTGGCACTAGTGGAGCAGGAACTGCTTACCCTTCCGGAGCACCTGAATTCTCCCCCGGTTGTTAGAGGGGTTCCTGTTACTCGATCTTAGTTTTATATGTATGTTTTGTAGATGGCTGTTTGTCATTTTGTCCTTTTTCTTTGGGACATTGTGTTGTCTATTACTCTTCGATTTACGGATTCTGATTACCCCTTTGGTATCGTCAAACTCTTCTTTAAAATTTGTAAGTTTAAAACAATATAGCGGATTGTCTGTATAAAAACTAACGATGCTGGCTGCGAAACCAGTGTGAAATGTTCGATAGAGGATCTATCCGTTTGTGAAATGATGGTATCATGGCTAAAACAGATGAAGTGGGCGTGGACGTCCTATAGTAGAGTCGATTTTGATATGATAAAGCGATTGTGGCTGTATATTTGGTCAATCCGATTGTCACGTTATAAATTTGATGTAGCGGTCTTGTGGTTAAGCCGATTGTCATCTGATAAAACCATTCTGGCGGTCTTGTGGTTAAGGCGTTTGTCCTCTAATAAAGTGGGTACGGCGGTCTTGTCGTTATGCTGATTGTCATCTAATAAAGTGGGTATGGCGGTCTTGTGGTTAAGCAGATTGCCATCTGATAAAGCGGATGTGGTGGTCTCGTTGTTAAGCCTATTGTCATTACATAAAAAAGGTGTGGTGGTTTCGTGGTTAAGCATATTGTCAGTACATACAGCGGGTGTAGTGGTCTCGTCGATAAACCTATTGTCAGTACTTACAGCGGGTGTGGTGTGTTGGTTTCGTGAATAATCTATTTTCATTACATAAAGAAGGTGTGGTAGTTTCGTGGATAATCTATTGTCATTACGTAAAGAAGGTGTTGTGATTTCGTGGTTAAGCAAATTGTCAGTACATACAGCGGGTGTGGTGGTCTCGTGGATAATCTATTGTTATTACATAAAGAAGGTGTGGTGGTTTCGTGGTTGAACCTATTGTCATTACATAAAGCCGGTGTGGTGTTGTCGTTGTTAAACCTATTGTCAGTACATAAAGCGGGTGTGAATGTCTCGTTGATAAACGTATTGTCATTACATAAAGCGGGTTTGGTGTTGTCATTGTTAAACATCTTGTCATTGTATACAGCGGGTGTGGTGTCTCGTGAATAAAATTATTGTCATTGCAAAAATAGGATTTGGTATTCTCGTGGTTAGCATATTGTCATTATATAAAGCGGTTGTGGTGGTCTCGAGGTTACACCTATTGTAATTACATAAAGCTGGTGTTGTGGTCTCGAGGTTACACCTATTGTAATTACATTAAGCGGTTGTGGTGGTCTCGAGGTTACACCTATTGTAATTACATAAAGCGGGTGTGGTGGTTTCGTGGTTAAACATATTGTCAGTACATACAGCGGGTGTGGTGGGCTCGTGAATAAACCTATTGTCAGTACTTACAGCGAGTGTGGTTGTCTCGTTGATAAACATATTGTCATTACATAAAGAAAGTGTGGTGGTTTCGTGGTTAAGCATATTGTCAGTACATACAGCGGGTGTAGTGGTCTCGTGGATAATCTATTGTCATTACATAAAGAAGGTGCGGTGATGTCGTGGTTAAGCATATTGTCAGTACATACAGCCGGTGTGGTGATCTCGTGGATAATCTATTGTCATTACATAAAGAAGGTGCGGTGGTTTCGTGGTTGAACATATTGTCAGTACATACAGCGGATGTGGTGGTCTCGTGGATAATCTATTGTCATTACATAAAGAAGGTGCGGTGGTTTCGTGGTTGAACATATTGTCAGTACATAAAGTGGGTGTGAATGTCTCATTGATAAACGTATTGTCATTACATACAGCGGGCGTGGTGGTCTCGTGAATACAATTATTGTCATTGCATAAATAGGATTTGGTATTCTCGTGATTAGCATATTGTCATTATATAAAGCGGTTGTGATGGTCTCGAGGTTACACCTATTGTAATTACATAAAACGGATGTTGTGGTCTCGAGGTTACACCTATTGTAATTACATAAAACGGGTGTTGTGGTCTCGAGGTTACACCTATTGTAATTACATAAAACGGGTGTTGTGGTCTCGAGATTAAGCTTATTGTCATAACATAAAGATGGTGTGGAACTAATAATATAAGACTTACATGTGACATATACTCGGACGTAATTATATTAACGTAAAGACCAATATGTTTTAACATTTGAATGCTCTTTTAAGGTCACCTGGTCAACGGCCATTCAAGCTTTTGTCATCACTTGGCCTCCGTCGTCATCCGTCCGTCGTTTGTCGTGAACTTTCACATTTGAATCTTCTCTTCTAATACTACAGAACCAAATTAAGCCAACCTTGGCAGGGATGATCTTGGATATACCCCTTTCAAAATTGTGTTGTTTCTCATCTCACAGTTGCAGAAGGGTAATTAATTAGCAACAAGGTTAACGCCTAATTTCGTGCAAATGGGGTGCTTAGTGCAGTTAAATTGTTTATTTGATAAAGCTAGAATATTATACTGAGGGGAAACGGTGGAAAAATATGGAGTCACCGGATATACACTACAACACCAGTGGAACAGATAAAACAACCAGGCGCTTTAGTATAGTTGTGACTTTCTCCACCCCGAAAACTGTCGATCATGGTAAAACTGTATAGCACACGATAATCACAAACATTCGAAGTACCAGGCTTCCCGTGCATAGAAAGTAAAATGGTTGTATTACATTTCTGCAATTGGTTTTTTTTTCTTTCCAGAAATAAATATGCAAAATTCAAAAGTTGTCTCCATTATATACTACTGTCCGCATCAGTGATTTAATGATTAGCGTGTTGGCCTCGAGTGCTGTAGATCGTGGGTTCGATCCCCCATCTGGTCAACACAAAGACTATAAAATTGGGATTTGTTGCTTCTCCGCTAAGCACGCAGCATTAAGGAGAAAGAGCATTCAGGATAATGTGTCCGAGTGGAGCGACATGTCTATCTGTGGTCTGTTGTTTCAGTGAGCTAGCACTGTAAAAAATCCAACTAAACATGTTGGTCTAGTACAAAGCGAACCTCATCATCATCCCATAGAAAATTAACTTGTACTCGCCATGATGTAGCTGACAAATTGATGAGTTGGCGATAAACAACAATCACTCACTCATCCTCTCCATGTTATATACTATGAAAAGTTCATACTATGACTTTATTAGTGCATAATTGTTCACCAAAGGCGCGAAAGGCATAGATCTACAACACAGCATAATACAATACAAATACACAATAAACATTTAGGTTCAAAAGGAAAAGACAATAGTAAATAAACATCAATATTTCACCATAGACTAAACATATGATTTTAAATTAGCAAGTCCGAAAATAAAAACAAGCTCTGAAAGATTTACTTGTTCAAAATATATAATAATACATGTATAAGCATATGATATAACAATAAATATACAATCAATGAATATATAGGAAAAACATATTCATAAAATATTATAATGTTTGGCAAAAAATCTGCCCTCTGAGCGCTAGTTAATAGAAGAAAAAGAAAAATAATCCAAAAGATTTAAATTCAAATTCTTTATAAATTAAATCAAGAAATATAATGGATTTAAGAATGCAGATTATAAATAAAATAATTGAACAAAGAGAATTTACATATCCAATGAAATCAAGGAAACAATTAAATTAGTACAATTCAAAGCATTAAAAAGATCAATAAATTCACTGGAGTGTAAAATTTATCTCTATTTCTTGTCCTAGCTAATAAAGCAATTACATACACGGGATAATTACACTCAGCCTTGAGAACACTTTTTACGAGAAGAAGACAAATACGTAATATAATAAACTATTGTTTTAAATCTATAACGGTAGTGTTGTTACATAAACATTTAAAATGCAATTCACCCCCCCTCCCCGGGCCACATAAAAAAAACCCAGTCATACCAAATTTTTGCTATCTACCGGTTGGTATTGGAAATTTAATATTACAAGTCCGCAACTTGCACGATAACTGCACTTTAACCCACAGGCACTTGTTTCTGGTAATTTTGTATCTAGGTAAAAAAAAATTATCAGAAACAAGTGCCTTTGCTTTAACCTTAGTAAGTACGATTCCTGTGTAAATTAAATTCGTTTTAAATTTGGAGAAAAGACGAATTATTCATATTCGCAAATCATTTTTGGATGAAGACGGTGTTTGACACTATACATGTATTTTAAAAAGTTTGAATTAACATTCAGGTTTTTTTAAATTATAATTTTTTTTTTGTGTGTGTAAGGTAACACGATCTCATTTTGTGGTGTATATTTTCATAATTTTACTCTTTGTCATTTTTACGCACTTGTTATATTATTTATTGGTATGTATTGTATAACTTTTGGAAATATTTATTTGTCAAAATAGCGCCGCACGTGTGTTAGGCCCAAACCACATAGTGACGTCACTTGAACACCTCGGCACTGTGCCAGATGTTCAAGTGACGTCAGTATTTGTCCCCGACCTAAGACACGTGCGAATTCTTTTGACAAATAGGTATTTCCAAAATTTGAATACCTATCGATAACAATAGAACTAGTGTGTAATAAAGAGTTATCTATTCTTGTCAAACGGGATTTAAATTTGACAATCTGTCAAAATATAAAATCTATGAATAACTCCTGATATCCACAATGGCAGTATGGGGTGTTTTTCGTTTCCACGTAATGTTGTGAAAACTTATAATAATGGTAGGCTGAATTTCAGCGTTTTAAGGTAAGTGTTAGAAATGTAAGCAATTACCCAATAAAATATCGTTTGTTTTTGGAGAAAGTCAACTTTCGTTTTCTATTGAGTATTGGGTTGATATGATCAATTTTAGTTTACTAGTAATTTAATATTTTAAATTTTAAGTTGAATTATTGTTTATAAAATAAAAAAAAATTAACATGAATTTTTTTTAAATAAGGCAGAACGGTTCTGACACATTTTGTTTTCAAACCGTCCTTCGAAAAATCAGACCTCTGACAATCATTAATAGTAAATACTAGTTTATATAATTGTTCCATTAATTCCTGATTTACTTGGAAAATAATATTGGACGCAGTGAATTATACAAATATATTGTTTGGATGAAATAACTTTAATTTTTGTCATTAAACTACTAGAGATCGCTTTTGACCTACTTTCGTTATGGATACTGTTGCCTAGCAATTTTAAAGATGAAAATATTTTCTAACTTTTTGATTGGAGAATAATACAAATTTGGTAAGAGTTCGGAGAACGGAGTTAAAATACTTGCAGTGATTTTCCGACTGTGTTTTTTTTTGGGCCGAATATCGGCCTCAATGTGAAAAAAGTTTTTTCCCCAATTTAATGGGGGAAACTTCCCAATAGCATGGTGATAAAATTATTCGTAAAAACTGGTTAATAAAAGCTTTTTCAAATGACACTAGAACTGTGAGTAATCTCACTGAGTGATACCCCCCGCTTGCAATACTATGATGCTGAAACTTTGCCCAAATACAGGTATATTAGCAAGTTAATTAACTCCCCTTCTAAATTTTAGACAGCAACGGTATTCCTTCATGTATATCTGCAGATTGTGTACTACAACTGTGTAAAGTTTCATAAAAATTCAATAAGCAGTTTAGTAGGAGTTGCGCTTACAAGGTACATGCCCCCCCCTTTTCGTGAAAGTATAAGTTGAATTATCTCCCCTTTTAAATTTTGGACAGCAACCATATTCCTTCATGCACATCTGCATGTAGTGTACTACAACTGTGTAAAGTTTCACAAAACTCCAATAAGCCGTTTAGGAGGAGTTGCGCTTACAAGATACACGACCCCCTTTCTCGTGAAAGTATATGTTGAATTATCTCCCCTTCTAAATTTTAGACAGCAACAGTATTCCTTCATGCACATCTGCAGGTTGTACACTACAACTGTGTAAAGTTTCATAAAAATTCAATCGGCAGTTTAGTAGGAGTTGCGCTTACAAGGTACATGCCCCCCTCCTCCCCACTTTTCGTGAAAGTATAAGTTGAATTATCTCCCCTTTTAAATTTTGGGCAGCAACCATATTTCTTCTTGCACATCTGCAGGTAGTGTACTACAAATGTGTATAGTTTCATAAATATCCAATAAGTCGTTTTGGAGGAGTTGCGCTTACAATGTACATGGAGGGACGGACAGACGAATGAACGGACAGTGTGATTCCTATATATCCCCCCCCCCCTTTCCAACTTTGTTTGCGGGAGGTATTATTAAAAGTCGAACATTTTCACGCTGATGACCTGGTTTCTATTTGTTTTGATTAACCAAGCGAAATATTACGCACAAGATACCGGGTTGCTTGATTTCTTTACCGGACTGTGATAAAACTTAAGAAAAACGAAAGCGGAAATCTGTAGTTTTTGGAATAAATGTTTATTTAAATAAATTTAATATAAAATTTTAATAAAGAATAGTAAATATGTCATGTGATTTACTTTGCTTGATATTTTGTCAATTTATTGGAAATTAAAAACAGAAAACAGTTGATGAAGCGGAATACGCGAATTATTGTTTTATAGTTAAAAATAAAAATGTCACGATGTTGCATAATTCTAAATAATTTGTTAAGAAATTGACCAATAATGATGGAAGCAAGTACAAGTAACTTGAATCCTTTGGATTAAAAAAAGTTTTTACTTTCCCCAGGAGAAAAATGAGGTTGATGACGTTAATAAAGCTAGTGAAACTGTTTGTGCTTTGAAGTGAGTCCAACCCACTACTGTACCGGTGATGTCGTCTATCTAATCCCATTAAAAAAAACTATTCCAGGTATTCCAATAGATGTTGTTGCAGTTAATTATGCTGTTTTTGCAATTAGTATCTTTATTAGTTATTACCTGTGATGTACCTGTATTTTATGTCAAATATTGCAGAAAAAGGGAAAATATTTGAGTGAAGTAAGTGTTATTAATCAAAATTAGAAATTGGAATGAAATATTTTTTTCATATGGAGTAAAATCAAGTATGACATAAATAGTAAAATATCTTTTAAAAAATATTTGTACCTTTGAAAAAAAAACATGAATCATAAGAATTTCATTACAAAATGAACAGTAACAAACGTAAGCTAAGACATGCTTGTTTATTATTTCATGTAGTTTAAAAAATAGATAATAAGTTCTATGGATGTTGAAATATAAATGTATTGATAGAGATATCACTTATTCATGTATGTATCTGTATGGTTTTTTTTATTAGAATAAAAATGATCAATTAATATATATTAGTTCTCCATTCTCTAATCAAGGCTTACCTGAAGTTAATAAGTTTTTGTTTATACACCCTAAGCCCCAATGTTTGCACATTGTTTATACACTAATTACAGCTATTCCCACTTGGAATTTTAGATTTCTTTAATGAATTTAAAAAAAGTGGGATTAGGTGGAGTCAACCCTACCGGTCACCGACACTAAGTACTGATACACCATGCCCAGAAGCTGAACGCCGAATTTCACTCCAAAAACAACCAATTCAAATTCTTTATTACCTAGCACAGCTTCAAATGACATCCAACAACATGTAAATAATGCAAATAGTGGTGATGTTGATATTCACAATCTGACTGTCACTCTGATTCGGACAGTTGTGCTCCAGAGGTCATGGTACCAGATGCCAGGGTGTTCAGTTCAATGCAAAATGAACAAAAATGCCCATGGCTATATGACAGTGTGGTACACCAAGGGTATTTATGTAAGTTTTGTGAACTGTTTTGTGGTCATTCTTCCTCATCACAAGAATGTGTTACTGTTGGCATTAACCTTGGTATAGTATGATTGCTATTCTATTACTGGACCTCCAAACTAATAAATGTATTGCTCTTCCCATCTTTTCCCAATTCACATCATTTACGCGCTAATTTCCCCAGATATTAGAGACCCGGACCCCAGATACAAATGAGTAGGAACATCATTGACTTGTAATAAGCATGTCGGATTTAAAGCACTTTGTAAAAAGCAAGTCGGATTTAAGGCACTTGTAATAAGCAATTCATTTAGTAGTTTTCTGATTGATTGCGTGTGTCGTCCTACGCCCCGTACAGACAAAGGGAATTCGAGTATAACTGATAATATGATTACTTTTAATAGTATCTCTGTTTTAAACTTTAAATTTAAGAGGTATTCTCTTTAACCAAAGTATTATATGTCGTAAAGTTTTATTTTCAATGTATTATGTAATCTTTAGGTGAGCGACTGGGGGTATTAAATTCTGAGAAAGTGCCATTTCATCTATTACAGATTAAGAAGTTATTGTTGAAGCCATGCATTTTTTGAGATTTTACCATGGATAGGAAATAATATGCACCCCCATTTCTTTTTTTTTAGCTCACCTGACCCAAAGGATCAGGTGAGCCTTTGTCATCACTTTGCGTCGGTCGTCCGTCCGTACACAATTACTAAAAATGTTCTCCTCTGAAACCACTTGGCCACTTAAGACCAAACTTTGGTGGAATGGTCCGTTGGTGATCCCCTTCCAAAATTGTGTCAGGCAGTCACGACCTCCAACCAACATGGTCGCTGTTACTAAAAATAAAAAAGAGGGATGTAATTTAAAAAATCTTCATCTCTGAAACTACTGGGCCAATTGGGACTAAACTTTGCTTAATCCTTTGATGACCCCCTTTCAAAATTGCGTCCGGCAATCCAGACATCCAACCACAACATGACCACTGTTGCTAAAAACAGAAAAGGTGGATGAAATTTTAATTTGTTTCGTCTTAAACTACTGGGCCAATTGGATTCAAGCTTAGCTAAAATAATCCTTTGGTGATCCCCTTTCAAAATTTTGTCTGGCAATCCCGTCCTCGGGCCAAGATGGACGCTGTTACTATTTATTAACGATTCCTTGCACATTAAGTAGGATGCAAGGTTTTACATGTCTTATCAAATCCTATAAAACCAATATGTTTAGGTTATTTCAGTGAAATACTGTGCGTAGATATTTGTGCTTCGTCGTACATCTTTTTTTTTAAAGATAGTTCTTGTTTCAGGTACGATATATATAATTCATAATTATATACGTTGTAATCATAAAACGGATTATTTTTTAGGGAAAGACCGTATCACTTGTAAGATACTGTCGCCAGATCACGAAAGATGCAAATATATATTAAATATAACCCGGAAGTTTTCAAAAAAGAAATATACAAGATTTGGAAGTAAAAATGACCGATTGTCCAAAAAATTAATAATCTTATTTGTGTTTGCTGTGAAAAAAATGTGCTTGGCTATAGGTAGGTGGGGGGCAGTTGGGGTGCGGATATAAATTGATGGAGAGTAGGGGATACATGATCAAAAATCACAATTGATCCACAAATGACCAAATCAATATGATCGTGTCTCCGTCTAATTTTTTTTCATTTATTTGGTCTACGATGCATTTGATATTTAATATAAGGAGACGTTTAAATAAAATATCACATTTTTTTATATTTGTAAGCAGAATCTGTTTAAAAACACACGATGGTAGATAACAGAAATCATTTAATGGTTGCAGCCTTAGATTTTGGTACGACATTTTCAGGCTATGCGTTCTCAATGCGACACGAGTTCGAAGCAGAGCCGCTAAAGATTCATTGTAACACATGGAATGCTGGTGCTCGGGCCCTTTGGTCAATCAAGACACCAACATGTCTGTTGCTTGATAAGGAGAAAAAATTTGTGGCCTTTGGATATGAAGCAGAAAATCAGTATGCTGAACTGGTTATGGAAAAAGAGCATGATGACTATTATTTTTTCCATCGCTTTAAAATGAATCTCCATAACAACAAGGTATTTCATTTTTTTTTAAACAATTTTTTTTAATGAATAAGCATCAAAACAAAAACAAAAACAACAAACAAGAAACACAAATAACAAAAAAAAAAAATAAAAAAGCAAAAAGCAAAAAAAAAAAACAACCAAACAAACAAACACACAAACAAGCAGCAAACAAATAAATAAAATAAAAACGCATCCTCAGAACAGTTCTAAATCCAATCAAATAATCGTTGAAACAGAGACAAGATCGATACTCCATATAGCGCATATTACTTGACCGATCACCTTCCTGGACTGCATGGGTCAAAGACACTTAAAAAAAAAAAAAAAAAAGACAAGTCTAAAATTGTTTTGTGGCCTAAACCTCGTAAAGACCTTTTCCACGTGTGAGCAAAATGCCAACCCTCACATGTACATCGTAACTGGATGAACAAGAACACACAGTCCTAACCTTGAACTCTCTATATATTTTTCTTAGTGACATAGAAATTGACGTTGTTATAGGTATGACATTAGTGCTATGACAGAGAGCCTTAAAATGTCTCTTCGACTGAAAAACAACCCATTTTCTACCTCGATAATCCCAATTTTGATGCAATCGAGGTGTGACAATATTGTTTTCACCCTCGATAAACCATATTTTGTTTCAACAGCTTGGTATGACAATAGTATGTTCACCCTCGATAATCTCTGCTTTTCTTTTATTTTTACCGACAATGTACGTATATTATATTTTTTCAACAGTTTCAAAATATCCAAAACAACTGCCAAGTTTACCATAAAGAACAAAGCAAGCACCGTTCTAATCGATTGAAGGATGTCCTCTTTCACGTCCGCACTAATCTTAAAATTCAAATATTACGGTTACAGGGGCTGTCGTGGTCGTGATCGTTTGGTAGTTGGATTTACAACTACCTATGCAATCGGTATCTATCACCACTGATTATGTGAGTTCGAATCCCACTCAGTGCGAGGTGTACAACATTATGTGATAAAGTTTGTTAGTGATATGTGATAAAGTTTGTCGGTGGTTTTCTCCGGGTACTCCGGTTTCCTCCACCAATAAAACTGACTGACACGATATAATTGAAATATTGTTGAAAGCGGCGTTAAGCACCATAAAACCAATACATCTTTTCTCAAAGATTTGTTTTATACGCACAACAAACGAAGTGATTGCAGGATAATTATCTTGTTCTTGCTTTTGTATACTTGTTCGGTATAATCGATGAATTACGACCACCTCAGGAGGTGAACCGCAATAAATGTGATCCTAATAAGCGTTGTTTCACATCGGACTATTGAACTTTCGCATGGAAACAACTCTCCTCATGTTTTTATCATTTTCAATCCCGAAGAAGATTTTGAATGTATAATGTAAAACATATAACACGATATTTACAATGAATGATGCTATTCTATTATTGTCTTCTCCTGAAGGAACTGTTCTCCTATCGTGTTGTCTGGTGCGGCACTATACCTCACCAGAAAACACTATAGGAAAACTGTTCTCGAGGGAGAAGACTATACCGGTATTTAGTACATAACATCTCATTTCCGACATAAAAGAAAAACACACTCAAATTCAATATAATAATAATAAAATGTACAGTGTAACATTATATTTGCATTGCCAAACCTGGCCATGTTGACAACAGACTACAGCGCAAGTCTATTTTAAGGGAGGTAAATCTTGACAAAAATATATAAATATTACGCGGGAACATCTATGCCACAGGTATAGTCCCTGCGGGAAATCGTTTGAAACTAACATAGCTCCCGTCGCTAGGTATAGTCACCCGTTGTCAAGTGTACTGTTCATTAATAGTTCACACTGATTATCCAATCAAAATACAGCATTTTCATATGTTAGGTACTAAATCTTTTTATTTATTTAGAATATTACCCACAGTATGGTCTTGGAGGATATAACAGGCAAAGCACTCTCTGCTGTTGATGTTTTTACGTTATCAATAAAAGCAATGGTAGATCATTTGATGAAAATGTTGACGAAACAAGGGACAAATGTTCTTAATGATGAAGTACAGTGGATACTCACAGTTCCAGCAATCTGGACTGATACGGCGAAACAGTTCATGAGAACGAGCGCTGAAAAGGTACTAAAGATTTGATTGGTTTAATGGTTTTATGGTGTTTAACGCAACTTTCAACAATATTGCAGTTATATCGTGGCGGTCAGTTTTATTGGTGGTGGAAACCGGAGTACCCGGAGAAAACCACCGACCTGCCGCAAGTCACTGACAACTTTATCACATAATATTGTACACCTCACCTGGGCGGAATTCGAACCAACAGCATCAGTCGTGATAGGCACTGATTACATAGGGAGTTGTAAATCCAACTACCATGCAATCACATACTGCTTAGAAGTTCATGAGAACGAGCACAAAAAAGGTACAAAAGATTCTACAAATTAAAACATACTGCTAAACAGGTCATGAGAACTAACGCACAAACTTAAGATTTTGCAAATAAAAACATACTGTGTATCAGTCCAGACCACCTTTATTTTAGTGGTGCTCAGTATTTAGTGGTGACCGTGTGGCGCCCAGTATTTACTGGTGATCGTGGTGCTCAGTATTTAGTGGTGCTCCTTGTGCTCAGTATTTAGTGGTGCTCCTTGTGCTCAGTATTTAGTGGTGATCGTGGTGCTCAGTATTTAGTAGTGATTGTGGTGCTCAGTATTTAGTAGTGATCGTGGTGCTCAGTATTTAGTAGTGATTGTGGTGCTCAGTATTTAGTAGTGATCGTGGTGCTCAGTCTGTAGTGGTGATCGTGGTGCTCAATCTTTAATAGTGATCGTGGTGCTCAGTCTTTAATAGTGATTGTGGTGCTCAGTATTTAGTAGTGATCGTGGTGCTCAGTATTTAGTAGTGATTGTGGTGCTCAGTATTTAGTAGTGATCGTGGTGCTCAGTATTTAGTAGTGATCGTGGTGCTCAGTATTTAGTAGTGATCGTGGTGCTCAGTATTTAGTGGTGATCGTGGTGCTCAGTCTGTAGTGGTGATCGTGGTGCTCAATCTTTAATAGTGATCGTGGTGCTCAGTCTTTAGTGGTGACCGTGGTGCTCAGTCTTTAGTGGTGATCGTGGTGCTCAGTATTTAGTGATGATCGTGGTGCTCAGTATTTAATGGTGATTGTGGTGCTCAGTATTTAGTGGTGATCGTGGTGCTCAGTCTTTAGTGGTGATCGTGGTGCTCAGTCTTTAGTAGTGATCGTGGTGCTCAGTCTTTTGTGGTGATCGTGGTGCTCAGTCTTTATTGGTGATCGTGATGCTCAGTATTTAGTGGTGATCGTGGTGCTCAGTCTTTTGTGGTGATTGTGGTGCTCAGTCTTTATTGGTGATCGTGGTGCTCAGTATTTAGTGGTGATCGTGGTGCTCAGTCTTTATTGGTGATCGTGGTGCTCAGTATTTAGTGGTGATCGTGGTGCTCAGTCTTTATTGGTGATCGTGGTGCTCAGTATTTAGTGGTGTTCGTGGTGCTCAGTATTTAGTGGTGATCGTGGTGCTCAGTCTTTAGTGGTGATCGTGGTGCTCAGTCTTTAGTGGTGATCGTGGTGCTCAGTCTTTAGTAGTGATCGTGGTGCTCAGTATTTAGTGGTGGTCGTGGTGCTCAGTCTTTAGTGGTGGTCGTGGTGCTCAGTATTTAGTGGTGATCGTGGTACTCAGTATTTAGTGGTGGTCGTGGTGCTCAGTCTTTAGTGGTGGTCGTGGTGCTCAGTATTTAGTGGTGATCGTGGTACTCAGTCTTTAGTGGTGATCGTGGTACTCAGTATTTAGTGGTGATCGTGGTGCTCAGTCTTTATTGGTGGTCGTGGTGCTCAGTCTTTAGTGGTGATCGTGGTGCTCAGTCTTTAGTGGTGGTCGTGGTGCTCAGTCTTTAGTGGTGGTCGTGGTGCTCAGTCTTTAGTGGTGGTCGTGGTGCTCAGTATTTAGTGGTGGTCGTGGTGCTCAGTATTTAGTGGTGATTGTGGTGCTCAGTATTTAGTGGTGATCGTGGTGCTCAGTATTTAGTGGTGATCGTGGTGCTCAGTCTTTAGTGGTGGTCGTGGTGCTCAGTCTTTTGTGGTGATCATGGTGCTCAGTCTTTAGTGGTGGTCGTGGTGCTCAGTCTTTAGTGGTGGTCGTGGTGCTCAGTCTTTTGTGGTGATCATGGTGCTCAGTCTTTAGTGGTGGTCGTGGTGCTCAGTCTTTAGTGGTGGTCGTGGTGCTCAGTCTTTTGTGGTGATCATGGTGCTCAGTCTTTAGTGGTGATCGTGGTGCTCAGTATTTAGTGGTGATCATGGTGCTCAGTCTTTAGTGGTGGTCGTGGTGCTCAGTCTTTTGTGGTGATCATGGTGCTCAGTCTTTTGTGGTGATCATGGTGCTCAGTCTTTAGTGGTGGTCGTGGTGCTCAGTCTTTAGTGGTGGTCGTGGTGCTCAGTCTTTTGTGGTGATCATGGTGCTCAGTCTTTAGTGGTGATCGTGGTGCTCAGTATTTAGTGGTGGTCGTGGTGCTCAGTCTTTAGTGGTGGTCGTGGTGCTCAGTCTTTTGTGGTGATCGTGGTGCTCAGTCTTTTGTGGTGATCGTGGTGCTCAGTATTTAGTGGTGATCGTGGTGCTCAGTATTTAGTGGTGATCGTGGTGCTCAGTCTTTTGTGGTGATCATGGTGCTCAGTCTTTAGTGGTGGTCGTGGTGCTCAGTCTTTAGTGGTGGTCGTGGTGCTCAGTCTTTTGTGGTGATCATGGTGCTCAGTCTTTAGTGGTGATCGTGGTGCTCAGTATTTAGTGGTGATCATGGTGCTCAGTCTTTAGTAGTGATCGTGGTGCTCAGTCTTTAGTAGTGATCGTGGTGCTCAGTATTTAGTGGTGGTCGTGGTGCTCAGTCTTTTGTGGTGATCATGGTGCTCAGTCTTTAGTGGTGGTCGTGGTGCTCAGTCTTTAGTGGTGGTCGTGGTGCTCAGTCTTTTGTGGTGATCATGGTGCTCAGTCTTTAGTGGTGATCGTGGTGCTCAGTATTTAGTGGTGATCATGGTGCTCAGTCTTTAGTGGTGGTCGTGGTGCTCAGTCTTTAGTGGTGGTCGTGGTGCTCAGTCTTTTGTGGTGATCGTGGTGCTCAGTCTTTTGTGGTGATCGTGGTGCTCAGTATTTAGTGGTGATCGTGGTGCTCAGTATTTAGTGGTGATCGTGGTGCTCAGTCTTTTGTGGTGATCGTGGTGCTCAGTCTTTTGTGGTGATCGTGGTGCTCAGTATTTAGTGGTGATCGTGGTGCTCAGTATTTAGTGGTGATCGTGGTGCTCAGTCTTTAGTGGTGATCATGGTGCTCAGTCTTTAGTAGTGGTCGTGGTGCTCAGTCTTTAGTGGTGATCGTGGTGCTCAGTATTTAGTGGTGATCGTGGTGCTCAGTATTCAGTGGTGATCGTGGTGCTCAGTATTTAGTGGTGATCATGGTGCTCAGTATTTAGTGGTGATCGTGGTGCTCAGTATTTAGTGGTGGTCGTGGTGCTCAGTCTTTAGTGGTGGTCGTGGTGCTCAGTATTTAGTGGTGATCGTGGTGCTCAGTATTTAGTGGTGGTCGTGGTGCTCAGTCTTTAGTGGTGGTCGTGGTGCTCAGTATTTAGTGGTGATCGTGGTGCTCAGTATTTAGTGGTGATCGTGGTGCTCAGTCTTTAATGGTGATCGTGGTGCTCAGTATTTAGTGGTGATCGTGGTGCTCAGTATTTAGTGGTGATCGTGGTGCTCAGTATTTAGTGGTGATCGTGGTGCTCAGTATTTAGTGGTGATCGTGGTGCTCAGTCTTTAATGGTGATCGTGGTGCTCAGTATTTAGTGGTGATCGTGGTGCTCAATATTTAGTGGTGATCGTGGTGCTCAGTATTTAGTGGTGATCGTGGTGCTCAGTATTTAGTGGTGAACGTGGTGCTCAGTATTTAGTGGTGATCGTGGTGCTCAGTCTTTAGTGGTGATCGTGGTGCTCAGTATTTAGTAGTGATCGTGGTGCTCAGTATTTAGTGGTGATTGTGGTGCTCAGTATTTAGTGGTGGTCGTGGTGCTCAGTATTTAGTGGTGATCGTGGTGCTCAGTATTTAGTGGTGATCGTGGTGCTCAGTATTTAGTGGTGATCGTGGTGCTCAGTATTTAGTGGTGGTCGTGGTGCTCAGTATTTAGTGGTGATCGTGGTGCTCAGTATTTAGTGGTGATCGTGGTGCTCAGTATTTAGTGGTGATCGTGGTGCTCAGTATTTAGTGGTGGTCGTGGTGCTCAGTATTTAGTGGTGATCGTGGTGCTCAGTATTTAGTGGTGAACGTGGTGCTCAGTATTTAGTGGTGATCGTGGTGCTCAGTATTTAGTGGTGATCGTGGTGCTCAGTATTTAACCTTCTCTGTAGTGTTTTGTCGTCCATTCTTTGTCGTTTTGTACTTTTTTGCTCACTTTGACAAACTTGCATATGAATAATCAGGTATACGATACAGGCTCAGGTGAGCCTCTTGTTCTTTTAGTGATTGCATTGTCTGCCCTTCTTCTATTTACGGCTTCTGATTACCTCGTTGGTATCTGCAATCTATTCTTAGAATTTCGATCACATCTTTGCAATATATGTTGTGTTCAAGCCTTTGAATATTTGAATAGTACACCAGGGCATCAAAAATATAATTATGGAATTAATAATCCACTTTCAACCAAGATATAATTGCCAATACCATCTTTCGTCATCTGTATCCAAGAATAATTGTTAGCAATGTGCTGATATCTTTTGTCTTTATTTATTTTATTTGTGTTTGTTTCCATATAGTAATGTCAGATACGTCTTGACTATATGAGTAACACGGTGAGTGTTTTATAAGACGCAGGAACTGGTTAACCTTCGCGAGCATCTTGTTTCAATCCCTGTTTTTGGTGGTGTCCATGTTGCTCATCTCTTTAGTTTTCTGTGTTGTGTTTATGTTTTGTTTGGCTTCTTCCTTTATCTTGTGTACTCAATGTTGCCAGTGTCTCTAGATTTTCATTTCTTGATTTGCTTTTCGGCTTTCTCTAATGTTTATTTTTGAAAGAGAAGATGAGATGAATTCATTAGATGCTTGACTTAAGATGATATGTGAGATGAAGAACAACACTGTATGTAAACGTCAGAGAAAACCAAAATGGCAGTCAAGAATAGACAATCTAGAGGAATTCGGTACAAGACACAAACACAACAAAACAAAAACAAAGCAGAAAAAAAAAGAAAAAACAAAGAAATCAAAAAAACAAAGCAAAAAAGAAAACTAAAACAAAACTAAAAAACAGCACAGAACACAAAAGAAAAGATTCCAAAGGGGCAACCAGAACTCCGAAGAAGAACAGACAATGCAATGGCCAAATGAATAAAGACAAAAAATGTGATCTACAAAGCAGTACACGAACCCAATGACAATAGTGGGGGTGAATTAAGATGTTCCGGAAGGGTAGAGAGTTTCTGCTCCACATGTGGCACCCGTCGTGTTTCTCTGGTTACAAACCCGATGACACAGACATTCTGTAACGGAAAAAGATCAGCAACACGGACCCCATCGAAATTCCTGTGGTGAACCTAGTTGCTCGCGAAAGGTTACGACTATGCATTAACTTTAATACATTAATATTATATAGATTTCTGTTCATGCAAACGTACATTTACTTGACCTCCTGTCTTCCTGTTTAACATTTTAGGCTGGTATACCAACGGAAATGTTAATGCTTGCTTTAGAACCGGAAGCAGCCTCTATATACTGTCAACATTTGCCTATACAGAAGCTTCATGGATCTAGCCCCGGATTTGTTATGACGGAAGTAGGAACTAAATACATGGTTGTAGATTTAGGAGGTATACTAATAAATTGTGTTGTTGTTTTTATGTTTTGTTTGTCTTCGTCCTGTGTACCCAATGTTACAGTGTCTCTGGATTGTCCATTCTAGATTGTCCCTTCGGTTTCCTGTAACGTTTATTTTCGCCCTGTGTCTTGTGTACCCGGCGTTGACAGTGTCTCTGGATTGTCCATTCTTGATTGCCCCTTCGGTATTTTCTAACGTTTATTTTCCTCCTGTGTCTTGTGTACCCGGTGTTAGCATTGTCTCTGGATTGTCCATTCTTGATTGCCCCTTCGGTACTCTCTAACTTTTTTTTTCGTCCTGTGTCTTGTGTACCCGTGTTGCCAGTATCTCTGGATTGTCCATTCTTGATTTCCCCTTCGGTTTCCTGTAACGTTTATTTTCGCCCTGTGTCTTGTGTACCCGGCGTTGACAGTGTCTCTGGATTGTCCATTCTTGATTGCCCCTTCGGTTTTCTCTAACGTTTATTTTCGTCCTGTGACTTGTGTACCCGGTGTTACCAGTGTCTCTGGATTGTCCATTCTAGATGGTCCCTTCGGTTTCCCTAACGTTTATTTTCGTCCTGTGTCTTGTGTACCCGGTGTTGCCAGTGTCTCTGGATTGTCCATTCTAGATTGTCCCTTCGGTTTCCCTAACGTTTATTTTCGTCCTGTGTCTTGTGTACCCGGCGTTGCCAGTGTCTCTGGATTGTCCATTCTTGATTGCCCCTTCGGTATTTTCTAACGTTTATTTTCCTCCTGTGTCTTGTGTACCCGGTGTTAGCATTGTCTCTGGATTGTCCATTCTTGATTGCCCCTTCGGTATTTTCTAACGTTTATTTTCGTCCTGTGTCTTGTGTACCCGGTGTTGCCAGTGGTTCTAGATTGTCCATTCTTGATTGCCCCTTCGGTATTTTCTAACGTGTATTTTCGTCCTGTGTCTTGTGTACCCGGTGTTGCCAGCATCTCTGGATTGTCCATTCTTGATTTCCCCTTCGGTACTCTCTAACTTTTTTTTTCGTCCTGTGTCTTGTGTACCCGTGTTGCCAGTATCTCTGGATTGTCCATTCTTGATTTCCCCTTCGGTATTCTCTAACGTTTATTTTCGTTCTGTGTCTTGTGTACCCGGTGTTGCCAGTGTCTCTGGATTGTCCATTCTTGATTGCCCCTTCGGTTTTCTGTAACGTTTATTTTCGTCCTGTGTCTTGTGTACCCGGTGTTGCCAGTGTCTCTGGATTGTCCATTCTAGATTGTCTCTTCGGTTTCCCTAACGTTTATTTTCGTCCTGTGTCTTGTGTACCCGGCGTTGACAGTGTCTCTGGATTGTCCATTCTTGATTGCCCGTTCGGTTTTCTCTAACGTTTATTTTCGTCCTGTGTCTTGTGTACCCGGTGTTACCAGTGTCTCTGGATTGTCCATTCTTGATTGCCCCTTCGGTATTTTCTAACGTTTATTTTCGTCCTGTGTCTTGTGTAACCGTGTGTTGCCAATGTCTCTGGATTGTCCATTCTTGATTTCCCCTTCGGTATTTTCTAACGTTTATTTTCGTCCTGTGTCTTGTGTACCCGTTGTTGCCAGTATCTCTGGATTGTCCATTCTTGATTTCCCCTTCGGGACTCTCTAACGTTTATTTTCGTCCTGTGTCTTGTGTACCCGGTGTTGCCAGTGTCTCTGGATTGTCCATTTTTGATTTCCCCTTCGGTTTTCTGTAACGTTTATTTTCGTCCTGTGTCTTGTGTACCCGGTGTTGCCAGTGGTTCTGGATTGTCCATTCTTGATTACCCCTTCGGTATTTTCCAACGTTTATTTTCGTCCTGTATCTTGTGTACCCGGTGCTACCAGTGTCTGTGGATTGCCCCTTCGGTATTTTCTAACGTTTATTTTCGTCCTGTGTCTTGTGTACCCGGTGTTACCAGTGTCTCTGGATTGTCCATTCTTGATTTCCCCTTCGGTACTCTCTAACCTTTATTTTCGTCCTGTGTCTTGTGTACCCGGTGTTGCCAGTGTCTCTGGATTGTCCATTCTTGATTACCCCTTCGGTATTCTCTAACGTTTATGTTCCTTCGTGTGTCTTGTGTACCCGGTGTTGCCAGTGTCTCTGGATTGTCCATTTTTGATTGCCCCTCGGTATTCTCTAACGTTTATTGACAATCACTAATATGAGGCAGGCGCAACCTGAAACGCTCCCGAAGAACAGTAATTTTTCTTCCTGTTTCCAAAATATCCTCTCCAGCGTAATATTACCAATTGTAAAGGTAGTCTGGGGACTTTTTACATCACACGCAAATTTTACATCACACGCAACTTTCAATGACATACTTATGCTAGTTAATGTATTTTTAAGCTTAAAATAACACTACCTAAAACTCTACAGCTGAAAACTTTCGATTTCTTGCAGCAGACGATGACAATGAATGAGAATGCCCAGTGGCAAATGATTAAAGATTCGGTGTTATTCACTTTGAGTTCAGGATTTTCCGTTTCATTGTTTCGTTTTTATTTGAAATGACAAGACTCCATAAAGCAAGAAAAGAAATTGCGCATGCCTAGAAAAAGAAAGTCAAGTGCAATGAGTACTTAAATTTATTTTTGTACGATTGTTTTTATCATTTTTGCGTGTGATTAATTTGTCTTTTAATTTATTTCCGGTTGGCAGCCATGTTGTTGAACATTTTGAAGTGCATTAGTATGTAATCTATTCATACTTCTACCATTAAAGCTCCCTTCGGGAGCGTATTAAAACTTTTTCTTCATTGCCACCATGATATACTGTAACGGGAATATGTGTTGATAGTAGCGTTAAAAACCATAAACCGAAGAAACGAAAAATCAATCTTATCCAAGCGACATCATTGTATATTTTTATATTTTAGGAGGGACAGCCGATATTACAGTTCATGAAAAGGCTTCCAATGGTCAACTGAAGGAATTATGCAGGGCAACTGGTAATGATTGTGGCGGCACGTCAATTGATGCTAGATTCTTTAAAGTGCTTCAAGAAATAGCCGGAGAAAAAGTATTATCAGAATTGAAAGAAAATGACCCTTTATCTTATTTAGATCTGATTCGAGAATTTGAAGCAGTAAAACGAACAGTTGGAACAGAGAACAAGAAAAAAGTCAGTATAACAATTCCATTTGTTTCGATAGACAAAAAATGCCAGGAATTTGAAAGGAGAAGTTTACAATCCGCCATTGCTTCGTCGTCATATGTCAACGAAATAACTCTATTTAACGACAAATTGAGATTTAATGCCGATTTAATGATCAAGCTCTTCACACCAACAATTGACAGCATCATTACCTTAATGAAAAACATCGTTTCTAATAGTTCCACGAATGGCCTATCAACTATTTTAATGGTAGGAGGATTTTCCGAATGTCCTCTGATACAAGATGCCGTCCAGGCAGCATTCCTTGGCAAGCGAATTATAATACCGGAAGATGCTGGTATGTCGGTATTGAAAGGGGCTGTTTTATTTGGACATAGACCGGATTTCATTCTGTCACGTGTGATGAAATGCAGCTACGGCGTAAAGACGAATATTCCTTTTGATAAGAGAAGGCATGATGTAAAACAGAAGGTTTTGATGGATGGGGAAGAAAAATGCGACAATATTTTCTCTCAAATAATTGAAAAAGATCAGATGGTAGAAGCCGGAACGAAAGTGTTGAAGTCGTACTTTACTCCGTATCCACACCAAGACGTTATGGATTTTTTTATTTATGTATCGGAAAATCAATATCCGTCATACATTTATGACGATGGTTGCTCTCTACTTTGTAGACCTACAATTACATTCCCTGAAACATGTGCGGAAAGGCGCTGGGTTGACGTTGAATTTATCTTCGGAAATACGGAAATTGGAATGACAGCGGTAGACAGGAATTCTGGGAAGAAAATAACCTCTAGGTTTAATCTGATTTAAGATTTATTTTGTTTTATTTTTGTGTCCAGTAGCTAAATGCTAGACTGCACCAAATGCAAAACATGGGTAACAATAGGCCATTTGCATATTCCCGATTTGATTCTAAAATTAAATGTGTTTGACATTTCTTTTTCATATGAGTTATTGCCCTTGCGTGAGAGCAAAGGATAGCAAAAATATTTTTATTATAATTTTCTTAAAAACTATCTATATATATTTGAATGCTATAAAAATTAAGAGGTAATTTCATTCACAAGTTTTTACAACATTTAAATTGTATACAAAGCAACATTTTTTCTATTGGAATTTGAACTGTTCAATCTGTGTGGTATTTTGTGTTAGTGACTATGCCATTTTACACAAAGTGTCATAATTTTCTTGATAAAAGATGTATTTATTTCTGACTGTATGATATGTACAACACGAGAGCTACTACCGCTAATTCTTAATATAAGCATGTCTTGTGATTTTTAATTGCTCGTACTATGGTAGTATGAATGTTTTCATTACGGTTTGGTGTGGAAAAAAATTCGTCGCCTTCATCCATAAGAAAATAATTGGTCCATTACAGGGTTTATGGTGTTTAACGCCACTTTCAAAAATATTTCATTTATATCGTGGTGGTCAGTTTTATAGGTGGAGGAAACCGGAGTACCCAGATAAAACCACCAACCTGTCGCAAGTCACTGACCAACTTTATCACATACGGGTTGTATATAGCACACAATATCGTCATTTACGGGATTCGAACTCACAACCTTAGTGGTGATATAAAGACACTGATTGCACATTTGGTTATAAATCCAACTACCATACGATCACGACCACGACGGCCCTTGGTCCATTGCATAGCGTTGCTTATTTTCAAAAGCATTAATTGATTGATTGATTGATTGATGCCAATTTTAGCAGCATAGGTTGGTTTATGGTGTTTAACGACACTTTCAACAATATTTCAGTTATATCGCGGTGGTCAGTTTTATTGATGGAGGAAACCGGAGTACCCAGAGAAAACCACCGACCTGTCGCAAGTTACTGATAAACTTAATGTTGTGTCGAGTATACCTCGCCGTGAACAGGGTTTCGAATTCAAACCGAGTTCGACTACTTCGCAACTCGACTAAATCTGGAGAAAACAACATGGTGCATGCAAATTATGGAAGTTAATTTTCATAGATGACTGTTAGAAAGAGAAAGAGACATAAGCATGGCCATCTTAGCAGCTTTATTGGCCCCTTAGTAAAGCAGTGTACTGGGGCCCTTATCTACACATCCACTCAAAGGAATAAAAATGTAAATAGGCGATAAAATTGAACATATATTTATTGTATCTGTACTTCCAACAAAATAAGTGCTTAAACATTAATAACATGCTGTACACAACATACACATATTAGCATGAGCCCCTATTCTCGTGAGACCTTCGTATAACTGCCCTGCGTATATATACATAAAAAAAAATATATAACAAAGATATTTTGCCCTGAAGTTGTTTAGCAGTTAATTTCTATTTAAATTAACAGCTCAAATATTTTTTTTGATTTCCGAAATACATCTAATGAAGAAGGAAAACATTGTGTACTAATTTGAGAATGAAATAATGGTAATTTGCAACTTGTAAGCATCAAGTAACTCGATAATATTTTGAGATTATGTTGATATACATGCAGTTAAAAAGTATAATGTGATATTACGCTTTATTGAGTAATCATATTAAAAAAAATACTAAGCTATCAAACTAACGTCGTTTTTTTTTATTTACATTCGTACCCATATAAGTATATATATAAACCGCATCGGTGTTAGACCCTATATTTCTCACTAATGAGACAGCACAATTCCTATTTTTAGCCGTGAGAGATATCCTTGTCTCAACCCGTGGGTGAGATAAGAATTTCACGCTACTTTTCCCGTAAAAATGTTACGTTTCGCAAAATGTCATTCTAAGCCGGGAATGTCACATTATATACCTGTCTGATAGCTGAATAACAGATATATTATGGATTTAACCATTGGTTTTTTTTAAATACAGAATCCAACGTATTAAATATATTTGTGTTTTTTATTTTCATTTTTTCGTATTTCTAGATATATAGAAGTTCTCTTTACGAGGCTTGCCGAGTTAGAGAACGATTGTAATCTTACCCAAGGGTGTCGGAGATTTCCCTATCTTGTACTTTTTCCGGTGTTTGATTTTATTTCTCACTAAACACCTAATTGTTTTTGTTTACATTCCATCGAGCGTTTTACCGCAATTTATTTTTCCATTGCTGAAGTAAATATTCGATTTATCCATATGCAACCGTATCTCGGCAGTATTTCAAATGTATTTCATCATAAATTACAATGTATTTAATAAATATATTATAAATGTTACTACAACAGAGATAAATACCTGTAAAAAAATATTTGAATTTGGTCAAAGAGGGGTAATTTCTTTCCTTACGTTAGTTACTAACAACATATGTAAAGTTTCACACTGGATCTGAGATATAGGGGACAAACCAGAACATGATCCACTAAATAATAATAATTATATTTATATTTTTAGAAATATAAAAACCTTAAACTATGTCCTTTTTTTTTTTTGTGTATGTCTCATTTATCATTCATGAATGTTTGTATTGTTAATGATGCCTCATGTGGGCCCTATGATTAGGCAATGAAATATATTCTATTCTTCTTCTAACAAGGGAGAGCACTCTATTATTTACTGAAAGTAAACAAACATTGACTGGAAGAGAGCCTGAAAAAAGAATCCAACACCGTGGAAAGTGCACGTTAGGTAGCAAAATTTAATACATAGATGAATTTAAAAATAGTTATGTAGTAGAATCGTGGTTAATTGTTTATTGTAAAAAGGAAAAGCATGGAAAATTGGGGGGCAGTTGACATAAACTGTACAGCATGCATTTGCCGGTAAAGCGCACGTGATTTTTTTGTCTTGCACTAGTGCAAGATATATAGGGTCTAACACCGGGAGAGGTGCAAGATAGTAAAATCTGTGACACCCGAGGGTAAGATTTAAATCGTATCGGACGAGGCTTGTCCCGAGTCAAATACGATTTAAATCTTACCCGAGGGTGTCACAGATATTACTATTTTGCACCTTTTACGGTGTTTGACTCTTTTCCTCACCCCTTTCTACCGTGTCAATGTTTGGTTACTTGTTGTGTAGTTTGGTGCATTAATTTGCGAACCGTATCACAGCCACATGACCAAAATGCCACGTAATATGCGAGCTTAAGCGAGCTCTTTATGGTATAAAATGTGTACTTAGGATTTTTTAACAAACATGGCTGAATATACTGTCGAAGAAAAAAAAATTCGACAATTTGCAAACACCGTTTTCCGTGTAGCACACTAACACACTCAACTAATGAAGATCTTCTTAACATAAAACACAAAAGTGATCCTGAAGTCTCGTACCCCCTCTCGTACGTCGGATACCACTGAAACCCGGAATCCGTTTGTAATAAAAGTCATTTTGTTAGCTTGTTTTACTTATATTGATATTTTTTAATTTATTAAATCTCTTCTGACATACTGACAAGAATTTTTGTTTCTAAGCGGGAGTTAACTTTTGAGATTTCGTAAGGAACGATAACTCGAATAAAGGAACGACAGCTCGATTGAATAAGACTAGATTCGGCCCTAATAAAAAGTTGTCCCCAATATATCTCGGCCCAAAAAATCTCGACACTTTTTGATGCACTGCGTGCAATTGCCAGATAATTTTCAGATGCGCAAGCATTCATGGCCGTGCCGGTTTCATATTAAAATAAAAGAAGATGTTCATTTTACAACTTTAAAGAGGTTCAAAATAATATGCGAGCTTAAGCGAGCTCTTTATGGTATAAAATATGTACTTAGGATTTTTTAACAAACATGGCTGAACAAATTGTCGAAGAAAAAAAAATTCTACGTTTTGTATTTGTTATTCGAGTTATCGTTCCTTACGTTTTGTAAACACCGGTTTCCGGGTAACACACTAACACACTCAACTAATGAAGATCTTCTTAACATAAAGCGCAAAGGTGATCCTGAAGTCTCGTACCCTCTCTCGTAAGGAACGACAGCTCGATTGAATGAGACTAGATTCGGCCCTAAAAAAAAGTCGTCCCCAATATATCTCGGCCCAAAAAATCTCGACACTTTTTGATGAAATTCCCAGATAATTTTCAGATGCGCGAGCATTCAAGGCCGTGCCGGTTTCATATTAAAGTTAACAAACTTGTGATAGATTCTACAATAACAAAATCTTGCACCTTTTACGATGTTTGCCTCTTTTTCTCATCTCTTTCAATATTTGCTTACGTTGAGAAAATATAGAGTACTCTCCCTTGTTAGGTAACTAACGTAAATAAAAACAATTACCTCCCTTTGACCAACGTCAAATACATTTTTTTACAGGCATTTATCGCTGTTGTAGTAGCATTTATAATATATTTATATATAAAATACATTGTATTTTATTGTATTTTATTGTGAAATACATTTAAAATACTGTCAAGACACTATAAATCGACAATTTAATTCAACAATGTAAAACAATTTTGCGGAAAAACGGCGTGTAGCTTGTTTTACCCTGGAGTCGGGGTAAGATAGAAAAATCTTTTTCACCTAAACTAACGGACTACTTTATCCAAGGGGTGAGAAATATAGGGTCTAACACCGGGAGAGATGCAAGATAGTATAATCTGTGACATCCGAGGGTAAGATTTAAATCGTATCGGACGAGGCTTTACCGAGTCTGATACGATTTAAATCTTACCCGAAGGTGTCACAGATATTACTATTTTGCACCTTTTACGGTGTTTGACTCTTTTCCTCACCCCTTTCTACCGTGTCAATGTTTGGTTACTTGTTGTGTAGTTTGGTGCATTAATTTGCGAACCGTATCACAGCCACATGACCAAAATGCCACGTAATATGCGAGCTTAAGCGAGCTCTTTATGGTATAAAATGTGTACTTAGGATTTTTTAACAAACATGGCTGAATATACTGTCGAAGAAAAAAAAATTCGACAATTTGCAAACACCGTTTTCCGTGTAGCACACTAACACACTCAACTAATGAAGATCTTCTTAACATAAAACACAAAAGTGATCCTGAAGTCTCGTACCCCCTCTCGTACGTCGGATACCACTGAAACCCGGAATCCGTTTGTAATAAAAGTCATTTTGTTAGCTTGTTTTACTTATATTGATATTTTTTAATTTATTAAATCTCTTCTGACATACTGACAAGAATTTTTGTTTCTAAGCGGGAGTTAACTTTTGAGATTTCGTAAGGAACGATAACTCGAATAAAGGAACGACAGCTCGATTGAATAAGACTAGATTCGGCCCTAATAAAAAGTTGTCCCCAATATATCTCGGCCCAAAAAATCTCGACACTTTTTGATGCACTGCGTGCAATTGCCAGATAATTTTCAGATGCGCAAGCATTCATGGCCGTGCCGGTTTCATATTAAAATAAAAGAAGATGTTCATTTTACAACTTTAAAGAGGTTCAAAATAATATGCGAGCTTAAGCGAGCTCTTTATGGTATAAAATATGTACTTAGGATTTTTTAACAAACATGGCTGAACAAATTGTCGAAGAAAAAAAAATTCTACGTTTTGTATTTGTTATTCGAGTTATCGTTCCTTACGTTTTGTAAACACCGGTTTCCGGGTAACACACTAACACACTCAACTAATGAAGATCTTCTTAACATAAAGCGCAAAGGTGATCCTGAAGTCTCGTACCCTCTCTCGTAAGGAACGACAGCTCGATTGAATGAGACTAGATTCGGCCCTAAAAAAAAGTCGTCCCCAATATATCTCGGCCCAAAAAATCTCGACACTTTTTGATGAAATTCCCAGATAATTTTCAGATGCGCGAGCATTCAAGGCCGTGCCGGTTTCATATTAAAGTTAACAAACTTGTGATAGATTCTACAATAACAAAATCTTGCACCTTTTACGATGTTTGCCTCTTTTTCTCATCTCTTTCAATATTTGCTTACGTTGAGAAAATATAGAGTACTCTCCCTTGTTAGGTAACTAACGTAAATAAAAACAATTACCTCCCTTTGACCAACGTCAAATACATTTTTTTACAGGCATTTATCGCTGTTGTAGTAGCATTTATAATATATTTATATATAAAATACATTGTATTTTATTGTATTTTATTGTGAAATACATTTAAAATACTGTCAAGACACTATAAATCGACAATTTAATTCAACAATGTAAAACAATTTTGCGGAAAAACGGCGTGTAGCTTGTTTTACCCTGGAGTCGGGGTAAGATAGAAAAATCTTTTTCACCTAAACTAACGGACTACTTTATCCAAGGGGTGAGAAATATAGGGTCTAACACCGGGAGAGATGCAAGATAGTATAATCTGTGACATCCGAGGGTAAGATTTAAATCGTATCGGACGAGGCTTTACCGAGTCTGATACGATTTAAATCTTACCCGAAGGTGTCACAGATTTTACTATCTTGCACCTTTTACGGTGTTTGACTCTTTTTCTCACCCTTTTCTACCGTGTCAATGTTTGTTTACTTTTTTGTGTAGTTGGCGCATTAATTTGCGAACCGTATCACAGGACCAAAATGCCACGTAATAAAATAAAACAAGATTTTCATTTTACAACTTTAAAGAGGTTCAAAATAATAAAGTTAACAAATTTGTGATCGATTCTACAATAGCAAAATCTTGCACCTTTAACGATGCTTGCTTCTTTTTCTCATCTCTTTCTATTGACGTTTTCAGAAATCGGTGATTACCTAGTTATCGTTCGTGGACGCTATGTGGCGTTATTATTGTCCGCCATTAAGAAAGTGTCACAATCGGTTGTTTATACTAGTCACGATTAATCAGTATTCATTATTGGATTAGATAAACACGCTTCAGTTGATATTTTATGGCTTATTCCAGTGGTTCTGGTAACAACTGTGCAATAGTAAACTGTGGAAATAACTATAGGAAATTGTCACGGTGGAAAAAAAGTATTTGTGACATTGATTCTTGTCGTAAAGAAGATTGTGCATGTTTGTTGCCGTACAGGTTACATTCTTTCCCTAAGGACAGCGATAAAAGACAGCAGTGGGCGAAAGCCGTAAACAGAAAAGACTTTGAACCAAAAGTGTATAGTACGGTATGTTGTTTTTAAAATTAATTAATGTTGTCAGTTGAGGTCAGTAAGGTTATTAAGGGTGCAAACAGTATTCATGTGAATCGAAAGTGTCATTTTCTAATTTTTACAGAAGTAGATATAATCCCTGCATTGCATGTGTGTAAAATGTCTTTGGCATGTGCACATAAATACAGCACTAGGCCCTAGGACCAAACATGCACATGTTAAATACATGAAAGTACAGCACTCTAAGATTGTAACATCCACTTTAAAAAGGCAGAATATGTGGTGCATTCCTCAAGTGATAAGATATATGGAAGTGTCTTTATTCCTTTATTTTAAAAGATTGTATTATTCTGGAAAAAAAGTATGTACCTGAATAGACGGTACATTTTTATGTTAAAGCCAGCTACATGCAAAATAAATTACTATATTTATTTTACTTAGGATATTCTTGTTTTTATTAAAATATTTGATGAACAGATTATGGCATTGCATTGTTCCAAATAATCCCTTGATACATCAGGTTGATACTCAGTTATGGAAATTTCAATGTAATAACCAACAAATGTCATATTTTAATGTACTGCAATTTTCAATGGATTGCCAGACTGAATCGATTTTTTGAATTTCCAGGTGTGTTCCATACATTTTGTAGATGGCAAACCAACAAAGAGAAACCCAGTAGTCCGTTTGACCAGCCTAAAACAGGACTAACAAATTAATTAAAAATCAACAGTTCAACTTATTGATTTTTTTTCTTCACACATTTACTCATATATCATCTACCTACTCTGACAAATAATTTCAGAATTTTGACACTGTTTTCAAAAAAGTTGCCCATTAGGTCTCTGTTAAATAGTTGTACCAAATGTGGATATGTGCAGAGGGAGTTAGTATGCTTGTTGTTACCAACTTCCAGTGTAAACAATAACAACAATACATGTGATTTTATTTACATTTCACTGTCATGTGATTACCTAATTTGAATATGTCACCAGAACCTAAGCATGCATGAGATGTTCATTTCACTTTCACCAAGTGACAATTTTGATTCGGCTTCAAAATAATCAAACACTTTTAGTATTAAATCCTGTTTTTCATCTGAAGTTTTGAGAGGCATGACTATCCTTTCTATATAAGTATTGGTAGAGTTCTAAATAAGGGCAGATCATTTTTAATTTGTAAAAATTAATTTATGAAAAGACAAAAAAAATGTTGTTTTTTTCTACCTTTATTTTATATTTTTTCTATTATATTTAAAAAATATATATATTAATTACTTGTTTTTTTTATTATGCTTAAATAACATACATAAAACTTGTTTTCATTTTCTAAAAGTATACACAAAGCATGCAAAGCATGGGCTATTTACATGGTATATCTGGTCAATACACACAGGCTTACTTTATAACCATGTTCTTTGAGTTCAAATACTGGGCTTTAGAAAACACCAAAACAAAAGTGATTTTATTTAGAATTTAAAGAAAAAGATTTAAAATTCAAAGGCTTGCATTTATACTTTTTACTTTTAAATTTCTAAAATAATTTCCAGTAAAATGTAAAAAGTTAAACTTTGGGTGAAATGAACATCTCATGCATGCTTGGGTTCTGGTGACATTCAAATTAGGTAATCACATGACAGTGAAATGTAAATAAGTGAATAAGTGGCAAATTACAAGTGTCCATAAATCCTTCATTGATTGAGATTTTCTATGTTTACTATATCTGTGTGTTAATATACAAAAAATACTTAACTTGTCATCTTTTATATTGAAAAGAATGTATTTATAATCAACTGGCATATTTTTTTTAATGTTTAGAATGTATGTTTAACAAAATAAGAATAAAAATGTGAAAAAAAAATGTTCAAGAAATGTCCTGAATAACAAAAAAAAACTGACATGTCACAAAATAAACTATGAAAAGAAAAGAAATTGATATTACCTTGGATAAAATGGATTAAAATAAAAATCGAAACATAGTAACAAGTATATTTTTTTTAATTGGATTACATTTATTTGATTAAATTGATAAAGCAAATTAAATATATTATTCCTCTGCAAAAACAGATAAAATTAATTACAAAATAATTTTTTTTTAAATACATGTATCATAAAAGAACAACTATAACATTTTTGTCAAAGTTGAAAAAAAAAAAAAAAAAACTCTTAAATACATGACTAACATGTACACACATGCACATTACATAGAAAGAAAATTCTTAAAATGTTAAATCTAATCTTAATTAATTAATCTATTGATTAAAATAGCATCACAATTAATCTTGTTCTTCTTTGCCATATTTTCAGTTAAAAATGATTATATATCCAACACAAAATTATGATTTCATTTCAATTGTTAGCTCATGTTAATATCACAAAATATTATATTTTGAAAATATTATTTTATTGACAAATTTTCAAGGTACAGTTAAATGTATTAAAATCCTTTTTCTACACATCAAAATCACTGAAATCCAAATATTCCCATTTCCTGTTATGTAACATATTTACCTGTAGAACACCTGCTATTATACTTTAAATCCACTCAGTAATAACTGAATTCACAGGGGAAAATGGTAGAATTCAAAGTTTTAAGCAAAAAAAGATCACATCAGAGTATTTAACATGTTTAAAATAAAAATTTAAGGAAGTTGCAGGAAATCCAGCTTCTGCATATGACCATATTGACAATTTATGTCTCATCATCAGTGGAGACAAAATCAGTGTCAGTTTGTGAAAGCGAAATGTTTTATTTTCCATGTTGAGATTGTTTCAAATTTATTCCTGAAAATTTTCTTTATACACTTGTAGTGAGTCGTGGGGGATGGGGGCCGAGGAGTTCCGAAAGGCACCCATGATGCATCACAAACTGACCACGCTCACCAGAACGAAATATAACACAGAACACAACAGACGTACATATTATAGGCAGAGAAAGGATTAAAGAAACCAGACTATAAGCAGAAAAGGTAGTTATTAGTTAAGATAGCTAATTACTATATTGGCGCTGCGACTACAAGTCGAATCGTATTCGCGAGAAAGGTTATTAAATTAACCAAAGGTGATTTTTAAATATAATCGCAACTCCGCCATTGAAAATTTTTCTTCAAGGGAAAAAGATTTTTTTTTCATTGGTTTCTGTTTTGTCTGGCTGATAGGACCTGGTATTTTCAGGGGAAATTGTCCGTCAGGAGATTTCAAGGGAAAATACGCAGGTAGGATTGGCAGACAAGATTAGAAATCTTTAAATTTTTTGCCCGTTCAAAGAAGTACCCCTTTCTCACCCACGTGTAGACCCCCCCCCCCCCCCCCCCACGTGTGAATTTAAAAAAAAAAAAAAAATTGTTTTGTTCTAATGTTGTAGAGTTGATAGGACCTGGTGTTTTCAGGGGAAATTGTCCGTTGGGAAGTTTCAACGGAAGATACGCAGGTGGAATTGACAGACAAAATTGGAAATCTTTAATTTTTTCCCGTAATTGAGAAAGTGCCCCTTTCCCACTCACGTGTAAACCCCACCACGTGGTTCAGCAATAACGTGTATTCCCCAAATGTAAACCCCAAACCGAAAGCAGCTTGTTTCTAGAAGCCATCTTTAAATACGAGCTGGTTGAAAATAAGTTGCAAGTCCGTTACCTCCAATAAATTAAAAAAAAAAATTGTTGTTTTTTTTTTTATTTGTTTGACATTATCGATTTTAAACAAAAGTAGACAAAAGCGGCCCGGTGTAAAAATCTGGTCCGTTAAAAATTGTACATACACGCATACACCACAGAATAAAAAGCCACGTGTTTTTGTTGTTCATTTTTATTAACAATGCCGCGTGTTTTCATTAACAATTGTTCCATCGAGGAGCTGATGTCAGTACCAGGTATAGGGGCAAAGGTAGCCGATAAAATTTTGGAATTAAGGGAGGCAAAGGGGGATCTGGAATTGGATGACCTAAATCAGGTTCCATATCTTAGGATAACACAACCTTTACTGGATTGTTTGGATTTTACCTCTTTTGAAAATAAAGAAGGAATGGCATCCCTGTATGATAGACATAGGGAAAGGGTTAGGAGTGTTGACAATTTAATAGGGAAGTGGGATGGGATAGGACAGGGCCAAGTTAAAGGAAAGGGGAAGGATATGGGTACATTTGATAAAGAACCATATTATAATAAACAGGAAGGGGATTGGTGGCAACAGGCCAATTTACCCGAGAGATTAGATGATGATTATAGTGAGATGGAAAGTACTTTCAGGGAAAGACAAACCCCAATGGGAGTTAAATATACATCAGCTCCGGAACAATATCCGCGGCCATCAGTCCGTCGAACGCGACGGGACGATTGGGATTCGAGCAGCGAGGAGCGGGATCAGAAGTATATGCAAAATATGCATATACGAGACTCGGATATTCGTGCAGGTTATGCATTTCCTAGAGAACCAGGCCTTTTTCATAGTGGGGTTTTAGCCAGTGGGAGACTGAAGTAAGAGTGCCAAAAATACGAACAGTGGCCCCGTCTGATAGGGAAAGTATTTGGCATGACAGGGGGGCCGCTATTCCCCTCCGAGGAATACCGGAGGGAGGTGGAGTAGGGAAAATATTAACCCCAAAATGAGGGAGAGCATAGGTAGAACAAGACATACCCTAGGAAGGGAAAATGAAGTCCCTAGAATAGTTCAACGTAGAGAAGAGTTTGATAGGGAAAGGGGACATTACCGCCCAAGTGGGGGAGACAGTGAAAACCCAGGAGGAAGAAACCCAACGGTTCCTAGATTACAGAGTAGTGGGAACAGGCCTGGGGGTCTTCCCAGAAGAGAACCCGAAAATCCTAGCGATTATGCAAGAAGGGAGGAGTATGAAGGGGAGAGAGGTCCAAGGGGAAGGGGGAAGAGTGTTAGTTTGCCAATGTCCTTAAAATTTGATGGGAAATCAAATTGGAAAGCATTTTATGCGAAATTTTCCCGGTACGCGGAAGTTAGTGAGTGGACGGAAGGGGAATGCCGGGACCAGTTATGCTGGTGCCTAGATGGGAAAGCAAGTGAATATTATGCCCTCCTGGTTGAAAGGAACCAGGAAATGGTATATATGGACCTAATACGGAAATTAGAGAAAAGGTTTGGTTTCTGTGAGCTCCCTGAAACAGCCCAGGTCCAATTTAATAATGCCCGTCAGACTCCGGATGAACTCCTGGAGGACTGGGCGGATCGGGTTTTGTCCCTAGCCACAAGGGCATTTAGAGATTTGCCCGAAACTCACATGTATAAACAAGCAGTGGTGAAGCTATGCCAAGGGGCAGCAGATAAAGAGGCCGGGAGTTATGCCTCTAATATCCGCCCTAAAAACATAGAGGAGGCTATTGATAAAGTGAGGTGGTTTCAACATAATAATCAGGCTATATTTGGAACCACCCTTGGGCGTAAGGGAGGTGAAACAAGTATCTCCAGGGCCTCACTACGGGGGAGAGGCCAGGGTGTGCGCAATAGGGACTGATCGGGTTACAGATAATAGTTTAGAAAAAAAATTGGGAGAAGTACTGTCGGCACAAGGGAAAGAAATGAGTGAGATAAGGTCCAACATAGCAGCACTTTCCACTCAAATGGCAGCCATTATGGAGGAGGTGAAAAGAAATCGAATAGATAGGTATAGAGCACAATCACGAAGTCCATCCCCCAGAAAGGGGGATAAACAGGGATGCTTCCACTGTGGGGCCATGGGACACTTCAAGAGGGAGTGCCCAAAGATGGGGTCTCCGACAGGAGAGAAACGAGTGTCATTTCAGGGAAATAAGGAAGCTTTAAACTCCAAAGGGGCAACTCGCGAGACTTGAGCCAACCCCTTATCGCAAATATACATAGTCTCAAAGAAGTAAAATGAAGGAGAAGAATAAGCAAGATAGGCTCCTAGGGGTAGATAGGGAATTGAGGGACGATCCGGAGGGACGGGTAAAATTTGAAGGGGCAAGTCAGGAGTACGAGTTCTCAAGTGAGGAGTCGGAGGGGGAGGAAAACAATAGAGAAGTAGAGCACGACCCTCCGGATTCTAGAAGTCCGGAGGGACGGGTCAAAGAGGAAGGTGCGAGTCTGGGGTATGAGCTTTCCAGTGAAGAGTTGGAAGGGGAGGACGACCATCTGGATTCTAGTAGTCTGGAGGGACTAGTCAAAGGTGAAAGTGAGAATCGAGAGTATGAGTCCTCAAGTGAGGAGTCAGTAGGGGAGAAAAACAATAGGGATAAGAAGGAAACGGGCGAGTCCATAGAGGAGAAGGAAAAGGGAGTAGAGGATAAAATAGGGGATTGTGATACGGATGAGGAAGAGGACGGAGCAGTAACGGTGCTCAAAATGTCCAATGGGGTAATGTTTAGGGTCCCAGTAGAGGTACAAGGCATGCAGTTACAAGCTGTAGTAGATACAACAGCACAGGTAACACTGGTGTCCGAGGAAATCTACAAATCATTGGACCCTGCCCCACCCATCCGTAAGGAAGTGGTTATGAACACCGCAGGGAAGGGAATGCAGATGAATGGGTATATTGCTGGCCCTCTTCAGGTAGTCCTAGGGACACATCTATTCACAGTAGAAATCTACGTGGCCCCAATAGAGGAGGATATGTTACTGGGTTTAGACTTTTTAGAGGCTAATGGGGTGTCCCTACATCTCAAAGAAAAGGAACTACAGATATCAGGGGATATTATACCCATGAGTTTGGGAACAGGAAGCCCTTTAGTCAATAAGACAGAGGCGGGGGTGTTCCTAGCCAAGGGGTGTAAGGTACCCCCTAATTCAGTCATGAGAGTGGGGGCACAGCTGAGTGAGTCAATGGCAAGGGAGTATATAGTAAAGGCAGCTACCAAGGGTGAGCTATTAATACCTCGAACCTTGCACAAGGGAGGTAATAACCCAGTGCTTTGTTTGATTAACATATCCGATCACTATGTAGAAGTAGAGAAGGGGAAGTTTTGGCCTATGCAGAAGAGATGTGTTTGAACGTAGAAAATATCGGAGTACAAAAGGTAGGAGTTGCGGGACAGGGGGGTCCAGAGAATGGAAAACGGGAAATTCCTGAACATTTGATTAATCTCTTTGATAAATCCAAAGGGAAGCTGAATGAGCAGGAGCAGACACAGCTTAGTGAGTTATTATGCGAGTTTGAAGATGTGTTTGCTAAAAGTGAGTTTGACTTGGGGAAATTTAATACAATCCAGCATGGGATTGATACTGGGACCAATCGCCCAGTTAAACAAAGAATCAGGCGTACCCCATTAGGGTTTGCAGGAGAAGAAGAGGCCCATTTAAAGAAAATGTTGAGTGCAGGGGTGATCCGGCCATCAGTGTCTGAGTGGGCATCGGCTCCGGTTCTTATCCGGAAATGATGTGGGTCAGTACGATGGTGTGTGGATTACAGGGCCTTAAATGCTCTCACCATTAAAAATGTGTTCCCATTGCCCCTAGTGGACGAGTGTCTTGACACTTTAGCCGGGAATATATGGTATTCCAAACTGGATGCCAATTCAGCATATTGGCAGGTGAAAATAAAACCTGGAGACTGCTCCAAAACGGCATTTATTACTAAATACGGTTGTTTGAGTTCGCTAGAATGGCTTTTGGGTTATGTAACTCACCAGCCACTTATACGAGAGTCATCAACCTGGTGCTGAGGGGTTTGAATTGGAAAGTGGTTCTGGCTTTCCTGGATGATATCCTGGTCCTGGGGAAGGATTTCGAGGGGCATTTGGCCAACCTAAGGGCTGTACTGGTTAGGTTTAGGGAGTATAGGCTAAAATTGAAGCCCAAAAAATGTGAACTGTTTCAAAAGGAAGTGGAGTTCCTGGGTAGAGTAGTGGGACCTAGAGGAATATACATTGGGCCAGGATATATGAAAGATATAAAAAACTGGCCAAGGCCTAAGAATAAAAAGGAGGTGGAGAGGTTTTTGGGGTTCACCAATTACCATAGGGCCTTTATTGAAGGATATACTCAAATAGCATTTCCTCTTCAGGCCCTAACAGGGAAACGTACATATCAATGGGGAAATGAACAGGAAAAGGCGTTTGATGAGTTGAGGAATGCAATGGTGAGAGCACCAGTTCTAGCCCTGCCTAACGCGACTGATCCCTTTATACTGGATACGGATGCATCCGATAAATCGGTGGGGGCTGAATTGATTCAAATACAAGAAGGGGAAGAGAGGGCAGTAGCGTACGGGAGTCTTACCTTGACTCCGGAGCAACAAAAATACTGCACCACTCGAAAGGAATTATTAGCAAGTATTAGGTTCTCTCGACAGTTTAGGCATTACTTGTTGGGTAGGCGTTTCACGGTCAGGACAGACCATAATAGTCTGACCTGGCTGATGAATTTTAAGGAGCCACAGGGACAACTGGCTAGATGGTTAGAAGAACTGAGTCAGTTCAATATGGAAATCCAGCATAGGCCTGGGAAGAAACATACCAATGCAGATGCCTTGTCAAGGATCCCTGGGGGGGGAACCATGTTCAGACTTCAATCTAAGAGTGAAATTACAGGATTTGCCATGTGGGGGGTGTCCCTACTGTACTAGGGCCCATTCAAACTGGTCCGGTTTTGACCAGGATATAGATGACGTGGTTCCCTTGGCAAATAAGCCTTGGGGTCAACCCGTGAGAGAGGGTCAAGACCAGGAGGATGAAGAAATGGGACCTCGGGTGGCTGAGATCTGGGTCTCTACGGGGGAAGCGGGAAATAGACTTAGATGGGAAAGTATAAAGGGAGTCCAAATAGTTAGAGAGGCAGAGGGCATTAGTTTTCAAGGCCCAGGTGAGGACGAAATGAAGGAACAGCAACGGGTGGACCCCGAATTAGCCTGGGTGGTAAGGTGGAGGGAGACAGGGGAGGAGCCCACTGAAGGAGAACTGTTTATAGGGGACTCTAGAAGCAAATATTATTGGATAAACAGGGAAGTTTTTGTCTTGGGAAAAGGGGTCCTGTGGAGAGAAGGGGATGAGGGGAAGACAGCAAGGAGGGTGGTCCCAAAGATGTACAGGGAACAAATTGTGAAACTTTGTCACGATCCCCCATTAGCTGGACATCAGGGCATAGAAAGAACAATCGAGAAAGTAAAGTCTAGGTATTATTGGAGGGGGATAAGTAAAGATGTGTCGGCTTATGTGAAAGGGTGTATGGAGTGTAACCAAAATAAGAAGGCAACGGTCTCCGCTAGACACCCAATGTTATCCTATCATTCAGGATCGCCAATGGAACGGGTTCATTTAGACTTCATTGGGTCCCTACCTCGCACTGAGAGAGGAAATGAACACATCTTGATGATGGTTGACCAATTTACCAAGTGGGTAGAGCGCATCCCATTGCCTTCCCAAAGTGCAGAGGAAACGGCAAGAGCCGCGGTGAATCAGTTCTTTTCTAGATTTGGGTGCCCATTCCAAGTGTTCACTGATCAGGGGAGGAATTTTGAGTCCTCTTTGTTCAGGGAAATGTGTGAATTACTTCACATACATAAATCGAGAACTACCCCTTATCGTCCCTCGGCGAACGGACAGGTAGAGCGATGCAATCGTACACTGATGGCGGCGGTGCGTTGTTTCATTGGAAAAAATCAGCGGAGCTGGGATAAATACTTACCGCAGTTGGCAGGGGCATTAAGGTCCTCTGTAAATAGAAGCACAGGGTACACGCCCAATATGATGATGTTGGGTAGGGAGATTGAGTTGCCTGCGGAACTAATGTTCGGGAGTCCGGGAAATACAGGACAGCCCGAAGGGGACCAATATGTAGGGAAGTTGCAAACAGCTATTGAAGGGGCCCACAAGGTAGCTATGGAAACTCTCAAACAATCTCAAAAACGAATGAAGAGAGATTATGATATCAAGGTGAGGGTTAAGGAGTTAAAACTGGGGGATTTGGTGTATCAGTTGGACACTGCTACAGTTAAGGGAAAAACTCGAAAATTGAGTCCCTCGTGGAAAGGCCCCGGAGTGGTAATTGAAAAGTTGACCCCCTATCTCTATAAAATAAAGCTAAAGCGGGTGATAATCACCGCTAATCACGATAGGTTGAAGTTATGTCATGACCGCGAGGTTCCGGAGTGGGCCCAAAAACTGAATCAACAAATCATTAAGGGGACAGGATATACCCAGGAGAAGGGGAACGTCAAAGTTCAACAGGGGAATAGAGCTAAGCTTTATTGTGTATGTCAAAAGCCATACAATGGGGAGCTCATGATTAGGTGCGATGAGTGTAAAGAATGGTATCATGGTGATTGTGTAAGGATAACACAGGAAGAGGCAAAGGCTATGGGAGATTTTGTCTGCTCGGGGTGTCGTAGGCATCCCCGGGAGAGGGTATAGTCCAGTGGGGGAAGTATTGGGGACTCTGGGGTGGCATAATGATAGTGTTTAGGGAGAAAAAGGGAATACCAGGTATGCTAATAGAACATGGAATTCTGACCTGCCTGGCGCAGGGTGGATATAAGCCCCCTGTGTCAGGTGGATTATTTAATCTCTTTCAGATGTCACAACAGGAAGAAGACGTGCTGTCACTAGAGGATAGTGCGAGCGAGTACTTTGATACGGCGGAGGCGGGCTCATCAGCTGATGAAATGGAAGACTGTCTGTCCGCTGTGTCAGAGGGGGTGGCGGTGGTGGAGATCACAGGCTCACCTAGTAGAAAGGTACCGGCAGGGGCGGAGGCCCCGGGTAGTGAGGAAATGATTGATTCTCCGGGCCATACGGTCCGGAGAAAGAAGAATAAGGGAAGGAGCAGATATGGGCCTGGCCGGCTAGAGCGTCGTAAGCGGCAGGACCTAAGTCGTCAGTCCCAAGGGGGTCTGTAGAAGGGGAAGCCGGAGGGGAACCAGAGTCATCGGGGAGCTCCTCCGGTGAGAAATGTCCTATGGAGGGATGTTGTGAGTGCGTCACTGACCTCAGGGGGCACTGTGTACAGACACATATTCCGGGGGTTTTCGGGATTTGGGGTGTACGGGGGAGGATGTCGGGAGGGTCAGGGCGTCTGCATTGCAGACGATCCTGAGAGTCCTTGGGGGATCAGGGGGGACCTGTTTGGTTATGTGGCAGGGCTACTAAGTACCATCGGGTGCCTGGAGGGCCATAATGTGAAGCCGGTGGAGGTGGCGGCTATCAAAGAAGTGTGTAGGGTAAGGGGATGGGAGATTCCTTCGGAATTCTCCTTGAACCCCCTAACTCTCCAACTGTTTTAATACACTGGAGAGCCCTCATAGAGCTGTTGGGGCTCATGCCTGCCCCAAGGAGGGAAGCATTGTGTAGCCTCCGGTTCCCGGTGGTCAGTAGTCGGTCTGGAAGTTCAGGGGAACCTCCGGCTGTAAAGCCGGAGGAACCCATGGACTGGTCCCGTGAGGGGATGGGCAGTGGAGGTTCGGTGAGGAGGGTACCCGCTGGGGGCCAGAGAGGATCATCACGGATCTCGGCGATGAGGGCTGGTGGTTTTCCTGTGCCTCGGCCGGTGCCTCTTTTCAGTCTGAAACCAGTGCCATCTCCTCATCTGGTCGGTTGGAGTAGGGGTGCCCCTCAGCCGGTGGCTGAGGGGTGTAGGGAAGAGGATAGCCAGGTCAGGAGAGAGTCTCCGGTCCTGATTCCGGATGCTATGGATTCACATATGCATCTGGACAGGTCTCTCCGGAGGCTGAGAATGGACCCCCGTATGGGGATTCAGGAACTCCTGGCTAGGCGTCCAAGGCCCGCCCCTAAGCAGGAGATCAACGTGGTGGGGGTGTGTTGGTCTACTGTGACCCTAAGACGTGGCCGGAAAACCCAGAGAAGCTAAATCTTCCCGAGGGATGGTTTATTGCAGTGGGAGTTCATCCCAAGCACGCTTTGGATTTTGGTGATTATTATTTTGATCGCCTATCCAAGCTGTTGGATTCCCCGGCTGTAACCGCCTTGGGGGAGGTGGGAATTGATTGTAGTGAAGGAGCAAAGCCCTTCGGAATACAGTCAAATACTTTGAAGTGGGTGTTGGCGCTGGCTCGGCCGTATATGCCTCTGGTGTTTCACATCCGGGCCTCGGGGGATAGCCCTCAGGCAACGGATGCGTTATACCGGGAGGTATTGGGCCTGACGCTGGACAAAGTCCCCAATACCCTGCAAAGTATCCACCTCCATTGTTTCAATGGGGATGAGGCCACAGTCAAACTCCGGTCGGACGCCTACCCTGGAACCTACTTTGGGTTTTCAAGTATGGTGAAAGGGTTTGGCGACCGACAGAAGAGGGGGCTCAGAGCCGTTCCAGTGAATAGGCTCCTCTTGGAGTCTGACTCTCCTCATCTCCCTGATGTGGCCGGTTCCATCAACCACCCGGCTCATTTGTTCAGGGTGGCGGAGGAGGTCGCTCAGGTAAGGGGTCAGTCTCCTTTAGATATCCTCCGGGCAGGTATTGCCAATGGGCAGGCTTTGTACCGGAGGAAGTAGTGAGATTGGCCCAAATGGGAGAGTTACAGATGACAGAGAGTTGTATTCAACTATTCGGGGAAGACAGGTAGTGCATGGGGGATCATGGCTACATTTGTGGAGAATCCTTGGGATTTACGGTTGAATTCGAGTGTTTGGGTGGTGTGTGGGGGAACATGGATATATATGGTTGGGGACTCCATGGTTAATGGTTGTGTTCAGGTGTTGGAGGTGTGAGAGCATGACTGATGCGTTGTGTTTTTCCATTGTTGGTGTATCATAATTAGCGCCATTTGGTGAGATTTGCTCTGATAAATATTTCACCTCTGGTGGGTTCATTGGTGAGATTGGGCGATGTGGCATGTCCTTTATTTGTCCTCGCTCTCTTGTCAAAATACAGTGGCTTGTCTGTTGGGGAGGGGTCTTCGGCGGAGGGTAGTTTGTGGAAGTATTTCCATGGGGAATTCTGGTCGGGTCATTGGGTGGATCTCTGGGTTGGTCCAGCCGTGGCAGTGATGTGTTTGTTCTTCGGCGGGTCTTGGGCATCCTTTTGAAGAAAGGTGGCCGCCATTGTCTTTGGGGACAAGGGTCTACGATCCCCGTCTTCATTTGGTCATGGGGACTGGGAGGTAGATATATGGATGATGTCCAAATTTTCTTGATCCACAATCTTCTCTTGGTCTTCATTTGGTCATGAAGACTGAGAAGGAGAGACCTTTTTGTTGTTTGACTTTTCGGTGACCTATTTCCTTTTTGTCCTTCCCCCTTATTCCTCCATTCGACAGTTTGTCATTTTGATGGGGGTCTCCGCTCTTCGTTCCTGGCATGGGGTCTGGGGGAAGGTGTTTCCTTGGAAAATGGGTCTCTGAGGGGATCGACTTATCATAAAAAGTATAATGGTTCTCTAAAATGATTTACTTGTCACAAAAAATGTAGTTATATTTTATAATAATGGGGGGAAGGGATGGTATGGGTAATGTAGAGAAGGGGATATCGGAATGGATGGTTGGTGTGTTGTGGGTGTGGAGGGCGTCCCAAGGTCTGGTGTGTAGCATACACAGTTTGCTGGTCTTGTGATTCCTGGGGACGCGATCCCATGGATATCGAAAGCTTAGGGCTTGTGGAGGCTTTGACCGCCTCTTGTGAGCCCTAGGGTGATTTTTGGAATTGTTATTAAATCCAGGGTGGCCCTTTGTTTTTGGGATGTGTTTCAGTGGCTGACCGGGGACCTTTAAAATAAAACGGGGAGGAGTGTAGTGAGTCGTGGGGGATAAGGGCCGAGGAGTTCCGAAAGGCACCCATGATGCATCACAAACTGACCACGCTCACCAGAACGAAATATAACACAGAACACAACAGACGTACATAGTATAGGCAGAGAAAGGATTAAAGAAACCAGACTATAAGCAGAAAAGGTAGTTATTAGTTAAGATAGCTAATTACTATACTGTTTAAAAAACTTTCTCTTTACTTTTTCAATTTATTATTTTGTACATTAATACTAACATAGCATTTCAATATGTATTAAATTTTATTAAGAAATTACAAAAACATATGCATGAGGCACACAGTAGGTGAAGATTAATTACTCATGTATACACCTGTTACAGGTGTGATTGTAGTCTATTATTTACCTGTGATACAGTTAACAATTTAATGTGAATTGAGAGCATTTCCTGTGTATTGCAATAATAAATCAATATTACCTACATGCAGTTCTTGAGAAACAATATTAAATTTGAATTATAATGTAAAAAAGTCAATTTTCAATTTTTGCCCGGAACCTTATTTGAGTATTTAAAGAAAGCCTGACATTCTTCCTTTTTAGTGTTAAAATATTGAATGGTAACTGAAATGTTTCAATATACAAATGTAGTCATTTGATTTTTTTATATTTTTAAAGGTCGTCCAGGGTAGGAGACTACTTGAGAGAAAACCACTTGAGGTAGTTCACCAAAACAACGAGAACATTGTAGAACCACAGATTCAAGAGTCCACTGTAGAGCCAGAAGCAGTGTACACAGCAGAAGCCATCTCACATGAGGTCCAATGTCAAACTGACCCAGTGATTATGTGTACACCTTTACAGACAGCCAGTTCGTCAACTCAAACAAATGAGGAGGTATTGGAACATAGTTATGCTCAAACTACAATTATAAAACAGTACTTATGTAAATCAATCTCCACACAAGCCACATCATCCGAGTTATCTGCTGAGGGGTCTGGAATTTCTGAAATAAAAAGTATACATTGATTAATTATTACAAATACAAAGTAAATTATTTATTAGACCGTGACATAGTTATATGTTAGCCTGCGAAAAGACCAACACTAAGTTTTGAGGGCTTCTAATATGTATATCGGCGAGAAGTCGGCGGGGGGCAAAATCAATAATAATTTTGTGTCCGTTGACTGCTGCTGATCAGCGTTTTTCTTCAATCATGTAGAAAGTAGAGCCTACATGAATTCGAAATGACTTGTTTTGCTTTAAAGTACGTTTCATGGTTACTTGTAATATTGAATGAGTAAACAGCATGTCCGTTGTTTATTTGCAGCTTTTCCTTTCTTGCTGAGGAAAAATGTTTGTTTTGGGTTTCATCCCTAAAGGTTATGGATTTTTTTTTTTTTTAATTTGTACATTGGGTTAAAGGAAAAACAATGACAGATGTGTTACTCTTGCGTATTATCTGTAATTTCTACTGATTTTCGCCGAATATTTCGAAATATGGATTATTGAATTGAACTTAAACGGTTATTGTTTAAATTGTTCAGAATCACAAAGTTCAGGTCCAGGTCGGACAAATCTATACGGTCATCAATATTAAAGAATTAGCCATTTTGCCAGATGTGGGCTAACAGATCGATCTGTAGCTATTCAGATTTTAACCTTGCTTATGTGGCAGAATTTCAATACAAAACAGGGTACGCAGAAAAAAAAACACGGTCGGTATGGAAACCCTCAACACACATTTTTTACTAACGGTATATATTTTGTACAAAAGAACTAAGTTCCCTTCGAATATTGTCTTCACTTCACAAAACCACAAAGTCGCATATTTTTATGATGTAGGGAGCACTTATGTAATTGACCAAAAATTCAATCATTTGCACAATGATAGAGTAGCAAATATGTGGAGGAATAATGTTCCTTCCGTATGCGGTAGAGGATAACATAGAAAAAAAAACTGAGTTGAATGTTGTCTTAAATGAAAGTTTAAATACTATAAACAAAGGAAACGGGAACAAAGTGAGCAGTGTAGGAATTATTGTTTCTCATGTAGAAGCCGCATAAAATAATTAACAAATCACATTTCTGTAGATAAATCTTGAAATAAATCTTGATTCTGTAAGAAGTAAAAATGAACGACATGATGTCCTGCAACAAAATTCGGCGATTTTTTTTTTCTTTTAGTTTTTTGTCAATATAATTCAGTTATATATATTTTTATCATTTTTTACCCTTTGTGGGAAAGGGGTAGTTTAACTGTCATATTGCAAATCAAATACATTTAAGAATCAACCCAATACATAAATAAAAAATTTGTGTATTAGTGATGTCTTTGCTAAAACTTGTTATGCAATACACAGTTAACTATTAATTATAAAAATAGTTATCTTTCTACAATATGAATTTAACACCTTTGTTGCAAAATGACACGACTGTCTATTCCCCTTAGTGCCAAACCCGGGAAGCATCGCATCGCTGTTGACACGGTCGACCTTCAGCAGACTACAAGTCTAGAAAGCGCTACCACTTCCTTAACACCTCAATATTAAATTTTAATTAATCTTCAAAAACATATAAAATTAAAAAATAAATCGATATAAAACTATGAAATCCTAGCAAAGAAATTTAAAAAAAGAAGACATATGGGTGAAAAATTCCCGTCCGGTTCACGTATCTGAAACCTGGGAACAAATAGTTATATTAGGTTCCTCATGAAACTTTTTTTCAGATAAAGAAATTCAGATATTCAGATGCTTTAATTTGATAAAACTTAAATTCCTTTTCATCTTCACTACAGATCTCTATAAAGAAATTGACCGACAAAAAGTTTTAATTTGTTTTACAATTTAACAAACAAAAAATAAATAAAATAAAACAGAATTGAAAAATGCACCTTAAGATGTCACATTCAAAGTTAAGTTCTTTCTTATAAGTTAGGCGCACTTTTTATTAATATTACTTCACTTTAAATCGTATAGTAATAATTTCAAAAAGCGTATTTTATAATTTATATATTTACTTTTTAATTTCATACAACATATTAATTTGATTACCACTTTTTTTCTTATGATTGAAAAGCAACAAAAAAAGAAAAAAGGAAAAAAAGTGCATGCAGTTTTTTATCAAGTAGGATTTATACTGATTTTGTATGGGGAAAATAACGGTAATTAAAAAATAATAATAATAAATACCAGGCAATTTATTTGTTGTCATTATATCTCCGTTTACAAATCACTGCACAGCAGGTGTTATGATTGAATTTCAAGCCGAAATAACAGTATATTGTGACACCTGTACTAGAGAAACCATACATTAGCGTATCGATAAACCCAAGAACATAAGATTTTTGCACTTTACAAATGGCGGACACACTCGGAAGTCGATAATGGCCGCGCCCATATTTTTAAGAATAAAAAGGTCTATCGTGTCAATATTTGTTTACGCTGAGAAAATATAGAGTGCTCTCCCTTGTTAGGTAACTAACGTAAATAACAAAAAATTACCTCCCTTTGACCAACGTCAAATAACTTTTTTACAGGTATTTAGTAGTAGCATTTATAATATATTTATCAAATGCATTGTATTTTATTGTGAAATACATTAAAAATACTGTCAAGACATTATAAATCGACAAATTAATTCAACAATGGAAAACAATTTTGAAAAGAAAATCTCACATCGCTAAAAATAGGAACTGGTCTGTCTCAAAAGTCCTTTTCCGTGCCTTTGACGTCATTCTTCAATGACGTCAAAATATGTGTCACGTAATATTTCATGTATGGAAAATACTATACTTTCAATAAAATATTAGCGGAGCCTCGTTGGAGACCAGAAATCTTTCCCTTGGGTGTCTGAGATTTTCCCGTCTTGCCGGTGTAAGATCCTTTATTTCTCACCCCTTGGATAAAGTAGTCCGTTAGTTTAGGTGAAAAAGATTTTTCTATCTTACCCCGGCTCCAGGGTAAGACAAGCTACACACCGTTTTTCCCGCAAAATTGTTTTCCATTGTTGAATTAAATTGTCGATTTATAGTGTCTTGACAGTATTTTAAATGTATTTCACAATAAAATACAGTAAAATACAGTGTATTTTATTTTTAAATATATTATAAATGCAATAACAGCGATAAATGCCTATAAAAAAAATTATTTGACGTTGGTCAAAGGGAGATAATTGTTTTTATTTACGTTAGTTACCTAACAAGGGAGAGAACTCTGTATTTTCTCAACGTAAACAAATATTGGAAGAGATGAGAAAAAGAGGCAAACATCGTAAAAGGTGCAAGATTTTGTTATTGTAGAATCTATCACAAGTTTGTTAACTTTAATATGAAACCGGCACGGCCATGAATGCTCGCGCATCTGAAAATTATGTGGCAATTTCATCAAAAAGTGTAGAGATTTTTTGGGCCGAGATATATTGGGGACGACTTTTTTTTTAGGGCCGAATCTAGTCTCATTCAATCGAGCTGTCGTTCCTTTATTCGAGTTATCGTTCCTTACGAAATCTCAAAAGTTAACTCCCGCTTAGAAACAAAAATTTGTCAAATGAGCATCTTGTTTTATTTTATTACGTGGTATTTTGGTCCTGTGGCTGTGATACGGTTCGCAAATTAATGCACAAAGCTACACAAAAAGTAAACAAACATTGACACGGTAGAAAGGGGTGAGAAAAAGAGTCAAACACCGTAAAAGGTGCAAGATAGTAAAATCTGTGATAACTCCTAATATAAAAGTTATTTGACGCTGGTCAAAAGTGAGGTAATTTGTTTTTATTTCGTTAATTACTATATTTTCTCAAAGTAAACAAACATTGACACGATAGAAAGGGGTGAGACAAAAAGCCAAACACCACGAAAGGTGCAAGATTGTTAAATCTGAGACACCCTCGCCCAATGCGATTTAAAACGTACCCTCGGGTGTCTTGTTTATATACTACTGAAAAGTATCCTGGTATCATGATTCTAACTGGAGCGAAAGGCACAGACCAGTAAGAAACATGTTACTGTATAACGACGACGTGACAGAAGACACTCTTGCAAACAATGTAAAATGACCTACAGTGCTGCTTGTTTCAGCACTGTTTTTTTTTAATTCAACACGACGGGTGGCACTAGTGGAGCAGGAATTGCTTACCCTTCCGGAGCACCTAAATTCTCCCCCGGTTGTTAGAGTGGGTTCATGTTACTCGATCTTTAGTTTAATATGTATGTTTTGTAGATGGCTGTTTGTCATTTTGTCCTTTTTCTTTGGGACATTGCGTTGTCTATTCCTCTTCGATTTACGGATTCTGATTATCCCTTTGGTATTGTCAAACTCTTCTTTAAAATTTGTAAGTTTAAAACAATATAGCGGATTGTCTGTATAAAAACTAACGATTCTGGCTGTGAAACCAGTGTGAAATGTTCGATAGAGGGTCTATCCGTTTGTAAAATGATGGTCTTATGGCTAGAACAGATGAAGTGAGCGTGGACGTCCTATAGTAGAGCCGACTTTAATCTGATAAAGCGATTGTGGCTGTATTTTTGGTTAATCCGATTGTCACGTTATAAATTTGATGTAGCGGTCTTGTGGTTAAGCCGATTGTCATCTGATAAAGCGATTGTGGCGGTCTTGTGGTTAAGGTGTTTGTCATCTAATAAAGTGGGTACGGCGGTCTTGTCGTTAAACTGATTGTCATCTAATAAAGTGGGTATGGCGGTCTTGTGGTTAAGCCGATTGCCATCTGATTAAGCGCATGTGTTGGTCTCGTTGTTAAACCTATTGTCATTACATAAAGAAGGTGTGGTGGTTTCGTGGTTAAGCATATTGTCAGTACATACAGCGGGTGTGGTGGTCTCGTGGATAATCTATTGTCATTACATAAAGAAGGTGCGGTGGTTTCGTGGTTAAGCATATTGTCAGTACATACAGCGGGTGTGGTGGTCTCGTGGATAATCTATTGTCATTACATAAAGAAGGTGCGGTGATGTCGTGGTTAAGCATATTGTCAGTACATACAGCCGGTGTGATGGTCTCGTGGATAATCTATTGTCATTACATAAAGAAGGTGCGGTGGTTTCCTGGTTGAACATATTGTCAGTACATACAGCCGGGGTGGTGGTCTCGTGGATAATCTATTTTCATTACATAAAGAAGGTGCGGTGGTTTCGTGGTTGAACATATTGTCAGTACATAAAGTGGGTGTGAATGTCTCGTTGATAAACGTATTGTCATTACATACAGCGGGTGTGGTGGTCTCGTGAATACAATTATTGTCATTGCATAAATAGGATTTGGTATTCTCGTGGTTAGCATATTGTCATTATATAAAGCGGTTGTGGTGGTCTCGAGGTTACACCTATTGTAATTACATAAAACGGGTGTTGTGGTCTCGAGGTTACACCTATTGTAATTACATAAAACGGGTGTTGTGGTCTCGAGGTTACACCTATTGTAATTACATAAAACGGGTGTTGTGGTCTCGAGATTAAGCTTATTGTCATAACATAAAGATGGTGTGGAACTAATAATATAAGACTTACATGTGGCATATACTCAGACGTATTATATTAACGTAAAGACCAATATGTTTTAACATTTGAATGCTCTTTTAAGGTCACCTGGTCAACGGCCATTCAAGCTTTTGTCATCACTTGGCGTCCGTCGTCATCCGTCCGTCGTTTGTCGTGAACTTTCACATTTGAATCTTCTCTTCTAATACTACTGAACCAAATTAAGCCAATCTTGGCAGGGATGATCTTGGATATACCCCTTTCAAAATTGTGTTGTTTCTCATCTCACAGTTGCAGAAGGGTAATTAATTAGCAACAAGGTTAACGCCTAATTTCGTGCAAATGGGGTGCTTAGTGCAGTTAAATTGTTTATTTGATAAAGCTAGAATATTATACTGAGGGGAAACAGTGGAAAAATATGGAGTCACCGGATATACACTACAACACCAGTGGAACAGATAAAGCAACCAGGCGCTTTAGTATAGTTGTGACTTTCTCCACCCCGAAAACTGTCGATCATGGTAAAACTGTATAGCACACGATAATCACAAACATTCGAAGTACCAGGCTTCTCGTGCATAGAAAGTAAAATGGTTGTATTACATTTCTGCAATTGTTTTTCTTTTTTCTTTCCAGAAATAAATATGCAAAATTCAAAAGTTGTCTCCATTATATACTACTGTCCGCATCAGTGATTTAATGATTAGCGTGCTGGCCTCGAGTGCTGTAGATCGTGGGTTCGATCCCCCATCTGGTCAACACAAAGACTATAAAATTGGGATTTGTTGCCTCTCCGCTAAGCACGCAGCATTAAGGAGAAAGAGCAATCAGAATAATATGTCCGAGTGGAGCGACATGTCTATCTGTGGTCTGTTGTTTCAGTACTGTAAAAAATCCAACTAAACATGTTGGTCTAGTACAAAGCGGACCTCATCATCATCCCATAGAAAATTAACTTGTACTCGCCATGATGTAGCTGACAAATTGATGAGTTGGCGATAAACAACAATCACTCACTCATCCTCTCCATGTTATATACTATGAAAAGTTCATACTATGACTTTATTAGTGCATAATTGTTCACCAAAGGCGCGAAAGGCATAGATCTACAACACAGCATAATACAATACAAATACACAATAAACATTTAGGTTCAAAAGGAAAAGACAATAGTAAATAAACATCAATATTTCACCATAGACTAAACATATGATTTTAAATTAGTCCGAAAATAAAAACAAGCTCTGAAAGATTTACTTGTTCAAAATATATAATAATACATGTATAAGCATATGATATAACAATAAATATACAATCAATGAATATATAGGAAAACCATATTCATAAAATATTATAATGTTTGGTAAAAAATCTGCCCTCTGAGCGCTAGTTAATAGAAGAAAAAGAAAAATAATCCCAAAGATTTAAATTCAAATTCTTCATAAATTAAATCAAGAAATATAATGGATTTAAGAATCCAGATTATAAATAAAATAATTGAACAAAGAGAATTTACATATCCAATGAAATCAAGGAAACAATTAAATTAGTACAATTCAAAGCATTAAACAGATCAATAAATTCACTGGAGTGTAAAATTTATCTCTATTTCTTGTTCTAGCTAATAAAGCAATTACATACACGGGATAATTACACTCAGCCTTGAGAACACTTTTTACGAGAAGAAGACAAATACGTAATAGTTACCTACTGAGATCGAGGTGTTCAAGCTAGATGAACACCTGAGACCGTGCAAATTGTGCTCAAAGCACGGACGAGGGTGTTTATCTAGCTTGAACCCGAGATCGAAGTCGGTAACTAGACTTGCACTCTAGTGATATTGTTTATAAAAAAATATATTATATCAAAAATATATTTGGGTGAAAGTGGCCAAAGTCGTAAGTACATGTACATTTATATTGTAGTATTTGAGAGAAAAAAAACATACATTTTTCTAATAGATGGATATTTTACATTGTATTCTGGAATAAACTATTGTTTTAAATCTATAACGGTAGTGTTGTTACATAAACATTTAAAATGAAATTCACACACACACCCCCTCCCCGGGCCACATAAAAAAAAACCAGTCATACCAAATTTTTGTTATCTACCGGTTGGTATTGGAAATTTAATATTACAAGTCCGCAACTTGCACGATGACTGCACTTTAACCTTAGTAAGTACGATTCCTGTGTAAATTAAATTCGTTTTAAATGTGGAGAAAAGACGAATTATTCATATTCGCAAATCATTTTTGGATGAAGACGGTGTTTGACACTATATATGTATTTTAAAAAGTTTGAATTAACATTCAGGTTTTTTTTTATTATTTTTTTTTTTTTTTGTGTGTATGGTAACATGATCTCATTTTGTGGTGTATATTTTCATAATTTTACTCTTTGTCATTATTACGCACTTGTTATATTATTTATTGGTATGTATTGTATAACTTTTGGAAATATTTATTTGTCAAAATAGCCGCACGTGTGTTAGGACCAGACCACATAGTGACGTCACTTCAACACCTCGGCACTGTGCCAGGTGTTCAAATGACGTCAGTATTTGTCCTCGACCTAAGACACGTGCGAATTCTTTTGACAAATAGTATTTCCAAAATTTGAATACCTATCGATAAAAATAGAACTAGTGTGTAATAAAGAGTTATCTATTCTTGTCAAACAGGATTTAAATTTGACAATCTGTCAAAATATAAAATCTATAAATAACTCCTGATATCCACAATGGCAGTATGGGTTGTTTTTTGTTTCCACGTAATATTGTGAAAACTTATAATAATGGTAGGCTGAATTTCAGCGTTTTAAGGTAAGTGTTAGAAATGTAAGCAATTACCCAATAAAATATCGTTTGTTTTTGGAGAAAGTCAACTTTCGTTTTCTATTGAGTATTGGGTTGATATGATCAATTTTAGTTTACTACTAATTTAATATTTTAAATTTTAAGTTGAATTATTGTTTATTAAATAAAAAAATGTTAACAAGAACATTTTTTTTAAAATAAGGCAGAACGGTTCTGACACATTTTGTTTTCAAATCGTCCTTCGAAAAATCGGGCCTGAAAAAAAAAGGGGGGGGGGGTCATGTGGTTGACCTCTGACAATCATTAATAGTAAATACTAGTTTATATAATTTTTCCATGAATTCCTGATTTACTTGGAAAATAATATTGGACGCAGTGAATTATATAAATATATTGTTTGGATGAAATAACTTTAATTTTTGTCATTAAACTATTAGAGATCGCTTTTGACCTACTTTTGTTATGGATACTGTTGCCTAGCAATTTTAAAGATGAAAATATTTTCTAACTTTTTGATTGGAGAATAATACAAATTTGGTAAGAGTTCGGAGAACGGAGTTAAAATACTTGCAGTGATTTTCCGACTGTGTTTTTTTTTGGGCCGAATATCGGCCTCAATGTGAAAAAAGTGTTTTCCCCAATTTAATGGGGGAAACTTCCCAATAGCATGGTGATAAAATTATTCGTAAAAACTGGTTAATAAAGGCTTTTTCAAATGAAACTAGAACTGTGAGTAACCTCACTGAGTGATACCCTTCGCTTGCAATACTATGATGCTCAAACTTTGCCCGAATACAGGTATATTAGCAAGTTAATTATCTGTGTAAAGTTTCATAAAAATTTAATAAGCAGCTTAGTAGGAGTTGCGCTTACAAGGTACATGCACACACCCCCCCCCCCCTTTTTCGTGAAAGCATAAGTTGAATTATCTCCCCTTTTAAATTTTGGACAGCAACCATATTCCTTCATGCACATCTGCAGGTAGTGTACTACAACTGTGTAAAGTTTCACAAAACTCCAATAAGGCGCTTAGGAGGAGTTGCGCTTGCAAGGTACACGCCCCCCCTTTTCGTGAAAGTATAAGTTGAATTATCCCCCCTTCTACATTTTAAACAGCAACGGTATTCCTTCATGCACATCTGCAGGTTGTGCACTACAACTGTGTAAAGTTTCATAAATATTCAATCAGCAGTTTAGTAGGAGTTGTGCTTACAAGGTACATGACCCTCCCCCCCCCCCCCCCACACTTTTCGTGAAAGTATAAGTTGAATTATCTCCCCCTTTAAATCTTGGGCAGCATCCATATTTTAAAGCATTAAAAATATCAATAAATTCATTGGAGTGTAAAATTTATCTCTATTTCTTGTCCTAGCTAATAAAGCAATTACATACACGGGATAATTACACTCAGCCTTGAGAACACTTTTTACGAGAAGAAGGCAAATACTAAAGAATTATCTATTCTTGTCAAATGGGATTTAAATTTGACAACCTGTCAAAATATAAAATCTATAAATAACTCCTGATATCCACAATGGCAGTATGGGTTGTTTTTCGTTTCCACGTAATATTGTGAAAACTTATAATAATGGTAGGCTGAATTTCAGCGTTTTTAGGTAAGTGTTAGAAATGTAAGCAATTACCCAATAAAATATCGTTTGTTTTTGGAGAAAGTCAACTTTCGTTTTCTATTGAGTATTGTGATCAATTTTATTTTACTGGTAATTTAATATTTTAAATTTTAAGTTGAATTATTGTTTATTAAATAAAAAAATGTTAACATGAACATTTTTTTTAAAATAAGGCAGAACGATTCTGACACATTTTGTTTTCAAATCGTCCTTCGAAAAATCAGGCCTGAAAAAAAAAGGGGGTGGGGTCATGTGGTTGACCTCTGACAATCATTAATAGTAAATTCAAGTTTATAGCGAGCACAGAGAGCTCTACAGCAACATGGGCATGCGCATGCAACACACAATCTTCCTGATGATGAGATTGAAATCCTTTCGTCCGGAAGTTGATAAAGTTCCCAGCAGGCACACAACGTTGTTTCAACGTTGTTTTTAGGTTGAATTTTGGTCATGACGTTGAACAACGTTGAACCAACGTTGTTTCAACGTCAAATTTTCACCGTTTAAATAGGGTTGATTTATGACGTTGACTCAACGTTGAAAATAGGTTGATTTTAGTAAAGTTTGTCAATGTTGAACTTTAGTTGAATTTGCAACGTTGACACAACGTTGAAAACAGGTTGTATATCCGACTTTTGAGTAATTTCCCACTTACTTTTTTTACGATCATGTTTAAGAAATATTTCCCTGATGCTGGGCATTCGAGAATTATTTCGATTCTAACGGGGCATTTACGGTAATTTTATGCCCTCAAGCGTACCTAGACAGAAGTTAATTTGGTGCGTTGTTCCAATTACCTCCCGCTATTATTTACAAGAATATATAACGCTACAGAAACGTTATAGAAATTGATAACGATGAAAAATTAGTTTCATCTGATTTAAGAAATAATAATCTCATGTCATGCTTTATGCTCATTTTATGACCATGGTGAATACAAGCATAAACATTCTAGAATTGTTTCTTGACATATTACTTTTTCCGGAAAAAATACTTAACACAACCATCTATCGACTTTGACTTTTGTAGTTTGTCGTCATCCGGTGACGTACAATGTAGTTTACAAGGAACGCTGGTGACATAAGTCTAGCTGCAATAATGTAGCTCCTGTGACAAACTTGTGTCTCGGCAGAGCTACAACGCGGTCCCATTCGTCACAATGGAGCAAAAAAAAAGTTGCAGTTGAAACATAAAAACTCACTATTTACGCTTCAAACATTTCATTATAACAATTACTGATGATCCCAGTCCTTGTTAAATCGGTTTGGCTGAGAAATATATGCTTTTTCAAAGTTAGCAACAACCTTGTTCAAATTTATCGATCGTTTTCCATAACCGGAAACTACGGAAGGCGGAGCTTTTCTAAATATGGTATTTCTTATTACAAGCTGATGTAAACATTCCAATCGTAACTACTCGGCCATTCTCGCTACCCTGTTATTTGCAGGGTAGCGAGAATGGCCGAGTAGTTACGATTGGTAAACATTCACGCCTAAATCGCCAAATATGGTATCGACATCCAAATAGTGAGGCCGGAAATGACGAAATTACATTCTAAAATACTGGTAGGTGATAAAAACTTGTTATAATAATGAACAAAAGGAAAGGTTATGTCTTATTATTGATAAATGCAGGCGTCAGAAGCTCTGTAAGCGAGCGCAAAAAATATCGGCGGCTGCTCCATTACGTGTAATGGCATCCCGTTATAACCCTTGCGAGTAAACGAGCATTTAGGGTTTTATTATTAGAACTAACATAAGTCACATTGACACAAGCTGGTTACTGATTTGTTTTACGATTTTGTGGGCATTTTACTTGTTTAAGTAGCTATATGCTAAATGCCATCAAATTGGAAAATATCAGTAACTTAATTACATCACCGTCTAGTTATCAATGTAGGAAAAGTATGACGAACTTGATGAAGGTTAGTGGATTTTGTTATTGTTATGCCACAGGAGTGGGAAGTTCTATCAATAATAAGGTATAGGGGCACCTCGAAGATCGCTGGGCAACTATAAAAAAAACCCACCAGGAATGCAACGCATTTTTGGGGGGTTGGCCTAAATCTATACCTACAGGTAGATCAGCATGGAATAAAAGGTTGAATCCTACTCTTGGATTGGATGTGAACGAGTCTTAAGAAACTTGGTTCATTTTCATTGTTGCCATTTTTTTATCCGACTTTCTTGTAGTGTTGTCAGAAAACCATGTCTCCTTTTTCGTTTCTTTTTGCCAACAAAGTTGTAATGAATTCCTGACCATGAAATATGTTTGAATGACTGAATACCAAGCTAGTAATATTGCTGTAGAAGATACTGAAAATTCAACGTTGATGGAACCTTGCATCAACATTGATTCAACGTTGAATTAACATTGCATCAACATTGATTCAACGTTGAATAAACGTTGCATCAACATTGGTTCAACGTTGATATGTGACGTTGATCCAACGTCATTTTTCAACATCCATTCAACTTTCAAATCCAACTAAAATTCAACGTCTTTTCAACGTTGATGGTCAACTAAAATTCAACGTTGTTTAAACGTTGACGTGCCTGCTGGGGTTGGCAGTCTCGGAGAGAACGCCATAAATTAAAAAAAAAGTCTCCAGTAAATGATTTTAAAACTAAAATGATATCATGAACTTCTAAAAATCGTATTTAAGTAACAAAAGACAATAAAAGGTGCTTACATTGTTAAATTAATCAGAATGACATCTTGTATCAAAGACATGACGTCATGTTATTCATAGACATAGGTCAAAGTCGTCAACATCATTTCGCGGAATTTTAATTAAAATCTTGTATTTTCATTCCCGAGTCAAAAATTTTCAAAACGACATCTATTTCATTTGCAACTGCATATTCCGTATATCGTGACGACATGTAAACAAACACAGCACTTTTTTCAAGCGTGTCCAAATTATTAGATAAAAACCTTTCTAGTTACGGATTAGTAAAAGATGATTATAGAATAAATTTGACTTAATTTTGAACTACAATGTTTTCAAAAAATATCAAATTTATTTGTTGGACCATTTGCAGCCGATGTAGGAAAACTCGCCTTGGTGTGTTTTAGTTTTGTTTTAGTTTTTGCAGAATCTACGCGAGTGGTCTAAATATTTACTCGGATCGATCAAAACTTTGATTAATACAACACTGGCGAACTGAAAGGACTTTATGTTAACATGGACTATCAGGTTAAGGACAACAACTATTCATTTTTTTATCACTGTGAATGACTCTTAAGACAACACGAATCTGGTCATTTTTTGACGTATGCCTATGGACATTTTATGTCACGCCCAACTGCATTTCACTGTCGAACTCCAGATTTATATTGACATTTCGTTACTGTATATATGACTTACCAGTTTAAAAGAAATCCAAACACAATTCCTGCCTCCAAGATTATTTGTACATGTACCACAATATCCCTAAAGTTCTACAATAAATGCGTAAATAAAAACGAATCTGGCCACCATTCATCGTCATGTTAATATTTTGTTTATCACGTCATATTTTACGTTGCAACAAGTAAAGGTCAGCATTGAAATCGTATTTGGGTCACAACTGACACGCAAAGATGACAATGTCATCAATATTTTTTAATATGCATAGATCTATAGTACACGTACAATAACTAGGAGGAGAGCACATACAGTCGGGAAGCCAGTGACGCAGGAGAGTTCCATCTAAAAACAAAGTCACGTGACTTTCGCGTCATTTTTGATGAAAAATGACGTTCAACCTTTCGGTTAACATATGTCGGTTTACAATAAATACGTACGCTTGAAATCAATAAAAATATACGGAATATGTCTATGGATAAATAGAAATTTATTGCATCACTTCAATTTTTATTTATATAGTGCACAAACATCGAATGTTGCTACTTGAAGTGGACTCAATTTCAAAAAAAATGTCGAGGTGGTTCTATTTAAGTCAGAAAATGTAATTAAAACAATATGATGGCTTTCTGTAACATCCATTGCCTGAGGAAATCATCTAGGATCATTGTCATACCGACAACTAGTGTCAATGTCTTGTGGGATGCAATTGTGTTACTTAGTTCTACACCCACCTTGATCGATCGACCTTTTGCCAAACATCGAAATTCACTGTCTTTCGGAACACATCGGTGGTGTTTCTTAACATCAACAATAAACGACACCTAAGCGTACATCCGAAAGAGGCTATTTCATTTGGGAAAGGGATGTCTATTTTTATGTCTTTTTTTAATTTTCTTGTATTAATACCCTATTTTTCAGTTTATTTTTATTGCAATATTGTTTTAGACATTGTGCATTTTGTAATTTAGACTGGGGAATTACTATTTATCATCACTTTAAATTAAAAAAAATCATCTACATTGTATGATACTAGATTTGCACAGGGGATGTACAACAATTAATAATTTCAATTTAATTTAATTTCAATACAACAGGTACAAGATAGATAGAAAGAAACAAATGTGTGGAAAAAATAAAAGCATGTAAACAAAAATTAAGTGAATTGAAAAAATATGAAAATATTATAAAAAAAAACATGTCAGTAAAACAATTAATAAATCTTTAAAAATCTAAAAAAAAATTAAACATTGAGACAAAAAGGGGCACACAAAATTGTATTCAGATATCTTAACCCTTCATATTATATCAAGGCAAATTAAAAAAAAATTCAGTGTAAGCAAATATTTTTCTTGAAATTAGGAAATTTTATTATTTGAATGAAGAGCTACCAAGTTTCATGTTTATCTGACAATGTAAATATCAATGTATTTGGAATATTCATGTGTTTGACACAACCACAAACTAGCTTCTAAAACATATAGGGGTGGCTAAGTTGTAATAATTCTTTCCCCTTGACATTCACAAAATGACCAGCATTTACAAATATGGGTACTTAGGTTGCAATAATTATTTCCCCATGAATTCACAAGATGACATGACCAGCATTTACAAATATGACTGAGTACATAGGTTGCAATAATTCTTTCTCCAGGATATTCACAAAATGACCAGCATTTACAAATATGGATACTAGGTTTGCAATAATTCTTTCTCCAGGACATTCACAAAATTACCAGCATTTACAAATATAGGTACTTATAGGTTGCAATATTTTTCCCCCATGACATTCACAAACAGAATGACTAGCATTCACATAAAAGACACATATTGAATGACTACCATTCACATAATTTTAAGACACATACAGAAGGACTTGCATTCACATGAAATGAAAAACCAGATTTCCAAATTCCACTAAGTAAATAAAATGACTGGAATGAATATGTTTTCTGTTGACAAAATAAGCAAGTATTGGTAAATATTGTTTAAAATTGAAGTTAAAAAACTATTTTATTTGATCCAATGACTGGAAAAAAGTTAATAAAAGGGCAAATTTTGAAAAATTCTTTTCTGTAAAATAAAATTTATAAAATTCAGCATTAAAATTCATAGATAATAAAAGATAATTATATTTCTCATAAACAACAGGCAACAGAAGTACCTTTTCATCTAAAAAAAAAGCATGAATAACAAATTCAACAACATGTTGGAGTGTATAAAGGTCTAAATGTCTGTAGAAACTTGTTCAACAACTTGGTTCTGGTTCAAAATATCTAAAAGAAATTGAAAAGTTTGAGATCTTGTTTCAGCTTCATTTTCTGACCTAGAAAATGTGTTACAACTGTTATAACAATATGTACCACAATATAATTTATCTTCTGAGCCAAATTCTTTACAGAAATTGAATTCATTCTTGAAATATTTAAGAACAACTTTAACAAGTCTTGGTTTTCAATTGAAATTGAAATAAACCTTTTGACTTTCAGTTTCAGATGAAGTTTCACAAATTACACAATCAAAAAGTTCTTTTCTAAATGACTAAATATATTATAATGTTTATGACACAAGGTGTCTTGAAAACTCTGATCCTTGTCTAAAAATTTGTCATTTATCCAAACATCAAATACTCTTTTTACTTAAATTAAAATGGTTTAAAAAACTTTTTTTTTCATCTTCAACACTCTTACTTCCATTAGAAAATGCCTTTTTATTAACTGCATGGCTCATCATTTTCAAGCAGATTATTTTCAGTAGACATAGAATACAAAGTTTTAACTTAATTTCACATTTCTTACAAATACAATACAATTCAGAAAAAATGTTAAATTTCTTTTTACAAACAAACAAAATTCAGGAGCATCTGAAACTTTTTGAAATAAATGAATGTATCAGTTAGAGGATATATTCTGCCCACAATTATACCCAAGGGCCTGCATTTGTTTGATGATGTACTTTAAAAATAATTGGAATGCTGGTCCATTTTCTTACTTCATGGATTTTTTAGAAGAGAAAAAAACATATATATTTATATGCAACTTTAAATCACATTTCCTACATACACAGGCATTTTCAGATATATTAAAATTATCAACACAAGTTTGTAAAATGCAGGAGCATCTGAACCAATAATAGCCATTTTCAAACCCCTTTGCCTTGTTAAATTCACATCCACACTGACAAAATAAAAAAAATAAAAAAAAATCATCAATAGTTTTATTTAATCATTATATTTTCGGTGCTGTAAGTCTGAAATATTGAAATACATAATTGATCAATTAACAATCTGGAAGGTACAAAATCAGAAGCTGAGACTGGAATATCCTTACATGTCCAATTTTTGATCACAAGACCATATAATTTTAAATGTTAAAACATCATGAAGTCAGTTTAAAGGGTTCAAATATAGGTAATAACAACATTAACAAAATAAGATGAAACAATCATAAATACTTTTATTTAATCAACTGAACTGTATTCTGAAATAATTGAAATATATGATTGATCAGTGAACAATGGTAAAAAATCAGAAGCAGAGACTGAAATATCCCTAAGCTAACAAGTCAAATTTCAGACCACAAGACCATATAATTTTACTGGTTAAATTTCTGACCACAAGATCATACAAGTTTTAAATGTTAAAACAACATGAAATCAGTTTATAGGGTTTGATACCTGTCTTAAATAATAAATGCAAAGACTGACAAAATAAAAAAGATAAAATCTTATTTAATCATGGTCACCTGTGCTGTAAATCTGAAATATATTATTGTTAAAGTGTACTGTAAATGGTAAAAAAAAACCAGAAGCTGAGACTGGAATATGTTCACATGATGTCAGTTTAAATATGGTTCGAGAAATACAGAATACTTGAGATCTATTTGGGAGAGGATATGTTAAATACATCATAAATATCTCAAACTATATCACAGGAATAACTATTAATCAAATTAATTATGTTATGATACTCTAAATGCAAATAAAACAAAGGCTACTCTTTCTTCTAATATCTAATTTTAATCAGTTCAAGAATATCTTGAAGTCATGGAATGGGAATGATTGCAAATGCTCAGTTTGTGTTGACTTTTAAAGTATGCTTTTTACCATCAATAGGTCAATTTCTCATGTCCATCTTTTATACTTTATATGTTGTACTTAGTTTTATCATTGAATATTGTGTAGCTTTTAGTTTTAGTTATGCTTAGCTTTCATGTAAGCTTATTATTTTTAATTCTGTTCAGCTATAATATCTGCTTTTAAATTGCTTTTAATTTCATGTTTTAGTTATTTCAGATTTCTTACCAACTTACATGTCTGTGTTTTTCTTGTAATGCTAACTTTGTTTTTCTTTGTTTTTAATTTATTTTTGCATGCCTTAATTATTGTTATTTATGTTGTATGTCGGTCAAAAGCTCTTTAGAGCTTATATTTGTATGCTTGTTGTTTTTAACCATGCCGACTTTAAATAAAACTTATTTATTTATTTATTTATTTATTTATTCAGCGTCTTCTTTATCAAAAATGGCGGCTGACAGTGTCCTAAGTTACAAACCTCGTTTTGCAAATAAAGGTGGAATGATGGCTATTTTGATATTTCGTTACACATTTGAATGATGGGTAAACCTATTTTTGACCATAGTTTTTACTAACAACCAATGGGATGCGTTTGTGTCAGTTATTCTTGGCCTCGAGAATTTCCCGCCATATATTCTTAGCTACAACAACAAAAACAAATACCTCGGGAAATACCTTGTTTTATATCGATATTATGTCTAATAAACACTTTCTTGAGGTTTTTTCTGCAACTTATATATTTAACCATGATAATTCACGTTTTTTTGGGGGAATGTATTTATTTATATTTATCTCTCGTATAAGGTTTATTCTGTAATCGTCATGGTAAACAAACGTCAATACCTATTACGATTATGGGCGACACCTGGTGGGTTATTATTATCTGCCCTTGCGTAAATGTTTTTAGCCTTATGGGAGGAGTTACGGAAGCTGACGTTGGCTTCCCGACTGATAATTGTAACCCTACTATCAATGTGCGGTACTAAAATATTACAAGGGATGACACCCGTTCATATTTATACTTAATTCCTACCTTTCGTACGGTTTAGTTGTATTGAATAATGGTTATTCCAAATAAATATCACAAAAATCCTAAAGTATACTAAAAATCCAGCTTTTCAAAATTTTGCCAATGGGGGGGGGGGGGGGGGGTGGGCATGTGTCCCTTGCCACTGGCTCGTATGTCTCTGATAAGAAAAGATAGTTGAACATTAACATTTTTCTTTTTAACACAATTTTTGCATTTATTATTTCTTTGGCTAAGTAACAAACATTTTCTAACCATGATGTGCTTTGAATGAACAAGGAACGCATTAGTTTTTCCTTATTTCTGTTAGTGTTAATTACTTCTATCAGTACCCATTTGTTTATTCATCTTACATTTTCCGTCAGTCTGATCCTACAAAATATTTGAATACTACCAACATCTGCCGACAATGGTTTAGAATAGTAAGACACAATGAATTTTATTTATTTAACTATTAATTAGGCCGTTCATACTATATGTATATCTGTTATTATTTATTAAACTCAGTCTTTCTAAAATAAATGCTATAAAATTATTAACCAGCCTGTTGTTGAAACTTTAAAAGGTAATAACATTACACAAGAAGGAATAAATGTCTCTGTATAATCTTGTCACAGATAATTTTAAAGAGTATGATTTCGATACTGAATATTGCCTTAATATATATATCACGCCTCTACTGTGCTTTTTCCAATAAAAAAATATATTGAATATTGATAAATATTTTGTATGTGAAAGCAGAGACATGTCTGATGAAAGCGGTACCTATATAATTCTTTTAAAATTAAAAACTATTTTGTTCACTTGGAGATAGCATAATATTGGCCCAAATACACATACACGTACTTTAAAATGTCGAAATGAAGATTATCAGTATTACAGTAACCGTACGCAGTGCGGTATTATGTATGGGCACAATGGACAGTTGCCCTGTGGTCCCACAAGCAGATGAACCCCATGCTAATCTATGTATGTTGTATACGGCATAATGTTTAATTTTTAAACACTGATTTTGTTGGAAGTATCAATACAAGAAATATATGTTTAAGTTTATCGACCATTTATAGCCTTTTATTTCTGTGAGTGTTTGTATAGATATGGGCCTCAGTGCACTGCTTTGATCGGAGCCTATATTGCTGACAAGATGGCCCTGACCGTACGTCATTCATCAGTTACACTTCATGAATATATATCGGCTGTACATAGCATGGTATAGGCCAATATTGCTTATGTATGTTGGTTGCATTAATTGATATTTTCGTAATCAAACTCTTTTCTTATGACTTAAAAGACCATACTTTCATTTTACAGACACCGGCGTCTACTACCCCCTTTAGGCTTTATAATGGTTGATACCACCCCCGTACTAGTACTAGTTAGTCTTCAATGTTTGCACTGTCCCTAGTCCAACAATAAAAGATTCTATACTTTTTTCTCATACTTTTCTATTCTACTTCATTTAACTTTCCAATGGATGTCATAGGGGATATCATTTAATTTCAAATACTAATGTCCTCTCTATAGGCCATGCCTACTCATATTATTTTGTGATATTCAACTTTCACTCAAATATATACACACTGGCCAGACAGAAATGCTGTGCTCGCATCTAGGCAATGCCTACTCCATATTATAATTCTTCCATGAATTCCTGATTTACTTGGAAAATAATATTGGACGCAGTGAATTATACAAATATATTGTTTGGATGAAATAACTTTAATTTTTGTCATTAAACTACTAGAGATCGCTTTTGACCTACTTTTGTTATGGATACTGTTGCCTAGCAATTTTAAAGATGAAAATATTCTCTAACTTTTTGATTGGAGAATAATACAAATTTGGTAAGAGTTCGGAGAACGGAGTTAAAATACTTGCAGTGATTTTCCAACTGTGTTTTTTGGGCCGAATATCGGCCTCAATGACAATGTTAAAAATGTTTTCCCCAATTTAATGGGGGAAAATTCTCAATAGCATGGTGATAAAATTATTCGTAAAAACTGGTAAATAAAAGCGCCCCCCTAAAATTGGAAAAAATATGATTTTTTGGCATGAAATCGTGATTTTTCACACGAAATACCCCAAACAATTTCGTACCTCCCTCCGCTCGGCGCAATTTTTATAAGTGCGCCCCCTAACTTGAAATCCTGGATCCGCCCCTGAATACCACAGAAGAATCAACATAAGTTTTAAAAGAACAGGAATATTTGACTTAAAAAGAACCCAGATATATACTCATACATTTGCATGATCAGAAGTAATCGATAAAATAGAATTTTGGAGCTGTTTGTATTGTGTAGAGTCTGTGGGTGTTACATGTGGTAGTGAACAGGACACATTATACAAGATTATCTATATACAAATGTGCATATGATGTAAAACAATGTGTTTGATTCCTCATAGTCTACTTGCGATTGTTCATGTATAAATCCAAAGAATACAATGGTATGGATATTTTGGATTCAATATTCAGTAATCAAAGACAGAAAGATGTGATGAATTAAGTGATTGAATATTTATTTAATGATTCAGAAACACATGCATAATTGTAGTTTCAGTTCAGACAAGAAATCAGGATTCAGCCATACCTACATGTACATATTAAGATGCAGTAAACACTGAAATATAATTTTGAGATCATGGAGATAATTTAATTTAATTGTTAATAATGAAGTTGTTTCTTGTTCAGTACATTGTTTAATGACATGATATGTGTATAACAGTTCCCACAATTGTACGGGAAACAATATTGTTGTAGTATTATTGGTACTTGTAAAGATATGCCACATTATGACCCAAAGGTGTTTTATGTTATGCACTGCATACACAAACTTTTGATCCATCATTTGTCCATTGGAGGTTAGGTGTTTAACACCACTTTCAAAAATATTTCAGTTACTACTTTTGTGGCGGAAATTGGAGTACCCAGAGAAATCCACAGACCTGTCGCAAGTCACTGACAAACTTTATCACATAATGTTTTATCGAGTACACCTCGCCATGAATGGGGTTCAAACTCACAACTTAAGTGGTGATATGCAACGATTGCACAGGTAGTTGTCATCCGGAACTCCTCACGCCTTTCCCCAAGTGAAAAACAAGCTCGGATATGAATAGTATTCTTTGTACCGCGTGACTTATGAAATCACATAATATAACAACGGAGGACCGTCATCCAAGAAACGTGGGATTCAGTCATCAAGGATTCGCATAGGAGAAATTAGGTGATTACATGTTGATTGGCTTGAAGTCATGATAATTGATCTAATGTGTGCAAACGCCAAAACTCCATGCTTGGTTGTTTACATATTAGAGAACAAGGTCAATGTCAAATTTTAGATAATTATTAGTTTTATTTATCGATTTTATATTTTTAATGCTTACTTGGCAATAAAATAGATAAAATTTGATATGAAATTATTTTATAAAATACTTTGTATTTTTTTGGGGAAAGGATTATTTTCTCTTCCTCTTCACAACCCTGGCCGAATAACCAGCATTTTAACGCATATCAATACATTCATATCCGAGCTAAAAGAAAATGACAAGTAAAACAAAGTGGAAATATTTTAAAATAACATTACTATCATTTGAAATATACATATGTATAAAAGTGTAGAAAAATGTAGACTTGAGTGAAATAGTGTTGTAATAAGAGATCGTGAACGTGATGCAGGGGCGGATCCAGAGGGGCGCGCCATGTTTCATTCAATATCCAGTATTACATAACTATTATACTGCTTGATTTTCCTTAGTCAGATTTTTTTTTCTCCCAAGCCTGGCAAAATTATTTATTTGTGCGAAAATTTTAATCAGAAATATTAACAAAAATAAATAAATAAATTTGAAAAGTACCCCTCCTTGAAGTATATCTATAAATGGCGTTTGAGGAAAATATGTATTTTGTATGCAGACTGTAATGTCACTGTCAAACCATTATTTGACCAGTGATATTAATTTTTAACTGTTTTAAACACCGAAATGAAAAAAATATATATCTAATCACTCAATGAACAATTGAAGACAAATGTTGCAATAAGATCTCCCTCAAAAGATCTTTACGTAAATTAACATTGTTTCGCTATGTGACGGGAAGATACGTTCGTTCGTCAATTATCAAGAAATCTCTATTAATGGAATCCAGTTAGCAAAGTTCGTATTATTAGTTGGCAGAACATCATCAATATACCTGGGAGTGAGATTAAAGGCTTAAGCCTCTATACTTTTTTTGTTTTTGATAAGTTTTTGTATAAACTAAGACTCATAGGAGTATAGAAAAAGTTGGAGGGGAGAGGAGCATAGTTTGTTCCCATAGGGATGCCTAGCTATGATTTGTTGAAAATTGTGCCATTCGAACTCTACAAATATATGTTATCGATAAGGAACTCCAATATTTTGATAACTTCATTTTATGTGTAGCACTTTTTACCTTTCGTTTCGTGCTTGACAAAATAAATTAATTCGTGACCCAATACTATAAACTTGTAACGTTGCCACCATTTTTTAAAGTAAAATGCGTTGTGAATAACTTACTTTAAAGAGGAAATGAAAGTGTAAAAGGCAAAAAAAGTCAAATATTTGGCTAGACGAAATATTTGAGAATTAAAATTATCCTCTTCTTTCAGTATCCACTTTTGATTGATTGAGTGAGTGAGTGATTGTTGTTTAATGTCAATTCAGCAATTTTTCAGCTATATTATGGCGAGAACAAGTTAATTATCAATGAGATGATGATGAGGTCCGCTTTATTCTAGACCAACACGCTGAGTTGGATTTTTTTAGTGTTACCTCACTGAAACAACAGTCCGCGGGTAGAAATGTCACTCCATTCGGACACATTATTCTGATTCCGAGCCAACCAATCTTTGCTCTTTTTCCGTAATGCTGCGTGCATAGCGGAGAAGCAACAAATACCAATTTTATAGTCCTTGGTTTGACCCGACTGAGGCTCGAATCCACGATCTACCGCACTCGAGGCGAGCACGCAAACCATTACGTCACCGATGTGGTGCTTTTGATTGGTGTTACCACGTGAATATACTTTGTCACAGTATGATAGTAGTCCTCCTTTGACTGCATGCGAAATGTTAGTCATACTTATAGATACCCGGTAGTTCTTTAGTTGAACAAGTTTAAATACTGATTCTTCTGAAATTTTGGTATCCAATATAAAGTAGATAATTCACAATTTTCATCATTTATCGGAATATTCAGTGATGACATGAATGACTTGTGATTTGCCTAAATGTCTTCTTTGTCAAAATTAGTATTTTTGTAAAGTTTACCAGAGTTCTTGGAAATATCAAGTTCTTCATATTGCTCGTTGGGCGTTAAACAACAATCACTCACTTCATTACTTATTTACCAAACCTTATTTCTTGTGGTTTTTGAATATTTGTATGATGTTTACCTATTTGAAATTAATTCGTTAGCAATTGGGCGTACAGTGACGTACAATGAAGAAAGATGTTAAATGCACCCGTCGTAAAGAAAATGGGTGCGTTTACGGTCATATTTTCCTTTCATCAGATAGTGAGAAAATATTTGACATAATTTAAGGAATTCGTGAAGAAAAAATAGATTGTTAACCCCTTTCTTCGAGCGAAAACATACCATCCACCGATGTTTAAACGGCGATTTCCAGTTTCAATGTTCAAATAGGGCACTGTTATTTGATCAGAAATATAAATGACATATATTTGCAGTATTCTTTTTAATTTTTGTTGCTTCGGTTGATCCACTTTCAAAGAATAAATCACGGATAATCATCCAAAAATGTTGAAATTTCTGCAAGCAACTAACATTACCTGATCAGACAGCAACTTCCGTTTTTGAAAACTCCGGCTATACACTGTGTTTATAGATTTGTGATGGTTGTCCGTAAAAATGTACTGGAATATATCATCGCATTGGTTGTCCTTAAGAATCAAGTACGGTTAAAAAAGTGTTTAAAAAAATTTCAAATATGACAAAGTTCTATTCCTCAAATAAATCTATCTATTACTTCTTTAAGGTTAATACCAAAATTTCGACCAGTTTTCGACAATCAATGTTGTAATATCATATACCAGACGATTGAGAATATAAGTCAATTCACATCAGATAACATCATAGTTTTATTCCAATAAGGATCCATATTATAGTTACAGATGAGATTGACTGAAAATAAATGTAAACATCATAAACATTGTTCCACGATTACAGTATGTCAAAAATATATACAGATCCATACATATTACACAGGTTTGGTTTATTGTGTTTAATGCTACTTTCAACAATATTTAGTCACATCGTGGCGGTCAGTTTTGTGTGTGTGTAGGAAACTGGAGTACCCGACAAAACCACTGACATATCGCAAGTCAGTGACAAACTATCACATAATGTTGCGTTGTATGTAATACACAGACAATCCATAAAATATATACATGTGATACACAAATAATTCAGGAAATTATAATAAAGTGTGAGAAAATACTTTAACCAGTGTGAAAATTTACTTTTCCAAAAATAGTTCATCACGAAAGCCAGATAAAACTGGGTCATTTGAACAATTAACATTTATGCATTTAAAACCCATTTACCAGTTCAAAACTTCAATTAATTTAGCTCAAAAATGTTCAAATATGTCTGATAATTAAACATACCATATTTTAGACTCTGGTATCTTGAATAAATTCGAAATTAACCAATTTTATAATCTTTGATTTTCCATTTGCTTTTAACATCGAAGGGATATTACAGATTAGGGGAAAGAAACATCAGATTCAAGTGAATGAAAGTAAAGTCCGGATCAAAAAACCGGAAAGCATAAAAAATACGAATTGGCCTTAACATACCGGCCCCTTAATTGGGTTTCTTCCTGAACACAATTATCAAAAATACAAATAAGGCCAATAATTATACACATGTATTGTATTAGATACGTAGTCTATCAAATTCGAACAGTTTGGTAACACCGGTGAGACAGTGAACTTTCACCTCAACAGTCATTTTCTACCAGAAGACATAACTTTGTGATTGGACGAGTCAATGTTGTGTTTTCAGTTTTAACCTTGACCACACGAGCAACATTGTCTTTGTCCTTTATTACTTGAATTATTCGGCCCATGTTCCAAGCGTTCCTTGGTGTATTGTCTACCAGAAGCACAATATCACCCTCTTTCATGTTTCTATTTTGCTTTGTCCATTTTTGCCGTGCCTGTAGAATTGGTAAGTATTCCTTCCGCCATCTTGACCAGAATAAATCAGCTAGATATTGAATTTGCTTCCATTTTCGTTTAATGTAACAGTCCTTTTTGCTGAAAACTCCTGGTGGTAAACTTTCTCCTGTTCGTTGAAGAATCAAGTGATTAGGGGTAAGCACATTTAAGTCTGAGATGTCATTTGACATTTCCGTAATGGGTCTTCCATTCAAGATACTTTCTACTTCACAGAAGAGTGTTACAAGACCTTCATCTGACAAATGAATATTCTGTTCATGCATGACTGAATAGAGAACCTTGCGCACAGATCTAATCAGACGTTCCCAAGCGCCTCCAAAATGAGATGCAGATGGAGGGTTAAACTCCCACTGGATGTGTCTCTGAATCATGAATTCATTTATTTGATCAATGTTCCATCTTTGTATCTTTTTTTTGAGCTCCCTCTCTGAGCCAACAAAATTTGTTCCATTATCTGTCCTTATAGTCTCTGGTTTACCCCTTCGTGCTATGAATCGTCTCAAAGCATTGATGCATGAATCTGTGTCAAGGGAATGTGCTAATTCCAAGTGAATTGCACGAATGTTTAGGCATGTGAAAATAACACCATATCTCTTTACTACACTCCTTCCTAATTTTACCTCAAATGGTCCAAAGAAATCGATACCTATTCTTGTAAAAGGTGGGTCGTCAGCTTGAAGTCTCTCTTTTGGGAGATTTGCCATTTTCTGATTTCCATATTTGCCTTGGTATTTCTTACATAAGACGCATTTTGACACTAGCCTTTTCATGATTCCATTCGCACCAATAATCCAAAATTTCTGCCTTAGAACAGTTAAAATAGAATTCTTTCCTAAGTGTCCAATAGCGCAGTGTATGCTTTCAATTATCAGCCTTGAGATAGTAGATTCCTTAGGTAGAATAATAGGATGCATTGAATTATAAGGAATATCTGAGCGTTCTAACCGTCCACCGACTCGAATTATTCCATCGCTGTCGATGAATGGATCTAGTTTATTCAATTTTGAACACAACTTGAGATTTTTCTTTCCTTTCTCCAAGTATTCAAGTTCCTCATGAAAGTGTCTCTTCTGTACATATGAGATCAATAATTTCTCAGCGCAATTCATTGTTTCAACTGTAATGAATTCTGACTTTGAGCCATAAAGTTTCTTGTTTTCTAATTCATCTGGTGACCCTTTATTAGCCTTCTTAAAGTTTCTCTTCGCATTGACAAACCATGCTGTTATTTTCTTTAACTTATTCCAATCAGAAAAATGGGAATAAGGCGCTCCATACCTAGATTTGAGACAGATGAAGTTGCACAGACAGCAACTGATCTCCTTACTTCAGGATTATTACTTGAAATGCTGAAGTCATTGTTACTTTTAGACCATGTAGTTTCAGTTTCCCATAGAAAGTCTGGTCCTATAAACCATTGCGAGTTTTTACGAAATTTTTCAATAGATGCTCCACGTGACGCTAGATCAGCTGGGTTCTGTTTTGTTTCTATGTAATTCCATTGACTGATATCAGATGATTCATGTATGACTGCCAAACGATTTGCCACAAAGGTGTGAAAGCGAGTCTTTGTGTTCATAATGTATCTCAACACAGACATGCTGTCAGTCCAATAAAAAATATCATCAATAGAGTACTCAATTTCCCTAGTTATCATGCGACATAACCTAACAAGACTTGTGGCTGCTGTTAGTTCCTTTCTTGGAATCGTGACAGACTTCAGAGGTGCTACTCTAGACTTTCCTAACACGAATGAACAGTGTATCTTCCCTTCTTTGTCAATAAGCCTAAGGTAAAAAACACAACCATAACCTATGTCACTTGCGTCTGCAAAACAATGAAGCTGACATAAATCAACAGACTCGAAGGTTGAAGGCTTATAGCACCTATCTACTTTGATCATTTCTAATTCTTTCAGTTGATCAAGCCACTTATTCCAGGTTGAAAGTTCCTTTTGAGGGATCTCTTCATCCCAGCCTAGTTCTCTTTTACACAAGCTTTGTAAAATACTCTTCGCAATTAAGACAAAAGGTGATGCTATACCGAGTGGATCGTAGACTGAGCTAACTAAACTGAGTATACCACGTCTTGTTGGTGGTTGATTCTTAACATTTATGTGAAAACCAAGTTTGTCATCCTCTATAAACCAGTACACTCCTAATGCACGTTCAACTGTGCTCTCTTCACTTAGATCAATTTCATTTATGTTCTTTGCTCGATCTTTTTCAGGCACTGATTCCAATACAATTCTATTGTTAGTCATCCACTTAGTCATTTTAAATCCTCCTCTTTTACATACATTAGATATGTTTTGAATGAGCGAAATTGCATGTTCTTCTGTATCAGCTGAAGTTAAGCAGTCATCTACATAAATGTTCCTAGTAACTGTGTCAATAACAGCAGTATCAAATTCATCTATGTTTTCCTTCGCAATATGCTGAAGTGCGAAATTGCAGCAACTAGGCGACGATGTCGCCCCAAATAAATGCACAGTCATTCTGTACTCTATGGGTGTGGTTTCAATATCTCCATTTTTCCACCAGTAAAATCGTAAGCAGTCCCTATCAGTGACTGGAACTTTCACCTGATAGAACATGGATTCAATGTCTCCTACAATCGCAATTTTATTTTTTCTGAATCGTATCAGTACTCCTAAGAGATTGTTTGCTAAGTTGGGTCCTTGCAAGAGTTGACTGTTTAATGAAATACCCATACATTTTGCTGAACAATCAAAGACCACACGAATCTTGTCGGGTTTTTTCGAGTGGTATATTCCATGATGAGGAAGGTACCATATTTTCCTATCGTTTCTATTTAGTTGACTAATTGGAACCGGTTCTGCATAACCTTTCTCGATTATCTTTCTCATAAATTCAGAATAATGGTCCCTGAAAGTTGAGTTCTTTGCAAACTTTCCTTTCAGACTGTTGAGTCTCTGTAAACACTGTTGCGAGTTGTTTGGGAACATAACATCTTTATTCCGAAACGGAAGAGCAATACTACAATGTCCTTCATCCATGTATAGTGAACTTGACACTTGATCCATAAAGATCTTGTCCTCTATAGAATTTTCTCTTTTGTCTTCAATAAGACGTTCCGGAAAGTCCAAATTAATGCTTTCTGTCAGCATTTTCATCTGAGTTTCGTCGTTAACACTTTCAACAAATACCCTGTTTACCTCAAAACATGTTCTATCTCGAAGAACATTCCAGATTATCCAACCAAGTCTAGTCTTGGTAGCATGTGGAGAGCTGCTAGGTCCAGTTGCTAACTCGAATGGTGTATATGCATCCGGCACATTATTTCCTATCATAATGCCTATATCTGAGTCAATATCTGGAACATTAATTCCTGTCAGATGTGCCCATTTCTTAATTTCTTGTTGTTTAGGAATATGCTCATTTGTGACGGGCATTTCCTCCTTGGTAAATACCTTTGGCATATCTACCAAGTGTTCCATAGAAAGTCCTGACACTTGCAGTCCATTAACAGAAAATGTGTTCAAAGTTTGTGAAATTCCCATTGTATTTATAGTAATCTGAGTTCTCTTTCCGACAGCTCCTAAATCATGCATGAGTTTTTCTGTGCAAAAGGATACGCTGCTCCCAGAGTCGAAGAATGCATATGTTTCAATAGTTTGTGATTTGTTCTTGAGCTTGACGCGTAGAGGGATGATTGCCATGGCGCATGACATATCGCCCGCCCCTTCTAGGGTGCTTGTAGAACTGCAGACATTTGAGGGTACAGATTTTTTACTCATTGTTTTGCCCCTGTCGTTAATAGAATCTCCATGTGTAGATGAATTTGTCAGATTGTAGTTATGAAGTATTGTTGGATGCTGGCGTGAGCAAACTGCACAGGTTGATTTCTTCTTGTACATGTTACTCATGTGACCTCTTTTCAAACATCCATAACAATGTCCTTTTCCCTTTAAATATACAATCCTGTTATCTCTACTCAATGCCATCATACGTTTACAGTTGTCTAGCGTATGTGTGTCTGTTTCAAAGTATGAACATTTTGATTCAGGCAGATAAGTTCTTGGTACTTGTACTTCACATGCTGCATGAGCTACACCTGACTTTCGTTGTTCACGTCGCTGATTCATATCCTGTGGTTTTTGGTCCCTTTGAGAATAATTCATTGCACTTTTTCCATATGTTGGATCATTAGCCTTCTTCGCTTCAGCCTTTACAAAATCCACAAAGTCCTTGAACTTGACTGTTTTCTGAGAATCCTTTATTCGAAAGACAACATTTCTTCATCTGTCATGCAAGTGAAAAGGTAACTTGCTCAAAAGGCGTTTAATATTCTCTGAATATTCCAAAATGCTACCCGCTTGTATACATTCTGTACCATTCTGACATTCTACCAGAAACAAAGCAAATTCATCAAGTAATTTTGTATCTGTGTTTCGGATCGTAGACCATTCTAAAGCTTTCTTTATAAATGCTGATGCTATAACGTCAGTATCACCATAACGATCTTTCAATGCCATCATGGATGCATCGTAAGCTCTTTCACCTGACAAATGACTATATCCTGATACAACTCTATTTGCTTCTCCATATGTTAACTGCTCTAAATAGTTCATTTTCTCATAATCATTGTCACAGTTAATCACAACCTTTGCATGGAATTGTCTCAGAAACCTTTGATAGTTCAAGGGATTCCCATCAAACCTCATTACTTCTGGTGTGGGTTTTCTCAAATGTTTAATCATTGCCTCGATACATGTAGCTTGAGTTTTTTGTTCAATAAAATGCGATGGCTCTTCGTACAAATTATAATTATAGTCGTGCGTTGGCTCCTTCATTGTTCTATCACTCTGTAGATCTAACAAGGGAAAGCTAAGATTATGATTAACCTTTGGTTTCGTTGAAACAAAATCTCTTGCTTTAGGATTCAATTCAATGTATTCAGTGTTTTGTAATGTACCTTTCCGTTTTAACTGTTCAGTCTCAAATTCTACCTTTACAGGTGTAATGTTAATTTCACCCGCTTGTTCTAAATGGTCATAAACCTTGGATTTAGCATCAGCCACTGCAATATCAGTTTCAATATCTAACTCTTCTTCTTCCATCTTTAGAGCTGTTTTTGCCATTTCTATCTCGCGTTTCCTTTTCATGGCTTGTTTTCTTGCTTCTAATTCAATTCGTTTTTCTTCTGCTTCTAACCGTTTGGATGAAATTGATGACCGGCTGTCACTTTTCACAGATTTGTTCTCCATATTAACACTCTCTTGTTGTTTTATTACTTGAGCTGATCTGAAATAATCTTGAATGACTGATTTCGTATTAAGCAGATACGTCTCTCTTTGATGGTGATGAGATAAATATTCTTCTTGTTCATTTTCTTTAAGTTTTTGTAAATGTTTATTGTGTATATTCATGAAAAGTTCATAACCCTGCATCCAATCAATGTATTTTAGGCGAATATGTTCAGTAGGATCTTTATTTGCGAGCATCTGAATCATGTTAGTACTTAGCTTCTTTACAGAATAAAAAACACTTAGCTACTTGTTCTTCACTAAATTCTCTTCCTTTTAACGTAAACGTTCTCGGTCGTACTCCGCCTGATGCACCGAGTTCACTTTGCTCTGCCTGTTCCATTATCTCTTGTTCTGCTCTCCAGATATTTATATCTGGATCATGTTCGATTGTCCCTGCTTGGTCCATGTCTTTCACCTTCTGGCTCCAATCACTAATTTGAGTGTCACTTGTCGTACTCATATTCCTAAATCAAATATGTCAATGTTGTAATATCATATACCAGACGATTGAGAATATAAGTCAATTCACATCAGATAACATCATAGTTTTATTCCAATAAGGATCCATATTATAGTTACAGATGAGATTGACTGAAAATAAATGTAAACATCATAAACATTGTTCCACGATTACAGTATGTCAAAAATATATACAGATCCATACATATTACACAGGTTTGGTTTATTGTGTTTAATGCTACTTTCAACAAGATTTAGTCACATCGTGGCGGTCAGTTTTGTGTGTGTGTAGGAAACTGGAGTACCCGACAAAACCACTGACATATCGCAAGTCAGTGACAAACTTTATCACATAATGTTGCGTTGTATGTAATACACAGACAATCCATAAAATATATACATGTGATACACAAATAATTCAGGAAATTATAATAAAGTGTGAGAAAATACTTTAACCAGTGTGAAAATTTACTTTTCCAAAAATAGTTCATCACGAAAGCCAGATAAAACTGGGTCATTTGAACAATTAACATTTATGCATTTAAAACCCATTTACCAGTTCAAAACTTCAATTAATTTAGCTCAAAAATGTTCAAATATGTCTGATAATTAAACATACCATATTTTAGACTCTGGTATCTTGAATAAATTCGAAATTAACCAATTTTATAATCTTTGATTTTCCATTTGCTTTTAACATCGAAGGGATATTACAGATTAGGGGAAAGAAACATCAGATTCAAGTGAATGAAAGTAAAGTCCGGATCAAAAAACCGGAAAGCATAAAAAATACGAATTGGCCTTAACAAATATTAATAAGTTTCTGAATTGATATGACTTCAGTATGTACATTATCAATGTCATAGCAGACGATGAAACCACAATTGGTCTGTATGCGATATATTTTTGAAATGATTAAAGCTTTGTTAAGGTGACGAAAATATACAATTTGAACGTGAAATAATAGATGTGGTACGTAGTTCTTACATTTAAAGATGACATTTTTAGATCAGATTTCTTGAGATCATTAATGCAATTTCAGCATCATAATATAACCTCTGACAAATGAAGCGATCAAAATAATGAGAGATTTTATCACGTGAAACAAACCGTCGAAAACAGGAGACCGTCAAAAATGGGTGACTTTGCAACATTACTATTCGTTCACTTTAATTTCATAATACAGCTTCGGAACATGTTTTTATTCCTGAAATCAATCCACATTGCATATTAAGTCAAATTTATGCTTTGTTTATTGAGTTTTATTATGCTTTGTTTTTGTTTTTTAAAGATATGCATTATAATACAATGATACATACGTTCTGTATTCTGAAAAAAATGACGTTCAGTACTTTTCATTACCTGACATTGTCGGTCCGCTGTGAGGAATTAGATGCACATATTAACTAACTGTATTTATTTCTGAAAAGCACATATTGTGAATATATTTTTGGAGAAAATTTTATCGACATCTGAGGTGGGGCCGATTTTGGTCCTTATTGCTCCCAGTCCTTTGGTGGGATGGTCCGTTGGTGATCCCCTTCCAAAATTGTGTCCGGCAGTCCCGACCTCCAACCAACATGGTCGCTGTTACAAAAAATAAAAAAGGGGGATGAAATTTAAAAAATCTTCATTTCTAAAACTACTGGGCCAATTGGAACTAAACTTTGCTTAGTCCTTTGATGACCCCCTTTCAAAATTGTGTCCTTGCAATCCAGACATCCAACCAACATGACCATTGTTGCTAAAAACAGAAAAGGTGGATGAAATTTTAATTTTTTTTCCTCTTAAACTACTGGGCCAATTGGATTCAAGCTTTGCTAAAATAATCCTTTGGTGATCCCCTTTCAAAATTTTGTCTGGCAGTCCCGTCCTCGGGCCAAGATGGACGCTGTGACTATTATTAACGATTCCTTACACATTAAGTAGGATGCAAGATTTTACATGTCTTATCAAATCCTATAAAACCAATATGTTTAGATTATTTCAGTGAAATACTGTTCGTAGAAGAATATGATATTTGTGCTTCGTCGTACATCTTTTTTTTTAAGATAGTTCTTGTTTCAGGTACGATATATATACTTTGTAATCATAAAACGACCGTATCACTTGTAAGATACTGTCGCCAGATCACGAAAGATGCAAAATATATTAATATAACCCGAAAGTTTTCAAAGAGAAATTTACAAGATTTGGAAGTAAAAATGACCGATTGTCCAAAATATAAATAATCTTATTTGTGTTTGCTGTGAAAAAAATGTGTTTAGCTATAGGTAGGTGTGGGCAGTTGGGATGCGGATATAAATTGATGGAGAGTAGGGGATACATGATCAAAAATCACAATTGATCCACAAATGACCAAATCAATATGATCGTGTCTCCAATTTGTTTTCATTTATTTGGTCTACGATGCATTTGATATTTAATATAATGATACTTTTAGATAAAATATCATAATTGTTTTATATTTCTAAACAGAATCTGTTTAAAACACACACAATGGTAGATAAAAGAGAGCACGTAATGGTTGCAGCCTTAGACTTTGGTACGACATTTTCAGGCTATGCGTTCTCAATGCGAAACGAGTTCGAAACAGAGCCGCTAAAGATTCATTGTAACCACATATGGAATGCTGGTGCTCGGGCCCTTTCGTCAATGAAGACACCAACATGTCTGTTGCTTAATAAGGAGAAGAAATTGGTGGCCTTTGGATATGATGCAGAAAATCAGTATGCTGATCTGGTTATGGACAAGGAGCATGATAACTATTATTTTTTCCATCGCTTTAAAATGAATCTCCATAACAACAAGGTATTTCATTTATTTTTTTAAACAATTTTCTTTTAATGAATAAGCATCAAAACAATAACAAAACAACACACACATACAAAAACAACAAACAAACAAAAACAAAACAAAAAACGCAAAAAACACAAAAAAAACAACAAAAAAGCAAAAAAGCAAAAAGCAAAAAAAAAACCAAACAAACAAACAAACACACAAACAAGCAAGCAAACAAATAAATAAAATAAAATGCCACATCCTCAGAATCAAATAATCGTTGAAACAGAGGCAAGATCGATACCCCATATAACGCATATTACTTGACCGATCACCTTCCCGGACTGGGTCAAAGATACTTTGAAAAAAAAAGTCTAAAATTGTTTTATGGCCTAAAACTCGTAAAGATCTTTTGCACGTGTGAACAAAATGCCAACTCTCACATGTACATTGTAATTGGATGAACAAAAACACAAAGTCCTAACCTTGAACTGTCTATATATTTTTCTTAGTGACACAGAAATTTACGTTGTTATAGGTATGACATTAGTACTATGACAGTGAGCCTTAAAATTTCCCTTCGACTGAAAAACAACCCATTTTCTACCTCGATAATCCCAATTTTGATGCAATCGAGGTGTGACAATATTGTTTTCACCATCGATAAACCATATTTTGCTTCAACAGCTTGGTATGACAATAGTATTTTCACCCTCGGCAATCTTTGCTTTTCTTTTATTTTTACCGACAATGTACGTATATTATATTTTTTCAACAGTTTCAAAATATCCAAAGCAACTGCCAAGTTTACCATAAAGAACAAGAGCAAGCACCGTTCTTATCGATTGAAAGGTGTCCTCTTTCACGTCCGCACTAATCTTAAAATTCAAATATTACTTTTACAGGGGCTGTCGTGGTCGTGATCGTTTGGTAGTTGGATTTACAACTACCTATGCAATCGGTGTCTATCACCACTGATTGTGTGAGTTCGAATCCCACTCAGTGCGAGGTGCACAACATTATGTGATAAAGTTTGTTAGTGACTTTCGGCAGACCGATGGTTTTCTCCGGGTACTCCGGTTTCCTCCACCAATAAAACGACAGACACGATATAATTGAAATATTGTTGAAAGTGGCGTTAAGCACCATAAAACCAATACATCTTTTCGCAAAGATTTGTTTTATACGCACATAAAATGAAGTGATTGCAGGATAATTATCTTGTTCTTGCTTTTGTATGCTTGTTCGGTATAATCGATGAATTACGACCACCTCAGGAGGTGGACCGCAATAAATGTGACCCTAATAATCGTTGTTTCACATCGGACTATTGAACTTTCGGATGGACACAACTCTCCTCATGTTGACAATTTTTTTTTTATTTTCAATCCCGAAGAAGATTTTGAATGTATAATGTCAAACATATAACACGCTATTTACAATGGACGATACTATTCTATTATTGTCTTCTCCTGAGGGAACTGTTCTCCTATCGTGTTGTCTGGTGCGGCACAATACCTCACCAGAAAATACTATAGAAAAACCGTTCTCGAGGGAGAAGACTAAACCGGTATTTAGTACATAACATCCCATTTCAGACATAAAAGAAAAACACACTCAAATTCAAAATAATAATAATAAAATGTACAGTGTAACATTATATTTACATTGCCAAACCTGGCCATGTTGACAACAGACTACAGCGCAAGTCTATTTTAAGGGAGATAAATCTTGACAAAAATATATAAATATATAAATATTACGCGGGAAAATCTATGCCACAGGTATAGTCCCTGCGGGAAATCGTTTGAGACGGACATAGTTCCCGTTGCTAGGTATAGTCACCCGTGGCCAAGTGTACTGTTCAAAAATGGTTCACACTGATTATCCAATCAAAATACAGCATTTTCATATGTTAGGTACTAAATCTTTTTATTTATTTAGAATATTACCCACAGTATGGTCTTGGAGGATATAACAGGCAAAGCACTCTCTGCTGTTGATGTTTTTACGTTATCAATGAAAGCATTGGTAGAACATTTGATGAAAATGTTGACGAAACAAGGGACAACTGTTCGTAATGATGAAGTACAGTGGATACTCACAGTTCCAGCAATCTGGACTGATACGGCTAAACAGTTCATGAGAACGAGCGCTGAAAAGGTACTAAAGATTTGATTGGCTTAATGGTTTTATGGTGTTTAGCGCAACTTTCAACAATATTGCAGTTATATCGTGGCAGTCAGTTTTATTGGTGGTGGAAACCGGAGTACCCGGAGAAAACCACCGACCTGCCGCAAGTCACTGACAACTTTATCACATAATATTGTACACCTCACCTGGGCGGCATTCGAGCCAACAGCATCAGTGGTGATAGGCACTGATTACAAAGGTCGTGGTGCTCAGTCTTTATTGGTGATCGTGGTGCTCGGTATTTAGTGGTGTTTGTGGAGCTCAGTATTTAGCCTTCTGTGTAGTGTTTTGTCGTTTTGTCCTTTTTAGCTCACTTTGACAAACTTGCATATGAATAACCAGATGTACAATACAGGCTCTTTTAGTGATTGCATTGTCTGCCCTTCTTCTATTTACGGCTTCTAATTACCTCGTTGGTTTCTGCAAACTATTCTTAGAATTTCGATCACATCTTTGCAATATATGTGGTGTTCAAGCCTTTAAATATTTGAATAGTACACAAGGCCATCAAAAATATAATTAGGGAATTAATAATCAACTTTCAACCAAGATATAATTGCCAATACCATCTTTCATCATCTGTATCCAAGAATAATGTTTGGCAATGTGCTGATATCTTTTGTCTTATTTTTTTTTGTGTGTTTGTTTCCATATAGTGATGTCAGATACGTCTTGACTATATGAGTAACACGGTGGCTATTTAATAAGACGCAGGAACTGGTTAACCTTCGCGAGCATTTTGTTTCAATCCCGGTTTTTGGTGGTGTCCATGTTGCTCATCTCGTTAGTTTTCTGTGTTGTGTTTTATGTTTTGTTTGGCTTCTTCCTGTGTCTTGTGTACCCAATGTTGCCAATGTCTCTAGATTTTCCTTTTTTGATTTGCTTTTCGGTTTTCTCTAATGTTTATTTTTGAAAGAGAAGATGAGACGAATCCATTAGATGCTTGACTTAATAATACAGTATTCAGAAGACGATGACGTTGTATAATATCTGAATACAAAATAATACATAATTAAGCTGGTTTATTTGAACATTTAATTTTCAGTCGGCACCGACAAAAAACGGATCCTGAAACAATAATTATAACGACCGTTTTAATGGTACTATATTTAATTTAATGTTAATTATTTTATAATTAAGATGATATGTGAGATTAAGAATAACACTGTATGTAAACGTCAGAGAAAACCGAAATGGCAGTCAAGAATAGACAATCTAGAGGCATTCGGTACAAGACACAAACAGAACAAAACAAAAACAAAGCAGAAAAAAAAAAAAAAAAAAAAAAAAATCAAAAAAAAAACAAAAACAAAAACAAAACTTAAAACAAAACTAAAAATCAGCACAGAACACAAAAGAAAAGATGCCAAAGGGGCAGCCAGAACTCCGAAGAAGAACAGACAATACAATGGCCAAATGAATAAAGACACAAAAATGTGATCTACAAAGCACTACACAGAAAACTAAAATTCGAGCGATACGAACCCAATGACAATAGCGGGGGTGAATTAAGATGCTCTGGAAGGGTAGACAATTTCTGCCCCACATGTGGCACTCGTCGTGTTTCTCTGGTTACAAACCCGATGACACAGACATTCCGTAACGGAAAAGGATAAGCAACACGGACTCCACCGTAATTCCTGTGGTGAACCCATGTGCTCGCGAAATGTGACGACTATGCATTAACTTTAATACATTAATCTTATATAAATTTCTGTTCATGCAAACTTACATTTACTTGACCTCCTGTCTTCCTGTTTAATATTTTAGGCTGGTATACCAACGGAAATGTTAATGCTTGCTTTAGAACCGGAAGCAGCCTCTATATACTGTCAACATTTGCCTATACAGAGGTTTCATGGATCTAGCCCCGGATTTGTCATGACGGAAGTAGGAACTAAATACATGGTTGTAGACTTAGGAGGTATACTAATAAATTGACAATGCACACACACACACACACGCACACGCATACAATTTCAACAAGATTTTCTAAGCAAATATATGTATGTTTGTGCCTCTCCTAAGTCCAAGACCTGTATTTCCAAAGTCATATGTCATGGTATTTTTTTATGTACAATGAATTAAGGAGAAAGTGATTGTTCATTTGTTGATATTGATGGAATTGTTGACTGCATATAGCGCCACGATATAGCTGAAATATTGCTAAATACCAATCAATCAAGCAATCAATCAATTAATCAATCAATTGACTGTATATATAAGTAACACGGCGGGTTTCCTATAAGAAGCAGGAACTGCTTACCCTTCACGAGCCCCTGAGTTCACCCTCTGCTGTTTCTTTGGTGGGGTCCATGTTTCTCATCCTTTTAGTTTTTTTTATGTGGTTCTATTATGTGTTTTTACGTTCTGAGTATGAGGGCTCATGTCGTATTTACGTTATTTGTGTTTGTTTGCGTATAGTGATGTCCACCACATATTTTGTTGTGTATTTATGTTTTGTTTGTCTTCGTCCTGTGTACCCAATGTTACCAGTGTCTCTAGATTGTCCATTCTTGATTGCCCTTTCGTTTTTCTAACGTATATTTCCGTCCCGTGTCTTGTGTACCCAGTGTTGCCAGTATCTCTGGATTTTCCCTTCGGTTTTCTCTAAAGTTTATTTTCGTCCTATGTCTTGTGTACCCGATGTTGCCAGTGTCTCTGGATTGTCCATTCTTGATTGCCCCTTCGGTTTTCTCTAACGTTTATTGACCATCACTATTAAAACTTTTTCTTCATAACCGCCATGATATAACTGGAATATTTGTTGAAAGTGGCGTTAAAAACCATAAACCGAACATACGAAAAATCAATCTTATCTAATCGCCATCATGCTCATTGTGATCGTTTGATCCCAAAATAGGGATATTTATAGTGTATATTTTTATATGCCAGGAGGGACAGCGGATATTACAGTTCATGAAAAGGCTTCCGATGGTCAACTGAAGGAATTATGCAGGGCGACTGGTAATGAGTGTGGCGGCACGTCAATTGATGCTAGATTCTGTAAAGTGCTTAAAGAAATAGCTGGAGAAAAAGTGATATCAGAATTGAAAGAAAAGGACCCCTTAGCTTATTTAGATCTGATTCGAGAATTTGAAGCAGTAAAACGAACAGTTGGAACAGAGAACAAGAAAAAAATCAATGTAACAATTCCATTTGTTGCAATAGACGGAAAATGCAAAGATTTTGGAGGAAAGAGTTTACAATCCGCCATTGATTCGTCGTCGTATGTGGACAAAATAACTATATTTAGTGACAAATTGAGATTTAATGCCGATTTAATGATCGAGCTCTTCACACCAACAATTGACAGCATCATTACCTTAATGAAAAACACCCTTTCCAATAGGTCCGCGAATGACCTATCAACAATTCTAATGGTCGGGGGATTTTCCGAATGTTCTCTGATACAAAATGCCGTCCAGGCAGCATTCCCTGATAAGCGAATTATAATACCGGAAGATGCAGGTATGTCGGTATTGAAAGGGGCTGTTTTATTTGGTCATCGTCCGGATTTCATTCGGTCACGTGTGATGAAATGCAGCTACGGCGTAAAGACGAATATTCCTTTTGATAAGAGAAGGCATGATGCAAAGCAGAAGGTTTTGATGGATGGGGAAGAAAAATGCGACAATGTTTTCTCTCTAATTATTGAAAAAGATCAGATGGTAGAAGCCGGAACGAAAGTGTCGAAGTCATACTTTACTCCGTATTCACACCAAGACATTATGGATTTTTCGATCTATGTATCGGACAAGCAATATCCGTCATACGTTGATGACGATGGTTGCTCTCTACTTTGTAGACCTACAATTAAATTCCCTGAAACATGTGCGGAAAGGCGCTGGGTTGACGTTGAATTTATCTTCGGAAATACGGAAATTGGAATGACAGCGGTAGACAGGAATTCTGGGAAGAAAATAACCTCTAGGTTTAATCTGATTTAAGATTTATTTTGTTTTATTTTTGTGTCCAGTAGCTATATGGTAGACTGCACCAAATACAAAAAATGGGTAACAATAGGCCATTTGCATATTCCCGATTTGATTCTAAAATTAAATGTGTTTGACATTTCTTCTTCATATGAGTTATTGTCCTTGCGTGAGAGAAAAGGATAGCAAAAATAATTTTATTATAATTTTCTTAAAAACTATCTATATATATTTGAATGCTATAAAAATTAAGAGGTAATTTCATTCACAAGTTTTTACAACATTTAAATTGTATACAAAGCAAGATTTTTCTATTGGAATTTGAACTGTTCAGACTGTGTGGTATTTTGTGTTACTGACTATGCCATTTTACATGTCTTGGGATTTTTAATTGCTCGTAGTATGGTAGTATGAAGGTTTTCATTACGGTTTGGTGTGGAAAAAAATCCGTCGCCTTCATCCATAAGAAAATAATTGGTCCATTAAAGGGTTTATGGTGTTTAACGCCACTTTCAAAAATATTTCATTTATATCGTGGTGGTCAGTTTTATTGGTGGAGGAAACCGGAGTACCCAGAGAAAACCACCAACCTATCGCAAGTCACTGTCCAACTTTATCACATACGGGTTGTACATAGCACACAATATCGTCATTTACGGGATTCGAACTCACAACGTTAGAGGTGATATATAGACACTGATTGCACATTTGGTTATAAATCCAACTACCATACGATCACGACCACGACGGCCCTTGGTCCATTACATAGCGTTGCTTAGTTTCAAAAGCATTAATTGATTGATTGATTGATTGATTGATTGATGCCAACTTTAGCAGCATAGGTTGGTTTATGGTGTTTAACGCCACTTTCAACAATATTTCAGTTATATCGTGGTGGTCAGTTTTATTGATGGAGGAAACCGGAGTACTCAGAGAAAACCACCGACCTGTCGCAAGTTACTGATAAACTTAATGTTGTGTCGAGTATACCTCACCGTGAACAGGGGTTCGAATTCAACCCGAGTTCGACTACTTCGCAACTCGACTAAATCTGAAGAAAACATCATGGCGCATGCAAATTATGGAAGTTAATTTTCATAGATGACTGTTAGAAAGAGACATAAGCATGGCCATCTTAACAGCTTTATTGGCCCCTTGGTAAAGCAGTGTACTGCGGCCCTTTTCTACACAACCACTCAAAGGAATAAAAATGTAAATGAGTGATAAAATTGAACATATATTTATTGTATCTGTACTTCCAACAACATAAGTGTTTAAACATTAAAAACATGCTGTACACAACATACACATATTAGCATGAGCCCCTATGCTCGTGAGACCCTCGTATAGCTGCTCAGCGTATATATATACATAAAAAAAATATATAGCAAAGATATTTTGCCCTGAAGTTGTTTAGCAGTTAATTTCTATTTAAATTAACAGCTCAAATATTTTTTTCATTTCCGAAATACATCTAATGAAGAAGGAAAACATTGTGTACTCATTTGAGAATTAAATAATGGTAATTGCAACTTGTAAGCATCAAGTAACTCGATAATATTTTGAGATTATGTTGATATACATGTAGTTAAAAAGTATAATGGGATATTACGCTTTATTGAGTAATCATATTAAAAAAAATACTAAACTATCAAACTAACGTCGTTTTTTGTTTGTTTTCTTTTTACATTCATACCCATATAAGTATATATATAAACGCATCGGTGTTAGACCCTATATTTCTCACTAATGAGACAGCACAGTTCCTATTTTTAGCCGTGTGAGATATCCTTGTCTCAACCCGTGGGTGAGATAAGAATTTCACGCTACTTTTCCCGTAAAAATGTTACGTTTCGCAAAATGTCATTCTAAGCCGGGAATGTCACATTATATACCTGTCTGATAGCTGAATAACAGATATATTACGGATTTAACCATTGTTTTTTTTTAAATACAGAATCCAACCGTATTACATATATTTGTGTCTTTTATTTTCATTTGTTCGTATTTCTGGATATATAGAAGTTCTCTTTACGAGGCTTGCCGAGTTAGAGAACGATTGTAATCTTACCCAAGGGTGTCGGAGATTTCCCTATCTTGTACTTTTTCCGGTGTTTGATTTTATTTCTCACTAAACACCTAATTGTTTTTGTTTACATTCCATCGAGCGTTTTACCGCAATTTATTTTTCCATTGCTGAAGTAAATATTCGATTTATCCATATGCAACCGTATCTCGGCAGTATTTCAAATGTATTTCATAATAAATTACAATGTATTTAATAAATATATTATAAATGTTACTACAACAGAGATAAATACCTGTAAAAAAATATTTGAATTTGGTCAAAGGGGGGTAATTTCTTTCCTTACGTTAGTTACTAACAACATATGTAAAGTTTCACACTGGATCTGAGATATAGGGGACAAACCAGAACATGATCCACTAAATAATAATAATTATATTTATATTTTTAGAAATATAAAAACCTTAAACTATGTTCTTTTTCTTTTTTGTGTATGTCTCATTTATCAATCATGAATGTTTGTATTGTTAATGATGCCTCATGTGGGCCCTATGATTAGGCAAAAAAATATATTCTATTCTTCTTCTAACAAGGGAGAGCACTCTATTATTTACTGGAAGTAAACAATCATTGACTGGAAGAGAGCCTGAAAAAAGAATCCAACATCGTGAAAGGTGCACGTTAGGTAGCAGAATATAATACATAGATGTATTTAAAAATAGTTATGTAGTAGAATCGTGGTTAATTGTTTGTTGCACAAAATTGGGAGGGGGGGGGGGGGCAGTTGACATCAACTGTACAGCATGCATTTGCCGGTAAAGCGCACGTGATTTTTTTGTCTTGCATTAGTGCAAGATATATAGGGTCTAACACCGGGAGAGGTGCAAGATAGTAAAATCTGTGACACCCGAGGGTAAGATTTAAATCGTATCGGACGAGGCTTGTCCGAGTCAAATACGATTTGAATCTTACCCGAGGGTGTCACAGATATTACTATCTTGCACCTTTTACGGTGTTTGACTCTTTTCCTCACCCCTTTCTACCGTGTCAGTGTTTGTTTTCATGTTGTGTAGTTTGGTGCATTAATTTGCGAACCGTATCACAGCCACAGGACCAAAATGCCACGTAATATGCGAGCTTAAGCGAGCTCTTTATGGTATAAAATGTATACTTAGGATTTTTTAACAAACATGGCTGAATATACTGTCGAAGAAAAAAAAATTCGACCAAGGGGTGAGAAAAGAAAATCTCACATCGCTAAAAATAGGAACTAGTCTGTCTCAAAAGTCCTTTTCCGTGCCTTTGACGTCATTCTTCAATGACGTCAAAATATGTGTCACGTCATATTTCATGTATGGAAAATACTGTACTTTCAATAAAATATTAGCGGAGCCTCGTTGGAGACCAGAAATCTTTCCCTTGGGTGTCTGAGATTTTCCCGTCTTGCCGGTGTTAGATCCTTTATTTCTCACCCCTTGGATAAAGTAGTCCGTTAGTTTAGGTGAAAAAGATTTTTCTATCTTACCCCGGCTCCAGGGTAAGACAAGCTACACGCCGTTTTTCCCGCAAAATTGTTTTCCATTGTTGAATTAAATTATCGATTTATAGTGTCTTGACAGTATTTTAAATGTATTTCACAATAAAATACAATAAAATACAATGTATTTTATTGATAAATATATTATAAATGCTACAACAGCGATAAATGCCTGTAAAAAAAATTATTTGACTTTGGTCAAAGGGAGATAATTGTTTTTATTTACGTTAGTTACCTAACAAGGGAGAGTACTCTATAATTTCTCAACATAAACAAATATTGAAAGAGATGAGAAAAAGAGGCAAACATCGTAAAAGGTGCAATATTTTGTTATTGTAGAATCTATCACAAGTTTGTTAACTTTAATATGAAACCGGCATGGCCATGAATGCTCGCACATCTGAAAATTATCTGGCAATTTCATCAAAAAGTGTAGAGATTTTTTGGGCCGAGATATATTGGGGACGACTTTTTTTTAGGGCCGAATCTAGTTTCATTCAATCGCAATCGTAACTACTCGGCCATTCTCGCTACCCTGCAAATAACCTCGTACGTACTTAGTAGAAATTCTTCTTAAATTGTTTGACGGAAGTTAAGTTAAGTTAAGCCGCACAAAAAGATAGTCCACGAAAATCCAATATGGAAGACATACTAAGTTAAATCTAATCATGCAAAGCTAATTAAAACTTTAATTGAAATATAGAAAATTGTTTAAAATATAACTTTATCAAACTTTCATGTAACTGACATGTGAAAAGTAGTGCGATTTATACGCCTAATGCATACGAGGTTATTTGCAGGGTAGCGAGAATGGCCGAGTAGTTATGATTGATTCAATCGAGCTGTCGTTCCTTTATTCGAGTTATCGTTCCTTACAAAAATTTGTAAAATGAGCATCTTGTTTTATTTTATTACGTTGCATTTTGGTCCTGTGGCTGTGATACGGTTCGCAAATTAATGCACCAAGCTACACAAAAAGTAAACAAACATTGACACGGTAGAAAGGGGTGAGAAAAAGAGTCAAACACCGTAAAAGGTGCAAGATAGTAAAATCTGTGACACCCTCGGGTAAGATTTAAATCGTATTGGACTCGGACAAGCCTCGTCCGATACGATTTAAATCTTACCCGAGGGTGTCACAGATTTTACTATCTTGCATCTCTCCCGGTGTTAGACCCCATATATCTTACACAGGTTGCTGGGTAAGACAAGGTACACGCGCTTTTTCCCGCAAATTTGTTTTCCATTATCGATATACATTCGTGTCTTTGCAGTATTTTTAATGTATTTCATAATAAAATACAGTGATAACTCCTAATATTAAAGTTATTTGACGTTGGTCAAAAGTGAGGTAGTTTTTTTGTTTTTATTTCCGTTAGTTACTATATTTTCTCAAAGTAAGCAAACATTGACACGATAGAAAGGGGTGAGACAAAAAGCCAAACACCACGAAAGGTGCAAGATTGTTAAATCTGAGACACCCTCGCCCAATACGATTTAAAACTTACCCTCGGGTGTCTTATTTATATACTACTCAAAAGTATCGTGGTATCATGATTCTAACTGGAGCGAAAGGCACAGACCAGTAAGAAACATGTTACTGTATAACGACGACGTGACAGAAGACACTCTTGCAAACAATGTAAAATGACCAACCGTGTTGCTTGTTTCAGCACTTTTTTTTTAAATTCAACACGACGGGTGGCACTAGTGGAGCAGGAACTGCTTACCCTTCCGGAGTACCTGAATTCTCCCTCGGTTGTTAGAGGGGTTCATGTTACTCGATCTTTAGATTAATATGTATGTTTTGTAGATGGCTGTTTGTCATTTTGTCCTTTTTCTTTGGGACATTGCGTTGTCTATTCCTCTTCGATTTACGGATTCTGATTATCCCTTTGGTATCGTCAAACTCTTCTTTAAAATTTGTAAGTTTAAAACAATATAGCGGATTGTCTGTATAAAAACTAACGATTCTGGCTGTGAAACCAGTGTGAAATGTTCGATAGAGGGTCTATCCGTTTGTGAAATGATGGTCTTATGGCTAGAACAGATGAAGTGAGCGTGGACGTCCTATAGTACAGCCGACTTTAATCTGATAAAGCGATTGTGGCTGTATTTTTGGTTAATCCGATTGTCACGTTATAAATTTGATGTAGCGGTCTTGTGGTTAAGCCGATTGTCATCTGATAAAGCGATTGTGGCGGTCTTGTGGTTAAGGCGTTTTTCATCTAATAAAGTGGGTACGGCGGTCTTGTCGTTAAACTGATTGTCATCTAATAAAGTGGGTATGGCGGTCTTGTGGTTAAGCCGATTGCCATCTGATAAAGCGGATGTGGTGGTCTCGTTGTTAAACCTATTGTCATTACATAAAGAAGGTGTGGTGGTTTCGTGGTTAAGCATATTGTCAGTACATACAGCGGGTGTGGTGGTCTCGTGGATAAACCTATTGTTAGTACTTACAGCGGATGTGGTGGTCTCGTGGATACTTTATTGTCATTACATAAAGAAGGTGCGGTGGTTTCGTGGTTAAGCATATTGTCAGTACATACAGCGGGTGTGGTGGTCTCGTGGATAATCTATTGTCATTACATAAAGAAGGTGCGGTGATGTCGTGGTTAAACATATTGTCAGTACATACAGCGGGTGTGGTGGTCTCGTGGATAATCTATTGTCATTACATAAAGAAGGTGCGGTGGTTTCGTGGTTGAACTTATTGTCAGTACATACGGCCGTTGTGGTGGTCTCGTGGATAATCTATTGTCATTACATAAAGAAGGTGCGGTGGTTTCGTGGTTGAACATATTGTCAGTACATAAAGCGGGTGTGAATGTCTCGTTGATAAACGTATTGTCATTACATACAGCGGGCGTGGTGGTCTCGTGAATACAATTATTGTCATTGCATAAATAGGATTTGGTATTCTCGTGATTAGCATATTGTCATTATATAAAGCGGTTGTGATGGTCTCGAGGTTACACCTATTGTAATTACATAAAACGGGTGTTGTGGTCTCGAGGTTACACCTATTGTAATTACATAAAACGGGTGTTGTGGTCTCGAGGTTACACCTATTGTAATTACATAAAACGGGTGTTGTGGTCTCGAGATTAAGCTTATTGTCATAACATAAAGATGGTGTGGAACTAATAATATAAGACTGACATGTGACATATACTCAGACGTATTATATTAACGTAAAGACCAATATGCTTTAACATTTGAATGCTCTTTTAAGGTCACCTGGTCAACGACCATACATGCTTTTGTCATCACTTGGCGTCCGTCGTCATCCGTCCGTCGTTTGTCGTGAACTTTCACATTTAAATCTTCTCCTCTAATACTACTGAACCAAATTAAGCCAACCTTGGCAGGGATGATCTTGGATATACCCCTTTCAAAATTGTGTTGTTTCTCATCTCACAGTTGCAGAAGGGTAATTAATTAGCAACAAGGTTAACGCCTAATTTCGTGCAAATGGGGTGCTTAGTGCAGTTAAATTGTTTATTTGATAAAGCTAGAATATTATACTGAGGGGAAACAGTGGAAAAATATGGAGTCACCGGATATACACTACAACACCAGTGGAACAGATAAAACAACCAGGCGCTTTAGTATAGTTGTGACTTTCTTCACCCCGAAAACTGTCGATCATGGTAAAACTGTATAGCACACGATAATCACAAACATTCGAAGTACCAGGCTTCCCGTGCATAGAAAGTAAAATGGTTGTATTACATTTCTGCAATTGGTTTTTTTTTCTTTCCAGAAATAAATATGCAAAATTCAAAAGTTGTCTCCATTATATATTACTGTCCGCATCAGTGATTTAATGATTAGCGTGTTGGCCTCGAGTGCTGTAGATCGTGGGATCGATCCCCCATCTGGTCAACACAAAGACTATTAAATTGGGATTTGTTGCTTCTCCGCTAAGCACGCAGCATTAAGGAGAAAGAGCAATCAGGATAATGTGTCCGAGTGGAGCGACATGTCTATCTGTGGTCTGTTGTTTCAGTGAGCTAGCACTGTAAAAAATCCAACTAAACATGTTGGTCTAGTACAAAGCGAACCTCATCATCATCCCATAGAAAATTAACTTGTACTCGCCATGATGTAGCTGACAAATTGATGAGTTGGCGATAAACAACAATCACTCACTCATCCTCTCCATGTTATATACTATGAAAAGTTCATACTATGACTTTATTAGTGCATAATTGTTCACCAAAGGCGCGAAAGGCATAGATCTACAACACAGCATAATACAATACAAATACACAATAAACCTTTAGGTTCAAAAGGAAAAGACAATAGTAAATAAACATCAATATTTCACCATAGACTAAACATATGATTTTAAATTAGCAAGTCCGAAAATAAAAACAAGCTCTGAAACATTTACTTGTTCAAAATATATAATAATACATGTATAAGCATATGATATAATAATAAATATACAATCAATGAATATATAGGAAAAACATATTCATAAAATATTATAATGTTTGGTAAAAAATCTGCCCTCTGAACGCTAGTTAATAGAAGAAGAAGAAAAATAATCCAAAAGATTTAAATTCAAATTCTTCATAAATTAAATCAAGAAATATAATGGATTTAAGAATCCAGATTATAAATAAAATAAATGAACAAAGAGAATTTACATATCCAATGAAATCAAGGAAACAATTAAATTAGTACAATTCAAAGCATTAAAAAGATCAATAAATTCACTGGAGTGTAAAATTTATCCCTATTTCTTGTCCTAGCTAATAAAGCAATTACATACACGGGATAATTACACTCAGCCTTGAGAACACTTTTAACGAGAAGAAGACAAATACGTAATAGTTACCGACTGAGATCGAGGTGTTCAAGCTAGATGAACACCTGAGACCGTGCAAATTGTGCTCAAAGCACGGACGAGGGTGTTTATCTAGCTTGAATCCGAGATCGAAGTCGGTAACTAGACTTACACTCTAGTGATATTGTTTATAAAAAATATATTATATCAAAAATACATTTGGGTGAAAGTGACCAAAGTCGTAAGTACATGTACATTTATATTGTAGTATTTGAGAGAAAAAAACATACATTTTACTAATAGATGGATATTTTACATTGTATTCTGGAATAAACTATTGTTTTAAATCTATAACGGTAGTGTTGTTACATAAACATTTAAAATGAAATTAACACACACACCCGCCTGCCCGGGCCACATAAAAAAACCCAGTCATACCAAATTTTTGCTATCTACCGGTTGGTATTGGAAATTTAATATTACAAGTCCGCAACTTGCACGATGACTGCACTTTAACCTTAGTAAGTACGATTCCTGTGTAAATTAAATTCGCTTTAAATTTGGAGAAAAGACGAATTATTCATATTCGCATTTCATTTTTGGATGAAGACTGTGTTTGACACTATATATGTCTTTTAAAAAGTTTGAATTAACATTCAGGTTTTTTTTTTGTTTTTTTTTTTTTTTTGTGTGTGTAAGGTAACATGATCTCATTTTGTGGTGTATATTTTCATAATTTTACTCTTTGTCATTATTACGCACTTGTTATATTATTTATTGGTATGTATTGTATAACTTTTGGAAATATTTATTTGTCAAAATAGCCGCACGTGTGTTAGGCCCAGACCACATAGTGACGTCACTTGAACACCTCGGCACTGTGCCAGATGTTCAAGCTTGAACCACCTCGGCACTGTGCCAGGTGTTCAAGTGACGTCAGTATTTGTCCTCGACCTAAGACACGTGCGAATTCTTTTGACAAATAGTATTTCCAAAATTTGAATACCTATCGATAAAAATAGAACTAGTGTGTAATAAAGAGTTATCTATTCTTGTCAAACAGGATTTAAATTTGACAATCTGTCAAAATATAAAATCTATAAATAACTCCTGATATCCACAATGGCAGTATGGGTTGTTTTTCGTTTCCACGTAATATTGTGAAAACTTATAATAATGGTAGGCTGAATTTCAGCGTTTTAAGGTAAGTGTTAGAAATGTAAGCAATTACCCAATAAAATATCGTTTGTTTTTGGAGAAAGTCAACTTTCGTTTTCTATTGAGTATTGTGATCAATTTTATTTTACTGGTAATTTAATATTTTAAATTTTAAGTTGAATTATTGTTTATTAAATAAAAAAATGTTAACATGAACATTTTTTTTAAAATAAGGCAGAACGGTTCTGACACATTTTGTTTTCAAATCGTCCTTCGAAAAATCAGGCCTGAAAAAAAAGGGGGGGTCATGTGGTTGACCTCTGACAATCATTAATAGTAAATACTAGTTTATATAATTTTTCCATGAATTCCTGATTTACTTGGAAAATAATATTGGACGCAGTGAATTATACAAATATATTGTTTGGATGAAATAACTTTAATTTTTGTCATTAAACTATTAGAGATCGCTTTTGACCTACTTTTGTTATGGATACTGTTGCCTAGCAATTTTAAAGATGAAAATATTTTCTAACTTTTTGATTGGAGAATAATACAAATTTGGTAAGAGTTCGGAGAACGGAGTTAAAATACTTGCAGTGATTTTCCGACTGTGTTTTTTTTTGGGCCGAATATCGGCCTCAATGTGAAAAAAGTGTTTTCCCCAATTTAATGGGGGAAACTTCCCAATAGCATGGTGATAAAATTATTCGTAAAAACTGGTTAATAAAGGCTTTTTCAAATGAAACTAGAACTGTGAGTAACCTCACTGAGTGATACCCCTCGCTTGCAATACTATGATGCTCAAACTTTGCCCGAATACAGGTATATTAGCAAGTTAATTATCTGTGTAAAGTTTCATAAAAATTTAATAAGCAGTTTAGTAGGAGTTGCGCTTACAAGGTACATGCACACCCCCCCCCCCCCCCCCCCCACTTTTTCGTGAAAGCATAAGTTGAATTATCTCCCCTTTTAAATTTTGGACAGCAACCATATTCCTTCATGCACATCTGCAGATAGTGTACTACAACTGTGTAAAGTTTCACAAAACTCCAATAAGGCGCTTAGGAGGAGTTGCGCTTGCAAGGTACACGCCCCCCCCCCTTTTCGTGAAAGTATAAGTTGAATCATCCCCCCTTCTACATTTTAAACAGCAACGGTATTCCTTCATGCACATCTGCAGGTTGTGCACTATAACTGTGTAAAGTTTCATAAAAATTCAATCAGCAGTTTAGTAGGAGTTGCGCTTACAAGGTACATGCACACACCCCCCCCCCCCTTTTTCGTGAAAGCATAAGTTGAATTATCTCCCCTTTTAAATTTTGGACAGCAACCATATTCCTTCATGCACATCTGCAGGTAGTGTACTACAACTGTGTAAAGTTTCACAAAACTCCAATAAGGCACTTAGGAGGAGTTGCGCTTGCAAGGTACACGCCCCCCTTTTCGTGAAAGTATAAGTTGAATTATCCCCCCTTCTACATTTTAAACAGCAACGGTATTTCTTCATGCACATCTGCAGGTTGTGCACTATAACTGTGTAAAGTTTCATAAAAATTCAATCAGCAGTTTAGTAGGAGTTGTGCTTACAAGGTACATGACCCCCCCCCCCCCCCCCCCCCCCCCCCCCCACACTTTTCGTGAAAGTATAAGTTGAATTAATTCCTCCTTTAAATCTTGGGCAGCATCCATATTTTAAAGCATTAAAAATATCAATAAATTCATTGGAGTGTAAAATTTATCTCTATTTCTTGTCCTAGCTAATAAAGCAATTACATACACGGGATAATTACACTCAGCCTTGACAACACTTTTTACGAGAAGAAGGCAAATACTAAAGAATTATCTATTCTTGTCAAATGGGATTTAAATTTGACAACCTGTCAAAATATAAAATCTATAAATAACTCCTGATATCCACAATGGCAGTATGGGTTGTTTTTCGTTTCCACGTAATATTGTGAAAACTTATAATAATGGTAGGCTGAATTTCAGCGTTTTAAGGTAAGTGTTAGAAATGTAAGCAATTACCCAATAAAATATCGTTTGTTTTTGGAGAAAGTCAACTTTCGTTTTCTATTGAGTATTGTGATCAATTTTATTTTACTGGTAATTTAATATTTTAAATTTTAAGTTGAATTATTGTTTATTAAACAAAAAAATGTTAACATGAACATTTTTTTTAAAATAAGGCAGAACGGTTCTGACACATTTTGTTTTCAAATCGTCCTTCGAAAAATCAGGCCTGAAAAAAAAGGGGGGGGGGGTCATGTGGTTGACCTCTGACAATCATTAATAGTAAATACTAGTTTATATAATTTTTCCATGAATTCCTGATTTACTTGGAAAATAATATTGGACGCAGTGAATTATACAAATATATTGTTTGGATGAAATAACTTTAATTTTTGTCATTAAACTATTAGAGATCGCTTTTGACCTACTTTTGTTATGGATACTGTTGCCTAGCAATTTTAAAGATGAAAATATTTTCTAACTTTTTGATTGGAGAATAATACAAATTTGGTAAGAGTTCGGAGAACGGAGTTAAAATACTTGCAGTGATTTTCCGACTGTGTTTTTTTTTGGGCCGAATATCGGCCTCAATGTGAAAAAAGTGTTTTCCCCAATTTAATGGGGGAAACTTCCCAATAGCATGGTGATAAAATTATTCGTAAAAACTGGTTAATAAAGGCTTTTTCAAATGAAACTAGAACTGTGAGTAACCTCACTGAGTGATACCCCTCGCTTGCAATACTATGATGCTCAAACTTTGCCCGAATACAGGTATATTAGCAAGTTAATTATCTGTGTAAAGTTTCATAAAAATTTAATAAGCAGTTTAGTAGGAGTTGCGCTTACAAGGTACATGCACACACCCCCCCCCCCTTTTTCGTGAAAGCATAAGTTGAATTATCTCCCCTTTTAAATTTTGGACAGCAACCATATTCCTTCATGCACATCTGCAGGTAGTGTACTACAACTGTGTAAAGTTTCACAAAACTCCAATAAGGCGCTTAGGAGGAGTTGCACTTGCAAGGTACACGCCCCCCCTTTTCGTGAAAGTATAAGTTGAATCATCCCCTCTTCTACATTTTAAACAGCAACGGTATTCCTTCATGCACATCTGCAGGTTGTGCACTACAACTGTGCAAAGTTTCATAAAAATTCAATCAGCAGTTTAGTAGGAGTTCAATTTTATAATTTTAAGTTGATTTATTGTTTATTAAATAAAAAAATGTTGACATGAAAATTTTTTTAAAATAAGGCAGAACGGTTCTGACACATTTTGTTTTCAAATCGTCCTTCGAAAAATCAGGCCTGAAAAAAAGGGGGGGGGGTCATGTGGTTGACCTTTGACAATCATTAATAGTAAATTCAAGTTTATAGCGAGCACAGAGCTCTACAGCAACATGGGCATGCGCATGCAACACACAATCTTCCTTAAGACGAGATTGAAATCCTTTCGTCCGGAAGTTGATAAAAGTTCCCAGCAGGCACACAACGTTGTTTCAACGTTGTTTTTAGGTTGAATTTTGGTCATGACGTTGAACAACGTTGAACCAACGTTGTTTCAACGTCAAATTTTCACCGTTTAAATAGGGTTGATTTATGACGTTGACTCAACGTTGAAAATAGGTTGATTTTAGTAAAGTTTGTCAATGTTGAACTTTAGTTGAATTTGCAACGTTGACACAACGTTGAAAACAGGTTGTATATCCGACTTTTGAGTAATTTCCCACTTACTTTTTTTACGATCATGTTTAAGAAATATTTCCCTGATGCTGGGCATTCGAGAATTATTTCGATTCTAACGGGGCATTTACGGTAATTGTATGCCCTCAAGCGTACCTAGACAGAGGTTAATTTGGTGCGCTGTTCCAATTACCTCCCGCTATTATTTACAAGAATATATAACGCTACAGAAACGTTATAGAAATTGATAACGATGAAAAATTAGTTTCATCTGATTTAAGAAATAATAATCCCATGTCATGCTTTATGCTCATTTTATGACCATGGTGAATACAAGCATAAACATTCTAGAATTGTTTCTTGACATATGACTTTTTCCGGAAAAAATACTTAACACAACCATCTATCGACTTTGACTTTTGTAGTTAGTTCGTCATCCGGTGACGTACAATGTAGTTTACAAGGAACGCTGGTGACATAAGTCTAGCTGCAATAATGTAGCTCCTGTGACAAACTTGTGTCTCGGCAGAGCTACAACGCGGTCCCATTCGTCACAATGGAGCAAAAAAAAAGTTGCAGTTGAAACATAAAAACTCACTATTTACGCTTCAAACATTTCATTATAACAATTACTGATGATCCCAGTCCTTGTTAAATCGGTTTGGCTGAGAAATATATGCTTTTTCAAAGTTAGCAACAACCTTGTTCAAATTTATCGATCGTTTTCCATAACCGGAAACTACGGAAGGCGGAGCTTTTCTAAATATGGTATTTCTTATTACAAGCTGATGTAAACATTCCAATCGTAACTACTCGGCCATTCTCGCTACCCTGTTATTTGCAGGGTAGCGAGAATGGCCGAGTAGTTACGATTGGTAAACATTCACGCCTAAATCGCCAAATATGGTATCGACATCCAAATAGTGAGGCCGGAAATGACGAAATTACATTCTAAAATACTGGTAGGTGATAAAAACTTGTTATAATAATGAACAAAAGGAAAGGTTATGTCTTATTATTGATAAATGCAGGCGTCAGAAGCTCTGTAAGCGAACGCAAAAAATATCGGCGGCTGCTCCATTACGTGTAATGGCATCCCGTTATAACCCTTGCGAGTAAACGAGCATTTAGGGTTTTATTATTAGAACTAACATAAGTCACATTGACACAAGCTGGTTACTGATTTGTTTTACGATTTTGTGGGCATTTTACTTGTTTAAGTAGCTATATGCTAAATGCCATCAAATTGGAAAATATCAGTAACTTAATTACATCACCGTCTAGTTATCAATGTAGGAAAAGTATGACGAACTTGATGAAGGTTAGTGGATTTTGTTATTGTTATGCCACAGGAGTGTGAAGTTCTATCAATAATAAGGTATAGGGGCACCTCGAAGATCGCTGGGCAACTATAAAAAAAACACCAGGAATGCAACGCATTTTTGGGGGGTTGGCCTAAATCTATACCTACAGGTAGATCAGCATGGAATACAAGGTTGAATCCTACTCTTGGATTGGATGTGAACGAGTCTTAAGAAACTTGGTTCATTTTCATTGTTGCCATTTTTTTATCCGACTTTCTTGTAGTGTTGTCAGAAAACCATGTCTCCTTTTTCGTTTCTTTTTGCCAACAAAGTTGTAATGAATTCCTGACCATGAAATATGTTTGAATGACTGAATACCAAGCTAGTAATATTGCTGTAGAAGATACTGAAAATTCAACGTTGATGGAACCTTGCATCAACATTGATTCAACGTTGCATCAACATTGGTTCAACGTTGATATGTGACGTTGATCCAACGTCATTTTTCAACATCCATTCAACTTTCAAATCCAACTAAAATTCAACGTCTTTTCAACGTTGATGGTCAACTAAAATTCAACGTTGTTTAAACGTTGACGTGCCTGCTGGGGTTGGCAGTCTCGGAGAGAACGCCATAAATTAAAAAAAAAGTCTCCAGTAAATGATTTTAAAACTAAAATGATATCATGAACTTCTAAAAATCGTATTTAAGTAACAAAAGACAATAAAAGGTGCTTACATTGTTAAATTAATCAGAATAACATCTTGTATCAAAGTCATGACGTCATGTTATTCATAGACATAGGTCAAAGTCGTCAACATCATTTCGCGGAATTTTAATTAAAATCTTGTATTTTCATTCCCGAGTCAAAAATTTTCAAAACGACATCTATTTCATTTGCAACTGCATATTCCGTATATCGTGACGACATGTAAACAAACACAGCACTTTTTTCAAGTGTGTCCAAATTATTAGATAAAAACCTTTCTAGTTACGGATTAGTAAAAGATGATTATAGAATAAATTTGACTTAATTTTGAACTACAATGTTTTCAGAAAATATCAAATTTATTTGTTGGACCATTTGCAGCCGATGTAGAAAAACTCGCCTTGGTGTGTTTTAGCTTTGTTTTAGTTTTTGCAGAATCTACGCGAGTGGTCTAAATATTTACTCGGATCGATCAAAACTTTGATTAATACAACACTGGCGTACTGAAAAGACTTTATGTTAACATGGACTATCAGGTTAAGGACAACAACTATTCATTTTTTTATCACTGTGAATGACTCTTAAGACAACACGAATCTGGTCATTTTTTGACGTATAGTCCTTTCTCCCCTTTCCGGTGTAACCTCGTTCCGGTGCAAACGAAACATTCGAGTTAGCGCTTCGGTATACGCGCATGTGTAGATCATACTTCACACACTGAAGAACATTCACACCTCAAATCGCCAAATATGGTATCGACATCCAAATAGTGAGGCCGGAAATGACGAAATTCAAAATGTTCAGAGAGAAAGTAAACATGGATTTTTATTTTGTGGGAATTACATTCTAAAATACTGGTAGGTGATAAAAACTTGTTATAATAATGGACAACAGGAAAGGTTATGTCTTATTATTGATAAATGCAGGTGTCAGAAACTCTGTAAGCGAGCGCAAAAAATCTCGGCGGGTGCTCCATTACATGTAATGGCATCCCGTTATAACCCTTGAGGGTAAGCGAACATTTAGGGTTTTATTATTAGAACTACCCCAGGACTTGAACCTCTTACAACTTTTGGTTTACTTTGTTCAAAGGTCTATTTAACATATTTCTTTGATCCAGCGCAATCATTTCAATTTCATTACTGATTTTATAGAAGATTTTAAAGCCTATTTTCTCATTGTAGCCTATGGACATTTTATGTCACGCCCAACTGCATTTCACTGTCGAATTCCAGATTTATATTGACATTTCGTTACTGTATATATGACTTACCAGTTTAAAAGAAATCCAAACACAATTCCTGCCTCCAAGATTATTTGTACATGTACCACAATATTCCTAAAGTTCTACAATAAATGCGTAAATAAAAACGAATCTGGCCACCATTCATCGTCATGTTAATATTTTGTTTATCAGCATTGAAATCGTATTTGGGTCACAACTGACACGCAAAGATGACAATGTCATCAATATTTTTTAATATACACGTACAATAACTAGGAGGAGAGCACATACAGTCGGGAAGCCAGTGACACAGGAGAGTTCCATCTAAAAACAAAGTCACGTGACTTTCGCGTCATTTTTGATGAAAAATGAGGTTCAACCCTTCGGTTAAAATATGTCGGTTTACAATAAATACGTACGCTTGAAATCAATTAAAATATACGGAATATGTCTATGGATAAATAGAAATTTATTGCATCACTTCAGTTTTTATTTATATAGTGCACAAACATCGAATGTTGCTACTTGAAGTGGACTCAATTTCAAAACAAATGTCGAGGTGGTTCTATTTAAGTCAGAAAATGTAATTAAAACAATATGATGGCTTTCTGTAACATCCATTGCCTGAGGAAATCATCTAGGATCATTGTCATACCGACAACTAGTGTCAATGTCTTGTGGGATGCAATTGTGTCACTTAGTTCTACACCCACCTTGATCGATCGACCTTTTGCCAAACATCGAAATTCATTGTCTTTCGGAACACATCGGTGGTGTTTCTTAACATCAACAATAAACGACACCTAAGCGTACATCCGAAAGAGGCTATTTCATTTGGGAAAGGGATGTCTATTTTTATGTCTTTTTTTAATTTTCTTGTATTAATACCGTATTTTTCAGTTTATTTTTATTGCAATATTGTTTTAGACATTGTGCATTTTGTAATTTAGACTGGGGAATTACTATTTATCATCACTTTAAATTAAAAAAAATCATCTACATTGTATGATACTAGATTTGCACAGGGGATGTACAACAATTAATAATTTCAATTTAATTTAATTTCAATACAACAGGTACAAGATAAATAGAAAGAAACAAATGTGTGGAAAAAATAAAAGCATGTAAACAAAAATTAAGTGAATTGAAAAAATATGAAAATATTATAAAAAAAAACATGTCAGTTAAAACAATTAATAAATCTTTAAAAATCTAAAAAAAATGAAACATTGAGACAAAAAGGGGCATACAAAATTGTATTCAGATATCTTAACCCTTCATATTATATCAAGGCAAATTAAAAAAAAATTCAGTGTAAGCAAATATTTTTCTTGAAATTAGGAAATTTTATTATTTGAATGAAAAGCTACCAAGTTTCATGTTTATCTGACAATGTAAATATCAATGTATTTGGAATATTCATGTGTTTGACACAACTACAAACTAGCTTCTATAACATATAGGGGTGGCTAAGTTGTAATAATTCTTTCCCCTTGACATTCACAAAATGACCAGCATTTATAAATATGGGTACTTAGGTTGCAATAATTATTTCCCCATGACTTCACAAGATGACATGACCAGCATTTACAAATATGACTGAGTACATAGGTTGCAATAATTCTTTCTCCAGGATATTCACAAAATGACCAGCATTTACAAATATGGATACTAGGTTTGCAATAATTCTTTCTCCAGGACATTCACAAAATTATCAGCATTTACAAATATAGGTACTTATAGGTTGCAATATTTTTCCCCCATGACATTCACAAACAGAACGACTAGCATTCACATAAAAGACACATATTGAATGACTACCATTCACATAATTTTAAGACACATACAGAAGGACTTGCATTCACATGAAATGAAAAACCAGATTTCCAAATTTCACTAAGTAAATAAAATGACTGGAATGAATATGTTTTCTGTTGACAAAATAAGCAAGTATTGGTAAATATTGTTTAAAATTGAAGTTAAAAAACTATTTTATTTGATCCAATGACTGGAAAAAAGTTAATAAAAGGGTAAATTTCGAAAAAAAAATTTCTGTAAAATAAAATTTATAAAATTCAGCATTAAAATTCATAGATAATAAAAGATAATTATATTTCTCATAAACAACAGGCAACAGAAGTACCTTTTCATCTAAAAAAAAAAGCATGAATAACAAATTCAACAACATGTTGGAGTGTATGCAGGTCTAAATGTCTGTAGAAACTTGTTCAACAACTTGGTTCTGGTTCAAAATATCTAAAAGAAATTGAAAAGTTTGAGATCTTGTTTCAGCTCCACTTTCTGACCTAGAAAATGTGTTACAACTGTTATAACAATATGTACCACAATATAATTTATCTTCTGAGCCAAATTCTTTACAGAAATTTAATTCATTCTTGAAATATTTAAGAACAACTTTAACAAGTCCTGGTTTTCAATTGAAATTGAAATAAACCTTTTGACTTTCAGTTTCAGATGAAGTTTCACAAATTACACAATCAAAAAGTTCTTTTCTGAATGACTAAATATATTATAATGTTTATGACACAAGGTGTCTTGAAAACTCTGATCCTTGTCTAAAAATTTGTCATTTATCCAAACATCAAATACTCTTTTTACTTAAATTAAAATGGTTTAAAAAACTATTTTTTTCATCTTCAACACTCTTACTTCCATTAGAAAATGCCTTTTTATTAACTGCATGGCTCATCATTTTCAAGCAGATTATTTTCAGTAGACATAGAATACAAAGTTTTAACTTAATTTCACATTTCTTACAAATACAATACAATTCAGAAAAAATGTTAAATTTCTTTTTACAAACAAACAAAATTCAGGAGCATCTGAAACTTTTTGAAATAAATGAATGTATCAGTTAGAGGATATATTCTGCCCACAATTATACCCAAGGGCCTGCATTTGTTTGATGATGTACTTTAAAAATAATTGGAATGCTGGTCCATTTTCTTACTTCATGGATTTTTTAGAAGAGAAAAAAACATATATATTTATATACAACTTTAAATCACATTTCCTACATACACAGGCATTTTCAGATATATTAAAATTATCAACACAAGTTTGTAAAATGCAGGAGCATCTGAACCAATAATAGCCATTTTCAAACCCCTTTGCCTTGTTAAATTCACATCCAGGCAAGCACAACACTGACAAAATAAAAAAAATTAAAAAAAATCATCAATAGTTTTATTCAATCATTATATTTTCGGTGCTGTAAGTCTGAAATATTGAAATACATAATTAATCAATTAACAATCTGGAAGGTACAAAATCAGAAGCTGAGACTGGAATATCCTTACATGTCCAATTTTTGATCACATGACCATATATTTTAAATGTTAAAACATCATGAAGTCAGTTTAAAGGGTTCAAATATAGGTAATAACAACATTAACAAAATAAGATAAAACAATCATAAATACTTTTATTTAATCATCTGAACTGTATTCTGAAATAATTGAAATATATGATTGATCAGTGAACAATGGTAAAAAATCAGAAGCAGAGACTGAAATATCCCTAAGCTAACAAGTCAAATTTCAGACCACAAGACCATATAATTTTACTGGTTAAATTTCTGACCACAAGATCATACAAGTTTTAAATGTTAAAACAACATGAAATCAGTTTATAGGGTTTGATACCTGTCTTAAATAATAAATGCAAAGACTGACAAAATAAAAAAGATAAAATCTTATATAATCATGGTCACCTGTGCTGTAAATCTGAAATATATTATTGTTAAAGTGTACTGTAAATGGTAAAAAAAAACCCAGAAGCTGAGACTAGAATATGTTCACATGATGTCAGTTTAAATATGGTTGGAGAAATACAGAATACTTGAGATCTATTTGGGACAGGAGGGGGGAGGATATGTTAAATACATCATAAATATCTCAAACTATATCACAGGAATAACTATTAATCAAATTAATTATGTTATGATACTCTAAGGCTACTCTTTCTTCTAATATCTAATTTTAATCAGTTCAAGAATATTTTGAAGTCATGGAATGGGAATGATTGCAAATGCTCAGTTTGTGCTGACTTTTAAAGTATGCTTTTTACCATCAATAGGTCAATTTCTCATGTCCATCTTTTATACTTTATATGTTGTACTTAGTTTTATTATTGAATATTGTGTAGCTTTTAGTTTTAGTTATGCTTAGCTTTCATGTAAGCTTATTATTTTTAATTCTGTTCAACTATAATATCTGCTTTTAAATTGCTTTTAATTTCATGTTTTAGTTATTTCAGATTTCTTACCAACTTACATGTCTGTGCTTTTCTTGTAGTGCTAGCTTTGTTTTTCTTTGTTTTTAATTTATTTTTGCATGCCTTAATTATTGTTATTTATGTTGTATGTCGGTCAAAAGCTCATTAGAGCTTATATTTGTATGCTTGTTGTTTTTAACCATGCCGACTTTAAATAAAACTTATTTATTTATTTATTTATTTATTCAGCGTCTTCTTTATCAAAAATGGCGGCTGACAGCGTCCTAAGTTACAAACCTCGTTTTGCAAATTAAAGGCGGAATGATGGCTATTTTTATATTTCGTTACACATTTGAATGATGGGTAAACCTATTTTTGACCATAGTTTTTACTGACAACCAATGGGATGCGTTTGTGTCAGTTATTCTTGGCCTCGAGAATTTCCCGCCATATATTCTTAGCTACAACAACAAAAACAAATACCTCGGGAAATACCTTGTTTTATACCGATATTATGTCTAATAAACACTTTCTTGAGGTTTTTTCTGCAACTTATATATTTAACCATGATAATTCACGTTTTTTTGGGGGAATGTATTTATTTATATTTATCTCTCATATAAGGTTTATTCTGTAATCGTCATGGTAAACAAACGTCAATACCTATTACGATTATGGGCGACACTTGGTGGGTTATTATTATCTGCCCTTGCGTAAATGTTTTTAGCCTTATGGGAGGAGTTACGGAAGCTGACGTTGGCTTCCCGACTGATAATTGTAACCCTACTATCAATGTGCGGTACTAAAATATTACAAGGGATGACACCCGTTCATATTTATACTTAATTCCTACCTTTCGTACGGTTTAGTTGTGTTGAATAATGGTTATTCCAAATAAATATCACAAAAATCCTAAAGTATACTAAAAATCCAGGTTTTCAAAATTTTGCCAATGAGGGGGGTGGGCATGTGTCCCTTGCCACTGGCTCGTATGTCTCTGATAAGAAAAGATAGTTGAACATTAACATTTTTCTTTTTAACACAATTTTTGCATTTATTATTTCTTTGGCTAAGTAACAAACATTTTCTAACCATGATGTGCTTTGAAGGAACAAGGAACGCATTAGTTTTTCCTTATTTCTGTTAGTGTTAATTATTTCTATCAGTACCCATTTGTTTATTCATCTTACATTTTCCGTCAGTCTGATCCTACAAAATATTTGAATACTACCAACATCTGCCGACAATGGTTTAGAATAGTAAGACACAATGAATTTTATTTATTTAACTATTAATTAGGCCGTTCATACTATATGTATATCTGTTATTATTTATTAAACTCAGTCTTTCTAAAATAAATGCTATAAAATTATTAACCAGCCTGCTGTTGAAACTTTAAAAGGTAATAACATTACACAAGAAGGAATATATGTCTCTGTATAATCTTGTCACAGATAATTTTAAAGAGTATGATTTCGATACTGAATATTGCCTTAATATATATATCACGCCTCTACTGTGCTTTTTCCAATAAAAAAATATATTGAATATTGATAAATATTTTGTATGTGAAAGCAGAGACATGTCTGATGAAAGCGGTACCTATATAATTCTTTTTAAATTAAAAACTATTTTGTTCACTTGGAGATAGCATAATATTGGCCCAAATACACATACACGTACTTTAAAATGTCGAAATGAAGATTATCAGTATTACAGTAACCGTACGCAGTGCGGTCTTATGTATGGGCACAATGGACAGTTGCCCTGTGGTCCCACAAGCAGATGAACCCCATGCTAATCTATGTATGTTGTATACGGCATAATGTTTAATTTTTAAACACTGATTTTGTTGGAAGTATCAATACAAGAAATATATGTTTAAGTTTATCGACCATTTATAGCCTTTTATTTCTGTGAGTGTTTGTATAGATATGGGCCTCAGTGCACTGCTTTGATCGGAGCCTATATTGCTGACAAGATGGCCCTGACCGTACGTCATTCATCATTTACACTTCATGAATATATATCGGCTGTACATAGCATGGTATAGGCCAATATTGCTTATGTATGTTGGTTGCATTAATTGATATTTTCGTAATCAAACTCTTTTCTTATGACTTAAAAGACCATACTTTCATTTTACAGACACCGGCGTCTACTACCCCCTTTAGGCTTTATAATGGTTGATACCACCCCCGTACTAGTACTAGTTAGTCTTCAATGTTTGCACTGTCCCTAGTCCAACAATAAAAGATTCTATTCTTTTTTCTCATACTTTTCTATTCTACTTCATTTAACTTTCCAATGGATGTCATAGGGGATATCATTTAATTTCAAATACTAATGTCCTCTCTATAGGCCATGCCTACTCATATTATTTTGTGATATTCAACTTTCACTCAAATATATACACACTGGCCAGACAGAAATGCTGTGCTCGCATCTAGGCAATGCCTACTCCATATTATAATTCTTCCATGAATTCCTGATTTACTTGGAAAATAATATTGGACGCAGTGAATTATACAAATATATTGTTTGGATGAAATAACTTAAATTTTTGTCATTTAACTACTAGAGATCGCTTTTGACCTACTTTTGTTATGGATACTGTTGCCTAGCAATTTTAAAGATGAAAATATTCTCTAACTTTTTGATTGGAGAATAATACAAATTTGGTAAGAGTTCGGAGAACGGAGTTAAAATACTTGCAGTGATTTTCCAACTGTGTTTTTTGGGCCGAATATCGGCCTCAATGACAATGTTAAAAATGTTTTCCCCAATTTAATGAGGGAAAATTCTCAATAGCATGGTGATAAAATTATTCGTAAAAACTGGTTAATAAAAGCTTTTTCAAATGAAATTAAAAGTCGAACATTTTCACGCTTATAACCTGGGCCCGTATGCCACTTAAGTTGAGCTTTTCCTAAGGAAACACTTAAGTTAAGGAAACTCCGCCCATTTTACTTAAGTGGTATTCATAAAGCTTCTTATCTTAAGTATTTCCTAAGAATAACCTTAAGCTAAGGAAACTCCGCCCATCATACTTAAGTGGTATTCATAAACGTCCTTAAGCTAAGAAAACACTTAAGATGTCCCTTAACTTTAAGGTAGATGGGTAGGTTCCTTAAGTTTTCCTGAATTGCTATTTATATTGATTGTGAGTTACGAAAGTGATATTGTATGAATAAAAAGATAAAACAAACCATATTAGCAATATTTCATAGGCATTCGAGTTTATCATCAAATCCATATCATATCTTACATGCAGGGGCGGATCCAGGGGGGGAGAGGGGGCGCCCCCCTAAAATTGGAAAAAATATGATTTTTTGGCATGAAATCGTGATTTTTCACACGAAATACCCCAAACAATTTCGTACCTCCCTCCGCTCGGCGCAATTTTTATAAGTGCGCCCCCTAACTTGAAATCCTGGATCCGCCCCTGAATACCACAGAAGAATCAACATAAGTTTTAAAGGAACAGGAATATTTGACTTACAAAGAACCCAGATATATACTCATACATTTGCATGATCAGAAGTAATCGATAAAATAGAATTTTGGAGCTGTTTGTATTGTGTAGAGTCTGTGTGTGTTACATGTGGTAGTGAACAGGACACATTATACAAGATTATCTATATACAAATGTGCATATGATGTAAAACAATGTGTTTGATTCCTCATAGTCTACTTGCGATTGTTCATGTATAAATCCAAAGAATACAATGGTATGGATATTTTGGATTCAATATTCAGTAATCAAAGACAGAAAGATGTGATGAATTAAGTGATTGAATATTTATTTAATGATTCAGAAACACATGCATAATTGTAGTTTCAGTTCAGACAAGAAATCAGGATTCAGCCATACCTACATGTACATATTAAGATGCAGTAAACACTGAAATATAATTTTGAGATCATGGAGATAATTTAATTTAATTGTTAATAATGAAGTTGTTTCTTGTTCAGTACATTGTTTAATGACATGATATGTGTATAACAGTTCCCATAATTGTGTGGGAAACAATATTGTTGTAGTATTATTGGTACTTGTAAAGATATGCCACATTATGACCCAAAGGTGTTTTATGTTATGCACTGCATACACAAACTTTTGATCCATCATTTGTCCATTGGAGGTTAGGTGTTTAACACCACTTTCAAAAATATTTCAGTTACTACTGTTCTGGCGGAAATTGGAGTACCCAGAGAAATCCACATACCTGTCGCAAGTCACTGACAAACTTTATCACATAATGTTTTATCGAGTACACCTCGCCATGAATGGGGTTCAAACTCACAACTTAAGTGGTGATATGCAACGATTGCACAGGTAGTTGTCATCCGGAAATCCCCACGCCTTTCCCCAAGTGAAAAACAAGCTCGGATATGAATAGTATTCTTTGTACCGCGTGACTTATGAAACCACATGATATAACAATGGAGGACCGTCATCCAAGAAACGTGGGATTCAGTCATCAAGGATTCGCATAGGAGAAATTAGGTGATTACATGTTGATTGGTTTGAAGTCATGATAATTGATCTAATGTGTGCAAACGCCAAAACAAGGTCAATGTCAAATTTTAGATAAGTATTAGTTTTATTTATCGATTTTATATTTTTAATGTTTACTTGGCAATAATATAGATAAAATTTGATATGAAATTATTTTATAAAATACTTTGTATTTTTTGGGGGAAAGGATTATTTTCTCTTCCTCTTCACAACCCTGGCCGAATAACCAGCATTTTAACTCATATCAATACATTCATATCCGAGCTAAAAGAAAATGACAAGTAAAACAAAGTGGAAATATTTTAAAATAACATTACTATCATTTGAAATATACATATGTATAAAAGTGTAGAAAAATGTAGACTTGAGTGAAATAGTGTTGTAATAAGAGATCGTGAACGTGATGCAGGGGCGGATCCCGCGCCTCCCTCCACTCGGCACAATTTTTTTAAGTGCGCCTCCCCCTAACTTGAAATCCTGGATCCGCCACTGTGATGTACAAGTATGCAAAAATGTCAAGGTAAATTTTAAATGAGGTTGAAACAAGTCATCATTTGATATCAATTCGGTTGTATTTCAATTTGACGATTTAGATTACGGAAGACGATCACAACCATATTTTTTTTAACAATTGCAACTCAGCTGTTTTTTTTCATAACCTTTAATAAAATGAAAAAATATATATCACACTTTCGGAACAGTTCCAACATTCAAAAGAAAAATCGTAGAAATATGTAAATTCGATATCCCTAACACACATATAAATGACCCATCCTGGCTTAGTTCAGGTACTTCAATAAAAAGTGACGGGGTTAAACTAGTATACAGTAGATTTTTCTAAGACATTTCTCTTATTTAATAAAAACAATAGAAAACGAAAATCGCACGATTTTTGCACGACAATCGGTCAATGGTCGGGCGACCGTCGCCGATAAGGTATCAATAAGCGTAAAAGGGGATATTTGTTTACCATGGGACAGACAGGTTTTGGGAGAATGGAATCATTTATTTTTCTTTGCATATGAAATCAGAAATGTTTCATTCAATATCCAGTATTACATAACTATTATACTGCTTGATTTTCCTTAGTCAGATTTTTTTTTCCCCCAAGTCTTTCAAAATTATTTATTTGTGCGAAAATTTAAATCAGAAATATTAACAAAAATAAATAAATAAATTTGAAAAGTACCCCTCCTTGAAGTATATCTATAAATAGCGTTTGAGGAAAATATGTATTTTGTATGCAAACTGTAATATCACTGTGAAACCATTATTTGGCCAGTGATATTAATTTTTAACTGTTTTCAACACCGAAATGAAAAAAATATATATCTAATCACTCAATGAACAATTGAAGACAAATGTTGCAATAAGGTCTCCCTCAAAAGATCTTTACGTAAATTAACATTGTTTCGTTATGTGACGGGAAGATACGTTCGTTCGTCAATTATCAAGAAATCTCTATTAATGGAATCCAGTTAGCAAAGTTCGTATTATTAGTTGGCAGAACATCATCAATATACCTGGGAGTGAGATTAAAGGCTTAAGCCTCTATACTTTTTTTGTTTTTGATAAGTTGTTGTATAAATTCAGACTCATAGGAGTATAGAAAAAGTTGGAGAGGAGAGGAGCATAGTTTGTTCCCATAGGGATGCCTAGCTATGATTTGTTGAAAATTGTGCCATTCGAACTCTACAAATATATGTTATCGATAAGGAACTCCAATATTTTGATAACTTCATTTTATGTGTAGCACTTTTTACCTTTCGTTTCGTGCTTGACAAAATAAGTTAATTCGTGACCCAATACTATAAACTTGTAACATTGCCACCATTTTTTAAAGTAAAATGCGTTGTGAATAACTTACTTTAAAGAGGAAATGAAAGTGTAAAAGGCAAAAAAAGTCAAATATTTGGCTAGATGAAATTTTTGAGAATTAAAATTATCCTCTACTTTCAGTATCCACTTTTGATTGATTGAGTGAGTGAGTGATTGTTGTTTAATGTCAATTCAGCAATTTTTCAGCTATATTATGGCGAGAACAAGTTAATTATCAATGAGATGATGATGAGGTCCGCTTTATTCTAGACCAACACGCTGAGTTGGATTTTTATAGTGCTAGCTCACTGAAACAACAGTCCGCGGGGTAAAAATGTCACTCCATTCGGACACATTATTCTGATTCCGAGCCAACCAATCTTTGCTCTTTCTCCGTAATGCTGCGTGCTTAGCGGAGAAGCAACAAATACCAATTTTATAGTCCTTGGTTTGACCCGACTGAGGCTCGAATCCACGATCTACCGCACTCGAGGCGAGCACGCAAACCATTACGTCACCGATGTGGTGCTTTTGATTCGTGTTACCACGTGAATATACTTTGTCACAGTATGATAGTAGTCCTCCTTTGACTGCATGCGAAATTTTAGTCATACTTATAGATACCCGGTAGTTCTTTTGTTGAACAAGTTTAAATACTGATTCTTCTGAAATTTTGGTATCCAATATAAAGTAGATAATTCACAATTTTCATCATTTATCGGAATATTCAGTGATGACATGAATGACTTGTGATTTGCCTAAATGTCTTCTTTGTCAAAATTAGTATTTTTGTAAAGTTTACCATAGTTCTTGGAAATATCAAGTTCTTCATATTGCTCGTTTGGCGTTAAACAACAATCACTCACTTCATTACTTATTTACCAAACCTTATTTCTTGTGGTTTTTGAATATTTTTATGATGTTTACCTATTTGAAATTAATTCGTTAGCAATTAGGCGTACAGTGACGTACAATGAAGAACGATGTTAAATGCACCCGTCGTAAAGGAAATGGGTGCGTTTACGGTCATATTTTCCTTGCATTGAAAACGTCGATGTCTATTTCATCAGATAGTGAGAAAATATTTGACATAATTTAAGGAATTCGTGAAGAAAAAATAGATTTTTAACCCCTTTCTTCGAGCGAAAACATACCATCCACCGATGTTTAAACGGCGATTTCCAGTTTCAATGTTCAAATAGGGCACTGTTATTTGATCAGAAATATAAATGACATACATTTGCAGTATTCTTTTTATTTTTGTTGCTTCGGTTGATCCACTTTCAAAGAATAAATCACGGATAATCATCCAAAAATGTTGAAATTTCTGCAAGCAACTAACATTACCTGATCAGACAGCAACTTCCGTTTTTGAAAACTGTCCGGTTATGCACTGTGTTTATAGATTTGTGATGGTTGTCCGTAAAAATGTACTGGAATATATCGTCGCATTGGTTGTCGTTAAGAATCAAGTACGGTTAAAAAAGTGTTTAAAAAAAATTCAAATAAGACAAAGTTCTATTCCTCAAATAAATCTATCTATTACTTCTTTAAGGTTAATACCAAAATTTCGACCAGTTTTCGACAATCAATGTTAATAAGTTTCTGAATTGATATGACTTCAGTATGTACATTATCAATGTCATAGCAGACGATGAAACCAAAATTGGTCTGTATGAGATATATTTTTGAAATGATTAAAGCTTTGTTAAGGTAACGAAAATATACAATTTGAACGTGAAATAATAGATGTGGTACGTAGTTCTTACATTTAAAGATGACATTTTTAGATCAGATTTCTTGAGATCATTCATGCCATTTCAGCATCATAATATAACCTCTGACAAATGAAGCGATCAAAATAATGAGAGATTTTATCACGTGAAACAAACCGTCGAAAACAGGAGACCGTCAAAAATGGGTGACTTTGCGACATTACTATTCGTTCACTTTAATTTCATAATACAGCTTCGGAACATGTTTTTATTCCTGAAATCAATCCACATTGCATATTAAGTCAAATTTATGCTTTGTTTATTGAGTTTTATTATGCTTTGTTTTTGTTTTTGTTTTTTAAAGATATGCATTATAATACAATGATACATACGTTCTGTATTCTGAAAAAAATGACGTTCAGTGCTTTTCATTAATTGTTTTCATTTATTTGGTCAACGATGTATTTAATATAATGATACGTTTAAATAAAATATCATATTTTTTTATATTTCTAAGCAGAATCTGTTTAAAAACACACAATGGTAGATAAGAGAAAACATTTAATGGTTGCAGCCTTAGATTTTGGTACGACATTTTCAGGCTATGCGTTCTCAATGCGACACGAGTTCGAAGCAGAGCCGCTAAAGATTCATTGTAGCATATGGGATGGTGGTGCTCGGGCCCTTGCGTCAATCAAGACACCAACATGTCTGTTGCTCGATAAGGAGAAGAAATTTGTGGCCTTTGGATATGATGCAGAATATCAGTATGCTGAACTGGTTATGGACAACGAGCATGATGACTATTATTTTTTCCATCGCTTTAAAATGAATCTCCATAACAACAAGGTATTTCATTTACTTTTTAAAAAAAAATTGTTAATGAATAAGCATCAAAACAATAACAAAGCAACACACACACAAAAAAACAAAACACAAAAAAAAACACAAAAAAAAAGAAAAAAAAGCAAAAAGCAAAAAAAAAAACAACAAACAAACAAACACACAAACAAGCAAGTAAACAAATAAATAAAATAAAAACACATCCTCAGAACAGTTCTAAATGCAATCAAATAATCATTGAAACAGAGGCAAGATCGATACTCCATATAACACATATTACTTGACCGATCACCTTCCAGGACTACATGGGTCAAAGACACTTTTGAAAACAAAAAAGCCGTCTAAAATTGTTTTATGGCCTAAACCTTGTAAAGATCTTTTCCACGTGTGAGCGAAATGCCAACCCTCACATGTACATTATAATTGGATGAACAAGAACACAAAGTCTTAACCTTGAACTCTCTACATATTTTTCTTATTGGCACAGAAATTGACGTTGTCATAGGTATGACATTAGTGCTATGACAGAGAGCCTTAAAATTTATATTTTTTCAACACTTTCAAAATATCCAAAGCAACTGCCACTTTTACCATAAAGAACAAAAGCAAGCGCCGTTCCAATCGATTTAAGGATGTCCTCTTTCATGATCGTTTGGTAGTTGGATTTACAACTACCTATGCAATCGGTGTCTATCACCACTGATTGTGTGAGTTTGAATCCCACTTAGTGCGAGGTGTACCACATTATGTGATAAAGTTTGTTAGTGACTTGCGGCAGATCGGTGGTTTTCTTCGGGTACTCCGGTTTCCTCCACCAATAAAACTGACCGCCACGATATAATTGAAATATTGTTGAAAGTGGCGTTAGACACCATAAAACCAATACATCTTTCCGCAAAGATTTGTTTTATACGCACAACAAACGAAGTGATTGCAGGATAATTATCTTTTTCTTGCTTTTGTATGCTTGTTCGGTATAATCGATGAATTACGACCACCTCAGGAGGTGGACCGCAATAAATGTGATCCTAATAAGCGTTGTTTCACATCGGACTATTGAACTTTCGGATGGAAACAACTCTCCTCATGTTGACAATATTTTTTTCATTTTCAATCCAGAAGAAGATTTTGAATGTATAATGTGAAACATATAACACGGTATTTACAATGGACGATACTATTCTATTATTGTCTTCTCCTGAGGGAACTGTTCTCCTATCGTGTTGTCTGGTGCGGCACTATACCTCACCAGAAAACACTATAGGAAAACTGTTCTCGAGGGAGAAGACTATACCGGTATTTAGTACATAACTTCCTATTTCGGACATAAAAGAAAAACACACTCAAATTCAATATAATAATAATAAAATGTACAGTGTAACATTATATTTGCATTGCCAAACCTGGCCATGTTGACAACAGACTACAGCGCAAGTCTATTTTAAGGGGGATAAATCTTGACAAAAATAGATAAATATTAGGCGGGAACATCTATGCCACAGGTATAGTCCCTGCGGGAAATCGTTTGAAACTGACATAGCTCCCGTCGCTAGGTATAGTCACCCGTTGTCAAGTGTACTGTTCATTAATAGTTCACACTGATTATCCAATCAAAATACAGCATTTTCATATGTTAGGTACTAAATCTTTTTATTTATTTAGAATATTACCCACAGTATGGTCTTGGAGGATATAACAGGCAAAGCACTTTTTGCTGTTGATGTTTTTACGTTATCAATAAAAGCAATGGTAGATCATTTGATGAAAATGTTGACGAAACAAGGGACAAATGTTCTTAATGATGAAGTACAGTGGATACTCACAGTTCCAGCAATCTGGACTGATACGGCGAAACAGTTCATGAGAACGAGCGCTGAAAAGGTACTAAAGATTTGATTGGTTTAATGGTTTTATGGTGTTTAGCGCAACTTTCAACAATATTGCAGTTATATCGTGGCGGTCAGTTTTATTGGTAGTGGAAACCGGAGTACCCGGTGAAAACCACCGACCTGCCGCAAGTCACTGACAACTTTATCACATAATATTGTACACCTCACCTGGGCGGAATTCGAACCAACAGCATCAGTCGTGATAGGCACTTATTACATAGGGAGTTGTAAATCCAACTACCATGCAATCACATACTGCTTAGAAGTTCATGAGAACGAGCATAAAAAAGGTACAAAAGATTCTACAAATTAAAACATACTGCTAAACAGGTCATGAGAACTAACGCAAAAATTTAAGATTTTGCAAATAAAAACATACTGTTTATCAGTCCAGACCATCTTTATTTTAGTGGTGCTCAGTATTTAGTGGTGATCGTGGGGCTCAGTATTTAGTGGTGATCGTGGTGCTCAGTATTTAGTGGTGATAGTGGTACTCGGTATTTAGTGGTGATCGTGGTGCTCAGTATTTAGTGGTGGTCAGTATTTAGTGGTGATCGTGGTGCTCAGTATTTAGTGGTGTTCGTGGTACTCAGTATTTAGTGGTGATCGTAATGCTGTCTTTAGTGGTGATCGTGGTGCTCAGTATTTAGTGGTGACCGTGTGGCGCCCAGTATTTACTGGTGATCGTGGTGCTCAGTATTTAGTAGTGATCGTGGTGCTCAGTATTTAGTGGTGATCGTGGTGCTCAGTCTTTAGTGGTGATCGTGGTGCTCAATCTTTAGTAGTGATCGTGGTGCTCAGTCTTTAGTGGTGACCGTGGTACTCAGTCTTTAGTGGTGATCGTGGTGCTCAGTATTTAGTGATGATCGTGGTGCTCAGTATTTAGTGGTGATTGTGGTGCTCAGTATTTAGTGGTGATCGTGGTGCTCAGTCTTTAGTGGTGATCGTGGTGCTCAGTCTTTAGTAGTGATCGTGGTGCTCAGTCTTTTGTGGTGATCGTGGTGCTCAGTCTTTAGTGGTGATCGTGGTGCTCAGTCTTTATTGGTGATCGTGGTGCTCAGTATTTAGTGGTGATCGTGGTGCTCAGTCTTTATTGGTGATCGTGGTGCTCAGTATTTAGTGGTGATCGTGGTGCTCAGTATTTAGTGGTGATCGTGGTGCTCAGTCTTTATTGGTGATCGTGGTGCTCAGTATTTTGTGGTGATCATGGTGCTCAGTCTTTAGTGGTGATCGTGGTGCTCAGTATTTAGTGATGATCGTGGTGCTCAGTATTTAGTGGTGATTGTGGTGCTCAGTATTTAGTGGTGGTCGTGGTGCTCAGTCTTTAGTGGTGATCGTGGTGCTCAGTCTTTAGTAGTGATCGTGGTGCTCAGTCTTTTGTGGTGATCGTGGTGCTCAGTCTTTTGTGGTGATCGTGGTGCTCAGTCTTTAGTGGTGATCGTGGTGCTCAGTCTTTAGTGGTGATCGTGGTGCTCAGTCTTTTGTGGTGATCGTGGTGCTTAGTCTTTATTGGTGATCGTGGTGCTCAGTATTTAGTGGTGATCGTGGTGCTCAGTCTTTAGTGGTGATCGTGGTGCTCAGTCTTTAGTGGTGATCATGGTGCTCAGTATTTAGTGGTGATCATGGTGCTCAGTATTTAGTGGTGATCGTGGTGCTCAGTATTTAGTGGTGATCGTGGTGCTCAGTATTTAGTGGTGATCGTGGTGCTCAGTATTTAGTGGTGATCGTGGTGCTCAGTCTTTAGTAGTGATCGTGGTGCTCAGTATTTAGTGGTGATCGTGGTGCTCAGTATTTAGTATTGATCGTGGTGCTCAGTATTTAGTGGTGATCGTGGTGCTCAGTATTTAGTGGTGATCGTGGTGCTCAGTATTTAGTAGTGATCGTGGTGCGCAGTCTTTAGTGGTGATCGTGGTGCTCAGTCTTTAGTAGTGATCGTGGTGCTCAGTCTTTTGTGGTGATCGTGGTGCTCAGTCTTTTGTGGTGATCGTGGTGCTCAGTCTTTAGTGGTGATCGTGGTGCTCAGTCTTTAGTGGTGATCGTGGTGCTCAGTCTTTTGTGGTGATCGTGGTGCTTAGTCTTTATTGGTGATCGTGGTGCTCAGTATTTAGTGGTGATCGTGGTGCTCAGTATTTAATGGTGATCGTGGTGCTCAGTATTTAGTGGTGATCGTGGTGCTCAGTATTTAGTGGTGATCGTGGTGCTCAGTATTTAGTGGTGATCGTGGTGCACAGTATTTAGTGGTGATCGTGGTGCTCAGTAATTAGTGGTGATCGTGGTGCTCAGTATTTAGTGGTGATCGTGGTGCTCAGTATTTAGCCTTCTGTGTAGTGTTTTGTCGTCCATTCTTTGTCGTTTTGTACTTTTTAGCTCACTTTGACAAACTTGCATATGAATAATCAGGTGTACGATACAGGCTCAGGTGAGCCTCTTGTTCTTTTAGTGATTGCATTGTCTGCCCTTCTTCTATTTACGGCTTCTAATTACTTCGTTGGTATCTGCAAACTATTCTTAGAATTTCGATCACATCTTTGCAATATATGTGTTGTTCAAGCCTTTAAATATTTGAATAGTACACAAGGTCATCAAAAATATAATTATGGAATTAATAATCCACTTTCAACCAAGATATAATTGCCAATACCATTTTTCGTCATCTGTATCCAAGAATAATTTTTAGCAATGTGCTGATATCTTTTGTCTTTATTTATTTTATTTGTGTGTGTTTCCATATAGTAATGTCAGATACGTCTTGACTATATGAGTAACACGGTGAGTGTTTTATAAGACGCAGGAACTGGTTAACCTTCGCGAGCATCTTGTTTCAATCCCTGTTTTTGGTGGTGTCCATGTTGCTCATCTCTTTAGTTTTCTGTGTTGTGTTTTATGTTTTGTTTGGCTCCTTCCTTTATCTTGTGTACTCAATGTTGCCAGTGTCTCTAGATTTTCCTTTCTTGATTTGCTTTTCGGCTTTCTCTAATGTTTATTTTTGAAAGAGAAGATGAGATGAATTCATTAGATGCTTGACTTAAGATGATATGTGAGATGAAGAACAACACTGTATGTAAACGTCAGAGAAAACCAAAATGGCAGTCAAGAATAGACAATCTAGAGGCATTCGGTACAAGACACAAACACAACAAAACAAAAACAAAGCAGAAAAAAAAAGAAAAAAAAAAGAAATAAAAAAAAACAAAGCAAAAAACAAAACTAAAACAAAACTAAAAAACAGCACAGAACACAAAAGAAAAGATTCCAAAGGGGCAACCAGAACTCCGAAGAAGAACAGACAACACAATGGCCAAATGAATAAAGACAAAAAATGTGATCTACAAAGCAGTACACGAACCCAATGACAATAGTGGGGGTGAATTAAGATGTTCCGGAAGGGTAGAGAGTTTCTGCTCCACATGTGGCACCCGTCGTGTTTCTCTGGTTACAAACCCGATGACACAGACATTCTGTAACGGAAAAAGATCAGCAACACGGACCCCATCGAAATTCCTGTGGTGAACCTAGTTGCTCGCGAAAGGTTACGACTATGCATTAACTTTAATACATTAATATTATATAGATTTCTGTTCATGCAAACTTACATTTACTTGACCTTCTCTCTTCCTGTTTAACATTTTAGGCTGGTATACCAACGGAAATGTTAATGCTTGCTTTAGAACCGGAAGCAGCCTCTATATACTGTCAACATTTGCCTATACAGAAGCTTCATGGATCTAGCCCCGGATTTGTTATGACGGAAGTAGGAACTAAATACATGGTTGTAGATTTAGGAGGTATACTAATAAATTGACAATGCACACACACACTCAATTTCAAAAAGATTTTGTAAGCAAAAATATGTATGTCTGTGCCTCTTCTAAACCCAACACCTGTATTTCCAAAGTCATATGTCATGGTACTTTTTTAATGTACAAAGGAAGAGAAAGTGATTGTTCATTTGTTGATATTGATGGACTGTACATAGCTGAAATATTGCTAAAGTTGCGTTAAACACCAATCAACCAATCAATTAACCAATCAATCAGTCAATTGACTGTATATATAAGTAAAACGGCGGGTTTCCTATAAGAAGGAGAAACTGCTTACCCATCGCGAGCACCTGAGTTCACCCTCTGCTTTTCCTTTTGTGGGGTTCATGTTGCTCATCTTCTTAGTTTTTTTGTGTGGTCCTATTGTGTGTTCTTACGTTGTGAGGGTTCATGTCGTTTTTACCTTATTTGTTTGCGCATAGTGGTGTCCAACACATATTGTGTTGTTGTTTTTATGTTTTGTTTGTCTTCGTCCTGTGTACCCAATGTTACAGTGTCTCTGGATTGTCCATTCTAGATTGTCCCTTCGGTTTCCCTAACGTTTATTTTCGTCCTGTGTCTTGTGTACCAGGTGTTGACAATGTCTCTGGATTGTCCATTCTTGATTGCCCCTTCGGTTTTCTCTAACGTTTATTTTCGTCCTGTGTCTTGTGTACCCGGTGTTACCAGTGTCTCTGGATTGTCCATTCTAGATTGTCCCTTCGGTTTCCCTAACGTTTATTTTCGTCCTGTGTCTTGTGTACCCGGCGTTAACAGTGTCTCTGGATTGTCCATTCTTGATTGCCCCTTCGGTTTTCTCTAACGTTTATTTTCGTCCTGTGTCTTGTGTACCCGTGTTAGCAGTGTCTCTGGATTGTCCATTCTAGATTGTCCCTTCGGTTTCCCTAACGTTTATTTTCGTCCTGTGTCTTGTGTACCCGGCGTTTCCAGTGTCTCTGGATTGTCCATTCTTGATTGCCCCTTCGGTTTTCTCTAACGTTTATTTTCGTCCTGTGTCTTGTGTACCCGGTGTTGCCAGTGTCTCTGGATTGTCCATTCTAGATTGTACCTTCGGTTTCCCTAACGTTTATTTTCGTCCTGTGTCTTGTGTACCCGGCGTTGACAGTGTCTCTGGATTGTCCATTCTTGATTGCCCCTTCGGTTTTCTCTAACGTTTATTTTCGTCCTGTGTCTTGTGTACCCGGTGTTACCAGTGTCTCTGGATTGTCCATTCTAGATTGTCCCTTCGGTTTCCCTAACGTTTATTTTCGTCCTGTGTCTTGTGTACCCGGCGTTGCCAGTGTCTCTGGATTGTCCATTCTTGATTGCCCCTTCGGTTTTCTCTAACGTTTATTGTCGTCCTGTGTCTTGTGTACCCGGTGTTACCAGTGTCTGGATTGTCCATTCTAGATTGTCCTTTCGGTTTCCCTAACGTTTATTTTCGTCCTGTGTCTTGTGTACCCGGCGTTGACAGTGTCTCTGGATTGTCCATTCTTGATTGCCCCTTCGGTTTTCTCTAACGTTTATTTTCGTCCTGTGTCTTGTGTACCCGGTGTTACCAGTGTCTCTGGATTTTCCATTCTAGATTGTCCCTTCGGTTTCCCTAACGTTTATTTTCGTACTGTGTCTTGTGTACCCGCCGTTACCAGTGTCTCTGGATTGTCCATTCTTGATTGCCCCTTCGGTTTTCTCTAACGTTTATTGTCGTCCTGTGTCTTGTGTACCCGGTGTTACCAGTGTCTCTGGATTGTCCATTCTAGATTGTCCCTTCGGTTTTCCTAACGTTTATTTTCGTCCTGTGTCTTGTGTACCCGGCGTTGCCAGTGTCTCTGGATTGTCCAATCTTGATTGCCTCTTCGGTTTTCTCTAACGTTTATTGTCGTCCTGTGTCTTGTGTACCCGGTGTTACCAGTGTCTCTGGATTGTCCATTCTAGATTGTCCCTTCGGTTTCCCTAAAGTTTATTTTCGTCCTGTGTCTTGTGTACCCGGCGTTTCCAGTGTCTCTGGATTGTCCATTCTTGATTGCCCCTTCGGTTTTCTGTAACGTTTATTTTCGTCCTTTGTCTTGTGTACCCGGTGTTGCCAGTTGTTCTGGATTGTCCATTCTAGATTGCCCCTTCGGTTTCCCTAACGTTTATTTTCGTCCTGTGTCTTGTGTACCCGGCGTTGCCAGTGTCTCTGGATTGTCCATTCTTGATTGCCCCTTCGGTATTTTCTAACGTTTTTGATTTTCGTCCTGTGTCTTGTGTACCCGGTGTTGCCAATATTTCTAGATTGTCCATTCTTGATTGCCCCTTCGGTATTTTCTAACGTTTATTTTCGGCCTGTGTCTTGTGTACCCGGTGTTGCCAGTGTCTCTGGATTGTCCATTCTTGATTGCCCCTTCGGTATTTTCTAACGTTTATTTTCGTCCTGTGTCTTGTGTACCCGGTGTTGCCAGCATCTCTGGATTGTCCATTTTTGATTTCCCCTTCGGTATTTTCTAACGTTTATTTTCGTCCTGTGTCTTGTGTACTCGGTACTACCAGTGTCTCTGGATTGCCCCATGGGTATTTTCTAACGTTTATTTTCGTCCTGTGTCTTGTGTACCCGGTGTTGCCAGTATCTCTGGATTGTCCATTCTTGATTTCCCCTTCGGTATTCTCTAACGTTTATTTTCGTCCTGTGTCTTGTGTAACCGGCGTTGCCAGTGTCTCTGGATTGTCCATTCTTGATTGCCCCTTCGGTTTTCTCTAACGTTTATTTTCGTCCTGTGTCTTGTGTACCCGGTGTTACCAGTGTCTCTGGATTGTCCATTCTAGATTGTCCCTTCGGTTTCCGTAACGTTTATTTTCGTCCTGTGTCTTGTGTACCCGGCGTTGACAGTGTCTCTGGATTGTCCATTCTTGATTGCCCCTTCGGTTTTCTCTAACGTTTATTTTCGTCCTGTGTCTTGTGTACCCGGTGTTACCAGTGTCTCTGGATTGTCCATTCTTGATTGCCCCTTCGGTTTTCTGTAACGTTTATTTTCGTCCTTTGTCTTGTGTACCCGGTGTTTCCAGTTGTTCTGGATTGTCCATTCTTGATTGCCCCTTCGGTATTTTCTAACGTTTATTATCGTCCTGTGTCTTGTGTACCCGGTGTTACCAGTGTCTCTGGATTGTCCATTCTTGATTGCCCCTTCGGTATTTTCTAACGTTTATTTTCGTCCTGTGTCTTGTGTAACCGGTGTTGCCAGTGTCTCTGGATTGTCCATTTTTGATTTCCCCTTCGGTATTTTCTAACGTTTATTTTCGTCCTGTGTCTTGTGTACCCGGTGTTGCCAGTGTCTCTGGATTGTCCATTTTTGATTTCCCCTTCGGTTTTCTGTAACGTTCATTTTCGTCCTGTGTCTTGTGTACCCGGTGTTGCCAGTGGTTCTGGATTGTCCATTCTTGATTACCCCTTCGGTATTTTCTAACGTTTAATTTCGTCCTGTATCTTGTGTACCCGGTGCTACCAGTGTCTCTGGATTGCCCCTTCGGTATTTTCTAGCGTTTATTTTCGTCCTGTGTCTTGTGTACCCGGTGTTACCAGTGTCTCTGGATTGTCCATTCTTGATTTCTCCTTCGGTACTCTCTAACGTTTTTTTTCGTCCTGTGTTTTGTGTACCCGGTGTTGCCAGTGTCTCTGGATTGTCCATTCTTGATTTCCCCTTCGGTATTCTCTAACGTTTATTTTCGTCCTGTGTCTTGTGTACCCGATGTTGCCAGTGTCTCTGGATTGTCCATTTTTGATTGCCCCTCGGTATTCTCTAGATCTTAAGTTTATTGACAATCACTAATATGAGGCAGGCGCAACCTGAAACGCTCCCGAAGAACAGTAATTTTTCTTCCTGTTTCCAAAATATCCTCTCCAGCGTAACATTACCAGTTGTAAAGGTAGTCTGGGGACTTTTTACATCACACGCAACTTTCAATGACATACTTATGCTAGTTAATGTATTTTTAAGCTTAAAATAACACTACCTAAAACTCTACAGCTGAAACCTTTCGATTTCTTGCAGCAGACGATCACAATGAATGAGAATGCCCAGTGGCAAATGATTAAAGATTCGGTGTTATTCACTTTGAGTTCGGGATTTTCCGTTTCATTGTTTCATTTTTATTTGAAAAAAAAATCGACTAGAGGTGTATTGTTGTGTATTTCTTCTTTTTTCTCGTTGCATCGATCACTTTATTTGCTACTCGCATATTGTTTATATTGGAGATAGTCTATGTCACGTGACCAATCATACGCTAGTTGCGGATTATTTAAATAAATAAATGACAAGACTCCATAAAGCAAGGAAAGAAATTGCGCATGCCTAGAAAAAGAAAGTCAAGTGCAATGAGTACTTAAATTTATTTTTGTACGATTGTTTTTATCATTTTTGCGTGTGATTAATTTGTCTTTTAATTTATTTCCGGTTGGCAGCCATGTTGTTGAACATTTTGAAGTGCATTAGTATGTAATCTATTCATACTTCTACCATTAAAGCTCCCTTCGGGAGCGTATTAAAACCTTTTCTTCATTGCCACCATGATATACTGTAACGGGAATATGTGTTGATAGTAGCGTTAAAAACCATAAACCGAAGACACGAAAAATCAATCTTCTCCAATCGCCATCATGCTCATTGTGATCGTTTGATCCCAAAATAGGGATATTATTGTATATTTTTATATTCTAGGAGGGACAGCCGATATTACAGTTCATGAAAAGGCTTCCAATGGTCAACTGAAGGAATTATGCAGGGCGACTGGTAATGATTGTGGCGGCACGTCGATTGATGCTAGATTCTTTAAAGTGCTTCAAGAAATAGCCGGAGAAAAAGTATTATCAGAATTGAAAGAAAATGACCCTTTATCTTATTTAGATCTGGTTCGAGAATTTGAAGCAGTAAAACGAACAGTTGGAACAGAGAACAAGACAAAAGTCAGTATAACAATTCCATTTGTTTCGATAAACAAAAAATGCCAGGAATTTGAAAGGAAGAGTTTACAATCCGCCATTGCTTCGTCGTCATATGTCAACGAAATAACTCTATTTAACGACAAATTGAGATTTAATGCCGATTTAATGATCAAGCTCTTCACACCAACAATTGACAGCATCATTACCTTAATGAAAAACACCTTTTCTAATAGTTCCACGAATGGCCTATCAACTATTTTAATGGTAGGAGGATTTTCCGAATGTCCTCTGATACAAGATGCCGTCCAGGCAGCATTCCTTGGCAAGCGAATTATAATACCGGAAGATGCTGGTATGTCGGTATTGAAAGGGGCTGTTTTATTTGGACATAGACCGGATTTCATTCTGTCACGTGTGATGAAATGCAGCTACGGCGTAAAGACGAATATTCCTTTTGATAAGAGAAGGCATGATGTAAAACAGAAGGTTTTGATGGATGGGGAAGAAAAATGCGACAATATTTTCTCTCAAATAATTGAAAAAGATTAGATGGTAGAAGCCGGAACGAAAGTGTTGAAGTCGTACTTTACTCCGTATCCACACCAAGACGTTATGGATTTTTTTATTTATGTATCGGAAAATCAATATCCGTCATACGTTTATGACGATGGTTGCTCTCTACTTTGTAGACCTACAATTACATTCCCTGAAACATGTGCGGAAAGGCGCTGGGTTGACGTTGAATTTATCTTCGGAAATACGGAAATTGGAATGACAGCGGTAGACAGGAATTCTGGGAAGAAAATAACCTCTAGATTTAATCTGATTTAAGATTTATTTTTTTTTATTTTTGTGTCCAGTAGCTAAATGCTAGACTGCACCAAATACAAAACATGGGTAACAAGGTGTCAAACCACTAATTCACCAATCAGAGCTTGGAAGTAGTCCCTTTTCAAGAAAAAAGTTCCTTTCACTTTGTAGTATTGTGAAAACTACTGAATGGAATGGACTAATTAAAATTGATAATTGAAGTTAAATAAATAGGGATTATTTTGAGCCCAAATTTGATGGATTTAGTTGTATTTTAATACCTCTATGGAGGATTTGATGCATGACCTATAAATAGTGAATTTCTTGGGGATGACCGAGCTATTTTTAGAGTAGGTGCTTTCCGTAGCATGGCATTTCACTGCAAGATTTTAAACATGCCCTGATATTTTGACAGAACGTAGAGGAATCATGTACGTTTCAGAAAATATATGGTCTTCGAAAGGTTAAACTTAAGATAAAATGACCAGGTAGGCTCGAAAAAACACAAATTTAGTAGAAAACCTTAAAGAAATTAATTGGTGGTTTGACACCACAATAGGCCATTTGCATATTCCCGATTTGATTCTAAAATTAAATGTGTTTGACATTTCTTTTTCATATGAGTTATTGCCCTTGCGTGAGAGCAAAGGATAGCAAAAATAATTTTATTATAATTTTCTTAAAAACTATCTATATATATTTGAATGCTATAAAAATTAAGAGGTAATTTCATTCACAAGTTTTTACAACATTTAAATTGTATACAAAGCAACATTTTTCTATTGGAATTTGAACTGTTCAGTCTGTGTGGTATTTTGTGTTAGTGACTATGCCATTTTACACAAAGTGTCATAATTTTCTTGATAAAAGATGTATTTATTTCTTACTGTATGATATGTACAACACGAGAGTTACTACCGCTAATTCTTAATATAAGCATGTCTTGGGATTTTTAATTGCTCGTACTATGGTAGTATGAATGTTTTCATTACGGTTTGGTGTGGAAAAAAATCCGTCGCCTTCATCCATAAGAAAATAATTGGCCCATTACAGGGTTTATGGTGTTTAACGCCACTTTCAAAAATATTTCATTTATATCGTGGTAGTCAGTTTTATAGGTGGAGGAAACCGGAGTACCCAGATAAAACCACCAACCTGTCGCAAGTCACTGACCAACTTTATCACATACGGGTTGTATATAGCACACAATATCGTCATTTACGGGATTCGAACTCACAACGTTAGTGGTGATATAAAGACACTGATTGCACATTTGGTTATAAATCCAACTACCATACGATCACGACCACGACGGCCCTTGGTCCATTACATATCGTTGCTTAATTTCAAAAGCATTAATTGATTGATTGATTGATTGATTGATGCCAACTTTAGCAGCATAGGTTGGTTTATGGTGTTTAACGCCACTTTCAACAATATTTCAGTTATATCGTGGTGGTCAGTTTTATTGATGGAGGAAACCGGAGTACCCAGAGAAAACCACCGACCTGTCGCAAGTTACTGATAAACTTAATGTTGTGTCGAGTATACCTCGCCGTGAACAGGGGTTCGAATTCAACCCGAGTTCGACTACTTCGCAACTCGACTAAATCTGAAGAAAACATCATGGCGCATGCAAATTATGGAAGTTAATTTTCATAGATGACTGTTAGAAAGAGACATAAGCATGGTCATCTTAACAGCTTTATTGGCCCCTTGGTAAAGCAGTGTACTGGGGCCCTTTTCTACACAACCACTCAAAGGAATAAAAATGTAAATGGGTGATAAAATTGAACATATATTTATTGTATCTGTACTTCCAACAACATAAGTGTTTAAACATTAAAAACATGCTGTACACAACATACACATATTAGCATGAGCCCCTATGCTCGTGAGACCCTCGTATAGCTGCTCAGCGTATATATATACATAAAAAAAATATATAACAAAGATATTTTGCCCTGAAGTTGTTTAGCAGTTAATTTCTATTTAAATTAACAGCTCAAATATTTTTTTTCATTTCCGAAATACATCTAATGAAGAAGGAAAACATTGTGTACTCATTTGAGAATTAAATAATGGTAATTTGCAACTTGTAAGCATCAAGTAACTCGATAATATTTTGAGATTATGTTGATATACATGTAGTTAAAAAGTATAATGGGATATTACGCTTTATTGAGTAATCATATTAAAAAAAATACTAAGCTATCAAACTAACGTCGTTTTTTTTTGTTTTCTTTTTACATTCATACCCATATAAGTATATATATAAACGCATCGGTGTTAGACCCTATATTTCTCACTAATGAGACAGCACAGTTCCTATTTTTAGCCGTGTGAGATATCCTTGTCTCAACCCGTGGGTGAGATAAGAATTTCACGCTACTTTTCCCGTAAAAATGTTACGTTTCGCAAAATGTCATTCTAAGCCGGGAATGTCACATTATATACCTGTCTGATAGCTGAATAACAGATATATTACGGATTTAACCATTGTTTTTTTTTAAATACAGAATCCAACCGTATTACATATATTTGTGTCTTTTATTTTCATTTGTTCGTATTTCTGGATATATAGAAGTTCTCTTTACGAGGCTTGCCGAGTTAGAGAACGATTGTAATCTTACCCAAGGGTGTCGGAGATTTCCCTATCTTGTACTTTTTCCGGTGTTTGATTTTATTTCTCACTAAACACCTAATTGTTTTTGTTTACATTCCATCGAGCGTTTTACCGCAATTTATTTTTCCATTGCTGAAGTAAATATTCGATTTATCCATATGCAACCGTATCTCGGCAGTATTTCAAATGTATTTCATTATAAATTACAATGTATTTAATAAATATATTATAAATGTTACTACAACAGAGATAAATACCTGTAAAAAAATATTTGAATTTGGTCAAAGGGGGGTAATTTCTTTCCTTACGTTAGTTACTAACAACATATGTAAAGTTTCACACTGGATCTGAGATATAGGGGACAAACCAGAACATGATCCACTAAATAATAATAATTATATTTATATTTTTAGAAATATAAAAACCTTAAACTATGTCCTTTTTCTTTTTTGTGTATGTCTCATTTATCAATCATGAATGTTTGTATTGTTAATGATGCCTCATGTGGGCCCTATGATTAGGCAATAAAATATATTCTATTCTTCTTCTAACAAGGGAGAGCACTCTATTATTTACTGGAAGTAAAAAATCATTGACTGGAAGAGAGCCTGAAAAAAGAATCAAACACCGTGAAAGGTACACGTTAGGTAGCAGAATATAATACATAGATGTATTTAAAAATAGTTATGTAGTAGAATCGTGGTTAATTGTTTGTTGTAAAAAATTGGGAGGGGGGGAGGCAGTTGACATCAACTGTACAGCATGCATTTGCCGGTAAAGCGCACGTGATTTTTTTGTCTTGCATTAGTGCAAGATATATAGGGTCTAACACCGGGAGAGGTGCAAGATAGTAAAATCTGTGACACCCGAGGGTAAGATTTAAATCGTATCGGACGAGGCTTGTCCGAGTCAAATACGATTTGAATCTTACCCGAGGGTGTCACAGATATTACTATCTTGCACCTTTTACGGTGTTTGACTCTTTTCCTCACCCCTTTCTACCGTGTCAGTGTTTGTTTTCTTGTTGTGTAGTTTGGTGCATTAATTTGCGAACCGTATCACAGCCACAGGACCAAAATGCCACGTAATATGCGAGCTTAAGCGAGCTCTTTATGGTATGAAATGTGTACTTAGGATTTTTTAACAAACATGGCTGAATATACTGTCGAAGAAAAAAAAATTCGACGCTTTGCAAACACCGTTTTCCGTGTAACACACTAACACACTCAACTACTGAAGATCTTCCTAACATAAAGCGCAAAGGTGATACTGAAGTCTCGTACCCTCTCTCGTACGTCCGATACCACTGAAACCCGGAATCCGTGTGTAATAAAAGTCATTTTGTTAGATTGTTTTACTTATATTAATATTTTTTAATTTATTATATCTCTTCTGACATACTGACAAGAATTTTTGTTTCTAAGCGGGAGTTAACTTTTGAGATTTCGTAAGGAACGATAACTCGAATAAGGGAACGACAGCTTGATTGAATAAGACTAGATTCGGCCCTAATAAAAAGTTGTCCCCAATATATATCGGCCCAAAAAATTTCGACACTTTTTGATGCACTGCGTGCAATTGCCAGATAATTTTCAGATGCGCAAGCATTCATGGCCGTGCCGGTTTCATATTAAAATAAAACAAGATGTTCATTTTACAACTTTAAAGAGGTTCAAAATAATAAAGTTAACAAACTTGTGATAGATTCTACAATAACAAAATCTTGCACCTTTTACGATGTTTGCCTCTTTTTCTCATCTCTTTCAATATTTGTTTACGTTGAGAAAATATAGAGTACTCTCCCTTGTTAAGTAACTAACGTAACTAAAAACAATTATCCCCCTTTGACCAACGTCAAATAAATTTTTTCACAGGCATTTATCGCTGTTGTAGTAGCATTTATAATATATTTATAAATAAAATACATTGTATTTTATTGTATTTTATTGTGGAATACATTTAAAATACTGTCAAGACACTATAAATCGATAATTTAATTCAACAATGTAAAACAATTTTGCGGAAAAACGGCGTGTAGCTTGTCTTACCCTGAAGCCGGGGTAAGATAGAAAAATCTTTTTCACCTAAACTAACGGACTACTTTATCCAAGGGGTGTGAAATATAGGGTCTAACACCGGGAGAGATGCAAGATATTAAAATCTGTGACATCCGAGGGTAAGATTTAAATCGTATCGGACGAGGCTTGTCCGAGTCTGATACGATATAAATCTTACCCGAAGGTGTCACAGATTTTACTCTCTTGCACCTTTTACGGTGTTTGACTCTTTTTCTCACCCTTTTCTACCGTGTCAATGTTTGTTTACTTTTTTGTGTAGTTGGCGCATTAATTTGCGCACCGTATCACAGGACCAAAATGCCACGTAATAAAATAAAACAAGATTTTCATTTTACAACTTTAAAGAGGTTCAAAATATTAAAGTTAACAAATTTGTGATCGATTCTACAATAGCAAAATCTTGCACCTTTTACGATGCTTGCCTCTTTTTCTCATCTCTTTCTGTCGTGTCAATATTTGTTTACGTTGAGAAAATATAGAGTGCTCTCCCTTGTTATGTAACTAACGTAAATAACAAAATATTACCTCCCTTTGACCAACGTCAAATAACTTTTTTACAGGTATTTATTTAGTAGTAGCATTTATAATATATTTATCAAATGCATTGTATTTTATTGTGAAATACATTAAAAAATACTGTCAAAACACTATAAATCGACAAATTAATTCAACAATGGAAAACAATTTTGCGGGAAAAACGGCGTGTAGCTTGTCTTACTCTGGAGCGGGGTAAGATAGAAAAATCTTGTTCACCTAAATTAACGGACTACTTTATCCAAGGGGTGAGAAATATAGGGTCTAACACCGGGAGAGGTGCAAGATTGTAAAATCTGTGACACCCGAGGGTAAGATTTAAATCGTATCGGACGAGGCTTGTCCGAGTCCAATACGATTTAAATCTTACCCGAAGGTGTCACAGATTTTACTATCTTGCACCTTTTACGGTGTTTGACTCTTTTTCTCACCCCTTTCTACCGTGTCAGTGTTTGTTTTCTTGTTGTGTAGTTTGGTGCATTAATTTGCGAACCGTATCACACCCACAGAACCACAATACGACGTAATAAAATAAAACAAGATTTTGATTTTACAACTTTAAAGAGGTTCAAAATAATAAAATTAACAAACTTGTGATAGATTCTACAATAACAAACTCTTGCACCTTTTACGATGTTTGCCTCTTTTTATCAATATTTGTTTACGTTGAGAAAATATAGAGTACTCTCCCTTGTTATGTAACTAATTTAAATAAAAACAATTACCTCCCTTTGACCAACGTCAAATAATTTTGTGTACAGGCATTTATCGCTGTTGTAGTAGCATTTATAATATATTTATAAATAAAATACATAGTATTTTATTGTATTTTATTGTGAAATACATTTAAAATACTGTCAAGACACTATAAATCGACAATTTAATTCAACAATGGAAAACAATTTTGCGGGAAAAACGGCGTGTAGCTTGTCTTACCCTGGAGCCGGGGTAAGATAGAAAAATCTTTTTCACCTAAACTAACGGACTACTTTATCCAAGGGGTGAGAAAAGAAAATCTCACATCGCTAAAAATAGGAACTGGTCTGTCTCAAAAGTCCTTTTCCGTGCCTTTGACGTCATTCTTCAATGACGTCAAAATATGTGTCACGTCATATTTCATGTATGGAAAATACTGTACTTTCAATAAAATATTAGCGGAGCCTCGTTGGAGACCAGAAATCTTTCCCTTGGGTGTCTGAGATTTTCCCGTCTTGCCGGTGTTAGATCCTTTATTTCTCACCCCTTCGATAAAGTAGTCCGTTAGTTTAGGTGAAAAAGATTTTTTTATCTTACCCCGGCTCCAGGGTAAGACAAGCTACACGCCGTTTTTCCCGCAAAATTGTTTTCCATTGTTGAATTAAATTATCGATTTATAGTGTCTTGACAGTATTTTAAATGTATTTCACAATAAAATACAATAAAATACAGTGTATTTTATTGATAAATATATTATAAATGCTACAACAGCGATAAATGCCTGTAAGAAAATTTATTTGACTTTGGTCAAAGGGAGATAATTGTTTTTATTTACGTTAGTTACCTAACAAGGGAGAGTACTCTATAATTTCTCAACGTAAACAAATATTGAAAGAGATGAGAAAAAGAGGCAAACATCGTAAAAGGGGCAATATTTTGTTATTGTAGAATCTATCACAAGTTTGTTAACTTTAATATGAAACCGGCACGGCCATGAATGCTCGCGCATCTGAAAATTATCTGGCAATTTCATCAAAAAGTGTCGAGATTTTTTGGGCCGAGATATATTGGGGACGACTTTTTTTTAGGGCCGGATCTAGTTTCATTCAATCGCAATCGTAACTACTCGGCCATTCTCGCTACCCTGCAAATAACCTCGTACGTACTTAGTAGAAATTCTTCTTAAATTGTTTGCCGGAAGTTAAGTTAAGTTAAGCCGCACAAAAAGATAGTCCACGAAAATCCAATATGGAAGACATACTAAGTTAAATCTAATCATGCAAAGCTAATTAAAACTTTAATTGAAATATAGAAAATTGTTTAAAATATAACTTTATCAAACTTTCATGTAACTGACATGTGAAAAGTAGTGCGATTTATACGCCTAATGCATACGAGGTTATTTGCAGGGTCGCGAGAATGGCCGAGTAGTTACGATTGATTCAATCGAGCTGTCGTTCCTTTATTCGAGTTATCGTTCCTTACGAAATCTCAAAAGTTAACTCCCGTTTAGAAACAAAAATTTGTAAAATGAGCATCTTGTTTTATTTTATTACGTTGCATTTTGGTCCTGTGGCTGTGATACGGTTCGCAAATTAATGCACCAAGCTACACAAAAAGTAAACAAACATTGACACGGTAGAAAGTGGTGAGAAAAAGAGTCAAACACCGTAAAAGGTGCAAGATAGTAAAATCTGTGACACCCTCGGGTAAGATTTAAATCGTATTGGACTCGGACAAGCCTCGTCCGATACGATTTAAATCTTACCCTCGGGTGTCACAGATTTTACTATCTTGCATCTCTCCCGGTGTTAGACCCCATATATCTTACACAGGTTGCGGGGTAAGACAAGGTACACGCGCTTTTTCCCGCAAATTTGTTTTCCATTATCGATATACATCCGTGTCTTTGCAGTATTTTTAATGTATTTCATAATAAAATACAGTGATAACTCCTAATATAAAAGTTATTTGACGTTGGTCAAAAGTGACGTAGTTTTTTTGTTTTTATTTCCGTTAGTTACTATATTGTTAAATCTGAGACACCCTCGCCCAATACGATTTAAAACTTACCCTCGGGTGTCTTATTTATATACTACTCAAAAGTATCGTGGTATCATGATTCTAACTGGAGCGAAAGGCACAGACCAGTAAGAAACATGTTACTGTATAACGACGACGTGACAGAAGACACTCTTGCAAACAATGTAAAATGACCTACAGTGCTGCTTGTTTCAGCACTGTTTTTTTAAATTCAACACGACGGGTGGCACTAGTGGAGCAGGAACTGCTTACCCTTCCGGAGCACCTGAATTCTCCCTCGGTTGTTAGAGGGGTTCATGTTACTCGATCTTTAGATTAATATGTATGTTTTGTAGATGGCTGTTTGTCATTTTGTCCTTTTTCTTTGGGACATTGCGTTGTCTATTCCTCTTCGATTTACGGATTCTGATTATCCCTTTGGTATCGTCAAACTCTTCTTTAAAATTTGTAAGTTTAAAACAATATAGCGGATTGTCTGTATAAAAACTAACGATTCTGGCTGTGAAACCAGTGTGAAATGTTCGATAGAGGGTCTATCCGTTTGTGAAATGATGGTCTTATGGCTAGAACAGATGAAGTGAGCGTGGACGTCCTATAGTAGAGCCGACTTTAATCTGATAAAGCGATTGTGGCTGTATTTTTGGTTAATCCGATTGTCACGTTATAAATTTGATGTAGCGGTCTTGTGGTTAAGCCGATTGTCATCTGATCAAGCGATTGTGGCGGTCTTGTGGTTAAGGCGTTTTTCATCTAATAAAGTGGGTACGGCGGTCTTGTCGTTAAACTGATTGTCATCTAATAAAGTGGGTATGGCGGTCTTGTGGTTAAGCCGATTGCCATCTGATAAAGCGGATGTGGTGGTCTCGTTGTTAAACCTATTGTCATTACATAAAGAAGGTGTGGTGGTTTCGTGGTTAAGCATATTGTCAGTACATACAGCGGGTGTGGTGGTCTCGTGGATAAACCTATTGTTAGTACTTACAGCGGATGTGGTGGTCTCGTGGATAATCTATTGTCATTACATAAAGAAGGTGCGGTGGTTTCGTGGTTAAGCATATTGTCAGTACATACAGCGGGTGTGGTGGTCTCGTGGATAATCTATTGTCATTACATAAAGAAGGTGCGGTGGTTTCGTGGTTAAACATATTGTCAGTACATACAGCGGGTGTGGTGGTCTCGTGGATAATCTATTGTCATTACATAAAGAAGGTGCGGTGGTTTCGTGGTTAAGCATATTGTCAGTACATACAGCGGCTGTGGTGGTCTCGTGGATAATCTATTGTCATTACATAAAGAAGGTGCGGTGATGTCGTGGTTAGCATATTGTCAGTACATACAGCGGGTGTGGTGGTCTCGTGGATAATCTATTGTCATTACATAAAGAAGGTGCGGTGATGTCGTGGTTAAGCATATTGTCAGTACATACAGTCGGTGTGGTGGTCTCGTGGATAATATATTGTCATTACATAAAGAAGGTGCGGTGGTTTCGTGGTTGAACATATTGTCAGTACATACGGCCGTTGTGGTGGTCTCGTGGATAATCTATTGTCATTACATAAAGAAGGTGCGGTGGTTTCGTGGTTGAACATATTGTCAGTACATAAAGCGGGTGTGAATGTCTCGTTGATAAACGTATTGTCATTACATACAGCGGGCGTGGTGGTCTCGTGAATACAATTATTGTCATTGCATAAATAGGATTTGGTATTCTCGTGATTAGCATATTGTCATTATATAAAGCGGTTGTGATGGTCTCGAGGTTACACCTATTGTAATTACATAAAACGGGTGTTGTGGTCTCGAGGTTACACCTATTGTAATTACATAAAACGGGTGTTGTGGTCTCGAGGTTACACCTATTGTAATTACATAAAACGGGTGTTGTGGTCTCGAGATTAAGCTTATTGTCATAACATAAAGATGGTGTGGAACTAATAATATAAGACTGACATGTGACATATACTCAGACGTATTATATTAACGTAAAGACCAATATGCTTTAACATTTGAATGCTCTTTTAAGGTCACCTGGTCAACGGCCATTCAAGCTTTTGTCATCACTTGGCGTCCGTCGTCATCCGTCCGTCGTTTGTCGTGAACTTTCACATTTAAATCTTCTCCTCTAATACTACTGAACCAAATTAAGCCAACCTTGGCAGGGATGATCTTGGATATACCCCTTTCAAAATTGTGTTGTTTCTCATCTCACAGTTGCAGAAGGGTAATTAATTAGCAACAAGGTTAACGCCTAATTTCGTGCAAATGGGGTGCTTAGTGCAGTTAAATTGTTTATTTGATAAAGCTAGAATATTATACTGAGGGGAAACAGTGGAAAAATATGGAGTCACCGGATATACACTACAACACCAGTGGAACAGATAAAACAACCAGGCGCTTTAGTATAGTTGTGACTTTCTCCACCCCGAAAACTGTCGATCATGGTAAAACTGTATAGCACACGATAATCACAAACATTCGAAGTACCAGGCTTCCCGTGCATAGAAAGTAAAATGGTTGCATTACATTTCTGCAATTGGTTTTTTTTTCTTTCCAGAAATAAATATGCAAAATTCAAAAGTTGTCTCCATTATATATTACTGTCCGCATCAGTGATTTAATGATTAGCGTGTTGGCCTCGAGTGCTGTAGATCGTGGGATCGATCCCCCATCTGGTCAACACAAAGACTATAAAATTGGGATTTGTTGCTTCTCCGCTAAGCACGCAGCATTAAGGAGAAAGAGCAATCAGGATAATGTGTCCGAGTGGAGCGACATGTCTATCTGTGGTCTGTTGTTTCAGTGAGCTAGCACTGTAAAAAATCCAACTAAACATGTTGGTCTAGTACAAAGCGAACCTCATCATCATCCCATAGAAAATTAACTTGTACTCGCCATGATGTAGCTGACAAATTGATGAGTTGGCGATAAACAACAATCACTCACTCATCCTCTCCATGTTATATACTATGAAAAGTTCATACTATGACTTTATTAGTGCATAATTGTTCACCAAAGGCGCGAAAGGCATAGATCTACAACACAGCATAATACAATACAAATACACAATAAACATTTAGGTTCAAAAGGAAAAGACAATAGTAAATAAACATCAATATTTCACCATAGACTAAACATATGATTTTAAATTAGCAAGTCCGAAAATAAAAACAAGCTCTGAAACATTTACTTGTTCAAAATATATAATAATACATGTATAAGCATATGATATAACAATAAATATACAATCAATGAATATATAGGAAAAACATATTCATAAAATATTATAATGTTTGGTAAAAAATCTGCCCTCTGAACGCTAGTTAATAGAAGAAGAAGAAAAATAATCCAAAAGATTTAAATTCAAATTCTTCATAAATTAAATCAAGAAATATAATGGATTTAAGAATCCAGATTATAAATAAAATAAATGAACAAAGAGAATTTACATATCCAATGAAATCAAGGAAACAATTAAATTAGTACAATTCAAAGCATTAAAAAGATCAATAAATTCACTGGAGTGTAAAATTTATCCCTATTTCTTGTCCTAGCTAATAAAGCAATTACATACACGGGATAATTACACTCAGCCTTGAGAACACTTTTTACGAGAAGAAGACAAATACGTAATAGTTACCGACTGAGATCGAGGTGTTCAAGCTAGATGAACACCTGAGACCGTGCAAATTGTGCTCAAAGCACGGACGAGGGTGTTTATCTAGCTTGAACCCGAGATCGAAGTCGGTAACTAGACTTGCACTCTAGTGATATTGTTTATAAAAAAATATATTATATCAAAAATATATTTGGGTGAAAGTGGCCAAAGTCGTAAGTACATGTACATTTATATTGTAGTATTTGAGAGAAAAAAAACATACATTTTACTAATAGATGGATATTTTACATTGTATTCTGGAATAAACTATTGTTTTAAATCTATAACGGTAGTGTTGTTACATAAACATTTAAAATGAAATTCACACACACACACCCTCCCCGGGCCACATAAAAAAAAAACAGTCATACCAAATTTTTGTTATCTACCGGTTGGTATTGGAAATTTAATATTACAAGTCCGCAACTTGCACGATGACTGCACTTTAACCTTAGTAAGTACGATTCCTGTGTAAATTAAATTCGTTTTAAATGTGGAGAAAAGACGAATTATTCATATTCGCAAATCATTTTTGGATGAAGACTGTGTTTGACACTATATATGTATTTTAAAAAGTTTGAATTAACATTCAGGTTTTTTTTTATTTTTTTTTTTTTTTTTGTGTGTGTAAGGTAACATGATCTCATTTTGTGGTGTATATTTTCATAATTTTACTCTTTGTCATTATTACGCACTTGTTATATTATTTATTGGTATGTATTGTATAACTTTTGGAAATATTTATTTGTCAAAATAGCCGCACGTGTGTTAGGCCCAGACCACATAGTGACGTCACTTGAACACCTCGGCACTGTGTCAGATGTTCAAGCTTGAACCACCTCGGCACTGTGCCAGGTGTTCAAGTGACGTCAGTATTTGTCCTCGACCTAAGACACGTGCGAATTCTTTTGACAAATAGTATTTCCAAAATTTGAATACCTATCGATAAAAATAGAACTAGTGTGTAATAAAGAGTTATCTATTCTTGTCAAACAGGATTTAAATTTGACAATCTGTCAAAATATAAAATCTATAAATAACTCCTGATATCCACAATGGCAGTATGGGTTGTTTTTCGTTTCCACGTAATATTGTGAAAACTTATAATAATGGTAGGCTGAATTTCAGCGTTTTAAGGTAAGTGTTAGAAATGTAAGCAATTACCCAATAAAATATCGTTTGTTTTTGGAGAAAGTCAACTTTCGTTTTCTATTGAGTATTGTGATCAATTTTATTTTACTGGTAATTTAATATTTTAAATTTTAAGTTGAATTATTGTTTATTAAATAAAAAAATGTTAACATGAACATTTTTTTTAAAATAAGGCAGAACGGTTCTGACACATTTTGTTTTCAAATCGTCCTTCGAAAAATCAGGCCTGAAAAAAAAAGGGGGGGTCATGTGGTTGACCTCTGACAATCATTAATAGTAAATACTAGTTTATATAATTTTTCCATGAATTCCTGATTTACTTGGAAAATAATATTGGACGCAGTGAATTATACAAATATATTGTTTGGATGAAATAACTTTAATTTTTGTCATTAAACTATTAGAGATCGCTTTTGACCTACTTTTGTTATGGATACTGTTGCCTAGCAATTTTAAAGATGAAAATATTTTCTAACTTTTTGATTGGAGAATAATACAAATTTGGTAAGAGTTCGGAGAACGGAGTTAAAATACTTGCAGTGATTTTCCGACTGTGTTTTTTTTTGGGCCGAATATCGGCCTCAATGTGAAAAAAGTGTTTTCCCCAATTTAATGGGGGAAACTTCCCAATAGCATGGTGATAAATTTATTCGTAAAAACTGGTTAATAAAGGCTTTTTCAAATGAAACTAGAACTGTGAGTAACCTCACTGAGTGATACCCCTCGCTTGCAATACTATGATGCTCAAACTTTGCCCGAATACAGGTATATTAGCAAGTTAATTATCTGTGTAAAGTTTCATAAAAATTTAATAAGCAGTTTAGTAGGAGTTGCGCTTACAAGGTACATGCACACACCCCCCCCCCCTTTTTCGTGAAAGCATAAGTTGAATTATCTCCCCTTTTAAATTTTGGACAGCAACCATATTCCTTCATGCACATCTGCAGATAGTGTACTACAACTGTGTAAAGTTTCACAAAACTCCAATAAGGCGCTTAGGAGGAGTTGCGCTTGCAAGGTACACGCCCCCCCTTTTCGTGAAAGTATAAGTTGAATCATCCCCCCTTCTACATTTTAAACAGCAACGGTATTCCTTCATGCACATCTGCAGGTTGTGCACTATAACTGTGTAAAGTTTCATAAAAATTCAATCAGCAGTTTAGTAGGAGTTGCGCTTACAAGGTACATGCACACACCCCCCCCCTTTTTCGTGAAAGCATAAGTTGAATTATCTCCCCTTTTAAATTTTGGACAGCAACCATATTCCTTCATGCACATCTGCAGATAGTGTACTACAACTGTGTAAAGTTTCACAAAACTCCAATAAGGCGCTTAGGAGGAGTTGCGCTTGCAAGGTACACGCCCCCCCTTTTCGTGAAAGTATAAGTTGAATCATCCCCCCTTCTACATTTTAAACAGCAACGGTATTCCTTCATGCACATCTGCAGGTTGTGCACTATAACTGTGTAAAGTTTCATAAAAATTCAATCAGCAGTTTAGTAGGAGTTGCGCTTACAAGGTACATGCACACACCCCCCCCCCTTTTTCGTGAAAGCATAAGTTGAATTATCTCCCCTTTTAAATTTTGGACAGCAACCATATTCCTTCATGCACATCTGCAGGTAGTGTACTACAACTGTGTAAAGTTTCACAAAACTCCAATAAGGCGCTTAGGGGGAGTTGCGCTTGCAAGGTACACGCCCCCCTTTTCGTGAAAGTATAAGTTGAATTATCCCCCCTTCTACATTTTAAACAGCAACGGTATTCCTTCATGCACATCTGCAGGTTGTGCACTATAACTGTGTAAAGTTTCATAAAAATTCAATCAGCAGTTTAGTAGGAGTTGTGCTTACAAGGTACATGACCCCCCCCCCCCCCCCCCCCCCCCCCCCCCCCCCCACACTTTTCGTGAAAGTATAAGTTGAATTAACTCCTCCTTTAAATCTTGGACAGCATCCATATTTTAAAGCATTAAAAATATCAATAAATTCATTGGAGTGTAAAATTTATCTCTATTTCTTGTCCTAGCTAATAAAGCAATTACATACACGGGATAATTACACTCAGCCTTGACAACACTTTTTACGAGAAGAAGGCAAATACTAAAGAATTATCTATTCTTGTCAAATGGGATTTAAATTTGACAACCTGTCAAAATATAAAATCTATAAATAACTCCTGATATCCACAATGGCAGTATGGGTTGTTTTTCGTTTCCACGTAATATTGTGAAAACTTATAATAATGGTAGGCTGAATTTCAGCGTTTTAAGGTAAGTGTTAGAAATGTAAGCAATTACCCAATAAAATATCGTTTGTTTTTGGAGAAAGTCAACTTTCGTTTTCTATTGAGTATTGTGATCAATTTTATTTTACTGGTAATTTAATATTTTAAATTTTAAGTTGAATTATTGTTTATTAAACAAAAAAATGTTAACATGAACATTTTTTTTAAAATAAGGCAGAACGGTTCTGACACATTTTGTTTTCAAATCGTCCTTCGAAAAATCAGGCCTGAAAAAAAAAGGTGGGGGGGGGGGGGGGGGGTCATGTGGTTGACCTCTGACAATCATTAATAGTAAATACTAGTTTATATAATTTTTCCATGAATTCCTGATTTACTTGGAAAATAATATTGGACGCAGTGAATTATACAAATATATTGTTTGGATGAAATAACTTTAATTTTTGTCATTAAACTATTAGAGATCGCTTTTGACCTACTTTTGTTATGGATACTGTTGCCTAGCAATTTTAAAGATGAAAATATTTTCTAACTTTTTGATTGGAGAATAATACAAATTTGGTAAGAGTTCGGAGAACGGAGTTAAAATACTTGCAGTGATTTTCCGACTGTGTTTTTTTTTGGGCCGAATATCGGCCTCAATGTGAAAAAAGTGTTTTCCCCAATTTAATGGGGGAAACTTCCCAATAGCATGGTGATAAAATTATTCGTAAAAACTGGTTAATAAAGGCTTTTTCAAATGAAACTAGAACTGTGAGTAACCTCACTGAGTGATACCCCTCGCTTGCAATACTATGATGCTCAAACTTTGCCCGAATACAGGTATATTAGCAAGTTAATTATCTGTGTAAAGTTTCATAAAAATTTAATAAGCAGTTTAGTAGGAGTTGCGCTTACAAGGTACATGCACACACCCCCCCCCCCTTTTTCGTGAAAGCATAAGTTGAATTATCTCCCCTTTTAAATTTTGGACAGCAACCATATTCCTTCATGCACATCTGCAGGTAGTGTACTACAACTGTGTAAAGTTTCACAAAACTCCAATAAGGCGCTTAGGAGGAGTTGCACTTGCAAGGTACACGCCCCCCCTTTTCGTGAAAGTATAAGTTGAATCATCCCCTCTTCTACATTTTAAACAGCAACGGTATTCCTTCATGCACATCTGCAGGTTGTGCACTACAACTGTGCAAAGTTTCATAAAAATTCAATCAGCAGTTTAGTAGGAGTTCAATTTTATAATTTTAAGTTGATTTATTGTTTATTAAATAAAAAAATGTTAACATGAAAATTTTTTTAAAATAAGGCAGAACGGTTCTGACACATTTTGTTTTCAAATCGTCCTTCGAAAAATCAGGCCTGAAAAAAAGGGGGGGTCATGTGGTTGACCTTTGACAATCATTAATAGTAAATTCAAGTTTATAGCGAGCACAGAGCTCTACAGCAACATGGGCATGCGCATGCAACACACAATCTTCCTTATGACGAGATTGAAATCCTTTCGTCCGGAAGTTGAAAAAAGTTCCCAGCAGGCACACAACGTTGTTTCAACGTTGTTTTTAGGTTGAATTTTGGTCATGACGTTGAACAACGTTGAACCAACGTTGTTTCAACGTCAAATTTTCACCGTTTAAATAGGGTTGATTTATGACGTTGACTCAACGTTGAAAATAGGTTGATTTTAGTAAAGTTTGTCAATGTTGAACTTTAGTTGAATTTGCAACGTTGACACAACGTTGAAAACAGGTTGTATATCCGACTTTTGAGTAATTTCCCACTTACTTTTTTTACGATCATGTTTAAGAAATATTTCCCTGATGCTGGGCATTCGAGAATTATTTCGATTCTAACGGGGCATTTACGGTAATTTTATGCCCTCAAGCGTACCTAGACAGAGGTTAATTTGGTGCGCTGTTCCAATTACCTCCCGCTATTATTTACAAGAATATATAACGCTACAGAAACGTTATAGAAATTGATAACGATGAAAAATTAGTTTCATCTGATTTAAGAAATAATAATCTCATGTCATGCTTTATGCTCATTTTATGACCATGGTGAATACAAGCATAAACATTCTAGAATTGTTTCTTGACATATGACTTTTTCCGGAAAAAATACTTAACACAACCATCTATCGACTTTGACTTTTGTAGTTAGTTCGTCATCCGGTGACGTACAATGTAGTTTACAAGGAACGCTGGTGACATAAGTCTAGCTGCAATAATGTAGCTCCTGTGACAAACTTGTGTCTCGGCAGAGCTACAACGCGGTCCCATTCGTCACAATGGAGCAAAAAAAAAGTTGCAGTTGAAACATAAAAACTCACTATTTACGCTTCAAACATTTCATTATAACAATTACTGATGATCCCAGTCCTTGTTAAATCGGTTTGGCTGAGAAATATATGCTTTTTCAAAGTTAGCAACAACCTTGTTCAAATTTATCGATCGTTTTCCATAACCGGAAACTACGGAAGGCGGAGCTTTTCTAAATATGGTATTTCTTATTACAAGCTGATGTAAACATTCCAATCGTAACTACTCGGCCATTCTCGCTACCCTGTTATTTGCAGGGTAGCGAGAATGGCCGAGTAGTTACGATTGGTAAACATTCACGCCTAAATCGCCAAATATGGTATCGACATCCAAATAGTGAGGCCGGAAATGACGAAATTACATTCCAAAATACTGGTAGGTGATAAAAACTTGTTATAATAATGAACAAAAGGAAAGGTTATGTCTTATTGTTGATAAATGCAGGCGTCAGAAGCTCTGTAAGCGAACGCAAAAAATATCGGCGGCTGCTCCATTACGTGTAATGGCATCCCGTTATAACCCTTGCGAGTAAACGAGCATTTAGGGTTTTATTATTAGAACTAACATAAGTCACATTGACACAAGCTGGTTACTGATTTGTTTTACGATTTTGTGGGCATTTTACTTGTTTAAGTAGCTATATGCTAAATGCCATCAAATTGGAAAATATCAGTAACTTAATTACATCACCGTCTAGTTATCAATGTAGGAAAAGTATGACGAACTTGATGAAGGTTAGTGGATTTTGTTATTGTTATGCCACAGGAGTGTGAAGTTCTATCAATAATAAGGTATAGGGGCACCTCGAAGATCGCTGGGCAACTATAAAAAAAACACCAGGAATGCAACGCATTTTTGGGGGGTTGGCCTAAATCTATACCTACAGGTAGATCAGCATGGAATACAAGGTTGAATCCTACTCTTGGATTGGATGTGAACGAGTCTTAAGAAACTTGGTTCATTTTCATTGTTGCCATTTTTTTATCCGACTTTCTTGTAGTGTTGTCAGAAAACCATGTCTCCTTTTTCGTTTCTTTTTGCCAACAAAGTTGTAATGAATTCCTGACCATGAAATATGTTTGAATGACTGAATACCAAGCTAGTAATATTGCTGTAGAAGATACTGAAAATTCAACGTTGATGGAACCTTGCATCAACATTGATTCAACGTTGAATTAACGTTGCATCAACATTGATTCAACGTTGCATCAACATTGGTTCAACGTTGATATGTGACGTTGATCCAACGTCATTTTTCAACATCCATTCAACTTTCAAATCCAACTAAAATTCAACGTCTTTTCAACGTTGATGGTCAACTAAAATTCAACGTTGTTTAAACGTTGACGTGCCTGCTGGGGTTGGCAGTCTCGGAGAGAACGCCATAAATTAAAAAAAAAGTCTCCAGTAAATGATTTTAAAACTAAAATGATATCATGAACTTCTAAAAATCGTATTTAAGTAACAAAAGACAATAAAAGGTGCTTACATTGTTAAATTAATCAGAATAACATCTTGTATCAAAGTCATGACGTCATGTTATTCATAGACATAGGTCAAAGTCGTCAACATCATTTCGCGGAATTTTAATTAAAATCTTGTATTTTCATTCCCGAGTCAAAAATTTTCAAAACGACATCTATTTCATTTGCAACTGCATATTCCGTATATCGTGACGACATGTAAACAAACACAGCACTTTTTTCAAGCGTGTCCAAATTATTAGATAAAAACCTTTCTAGTTACGGATTAGTAAAAGATGATTATAGAATAAATTTGACTTAATTTTGAACTACAATGTTTTCAGAAAATATCAAATTTATTTGTTGGACCATTTGCAGCCGATGTAGAAAAACTCGCCTTGGTGTGTTTTAGTTTTGTTTTAGTTTTTGCAGAATCTACGCGAGTGGTCTAAATATTTACTCGGATCGATCAAAACTTTGATTAATACAACACTGGCGTACTGAAAGGACTTTATGTTAACATGGACTATCAGGTTAAGGACAACAACTATTCATTTTTTTATCACTGTGAATGACTCTTAAGACAACACGAATCTGGTCATTTTTTGACGTATAGTCCTTTCTCCCCTTTCCGGTGTAACCTCGTTCCAGTGCAAACGAAACATTCGAGTTAGCGCTTCGGTATACGCGCATGTGTAGATCATACTTCACGCACTGAAGAACATTCACACCTCAAATCGCCAAATATGGTATCGACATCCAAATAGTGAGGCCGGAAATGACGAAATTCAAAATGTTCAGAGAGAAAGTAAACATGGATTTTTATTTTGTGGGAATTACATTCTAAAATACTGGTAGGTGATAAAAACTTGTTATAATAATGGACAACAGGAAAGGTTATGTCTTATTATTGATAAATGCAGGTGTCAGAAATTCTGTAAGCGAGCGCAAAAAATCTCGGCGGGTGCTCCATTACGTGTAATGGCATCCCGTTATAACCCTTGAGGGTAAGCGAACATTTAGGGTTTTATTATTAGAACTACCCCAGGACTTGAACCTCTTACAACTTTTGGTTTACTTTGTTCAAAGGTCTATTTAACATATTTCTTTGATCCAGCGCAATCATTTCAATTTCATTACTGATTTTATAGAAGATTTTAAAGCCTATTTTCTCATTGTAGCCTATGGACATTTTATGTCACGCCCAACTGCATTTCACTGTCGAATTCCAGATTTATATTGACATTTCGTTACTGTATATATGACTTACCAGTTTAAAAGAAATCCAAACACAATTCCTGCCTCCAAGATTATTTGTACATGTACCACAATATTCCTAAAGTTCTACAATAAATGCGTAAATAAAAACGAATCTGGCCACCATTCATCGTCATGTTAATATTTTGTTTATCAGCATTGAAATCGTATTTGGGTCACAACTGACACGCAAAGATGACAATGTCATCAATATTTTTTAATATACACGTACAATAACTAGGAGGAGAGCACATACAGTCGGGAAGCCAGTGACACAGGAGAGTTCCATCTAAAAACAAAGTCACGTGACTTTCGCGTCATTTTTGATGAAAAATGAGGTTCAACCCTTCGGTTAAAATATGTCGGTTTACAATAAATACGTACGCTTGAAATCAATTAAAATATACGGAATATGTCTATGGATAAATAGAAATTTATTGCATCACTTCAGTTTTTATTTATATAGTGCACAAACATCGAATGTTGCTACTTGAAGTGGACTCAATTTCAAAACAAATGTCGAGGTGGTTCTATTTAAGTCAGAAAATTTAATTAAAACAATATGATGGCTTTCTGTAACATCCATTGCCTGAGGAAATCATCTAGGATCATTGTCATACCGACAACTAGTGTCAATGTCTTGTGGGATGCAATTGTGTCACTTAGTTCTACACCCACCTTGATCGATCGACCTTTTGCCAAACATCGAAATTCATTTTCTTTCGGAACACACCGGTGGTGTTTCTTAACATCAACAATAAACGACACCTAAGCGTACATCCGAAAGAGGCTATTTCATTTGGGAAAGGGATGTCTATTTTTATGTCTTTTTTTTATTTTCTTGTATTAATACCCTATTTTTCAGTTTATTTTTATTGCAATATTGTTTTAGACATTGTGCATTTTGTAATTTAGACTGGGGAATTACTATTTATCATCACTTTAAATTAAAAAAAATCATCTACATTGTATGATACTAGATTTGCACAGGGGATGTACAACAATTAATAATTTCAATTTAATTTAATTTCAATACAACAGGTACAAGATAAATAGAAAGAAACAAATGTGTGGAAAAAATAAAAGCATGTAAACAAAAATTAAGTGAATTGAAAAAATATGAAAATATTATAAAAAAAAACATGTCAGTTAAAACAATTAATAAATCTTTAAAAATCTAAAAAAAATGAAACATTGAGACAAAAAGGGGCATACAAAATTGTATTCAGATATCTTAACCCTTCATATTATATCAAGGCAAATTAAAAAAAAATTCAGTGTAAGCAAATATTTTTCTTGAAATTAGGAAATTTTATTATTTGAATGAAAAGCTACCAAGTTTCATGTTTATCTGACAATGTAAATATCAATGTATTTGGAATATTCATGTGTTTGACACAACTACAAACTAGCTTCTATAACATATAGGGGTGGCTAAGTTGTAATAATTCTTTCCCCTTGACATTCACAAAATGACCAGCATTTATAAATATGGGTACTTAGGTTGCAATAATTATTTCCCCATGACTTCACAAGATGACATGACCAGCATTTACAAATATGACTGAGTACATAGGTTGCAATAATTCTTTCTCCAGGATATTCACAAAATGACCAGCATTTACAAATATGGATACTAGGTTTGCAATAATTCTTTCTCCAGGACATTCACAAAATTACCAGCATTTACAAATATAGGTACTTATAGGTTGCAATATTTTTCCCCCATGACATTCACAAACAGAACGACTAGCATTCACATAAAAGACACATATTGAATGACTACCATTCACATAATTTTAAGACACATACAGAAGGACTTGCATTCACATGAAATGAAAAACCAGATTTCCAAATTTCACTAAGTAAATAAAATGACTGGAATGAATATGTTTTCTGTTGACAAAATAAGCAAGTATTGGTAAATATTGTTTAAAATTGAAGTTAAAAAACTATTTTATTTGATCCAATGACTGGAAAAAAGTTAATAAAAGGGTAAATTTTGAAAAAAAAATTTCTGTAAAATAAAATTTATAAAATTCAGCATTAAAATTCATAGATAATAAAAGATAATTATATTTCTCATAAACAACAGGCAACAGAAGTACCTTTTCATCTAAAAAAAAAAGCATGAATAACAAATTCAACAACATGTTGGAGTGTATGCAGGTCTAAATGTCTGTAGAAACTTGTTCAACAACTTGGTTCTGGTTCAAAATATCTAAAAGAAATTGAAAAGTTTGAGATCTTGTTTCAGCTCCACTTTCTGACCTAGAAAATGTGTTACAACTGTTATAACAATATGTACCACAATATAATTTATCTTCTGAGCCAAATTCTTTACAGAAATTTAATTCATTCTTGAAATATTTAAGAACAACTTTAACAAGTCCTGGTTTTCAATTGAAATTGAAATAAACCTTTTGACTTTCAGTTTCAGATGAAGTTTCACAAATTACACAATCAAAAAGTTCTTTTCTGAATGACTAAATATATTATAATGTTTATGACACAAGGTGTCTTGAAAACTCTGATCCTTGTCTAAAAATTTGTCATTTATCCAAACATCAAATACTCTTTTTACTTAAATTAAAATGGTTTAAAAAACTTTTTTTTTCATCTTCAACACTCTTACTTCCATTAGAAAATGCCTTTTTATTAACTGCATGGCTCATCATTTTCAAGCAGATTATTTTCAGTAGACATAAAATACAAAGTTTTAACTTAATTTCACATTTCTTACAAATACAATACAATTCAGAAAAAATGTTAAATTTCTTTTTACAAACAAACAAAATTCAGGAGCATCTGGAACTTTTTGAAATAAATGAATGTATCAGTTAGAGGATATATTCTGCCCACAATTATACCCAAGGGCCTGCATTTGTTTGATGATGTACTTTAAAAATAATTGGAATGCTGGTCCATTTTCTTACTTCATGGATTTTTTAGAAGAGAAAAAAACATATATATTTATATACAACATTAAATCACATTTCCTACATACACAGGCATTTTCAGATATATTAAAATTATCAACACAAGTTTGTAAAATGCAGGAGCATCTGAACCAATAATAGCCATTTTCAAACCCCTTTGCCTTGTTAAATTCACATCCAGGCAAGCACAACACTGACAAAATAAAAAAAATTAAAAAAAATCATCAATAGTTTTATTTAATCATTATATTTTCGGTGCTGTAAGTCTGAAATATTGAAATACATAATTAATCAATTAACAATCTGGAAGGTACAAAATCAGAAGCTGAGACTGGAATATCCTTACATGTCCAATTTTTGATCACATGACCATATATTTTAAATGTTAAAACATCATGAAGTCAGTTTAAAGGGTTCAAATATAGGTAATAACAACATTAACAAAATAAGATAAAACAATCATAAATACTTTTATTTAATCATCTGAACTGTATTCTGAAATAATTGAAATATATGATTGATCAGTGAACAATGGTAAAAAATCAGAAGCAGAGACTGAAATATCCCTAAGCTAACAAGTCAAATTTCAGACCACAAGACCATATAATTTTACTGGTTAAATTTCTGACCACAAGATCATACAAGTTTTAAATGTTAAAACAACATGAAATCAGTTTATAGGGTTTGATACCTGTCTTAAATAATAAATGCAAAGACTGACAAAATAAAAAAGATAAAATCTTATATAATCATGGTCACCTGTGCTGTAAATCTGAAATATATTATTGTTAAAGTGTACTGTAAATGGTAAAAAAAAAACCCAGAAGCTGAGACTAGAATATGTTCACATGATGTCAGTTTAAATATGGTTGGAGAAATACAGAATACTTGAGATCTATTTGGGACAGGAGGGGGGAGGATATGTTAAATACATCATAAATATCTCAAACTATATCACAGGAATAACTATTAATCAAATTAATTATGTTATGATACTCTAAGGCTACTCTTTCTTCTAATATCTAATTTTAATCAGTTCAAGAATATTTTGAAGTCATGGAATGGGAATGATTGCAAATGCTCAGTTTGTGCTGACTTTTAAAGTATGCTTTTTACCATCAATAGGTCAATTTCTCATGTCCATCTTTTATACTTTATATGTTGTACTTAGTTTTATTATTGAATATTGTGTAGCTTTTAGTTTTAGTTATGCTTAGCTTTCATGTAAGCTTATTATTTTTAATTCTGTTCAACTATAATATCTGCTTTTAAATTGCTTTTAATTTCATGTTTTAGTTATTTCAGATTTCTTACCAACTTACATGTCTGTGCTTTTCTTGTAGTGCTAGCTTTGTTTTTCTTTGTTTTTAATTTATTTTTGCATGCCTTAATTATTGTTATTTATGTTGTATGTCGGTCAAAAGCTCATTAGAGCTTATATTTGTATGCTTGTTGTTTTTAACCATGCCGACTTTAAATAAAACTTATTTATTTATTTATTTATTTATTCAGCGTCTTCTTTATCAAAAATGGCGGCTGACAGCGTCCTAAGTTACAAACCTCGTTTTGCAAATTAAAGGCGGAATGATGGCTATTTTTATATTTCGTTACACATTTGAATGATGGGTAAACCTATTTTTGACCATAGTTTTTACTGACAACCAATGGGATGCGTTTGTGTCAGTTATTCTTGGCCTCGAGAATTTCCCGCCATATATTCTTAGCTACAACAACAAAAACAAATACCTCGGGAAATACCTTGTTTTATACCGATATTATGTCTAATAAACACTTTCTTGAGGTTTTTTCTGCAACTTATATATTTAACCATGATAATTCACGTTTTTTTGGGGGAATGTATTTATTTATATTTATCTCTCATATAAGGTTTATTCTGTAATCGTCATGGTAAACAAACGTCAATACCTATTACGATTATGGGCGACACTTGGTGGGTTATTATTATCTGCCCTTGCGTAAATGTTTTTAGCCTTATGGGAGGAGTTACGGAAGCTGACGTTGGCTTCCCGACTGATAATTGTAACCCTACTATCAATGTGCGGTACTAAAATATTACAAGGGATGACACCCGTTCATATTTATACTTAATTCCTACCTTTCGTACGGTTTAGTTGTGTTGAATAATGGTTATTCCAAATAAATATCACAAAAATCCTAAAGTATACTAAAAATCCAGGTTTTCAAAATTTTGCCAATGGGGGGGGTGGGCATGTGTCCCTTGCCACTGGCTCGTATGTCTCTGATAAGAAAAGATAGTTGAACATTAACATTTTTCTTTTTAACACAATTTTTGCATTTATTATTTCTTTGGCTAAGTAACAAACATTTTCTAACCATGATGTGCTTTGAAGGAACAAGGAACGCATTAGTTTTTCCTTATTTCTGTTAGTGTTAATTATTTCTATCAGTACCCATTTGTTTATTCATCTTACATTTTCCGTCAGTCTGATCCTACAAAATATTTGAATACTACCAACATCTGCCGACAATGGTTTAGAATAGTAAGACACAATGAATTTTATTTATTTAACTATTAATTAGGCCGTTCATACTATATGTATATCTGTTATTATTTATTAAACTCAGTCTTTCTAAAATAAATGCTATAAAATTATTAACCAGCCTGCTGTTGAAACTTTAAAAGGTAATAACATTACACAAGAAGGAATATATGTCTCTGTATAATCTTGTCACAGATAATTTTAAAGAGTATGATTTCGATACTGAATATTGCCTTAATATATATATCACGCCTCTACTGTGCTTTTTCCAATAAAAAAATATATTGAATATTGATAAATATTTTGTATGTGAAAGCAGAGACATGTCTGATGAAAGCGGTACCTATATAATTCTTTTTAAATTAAAAACTATTTTGTTCACTTGGAGATAGCATAATATTGGCCCAAATACACATACACGTACTTTAAAATGTCGAAATGAAGATTATCAGTATTACAGTAACCGTACGCAGTGCGGTCTTATGTATGGGCACAATGGACAGTTGCCCTGTGGTCCCACAAGCAGATGAACCCCATGCTAATCTATGTATGTTGTATACGGCATAATGTTTAATTTTTAAACACTGATTTTGTTGGAAGTATCAATACAAGAAATATATGTTTAAGTTTATCGACCATTTATAGCCTTTTATTTCTGTGAGTGTTTGTATAGATATGGGCCTCAGTGCACTGCTTTGATCGGAGCCTATATTGCTGACAAGATGGCCCTGACCGTACGTCATTCATCATTTACACTTCATGAATATATATCGGCTGTACATAGCATGGTATAGGCCAATATTGCTTATGTATGTTGGTTGCATTAATTGATATTTTCGTAATCAAACTCTTTTCTTATGACTTAAAAGACCATACTTTCATTTTACAGACACCGGCGTCTACTACCCCCTTTAGGCTTTATAATGGTTGATACCACCCCCGTACTAGTACTAGTTAGTCTTCAATGTTTGCACTGTCCCTAGTCCAACAATAAAAGATTCTATTCTTTTTTCTCATACTTTTCTATTCTACTTCATTTAACTTTCCAATGGATGTCATAGGGGATATCATTTAATTTCAAATACTAATGTCCTCTCTATAGGCCATGCCTACTCATATTATTTTGTGATATTCAACTTTCACTCAAATATATACACACTGGCCAGACAGAAATGCTGTGCTCGCATCTAGGCAATGCCTACTCCATATTATAATTCTTCCATGAATTCCTGATTTACTTGGAAAATAATATTGGACGCAGTGAATTATACAAATATATTGTTTGGATGAAATAACTTTAATTTTTGTCATTTAACTACTAGAGATCGCTTTTGACCTACTTTTGTTATGGATACTGTTGCCTAGCAATTTTAAAGATGAAAATATTCTCTAACTTTTTGATTGGAGAATAATACAAATTTGGTAAGAGTTCGGAGAACGGAGTTAAAATACTTGCAGTGATTTTCCAACTGTGTTTTTTGGGCCGAATATCGGCCTCAATGACAATGTTAAAAATGTTTTCCCCAATTTAATGAGGGAAAATTCTCAATAGCATGGTGATAAAATTATTCGTAAAAACTGGTTAATAAAAGCTTTTTCAAATGAAATTAAAAGTCGAACATTTTCACGCTTATAACCTGGGCCCGTATGCCACTTAAGTTGAGCTTTTCCTAAGGAAACACTTAAGTTAAGGAAACTCCGCCCATTTTACTTAAGTGGTATTCATAAAGCTTCTTATCTTAAGTATTTCCTAAGAATAACCTTAAGCTAAGGAAACTCCGCCCATCATACTTAAGTGGTATTCATAAACGTCCTTAAGCTAAGAAAACACTTAAGATGTCCCTTAACTTTAAGGTAGATGGGTAGGTTCCTTAAGTTTTCCTGAATTGCTATTTATATTGATTGTGAGTTACGAAAGTGATATTGTATGAATAAAAAGATAAAACAAACCATATTAGCAATATTTCATAGGCATTCGAGTTTATCATCAAATCCATATCATATCTTACATGCAGGGGCGGATCCAGGGGGGGAGAGGGGGCGCCCCCCTAAAATTGGAAAAAATATGATTTTTTGGCATGAAATCGTGATTTTTCACACGAAATACCCCAAACAATTTCGTACCTCCCTCCGCTCGGCGCAATTTTTATAAGTGCGCCCCCTAACTTGAAATCCTGGATCCGCCCCTGAATACCACAGAAGAATCAACATAAGTTTTAAAGGAACAGGAATATTTGACTTACAAAGAACCCAGATATATACTCATACATTTGCATGATCAGAAGTAATCGATAAAATAGAATTTTGGAGCTGTTTGTATTGTGTAGAGTCTGTGTGTGTTACATGTGGTAGTGAACAGGACACATTATACAAGATTATCTATATACAAATGTGCATATGATGTAAAACAATGTGTTTGATTCCTCATAGTCTACTTGCGATTGTTCATGTATAAATCCAAAGAATACAATGGTATGGATATTTTGGATTCAATATTCAGTAATCAAAGACAGAAAGATGTGATGAATTAAGTGATTGAATATTTATTTAATGATTCAGAAACACATGCATAATTGTAGTTTCAGTTCAGACAAGAAATCAGGATTCAGCCATACCTACATGTACATATTAAGATGCAGTAAACACTGAAATATAATTTTGAGATCATGGAGATAATTTAATTTAATTGTTAATAATGAAGTTGTTTCTTGTTCAGTACATTGTTTAATGACATGATATGTGTATAACAGTTCCCATAATTGTGTGGGAAACAATATTGTTGTAGTATTATTGGTACTTGTAAAGATATGCCACATTATGACCCAAAGGTGTTTTATGTTATGCACTGCATACACAAACTTTTGATCCATCATTTGTCCATTGGAGGTTAGGTGTTTAACACCACTTTCAAAAATATTTCAGTTACTACTTTTGTGGCGGAAATTGGAGTACCCAGAGAAATCCACATACCTGTCGCAAGTCACTGACAAAGTTTATCACATAATGTTTTATCGAGTACACCTCGCCATGAATGGGGTTCAAACTCACAACTTAAGTGGTGATATGCAACGATTGCACAGGTAGTTGTCATCCGGAAATCCCCACGCCTTTCCCCAAGTGAAAAACAAGCTCGGATATGAATAGTATTCTTTGTACCGCGTGACTTATGAAACCACATGATATAACAATGGAGGACCGTCATCCAAGAAACGTGTTATTCAGTCATCAAGGATTCGCATAGGAGAAATTAGGTGATTACATGTTGATTGGTTTGAAGTCATGATAATTGATCTAATGTGTGCAAACGCCAAAACTCCATGTTTGTTTGTTTACATATTAGAGGACAAGGTCAATGTCAAATTTTAGATAAGTATTAGTTTTATTTATCGATTTTATATTTTTAATGTTTACTTGGCAATAATATAGATACAATTTGATATGAAATTATTTTATAAAATACTTTGTATTTTTTTGGGGAAAGGATTATTTTCTCTTCCTCTTCACAACCCTGGCCGAATAACCAGCATTTTAATTCATATCAATACATTCATATCCGACCTAAAAGAAAATGACAAGTAAAACAAAGTGGAAATATTTTAAAATAACATTACTATCATTTGAAATATACATATGTATAAAAGTGTAGAAAAATGTAGACTTGAGTGAAATAGTGTTGTAATAAGAGATCGTGAACGTGATGCAGGGGCGGATCCCGCGCCTCCCTCCACTCGGCACAATTTTGTTTAGTGCGCCTCCCCCTAACTTGAAATCCTGGATCCGCCACTGTGATGTACAAGTATGCAAAAATGTCAAGGTAAATTTTAAATGAGGTTGAAACAAGTCATCATTTGATATCAATTCGGTTGTATTTCAATTTGACGATTTAGATTACGGAAGACGATCACAACCATATTTTTTTTAACAATTGCAACTCAGCTGTTTTTTTTCATAACCTATAATAAAATGAAAAAATATATATCACACTTTCGGAACAGTTCCAACATTCAAAAGAAAAATCGTAGAAATATGTAAATTCGATATCCCTAACACACATATAAATGACCCATCCTGGCTTAGTTCAGGTACTTCAATAAAAAGTGACGGGGTTAAACTAGTATACAGTAGATTTTTCTAAGACATTTCTCTTATTTAATAAAAACAATAGAAAACGAAAATCGCACGATATTTGCACGACAATCGGTCAATGGTCGGGCGACCGTCGCCGATAAGGTATCAATAAGCGTAAAAGGGGATATTTGTTTATCATGGGACAGACAGGTTTTGGGAGAATGGAATCATTTATTTTTCTTTGCATATGAAATCAGAAATGTTTCATTCAATATCCAGTATTACATAACTATTATACTGCTTGATTTTCCTTAGTCAGATTTTTTTCCCCCCAAGTCTTTCAAAATTATTTATTTGTGCGAAAATTTAAATCAGAAATATTAACAAAAATAAATAAATAAATTTGAAAAGTACCCCTCCTTGAAGTATATCTATAAATAGCGTTTGAGGAAAATATGTATTTTGTATGCAAACTGTAATATCACTGTGAAACCATTATTTGGCCAGTGATATTAATTTTTAACTGTTTTCAACACCGAAATGAAAAAAATATATATCTAATCACTCAATGAACAATTGAAGACAAATGTTGCAATAAGGTCTCCCTCAAAAGATCTTTACGTAAATTAACATTGTTTCGTTATGTGACGGGAAGATACGTTCGTTCGTCAATTATCAAGAAATCTCTATTAATGGAATCCAGTTGGCAAAGTTCGTATTATTAGTTGGCAGAACATCATCAATATACCTGGGAGTGAGATTAAAGGCTTAAGCCTCTATACTTTTTTTGTTTTTGATAAGTTTTTGTATAAATTCAGACTCATAGGAGTATAGAAAAAGTTGGAGAGGAGAGGAGCATAGTTTGTTCCCATAGGGATGCCTAGCTATGATTTGTTGAAAATTGTGCCATTCGAACTCTACAAATATATGTTATCGATAAGGAACTCCAATATTTTGATAACTTCATTTTATGTGTAGCACTTTTTACCTTTCGTTTCGTGCTTGACAAAATAAGTTAATTCGTGACCCAATACTATAAACTTGTAACATTGCCACCATTTTTTAAAGTAAAATGCGTTGTGAATAACTTACTTGAAAGAGGAAATGAAAGTGTAAAAGGCAAAAAAAGTCAAATATTTGGCTAGATGAAATTTTTTAGAATTAAAATTATCCTCTTCTTTCAGTATCCACTTTTGATTGATTGAGTGAGTGAGTGATTGTTGTTTAATGTCAATTCAGCAATTTTTCAGCTATATTATGGCGAGAACAAGTTAATTATCAATGAGATGATGATGAGGTCCGCTTTATTCTAGACCAACACGCTGAGTTGGATTTTTATAGTGCTAGCTCACTGAAACAACAGTCCGAGGGGTAAAAATGTCACTCCATTCGGACACATTATTCTGATTCCGAGCCAACCAATCTTTGCTCTTTCTCCGTAATGCTGCGTGCTTAGCGGAGAAGCAACAAATACCAATTTTATAGTCCTTGGTTTGACCCGACTGAGGCTCGAATCCACGATCTACCGCACTCGAGGCGAGCACGCAAACCATTACGTCACCGATGTGGTGCTTTTGATTGGTGTTACCACGTGAATATACTTTGTCACAGTATGATAGTAGTCCTCCTTTGACTGCATGCGAAATTTTAGTCATACTTATAGATACCCGGTAGTTCTTTTGTTGAACAAGTTTAAATACTGATTCTTCTGAAATTTTGGTATCCAATATAAAGTAGATAATTCACAATTTTCATCATTTATCGGAATATTCAGTGATGACATGAATGACTTGTGATTTGCCTAAATGTCTTCTTTGTCAAAATTAGTATTTTGTAAAGTTTACCATAGTTCTTGGAAATATCAAGTTCTTCATATTGCTCGTTTGGCGTTAAACAACAATCACTCACTTCATTACTTATTTACCAAACCTTATTTCTTGTGGTTTTTGAATATTTTTATGATGTTTACCTATTTGAAATTAATTCGTTAGCAATTAGGCGTACAGTGACGTACAATGAAGAACGATGTTAAATGCACCCGTCGTAAAGGAAATGGGTGCGTTTACGGTCATATTTTCCTTGCATTGAAAACGTCGATGTCTATTTCATCAGATAGTGAGAAAATATTTGACATAATTTAAGGAATTCGTGAAGAAAAAATAGATTTTTAACCCCTTTCTTCGAGCGAAAACATACCATCCACCGATGTTTAAACGGCGATTTCCAGTTTCAATGTTCAAATAGGGCACTGTTATTTGATCAGAAATATAAATGACATACATTTGCAGTATTCTTTTTATTTTTGTTGCTTCGGTTGATCCACTTTCAAAGAATAAATCACGGATAATCATCCAAAAATGTTGAAATTTCTGCAAGCAACTAACATTACCTGATCAGACAGCAACTTCCGTTTTTGAAAACTGTCCGGTTATGCACTGTGTTTATAGATTTGTGATGGTTGTCCGTAAAAATGTACTGGAATATATCATCGCATTGGTTGTCGTTAAGAATCAAGTACGGTTAAAAAAGTGTTTAAAAAAAATTCAAATATGACAAAGTTCTATTCCTCAAATAAATCTATCTATTACTTCTTTAAGGTTAATACCAAAATTTCGACCAGTTTTCGACAATCAATGTTAATAAGTTTCTGAATTGATATGACTTCAGTATGTACATTATCAATGTCTTAGCAGACGATGAAACCAAAATTGGTCTGTATGAGATATATTTTTGAAATGATTAAAGCTTTGTTAAGGTAACGAAAATATACAATTTGAACGTGAAATAATAGATGTGGTACGTAGTTCTTACATTTAAAGATGACATTTTTAGATCAGATTTCTTGAGATCATTCATGCCATTTCAGCATCATAATATAACCTCTGACAAATGAAGCGATCAAAATAATGAGAGATTTTATCACGTGAAACAAACCGTCGAAAACAGGAGACCGTCAAAAATGGGTGACTTTGCGACATTACTATTCGTTCACTTTAATTTCATAATACAGCTTCGGAACATGTTTTTATTCCTGAAATCAATCCACATTGCATATTAAGTCAAATTTATGCTTTGTTTATTGAGTTTTATTATGCTTTGTTTTTGTTTTTGTTTTTTTAAAGATATGCATTATAATACAATGATACATACGTTCTGTATTCTGAAAAAAATGACGTTCAGTGCTTTTCATTAATTGTTTTCATTTATTTGGTCTACGATGTATTTAATATAATGATACGTTTAAATAAAATATCATATTTTTTTATATTTCTAAGCAGAATCTGTTTAAAAACACACAATGGTAGATAAGAGAAAACATTTAATGGTTGCAGCCTTAGATTTTGGTACGACATTTTCAGGCTATGCGTTCTCAATGCGACACGAGTTCGAAGCAGAGCCGCTAAAGATTCATTGTAACCACATATGGAATGCTGGTGCTCGGGCCCTTTCGTCAATCAAGACACCAACATGTCTGTTGCTCGATAAGGAGAAGAAATTTGTGGCCTTTGGATATGAAGCAGAAAATCAGTATGCTGATCTGGTTATGGACAAGGAGCATGATGACTATTATTTTTTCCATCGCTTTAAAATGAATCTCCATAACAACAAGGTATTTCATTTATTTTTTTAAAACAATTTGTTTTTAATGAATAAGCATCAAAACAATAGCAAAACACACACACAAAAGCAACAAAAAAAACCAAAACAAATAACACAAAAAACACAAAAAACAACAAAAAAGCAAAAAGCAAGAAAAAACAAACAAACAAACACACAAACAAGCAAGCAAACAAATACATGAAATAAAAAACACATCCTCAGAACAGTTCTAAGTCCAATGAAATAATCGTTGAAACAGAGACAAGATCGATACCCCATATAACGCATATTACTTGACCGATCACCTTCTTGGACTGCATGGGTCAAAGACACTTTAAAAAAAAGCCAAGTCTAAAATTATTTTATGGCCTAAACCTCGTAAAGATCTTTTCCACGTGTGAGCAAAAAGCCAACCCTCACATGTACATCGTAACTGGATGAACAAGAACACCGAATCCTAACCTTGAACTCTCTATATATTTTTCTTAGTGACACAGACATTGACGTTGTTATAGGTATGACATTAGTGCTATGACAGAGAGCCTTAAAATGTCCCTTCGACTGAAAAACAACCCATTTTCTTCCTCGATAATCCCTATTTTGATGCAATCGAGGTGTGACAATATTGTTTTCACCCTCGATAAACCATATTTTGTTTCAACAGCTTTGGTATGACAATAGTATTTTCACCCTCGACAATCTCTGCTTTTCTTTTATTTTTACCGACAATGTACGTATATTATATTTTTTCAACAGTTTCAAAATATCCAAAGCAGCTGCCAAGTTTACCATAAAGAACAAAAGCAAGCACCGTTCTAATCGGTTAAAGGGTGTCCTCTTTCACATCCGCACTAATCTTAAAATTCAAATATTACTGTTACAGAAGCTGTCGTGGCCGTGATCGTTTGGTAGTTGGATTTACAACTACCTATGCAATCGGTGTCTATCACCACTGATTGTGTGAGTTCGAATCCCACTCAGTGCGAGGTGTACAACATTATGTGATAAAGTTTGTTAGTGACTTACGGCAGATCGGTGCTTTTCTCCGGGTACTCCGGTTTCCTCCACCAACACAACTGACCGACACGATATAATTGAAATATTGTTGAAAGTGGCGTTAAACACCATAAAACCAATACATCTTTTCGCAAAAGATTTGTTTTATACGCACAACAAATGAAGTGATTGCAGGATAGTTATCTTTTTCTTGCTTTTGTATGCTTGTTCGGTATAATCGATGAATTACGACCACCTCAGGAGGTGGACCGCAGTAAATGTGATCGTAATAAGCGTTGTTTCACATCGGACTATTGAACTTTCGGATGGAAACAACTCTCCTCATGTTGACAATGTTTTTTTCAGTTTCAATCCCGAAGAAGATTTTGAATGTATAATGTAAAACATAAAACACGGTATTTACAATGAATGATACTATTCTATTATTGTCTTCTCCTGAAGGAACTGTTCTCCTATCGTGTTGTCTGGTGCGGCACTATACCTCACCAGAAAACACTATAAGAAAACTGTTCTCGAGGCAGAAGACAATACCGGTATTTAGTACATAACATCCCATTTCAGACATAAAAGAAAAACACACTCAAATTCAATATAATAATAATAAAATGTACAGTGTAACATTATATTTACATTGCCAAACCTGGCCATGTTGACAACAGACAACAGCGCAAGTCTATTTTAAAGGAGATAAATCTTGACAAAAATATATAAATAGATAAATATTACGCGGGAAAATCTATGCCACAGGTATAGTCTCTGCAGGAAATCGTTTGAAACTGACATAGCCCCCGACGCTAGGTATAGTCACCCGTTGTCAAGTGTACTGTTCAAAAATAGTTCACACTGATTATCCAATCAAAATACAGCATTTTCATATGTTAGGTACTAAATCTTTTTATTTATTTAGAATATTACCCACAGTATGGTCTTGGAGGATATAACAGGCAAAACACTCTCTGCTGTTGATGTTTTTACGTTATCAATGAAAGCATTGGTAGATCATTTGATGAAAATGTTGACGAAACATGGGACAAATGTTCTTAATGATGAAGTACAGTGGGTACTCACAGTTCCAGCAATCTGGACTGATACGGCTAAACAGTTCATGAGAACGAGCGCTGAAAAGGTAATAAAGATTTGATTGGTTTAATGGTTTTATGGTGTTTAGCGCAACTTTCAACAATATTGCAGTTATATCGTGGCGGTCAGTTTTATTGGTAGTGCAAACCGGAGTACCCGGAGAAAAACCACCGACCTGGCGCAAGTCACTGACAACTTTATCACATAATATTGTACACCTCACCTGGGTGGCATTCGAACCAACAGCGTCTGTGGTGATAGGCACTGATTACATAGGTAGTTGTAAATCCAACTACCATGCGATCACATACACCTTAGCAGTTCATGAGAACGAGCACAAAAAAGGTACAAAAGATTCGACAAATTAAAACATACTGCTAAACAGGTCATGAGAACTAATGCAAAAATTTAAGATTTTGCAAACAAAAACATACTGTTTATCAGTCCAGACCACCTTGGTTCATCCCCAGTATTTAGTGGTGCTCAGTATTTAGTGGTGATCGTGGGGCTCAGTATTTTGTGGTGATCATGGTGCTCAGTATTTAGTGGTGATCGTGGTGCTCAGTATTTAGTGGTGATCGTGGTGCTCAGTATTTAGTCGTGGTGCTCAGTATTTAGTGGTGATCGTGGTGCTGTCTTTAGTGGTGATCGTAGTGCTCAGTATTTAGTGGTTACCATATGGCGCCCAGTATTTATTGGTGATTGTGGTGCACAGTATTTAGTGGTGATCATGGTGATCAGTATTTAGTGGTGATCGTGGTGCTCAGTATTTTGTGGTGATCGTGGTGCTCAGTATTTAGTGATGATCGTGGTGCTCAGTATTTAGTAGTGATCGTGGTGCTCAGTATTTAGTGGTGATCGTGGTGATCAGTAGTTAGTGGTGATCGTGGTGCTCAGTAGTTAGTGGTGCTCAGTCTTTATTGGTGATCGTGGTGCTCAGTAATTAGTGGTGATCGTGGTGCTCAGTATTTAGACATCTGTGTAGTGTTTTGTCGAACATTCTTTGTCGTTTTGTCCTTTTTAGCTCACGTTGACAAATTTGCACATGAATAATCAGGTGTACGATACAGGCTCAGGTGAGCCTCTTGCTCTTTTAGTGATTGCATTGTCTGCCCTTCTTCTATTTACGACTTCTAATTACTCGTTGGTATCTGCAAACTATTCTTAGAATTTCGATCACATCTTTGCAATGTATGTGGTGTTCAAGCCTTTAGATATTTGAATAGTACACAAGGCCATCAAAAATATAATTAGGGAATTAATAATCAACTTTCAACCAAGATATAATTGCCAATACCATTTTTCGTCATCTGTTTCCAAGAATAATTTTTAGCAATGTGCTGATATCTTTTGTCTTATTTATTTTATTTGTGTTTGTTTCCATATAGTAATGTCAGATACGTCTTGACTATATGAGTAACACGGTGGCTGTTTTATAAGACGCAGGAACTGGTTAACCTTCGCGAGCATCTTGTTTCAATCCCTGTTTTTGGTGGTGTCCATGTTGCTCATCTCTTTAGTTTTGTGTATTGTGTTTTATGTTTTGTTTGGCTTCTTCCTTTATCTTGTGTACTCAATGTTGCCAGAGTCTCTAGATTTTCCTTTCTTGATTTGCTTTTCGGTTTTCTCTAATGTTTATTTTTGAAAGAGAAGATGAGACGAATCCATTAGATGCTTGACTTAATAATATAATATTCAGAAGACGATGACGGTGTATAACATCTGAATACAAAATAATACATAATTAAGCTGGTTTATTTGAACATTTAATTTTCAGTCGGCACCGACAAAAAACGGATCCTGAAACAATAATTATAATGACCTTTTTAATGGTACTATATTTAATTTAATGTTAATTATTTTATAATTAAGATGATATGTGAGATGAAGAACAACACTGTATGTAAACGTCAGAGAAAACCGAAATGGCAGTCAAAAATAGACAATCTAGAGGCATTCGGTACAAGACACAAACAGAACAAAACAAAAACAAAGCAGAAAAAAAAATAAAATAAAAATAAAATAAAAAAAACAAAACAAAAAACTAAACTAAAACAAAACTAAAAATCAGCACAGAACACAAAAGAAAAGATGCCAAAGGGGCAACCAGAACTCCGAAGAAGAACAGACAATACAATGGTCAAATGAATAAAGACACAAAAATGTGATCTACAAAGCACTACACAGAAAACTAAAATTCGAGCGATACGAACCCAATGACAATAGCGGGGGTGAATTAAGATGCTCTGGAAGGGTAGACAGTTTCTGCTCCACATGTGGCACTCGTCGTGTTTCTCTGGTTACAAACCCGATGACACAGACATTCCGTAACAGAAAAGGATCAGCAACACGGACTCCTCCGTAATTCCTGTGGTGAACCCATGTGCTCGCGAAATGTGACAACTATGCATTAACTTTAATACATTAATCTTATATAAATTTCTGTTCATGCAAACTTACATTTACTTGACCTCCTGTCTTCCTGTTTAATATTTTAGGCTGGTATACCAACGGAAATGTTAATGCTTGCTTTAGAACCGGAAGCAGCCTCTATATACTGTCAACATTTGCCTATACAGAGGTTTCATGGATCTAGCCCCGGATTTGTCATGACGGAAGTAGGAACTAAATACATGGTTGTAGACTTAGGAGGTATACTAATAAATTGACAATGCACACACACATACACACACACACACGCAAACGCATACAATTTGGCGCTAAATACCAATCAATCAAGCAATCAATCAATTAATCAATCAATTGACTGTATATATAAGTAACACGGCGGGTTTCCTATAAGAAGCAGGAATTGCTTACCCTTCACGAGCCTCTGAGTTCTCCCTCTGCTGTTTCTTTGGTTGGGTCCATGTTTCTCATCATTTTAGTTTTTTTTGTGTGGTCCTATTATGTGTTCTTACGTTCTGAGTATGAGGGATCATGTCGTATTTACGTTATTTGTCTTTGTTTGCGCATAGTGGCTTCCACCACATATTGTGTTGTGTATTTATGTTTTGTTTGTCTTCGTCCTGTGTACCCAATGTTACCAGTGTCTCTAGATTGTCCATTCTTGATTGCCCCATCGGTTTTTTCTAACGTATATTTTCGTCCCGTGTCTTGTGTACCCAGTGTTGCCAGTATCTCTGGATTTTCCCTTCGGTTTTCTCTAACGTTTATTTTCGTTCCGTGTCTTGTGTAACCGGTGTTGCCAATGTCTGAATTGTCCATTCCTGATTGCCCCCTCGGTTTTCTCTAAAGTTTATTTTCGTCCTATGTCTTGTGTACCCGGTGTTGCCAGTGTCTCTGGATTGTCCATTCTTGATTGCCCCTTCGGTTTTCTCTAACGTTTATTGACCATCACTATTAAAACTCTTTCATCATAATCGCCATGATATAACTGGAATATTTGTTGAAAGTGGCGCTAAAAACCATAAACCGAAGATACGAAAAATCAATCTTATCCAATCGCCATCATGCTCATTGTGATCGTTTGATCCCAAAATAGGGATATTTATAGTGTGTATTTTTATATTCTAGGAGGGACAGCGGATATTACAGTTCATGAAAAGGCTTCCAATGGTCAACTGAAGGAATTATGCAGGGCGACTGGTAATGAGTGTGGCGGCACGTCAGTTGATGCTAGATTCTTTAAAGTGCTTCAAGAAATAGCTGGAGAAAAAGTAATATCAGAATTTAAAGAAAAGAACCCTTTATCTTATTTAGATCTGGTTCGAGAATTTGAAGCAGTAAAACGAACAGTTGATACAGAGAAAAAGAAAAAAGTCAATGTAACAATTCCATTTGTTTCGATAGACAGAAAATGCCAGGAATTTGAAGGGAAGAGTTTAGAATCCGCCATTGATTCGTCGTCGTATGTGGATAAAATAACTCTATGTGGTGACAAATTGAGATTTAATGCTGATTTAATGATCAAGCTCTTCACTCCAACAATTGGCAGCATCATTACCTTAATGAAAAACACCCTGTCCAATAGGTCCGCGAATGACCTATCAACAATTCTAATGGTCGGAGGATTTTCCGAATGTTCTCTGATACAAGATGCCGTCAAGGCAGCATTCCCTGACAAACGAATTATAATACCGGAAGATGCAGGTATGTCGGTATTGAAAGGGGCTGTTTTATTTGGTCATCGTCCGGATTTCATTCGGTCACGTGTGATGAAATGCAGCTACGGCGTAAAGACGAATATTCCTTTTGATAAGAGAAGGCATGATGCAAAGCAAAAGGTTTTGATGGATGGGCAAGAAAAATGCGACAATATTTTCTCTCTAATTATTGAAAAAGATCAGATGGTAGAAGCCGGAACGAAAGTGTCGAAGTCATACTTTACTCCGTATCCACACCAAGACATTATGGATTTTTCGATCTATGTATCGGACAAGCAATATCCGTCATACGTTGATGACGATGGTTGCTCTCTACTTTGTAGACCTACAATTAAATTCCCTGAAACATGTGCGGAAAGGCGCTGGGTTGACGTTGAATTTATCTTCGGAAATACGGAAATTGGAATGACAGCGGTAGACAGGAATTCTGGGAAGAAAATAACCTCTAGGTTTAATCTGATTTAAGATTTATTTTGTTTTATTTTTGTGTCCAGTAGCTAAATGCTAGACTGCACCAAATACAAAACATGGGAAACAATAGGCCATTTGCATATTCCCGATTTGATTCTAAAATTAAATGTGTTTGACATTTCTTTTTCATATGAGTTATTGCCCTTGCGTGAGAGCAAAGGATAGCAAAAATAATTTTATTATAATTTTCTTAAAAACTATCTATATATATTTGAATGCTATAAAAATTAAGAGGTAATTTCATTCACAAGTTTTTACAACATTTAAATTGTATACAAAGCAACATTTTTCTATTGGAATTTGAACTGTTCAGACTGTGTGGTATTTTGTGTTACTGACTATGCCATTTTACATGTCTTGGGATTTTTAATTGCTCGTAGTATGATAGTATGAATGTTTTCATTACGGTTTGGTGTGGAAAAAAATCGGTCGCCTTCATCCATAAGAAAATAATTGGTCCATTACAGGGTTTATGGTGTTTAACGCCACTTTCAAAAATATTTCATTTATATCGTGGTGGTCAGTTTTATTGGTGGAGGAAACCGGAGTACCCAGAGAAAACCACCAACCTGTCGCAAGTCACTGACCAACTTTATCACAAACGGGTTGTACATAGCACACAATATCGTCATTTGCGGGATTCGAACTCACAACGTTAGTGGTGATATATAGACACTGATTGCACATTTGGTTATAAATCCAACTACCATACGATCACGACAACGATGCCCTTGGTCCATTACATAGCGTTGCTTATTTTCAAAAGCATTAATTGATTGATTGATTGATTGATGCCAACTTTAGCAGCATAGGTTGGTTTATGGTGTTTAACGCCACTTTCAACAATATTTCAGTTGTATCGTGGTGGTCAGTTTTATTGATGAAGGAAACCGGAGTACCGAGAGAAAACCACCGACCTGTCGCAAGTTACTGATAAACTTAATGTTGTGTCGAGTATACCTCGCCGTGAACAGGGGTTCGAATTCAACCCGAGTTCGACTACTCCGCAACTCGACTAAATCTGGAGAAAACATCATGGCGCATGTAAATTATGGAAGTTAATTTTCATAGATGACTGTTAGAAAGAGACATAAGCATGGCCATATTAACAGCTTTATTGGCCCCTTGGTAAAGCAGTGTACTGGGGCCCTTTTCTACACATCCACTCAAAGGAATAAAAATGTAAATGGGTGATAAAATTGAACATATATTTATTGTATCTGTACTTCCAACAACATAAATGTTTAAACATTAAAAACATGCTGTACACAACATACACATATTAGCATGAGCCCCTATGCTCGTGAGACCCTCGTATAGCTGATCAGCGTATATATACATAAAAAAATATATAACAAAGATATTTTGCCCTGAAGTTGTTTAGCAGTTAATTTCTATTTAAATTAACAGCTCAAATATTTTTTTGCATTTCCGAAATACATCTAATGAAGAAGGAAAACATTGTGTATTCATTTGAGAATGAAATAATGGTAATTTGCAACTTGTAAGCATCAAGTAACTCGATAATATTTTGAGATTATGTTGATATACATGTAGTTAAAAAGTATAATGGGATATTACGCTTTATTGAGTAATCATATTAAAAAAAATACAAAGCTATCAAACTAACGTCGTTTTTTTTGTTTTTTTTTACATTCATACCCATATAAGTCTATATATAAACGCATCGGTGTTAGACCCTATATTTCTCACTAATGAGACAGGACAGTTCCTATTTTTAGCCGTGTGAGATATCCTTGTCTCAACCCGTGGGTGAGATAAGAATTTCACGCTATTTTTCCCGTAAAAATGTTACGTTTCGCAAAATGTCATTCTAAGCCGGGAATGTCACATTATATACCTGTCTGATAGCTGAATAACAGATATATTACGGATTTAACCATTGTTTTTTTTTAAATACAGAATCCAACCGTATTAAATATATTTGTGTCTTTTATTTTCATTTGTTCGTATTTCTAGATATATAGAACTTCTCTTTACCAGCGTTTTACCGCAATTTATTTTTCCATTGCTGAAGTAAATATTCGATTTATCCATATGCAACCGTATCTCGGCAGTATTTCAAATGTATTTCATCATAAATTACAATGTATTTAATAAATATATTATAAATGTTACTACAACAGAGATAAATACCTGTAAAAAAATATTTGAATTTGGTCAAAGGGGGATAATATCTTTCCTTACGTTAGTTACTAACAACATATGCAAAGTTTCACACTGGATCTGAGATATAGGGGACAAACCAGAACATGATCCACTAAATAATAATAATTATATTTATATTTTTTGAAATATAAAAACCTTAAACTATGTCCTTTTTCTTTTTTGTGTATGTCTCATTTATCAATCATAAATGTTTGTATTGTTAATGATGCCTCATGTGGGCCCTATGATTAGGCAATAAAATATATTCTATTCTTCTTCTAACAAGGGAGAGCACTCTATTAGTTACTGAAAGTAAACAAACATTGACTGGAAGAGAGCCTGAAAAAAGAATCAAACACCGTGAAAGGTGCACGTTATCTAGCAGAATATAATACATAGATGAATTTAAAATAGTTATGTAGTAGAATCGTGGTTAATTGTTTATTGTAAAAAGGAAAAGCATGGAAAATTGGGGGGGGGGGGGGGGGGGGGCAGTTGATATAAACCGTACAGCATGCATTTGTCGGTAAAGCGCACGTGATTTTTTTGTCTTGCACTAGTACAAGATATATAGGGTCTAACACTGGGAGAGGTGCAAGATAGTAAAATCTGTGACACCCGAGGGTAAGATTTAAATGGTATCGGACGAGGCTTGTCTGAGTCAAATACGATTTAAATCTTACCCGAGGGTGTCACAGATATTACTATCTTGCACCTTTTACGGTGTTTGACTCTTTTCCTCACCCCTTTCTACCGTGTCAATGTTTGGTTACTTGTTGTGTAGTTTGGTGCATTAATTTGCGAACCGTATCACAGCCACAGGACCAAAATGCTACGTAATATGCGAGCTTAAGCGAGCTCTTTATGGTATAAAATGTGTACTTAGGATTTTTTAACAAACATGGCTGAATATACTGTCGAAGAAAACAAAATTCGACGCTTTGCAAACACCGTTTTCCGTGTAGCACACTAACACACTCAACTAATGAAGATCTTCTTAACATAAAGCGCAAAGGTGATCCTGAAGTCTCGTACCCTCTCTCGTACGTCCGATACCACTGAAACCCGGAATCCGTGTGAAATAAAAGTCATTTTGTTAGCTTGTTTTACTTATATTGATATTTTTTAATTTATTAAATCTCTTCTGACATACTGACAAGAATTTTTGTTTCTAAGCGGGAGTTAACTTTTGAGATTTCGTAAGGAACGATAACTCGAATAAAGGAACGACAGCTTGATTGAATAAGACTAGATTCGGCCCTCATAAAAAGTTTTCCCAATATATATCGGCCCAAAAAATCTCGACACTTTTTGATGCACTGCGTGCAATTGCCAGATAAAGGTTTCATATTAAAATAAAACAAGATGTTCATTTTACAACTTTAAAGAGGTTCAAAATAATAAAGTTAACAAACTTGTGATAGATTCTACAATAACAAAATCTTGCACCTTTCACGATATTTGCCTCTTTTTCTCATCTCTTTCAATATTTGTTTACGTTGAGAAAATATAGAGTACTCTCCCTTGTTAAGTAACTAACGTAAATAAAAACAATTACCTCCCTTTGACCAACGTCAAATAATTTTTCTTACAGGCATTTATCGCTGTTGTAGTAGCATTTATAATATATTTATAAATAAAATACATTGTATTTTATTGTATTTTATTGTGAAATACATTCAAAATACTGTCAAGACACTATAAATCGACAATTTAATTCAACAATGTAAAACAATTTTGCGGAAAAACGGCGTGTAGCTTGTCTTACCCTGGAGCCGGGGTAAGATAGAAATTTTTTTTTCACCTAAACTAACGGACTACTTTATCCAAGGGGTGAGAAATATAGGGTCTAACACCGGGAGAGATGCAAGATAGTAAAATCTGTGACATCCGAGGGTAAGATTTAAATCGTATCGGACGAGGCTTGTCCGAGTCGGATACGATTTAAATCTTACCCGAAGGTGTCACAGATTTTACTATCTTGCACCTTTTACGGTGTTTGACTCTTTTTCTCACCCTTTTCTACCGTGTCAATGTTTGTTTACTTTTTTGTGTAATTGGCGCATTAATTTGCGAACCGTATCACAGGACCACAATGCCACGTAATAAAATAAAACAAGATTTTCATTTTATAACATTAAAGAGGTTCAAAATAATAAAGTTAACAAATTTGTGATCGATTCTACAATAGCAAAATCTTGCACCTTTTACGATGCTTGCCTCTTTTTCTCATCTCTTTCTATCGTGTCAATATTTGTTTACGTTGAGAAAATATAGAGTGCTCTCCCTTGTTATGTAACTAACGTAAATAACAAAAAATTACCTCCCTTTGACCAACGTCAAATAATTTTTTTACAGTTATTTAGTAGTAGCATTTATAATATATTTATCAAATGCATTGTATTTTATTGTGAAATACATTAAAAATACTGTCAAGACACTAAATCTACAAATTAATTCAACAATGGAAAACAATTTTGCGGGAAAAACGGCGTGTAGCTTGTCTTACTCTGGAGCCGGGGTAAGATAGAAAAATCTTGTTCACCTAAATTAACGGACTACTTTATCCAACGGTGAGAAATATAGGGTCTAACACCGGGAGAGGTGCAAGATTGTAAAATCTGTGACACCCGAGGGTAAGATTTAAATCGTATCGGACGAGGCTTGTCCGAGTCCAATACGATTTAAATCTTACCCGAGGGTGTCACAGATTTTACTATCTTGCACTTTTTACGGTGTTTTACTCTTTTTCTCACCCCTTTCTACCGGATCAGTGTTTGTTTACTTGTTGTGTAGTTTGGTGAATTAATCTGCGAACCGTATCACACCCACAGGACCACAATGCCACGTAATAAAATAAAACAAGATTTTGATTTTACAACTTTAAAGAGGTTCAAAATAATAAAATTAACAAACTTGTGATAGATTCTATAATAACAAACTCTTGCACCTTTTACGATGTTTGCCTCTTTTTTCAATATTTGTTTACGTTGAGAAAATATAGAGTACTCTCTCTTGTTATGTAACTAACGTAAATAAAAACAATTACCTCCCTTTGACCAACGTCAAATAATTTTGTGTACAGGCATTTATCGCTGTTGTAGTAGCATCTATAATATATTTATAAATAAAATACATAGTATTTTATTGTATTTTATTGTGAAATACATTTATAATACTGTCAAGACACTATAAATCGACAATTTAATTCAACAATGGAAAACAATTTTGCGGGAAAAACGGCGTGTAGCTTGTCTTACCCTGGAGCCGGGGTAAGATAGAAAAATCTTTTTCACCTAAACTAACGGACTACTTTATCCAAGGGGTGAGAAAAGAAAATCTCACATCGCTAAAATTAGGAACTGGTTTGTCTCAAAAGTCCTTTTCCGTGCCTTTGACGTCATTCTTCAATGACGTCAAAATATGTGTCACGTCATATTTCATGTATGGAAAATACTGTACTTTCAATAAAATATTAGCGGAGCCTCGTTGGAGACCAGAAATCTTTCCCTTGGGTGTCTGAGATTTTCCCGTCTTGCCGGTGTTAGATCCTTTATTTCTCACACCTTGGATAAAGTAGTCCGTTAGTTTAGGTGAAAAAGATTTTTCTATCTTACCCCGGCTCCAGGGTAAGATCAGCTACTCGCCATTTTCCCCGCAAAATTGTTTTCCATTGTTGAATTAAATTGTCGATTTATAGTGTCTTGACAGTATTTTGAATGTATTTCACAATAAAATACAATAAAATACAGTGTATTTTATTTATAAATATATTATAAATGCTACAACAGCGATAAATGCCTGTAAACAAAATTATTTGACTTTGGTCAAAGGGAGATAATTGTTTTTATTTACGTTAGTTACCTAACAAGGGAGAGTACTCTATATTTTCTCAACGTAAACAAATATTGAAAGAGATGAGAAAAAGAGGCAAACATCGTAAAAGGTGCAAGATTTTGTTATTGTAGAATCTATCACAAGTTTGTTAACTTTAATATGAAACCGGCACGGCCATGAATGCTCGCGCATCTGAAAATTATCTGGCAATTTCATCAAAAAGTGTCGAGATTTTTTGGACCGAGATATATTGGGGACGACTTTTTCTTAGGGTCGAATCTAGTCTCATTCAATCGCAATCGTAACTACTCGGCCATTCTCGCTACCCTGCAAATAACCTCGTACGTACATAGTAGAAATTCTTCTTACATTGTTTGCCGGAAGTTAAGTTAAGTTAAGTCGCACAAAAAGATAGTCCACGTAAATCCAATATGGAAGACATACTAAGTTAAATCTAATCATGCAAAGCTAATTAAAACTTTAATTGAAATATAGAAAATTGTTTAAAATATAACTTTATCAAACTTTCATGTAACTGACATGTGAAAAGTAGTGCGATTTATACGCCTAATGCATACGAGGTTATTTGCAGGGTAGCGAGAATGGCCGAGTAGTTACGATTGATTCAATCGAGCTATCTTTCCTTTATTCGAGTTATCGTTCCTTACGAAATCTCAAAAGTTAACTCCCGCTTAGAAACCAAAATTTGTAAAATGAGCAACTTGTTTTATTTTATTACGTGGCATTTTGGTCCTGTGGCTGTGATACGGTTCGCAAATTAATGCACCAAGCTACACAAAAAGTAAACAAACATTGACACGGTAGAAAGGGGTGAGAAAAAGAGTCAAACACCGTAAAAGGTGCAAGATAGTAAAATCTGTGACACCCTCGGGTGTCACAGATTTTACTATCTTGCATCTCTCCCGGTGTTAGACCCCATATATCTTACACAGGTTGCTGGGTAAGACAAGGTACACGCGCTTTTTCCCGCAAATTTGTTTTCCATCATCGATATACATACGTGTCTTTGCAGTATTTTTAATGTATTTCATAATAAAATACAGTGATAACTCCTAATATAAAAGTTATTTGACGTTGGTCAAAAGTGAGGTAGTTTTTTTTGTGTTTATTTCCGTTAGTTACTATATTTTTTCAAAGTAAACAAACATTGACACAATAGAAAGGGTGAGACAAAAAGCCAAACACCACGAAAGGTGCAAGATTGTTAAATCTGAGACACCCTCGCCCAATACGATTTAAAACTTACCCTCGGGTGTCTTATTTATATACTACTCAAAAGGATCGTGGTATCGTGATTCTAACTGGAGCGAAAGGCACAGACCAGTAAGAAACATGTTACTGTATAACGACGACGTTACAGAAGACACCACTCTTGCAAACAATTTAAAATGACCTACAGTGCTGCTTGTTTCAGCAGTTTTTTTAAATTCAACACGACGGGTGGCACTAGTGGAGCAGGAACTGCTTACCCTTCCGGAGCACTTGAATTCTCCCCCGGTTGTTAGAGGGGTTCATGTTACTCGATCTTTAGTTTAATATGTATGCTTTGTAGATGGCTGTTTGTCATTTTGTCCTTTTTCTTTGGGACATTGCGTTGTCTATTCCTCTTCGATTTACGGATTCTGATTATCCCTTTGGTATCGTCAAACTCTTCTTTAAAATTTGTAAGTTTAAAACAATATAGCGGATTGTCTGTATAAAAACTAACGATTCTGGCTGTGAAACCAGTGTGAAATGTTCGATAGAGGGTCTATCCGTTTGTGAAATGATGGTCTTATGGCTAGAACAGATGAAGTGAGCGTGGACGTCCTATAGTACAGCCGACTTTAATCTGATAAAGCGATTGTGGCTGTATTTTTGGTTAATCCGATTGTCACGTTATAAATTTGATGTAGCGGTCTTGTGGTTAAGCCGATTGTCATCTGATAAAGCGATTGTGGCGGTCTTGTGGTTAAGGCGTTTTTCATCTAATAAAGTGGGTACGGCGGTCTTGTCGTTAAACTGATTGTCATCTAATAAAGTGGGTATGGCGGTCTTGTGGTTAAGCCGATTGCCATCTGATAAAGCGGATGTGGTGGTCTCGTTGTTAAACCTATTGTCATTACATAAAGAAGGTGTGGTGGTTTCGTGGTTAAGCATATTGTCAGTACATACAGCGGGTGTGGTGGTCTCGTGGATAAACCTATTGTTAGTACTTACAGCGGATGTGGTGGTCTCGTGGATAATTTATTGTCATTACATAAAGAAGGTGCGGTGGTTTCGTGGTTAAGCATATTGTCAGTACATACAGCGGGTGTGGTGGTCTCGTGGATAATCTATTGTCATTACATAAAGAAGGTGCGGTGGTTTCGTGGTTAAGCATATTGTCAGTACATACAGCGGGTGTGGTGGTCTCGTGGATAATCTATTGTCATTACATAAAGAAGGTGCGGTGATGTCGTGGTTAAGCATATTGTCAGTACATACAGCGGGTGTGGTGGTCTCGTGGATAATCTATTGTCATTACATAAAGAAGGTGCGGTGGTTTCGTGGTTGAACATATTGTCAGTACATACGGCCGTTGTGGTGGTCTCGTGGATAATCTATTGTCATTACATAAAGAAGGTGCGGTGGTTTCGTGGTTGAACATATTGTCAGTACATAAAGCGGGTGTGAATGTCTCGTTGATAAACGTATTGTCATTACATACAGCGGGCGTGGTGGTCTCGTGAATACAATTATTGTCATTGCATAAATAGGATTTGGTATTCTCGTGATTAGCATATTGTCATTATATAAAGCGGTTGTGATGGTCTCGAGGTTACACCTATTGTAATTACATAAAACGGGTGTTGTGGTCTCGAGGTTACACCTATTGTAATTACATAAAACGGGTGTTGTGGTCTCGAGGTTACACCTATTGTAATTACATAAAACGGGTGTTGTGGTCTCGAGATTAAGCTTATTGTCATAACATAAAGATGGTGTGGAACTAATAATATAAGACTGACATGTGACATATACTCAGACGTATTATATTAACGTAAAGACCAATATGCTTTAACATTTGAATGCTCTTTTAAGGTCACCTGGTCAACGGCCATACATGCTTTTGTCATCACTTGGCGTCCGTCGTCATCCGTCCGTCGTTTGTCGTGAACTTTCACATTTAAATCTTCTCCTCTAATACTACTGAACCAAATTAAGCCAACCTTGGCAGGGATGATCTTGGATATACCCCTTTCAAAATTGTGTTGTTTCTCATCTCACAGTTGCAGAAGGGTAATTAATTAGCAACAAGGTTAACGCCTAATTTCGTGCAAATGGGGTGCTTAGTGCAGTTAAATTGTTTATTTGATAAAGCTAGAATATTATACTGAGGGGAAACAGTGGAAAAATATGGAGTCACCGGATATACACTACAACACCAGTGGAACAGATAAAACAACCAGGCGCTTTAGTATAGTTGTGACTTTCTCCACCCCGAAAACTGTCGATCATGGTAAAACTGTATAGCACACGATAATCACAAACATTCGAAGTACCAGGCTTCCCGTGCATAGAAAGTAAAATGGTTGCATTACATTTCTGCAATTGTTTTTTTTTTCTTTCCAGAAATAAATATGCAAAATTCAAAAGTTGTCTCCATTATATATTACTGTCCGCATCAGTGATTTAATGATTAGCGTGTTGGCCTCGAGTGCTGTAGATCGTGGGATCGATCCCCCATCTGGTCAACACAAAGACTATAAAATTGGGATTTGTTGCTTCTCCGCTAAGCACGCAGCATTAAGGAGAAAGAGCAATCAGGATAATGTGTCCGAGTGGAGCGACATGTCTATCTGTGGTCTGTTGTTTCAGTGAGCTAGCACTGTAAAAAATCCAACTAAACATGTTGGTCTAGTACAAAGCGAACCTCATCATCATCCCATAGAAAATTAACTTGTACTCGCCATGATGTAGCTGACAAATTGATGAGTTGGCGATAAACAACAATCACTCACTCATCCTCTCCATGTTATATACTATGAAAAGTTCATACTATGACTTTATTAGTGCATAATTGTTCACCAAAGGCGCGAAAGGCATAGATCTACAACACAGCATAATACAATACAAATACACAATAAACATTTAGGTTCAAAAGGAAAAGACAATAGTAAATAAACATCAATATTTCACCATAGACTAAACATATGATTTTAAATTAGCAAGTCCGAAAATAAAAACAAGCTCTGAAACATTTACTTGTTCAAAATATATAATAATACATGTATAAGCATATGATATAACAATAAATATACAATCAATGAATATATAGGAAAAACATATTCATAAAATATTATAATGTTTGGTAAAAAATCTGCCCTCTGAACGCTAGTTAATAGAAGAAGAAGAAAAATAATCCAAAAGATTTAAATTCAAATTCTTCATAAATTAAATCAAGAAATATAATGGATTTAAGAATCCAGATTATAAATAAAATAAATGAACAAAGAGAATTTACATATCCAATGAAATCAAGGAAACAATTAAATTAGTACAATTCAAAGCATTAAAAAGATCAATAAATTCACTGGAGTGTAAAATTTATCCCTATTTCTTGTCCTAGCTAATAAAGCAATTACATACACGGGATAATTACACTCAGCCTTGAGAACACTTTTTACGAGAAGAAGACAAATACGTAATAGTTACCGACTGAGATCGAGGTGTTCAAGCTAGATGAACACCTGAGACCGTGCAAATTGTGCTCAAAGCACGGACGAGGGTGTTTATCTAGCTTGAACCCGAGATCGAAGTCGGTAACTAGACTTGCACTCTAGTGATATTGTTTATAAAAAAATATATTATATCAAAAATATATTTGGGTGAAAGTGGCCAAAGTCGTAAGTACATGTACATTTATATTGTAGTATTTGAGAGAAAAAAAACATACATTTTACTAATAGATGGATATTTTACATTGTATTCTGGAATAAACTATTGTTTTAAATCTATAACGGTAGTGTTGTTACATAAACATTTAAAATGAAATTCACACACACACACCCTCCCCGGGCCACATAAAAAAAAAACAGTCATACCAAATTTTTGTTATCTACCGGTTGGTATTGGAAATTTAATATTACAAGTCCGCAACTTGCACGATGACTGCACTTTAACCTTAGTAAGTACGATTCCTGTGTAAATTAAATTCGTTTTAAATGTGGAGAAAAGACGAATTATTCATATTCGCAAATCATTTTTGGATGAAGACTGTGTTTGACACTATATATGTATTTTAAAAAGTTTGAATTAACATTCAGGTTTTTTTTTATTTATTTTTTTTTTTTTGTGTGTGTAAGGTAACATGATCTCATTTTGTGGTGTATATTTTCATAATTTTACTCTTTGTCATTATTACGCACTTGTTATATTATTTATTGGTATGTATTGTATAACTTTTGGAAATATTTATTTGTCAAAATAGCCGCACGTGTGTTAGGCCCAGACCACATAGTGACGTCACTTGAACACCTCGGCACTGTGTCAGATGTTCAAGCTTGAACCACCTCGGCACTGTGCCAGGTGTTCAAGTGACGTCAGTATTTGTCCTCGACCTAAGACACGTGCGAATTCTTTTGACAAATAGTATTTCCAAAATTTGAATACCTATCGATAAAAATAGAACTAGTGTGTAATAAAGAGTTATCTATTCTTGTCAAACAGGATTTAAATTTGACAATCTGTCAAAATATAAAATCTATAAATAACTCCTGATATCCACAATGGCAGTATGGGTTGTTTTTCGTTTCCACGTAATATTGTGAAAACTTATAATAATGGTAGGCTGAATTTCAGCGTTTTAAGGTAAGTGTTAGAAATGTAAGCAATTACCCAATAAAATATCGTTTGTTTTTGGAGAAAGTCAACTTTCGTTTTCTATTGAGTATTGTGATCAATTTTATTTTACTGGTAATTTAATATTTTAAATTTTAAGTTGAATTATTGTTTATTAAATAAAAAAATGTTAACATGAACATTTTTTTTTAAAATAAGGCAGAACGGTTCTGACACATTTTGTTTTCAAATCGTCCTTCGAAAAATCAGGCCTGAAAAAAAAAGGGGGGGTCATGTGGTTGACCTCTGACAATCATTAATAGTAAATACTAGTTTATATAATTTTTCCATGAATTCCTGTTTCAACGTTGTTTTTAGGTTGAATTTTGGTCATGACGTTGAACAACGTTGAACCAACGTTGTTTCAACGTCAAATTTTCACCGTTTAAATAGGGTTGATTTATGACGTTGACTCAACGTTGAAAATAGGTTGATTTTAGTAAAGTTTGTCAATGTTGAACTTTAGTTGAATTTGCAACGTTGACACAACGTTGAAAACAGGTTGTATATCCGACTTTTGAGTAATTTCCCACTTACTTTTTTTACGATCATGTTTAAGAAATATTTCCCTGATGCTGGGCATTCGAGAATTATTTCGATTCTAACGGGGCATTTACGGTAATTTTATGCCCTCAAGCGTACCTAGACAGAGGTTAATTTGGTGCGCTGTTCCAATTACCTCCCGCTATTATTTACAAGAATATATAACGCTACAGAAACGTTATAGAAATTGATAACGATGAAAAATTAGTTTCATCTGATTTAAGAAATAATAATCTCATGTCATGCTTTATGCTCATTTTATGACCATGGTGAATACAAGCATAAACATTCTAGAATTGTTTCTTGACATATGACTTTTTCCGGAAAAAATACTTAACACAACCATCTATCGACTTTGACTTTTGTAGTTAGTTCGTCATCCGGTGACGTACAATGTAGTTTACAAGGAACGCTGGTGACATAAGTCTAGCTGCAATAATGTAGCTCCTGTGACAAACTTGTGTCTCGGCAGAGCTACAACGCGGTCCCATTCGTCACAATGGAGCAAAAAAAAAGTTGCAGTTGAAACATAAAAACTCACTATTTACGCTTCAAACATTTCATTATAACAATTACTGATGATCCCAGTCCTTGTTAAATCGGTTTGGCTGAGAAATATATGCTTTTTCAAAGTTAGCAACAACCTTGTTCAAATTTATCGATCGTTTTCCATAACCGGAAACTACGGAAGGCGGAGCTTTTCTAAATATGGTATTTCTTATTACAAGCTGATGTAAACATTCCAATCGTAACTACTCGGCCATTCTCGCTACCCTGTTATTTGCAGGGTAGCGAGAATGGCCGAGTAGTTACGATTGGTAAACATTCACGCCTAAATCGCCAAATATGGTATCGACATCCAAATAGTGAGGCCGGAAATGACGAAATTACATTCTAAAATACTGGTAGGTGATAAAAACTTGTTATAATAATGAACAAAAGGAAAGGTTATGTCTTATTGTTGATAAATGCAGGCGTCAGAAGCTCTGTAAGCGAACGCAAAAAATATCGGCGGCTGCTCCATTACGTGTAATGGCATCCCGTTATAACCCTTGCGAGTAAACGAGCATTTAGGGTTTTATTATTAGAACTAACATAAGTCACATTGACACAAGCTGGTTACTGATTTGTTTTACGATTTTGTGGGCATTTTACTTGTTTAAGTAGCTATATGCTAAATGCCATCAAATTGGAAAATATCAGTAACTTAATTACATCACCGTCTAGTTATCAATGTAGGAAAAGTATGACGAACTTGATGAAGGTTAGTGGATTTTGTTATTGTTATGCCACAGGAGTGTGAAGTTCTATCAATAATAAGGTATAGGGGCACCTCGAAGATCGCTGGGCAACTATAAAAAAAACACCAGGAATGCAACGCATTTTTGGGGGGTTGGCCTAAATCTATACCTACAGGTAGATCAGCATGGAATACAAGGTTGAATCCTACTCTTGGATTGGATGTGAACGAGTCTTAAGAAACTTGGTTCATTTTCATTGTTGCCATTTTTTTATCCGACTTTCTTGTAGTGTTGTCAGAAAACCATGTCTCCTTTTTCGTTTCTTTTTGCCAACAAAGTTGTAATGAATTCCTGACCATGAAATATGTTTGAATGACTGAATACCAAGCTAGTAATATTGCTGTAGAAGATACTGAAAATTCAACGTTGATGGAACCTTGCATCAACATTGATTCAACGTTGAATTAACGTTGCATCAACATTGATTCAACGTTGCATCAACATTGGTTCAACGTTGATATGTGACGTTGATCCAACGTCATTTTTCAACATCCATTCAACTTTCAAATCCAACTAAAATTCAACGTCTTTTCAACGTTGATGGTCAACTAAAATTCAACGTTGTTTAAACGTTGACGTGCCTGCTGGGGTTGGCAGTCTCGGAGAGAACGCCATAAATTAAAAAAAAAGTCTCCAGTAAATGATTTTAAAACTAAAATGATATCATGAACTTCTAAAAATCGTATTTAAGTAACAAAAGACAATAAAAGGTGCTTACATTGTTAAATTAATCAGAATAACATCTTGTATCAAAGTCATGACGTCATGTTATTCATAGACATAGGTCAAAGTCGTCAACATCATTTCGCGGAATTTTAATTAAAATCTTGTATTTTCATTCCCGAGTCAAAAATTTTCAAAACGACATCTATTTCATTTGCAACTGCATATTCCGTATATCGTGACGACATGTAAACAAACACAGCACTTTTTTCAAGCGTGTCCAAATTATTAGATAAAAACCTTTCTAGTTACGGATTAGTAAAAGATGATTATAGAATAAATTTGACTTAATTTTGAACTACAATGTTTTCAGAAAATATCAAATTTATTTGTTGGACCATTTGCAGCCGATGTAGAAAAACTCGCCTTGGTGTGTTTTAGTTTTGTTTTAGTTTTTGCAGAATCTACGCGAGTGGTCTAAATATTTACTCGGATCGATCAAAACTTTGATTAATACAACACTGGCGTACTGAAAGGACTTTATGTTAACATGGACTATCAGGTTAAGGACAACAACTATTCATTTTTTTATCACTGTGAATGACTCTTAAGACAACACGAATCTGGTCATTTTTTGACGTATAGTCCTTTCTCCCCTTTCCGGTGTAACCTCGTTCCAGTGCAAACGAAACATTCGAGTTAGCGCTTCGGTATACGCGCATGTGTAGATCATACTTCACGCACTGAAGAACATTCACACCTCAAATCGCCAAATATGGTATCGACATCCAAATAGTGAGGCCGGAAATGACGAAATTCAAAATGTTCAGAGAGAAAGTAAACATGGATTTTTATTTTGTGGGAATTACATTCTAAAATACTGGTAGGTGATAAAAACTTGTTATAATAATGGACAACAGGAAAGGTTATGTCTTATTATTGATAAATGCAGGTGTCAGAAACTCTGTAAGCGAGCGCAAAAAATCTCGGCGGGTGCTCCATTACGTGTAATGGCATCCCGTTATAACCCTTGAGGGTAAGCGAACATTTAGGGTTTTATTATTAGAACTACCCCAGGACTTGAACCTCTTACAACTTTTGGTTTACTTTGTTCAAAGGTCTATTTAACATATTTCTTTGATCCAGCGCAATCATTTCAATTTCATTACTGATTTTATAGAAGATTTTAAAGCCTATTTTCTCATTGTAGCCTATGGACATTTTATGTCACGCCCAACTGCATTTCACTGTCGAATTCCAGATTTATATTGACATTTCGTTACTGTATATATGACTTACCAGTTTAAAAGAAATCCAAACACAATTCCTGCCTCCAAGATTATTTGTACATGTACCACAATATTCCTAAAGTTCTACAATAAATGCGTAAATAAAAACGAATCTGGCCACCATTCATCGTCATGTTAATATTTTGTTTATCAGCATTGAAATCGTATTTGGGTCACAACTGACACGCAAAGATGACAATGTCATCAATATTTTTTAATATACACGTACAATAACTAGGAGGAGAGCACATACAGTCGGGAAGCCAGTGACACAGGAGAGTTCCATCTAAAAACAAAGTCACGTGACTTTCGCGTCATTTTTGATGAAAAATGAGGTTCAACCCTTCGGTTAAAATATGTCGGTTTACAATAAATACGTACGCTTGAAATCAATTAAAATATACGGAATATGTCTATGGATAAATAGAAATTTATTGCATCACTTCAGTTTTTATTTATATAGTGCACAAACATCGAATGTTGCTACTTGAAGTGGACTCAATTTCAAAACAAATGTCGAGGTGGTTCTATTTAAGTCAGAAAATTTAATTAAAACAATATGATGGCTTTCTGTAACATCCATTGCCTGAGGAAATCATCTAGGATCATTGTCATACCGACAACTAGTGTCAATGTCTTGTGGGATGCAATTGTGTCACTTAGTTCTACACCCACCTTGATCGATCGACCTTTTGCCAAACATCGAAATTCATTGTCTTTCGGAACACATCGGTGGTGTTTCTTAACATCAACAATAAACGACACCTAAGCGTACATCCGAAAGAGGCTATTTCATTTGGGAAAGGGATGTCTATTTTTATGTCTTTTTTTTATTTTCTTGTATTAATACCCTATTTTTCAGTTTATTTTTATTGCAATATTGTTTTAGACATTGTGCATTTTGTAATTTAGACTGGGGAATTACTATTTATCATCACTTTAAATTAAAAAAAATCATCTACATTGTATGATACTAGATTTGCACAGGGGATGTACAACAATTAATAATTTCAATTTAATTTAATTTCAATACAACAGGTACAAGATAAATAGAAAGAAACAAATGTGTGGAAAAAATAAAAGCATGTAAACAAAAATTAAGTGAATTGAAAAAATATGAAAATATTATAAAAAAAAACATGTCAGTTAAAACAATTAATAAATCTTTAAAAATCTAAAAAAAATGAAACATTGAGACAAAAAGGGGCATACAAAATTGTATTCAGATATCTTAACCCTTCATATTATATCAAGGCAAATTAAAAAAAAATTCAGTGTAAGCAAATATTTTTCTTGAAATTAGGAAATTTTATTATTTGAATGAAAAGCTACCAAGTTTCATGTTTATCTGACAATGTAAATATCAATGTATTTGGAATATTCATGTGTTTGACACAACTACAAACTAGCTTCTATAACATATAGGGGTGGCTAAGTTGTAATAATTCTTTCCCCTTGACATTCACAAAATGACCAGCATTTATAAATATGGGTACTTAGGTTGCAATAATTATTTCCCCATGACTTCACAAGATGACATGACCAGCATTTACAAATATGACTGAGTACATAGGTTGCAATAATTCTTTCTCCAGGATATTCACAAAATGACCAGCATTTACAAATATGGATACTAGGTTTGCAATAATTCTTTCTCCAGGACATTCACAAAATTACCAGCATTTACAAATATAGGTACTTATAGGTTGCAATATTTTTCCCCCATGACATTCACAAACAGAACGACTAGCATTCACATAAAAGACACATATTGAATGACTACCATTCACATAATTTTAAGACACATACAGAAGGACTTGCATTCACATGAAATGAAAAACCAGATTTCCAAATTTCACTAAGTAAATAAAATGACTGGAATGAATATGTTTTCTGTTGACAAAATAAGCAAGTATTGGTAAATATTGTTTAAAATTGAAGTTAAAAAACTATTTTATTTGATCCAATGACTGGAAAAAAGTTAATAAAAGGGTAAATTTTGAAAAAAAAAATTCTGTAAAATAAAATTTATAAAATTCAGCATTAAAATTCATAGATAATAAAAGATAATTATATTTCTCATAAACAACAGGCAACAGAAGTACCTTTTCATCTAAAAAAAAAAGCATGAATAACAAATTCAACAACATGTTGGAGTGTATGCAGGTCTAAATGTCTGTAGAAACTTGTTCAACAACTTGGTTCTGGTTCAAAATATCTAAAAGAAATTGAAAAGTTTGAGATCTTGTTTCAGCTCCACTTTCTGACCTAGAAAATGTGTTACAACTGTTATAACAATATGTACCACAATATAATTTATCTTCTGAGCCAAATTCTTTACAGAAATTTAATTCATTCTTGAAATATTTAAGAACAACTTTAACAAGTCCTGGTTTTCAATTGAAATTGAAATAAACCTTTTGACTTTCAGTTTCAGATGAAGTTTCACAAATTACACAATCAAAAAGTTCTTTTCTGAATGACTAAATATATTATAATGTTTATGACACAAGGTGTCTTGAAAACTCTGATCCTTGTCTAAAAATTTGTCATTTATCCAAACATCAAATACTCTTTTTACTTAAATTAAAATGGTTTAAAAAACTTTTTTTTTCATCTTCAACACTCTTACTTCCATTAGAAAATGCCTTTTTATTAACTGCATGGCTCATCATTTTCAAGCAGATTATTTTCAGTAGACATAAAATACAAAGTTTTAACTTAATTTCACATTTCTTACAAATACAATACAATTCAGAAAAAATGTTAAATTTCTTTTTACAAACAAACAAAATTCAGGAGCATCTGGAACTTTTTGAAATAAATGAATGTATCAGTTAGAGGATATATTCTGCCCACAATTATACCCAAGGGCCTGCATTTGTTTGATGATGTACTTTAAAAATAATTGGAATGCTGGTCCATTTTCTTACTTCATGGATTTTTTAGAAGAGAAAAAAACATATATATTTATATACAACATTAAATCACATTTCCTACATACACAGGCATTTTCAGATATATTAAAATTATCAACACAAGTTTGTAAAATGCAGGAGCATCTGAACCAATAATAGCCATTTTCAAACCCCTTTGCCTTGTTAAATTCACATCCAGGCAAGCACAACACTGACAAAATAAAAAAAATTAAAAAAAATCATCAATAGTTTTATTTAATCATTATATTTTCGGTGCTGTAAGTCTGAAATATTGAAATACATAATTAATCAATTAACAATCTGGAAGGTACAAAATCAGAAGCTGAGACTGGAATATCCTTACATGTCCAATTTTTGATCACATGACCATATATTTTAAATGTTAAAACATCATGAAGTCAGTTTAAAGGGTTCAAATATAGGTAATAACAACATTAACAAAATAAGATAAAACAATCATAAATACTTTTATTTAATCATCTGAACTGTATTCTGAAATAATTGAAATATATGATTGATCAGTGAACAATGGTAAAAAATCAGAAGCAGAGACTGAAATATCCCTAAGCTAACAAGTCAAATTTCAGACCACAAGACCATATAATTTTACTGGTTAAATTTCTGACCACAAGATCATACAAGTTTTAAATGTTAAAACAACATGAAATCAGTTTATAGGGTTTGATACCTGTCTTAAATAATAAATGCAAAGACTGACAAAATAAAAAAGATAAAATCTTATATAATCATGGTCACCTGTGCTGTAAATCTGAAATATATTATTGTTAAAGTGTACTGTAAATGGTAAAAAAAAAACCCAGAAGCTGAGACTAGAATATGTTCACATGATGTCAGTTTAAATATGGTTGGAGAAATACAGAATACTTGAGATCTATTTGGGACAGGAGGGGGGAGGATATGTTAAATACATCATAAATATCTCAAACTATATCACAGGAATAACTATTAATCAAATTAATTATGTTATGATACTCTAAGGCTACTCTTTCTTCTAATATCTAATTTTAATCAGTTCAAGAATATTTTGAAGTCATGGAATGGGAATGATTGCAAATGCTCAGTTTGTGCTGACTTTTAAAGTATGCTTTTTACCATCAATAGGTCAATTTCTCATGTCCATCTTTTATACTTTATATGTTGTACTTAGTTTTATTATTGAATATTGTGTAGCTTTTAGTTTTAGTTATGCTTAGCTTTCATGTAAGCTTATTATTTTTAATTCTGTTCAACTATAATATCTGCTTTTAAATTGCTTTTAATTTCATGTTTTAGTTATTTCAGATTTCTTACCAACTTACATGTCTGTGCTTTTCTTGTAGTGCTAGCTTTGTTTTTCTTTGTTTTTAATTTATTTTTGCATGCCTTAATTATTGTTATTTATGTTGTATGTCGGTCAAAAGCTCATTAGAGCTTATATTTGTATGCTTGTTGTTTTTAACCATGCCGACTTTAAATAAAACTTATTTATTTATTTATTTATTTATTCAGCGTCTTCTTTATCAAAAATGGCGGCTGACAGCGTCCTAAGTTACAAACCTCGTTTTGCAAATTAAAGGCGGAATGATGGCTATTTTTATATTTCGTTACACATTTGAATGATGGGTAAACCTATTTTTGACCATAGTTTTTACTGACAACCAATGGGATGCGTTTGTGTCAGTTATTCTTGGCCTCGAGAATTTCCCGCCATATATTCTTAGCTACAACAACAAAAACAAATACCTCGGGAAATACCTTGTTTTATACCGATATTATGTCTAATAAACACTTTCTTGAGGTTTTTTCTGCAACTTATATATTTAACCATGATAATTCACGTTTTTTTGGGGGAATGTATTTATTTATATTTATCTCTCATATAAGGTTTATTCTGTAATCGTCATGGTAAACAAACGTCAATACCTATTACGATTATGGGCGACACTTGGTGGGTTATTATTATCTGCCCTTGCGTAAATGTTTTTAGCCTTATGGGAGGAGTTACGGAAGCTGACGTTGGCTTCCCGACTGATAATTGTAACCCTACTATCAATGTGCGGTACTAAAATATTACAAGGGATGACACCCGTTCATATTTATACTTAATTCCTACCTTTCGTACGGTTTAGTTGTGTTGAATAATGGTTATTCCAAATAAATATCACAAAAATCCTAAAGTATACTAAAAATCCAGGTTTTCAAAATTTTGCCAATGGGGGGGGTGGGCATGTGTCCCTTGCCACTGGCTCGTATGTCTCTGATAAGAAAAGATAGTTGAACATTAACATTTTTCTTTTTAACACAATTTTTGCATTTATTATTTCTTTGGCTAAGTAACAAACATTTTCTAACCATGATGTGCTTTGAAGGAACAAGGAACGCATTAGTTTTTCCTTATTTCTGTTAGTGTTAATTATTTCTATCAGTACCCATTTGTTTATTCATCTTACATTTTCCGTCAGTCTGATCCTACAAAATATTTGAATACTACCAACATCTGCCGACAATGGTTTAGAATAGTAAGACACAATGAATTTTATTTATTTAACTATTAATTAGGCCGTTCATACTATATGTATATCTGTTATTATTTATTAAACTCAGTCTTTCTAAAATAAATGCTATAAAATTATTAACCAGCCTGCTGTTGAAACTTTAAAAGGTAATAACATTACACAAGAAGGAATATATGTCTCTGTATAATCTTGTCACAGATAATTTTAAAGAGTATGATTTCGATACTGAATATTGCCTTAATATATATATCACGCCTCTACTGTGCTTTTTCCAATAAAAAAATATATTGAATATTGATAAATATTTTGTATGTGAAAGCAGAGACATGTCTGATGAAAGCGGTACCTATATAATTCTTTTTAAATTAAAAACTATTTTGTTCACTTGGAGATAGCATAATATTGGCCCAAATACACATACACGTACTTTAAAATGTCGAAATGAAGATTATCAGTATTACAGTAACCGTACGCAGTGCGGTCTTATGTATGGGCACAATGGACAGTTGCCCTGTGGTCCCACAAGCAGATGAACCCCATGCTAATCTATGTATGTTGTATACGGCATAATGTTTAATTTTTAAACACTGATTTTGTTGGAAGTATCAATACAAGAAATATATGTTTAAGTTTATCGACCATTTATAGCCTTTTATTTCTGTGAGTGTTTGTATAGATATGGGCCTCAGTGCACTGCTTTGATCGGAGCCTATATTGCTGACAAGATGGCCCTGACCGTACGTCATTCATCATTTACACTTCATGAATATATATCGGCTGTACATAGCATGGTATAGGCCAATATTGCTTATGTATGTTGGTTGCATTAATTGATATTTTCGTAATCAAACTCTTTTCTTATGACTTAAAAGACCATACTTTCATTTTACAGACACCGGCGTCTACTACCCCCTTTAGGCTTTATAATGGTTGATACCACCCCCGTACTAGTACTAGTTAGTCTTCAATGTTTGCACTGTCCCTAGTCCAACAATAAAAGATTCTATTCTTTTTTCTCATACTTTTCTATTCTACTTCATTTAACTTTCCAATGGATGTCATAGGGGATATCATTTAATTTCAAATACTAATGTCCTCTCTATAGGCCATGCCTACTCATATTATTTTGTGATATTCAACTTTCACTCAAATATATACACACTGGCCAGACAGAAATGCTGTGCTCGCATCTAGGCAATGCCTACTCCATATTATAATTCTTCCATGAATTCCTGATTTACTTGGAAAATAATATTGGACGCAGTGAATTATACAAATATATTGTTTGGATGAAATAACTTTAATTTTTGTCATTTAACTACTAGAGATCGCTTTTGACCTACTTTTGTTATGGATACTGTTGCCTAGCAATTTTAAAGATGAAAATATTCTCTAACTTTTTGATTGGAGAATAATACAAATTTGGTAAGAGTTCGGAGAACGGAGTTAAAATACTTGCAGTGATTTTCCAACTGTGTTTGTTGGGCCGAATATCGGCCTCAATGACAATGTTAAAAATGTTTTCCCCAATTTAATGAGGGAAAATTCTCAATAGCATGGTGATAAAATTATTCGTAAAAACTGGTTAATAAAAGCTTTTTCAAATGAAATTAAAAGTCGAACATTTTCACGCTTATAACCTGGGCCCGTATGCCACTTAAGTTGAGCTTTTCCTAAGGAAACACTTAAGTTAAGGAAACTCCGCCCATTTTACTTAAGTGGTATTCATAAAGCTTCTTATCTTAAGTATTTCCTAAGAATAACCTTAAGCTAAGGAAACTCCGCCCATCATACTTAAGTGGTATTCATAAACGTCCTTAAGCTAAGAAAACACTTAAGATGTCCCTTAACTTTAAGGTAGATGGGTAGGTTCCTTAAGTTTTCCTGAATTGCTATTTATATTGATTGTGAGTTACGAAAGTGATATTGTATGAATAAAAAGATAAAACAAACCATATTAGCAATATTTCATAGGCATTCGAGTTTATCATCAAATCCATATCATATCTTACATGCAGGGGCGGATCCAGGGGGGGAGAGGGGGCGCCCCCCTAAAATTGGAAAAAATATGATTTTTTGGCATGAAATCGTGATTTTTCACACGAAATACCCCAAACAATTTCGTACCTCCCTCCGCTCGGCGCAATTTTTATAAGTGCGCCCCCTAACTTGAAATCCTGGATCCGCCCCTGAATACCACAGAAGAATCAACATAAGTTTTAAAGGAACAGGAATATTTGACTTACAAAGAACCCAGATATATACTCATACATTTGCATGATCAGAAGTAATCGATAAAATAGAATTTTGGAGCTGTTTGTATTGTGTAGAGTCTGTGTGTGTTACATGTGGTAGTGAACAGGACACATTATACAAGATTATCTATATACAAATGTGCATATGATGTAAAACAATGTGTTTGATTCCTCATAGTCTACTTGCGATTGTTCATGTATAAATCCAAAGAATACAATGGTATGGATATTTTGGATTCAATATTCAGTAATCAAAGACAGAAAGATGTGATGAATTAAGTGATTGAATATTTATTTAATGATTCAGAAACACATGCATAATTGTAGTTTCAGTTCAGACAAGAAATCAGGATTCAGCCATACCTACATGTACATATTAAGATGCAGTAAACACTGAAATATAATTTTGAGATCATGGAGATAATTTAATTTAATTGTTAATAATGAAGTTGTTTCTTGTTCAGTACATTGTTTAATGACATGATATGTGTATAACAGTTCCCATAATTGTGTGGGAAACAATATTGTTGTAGTATTATTGGTACTTGTAAAGATATGCCACATTATGACCCAAAGGTGTTTTATGTTATGCACTGCATACACAAACTTTTGATCCATCATTTGTCCATTGGAGGTTAGGTGTTTAACACCACTTTCAAACATATTTCAGTTACTACTGTTCTGGCGGAAATTGGAGTACCCAGAGAAATCCACATACCTGTCGCAAGTCACTGACAAACTTTATCACATAATGTTTTATCGAGTACACCTCGCCATGAATGGGGTTCAAACTCACAACTTAAGTGGTGATATGCAACGATTGCACAGGTAGTTGTCATCCGGAAATCCCCACGCCTTTCCCCAATTGAAAAACAAGCTCGGATATGAATAGTATTCTTTGTACCGCGTGACTTATGAAACCACATGATATAACAATGGAGGACCGTCATCCAAGAAACGTGGGATTCAGTCATCAAGGATTCGCATAGGAGAAATTAGGTGATTACATGTTGATTGGTTTGAAGTCATGATAATTGATCTAATGTGTGTAATCGCCAAAACAAGGTCAATGTCAAATTTTAGATAAGTATTAGTTTTATTTATCGATTTTATATTTTTAATGTTTACTTGGCAATAATATAGATAAAATTTGATATGAAATTATTTTATAAAATACTTTGTATTTTTTGGGGGAAAGGATTATTTTCTCTTCCTCTTCACAACCCTGGCCGAATAACCAGCATTTTAACTCATATCAATACATTCATATCCGAGCTAAAAGAAAATGACAAGTAAAACAAAGTGGAAATATTTTAAAATAACATTACTATCATTTGAAATATACATATGTATAAAAGTGTAGAAAAATGTAGACTTGAGTGAAATAGTGTTGTAATAAGAGATCGTGAACGTGATGCAGGGGCGGATCCCGCGCCTCCCTCCACTCGGCACAATTTTTTTAAGTGCGCCTCCCCCTAACTTGAAATCCTGGATCCGCCACTGTGATGTACAAGTATGCAAAAATGTCAAGGTAAATTTTAAATGAGGTTGAAACAAGTCATCATTTGATATCAATTCGGTTGTATTTCAATTTGACGATTTAGATTACGGAAGACGATCACAACCATATTTTTTTTAACAATTGCAACTCAGCTGTTTTTTTTCATAACCTTTAATAAAATGAAAAAATATATATCACACTTTCGGAACAGTTCCAACATTCAAAAGAAAAATCGTAGAAATATGTAAATTCGATATCCCTAACACACATATAAATGACCCATCCTGGCTTAGTTCAGGTACTTCAATAAAAAGTGACGGGGTTAAACTAGTATACAGTAGATTTTTCTAAGACATTTCTCTTATTTAATAAAAACAATAGAAAACGAAAATCGCACGATTTTTGCACGACAATCGGTCAATGGTCGGGCGACCGTCGCCGATAAGGTATCAATAAGCGTAAAAGGGGATATTTGTTTACCATGGGACAGACAGGTTTTGGGAGAATGGAATCATTTATTTTTCTTTGCATATGAAATCAGAAATGTTTCATTCAATATCCAGTATTACATAACTATTATACTGCTTGATTTTCCTTAGTCAGATTTTTTTCCCCCCCCCAAGTCTTTCAAAATTATTTATTTGTGCGAAAATTTAAATCAGAAATATTAACAAAAATAAATAAATAAATTTGAAAAGTACCCCTCCTTGAAGTATATCTATAAATAGCGTTTGAGGAAAATATGTATTTTGTATGCAAACTGTAATATCACTGTGAAACCATTATTTGGCCAGTGATATTAATTTTTAACTGTTTTCAACACCGAAATGAAAAAAATATATATCTAATCACTCAATGAACAATTGAAGACAAATGTTGCAATAAGGTCTCCCTCAAAAGATCTTTACGTAAATTAACATTGTTTCGTTTTGTGACGGGAAGATACGTTCGTTCGTCAATTATCAAGAAATCTCTATTAATGGAATCCAGTTAGCAAAGTTCGTATTATTAGTTGGCAGAACATCATCAATATACCTGGGAGTGAGATTAAAGGCTTAAGCCTCTATACTTTTTTTGTTTTTGATAAGTTTTTGTATAAATTCAGACTCATAGGAGTATAGAAAAAGTTGGAGAGGAGAGGAGCATAGTTTGTTCCCATAGGGATGCCTAGCTATGATTTGTTGAAAATTGTGCCATTCGAACTCTACAAATATATGTTATCGATAAGGAACTCCAATATTTTGATAACTTCATTTTATGTGTAGCACTTTTTACCTTTCGTTTCATGCTTGACAAAATAAGTTAATTCGTGACCCAATACTATAAACTTGTAACATTGCCACCATTTTTTAAAGTAAAATGCGTTGTGAATAACTTACTTTAAAGAGGAAATGAAAGTGTAAAAGGCAAAAAAAGTCAAATATTTGGCTAGATGAAATTTTTGAGAATTAAAATTATCCTCTACTTTCAGTATCCACTTTTGATTGATTGAGTGAGTGAGTGATTGTTGTTTAATGTCAATTCAGCAATTTTTCAGCTATATTATGGCGAGAACAAGTTAATTATCAATGAGATGATGATGAGGTCCGCTTTATTCTAGACCAACACGCTGAGTTGGATTTTTATAGTGCTAGCTCACTGAAACAACAGTCCGCGGGGTAAAAATGTCACTCCATTCGGACACATTATTCTGATTCCGAGCCAACCAATCTTTGCTCTTTCTCCGTAATGCTGCGTGCTTAGCGGAGAAGCAACAAATACCAATTTTATAGTCTTTGGTTTGACCCGACTGAGGCTCGAATCCACGATCTACCGCACTCGAGGCGAGCACGCAAACCATTACGTCATCGATGTGGTGCTTTTGATTCGTGTTACCACGTGAATATACTTTGTCACAGTATGATAGTAGTCCTCCTTTGACTGCATGCGAAATTTTAGTCATACTTATAGATACCCGGTAGTTCTTTTGTTGAACAAGTTTAAATACTGATTCTTCTGAAATTTTGGTATCCAATATAAAGTAGATAATTCACAATTTTCATCATTTATCGGAATATTCAGTGATGACATGAATGACTTGTGATTTGCCTAAATGTCTTCTTTGTCAAAATTAGTATTTTTGTAAAGTTTACCATAGTTCTTGGAAATATCAAGTTCTTCATATTGCTCGTTTGGCGTTAAACAACAATCACTCACTTCATTACTTATTTACCAAACCTTATTTCTTGTGGTTTTTGAATATTTTTATGATGTTTACCTATTTGAAATTAATTCGTTAGCAATTAGGCGTACAGTGACGTACAATGAAGAACGATGTTAAATGCACCCGTCGTAAAGGAAATGGGTGCGTTTACGGTCATATTTTCCTTGCATTGAAAACGTCGATGTCTATTTCATCAGATAGTGAGAAAATATTTGACATAATTTAAGGAATTCGTGAAGAAAAAATAGATTTTTAACCCCTTTCTTCGAGCGAAAACATACCATCCACCGATGTTTAAACGGCGATTTCCAGTTTCAATGTTCAAATAGGGCACTGTTATTTGATCAGAAATATAAATGACATACATTTGCAGTATTCTTTTTATTTTTGTTGCTTCGGTTGATCCACTTTCAAAGAATAAATCACGGATAATCATCCAAAAATGTTGAAATTTCTGCAAGCAACTAACATTACCTGATCAGACAGCAACTTCCGTTTTTGAAAACTGTCCGGTTATGCACTGTGTTTATAGATTTGTGATGGTTGTCCGTAAAAATGTACTGGAATATATCGTCGCATTGGTTGTCGTTAAGAATCAAGTACGGTTAAAAAAGTGTTTAAAAAAAATTCAAATAAGACAAAGTTCTATTCCTCAAATAAATCTATCTATTACTTCTTTAAGGTTAATACCAAAATTTCGACCAGTTTTCGACAATCAATGTTAATAAGTTTCTGAATTGATATGACTTCAGTATGTACATTATCAATGTCATAGCAGACGATGAAACCAAAATTGGTCTGTATGAGATATATTTTTGAAATGATTAAAGCTTTGTTAAGGTAACGAAAATATACAATTTGAACGTGAAATAATAGATGTGGTACGTAGTTCTTACATTTAAAGATGACATTTTTAGATCAGATTTCTTGAGATCATTCATGCCATTTCAGCATCATAATATAACCTCTGACAAATGAAGCGATCAAAATAATGAGAGATTTTATCACGTGAAACAAACCGTCCAAAACAGGAGACCGTCAAAAATGGGTGACTTTGCGACATTACTATTCGTTCACTTTAATTTCATAATACAGCTTCGGAACATGTTTTTATTCCTGAAATCAATCCACATTGCATATTAAGTCAAATTTATGCTTTGTTTATTGAGTTTTATTATGCTTTGTTTTTGTTTTTGTTTTTTAAAGATATGCATTATAATACAATGATACATACGTTCTGTATTCTGAAAAAAATGACGTTCAGTGCTTTTCATTAATTGTTTTCATTTATTTGGTCAACGATGTATTTAATATAATGATACGTTTAAATAAAATATCATATTTTTTTATATTTCTAAGCAGAATCTGTTTAAAAACACACAATGGTAGATAAGAGAAAACATTTAATGGTTGCAGCCTTAGATTTTGGTACGACATTTTCAGGCTATGCGTTCTCAATGCGACACGAGTTCGAAGCAGAGCCGCTAAAGATTCATTGTAACATATGGGATGGTGGTGCTCGGGCCCTTGCGTCAATCAAGACACCAACATGTCTGTTGCTCGATAAGGAGAAGAAATTTGTGGCCTTTGGATATGATGCAGAATATCAGTATGCTGAACTGGTTATGGACAACGAGCATGATGACTATTATTTTTTCCATCGCTTTAAAATGAATCTCCATAACAACAAGGTATTTCATTTACTTTTTAAAAAAAAATTGTTAATGAATAAGCATCAAAACAATAACAAAGCAACACACACACAAAAAAACAAAACACAAAAAAAAAACACAAAAAAAAAAAAAAAAAGCAAAAAGCAAAAAAAAAAACAACAAACAAACAAACACACAAACAAGCAAGTAAACAAATAAATAAAATAAAAACACATCCTCAGAACAGTTCTAAATGCAATCAAATAATCATTGAAACAGAGGCAAGATCGATACTCCATATAACACATATTACTTGACCGATCACCTTCCAGGACTACATGGGTCAAAGACACTTTTGAAAACAAAAAAGCCGTCTAAAATTGTTTTATGGCCTAAACCTTGTAAAGATCTTTTCCACGTGTGAGCGAAATGCCAACCCTCACATGTACATTATAATTGGATGAACAAGAACACAAAGTCTTAACCTTGAACTCTCTACATATTTTTCTTATTGGCACAGAAATTGACGTTGTCATAGGTATGACATTAGTGCTATGACAGAGAGCCTTAAAATTTATATTTTTTCAACACTTTCAAAATATCCAAAGCAACTGCCACTTTTACCATAAAGAACAAAAGCAAGCGCCGTTCCAATCGATTTAAGGATGTCCTCTTTCATGATCGTTTGGTAGTTGGATTTACAACTACCTATGCAATCGGTGTCTATCACCACTGATTGTGTGAGTTTGAATCCCACTTAGTGCGAGGTGTACCACATTATGTGATAAAGTTTGTTAGTGACTTGCGGCAGATCGGTGGTTTTCTTCGGGTACTCCGGTTTCCTCCACCAATAAAACTGACCGCCACGATATAATTGAAATATTGTTGAAAGTGGCGTTAGACACCATAAAACCAATACATCTTTCCGCAAAGATTTGTTTTATACGCACAACAAACGAAGTGATTGCAGGATAATTATCTTTTTCTTGCTTTTGTATGCTTGTTCGGTATAATCGATGAATTACGACCACCTCAGGAGGTGAACCGCAATAAATGTGATCCTAATAAGCGTTGTTTCACATCGGACTATTGAACTTTCGGATGGAAACAACTCTCCTCATGTTGACAATATTTTTTTCATTTTCAATCCAGAAGAAGATTTTGAATGTATAATGTGAAACATATAACACGGTATTTACAATGGACGATACTATTCTATTATTGTCTTCTCCTAAGGGAACTGTTCTCCTATCGTGTTGTCTGGTGCGGCACTATACCTCACCAGAAAACACTATAGAAAAACCGTTCTCGAGGGAGAAGACTAAACCGGTATTTCAGACATAAAAGAAAAACACACTCAAATTCAATATAATAATAATAAAATGTACAGTGTAACATTATATTTACATTGCCAAACCTGGCCATGTTGACAGCTGACTACAGCGCAAGTCTATTTTAAGGGAGATAAATCTTGACAAAAATATATAAATATATAAAAATTACGCGGGAAAATCTATGCCACAGGTATAGTCTCTGCGGGAAATCGTTTGTAACTGGCATAGCTCCCGTCGCTAGGTATAGTCACCCGTTGTCAAGTGTACTGTTCAAAAATAGTTCACACTGATTATCCAATCAAAATACAGCATTTTCATATGTTAGGTACTAAATCTTTTTATTTATTTAGAATATTACCCACAGTATGGTCTTGGAGGATATAACAGGCAAAGTACTCTCTGCTGTTGATGTTTTTACGTTATCAATGAAAGCATTGGTAGATCATTTGATGAAAATGTTGACGAAACAAGGGACAACTGTTCGTAATGATGAAGTACAGTGGATACTCACAGTTCCAGCAATCTGGACTGATACGGCTAAACAGTTCATGAGAACGAGCGCTGAAAAGGTACTAAAGATTTGATTGGTTTAATGGTTTTATGGTGTTTAACGCAACTTTCAACAATATTGCAGTTATATCGTGGCGGTCAGTTTTATTGGTGGTGGAAACCGGAGTACCCGGAGAAAACCACCGACCTGCCGCAAATCACTGACAACTTTATCACATAATATTGTACACCTCACCTGGGCGGCATTCGAACCAACAGCATCAGTGGTGATAGGCACTGATTACATAGGTAGTTGTAAATCCAACTACCATGCGATCACATACAGCTTAGCAGGTCATGAGAACGAACGCAAAAATTTAAGATTTTGCAAATAAAAACATTCTTTATCAGTCCAGACCATCTTGGTTCATCCCCAGTAGTTAATGGTGATCGTGGTGCCCCGTATTTAGTGGTGATCGTGGTACTCAGTATTTAGTGGTGATTTTGGTGCTCATTATTTAGTGTTGATCGTGGTGCTCAGTCTTTAGTGGTGATCGTGGTGCTCAATATTAAATGGTGATCGAGGTGCTCAGTCTTTAGTGGTGATCGTGGTGCTCAGTCTTTAGTGGTGATCGTGGTGCTCCGTATTTAGTGGTGATCGTGGTGCTCAGTCTTTAGTGGTGATCTTGGTGCTCAATATTTCGTGGTGATCGTGGTGCTCAGTATTTAGTGGTGATCGTGGTACAGTCTTTAGTGGTGATCATGGTGCTCAGTATTTAGTGGTGATCGTGGTTCTCAGTATTTAGTGGTGATCGTGGTGCTCAGTATTTAGTGGTGATCGTGGTGCTCAGTCTTTAATGGTGATTGTGGTGCCCAGTCTTTAGTGGTGATCGAGGTGCTCTATATTTAGTGGTGATCGTAGTGCTCAGTCTTTAGTGGTGATCGTGGTGCTCAATATTTAGTGGTGATCGTGGTGCTCAATGTTCAGTGGTGACCGTGGTGCTCAGTCTTTAGTGGTGATTGTGGTGCTCAGTCTTTAGTAGTGATTGTGGTGCTCAGTTTTTAGTTGTGGTCTTGGTGCTCAGTCTTTCGTGGTGATCGTGGTGCTCAGTCTTTAGTGGTGATCGTGGTGCCCAGTCTTTAGTAGTGATTGAGGTGCTTCGTATTTAGTGGTGATCGTGGTGCTCAGTATGTAGTGGTAATCGTGGTGCTCAGTCTTTAATGGTGATCGTGGTGCTCAATATTTAGTGGTGATCGTGGTGCTCAGTCTTTACTGGTGATCGTGGTGTTCAATCTTTAGTGGTGATCGTGGTGCTCAGTATTTAGTGGTGATCGTGGTGCTCAGTCTTTACTGGTGATCGTGATGTTCAGTCTTTAGTGGTGATCGTGGTGCTCAGTATTTAGTGTGATCGTGGTGCTCAATCTTTACTGGTGATCGTGGTGTTCAGTCTTTAATCGTGATCGTGGTGCTCAGTATTTAGTGGTGATCGTGGTGCTCAGTCTTTAATGGTGATCGTGGTGCTCAATATTTAGTGGTGATCGTGGTGCTCAGTCTTTACTGGTGATCGTGGTGTTCAATCTTTAGTGGTGATCGTGGTGCTCAGTATTTAGTGGTGATCGTGGTGCTCAGTCTTTACTGGTGATCGTGATGTTCAGTCTTTAGTGGTGATCGTGGTGCTTTGTATTTAGTGGTGATCGTGGTGCTCAGTATGTAGTGGTGATCGTGGTGCTCAGTCTTTAATGGTGATCGTGGTGCTCAATATTTAGTGGTGATCGTGGTGCTCAGTCTTTACTGGTGATCGTGGTGTTCAATCTTTAGTGGTGATCGTGGTGCTCAGTATTTAGTGGTGATCGTGGTGCTCAGTGTTTACTGGTGATCGTGATGTTCAGTCTTTAGTGGTGATCGTGGTGCTCAGTATTTAGTGGTGATCGTGGTGCTCAGTCTTTACTGGTGATCGTGGTGTTCAGTCTTTAATCGTGATCGTGGTGCTCAGTATTTAGTGGTGATCGTGGTGCTCAGTCTTTACTGGTGATCGTGGTGTTCAGTCTTTAGTGGTGATCGTGGTGCTCAGTATTCATTGGTGACTGGTGTCCAGTATTTAGTGGTGATCGTGGTGCTCTGTCTTTAGTGATGATAGTGGTGCTCAGTCTTTAGTGGTGATCTTGGTGTTCAGTAGATAGTGGTGATCGTGGTGCTCAGTCTTTAGTGGTGATTGTGGTGCAGTCTTTAATGGTTATCTTGGTACTCAGTATTTAGTGGTGATCGTGGTGCTCAGTCTTTAGTGGTGATCGTGGTGTCCAATCTTTAGTGGTGATCCTGATGCTCAGTATTTAGTGGTGATCGTGGTACTCAGTATTCAGTGGTGATCGTGGTGCTCATTACTTAGTTGTGATCGTGGTGCTCAGTGTTTAGTGGTGATTGTGGTGTTCAGTATTTAGTGGCGATCGGTGTGCTCAGTCTTTAGAGGTGATCGTGGTGCTCAGTTCTTAGTGGTGATCGTGGTGCTCAGTCTTTATTGGTGATAGTGGTGCTCAGTATTTACAGGTGATCGTGGGGCTCAGTCTTTAGTGGTGATTTTGGTGCTCCATATTTAGTGGTGATCGTGATGCTCAGTATTTAGTGGTGATCGTGGTGCTCATTACTTAGTGGTGATCGTGGTGCTCAGTATTTAGTGGTGATTGTGGTGCTCAGTCTTTAGAGGTGATCGTGGTGCTCAGTCTTTAGTGGTGATCGTGGTGCTCAGTCTTTAGTGGTGATCGTAGTGCTCAGTCTTTATTGGTGATCGTGGTGCTCAATATTTAGTGGTGATCGTTGTGCTCAGTCTTTAGTGGTGATCTTGGTGCTCAGTATTTAGTGGTGATCGTGGTGCTCAGTCTTTAGTAGTGATCGAGGTGCTCCATATGTAGTGGTGATCGTGGTGCTCAGTATGTAGTGGTAATTGTGGTGCTCAATATTTAGTGGTGATCGTGATGCTCAATGTTTAGTGGTGATCGTGGTGCTCAGTCTTTAGTGGTGATCGTGGTGTTCAGTCTTTAGTGGTGATCGTGATGCTCAGTCTTTAGTGGTGATCGTGGTGCTCAGTATTTAGTGGTGACTGTGGTGTCCAGTACTTAGTGGTGATCGTGGTGTTCTGTCTTTAGTGATGATAGTGGTGCTCAGTAGTTAGTGTTGATCGTGATGCTCAGTATTTAATGGTGATCGTGGTACTCAGTATTTAGTGCTGATCGTGGTGCACATTACTTAGTGATGCTCATGGTGCTCAGTATTTAGTGGTGATTGTGGTGCTCAGTCTTTAGAGGTGATCGTGGTGCTCAATACTTAGTGGTAATCGTGGCGCTCAGTCTTTAGTGGTGATCATGGTGCCCAATCTTTAGTGGTGATCCTGATGCACAGTATTTAGTGGTGATCGTGGTACTCAGTATTCAATGGTGATCGTGGTGATCATTGCTTAGTTTTGATCGTGGTGCTCAGTATTTAGTGGTGATTATGGTGCTCAGTATTTAGTGGTGATCGTTGTGCTCAGTATTTAGTGGTGATTGTGGTGCTCAGTATTTAGTGGTGATCGTGGTGCTCAGTCTTTAGTGGTGATCTTGGTGCTCAATATTTAATGGTGATCGTGGTGCTCAGTATTTAGTGGTGATCGTGGTACAGTCTTTAGTGGTGATCGTGGTGCTCATTGCTTAGTGATGATCGTGGTGCTCAGTATTTAGTGGTGATTATGGTGCTCAGTCTTTAGAGGTGATCGTGGTGCTCAGTCTTTAGTGGTGATCGTGGTGCTCAGTCTTTAGTGGTGATCATAGTGCTCAATCTTTAGTGGTGATCGTGGTTCTCAATATTTAGTGGTGATCGTGGTGCTCAGTCTTTAGTGGTGATCTTGGTGCTCTGTCTTTAGTGGTGATCGTGTTGCTCAGTCTTTAGTGGTGATCGTGGTGCCCAATCTTTAGTAGTGATCGAGGTGCCCAGTATTTAGTGGTGATTGTGGTGATCGTGGTGCTCAGTATGTAGTGGTAATTGTGGTGCTCAATATTTAGTGGTGATCGTGATGCTCAATGTTTAGTGGTGATCGTGGTGTTCAGTCTTTAGTGGTGATCGTGGTGCTCAGTCTTTAGTGGTGATCGTGGTGCTCAGTATTTAGTGGTGATCGTGGTGTTCAGTCTTTAGTGGTGATCGTGGTGCTCAGTCTTTAGTGGTGATCGTGGTGCTCAGTATTTAGTGGTGATCGTGGTGCTCAGTATTTAGTGGTGACTGTGGTGTCCAGTATTTAGTGGTGGTCGTGGTGCTCAGTCTTTAGTGGTAATTGTGGTGCTGTCTTTAGTGGTTATCTTGGTACTCAGTATTTTGTGGGGATAGTGGTGCTCAGTCTACTGGTGATCGTGGTGCCCAATCTTTAGTGTTGATCGTGATGCTCAGTATTTAATGGTGATCGTGGTACTCAGTATTTAATGGTGATCATGGTGCTCATTACTTAGTGGTGATCGCGGTGTTCAGTATTTAGTGGTGTTCGTGGTGCTCAGTCTTTAGTGGTGATCGTGGTTGTCAGTATTTAGTGGTTATCGTGGTGGTCAGTATTTAGTGGTGTTCATTGTGCTCAGTCTTTACTGGTGATCGTGATGCCCATTCTTCAGTGTTGATCGTGATGCTCAGTATTTAATGGTGATCGTGGTACTCAGTATTTAGTGCTGATCGTGGTGCACATTACTTAGTGGTGATCGTGGTGCTCAGTATTTAGTGGTGATTGTGGTGCTCAGTCTTTAGAGGTGATCGTGGTGCTCAGTACTTAGTGGTAATCGTGGTGCTCAGTCTTTAGTGGTGACAGTGGTGCTCAGGATTTAGTGGTGATTGTGGTGCTCAGTATTTAGTGATGATCGTGGTGCTCCGTATTTACTGGTGATTGTGCGTGGTTCCCAGTATTTAGTGGTGATCGTCGTGCTTAATATTTAGTGGTGATCGTGGTACTCAGTATTTAGTGGTGATCGTGGTGCTCAATCTTTAGTGGTGGTCAGTATATAGTGGTGATGGTGCTGCTCAGTCATAAGTGGTGATCGTGGTGTTCAGTATTTAATGGTGATCGTTGTTCTCAGTATTTTATGGTGATCGTTGTTCTCAGTCTTTAGTGGTGATCGTGGTGGTCAGTCTTTAGTGGTAATTGTGGTGCAGTCTTTAGTGGTTATCTTGGTACTCAGTATTTAGTGGTGATCGTGGTGCTCAGTCTTTAATTGTGATCGTGGTGCCCAATCTTTGGTGGTGATCCTGATGCTCAGTATTTAGTGGTGATCGTGGTACTCAGTATTCAGTGGTGATCGTGGTGCTCATTACTTAGTTGTGATCGTGGTGCTCAGTATTTAGTGGTGATTGTGGTGCTCAGTATTTAGTGGTGATCGTTGTGCTCAGTCTTTAGAGGTGATCGTGGTGCTCAGTGTTTAGTGGTGATCGTGGTGCTCAGTCTTTAGTGGTGATCATAGTGCTCAGTCTTTAGTGGTGATCGTGGTGCTCAATATTTAGTGGTGATCGTGGTGCTCAGTCTTTAGTGGTGATCTTGGTGCTCAGTCTTTAGGGGTGATCGTGTTGCTCAGTCTTTAGTGGTGATCGTGGTGCCCAATCTTTAGTAGTGATCGAGGTGCTCAGTATTTAGTGGTGATCGTGGTGCTCAGTATTTAGTGGTGATCGTGGTGCTCAGTCTTTAGAGGTGATCGTGGTGCTCTGTACTTAGTGGTGATCGTGGTGCTCAGTCTTTAGTGGTGACTGGTGTCCAGTATTTAGTGGTGATCGTGGTGTTCTGTCTTTAGTGGTCATCGTGGTGTTCAGTCTTTAGTGGTGATCGTGGTGCTCAGTATTTAGTGGTGATCGTGGTGCTCAGTATTTAGTGGTGACTGGTGTCCAGTATTTAGTGGTGATCGTGGTGTTCTGTCTTTAGTGATGATAGTGGTGCTCAGTCTTTAGTGGTGATCTTGGTGTTCAGTAGTTAGTGGTGATCGTGGTGCTCAGTCTTTAGTGGTAATTGTGGTGCTGTCTTTAGTGGTTATCTTGGTACTCAGTATTTTGTGGGGATCGTGGTGCTCATTCTTTACTAGTGATCGTGGTGCCCAATCTTTAGTGTTGATCGTGATGCTCAGTATTTAATGGTGATCGTGGTACTCAGTATTTAGTGGTGATCGTGGTGCTCATTACTCAGTGGTGATCGTGGTGCTCAGTCTTTAGTGGTGATCTTGGTGCTCAGTCTTTAGAGGTGATCGTGGTGCTCTGTACTTAGTGGTGATCGTGGTCCTCAGTGTTTAGTGGTGATAGTGGTGCTCAGTATTTAGTTTTGATCGTGGTGCTCAGTCTCTAGTGGTGATCTTTGTTCTCAATATTTAGTGGTGATCGTGGTGCTCAGTATTTAGTGGTGATCGTGGTAGTCTTTAGTGGTGATCATGGTGCTCAGTATTTAGTGGTGGTCGTGGTTCTCATTGCTTAGTGGTGATCGTGGTGCTCAGTATTTAGTGGTGATTGTCGTGCTCAGTATTTAGTGGTGATCGTTGTGCTCAGTCTTTAGAGGTGATCGTGGTGCTCAGTACTTAGTGGTGATCTGGGTGCTCTGTCTTTAATGGTGATCTTGGTGCTCAATATTTAGTGGTGATCGTGGTGCTCAGTTTTTAGTGGTGATTGTGATACAGTCTTTAGTGGTGATCATGGTACTCAGTATTTAGTGGTGATCGTGGTGCTCACTCTTTAGTCCTGATCGTCTTGCTCAGTCTTTAGTGGTGATTGTGGTGCCCAGTCTTTAGTGGTGATCGAGGTGCTCAATATTTAGTGGTGATCGTAGTGCTCAATCTTTAGTGGTGATCGTGGTGCTCAATATTTAGGGGTGATCTTGGTGCTCAGTCTTTAGTGGTGATTGTGGTGCTCAGTTTTTAGTGGTGATCTTGGTGCTCAATATTTAGTGGTGATCGTAGTGCTCAATCTTTAGTGGTGATCGTGGTGCTCAATATTTAGGGGTGATCTTGGTGCTCAGTCTTTAGTGGTGATTGTGGTGCTCAGTTTTTAGTGGTGATCGTGTTGCTCAGTATTCAGTGGTGTTCGTGGTACTCAGTATTTAGTGGTGATCGTGGTGCTCAGTATTTAGTGGTGATCGTGGTTCTCAGTATTTAGTGGTGATCGTGGAGCTCAGTATTTAGTGGTTATCGTGGTGCTCAGTATTTAATGGTGATCGTGATGCTCAGTATTTAGTGGTGATCGTGGTACTCAGTATTTAGTGGTGATCGTGGTTCTCAGTATTTAGTGGTGATCGTGGTGCTCAGTATTTAGTGGTTTTCGTGGTGCTCAGTATTTAATGGTTATCGTGATGCTCAGTATTTAGTGGTGATCGTGGTGCTCAGTATTTAGTGGTGATCGTGGTTCTCAGTATTTAGTGGTGATCGTGGTGCTCAGTATTTAGTGGTTTTCGTGGTGCTCAGTATTTAATGGTGATCGTGATGCTCAGTATTTAGTGGTGATCGTGGTGCTCAGTATTTAGTGGTGATCGTGGCGCCCAGTATTTATTGGTGATCGTGGTGCCCAGTATTAAGTGGTGATCGTGGTGCTCAGTCATTAGTGGTGATCGTGGTGATCAGTATTTAGTGGTGATTGTGGTTGTCAGTCTTTAGTGGTGATCGTGGTGCTCAGTATTTAGTGGTGATCGTGGTGCTCAGTCTTTTGTGGTGATCATAGTGCTCAGTCTTTAGTGGTGATCGTGGTGCTCAGTATTTAGTGGTGATCGTGGCGCTCAGTATTTAGTGGTGATCGTGGTGCTCAGTATTTAGTGGTGATCGTGGCGCTCAGTCTTTAGTGGTGATCATGGTGCTCAGTCTTTAGTGGTGATCGTGGTGCTCAGTATTTAGTGGTGATCGTGGCGCTCAGTATTTAGTGGTGATCGTGGTGCTAAGTATTTAGTGGTGATCGTGGCGCTCAGTATTTAGTGGTGATCGTGGTGCTCAGTCTTTCGTGGTGATCATGTTGCTCAGTCTTTAGTGGTGATCGTGGTGCTCAGTATTTAGTGGTGATCGTGGCGCTCAGTATTTAGTGGTGATCGTGGTGCTCAGTATTTAGTGGTGATCGTGGCGCTCAGTATTTAGTGGTGATCATGGTGCTCAGTCTTTAGTGGTGATCGTGGTGCTCAGTATTTAGTGGTGATCGTGGCGCTCAGTATTTAGTGGTGATCGTGGTGCTCAGTAATTAGTGGTGATCGTGGTGCTCAGTATTTAGTGGTGATCGTGGCGCTCAGTATTTAGTGGTGATCGTGGTGCTCAGTAATTAGTGGTGATCGTGGTGCTCAGTATATAGTGGTGATCGTGGTGCTCAGTATTTAGTGGTGATCGTGGTGCTCAGTATTTAGTGATGATAGTGGTGCTCAGTCTTTAGTGGTGATCGTGGTGCTCAGTCTTTAGTAGTGGTCGTGGTGCTCAGTCTTTTGTGGTGATCATGGTGCTCAGTATTTAGTAGTGATCGTGGTGCTCAGTATTTAGTGGTGATTGTGGTGCTCAGTCTTTTGTGGTGATCATGGTGCTCAGTATTTAGTAGTGATAGTGGTGCTCAGTCTTTTGTGGTGATCGTGGTGATCAGTATTTATTGGTGATCGTGGTGCTCAGTATTTAGTGGTGATCGTGGCGCTCAGTATTTAGTGGTGATCGTGGTGCTCAGTATTTAGTGGTGATCGTGGTGCTCAGTATTTAGTGGTGATCGTGGTGCTCAGTATTTAGTGGTGATCGTGGTGCTCAGTATTTAGTGGTGATCGTGGTGCTCAGTAATTAGTGGTGATCGTGGTGCTCAGTATTTAGTGGTGATCGTGGTGCTCAGTATTTAGTGGTGATCGTGGTGCTCAGTATTTAGTGGTGATCGTGGTGCTCAGTATTTAGTGGTGATCGTGGTGCTCAGTATTTAGTTGTGATCGTGGTGCTCAGTATTTAGCCTTCTCTGTAGTGTTTTGTCGTCCATTCTTTGTCGTTTTGTACTTTTTTGCTCACTTTGACAAACTTGCATATGAATAATCAGGTGTACGATACAGGCTCAGGTGAGCCTCTTGTTCTTTTAGTGATTGCATTGTCTGCCCTTCTTCTATTTGTTTCAATCCCTGTTTTTGGTGATGTCCATGTTGCTCATCTCTTTTGTTTTCTGTGTTGTGTTTTATATTTTGTTTGGCTTCTTCCTGTGTCTTGTGTACCCAATGTTGCCAGTGTCTCTAGATGATTTTCTATTGTTGATTTGCTTTTCGGTTTTCTCTAATATTTATTTTTGAAAGAGAAGATGAGATGAATCCATTAGATGCTTGACTTAATAATATAATATTCAGAAGACGATGACGTTGTAAAATATCTGAATACAAAATAATACATAATTAAGCTGGTTTATTTGAACATTTAATTTTCAGTCGGCACCGACAAAAAACGGATCCTGGAATAATAATTATAACGACCGTTTTAATGGTACTATATTTAATCTAATGTTAATTATTTTATAATTAAGATGATATGTGAGATGAAGAGCAACACTGTATGTAAACGTCAGAGAAAACCGAAATGGCAGTCAAGAATAGACAAGCTAGAGGCATTCGGTACAAGACACAAACAGAACAAAACCAAAACAAAGCAGAAAAAAAACACAAAACAAAAAAAATCAAAAAAAACAAAGCAAAAAACAAAACTGAAACAAAACTAAAAAACAGCACAGAACACAAAAGAAAAGATTCCAAATGGGCAACCAGAACTCCGAAGGAGAACAGACAATACAATGGCCAAATGAATAAAGACAAAAAAAATGTGATCTACAAAGCACTACACAGAAAACTAAAATTCGAGGGATACGAACCCAATGACAATAACAGGGGTGAATTAAGATGCTCTGGAAGGGTACATAGTTTCTGCTCCACATGTGGCACCCGTCGTGTTTCTCTGGTTACAAACCCGATGACACAGACATTCCGTAACGGAAAAAGATCAGCAACACGGACCCCACCGTAATTCCTATGGTGAACCCATGAGCTCGCGAAAGGTTACGACATTAGCTTTAATACATTAATATTATATAGATGTTCATGCAAACTTACATTTACTCCTGTCTTCCTGTTTAACATTTTAGGCTGGTATACCAACGGAAATGTTAATGCTTGCTTTAGAACCGGAAGCAGCCTCTATATACTGTCAACATTTGCCTATACAGAAGCTTCATGGATCTAGCCCCGGATTTGTCATGACGGAAGTAGGAACTAAATACATGGTTGTAGACTTAGGAGGTATACATATAAATTGACAACACACACGCACGCACGCACGCACGCACCCTCCCACCCCCCACACGCACACCCACCACATCCCCACCCCACCCCACCCCCCCCACCACCCCCACACACCCCCCCACCCCCACACCCCCCTTACCCCCCCCCCCCACCCCCCACACACACACACAACCCCCCACCCCCCCACACACACACACAACAACAACAACAAGATTTAGTAAACAAATATATGTATGTTTGTGCCTCTCCTAAGCCCATGACCTGTATTTCCAAAGTCATATGTTATGGTATTTTTTTCTGTACAATGAATTAAGGAGAACGTGATTGTTCATTTTTTTATATTGATGGAATTGTTGACTGCATATAGCGCCACGATATAGCTGAAATATTTCTAAAATTGGCGCTAAATACCAATCAATCAATCAATTGACTGTATGTATAAGTAACACGGCGGGTTTCCTATAAGAAGCATGAACTGTTTACCCTTCGAGAGCACCTAAATTAACCCTCTGCTGTTTCTTTGGTGGGGTCCATGTTGCTCATCTTTTTAGCTTCTTTTTTTTGTGGTCCTATTGTGTGTTCTTACGTTCTGAGTATGAGGGCTCATGTCGTATTTACGTTATTTGTGTTTGTATAGTGGTGTCCAACACATATTGTGTTGTGTATTTATGTTTAAGTTTGTCTTCGTCCTGTGTACCCAATGTTGCCAGTGTCTCTGGATTGTCCATTCTTGATTGCTCCTTCTGTTTTTTCTAACATATATTTTCGTCCCGTGTCTTGTGTACCCAGTGTTGCCAGTGTCTCTGGATTGTCCATTCTTGATTGCCCCTTCGGTTTTCTCTAACGTTTATTTTTATCCCGCCGGTGTTGCCATTGTCTCTGAATTGTCCATTCTTGATTGCCCCTTTGGTTTTCTCTAACGTTTATTTTCGTTCCGTGTCTTGTGCACCCGGTGTTGTCAGTATCTCTGGATTTTCCCTTCGGTTTTCTCTAACGTTTATTTTCATCCCGTGTCTTGTGTAACCGGTGTTGCCAATGTCTGAATTGTCCATTCTTGATTGCCCCCTCGGTTTTCTCTAACGTTTATTTTCGTCCTATGTCTTGTGTACCCGGTGTTGCCAGTGTCTCTGGATTGTCCATTCTTTATTACCCCTTCGGTTTTCTCTAACGTTTATTGACCATCACTATTAAAACTTTTTCTTCATAACCGCCATGATATAACTGGAATATTTGTTGAAAGTGGCGTTAAAAACCATAAACCGAAGATACGAAAAATCAATCTTATCCAATCGCCATCATGCTCATTGTGATCGCTTGATCCCAAAATAGGGATATTTATAGTGTATATTTTTATATTCTAGGAGGGACAGCGGATATTACAGTTCATAAAAAGGCTTCCAATGGTCAACTGAAGGAATTATGCAGGGCGACTGGTAATGAGTGTGGCGGCACGTCAATTGATGCTAGATTCTTTAAAGTGCTTCAAGAAATAGCTGGAGAAAAAGTAATATCAGAATTTAAAGAAAAGGACCCATTATTTTATTTAGATCTGATTCGAGAATTTGAAGCAGTAAAACGAACAGTTGGTACAGAGAACAAGAAAAAAGTCAATGTAACAATTCCATTTGTTGCAATAGACGGAAAATGCCAAAAAATTGGAGGGAAGAGCTTAGAATCCGCCATTGGTTCGTCGTCGTATGTGGACAAAATAACTCTATGGGGTGACAAATTGAGATTTAATGCCGATTTAATTATCAAGCTCTTCACTCCAACAATTGACAGCATCATTACCTTAATGAAAAACACTCTTTCCAATAGGTCCGCGAAAGGTCTATCAACAATTCTAATGGTCGGAGGATTTTCCGAATGTCCTCTGATACAAGATGCCGTCCAGGCAGCATTCCCTGACAAGCGAATTATAATACCGGAAGATGCTGGTATGTCGGTATTGAAAGGGGCTGTTTTATTTGGTCATCGTCCGGATTTCATTCGGTCACGTGTGATGAAATGCAGCTACGGCGTAAAGACGAATATTCCTTTTGATAAGAGAAGGCATGATGCAAAGCAGAAGGTTTTGATGGATGGGGAAGAAAAATGCGACAATATTTTCTCTCTAATTATTGAAAAAGATCAGATGGTAGAAGCCGGAACGAAAGTGTTGAAGTGGTACTTTACTCCGTATCCACACCAAGACGTTATGGATTTTTTGATCTATGTATCGGACAAGCAATATCCGTCATACGTTGATGACAATGGATGCTCTCTACTTTGTAAACCTACAATTACATTCCCTGAAACATGTGCGGAAAAGCGCTGGGTTGACGTTGAATATATCTTCGGAAATACGGAAATTGGAATGACAGCCGTAGACAGGAATTCTGGGAAGGAAATAACCTGTAGGTTTAATCTGATTTAACATTTACTTTGTTTTATTTTTGTGTCCAGTAGCTAAATACCAGACTGTACTAATTAAAAAACATGGATATTCCTGATTTGATTCTAAAATTATACATTTTTGACATTTGTTTTTCATATGAGTTAGTGCCCTTGCGTGAGAGCAATTTTATTATAATTTTCTTAAAAGCTATCTATATATATTTGAACCGTATAAAAATTAAGGGGTAATTTCATTTACAAGCTTTTAACAACATTTAAATTGTATACAGAGGATGAACATTTTTTTTTTTTAATTTTAGTTGAAGTTTGCATGAAATTTAAAGGGAAGTTACTCCTGTGAAAACCTGAAAAAAACGTCTAATTTTAGAATGAAGTCGGAAGTATGCAAATAGTCCATTAGGTGTGAAACCTATAATTAATTTCTGTTACATTTTCTACTAAATTTGTGTTTTTTCGAGCCTGCCTGGCTATTTTGTCTTAACTTTAACCTTTTCATGACCATACATTTTCTGAAACGTACATGATTCCTCTACGTTCTGTGAAAATATAAGGGGATTTTTAAAGTCTTGCAGTGAAATACCAGGCTATGGAAAACACCTACTCTAAAAATAGCTCCATCATCCCCGGGAAATTCAATATTTATAGGTCATGCATCAAATCCTCCATAGAGATATTAAAATACAACTCAATCCATCAAATTTGGGCTCAAAATAATCCATATATATTTAACTTCAATTATCAATTTTAATTATTCCATTCCATTCAGTATATTTTACAATACAGCAAAGCAAAAAAAACTATTTTCTTTAAAAAGGACTACTTTTGGTGAATTATTGGTTTGACACCATTATGAAGTTCCGGTATTTTTTGTTTTTCATTTTATTAGTAACAATGCCATTGTACATAAAGTGTGATAATTTCGCTTTGATAATAATTGTGAAATCTGCTGTGAATTTATTGTCGTGCTTACTGTATGATATGTCCACAATAGTTATATTAGGGCTAATTATGAATATAGACATGTCTTGACTGTAACATGAAAATTAATATCCATAGAATTTATTGTTGTTTTTTTTTGTTTTGCCTCATTTCTTTGCCTGGTGATCTCTGTATCAGATCAAAGTACTTGCATGGGGTTCTTTCGCTTCGGTCAATTCAATATTTTGGTTTGGTTTTATTTATGGTGTTTAACGCCACTTTCAACAATATTCCAGTTATATCGTGGTGGTTAGTTTTATTGGTGCAGGAAACCGGAGTACCCGGAGAAAACCACTGACCTGTCGCAAGTTACTGACAAACTGTATCACATAATGTTGTATCGAGAACACCTCGCCATGAGCGGGGTTAGAACTCACAACTTCAGTGGTGATAGGCACTGATTCCACAGGCAGTTGTAAATCCAACTACTATATGATCACGACGACGACGGCCCTCATTTGGTAAATAACATACGTATTAATCGACGACGAACCGTTTACTCATTGTGGCATAATTGGGTATTTATATTTATATTAGCTGAAGTTAAACGGTAACAGAAATAAATGTTGTCGTATAATTAGTGACAAGTATAGATACTGCTTTGTACATTTCAAACAGGGTTTATTAGCGTGCTCGCCACGAGTGTAGTAGATCGGGGGTTCGAGTCCAGGTCGGATCAAACCAAAGACTATACAATTGGTATTTGTTGTTCTCTGCTAAGAACGCAGCATTAAGGAGAAAGAGCAAAGACTGAATGGCTCTGAATAAAGATAATGTGTCTGAGTGGGGCGAAATGTCTATCCACGGAATATTGTTTCAGTGAACTAGCATTATAAAAATTCAACTAAGCGTGTTGGTCTAGTACAAAGTGGACCTCATCATCATCTCGGGGTTAAAACAAGGACCATACAATAGCTTAATTGTTTTATAAATGATTTACAAGAGATATTTAATTACTCGTTTAATGTTCTATTACTTAAAAAAAATCATAAATATCTGCTGTTAGATGACGATTTGATAATAACATCAGGGTTTCATGAAGGTATTTTTTTAGAATGCTTAGACAATTATGGACAGTAAATGCAAATAAAAAGCAAACAAACCAAAAAAAAAAAAAAGAAAAAAAAAAGAAAAAGCAAAAGTCATTATTTTTTATATTTTTTTTTTTGCTCAAAAAACCTTATTCATCAAACTCACAGAAATATTTTTAAAAGTATCCTTATAAATTGAAACGGAAAAATTATTTTTTTTTAGAATTAATTCTATATTAAATTCAAGAATAATTCTCACCATTCTATTGTTCGCCCAGGTCTATGTCAGTATCAGCATTTTACTCAAATTAGAGAACAATTGCATGACCGCTTCAAATAACTAAGAAGGGAAGCACATACAATTAGTTTAATTACGCCACAGATTATAGGGTTAGGGTTATAGTGTTTAACGCCACTTTAAACAATATCTCAGTGGCGGTCAGTTTTATTGGTGGAGGAAACCGGAGGACTCGGGGAGAAAACCACCGACCTGTCGCAAGTCACTGACAAACTCTATCACATAATGTTGTACACCTCGCCTTGATAGAGATTCGCACTCACAACAGCAGTGGTGATAGGCACTGATTGCATAGGTAGTTGTAAATCCAACTACCATACAAGCACGGCAACGATGGCCCCCTCGCATCATTTAACTAAGAAGGGGGTCATATAAAGTTAGTTAAACTGCACCACATTTTATTGAAGTGCCTGTACCAATCAGAAAAGTCAGTGGTCATGTATATGTGCTATGGGTATCTAACACCCATGTCACAAAATCAAGCAATATTAATTGATATTCATACAATTATAATATATTTATACAACATATAGGTTACAAGACTTTACATAAAATCACAAGTACTTCTATATTGGTCACGTGACGTCGAATCAGTTTTTTTTTTTAAATGCTCGTCAATGGCTGTTATATTGCTGACACAAATAGATGATATACATTCATTGTAAAATCTACATTGTGACACGTTTTGATTGGTCACACAATGGATTCATTGTCAGCGCTGAATATATAGTACTTGTTGATTGGCCAGAGCTTGAACTTCATCGACAGTGCAAAGGTGAAAGTTACTTGCTTTTTTCATATGCCTGAATGAATTCGTCATATTTTAAGTTTTTGGCCGAATCCTTACACCAAGTAATTAACATTGCGGCCAGCTTGTCGCCACAGAGTTTCAGTTCTGCGTCCGATTTGATGCCGTCCAATATTTCCTGCTTAGATAATGTGCCGCTCTTATCAGTATCAAGTCGCTTGAAAATATCTCTCAGAACATCACCAGTAGACCGTTTCCCCCAAATATCAAGAAACTCGTCATAATTTATCTGAAACATTAGATTTTATGAAAAATGAAATAAATGGGAAGTAGCAATATCCTTTATGAGTAAGGTGTTTAACGCCACTTTCAACAATATTTCAGTTATCGTGGCAGTCAGTTTTATTCGTGAAGGAAACAGGAATGCCAGGAGAAACCCACCGACCTGCCGCAAGTCACTGAAAAACTTTATCACATAATATTGTATAGAGTACACCTCACCTAAGCGGAATCCGAACTCGCAACTTTAGTGGTGATAGGCACTCATTGCACAGGTAGTTGTAAATCCAACTGCCATACGATCATGACCACGATGACACCGTAACAATATGTATATGTCTTAAATATCCAAAATAGAACAATTTTTGAGAAGATAATTTGCGAAAACACAGCCATTCATTTGATTTATTATACTTTCACTGAACCTGCTAATGTGGTGCTCCCAACCACATCAGTTAGCGTGCTCACACTGAGTGTGGTAGATTATGTGTTTGATCCCCTATCGGGTCAAACTAAAGACTATTAAATTGGTATTTGTTGCTTCTCCGCTAAAGAGCAAAGACTGGTTGACTCGAAATCAAGATAATGTGTCTGTGTGAGTCGACATGTCTATCCGCGGACTGTTGTTTCGGTTTTCGGTGAGCTAGGACTATACAAATCCAACTAAACATGTTGGTCTAGTACAAAGCAGACCTCATCTTCATCTCATTGAAAATCAACTTGTTGTCGCCATGATATAGCTGAAAAATGCTGAGTTGTCGTTAAACAATAATTAATCAATCAATCAATCAATCAATCAAATGATCATTTACCTTTTTATCATCATCCTTTATGAGAGCTAGAAGCATATCAGAAATCATGTTGGACTTTACGTCTACTTCTGCTTCACTGCTGGCAGCGTTTAAGATTTCATCTCTTGTTAAGAAGCCACTACCATCACTGTCAAGTTTCTTAAACGTTCTTCTCATTACAAGCATCCTGTAAACGTATAATTTCATAGTACACATTACTTTATGCTATCATTATTTGGATTATCTCCCTTTGTTGTTTCCGCTTACAATATACATGTACAATAGATATTTCTATAAGAATGATTTCAAAAACAATTGAATGCTTGTTTGTTTGATTGCTTAGTTTTGTTTTTTGGGTGTTTTTTTGGGTGTTTTTGTTTTGTTTTTTTTCTTTAATGTGCATTTAACAAAACAATATCCGGAGAAAACCATCGAACTGTCCGAAGTCACTGACAAACTTTATCACATTAGGTTGTATCAAGTACAACTCGCCATGAACGAGGTTCTAACTCACAACTTATGTGGTAACAGGCATATATTACAAAGGTAGTCATAAATCCAACTCTCATACGATCACGACCACGACGACCCCTTAAAGACAATTGAATGTTTCTTTCGCTTGCAATATGCAATTAAAACAAACATCTCATTAAAAAAACAACTTGCTCTCGTCATGATAGAGCTGAAAACTGCTGAGATGGCGTTAAACAACAATCACTCACTCAATCACAGTAAAGACATTTTGCGGAAGCATTTCTGGTTAAATCACTGTGCGCAACATCAATGTAACATAATATTGAACTAAACAATATCAGGAGTAACCTTCATCAGGTCCGCTGAAAGTCAAAATATTGGATGGAAAGCCAATTAATATAAAAGTCTTTGGCAGAACGTAATCGAAAGGGCTTACACAGGATAACCATAAACCATAAGGTCGCAAATTCATAAAACTTCAAATTTTCCTAAGGATTTCCTTAGTTAAGGAAGATACTGAAGTGGTATTCATAAAATATCTTAAGTGGTTCCTTAACTAAGGAATACTTAAGTATCTGAAACTACGGAACTTCTCGTATTTTACCATTAAGTAAATGTAAATATATGAATGAAAAGGGGACACACAGTTCTTAAGCTATTATTGTACATTGATGATTGATTTCATTGTCAATACATATTTTGTATTGTATTTCAATTCCCGCTCACACTATTTTCACGTGCATTGCTTGACCAATTCAATACATACATACATATAGAAATAAAACTGAAGTCGTATCAAAATCTTTAACTATTAAACATGTCTAAGAGAAAGCCAAACTGGACCGATTGAGAGAAGATGATACTAAAGGAGGAATACGAGAAAAAAAAAGGACGTTTTAAGAGCAAAATTTACGTCAACAATTACTTCGTCGACAATTATATTTCTTTAAAATTTAGGTACATGTATGTTTAACAGGGACACAATCATAATGTTCCTCAACTTCCCACTTTTGAGTTTGGATGCACCTCCCTCATCTATTTGGAGGATTTTACGTTCAACAGTTATATACGAAACTAATTTTAATGACTGTATGGAAATATCATGTAAATAAAACATAAAAGAAAAATAGGCTCGATTCCTAAATGTACTGCTTTCTAAGTCATCCTGTAACATATTACATATCATCATAATAGACTGTCGGTCAAATCTGTATTTGTCTATTAACTCGAAGTCATCGTAGATATCAAGAGGTTTTGTACGGTCTCTGAATACTCGCTCTCTACGTGAAGCTCTTCTCCCAGCATGAAACAACCGAAAACGTCCGACATGGAACATGTTTGTATTGGTAATAATGCAATACTAGTAAGCTTTAATTATACCTATTTCATATACCCGCAAAGCACGTGCCATCGAATGGTACGGTTGTAAAAATATTTACTCGTCCGGAAAATGACCTTGATGGTGAATTTTATGTACATGTAAGATATGTTATGGATTTGATGATAAACTCGAATGCCTATGAAATATTGCTAATATGGTTTGTTGTTATCTTTTTATTCATACAATATCACTTTCATAACTCACAATCAATATAAAATAGCAATTCAGGAAAACTTAAGGAACCTACCCATCTACCTTAAAGTTAAGGGAAATCTTAAGTGTTTTCTTAGTTTAAGGATGTTTATGAATACCACTTAAGTATGATGGGTGGAGTTTCCTTAACTTAAGGTTATTCTTAGGAAATACTTAAGATAAGAAGTTTTATGAATACCACTTAAGTAAAATGGGCGGAGTTTCCTTAACTTAAGTGTTTCCTTAGGAAAATCTTAACTTAAGTGGCTTTATGAATACGGGCCCTGGTCGCATATGAATCAGGACGGACAATTTTAGTTATAACAATAATTCTTAATTAACTTTTATTAATTAGCCTTTATATGATCAAATTTGTCAATACAATATAAAAACCTTCACTGGGCCAATACGGCAAAAACCAGTCCAATACGGATATTTTCCGTATTGGCCCGATTCCAGTCAGTTCAATAACAGCTAGATCGATATTGGACTGGTTAATTAATAAAGGTATCATTACGTGATGTTTTTTTCATATTGGCCTAGCTATAAGTCCTCGGGCTGCGCCTCAGGCCAATACAGCAGGCCTCGGACCTATAACTAGGCCAATATGAAAAACATCACGTAAAAATACTACATTCTTAATTAACTTTCATTTATTAGCCTTTATATGATCAAATCTGTCAATGCAATATAAAAACTTCCAATGGGTCAAAACGGCAAAAACCAGTCCAACATACCTGTTAACCTCTGGGAACTGCTAGGGGGGAGATCTCCCCCTACCAACTCTTCTAAGGGGGAGATTTTGTGCGTCGCCTTTAAACGCACAAAATTGTACCTTGTAGTTGCATACATGTGATAGAGTTGCTATGCTACAACTGGAGATTTGTAAATTTTTGGCCGGAGATTTTTTATCGACGTATTTGATGCATGTTTTTATTGTTAATTGATGTTTTCTTTTTGTTTGTTTCAGTATTGAACCAACCGCATCCCATTTCAATATATATTGTTTACATTTCTGTCTTATTAGTAGTGTTTCATATGATGAATGAAGGATAAAAACTGTATTTATAATTTATTCATAATCATAAGGTTATAACAAAGCAAAAACAATGAAGACAGAATGCTCTGAACAATAAAGTCATAGAGCACTAAAATTAAAAAGTCACTTTGCTGCTGGTGCGTTGGGTGATAGCATACGTTTTGACATTTTTGTGGTTTATCAATTCCATCCTGGAACTTAGTCCTTAAATAATACTTTGATCGGCTTTGGTCCCAAACAAGCCATAACAACTCAATCTGAGATGAATTCATTGCACGTTTGATCGAAATAAGAAATTTTCCTCGGCATCAAATGTTGTCCGACTCCTGTTTGCACAACGGTTTATAACTATTTTTAATTGCCGCTATCACACTTCTAATCATCTAAGCGTGTGCCACAAACCCACTTCCTTATCCCCAATTAACTGTCAATCAGTGGATAATTGTTGTATAATCATCAACACCTTAATTAATCTCCATGACCCAATTTACCTGTAAAGGTGTCAAACAGATCAATAACCGGATATCATTTAAACACCTTTACCATTCGTATCTCTCGGCGTTTTTCATCAGTTCCAAATGGGGAATTTCCAGAAATATTGATCGCAAAATGTAGGTCAAGATTTTATTGTACTAGATTTTTTTTTGGGGGGGGAGGAAAAGGTGTGTGCGGGAGATTAATGTCTCCCGCGCATGAGACCCAGTCCATGCGGGAGATAAGGCTCTTACGCGGGAGACTCCCGCGAAAAGGGAGAGGGTTAACAGGTATGGTCCAATACGGATATTTTCCGTATTGGCCCGATTCCAGTCAATCCAATAACAGTTAGACCGGAATCCTCTAGACGTTTCGACAATCGCAAGGAAAAGTCCCGAGATATATTGGACTGGTTAATCAATAAAAGTATCATTACGTGATGTTTTTCATATTGGCCTAATTATAGGTCCTCGGTCTGATGTATTGGCCTTCGGCTGCGCCTCAAGCCAATACAGCAGGCCTCAGACCTATAACTAGGCCAATATGAAAAACATCACGTAATAATACTATATTTAAGAAATAATTCTCGGATGCCGGGCTCTATGCTTATTTTAACATGGGTAGGCATTATATTTGTCAAGATTTTACAGCGAGGTGTAAAATCTTGACAAATATAATGCTTACCCATGTTAAAATAAGCATAGAGCCCGGCATCCGAGAATTATTTCGATTCTAACAGGACATTTACGGTAATTTTATGCATTCAAGCGTACCTAGACAGAGGTTATTTTTTGGCGCTGTTCCAATTACCTTCCGCTTTTATTTACAAGAATATATAACGCTACAGAAGCTGTTCCAATTACCTCCCGCTGTTATTTACAAGAATATATAACACTACAGAAACGCTATAAAAATTGATAACGATCAAAAATTCATTTCATCTGATTTTTTTTGCATATTTATCATTTTTATTCTTTTAATTTAACATACTTAAAGTACAAATATGCAAAATACGCTGTCGATTAGATATGCCTTCTGCGCATGTGCTAGGGGTGTTCCGTGTTATTTAGAGCCCTCTATTGTTTTCAAAGCGAAAGTAGCACGCCATGTTAGAATACATTATATAGTAATTGTAAAATGCAATGATAAATGTATGCTGTTCAAAATGTCATTACAATTATAAACGCAGTTTTACTTCGTTATTATAAAAAAAATACATAAACTAATATATCCACTCGTCTGCATCGTTTCCATAACAACCCGGCCATTATTAATATTCAAATTCCAATTGTTTATCTTTGGTTCATTGAAAGAGCAAAGGAATTTTCACACAAGAAAATCTAATTATAAAATAGTCGAAAGCAAATATTCATATACCGTTCCTATAATTAACTTGACAGACTAACTGGGATGATTCAATTCACGTGCATACACGTGCAGTTTATATTACTGCCAACATCGGCATACCTAATTGAGATGTTGTTAATGGCTAGGATATACTGTGGGAAATATCGGTAAAATAAATATTGATGTAATTTGCTATTTCTTTGCATTATTTATAAATAATGCACATGTTGCATTTTTTTCCTTTAATGCACTGCTTCTTACTAAGGGACCGACCATTTAACTTGAGGGGGAGGGGGGGGGGGGGGGGGGGGTATAGTTTTTTGTTTCGTTCAGAAATTTTTTTCAGGACAACACAAGAGTTAGAATATTTTTTTTTATGACAAAACTCTAAATCAGAATATTTTTTTTTTCCTCCACCAAAATCAGAATATTTTTTTCAGCAACATTGGGAATCAGAATATTTTTTAGAAAAAAAACATAACCCCCCCCCCCCCCCTCCCCCTTCAAGTTAAATGGTCGTTCCCTAATCTATGTTTTATGATGTAGATTTGGTATAGAGAAATAGCACTCCAGTAGATTCATGTTATTTCGTTGGTATTAATTTTTATGGCTTGACGGGGTTTAGGGTACGAATTATGGTGTCTAACACCATTTATATCGTGGTGGACATTTTTATTGGTGGATGAAGCCCGAGTACCAGAAGAAAAATACCGATTTGCCGCAAGTTCCTGACAAATTTTTTCGGATATTATATCGAGTACGCCTCACAACGTTAGTGGTGATAACGTCTGCTTGCATATGTAGTCATAAATCCAACTACCATACGATCACGACCACGACTGCCCCTTAAAGTGGTACAGAGAAATTGCACTACAATTGTTTCATTTAAATCCGTTGGAATCGATTTTCGTGGATCCACGGAAAATGAGATATTCCTTGCATTGATAATTACTAATAATGTCTCCTTAATATACATATACATGTTCTGGTACTAACGAAAAATACGAAGATAGGTATGCAATGAATACAAATGATTTTAGAGTATCTTATACAGACATATCATGTTTGGGAGGGGTATTTGCGAAAAATACCAGTCGAGAGACGAAAAATTTCCCGAGCCGAATGGCGAGGGAAATTTAGTCTCAAGACTGGTATTTATCGCAAATACCCCTCCCAAACATGATATATCTGTTTAATTACACCGAATATTATTTAGAACACTGGCTAAATCAATAATACCTTTTGTTTGTCGTTTTCAGGATCTGTTTAATTCTACCGAATGAAGATACATAAAACGCACAACTGATAACGTTTAACAAAATTTTGTTACAAGCGTCTCGGTGAAGGGTAAAAACCGCAAATACGATTTTGCAAATACCATGGAAAAAAGTTAAATCTTATGCAAATACACCTACATGAAGTAAATATTCTGCAGATTCACAATGCAAGGCTTGAATTTGTAAAAAAAATATCACGGCTATTCACCAATCAGAATCCAGCATTCTTATATAAGGTGTAATTACGAGTCAAATACACCTTAACAATTATTCGAGGAAAATACAAATAAAGTCTTAATAGGATTTGATTAGGATTATTATGTTTAACCCCACATTCAACAATTTTTCAGTTATATCGTGACGGTCAGTTTTATTGATGGGGGAAACGGGGTGTACGTAAAAAACCATCGACCAGCCGCATTTCAATAGAAAACTTTATCACAAAATGTTGTATCGAGTACATCTAGCCATGAGCGGGATTGGAACTCAAAAATTTATAAGGAATAGTACGAACTACATGGTCGCTTGAGTTAAATTTAAATATTTGATAAATTCTAATTAATCTGAACAATTAAATCTTACCTGAAGTCGATTTTAGGAACTTTTGACATGGCATTCTTAAATTCCACTTTGGTGATGGTTTGATTTTTATCTGCGTCAATCTCGGAAAATATTTTCTGAAAATGACATAATTTCAATTACAATACGACATACAATATAACATAAATGGATAATCTGATTGTGTGGAGCGACATGTCTACCCGCGCACTATACATGTTGTTTCAGTGAGCTAGCACACACTGTAAAAACCAGACTGGACTTGTTGGTCTAGTACAAAGAGGTCACTACCATCATCACATCATCGAACATAAATTGCTCTCACCATGATATAGCTGTAAAATTGCTGATGTTGCTTCCAAAAACGATAACACATTCACTTCACATTAATTGAGATTTATCAGTCGGTTAAACCACGCCACTGTTTGTTCTTGTCCCAAGACATAATGTGTTTTTCTATTGAATTTTATCGTCATTTCTTTGTTTTTAAGAATTCGAGGTTAGACAGGGGATTTGTTCGTATAGTTTATTTAATATATTATTGACGATTACTGGTTAGGGTTGTGGAGAAAACCACCGACCTGTCGCAAGTCACTGACAAAGTTTATTACATAATGTTGTATCAAGTACATCTCGCCACTCTAAACTTTAGTGTTGATAGGCTTTGATTGCACAAGTAGTCATAAATCCAACGACAATACGATGGCGACCAGGACGGCCCCTTGTGTATACTGATGTCTGCAATTGACATTTTATATTTAGATTACAATCAGTCGACATGAAGACAAGGAATAACTTATGCATTGTTGTTCTTCGTATCCAAGTTAAATTATTTAATCTTATTGAACATAGCAATCCACTACGGTTACATTCTATTTCGATATCGTGTGTATATGAGGTGCCGTTTTAATATTATTGATTCAATATTTCCTTCATATACCGGGTATATATATATATATATATATATATATATAAAGATCAACAAACGGGTTCCCCTTGTTCTCACTTACCATCCTTCTTTAGAGAAAATTGCAGGCATTGTCCATCATCATTGGAAAGAAATTGAAAAAAGGGAAACGCAGGCCAAGTTGTTCCCTGAACCACCCGTTGTAGCGTTCCGGCGACCTAAAAGCATTAAGGATACACTGGTCAGAGCTGCGGTATCTAGACCTTCATCGACGGTCGGCCAGTGTAAACCATGTGGTGACAAGCGTTGCAAGTGCTGTCTCTAATTGCAACACACACAAGTGTTCCATAGCAAGACGACAGGAAAGGAGTATAAGATATTTTGCAATGTCAATTGCAAAACACCTAATGTGGTTTACCTCCTTGACTGTCACGTCTGCGGGTCGCAATGCGTAGGAGAAAGTGTCCAACCATTCAACAAAAGAATGAATGGACACAGAAGTGATCTTACGAAAAAGACGCTCTTGCCCGTGAGTCAACACTTTGTGTCGCCGGGGCACTCATTGGAAGACTTTGGCAGATCCCAAATTTATATCATTGACCACAATCCAAGTTGGAAAGAAAATCAAAGACAAAAAAAAGAGAGTTTTTGGATCCGCGAGTTACAAAAAGGCCTAAATCTTTTGTTTTTTTAACTTTTTAACCAGTGCCTGGTCCTTAGCTAGTTGGTAAACTTCATCATTACATTTTCTCATTCTGTTCATATTTATAAATTAGTGTGCAATATATTTGAATAATATAAAATATAAAGTTCAAGATTATGATTTTTAGTAGATAACTGATGGTCACGTGACAATTTTTCAAATCAGATTACAGACGCTGATGAAGCTTGTCGGTCAAGCGAAATATCCGTCGATTTAATTATAATTATAGTCTTTTTGTAGACTTATAGTTATTTTTGTTACATTTTAACATCTTTTTTTGATATCGTTGTGTTAATATTTTAGACGTTTATATATATATATAAATATTTTCTGATAATATTAAAAAGTGAGATTTTTGTTGGTATAGAAAAATATATTTCCTGATAACAGAAATTCATCTTTTCGGTATCAAAACATATATTCTGATATAAAACAAAAATGATTAACAAAAAAATGCTCTTTGAAGTATAAAAAATAGGAAATAAATAGCAAAATGGAGACTCATATTTGAAACTGCCGATGTTGCAGTTTTATCAGCAGCAAGTTTTCACGTTACCGGAAGCATGAACGAGCAAATGTAATAAAAAACAGAGGGTTAATATACATCAATGTCTTTAGCAGTGTACTTAAAAAAATATTACCTCACAAATCTAAAAATCAATTCTAAGAGAGGTTACATTACCTTTGCCTCATCTTCTGTTCCTTTAAATCCAGAGTTTCGGAGGAGGTCAACAACCTCTGAAAGTTGCAAGGTTCCACTTTTATCCTTGTCGGCCTGATTGAAATCCTCTTCGATTTTAGAAAGATGCCTCTGAGCCCAAACGCTTATGCCGGCCATTTTGATTTTGCAGACGATTGCTTTTTGTATGAAATATGTTTTTTAGAGATGCACTTCTTTACATCACTTAACTGATGACTAACGCATGCATAAGAGAGAGAGGCAACATTTGGGAGAAAGTAATTTGCTTCCTGTGATCTGAATGCTATACACTTATGCATAGACTCACTACGTGATATGTATTTGTCATATTATCTTCAGTAAATTATACTAGGAAGTGATGTAATCTTCTCCTCTTAGTATGAGTCTTTAGAATTAAATATCACAATATTGGGAAAGGTGAACTCAAGCTATATATATATAATTTTTTATGTCTTCATTTCAAAAAGAAACGATTTATTCTTTTGAAAGATTATATCATACATTTATTTTATTTTTAGTGCTTTTCGCCTAGAAAGGTAGGAAATTTAATGTAAATGAACACAATCTTAATTACGTGATTCTGGTAAGCACAAGACCACACGATTTGACAGTCAACATTACACTTAGACTCAATGCAAAGTAAAGGAACAGAGCCTTTATTACTGCATGTTCTACATTTCATGTGTATGTTTTTTACTTTTATTTTTATTTCATCTGTTGTTTATACATAAAAACGTAGACATCAAAGATATCAGGTAGGTTCTAAATCGAAAGATTGGAAAGCCAAAATTTTAGACGCTTGATACTTTATGTGTCGTGGAAAGAGTCGCATTAAGTCAATCCATAAGCAGTGGTGTTACATTTTATTATAGAACGAGTGAGTGAGTGGTTGTTGTTTAACGCCAACATATTTTTTCAGCTATATCAAATAAGTAACATTCAATGAAATGATGATGATGTTCGCTTTGTACTAGACCAGCACGCTTGAATGAATCTTTAATAGTGATAGTCCATGGGTAGACATGTGGCTCCACTCGGAAAAACCAGTACTTGCTCTTTATAGCTACGTGCTTAACGAAGAAGCAGAAAAAAGAACATAACAATTTCATAGTCTTTGATTTGACCCAACGATCTACCACCCTTGCATGCGGTAAGCACACTAGCCATTGCTCTATTATGAAAGCATTTAAGTCGTGGGGCCGTGATCGTATGTTAGGATTCACAGCTACATATGCAAACAATGCTTATCACCACTAAAGGTGTAAGGTCGAACCCGATACAACATTATGTGATAATGTTTGTCGGTGAATTGCGGAAGATCGGTGGTTTTCTCCAGGTACTCCGGTTTCCTTTACAAATAAAACTGCCATTCATGATATAACTGAAATATTGATGAAAATGGCGTTAAGCAACATAAACCGAATCTAAAATAAACCTCCATTATGTCGTAAGATATCAAATTTATATTGTAAGATGCGTAGGGAACGACCATTTAACTTGAAGGGGGGTTATGGTTTTTTTCTAAAAAAATATTTTGATTCCCAATGTTGCTGAAAAAAAATATTCTGATTTTGGTGGAGGAAAAAAAAAATAATCTGATTCAGAGTTTTTGTCATATAACCTAATGTTAAATACTGGAAAAAAATTTCGGAACGAAACAAAAAACCATAACCCCCCCTTGCAAGTTAAATGGTTGGTCCCTTATAACAAACAGATATACATGTATATATATATATAATATCTCGTATATCCTCCCTATCTTACATATTATTGCTTTTGTACATAATTTCACACTTTTATACGACAGTGGTTTAATCCAAACCATTGCACTACACAGCATCTGATGTTGAATGGTTTTGATTAAACGCTCTTGTCGTCCTCAGTTGATAACTTGTTGAAACATATTGGCACATTTTTTTATGCAATCAGGTTTAATTCTAGAAAAAGCAACAACATAAATGATGCAAAAAGGGGGTTAGGACTTCTGGTGTTTTCCGCCACCTTCAGTAATATTTCAGTTATATCATGGTAGTCATTTTTTGGTAGAGGAAACCGGAGTACCCAGAGAAAACAACCGTCCTGTTCAAGTCACTGACGAACGTTATCGCATAATGCTATATCGAGTACACCTCGACATGAGCGGGATTAGAACGCACAAATTTAGTGGTGTCATGTTCCACTCCTTATATTGTGAAAGGATTTTTTCTGTCAGAGCCTTTACTCCTTTGTATTGTATATCCTTTATGCTTGCACTGTTGTTTATTTATCCGGATCGTCATTTTTTTTTTGCTATATCTCCTCGGACTTTGGTCCTGTGCCATAGTTTTCATACGTAAATATTCTGCGTTCGTTGTTGGGATTGAATATTCTTGATCATTTTCTCAAATATGTAACAATACGAATTTCTATAAACAGTTTTATTTCTGCGGTTATATGCATTTAACCAATTGCCTGCATCAAATCTGCAATAAACATTTTCACAGTTCATATATATGCATACATGTTTGGAAGCATACAAAGCAGGAAAAGATTGTTCATCTTGAACAAAGAATACACCATAGAGTACATGTCACAACAACGACGGATTTATATCGATATTTCTACTGATGGGCACGGTTGAGTTATGGTGTTTAATGACACCATCAACAATACTTCAGTTATATCGTGTCGGTCACCTTTATCTAAGGAGGAAACTTGAGTACCCGGAGAAAACCACCGACCTGCCGCAAGTCACTGACAAACGTTTTCACGTAAAGTTGTATCGAGTACACCTCACCATGAGCAGAATTCGAACTCACAACGTAAGTTGTGATAGATACTGATTGCACAGGTAGTTGTAAATCCAACTACTATACGATCACGACCACGACCGTCCCTTCTATTGGTGTAATGCTTCTACATAAAGAAACGTAGTATATCAAATAGAAAATCAGAATCCGCCAATCGACGAAGGAGAAACAATACAAAAATCAGAATCCGCCAATCGACGAAGGAGAAACAATACAAAAATCATCTTACTATTTTATGTTCAATATTTGATTCCAACAAGTTTGTAACCTGTTAACGTTTATTCTGATACCATTAATTTGCTTAGATGTTTATGACTAATTGATGTTAGGTTGGTTGGTTTATTGTGCTTAACGCCACTTTCAGCAATAGTTCAGCTATATCATGGCCACTAGTTTTAGTGATGGAAGAAGCCGGAGTACCCGCAGACCACCGACCATGGGCAAGCAACTTAATTGACAATAAATATGTTAGAAGTATTTGTGTCCTTAGAATAATTTCCGTTCACCAGGTATATATCTTCCTATCTAGTAGTCAGTTAACTACGAGCATTCTTTAACACTGATACTGTACTGTCCATGTCTAGTCTATGAGTGTAAGCGAATCAGTGCATGGTTTTTTTATCGTTTTTTGTTTGTTTCTGTATTTCCGTCTGAGATCCAGTTATCATGAGGGGACGGTTGGTATTCCATTAAACGGTTTAACCCCGCTACTTATGTGTGCCTGTCTCAAGCCACGATCTGGATTTCCAACGTCATATGTCGTGGTATTTTGTGTGTACAATGATCTCAGATAGTTCGTTTGGTTGATATTGATGGAACCGTTGACCGTCACTGTTTAAACTTTTTTTTTCATAATGGCCAACAAAAAGGGAAAAAACGGCAAACAATGATCTACTAACACACTACAGAGAAACAATTATTAAGCAACACGAACCCTACTGCAAACATGGGCTGAATTCCGGTGTTCTTGGATGTATTAGTAGTCCCGCTCAACTAGTGGCACCCGTGTGCTAAGGATCTAGTGATAAATCATATTCAGTGGAATAGTGAGATTTCCAAGTGAAATAAAAACCGCAATTTCACATAGTGAATAGAAATCGGTATTTCACCTAGTGAAATAAAAACGTTTATTTCACCGTGACACATAAGTAGAGTATGCCATTGAGCGTCCGGCAATGAAAAAAATCCACAAGGTCCTATTTAAACCTCGTATTTGCGTAAACAAACGTGTAAAATCTATAGTTACGCTTGCAATCCGAATATCCCAAATAATCCAGGGGTGGATCCAGGATTTCAAGTTAGGGGGGGGGGGGGCGCACTTGAAAAAATTGCGCCGAGAGGAGGGAGGCGCGAAAAATTTTGGGGTATTTCGTGTGAAAAATCACGATTTACACCAAAAAATCATATTTTTTCCAATTTTAGGGGATCCGCCCCTGTAATCCACCCGTGACCAAAAACACGGCTAGTAATCGGCACAAGCAGAACAGTTGGTTCTGCAAAGAAATTCGTGAGGATAACTTCCGGTTTTGGTGGAGGAGAGTTCACGAAGACGCTTCGCAAGGTATGTACATGTCAAAAATTGAAATTAGCTTTTTTACTGCTTGAATATTGCAAAATCAGAGAATGCTAGGCTGTGGCGAATGCTTTCACGATTAGAAACATGCATAGTTTATTGTTGTATATGAAGTGTAACTCTCGCAAAATCAATCGTCCCACGAAAAACATGACCAAAATTGTGACACTCTTACATTTCTAAGTTGTTCTTGACAAAGATGCAAGTTAAATTTTCAATATTTTTTCATAGTGGGAGTCTAAATGTAATCTGGGATAAATTCCCATTCGTCAGAAGTCAATTGAAGTCTAGATAAATCTACAAACTAAATTTTCTCGTTTTCCTGCTTGAGGAGATCGGTTCTGATAGAGCACATTGCGAATGCATGAGGAGATTTGCTAGTTTGGTTAATTGTTTTCTGCAAAATTGATAGATTGACACTTTTAAAATTGAGCTTTCTTTTAAAGTATTTCGTATTTCATAAAACTGCTAAATACTCTAATCAAAATAAAATATTCTCTGTCCACTTTCAGGAGATGCCAGGATTCAAGGGAAAGAGGAAAAGGGGACTGACATTGACTCTTTACAAAAAAACATTTCGATATAGATTGCCTGTATCACCGCCAAGGAAACGAACAAAAACAAGTAGCATTACACCAAATTTAAAATCCCCATCAATCAGGACACCAAGTTTATTAAAAAAATCTCTTTCAATTTCAAAATATTTATATCCTTTCAAACGGGTTTCCACACCTATTCGGCGCAACTTTTTTACTAAAGATGACGGAAACTTCACTGCAGATCTACAAAATGTTTCCTTTTTGAGTCTTGATGAAAGTATAGGCAAGATAGAAGTTGACCCGAAGGAAGAAGCTTCAGTAGTTGAAGTTTTCCAAGATGCTCTTGACAAACTTTCTGATGTTGGGAAAAAGGACAACTATTGAAATTCTTTAAATTAGTACAAGATGGAAAATTCCCTTTGAATAACATTGCATTTGAGTTGTTTTTGGACATTGTACAATGGTTTGACAAAGATGAATCACGTCAAATGAGATATTCGCCATCAACTCTCCAATTTTTTTGGTTAGGGAGAAACTTATTTGGTGGTCGCTTCATTCGGTTTATGTCTGGCCCAAAAAATGAAAGTGACATTTTAACAGGATCTTCAACGCCGAATAGGTTTTTGTTCGTTTCCTTGGTGGTGATACAGGCAATATACAAACACTGTATATCGAAATGTTTTTTTTGTAAAGAGTCAATGTGAGTCCCCCTTTCCTCTTTTCCTTGAATCCTGGCATCTCCTGAAAGTGGACAGAGTATTTATCAGTTTTATGCTTAAAAGTGTCAATTGATCAATTTTGCAGAAAACAATTTACAAAACTAGCAAATCTCCTCATGCATTCGCAATGTGCTCTATCAGAACCGATCTCCTCAAGCAGGAAAACGAGAAAATTGACAGTTTGTAGATTTATCTAGACTTCAATTTACTTCTGACGAATCGGAATTTATCCCCGATTACATTTAGACTCCCAGATGAAAAAATATTGAAAATTTAACTTGCATCTTTGTCAAGAACAACTTAGAAATGTAAAAGTGTCACAATTTTGGTCATGTTTTTCGTGGGACGATTGATTTTGCGAGAGTTACACTTCATATACAACAATAAACTATACATGTTTCTAATCGTGAAAGCATTCGCCACAGCATAGCATTCTCTGATTTTACAATATTTGAGCAGTAAAAAAGCTAATTTCAATTTTTGACATGTACATGCCTTGCGAAGCGTCTTCGTGAATTCTCCTCCACCAAAACCGGAAGTTATCCTCACGAATTTCTTTGCAGAACCGACTGTTCTGCTTGTGCCGATTACCAGCCGTGAAAAAGTGATGGATATTGACGCATAAGTTAACGGTTACTCTTGATTTTTTGTTTTTAATTGTTTATTTTAAAATTAGAAAAGTGTTATACAAATGAAATAAAATGCATACAGAATAGATGAATAATACACTAAATAATATATATATATATAAACCGATATTTTGTTTTCGTACAAATAATTTAAAATATAAGAACAAAGATTATATTAATATGTATGAAAAGATAATCAGCCATTCATTGTCGCCTCAAAACTTTATGTCTTTTTTTTTTTTTTTTTTTTTTTTTAAATTAATTTGCTCTTTCTGTTTACTTACTTACGTACTTGCTATGCCTCTTTCTGTTTGGGGATAAGTAAAAGGTGGATTTTCTTCTTTTTTTCTTTTTTTTTATATTTTGATATAATATTTGAAGTTACCCGTGAATTATTCGTGATATTCGAAAGGCGAGAGTCGTCATGTTATTACTATTCATTATGTTTTTTATACTCACTGCACTGTCCACATGTAGATGGACAATAGCTACTAAGTGCTGATGAACATATAGACGGGTCTTTACAATTTACCAGAGTACTGTCAAAGCACGGTGGAGGTGTGGTGACTACCTGTTGAACTTAATACGTCAATAAAATTTAAGTAAATCATAAGTATGTTATAAAGCAAATTTTTATTTATTAGAAATATTATTGTTAAATAAACGTTAAAAGAAAACTGACGAGGCAATCAATAATGGACAATCCAGAGAAATCAGCAAAGCTGTGTACACAAGACAAAGGTTGTGTCTCCTATAAAACCCACCATGTCATTCATAGTCAAATACATATTACAGGGGAAATCGGAAACCGTCAATCGAGAATGGACAGAAAATTCAAAGGCCAAAATCTAAATGACAAAAAGACAAACATCAGTCAACAAAACACTATATAGAAAACTAAAAATTAAGCAACATGAATTCACTAATACTGAGGTGAACTCGGTTACTTCAGAATGGTAGATAGCCACTGGCACTCCTTCGTGTTACAAAACAAATGGGAATACATTATATAGTCAAAATTAACAATACGAACTCCTCTAAAATCCGATGTGCTCCAGCAGAGTAAAAAATTCTTATAAATACAATTATACTAACCGCAAATTCCGCAAGTCAGAGAACAAAAACTTCGCAATGGAGAACTGCAGGCTGTCAGGGCTTTACAGTTAACTAAAGAACTATCAACACACTTAATAGTTGTTATTTGTGCTAGAAATAATGAAAACATGTCTACTAGAAATATAAAATAGACATGCTTGTGACAATCTGTGCTAGAAATACAAAATAGACATGCTTGTGGCAATCTGTGCTAGAAATGCAAAATAAATAGACATGCTTGTGACAATCTGTGCTAGAAATACAAAATAGACATGCTTGTGACAATATGTGCTAGAAATACAAAATAGACATGCTTGTGGCAATCTTTGCTAGAAATACAAAATAGACATGATTGTGGCAATCTGTGCTAGAAATACAAAATAGACATGCGTGTGGCAATCTGTGCTAGAAATACAAAATAGACATGCTTGTGGCAATCTGTGCTAGAATACAAAATAGACATGCTTGTGGCAATCTGTACTAGAAATACAAAATAGACATGCTTGTGACAATCTGTGCTAGAAATACAAAATAGACATGCTTGTGGCAATCTGTACAAGAAATACAAAATAGACATACTTGTGGCAATCTGTGCTAGAAATATAAAATAGACATGCTTGTGGAAATATGTGCTAGAAATACAAAATAGACATGCTTGTGGAAATATGTGCTAGAAATACAAAATAGACATGCTTGTGGCAATCTGTGCTAGAAATATAAAATAGACATGCTTGTGACAATCTGTGCTAGAAATACAAAATAGACATGCTTGTGGCAATCTGTGCTAGAAATATAAAATAGACATGCTTGTGGCAATCTGTGCTAGAAATACAAAATAGACATGCTCGTGGCAATATGTGCTAGAAATACAAAATAAACATGCTTGTGGCAATCTGTGCTAGAAATATAAAATAGACATGCTTGTGGCAATCTGTGCTAGAAATACAAAATAGACATGCTTGTGGCAATCTGTGCTAGAAATACAAAATAGACATGCTTGTGGCAATCTGTGCTAGAATACAAAATAGACATGCTTGTGGCAATCTGTACTAGAAATACAAAATAGACATGCTTGTGGCAATATGTGCTAGAAATACAAAATAGACATGCTTGTGGCAATCTGTGCTAGAATACAAAATAGACATGCTTGTGGCAATCTGTACTAGAAATACAAAATAGACATGCTTGTGGCAATATGTGCTAGAAATACAAAATAAACATGCTTGTGGCAATATGTGCTAGAAATATAAAATAGACATCCTTGTGGCAATCTGTGCTAGAAATACAAAATAGACATGCTTGTGGCAATCTGTGCTAGAAATACAAAATAGACATGCTTGTGGCAATCTGTACTAGAAATACAAAATAGACATGCTTGTGGCAATATGTGCTAGAAATATAAAATAGACATGCTTGTGGCAATCTGTGCTAGAATACAAAATAGACATGTTTGTGGCAATCTGTACTAGAAATACAAAATAGACATACTTGTGGCAATCTGTGCTAGAAATATAAAATAGACATGCTTGTGGAAATCTGTGCTAGAAATACAAAATAAACATGCTTGTGGCAATATGTGCTAGAAATACAAAATAGACATGCTTGTGGCAATCTGTGCTAGAAATATAAAATAGACATGCTTGTGACAATCTGTGCTAGAAATACAAAATAGACATGCTTGTGGCAATCTGTGCTAGAAATATAAAATAGACATGCTTGTGGCAATCTGTGCTAGAAATATAAAATAGACATGCTTGTGGCAATCTGTGCTAGAATACAAAATAGACATGCTTGTGGCAATCTGTACTAGAAATACAAAATAGACATGCTTGTGGCAATCTGTGCTAGAAATATAAAATAGACATGCTTGTGACAATCTGTGCTAGAAATACAAAATAGACATGCTTGTGGCAATCTGGGCTAGAAATACAAAATAGACATGCTTGTGGAAATCTGTGCTAGAAATATAAAATAGACATGCTTGTGACAATCTGTGCTAGAAATACAAAATAGACATGCTTGTGGCAATCTGTGCTAGAAATATAAAATAGACATGCTTGTGGCAATCTGTGCTAGAAAGACAAAATAGACATGCTTGTGGCAATCTGTGCTAGAAATACAAAATAGACATGCTTGTGGCAATCTGTGCTAGAAATACAAAATAGACATGCTTGTGGCAATCTGTGCTAGAAATATAAAATAGACATGCTTATGGCAATCTGTGCTAGAAATACAAAATAGACATGCTTATTGCAATCTGTGCTAGAAATATAAAATAGATATGCCTGTGGCAATCTGTGCTAGAAATATAAGCAAACCTTGCATTATTCATTTGTGGCATTCATAACATTACACTTTTTATTAATGACCATTTGGGTTAGAAATAAAATTAATCTTGGTAATTCCCATTTGGACTAGAAATAAAATTAATCTTGGTAATTCCCATTTGGGCTAGAAATAGAATTAATCTTGGTAATTCCCATTTGGGCTAGAAATGAAATTACTCTTGGTAATTCCCATTTGGGCTAGAAATGAAATTACTCTTGGTAATTCCCATTTGGGCTAGAAATGAAATTAATCTTGGTAATTTCCAGTTGGGCTGGAAATGAAATTAATCTTGGTAATTCCCATTTGGGCTAGAAATAAAATTAATCTTGGTAATTCCCATTTGGGCTAGAAATAAAATTAATCTTGGTAATTCCCATTTGGGCTAGAAATAAAATTAATCTTGGTAATTCCCATTTGGGTTAGAAATAAAATTAATCTTGGTAATTCCCATTTGGACTAGAAATAGAATTAATCTTGGTAATTCCCATTTGGGCTAGAAATGAAATTACTCTTGGTAATTCCCATTTGGGCTAGAAATAAGATTAATCTTGGTAATTCCCATTTGGGCTAGAAATGATATTACTCTTGGTAATGCCCATTTGTGTTGGAAATAAATATGTTATTGGTAGTTTGCATGCGCGTTAGTAACGAAACACACTTGGTTTGATAATTTGTGCTAGAATAACAGTATTGGTAGCAGCTATGTGTGCTAAAAATAATAAGAACACACGTAGTAGTAATCGTGTGTCCCAGAAATATAAATACATGTATACGATAGTGAATACCTCAAAATAATGAACAAAAAAGAAATAAAAAATGTTAACTCGTTGAATTCAAAGAATTTCAGCAATACTTCATCCAAACAACTGACGATATGATTGTCGTAAAATCAGGAAACACTTTGCATACCCGAAAATGGTAAATACCAAAGTGTAATACAGGGGCGGATCCAGGATTTCAAGTTAGGGGGGGGGGGGGGCGCACTTTAAAAAATTGCTCCGAGCGGAGGGAGGCGCGAAATTGTTTGGGGTATTTCGTGTGAAAAATCACGATTCTACGCCAAAAAATCATATTTTTCCAATTTTAGGGGGGAGGGCGCGCGCCGGGTGCCCCCCTCCTGGATCCGCCCCCGTAATAGCGCAATACTAATACAAATGTAAAGGATTAAAATGAGGTGTATAGATTTTGTCTCTGTATCCTATTTTTCTATTAGATTTGGGAACTGTTCCACCAATATGGTATTTGTTTTTTCATTTTGATACTGCTGATAGAGAGAGATCTGCTTAGATCTTTATGTAAAATTAAGCTATATTAAGTTTTTATAATAATTTACGGATCAATGTTCCTTTCTACACCACTCCGGATCGAATTACGTTTTCATATTAATTACGGTTCAATTAGGTTTGCTAGACCACCTTGTGTCAAATAGCATTATCTACGCAGGTGAGTTACCTGTATTACATGTAGGTCCTGTGTATCCTGTAACACATTGACATGAAAACCCAGTAGGTGAATTCTGACATCTTCCATAAACACATGGATTCGGGTTGCAGTCTCAAGAAAAAATAAAATATTTGTTACAAAGCTAAATGCTGAAATCATATGCTTTAATATCCTGTTTAGTCCGTGTCCATCTTAGATCCACCTTTTTACTTGCATGAATTTTTGGTTCTAAGCTTGTTCTCATGAGTATAACTGAAATACTGCTATTCAATCAATCAATCAATCAATCAATAAATCAATCAAGCAAGCAAGCAATCAATCCATCCATCCAGCCAGCAATCAATCAATCAATCAATCAATCAAGCAAGCAAGCAAGCCATCAATCAATCAATCAATCAATCAACTATTATGCAAATGCATGCTTTGCGTTGTTAATTTGAATTCATTCAGTTCTGTGTCAAATATAGTTTCTAGTCATGTTACGTTAAAACATTTCGATTTGGTACCTAAAACTATGGCGATTTAACAATATGTGATAAAGTTTGTCAATGACTTGCGGCAGGTCGGTGGTTTTCCACGAGTACTCCGGTTTTCTCCACAAATAAAACTGACAGACACGATAGTACTGATATATTGTTGAAAGTGGCATTAAACATCATAGCCCTAACTCAAAATCCACATAAAACTATGATATAATTTATAAAAAGTTCCCTCTAAATATCATTCAATGTTCATGAAATTTAAATTTAAACATTTGCAGAAATGAAATGGAATATATATCAATTTAGAATGAGATTGTTAGGTATAAGTAATAAGATAACTTGATACTTACTATTAATGACTGAAAGGTAACAGAATAATAATTGACAAGTAAGTTATAGGCCCGTACACGGGGTGTGGGATGACGGAGGAGTGCGTTCGCAACCCACATTTGATAGCCATTAAGCACTATTAAAGTAGTCAGCATTTATTTCAAACATTTACTCTTAAAGTTTACATATGGTGGTAATTCACTTCTAATTCGTCGACTAAGAATTCGTGCTCCCCCCCCCCCCCCCCTCCCCCCCCCCCCCCCCCTCCCTCCCCTCCCCAAAGAAAAAAAAACAGAAATTAAACAATCTGATTTGTCTGACACAAGAAAAGTTTGAAGATACCAAAACGTAATCAGAAGCCGCATTTCGGAGAAGGACAGAAAATACAATGGCCACTATGTATAAAAATAAGGATCGAGAAACACATACAAAATCCCACTACAAAATCAGGGTTGTACTCATGAACTTCGGAAGAGTTCCTGGTCCACTAGTTGCACCCGTTGTGTTACTGTTAAACGACAGAAGCATCATGTGATGTGGAGATCGTGTTGAGCACCACTAAACGTAAATAAATACAAATAAGAGTTAAAGGATGAACACCTTACAAAACAAATGAGACTGAGCACGAGTCTAATATACTTTTTCGCGCACATAGTAAAGGACCTAGAATCGTATGAACCCCATTTACGACCGAGGATGAACTTAGATACCCCTGAAGAGTAAGTGACTCCTGCTACACTAGTGGCACATGCTCACATGAAGGTACGTGTCATGATACACATTCGTGTTTTTGTTTTTGTTTTTGCCATGTTCATAATAAAGTGACGATTTCATTTTGTCACATGATAATTTATTTCTCTGTTAACAGTGTGGGGCCGTCGTGGTCGTAGTCGTATGGTAGTTGGATTTACAACTATCTATGCAATCCGTGCCTATCACCACTGATGTGAGTTCGAATCTCGATCAAGGTGTACAACATTATGTGATAAAGTTTGTCAGTGACTTGCGGCAGGTCGGTGATTTTCACCGGGCACTCCGGTTTCCTCCACCAATAAAACTTACCGCTACGATATTACTGAAATATTGTTGAAAACGGCGTTAAACACCGTGAAATCAACTGAACCTGTTAACAGTAACACGTGACTTTTAATGTATAATGTGGCATTGTAGTTTTGGTGATCCTGTTTAGGCCATTTCCTTTTCATGATCCCAAAAAAACTTATAAGCTAGAAGACTTTGCCATCTTTTTACTTTCAGTGTACCTGAGGGACCGACCATTTAACTTGCAGTGGGGGGGTGTTATGGTTATTTGTTTCGTTCAGAAATATGTTTTCGGACAACACGAAAGTGTTAGAATATTTAATTTTTATTGTCGTGCGTAGCGCGAAATTTTTTTCAGAATTTAACATTAGGTTATATGACAAAAACTCTGAATCAGATTATTTTTTATTTCCTGCACCAAAATCAGAATATTTTTTTCAGCAACATTGGGAATCAGAACATTTTTTTAGAAAATACCCCCCCCCCCCCCCCCCATCCCCCTTCAAGTTAAATGGTCCGTCCCTAATTATTACAGAAACGCGTCTTCACATTAAGAAAGATGTCTGCGATTTATCACTGCAAACAAGCATGATTTATCAAAACATCAAGTACCAAAAATAATGAAACGTATGTTTAGAGTTTCGAATATTATAAGAAGTTCAACAATTTTCTCGCAATATGGGACCTTTAGTTATAGTGTGTATTCCATGGATTGTAAATATCACAAACAATTGTATCATGGAGCTATCTATGCCTGTTCATAGAATATGTATTGTAATATGTATATCATGAATATAATAAAATAATGAAATGGGGGGTTTTATTACTTCAAAAAGATTGTTGAAATTATAAAAATAGGGAGAAGTACGCGATAAATGGGATCGGTCCAACCGACAAATGTGAATAAATTATATGGTCAGCAATGTTATTCAAGGCTGTTGTGTATCAATAATTTTAGGATAATATAAAGGTCGAACTCCTTCCGTTAAAATGTTTAAAAAAATATGTCTAATATACATGTAGAAAGCACGACGGAATATACTTTAATAATATTTATGTTTGACAAATTCGTTTCAAGTATGATGGGTGTGTCACACATATTACAGATACAAAGAGGTAGCCCTCAAAGCAGCTTCAGAATTCTATCAAGCATACATGTAACGCAAAATATTATCAAAGTCAACATATGTAATGTGGCAGAAGGCAGGACCGGCCTTACGAGGTGCGGGTCCAATGGTTCTCGGTAAGACCTGCAATGATTTGTTGTGTGTACTCGAGTGCGGGATCCGTTTAGCAATTGTCAGAAGTTATTACCTGTACTGCATGTTAGTCCGGTGTATCCTGTAAAACATTGACAGGAGAAACCAGTTGGTGAATTCACACATCTTCCATAAACACATGGGTTCGGGTTGCAGTCTCAAAAAGAAGAGTAATAAATGCATACTCACTTTGTATAAAAACTGTATTACTGTAACAAAGGTTACCTAGTGGTGCAGGAGCTGTCTACCCTTCCGGAGCACCCGAGTTCATCCACGATTTTAAATGAGGTTCGTGTTACTCAATCTTTAATTTTATGTGTACGTTTTTGTGTTGTTTGTCCCTTTGTTCTGTTTCTTTGGCCATTGTGTTGTCTATCCTTCGATTAACGGATTCTGATTACCCCTTTATTATCATCAAACTCTTCTTATTTAGTAAATCTGATACACATGTCTGTACAAGCCATATTTTATTGGATATGTTAACTTTATGGTTAGTGTGTTTAACTCCACTTTAAGCAATATGTCAGTAATATGTCAGTAGTATGTCAGTAATATGTCAGTAATATGTCAGTAATATGTCAGTAATATGTCAGTAATATCGTGGCGTCAGTTTAATTGGTGGTGGAAACAGGAGTGCCTGAGGATAGCACCGATCTGCCGCAAGTCATTGGCAAACATTATCACATAATGTTATATCCAGTACACCTCGCCATGAACGGGATTCGAACTCACAACTTAAGTCGTGATAGGCAATGGTTGCACAGGTAGTTGTAAATCCAACTACCATACGATCACGACCACGACTTTCCTATATTATTTTATTGGTAATAATGATATGAATCTAAAATTAGATGTTTGTTATATGTTTTTCTTCTTCGTTTTCGTTGACGATACATTAATATCTAACGACCTCCCGCCTGGGGTCATGTAATGGTTCACATTCTCAACCGACCAATCAACGATGAGCCTCCTAAATCTGTAGACATCAATATCGAGTATACAACAAGTGTTGTTGTCCGATTGAACAATATAAACTGTCTTCCATATGATTGGACGGTCAAAGATGAATGAAAGGTTGCATGACATGGCCCAAATTTATTTAGATTACAATAATATCCAATTCCTAAAAAATCCGTTAAAAATGATGTTTCTAAAGATTTATTCCAGTTGCAGATAAACAATTTTTTTTTTTTTTTTTTTAAATGTTTTGAATTCCAATTTCGTTCGTAATTGTAATATGGGAGAATATCAGTTACTAAAATTGTAAACGGTCAAACATTACATGTACAGTCAAACTGGTCTTATAGGGCACATCTATATAGCAAATCACTGTTTATAAAGGGCAGTCTCATGTTCCCCATGAAAGAATAGTGCATATAATGTTAGCATGTGTATAAAGGACAACTGCTCATAAAAACCACATTTTCAGGATCCCTTGAGTGGCCTTTATATACAGATTTGACTGTATTTCTACGCAATAATATGGATATCATAGATACAAATTGTCTCGATGCCTATATTGCTATGTACTCACGATCAACAGCTGGAAATAGACAAGTGGATATTATTAAAGTGTTTGTAATTAATATCTTTAGAACTATTTTGGGAATATGTAGTAAAACTGAAGGAAAACCATAATATTTTGATTGTTGTAATTTTTATAACAACTACATGTATATACTATATAATAATAACACATAGATATATAATTCAATACACATGACCCTTTTCTGGAATACACTCAATGTCGAAAGATTGAAAAGCCAAATAATTTACAAAATAATAAAATCGCAAAAAGCAACTATATATGCAATTCTAAAAATTGATATAACTGAAAATTGCTCACGTGTCGTTAAAGAAAACCAATCACTCAGAAACTTCTAATGTGACTGCTCTTTGAAATATTGTGCATGACAATATAACTATTGAGCGTAAGGATCTGATTGGTTGAGTTAACCAGAAGCACTTTCCGCCTGACCTAGATTTTCAATGGCTTCTGTCATTATCAATTCTGTATTTAGCGGTTTAAGATTTGACATGGCTATTATTGTTGTATTTAGTATTATTATACGTCGTGTAAGTTTCTGTAGTGATATTTGGTACTGTAATATTCTGACATATTACCTGGGTAATATTTTGGCATATTACCTGGACAATATTAGACACTCAGTATAATAATGATATTAATGTGGTCTTGTCCAGGTAATATGCCAAAATATTACCCAGGTCTGAGAGACATATTACCCACTACTTCGGTCGGGTAATATGTCTCTCAGACCTGGATAATATTTTGGCATATTACCTGGACAAGACCACATTATTATATAAATGTTATCAACTAATACTGTTTCATAAGACTTGTATAAGTCTTTTTGTAGCAGACAGTTTAGTAGGGGTAATACAGAATAAGGAACATTGTCACAGATGACAACGAATGGATTCCGTTTGTCGTAGTGACAATCCAGTCCTCCTTATATTTTACGACTTATCATCGGATTTGTAACAATGGTAGCACGACGTGTGCCTCTAGTGGAGCAGGAACTAGATTCACCAACGGTAATTCGTTTGATTCTTGATACTTAAGAAATAAATCATGGAAGCCAGAATCTGTTGGGAGTTTTAACATGGATTGGCGGATATTAATATTTTATCCCGAGCCAGAAGCGAGGGATAAAATTTACTAATATGCGCCAATCCATGTTAAAACTCAAAACACATTCTGGCTTCCATGATTTATTTCGATTTTGATATGTCTAAGAGTACAAATACGGTAGTATACTTTGATTGGAAGACGGTTATTTATATTTACGCTTGCGGAAAATGTCGCGCAAAATTTATGCTGCCTGTGGAAAGTCAGTCACATTCACCGGTGCATGTGCGAATGAGATTATATCACCGATAAATTGCTCGTTTGTCTACAAAGCGAAAGAAGGAGGGTATGTTAAAATGGATCTTTATTTTTCTGTGTAGTGTCTTGTGTATCATTGTTTGTCTTCTTTTCATTGTGTTGTTGTTGTTTTGTTGTTGTTGTATAGTCTGTCGTTCTTCGACTTACGGCTTCTTATTACTCCTTTGCATCTTCATTCTTTCTTAAGTTAAGAAATAATCGTTATCAGTTTATTTTCAAATGTACCCTATCGTGTAATACGTTAGAAATCATATCATGCAAAAATACCAATATTGTTTGGCGAGGCATCATTTTAAGCTTTTTACAAGTAAACATCTTAATTTATTCCTCGAACCAACTAAACACACATTAAAAGCATTAGAGGGTAACACTGCCACACTTTAATGACTGTCCCTACCAAAGACTTGGCTTCCATAGACATATATTGTGATCTTTTGTGCTCAATGAATTCAGGTGAGAGGTTAGTTGATAATTTTAAAGAATATTGAGGGAATAGTTCGACTATCAATGTTTAAATATCTGCTTGGAGCTGTTTTGTTTTTGTTTTCGTTTTTTTTTCATGATAATTTACCTATATTACAGTTTGCACCAACAAATCCAATATTACAAGAACATCTGTATCCACTGGTACTGCTGGAACATGTACCATACACACATGGATTGTTAACACAGTCTAAATGAACAAGAGGTATACCATTGCTACTATAAAAACCAGTGATCAATTGATTTTCTACACCATGATTTAACTGAATTAATGCGCATGTATTTACGGTTTTCAGTGCGGTTCGTGTTGTTTGATCTCTAGTGTTCTGTTAGTATTTTGTGGGTCATTGTTTGTTCTTTTGTCTTTTGTCTTTTGGCCATTGTATTTTCTGTCCTTCTTCGATTCACGGTTTTCTGATTACCCCTTTAGTATCTTAGATTTCTTACACATATATCACAAAAATAATGTTAAATTGTGTTGAATTAATTACTTTTCAAACTTGATTTCATTATGCGGAACTTAACAATGGAATTGTGATATTTTTTGTTAATTAAAAATGAATAATTGGCGCCGGCCTTTTTCAATTCGAATACATCTTTTCTCTTGTTGTTTATTCTTCAATCGAGGCGTAAAGAATATAAATGATCTGGTTGGCTTAAAAATGTGTCTTTCTATACAATAGACAGTAACTACATATACTTACAATTTACTAAAAAAAAAGAAGAAAAAGAGAACATTAATGATAATTCTACTCATTAAATATGCAAATACTTTTAATAACAAATGATTAAAAGATCGGTTAGCATATCTGTAGTCAGTGAAGAATCTAATAAAAATGAACAAAAAATGAAAAAAATTACAGAAAACACCAAACCGTTTCTAAATCCAATCGAATAATATTTGAAACATAGGCAAAATCGATGCAAAAGCAATAATTATGGGAAAAGTCTGTCTTTACTTACAACAGTTCGTAAAACATTACACCATTGTACACACTACACTGAAGACTAATTAATTAGGTCAACGCATGATATCTCGGTAGTTTGCGCAAGCATATAAAAAACCACTTAAAACACAAGATAAACAAAAGCAAAAACAAAAACAAACAAACAAAAACACACAAAAAACAAAATACAAATAAAAAAAAGCAACAAAAAACAAAAAACAAACAAACAAAAACAAAACCAACAAGTTAACACAATAAAAGAAATCTTGACTTCTATCGCAAGAGAACTGTCCTGGCGAAAATTGCAGTAAACAAATTGAAAATACCAAAGGGGCAATCAGAAGCCGCCAATCGACGGACAATACAATGGCCAAACGAAAATGGACGAAAAGGCGAAAAAAGATATAAAAAACTAAAGATTAAACAACACAAAACCCACTAGAAACCAAAGATATGAATATTTTCTGTGAGATTTTGATTGTGTTTTCTACAATAATGAGTCATTCGCATTAAAAACGATATATCATATTTAAAATGCATTTAAACATTTGTATCTCTTAGCAGTTTATGCTTTGCAACCGACGAACATTTTTGCAATACTTTGTTTAAATGTATTTATAATCTCCATGAAGAAATATTTTGCTTGATTGTATATTTAAAATGATTATGACGAAATTATCCAGTACACTCCTGTTCCACTAACAGACATCCTGTAAGCACCGTTTGATGGTATTTTACACGCAACTTATGGTAGAATTAACAAAATGTTTCATTTTTATGAAGTAGGAACATAATTTGGTGTTTTCAACATAATAATTTAACAATACAACAGGGCATTAAGAAGTAAGAGGACAGTCTGGTTGACTCAGAATCAGGATAATATGTCCGAGAAAATATTTACCCGCAAACTGTTGCTTCAGTGATCTAGTACTATAAAAATCCAACTAAGCGTGTTGATCTTGCACAAAGCAGAATTCATCATCATCTCATCCAAATGTAAATTGCTCTCGTCATGATATGGCTGAAAATATGCTACTTGGCGTTAAACAACTCACTCACTCATTTAAACATGAACATGTAATTATCATATACTCACTGTTTATATTTATGTTGGTGTTCAGGTTGTCTGAAATAAGCAAAATATGCCTAGTCAAAATACTTACCCAAAGTGACTTAGTCAGTAGACAAAAGTACAATGACAGTATTGCTATTAAAAATGTTGTTATACTGACAACCGGAACCTTTTAACCGTAATGGAAGCGGGAGGTTTGGCGCCGTAAAATATGATTCAATCCACCATTTCTTTGGAAATGCCTGTACAGGGCCATTGCGGTTTTCCCAGTTTTCCGGTTGTTAACTGATTTTGTCTGTTTGTTGACTTATGAGTTTTGCCTTTCCCTTTGGAAGATTGTTAGGTGTTCGGTAATTTTGTTATTACCCATATTATGAACAGTTTGAAGATACTGCACGTGGTACACAGAAGCCGTAGCTCACTCTCAGAAAGTGTCGTTAATGCGTTTATCGTGTATGGAGATAACCATTATCCTATAGGTGACTTTAACCGACATTGGCTATCCTGTTTAGGCCCTTTTGTTTATTGCTCCCAACTGAAGGTTATTCCAGAAGCGGGTCGTGTGCACAAAAGTTGATAATTACGTTTTTATGACTATCACTGGGTCGATACAAATGCTGGTGGACTATTAGTCCAGGAGGGTATCATCCATGCAGTGTTTCGGCAATGACATGGCTTATTCGTTATATTTATTATTGAAGCTTACAATTAATAAATAATGAAACTATTATTAAAGCTAATGTTCTCCTTCCTCGGGCATAAGCAACCTTAGCCGACTTTGGCTAACCTGTTTAGGCCCTTTGGCTTTATTGCTCCCAAACACTTGTGAACCATTTGGCTCTCCAATAGTTCGACATTGAGCCTACCTGCAGGTTATTCCAGAAACACGTCGCACTGAATTTGATATCTACGTTTTTTCTAGATGTAGTCATGGATACACCTTCGCGAGGCAAACGTTTCTTAACAAATTAATAAGCTGCAAATTAATTTTTACTCTTTGAAATACTAACTTTCGTGGATTTCCTTGATACCATCAAATCAGGGGAAAAACCACATTGTGAAAGGCATATATAATAGGAGACGTAATAAAAGAGCATTAGAACAACGAAATAGAAATCAAAGAACTTCTCATTTTCCATCAATCCGCGAGAATGTATAGCAACGAAAATAGGTGAATATACAGTATGGTCTCTTTTGTTGTAATCTAATGTAATTGTAATCCATTGTTTATTGGGCCTTTGGTTTTCTCTAACGCCTTTGTTCACCTATAGGCCCATCTTAGTGGTAGCATTATACGTAGATGATATGCGTCTTGTGAACTTGGTTACAACATTAAATGTGTTTTCACTCTGAGTTCCGTTGTGATGTCTGTTACGATTTGCGCAAAAATACGATGTTTGGTTCGTCTTTACCTCCAGTTGTTTGTAGGGGGGGTCATGTCTTATTAACATTATTTGTGTTTGTTTGCGTATAGTGATGTCCAACACATATTGTGTTTTTTGTTTTGTTTGTCTTCGTCCTGTGTCTTGTCTACCCTATGTTGCCAGTTTCTCTGGATTGTTCATTCTTAATTGCCCCTTCGGATTTCTCTAGCGTTGATTAAATACTATATGTGACTTTTAATATATTGTGTAAATGACATAGATAAATACATACTGTTGTTGTTGTTGTTGTTGTTATTGTTATTGTTGTTGTTATTGTTGTTGTTGTTATTATTGTTGTTGTTGTCTGAAACATGAAAAAACAACTAGATTAAAAATTAACTATTTCATAAATGTGGTAACACTTTTAAATTATTTGGCATTCAAATATTTTGGCTTTGAGCGTACCTTATGATAGTTATTCCAAAAACGTGTCGTGCGTACTTAATTTAACATTTACGTTTTACTACAGCTCTCGAGGCGAGAACGGTAAGCATTTCATCGCCGATGCGGTTACTCACTAAAACAAACAGAGGTATTGTTTTATCATTTCCTTGACCACTATATCGTGACAAAATGGTAAAGGATGCATTAAAACTTGGAATTCGAGTTTGAAAAGGTAATTTTTACTTATTTATTATTACGGGACCATAAAATAGTTCGACTGTTCGAGAAATTTATGTTCGAGAATCGGGGTTTATTTGACAAGGAATTAACGGTAAAATTTACGGAACTAAAAACAGTTCGAGAGATCCACAGTGTTTGAGCCATCCGAGTTCGAGCTACCGAAGTTTACCTGTACTTCATAACTCACAGAAAAAGCATTTAAATGTCTAAGTGTAATGTTGAATAGTCAGTCATGTTCATCTACATCAATATCCTTTCTTACTACAAGCTGTTCCTTTACTATAATTTGTGTATAAGTGTAATGACGGATAGTCTTTCATGTTCATCTACATCAAATATCCTTTCTTTACTACAAGCTGTTCCTTTACTATTATTTGTGTATAAGTGTAATGACGGATAGTCAGTCATGTTCATCTATATCAATATCCATTCTTTACTACAAGCTGTTCGTTTACTATAATTTGTGTATAAGTGTAATGACGGATAGTATTTCATGTTCATTTACATCCGGGTCCTTTCTTGTTAACTATCTTACTGTTTGTTATTCTCTTCAAAGAAGTTAAATCTGTAAATAGAAAACAAAATAGAAATAAATTCTTCCAAAATATCATAATATAACAAAAAATACTACAATCTAGGAAAACAACATGTGATTGTCAGTATCACAGCAGATATATACAGATAGAAATTAAAACGACGTTATTATTGAAGTATATTTGCTCTAGTCCGAGACACTTATTTATCGTTTCATATACATTATATTTGATTCATGAATATTAATAATTATTTTTTTATTTTATTTTATTTATTCTATATTATTGTAATTCATCTTATTTTATGTATTTATTTATTTATGTATTTATTTATTTATTTATTTATTTATTTATTTATTTATTTATTTATTTATTTACATGTATTTATTTATTTATTTATTCATGTATTTATTCATTTTGCAGATACTCTGCTACCATGAAAAATAAAACACCTAAAATATTATTAATGAATGACAACATTGAAATACATTCTCTAAAAATAAAAAATGATTTCATTTTTTATATTCTTACCAGATAGATTTACTCTATCCAATGTCACTGGTGATATAACGGCGTGCAACACTATCGTAAACAGAATGTTCTTCATCGTGATATTCCTTGTAAACAAATAAGAATATTATAAAGATAAATACAAAAATGTAAAACATGCAAAAACACGTCTGTATTATTCGTTGAAGAAAAACAGAACTACCAGACTGTCGGAACAATTCACAAATAAAATATCAAAATCGTAGAAAGAGGCAAGATCGATAGCCATAGCGCATACACGTATGGTCGTTCACTTTCTTGACTTGGAACAGGAAGTTCAATAAAAAGTGGCGGCGGTTAGACTAGTTTTAAGCGTTCATGTCTTATTTACGTATTTGTTTGTTTGCCAATAAGAGTAATAACAAAAGGGAAAGGCCAAACTCATAATTTAACAAACAGACAAAATCAGTCAACAACCGGAAAACTGGGAAAACCGCAATGGCCCTGACTTGGTACAGCCATTTCCAAAGAAATGGTGGGTTGAATCAGATTTTACGGTGCCAAACCTCCCGCTTCCATTGCGGCTAAAAGGTTCCGGTTGTTACGAATAGTAGTGTCTTACACATATTATTTTATGTTTTTACGTTGTCTTCGTCATGTTTTCCAGTTTCTCTGGACTGTCAATTGTTGATTGCAACTTCAATATTCTCTAACGTTTATTATGTAAAAAACACACGACACAGAAAACTGAAGATTGAGTAACACGAACCCTCACTTGTGAATTCTTAAAGTAATCAACACGAACGTCATGGAAATTTATAGCTGGAGTCTATAATCCATTGCATAATGTCTCACGAAACCCGAATGATTCAATATTCTATTATCTTACTCAAATTACATGTATTGTCATATTCATGCTAAAACGAATAAAAAATAATATAAAATGTGGCAATCAAGTTACAATTTATATCAATGATACTCAATTGGTCACGGTCACCATTACAAAACCGAGGCGATTCTTCGATGTAGGGTAGTCGAGTGTATATGCAAGAAAAACGACAGAATGTGGGAATGTGGGAATTTGTATCGGTTATTAATAACAAACTCGCTAAAATTTCATAAATTTCTAAACATTTGAACTTACATACTATTTAGACCACTGACACATGTCCAGAAACTAATCTCAATTAAGTTTATAAAGATAACGCAGGTCACATGTATCATGCTGATTAATCAATGGTATGGGAAATAGTCTCTATTTACAGTCACATCGCTAAGCATACTTTATTATTGTACATGTACGTAAAATGTGAAGATACCAAAGGGGTAATCAGAAACCGTAAATCTAAGAAGGACAAACAATACAATGGTCAAAAGACAAAGGACAAAATGATAAACAGTGTTCTACAAAACACTGCACAGAAAACTGAAGATTGAGCAACACGAATCCCACTAAAACCCGGTTGTGAACTCAAGCGCCCCGGAAAGGTACGTATTTCCTGTTACACTAGTAGCACCCGTCGTGTTACCTTATTTATGAACCCGGCTATAAGTTACGTCATGAGTGAGGTAAGAAAAGACAGAATTGAGATTACGACAAGTGGAAGATTCCGTAACGGTTCACTAAGTCATGGTGGCGACCATAAAACTTTGAAATGATGACTTCAACGTAGCCAATAGGAGCCATTGATTGAGTAGCTTCTCCGATAGAAGCAACCCTCTATCACGGAAAAACCTGATAGGAACTAGAATATTGGGTCAATTGAGAGGTATTTACTTCAAATGGAAGTTCTGCTGGAATATTACTACATATAAATGGAAAGTTCACAATGGGAAAATTTAAATCATCTCTTTTGTCGTAAAGCTTCGTTCCTTTGCTGCGCCAAGCACACGACACTTAGGAGTAGGAGCAACGATTGGTTGTCTTGGAAGTAATATATGTGTCCGAGCGCATTGACATGGAAAGTGTGCTTGTCGGGTGCAATGTGGATATCCTCATGTTACCATCAACACAGTAAATTTCCCCTATGGCTTTTATTAACTTATTTCGTTAGCATATTAATTTGTCTGTTCTCCGATATATAGCTTCTGATTACCCTTTGTTATCTTCAAGCTGTTCTTAGATTTTTTAAGCTTACATTTTTATCCTTTCATCAATGGGATTTGAATTGTTAATAATTCACTACTGTTGGACTATTAGTCCCAAGGGTATCATCCTCCCAGTAGTCACTTTCATGGTTTATTAGATATATCTATTATTGAAATGTTCAGTTGTTTTCCGGTTGTTGACTGATTTTGTCTGTTTATATAATAATGTAGCTATTATTAGAATTAAGGCTATTCTCTATCAGGCATAACTGACCTATTCCGATTTTGGATATCCTCATTAGGCCCTTTGGATGTATTGCCTCCACAGATTTTTTAAACATTTTGTCTTTCCAATCTTTTGAAATTGAGCGTCGCTGATGAAAGTTAGTCCAGAAATGTGCTGTGCGCACTAAATTAGACATTTACGTTGATATCCGTTTTACAGCAGCACCTATTCGCCAATTATTATTCCACCGATGTGCGGCATATGATCTTTGATGTTTATTGATAGTCATCTGTAAGGTTAACTTGGAGGGAAAAAAATGATAATCATTTGTTAAGGTGGCAAAATGATAGAACATATGCGAAAACCAGACTAAAATATTGTTAAATGTGGCGTTAAACCTAACCCTAATCCTCGAAAACCCCAAAAAGGCGAAAATGATGTGAAGACAAGATCTTACGTCTCAAATGAGAAGAAGCAATACATAAATGTGATTGACTGCATGATTGAACATTGAACTTTTGAAACTGCCATATAAGACAAGAAACAGCAAAAACAACACACACAAAAATTGCGTACATGAAACTAAGTGAGAAAAAGGAGCTATGTCCGTTACGATTTCCACATGAAAACGATGTTCGTTACATCTTTACATCCAGGTGTTTGTAGGAGGTATCATGTTTTATTTACGTTATTGTGTTTGCTTGCGTATAGTGGTGTCCAACACATATTGTGCTGTGTTTTTGTTTTGCTTTTTTTCGTCTTGTGTTGCCATTTTCTCTTGATTGTCCTTCTTTGATTGCCCCTCGGTATTCTTTAACGCTTAATTACATGAAGAAATAAATAATAACTTCACTGTTTTATATACTCGTCATATAGGCTACACCTATCACATATACTGACGTAAATAGATAATGGCAAGTATTCACATTTCAAATCTTAAAGATAAGATTTTGATGTTCTATAGACCACTGAAATGATCAAGTACACACTATGTAAGTTTATTTATCTTAAGAAGAAGAACGCATTGTTTCCAATGCAATCAGTATACAACAACGAATACATCAATTCAGAATAGATTTTTAAGTAAAAACAAGGTTCCAATACAAAGACGTACATATTATGTAATATAAAAATGAAAACAAAACAAAAACATGTTTCATGTATTTCAGATATTTACAACAAAATCCAAAATGGTTCGCGTGATCAAGTACATTGGTTGCTCGACGTGGGTTAGGGTTATGATGCTTAACGTCACTTTCAACAATATTTCAGTTATATCGTGGCGGTCAGCTTTATTGGTGGAGGAAACCGGTGTACCCTGTGAAAACCACAGACCTGTCGCAAGTCACTGACAAACTTTATCACATAATGTTGTATCGAGTACATCTCACCATGGGCATGTTTCGAACTCACAACGTTAGTGGTGATAGTCACTGAGTGCATAGGTAGTTGTATATCCAACTACCATTCGATCAAGCCCACGACGGTCTATAGTTCTATAAAAGAGACATAGAAGACATTATGGATTAAATAAACAAAACAATAATCTCCCAAAACTTTTTAGATTGTTTGGCTTTGAGCGTACCTGATGAAGAACGTTATTCTGGAGACGCGTCATGCGCACTAGATTTGATATCCGTTTTTGCTTTTTTTTAAATAAATGTTTCTTTTGATCAACAGTCATTACCAGCTACCTGGTATGTCTATCAACATTGGCTGAAGGGGGTATGTATATATCTATATCAAACGTATCGTCGAGACACGCAAAGAAAGAAATATTTGCCTCTTTGTAATCGCAGCCCAGCAAAACAATTGAAAGCTTTTTTGATTATCTAAGCAGCATATTATCACATTTAAGATGGTGATAATTATTTGAATGTACAATAGGCTGAACGTAGTTGTTTCAAATGCAAAGAAACCGGCGATGGTATTTTAGTTATCCAAGATAAATTTATCTAAAAGCGACTTTAATGTACTAACAGACCGAAATATCTTTGGAGCTATCTAATAAAAACGACTTTTATGATTTCAAGTTACAGAGGCTTTATCTTACAATTTCATCAATACAACTACAATTCAATGTACAGAAGTCAAAGGAAGTGTTTATTATAGAAAAACAAATTGATAAAGGGACGACTCGAATGTGGAAAAAATATAATTGTACACACATAGTGGGAAATCGACAGATAACAATAGAAAATAAAGATTAGGACACGTGCAACTACCATTAGAAATTAGATCAAATAGGTCAGCTTAGAAATTTAAATAAATAAGTAAATACATGTAATTTGAATACGTTTTTAGTTAATTGAATATGCATAACTCCACTCACAGCGGTTACTAATAAATACATATTTTATATCAATAGTTAATACCACACAGAACCCATGGGAACAGATAACTTCAAGTAAGTCTTTGGTAATTGTGAGATATAGGGTGCTAGGGTTAGGGTAATTGTGAGATATGGGGGATTAGGGTTACGGTTATGATGTTTAACGCCACTTTCAACAATATTTCAGTTATATCGTGGCGTGATAACTTTTAAATATATTGATTATATATAAGTCAGAAAATAAGATCGAACACCTTTTAGCTATTTCAGTGAGATTCGTGTAGCTCGATCTTTGTTTCCATGGCAACGGCCGCCATTTTGAATTTTTTTCTATGTAATATTTTATTGACCGTCGATAGTCGTTTTTTTTTCGTTTTTTTTATTTTGTGCCTGTCTTTCATCGATTCACGACTACTGATTATTCCCTTGACATCTTCAAACCTTTCCTATTAAAGCACAACTTCCACTTTTTTCCATTCCACGAATATTGCTTGAATATTGCTTGAAAGAAAAAAAAATTATTTTCACATGTATAATAGACATAGCATTGTTTGCTGATCTTTTGTCTATGAACCAGGAGATTTCCCCTTAAACCGGTTTAACCCCGCCATATGTTTGCGTCTCTTCGTATTACAACCTACATTCCCATTGGTTTCCTGTGTTTAGAAGCTTAAGGTCTATCAGAGTGGTTGTTTGTAGTTGATAATGGTTTTTAATTTAATGCGATTTTTCTCTTGAAGATAGTTCGCTCTGAATTGTTAAAGTTCAAATTCGTGATAACTGTATGTTAACGTCTTGATTTAAATCCACCACTTGTTTTTGAAGTGCTTGTACCAAGCAGTACCGATTTCTTCCATCAATAAAGCTGCCCTCCGCGATATAGCTGAAATATTGTTGATAGAGGCGTGTTAAACCCCATAGCCCTAACCCCCTATATGAGCTAAGGGTATCGAATTGCCTCTTTCTACGATTGACAGTGCGGTATTTTTTACTTTTAAGGTGGTACCATACACTACAGGGAGATAACTCTTTAAAATCAGTTGAACGTTTTGATCATATGTTGTTTGTATGCATATTTCAAGCATCTCGGTGATCAAAACCACAGAGAGAAAAGCTGCTATGTGGCTAGTGAATTTATAGCTCCGAGTCTGTTGGTTGGAATTTGCTAAAATTTTGATATCCATTACAGTGGATATATTCAAACACACTGCCAAAAAAATAAGAAAATTAAACGATCAGATCAAATTTTACCTGAAGTGTATGGTACCACCTTAAGTTCGTTCAAATTGCTTGAATCAATTGCTATAGATAGGTGTGGTAAGGCATATGTGTTATCTTGCTCTAGTACGATGTGATTAGAACAACGACAACGATCGGTTTGATCGTTCAAGAATACAAATGCTCTTTTATTTCAAACCGTTGCTAGTGTGTGCTTTGCAGAACATAATGATGTGACGCCATTTCAAAATACTCGATTGCAATGAGTTAGGTAGTTAGATTACCTAACAACTCATATAAGCCTATCACCAATACGGCGTAGGTTCCGGCCTGGCTTTGAAAATTACAAAAAAGGGTGCACTCGACTCGCAGCCGCAAGTGATAAAACTTACCAGTTGCCTGCCCATGGTCGATGGTTCTCTCTTGGTACTCCGGCTTCTTCCACCACTAAAACTGGTCGTCATGATATAGTTGAAATATTGCTGAAAGTGGCGTTAAATGCCAAAAATCAAATCAAATCCATGACCGTGTCGAAACACTGACTATTAGGTAGATGATTAATTCGTATTACCTACTCTCGATTCATCTTTTTCGCTACAGGACCTTCAGCCACTGCTAACCCAGAATGCTTACATCTGGAGCCTTTCATGCGTAAGTAATAATGGTCAATACCCCGTTATTGTGTATTATTATAAATTACCTGTATATTACCTGTATATAAATTACCTGTATATTACCTGTATATAAATTACCTGTCTATTTGCTTGATTTAGATTTTTTCTCTTCATTTTGAATATCTTACGTGTAAATCGATAGCTTCCTAATATTATATAAGGAACGATATGAAATAAATTCCTCTGCATCAAATGCCATATTAATGTCACATATTTTGACTAGTGAGTCTCAACAATGACCCAAACTGTTGCTATTAATATAATTTATGTTTTATAGAGGATAGAAATCAAATGTTGAATTTAGAATTGCTTTATTTCAACTCACATATGCCGTTCCGAATTATTTCGGAACGCATCTAAGGATATCGTTATGGTCAAAATAAAAATTGCTATATTTCAACTGACATATTCTGGCCACGAATAATTTTAGGACACATCCAACGAAAATCGTCAAGGTCAGAGAAAACATGTAACAACATAATCTGATATCGTTATTTTTTGCAAGCTAAAATGCATTTCCGGTTAAACGTAACATGAATGCGGAGTAATAAATGCGAAGAAAATGCCGGGTCGAGCAATGCCAACCAATGAACATGCTCTTTTAGATAATAAGATACATCCCAGTTTATGTAAGATGCTTATATTCAGTGTTTAATCCGCTTATTCTACTGAACGAAAAAGCTTTCTTTTATTTCTGCACAATAATTGTTCATTAGATAAGTTCTGAACATTTATCTTTTCAGATTTATATCGCATTAAAGGTCTGGATGCATGTGATACACACCATAGCTGTAAGTACTGACGATCTGCTTACTGTTCGTTGTGGCAGCTATTATTGCAAAGAGCAAGCTTTATCTTCTGGTACATTTTATTACAGTGTACGACGATTAAGATTTATCTTGTAAAGCTCACGATTTATTTATTGTTTTAGTATGTGCACGAAACAGAGATAGAGGTAAATAAGGGTAATAACAAAATTACCGAACTCCGAACAATCTTCCAAAGGGAAAGTTAAAACTCATACGTATATAAACAGACAAAATCAGTCAACAACCGGAAAACTGGGAAAACCGTAATGACTCTGACTTGATACAGGCATTTCCAAAGAAATGGTGGGTTGAATCAGATTTTACGGCGCCAAACCTCCCGCCTTCATTACGGTTCTTCATGTTTTTGCTTAACGCCAAGTGAACAATTGTTCAGATGTATCACTGTGAGAACAAGATAAGTTTAGCGCTATCTCCCTGCAACAACAGTATATAGATAGACATGCCGCTCCTCTCCGTAGATTATCATGACTCTGGGCCAACCAGTATGTGTTCTTATTCCCCATTGGTGGCCTAGTGGAGATACAACAAATATTATTTTTTTAGTCTTTTGTGTGGCCCAACCAGGGATAAAGCCCATTATGTACAACACTAGAGGAAAAGGCACGCTTACCACTACACCAGCGATGCGTATTTCATAATAACAACTAATTATTATTTTAAATTATAGTTATAGTTTGGGGTGGGGGTAAATAATGCTGATCATTGAACAATTTGATTCATGAAAGGCAGAAGATACCACGATCTCCATAAAAACAGCTTTAATCAATTTGGAAAGAAAAACACGTGTGCAAGTTATACAAGACATTTCGATAAGTCACTGACAAACTTGATCATATCAAGCATTTCCGCTATTTAACTGTCTAGTAGGCTGTTTGCACTTTCTATTCAAAATGCAACCATTCAATATACTTCATGCATTATATAACATGTTGTCCAGGATTGTTGAGCGAGTAACTATTCAGGCAATGTAACATACAATTTCCATAAACGGGAGTCGATCCTGAAACCATATTGGTTGCAGGCATATATTGTATAGTTACTTGTAGATATAAAACCACTGTCTCGATGATCATGACACTGAATGCTACGATAACGAATTAATGCGTAGTGGAACCAACTTTTCTTGAAATGTAGCTACAAACACACAAAAATCAAACTTATGCTAATCATAATTAGGCTTAGGATGACACCTAAAGACAGAAGAATCATTAGCTTTAAGTAAATATATATCTAACAACACAAATAAAATAAATTACCACACTGTCGGAATAATTCCAAAATCCAATCGTAAAATCGTAGATATTGAGCACAATCGATACACCCAACATACATATACATGACCGCTCACTTTCACTTTCACTTTCACTTTCACTTCAATAAAAAGTGGTGGAGTTAAAGTGCCCAAAATAAATGACTGAATTTTAATATTTGTATATAGAGTTTTAACATTTGCATATTTGTCTGTTTTTTATTTTGTTCTTTAGATCTCAATTTATTGGTCACTTCCGGAAGATCGGTGGTTTTCTTCCGGTACTCCGGTTTCCTCCACCAATAAAACTGACTGCCATGATATAGCTGAAATATTGCTTAATGTGGCGTTAAACACTATTACCATAACCCTCATTTTATTGATTTTTCATAACAGCTTGGCGCCATCTAAATGAACTGACGACTATCAACTGGGCCTGCAGGGATAATATTATCAATGTCCTGGCAGGTAATATAAAAACATTTGTCACATCAATATAGTAGAATACAACAAACATGTATTTACATCTCGACAATAAATAGTCAACAAAGTACCGAACATTAAAATATTTCGACATTCGGTAAAATAAAGTTTAACGATAGCAAAGGTCTGGGATAATCAGAAGTCGTATAGCGAATGACGTACAACACAATTTCCGAATGAAAAATGAAAAGAACGCAAACAACCATCTACAAAATACTACACACAAACAAAACTGAAGATTGAGAAACACGAACCCCACTACTAACAGATGGATGATCACAGCTGCTCTGGAAGGGTGGGCAGTTACTGATCTACCACTACTAACAGATGGATGATCACATATGCTGTGGAAAGGTAGGGAGTTACTGGTCTACCAGTGGCACCAGCCGTCATGCTAATATTAAACAACACGAACATCCTCTGACATGTTGTACATCAGTGTGCATAAATAAATACATGCTTTTTATTATAATAATTATGGCTAAATAAAAACATATACACAGTTTTCTTGCAAAGTTTGTCCCTCTCATTAGTTTAAACATATTCTATTAATTAATTCAACATAGCATAGCATTACAATATTCCACTATATATAATACATGATAGAAAGTAATTAATTGGATTGGGAAACAAGTTTCTAGACTTTATAATAATCCCTATCCCTCTCATTAGTTGCATTTTGTTTCTATTAACAGACAGGTATGGATATGGAAGTTCGGTGTCACAGTATTGTAGTTGTAGAACACATGTGTGGACAGACAATGGCGTCCAAGGTAAGCTACTACTGATATATGATAACTGATATGGAAATACAAATGTACTATTGTTACATGGGTATTTATTCAACATCAGTTATTGGCTTACGGCTGTTTTTATTGTGGCAGAAATTTGTATTTGTGGGGAAACAAGAGCATCCGGAGAAAACCGCCGATCTACCGGAATCATCGACCAAATTTATGCCGGAATCCACGGACAAATATTTTTCAAATAATGATGCAGTATGTAAAGTCAATGTCTATATTGTCTTAGTTGCTGTCTTCTCATGTAATACATATACCTCTTAACTGTCAAAACATCTGTTATTTTGTTATCAATAAAGTTTTACATTTTAGTGAAAAGTGCAAAATATTGAAACGACACGATGACGTCTTAGGAAATAGTCACAATTGTTTTTCTGCTAAAAAATATAGTTTCAGAAAAAAAATTATAATGAGACACTGCATGAATCGCATGCCTTTATCTGTGTAGGTACTCACCTCAACAGGATTCTGTCACAAATTGTAACAAAACACCCCCAAAGAAAAATACAAGAAAGTAAAGAAACCTCCTATTTCACACAATTTTTACTTGAAAGGATAATGCATTAGACCAATAATGACATTTATATATTGAATACTGGATTGTTGGATGATAGTAGCGATAGGGAACGTGAAATGTAGTACCGTAATAAAAGTGCTATTTTATTACTTTAATCTGTGTCCAAGTGTAATGTTGAATAGGAAATTTTTTACAAGTAAAAAATAGTAATTTTGGCCAAATTCGTTTCACACAAAAATCTATTAAGATAATTCATATATATAGTCACTGAATAGAGGTTCACCTGTAATTAAATATCTCATTGTTTGATAAGATTTTGAAAGTTAGAATAGTATGCCATGTTCATTGACATTCATATCCTTTCTTACTGTATGTCGTTCCTTTACTTTAACTTGTGTTCAAGGGTAATGTTGAATAGTATATCATATTCATTTACATCCCTATGCTTTGCTACAAAAATAGCATATTTATAACATTTAATTGTACAATTTTAGACTCTGCACATACCAACCACAAACCTATGGATGGGGTACCCTCAGGTAAATATATTTTATTGAGGCCAATTTACTTAATTTAACAAATCCAATATCATTTATCGGTAAAACAAATATGACTTCCATTACTGATTTGGTGTCTATAGGTAACCATATAAGTTATATGTAGATCAGCATTGTGTTTATATAACACATAACAATAGGGTGCTTGTTATACATGTTACAATGCATAAACAAACTTTGATATATCCAACTTTTCTTTATTATACTCTCTGACACAATACATGTGTAACAAGAGGAATACAAACAATGACATATAATACAAAAATACAATGATGGATATGACTAACAGGTAATCAAACACAATATCACTGGATTTATAAATATTTTCTAAGTTTACTAATAAAAAATGTTTTTTTTTTCAAATCTGGAACATTACAAAGTGATAAAAGTCCTATCATTTTTTGGAAATTTGGATATCTAGTATAATAACTAGGTATATGTTTTGTTCTTATATCTATAACATTAGGAAATGAACATTCAAAAATATAATGATACTCGGATCCAATATCATTGTGACACAAGTGAAATGAAATAAAGAAGAAATATCAAAGCGTTAGAACATTTCCAAAATCTAATTAGACAATCATAGAAACAAATGCGAATTTGGTACCCATAACAGACATACATATGATCGTTCACTCTTCTGATTTTGAACAGGCACTCCGATAGAAAGTGGCGGCGATAAAACGAAAATAAAACATTCCAATAATATTCGAACATAGAATGCACTAGTCTGGTGAGATATAAGAAGGTTAGGGTTATGGTGATTAGTGCCGCTTTAAACAATATTTCAGTTCTATCGTAACGGTTATTTTATTGATGTAGGAAGCCAGAGTACCCGTAGCAAATCACCGACCTGCCGCAAGTCACTGATAAACTTAATCACATAAAGTTGCTTCGGGTACACTTCGCGAAGAGCAGGATTCAAACTCACAACGTTAGTGATAATTGGTACTGATTGCATTGGCAGTTGCAAATCCAACTACCATGCGACCACCAGGGGCGGATCCAGGATTTCAAGTTAGGGGGCGCGCTTAAAAAATTGCGCCGAGTGGAGGGAGGCGCGAAAATTGTTGTGGTATTTCGTGTGAAAAATCACGATTTTACGCCAAAAAATACTATTTTTTCCAATTTTAGGGGGGTGCGCCGCCCCCCCCCCCCCCCCCCCCCCCCCCCTGGATCCGCCCCTGATCACGACCACGACGGTCCTTCAGATATCAGACAAACGAGAATAACTGGAGACAAAAATAAAAACAATCTTAGAGATCAAGCAAAAAATATGTTCAGACATTACGTTTCACAGCCATATTACCGATTTGCTTTGTTATATTTTCACTGGAAAATTGAATTTTCATTTAGCACAAGAATAATCTGCATGATGAAAATGTGAAAACGTGTTGTGTAATGGATGTTTAACGTCACATTCAACAATATATCAATTACATCGTGGCTGTCAGTTTTATTGGTGGAGAAATCAGAGTAAACCACCAACCTGCCGCAAATTACTGGCAGTTTTAATTGTGGGGGTAACCGGAATACCTGGTGATAACCACCAACTGACCGCAAGTCACTGACAAACTTTATCACATAATATATAAGCTTGTATCGAGTGCACCTGTTCTTGAATAAGATTCTAACCCTCAATGTTACACATGTAGGCACTTATTACATTGCTAGATGTCACTAAAACTACCTTACAAAATAGACCGCGATTACTCCTGACATCTTAATGCAAACATACAGTCAAATATGCCTTAAAGGTCACCTCTATATAACACATCACTGTCAATAAAGGACAACCTAATTTTTCCAATTAATGAATAGTACATATAATTTTAACCTGTATATAAAGGGCAACTGTTCCCTTGAGTGCCCTTTATAAACAGGCTTAACTGCATTTTTGAGTCCTTTCGTCAACTATAGTCTCGCAGCACTTTTTGTCCAATAAAGAAAATAGCATCAAAACACCAAGATTAGTTTATATAACAGACGCATGTCATGTTGTAAGCTGCTAAGTTCCTTCGTGTTACAAAACTAATTCAAAATTAGCATTTGGTACAGATTAACATGATTAATTGATTGTATTTTCAGAATGTTTCGCTTACAGAGGATGCAGTGGTAATGTAATAGTAATTTTTATCTGGCACTGGTTCTATTTGAGCAGTCAAATTACACTGACTGGATAAGTTTTTGTTATATACGGTCGTTGTGTTGTCTGTTCTTCTTCGATATACGGATTCTGCTTACCCGTTTGGTCAATCGTAACTACTCGGCCATTCTCGCTGCCCTGCACATAACCTCGTATGCATTTGGCGAATAAATCGCACTACTTTTCACATGTCAGTTACATGAAAGTTTCATAAAGTTATATTTTAAGCAATTGTCTATATTTCAATTAAAGTTTTAATTAGTTTTGCTTGATTAGATTTTACTTAGTATGTCTTCCCTATTGGATTTTCGTGGACTATATTTTTGTGCGGCTTAGCTTAATTTAACTTCCGGCAAACAATTTAAGAAGAATTTCTACTATGTACATACGAGGTTATTTGCAGGGTAGCGAGAATGGCCGAGTAGTTACGATTGCTCGTTTGGTATCTTAAAACTCTTCTTGACCAAGATATTAAATTTTATCTTGTACCTTATTCATGTTGAGCAACGGTAAGATACGGTAACAGTATAAGCGCGGACGTCATAGAGGACATCATCAAAAACGATTAGAACGACGCCTACTTCCGCTCTTTAAAGACAATTTGACAGTTGTTTGGGACTTTTGGACATTGCAGGATAAACACAATACACGTACATTTTATCTTTCCGACAATGTACGTATATTATCTATGTGTGTTTAAGATATTATATATAAGAATTAACATTAAATATTCTTATCTGTTTGTGCTCTAAACTATATATTGGAGCGACGAACATAACAGGTTTTGCAGGTGCTACTGAAAGAAAAAAAGAGGTATTTAAATGTTCTAAACATTTATTATTTTAAAACACTTAGATCAATAAAGGTTAGTGTTATTAATCCATTTAAATTCGATGAATAGGGAGGGTTTGTCTGACCTAATGAATAAACATGAGGTGGATTATCGATGTTTTATACATGTAGCCATTAAAGACAAACATATATGTTGGTAAAGCAACTCGTATGCATTCATTGACCCTACTATTATCGACCTTGTTCGTTTTTGATAGTTTTTCGTGTTTTTTTGGGAGGAGAATCGAATATGTTTAGGCTTGTTGTACCTTTTTTAATATTAGCATTGTTGTTGACGTTTTACTTATCAAGAGGGAATGGGATTCCATTAACCAATCTACCCCCGCAACACCTTTGTGTCTGTCTCAAGCCAGAATCTAAATTTTCATCATTATACGACATAATATACGTCATGGCATTTATGTGTTCAATGTTTTGAGGTGAGATATTATTGTTCGTTTCGTTGGTTTTGGTAGTATTGTTAGTCATCACTGTTAATAAACGTTAAAGAAAGCCGAAGAGGCAATCAAGAATGGACAACCCAGAGACACTGGCAACATTGGGAACTCAAGACACAGTACGGAGACAAACAAAACACAGCACTGAAAACGTGTGAAAACGTTTTTTTTTTTTGTCATAAAACAACAAACACTCGTTCTACTATAAGAAGAGTTTGAAGATACCAAAGGGGCAATCATTATAATTCCCGCAAAAACCGGAAATGTTATGTAAACCAATGATTTGTAAAAAAAAAATCATTTTTTTTTTTGCTAATTTCAGGCACTGCTTACCCTTTCGGAGCACCTGAGTTCACACCCGGTTTTAGTGGGGTTCGTGTTACTCGATCTTTAGTTTTATTTGTATGTTTTGTAGATCTTTGTTTGTCCTTTTGTACTTTTTCTTTTGGCCATTGTGTTGTCTGTTCTTCTTCGATATACGGATTCTGATTACCCCTTTGGTATCTGCAAACTCTTCAGCCATTTTGCAAGAAATAAAATAATGGAATAAATGTATATTTGATTGTTGCGTCATGTATTCACGTCATAGATCTTGATAGATATATAAGTATCTTTCACGAATCTTGTTTATGGCGATCTGTTCTCGAGCAACTTAATATGATAAAATGTGTCAGTGATTTGCCACAGGTCGGTGGTTTTCTGCGGGTACTCCGCTTTCCTCCACCAATAAATCTGACCACCACGATATACCTGAAATATTGTTAAAAGTAGCGTTAAACACCATAACCTTAACTCTAACTCGTATGTCACTCGTATCAATTATGCCGGTGTTCTTCAAATTTGTGAATCTACTTCAGAACAAACCCGAAGGACATAATGTATGTTAATGCTCAGTAGTACAATAATGATGTTTTCATTTATGATTCTAGACCTGAAAGATTTATACGAAAATGACACGTGTGCTGTTCACGATATAGGTGGGTTTATATGTACAGTAAATAGTTAAGGGGAGTTGCTGATCATCTCATGGCATTTGAATCGTTGAAAGAAGATTAAATATATAATGTGTAATATTCAAGATTATAACGCTCTTTATAATAATGTTGTTTGTACAGTTATATGCGAGCGTTTTACTCACATGATGTAATCATTTACATCATTACACTAAGAGTGGCGATTTCTGCCCACAAAACTAGTTTAAGGTGGTATCATACACTTCAGGTAGAATTTGATCTGCTCGTTTAGTTTTCTTATTTTTTTGGCAGTGTTTGAATATATCCACTGTAATAATATCAAAATTTTAACAAATTCCAACCAACAGACTCAGAGCTATAAATTCACTAGCCACATAGCAGCTTTTCTCTCTGTGGTTTGTTTTGATCATACAAATCTGCATACAAACATCATATGATCAAAACGTTCAACTGATTTTAAAGAGTTATCTCCCTGTAGTGTATGGTAACACCTTAATTCGACCACTTTTTATCTCAGTGCCTGTCCCAAGCCTGGAAAATGAGCAGTCCTGTATTTGTGTGTTCGGAGTATCAATTTTGCCTCTTTCTACTATTTTTTCTATTAAATTTTGGAACTGTTCCGCCGTCTGAGACCGACCAAAACTTTCTAAATTGAAATATCATGCACTGAAGAATAGAAATAATTCAAAATATTCAAATATATGTAGCAATACATGATATATTTTAATGCAGTTGTTTCATATTCCTTGTTTGTGATTGGACAATGCTGTAAATTTCAAAGTATCAATTCGACGGTTGAAATAACATGAAATATTATTCGAATTTTAGGCGATAACCGCTTGCGTCGTCTTGTCAATAATGTGGCAATGCATATTTATACAATACAGTTATCTCCTAAATATCAAATTGATTTCTGAATTAGACTACATACATAGAATAAATAAAACACAAATAGCTTAAAATCAACAACGAATTAATTAATTGAACTCGAACAGAGAAAGAAGAGTTAGAAAGACTGTTTAATAAATCATATAACAATCAGTGAAACATCATCAAGCAATTAATTAATTTTATTTGAATACAGAAATTGATACATTCATGCTATTCTGATTGTATGTTACAGTATGGAAGAGTTTGAAGAGTTGTCCGTCTGATATCATCGTAGAAGGTCGACCGGTGTCTTGTCAAGCTAATATTGTTAAAAAGATGAATGGTAAGTTTTATGAAACGATTTATCTCATCTTAATATATGTCATGACTTATCACCGGGTTTGTAGCGAGAGTATCGCGACGGGTGCCACTAGTGGAGCAGTATATGCTTTCCCTTTTGGAGCCACGTGGGTTCGAAAAAATCCGAGTTTTCAAGATTTTTCTGACACCCGCAAGATGGCAGTGACTACAAAAGAAATATATTTCCGTGTGTAGGTATCCAAGGAGACGACTTATCTGATTTGAGGAAAACGAGGTTCAACTGTATCTAAAAACCGCGCTTTAAAAGATGTCTGCTGAAGTCGTTTACCGAGTTTCCCCATACTGTGCACAGAACGCCTCGTTTATACATATACCATTTTGCATTAACAGTAACAGTTTTGTATCACAGGATTGCATGGATATATGTTGTTTTCACTCCTCGTATAAAATGTCTTGAACACTTTTTTCGAATGAATTTAAATGTTCTCTCGTGATTTCACGAGACCTAGTTTATTCTAACACTAGAACAAAATATGTAATATTGATAGACATGTTACATTGTACATTAAACAACGAGGTTATGTTACTAAAGACATTTCATCAACTATTTGAACTTACCCTGCGTAATTATCACACGTGTGTTCGTGTTATCACATTTCCATCAAAACAGGACATAAATCTCATCGAGTACACCTCGCATCGCAGAGGAATCGAACCCGCATCTTTAGTGATGAGAGGTAATCTATTTAAAGATTTTTTTTTGCAGAAAGATTTAATGGTTCAATAGGGCAGTACCACAGTGATACATGTTACTGTTATCCCGATTATGGATTAACATCAGGTATAAATAACTTGTTCCTCCTGATAGATGTCTGTACATAAAGTGAGTGTTTGTTGCTTAATGCCAACTCAGCAATTGTTCAGCTATATCAGTGCGACAGCAAGTTACATTCAATTAAAAGAGGCTGACATCCTCTTTGTACTAGACCAACACACTCAATTTGATCGTTATTGTGCCAGCTCACTAAACAAAAGTCCCCGGATGACCAATGTCGCTCCACCTGGACACATTATCCTGTTTCCGAGCCAACCTGTCTTTGCTGTTATTTATTAAAGCGCGAGTGCTTAGCGAAGAAGCATGCACGAGGAAGATCAGGTTCTGGTGTGAGACAGGCACATAAATGGGGCGGGATTAAACGTTGGTTTTTGCCTACGGGTGCTTATCGCCACTCTCAACAATATTAAAGTAACTTTGTGGCGGTCAGCTTGATTTGTTTATCAGGTACACCTCAGTAAGAGCGGGAATAGAATTAACAAACTTTGATGGTGATAGGTAGTAATATGGGTTGGTGTACAGACATGTAAATCCAGCTTCCATGCGATCGTGGCTACGACTACCTCTGCTGTGCGTATCATAAAAGATGGATTTTAAAGTAAGCTTTTTAGAAATGATCATTATACAATATACTGCTTAAGTATAAAAACATAAATTCTGATGCTTATACTATGTATGATTTTGTTGTAGTACCACGTGACTGTGTCAAGTATACTGGTTTCGGTAGTAAGTACAGTCAAGCTAGTTTTATGTGACCTTTTAAGGGATTAGTGAAATATGTCTTCATCACTACCTATCAGAAACTATGCTGACGGGGTCTCAATGACCTCTTCCGTATATATGTATGCTGTAGTTACAGGTCATATATAACTGTCCTTCGTGACATGTTCTTATGATCATTCTGAGACATAGGTGGTGCTTACATTGTTTGTACTTGATTATTATATGAAAAGTTTGAAGGTAGCAAAGGTGTTATCAGAAGCCGTAAATCGAAGGACAGTCAATACAAATGTCAATAGAACTAACAATGATCTAGAACACATTACGCAGGAAAGATCGCGCAAAAGAAATCCTACTAAAAACCGTGAGTGAACTCGGGTGCCACGGAACTGTAAGCATTTTCTACTTCTCTGGTGGATATGCTCACAGCTTGAAATTTTTACTCAGCAGTGCATTATTTATTTTGCACTGACTTCAAATTTCGCGGGAGTGGGGGGTGCGAGTATGAAACATGTGTAAGAATTATTTCACTAAGTATGTGTGATGCTTTATTTTCATTAGTCTTTGTGTTTCTATCATTCTGATATTATTCCATTCTCTACATTTTTATCTATCATAGGACTGCAATTAAACGCAATGATTCCAAGAAATTGTTTGACACATTTTTCTGGTAAGTAACATAAAAATGCAGATATCTAATTTGTTCGCACGACGCTTTATGGAATAATTGTCATTGTGTAGCACAAAAAATATATTGGAAAGTCAAATAAGTTAATTGTCTTTGTGATCTTTAAGACCAAAGGGTCTAAACATGGTAAATCTAATATCGTTCTGTCGTGTTTCGAGGTTTTATTCCAAATCACAACTTATACGTGACGTAGCTTACTATAAATCTGAAAATTCAAAAACAGGCTAGTGACCGCTTTGTACAAAGGATAAGAGTTAGTTTAATTATTGAAGACCCTTCCTTGACTGTATAATGAAACACAGCATTAAATCGCTGTTTCTTTACTTTAATTTGAATGCATGTGAAAAAATAGATAGTATTTCGTGTTCATTTACATCACTATCCTTTCATTTTGAAGACAGTTGTATCAAGCAGGGGTAAGCTGAAATATAGCATCAGCTTTTATATCAGTGCGCATGTCCACATCGACGATAAAAACGCAATCGTAACTACTCGGCCATTCTCGTTACCCTGCAAATAACCTCGTATGCATTAGGCGTATAAATCGCACTACTTTTCACATGTCAGTTACATGAAAGTTTGATAAAGTTATATTTTAAACAATTTTCTATATTTCAATTAAAGTTTTAATTAGTTTTGCATGATTAGATTTTACTTGGTATGTCTTCCATGTTGGATTTTCGTGGACTATATTTTTGTGCGGCTTAACTTAACTTAACTTCCGGCAAACAATTTAAGAAGAATTTCTACTATGTACGTACGAGGTTATTTGCAGGGTAGAGAGAATGGCCGAGTAGTTACGATTGGATAAAAACGTACACGACGAGTTTCTGGTATAACTTTCATTAGGTCAGAATATTGGAAAATCCTAGTCTTTGGGTGAAAGTAACCCCAATGGCCTATTCAGTATAGTCAAAATCAACTGATGTTACCTACACCTGCGGGAAGGGCTTGTAGATACCAAAGAACTAATCAGAAGCCGTAAATCGAAGGACAGACAATACAATGGTCTAGAGTTAAAAGATACCAAAGTGTAATCAGAAGACGTAAATCGAAGGACAGACAATACAATGGTCTAGAGTTAGAAGATACCAAATTGTAATCAGAAGACGTAACTCGAAGAGAAGGACAGACAATACAATGGTCTAGAGTTAAAAGATACCAAAGGACTAATCAGAAGACGTAAATCGAAGGACAGACAATACAATGGTCTAGAGTTAGAAGATACCAAAGGACTAATCAGAAGACGTAAATCGAAGGACAGACAATATAATGGTCTAGAGTTAAAAGATACCAAAGGACTAATCAGAAGACGTAAATCGAAGGACAGACAATACAATGGTCTAGAGTTAGAAGATACCAAAGGACTAATCAGAAGACGTAGCTCGAAGGATAAACAAAACAATGACCAGAAGAAGAAAAAACACAAAAGGACAGAGAATGATCTACAAAACATTACACAAAAAACTAAAGATCGAGAAATTGACTTTACTTTCAACAAATTATATCATTTAGTATCTGTAAAATTCATTTTGTTGTTCCATAGAAAATATTGTATCTGTGAAACGAAAAACTTTGATTTTACATACACATGATGCCCATTTAAACTAGAACAACTGCCTTAGATATGTAAAGAGTGTTAATGAATTCACATGTCTTTAATCAATTCTAATAAGCATGTCCTTGTAGTATGGAAATACCTAGCGATGCAACCAGCCAGGTGTCAGGATTGGATTATCAGCTACATGTTGGGTATGTGTAACCTTATAAAAACAGTTTTCAATCTTTACCTCTTCCTCTGTCTTATTGTGTCAACTTACCTCATACATAAGGGTTGTTTTCTATAGAGAGGAATAAAAATGATATTCTATTCAGTTACAATAAGGGATCGTAGTGGTAATGGTCATATGGTAGTTGGATTAACAACTACCTATGTAATCAGTGCCTATAACCATTGACGTGGTGAGTTCGAATCCCGCTCAGGCGAGATGTGCTCGATACAACATTATGGGTTTAAGTTTGTTAGTGCCTTGCGGCAGATTGGTGGTTTTCTATGGGCACTGCGGTTTCTTTCACCAATAAAACTGACCGCCACAATATGACTGAAATATTGTTGACAGTGGCGTTAAACACCATACCATAACCTTTATCTATTTAAAGCACGCTCCGATATTAGATCCTATACCTTTAGTATTATTTACTAATGTTTATGTATGTTCTATTCTGTTTGAACAAATTTTAATTTGTGTTGTCAACCAAAAGTTACTTTCTTTAAAACTCTTTTCAGATAATACCCGCAGGGATTTTACATGTGATTGCCAAGAACAAGGACACTCTGTATTCGGCAGATCATTGCAGAAAAGGGGTACGTCTATGTTATTGAAGAGTAGATCTTCAAGATATTTAAAATTATTTTAAAAAAAAACAAACAAACAAACAAACAAGCAAAAAAAAGCAAAAAACAAAAAACAGAAAACAAACAATTTATTATTATTCACCCCAGCTGTACACAAAGACGTAGAATATCGTTACCCCATTAGCCAATGCCCTTTGACTTATAATGCTTTATCCAATTAACCAATTAACGTATTTTGAAGTAGTGAAATTCCAGAATGTTATAGTTGTTAAGATGCTGTATTATAGTTTTAAGGAATAGTCAAATGGGCAATCAAAAGAAAACTGAATATGTGTTTGTAGAACTTGTAATATACTGTGTGTTATTGCGGTGCATTAATGTTCACGAACTTCGCGATAAGTATGTCTTCTTGAAAATAAGTGTACGCGATCGAATACAGGGGGCGGATCCAGGGGGATGGGGGTGCCCCTCTAAAATTGGAAAAAATATGATTTTTTGGAGTAAAATCGTGATTTTTCACACGAATACCCCAAAAATTTTCGCGCCTCCCTCCGCTCGGTGCAATTTTTTTAAGTGCGCCCCCCTAACTTGAAATCCTGGATCCGCCCCTGTAATACAAAGACAAAGTTTTCTCAATCAGACTTCACTTTAATAAAATACTAACCGCATCATGGTGTAATGGTTAGCGTGGTCGCCTCTAGCGAAGTAGATCATGGGTTCGAGCCCCGATCGGGTCAAATCAAGGACTATGAAATTGGTATTTGTTCCTCTCGCTAAGCACGCAGCACTAAGGAGAAAGGGGAAAGACTGGTTGGCTTAGAATAAGAATAATGTGTCCGAGTGGGGCGACATGTGACAAAGCGGACCTCATCATCATCTCATTGACAATTAACTTGTTCCCGCCATGATATAGCTGAAAAATTGCTGAGTTGACGTTAAACAACAATCACTCACCTAATAAAATTCTAGCATCAATCAGGAGATGGATCAATAACCTAACTTATAAAAGGTATACAGGTGAAATGCTTCAATTACCAATCTGACACATATATTTATTGTAGAAAATAACAGTTTCCAGCTATAGTCTACTAAAAGTATTTAAAAAATTTTGCGAATTTAGACCACGAGAACTTGATGATATTATTAATTTCGCGAAATTAAATTTACGCGAAGATAAATACCAAAGAATCATGTCTAATTCAGATTCCTCAATGCTACCATCATGTACACGTGATTCTCCAGGATGGAATGGTAAGATAGTTTGATGTTAATTAACACCCTAAGATGTTTGTTAATTACCAATCCTGTTTATGTTTTGGTAATACAATGAATAAAGCAACAAATACCACTCAGTCAGAACAGTATACAGTTATTGACTGGGTCCGAGGACAACAGCCAGTTTTGTTTGATCCGAGGACTGAACTGTTGCCCGAAGGTATAACAATTCCAAATATCCAATCGAAAATCGTATAAACAGAGGAAGAATCGATACCCCTAACACATATATACACGATGATCGATCAAAGTTCTGGCTTGTAACAGTTAAAGGTGGAGTTAAGAAAGGATTTTATTCCAAATGCCCAATTTACATTAACTATATACAAATATCAAATGGTGTCATGAATGATCAATTATGTGAGGACATCTTGGCAACAACGATTGGTGCTGATTGTGTTCTCTTATGTGAGAAATATATCAAAAATTTATTACAAATGACATTTTCACTTTGAATGATCATTCCGTGCTTTATTGTATGGATTGGTTTGGTTTATGGTGCTTAACGCCACTTTCAACAATATTTCAGTTGTATTGTGGGGGTCAGTTTTATTGGTGGAGGAAACCAGAATATCAGAAGAAAACCACCGACCTGCTGTAAGTCACAGACAAACTTCATCACATAATGTTGCATTGAGTACACCTCGCCTGAGCAGGATTCGAACACACAACGGTAGTGGTGATAGGCATTGAATGCAAATGTAGTTGTAAATCCAACTGCCATACGATCACAACCATGACGATCCCATTACTGTAAATATCGGCAGAAGCATAGTGTACCACACAATTGAAGGTACGGGACCGTCTCACACTCGTTTTAAGGTATGAGTTATGCTTATTATTGCAGAGCCTACTGTGATTCTAAAATGTAGGGCAGCAATAACAACGATGTTCCTTAAAGTTAGTTTGTGTCTCCCGAAATTTCCTTTGTTATTTGATTTTTCTTGCCATTTTGTATTGAGTCAGTATGTCTAAAAAGCAAACAAACAATGAAAAACAACAAATACTATACTCTCAGAACAGTTCCAAAATCCAATCAGAAAAAAATCAAGGTAAAAGATGCAGATCGATATCTCTAGCATACATAATTTATACATGACCGTCATTCTCCAGGTTATATACAGGCATTTCATTAAATAAAGGGGAATTGTAAATAAAACTTGATAGGTCAGGAATAACTCCTCTCGGCTATCATTAACTAATTGATATTTTTATAGTTCTTCACACAACGTTCCAGACAAATCAGTGTCACTCCCATTGGTACGGTAGGTAGACTCAAATTATTGTAAGTCTGTTTTCTAGACAAACACTACCTGTATTGTCCACATGGTACAGCTATAAAGTATGTTATTGCATCTTATTATTGAAATAACTGGAACAACGATTGTGTAATGGGTAAATAAACTAGAAAAACAAAGAGGCAATCAAGAACGGAAAATCTAGACACATGCAACATTGAACAAGATACAGAACGAAGACAAAAAAAAAAAAAAAAAAAAAAAAACAGAAAAACACACAATACAACATTGAAAGCACGTGAGTTCACCCCCGTTTTAGTGGGGTTCGCGTTGCTAGATCTTTAGTTTTATATGTATGTTTTGTTGATCGTTGTTCGTCCTTTTGTACTTTTTCTGTTGGCCATTGTGTTGTCTGTTCTTCGATATACGGATTCTAATTACCCCTTTGGTATCTTCAAACTATTCTTCCTACAAAGGTGAGCTACACGTACCCCACATATCATCCCGGGTGAACCCAGTTGCTCACCTACGATAATCAATTCCCGTTTCTTATAAGACACCCGCCATATTACTCATAGTTAGGCCCGTAAATGTCTTACTGGTGTTAGAGGAAAGAAAAATCTACATTAAAGGAAATAATCCCTTGCAACACGAGACATTGATATTTCATCACGGTCCTTCAGTACGTGATGACGACCGCATAACTGTTGTAGCGATAATTTATACATAGATAAACACAAGGACAAAACAGTGCATTAATTATATTTCATAATCAAATATTAAAAGTTGTCCTGGAGTAAAGGAAGTTATACGGTACAGTCACTTTTGGAAGCGAGTTTTAGATTTTATATACATGTATGTTTGTGCTAGATCATCATAATATTATGAACAGAAAGCTTAAGGGGGTACCATACACTACAGGGAGATAACTCTTTAAAATCAGTTGAACGTTTTGATCATATGATGTTTGTATGCAGATTTCAAGCATTTCGGTGATCAAGACCACAGAGAGAAAAGCTGCTATGTGGCTAGTGAATTTATAGCTCTGAGTCTGTTGGTTGGAATTTGTTAAAATTTTGATATTTATTACAGTGGATATATTCAAACACACTGCCAAAAAAATAAGAAAATTAAACGAGCAGATCAAATTTTACCTGAAGTGTATGGTACCACCATAAGCAATTCCATTAATATGAACATCGAACGACCACAACTCACCCCAAGCCAAACATGAACACTAAAAAGAACACGACATAAAGCGTTTGAAACAGCTTGGGAAAATGTGGCGGTGCTAAACCGGTAAATGGGATCCCAACTCACTATAAGACAATGGTTCGAACTTTAATCACATGCCCTATAGTCAAGCATATTTATTAATGCACAGAAAAGGTGGTTCGCTATATCCAAATTTATTTTGTAGTATGGCGCCATCTGGCTGATACACATGGACATTGTAGACAGTTTATCATCAACGAGATGTTTGGTAAGTTACAAAATAGAACTTTCAATATTTTCTGATTAAATAATGCGTTCCAAACATGTATAATACTTGTGAGATCAAATGGTGTATTTGTCTATAAATACGGCATATAAGTTTATAAGGAATTTCCATGGTCAGAAATATCTTTTATTAAATTACTTTTTAAAATATATCTGAAGCAAAGTTAAAATAAATAGTTCTGACTGCGATTTACTTTATATTTCATTTTATGTAAAATCATTGTCTGTAGGTTAACAAAAGTACGTATAGGCCTCAATAGACCTTTTATACATGTTCCCAATTTGATTCTAAAATTAAATATTTTTATTCCTTTTTTATACGAATTATTTCTCATACGACCGTCAAAATGGTAATACCAGATTCAGCTAAAACAATGAAAAGGACAACAAATGTGAGCATACTTTTCTTATAAGTTGTTGATATTTGAACCTTGTACACATTCAGAGGATAGTTTCTATAGAAAATAGAATGTTGAACATTACAAGATTATGGGAAAATATACATGTTATTTCCATGAACTGTGCATGTAGACTGAATGTCAGAAAATATACCTTCGTCGTTAGAATTGTTGAAATATGGAATAGCCTCCCAGAATCAGTTATACAGGCAAAAACAGTTAAGAAATTTGAAATCGGCCTAGATGAGCACTGGAAGCACCAAGAGTGCAAATATGACTTTACGGCAAACATAAACATAAGATCAAATTCCGGAAGTGACATAAAGTCGCGCATCAATAATGTGGATTTAGAGGCAGACATAGTGGCAACAAGCCAGCGTCCACTGTAGTTCCTATGGTATTCCTATGGTATGAAAGGATGCCCTCGTTTCCGCCATAAGTGAACTAACTCCTGTAAAACCTATAATTTCAGAATCAAAGTCGGACATGTGAAAATGGTCTATTAAAGTTAATAAATAGTATTATGAAAACATTTTTGCTTTACAGCTAAATTTGCTACAACAACGTCAAGCTGTCAGTGTCAGACTAAAATATTGGTATCACCAATTACCAGTACATCACCACCTACCAGTATGACGACCACACCTATTCCACCACGTATGGTTTTTTTTTTATTTTATTTCATTGATAATATCAATACCATATAGATGCCCGATGTAGCATTTATAGACAAAAGTAATTAGTACCGCCCACCTTCTGGCTAGGGACCGTTTCGCACTCATCTTCGGGTATTAGTTAAGATAATCATTGAAAATCCTGTCGTGACTTTGAAATGTAAAACACTAATATTAAAAGCACTGTTCCTCTCCTTTACTTTATGTCTATGAATATAAAATAAGATAGTCTGTCATATTTATTTCCATCCATATCCTTTCTTACTAATGTAGGTATACTGAAATACGTTTTATTGATTCATTAGTTGATGTTTGCTTAATATTAGTTAAGTAGCTATTTCCGAGATATTCATGATGATAAGAATGTATATCATGTAGGCAACACAGATGGTACTTTGGTGGACTTCGGGATGGGCTTTTTGATTAGCGGAGATTATCGATATGGACGGAAATGCTTGTACAATTTTTCTTATAAAACCTTTTTGTTTGCAAGATGTTTTTAGATATTCAATATGTGTACCTGGTTAGAACTTAGATTTTGATAGATTTGTCACAAATTTATAGGTGGCTGAACATAGTTATGTTTCACAAATATTTGAACGTGAGTATATGTGGTTTGTTCGACTTACTACTCTCACAGTTTTTCATATTCAAAGTTTTTCAATATTCGTATTTTGACATATGTTACAAATGTACATGGTGTTGGAATTAATATTATATTCTAATGTGACGTCCTTCTTTTACTTTGTAAACACACGAGCGATTTATTTAGATGACAAAATCTCATTAGCAAATGCGCGGTGCATACATACAAGTCATGTGACAAAATCATTACATTGTTACTGTTGTCAACGTTTGCTAATTTTATCCGCCAATCCATGGTAAAACTCACAACACAGTGTGGCTTCCATGAATTATTTCTTAATTATTATTATCATTGTACCAGTAAACATTCATGAACTTGCTGCCAGACATAATAGGAAGATCGTATAGCTTCAACGTGATGATAATTATAATGATCTTCAGGAAAGCTGATGCGGGAGCTAAAGCATAATCGTAGTTTTTCTCTATATCCAAAATTGTGTGTTGACAAGCAAATGTGATGACGTATTAGATAATGTAATATTCATATATTTTATATTTTAGACATGTGTTTCAAGTGTAACAGTTCAAGCTGTGCAACAACCGGTAGTAGTGTTAGGTGCGAGACTGGAAAAGACTACTGTATGACGTCTATTATTGACCATAATGAATCAGGTCAACTGGAGAGGACCATAGAACGGAAGTACGTATTCATGTTCTTCAAATACGAATGATACTTGAAACCCCTTTATTTTGGCTGCCATTATTATGAATCTTCATAAACGTTAGGGAAAACCAATGGAGCAATCAATAAGGACAATCCAGAGTAATTGGAAATTTTGGGTACACAAGACAAAGGGCGAGGACAAGCACAACAAAACACACAAGACAAGACAAGACATGAACAACACGGACCCCACTGAAAACCTGGAGGGGGGGGGGGGGGGGGGGGGGGGGGTGGAAGGGGTGAAGAAGAGTTTAAAGATACTAAAGGAGTAATCATATCTATGCATACATTGGATCAATTCAAAAACATCATTGTTTTCTCGCCAATAGCATTGTGCATACGAAAGGTTAATAAAACCGCATTCCGAACTGATCTTGTATTCTGAGACAAAGTGAAAATAAAAAAATAAATATCTAATTCATTGCGCACTGCACGTTTCTGGGATAACCTTCATCAGGTACATGTAAGGTCATATTCAAAATTTGAAGGTCAAACTATGTCCGAGGTAGAATAACCTTAGTTTTAATAGTAATTGCATTATTTAGCTTAACATCTCAGTGCTGAAATACTGACTACTGGGCGGATGATAACAGAATGATAATTTTCTTTACAGGTGTGTTTCAAAACAAGAATGTGACACCCAAGATATGTCGGGCAATAGCTACTGCTTTCAGATGGACAAAGGAACATTTGGGTTTCCATTAACATGCCGACTGTGTTGTGTTGGAGACAACTGTAACAAACCTCCAGCATTGATACCTCCAGTTTCAACATTATATTCCACTATCACCTCACCGTAACAAACATGAATAGATATTTTTGAAATATTTGTCGAAGTTGTTTTGTTATTGAAAAAAATAAAACCGAGGTAATAAAAAGAAAAACAATAAAAGACCGTTCACCAGTGTCCCGATGCCAAGGTTACTTTGCATGTTCAACCTTCAAATGTTAAAGTTATATTGAAATCACTTCAGTAAGAAGTGTCGAAAAGGCATACCATACATATGGCTTTTCACCTACAACTTAGCATACAGAAATAAAAAAATTAGCAAATATGTAGTACAAAAAGGGACATAACTCTGGTAAAATTGTCGAAAAATCGTCATTATCAAATTACACCTAGCTTCAATTTGACACACGTATGAAAGGACGATACCAATTACAATAGTACTCCTTCGACGAAGCGTGTGGGGACAACCAATACCACACTGTTTGGGAAAAGTTCCAAAATTCAAAAAAAAAATCGCAGAAAGAAACAAAATAGATATCCTAGCACACATCTACATGACCGGTCACTTATCTGACTAAGTATGGGCACTTCTATAAAAAAAAAAAAGGGATGGATAAACTTGTACAGTAACAAGAAATCGCAAACAGAAAAGTTGCCTGTTGGTAATATATATGTAATGCATGGCTCTCAAGAAAGAGATGAGATTTAATGATATGTTTTGTTTAACTTGTATGACCGCATCATTTCACTGATATAGAGGGGGTTACCCGTTATATTTAGTTTAACCCCGCCATTTATTGCCAAGCAGGAAAGTCAGATTAAATTTATAAGTGTTTCGACAATGTAGTATTGTTGGTCTTCATTTTATTAGTATTGTTGATGCTTAACGTCAAATACCGTGTAAGTGGGTTTTTTCGCGGGAGGCAAATTTCGCGATTTTTTTCCAAATTTGGTGGAACTTTTTATTAGCGGTATTTAATTTTCATGATCCGGAGTTTTAACCAAAATCAAATTTTAGCGGATTGACAGTTACCGGTATACTAGAATAACATTATCTGAACTATTTGACCAACAATTCAAAATAGGAAATGTTTTAAAATAAATTGAGTAGGAGCTTTTTGTATGCGATCGGTGGTATTTTAGAATTGTATACATGTTCATTAAAAGAAAATTGCGTAAGGGTATTTAATATAATTTTAACATATATGTATTATTACAACACATTTATAAAAAATAAACACAAATAAGTCTCATTAACAGGATCTGAAACAAAATGTGATCAATTAATTAACACCAAAAATTGTAAACTTGTATGTAGTTAAGAATCAGTGAATGGAAATGATAGTATCAATTAAGAAAGGTGTCTGCTATTCATGGTAATTAGTGTTTTAAAGATAAAAGGACAATTAATTACATATCAATACGCTAGTTATATCGTAACGATCAGATTGATTAGTGGACCAAAGCATTTCAGAGAAACCAATGCAAACTAACGACGTTCCGTAAATCAATGGCCAGCTTTAATTAGAGTATACCTAGCCAAAGCGGGTTGTAGAAATCACACCGCGGCAGTGGAGACAAAGTTAATTCTAATATCAGACATTGTGCAATGCATTTCATAGTATTATATATATATATGGGTATGTGTTGGGACTATGAATGTACAAACATATCATATCCGCCATTGCGCAATGCATTTCATTGTAGGTGTATGGAATATAAATGTATTTGAATATACTTGGCTCAGCAAAGGGAAGGCTACGTACCAAACAAATAGTATAAATCATGTAGGTGTAGATATACATTCTTGCATCACTGATTGCGTCAGCTTGTACTATCCTTTGTATACTATCGTAGGCCACATATGGCAGTGTAGTTCCCATCGTGGTCGTGATCATATGGTAGTTGGGTTTATAGCTACCTATGAAATCAGTACCTATTACCACTAAATTTGTGAGTACGAATCCCATACATGGCGAGGTGTACTCGATATAATGTTATGTGATACAGTTTTGTCAGTAACTTGCGACAGGTGGGTGGTTTTCTCCAAGTACTCCGGTTTCATCCACCAATGAAGCTGACCGCCACGATATAACTGAAATATTGTTGAAAGTTACATTGAACACCATAACCCTAACTCTAACCCTATCCTACTCGCATGAAATTATCTAGTCCCTCGACCATGTTCCATTTAAATTTCGATATTCCATGCAGCACTGTTTGTCCATTTTTGTTCAAATTATTAAGCTCATGCTTAAGATCAATGTAAGCAGTCAACATTTGAAAATATTGTGTCTGATAACCCCTTTGGTATCATGTCCCTTTTTCTTTGGACATTGTATTGTCTGTCCTTTTTCTTTGGTCATTGTATTGTCTGTCCTTTTTCTTTGGTCATTGTATTGTCTGTCCTTTTTCTTTGGACATTGTATTGTCTGTCCTTTTTCTTTGGACATTGTATTGTCTGTCCTTTTTCTTTGGTCATTGTATTGTCTGTCCTTTTTCTTTGGTCATTGTATTGTCTGTCCTTTTTCTTTGGTCATTGTATTGTCTGTCCTTTTTCTTTGGTCATTGTATTGTCTGTCCTTTTTCTTTGGTCATTGTATTGTCTGTCCTTTTTCTTTGGTCATTGTATTGTCTGTCCTTTTTCTTTGGTCATTGTATTGTCTGTCCCTTTTCTTTGGTCATTGTATTGTCTGTCCTTTTTCTTTGGTCATTGTATTGTCTGTCCTTTTTCTTTGGTCATTGTATTGTCTGTCCCTTTTCTTTGGTCATTGTATTGTCTGTCCTTTTTCTTTGGTCATTGTATTGTCTGTCCTTTTTCTTTGGTCATTGTATTGTTTGTCCTTTTTCTTTGGTCATTGTATTGTCTGTCCCTTTTCTTTGGTCATTGTATTGTCTGTCCTTTTTCTTTGGTCATTGTATTGTCTGTCCTTTTTCTTTGGTCATTGTATTGTCTGTCCTTTTACGAATTACGTCTTCTGTTTACCTCTTTGGTATCTTCAAACTTTTCCATCGTCAAGTTATTCAATGTATATGTGGCGACCTTATAAAATCACAGTTGTTTTATTTTATATAGATTTCTTTTGATACATGTATACGTAGTTACAATGTATGTAGGTTATCGATGATGTTTTAAACAAGTAACATGTGGTATTAAATCATAAACTATCAACAAAATTATATCAATATTTCATGAATTAATTAACCAACAATGTATTTAGAGAAAGAAAAAATATTCCACTTCATTAAACTCACGTATAAAATAAAAAAAAGGAAAAAAAATATTTCCGTTGTTATTTCTATCACTAAATCGACATCTCTGCTGAGTGGACTATTCGTCACTAAGTGGACTATTCGTCACTAAGTGGACTATTCGTCACTGAGTGGACTATTCGTCACTAAGTGGACTATTCGTCACTAAGTGGACTATTCGTCACTAAGTGGACTATTCGTCACTGAGTGGACTATTCGTCACTAAGTGGACTATTCGTCACTGAGTGGACTATTCGTCACTAAGTGGACTATTCGTCACTGAATGGACTATTCGTCACTGAGTGGACTATTTGTCACTGAGTGGACTATTTCGTCACTGAGTGGACTATTCGTCACTGAGTGGATTATTCCTCATTGAGTGTATTATCCGTTGCTGTACTGACATTGTTTATTAGTTAATTTCTTTTTAAATGAACAAGTTCCCCAAAAATGCAATTTATTAAAACTAAGGTTCTCCTCCCTCAGACATAAGCAATTTGGCCCGACTTAGGCTATTCTGCTTAGGATCTTTCATTCATTTACTTGCTTTCAAAGATTTTAAACGTATTTGGCTTTCATTCGTTGGAATACGAGCGTACCTGATGAAGGTTAATATGGAAACGCAATTTTTGCATGTTCCTTTTTTTCGTAATTGATGATTTAAGAATCAAAAGTTAAATGTTTAATGTATGATACAGGTAACATCAAAATGAACAAAGGGGCCCGGGGTGGCTCAATGAGTTAGGTCACTGTAGGGGGCCCGGGTGGCTCAATGAGTTAGGTCACTGTAGGGGGCCCGGGTGGCTCAATCAGTTAGGTCGTTGTAGGGGGCCCGAGTGGCTCAATCAGTTAGGTCGTTGTAGGGGGCCCGGGTGGTTCAATGAGTTAGGTCGTTGTAGGGGTCCCGGGGTGGCTCAATGAGTTAGGTCACTGTAGGGGGCCCGGGTGGCTCAATGAGTTAGGTCGTTGTAGGGGGCCCGGGTGGCTCAATGAGTTAGGTCGTTGTAGGGGGCCCGGGTGGTTCAATGAGTTAGGTCGTTGTAGGGGGCCCGGGTGGCTCAATGAGTTAGGTCGTTGTAGTGGGCCCGGGTGACTCAATGAGTTAGGTCGTTGTAGGGCCCGGGTGGCTCAATGAGTCAGGTCGTTGGATTACCTAACAACTCATACAAGCCTATCACCAATACGGCGTGGGTTCGCGCCCAGCTTTGTAAATTAAAAAAAATAAAGTTTATCAGTTGCTTGCCCATGGTTGGTGGTTCTCTCCGGGTACTCCGGCTTCCTCCACCACTAAAACTGGTCGCCATGATATAGCTGAAATATTGCTGAAAGTGGCGTTAAACACCAACATTCAAATTCAATTCAAAATGAACAACACGAAATCAGATTACGCGTAGAAAATATAATGTCAATGGTAAAGACAACCAAAGCCAAATATCATGAGATTCATTTTTAATCGTTAGATACAAATGTTCCTGATTTTCTTTGGTAAAGTTGAACCTCGAAATTTAGAGCACCGGGAAATCCTTACGTCAAGTGGAACATATCCGTGGTCAGATTAGACAGACCAGATATTGAGAACATATGTTTTTGTGTGAAAAAAACAACCTTTAATTAAACAGATTTCTCAAATTCTGTGTCTATTACTTATTCAAATTTTCAACTGCTATTTATATCCAATGTAAACCAATGGACCGTCGTGGTCGTGATCCAACTACCTATGCCATCAGTGCCTATCACCACTAAAGTTGTGAGTTCGAATCCGGCCCATGGTGGCAGGTTTGTTGATTTCTCCGGGTACTCCGGTTCCCTCCGCCAATAAAACTAACCGCCATGATATAGCTGAAATATTGTTGAAAGTAGCGTTAAACATCAAAGCCATGACCCTCAAAACGACGAGATTAAAAAGTCAAGGAACTTCTCATTTTCAGAGTTCGGTAATTTTGTTATTACCCTTATTTCCATCAACCCACGAAAATTGATATCAATGAAAATAGGTAACACCATTGTAGTGAATCGAGTTTCTCTACAATATAATAACAAATCTATTTTTCTAACGATTTTTCCGTGTTGTGATATCCGCTACGATTTCCGGATAAAAGGGATGTTCGGTTCGTCTTTACATCCAGGTGTTTGTAGGAGGGTTCATTTCTTATTTACGTTATTTGTGTTTGCTTGCGTACTGTGGAGTCTAACACATATTGTGTTTTTTTATGTTTTCGTCTTGCGTCCTGTGTACCGAATATGCTGCCAGTTTCTCTGGATTGTCCATTCTTGATTGCCCCTTCGATTTTCTCTAACGTTTCTACCTTATCCAGATTATTATTGAGACTAAACTACATCACTACAGTACAACTGATCGTGGGACTTGTCAAAAAAAGTCAGATTCATACTTTATATAACAGTTTTCTAATTCCTCTAGAAATTATTATCATCAACACGTATTTGTTCTGCATTATTTCATATAAGTGTAACGATATGAATGAAATAGGTAGAGCATGGGGGTAGGGTTATGGAGTTTAACGACACTTTCAACAATATTTTAATTATATCGTGGTAATCAGTTTTATTGTTGGAGGAAAGCTGAGTACCCAGAGAAAACTACCGACCTGCCGCAAGTCACTAGCATACATTATCACATAATGTTGCATGGAGTACATCTCGCCATGAGCGGAATTCGAACTCACAACTTTAGTGCTGATATGCACTGATTGCATAGGCAGATGTAAATCCAACTACCATACCATCCCCATCACGATGATTCCTCAGAATAGACCATAAAGCGATACTGTGCTGTATTAAGTCACCATTACAGTCCAATCCATCGCGGAGGAAAGTAGTCCCTTCTATCGCGGCTGTAGTACGCCCACACTTCACTACCCACTTTAGCAAAATCTTTACAATAAACAGTAGTTCCGTTGCATAACCATGCACCCCACCATCCTATAGTTCCAGTTGTTATAATCGTATGGTTGAGGAGAGTTAAGGCACATAAATCTATCACTATAGAGTTATTTCCGAAAAATACCACGTCATTGTTGTGTCCAGAAATAGCATCCTTGACCCAGTTGACGTCTTCCGTAATATATTCCATCATCACTATAAAAACCGGACTTTTAAAATGCGTTCTGAAATAATTCACTGCATTTATGATATAATCTTTTGATGCTGTCAGATGACCCTCCTCCCTGACCTCAGAGCTGTTTTTATCTCCCAGTCTTACGTGAACGCCTACAATTTCCGAATTTAATACGGGTTGTCCTCTTTGTTTTAAAACATTCACTGCGGAATGAATTCTGTCACGTGTTTCCTCTATCACAAAATGAGGAAATGTAAACTGTTCCCGAATTTCATCCTGTACGTTGCTAAAATAGTAATACGATTGAAGGTATGAGTCGTGATATATATTTACATGTGTAGGGAAATCGTACACTTCTTTTTCAAACAAACTTGGTTTTATTTCCGCATACCAATATGCACTTTGGCATATCGATGCATTCGTGATAACCTTTGCCTTAAGATTCGTGAAGACTTTCAGAATGTCAGCATCATCGTCCACCACAAACGTCATACCCTTATCTTTAGCAATAGCATATAAAGAAGCATATATGAACATCAAATTTCCAAATCGACCCAAATTCCAGTTTGCACACAAATAATGTTCCTGTTTTTCAACCTCACTGTTCCCTTGTGTGACAGGTTTAAAATCCTGTTCTTTTCTATTTCTAATGCGTGTAAAATTAAACTCCCGTCTCCTTTCCCGTTCAAGTTTTCGTTGTTCTTTATTCGATAATGTTATTGTTGTTTGTTGTGGTGTCTGATTTATATGGTTTTCATCTTTGCCTGTGAAATTTCTAACACTAATTACAGATGTATTCCAATGTTTTAAAAGTTTGGGTTCCTCATTATCATAAATGCTTAAATCAGAAATGGTACGACTTGTATATGTTAAGCACAAAATAAATATAGAGATCGCTGCTATACAACAAACTGAAACGAAAAAACAAACCGTAATTAGTAATATTGCATACAGTAGAACAATCTTATCGCGAACTCGGATGAGCTGTCTCACTGGATAGTTCGAAGAAAACATTTATTCGGTTTATGGTCATGCGTACCACATTGAACAGGAACTGTCTAGCCTTTCGGAGTACGTGGGTTCAGCAATGGTTTTAGCGAGGTTCGTGTTGTTCTATCTTTTGTTTTCTAGGTCGTGTTTTGTTGATAATTTGTTTTCGTTTTTACTTTTGGCAGTTGTAATGTCTGTTCTTAGAATTACGGATTCTGATAAATCTTTTAATGACTACCGACTTTTCCCGAATAGAACAATCATCCATGTCTTAACCTTTAATACAGCTACAAACGTTTAAAATACCAAATGGAGTAATCAGAATCAATTAATTTCAAGTCAGCACCCAGCCCCTGGCTAATATTAAGCTCAGGTTTCGAACGTGTTGACTATATTTGTCGTTTATAGGCATATGGAATGTTATCGGCTCTTAGCAAATATAATTGTTGTAGAAATAAAATAGTTTGGAAGCAAACCCCAATTTTCACATATTTATATCACCAAACCTCATTACCCACTATTCGAAAGATGAAAAGGTTATTGAGTTTGGATCCCAATAACTGGTCCAACTCCGCCACGTTGTTATACCTTTTCATATTCAGGACTTGGATTTTAATCGGAAATTCTCGTAGTCTTTTTGCGTTGAGTTATTTGAGGTGAGAGGTAATTAGAAATGTATCGTGTTCACTCATATATATATCTACGTTTTTATTCTTATTTTTTGTTAATATTGATTTAGATTTTTTTTATTTTTATTTTTTATTTTTAATTTTTTATTTTACTTTCAGCAATATTTCAGCTATTTCATGGCGACCAGTTTTAGTGGTGGAAGAAGCCAGAGTACCCGGAGAGAACCCCAGACCATGGGCAAGCAACTGGTAAACTTGATCACTTGCGTTTGCGAGTCGAGTGCACCCTTTTTTTGTAATTTACAAAGACGAGCGCGAACTCATGCTGTATTTGTGATAGGATTGTACGAGTTGCTAGGAAATCCAACTACCTAACTCATTGAGCCATTCGGGCCCTTCTCCGATTCTTGTTTTTGTTAATATTTGTGATATTACTTTATGATTATTTAGAGTGGATAGAAAATACAATGAAACCTGTCGCCAGACTGCTTCATTTAAAAACACGACCACGATATATAGTGGGAAATATAAAAAACATGCTATGCCCTCTGTAGGACTATCCGTGATGTCGCCAGACTGCTTTATCTAACAAATAACTTACCCTTAGCTCTCCTTCTCCACAAACGAGGGAAATCTTGTTTGTTCTGAAGAATAAAACAAAGTTAGTTGGTACTTACAGTATATTTATCAAATAATTTACCCGCAACTTCATAAAACAGAATAAATATGTCATTTAGCGGTTGGAAATTTAATATTTTTAATAAATACTCCGATTCGCGAATATGAAATATACCAGGGTTGTTATGAACGTATATGTCTAGTATTGCTCAGTTGTTGCTTAAAACCAGAGAATAGAAATACAGCATAGCTATGTGCGCTTCGGTTATACATGTATGCTTCTAAATGTGGCAGAATAATCAAGGAAGGGAAGGTGGCCACATAATGGTAGAAATAGAATAGGCAAATTAAGGCGGAGAGCTTAAACCTTATCTAAATTTGTTTTAGAATTTACAAGGATTTTCCCCACAATTTTGGTCCCACTGTAGAGCAAAAATATGTAGCGGAACCTCTTTCCTTGTGTATGAGGGAATTTATACTCCACCGGAAAATTATAGTATTTATAGCAGATAGTGGCGGAATATTGTATCTTTCAACGGCCACCAGTAACCGCCCCAAACAAAGTTAAAATATAATTATAATTATTTTTATACTCATATGGTGCTGTAAAATTTTTTTACGGTATTGAATCATTCATATATTCAAAATCAAAATGCAAATCATATTTTTATTTTATGTATAAGACTGATTGTGGGCGTTTTACGATTTTCATATGACAACTAATTGTTTAACGTCATATGACACCAAACCACATAGAGTGGTAATTATAAGCCATGTGTTGTGTGCGTGTGTCATTTCAGGTCAACAGCTGTGTGTCGTAAAAATGAATTTATAAAAACATAATAAAACATTGTATGTTAACTATCTACATTTGTACGTGTGCAACAATATAATAAATATCTACTTACAAACAATTTTATTCATAGTTAAAATGAAATAAAAAAAAAACTATGTCTTTTCTTTTTATGAATCACTGAAAATGCACAGGCACTTGTTTCATTAAAAAAATATATGCCCTCACCTCTTCCTTACTTCAAGGTAAACATCTACCCTTTTCCCCTTCCCCACTTCGCCTCAATATTTTTCGCTTATTTGTGATCCTTTCGCTGAACCAATTATATCGTTACACTCCCGAGATATTTCTCTTTTCGACTGCCACATTTAAATATACCTTCAGACGAATTGGACAAGAAAAGACAGCGAACGTAGCTTATTGAAAATTTCAGTCAATGAAACGGATACAGCCACTTCCAGTTTGCGCTGGATTTTTCATATGCATTCGGAATTCTCTAGACCGGCCATGTGTAACAATGCCACATGATCATCATCTCTCAAATGTAAAGTAAGCCTTTAAAATACAGATAATTGTTCCAATGCAGATTATAAACATATGTTCAACTTCAAATTACTGACATTTGATTTTTAAAGCACTTTTTTTTAAATTTTCTAAATCAATTTAGACCGGACCGGAAGTGGCTGTTTCCGTTTCATTGACTGAAATTTTTAATAAGCCACGTTCGCTGACTTTTCTTGTCCATTTCGTCTGAGGGGGGCCCGATAGGTATATTTAAATGTGGCAGTCGAAAAGAGAAATATCTCGGGAGTGTAACGATATAATTGGGTCAGCGAAAGGATCACAAATAAGCGAAAAATATTGAAGCGAAGTAAGGAAGAGGAAGGGGCATATATTTTTTGAATGAAACAAGTGCCTGTGTGAAAATGTCTTTAATAAGTGGTTAATGAAAAATACTTGCATACTAATAAATTATAGAATTGTGTTTGGCTTTGGCTTGGTTTATGGTGTTCAGCGTCACTTTCAATAGTATTTCATTTATATCGTGACGGTCAGTATTATTGGTGGAGGAAATCGGAGTACCCAGATAATCCACAGACCTGTCGCAAGTCACTGACAAACTTTATCACATAATGTTGTATCGAGTACTCATCGTCATTAGCGGGATTCGAACTCACAACTGAACAGAGGTGATAGGCATTGTTTGTACAGGTAGTTGTAAATCCAACTACCATACCATCACCACCACGACGGCCCCCTTAAAAAAATTGTGAGCTCTGCTGTGTAACCCCGTTATCTCGTACTAGTATATACGATAATTCGCTTTATTGATTACTGCGCATTCAGTTAATTTCGTGGATACCGATTATCGCGGTTTGAAAAACAAAAAGTAGCACTTACCTGGAATCTTAAGATTCGTGGAATCCCCACCCACGGAACATTATTATATATGGTGACAAATATTTTTTTGATTTCTTAATTTAGTTGTTTGATTATACGACCGATGAAAATCCACGAATAATGGTTATTCAGTGGATAATAATGAATTCACAGTAAATATCTGGTCCGTTCGTAGTAACTTTAAGACACTTCATGACGAATAACTCGAACTTACGAAGTAAAATTGTTGGTATCTTTGACTTCATCAAATCAAGATTCCATTTTGACCTTGTCTCACCGAGGTTCGATTCTTGACTACGTCACAACGAAGTTGGACATTTGACTTTGTCACAACGAGATTTGATGTTTGCTTTCGCCACAATGACATTCGATTTTTAACTTCGTCACAACGAGGTCTGGTTTTTGACTTCGTCACAATGAGATTAACCCGAATAATCCAGTCGCTATATTACGCTCCCTCTGGTCGCTACATTAACGCCTGGATGCATTCATTGATATAATCCGTCAAACCGGAAATAGTAAATCGCTATGACTTATGTGTATATATTACGACATCGCCATTAGGCATGAATGGCGCGTAAAATATGAGGAGCTAATTTAAGCAAGTGTTTGTAAATAATGTCCAATGGATGCGATCTACTGCCACTTTTTACTTTTCTCTGAATTTAAAGGTGTATTTGTCTTCTAAATTTGCAAAGGCACAATCATTCTCCATATTTGTTTTGTCAATATTACAAACGGAAGTAAAGGAAGTCACTAATGCGCATACGCGCTAATATCTGACATTTGATTGGTCGTCTGAACCAGACAGCAGCTGACGGAGTTTTTCCATTGGGCACTTTCAAGCCCTCATCTAGCGATAGTGCCGATAGAGGGCGCAGTATTATTCATGTTACAATGAGATTCGAGTTTAGACCTTGTCACAACGAGGTTTGATATTTGATCTCGTCACAACGAGGTTTGATTTTTGATCTTGTCACAACGAGGTTCGATTTTTGACCACGTCATAACGAGATTCTATTATAGTGTTGTGGATGTCGGTCAAAAGCTCACTGAGACTTGTGTTTGTATTTGTTGCTTTAACATGCCGACTTTAAATGAAACTTTCTTATCTTCTATTGAAAAGAGTAACCTTGCTATCATATTTGGAATTAACCACTAAATGTCTTGAGTTATATTGTACATACCGTTTTTATTTTTGATAGATGAAATGGAAGCATCCCAGTGAAATAAGTGTCTATATCAGAACTGTGTGTGTAGTTGAATGTCGCTGTAAAAAACGTAGAATTGAGTGCAAGTTTTACGCTAATTTCAGCAATGTTTAGCTACAGACAAACCTGAATTGTGGTAGGGAGCAACCATTTAACTTTTAGAGAGTTATGTTTAAAAAAAATATTTTCCCAAATTTTGTAGATAAAATAAATTGATATTATAAATTGATCCAAAAAATGGAAGAAATAAATAATCTTTTTTTAAGCATAACTAAATAATCTTACTCGCTGGAGTTTTCAACCAGAAAGTTTGATAAAATTTGAAGAAAATTACAGATTTTTTATATTAAAAAATAAGGCCTGCCCACTAATAGTTAAATGGTCGGTCCCTAAATTGAATATTGATTTAAGTAAAAAATTGGCAAGTTGAACATTTCCGGTAAATTTTGTCTCCATATGTGAAATCTTTGAAATATTGATCTGTTGAAATCGAACAGGTGTTCATTTTATGTGGGCATTACATATACTTTTGATCTGGCTTCGAGGTCAGAGAAATAGTTCAAATGTCAGTTGATACCTCGTAAATGTCTTACTCAATGCAATAAATCGAGCACATCTTGAGGTAGTCCGAGATTCCTCTGTCGTCCGACGACATTATATATTATTGCTAGAGCCGTCGAACGTCAGAGGGCAATATATACGGAAAACAGCTGATTTGCCTCACCAGCTCTGGGTCGGCACATTTCCACGTTTCGTGGCTATCGGATTTTATTAACTATCAGAAACCCTTATATAAATCGCTTCACCAATCATTTTTCTATTCATTCATAATCATCTTACCCTCAGAAAGTGGTGTTACACTCCATTACAGCACGATTTTGCCTTAGATCCTATTATTCCGCCATTTGACTTCCATTTCCGAATCTACACACGTGATCTCGCGATACTAACTGAATGATGACAGCAACGCATTGCATGATGGGAGCTAATTAATGCAGCGTGCCAAATTATTTGGAGCATTATTTGCATACGTAAACAACATTCAAATCACATGGAAGACGATACATTTAAGCGTATTCTGCAGGACAAACAGTCCATCTACAGATCAAAGCAGAGCAGAAGGAAATAATACAGAATGTGTTGGAAAGAAAAGATTCAATGGCAGAGTGTTACCAACGGGCTTCGGAAAGAGCATGTGTTACGTTCCCCCTTTTTTGTTTTTGGACAAGGTACTACATTTTTTTTTCTTATGGTTATCTGTAATTCACTAAATTTGCTGTTAAAATCATTACCAATCAATATAATCAACTGTATTAAATTTCATGTTAATTGTTCTGCCTTAACAGGCGCCTATGATTGGCAATACAAATATTTGTTTGTTTGTTTATACGCAAATCATCTCCCATGATACATTGCGGTAATCGTAGTTTTCTCGTAGTCACGTGACAAATGTTTGAAAAATGGAAGACAAATGTCGAAATCATAGGATCTAAGGCAAAATCGTCCTGTAATGGAGTGTAACACTGCTTTCTGAGGGTAAGATGGTTATGAATGAATAGAAAAATGATCGGTGAAGCGATTTATATAAGGGTTTCTGATAGAAAATAAAATCCGATAGCCACGAAACGTGGAAATGTGCTGACCCAGAGTTGGAGAAGCAAATCCGCTGTTTTCCGTATATATTGCGCTCTGACGTTCGACGGCTCTAGCAATAATATATAATGTCGTCGGACGACAGAGGAATCTCGGACTAATCTTGAGGTAAGATGGGTGCGAACATATACCTCATAATCACACAGTACAGAAAAAAATATCAATTTATTTAAAATAAATTAAAGTCAAATGGCATGACTAATACGGAGATAGAAGCACACGGATGCCATTTATGTAGAATGTACAGACACGTCTGCAGCAGTTATCTCGAAGATTGCCAGGAGAGGACATAAGAGTCTTTCATTCTTCTTATTATTTTGAAGTCCAGATCCTTTATATGTTATGTGTCTAACATGTCTCTTTTTTATGTATGGTTTCTCTATGCAAAGCCACGAATAACTATTTCAGTTTAGCATTGTCATTGAAAGTGAAATAAGAAAGATAGAAAATGTGAAACTTCCTCAAAATTTTAAAGATATCAAAGTGATAAAGATAAGCAGTGCCAGATTTACCTATAGGCTCGATAGGCTGAAGCCTAGGGCCTCAAAATTTAGGGGGCCTCGGTTCAAGGTGTATAATATTTTTTACGCTGTTATTGGACTTTCACACTTATGCTGTCATAATGTATTGTACTTTCTAAACAACCCTTCAGTAATTTTCTTTACACAATTGTACTCCATTTCAGAATGTTGCAGAATTTTAAACACCCCTCATTATCTTCGCCTTTATTGAAATTGATTAAACACACTTCCATCTTCCTCCAGTCGTGAAGGTAGGGTATTTTGAGGGGGTTCACCAGTGGAATAGCCTAGGGCCTCTCTTTAACTAAATCCGGCACTGAACATAAGCCGTAAATCTAAGCACAGACTATACCCCCTTCCAAATGAAACAATTAAACAAACAAAGACAAAGAGCTACAAAACACCACACAGAAAACTAAATATTAATGTAAAGTAAACTTACTAGTAAGACGATAGTGACTGACAAATCAAGACTTTGACATTACTTAAAACAGGTCATTATAGTGTAACACATGTGTTTCTAACGACATGTTGTTCCCTATTTTTATACTCATATATATTGTTAGTACAGTTTGTTTTTCTAGAATATTCTAGTGACAGAAAGATACAACCAACAATCAATTAAGTTTCTGAACTTTAATATAGTAACAAAAATTACTTTTTAATTTAAACATATTTTATTGTCTAAATAATGACAAAAGGATCAGACACAAGTTTTTCAACTTAGTATTGTCTTCTCCATATACATACAATATACAATATACAATATGATAAGCATTATTATTACATTATTTCTCTAAAATTTTCGCATGAAGACATGAAACAAAAAATGTAGCAATAAAGAAGAATGCAACAATGGAATACCATTAAATGTAACCAATCAAACAGACCCGAGTATAAAAAAGAAAACTGGGACATAGACCTATAGCACGTGTTGTTAAGTTATTGGATTGATAATACATTATTTCTCCAAATGTAAGTACTTTTAGTTCACTTTGTGTATTATAATATGGTATTAAAGATGGGTTATCCATTGTCGCATACTGTTGTAAACAAAAAGAACAAAAAAGAAAGGAAAAGAAAAAAAGAACAATAGAAATAAACTTTCGAGGTCAGTCGCGAACGGTAAACAATATAAACATCAGCACACATTCTCATACAGTAGTCAATTTATTGTGAAACGACCTGTGTCTTGAATGAATTTTTGAACTTGTAAGAACATTTTTGTATTTTTTTCGTCGTTGAGAATTTCATTGCCAGATAATAAAGTAAGCTCATCGATTGGTAAATCATTACTAATTTCTCGAATTCCTATAAGAAAAATATTTCTTTGTACAATATAATGTTTACAATGTAATAAAAAATGTTTAGCAGTTTCATCCGATTTTCCACATGAACATAATGCATTCGGAATCAAATTAGCACGATATAAATCACTATTTAATGCACTACATCTATTTCTTAACCTACTTTGCAAAACATTCAAGTACCTGTCACCTGACGAAAAGTAACATGGTATTTTCTTATTTCTAAAATATTTAAATTGGAGCCTTTTTTTGAATGTGAAAAAGGTTGGAACTTCTCGAATATTTAAATCAAGGGTATTCCAGGTCTTAATAGTCGACGGAAAGAATGAGTTTTGGTATTTTGATAGTCTGTTTGCTGGTTGACTTATATTGTGACGATTTCGTAGATTATAGTTATTCGATTCGGCAACTGTTGGGGGTATCATCTCTGATAAATATTCTGGGGCTTCATTATTTATGATTTTATAAAATAAGTTAAGTTTTTTAACTTCCCGTCTTACAGTTAACTTTTCCCACCCAGTTTCACAATAAATAGAATCTAAGCTAGCATATGAAGTAAGCCCTGTTACTATTCGCGCAGCTTCAGTTTGTACTTTTTCCAATCTATCAGAGTTGACAGCTCCACAATTATCCCACACTTCAGATCCATATTCTAATATAGGTCTAATAAATGTAATATAGATATTTTCCAGATATTGCCTATTAAGTTTAAATTTTAATTTTCTCAAAATATTTAATTGTTTTGAAGCTCTTTCAATTATGGTATTAATATGCTTAGTCCACTTACAATCACAACTAAAAATTACTCCTAGATGTTTGTGAGTGTTTACTGTTTGAATAAGTGTACTATTAAAATCAAAAATCAAGTCGTTCTGCTGATTATTAGCACTGAAAACCATAATATCAGTCTTACTTGGGTTAAATTTTACAAGCCATCTTTTTGACCATTTTTGAATATATTTGAGATCAATATTTATCATATTTTTTAGTGTATTTTCATCATGCGCGGTATGTCCAATTGACGTGTCATCAGCAAACAGTCTACCAAGACCTAGCATGTCATCCGCTATATCATTTATAAATATAAGAAATAACAAGGGACCCAATACTGACCCCTGGGGCACACCAGCCTTGAGCTCTCCAACACTAGAAATTGCATCTTTAATAATAACCCTTTGACATCTATTACTTAAGGAACTTTTCAGCCAACACAATAATTCTCCCTTTACACCATATCTTTCCAGCTTTAAAATGAGACCTCTAATCCAAACTCGATCAAAAGCTTTGCTCACGTCAGCAAAAGTAATACTTTTCATTTCTTTGTTTTCTAATGCAAGCAAAATATTATGATATAATTCAACTAGTTGATGAGTTGTAGAATATCCTGGAATGAAGCCAGATTGAAACTTATAGAGAAGGCTGTTAAATATTAAGTGGTTGAAGATATATTTGAAAGCTATTTTTTCAATACATTTGCTCACGCATGAAAGGAGAGATACTGGTCTATAATTTGACGGCAAAGACTTGTCGCCCCTTTTAAATAACGGAATTATAAATGCAATTTTCCAGTTGTTAGGAAATATTTTACATTGAAAAGATTTGTTAAATAGTAAAGACAATGGCTTTGCAACTTCGTTCTTAACAGCAATTAACATTTTATTACTAATAATATCAGGTCCAACAGCTTTGTTGGGATCCAAGATATTTAGAACGTCAATTACATCTTGTTCACTCACTACTATTGTAGTTAAAGTATTACAACCCCTATCGTCAAAATCAGGGAGATCTATCTCATCATCTTCTAAATCTGTTATAGAACAAAAATATTTATTTAATATCTCGCATTTCTCGACGTCTTCATAGGACAAATTACTGGTAACTATATCATTAGGATATCGTAGAGGGGGTACGTCATTAGTTGGGCGTTCACTTTTGAGCAACATATTAATAGTTTTATAATACAGCTTACTATTTACAGATTTTAGATCACTTAAGTTGTCATTAACATTTGCATAAAACTTTTCTTTCGCCTGTTTCTTTTTATTATTAACTAAATTTCTCTGTCTTTTATACAATACTTTAGAAGAATCGTTCTTAATTAAAAGATATTTTTTCCGTAATCTATCGCGTTTTCTAATTTCTTTCCGTAAAATAGAAATCGAACCATATGTTGTCATTACTCCTAATAGTTACCTCCCTTTTTGGAATACATAATTCTGAAATATCAAGAAAAGCTTTCGTAAAATTTGTACATGCAATGTTCATATCACGCTCATTTTGTATAAGTATTTCCCAATTCTCGGCAGTTATTTTTTTTTTTCATTAATTGGAAATCCGCCCGCTTGTAATCCCACACTGTACGCTGATATGACTTCAAGTTGCTATATCCACACCTTATTGTTACACAAGTCCCCTCGTGGTCGCTAATTTTCCTATCAATATGAATTGTATCAGAATCAATTAAATGTACATTATCTGTGATTAAAATCGGATCCAGGAGAGAAGAATTTCCTGTTCGTGAATCAAAATGTGTGGGCTTATTAATAATGTTTGTTAAGCCATTAATTGAAAAAATATCATTTACAATATTTGGTAGTTGACCCATGAAATTTTTATTTAGATCACCAAGGCAGATAATTCGACTATTTTCATCCAAGGCCTTTGTTATCATTGATTCGAACAACTGCCAGTAATTTATATGAGACTCTCTTTCTGACCTATAATTAATATTTATAAGAATAGGACTAAGTTTAGTTTTTAGTTCAAACCACATACTTTCAACTTGAGAGTGTTCCAAGTCAAGCCTACGTGAAATGTTAACATAATTTTTATAATACAATATAATACCACCACCACTCGAGTTTCTGTCTTTCCTGATTGGAGTTTCAAATCCTTCACATTTAATATTTACATTCGGTATTAAATAATCTAAGTGAGTTTCTGTAAAAAATACAATGTCAAAGTCTTCAATAATATCTGATATATAATTTATTTTATTACGAAGGCTTCTTATATTTGAATGAAAAATTGTTAAAGATTTGTTGTTGGTTTCCGAGACTGGTGTGCCCATAGGGCCAGGGTTTTTCTCAACATCCCCCGCTAGAAACAATAATAATAAAAACATCAGCATAATATTTGACATCATAACAAAATTTGTTCTAGACAATAACATACCCTTTCTAATAATAACATACATACAATTCAATATAAAATCTATAATATCATTCAAACTCATAGACACTTTGGAAGTTTTCCTAAAACTACTTCCACTGATTTTATGGTAGAAAAGCCCAATTACAACTCTATGTGATGTTATATCACTATCCATTATCAAAACAAATACATAAATAAAACAAATTGGGCTTATCTGTCACATAAATAAAAAAAGAAACCAATCGAACCGACCTCGAAAGACTAACACAATTGAAAAGGACAATATATAACGGTAAAACGTACAGAAGTATTATGTACAATATTGTGTTTTGCATCGTGTCAAACAAGTGGTTTGTTAAGGGAGAAATGTTTTGATAAGTTTAATCAATAGAACTTTTTAGGGAATATTGCTTGTACAAACATAAAAACAGCGTCATTTAAATGTAGAGGTGGATAGAAAAAAAGAAACACAATGAATTAATCAAGTGTGCGTTGAAGCGTTGCACTGGACTAGTGTATATAAAGGAGTAAACTATTTGGTAGTCACGAGGTCTTATGGATAACTCACTTTCTATATTTAACCACGTACAATCAATGTTTGTCAATAAGAGCACGTGTACAATGTAAACATAAACACTGGTATGTAAGCATTTGAACTCAATCTGGCACCGTAATAATAATAAAAAAAAAAAACTGTAAATAATTTTACATATATATTCTTGGAGGAAAATGAAGGGGAGATTATAACAATAACAAATCAAGAAAAATAATAATAAGTCAAACTATAACATAATCATACAATAGTCATGGAAAAAAAGAAGAAATGTTACAATGGAGCAAAATATCAAAGCAATAATATCAAAATATCTTTAATTTTTACAGTATTTGTTTTATTATTCCATTTTGTCAACATCTGACTGATTCTTAATCACTTTGACTTTGGAGTTCTCCCTTTCCTTTACTAGTATGGAGCCATCATGTGTCCAGAAAGAATGAACCTTATTGATCTTTTTCATGCCATTTAGCTGTCTTAAAAGATCATATCTATATTTAGTGAGATTTTCAGCTATGAACATTTTGTCTTTGTTACCTTTTAGCTTCCTTTTGTTACTGAAAACCATGTGTCGCTGCCTGTAAGTAAGAAACCTCACTATGATGGATATTTTACCATCTTTTGCCTCGCCTATTGGATGAGATCTACCTATATCGTGGATGTCTAATGGCACAGTTAGATCTTTGTTGCAAATTTTTAAGATAATACCGTCTGTATCGACTGGATGGATAATGTTACCTTTCTGATCAGTTGGTACTCTAACATTATGAAAACGAAGGCTGGTCCTTCTAGAGTATTGTTCTTGCTCTTCCAATCTCATGTCAATTAAATCAATTTTAGCTTTTAGATTGACGTTGTTATTTTGGAGTTGACTAACTTGATTGATTGATTGATTGATTTATGGTGTTTAACCCCACTTTCAGCAATATTTCAGCTATATCATGGCGACCAGTTTTAGTGGTGGAAGAAGCCGGAATACCCGGAGAGAACCACCGACCATGGGCAAGTAACTGGTAAACTTTTTCAATTGCTGCTGCGAGTCGAGTGCACCCTTTGTTGTAGTTTACAGATCGATAATTTTTTTCTGTTTTTTTTCTTTAGGCCTTTGTGTTATCTCTCCTTCAATTTATGGATTATTTATAATTATAGTTTTATACCCGTTTGATATCTTCAAACTCTTCATACAAAAAGAAATTTAAACAAAGATGGTCAACGAATCCATCAATACAACAAAACGAAAAACCACATCAAACAATTGAACAGTAAAAAAAGTCACATGGAATTGGAAATACAGGTCATGATTTAGGACATGCACAAATATGAGGTTGTGTTAAACCGGTTGTATGTATTTTTTCTCTTTATTGAATTGTTCAATATCGAAGAAGCCATACATTCAAACTAGACAGTTGTTGTCATCTGCGTCCATCATATTTTTCATATTTCACCATTTCTCTCAGAAACCACAGAAAAAATTATGTGACTATCCCATTGATGTATTACTTGTTACTTATATATCGGTGGTACAATGGCTAGCATGCTCACCTCAAGTGTTGTAGTTCGTGGAGTCAAGCCCGTCAGGTGATACAAATTGGTGTTTGCTGCTTTTCAGTTAAGCATGCAGTATTCAGGAGTAAGAACAAAAGACTGGTTTTCTCAGAATCAGGTTTATATATCCAAGTGAAGCAACATGTCTACTGGAGGAATGTTGTTTCAGTGAGCTGGCACTATCAACATCTAACTAAAAGCATGTTGGCCTAGTAGAAAATAGACATCATAATCTCATTGAGCGTTAATTTCTCACCACATATAGCTGAATAATTGCTCATTTGACTTTAAACAACAATCACACATGACGGGTGCAATTAGCGGAGCATGAACTACTTATCCATTCACAGCACCCGAGTAAATTCCCAATTTTTTGTGGGATTCACGTTGCTCAATCATCAGTTTTCTGTGTAGTGTTTTGTAGATTATTGTTTGTCCTTTTGTCTTTTTTCTTTTGTCATTTGTATTGTCTGTCCTTCGATTTAGGGCTTCTGATTACCCCTTTGGTATCTTCAACTGTTCTCATTTATTACAGGCTTTATTATAAAATAAAGACTAAAACTCATTCAAATTTATTTAACGTTTTTATTTTTAAATTAAAAAATTATATATATATATTGCATTAATTTAAATACAGAATAAATTAATAAAAACAATAAGAAAATAATATTTGGAAAATTATATATATTGCACTAATTTAAATACTGAATAAATTTACATAAACAATAAGAAAATAATATTTGTATAAGGCATCTAATAACAATTCAGTGACTCTTAAATAACAATCGTCCACAGAAGTGTATACTAGTATTATATTTTTTCTTCTAATCTGCAACCATTAACTTTGTGCTGAACAAAATGGTAGTAATATGGCTGCACAGCATAAATATAGGGTCAATGAAAAAGTAATCAAGAGGTTGGCATCAGCAGAAAGAGGCACTTTGTATGACCAAGAAATCCAGAAAGGCATTCCGGGTGCACACACCACACTGGCCAGCACTAGGGGACCAACTTGAAGAGTTTGTGCTTGAGCAGAGGACTGTCTGTCGAGGGTTGAATACAGTACAACTACGCATGAAAGCCATTGAACCAGCGAAGTCCCACAACATTGATAACTTCAAAGGCAATCCATCATGGTGTTACCGATCTATGAAATGTAACAACTTAGCCATCCGCCAGAGAACTACAATTGCACAACTACCTGCAGACCATGTGGAGAAATTACAGCCATTCCGTACCTTTGTCCAGAGGCAAATTGACGAACTCAAGATTCGTAATTCGTAATTATATTTTTCCTTCTATCTGCAATTAATAACGTTGTTAATGTTTCTATTTTTAGTAATTTACAAACTTTAAGAGTGAAATCCTCTAGTCTCTACTTGTATCATCATCCTCTCTGTGCCTCCTTATCCTCTCTGAAATAAAAAATGTCATGTTAAATTAAATTGAGGTTAGAAAATACAAACTGAAACAATAAAATATTTCTCACATTATTTGGTAAACTATCTGACATTTATGCTATTAAGCTAGACAATGGCTGTAATTCACAAAAATATTTTACTTCTACACTATAAAGTTTAATCAAATATAAATATGATATTCAAAATTATCAAAAGACTCACAGGAAATGGTTTGATTTTGCAACACTTCCACATTGTGGTGCAATATTTTTTGCATTGTGACACACAAAAAAAAGAGATAATTTTATGCGAGATGCATGAATCTCACATCGGATATGGCCGTCAACTGATTTCTGACCTTAAATGTGACAGCTTTGTCAAACTATAAATATATGACCTTTGAAAATGGCCTTTCAAGTGATTTCTTACATAGATGTGACAGCTTTGTCATACTATAAATATATGACCTTTGAAAATGACCTTTCAAGTGATTTCTTACCTTAGATGTGACACCTTTGTCATAATATAAATATATGACCTTTGAAATGACCTTTCAAGTGATTTCTTACCTTAGATGTAACAGCTTTGTCATATATATGACCTTTGAAAATGGCCTTTCTAACAGCTTCTTAACTTAAATGTGACAGTTTTGTCATACCATAAATATAGGATCTCTGAAAATGGCCTTTCAAGTGATTCTTAACCAAGATGTGACAGTTTTGTCAAACTATAAAGATATGACCTTTGAAAATGACCTTTCAAGTGATTTCTAACCTTAGATGTGACAGCTTTGTCATAATATAAATATATGACCTTTCAAGTGATTTCTTGCTTTAGATGTGACAGTTTTGTCATACTATAAATATAGGATCTCTGAAAATGGCCTTTCAAGTGATTTCTTACCTAAGATGTGACAGTTTTGTCAAACTATAAAGATATGACCTTTGGAAATGACCTTTCAAGTGATTTATTACCTTAGATGTGACAAATTGTCAAACTACAGATATATGACCTTTGAAAATGACCTTTCAAGTGATTTCTTACCTTGTCCAAAGGCTGTGAGGGTATGTTGTGGTGTGTTGTCCACCACATGATCTGTTTCTTGCATAGCAATCAGCATTTGCATTACTACAAAAGATAGGTTGTCATTTCAATATAATGGTGAAATCACAACGAAAATAATTTAGACAAAAGTAATTATCGTAAATATGAAAATTATGAAATTTATTTGTTATATTGTTGAAGTAATAAAAAAATATAATGTTAAAATGTGAAGAAAAAAAATTGATTTACTGAAATGAAGAAACAACAGTTAATGTTAAAATGAAAAAAAAAAAATATGAAAGCAAATCAGAAATTACAGCATAATTATTTATGATGAGAATGCTATGTAAATAGGAAATAAAGACACACAATACCATATTTATGTCAGGAAAATGAAACATGCAATCATAACCCAAAGATATAAATATTACTTGCATGCTAAGTTTGGTAATCAGCCACACCCACAGGCCTTTCAATAAGGGGTGGTACCAGCTACTTTTACCCATCTAAAATGGACTTTGGTTCCTCCTGATTTTAAAGAGTGGTGTATAAGATATTCATGATTTTTTTTTAATTTTAGTAAAAAGTACCACCTGTAAATAGTAAAGTACTGCTAGACTTGAAAAATATTGAAAACCCTGCACCCAGATGATATAAATGTTAATTACATACTAAGTTTGGTAATCAGCCACACCCAAATGATATACATGTTTATTACATACTAAGTTTGGTAATCAGCCATACTCAGGATGACATAAATATTTATTACATACTAAGTTTGGTAATCAGCCACACCCAGATGATATAAATGTTAATTACATACTAAGTTTGGTAATCAGCCACACCCAGATGATATAAATGTTAATTACATACTAAGTTTGGTAATCAGCCACACCCAGATGATATAAATGTTAATTACATACTAAGTTTGGTAATCAGCCACACCCAGATGATATAAATGTTAATTACATACTAAGTTTGGTAATCAGCCACACCCAGATGATATAAATGTTAATTACATACTAAGTTTGGTAATCAGCCACACCCAGATGATATAAATGTTAATTGCATACTAAGTTTGGTAATCAGCCACACCCAGATGATATAAATGTTAATTACATACTAAGTTTGGTAATCAGCCACACCCAGATGATATAAATGTTAATTACATACTAAGTTTGGTAATCAGCCACACCCAGATGATATAAATGTTAATTACATACTAAGTTTGGTAATCAGCCACACCCAGATGATATAAATGTTAATTACATACTAAGTTTGGTAATCAGCCACACCCAGATGATATAAATGTTAATTACATACTAAGTTTGGTAATCAGTCATACCCAACAAAATTGAATGTCAGATAAAGTAAATAAAACTCAAATAAAAGGGTTCAAAATAAACAAGTTTTGGCAGATAATCCAAATTTAATCCTTTCAACAAGGACAGTTATATTTAAAAAATCACTTCATTTCTTGTGTTGAACCATGTATATAAATTAGATTGGTTACTGAGATTTTTGAGGCAGAATTGTGAAGTCATGAAACGTCTTCAAAGCAGAAAAGATTTTTCTTATAAATCCAGTGCTTTCAAAATTTTTCAAGTCCACTTTTTACAGGCGGTAAATTTTCATAAATATCTTGTAAACACTCTTTAAAATCAGGAGGCACCAAAGACCATTTTAGGCGGGTAAAGCACCTGGTACCACTCCTTATTGAAAGGCCTGTAAATCAGCAGTTTAGTAACCAGTTTATATTTGTGTATTTGAGATCCTCAAGTCATCTTTCCAAATTTACTTCTTAAGTTAATACAAAATGTGTTCTCGCCACAATATAACTGAAATACTGCTAATGTTGGCGTTAAACACAAATCAATCAACCAAACTTACTCATTTCTGTCAATTCTCTGTATCAGAAAGCCTTTCTGAAAATCTTCAACATTATTTCCAAAATGAGTTTGAAAGGCTTCCTGGTCTGATTGACTCATTATGGCCTCTGGTTTCTCTGTTACAGTGTTACTTTTACTTCTTCTGGTCTTTGGTCTTTTTGTTTTATTGTTGTCAGATTTAATGATTCTTTGACCTTGACTGGCCTTTTGTCTTCTTGTTAAAGAGCGGTCAAAGTAATCATTATTTCGACGTCTGTTAGTGTTAATAATGGTACACATACTAGTATCACTGGAAAAGGAAGAAAGAAAAGTAAAAGGTAAAAACAGAAGAAAAATGAAAGGCATGAAATTCTATGAGAGAAACGGTGGTATCACATAACATAACGCCACTGAAAATTAAGTACTATGTTAGTAGAAAAAGCATGCAATGATAAATGTTACTCTCCAGCAAAATTGTATCCAAATGCTTTTACTAATACACACTGTCCTAAAACCTGGTTAGCATTTTCAGTTGTTAGTAATTAATACAAATGTAATTGATTAAGTTGTTTTAATTATTTAAAAAAAAAATCAGGTTAATCCTCATTTTGCCATTATTTTATCATTTTAAAAATCATTAGAAAGTCTTACCTTACAAAATCCTTATTAAATAAAGAGATACAGATAAAACATTAATAATTCATGTCATTTTTTTTTAAATATAAATTATTTAACAAAATGATCATAAAAAATAATAATATAAATGTCTGGAGATTATGTCTAACTAGAATTTTTGATTTTTAAACAGTGTTGATAAATCGATCAATTAAAATCATACAATTAAGATGGAAAGTTTTTAACTAAGTGGTGTCATACTGTACATGCAATAAATGTTATGAAATTAAAGAAATAAATTAAAGATGATAAATGAGAATTCCACACAGTGATCTGAAAAGTGCACAGTGATATCATGCAGTGTTTTCATTCTCCAAAAGCATCTGAAAGAAACACAAATCGAGGAGGAATGTATTGTGCTAAAAAGGGAGGCAATTCTGGATTGCTACAGGCATGTGTTACAAGTAGGAGAGTATTAATTAGTAGGAGTGAATACATGTAATAAATACCCAAGACCCAAGTCTGTCAATACCAGCATACATTCTGTTAAAGGAGAAAAACAACAAGAAATGCAATGAAATTACAGGTAACCAAGAAATGAATAGCTTGTACAAATACAATAAGTAAATAAAGTATTATAGCATAAAATAAATAAAGAAAACATGCTCAGACATGTTTGTCATGAATCAAGCAGCAAAGTACATAACTATTAGTATCTTATTAATTTTCTTTGCTTAAGCTATTTTTTAACCTTTGAGTACAATATATTATTATAACCTAGCATTAGCCAAAAAAGTGTACACACTTAAAATAAATATTTGTGTGGCATCTTCATACCTCTTTGTATGTTGTCGTATCTGATCCGTCTTCACAGTTAAGCGAGGCATTTGTGATCTCCTTGGAAGTAATGCTTGATGACTTGACACAGATGGCATAGATAATGGTACCAGACTAAAAATAAAAAGATGACATCTACAAGAGCTTGTATGTATCGATATTGTGTTGTGAATTAAAAAAAAAACAACATGGCTCACAACAGCTTGTATAACTCACAAAAGAAGAGTTTGAAGATATCAAAGGGAGGTAATCAGAATCTGTAAATCAAAGAAGAACAGACAACACAATGGTCAAAAGATATCAAAGGGAGGTAATCAGAATCTGTAAATCAAAGAAGAACAGACAACACAATGGTCAAAAGATATCAAAGGGAGGTAATCAGAATCTGTAAATCAAAGAAGAACAGACAACACAATGGTCAAAAGATATCAAAGGGAGGTAATCAGAATCTGTAAGTCAAAGAAGAACAGACAACACAATGGTCAAAAGATATCAAAGGGAGGTAATCAGAATCTGTAAGTCAAAGAAGAACAGACAACACAATGGTCAAAAGATATCAAAGGGAGGTAATCAGAATCTGTAAATCAAAGAAGAACAGACAACACAATGGTCAAAAGAAAAGGGATCTAACAAACAACGATCTAAATAAACCAATTAAGACAAAAACAGTTTATCTACTATTTAAATATTTTGCTCATATATCATACACCTATATTTATGATTTAATGAATTCAATGTTTTCTCAGAACGATTTTAATATTTATTGTATCCATGTGTTAAATTGTGCAAATTTATTTTGTATTTCTAATTTAAAGTCGGAGATAAACAAAAAAAAGATTTCCAAAATAAATTCAACTATAAATCACAGTGTTGGTTTTAATCCATACTACACAAAGATATCACCAAGTTGCATAACTCACAGTACTCAGCTATCACAAACTATCTGATAGGTCACATGATAATAATTGATACTGTAGGTTCAATATCAACTTGTCATAACTATCACATGACTCATTAAACCTATCACATGTCATCTGACAAGTCACATGATAACAATCTACCTGTAGGTTCAATATCAACTTGTCATAACTATCACATGACTCATTAAACCTATCACATGTCAGCTGACAAGTCACATGATAACAATCTACCTGTAGGTTCAATATCAACTGGTCTACCATAAAGGTCTTTTAATTAACCTAACACACGATATGACAAATAAAACTATTATATACTTTCCCTGGGGGTACAATATCAATTGGTTTGTCACATGAAATACAATTATATTTCTGATCAAACTTTTATATATTATATGGTTTTTGGAATGTATTATGCTATGTTCAGACAATCATTTGTCACAAACAATATTTATCCCAATAGATCACTTAAAATAAATCTATTGATTATAATGTCTTGACAGATTTATATACTTTCTACTTGTACATTTATTAGCCTATCACCACTATATCTGTGGCTGCCTCTTGCTTTAGAGTAAGTTTTCTTGTTTTAGAGTTGTCTGTTTTGTGACAGAAAATCTTTTTTCTTTGGAAATTCTCCATTATAAATATAGTAGTAATAATTTCACTTGTACATTTATATTATTATTCAAAATGACTCAAAAACATATTATCCTGTCATATAAAGAGATCTGTGTTAAAGAAGTTCCATGTAGTTTTTATTTACCTCCTGATTCCAGCTGCAGCCTCATCTATCAATTCTACAGGAGATTGATTCTGTTTCTTTAACTCATCATCAAGTACCTCAAGTTTACTCTGTAATCTCTCCTTTTGATCTGCAGCCTCATCTATCAATTCTACAGGAGCTTGATTCTGTTTCTTTAACTCATCATTGAGTACCTCAAGTCTACTCTGTAACCTCTCCTTTTGATCTGCAGCCTCATCTATCAATTCTACAGGAGCTTGATTCTGTTTCTTTAACTCATCATTGAGTACCTCAAGTCTACTCTGTAACCTCTCCTTTTGATCTGCAGCCTCATCTATCAATTCTACAGGAGCTTGATTCTGTTTCTTTAACTCATCATTGAGTACCTCAAGTCTATTCTGTAATCTCTCCTTTTGATCTGCAGCCTCATCTGTCAATTCTACAGGAGCTTGATTCTGTTTATTTAACTCATCATTGAGTACCTCAAGTTTACTCTGTAATCTCTCCTTTTGATCTGCAGCATCATCTATCAATTCTACAGGAGATTGATTCTGTTTCTCTAACTCATCATCAAGTACCTCAAGTTTACTCTGTAACCACTCCTTTTGATCTGCAGCATCATCTATCAATTCTACAGGAGATTGATTCTGTTTCTCTAACTCATCATCAAGTACCTCAAGTTTACTCTGTAACCACTCCTTTTGATCTGCAGCATCATCTATCAATTCTACAGGAGTTTGATTCTGTTTCTCTAACTCATCATCAAGTACCTCAAGTTTACTCTGTAACCACTCCTTTTGATCTGCAGCATCATCTATCAATTCTACAGGAGCTTGATTCTGTTTATTTAACTTATCATTGAGTGCCTCGAGTCTTTTCAGCAACCACTCCTTTAGAGGTTCCAATTCCAAACGATCTACTTTTTCGTCAATATCATCACTTAATACCTTACGTTGCTGATTCCAAGATTCTTCCTGAAAAATAGGAATGGTTTGTGAAATAATGGCATCTCTGAAAATTTAAATAACTATATTGGATGATTTTGACTAATCGGTAATTTGACATCCCACATTAAACCGACATATCAACATCTCTCAAACCTATAAAAAACAAATCTGTTATATACCGAGTTAATACATAAATTCAAATCATTGCTGGAGAGTGTTAGGAAATCTCAGAACATCCTCTGGACACTTTCATATCTTCCCAATCTCTCGTGTTGTAGTAATTTTCTATTTTCATATGCACTGCTTTGATTAATAGATTTGTTAAACTTATCAAACTTTTCGTAGTTTGACTGTTTTTTAGTAGACATTTCACAACTTTTTTTTTCTTTTTCTTTTACATTTGTTAGGGTAACACAGAGTATAATTTTGTAGTAACTTACATTTCCCACCATATTAGATAAGACGAGCCCTCCTACAAACAACTGTAAGTAAAGACAAACTGAACATTGTTGTTATGCGGAAATTGTACCGGACATCACAATACGAAACTCAGAAGTTAAGACACATAATGGGACAACACAAAAAACTAAAAAGATGAGCAACACAGTCCTCACCAAAAAACCGAGGGTGAACTCGGGTGCTTGCGAAGGGCAAGCAGTTCCTGCTTCTTATATGACCTAACAACTTTGACCCATTCTGAAAAAGGGTATCAACCTAATGTAATGTTGAAGTAATTTACAATTCAAAATATCTACTGTAATAAAAACTTACGTTTTCTTCCATTTGATCTGCGATTACATTGAACGTCTTGGCAATATCATTGATTTGTGTATTAAACAAAGAATGGTCCACTTTGTTATCCAAACTTGTCTTGTCAGCTTTCTAAACATAAACAAAATAATAATGTGTAATTGAATGCTGTGATTCATGTTCACATACAGTACTAAGTAATGAGATAAAAGAAAAAAACTTTCGTTGGTTTTATTTTTGTATACGAAATGTGAAATAAGTTTCAGTACACAAAAGTTAGTCCCAAGGATGTTTGGTTTAGATATATAAGTTTGTGACAAACATATAAAAAAAAAAGATATTTAACTAATGAAAATATTTTCTACAAAAAATTCTAAACATTAAAAGAATTTGGTAAACTGAAGGTAAGGGCAAAAAAAAAAATATGTGTGTTTACGGTCACCCGACCTACCCTAATTTTTGCTAGCAACCCTATGCATTTTTACACAGAATTCGGATAACCATTTTTGTTGTTTAACCAGCAGCAATGTTTTATTTATTCAACTGCTAGCTTTTTGTCGAAATTGAGGGCAAAGAAGGTAGAAAAACTGCATAATTTGTCATTTTACCGGAATTTTTGAAAATTAAATACCGGAATCGGATTCCGGAACCGGGAACTACTATTTCCGGTTTTGCCGATAATAATAATAATAAAAAAAAAATTAATCCCGACCGACCGACCCTAGATTTTTTTGACATGTGACAGTAAACACACATACATTTTTTTTTTGGCCTAATGTTAAGTTGTTTAAGCTTGAACATAGATGTTTTCTATTATCTTGCTTGAACAATTTGGATTAGGATCTGTGAATATTTATTTTCAAAGCTCATCACTGACAGGGAACCATTAACAAAAAAACAAAAACAAAACTTACCACATCCACGTCAGTTCTATCAGCTTTACTCCATTGTAGTTCATCACAGTAGGCCAACATTTTCTGTAAAATAATATTAATATAATATTTACAAAAAAATATATTATTAAACAAATGACAATATAAAAATACATATATATTAAAGATAAAAAGCTCTTCCATAAAGCACTTCATATTAAAAGGTGTAAGAGCATCTTTGAGTGTGGTAAATTTTGTCCTTTATTGAGTGAAGTTGTATGTTTGTTTTCTTGATGATGGTGAACGCCACTTTCAACACTATTTCAGTTATATCATGGCGGTCAGTTATTTTTATTGGTGGAGGAAACCAGAGGACACGGAGAAAACAACTGACCTGTCTCTAGTCATTGACAAACTTGATCACATTATGTTGTAAACCTCGCCCTGATCGAGATTCGAAGTCACAACATCAGTGGTGATAGGCACTGATTACATAGGTAGTTGTAAATTCAACCACCATACGATCACGGCCACGACGGCCACTAATGAGTGAAGTAGAGCAGAACAAGGGCAAAATATTTAAATGGACTAAAAGGAGGCCTTCGCTTTGAATTTCTATTTATTGCTACATAAAGTGAAATTACAAACCTTAAATTCTTCTCTAGTTTCATTCTGTGATTTTAGCAGGGCATCTTGAACCTAACAAAATCCAATATTCAAATTACCAAGTATGCAAATGTTTTTAATTCAAAAATGCATATTTAAAAAAAAAATTTAAGCAAAAGAAATATGAACCTGTTGTGGGCCTTAAATCATAAATCTAATAAAATTGATAAAAAGACAGAACTTGATAAGAAAAGTCAACTTTTTGTTGTTAAATAATTGTAATATTTAAATACTCACAACCACCTGTCATGTCTAAATTTATTATTAAAGAAAGTAAAAAAACAACAACATTTGTCTCTTCATTTTAATATAAAAAAATTGTCTGCCCTGTCAGAAATGACTGGCATTATTTAGCCAGATTTTGCTAAGGACTGACACAAGATTGATATTTTGGTATAATTGAAAATTAATGAAGACATTTGCTATAGTATATACATGTAGTGAGTGATTGTTGTTTAATGCCAACTCAGAAATTTTTCAGCTATATCATGGTGAGAATAGATTAATTTTCAATGAAATGATGATGAGGTCTGCTTTGTACTAGATCAACACACTTAGTTGGATTTTTATAGTGCTAGCACACTGAAACAACATGCTGCGGGTTTACATGTCGCTCTTGACTTAGGACACATTTTGATTTCGACCCAACCAGTCTTTGCTCTTTCTCATTAATGCTGGGAGCTTACCGGAGAAGGAACAAATACCAAATTGTATATTCTTTGGTTTGATCCGATCGGGGCACGAACCCATGATCTACTGCACTCGAGGTGAGCATGCTAGTCATTATACCACTGAAGCAGTTGACCTTATATATATATATAATTTCACACTATTCAAGTTTTTTAAAACAAAATTTTGAATTTACCTGTTCCCTTGCAGCTGCAGGTGCATCAACTTGCTCTTTCAACTCCTGAGGTTGTTCTAATAGCTGTGATGATACATCTGTAAGACAAAGGGGGGGGGGGAGGGGTAATAAATGTCATATTCAATACAATTTTCTAAACACTCTGTAGGGTACTTATAAGATAATTACCTCTAGGCCCCAACAAGCTAAGGACACTTCACTATGACATTAAATGAAAATTAAAAGACAAATTATCTCGAACTCAGAAATAAGTAGTTTCATTGGATAATTCAAAGTAAAAATTTAGTTCATTCAGAGCACAATAGCTTTCAGCAAATAATCTATTACAGAACTCGAATACACAGCTGTTTCGAGGCTATACCATTAGTGTCTTTGACTTTGTAAGTTTGTTTAATGGTGTTTAGTGCCACTTTCATAAATATTTCAGTTATATCTTGGCGGTCAGCTTTATTGAAGGAGAAAACTGGAGAACCCAGAGAAAACTACCGACCTGTCACAAGTCACTGACAAACTATCACATAATGTTGTACACCTTGCCCTGATCGAGATTTGAACTTAACAAGATAAGTGGTGATAGACACTGATTGCATAGGTAGTTGTAAATCCAACTCCCATATGATTGCAGCCCCCCCCTTTGAATTCAACTTAAAGAGATTTGACTAATGTTATATGTAGATAAAACCATTTTTTTTTTACATATATATACAAGAGGTAGACAAGGTTTCATTACTTACTCAACCCAGCTACAGCACTTTGATCCAACTTATTCCTCATTTCAGCCTACAAAAAGACAGAATAAAATTCTATCAATTTCAATGAAAAAGAAAACATGTCATCATGTCAAACTGAAGGTTTCATACCGACATGAAATTAAAAAAAAATGAACATAAATATGCAGATCTGTATTTTTCATTTTTAACTCGGATATAATTGTTGTCACATAAATTCAAATATTAACCTCCATTTTCTCATATTAGGTTCAATCTTGTGAATAAAAAATGCTGTACATTAAATAAAACTCAAGACAAGACAATCATCAGCTGTTTATCTTGTAAAGAAAAACAAAAACGAAAAGATCTATGTCAAATTAAACTGATGAAAACCACTTAAATGTTTCAAATTTAAAGTGTTCAAAGCACCAATGTATATTATGTGCTATTTTTTCAGTGAGCAGAACTGAAATTTTATAATAGCCTTACAATAATGATTTAATTTGATCACAGTACATAAATTGTATTTACCTCTAATTCCTCCACTTGTCTGGTCAGTGCCTCGTGACTTTCAGTAAGTTGATGCAACTTTACTGAATGTGAAGAAGTTGGTCTAGAGGGCTAAAATAATAATAAAAAAAACAATTCATCTTCTATATAAGTCTACGATGTTTATCTTAAAGTAAATTGAAAATGCTATAAAAAACCAAACAACACTAAGCTGCTTTCCATTCTCGTACAGCTAGATTCCTTGTATTTTATCGAAATGCCATATTTTTAAGCAAATAATAAAATTTGAATATATGTGTATACATGTACATAATATAAATGTTTGTTTGATTGTTTGATGGTGTTTAACGCCACTTTAAAAAAAACCTCAGCTATTCTCTTTTCCGGGGTGACGTCACTTCCTCTAACGAGTCGGCCATCTTTAGGCGGTGAAAATCAAATTTAAAATGGCAAATGTTTCACCGCCTCAATGACAAGGGAGATAATTCGTTGACAGAAATACCCGAATGTCCGGAAAAGAGAATATCATGGTGGTCAGTTTTATTGGTGGTGGAAACGGGAGGAAAAAACACAGACCTGCCACAAATCACTGACAAACTTTATCACAGAATGTTGGACACCTCGCCCTGATCGAGATTCAAACTATCATACAATCATAACAAACCTCATAATATAAATGAGTGTAGAGTGCATAAAATATCTGTTGTAAAAACTGGTTATTTTGAATGGTATTTACAATACCAAACATGTTTCAGATTTACCCATGTATCTTCGTGCAGACTAATATTTGTCATTTGCATTAGAAAATAAATTGGAAATTTGCATCAAATGAAATCATCAACATAAAACAACGAATCTATAAATACCTTACACATTATATTATATATAAAATAAAAGTGATGTTTTTACAAAATTGGTACCCCAGGGAAACATTACTGTTGTTCATGACCAGTCGACAAATGTAATGTTCCATGTCTGTCCAGAAATGTATCCGTTTTTGCATTCCGGAATTACAATCTTGACTGGAAGTTAAAAACACAAATATGAAGTTTATGTTTTTTGTTTCTCGATTGTTTTATTTCACATCATATTTATTTCCCGTAATAACGCATTGCTCTGTTTCAACTTCTCTGTTTAAAATAACCACATTACAATAATCCTGAACACCATATTCTATTTAATGGTTGTGTTGGTTGGCTTATGGTGTTTAACGCCACTTTCAATAAAGTTTCAGTAATATCGTTATTTGAATCAACCAAAACTGATGAAACGAAAATTGAGGAACTCTTTCCCAGTTCTTTCCCTTTATATACAAACATTAATAACCTTGTATCTTGATATATTAATACCACAATATATCATGATGAAAGGCAAACTATTTACTGTTTCTTAATATATATACAGTGGAACCTGTCTAATCTGACACACCAAGGGACCAAGGAAATGTGTCGAATTGTACAGGATGTCGGAAAACTCAGGTTTTCTTTTTGGTTAACAGAAATTTTCACAAATTTAACTTGGGGTTATTTTTTATTTTTGGTGTTTTAACGCCATTTTCAGCAATATCATGGCGACCAGTTTTAGTGGTGGAAGAAGCCGGAGTACCCAGAGAGAACCACCGACCATGGGCAAGCAACTGGTAAACTTTATCACTTGCGGCTGCGAGTCGAGTGCACCCTTTTTTGTAATTTACAAAGTTGGACGTGAACCCATGCCATATTGGTGATTAATATCCTTGTATCTAATTAATATAAACAAATATTAATACCACAATATATCGTGATGAAAGGCAAACTATTTACTGTTTTACATTAAGATAAGCAAGCATAACATCCTTAGTACATAGTAATTTTTTAATATCATATAAATATATGACGTTATATATCACAAAACTTCATTTAACATTTATTTAATTTCATATTCCAGATATTTGAATACAAATTATGATTATTCTAACTTTCTATGACATGAGATAAGAAAGTGAATAATTACTGATATAAGATATGACTTACTACTGAATCTGTCTCACTTGACATTCCAATCTCAACTTTCTCTGTTGGTTGCTGCAGGTTTTCTGCATCTTGTCTGATATCTTTTATAGCATCTGCTAATCCACCCCAAGTCAAAACTTGTTCAAAATCATCAGGGGACGACAATTTGCTTTCCAAATCTTTTCCGGCACCTTGCAAATAATCTTCTAATTCTTTCCGAGTCACAAATTGTTTAAAAGCATCAGAGGATGACAACTTGCTTTCTAAGTCTTTTTCGATACCTTGCAAAACATCTATTAATTCTTCCAGAGTCACAAACTGTTCAAGTTCATCATGAGAAGGCAACTTGCTTTCCAATACTTTTCTGGTATCTTGTAAAGCATCTTCTAATTCTGCCCGAGTCACAAATTGTTTACAATCATCATGGCATGCCAAAGTGTTGAACTTATCATTCATATCATTCTAAAACAACCAAACCAAAATGTATGTTTGCAATTCATAGGGAATACAAAAATAATACTTGAATAATACAGAAATGATAAATTGTGCTTTACAAGGATCGAGATTGGTTTTAAATCTTCATACAATAAATCATATTAGAACCTTTGAAATAGGAACTATACAAGTTTTAATTCTTCATACAATAAATCATATTAGAACCTTTGAAATAGGAACTATACAAGTTTTAAGTAATAAGTACAGGTATATGTTATCTGGATGTGAATTGATTGATATGGAAAATATCAGACTGTCGAGCCAGGATATGAAGCTTGCTGGCGAGCGAGTCAAGCAGGCTGATATTTCAGTATCAATCATAATTATTCACATTCAGCATACATGTTTATCATCCTTAAATCAATCATAAACATGGATATATGGTACATCTATAGGTTTTGATATTTGTAATTTCGCATGAAAAATCCCATCATCCTAAATATTCGTTCGCACTCATTCCTTTAGGCAAAATATTCTTCAAAACATAGTTCGCAAGTTAAGTTTGCAAATATACCATTCATTAATACAATGAATGGTGGATTCTGTAACGTAACTTGATGAACATTTAACAAAAACAGCATAGTTCAAAGACAATGATTTAAAATAATGAAAATCTAAATGATTCACCCCTTTTTATTAGCGGTTTTGTTTACCAATTTCGTTCTGGTTTAAAAAGCACAAACATCACGACCTCGATTATGACGCTAAAATAAGATAGCCCCAGGAGCGGTTATCAAGAATTGTGTCGAGTGCATTTATGTAGGATCATGTTTGTTGATATTGCTTACACGAAAGTTCCTAATTTGATTTATGTTTTAAAAAAAATGAAATGTTAACTAGCTAATGGTGTTGATGAATTTTATTTACTTTAGTCTGACATCTTCACAGAAATTATCGTTTAAATGTTGGGAGAATTTGGTGATAACTCCTACTGACTGTTGATTAGTCCTGCTCAGCTCACGTGAACTTTGATACAAGTTTTGCTTATGAAGTCAGCAGGTAGGTATAGCAAGACTGGTATAGCGAGAGGTAAGGATGATAACAATAAAAACGAATCTAAACGATGTTTTCTTTCGACTGGCTAGCATGCACAAAATATGTTTTTTTTATTCCCATCTGGTAATCTTTTTCCCTACCGTACATATACATAAGGACACACACAAAAACATAATCTTACCATGCTTTTTTCCATTTTTTCCCATTGGCATTGCATTTAATCTCATCATTAGATGTAATTTTAATGGTGTGTTTTAAGTTTACTCTCTTTTAATAGGGATGGGATGACTATATATTTTTTTTATGAAACTGAAATGTGTCGAAACTAGAGGCTCACATGATCCTGTGTGAAAACAACAATAGACTGAATGGTTCAGCGTTTTACGTTTCCACAAGAACAAGATTAAAGTCATCTATTAAGCTAAGCTATCAATATTAAAAGGCTGTATGACAAGAAATATTATAATTTTGGAACCATAATTTACACCTTTAACATTATCATAAAGAGCAACAAAATTTGCTTCTCTAACCATTTATTGGACTAATTTCTATTCCCTGGGCAATATCAACCCCAAAAAATCTCATAAGGTATGTGGCTGACTCATATTTGCAAGTATAAGTGTGCAAATGCAAAGGTACCCCCTTAAAGATTTATAATGAAAATATCTTCATTTACAGCTGTTCAGATTGTGTAATATACCACAACTTGCGTATTCCCTTATTTTTTAGTTATTAAGCTAATTTCTAACATAATAAGCAATTTTAACACATACAAATGTATGTATATGCCGCAGCTGTATATTTAATATCTAAATACCATATGAAATGTTTGCATTTAATCCCATCACCCCTTGTCTTATAAAATGAGTTCACAGCATTCTAAACTTAATTTATGCTTTAACCCCATAAATTATGCAGTTTAAGACATGAAATAAGTTTTTGTATCTAGATCTTCAGTTGAAATTCCTTCTAATTGCATTAGATTTGCAAAAATATGATCGATTGATTGATATTCAAGTCCTAGAATTTCTTATGGTGCACAACTGTAATTTTCCCCAGAACGCAATAAAAATATTTCACTGTTCAAGTAAGCCAAATGTTCAAATGTACTATTACAACCAAACAGTACTCTAAAACATTCAATCCAAGCTGAAAATTTGAAAATTTAACAGAAAATTCTAAGCAGTCAATTTAATTTTCCTGAGATCACTTAAATTACCAAGTTTTTCCTACATAATTTTCAATTAAAACTGCTTTCTTTAGCCTTATATTGTTTTATAAGTACATTTTGAGGAAAAATTTGTAGGATTGAAAAAAATCCAATAATGATATCATAATATTCTATATTTGACTTCGACAAACTGGCGCATTCAGTATTTCTCACAATACTACAAAGCGAAAAGAACTTTTTTCTTTAAAAGAGACTACTTTTGTATGTTCTAAAATGTGATTGGTGAATTAGTGGTTTGACACCATAAGATATTTGTTGGTATATCTCAAACTTATTATCGGTTGGTGCATTTCTACTTACTCCTTTGATCTGATCCATTTGCTGTTTGTGTTCATCTCTAAGGTTCTGCATTTGTTTTGTCATATCCTCTATCATTGACATACACTGGAAAAAAAAATGTATGCAAAATAAAAATTTCCATTGACAAATATTTAAATTGTGAACATATTGTTTCTTAGTATTGTCAACAAAGTTAACTCTAGACTGAAATTTTTATATAGAAATACAAAGTGTTTGGACAAAGTGTGTTGGGTCCATTGTTGAACTTGTGATTAAGCTAATCATATGATTAGCCCTAATTACATGATTCATTCCTAATCACATAATTAGCTAATTCAATGATTAAATATGATTAGTTAATACATTGATTAAAAAAAGAGTTCAGCATCAAAATGTAATCATTGCATTAGCTAAGTATGGGATTAGGAATTAATTATGTAATGATCATCTGGCTAATCATCTGGTTAGTTTAATCACAAGTTCAACAACAGACCCCAGGTCAAGAATGACTCTTACAACTGCACTAATTCAGTGTTATTCTTAGTCATTTTTTTTTATTATATTTACAAGAAATGGACCCCATTGGAAATAAGCCTTCGGCCTTTATGGGTTATCCAAGGAAGTCATGCACTGTTCTTAAATCTAATTATTTTTATTTAATGTAATGTTTTTGTGATGTTATTTGCTTAAATGTACTATGACTATGTGCTTGATGTTTGCCTAAATAAACAAATACATGTAACTTATGTATAAGACTCAACCCAATCAATGTATAAATGTCTTTGGTTAACACAAGGATTTATATATTACTATATTAGTCTATAAATCCTTGGTTAACACCAAGCTTAACTATATCTGTGAATAATCAAATATGTCCTATGTAAATGTGTGGGAATGATTCAAGGATTAACCATACCTTAGCAATTCCATTCTCATTGGTTTCCACTCGACTCGCGAGTTGCATTTCTCCTATTGGTTTTTCCTCGTATTGAGTTCTTGTCTTTTCGAAAAGATGCTTGTTAGATGGAACTGATGCAATGTTTTCTAGTTGCTCTTGTATTTCTGCAACTTTGACTTCTAGGAGATGATAGGGTGTTATTTCTTTAGTATTTGGTGTAGACATGGAAGAGCACCTCTCACTGAGATCATCGTCTACCTCATCTTTTAAATCCGACTCCATTAGTATATCTACATTCTCTACCCGTTCCAGTTTCTCATGCATCACGGGTAGTCCTACTGGTTCTGGTTCGACCTCAACCGTTTTACAAAGATTAAACGGCATCTTTATTGTTGTTTTTGCTTACTGACACTTGACAAAAATTTGCTAATATAAAGACTCCGCAATTTATTCGCGTAACCTAGTCGGAATCGTCTTATTGACAATGATTTTTCCTACGCAGTATTTCCGGTTTTCATTACAAAAATAGAAAAAAATAACCATTGTGTTACCAAGTGGGATAAGAATAAAAGAAATGAGTAAAAATGATAAAATTAAAACAAATCGCGTTGACTATGTCCATTAAAAAGACAACTTAAAAAAACCCACAGAGTCTAATTTAGGAACTATATTTTTATTAAAAAACGCGGAGGTTTTTAGGATGTGATCGTTAGCAACAGTAGCATCCCACGTGATATTTTGCTAAATAGAGGGATCCTATTCTGATACTCGTGATCCCTCGAATTTTTTGTTCCGAGTAGCACCTTGTACAGCAAAGAATGCCTCATACAGTTACTCTTAATTTTATTCATATAGCCACCCCCGAAAAGTAAAATTGTAAAATGAATATGAAATATAATTTAAAAAAGGAGACCAGAAACAAAGTATTTCCCTTTTTACACCGGCGCAAAATATAAAAAAAAAATATGATCAAATGAGAAAAAGGAAAAAAACATACCTGTCTTTGTTACTGACTTGCATATGTCTCTATGACAGAATATGTCTTTGTTGCCCTCCTTGTAAAGCGTGCATATTTTCCATTTTTGTCCTGTCCAACCTCAAATTACTGTCCGTATTTTTAGATTCGATTTTTTGTACTACTGTAATGGATCCATTTGCTCTCCCTGAGATAACTAGAAAATCTGTATGATAAAGTGTATCCACGATCTTGAAATCCTAACACTCGTTTGAATTTTGTGTCACCTCAAACTTTCAGTGCCATGTACAAGGCTTCTAACATGTGGAGACATTCCATTGGATCATTCTACAAATCATTTACAGAACACGTGACATTTTGTATCTGATTTACAGTGAAGGGGCGTGTCAATATTCAAACGAGTCCTTGCGGACTCGTTTGAATATTGACACCTCCCCTTCACTGTAAATCAGATCTGCAAATTATCACTTGTTCTGTAAATATAACAAATTTGGATGGCTTACGTATATACACTATTCATTTAATTTGTGGAATGATTTGCTGTATTTTCTTTGATGTTCGCTGTACTGTAAATTAGATACAGTTAAGGAAGTACAAGGGGTTGAGCTTAAATTGATGTCATGACTGTACAATAACTGACTGTATCTCCAGTTACAGTACCTGTCTTTCCATGCATTACAATACAATCCGTGACCTTCTGTTGCTTCACTTTGTGTTTGGTACTTTTGTTATTACCCTTATTCAAACAATATGAAGTTCATTTTGTTCAACAGAAATGTTTACCCTGAAATTGAAAATGACAATTAGTTTCAAATTAAAAAAAAAAAATCTTCAAAACGAATGAACTTTACAACTATGAAGTTTTTCGGTGGGTATTCCGCACTGTCTTTTCGTCTAGCCTCCACAATGAATCTCTGCAACCAATAGTTCATGACATCCGCGTTCATTTCATGCAGTTGCGGAATATCTTCAATACACTGCTCACGCCATTTATTAAATACGTTAATGACCAATTTTGTATTGTTTTTCGTATTCACATTTTCTTGATTCTCGACCAAACTTTTGAGTTCTTCATCAGAAACAGGATTTACGAATCTTGAATGGTCCACTTCATTTAAACCGAATTTCTCGTCACACACACATTGGGAAGTCCAAATTAAAAACACCTCCAGGAAGATACTGGTCCATTGTCAGGCCGACTTATTGATAAGTCCTCCATTTCTTGAAATACAAAATGTTCGTTTTCGATATTCTCCGCGATTTGAGAAATTGCTAAATCGTCCAAGGAAGAACTTGATAAATTGTTAATGTCTTCTAGCTTCTTGACTTGAGTGACAAGTTCCATCTCTTCTTCTTGTGAGAGCTCCAAAAAGTCGACGTCCGACATTTTGAATTACTTTTCAAATTATGCCGCATATGAAGCTCAAAGCCATGTGCTCAGAATTTTCCAGAACTTTTTCAACATTTCATTGGATCATTCCACAAATCATTTACAGCACTCGTGACAGTCTGTATCTGATTTGCAGTAAAGGGGCGTGGTTATTGATCTCGTCCAAACGGACTCGATCAATAACCACGCCCCTTTATTGTAAATCAGATACAGACCGTCACTCGTACTGTAAATATAACTTATTCTAAAAAGGACATTTTATTTCAAATTAAATAGTAGTATCGTATCATGTAATAATACAATAAATTAAATGTAAATGCATTTTTTGAACAAAAAATGTTTTTATTAAAAAAAAATCCAAAACTTCTGCTTGCCGTATTTTAGCTGGGGAACGTACCTCTAAATGGTCCTTATTTTTATTTTTGCTCTATGGTCCGCAAAAAAAAAAAGCATCATTTAGAGCTACTGTTCCACAACTAGGCTTATTTGTAATCAATGAAAGTATTTATACTGCTAGGTGATGGGGCTTTTCTAAATATTTTTATTTTCATAAATTTATATTTTTCATTTGCTTATTCTTGTTTAGTTTTTGATTTTGTTTTTGTTTTATCGGTACATTTTGCTTTGCAGCTTGCACAATCCAGTTTTATGTTTGGATCATATATACATACCAGGACAATAGCTGCATGTGTTACCATGACAATAGCTGCATGTGTTACCATGATAATAGATCCATGTGTTACCAGGACAATAGCTGCATGTGTTACCATGACAATAGCTGCATGTGTTACCATGACAATAGCTCCATGTGTTACCATGACAATAGCTCCAAGTGCTACCATGACAAAAGCTCCATGTGTTACCATGACAATAGCTCCAAGTGCTACCATGACAATAGCTCCATGTGTTACCATGACAATAGCTCCATGTGCTACCATGACAATAGCTCCATGTGCTACCATGACAAAAGCTCCATGTGTTACCATTACAATAGCTCCAATTGCTACCATGACAATAGCTCCATGTGCTACCATGACAATAGCTCCATGGGTTACCATGACAATGGCTCCATGTGTTAACATGACAATAGCTCCATGTGTATGATAATTGCTTCAATTTGATTTGCAATTACATTTATATGGTCCTGTTGTCAATAAAAGTCATAAGAAATAAGAAATTCTTATTCAAACCTAATTAACAGTCTGATGAAGATACCAGCATGAATCAACCCTGATGAAAATACCAGCATGAATCAACCACTTTGAAGTGAGGATGCTAGCATGAATCAAACCACTTTAAAGTGAGGTTACCAGCATGAATCAAACCACTTTGAAGTGAGGATACCAGCATGAATCAACCACTTTGAAGTGAGGTTACCATCATGAATCAACCACTTTGAAGTGAGGTTACCAGCATGAATCAACCACTTTGAAGTGAGGAACCAGCATGAATCAAATCACTTTAAAGTGAGGTTACCAGCATGAATCAAACCACTTTAAAGTGAGGTTACCAGCATGAATCAAATCACTTTAAAGTGAGGTTACCAGCATGAATCAAACCACTTTAAAGTGAGGTTACCAGCATGAATCAAATCACTTTAAAGTGAGGTTACCAGCATGAATCAAATCACTTTAAAGTGAGGTTACCAGCATGAATCAACCACTTTAAAGTGAGGTTACCAGCATGAATCAAACCACTTTAAAGTGAGGTTACCAGCATGAATCAAATCACTTTAAAGTGAGGTTACCAGCAGGAATCAACCACTTTAAAGTGAGGTTACCAGCATGAATCAAACCACTTTAAAGTGAGGTTACCAGCATGAATCAACCACTTTAAAGTGAGGTTACCAGCATGAATCAAACCACTTTAAAGTGAGGTTACCAGCATGAATCAAACCACTTTGAAGTGAGGTTACCAGCATGAATCAACCACTTTAAAGTGAGGTTACCAGCATGAATCAAACCACTTTAAAGTGAGGTTACCAGCATGAATCAAATCACTTTAAAGTGAGGTTACCACCATGAATCAACCACTTTGAAGTGAGGTTACCAGCATGAATCAACCACTTTGAAGTGAGGAACCAGCATGAATCAAATCACTTTAAAGTGAGGTTACCAGCATGAATCAAACCACTTTAAAGTGAGGTTACCAGCATGAATCAAATCACTTTAAAGTGAGGTTACCAGCATGAATCAAACCACTTTAAAGTGAGGTTACCAGCATGAATCAAATCACTTTAAAGTGAGGTTACCAGCATGAATCAAATCACTTTAAAGTGAGGTTACCAGCATGAATCAACCACTTTAAAGTGAGGTTACCAGCATGAATCAAACCACTTTAAAGTGAGGTTACCAGCATGAATCAAATCACTTTAAAGTGAGGTTACCAGCAGGAATCAACCACTTTAAAGTGAGGTTACCAGCATGAATCAAACCACTTTAAAGTGAGGTTACCAGCATGAATCAACCACTTTAAAGTGAGGTTACCAGCATGAATCAAACCACTTTAAAGTGAGGTTACCAGCATGAATCAAACCACTTTGAAGTGAGGTTACCAGCATGAATCAACCACTTTAAAGTGAGGTTACCAGCATGAATCAAACCACTTTAAAGTGAGGTTACCAGCATGAATCAACCACTTTAAAGTGAGGTTACCAGCATGAATCAAATCACTTTAAAGTGAGGTTACCACCATGAATCAAACCACTTTAAAGTGAGGTTACCAGCATGAATCAACCACTTTAAAGTGAGGTTACCAGCATGAATCAAACCACTTTAAAGTGAGGTTACCAGCATGAATCAAACCACTTTGAAGTGAGGTTACCAGCATGAATCAACCACTTTAAAGTGAGGTTACCAGCATGAATCAAACCACTTTAAAGTGAGGTTACCAGCATGAATCAAATCACTTTAAAGTGAGGTTACCAGCATGAATCAAACCACTTTAAAGTGAGGTTACCAGCATGAATCAACCACTTTAAAGTGAGGTTACCAGCATGAATCAAACCACTTTAAAGTGAGGTTACCAGCATGAATCAACCACTTTAAAGTGAGGTTACCAGCATGAATCAACCACTTTAAAGTGAGGTTACCAGCATGAATCAAACCACTTTGAAGTTTAAAGCTGAAACTTGGCATAGGATAGATGATATAATGAAGGTAGATTTGACAAACAAATGATATCTGTTATTCTAATTAATTATAGGTTTTAATACTGAATACTATAAATACAATACAATTAGTGAGCGAGTGATTGTTGTTTAATGCCAACTCAGCAATATTTCAGCTATATCATGGCGAGAACAGGTTAATTTTAAAGGAGATGATGATGAGGTCCGCTTTGTGCTAGACCAACACCCTAGTTGGATTTTTATAGTGCTAGCTCACTGAAACAACAGTCTGCGGATAGACATGTTGCCCCACTCAGACACATTATCCTGATGCCGAGTCAACCATGTCTTTGCTCTTTCTCCGTAATGCTGTATGCTTAGCGGAGAAATAACAAATACTAATCTTAGAGTCTTTGACTTTGTATGACTCAACCAGGACTCGAATCCACAATCTTCCACACTCGAGCCGAGCACGCAAACCATTACACCACCGATGCGGTTCTCTGTATAATATTATCATTTCTTAAATGTAAGATATTCATTTAAATTATTTGCAATTTTATTTATAAAAATCATTCGAGGCATCCAATATACAAAATTAACACAATCACACATACATGTACATAAATCAAATTATGCACTAAATAATTACTACCATACAAATCAGTTACTTCCTGAATTGGATTACAATTCTATATATATAGATTACTATTCTATATATAGAATACAATTCTATATATAGATATTATGCAGTTATATGAAAATTGACATGAAAATATAATTTGCATTTTAGATGATAATGAATCAATCAATGTATGCATACCTGTTAACCCTCCCCCTTTTCGCGGGAGTCTCCCGCGTAAGAGCCTTATCTCCCGCATGGACTGGGTCTCATGCGCGGGAGACATTAATCTCCCGCACACACCTTTTCCTCCCGCACGATATCCCCCCAACAAAAAAATCAAGTACAATAAAATCTTGAACTACATTTTGCGATCAAAATTTCTGGAAATTCCCCATTTGGAACTCCCGCGCTGATGAAAAACGCCGAGAGATACGAATGTAAATGATATCCGGTTATTGATCTGTTTGACACCTTTACAGGTAAATTGGGTCATAGAGATTAATTAAGGTGTTGATGATTATACAACAATTATCCACTGTTTGACAGTTAATTGGGGATAAGGAAGTGGGTTTGTGGCAGACGCTTAGATGATTAGAAGTGTGATAGCGGCAATTAAAAATAGTTCTAAACCGTTGTGCAAACCTTTGATGCCGAGGAAAACTTCTTATTTCGATCAAACGTGCAATGAATTCATCTCCGATTGAGTTGTTATGGCTTGTTTGGGACCAAAGCCGATCAAAGTATTATTTAAGGACTAAGTTCCAGGATGGAATTGATAAACCACAAAAATGCCAAAACGTATGCTATCACCCAACGCACCAGCAGCAAAGTGACTTTTTAATTTTAGTGCTCTATGACTTTATGGTTCAGAGGATTCTTTCTTCATTGTTATTGCTTTATTATAACCTTATGATTATGAATGATTATGAATAAATTATAAATACATTTTTATCCTTCATTCATCATATGAAACACTACTAATAAGACAGAAATGTAAACAATATATATTGAAATGGGATGCAGTTGGTTCAATACTGAAACAAACAAAAAGAAAACGTCAATTAACAATAAAAACATGCATCAAATACGTCGATAAAAAATCTCCAGTTATGAGACCAAATCTCCAGTTGTAGCATAGCAACTCTATCACATGTATGCAACTACAAGGTACAATTTTGTGCGTTTAAAGGCGACGCACAAAATCTCCCCCTTAGAAGAGTTGGTAGGGGGGAGATCTCCCCCCTAGCAGTTGCCAGAGGTTAACAGGTATGTGTATGTTATTGTATTTAAATCTTATAAAGTGGTATGTGTTTATTTTTTACTTTAAATGGTTTATTGAAATCATAAAGTAGGTTTCTGTTTATTTTTAGATTGAAGGGTTTATTAAAATCAAAACAAAAAGTGAAAAATATATGCATAAAATTATGTACTATTTGGTTTATGATTATTATTTAGAATTATGGATTTTTATTTATGTTATTGAATGTGAAATTGTATATGACTTGTGCTCCAGAATTTACAAAATAAAGATCAATATTGCAACTTAAAACCAAGTTTGAAACCAAGTTTGAAACCAGGTTTGGTCAAAATCCATTGAAGGATGTTGATTCTAGAGTGTTCACAAGGATGTTACGGAAGGACGGACGGTAGCGTTACTATATCCCTTTGCAACTTCGTTGGCGTGGGGATAATAAAAACATAGGTATCTAATTTAGTGTACACAATTCTGGAATATATCAATAGCAGTAAATAAATAAACAAAGACACAGGGTAGAACCTAAAACAATGCTCAAAATTGTAACTAAATGATTTTTTTCTATAACTTGTCTGTGAGGTTTAATTTATATTGTACATTTAAGCTTGCTAGGGTTAGGATTATGGTGTTCAATGTCACTTTCAACAATATTTCAGTTATATCGTGGTGGACCACCGAGTACCCAGAAAAAGCCACCGACCTGCCGCAAGTCACTGACAAACTTTATCACATAATGTTGTATCGAGTACACCTTGCAATGAGCTAGATAATGGAACTCACAGCATTAGTGGTGATAAGCACTGATTGCATAGGTAGTTGTAAATCCAACTACCTTACGATCACGACCACGAAGGCCCCTTATAGATCTTTTGGCTAGGAGAGCTAATAATATACAATGCGAATTATTTTCTGCACCATAAAGTCTACATGTCAAAATTGGATTATTCTACATAGGCTAAAAATAGCTATAATATGTTAGTAAATAAAAAAAATCTCCACTTGTTTGAAAATTAGAATTTTGTGCATGTTCCTATATAAATGAAGTAAAACCTGCATATAAAGGGCACTTATTGACGGACCCTGAAAATGTGCTCTTTATATACAGGTTCAAATTATATGGATTTCATAATGGATTAAATGAAACTGCCGTTAATAAACAGCGATTGTTTTAAATTCCGGTTTTGAATGTAGTTCATTTGATTCCGAGACGAGGATTAAATGTGAAAGAAATCGGCCAACAAACAGTTAGTGACAGCCAAGGTTCGTTCACATGATAAGATTTTAATTCATACTTGGAATATTAAGCACTATAGTTAAATAAATGTTATAAGATCATTGACAAAAAAGGAGAAAACAAATTAATTATTATCTGATCATTACAAAATTTAAAGTTTTTCTTTCACTTTTAATCTCAGTATTTCATAGGCATCTATGTAATAAAAGAACCGCCTAATCCCCCCGCACTTGCATAATATTTAGTTTTATATATTTATAGAAAGCAGCCTTGCAGTCTTAAGATAATGATAATTACAAGCCACATGCAAAAAATTATTCAAATTTATCCATGTTTACTAAAGTTATCACGTAAACATGACACAATTCTCAAAATCAGTGATTTTTCAACCAAAAACTAACATTTTCCCCCAAAACCCTTGCTTCAAATATTTCCATGTGAGTACCCATCCAAGATAATGATAATTACAAGCCACATGCAAAACATTATTCAAATCCATCCATGTTTACTGAAGTTATCGCGTAAACAAGACACAATTCTTAAAATTGGTGATTTTTCAACAAAAAACTAAGATTTCCCCCCAAAACCCTTGCTTCAAATATTTCCATGGATGAACCCATCCAAGATGATGATAATTACATGCCACATGCAAAACATTATTCAAATCCATCCATGTTTACTCAAGTTATCGCATAAACAAGAAAGTGTGATGGACGGACGGACAGACAGCCGCTATTACTATATCTCTCAACGCTATCGCAGGGGGATAATAATTTGCAATAGACACATACATTATTACTGATACATGTATCATAAAAAATATAAATAAACATGGAATGTCATGTAAAATATTATCAGATCCATTTAATTGAACCAGATTCAAGGAAAAGGCACCATTTTATTTTATCTCCTGATTCCTGGAAATTAAATCATCTTCCATCTTCACGGAAAATAAAATCTCAAGAACCTGGAAAGAAATTAATGTGAAATCATAAATTTTATAATTGTTTGGATATCAGTTGTTTATTGATCAATACACTCTCGAGTAATACACATTTAGACGTGTTGTATTTTAGTCCGTCAGAAATTGGATTGTGTAGAGGTTTGGGTTAGGACCACATTCAACAATATTTTAGCTATATCGAATCTGCCAGTTTTAGTGGTGGAGTACTCTAAGAAAACCACTGGCCTGCCGCAAGTCACTGACAAACTTTATCACATGTTGTATCGTCTGAGGGGATTCAAATTCACAACTTTAGTGGTGATAGGCACTGATTGCATACGTAGTTGTAAATCCAATAAATTACCATCCGATCACTAAATTGGAAGTGTGTGATTGTTGTTTAACATCAAATCAGCAAATGGCGAGAACAATGTACATTCGATCAGATGATGATGATGTCTACTTTGAACTAGACCAACACGCTTAGCTGGATTTTTATAGTGCTAGCTCACTGAAACAACAGTCCGCGGATAGACATGTCACCTCACATGGACACATTATCATGATTCTGAACCAACCAGTATTTAATCTTTCTCCTTCTTTCTTGTGTAATAAACATTGTCGTATTTTGGTTTCATCAGGAATCGGATTGTATAGTGTATAACTTTGGAAGTGTGTAATTGTTGTTTAACATCAAATTAGCAGGGAGTGAGAATAAATTACATTTGATGAGATCATGATGATGTCTGCTTTGTACTAGACCAACAGGTTTAGTTGGAATTTTATAGTGCTAGCTCACTGAAACAACAGTCCGCGGGTAGACATGTCGCTCCACTCGAACACATTATCCTGATTCCATGCCAACCAGTCGATGCTCTGACACCTAATTTTTGCATGCTATGCGGAGAATCGGCAAATACAAATGTCAAACCCACGAGCTACAAATTACAATCATCCCAAATGCAATCGGAGTACTAATGTTTTAAAGTTTTCCAAAATCTTTAACTTTCAATCCAAGGGTTAATATCCCATTGATCCGAATTTGATTTTACAAATTACAATGATGTTTCATGAGAACTAATAATATATTTCTATTGATGCCTCTTAATGAGAGAAGGCATCAATTTTACATTCAAATTGCTTCAGAGATTTCTGCAAAAAAATTTTTACAAACATTTTTTTTATAATCCTATGTTAATCTATGTCCAATAGTGGCTGCCAACTTACATTTCAGATCACGACTAAAAATACAAAAACTGGTTAAAAAAAAACATACAAATAAAGGTTGCTTTTGATGAAGAAACATATCTCCCCACCCCACCCCTACACACACACTGACGAAATAATTCTAAACCAAAAAGGACAATAACTCCTTCAAAAATGGTCCGAGATTCTTATTAAGGAATTCCTTTATAAATGTAGGAGATGTTGCATGTACACACTTTTGTGACGGACATACTTATGGGTAGGATGAAAACAATATGTCTTACCCAGAAGGATGAAGATTTAACAATTATTCATATATAATGGAAAGTTCAGTTAGTTCTGTGGTTTGTGGTGTTGTATGCCACTTTCAACAACATTTCAGTTATATCGTGGCAGCCTGTTTTATTGGTGGAGGAATCTGGAGTACCCAGAGAAAACCACTGATCTGCCGTAAGTCACTGATCTGCCGTAAGTCACTGATTGCATAGGTTAATCCAACTACCATACAATCATGACCTTTCTTTATTTGAAGAGAACTTTTTTACATATTGCATTAAACTATGGTAGTGCTTTGGCCAGGTAAATTAAAAATACAGAACGTGTGGGTGGGTAATCTCAAAAGTGTAAAATACCACAACAATGACAGAAAATTTACCAGAATGTAGACTCGTGCGTTGTGTCGTCTGCAAGGTTAACCATGTGACCCATCGATGGCCCCAAATCAACGGTTATATTTGTATATAGTAGTTCATCATGTTTACTTATAACTGAATAATTCATTGTTTTGGGAGTATTCAGTCCATCATTTAGCCATCGCCCTCGCCAGCCAAGAAAGGATCCGTAACTGTAAAAAATATATATAAGAAATTCAGAAAAACATTAATAAGTATTGGATTATGAAAATAAAGTTTAAACAGTGATGGTTGCAGTGGCATAGCTATAGTGTGTGCTGCCCAGGACAAATAAAATACAACATATTGACAGTGACTCCCTCTTAAAGTTATATATATACAATATATGTACATTGTCGATAAATATAAAATTTATTTGTACAAGCTTTAGAAACAGGCAGAATAGCGAGCCTTTGGCGAGCTTTTCAGGCCTGTTTCGCAGTGAATACAAATGAATTTTATATTTAACGACAATGTACGTATTTCGTGTTTATCCTGCAATGTCAAAAAAGTCGGAAAACTTGTCAGATTTAAACAAAAAGGACAGAAATAAGCGTCATTCCTCGCCTTTCATAAATGTTGTCAAGGGTGTCTTCTTCGTGGTCCACGCTACATTAGTACCAGTTTCGTACTTGTCTGTGCCCTCCGCTGTACATAGCTACAGGGTACCAGGAAAGTTTATTCGTAGGCTGAGAAGTTTATTCGTATAGTACGAAAAGTTTGTTCGTCTAGTACGAATAAAGCAAAAATTTATTCGTATAGCATATTTGTACAGCAAATGTACTGATTGCAGGATAAATATATATATATATAACAACAGTCGCCATCAAGTCAGCAGTCATAATGTACCAGATACTGTATACCGAAAACCATGTTAAATATTATTTATAAAATTAATAACTTCTTTATTATGCATTTGTGAATAGTGTCCTGATGCTAAAACCACATTTATTTCAATACAGCCTATGCACACTTATACAGCAGACGCAAAAGTGCCACCCCCATAAAAATGACGGCCACTAGTTATGCTGATTGCAACTGGATGGTTGTCTATTCCACAAATATCAACAACACGAACAACATCCTCTAACCTCAAAATATTGAATACAAAAAAAGACCACAATAGATGGCTTTGGAAATCGGCCAAGTTTGATCTTTGTAACTATGGAAAAAGGGAAATAACTCTTGCAAAAAAAGAAAACATTCTGACTGAAGGTTAAAGCAACATACAATTTAATTTTTTGAGAACCGTGGCAACAATCATACATTTACACATACAGTCAATGCAAGTCATCACTAAAGTTGCAAGTTTGAGATGTAACATTTTCATCGTATATGTGGTTTCTGACTGAGAAGAAAAGATTTGAAATTTCAGATAATCAGAAAGCTTGATGACCTTAGCAGACATTTTGAACTTCTAAATGGAACAAAAATCATATATAGCGTTGAAGACCTATAAGTAACATTTCTGTCAAGTTTGGTGACATTTGGTTCAGTTGTTTGTGAGGAAATAACAAAATGATAAAAGCTTACAGACGACAGACCATGACGGATGAAAAGTAATGAAAATACCTCACTTGGTGCATTGGTCAAGAGGGGCTAAGAACAAAAAGCAACATTTCAGTAAAAAGAAATCTTAGGTTTTTAATGGGGTTAGTGTATGTCCATCTTTAGATTTCTGTGTAATGTTTTGTAGATAGCTGTTTGTTCTTTGACCTTTTTCTTTTAGCCATTGCATTGTTCGTCCTTTGATTTACGGATTCTGATTACCATTTGGTAGCTTTAAACTCTTCTTGTAGGATTAGTGATATAAGCTCAGCACATGATTTCTGTATGATGAAAGCAAAATATTTCTCAACGGAAGAACGGAGGGGTCGAAAATATTATATCATACTCAACATGTAACATACTGTATCAAAATGAAGGATTTATCTAAGGTTATTTTAAATGAAAATGGGATTAAATACATAAGATCACAATCTTAGTTATGTTTGTATTACAAGAGTTTCTATGACAACATAAAATAAATGATCAAATATACCCATGTTCAGCTCTGGTTTCTTTTTTATGTCTAACCATTTTAAATCTCCCAATATACTCTGGAGGTCTTGTTAAAAATATACCAGATGATTGTAATCTGAAATTATGAAACCAGGTTCAAGCAACAAAATAACAAGGATATGTGTGACTAATGTTCAAATAATGAAATAAAAAAAAATCCAATCTTGAATAATGTTAGTGACATAACACAAATTATGACAAGTTTATCCCTCTAACTGTAATCGCAAAGTAAACCGTAGCATACACCTGTCAATAAAATTGCGATGTTCCAGTTTGGCATGGTCAAACATGTGATTTTATCATTGACAGGATCATTTATTGAGTTCAATTGTTCCAGGTATCGGTGTTCGAGTGAAAGGGTTTTTTTTATTTTGAAAATTGACAAGACTTTCAAACTAGAGGCTCCTAGGAGCCTGTAATCGCTCACCTGGCTCAAAGTTGGCCCCAAAAAAGAAAAGCCATAATTATTGTTAAGTATATGGAAGATTCTGTAGTCAAATCCATTGACATACTACTGAAAGATAATTTAATAAGGAATCTAAAGAAAAAACTGCATCAAAATCAGACAAAAAAAACCGTTATATACCCAAAAGTTAGAGGAGGTAATTTTTAAGTGATTTTTTGCCAAATTTTCTATTTTTAGCAATGGTGGCCATTTTGGTTGGTGGCCAGGGTCGTCGGACACAATTCTGAAAGATGATCACCTAAAGACCATTCCACCATACTTTGGGCCCAATTGGCCCAGTAGTTTCAGAGGAGATAATTTTTAAGTGATTTTTTGCCAAATTTTCTATTTTTAGTAACGACGGCTATCTTGGTTGGCGGCCAGGGTCGTCGGACACAATTCTCAAAGAGGACGATCTGAAGACCATTCCATCATAGTTTGGGCCCAATTGGCCCAGCAGTTTCAGAGAAGATAATTTGTAAGTTATTTTTTGCCGAATTTTCTATTTTCAGTAATGGCAGCCATCTTGGTTGGCGGGGGGGATTGTCAGACACAATTCTGAAAGGGGACCACCCAAGGACCATTCCACCAAAGTTTGGTTCAAATTGACCCAGTGGTTTTAGAGTAGTTGATTCAAATTCAAAAAGCTAACGACAGACAGACGCCGGACACCCAGTGGTAGCAATAGCTCACATGACCTTTGGGTCGGGTGAGCTAATTAGTTTGAGTCATCCATGGTGTTCGACCGATCCAAGTTCAACCTAGCAAAGTTTGACTGTACATTTTGTATATATATAGCTCACTGAAACAACAGTCTGTGGGTAGACACGTTGCTCCACTCTAACACATTATCCTGAATCTAAGTTAACCAGTCACTCTTACTCCTTAATGCTACGTGCTTAGTGGAGAAGCAACAAATTTTCTAGTCTTTGGTTTGACCAAACAGCAGCTCGAATACACAAAGTACCGCACTTGAGGCAAGCATGCAAACAATTACACCATCGATGCAGTTGAATAACCAAAGAATATGACAGAGTGTACTCTGTATAATGTTATTTGTCTTTCCTATGGCATATCAACCAATGTAGTACAGTTATTATTAGTACCACTCTGTATTATACATGTACTATACACTGGTCCATATGCTATACGAGAGATATATGGGGTCAAACACTGGGAGAAGTGCATGATTGCAAAATCTTATCCAGTGGTGTCTTAGATTTTATGATCTTGCACCTTTCACAGTGTTCGACTCTTTTTTTTCCCATCCCTTTCTAACATGTCAATGTTTGTTTACTTTTTGTAGATATATTTTTTAATTACCTCCCTTTGACCAAATTCTATAGTAGTTTTGGAAAATTTTAAATGTGGGTTAAATAAATTTTTATAGGTATTAATCGCTGTTATAGTACTAGCATTTATGGATATGGTCTATATATTTGATCATGAAATACATCTAAAATACCATCAAATCTACTTCAGAAAAGGTAAGAAAAAATTGTGGGAAAACACTTGTGTAGCTTGTCTTACCCAGGAGCCTGTGTAAGATAGAAAAATCTTTTCCACATAAATTAACGGACTACTTTATGCAAGAGGTGAGAAAAATATATACACAGTAAATACAAACGTACCTGGCAGAAAAATCATCGTCTTCATTACCCCATCCCCAGGAGCCTGTGTAAGATAGAAAAATCTTTTCCACATAAATTAACGGACTACTTTATGCAAGAGGTGAGAAAAATATATACACAGTAAATACAAACGTACCTGGCAGAAAAATCATCGTCTTCATTACCCCATCCCCAGTATGAGTTGGCATAGCCATTTATCTTCATGAAAGTTTCCTTCTTTGTAGCTACCACTCCTCCAGCGTAATTATAATACATTACACTGTGAAAACAAACAAATAGAGTTGCCTACTTACAAGAAAGGACTTAAAAATAAACAATATTCCATCGAATTTCTTCACTTTGAGTGAGCGAGTGTTTGTTGTTTAATGCCAACTCAGCAATTTTTCAGCAATATCATGACGAGAACAAGTTAATTTTCAATGAGATTATGATGAGGTCCACTTTGTACAACACCAACACAGGTAGACATGTCGCCCCACTCAGACACATTAGCAGAGAAGCAACAAATACCAATTTTATAGTTTTTTGTTCTTCACTTTGAATGCAACAATTAAATTTATTCCTTTTCATTATTAATGCTTTCAGCTCCATTTCTCATAGGGAAAGTTTTGTGTATTGTTGCAGGTGACCAAACATCTGCTGATATTTCACAGCAGAATTAAATTCTTGCCATGAGTAACACATGAGTTTATCAATTTTATGCTCAATAGAATTTCCTGACATGTCCACATGGCAACAAATGGAGAAACAAAATTTCTTTGGTGAAATTTTTATGAAGTCTCCTTAACTACAGTATGCAGCATCTTGTGAGTGAGTGATTGTTGTTTAATGCCAACTCAGCAATTTTTCATCTATATCAAGTTAATTTTTAATGAGATGATGACCCATAACCCCTAACCCTTATATTGTTTTCTTGTCTAATTTTTCTTCCACTTACTGGTATCTCATTTCATCAATAGCAGACGACAGCTGTCTGACATTATTATCACAGAAGTAGAGATTTTTATCATTTTCTGGCAGAAGATCAGCATCGTGGAACACAAAACAATCAAAGTTGTCATATTTCAAAGCTTCAGTAAATCCAACATTCATTAGTTTTCCTCTGTTAAATCGGTCGTTTCCAGACTGCAGAAAAAAAAAATATATAAATAAAAGTGAAATTACCATAATTTTTATTTTTATTTTGGGGTTAGGAGGGTCATGGTTATAGTGCTTAACGTCACTTTCGACAATATTTCAGTTATTATAAAATCAATGCAGTCAGTGTTATTTGTGGAGGAAACCCGAGTACCAGGAGAAACCCACCGACATTCCGTATGTCACTGACAAACTTTATCACATATAATGTTGTATCGAGTACATCACACCATGAATGGGGTTCGAACTCACAACTTTAGAGGTGATAGGTTCTGATTACACAGGTAGTTATAAATCCATCTACCATACGAAAACGACCATGACACCCCTTCTTTTTTAATTTTCATATTTAATATATTTAATTGAGGTGGGAATATTAATGCAATTTTACTAAAATATGTCAAACATTCTTTTTATCACTACTGTTAGTGTAATATGTTACCTTAAATTTTTGTTGTGATTCGTAAAACCTGTTGCAATTACAACATAATAAATATGTCTTAAAAATATGCATGATTTTTGTACAATGTACTGTGTTGTAGAAGACTTGTTATTAAAGATTGTAAGAAACAGCTTGTTTCAATAATTTTTTTTTTTCTAAAAATAGTTTTAAAACATGTAATTCCTGAGAGAAAACCAGATTGTGTAGGTGCATTTTTGATGAGTCCACCTTGTTATACCAAATCGAACTATTCATGGATGGTCTTAAATGGAAGCAAAAAAATAAAAACAACTGTGTTTCCGCTAATACTACCAACCCTAATTTTTAGCGCCTACCCTAAAGTTTTTATTGACATTTTTGGTTAAGCATTGTTAAAGTAAGTTTCTTATATCTTGAATTAAAAAATAAAATAATATAATTATCCCTTGATTGCCCCTTTTGATATTTTCTGTCAACAGGAAGTGAACTGGATGTACAATTAGGTTCCCAATGCTCAACAGGTAACATGTGGAAGAGGTACCAGAAAAAGCTATATTTCGGTCAGTGACAGTATATAACACAAATTTATACAGTCATTGCAATGTGCATGCTCAAATAGAACAAGTGCGATAATACTCAATTAGAGGACTGCACTGTATTGGAAAAAGATGATAAATTGCAATAACAGAGCACCATCAACAAACCTGTTCTACAAGAAATATTCTGTATTCTATCTGTTGTTTATATAACATAGGGTGAAGTCTGTTTAATAAAATCTTCAAGTGATGCATTCTATCTCTGTATGGAACAATGACAGCCACTTTCTGGTAAGACTTGCAATCTTTGGGACTAGAGTGACCTCCCCTTTTCACAAACAAATATTTGTGTGCCATATGGTCCATATCAAATGCATTGACGATGTCTATATTTATTACATCTGTAAAATGAGAATTAAAATATACTGTAATAAAAACGTAGATATCTAATTTTATCGCTATTTTGTTTATTTTCCCTTTGATGTTTAAAACCAATATATTTCATATCACGTAAGCGCATGAGATGATTCTATTTATCGCTAATCGCTAAGCGTTGTCAAGGACGCACGTAGTATTATCTTGTTTTCTAATGACGTTATAATGACGTCACATTACCAAATTCTTGATAATTAAGTGATTAACGATATAAAATATTAATTGTGTTTTAAAAAATGTCAATATCTCAACAAAAATTATTTAATTATGAATACAAAATAGCGATAAAATAATTAAAGATATTTTTTAAAACTCAAGGACATTTCTCAGTCATCTCGTTTTAAAAAACATTGTTAATCACTTATACTAGTATGCAAGACACTTTTCTGGAATAACCTTTATCAGGTATGATCAAAGCCAAATACATGTATTTGAAGAATAAAGTAAAGAATGACAATTTATTATGAGCATTGAAGTCGAACTGTGGTAGGTTTATTGGTATCTAATGCCACTTTCAACTCCATCGGTGGTGTAATGGTCAGTGTTCACGGCTCAAGTGCGGTAGATTGTGGGTTCAAGCCATAATCTGGTCAAACCAATAGCTATAAAATTGGTATTTTTTGCTTCTCCTGCTAAGCATGCAGCATTAAGAAGAAAGAGCAAATACTGGTTGGCTCAGAATCAGGATAATGTGTCATAGTGGGGCGACATGTCTATCCGCGGACTGTTGTTTCAGTAAGCTAGCACTATAAAAATCCAACTAAGCATGTTGATCTAGTACAAAGCGGATCTCATCATCACATCATTGAAAATTAACTTGTTCTCGCCAAGATATAGCTGAAAAATAGCTGCATTGGTGTTAGACAACAATCACTCACTCAACAAAATTTAATTTGAATTGTGGTAGATAGCTTGATTGAGACGAGTGATTGTTGTTTAATGCCAAGTGAGCAATTTTTCAGCTATTTATACACCAAGCAAACTTTTACCAGACATGACTATAAGTAACACAGCGGATGTTTTATAAGAAACAGGAACTGTTTACACTTCACAAGCACCTCGGTTCACCCCTTACTTTTTGGTGGAGTCCGTTTTTTTCTTTCTGTGTCACGTTTTTGGGGGGTTTTTTTTGTCTTTATCCTGTGTCTCGTGCCCAATGTTGCTTGTGTCTGTATTGTCCATTCTTGTTTGCCCATTCGGTTTTTTCTAATGTTTATTTATCATAATACCAAAACTCTGCATGAAAGGTCATGACATTTCAAATTAATTTTCTATATTTAGATCTAGAATTGTCCAATAAATGACATTCATTAAATTATTTAGGAACTGTATATTTAAACATTAATATAGCTTTAATAAATTACATTATTTAGGAACTGTAATATATCTAATAAATCAAGTCAGATTTAATTAAAACTTGATGGGAATAAGCATTTTTAATTATGCAAGGTTGATATATGTTCGTTAATGTCCTCACCTAAGTCTGATATCTTTGGTCTACATACATCTAAAACATCTGAGTCAGACAAATGTTTGAAGTCTAGTAGAGTCTTTGGATGTGTGAAGATACAGTGGTCTCGATAGTTGAACAGAGAGAAAAAGACAACGGAAAAATAAACCGTAGAAACAGCAAAGAAACCATACTTCTTCAGCGAACTAAGAAACATTCTGGTTCCCTTTAATACAGCTACAAGTTGATAGAATTGTATTTCAAATCTGTATGGTCATTCAGTATTGTTGCCGTAACTATGGTTACCTGAAAATATTGAATAAATTCTTAAGCAATATAAAATGTTATAATATAGCATCAAATATTTCATGTCGATTTCTTTGTAAAATAAAAATACATTATTTGCCGATATTTTTACCGGTCTTCCCTTATAAATATACCTAAAAAGTAGAGCATTTCTGTTTAAAAATATTGCATCTTCACCTATATTGCATTCCACTTTCTCCTTAAAGTTTGGTACGCACCAGAGAGATTCCGAGTAAAACGATATTTGCACGCAAGCACACAAGAGATAAACAAGATGGCGGAAATATATTGAATACATGCAGCAAAAAAATATGATGAAATGTAATTGTCACAGACAGAAATATTTGTTACTATGTTATAAAAGGGTAATGCACTAACATTGAGGAATATTGCCCTCAATATCATGCAATAATCCTATATCATAAAATGATCATATATAACTGACTGATTATCATATTTTATTTAATATCAAGTGGGCAATACACAAGCTTAGCTGTGGAATGGTAACTCTTAACAGCCTTTTTACTATATTTACTGTTTTTACAGTCAAAATAACAGACTGTTATAATTAAGAGCTACAACTAGCTATCTTCTAGTTGAATTCACAAGATAAACCACAACGTCCAAAAAAAAAAAAAGATGGCCTGTGGTGGGTTCATGGATGTGTGTTCTGATAGCCACAAATAAAGGGGAGATAACAAATTAGATCATAGTTTTGTAATTTGTTGGTCGTGTGGATCTGCCAGGTAAAAGATGTCTTTTATGTGCAAACTGAAATAAACCTAGAATTCTTCATACATGAGGCACTCATTTACATCTTCTCCTAACGAGGGTTGTGTCTCTGATGCTTCCTGTACAACTGGTGGAAACTGTGCATGCTTTAGGAGTTGTACGTATATCCAGCAACAGAGATTAGAGGTTCCACATGCATACAACATATGGTTGCCTCTGGTTTTAGAATGATCAGTGACCAAAGTCTCCATTTTGTTTGTGCATAGCACAAATAGACACCCTTAAAAAGTCCCTTACTAATGACCCTTGTAATAATAACTGATTACAATAGAATAATACTAGGAATTTTCTGATTTCTTAGGTATATGAAAAAAAATGTAATACTATTTAGCCAGAATGGTTACATTTTCAGGGAAAAAAACAATGCAGCTATTTTTTCAAAATTACTGAGATAATTTCAACAAGTCTGCAAAAACTTAAAAGACTTGCAAAAATAATGGATTTTCTTCTTCGCTACACATGCAGCTTTGAGGAGTAAGAGCAAACACTGGATGGCTTGCAATCATGATAATGGTTTAGTTTGATTAAATTATGGTCTTTAACCCCACTTTCAACAATATTTCAGGGTTCAAACGCAAGTTTTAGTGGTGATAGGCACTGACTGCACAGGTAGTTGTAAATCCAACTACCATACGATCACAACCATGACGGCCCCTTCAAGATAAGGTGTCATCGGAGTGCAGGGACAATTAAAATACAAATGTCACTATTTTCTAGCTTATAAATTTGACAAATTTCAGCAGACTTACAATATCATATTATAAATTATGAAAAGTATTTACTTAAAGTCTGAAAAATATGATGTACATCTATCACTCACATGGTGTTCTGCCTACATTTTCTGTGCAGAATCAAGTCTGTATAATCAACAATGATGTTACTATCTTGTTTATAAACCTGCAATTAACAACCATGTATTGAGATCAATCATTTCATTAAATTAACATTGGTAAATATTTCAGGGTTGTGTTATGGTATTTAATACCACTTTCAACAATATTTCAGCTATATTGTGGCAGTCAGTTTTATTTGTGGAGGAAACTGGAGTACCCAGAGTAAACTACCTACCTGTCGCAAGTCACAGACAGTACACCTCGCCATCAGCGGGATTCAAACTCCTAGCTTTAATGATGATAGGCACTGATTGCAAGGTAGTTGTAAATCCAACTACCATACAATCACAACCACAACGGCCCAGGTAAATATTTCAGATATTAACACCTGTTTTTGTACCCCACAGTACGTACTTCCTACCTACTTTAAAAAAAAATTAAATTAAGATACAAGTGATGGTTTCGTGTTTATGGTGTTTAATGCCACTTTCAACAATAGTAAAGCTATATTGTGGCGGCCAGTTTTATTGGTGGAGGAAACCAGAGTACCCAGAGAAAATCACCGACCTGTAGCAAGTCACTGACAAACTTTATTACATAATGTTGTATCAAGTACACCTCACCATGAACGGGGTTTGAACTCACAACTTTATTGGTGATAGCCACTGATTATTGCATAGGTAGTTATAAATCCAACTACCATACGTCATACGATTACGACCATGCCGGCCCTAAGATATAATTGACAATGAAGAAATGATATGCATGTACATAAAAATGTAACTTACACAGTTGAGGATGAGTAACATTTTCTACTAACATGTGCTATTTATAAATATACAAGTATATTCATAACACATATTATTTAATACTTATAAAAATTGGTAATCCCTGAGCTCAAATATACTCTTCTTTTAGATAATGCCAGTTTCCATATTCATTGATGAAAGCTGATACGTGACCCCAAGAAAAAGGTCTGTTGTATTGTTGAGGTTCAGCAAAGGTAGGGGTTTTATACATCATTTTGTAGATAAATTATCGTAGTTTCAGATGATGTTGGCCATTCCTCCATGCTGGAGTCCGTCGAGTTGAAAAAACGCGAAAATAGCGATGACCTAGATTTTTTACAAATGAACGGTTACGTACCTTGTGGTATTATTAGTATCTGGGTATATATTTTTTTTACCAGAAACAAGTGCCTGTGTCTGGAACACTGAAGTGAAACATGTTCCAGATTCACCTAAAAGAAATACCTAGATACTATAAGATAAGATAAGATAAGATTTTATTGTCCAATCAAGGGGCAGAGTCATTACAGTGATTTATATTACACAAAAAAAACAATAAACATTCTAATACATAAATGTAATAAACAGTATACAAACAAGCAATTTGCAGAATTTAGATTGGTACATAAGTACTAAACATATCTATGTCTCTGATGAGTATAATATTTGGAAGAGTCCAATGGGCAATTACAAAAAAATAATAATAAAAAAATATATATATCATTTGTTGATATTTAATAAGTTATTAACTTCTTCTGAACACCGAAATAGAAATAAACCCTTTTATATTTACAAGGGGCTAATTCAATGACTGAAGGCAGATCCAGCGTCCTCCCCATGACCAATGTACATGCATGAGAGGAATGCCATTCATATACAGAGGTCATCAAGGGGCGGTGCCTAAAGGACATAGCCTAATAGGTATATTTTTTTTTACCAGAAACAAGTCCCTGTGAAATGCGCCCCTGGTTTGACGACATGATCATGATGACAATTTTATTCATGGTGATTATTAACAAATACTCATAAATACAAAAGGTTCGTTTGCATAAAAAAATCACCTTATTTTTTTCTGGAAAACGTTGTATACACAATCATTGAATCAATTTTAGAACATGACAAATTATCAGCATTTCCAATAGACTGGTTCACTGTTGTCATAGCGTAGATCCGCATACTCAATGTAAGATTTAATTCTGAAGAAGTGGGAACCAGTAAAATGCTCATACGAAAGATAACTCTGTTTTGGGACAGTCTAAAATAAGTATAGTAATAAAATGGGAGGGGGGCGGGGGGAACCCACACCATCAGGATAATTCTAAATCCAATGTGTGAATCGTAGAAATAGATGCCAATTCGATTCCCCTAACACCCAAATACATGATAGCACAATCTCTTGGCTTGGTACAAGCACTTCAATGAAAAGTGCCCCTTAGCTAAAATCCCAGTTTTATAGGTTAAAATAAACCTTCCATCTAGAAGTGTTATGATGCATGTCCTCGTACATGTTAAAAGGAAATATAATAACCACTGATAAATATACATCGATCTTTGGTTTTATATGCATGTTTTGTAGATCGTTGTTTGTCCCCCCCCCTTTTTTTTTTGGCCATTGTGTTGTCTGTTCTTCTTCGATATACGGATTCTGATTAACCCCTTTGGTATCTGCAAAGTCTTCTTTTAAATAAATCGATATGGAAATTTGTATTTACATAATAATGGAAGTCTATGCTTAAACCCGAGGATTTCTTATACATTTTTAAAAAAAATCACACAGACACTTAAAAAATATCAAATTATTTGTGGTATTGTAGATTTACTGGCCAAAACAAATACTGCGAAAATGGTATTTGTTGGTTCTTCGCTAAGCACACAGCATTAAGAAGATATAACAAAGACTGGTTGGCTCGGAATCGAGATAATGTGTCAGAATTGGGCGACATGTCTCCCTCACGAACTGTTGTTTCAGTGAGCTAGTACTATAAAAAAATCCAAACAAGCGAGTGGTAGTCTAGTACAAAGCTGACCTCTGACCTCGTCATCATCTTATTGAACATGAACTTGTTCTCGCCATGATATAGCTTTAAAATTTCTGAGTTGGCGTTAAGCAACAAGTGAGTGATTGCTCTTTACTTTAAACATATTTTTGTCTTTTTGAACATATGGTTAAAGAAAACAACAATCACCCAGTTAGCCTAACTATTTTTAAATGAAATAACCGATTTTCATCCAGATATATTATGAACAGGAGATTGTTATATCCATTTCGGGGGAAAATCTATCTAATAGTAAAATTTGATCTCATCGATCGGTCAGTCGTATTATATTAATTTATCAAAACTTGGGGAAAGGGGAATAATTGGAATGGTATTTTTAAGGTAGCCTATTATCATGGCTATCATTTGGAACACCTCTAGCTGTCGATTATCAAAAATTCAGTCCGAACGATTTCACGGTAGCTCAGATGAGAACGACACCTATTAAAGAGAACGATCAGAAATAAAAACGGAAATAAAACTGAGTCTGTTCAGTTAGTGACCCCATTTTATACACGTAAATGACTGCCGTAAAACGTTTGTATTGTATGAAATTTTAGTATACATTGAAGAACATTTCGACATTGATTTACCCGCAAAATTTAACTAAAAATCATCTGGGAAAATAGGCCTAAATCAGTAAATGGCTTGCAATACAGATAAAGAATATGAAGAACTACAGCATCAGCAGGTGTGACAAGCCTAAGATTACAGGATCTATTGTTTTATATGTTATATTTTGACACCTGGAATTTCTGTTTGTGTTTGCAACAATAACAACATTCAACAACAAAAATTAAACAAAAACAAAAAACATAAATAAAACAAATAAATGCATTTCCATGTATAATTGTAATAATATTTTAAAAACTCTGTTTTCATTTTGGGACAAAATCTGAATAAAACTGATTCTGAAAAAAACTGATATAATTATGGAATAGTTTGTATCCAGTTAAAAGCAACTTTAACGGGTATCAGGACATCTCGGTACTGAACATATGCGAAATCTCGGTACTCGGTACTGGAAATTTTGGTACTGAATAATAAAAATAATTTGATTGAATTTAAAAACTTTTTTTTTAATCATCTTTAATTAAATGGACATCAAAGAGGCAATTCGTTAATATTTGTAAATAACTTTTGTTTTGATAACTAAGTCCCTTTATCAATAAATCACAGATAAACTTAACAGGATGATTATTTTCATTTCTGTTTTGATTACATAACTGTTTTAATTAGATAGTTTTAATTACCAAATTTAATTTCTTTACTCATAGATCAATGCTTCAATCTTTTGTTTGACTTCAAAAGACGATACAAGCTGAATTTTATTTGAGAAATATTTGTCAAGCCGATATATAATGGAGGGTTACCCTAATTTAAGATTCAAACTGCAAAATGAACGAGTATCCGTGTATAGATTGTGGCAGCAATGTCCGTCCCAGACAGGAGGCTTTACAATTTGACCAGTGTTCACAGTGGCAGCACAAATTATGCAACACTGGTAAGACCTTTTTATCTAATTGTATCGCTTTTGTATATTATTTAACTCCCCAAATTATAAACAGAAAATCAAGAAATGTTGTATATTGAAAGCACTGTCAATTTCCTCAGTTACTCACACGAACACACATAGCATAATTGGTAACGCCACTACAAAGTATGAAGAATTTTTGTGGGGAAAAGCAATAAATCAGTCCGTTTTAATGAAATGAAAGTACCGGGGCTCTCTTAACAAACACGCTGAATTTCATAATTTGCATAATTACTTTTGTAAATAATAAATGGAGGTCAAAATAATGAAAATATAAATAAAAATCAGTATGCAAAAACAACGATCTCCGGGATCGATCTACACTGGAAATATCAAAAACACATATCGATTAATAAGTACCAAACAATTGTGGTCAGTACCGAATATTGTCTCATCCAAGTCCCGAACTGTCCAGGTCAGTACCGAAATGTCCAGTACCGAGTACCGAGATGTCCAAGTCAGTACCGAAATGTCCAGGTACCGAGTTGTCCAGGTACCGAGATGTCTAGGATTCCTTTAACGTGGGATAATATCCCCGTGTGACAATAAATCGGCCAGTCATTGGATAATGTTTGATTATTGTTTTCATGTTTGAAAAATAACATCTATTCTTGCTCACATGTGTAAAGTTCCATAGAAAAAAGATCGATAACAAGGACACACTGTCACTGACCCATATTTGTTTACTACCCTTTTTGTAAATTTATGGCATCGTATAGTGTGACATAAGGCCGGTCAGTGGTAAATAAATCACATGATTTTGTCATAGGCCAACCAAACTTAAAAAGTAAACCAGATTAAGAAAGATTTTTTAAATAGTTTGAAATTGAAGTATTAAAAATTAATTATTTTATGTAAACATTGAACTTGCTTTCCCATATAATAAGATATTTAATCCAGTGAATTTAGTGTTTTTGTTTATGTCAATGCAATATATTAGACTGACTACATACTACCATATTTTTGTAAAACAATTAATGACTGATTTATGTTTATTTCAATTACATTTATTATCACAGAATGTTAACAATACAGTTTCAGAGGCTGCTCTGGCTCCCAAAAAGTAGGAGCCAGAAAAATCGCCAAGTGCCATTTTCAGGTGCCAGTTTTGAAAGTCAGGAGCCAGTTTAGGAGCCAGCTAAAATTTTTACAAGGAGCCAATTTTTTCGAACCGAAACTGTGGATGATTGCATGTACCACTATCAGTTTCATGTATAAATGGTCCGGATTTGTTTGTACGAATGTTAATGTAGACCTGTATTGTACTTCTGTTTTTCATTTCGATTTCATCATCAAAAACAAAAAGATTTATATAATTTATTACAATATAGTGAATATACTGTATTTTACGGATTATCAGCGATTCAGCCAGGATTTTGAGACCATTAGTCACTTTTGCGGAACAGATTTTTAATGAGCTTAATCTTATAATCAGTTACTTTGCCTTATTAGTTAGTAATGGAAATTGAAAAGCTATGAAAACCCCCTAGGATGGGAACATACTCTGCAAATTAGAAACCAACTGATAAAACATAACATTGCCATGATTTTGATCTAATTTGTAATTACTAATACCACACAAATTGTAATACCCCCCTTTTTTGGAAATATTACTGTGCTTTGATCTAATACCACACAAATTGTAATAACCCCCCCCCCCCCCCCCCCCCCACACCCTTTTTGAAATGTTACTGTGCTTTGATCTAATACCACAACAATTGTAATAACTCATATTTGTGTAGTCTTCAGCAGAAAAAAATATGTCTCTGCCAATGGTCCAACTTCTAGATACTTTGTACAAAATGTAGGTAATGAATAGAACAAACGTCAAAAACTGAAACAAGTTGTAAAATAAATAATAATTTAACAGATCTCATAATCAAATTGCAACAATTGGAATAAAAATACTGACTGTGGTTATTTTTTTTAAATGCAGACACGTGTCTGTTTGTAAATAGTTCAATAAATAGAACGCAATTGTTACCCATATGCTGATCGATAAAAAACTTATGCGTCCTCATGCAGTGCATTTCAATGGCCAATCTTCGCATATAAAAAATGACCATTTTAAATATGAGAACTAAGATTACATTTCACAGAAATGAGAATAAATATATCAAAAGTTCATTTGGTTAAAAAAGTATTGGTGGATTACATTGCGAACTCCTGTTGATCGCGCCATTTTTATTTTTTAAGTTTCTTTATAAACCAAAGTTTATGACTTTTCGAGAAAGTCACTTTCAAAATACTTAATGAATACGATAGATAAAAGACTTCCTAACTCCGAACTCCCATATAAACATGATATCGACATTTTCATAAATGAAACGTGGCAAAAATAGTTCGTTATGGTGGAAATTGTGAAAAATCGTGCAACGAATGACGATTACAAAAATATGTCCACTTAAAATACATACTGTGACATTTTGAGTACATGTCAATCATAACTATAAAAAAAAAATCATTATCGTTGATTGAATTCTTTGTCGGGATCATTATCTTTAACCAGGTAAATCAAGCCAGGTGTGATCAAAGATTACACAATCAAAACAAAAATTCTATTATCCGTTGATTGACTTTTAACATGTAATAAAATTGTCATTGTAGTGACTAATTAGTTTTAATCAGCAAATGAAGAAGAAGAATGGATTGTTACAAACATTTTTCTACTATTTTTTGAAAATTCAAGTGACGAATTGTGTACGGGAAATACTCGTCACTTTCGAAAATCAATCGTCAATAATTTATTGATTTCTGTTACGGTACACAGTGATTATCTATAAATTTCCACAAGGAAATCTAGGCGCCAAAAAAATCACCAGAAGCCGATTTCAGTCGCCAGTCAAGAAAAAAAATTCCAACATTGGCGACCGACAGTGCGATTCCTGAGTTTTGTTGATGCTATTTGGAATAATGACATGTTTTTTCCCCCAGATAATCTCATTTATCTGTCTGGTTTAATTTAATCTCTGTTCAATTTATGTTATAAATTTTGATTATTTCTGTTAAATTGATTCTTTTTCTATCTTCTCTGTGAATATCATTTCATTACACCAAGAAGTAAGGGGTATTATATTTGTTATTAAAGCAGCAGTGGAAATGCAAAATAATCTGCCATTTTGTGACTAATGGAGAGTACTTGTATGTATTTTCCCGGTATAATCAGCCATTTTCTAGAAAATGGTGGAATCTGAATGATCAATCATCATATTTTCAAAGTATTTTAATATACAATTTGCTTGGCCTACATTCCAGTAAAGGTCATGATCTGTGATGACGATTACATCAACAAACCTGAAAGGTAAAAATGTTTGGGAAATACCATCGCTTAAAACATATTTAGCAAGCATAATGATCAGGAAAAAAAGACATTTAGTAAAAAGGATCTTTTTTACTTGCATGCATGGAATTTATTCAATTCAATCTTATCTGTTTTAAACTCATCTTGTAATTTTGAAGTTTAAAAGAATTCCCTCTGTGTTTATGTACGCTATGAATATACAGAATGACGTCATCGGTCTTGTGCTGCGCGAGAATTGTAAATCAAAACAAATGACCGATTTTATTGCATGGCCGAGCAGATGTCACGACACAATATTTTTGTATCCTGAGTGTTAGACATCGATAAAATGCAACGAAAATAATGTAACCCATGTTAAAACGTTATACAAACTATAGTTTATATGCATATCATATGAATTATTTCTATTCTATCTTATTTTTTGAAGTGGAAGTCAGTAATGGAAATGCAGGTCATAACAAAATCCACTAATTAATCTTCATGCTTGCTTACTGATATTTTCCAATTTAATCTCGTTTTGATTTTAGCGTCATGGTCGTGGTCGTATATATGGTAATTGGAATTACAACTACCTGTGCAATCAGTGCTTATCAACACTAAAGTCGTGAGTTTGAATCCCGCTGATGGAGAGGTGTACTCGATACAACACTATATGATAAAGTTTGTTAGTGACTTGAGACAGGTTAGCGGTTTTCTCAGTATACTATGGTTTCCTCCACAAATAATACTGACAGCCAGGATATAACTGAAATAACGTTGAAAGTGGCATTAAGCATCATAACCCTAACCCTTACACTATCCAGTATTATAATTGTGAGTCTGTAAGAATAGAAAGCAAACTAATATTTAATTTCCGCTTAATACATATATCGTATGTAATATTTTAAATGTTTATTTCAGAGACTAAAAGCTGCCTTACATCACACTACTATGAAACTTTGCCAGCGACAGTGTTCCGAGCTAGAAGTTGTGTGTACTAAACAGCTAGTGGCATCTATTTCAGAAACAGCATGGAGACAATGTCAGAAGTTTTCTGAAGATATGGAACTATTTGCAAAGTATTTATTAATGCTTTAATAATTAACTTTTTTTTTATTAAGGCCAATAATACTGTACAGTCAGAGACATGGCATGATAAAACATTGTGATAGACATAGTGGTGTTCTGATAATCGATTTTAACCGATAATCAGTTGGTTGGTGTCTTAAACCAACCACTCGAGCCCAAAAATCTATTTCCGAACAATTTTACTTTCACTTTCACTTTGATTTTCTGGAAATCTTGTTTTAAACGTAATTAAGCAGAAAATAGCAGTTTCATATTTCATCAAATCGTGTTAAATAGTTGGGTTTTTTTATATTTGCAAATGAAATTATATTTCTAACGTCCATTAAAAGTATAATAAGTACAGTGAAAACTAAAAAAAAATCGTCAAATTTGTAGATTTCTGACCGAAAGCAAATACACATTCGCGGCTATGACATGGTGCTGCTCGAACTTATACTGACGTAACAATACTGCAGTGATGGGGAAAAAATACAGCCTTCTATCCAAGATTAAGCATTTTAGCCAAAAAATATTTTGCCATTCCAGCATCGTATGTACCCTCAGAACGAGTATTTAGTCTTGCGGGTCATTTAGTGAACAAAAAGAGGGCTCGCCTCAGTCCTTCAAATATTGGCAATATCATTTCATAAATAAAAACATGTAATAATACTAATAGCTACACTATAAGAGTGTGGAGGACAATGTTCTGTTTTCTATGGACTGTTCAATCAAATTTATTTATGTTAATGTTTGTCATTTGTTGAATTTTTCCCAGAATTTATTAAGTTTGTTCACTGTCTATGGATTTATAATCAGATGTGATAAAAAGGAAGTCAGTTACCACTAATTATTTAAGGTACCGTACATCTGATCAATCTAGTAATGAAACATAATTCAGGCCTCAATAATATAAAAACAATACATTAATATATTCCTTACAAACAACCTTAAAATAAACATGACAAAAAACATACACCACATTACATATAAGAGGTATAATGTAAAATTTGCATAAAATAGGTCGTTTTCAACAAAACATCCTTTTTTCCGATTATAACCGATAATTAGTTATTCGTGTGAAACCGATGATCGATTATGAAATTCCTTCCGATTCCCATCACTAGATGGACATATCACTCTCACTTGTGATACTGATATATCTTTTGCTCAGATGCATTTTGGATGATAACTGGTAACTCTTAATGAAAAAAAGAAATTTTGAAGTCTATTAAACAGAGCAAAAGATATTTCCATATCACCAAGATGGGTGATACAACTACATGTACATGTATCACAGTGATTTAACATGCTATGTCTCTGACTGTGCTGTAAGTATGGTGCCTGTGTTTCCCTTAACACTACCAACCCTAAGGGACCGACCATTTAACTTGCAGGGGAGGGGGTTATGGTTTTTTGTTTCGTTCAGGGGTTAGAATTTTTTTTCCCCAGAATTTAACATTAGGTTATATGACAAAAACTCTGAATCAGATAAATTTGTTTTCCTCCACCAAAATCAGAATATTTTTTTCAGCAACATTAGGAATCAGAATATTTTTTTAGAAAAAAACCATAACCCCCCCCCCCTGCAAGTTAAATGGTCGGTCCCTAAATGTTTAGTGCCTACTCTAAAGTTGTTATTGTTTATACACTTATTTGAATAAGTTCCTTGTCCTGTATAACCTAGGTAAAAACCCATGCAACTCATTTGGGACTCACCAAAATTTTCAAAAATATCTTCTAGACTCATTAATATAAATTGCTAAAAGTATACCTAAGTTTTGCTAACATACCTAGTTACCTACCCTATTTCTTTCAAGAATGTTAACGGAAATACCAGTATTTTTATTTTGTCTAATTTATGGAGTTACTGTGTTATCTCCCCTTTTTAAATTAATCATTGTTTTGTTTACTGCTGCAACTTTTCATTTTGTTGGTAAATATACCTATGTGACTAGTATTCCATTCCACTATATGGCATTCAATTAAAAAAAAAACATCACAGATCGGTGGTGTAATGGCTAGCGTGCTCGCCTGAAGTGCGGTAGACAGTGGGTTCGAACCCCTATCGAGTCAAACCAAAAACTATGAAATTGGTATTTGTTGCTTATCCGCTAAGCATGCAGCATTAAGGAGACAGTATGATCAGTATGATGTGTCTGAGTGGGGCAACATGTCTATCCACAGATTTGTTTCAGTGAACTAGCACTATAAAAATCTAACTAAGTGTTGAAAATTAACTTGTTCTCGCCATGATATAGATGAAAAATTAAACAACAATCACTCACTCACTCACTCCATCCACAATACATGTAATCCATATTGCATCCACACTTTTGTGCTGATAGATGAATTTTCTTTAATACAAATTTGTAAGATATAAAAAAAAAATGTGAATTTATAAAGAGTTATTTCCCTTATACTAGTAACTGCATGCTACAAAACTTGAAGTTTTAAATAATAGACAATGAAAAATATATTTTGCAAGAAGATTTAGAAGATTTCTTTCTTTTTTTTTAAATTGGAAGTATCGGATTATTAATTCTATTGCAGTGAAACGTTAGTTGATACGAGAAATAAAATAGTTTGAAAATCATACTGCAGGTATTATCACTGTTTTAGCATTGAAGTAAATGGATATTCACCCAGAAAAATAAAGGGTTAGGGTGCACATGGTTAACACCACTTTTAACAATATTTCAGTTATATCGTAACACTACTGTCAATTTTATTGGTGGAGGAAACAGGAATACCCAGAGAAAACCACAGACCTGCCACAAGTCACCGACAACTTTATCACATAATGGTGTAACAAGTACTCCTCACCATGAGCGGGATTCAAACTCTCAACGTTAGTGGTGATAGGCACTGATTGCATATAAACTGTAGGTAGTCATAATTGCAACTACCATACGATCATGACCACGACAGCTCCTTGATGAAAAATAAAGATTCTTTACCTTCCAAATAGGGTAAAGGTAAAGGTGAAAGGTAAAGGTCAAATATATTTAGGATAAAAATGCTTTCAACAATTCACACAAGTGATTAAAAATGTATAATTCATCAAAAAAAACCTTAAAATTTGAATTTTTGAATGAAATTTTCATGCCTCTTAATTAAATGTTGATAATTGTCAACCAAGGATAACATATAAAAGTTTTTCAGCTTAGTTCCAATGGGGTTCATTACAAATAATAGCTTAAGTGGGTATTTAAGGTCATATCAAGAACAAGTCACTTAGAATAATTTCTATACAGTCAAACCTGTCTTAAATGACCTCCCAAAGGAACAATAAAATAGGGTCACATAAGACAGGTGGTCACTTAATACAGGTTTAATTGATATGAAATGCACTGTGAAGGGAAATAAAAATTAAGGTCACATAATACAAGCTTTTGCTTAATAGAGGTGGTCACTAAAGCAGGTTTGACTGTATATGCAAAATTAAAAAGAAATTTCTATAAATATGCAGTTTTTTTTTTTTACCCCTTTTAGATCCCTTTAAATATTGAATAGCTACAGTATATTTATAGGTATTATTAATAACCCATAAAGATGAAATATACTGCAAACAAATTGAATTAAAAATATAAAAGTTCAATTTAGAAATTCACCGTTTTGAGGATTAGGGTTATGGTGTTTAATGCCACTTTCAACAATATTTCAGTTATAGCAAGTCCCCGTTTTGACCCAACAAAACTACATATAATATCATGATTGCAGAAAGTCATTTACATAGCATGTCAAGAGGCTTCGAAATGTATGTAAATTTATTCCATAGATTCAATCTGATATGTTAACTAAAACCTGATGTAAACTAAATGCAAAGCATGTATCAAATCCAGGAATAATTTCCCATGGGAAATATTCCACTTCAACAGATTTCATATCTATTATTTGTCATGATGAAGCATGTCATTGGTCATGATGAAGCATGTCATTGACCCCAAGGTCAATTGCAGTGGCTGTAACTGGTATAATGTACATTTTTGTAAATGAGTGAACCAGTCGATATTGAAATGAAAAAGAACAAAGTTCTTCATCTTGTCATGGGCACACGAATGGTCGGATTTGGAATATGGCACAGCTGGGATCCACATGACAAGTATAAGTACAGTCAAACCTATATATAAAGGCCACTCGTGGGAATATGAAAATGTGGCCTTTATGAACCGTTACTCTTTATATACTGGTTCAAATTGTACGTGCTATTCGTTAATGGGAAAAACGAGACTGTCCTTTATTGACAGTGATTTGTTATATAGGGGTGCCCTTTAATGCAGGTCTGACTGTATGTGATTTCTTGAATGAATACATGCATATGTAAGCGGTGTCACTTCTCTACCGTCAGCAAGCTATGAAAGAAAAAAGTTTATACAATTTTGGAATGCATTGTTGAAAGGGTTGTAGCCAGAATTTGTTTTGCTTGACAGTTTTGATAACTTGCCCCACTGTCCGTTCTACTCCTAAACCTTGTCCCCACATGCACTGTCTGGTCCACTCCTAGGCCTCTGAGTAAGCTCTTCTTTTTTTTCAAAGAAAGGTCCCATATGCCCCTGCCTACTGATGTAATGTTGGTGAGTATATATACCAAAGGTATTTTGTATTTGGTGCCTTGCTGTAGTTTGATGACTAGCTTTGTTTGTGGGGGAATTTGTTTTTATTGTTCAAGTATTTTCATAAAGCACAAATGTTTGGATGCCTTCAAAAAGTACCCATACAAACAATGTTATATATCGCCAGAGCTTCCCAGTGTTCTACCAAGCCTCTTTGTATTAAACTTTTTAATTTCTATTCTGACACCTTTGATATAACTTTACATCTGATTGACATACAACGACGCTTGCTTCAAACAACATGTACAAATGAATTTGTTCCATTTGAAAAAAACGAATTATGTTCACGTGTCTTTAACATGGTCGTAATACAAATTCAAAGGGAAGAATCGTAATGTGCCGCTGTTGATAATTATAGATTTCTAACCTTCAAAGATGGTAATAAATGTATGAAATAAAAGTTAGAATTATCACAGCAGTGTCCTCGCATGTCGGGATGGACTCTTACTATACTGTTCTATCAGAAATCAGAAATAACAAACAAATTGGAGGGTTAAAAATTGTAAATATTGAAATTAAGTTATCACAATTTGCAGATGATACTGCAATCTTGCTCGATGGTACAGAATTGTCTTTACAAAAAAGCCTAGAAGAATTGAACAGTTTTTGCTGATCTGTCAGGTTTAAATATTAACTATGCAAAAATACAACGTAGTATGGAAAGGTAGTAAAAGATTCAGTGAGGAAAAGTTATGTCTTAATTGGGATCTAACATGGGGAAAACATTCTTTCAGTTATCTTGGGATTGATTTTGACGTAGACCTTTCTAAAATGATTAAAATTAATTTTGAGAAAAAAATCATTGAAATAAAATCCTTAGCTTAAACAATGGAGTAAAAGACAGCTTACTCCATTAGGAGGGCGAATTACAGTAATACAAACTTTAATTCTACCAAAACTTGTACACTTGTTTACTACCTTATACAGTTGTTAATGCTGGGTCCCTGGATCAGTTTAAATAACTGATCCAAGGTCAGAACATCTAAACATCTTAGTTGGCCTGTAAATACCTGTAAATGTGTTAAATTTTTGCACCTGTTTTTGTTATTTTTTATTTCACTGTTATTTTCATGCAATATTTGTAGTTATTTTCCTTTAATGTCTGTTTGCGCAGTGCCGATGTGTAGTCATCAGAGTTTTGATGGATCGTCATACTATGTAGATGTAGATGTACCTTACCAGACCCTGGTGATAAGATTCTTAAACAATTTAATGACATGCTTTTTCAGTTTGTATGGCAAGGCCCTATAGGAAAGATTAAAAAAGAGGTGCTATTCAAAGATTATACAAATGGTGGCCTAAAAATGATCAACCTCACTGCTTTTATTACTTCATTGAAATCAACATGGATTCGTAGAGCTATTCATAGTGAAAAAAATAAGTACAATGCATGTAGATTTAGAATTATTGACTACTGCAGGTGATAAATATATTGAAATTTCTATTGAAAATTGTAAAAATGAATTCTGGAAAGATGTTCTACATGCATGGCAATAAAAGCCAATATATTTTAAGTAAAACTACCACAGATGACTCTTGGGGAAAGTTTTTTACACAACCCTATTTGGCATAATAATAAGCTTAAGATAAATCATACATGCTCTTTTCTACAAAGACTGGTATAGAAAGGGTGTCGGGATAGTAAATGATTTGGTTAAAGAAAATGGAGCATTTTATTCATTTGAGGAATTTGAAAGGAAGTATAATATTAATACAAACTTTTTGAAATACCATGGATTCATCTCTTGCTTAAAAAAAATACTCCGAAAAATTCTATAGAGATAATGTTTCAAAAATTGAGTACCCATATATACCGAGGAATAGAGAAAAAAAATTTAAAAATAAAAAGGGCACCAGAGATACATGTAAATTGTATGCAATATTTATATAATAATGTGGTCTTGTCCAGGTAATATTTTGGCATATTACCTGGACAAGACCACATTAATATCATTATTATACTGAGTGTCTAATTGTCCAGGTAATATGCCAAAATATTACCCAGGTAATATGTCAAAATATTACAGTACCAAATATCACTACAGAAACTTCCACGAAGTATAATATTGAGTAATAATCATGTTCAACCTACTAGTAAACAAAAATTAATGACAATGTTTGAGTTGACAGAGAATGATATTAAACAAATTTATAAACTTCCTTTCAAAACTACAAACAAATTGTAAATTTTAGTGGTTACAATATAGAATTAACTCAGATTGACTACAAACACCTTTATATATAAGATCAAAATAAAATAAGATCCAGTGTGTAGTTTTTGTAAAAAAGAAAATGAAAATATGATACATTTGTTGTGGGAATGTGAAAATGTCCAGATTCTACTGGAAGCATTAGATAATTGGACACTTAAAAATGGTAATTGTACTTTAAACTATAACAAAAAGACATTCATTTTGGGTTACCACAAGGAAAACAACTCATTGATAAGCAACAAAATTTTACTAGCAATTAAATACTATATATACACATGTAGATGTCTTTCAAAAAACCTTGCTTTAACAGCCCTTATATATACTCCAAGAGATTTATAGTACAGAACGAATAATGACCATTAAACAAGAAAACCTAGAAGTTTTCAACAATTCATGGAACTGTTGGAGTAATTTATTATAAAATAGGGACCATTCATAGTGCTTTATGTTCTTTTCTTCTTATTTATTATTGAAAAAACATATGTAGCACTTCAAAAAGTATTATTGCACAATTATAACTCTCTATAAGAAATATAAAATATTCTATTTAATTTATTCCTTCCCGAATGAAACTAATGCCTGTTCCGACCCATGTTTTTTGTTTTCCCCCTCAATTTGATCAGTTTTCTTAAGGGAGACATATTGTTTTAGTCTGATTTTTTCTTCCGCTTCCACTTCTGCTTCTTCTCAGGGAAGCTTGTCCGGACCATAACTTTTTTGTCTTTCCAGATCATAACTTTTTTGTCTTTCCAGATCGGTCAATTATATTTGGTATGTGGGTGCATGACCATAAGGCGGTGTGTCACATACCATAATGACCTTCATGGGACTTTGACCAGCAAGGTCAAATAATTGTTTTTTAAAGAGTATTTTCTTGTCCGGGCCATAACATTTTTTTCTTTCGAGATAGATCAATGATATTTGGTATGTGAGTGCATGACCATAAGGCGGTGTGTCACATACCGTAATGACCTTCGTGGGACTTTGACCTCAAGGTCAAATAATTGTTTTTTTAATAGTATTTATTTGGAATGTGGGTGCGTGACCATAAGATGGTGCGTCGCATACCGTAATGACCTTTGTGGGACCTTGACCTTTGACTTCAAGGTCAAATAATTGTTTTTTAAATAGTATTTTCTTGTCCGGGCCACAACATTTTTGTTTTTCGAGATAGGTCAATGATATTTGGTATGTGGGTGCATGACCATAAGGCGGTGTGTCACATACCATAATAACCTTCATGAGACCTTGACCTTTGACCTCAAGGTCAAATAATTGTTTTTTTAATAGTATTTATTTAGTATGTGGGTGCATGACCATAAGGCGGTGTGTCACATACCGAAATGACCTTCGTGGGACCTTGACCTTTGACCTCAAGGTCAAATAATTGTTTTTTAAATAGCATTTTCTTGTCTGGGCCATAACATTTTTGTCTTTCGAGATAGGTTGTTGTACAGATGGCCGCATTTAGGGGAGACATAAGTTTTAGGTATCTAAAACAGTTCTTCCTAGTATTTCTTTTTTTTATTCCTTTTTGTTTTTCCAATTACATGTATTATTATTACAATGTATAATATTTTTTTTTCAATTTATTTATTTATCTTTCTTTTTTTTTCTTTTCTTGGTTCTAATTAGTAGTTGTAACATAAATACATATAATTTCTTTGATGTTTTTATGCAATAATCAACTTAAAAATAGTGAACTTTTACAAACCATGGTCTAACATGAAGATCTTGATGTTATTCCATGATTTTGACATCATAGATCTGTTATTCCATGATTTTGACGTATTTAAGATCTGTTATTCCATGATTTTGACGTCATAAATCTATCAATCATGTAATTTCTGTTACAAAACATATATACCATGGATCTTACTCATGAACTTATTTAAACCAACTCATCCTTCGGATTTGTTGGTTTAGATAAGTTAATTCGTAAGATCCATATTATATATAATACTTAACCAAAAGTGTTTTTTTTTCTCATATCCTAAAATATTTTTCATCTCCTTTAAACATAATTATTATATAATTATTAAATTTAACCCCCCAAAAAAGTGTAAAAATTGAAAATCTGTATTTTTGTTAGAAACTACATTGGTAAATATAATTATGATCATCTATTATCTGATCGTACAGATTCAAGGGTACTTTCTTGTCATATGTATCATGCTTAAAAATAGTATTATCTTATATATATGTACTTACTAACAAATACTAATAACTGTATATTACATCGTTTTTATTAACATTAACGAGGCCGGGATAAGGTACCAGTATTCAATGTTTTTTTAACTAACAAATATACAGATTCCAATAAAAAATATGAATTAAAAAAAAAATATATTTTCTTGGTTAACAAACCATTAGACAATGATTTTCTTTCACATTTTCATTGTGTGGAGGAATCTAGATTTTAGCATTTTAACCACAATCACGTGAAATCTGAGCTGTTTCGAAGCTGTCCTTGTTGTGATTGTATAGTAGTTACAACTGCCTATGCTGTCAGTGCCTATCACCACTAATGTTGTGAGTTCGAATCACGCTCATGGTGAGGTGTACTCAATGCAACATTATGTGATGAAGTTTGTCAGTGACTTGCGGCAGGTCGGTAGTTTTCTCCAGGTACCCCAGTTTCCTCCACCAATAAATCTGACCGACACGATACAACTGAAATATTGTATAATGTAGTGTTAAACACCATAACTAACCGTAAAAAGTTTTATACTGCAAATCACCAGAATTCTACTAACCAACAGCCGAATCATTATTGATTTTTAGCTCGACTTTTCGAAGAAAAAAAGTCGAGCTAAAAATCAATAATGATTCGGCTGTTGTCACTCCGGCGTCAGCATCTGGGTCGGTTAAGTTTTTTGTCAGAGTCCATTTCTCAAAAACTATCAAAGGTATCCATTTGAAACTTGGAATACTTGTTCAGTATCAAAAGAGGAACCAATAACAAAACGGCAGATGACCCTGTAATTTGTATATCCAGAGTTATCTGCCCTTGTTTTGATATACATGTAGTACATTTTGTACATAGAAATTAGGGATATTTTTTTAGTATAATTAAAATTTCTCAATAACTATCAAAGCTATTAACTTGAAACTCAATACACTTGTAGAAAGTGTTGACCTCAATCTGTTGAAAAGAGAAGACAACTCCATCCAGCATTTTATTTGAGTTATTCCCCCTTTTTGACTTAGAATTTCTTCAAAAAAATATACAATTTCTCTATAATTATGATAGGCATTGAAATGAAACTCAACATACCTATTCACTATCAAATGGGGAACCCATTACAACAAGACAGGTGACCCTGTGTATTTGTATATCCAGAGTTATCTGCCCTTGTTACAGGATAGTACATAGAAATTTGGGATATTGTTTTAGTATAATTAAAATTTCTCAATAACTATCAAAGCTATTAACTTGAAACTCAATACACTTGTAGAAAGTGTTGACCCCGTTATGTTGCCAAGAGAAGACAACAGTTGCTACAGTATTCAAGTTACTGCCACCTACATTTCTTGAGTGGTGCTCCAGAAATTGGAGTGATATAAACAGAAAAACAGAAGAAAAATGGTATATGTGCATATTATAATTATCACTACTAATTGCGTGTTAAACTCCAGCATGTGGCACGATGACAGGTATTTGTGATTGGCTATCAGAAACAACCACAGGCGCTTGTGTAGAGTCAAAAATATGCTCGCTATGTACCTAAAATACCATAGCGAGCATATTTTTGACTACACAAGCGCCTGTGAAACAACTATATGCATAGCGCAGTTAACAAATAAGATGTACACTAATGACTATACAGTTTGTTTATATATCTTCTTACAGGCATGCTAAAAGAACGAATGTAAATGCTGATGACATCAAAATACTGACTAGGGGATCCACAAAGCTGGTAATCATATTTTATTGTTAATTTCCAAATTTGTTGATACATGTACAATATACGTTCATTTTCGGAAAAATTTAAATTTTATTTGTACAAACATCTGATACAGATGATCTTGAGTGTAGTTGAATTTTAAATTTTATCAACAAGGTACTTATATTGTGTTATCCTGCCATGTCCAACGTTCCAAAGAACTGCCAAGTTTTACTGAAAAGAGTAGAAACAAGCGAGTTCAAATTGTTTCAAAGGGACATTTGATGTCCGGTCATTACTGTTTCCTATTCTTATCGTTGTATCTAGACAGCTGGATGGTTTTCTCTGTGTACTCCAGTTTCCTCCACCAATGTTTCTGAAATAGATGCTGCTAGCTGTTTGGTACACACAACTTTTAGCTTGGAACACTGTCGCTGGCAAAGTTTCATAGTAGTGTGATGTAAGGCAGCTTTTTGCCCCTGAAATAAACATTTAAAATATTACATACAGGTACATGTACATGTATTAAGCCAAATTAAATTTACCACTACCTGTACAATCAGTGCCTATCACCACTAAATTTTGAGTTCGGATCCCACTCATGGTGAGGTGTACACAATACAACATTATGTGATAAAGTTTGTCAGTGACTTGCGACTGACAGGTCGGTGGTTTTCTCCGGGTACTCTGATTTCCTCCACCAATAAAACTGACAGCCACGATATAACTGAAATATTGTTGAAAGTGGCATTAAACACCAACACCCACCTCCCAAAAAAAAAAATTCAAAACAACTGCGAAATTTTACTGAAAGGAGTAGAAACAAATATGTTCCAATCGTTTCAAAGGGACATTTGACGTCCAGGCTTTACTGTTGCCATTATTTACCATTGTATCTACGTAAATCAGGAGATAATGTTATTTGTATACTAGAGGAATAAAGCAAAAAGTACTCATAGATCTGTACTCTAAAATGTAATTATTGCAGGATAAAGGAATTATCTTTCACACTTTTTATTAAATGGAGTCTTCTTTATGGAAAATACACAACCAAACCTGATTGTGGTGGTTCTTGGATGGTCGGTCCACTTTCAACTTTGTTTCGGTTGCCATGGCTACAAATTAAAACCTTTGTTTCTGACAGATGATGAACATTGCAAATCATTCACAGAAACACATCATTACGTTCCGATCTGATAATCAACATTTCCGCCACAAGCAATTCATTGTTTCTGATTGGTTAATTAAATAAACTGTGAAATCACTGGGGCAATGAACTTAGCTAGCTTTCAAAGGAATGAGGTCAACAACAAAAATAATTAGAGAATCTGTTCTAGGTGAGCCATACAAATTAAGCCCTCAAGCCACCAAAGATAAAATACAAACAGAGGGAACTATGCTAAACAAACATCAGAGAAACGTGAAAAAAAAGAAATATAATACCAAAAACTTTGGCAATATACCCTCCCAAGAAAATGGAAGTTGGACTAAATTCCTTGAATGGCAGGATAACACATGTTACAAGTTGGTGCCTAGTACACATTGTGTCAAATAAGGGTAATAACAAAATTACCGAACTCCGAGCAATCTTACAAAGGGAAAGTCAAAACTCATAAGTATATAAACAGACAAAATCAGTCAACAACCGGAAAACTGTGAAAACCGTAATGACCCTGACTTGGTACAGGCATTTCTAAAGAAATGGTGGGTTGAATCAGATTTTAAAGCGCCAAACCTCCCCCTTTCATTACGGCTCAAAGTTTCCGGCTGTCACTATAACAGTATTTATAACAATACTTGAACAAAACAGGTAAAACAGTTGTCATAACAGCACCAAACTCAGTGAAGTGAATGTCAAAAACATTTTTACGTCACACATTGATAAAAAAATATTTTTGACATTTTTGTTTTTGACCACTTATCTTTATACATTTTCACTATATGAAAATCCATTGTTTATAATCTTTTCTGCAGAGACGGCATTTTGGAAGAAGAAAATATAAATCTTCCAGAATTGCGATTATTCCTGTTGTCAACTAAAACATTTTTTTATTTTATTTTTTTCAACAATCGTATACATACTTACCAAAGAAAGTTGAGGCTGTCGTCACCATGGTTTTATGGTAGTTGGATTTACAATTATCTATGCAATCAGTAATTTGAATCCTACTCATGGAGAGGTGTACCAGATATAACATTATGTGATTAAAGTTTATCAGTGACTTGCCGCAGGTCGGTGGTTTTCTCAGGGTACTCCACTATTAAAACTGACTGCTACGATATAACTGAAATAATATTGAAAGTGGCATTAAACACAATAACCCTAACCCTAAGCCCCAAAGCAAGTTTTATTTTATTTTATTTTCAATTAATGTTCTTTATTATGAAATGAATGCAATCTGTCTAAAAGTTTTATATGTTTTACACATTTGTAAATAATATAAAGTACACCCGTGAGTATAGATTACTCATATTTGATTTAACAAGTTGCGTTTGTTTTATGACGTGAATTCGTCATACATCGTAATTGATTTTGAGTACTTTTCGTACACTTCATTGGGCGAAATCCTATTAAGAATATGTTATGTAAAGATAAAACAGAAATGATTTTTTTTATTTTGATAATTTGCAATTACACTATTATGGTATTTTATTGATTAAATGAAGCATCCCTTTAGTATCCAGTGCTTCTAAAGTGCAGTGATGATTTTTTTCAATTATTTAACTGATTTCAGCTATTTTCCTCTGAAATATTTTTTTTTTTCGAAATTTGCTGGACACGTTCGGAACAGCTAAAAAAAAGACCATGTTGAAAGGGGGTGTAGATGGTTTCAGCTATTTTTCATTGATTTCAGTTATTTTATTTTCTAACCAGGATCATCTCTGAAAGTGTATTTTATGTGGTAAATTTGCAATTGCACTATTATAGTTTATTGATTTATTAAATGAAGCCGAACTTTATATTTCTCTTGTTTCTTAAGTGTTGTAAAATTTCAAATATTTTTAGATATAAATAGTAATGGGGAGACATCCCAAAATGATGATTTTGTTTAAAGTCCTTTGGTAATTATTGTTTACTTTGAGGGTTAGGGTTATGATGTATAGCGCCACTTTCAACAATAGTTAAGTTATATCATGGCGGTCAGTTTTATTGGTGGATAAACCTGGAGTTCCCGGAGAAAACTACCGTTGATAAACTTTATCACATAATGTTACATCGAGTACTCCTCGCCATGAGCAGAATTCGAACTCACAATTTTAGTGGTGATAGGCACTTATTTCATTGGTAGTTGTAAATCCAATTTGTTGAAGAAATAAAAAAAAAATCCTTATTTTCAGAGGTGTCATCGTCATGATCATATAGTAGTTGAATTTACAACTACCTATGTAATCAGTGCCTATCACCACTAACATTGTGAGTTTGAATCCCACTCATGGTGAGGTGTACTCGATGAAACATTATGTGATAAAGTTTGTCAGTAACTTGCAACAGATCTGTGGTTTTCTCTAGGTACTTTGGTTTCCTCCACTAATAAAACTGACCGCCACGATATACATGTGTGTAGCTGAAAAATTGTTGAAAGTGAGGCTAAAAATTATAATGCCCTAACTCCTTCATCACAAGTCTGTTACATGATGCTACACCTGAAATATAAAATACTGATGAATGTTTTGTGGGTCAAACGTTTGCATGAAAATAAAGATTTATTATAATTTTATTTATATTAAAACTTGCATTACGTGTGCATTTTTTCAGCATTCTGGCCAAAATGTTTGCATGAAAATAAGGATTTACATTTTTGTATTTTACTTTTATTTTGTCTCCCCTTCGAACGAAGGGAGACATATTGTTTTAGTCTGATTTTTCTTCCGCTTCTGCTTCTTCTCAGCGAAGCTTGTCCGGACCATACCTTGTTTGTCTTTCGAGATAGGTCAATGATATTTGGTATGTGGGTGCATGACCATAAGGCGGTGTGTCGTGTACCGTAATGATCTTTGTTGGACTTTGACCTCAAGATCAAATAATTGTTTTTTAAATAGTATCACTTGTTAAGGGGAGACATACGTTTTAGGTATCTAAAACAGTTCTTCCTAGTCTAAATTAAAACTTACATTATGTGCACATTTTTTTTTCTTTTCAGCATCGGTATATTAGTGTTGCACATGAAAAATTAAATGAAAGCAAACCTGCAAAGAAATCGAAAAAAAGTCGAAAAAAAGCTGGATCATCATCATATACTGTTGCCATGGACACAGATGAAGAATCAAATATGTGATTATCAAGAACAATTTTCATTTGCAAGGACAACATAATGACAAAATGATAATATTTTGTATTAAGGAAATAAGGTCCAGAATATGTATTTATTTCCAGGAAAAGATAACTCTTGCTTGGATAATCCATTTGAAACAATGTCTAGTAAAAGACTAAATAAAATCATATCTCTCACTTGCTCCCATCAATTGATATGTTGCAGTGTGGGAGATCTGAGAAAATCCCATTATGGGTGACCCTATGTACCAGTAATTGAAGATGGTAATTGCAGAAATATGAAAATGTTACTAAGCTTTTTTGCATACTACGAGCAATCTAATTGGCCAAAACACCTATTTATCATATTATTATGTATTCATGGCATCAGGGTAATCCAATGGGGTTTCCTCAGATCTCTTGCGCTGTAATAAGGGAACAAATTAAATGAGAGATTGATTTTCATCAGATTGGTAAAAAAGACCTTTGTCATTACATATATAAGAAAACTATGAAACCTGTCTAAGCCAAACCCTGAATAAACCAGATTCTTGTAAAAACCACTCTTTATCTAAAGTCTTAAGGAAGAATTTTTTTTTTAATTTAACCTGAATAAACCCAACACCTGTCCATTACGAACACAAAAATTGGTCCCAAGGATGGTTGGTTTAGACAGGTCTAACTGTATTAGACATAAATATATCTAAATGGATTTACCTTAATCATACAGAGTAGCTTAATGAGTTAGGTAGTTAGATTACCTAACAACTCATATTATTATACCTCATATGTTAATTACCATAATTAGATTAATTTGATTGGACAATGGGTAAAAATCAGAACACGTGATCACACAGGACAAAAATCATCTTCCATCCCCTCGGAAGCCTCGCGGGTTTTTCCACCAGAGTTATCGTTCTTTGACAGGAAAATGTCAGAGGCACTCGGAATGCATCACTTGCAGGCGACCGTTACAATGGATGTGGTTTTTAAATGTATGAGACAACATTCCAATGGACTTAAAATATGTTTGCCCACAGGGAATATGATACTTTCGGGTTCGCGCCCGGCTTTGTAACTTACAAAAAAGGGTGCACTCGATTCGCAGCCGCAAGTGATAAAGTTTACCAGTTACTTGCCCATGGTCGGTGGTTCTCTCCGCGGGTACGCCGGCTTCTTACACCACTAAAACTGACCGCCATGATATAGCTGAAATATTGCTGAAATGGCGTTAAACACCAAAAATCAATCAATTCGTTAATCATTCAAGCACTTGTTACCAGTATATCCTACAAATAATAACTACAGAAAAGAAACAAACACTGATCTCATCACCATAGAAACAAACACTGTGATCTCATCACCATATTTGTCAGATCAATTGATCATGTGATGCAATGGTAGTACATTTACTTGTATACAATCTGATTAAAATCAGATCAATCACTTGACCCAATATCTCCCCCCTTTTTTACTGGTATGTGGAGACGTGGGATATCTGAGGAAACCCAATTCTGTCATGAATATGTATAATGTTATGATAAATACCTGTTTCGGACTGCTGGCAGCATCCATAGCAGTTTAGTAACATTTTCATATTTATGCAATAAGGATTTTCATTGGCTGGCACATAGGATTACTAGCATGTGACGCGTAAAGTAGTTTCCTCAGATCTCCCACACCACCAGATATCAGTAATAGTGAGCAAGTGAGGGAATGATTTTAATTAGATTGACTTGTACTACAAATGTCTTTATATACCATTATAATTAAAATGTTGAACTAAAAAGAATTGAAACCTAATTTATTATACAAGGAACCTTGTATATTTTTAATAAAAACATATGTATATTATTTAGTGCACACATCACGTTTCTCGAATAATAGCAATCATGTACACTCATAGTCAAAAGACTGGAAAGGCAAGTTATTTAGAAGTCAAAATAGGCTATGATTAGCTATTTCTGATGGAGGGGAATTTTAGATTTAATAAAAAAAAAGCATTATTTAGGAGCTATAAGAAAAGTTTGAAGATACCAAAGAGGTAATCAGAATCTGTATATCAAAGAAGAACAGACAACACAATGACCAAAAGAAAAAGTACTAAAGGACAAAGAATGATCTACAAAGTACTAAAGGACAAACAATGATCTACAAGATATACACGTAAAACTAAAGATCGAGTAACACGAAACCCACTAAAAACCAGGGGTGAACTTAGGTGCTCAGGAAGGGTAAGCAGTTCCTGTTCCACTAGTGACACCTAATTTTTGAGAATAAATATATCTTGTAAATCATATCATTGCACGAACCACTGACTACTGGTGGTTGATACCATTGATATACATTTTTTTGTATGTGTCTAAGTTTAGGAATAAGAATGTTTTGCACTACTTTCAGCAAGAGTTCAGCACTATCTAGTTTTATTGATGCGTGAAGTTGAGTTTAAAGATGCCAAAGTGGTAATCAAAATCTATAAATAGAAGAAGGATAACACAATAGCCAAGTAGAAAAGTACAAACAACAATCTATAAAACTCTACACAGAAAACTAAAGATCAACAACACGAACCCCACTAAAAACCGGGGGTTAACTCGGGTGCTCCGGATGGGTAGTAGTTTGTGCTCCACTAGTGGCACTCGCCGTTTTACTCTAGTTACAAACCCTGTAATAAGTCATAAAAGAGAAGTACACGGTACAAATTATGTGCTTCAAGAAGTCACTGTCAAGCTTCATTACTTTGGTTGTATAGAGTACATCTCACCACGGATTAAGTGAACCCCCAAACATTATTCTCAACAAACCAGCAATAGAAATGCTACAATTGTTGCTGTGAAGCATCGTTGATATGTATATTTAAATTTGATCAAACGAATGCCTCATGGGGTCCGAGCCCTGAATGTCCACATGTTAACACAGTCTACATTGTGGAAAACAAAACTATCTCTTAATAATCAGTAACGGAAATGTTAGTACAGTCAAACCTGCCCAAGGGCCCGGGTGGCTCAATGAGTTAGGTAGTTGTAGGGCCCGGGTGGCTCAATGAGTTAGGTAGTTGGATTACTTAACAACTCGTACAAGCCTATCACCAATACGGCTTAGATTCGAGGCCGGTTTTGTAAATTACAAAAAAGGGTGCACTCGACTTGCAGCCACAACTTGATAAAGCTTACAAGTTGCTTTCCCATGGTCGGTGGTTCTCTCCAGGTGCTCCGGCTTCTTCCACCACTAAAACTGATCGCCATGATATAGCTGAAATATTGCTGAAAGTGGCGTTAAATACCAAAAATCAAATTATCAAACCTGCCCATGAGGTCACATTTTCCTTGTCCAGTCAGAAAATTTCATATGAATTGAACCTCTTTTTAAGAGGTCACCTGTCATATAAGGCCACTTTTTTTTGTCCCAAAGGTGACCTCTTAATACAGGTTTGACTGAATATCCCAGGAATTATCATTTTGATAATCATTCAACTGCACAAATGAAGACAATAGGATCTAATTGGGATCAAACATTCTGCACAGATGGCAATGGAAAAAGCAGCATTCTCAAGAAACAGAAGCTGGAATGGGATTGTATTTGACATTAATTTTCTTTCTGAAATGGAGATTCAACCTTGTACAATCCACGGATGATGGTATATGGGGTCCAAAGTGTGCTAGATTACAATGGGGACACTTTTTCAACGAACAAGATATGGATTTGATTTGATTTATTGTGTTTAATGCTACTTTAAGCAATATTTCAGCTATATCATGGCGACCAGTTTTAGTGGTGGAAGAAGCCGGAGAGAACCACCGACCATAGGCAAGAAATTGGTAAATTTCATCACTTGCGTCTGCGAGTCGAGTGCACCATTTTAACAAGATATGGACATTCAATTTTATAATCATCATTGTGATATGCAGAATAAATCTTACACAGGGAAATATAGGGTCCGTGCCATGTGGGTCCAACAATGGGGAAAAAGTTACAAATATATTTAGTAAGAACCAGTTTTGAAAATACTATTATAAATGGCAAGATTGCTCACTGTGACATGCAGATTTAAATATGCACAAATAGACCCAAAGATCAACAGATCTTTTGTGTATCATCCATGGCAAATGGAGATCCCTGGGTCTCGGGAGGTTCCGAGCCCTTGTGTCCAAACATTAACATATACTGCACAACATAGAGATAATGTTGAAAGAACCAATTATGAAAATACATGGACTGTTGTAGATGGCATGTATCATCGTTGTAAAATGTACATTTATATATGGAATAATGAAGACCTATACATCTAAGATTTGAATATATATCAGGGGCGGATCCAGGATTTCAAGTTAGGGGGGAGGCGCATTTAAAAAAATTGCGCCGAGCGGAGGGAGGCGCGAAAATATTTGGGGTATTTCGTGTGAAAAATCACGATTTTACGCCAAAAAATCTTATTTTTTCCAATTTTAGGGGGGGGGGGGGGTGCGCCCCCCTGGATCCGCCCCTGTATGTACACAGAAGCTTACCCTTTCAGAGCAACTGACTTCACCTCCGTTATTAAGTGGGATTCGTGTTGCTGAATCTAGTTTTCTGTGTAGCATGTGGATGATTGTTTGTTCTTTTTTTTTTTTTCTGTTGGCCATTGTATTGTCTGTCTTTCTTCGATTTACGGCTTCTGATTGCCCCCATTTGGTATCTTAAAACATTTCTTATACATGTTTTTGAAAAGGAATCTGCACCTTATCCATGTGGAAATAAAAACATTCGTCCATGTGCCAACCCCTGCTCCAACCGTATACTTCCATAATTTATTATTTGTAAACTTGTCTATGTGATGACTATAGCTGAAATACTATCATACTTTCAACAATGTAAGGGCATAGGTGGCTGAATGAGTTAGGTAGTTGGATTACCTAACAACTAATACAAGCCTATCACCAATACGGCGTGGTTCACGCCCGGCTTTGTAAATTACAAAAAGGGTACACTCGATTCGCAGTCGCAAGTGATAAAGTTTACCAGTTGTTTGCCCATGGTCGGTGGTTCTCTCCGGGTACTCCGGCTTCTTCCACTACTAAAACTGGTCGCCATGATATTGCTGAAAGTGGCGTCAAACACCAAAAAATCAATCTATCAATCAACAATGTATTGTTGCCTTAAGAAAAGCTGAACGTCATGATAAGGGACCTAATATTATCCAGTCGTGCGACGTGTTTGACACATACTTAACTCATATAGTCAAACTGAGCAAAGACTTAATTTATCTCCTAGTAAATTATCTCGGTGTATTTATGACCTTGCATATAACGTTGGTGTTCCAGTGCGTAATTTGTGTCAATTCAGAATATATTAAAACCCACAGCTAGGTTGGCGTGGGCGCTGAGACTGATTAGCTAAATAAACGTTAAGCAACATACGATATACCTCATAATGAAAACACCAGATCTGTAAAAACAAATAAATGTCAATTAAGCTAACCTTATTCTAAATGCTAATTGGATGAAATTTAATAGATTAGACAAACTCGGTCACCACCCACCACTAATAGATACAGTTGTCTTTGAAGGATAAGCTGCTTTAAATTTTTAACCATGCATTTCTGTGAATAATAGTACTCCTTTAGCAGTCTGCTTTAAATTAAATTGTCTAATGAAGACAAATTCAAAATGAATTATCTTCGCTCAAGTGAAATTATGCTATTGTCTTCTGTTTGAGATGAGTTCAATGGTAAATTTAATGACTAAAGACTCCATGTTAGAAATCGTCGAAGCAAATAATCACCGATAAATCCATTACGATTGATTTGAAAATGTAAGAAGGTTTAAATTAAGATAAAGTGAAACACTGTTGATTGTCGCTCACTACTGTCAAATCATTTAAATACGTGATTCCAATTTTAATGGTTTCAGCTGGGAAAATTACATTTTCGTGAATACGCAAATTCTTGAGTCGTGTTAGATAGTGGGTTCGAGCCATGCTCGGGCAAAGGAGACCAGGGGCGGATCCAGGATTTCAAGTTAGGAGGGGGGGGGGGGGGGGGTCACTTAAAAAATTGCGCCGAGCGGAGGGAGGCTCGAAAATTTTTGGTGTATTTTGTGTGAAAAATCACGATTTTACGCCAAAAAATCAAATTTTTTCCAATTGCGCAGGGAGGCGCGAAAATTTTGGGGGTATTTCGTTTGAAAAATCACGATTTTACGCCAAAAAATCATATTTTTTTCCAATTTTAGGGGGGCCGCCAGTTTAGCCCCCCCCCCTCCCCCCTTGGATCTGCCCCTGGAGACTGATTGGATCAGAACAGGATAATGTGTCAGAATGGAGAGATGTGTCTACTCGCGGACTGTTGTTTCAGGAAACTAGCTCTCTAAACATCCAACAAATGGTGTTGTTCTAGTAGAAAGTGGACATCATCTCATTGAAATGTAATTTGTTCTCGATATGATGTGGCTGAAAATGTTTCTCTAATTAAGGTGGTACCATACACTTCAGGTAAAATTTGATCTGCTCGTTTAATTTTCTTATTTATTTGGCAGTGTGTTTGAATATATCCACTGTAATAAATATCAAAATTTTAGCAAATTCCAACCAACAGACTCGGAGCTATAAATTCACTAGCCACATAGCCGCTTTTCTCTCTGTGGTTTTGATCACCGAGATGCTTGAAATCTGCATACAAACAGCATATGATCAAAACGTTCAACTGATTTTAAAGAGTTATCTCCCTGTAGTGTATGGTACCACGTACCTCAAGCGTTTTAACTACAATTACTCACCCACTGTAGTGGTATCTGTTGTTTGTTTAGTGCCACTAGTCCCAGGCTGTACCATCAATCAATAAGAAGGACTTTCGGGTTAGTGTTATTGTGTTCTGGAGCATCACTCAAGACACGTGAGTTGCAACAACTCTATTCAAGGGATTAATTTCAAAATACAAAAAAAGTAAATAATGAGTCAGCTGTTTGATTTAGTGATATGCAGTATGAAACTGCTAAAGGTAATGGTAAGGATTATGGTGTTTAACGCCACATTCAACAATATTGCAGCTATTTCGTGGCGGTGGAGGAATCCGGAGAGACCAACCGACCTGTCGCAAGTCACAAGTCACTGACACACTTTCTCTCATAATGTTGTATCGAGTACACCTCGCCATGATCGTGATTCGAACTCATAACTTTAGTAGTGATAGGCACTGATTGCTCAGGTAGTTGTACATCCAACTACCATATGATAACGACTGTCCCTATATGGACTTATTTGCTTATGACAAATTGTACAATGCTATTGTAAATGCGGACTCTAATATCAGTTAGAGGCCGCTAAGCTGCTGATTCAGGCCGATGTTATCTCTATCATTTCTTTTTATGAACTTTTTAAGACTTTGACTAGTGTTGTAATAGGAAATTTAGGTAACCTCGTTCACAAACAAAACTGTTCCGACGATTTTTAAAATTTTATAAATTATAATATCATTATTGTACAAGTTAGATACATTACTATTGAAACAAAAGAAGTTGACCGTATTGAATATGACGGGTGCCCAGGGGAATGCCTTGGTGCCACGCACCTTGTTTCAATAGCACTGTATCTTATACTTAAACGACACTGTTAAGAAATGTACAGACATTAAATTTGAGAATCTATTGTATGTATATCACAAAATGACGTCATTTATTGTCTACATCAACAAAGCTGTGACACATTTCCGAACGGATACATTTATGCTTCGCACTTGCATATTGCCAGACACATAATGGCCATCATTTCCGAATTCTATCATGTAGAGAACTTTTGTACAAATACACGAATGCAGGACATTTTCCTTTACTTTAATTTGTGTCTAAGAGTGAAACTGGATAACCTCTCATGTTCATTTACATCAATATTCTTGCTTGCTAATTAAAAGTACTCTTAAAATCTTCTTCTCTTTTCATTGTATAGTTTTTTCCCCGGAATTATACAAAAGATGACTGGGATCGACTTTGGCCTTTTTATAATGTCGACCTCCGGTGATGTCGTTGAAAGCTGGTGCTATTGACATTTTAAAACATATTTTTTTCAGCCTTTTACTTGTTTTAGCTACTAAAGTCAAAATACCATTAAATTGGAAATCGCCAGCAAATTAATTGCAACTCTGTAAATTTGTCTACCTAGGAAAAAACCACTGTAAACATAAAGTTGAGTGGATTTTGTCTATAAGATGCATTTCACGTATCTCCTTCCGCTTCAAAAAATAAAACTATTGATATGCCCTATTCGAAATAATTCATAGAAGACATTTTAGCATGGGTAGCATGGTTTTCGTTGCAATTTATCCCTGGAGAGTGGCGGGGTTAAGCTAGTTTTATGGGCCCAAACCTCCTCACTTAGTGAAATGATGCGATCTCGAATAACAAAGGTAAGTTCAAACACGTCATTTTGCATTAGTTATTTTTTTTGTCGCAAGTTATAGAAATAGTACATAGATATCTTTTCTATCTTGCGAGACACACAATCTATAACTTAAATTGTCTTCTATAAAGGACATAAATACGACTCAATCGTTTAATATTATTACATTGCAATATCGAATATGGTAAGCTACATGTATCCGATGACTTGTCATTTACAGAAATTAAGATGAAACGGAAATTAATTCCAAGAAAAACAAGGATATTGTATACCCTTTTCAAGACGTTGTTTGTTTGAAGCACTCGAGCAAAGAAAAATGGATAAATACTCTTCTATCAGTAAAGTGGCTGTAAGTCATATTCACCTATGTTTTTATTAATCATTGATAATAAAAGTTATGACACTTTTCATCGATCTAATGCACTTTAAGTTGAAATCTCATTTAGAGCTGATGCTCATAAATCATACCCCCTTCATCATATCATCGTTTACTATAAGATATCAATAGATTGTTTTGAAAGATCGAAGATGGTATAAAAGACATTTGTAATAAGAAATATAGAATATACAATACATACCTTGGAATTGTTGACCAGCGCTGTTTAAGCTATCTGTTCACAATTCATTACGATTTCCGCATGGACACGATTGTCGGGTAGTTGTTTGTAGGAGGGCTCATATCCTATTTACGTTATTTGTGCTTGCTTGCGTATGGTGGTGTCCAACACATTTTGTGTTGATTTTTTGTTTTTTTTTCTTCGTCTTGTGCATCCTATGTTGTCAGTGTCTCTGGATTGTCCATTCGACGTCTTGTGCATCCTATGTTGTCAGTGTCTCTGGATTGTCCATTCGACGTCTTGTGCATCCTATGTTGTCAGTGTCTCTGGATTGTCCATTCGGTATTGTATAACGTTTATTTAACTCTGAATATAACAGTTAGTCTTAAAGGGATATTAAAGCTCGTTTTAACATACATTTTTTCAATTCGTGACGAAGGTTGTTTCTTTTCAATTTAATTGTAAAAACAATCCAAAAATACTTTGCACGCCCATATAATCCCTAATATCGTTAAAATATCACTTAAAAGGATCGAAATGAATTTTTGTCCAGGAAGCAAAAATTCAATTATTGGAAGAACCCCGAGAAAACCGCAAGATATGACAGAATTATCAACGATTTATGTCACTTTTACAAAGTTTCATTGATAAAAACCGGGTTAATGTTTCATAAATATCATTCATTGAACCAATTGCAAGTTTTCATGAGATACAAAAAATTACCAAAACGAGCTTTAATATCCCTTTAAGAACAGATATGCGAGACGCTTGTTATTATCAGATCTTACGTATTACCTTCTGTGGTAGGATGTTCTACTACTGTATCATTTTAAATATTTATGTTTCATGGCTATATATATATTTTTCCAAATGGTTGAAATCTCCACCCATACGGATGGCTCCGCTTTTAATTTGTGTTAGACATCTTGCTGACGAATCCTTACGTTATAAAGCGTACAAAGCATTGCTTCCTACTATAGATTTTGTACATGTCTAAATTGTTGCCAGATTATTTAACTTTTGTCATCTTGTCAGATTTCTGATGCCTCATTACTGATAAGAAGAGTTTGAAGATACCATAGGGGTAATCAGAATCCGTATATCGAAGAAGAACAGACAACACAATGGCCAAAAGAAAAAGGACCAAAGGACAAACAACGATCTACAAAACATACACATAAAACTACAGATCGAGTAACACGAACCCCACTAAAAACCGGGGATGAACTCAGGTGCTCCGGAAGGGTAAGCAGTTCCTGCTCCACTAGTGGCACCGGTCTTGTTAATCTAGTTACAAACCCGGTCATAAGTCATGAATGAGGAAAGGCCTGGGAAGTGTTTACGACAGGTGGAACATACCCGTGGTCATTTGTGACATAGATAATCCAGAACAGTCAACCAAGTCGTGGTGGCGATGGTAAAACTTTCGACGTGATGACTTCAACTTAACCAAGAGGAATCCTGGGTTCAGTAGCTTCCTTTGAAATCCTGATAGGAACCACAAGCTCTGGAATATCGTATCAACTGAGAGATATATACTCCATATGCAGGTGGTGCTGGAATGTTGCTACATATAAATGGAAAGTTCACAAAGGGGAAGTTGAAATCATCTCTTTTGTCGTAAGTTTTCGTTCTTTACCGCCCCTCAGTGTCACTTTCGAGATGTAGATCAAGGCATGAAGCAGACCTATCTGTATCTGGGGTATTCTTTATTTCAAGCTCAACGGGATAGATGCGATCAACAAAATCACCAAAGCTAGAATCATTATACTGCTGAATCGTTTTAGCAGAGCTCATCGCCTTGTTGGTGTTGTCTGTCATTTCGGAAGACAGAACCAATGGCATCTACCGGGGCATACAACCCGTTTTAAATGTATCAATAAGTGTCCAATGTTATTTTTTAGCAAGAGCTATATACCTTGCATTTAAATACAACACAGTTGAATGCATTGTCAGCTGGAAGCAGAACACAATTGTCACTATGAGTTGATGATTCCTTATCAATGATTATTTATTTGGGGCCGTCGTGGTCATGATCGTATGGTAGTTGGATTTATAACTACCTATGTAATCAGTGTCTATCACCATTAACGTTATGAGTGCGAATTCCGCTCAGGCGAGATGTACTCTATACAACATTATGTCATAAAGTTTTGAAGTGACTTGCGACAGGTCGGTGGGTTTCTCCGGGTACTCCGGTTTCCTCCACCAATAAAACTGACCGCCACGATATATACTCTCCCAAAGAAGAAACGCAACATCCAACATTTTTTTCCAAATATGAATTTTCTCAAAATTTGCGTGATTAAGACATGAAAACATGATCATGTTAAAATTTAAATGTCTGATAATTGAATGTAAACTCCTGATAGTGGCTGTTGATCACACGTAACCTTTTGGGTCAGCATGTGTAACGCTGCACAAGGAAGGCGTATGGGAATAAGTAGGGCAGTTGCACGTGCGAATCATGGCTTATCCTTAAGCGGGTTTAATGGGTACCGTGTAATTGAATTCAGTCGTTAAATTGTTTCTCGACCTTGCTACGATATGCCAAAACTAGACACAGCTACCCGGAACATCGTCATTGGTCGTCTCCATGCCGATGAATCACTGAATACAGTCGCTAGACTTTATAATGTTCAGCGGAGCACGATTTCCAGAATCTTGCAACGGTACCAACAATCCGGTTCAACAGCTGACCGTCAACGTTCTGGCCGACCTAGGATCACATCAACAGCCCAAAATCGCTACATCCGGGTACTTCACCTGAGAAACCGGTCCGTGACAGCAAGAGAAACAGCAGGTCTCCGACGAATATCGACACAGTCAGAAATAGTCTCAATGAAAACGGCTTACTTTGGTGCAGTACTGAGACGTCAGCATCGACTTGCAAGGGTCCGATGGTGCAACAGAGTAAGGGGCTGGGACCTGCAAAACTGGAGGTGAGTCTGATTCAGCTATGAATCAAGATTCATGCTGCAGAAAAGAGATGGCCGTACACGTGTCTACAGACGCCGAAATGAGAGGTTCGCAAGGAACTGCGTCCTTGAGGTAGAAAATTTCGGCGGAGGAAGTGTGATGATGTGGGGTGCCATATCCTACGGCCGAAAAACTCAACTGGTGCACATCCCCGGCAACCTTAGCGCCGCTCGATACAGAGATGAAGTTTTGACACCACACATGCTGCCCGCAATGACCCTCCGTAGGAAGGTTTTTCAGCACGACAACGCTCGGCCGCACACAACTCGTGCTACTGTTGACTTTCTAGCCAACCAGAACGTAACAGTGCTCCCCTGGCCGCCTAAGTCACCAGATTTGAGCCCAATAGAACATTTGTGGGATGATTTGAATCGACGCGTGCGCAGTCGTCAACCAGCGCTGCAAACTCTGCAAGAACTACAGCAGGATCTTGAGCAAGAATGGGGGGAAATTCCGCAAGACTGTATTCGTTGATTGATCGAGTCTATGCCGAGACGGGTCTGTGCTGTGTTACAGGCTAATGGTGGGTACAACAGATATTGACTTTGAAGTGACGTCATCTGAACGCTATGGACTTTAATGTGATAAATGTTGACATTTTAATGAACTTTAACGTCTGAACAACCAGTGTGCAAATTTCAGTGTAATGTAATGCTTATTTCTGTATTTAAAATGATGTTGATAATTTGAAGTAAAATATATTTTTTCACATGTTGTGTTTCTGTTTTGGGAGAGTATAGCTGAAATATTGTTGAAAGTGGTGCATGTTAAACACCATAACCATAAACCGTCAATGATTTTTTAACTCTCCTAGACTCTAGCTGTGCTATAATCATAACTTGAAGAATCAAAGACCAGATTAATTTTGAATATCGACTTTGTAATCACCATTTCTATAATCATGTATCCTTTGATTAATGAATTTCAACTGAATTATTTATAAGACATTTAGCAATATTCATATTTCTGTCTTTTTATCAATCAATCAATTGACCTGCAAATTGTTAAAGTTTTCCCCCATGTAATCAAGTAATCAGTAACCATGAACTTTTCATGATGAAATTCTGATAAGGATAATATTTGATTAATTAATTACACTTTATTGACTTAATTAGTCTTTAACGTGAAACGTGAACCTCCATTTGGCAGCTGAGTAAATAAGCTATACTCTAAAGGTAGATGACATGAAGTTCTAGCCTCCTCGCTATTGTTTATTTTCTGTTTTAAAGGTTGAGATTAGGGACGGATCATTTAACCTATAGGGGGAGAGATATATATTTTTACCTCAATTCAGAATTTTTTTTTACAGGAACAAAAAAAATTCTGAATTTTTCTTAATTTTCTTCAAATTGACCTAAATGTCCCCTTGAAAGCTGCAGTGTCACATTATATTTGTTGGGTGTAATTTCTTTCAGAAAAAAATACCATGCATCTCCCTCCTTAATATTGAGATTGTTCCCTTGCGTTTTCAACCTTATTTTTCGTTTTATCAATGAACCCTGGCTTGTTGGAAGTTTTTCAGAATAGCGGTAAAATTCTAATTTATATAGAGCATTGCAATGATACATTTAAAATGGAAAATGACCTTCACTGAATATCTGATGAATATTCATTTTAAATCTAATTCGTGTTGCTCAATCTTTAGCTTTTTCTGTTTCATATTTAGTGTATTATTTGTGGGTTTTTTTTTTGTCCTATTTCTTTTTGGCCCATTATATTGTCTGTCTTTTTCGATTTACGGCTTTCTGATTATACCGTTTATTGGTATCTCCAATTTCCTTAACAATGATTTTTTTCATTTTCCCTTTACCGAGCCTCATGCAAATTTTAAAACAGTAACTGAAGCTCAACTTCATAAAAAATCTAGCAAAATTATTCACTTTTTTTTTTTTTTTTTATCATTACCTTGTTTAAATTTTACCTGATAATGATTTTTTGTTCATATTCCCTTTATCGACCCTCATGCAAAATTTTCAAACAGTAACTGAAACTCAACTTCATCATAAATTTCATTTTGTTTTTAGCATTACATTTTAATTTTTTTTCCAATAATGCTTTTTTTTCATACTCCCTTTACCGACCCTCATGCAAATTTTAAAACAGTAACTGAATCCCAACTTCATCATAAATCTAGTTAAATTATCCTCTCATTTTTTTTTTATCTTTACCTTGTTTAATGATTTGTATTATATTTCATGTAGGTTGTTTATGGCAGGAATTGTACTGGTTCATGGACAAGTGCTTTAGAATCTTCTGGTAGCTGATAGATCTTTAAGATGTTCATTTGTCACGAAACAAAGTACTGCAAGCGTATGCATTAATGCAGACACAACGATTTTTTAAACCGTTTTTTTAGTTAAGTGAAGCATCGTATTCAGTTATCTGTCACGTAATTCAATTTGAAGTTAACGTTCCTACATCTTATTATATTAAATGATTAGAGTTGTGCTATTTAACGCCACTTTCAACAATATTTCAGTTATATCGTGGGGGTCAGTTTTATTGGTGGAGGAAACCGGAGAAACCACCAACCTGTCGCAAGTCACTGACAAACTTTATCACATAATGTTGTATCGAAAGAAAGTATATGGATGCAATCCAGTTCTTTCCTTATTCACGACTTACCACCGAGTTTATATTAAAAATAACACGACGGGTGCCACTAATGTAGCAGGAGCTGCTTATCCTTTCGTTTTAGTGGGGTTCTCTTGAAAGATGAGATAAACAACACAACGCTCTTCTACATGCAGCTGCTTCTGTGATGCATGGATGAAATAGTATATACACGTGTTTAATGTCAGCACATCGGCGATATACAAGACAAAGAATTAAAATTGTCTGGAACTGACATAAACATTTAAACTGTTACAGAATATCTGTGTTATAAAGAACCATGTATATAATCCGTTTGTCGTAATCACAATCCGGTCCTTTCATTATTCATGACTTACCACCGGCTTTGTATTAAATGTAACACTACGAGTACTACTAATAGAGCAGGAACTGCTTACCCTTCCGGGGCACTTGATTATATCCTAGGATTTTAGTGGGATTCATGTTGAACAATCTTTATTTTTTTGTGTAATGTTTTATAGATCATTGTTTGTCCTTTTGTTCTTTTTTATTTTGGCGATTGGATTGTCTGCCCTTCTTCAATTTACGGCTTCTGATTATCCCTTTGGTATCTTCTGATTATCCCTTTGGTATCTTCTGATTATCCCTTTGGTATCTTCTGATTATCCCTTTGGTATCTTCTGATTACCCCTTTGGTATCTTCTGATTACCCCTTTGGTATCTTCTGATTACCCCTTTGGTATCTTCTGATTACCCCTTTGGTATCTTCTGATTACCCCTTTGGTATCTTCTGATTACCCCTTTGGTATCTTCAAACTAACTTTTCTCATTATGGTGATATCTAAGACATCAGCGCTTGTCTGAAATTGACAAAGACGAAACAAATATCTAATATAAGATATATTTTATGAGCTATTTCCACGAATTAGAAAAACACAAACAGCCGTTATTGTCGTTTATCATGCACGACTGGCATGTGACTGTGACTATCTTGTAACAGATAGAACTATATGCTTAGCTTAAGACAAAAACAAAGTTGATGAATTGGTGTATATCTGTATGACTGATCATGCTTCGTAAAAGGGAGGCCTTTTTAAGGGATATATCATTGTTATGACAATTAAATATTATTCCTATTGTGGGATACTTCATTGTTATTTTGCCATTTCAGGAATTGCTTACGTATGAAATTAACGTTTGAGAACGCTTCAATAAAAATAAATAATGGTAATGACCCAAAAATGAACGAAAACAACAACGTCAATAACTAATTTAGTGCGCACAACGCGTTTCTGGAATAACCATTATCAGGTACGCTCATAGTCGGAAGATTGGATAGCAAAATAATATAAAAGTCTTCGGGTGCAAGTGAAACAAATAGTCTAAACAGGATAGCCAAAATATACATGAAAAACGATTTGTTGAACAAACGCACATGAGTGTACCATATTAGTAGCGTGTTATTGTAGCATATGATATAGGTCATGCATATGTGTTAGGGGTTACATTGTATATGTGTTAGGGGTTACATTGTATGTATATGTGTTAGGGGTTACATTGTATGTATATGTGTTATGGATTACATTGTATGTATATGTGTTAGGGGTTACATTGTATATGTGTTAGGGGTTACATTGTATATGTGTTAGGGGTTACATTGTATATGTGTTAAGGGTTACATTGTATGTATATGTGTTAGGGGTTACATTGTATATGTGTTAGGGGTTACATTGTATGTATATGTGTTAGGGGTTATATTGTATATGTGTTAGGGGTTACATTGTATATGTGTTAGGGGTTACATTGTATGTATATGTGTAAGGGGTTACATTGTATGTATATGTGTTAGGGGTTACATTATATGTATATGTGTTAGGGGTTACATTGTATATGTGTTAGGGGTTACATTATATGTATGTGTTAGGGGTTACATTGTATGTATATGTGTTAGGGGTTACATTGTATGTGTGTTAGGGGTTACATTGTATGTATATGTGTTAGGGGTTACATTGTATGTATATGTGTTGGGGGTTACATTGTATGTATATGTGTTAGGGGTTATATTGTATATGTGTTAGGGGTTACATTGTATATGTGTTAGGGGTTACATTGTATGTATATGTGTTAGGGGTTACATTATATGTATATGTGTTAGGGTTACATTGTATGTATATGTGTTAGGGGTTATGTATATGTGTTAGGGGTTATGTATATATGTTAAGGGTTACATTGTATATGTGTTAGGGGTTACATTGTATGTATATGTGTTAGGGGTTACATTGTATGTATATGTGTTAGGGGTTACATTGTATATGTGTTAGGGGTTACATTGTATGTATATGTGTTAAGGGTTACATTGTATGTATATGTGTTAGGGGTTATGTATATGTGTTAGTGGTTATGTATATATGTTAGGGGTTATGTATATGTGCTAGGGGTTATGCATATGTGTTAGGGGTTATGTATATGTGTTAGGGGTTATGTATATGTGCTAGGGGTTATGTATATGTGTTAGGGGTTATGTATATGTGTTAGGGGTCATGTATATGTGTTAGGGGTCATGTATATGTGTTAGGGGTTATGTATATGTGTTAGGGGTTAGGTATATGTGTTAGGGGTTATGTGTATGTGTTAGGGGTTATGTATATGTGTTAGGGGTCATGTATATGTGTTAGAGGTTATGTATATGTGTTAGGGGTTATGTATATGTGTTAGGGGTTATGTATATGTGTTAGGGGTTATGTATATGTGCTAGAGGTTATGCATCTGTGTTAGGGGTTATGTATATGTGTTAGGGGTTATGTATATGTGTTAGGGGTTATGCATATGTGTTAGGGGTTATGTATATGTGTTAGGGGTTATGTATATGTGTTAGGGGTCATGTATATGTGTTAAGGGTTATGCATATGTGCTAGGGATTATGTATATGTGTTAGGGGTTATGTATATGTGTTAGGGGTTATGTATATGTGTTAGGGGTCATGTATATGTGTTAATGGTCATGTATATGTGTTAGGGGTTATGTATATGTGTTAGGGGTCATGTATATGTGTTAGGGGTCATGTATATGTGTTAGGGGTCATGTATATGTGCTAGGGGTTATGTATATGTGTTAGGGGTCATGCATATGTGTTAGGGGTCATGTATATGTGTTAGGGGCTATGTATATGTGTTAGGGGTTATGTATATGTGTTAGGGGTCATGTATATGTGTTAGGGGTCATGTATATGTGTTAGGGGTATCAATGTTGTCTCTGTTTCCATTCTGGCGATTTGGTTTTCCTCTTTTTTCTATTTTTTTTTATCATTTCAGTCACCAACTGAGATTCGCGATAAAGACAAAACTTGTAATAAATATACAGCAGTTTATTATATTTTAAATTACCTTATAATTTGAAGCTTAAATCAGTTCGATTCTCGAAAAAAACTTGTATCTCGTTTTCAGACTTGTGAATGAGGTTGCAACGTCTTATATTCTTATTACTAGAGATGCCACCAACTCCAGAATAGGTACCGATTTATGAACTTAGAATATATGATTAGGGCGACTATTTCAAACGAAGCAAATGAAACAGTTCTATTATTTACACAACTAGTATATTGATAGCACTAGTTTTTCGTCAGCAGATCTTGTTTTCCTAGAAGACGTATCTCCCCAACCTGAATTACTTTCACTGTTATAAAAAATATGATGGGAATAAGACTGTATTTCAAAGAAGAAATATATCAATAGGTCTGTACTTCTGTATTTCTTTGGAAATATATGAATAGGTAAGTACTTCTGATATTTGAAATATACTTGTTTCGTCTTACTTTGCTTGTCAACAAAGAGACAGACGGTTAACAACCTCTACAAGGGGAAATGACGGACAATCACATGCCCACGACCGGAAGATCTAAGGATATTCACTTTTCTCGACAAACGTCACATCTGGAAACCTTGGTCGTAGTTCATTGCCATGTAGTCATCATGTGGCAATGCATTTTCTGTTTACATGATGGTTTGATTTTCAGGAATATTTCAGCTATATCCTGGCGACCAGTTTTAGTGGCGGAAGAAGCCGGAGTACCCGGAGAGAACCACCGACCATGGGCAAGCAACTGGTAAACTTGTTCACTTGCGGCTGCGAGTCGAGTGCACCTTTTTTGTAATTTACAAAGCCGGGCGCGAACTCACGCCGTATTGATGATAGGCTTGTATGAGTTGTTAGGTAATCGAACTACCTAACTCATTGAGTCACCCGGGCCCTACACGTTTACATGAGCTGCTTACAATTCTATACCATACAGTCATCATCTGAGCTCTTGTTTTCCGTTTACATGGGGACAATGAATGTAGATATTGTTGTGACTTTCAGTAAGAAATGACACAGATGTAAATGAACAGGAGAGACTATCCAATATTACACATAGACAAACATTAAAATAAAGGAACAGTACTTTTATTAATTACCTTTGTATATTTCTTGTATATTTTCACTCATTAGACACATGAAATGTGCCGATTGTCAGTTTGTAAGTTCGCTTTAGGCTTGTCCACATTAGCTAGAATGTCTAAAAGGAAACATTGGAGTAATTATTCCAAAAATGTATTTGATATCTACGTTTTTATTAGCTGGTTGATTCATCCAGATAAACTGTTTCGTCTTACCTCTGATTTCGATTAGATTTTGAAACCGCTCCGACAGTGTTGTATTTGTTTTGATTTGGTTTTTTTCCCTTTTTTGTTTTGTTTTTGTTTTGTTTTTTCCTGTTTTGTTTTTATTTGTTGTTTCGACAAATGAAAACATGGTTGTTATTCATTCTTTGTATCTCGAGACCTTTAGAGAGGTAGACGAGGTAGACGATATTTACAGAGGTTTTCTTCTGGTGTTTATTTATTACTGATTATTGGATGTTAACCAGGTAAGTGTAATCGCGATAACATGTTAAATGTTCGATGACATTGGAAGTGTAATCTCGCTAACCAGGTAAGCGATCGATTAGATTTGTAGTATAATCTCGTGAACTGGTTAAGCGGTCGATGAGGTTCGAAGTGTAATCAATCAATTAAAACTTCAATGATATTGAGAGTGTAATATCACTATCGAGTTATACATTTCATGTGGCTCAATATTTAGTTTTCTGCTTAGTGTTTTGTCGGCCATTCGTTGTCTTCGTCTTTTTATGTCTCTCTGTCTATGATTTACGGCTTCCGATTGTCATTATTGTATCTTCAAGCTACAAACGACACTGTGTTGCGATATTTTAATGTATTTGTTCCTCAGTAACTTGTCTGAGTTTAGAGTTCACTATGTTCGACTTTATGTTACTAAGTAACTTGTTTAAATTTATATTAAGGGGGTAATCAGAATCCCTATATCCAAAAAGAACAGACAGCACAATGGCCAAAAGAAAAAGGACAAAAGGACAATCAACGATCAACAAACACATGCACATAAAACTACAGATCGAGTAACACAAACCTCACTAAAAACCGGGGGTCAACTCAGGTGATAAGTCATGAACGAGGAAAGGACCGGGAAGTGGAATATATCTGTGGTCATTTGTGACACAGATATTCCATAGCGGTCAACCATGTCATGGTGGCGACCGTAAAACGTTCGAAGTGATGACTTCAACTTAACCAAGAGGAACCCTTGGTTCAGTAGCTTCCCTGTTAGTATCAACCTTCTATCAAGGAAATCCTGATAGGAACCACAAGCGCTGGAATATCGTATCAACTGAGAGATATATACTCCATATGCAGGTGCTGCTGGAATGTTGCTACATATAAATGGAAAGTTCACAATGGGAAAATTGAAATTATCTCTTTTGTCGTAAAGTTTCGTTCTTAACCGCCCCTCACTATCAATTTCGAGGTGTAGATCAAGGTATGAAGCAAACTTATCTGTATATGTGGTATCCGTTATTTCAAGCTCAATGGGATAGATGCGGTCAACGAAATCACTAAACCTAGAATTATTTAGTGAAAGGACATCATCTATATAAATGAACGTGAAATTATAGGATCGGGCTAGCTTCTTTTCGTTTTTCTTGAGAAGCCCCTGTATGAAGTCTGCTTCATACGAAAAAGGAACAAGTCGGCGAGAAGATGAACACAGTTTGTACACATAGGTATGCCGACTGTCTTGAAAAACACGTCCACCAAACAAAACAAAAACATGTAAGTTGTCAATCAAAAACTCGAGCATGTTGATGATATCAGTCTCAGAGAACGTTTTGGTAGAATCAGAGTGGTTTTTTTGTTGACAAAATAAGATCTGTCCCTTCCTAGCATAAGGTATTTGTATCTACGTTGGCCATTCTTTTCTATGAAACACAGTTGGACCAACTCCCTTAATCTGTCCTTCAGCTTCGAGTGAGGAATAATTGTGTAGAGGGTAGAGAAGTCAAATGTTTTAATGCTATTGCAGGAGGATAGTAACTCTGAAGCCCGCTGATAGAAACAGTTTAATAATTTGGAAAGAGGTTTCGCGGAATATTTGGCAGACCCAGCAATATAACACTGTTTGAAAGAACAGCTGTGTAATTTAGGAATCCATTAGTGTGATGGTAGATCCAGTTCTTCATCTTTGGCTGAAATTCCAAAGGAACATAAAACAGACCTATGATTGTCCAGGATTTCCTCTTTCCTAAGTGTCGTCGGGGTATATGTACGGTTGCCAAGTGAATTATCAATACCTAATTCCTTTATCAAGCAGTGTATGCAATGTGATCTACACACAAAAACAATATTGTTAGGGGCCTTGTAGGCGGAGACAATAACATATTTGTCATGGAGGAGAGACAGGTGTTTAGTAACATTTGGGTCTTTAAAAATTGATGTAGAACGAGTTCTCGTATTAAATCGGAGGTTTTAATATGTGTTAAGAAAGTTTTCCTAGTTTAGAGTGTACGGTATTGTGCTCTGATTTTCCTCAGTATTTCTTTCTCTGAATCTAGATATCACCATATATGAATCTGTGTTGGTAAGTATGTTTGACTCTGTGATATTATGTACTTTTTCTGTGTTTATATTAAACTATGTTTTGACTAGGCGTTACTAAGTAAATTGCCCCAGTTTAGAGTGCGTAATATTTCGTTCTGTTTCCAAGCAACTTTCTTGACTGTTTTGCTAAGCAACTTGTTTGATATTCGAGTTAGCGATTATTTCTCTACATTATTTTAATGCTCTGTCCCTCTTTTGGTACGTCTTTGCTTAGGTATTTTTAAAAACTTTAATGCTGCTTGAAATACTCTGTTAACCGAACAATGATTTCAAATAAAACATACATTATTGTTTCTATATTTGGATTGCTTTGTATGTTTCAGCTTAGAATGTCTATTTCGAACAGAAATGGACAATGGTGATTGGATTGTTTTGTATGTTTCATCTTAGAATGTTTATTTCGAATAGAAATGGACAATGGTGATTGGTAAATGTATTTCATTGTAGACCTTCAGATGATGATGATGATACATATTATACAGTCATTCAAATAAGCGTATTTGATCTTATATAAGGAGAATAAAAATAAAATATATTTCAATGTGCATAGTTTATTGAACAAATTTTACAATGCTACAGTTTATGAAAATTATTTAAAAAAAAACTGCATCTTAATGGTTTTTTGGTGTGTGAAAAGCTTAAAATGAGTCAAAACTATAGAAAAAGGATCTATTTACAAATAAAGTACACGTAATGGTTTATTATTATTGTTTACAAACATTCAAATGCTTTTGGCTTTTCGTCCGTTGGTATTTTCACATCGGAATTAACTTGCTAACAAAGAATAATGAATGAATAAATATATCCCTCTTTTCTTTCAAATATAAATGCTGAAGGAAAATACGAATCCATAACACAATGGTTTGACATTTTTGTCAAATGCTATCTATAGATATACGAATCCAAAACAGATCCACAACATAAATTCAACGTTGAAATAATTTTGAAAACAATGTCGAAATAACGATGAAAAACAATACCGGAATTTCGTCAACGTTGTTTCAACGTGTAAATGATGTTGTGTTTCTGTTTGCAATGAATATCATCGGTGATGTGAATTTTCACTTCAAAAAGCCAGTACACCTACATTCATAACAAAATTTACAGGAACATTTTTTTTCCTAAATGCTATCAATTAATACTTAACCTGCTACATGTAGAAATGTCATAAAATATAACAAAATTGATTGGCTGTATTTCTGGACTGACAGCCCATACAATATATATAAACAGACTGATAGTTTTTTCCCTTCAATTTCTATCTACTATTCGATTATCGATTGACAGAATTCAGGGGACAGAACTCGTCTGTTTACCCATAATACTATGCGAACTATGACTATGCTTTTTACAATAATCTAAGGCGGTGACCGCATTTATCAAATGTCACGTGATAAAATCAATAAATCTAAAAGTCTACGTTCGAGTTACCTATTTTGGCTATGTTATGCTTGAAAAGAAAATAACAACAGATCAGAATTAAGCGCATCAAACAGACTTGTCATAGAATAAGTTAAATGAGGTTAGATCTAGTAGACATAACCTTAAAAATAATAGGAGACAAGCAACCTGTTTGAAGGACGAAGTCCTAAAATTTCAATAATACGATGATCCGTACACGTTATTATCTTTTATTTTGAATGAATTTTGTAGCCGATTTGTTTTGGCTGTTCCGTTCATTTTACCTACGCCGCTCTTCCGTCGAGAGTTTCGTAGAAAGAGATTTTTTTTATTGAAATTTTATTTCAAGTTTATTTCGATTTTGCATAGAGTAAATAATTAAAGAATTGGGAATTTTTCATTGAAATATATTTCTTTTGCGTTTCTAAATATCAATTGATCTATTTTTTTTAAACTTCCGGTGAACAGATATTTGGCTATCAATATAGAAGGAAAAATCGGACAGCCTACCGTTATAAGGACTTCGTCCTTAATTATAGTTGTACTTTATTTTGCGGCGTACTTATTTTCACATAAAACATTCCTGAAAATTCGCATTATGAAATGAAAATAATCATTGGCCCCTATTAGTTAGTATACTGAAGATGGTTGTGTAATATTAGATAAGTAATAACATAGCTGATGGTTAAAAGATAGAGAAATAAAAACAAAATCATCCATTTTACATGCATTAGATACATACTATTGAAGATGAATTTCACTACATTTATCCTTGCTCAAAATAAATGAGTAGAAAATAATTGTTAACACAATTGCATATATTTTGAAACAAAACAAATAATCAATGATATTTTCTGAATATCTTGAGCAGGGTACGAATCTGCTAAGAATATTGTAATACATGCCTGATTGTATATCAAATTGTCACTGTTAATCCATTGTATACAAATATAACATATATTGATATAAATGAATGTTTCTAATTAAATAAAGCAGTTAGGGAACACACTATTTTGTAATAATGAAACAAATTGAAGCTATACCTTCGCTAAAAATAAGTACAGTTGAATTTCAGTACAATAACATGAATTGGGACTATTTGTAAAGGCGTAATACAAGGTTCATTATCCAGGACGTATAAAAAATTCTTACTCCAGAAATACTCTATACAGGTTAACAAGTAAGTGTGAAATGCCTCTTCCATAATTTACCAAAATGATTGAGATCATTTTAATGAATCTAATGCTATATTATATCATTGATATATTGATAAAGGTAATCCATGTGTTAAGTATCAAATTCCCAATGGATCCCCTCCTGAAATATTAAATTACAATATGAATCAATTAATAAATAGGTAATATCCATCTTCGAGCACCCTGTTCAGCGTAATATTTACATAATATTAAAATTAGCAATTATTTTTGTTCCTTTATCAATAAAAATTAAAACAAAGATATTTAATTCAAAGGAAAGCATGGTTCTGTCGGAGTAAACATCGTATTATCTCCCTTTGCATTACGCGAACCTGGCCAAGCTTCAAAAGGTGTTTTCCCTTCTTTTAAGCAATTCAGCCTAGAATATATTTCATCAAAATATGTCTTTTACTTGTAAATTTCGAACATAATACATTCTAATCATACTGTAGTTTTCAGAGATATTTTGGTTTTATTGGAAAAAAAATATCGATTTTTGTTCTGCATGAATATTTTTTTTCTGGCTCTGGGAAAACACAACCTAAAGAAAAAAAGAAGAAGCAGTTAAATGGTCAATCACCAATGCATTAAAAGATGCCAATGTTTTTGTTCATAATGTGTTTTCATATATTGAACCTTGTGATTATTGAAACTTTTTAACGCCTAAGAATACTCCTGTTTATTCATCCCTACACTTTCAAATCGATTTACAATTTGAAAATATGAATTTCAATCAGTTTAAAAACAACAGATCAATAAAGACAGAAACCGTCACTACACAATTTATACTTTTTTTTTCTAAACAAAAGAAGCTAGGAGCTATTATATATATTATTTTCGTATACATAAAAAATCGTCACTGCACAATTTTTATTTTTTGTCTAAGCAAAGGAACATAGGAGCTATTATATATGCATAAATTTTCGTATTCGTAATTCATTTGCGTATATTTTCTATTTATAGACAAGTTTTAATAGATTGATTATTAGCATAAAATAAAATTTTCTGAAAGCGTGGTCTTCTATTGATATATGAATAGAACATTTTAATGCGATATTTATTGGCCTTTGGCAAGACTTTTATTAGAAATATTAATATTTAATGTCCTAAAATAGATCAATTCTATCAAGGATTTATATAGTAGGATAAATCCTTGCTTCTATGAACGCCAGTATTACGAGTAGTTTAGTCAATATTCAATATATATGGCTGGGTACGTACATCGTCTTTATAGTAATACAAACGTTTTTTCCATTCTTTGTTATATGTAAAATGAAAGTGCAGCAATGTATTGAATTTCAAATCCACGGTCATAGAACTCTAGTGAACGAGTTTCCAGCTAAAATAATCACCCAATCAGAACATTTGACTTAGGCGGTAAAAATAGAACCAAAGCAATCTCTTCCACATAGTTATCGTTCCTTACACTCCCTTAACTCCGTGGAAGAGATTGGAACCAAAGTTTTAGCTCGATTTTGACTCTGAAATCTATAATCATCATGTTGAAAGTAGCATTCTTATTGGTCAATTTCCTGGTAGGAGTACAAAAATAAAATTAGAAGATTTTTTATAGAAAAAAGAAAATTCACCACAATATCAAAATTATGCACAGATTATGAAAAAAAAATTTATGAAAGGAAAATAACTCCCATTAAAATGCATAGAAACGTATAATTTTAGAATCAAGTTGGAAATGTGCGAATGGTCTATTACGTAACTAGGATTAATATATTAAACAATATTTGTCTTCTATGAAAACTTACGGAATAATAAAGTATCATGAAGTAAAAAGAAGAAATCATTTATTATTATGCATAAATTTTAGTTTTATTAATTTGAAATGCGTGACATGTACTATGCAATTTTCTGCTGGTAATTGTAAGATTGCAAAAAATAAAACCTGTATTTATTTTATACTGCTAGATGACATTCGATCATGTTGATTAACAGTAATGAGTTTGAAATTGACATTTTGGTTTGGTGACATTAATTTCATTGAAAGAACAACATATTTTTTTCTGCTTTGAAAATGAAAATGAAAATCGAACGAACAAGAGATGTGTACCAACGGAACCAAAGTGTTTTTATATTAAATTATGCATAATTTTGGAATGTAATGTAATTATAATTCCAGAAATATATAACATTATTCTATTGAATTATTTTTTGAATTCATTAATGATCTTATGAAACCGACGTAAACCAGAGACGAATGCACAGGCACTTGTTTCATTCAAAAAATATATGCCCCATCCTCTTCCTTTCTTCAAGGTAAACATCTGCCCTTTTCCCCTTCCCCACTTTGCCTCAATATTTTCCGCTTATTTGTGATCCTTTCGCTGACCCAATTATATCGTTACACTGCCGAGATATTTCTCTTTTCGACTGCCACATTTAAATATACCTACCTCAGAAGAATTGGACAAGAATATTCAGTGAACGTCGCATTTTCTATTTTTCAGTCATTGAAACGGATACAGCCACTTCCGGTTTGCGCTGGATTTTTCATATGCATTCGGAATTCTCTAGACCGCCATGTGTAACAATGCCATCATGATCATTTCCTCTCAAGTGTAAAGTAAGCCTTTAAAATACAGATAATTGTTCCAATGCAGATTATAAAAATATGTTCAACTCCAAATTACTGACATTTGATTTTTAAAGCACCTTTTTTTTAGTTTCTAAATCAATTTAGACCGGACCGGAAGTGGCTGTATCCGTTTCAATGACTGAAAAATAGAAAATGCGACGTTCGCTGAATATTCTTGTCCAATTCGTCTGAGGGAGACCCGGCAGATATATTTAAATGTGGCAGTCGAAAAGAGAAATATCTCGGGAGTGTAACGATATAATTGGGTCAGCGAAATGATCACAAATAAGCGAAAAATATTGAGGCGAAGTGGGAAGTGGAAAATGGCAGATGTTTACCTTGAAGTAAGGAAGAGGAGGGGGCATATATTTTTTGAATGAAACAAGTGCCTGTGGACGAATGAGTGCACCGGAAAGTGGGGGACAAGTTACGTTTTGCACCCCTCCTGTTCTTACGCTTTCTAAATGAAGAAATACGATGTAGGATTTTGGCTGGTTATTGCATGAGGTATGCTACAAAGCATTGGCTAATATCAAAATACCTGCCTCTTCTTTTTAGCTATATAACAACAACCGTTAAAATGGAGGAGGAAATATTACTATATTAAAATAAAACAATTTATAGTAACCCTTTTCCCGATTCATGGGACTGGTTCCTGTCTCTGCTTGAAATAGTAAGCCCTTTCCCGATTCATAGGAATGGTTCCTTTCTCTGCTTGAAATAGTAAGCCCTTTCCCGATTCATAGAACTGGTTCCTTTCTCTGCTTGAAATAGTAAACCCTTTCCCGATTTCTAGGACTGGTTCCTTTCTCTGCTTGGAATAGTAACCATTTTCCGAATCATAGGAATGGTTCCTTTCTCTGCTTGGAATAGTAAGCCCTTTCCCGATTCTGGTTCCTTTCTCTGATTGAAATAGTAAACCCTTTGGGCTTTCCCGATTCCAAAGACTGCTTCCTTTCCCTGCTTCAAAATTAGATCATGATCTATCAATAGAAAGTTATATCATGGAATCTTAAAAACAAGTATGGACAATGCATATCTTTGTTCTACCCAAAAAGGGTCATGCGGTTCAAGAACTTTGAATTCGGTGCACAATCTCTATCAAAGTTATCGTTTCTTGATCTCACATTGATATGAGAGTAAAGAGCGATAACTCTGGAAAAGATTGTTCGACGCACTAAATCAGAGACAAAGCAAAATCTAGGGGAGATAACCGATGTATATCCTGTAACTTTGAGTAGTTTGATCTGGATTACCTGGCGAGCAGTGTACAAAGGCAAACAGCAATTAATTGTAGTTCTTTAAAATAAACGAATGGGGACTATTTTTCTATCAGCTACAAAGAAAACTCTTCTTAGGGACCGATCTTTTAACTCTTGTAGGAAGGGGGTATGTTCTTGCCACCAGTCATATTTTTTTTCACGTGAAATAAAATTTCTCGTTGAAAACTGTAGTGTCAAATTATATACTGTTTAGATCTTTGAGGTCAATTTACATATTTTTCTATCAAATTAGGTGACAGAAATTGTGTTTCATAAATAAAAAAAACCCCAACATATTCCCTCCAACCTAAGAGTTAAATAAACGGATGGAATGCACTAACTTTGTGGACCCTCATCAGCTGTTGTGCCCCTGGTTTACTGTCGTATTCGTACTATTTTGCATATATACCCCCGACAATCTGTTCCCAAGACCGATTGTCAACCAAGGCATACGAGGTCTATTTTGGATTCTCTCGGACTCCAACGTGTCTTTAGAAGAACCAATCTGGCTTACCGAATGCATTTATTTGGCGGACTATTTCAAACTTAGAAAAAAAAAAAAGCAGAATGAAATGTCTTTTTTAATCACATGGTAGGTATAAAAACAACAGGTGAACAAATATCAATCCTTTGCCACAATGGAACCATATTTGACAAACCCCGGGAAAAAACTGGACTGGCCATCAAAAGACACGTTGGAGTCTGAGAGAATCCAAAATAGACCTCCGACTTGGTTGACAATCGGTCTTGGGAACAGATTGTTGGGGGTATATATGCAAAATAGTACGAATACGACAGTAAACAAGGGGCACAACAGCTGATGGAGGTCCACAAGGTTAGTGCATTCCATCCGTTTATTTTTCAGAAATCAGGGAAATCGACAATAATAAGAAATTTAGCAGTATCCCGCCATTTTGTTTCTTACCTTGTGTTTTTTTTTTCTAGTATTCATGTGGACCCATGACTCTACATCGTTACTAGCCCTGAAAATACGTACCCCCGTGGCAAACACGGGGAAATTAAGGTCCTTCGGTCAAATGCCTGTGTATATACTGGTAAAGCAAACACAAATGGAGACAAATGTGATGTTATGTGTAATATTGATAAAAACTCTTTCATGTATTGTGGACTATTTTTTTCTAAAGGTTTATCCAACATACAGCAATTCTAGAAGTAATATTTTATAAATTAAGGATATTTCGAACTTTAAGAAGAGTTTATTTTTGTCTTCGTATTTATATTGGAACAGGAAGATAAGAAATTTCAGATTTTAAAAACAAATCGGTGTTCTATAACGGTTATAAAATTATGCAATATACTTTGATTTTTTTGAGGGTCCACACAGTGCATGTTCATGTACAATGAAGCCTTAATCTATAGCTCTACTTAACTATGTCATTGTTGATTAATGAAAATGGAATGTAATTTGTAAAAAAAAATTGTAACTTATAATTTGATATCGAGTTAATGGATGATATGTGAATGTATGATTTTAAAATACAGACTGCATTTACCCAATAGATTATGTAGATATATTTTCAATGGAGATTTTCTGATGATATTTGACATTCGTTATTTGGCAAAACATCAGTGGTTGGCATAACAAATGGATATATGGACATACCTTTAGCCTAAAGATGCGTTATCACGGTCAAATATTGTCTTCACCTTTTTTTTTCGGGTTTTTGCTACCGATGATGAATTTGAATGGTAATGTGCTTAGATACTTGAAACATAGCTTACTCCCTCCCATTTGAACGGTAATGTGTTTAGATAACTGAGACATATCTACCCTCTTCCATTTGAACGGTAATGTGTTTAGATAACTGAGACATACCTACCCCCTTCCATTTGAACGATAATGCGTTTAGATAACTGAGACATACCTAACTCCCTTCCCATATTGGATGGACCCACTAAGCGTCTTTGGCGACGAGCTTAGACTGACAAATTTATATTTGAAACACGTGCAAAGGTGAAGATTGAGACTAATTTGAAAGAACAATTTGATCGTGTAAACACACCTTAAGAAAGGAAAGAGTATGTTGTAATTCGTATTAGTTAAACCGGGACCGTGGGTATAAATAGCTGTGGGCGGAGCAAACATTCAGAGTGTTCATTATTTTGACCACGGTTATCTCGAGGAGGAAAAATCAATGATAAATAGTTTCACAGTTACTTTTGGAGCAAACTATTTGACAGGCATGGTTACTAGTGTTCCTCCCTACGAAACTTTCAGTCTTATTAAAAAAGATATTCTTCGTCAGTCTAAAATCTACAAAAATCACTTCGAAAATTCAAATTTCTGAGGTATGTGACATACAGTTTCATAAAATATGCTGTTCATATCAACGGGGATTTCTGATGATAAGCTCCGCCCACAAATTTTGACTGTAGGCACTATCGCAAATTCCTCTTTAACGGACTTATAGGCTACTACATATTTCTTGGGTTATTTCAGCTGTCTGTAATTATCATAGTTCTACCATTAATTAATAATAATATACATTTATGACATATTATGCAGACTTGATACAAGTGAAATGTACAAGTATATAAATAAAAAAATGATGACGTATTGATTCTAATATATACAAATTACATTAACTTACAAAATGTACCAAATTTTAAAATTAGAAACAATTTCAATAACATGATAAAATATGAAAACACAACTTCATATCTCTAAAAATGCTTTATATGCAATACATATCACGATGTTCTCTCAAATTTTCATCGATTAGAACAAATGACACGTGGACAGTCATGTGATATATTAGATGAAATGCCACGTGACACAATAGCACCTTTTATTGGAAACATGCGCATTTCCATTATTAAAAATGGGAGCATTTCCATAATGTCGGTGTATCACCCCAGTTGCATTTCTTAACATTGTTCATTGTATTGGACGGTGATTTTATTTTGCAATACGCGTTCTCATTTCATCGCGTAATTTTATTTATTTGCGTACCCTTGTTACTATAAATAGTACATGTATAATATATATATATCACATGAGAACACTCTAGATGTCAACATCGTGCCTCGAGTCACTTTACTCAAACCTCGGTTTCAACCGATGTTTGACTTACAACTCCATTCGGAAGGCTGAGGTCATCGGATAGAAGCATTTCGGAAAGCCTCTGGTCTTCTAGACCTTGTCCGTCTTCATATGCATAATACTGGATTTTAACTAATTTTAATAGTTTTTGTGCGGTTAGTCAAACGTTACTATTGTCATCACTGACTTGGTTTGCATGTTTAAACAAAGGTTTATTTCTGTAATGGTTCCACAACTGCAAAATAATCTCTGACACCAAAACGTCATTAGCGTTTTTACCTACTAGTCTTAAAACAAATATACCATCTTGTCGCAAATATTGTTCGGCAAATTTAATAGCCATTTTCTTATCAAGTTCCGATTTGTAACACTCATTTATCCTGAGAAACTTTTTCAAATAACGAATGCGGTGTTGTCTGAATATCATGGTATAACACCATACTAAAAAGTTCGCAGAACTCAAGATGGACACAAAAACCAACCAGAACCAGATAAAAATAAATATCTTTTCATTAAAAAGATTTATAGGTAAAACGCACTGCACTGTATACTGTTGAAGCGTAGCAAGCTTACGAATTTTAAAATCACATAGTGTTACCCTGGGAAACCGAGCTGATTCGTCCCATTCTTCCCCGCTTGCAAGGTGACTTAGGACTTCCAATCCATAGGCGTTGTAATTCGTACCTAAAAACTCGTTTAAAATAAACAATTGTCCTATTGCATTAGACATATACAATAACTTGATAAACATGTATATCGTCACCAAATAATTGCCATAACGTTTTCCACAAACTATACAACAATATTTTGAAATTGTTTGTCTTAATCTTATAAAACAACCGGACCTATATTCACGGGCGTTTTCAAGCCATCGGTCCATGTAGCGTACAATATGCTTTATCGTACGTTCACGATCTTCGGGAGATATATATTGTGTTTCGGCCGCCAAGGTGACAATTTTATCTAGATTTACGCCAGCTGACGCGGTCAATATTCTCCACATGATGCACGGAACCTTAAACAACAAGGCCTGGAACAGTAAGATCATAGGGACCCATTGGTAGTATGTTATTTCGCTCTCATACCTCGCGTCACTGTATTTAGGAATGTCTTCGTCGAAGTGAATGTAGTACGTATTAGATATCCAGCACACATTATTAGTGTAGTCTACCATCGACTCTTTAAACTCAGCAGGGCACCAACAGTGTATTGGCTCGCCAACATATTGCTTGGTACTTACGACTATTGTAAAAATTATAAAAATAATAGTTGTATATAAGTGATTCAGGCGATCAATCCAGTCGTCATCGTAACGACCTTTTAACCTTGCATATGTGGCGAAGCTCCCTAGGACACTATCAAGCCTGAAAATATATAAACAAAGGTGATATTCATGGTTGGTCAACTACTTAAGGTGGTACCATACACTACAGGGAGATAACTCTTTAAAATCAGTTGAACGTTTTGATCACATGATGTTTGTATGCAGATTTCAAGCATCTCGGTGATCAAAAACACAGAGAGAAAAGCTGCTATGTGGCTAGTGAATTTATAGCTCTGAATCTGTTGGTTGGAATTTGTTAAAATTTTGATATTTATTACAGTGGATATATTCAAACACACTGCCAAAAAAATAAAAAAATTAAACGAGCAGATCAAATCTTACCTGAAGTGTATGGTACCACCTTAATCAAGGTATTATTGTGTAATTTGGAATTAATTAAGGATTGATCGCAATTTTTTTTCGGTTCATGAAGAAATAACCTCAATCAGGTTGTACACACCGTGTAAGTAGCAGGTTACACAAGGGTGTGTACAACCTGATTGAGATTATTTCGAATGAACCGAACAAATAATTTCGATCAATGTTTATAAATTAATTCAAACTTTGTTTGCTATGATATTGAAAAATATATTAATTTTTTTCAAAATAAGGCAAATAATCGAAAATAAATTTAAATAACCCCAAAGGTGCCTCATTTAAAGAAAATCGCCTGATGACAACGGCACGCGACGCCTTGAGAACGACGTCTATTTTCAGATTCAGTACATATATAAATAACCTCAACTTTTTAAACCAATCAAAACACGTATAAAATGACATGTGACCCTAAGATTAATTTATACTCTATATGAGTAAAACCTGCCAAAGCAGTCACCTCTATTAAGCAGTCATCTGTATTAAAAGGTCTCCATTTTCTTGTCCTGTCATAGAAAAATTCATATGAATTGAAGATCTTTTAAGAGGTCACCTGTTTTATAAGGCAATTTTTTCTTTGTCCCAAAGGTGACCTCTTAATACAGGTTTGACTGTACGGTACAGGGGTGGATCCAGGATTTCAAGTTAGGGGGCGCACTTAAAAAAATTGCGCCGAGCGGAGGGAGGCGCGAAATTTGTTGGGGTATTTCGCGTGAAAAATCACGATTTTACGTTTATCGTCACCAATAAACAGGTAAGAAAATAATGTTTTGTGCTAAATGCCACTAATAACAACATTTCAATTACATGATGACAGTCAGTTTTAAGGTGCGCTTCCACATTTCATTTTTCTTCTTCAAAACTCATCAAATATTGGAAGGCAGTTAAATAGGTGTCGAGACTGTCAAATATGAGTTTGAAACGGCTGCACTTCATTTCCGACAAATTTGAAAATAGACTACTTTTCATTTCCGACAATATTTTTTTTTACATTTCCAACAATTTTTGTTTTTACATTTTCGACAATTTTAAATAGGTAATAGTTGGTAGAAAAAACTGTTAGGTTAGTATATCTCTGTTACACAAATTAAACTTGATAAATATATCATTTTTGTGATTACTGGTTAATACATTTACATATATACAAATGTATATGAATTAGCCATGGGGTTTAACATTTGTATAATACTTAAACGTGGTGAGTATTCGCTCAGTTCCTCAACATATATTAATACACTGAGCATTCAATTTTGTGTTCAGACAATCTCATAAAAGTCGATCAAAATGGGGATAATACAAACAGAAAGTAACAGAGGAAATAAAGCTATACTTGTTGAGGGAATTCTTTACCGAAAGAAAAATGTTCTGAAAAATGGAGACATCGTGTATGTATGTAGCGCGGAGAATAAATGTACCAAATCTATTACAACTGACAAAGATGGACTATCTATTACAACGGAACGCGGCAGACATACTTTTAAAATCCACCTGTGATGTAAATCTATTGTCTAAAGTCTCCATTATTTTCAAGGAATGGAGAGTTATGAACAATGTGGACAGGGGTGGAGTTATTGTTCTCTTTGTACTTTAGATACTATACACAGACTTTTTTTTTGTTACAAGATTAATGATTAATAAAATTAATAAAGTACAATGGGTGGATTTTAAGTTGGAGAATGTCCTCGTATCTCTCCATTCCTTAAAAACAATGGGCCTCGGCTCCATTATTTTTAAGGAATGGAGAGTTACTTGGACATTCTCCTATACGTAATGTAGAGACAAGTGACCAGAAAACTGAAGCTCACCAGCTACGTGTCCATGTGAGAGAACAGTCGGGGGATATTTCCAGAAAGCCTTTAACAATTGTGCGATCTGATCTCCAGGATATGAATGAAGGAAGTGTATTGCTCCACGCTGATGTGAAATGGGAAAACTGCAGATTGATGTTGCACAGTTTGAATTTTATTCGAAGGGTGAGAAGACAAGAAGTGACTTTATTAAATGCCTAGGGTACAAGTTTGGCGCAGTTATATAGCTGAAAACTTTAATTTGGTCGACGTTTTACGTTTTGACATGAACTTTTAACTTTTTGTGATTTTTAATAAAAATACACACAGAAAACACACAAAAGTATATGAGTGGTTTTTATTTGTACATAATTTTTTCCATGATTTTTAATATTTTGGATTTATTTTTAGTTGAAATATATAGGAAAATCAAAGTCAATTCTTATTTGTTGTGTTTAAATTATGTACAAATAAAAATCACTCATAACAACATAACGAGTAAATAAACAATCAAAATATTGACAATTCCGAATGTTTTGGTGTAACATTTGTTAAAATCTATCCAGAAATGACTTCATAATAATTTTTTGAAAAAATATGGTTTTGGTTGATTATATAGGGATTTTTTTTACATTTCCGAATACTTTTGACAGATGATTGTTTATATATCCTGCTCAAAATCTACTTCCCCCTCCCCGTGGTGAGCAGGGGTTAACAGGTTTTACCTGGCTAACGGAAGAGGTACAACACAATTGTCGGAAAAGTAATTGCCGGAAATGAAAAAAAAAATTTGCCGGAAATGAATTTGTTGTTGTTGTCGGAAATGAAGTCCATATTGCCGGAAATGAAATGCAGCGGTTTGAAACATGTACACATATATACAATCAAAAAAGTTTAATCATGCAAATGCACTTTTTCGGTGGAGGACACCAAAGTAGCAGTTGACAGTCACCGACTTGCCGACATTTATCTAATAAGGTTTTATCGAGTACACCTAGAGAAATTATTTTGTAGATATTAAACTGAATAACATGTTTTAATCTGAAATAAATTTAATAACTTTGATGCAGGGGCGGATCCAAGGGGGGGGGGGGGGGGGGCGCACTCTGCGCGCGCCCCCCCCCCCCCCCCTAAAATTGGAAAAAAATATGATTTTTTTGCGTAAAATCGTGATTATTCACACGAAATACCCCAAAAATGTTCGCGACTCCCTCCGCTCGGCGCAATTTTTTTAAGCGCCCCCCCCCCCCCCCCTAACTTGAAATCCTGGATCCGCCCCTGTGATGCTTGTCTTTAATTTGTCTATATAATTTGGGGTGCCAACATTCATCTTCGTTTTTTACGTGTGTGATTGTTGCAATTGCATTTTCTATTTAAAGTGTACATGTATTTTTCTTTTTGAAATGTTGCCATTGCATATTGTATTTAAGGGGACGTCGTGGTCCTGCTGGCATCTTAGTTGGATTTACAACTACCTGTGCAAGCAGCGCTTATCATCACTGAAGTTGTGAGTTCGAACGCTGGTCACGGCGAGGTGTACTCGATACAACATTATATGATAAAGTTTGTCAGTGACTTGCAGAAGGTTGATGGTTTTCTCGGGGTACTCCGGTTTCCTCCCAATAAAACTGACCGCCAAGATATAATTGAAAGTAACGTTATACACCATAAGCCAAACCAAATTGTATTTGTAATAATATTTTCCTCAATGGAATCTAAATCTTATATCCAAGCGTTATCTGCTGCTTGGTGAATTTAATCGATTTCAAAATCCAGGATTAATGTATAGTAGTTTTATATTTAGTTATTACCATTTTAATCACTGCTAAATGTAAGAAAATGCGAAAATGTATAGAAATACAACCATTGATCCAGTAATAAACTAAAATAAAATCAATGTTTAATTTTTTTTTTCAAGATGCATTTTTAAAAGTAAAAAGTACGCGATAACACATGATCAATTTACCTTTAAAAGTAACAAGTACGAGATAACATGTGATCAATTTACTTGTACTAGAATACAAACCGTTCAAATACAATATAGACATGCAAACACTATTATACTGAATGGCTACAGATAATAAATCTAAGCAAGCGTTCTATTTGCTGATGGAATTTCAATACAGCGTTAACGTGCATTGCATGTTTTTACTCATCTACCTACTTAGTATTGTTGCATTATTAAACATCCCAATAATGTATGATGTTGACTTTTTATGGACGCGGGTTGGACTGCCTCATTTAATAAGCAATTTTGTTAAAGTTATCAATATACCAAGCTAATTTTTTTTTTTCAAATCAAAAGAATGGCAGATTGAAAATGCTATATAGCTATATTTCTATCTTTGGTTAACCAATATATAACAGTAACAATATACTTTATTGAGGGACACAGTGGGATACAACATGTAAATAGAAAAAAAAAACTATGGGACGGCAATGATTAAAAAACGCAATATAAGTTATCAGTCCGTTACAGACGGTACGGTACAAACATATTCTTTGGTACTGTGTTGTAAAAGATCGTTGTACTCAGTGGTTTTGTTTTCAATCTTTCGAGCGATTGATAAATATATCTATCTCACTCTGGCAATTACGATTTAAATGATGATGAAAACTGATACCTGATACTGAAATTATATACTCATTCAAAATCGATAGATCAATATGATTTTCCCTATGTAGAAAAATAGATAACAATCTCATAGTATTTCTAAATGAAAGAGATATAATGATAAATTGTACACAATTATAAGTTAAAATAAATAAATTAATGCAATGAAACTGTAATTTTCGATACAAAATTATATTTATCATAAATTCTAATTTTTCAATTTTTCATATTGAATTTGTACAGACAAAGACATTAGATTGAGTGGTGTTTAACGCCAACTTTAGCACTATTTCAGATATATCGTGAGATTGACCGTATAATTACACCTTATATAAGAATGCTGGATTCTGATTGGTTAATAGCAGTGATATTTTTTTTTTACAAATTCAGGCCTTGCATTGTGAATATGCAGAATTTTTACTTCATGTAGGTGTATTTGCATAAGATTTAACTTTTTTTCATGGTATTTGCAAAATCGTATTTGTCGTTTTTACCCTTCACCGAGACGCTTGTAACAAAATTTATAAAACGTTATCAGTTGTGCGTTTTATGTAACATCATTCGGTAGAATTAAACAGATACATCATGTTAGGTCCTGAAAACGACAAACAAAAGGTATTATTTATTTAGCCAGTGTTCTAAATAATATTAAGTTTAATTAAGCAAATATATCATGTTTGGGAGGGGTATTTGCGAAAAATACCAGTCTTGAGACTAAATTTCCCTCGCCATTCGGTTCGGGAAATTTTTTGTCTCTCGACTGGTATTTTTCGCAAATACCCCTCCCAGACATGATACATCTGTATAATATTACATGTGTTTCCTATCATCCCTGCCATTTATCATAAATTCTTATTTTTCAATCTTGCATATTGAATTTGTGTGCACAGATAGAAGCATAACAAAATTTGCGTTTGTATGTAAGATTACCTGTGTTTGCTAACCTAGCATCTCTGCCATGTCAGAAATGACTAGTTAATTTGCACATTCCCGATTTGATTCTAAAATTATACTTATTTTTAAAGGAGTTATTTCCCTTACGGCAGGTAAACTGGTACCCACTCCATGCAAGAGCAAAGGAAAAGACGAATAATTTGAATGTAAATTTTAATTACGTGAACCATACAGAAAAGTCAGAGAATACCTTTATAGCAAAAAGAAAAATCACTAGTGATTGCAACATTAAAATTTGTACAGATTATATGAAGTATATATATCTATTATTTTCATTGAACTTTGCCAGAAAGAATCCTGAAAGGAGACCCATTTGCGGGCATTACAGGAAATGGTTTATTACGTGCGGAAACACGTATTGTACCATTCTCTACCCAGAGTTGTCGGTCCTTACACTCTCTCCAATCTCTGTCAACGCCTATATGTCAAGAATCTTGGCAAAATCCGTTTATTAAAGGGTAACTTGATATTAACCGGTTATAATGACCCCATATATTGTAAAATATGTAAAGAATACCATATAACTAATATTTGAGAAGCTTCTTTGTTTATATTCAAACGAAGATAAGGGATTATTGTATACGGTGATCAGTCATACAGCGCTATTCTGGTTCCTTGTAATAACTTCTATAGTTGCTGAACATAACACTGGTAATATTTTATAAAAAGGAAACCAGTTTAATACAAAGGTAGACTACTTTTTAGGCGTTGACAGAGATTGGATAGAGTGTAAGGACCGACAACTCTGGGTAGAGATTTGTATTGTACCTCAATAATGACACATGTTACCTTCGCACATTCAGATTCAATGTCGACTTTTAGTATGGCCATTAAATACGAATGTTTAAAACAATAGATTACATGTAGGCGTAAGGAAATAGTAAAATCCAACACACTCTGGAAATGCAACTATTAATAGATTTGAACTGAAATGCCCTAATATTAGAAACTTCTGATACTATGTTATAAATTCTGATATATTCTGGTTGTTGTTGTACAACTTAGTTTTTTTTTGGCATTTTTCAAATCACAATTAATTTTTGGTTATTTTTCTAATCAAAATTCATATTAGGTTTGGGCCCACGCAATTAGCTTAACCCCGCCACTTATTATTGAAGTGCCTGTATCAAGACATGAAATAGAGCGGGCGTGAATAGGTGTTAGGGGTATCGACTTTGCTTCATTCTACGTTTTTTTTTTATTTGATTCAGAACTATTCCGACAGTTTTAATTGTGTTTTTGATTTATCGCACTATATAATAAATTAAAGGGAAATAACTCCCTTAAAACGTATAATTTTAGAATCAAAGAAGGACATTTACAAATCCGTCTACTTTTGCACATCGTATTATATTTTTCATTATACCCCTTTAGGTCCCCTCCTAACATGAAATACAATATGATGAATAGAAACTTTCACACAATGAAGGATAGCCATTATAGATCAATTTCAGATGATCGTTTATAAAGCAATATCAAACAGCTTTGTCAATTTCTGTTATTAATTCGTTGTTCCAAAGATCATTTGTGTTTGATATAAATATTGAATTACCGTTTTCAATGAATGTTTATTAGGATATTTTAAATATTGTGGATTTCTGTTTTTGTGATTTTTTCCCCCATTGCAATAAATAATGATTTCGAGCATTTTACAATAAGATTTGTATAATGTATCTGCTAGAAAAAAAAATCTTTCAAATTTGTATAAAAAATACAAAATATAAGCCTATCAGAGAGCTAAATTACATATATTATAAAGATGTATTCAGGTAGAATGTTCTCTTAATTACATATTTATATTGTATATTTTGTGTAGATGGTTTCTGAAAAGTATGCACCATGACAAGCTTTGAAAATTGGTAAATGTATAAGGGGCACCATTATTATGTTATGACCTCTATTGGAGAACTTTTTGCACTTTTGCTTGGAACATTCATTTAATAGTATATCTCTTCGTATTCGGGTTATCCTAAAATATTGTGAACTTTCAACAATATTTCAGTTATATCAAGGAGGTCAGTTTTATTGGTGGGAGGGAACCGGGGTGCTCGGAGAGAGCCACCGACCTGTCACAAGTAACTGACAAACTTTTCGCATAATTTTGCATCGAGTACACCTGGCCATTAGTTCTAATAATAAAACCCTAAATGCTCGCTTACTCGCAAGGGTTATAAAGGGATGCCATTACACGTAATGGAGCAGCCGCCGAGATTTTTTGCGCTCGCTTACAGAGCTTCTGACGCCTGCATTTATCAATAATAAGACATAACCTTTCCTTTTGTCCATTATTATAACAAGTTTTTATCACCTACCAGTATTTTAGAATGTAATTCCCACAAAATAAAATCTTCTCTTTGAAAATTTTGAATTTCGTCATTTCCGGCCTCACTATTTGGATGTCGATACCATATTTGGCGATTTAGGAGTGAATGTTTACCAATCGTAACTACTCGGCCATTCTCGCTACCCTGCAAATAACAGGGTAGCGAGAATGGCCGAGTAGTTACGATTGGAATGTTTACATCAGGTTGTAATAAGAAATACCATATTTAGAAAAGCTCCGCCTTCCGTAGTTTCCGGTTATGGAAAACGATCGATAAATTTGAACAAGGTTGTTGCTAACTTTGAAAAGCATATATTTCTCAGCCAAACCGATTTAACAAGGACTGGGATCATCAGTAATTGTTATAATGAAATGTTTGAAGCGTAAATAGTGAGTTTTTATGTTTCAATTGCAACTTTTTGTTTGCTCCATTGTGACGAATGGGACCGCGTTGTAGCTCTGCCGAGACACAAGTTTGTCACAGGAGCTACATTATTGCAGCTAACCTCGCCATTAGCGGGATTCGAACTCACAACTTTGTACAGGTAGTTGTTAATCAAACAAGCATATGATCACGACAACGACGGTCCAAGGATAGTTTTCAGTAGTAAAAAAAAAAGAAAAAAGAAAAAAAAAAAAGACTCGCCACGGATGGCATAGAATATATTACGACATATTTAAAACTCCTAATATACATGTGTTTTCATTTTGAATTCACTTTGTTTGGTTGTTGTTTAAAGTGGAGTGAAGTGAGGAGTATTTCAGATGCAGTCAACAAATCTGGAAATATGGTACCAAGATGAACGTTTGGATTGTCAAAGTAAAATGGGAGTTAAGGAGAGAATCCTAAATGGGGTTCTGCATAACAATTGGATGTCTCTTTTGAATAAACGTTAGAGAATACCGAAGAGGCAATTAAAAATGGACAATCCAGAGAAACTGGCAACATAGGGTATACGAGACGTAGAAAAACACAACACAATAATTATGTGTTGGACACCACTATGCGTAAATAAACACAACATAAATAAGACATGAGCCCTCCTACAAACAACTAGTCGTTCCCATAGTGGTCATTCTATTTTTGTACACCGGGGTTTCTTCGGAGGAGAGGGATGAGTATACCTGGTTTTGAACTGCAAGTACTGATTTGTCATTATAATTAACTATTCTGTAAAAAAGACAAAGCTGGACATCCTTTCACTATAGGCAATACCATATAAATGTTATGTGATTGTAGGGACAATGTATAATTCAATAGAACATAACTTAATTTAACAAATGAGGCTTTCTGTATATCATTTCCAACAATAAGGAAATATCAAGGCCAGCTTGTGTTGTATTTTCTTGACCTGATTACGGACAAGTAGACAAGACAACGAACCATTCGAGAAACCGTAATATACGCCCTGTCGTCTCTTATTATCTCAAAATATAGATAGTTTTCAATTAGCCGTCTACAGATCGTAGCCTGCTGATTGTAACAAATTGTTTTAGTCACAATTTTCTTGGTTCATTACACGAATGAAATTAGCACTAGCACCATGTGCTTCTGTTTCACATATTTCTTTATTGTATAGTCTTATTACACCGATAGGGATTGTGGCCGTGATTATATGGTAGTTGGATTTACAACTACCTATGCAATTAGTGCCTATCACCACTAAAGTTGTGGGTTCGAACCCCGTTCTTGTACAGAGGGGCCGTCGTGGCCGTGATCGTATGGTAGTTGGATTTACAACTACCTATGCAATCGGTACCTATAGCACAACTAATGTTGTTTCTTCGAATCCCGTTCATGGCGAGGTGTACAACATTATCTGATAAAGTTTGTCAGTGACTTGCGGCAGGTAGGTGTTTTTCTCCGGATATGCCGGTTTCCACCACCAATAAAACTGACCGCATCGATATAGCTGAAATATTGCTGAAAGTGGCGTTAAACACCATAACCCTAACCCTACTACACCGATACATATCAGTCGTACACAATAAGTAGATGCCATATGGACAGTGTTTCCAGTATAAAAAAATATTTCGAGATCATAATTATCTGATTAATGGATTTTTTTTCTTGGATTTCATGGTTTCGTCTTCTTATCAAATATTTATCCACCAGTTCAAGACCAATTAACCGATAAAGTTACAGGTTTAATACAACAATGTAACAGATATATTAATGTTTGACAAGTCATCATTATAGTGAAGACAAATATTTATAATATAACATTAGATAGAAACCCATGCAAACATTTGACATGAGGGGAGGGGGCATTTGAATTCAATGCCTTGATCTATTTTGACTCAATGTAGGTTGAGATAGAAATGTAGATATCAAATTTAGTGCGCACGACGCGTTTCTGAAATAACCTTTATAACGTACGCTCAAAATCGAAAGACTGGAAAGTCAAATACGTATTGGAAGTAATAAAACCAGAGGGCTTAAACAGGATAGCCAAAATCGGCTAAGGTTACGTGTCCATGAGGGAGGAGAACCTTAGTTTTAATAATCGACCCTGTGATAGTAATAAAAACGTAGATATCAAATTTAGTGCGCATGACACGTTTCTGGAATAACCTTCATCAAGTATGTCAATGTAACCTGACCTGGCAAATGTGAAAAACGCTCAGCTGAGTGGAAAAAGAATCAAAAATGTTTTTTGAACATGTTTGCATCATAATTTTAATTCTTAGTAGGCAGCTGGTATAATAAACTTCGGCTACACTCATTTCTGACTATGTGTAAACTCAGCTACAGGGATGTCAATTCCTATGTTCTCTGATGGTGTAGGTTTTTGAAATAGGTTATTCCAGAAACATATCGTGCTCAATGAATTATATATCTACGTTTTAATCACTGGTTCCATCCATTTTCTTGAGGACCATTAGTTTCCGCGGGTATCATCCGCCCAGAGATCAGTGTTTCGACACTGAGTTGATTTATTAGAAATATTTGTGTTTGAAATTTACAAAGATATGTAGCCTTAGCAGATTTTAACTATTCTGGTTAGTCCCTGGCTTAAGTACTTACAAAGACATTTAAATTGCTTGGCTTTCCACGTCTTTGACTATTAACGTATCTGATGAAAGTTCTTCTAGAACCGCGCTTTGCGCATATAATACCCGGAATTACTCATCATATGTGACTACTGGTTATGTTTTCACATATTCCTACATATATTTTTTTTCATATTCTACTTGATAGTAATAATGTACTACATTGTACTTTCAGGTAGACTTTGTGAATCATTTAATTTCTTCTTTAAAATTATTTTGAAATTTACATATCCGGCCCACAATAATGTGATATGAGTATGAAAGTGCATATATATGTATGTAGCCATTCGTTTTTTATTTTAATCATTTAATAAGCAACATATTTATTTTTCAGCTAATAATGACATCTACGTTTGTAAATAGATAAGCAATACAACACCCACCCTTATTAATAATATATAGTCGGACGTGTTAGTTAACGCCCACTTACAGATTAATGCGCCATTTGTATTCTAAATATAGAAAACCCTATATATTGTTAAATACATACAATATTTTTTTTTCAAAGTAACACTATTGTTTGTTCTAATTGCTATTCATACATCGTGAAGTATTGAAAGGCAGCATCATATACATGTCATAATTCTACGGTGATATTTAAACAATATGTTTATCAATCGGAGTTACGTCATAAGAATTGATTGATGATTAAAATATTAATGAAGCTACCAATTAGGTTCGTCATACTACTTTGGCACTCTTATTTGAACGTTAATATTTATTTAATTTTTTGTTTTATAATTTCATAATTCTTACAATTTTTTTTTATTTTTTCAATATTTGCAATAGATTGGAAAAGACTATTAAATGATTTTTAATACTCCTATTAATGATTGATCGCAATTTTTGTTCGGTTCATGAAGAAATAACCTCAATCAGGTTGTACACACCGTGTAACTAATAAGTCCTATGATTACCGATCATGACCTCGTGAAGAAAAGCTTTGGTCCAATGATTGCTGAACGTGACCTCGATAAGAAAAGATAAACGGGTGTGTTCGATTTGCGTTTAAATTATCTCCCTTTTTGAAACCTGACTTTCAAAGGTAGACATTTATTTTGATGTTGATATGTTTTATTGATATATTTTGTAATGATAAGGCTATTTGTAATATATTTATCGTATTTAAACATTGACACCCTTCTTGAAATAAATTTGTTTAGAAATTTGCAGAATTAAAATAATAACCATACCATTGTCAAGGTGACGAATGTTTTATATAATACTTAATGTTTACATTTTTCAATTATTCTAAAAACTCACAATATTTGATAATAAGGCATCAATTTAAAAAGTAAGTAAATAATAAGAGAATTACCCAAAACTCTAATAAACATTTTTCTTAAGGTCGCAATTTCTCATTGAGAAAGTCGCCGTCTAAACCCACATCAATTTCAATTTTACTCGTTCAAAGAACCATTGACGATTAACAGTATGGCCTACTTAGTATAACTGTTGATCCTACTTCTATAGAAGTAGTACCCAAATTATAAGCTTTTGGTATAACTTAAAATGGGAGACTAAATTTGGTTAATTTTCGGCTTTAAATTTTGATTAACTTTAACCATAGAATGCTTTAAAATATAAACTTTTAACTAGCTGCTCACCACAGCATGTTTTTCTGGGTTGATTTTTTACATTCAAACTTTTTTTTTTGCATCTATTTTTGTGCAGTATTTATTTGAAGCCTTTACAATTGTTGATTTTTATGTTCTGTTATATCATGCCTTTTGTTGACTATATAAAGTATTGAAAACTTATTAACCTTAATTCCTATTGCCACAAGCTCGAATCCCAGTGGAACGAACCTGGATATGTCTAAATTTCATTTTGTATCCATCGTCAACTAATTCAATCACTTTGTGTCTGTCTGACTGTGAGCTTGGCAACCACCAAGCGAGTCATGTCTAACCACGCTCCTGTAACAGGAGCGTGTTTGGATGTGTCCTTACTCCTATAGAAGGAGGATCAAAAGTTATACTAAGTAGGCCATACTTTTAATAGCCAATGGTTCCTTGAACGAGTTGAAAATGTAAACATTAAGTATTATATAAAACATTCGTCACATTGACAATGGCATGGTTATTATTTTAATTCTGCAAATTTCTAAGCAAATTTTATTTCAAGAAGGTTGTCAATGTTTAAATACGATCAACATATTACAAATAGCGTTATCATTACAAAATATATCCATAAGACATATCAACATCAAAATAAATGTCTACCTTTGAAAGCTAGGTTTCAAAAAGGGAGATAATTTAAACACAAATCGAACACACCCGTTACACAATCATGGATGCTGAGATAAGCACGCACACATTCTTGACAATGATTATTGAGGACTCTGTCTGTTTCATGTCGTGTGAACCAATTTTGTTCCCAATTATTCTTATGTGGTACACACGAAATATATTTTTTTTTCATCAACTGAACATTGCGCATGAGCGATAATCTCCCCGAAAGAGTTCAAATCTTGGGTCACGCGCATATCATTTGCATTACTGTCTTGCACAATAGAATCATCTGCTGTCAAATATTTTGCGATTTGCACATAAACTTTGTTTTTGAGCGGATTTTTAATGTTATGCAGTTGATTTTATTTAATTAAGTGGCATATTAAGTAAAAATATTTAATCCAAAAATTCCATGATATTTGCCTTTCATATTACTTTAATCTATATTTTTTCTTCCAAATGCTCACAAATTTAACTCGTTGAAAAATTGCTTATTTTATTATTTATTTATTTATTTATTTATTTATTTATTTATTTATTTATTTATTTATCTATTGCCATTTTCAATCAATTTATAAAAAAAAAACAAATTGGTGAGAGATAATTTTGTTTAAAAAAATAAGAAATAGCCACCTTCAGAGCTAAATGGTCTGATCCGCATTCAGAAAAGTGTGCAACAAATTTTGTGTTTGTATTTTTAGAGAGACATATTTTGTTACTCTAGTTACATTTTTGTGTATTTTCAAACAAGCCACTGAAATATATCTTCTGAAAGTTGATTGTGTAAAAAAAAGTTTTCTAAGAATATTAATATCAATTGAAAGTTTGAAATTTGCAGCTAACATTATTGCTTTCCTGTTACGGCCTTTTAGTATACTTCATTCCAACGAATTTTAGATTATTTAGCTTTTTAGTTGTTTGACTATGAGCGTAACGTACCCGATGATTGTTTAGTTGTTTGACTATGAGCGTAACGTATCTGATGATTGCTTAGTTGTTTGACTATGAGCGTAACGTACCTGATGATTGTTTAGTTGTTTGACTATGAGCGTAACGTATCTGATGATTGCTTAGTTGTTTGATTATGAGCGTAACGTACCTGATGATTGTTTAGTTGTTTGATTATGAGCGTAACGTATCTGATGATTGTTTAGTTGTTTGACTATGAGCGTAACGTACCCGATGATTGTTTAGTTGCTTGACTATGAGCGTAACGTACGTGATGATTGTTTAGTTGTTTGACTATGAGCGTAACGTACGTGATGATTGTTTAGTTGTTTGACTATAAGCGTAACGTACCTGATGATTGCTTAGTTGTTTGACTATGAACTTTACGTATCTGATGATTGTTTAGTTGGTTGACTATGAACGTAACGTACCTGATGATAGTTTTTCCAGAAATGCTTCATGCTAACTAAATTAGATGTCCACGTTTTTATTAAATTTAATATGTAATTACATTATGATATAATAAAGAAAAACAGTATCACACAAAGTTCACGACAGATCAAAGTTAATGGGACTATCCTTATTAATAAGTTAATTGATTTCTGTACTCAGCTAATTAAAGATGATTATTTTCGTGTTATATCTTGGAATCTCTGCTTTCTATACATATCTTAGTGTAAACATATTTTTATTAAGTAATTCATTAAGACAATACAAGCATGAATATGTACAAACTATTCGGATGACTTGACGTGTCATATACAGCAGTAATGTGATCGTATTTCATGCAAGAGAGGTCACGTAGGAATCTGTAGATGCTAGTCCCCCTAACTATATGTTTAGTTTTGGGAGCTCATGTCATCAATGACTTGTGGGGCAAAATCTGATATATGGAAATCATTACTATAGCTACAAAAATTCTCGATGTACATAATGTGTATAAGTTTGAAGATTTACATGAGTATAATTCATTGGTCGCGCTACAAAATCATAATGCTATGTCGACTAATGACATCGTGTCTTTTACAATCTATTCAATCCGGGTAACAGGACAATTTAAATGCTGTTGTGTTGTTATGAGAATTATGAACTACATATCAGCTAGGGAAAAAACCGGAAACAACAAACCGGAAGCGGAAGTTTTCATATAAATTGACCTACAATTAATAGTAGACAAAAGACCGTAATCAGCCATTGGTAACCAACAATGACGATTGCAATGCTATACTTATTAATAACTAACAATTAAAAGATCAAGCCATGTTTCAAAACATTTTTGGTCTAATTTTTAAACACTATTAAATTCAAATTAAGTATGTATATTCAAATCCCTAATGACGCATTTTCTATCCATTTTAAATGCCAATAACCTATTTTTGTCATTGCGTCGAATCAATAATGCATTATGTTGTTGATTGTGCATTGTGCATTGTGTAGCTCTCGATGCATGTTTTGTACTTTTGTAAAATATCTCTTATTATTTCTTAATGTTGTGGATAAATTCCATACTACAGTCGAACCCGCCTTAAAGGGCACCTCTATATAACAAATCAATTTTCCTATTAATGGTTGATTGATTGATTTTTTGGTGTTTTAACGCCAATTTCAGCAATATTTCAGCTATATCATGGCGACCAGTTTTAGTGGTGGCGGAAGCCGGAGTACCCGGAGAGAACCAGCGACCATGGGCAAGCAACTGGTAAGCTTTATCACGTGCGGTTGCGCGTCGAGTGCACCTTTTTTGTAATTTACAAAGCTGGGAGCGAACCCACGCCGTATTGGTGATAGGCTTGTATGAGCTGTTAGATCTAACGACCTATCTCATTGAGCCATCCGGGCACCTCCTATTAATGAATACTGCATATAATCTAAATCTGTATATAAGGGACCAGTCATTTTCTTTTATTGGGAGGGCCTGGGAGGGCAACTGATAATAAATTGGCACATTTTTAGGTTCCCTTGAGTGCCCTTTATTTTCATGTTTAACTGTATATTGAACAAAACATTGAGAAGCGAATTTCTAATAACTTCCGGTTTTATTTTACTTAACATAATATTACTCACTCCAAACTTAAGTATTTGATTTATTTAATATTTTTCTATCGTATCGATATTCCCACCTATTATTCCCTTCAAAATGTTTCATAACAGAACAAAAAACCTCCAGAGTTTGAACTGTATGCATTGATAAATATCCGATCTTGTGTCCGTGTGATCTGACTTTCTTTTCCCATTTTAGTGAGCTAAAGATTGAGGAGGGGTGTTGGTGTTTAATGCCACTTTCAACAATATTTCAGCCATATCGTGGCGGTTAGTTTCATTGATGGAGGAAACCACAGTACCCGGAGAAAACCAACGACCTGCCGCTAGCAAACTTTATCACATAATGTTACATAGAGTACACCTCGCCTCAGCAGAATTCGAACTCTCAACGTTAGCGGTGATAAGCACTGATTGCACATCACGATCAAGTCTTCGCTTAGAGAATTACAACTGTACTATTATCTGAAGCTATTGCAATAGAAATGTAGATAACTAATTCAGGTACGCTCATAGTTAAAAGATTGGAGAGCAAAATAATTCAGGTACGCTCATAGTCAAAAGATTGGAAAGCCAAATAATTCAGGTACGCTCATCGTCAAAAGATTGGAAAGGCAAATAATTCAGGTACGCTCATAGTCAAAAGATTGGAGAACCAAATAATTCAGGTACGCTCAGTCAAAAGATTGGAGAGCCAAATAATTCAGGTACGCTCATCGTCAAAAGATTGGAAAGCCAAATAATTCAGGTACGCTCATAGTCAAAAGATTGGAAAGCCAAACAATTTAGGTACGCTCATAGTCAAAAGATTGGAGAGCCAAATAATTCAGGTACGTTCATAGTCAAAAGATTGGAAAGGCAAATAATTCAGGTACGCTCATAGTCAAAAGATTGGAAAGGCAAATAATTCAGGTACGCTCATAGTCAAAAGATTGGAGAGCCAAATAATTCAGGTACGCTCATAGTCAAAAGATTGGAGAGCCAAATAATTCAGGTACGCTCATAGTCAAAAGATTGGAAAGACAAATAATTCAGGTACGCTCATAGTCAAAAGATTGGAAAGCCAAATAATTCAGGTACGCTCATAGTCAAAAGATTGGAAAGGCAAATAATTCAGGTACGCTCATAGGCAAAAGATTGGAAAGCCAAATAATTCAGGTACGCTCATAGTCAAAAGATTGGAGAGCCAAATAATTCAGGTACGCTCATCGTCAAAAAATTGGAGAGCCAAATAATTCAGGTACGCTCATAGTCAAAAGATTGGAGAGCCAAATAATTCAGGTACGTTCATAGTCAAAAGATTGGAGAGCCAAATAATTCAGGTACGCTCATAGTCAAAAGATTGGAGAGCCAAATAATTCAGGTACGCTCATAGTCAAAAGATTGGAAAGGCAAATAATTCAGGTACGCTCATAGTCAAAAGATTGGAAAGACAAATAATTCAGGTACGCTCATAGTCAAAAGATTGGAAAGCCAAATAATTCAGGTACGCTCATAGTCAAAAGATTGGAAAGACAAATAATTCAGGTACGCTCATAGTCAAAAGATTGGAAAGCCAAATAATTCAGATACGCTCATAGTCAAAAGATTGGAAAGGCAAATAATTCAGGTACGCTCATAGTCAAAAGATTGGAAAGCCAAATAATTCAGGTACGCTCATAGTCAAAAGATTGGAGAGCCAAATAATTCAGATACGTTCATAAACAAAAGATTGGAAAGCCAAATAATTCAAAAGTCTTTGGGAACAAGATAACCAATATGTCTAAGCGGGAAAGCCAAAATCTGCTAAGTTACAGATACCTCATGGAGATTGACCTTGGATTGAATAAATTAGATTATTAATGAACTGCAATTTCCCCAAAATATATCTAATTAACAATATGATTGATTTGATTTGATCTTTGGTGTTTAACGCCGCTTTCAGCAATATTTCAGCTATTTCATGGCGACCAGTTTTAGTGGTGGAAGAAGCCGGAGTACCCGGAGAGAACCACCGACCATGGATAAGCAACTGGTAATCTTTATCACTTGTGGCTGCGAGTTAAGTGCACCTTTTTTGTAATTTACAAAGCTGTGCGCGAACCCACGCCGTATTGGTGATAGGCTTGTATGAGTTGCTAGGTAATCCAACTACCTAACTCATTGAGCCACACGGGCCCTAACTAACAATAACTTTAAAACAAATACATATTGGTCACGACAATCCACCAATATTTTGTTGCGCAATAAGGTTGTGAATTGTCAGATAATTTAATATTCTTCCGCATTATTTTTAAATAAAGATGCATATGATGATAATAGGTAAACATATCGTCAGATTTGCAAGGTGAAATTTCAAGTAATTCTATTACGTAATATTTATAAGTATAACGTTTTAGATACGATAATCAACGTAATGCACCAGATGGTCACTTCTGTATTCAAAAAAAAGTTTGCAGATTCCAAAAGGGAAATCAGAAACATCACAACGACGAAGTACAGACAAGACAATGGCCTAAAGAAAAAAGGGTAAACATTGATCTACATGAACACCAATAATATTTGAGGATACAAGCAGGTGCTCCGGAAGAGTAAGCAGTTTCTGTTCCACTGGGGAGAAACTTTTCAGTGATGCTCAAAATCAAATTAAAGTACGAAATGTGAAAGGGCAGATTCCCCGAAACAGTACATTTACGTATCATGGTTGTTCTTTCAAGATTTTTCAATTGGTTAGAAATACGACTTGTGAAAGGTAACAAATGGTTTAGTTTTTCTTCAAAATGATGAAAATAATTTTTAAACAGTGATGGTCAACAATACCACAAATATCAACAACACGAACAATCACCTCTCACCTTAGCTGAACTCACTGAATACAAAAAATTCCACGTCAGGCACACACAATGTGGCAGGGTTAAATGTGATAATAGAACAGTATTACTTAAAAAAGTAATTCTATGATAGTAGGAGAGATGACATTAAATGGTATTAATCTGATATTTCAACATCGAAAAGACATTTTCAGACCCATCTGTGTTTTTGGTTCACAAGGTTTTAACATTGAAAGTTGCAGATTCCTTTTTTTTTTGTTCAAACCACCAGAGACGTATACTTAAATTGTTTTATATATCTAGAATACATTATTTGTAAGATTTTATCAATAAATCTCATTTCTTGGCGCTGAAATGGATATAATATAAGAAATGTCCATACCTCCTTTTTTTGGGGACACAAAGTTCATACAAGCAGAAACATAATTAAATTGTTTTATATGCCTATGATATATTTTTTGTATTGTTATTTCAGATTCCATTTCTTGGTACACAATGTATTAGCATTAACAGTTGCTGATTCTCTTTTTGTCTGGTTCATACAGCCATATACAAATAATTAAATTGTTTTATATGTCTAGAATACATTTTTTGTAAGATTTTATCATTAAATGGTATTAATCTCATATCTTAATACTGAAATGGATATAATGATATAAGAAATATTACATTATAAGAAATTTTCAGATTTCATTCGGAGCTAACAATGTTTTACCACTCTCCATCACAGTTCATTACAATAATATTTTCACATCAATATTTTTTTTTCTTCCAGGAATTTTGCAATAAAGTCAATATTTGTTTTAATAATATTTTATTTAGATTTTCATGACTCATATATCTATATAAAACAGCATATAGTCAGTCATTTCGTACGTCTTCTCTCTACTGACTTGAAATAATTTATTGATCAAACCATTTACCATTTCAAAGACTCTTCAATGTGGAGACATACTTTATACTCCCACGTGGCATGAATCACATGGCATGCTCATTATATACCTATAATCAAACCGTTTTGGTTTATTAAGACCATACTTTGATTCTAACCGAAAAAAGCTAACGATGTTTATAGTGCAAAAGCATTACAATGTTTATTGGAATTATTCAGGCGAAACTATTAACCATCCGAACGAACTTATTACTCGTTTGTCATGAATATTAGGAATTTCGTATATTAATATATTATAGAATTCAGAATTAAAAAAAAAGCTTCTTGTATTTTCGCTCCTTTCTTTTATGGAAAATATATAGGTTTGGGACCATAAAATGAACTTTAACCGCCAGTTTTTATTGAAGTGCCTGTACCAAGACAGTAAAAGTGAGCGGTCGTGTATTTGTGTGTTTTTCTTCATGATGCTTGTTTGCATATACATTTTGTTCGTAATAGGCTATAAACAGAGGGAGTGGGATTAGATTGCAACAATATGTCAGTATGGCGTGGCGGAAAATTGTATTGTGCAGGAAACCGCAGTACCAGGAGGATTCGCTGCACTTCCAAGCGTCACGTGAAAAGAGAGAGACAGAGAGAAAAAGAGAGAGAGAGACAGAGAGAGAGAGAGAGACAGATCATTATGGTACTTGTTATAATACGACCGTTATTAAAGCCATATTGCACTTTCGTAATAGACATATATTTGCATATCCCCAAAACACTGACGAGAGAGAGAGAGAGAAAGAGAGAGAGAGAGAGAGAGAGAGATGATCATTTTTAAAGATATATTGCACACTTTTGTAATAGATTTATATATGCATTGCCCGAAGACGAGAGAGAGAGAGAGAGAGAGAGAGAGAGAGAGAGAGAGTTACCATGTCAATGACTTGTCCTGTTTTCATGATACAGACGATGACGTCACATGTACTCGTATCGTTCTGGCCGTCGTGTTTTATTAGCGTTATCAATATAGACCTTATACCTGGATATAAAATTAATTAAGAAGCCAGGTGAAGCGTGTACGTCAATTTACATTTATATTACCTGTCATTGTTGAAAACAGATATCAAAGTTTAAATACTGTGTCTGCATTCGTGAGTTCATTCTACAACCCTGATTGCAAAACCATTGATTAAAACGATAGTCAGTTATCAAGTATGACTAGAAAAAAAACTACCAACCATCAAATTAATACAACTCAAGGACGAATATCCACAGATTTCTAGCAATGCAACATGGTTTTTAAATTAGAATTATTAGCAAGATCACTTCTTATTAAAACAAGATTCAAACTGTTTCAGTTTCATGTATGTTCAGGATTCGAGTACACAGGTAAAAGGAAAACAAACAATTTCAATACTTCTATTTTAAATGTTCATATTACCATGAATAACACGATGAATCTTTTGACACATAGTATTGACAAATATTACACTTTAAGTTTTTATTTTCCCTATGTGTCTTTGTTAGCGTAGCCGGTCACTATTTTCGTATATGGACCGGCCAGGTACCTGTATTATTTTAGATAAAAAGTATAATATAGCAAATAGTTCATGTCACTTCGGGTCATATGGCAGTATATGGACCGGTCCATATAAGCTTCGGTCCATATAATATTTTTTTGGTGACGGACCGGTCCATATACTGCCATATGACCCTCAGTGCCATGAACTATTTGCTATTTAGAATTTGCTTCAAAGTTGACTATTGTTTTTCTATTATATCTTTCGATGGCATTGTCTAGGATCTAATATTCAAATGATGATTCAGGTGAAGGGTGCGGAGGGGAGAGGGAGGGGGCTTTATACTATTGCTATTTTATATAATTTATGACTACTTCAGTGTCAAGAGGATTCTTATGTATAAAGATAAAGATTAAGAGTTTATTTTCCAATCTTTTTTATTTGGATCTTAATATATTATATATGTCTATGGCAACTCTGATGTAAATTGATAACTGTTTTTAACCTGCACTGTACTGTATAGACGTCATCCCCACTCAAAAGTGCGATAATACTTTATTGGTTTTGCACTACACCCAGAAGAAGAAGAGGAAAAACCAACTGATATTGTCATTACAGACTTCCAAATTGTACCAATGCCTCGTCTATATTTGGGCCCATGGATACATTTAGTGGTCGATGTACGTGCATCAAGACTGGAAAGTGTATGGTCATGCATTTGTTTGCCAGTAAGGAGTAAGTATCGAATTTGATTCTTTCTGTGAATTTTCAAGTTGATTTTGGAACTGTTCGGACAGTGTGGTATGTTTTGTTTACATTTTATTTATGAACACGTCTCGTCTATATTTCGACCCATTTTAAACAGAGATCTCGTTTATATTTCGGCTCATTTTATACACACCACCCAATCTATTTTTCAGCCCAATATACAGACGAGTGGTATATTCGGCCCATTATATAAATGTCTTGTCTATATTCGGTTCATTTTATACAGGCGTCTCGTCTAGATATTTCGGATCATTTCATACAAACGCCCCACCTATATTTTGGTCAATTATACAAACACACCGTCTATATTTCAATCCATTTCGTACAAACGTCCCTCCTATATTTCGGCCCATTATACAGACGTCCCGTCTATCTTTCGGCCAATTATACAAACGTCCCATCTATCTTTCGGCCCATTATAGAGACATGTTGTCTATATTCGGATCATTTCATACAGACGTCTCGTTTATATTTCGGATCATTATATATGAAGAGTTTGAAGATACCAAAGGGGTAATCAGAATCCGTATATCGAAGCAGAACAGACAACACTGCTTGAATAGAGGTAAATAATTCGAAACAATTGTCATTTTGTCAGGGTTTTCTTCAGTTATAAATCACTAAAACCTGCGTTTTTATAAACTGTCATAATATGCCGTTATGCTAGCTGAAATAAATAGCGAATCAATAGAAAAACTGTGACAGTGAATATATAAGGTCTGAATAAATGTAAAAGGCTGACAAATGAAATAAAATTAATTGTCCAATTGTTCTGGAATCTTTATGTGAAGTCATCGCGAATCAATATTGTTTATCTCTCTTGTCTTATAGTTTTATCACATATAACAATTCTATCTGGAAGTATCAAAATAGAGAGGAAAGAAATACCATGGCCTCCATTACTGTATGATAGCCTGAGGGTACCACCTGATACAATAGGCCAATGATATGCGTACCTAGAATTCAGTCCTCGAAATGAAAATTTGAATTTACTGATTCGAATCAAATTCTTGAATTTATTTCATAAAAATATATCTAAATAAAAACTGAAAAATTTACTGGTCCGAAGAAAGTTTTACTGGTCTTGGGCCGGGGGGGCCGATGCGCATAGTGCGGACTGCCTGTTACATATATTATTGAAAGTTACAGTTTCTAAATGAACGTCAGAGAGAAACTGATGGGGCAATCAAGCATGGACAACCAGATAAACTGGCAACATCGGGTATGCAAGACACAGGGCGAAGGCAAACAAAACAAAAACACAACACAATACGTAAGCCTCTAATGTTATCTGAACAGTTAACATTTGACCACATGCACTACTATATCCCCTCTAGAAAACTGAAGCAAAATAATGTCGGTCAGACTTACAAAATCATATAGTGGGTTCATAGAAGATATCAATATGATAAATAATACAGGTATGATTTACAAAAAGAATGTTTACCCAGAAATTATTCAAATAATTACTATCATTTGGAATACTTTGCTTAAATCAACACACAAGCGATGAATCGTAACGAAAACACAGATGTAAAATATCAATATTTATTTTAAATACAGGACGCCAGTTCGTTATAAAATCTAAATAAAAATTCTGTCATCTTTTATGAATTGCATCGATTACTATATGAACACAAATGTCTGTTAATCATTTAGCGTTTTTTTGATTAATTGTTGCTTTCTCTCTTGACATCACACTACAATCATTGTACCGGATTGAACTGGTATGAGTCAGTGGTAGGCTGATGTCACTAATATTATGACAAGGTCAATACCGGAACTACGTCATAGCTAATATTAAGTCATTCTGAATAGTGGTTTTACACGTGGAATCAATAAGTAATATATTAAGGAATAATAGAATGAATAATTAATAATATAAAAAATAAAAATAAAAATTTGAGAAAATCGAAGGGACAATTATCAAAAATGGACAATCCAGAGACACTCAACATTGGCCACAAGACACAGAAGGAAGACAAGACAACAAAACAAAAAGCACAGTGCAGGAAATTAAAAAGATGAGCAACACGGCCCCATCAGAAGGGTCAACAGTTGCTGTTACTCATAGTTAAGTTCAGTAAAAGTCTATTTGAAAGGGAAAATATACCGTTATGCCTCTAACCAATATTCTTGATTGCACGTCTTGAATGCAACGGAAAACACAGATATCATTATATATTCAAACAATGTGACACAGATATCATTATATATTCAAACAACGTGACTTCTTTGAACGTTTGTATGAAAAATGAAAGAATTTCAAACAAATTCTGTTTATAGAAGGGTTTATGAATCTTAAATACTATTTATTATATACTTAGCATTTGTATGTAACTTTATGTATATGTAATAAAACCAGAAAAAAACACTCCTTCAAATCTTCCATATCTGTACACCCGAGACAATAATACTTTAGTAAACGTTCCTTGTGCAACCCATTTAAATATCGGTACTGCTTACAGAATTTAATCTCATTTTCGGTACTTCCGGTCATCTGTATAAGCATGATGACAATGACTAAGGAAGGAAGATTTGATTTAATACAAGACTCTGATACAAGTAAATTTTATTAGTTTCATAAAATATGCTTCAATGGAATGTCACATGAGATATTAAGCATACATTTCAATATTCAACTTTAAAAAAAAAGTTAATATCTGTTATTAAATTCTATTAAAATCGATATTTTGGTTGCCATGTTGTAATAGCTCAAGATATCTAAGACTGTTTTATGGTAACGCTAATGGAGTTTTGAAGAATGATGTGTACTGCAATATCATATTGCAAAGCCAGGTAGCGATATTAAAAATATCATATACATTGTAAGAAGAGATTGAAGATAACATAGGGGTAATAAAAAGCTGTAAATAGAAGAAGGACAGACAATACAATGACGAACAGAAAAGGGGACAAGAACAGTTTGAAGATACAAAAGGGGTAACCAAAAGCCGAAAATGGAAGGACATACAATACAATGTTTAAAAGACAGAGATAAAACGACAAACAATGATCTACAAAACACTACGCATGAAACCAAAGGTTGAATACCATGAAACCCACTACAAAATGGGGTCAACTCAGGTCAATATTAACCTAACATAATAAAACATCAAGACAATATAGAAAATAGAAAAAAAATCTGAAATAAGACCTAATAAAATGAAACAATAACAAATACAGCACCGTTAGAACTGTTAAAAAACACCAATAGAAGAATCGTAGAAAGAGGCAACATCGCTACCACAACACACACATGCATGACTTCATCTTCTTCACTTGGTACAAGCTATCACAACACACACATACATGACTTCATCTTCTTCACTTGGTACAAGCTATCACAACACACACATACATGACTTCATCTTCTTCACTTGGTACAAGCTATCACAACACACACATACATGACTTCATCTTCTTCACTTGGTACAAGCTATCACAACACACACATACATGACTGTTCATCTTCTTGACTTGGTACAAGCTACCACAACACACATATACATGACTGTTCATCTTCTTGACTTGGTACAGGCTACCACAACACACACATACACGACTGTTCATCTTCTTCACTTGGTACAAGCTACCACAACACACACATACATGACTTCATCTTCTTGACTTGGTACAAGCTACCACAACACACACATACATGACTGTTCATCTTCTTGACTTGGTACAAGCTACCACAACACACACATACATGACTGTTCATCTTCCTCACTTGGTACAAGCTACCACAACACACACATACATGACTTCATCTTCTTGACTTGGTACAAGCTACCACAACACACACATACATGACTGTTCATCTTCTTGACTTGGTACAAGCTACCACAACACACACTTACATGACTGTTCATCTTCTTGACTTGGTACAAGCTACTACAACACACACATACATGATTTCACCTTCTTCACTTGGTACAAGCTACCACAACACACACATGCATGACTGTTCATCGTCTTGACTTGGTACAAGCTACCACAACACACACATACATGACTGTTCATCTTCTTCACTTGATACAAACTACCATAACACACACATACATGACTGTTCATCTTCTTGACTTGGTACAAGCTACCAAAACACACACATACATGACTGTTCATCTTCTTGACTTGGTACAAGCTACCACAACACACACACACATGACTGTTCATTTTCGTCACTTGGTACAAGCTACCACAACACACACATACATGACTGTTCATCTTCTTGACTTGGTACAAGCTACCACAACACACACACACATGACTGTTCATTTTCTTCACTTGGTACAAGCTACCACAACACACACATACATGACTGTTCATCTTCTTGCCTTGGTACAAGCTACCACAACACACACATACATGACTGTTCATCTTCTTGACTTGGTACAAGCTACCACAACACACACATACATGACTGTTCATCTTCTTGACTTGGTACAAGCTACCACAACACACATATACATGACTGTTCATCTTCTTCACTTGGTACAAGCTACCACAACACACCCATACATGACTGTTCATCTTCTTGACTTGGTACAAGCTACCACAACACACACATACATGACTGTTCATCTTCTTGACTTGGTACAAGCTACCACAACACACACACACATGACTGTTCATTTTCTTCACTTGGTACAAGCTACCACAACACACACATACATGACTGTTCATCTTCTTGCCTTGGTACAAGCTACCACAACACACACATACATGACTGTTCATCTTCTTGACTTGGTACAAGCTACCACAACACACACATACATGACTGTTCATCTTCTTGCCTTGGTACAAGCTACCACAACACACACATACATGACTGTTCATCTTCTTGACTTGGTACAAGCTACCACAACACACACATACATGACTGTTCATCTTCTTGACTTGGTACAAGCTACCACAACACACATATACATGACTGTTCATCTTCTTCACTTGGTACAAGCACGTCAATAAAAAGTTGCAGAGTTAAATAAGTTTTAATTAGATACAATATATATAATAAACTGAAACATGAAACAAGAAATATAAACATGTCGGATTTCCCCCAGGTAATCGCGACTAAGATATTTAGTAGGGTTGACAGTGAAAGCATCAAATGCTTTGTCATCTGCTCAGACGGATATTAAACTTCTTTATGATAACCATTTTGGCGTTGTTTTAGTTTTATGACAAAAGATCTTCATACGTTAATTGTAGATCTAATGTAACATGAGTTCTAAGAAATGCATTTTAAGATATCAACGGTTTCACTCGTCACAAATACTTACTAAATAAACGACAATTTTGGATTTCTGACGTCAGATGCGCGAAACTTGGCTTAGATAAAAGATGTTAAAACTGAATAATATCAATGATGAGTCAAAGATAAATGTAAAATACAAATTAGAGAATTCAAGAGAGAAAACATAACATAAAACTGCATTATTATTATTATTATTATTATTATTATTATTATTATTATTATTATTTATATATCATTATTATTTTTTTTTCTTAAAGCTTTTATTTGTCAATTCGTGTCACATTTCCGATTTGATTCTAAATTTATACATTCTTTAAAGGAGTTATTTCCCTTACGACGGGCACAATGGTTTCCGTTCGAACAAGAGCAATGGACAGAACAACTAATTTCATTATAATTTTATTATAATATGTAGATATTTGAACGTTGTATAATATCAAAGGATACTTTTATTGCAACTAGAAAATTCACAAGTGCTACAACATTAAAATTGTGCACATATTATGAGAAACATATACATTATTTGTATTGAACGTTGCATGAAAGAGGACCCTTTTCTCGCCTTAAAGGTAAATGTAGAATCACGCCGGAAATAGGCAAAATGGTCTATTAAATCGTTGTTCAGGATGTCAGTTAAACAACGGCATCAACGTGGTACATCTTGATTTATTTAGTTCTAATGCCTTAAAAACAAATAATAGCAAATAGCATAAAAAACGAAACGATCAACAAAATGTAATATCGTGGGAGAAATCATGATTTATAAGAATCTGCTACAGAAAAAATTCTCATCCAGACAAACAATTTCATCGATTAACAATTGGATTCAATAGCTCTAGATAAGTAGCGATATTGTCCTAATCGGTTTAGCATCAAAATTAGACGATATCACCGATGCTTGAAGATATGACAAATCCATGGGTATTTGGAATGAATAATAAGGGATTATTTCTGATAGAAAATTTACATGTTTTAAGAAAGTCAATATTGCTTTTTTGGTGTTTAGGACATAAAACATATAGGTTTTGTGAAAAAAAACCAGCCTAAATAATCAGATTAGTGCAAGGGAATATTACATGTTTCAAGACAAGTCAATATATCGTTTTTTTGGGGGTGTATAGACATAAAATATATAGGTCGTGTGAAAAACCCCAGTCTAAATAATTAGATTATTGTAGATCAATTATGAGTTAGGATACATTTTTTGTTGTACAAGGGAGTTTGAGCGTGGAGAGATATGCATGCTAAGGAATAATGCTTGTTTAAGATAACATTAGTTGATATTGGAATATAAGTTTTTAACAATTATTGATGGTGATAGCGCAACACCACAAGAAGATAGTGAAGAATATCGAATGGTGTTAAAATGGTATATAAGCTTTAACAAATATCAAAGTAGAAAACAACACAGTAGAAAAAGAAGAACATTGAACGGAGTTAAAATACCAAGTTCAAGATAGAGTTAAATCTGCAAAAAGAGACAAGGAAACAACAATAAAACAACAACAAACAACAAACAAAAACAAAACACCCATAGCTCATGTTAAAGCCAAAAATTTATAACATTGAATTGGGGAAAGCATTGTAGTAGGAATAAACAAAATATATATACATATGTATAAAAGAAAGTAAATCAAATAATTCCAGACTAAAGAAGTAATATAAAATTATGGGGAAAATATATAAGAAAACAAAATAAAATAGAACAAGAAAAAATATCAGAATTAAAGCAATAAAAAATATAAAGCTGAATCAGTGATAAAACAATATCAGCGAAATTGAAAAGGATATCACAACCCCCCCCCCCCCCCCCCCCCCCCCCCGCAAAAAAAAAACAAAAAAAAAACAAAGGATGATATCGAGAATAAATGAATTGTGCATTATTTTTATATTTTCATCAAACCATTTAGATTTGGTTGAAAAGGAAGATCAACATATCAGGTACATGTAATAGTCAAGTGAAGAGGTAACACTATATAGCTTCTTACCACTATATTGACTCGCTTTTTTAATTTGGCATATACAGTACCCAAGAAAGAACTAATTTATTTCTACTATCAAATACTGGGTACTACAACAAGTTGAAAATTGTGTTCCCATAAAGCGACAACACAAGGACAAAACAAATAGTTCAGACACACAGAACTTCAACAAAAGCAGGAAGTGTTTTGGAAACATTTACCTCTCCTGCCACATGTATTGTACCTGTCGTGAAAATGGTGTAGTGGTGCACTTTTATATATATGTCTCTGTACACAAAACGAAAGCAGAGTATCAAAACATGAGGAGATGGTTGTATAAAAGGTAGGAAGCTGATACATAACAACAATGGTACAAGTGAACAACACAAGCTTGGACAAAAATTGCATAAATTGCAACAAGCGAACGAAAACAGGAAGGAAACCATGCGCTATGCACCTCCTGTCCATATTTGCAATCTCAGTGCAGAACATATTTTATTAGTACCACCTATTATTATAAACCACATGTACTGTTGAAATTCTATTTCTTTTCTTAAAGATTAATATTGCAAAAAGAATAAAATTCGGAAATGATAAGAATTTCACTGGAAATTGCAAACCTCATCAGCTTGCTATAGCTACCTAGCATAAAAAGAATAAATCAGTTATAATTGGTCTCATATATAAGTGGTGAGAACATGATTACCGGAAGTAGAACAGCGACCTTCTTCAAGTAAATTGGCGGCAGTCTTAGTTGCCATAGATATCATATTTAAAATAACAGAGTTTTGCTAGGAATATTTTCTCATAATTTTGTTGTTGTTGTTGTTTTAAAAAAAAAGGAAAAATGCATTTTTCAAATTGTGTACGATTATGTTGTGTTGTGTATTCGTAAAAAGGAATCCGTACATACATTTTAAGGACATAGATTTGTTTTATATCAAAATGTTTAAACAGATGTACGTTAAAGTATAACAATTCGTTCGTTTTGATGGAAATTTGTTGTATAACGTACATAAAAATAGCGGAAAATTATTTAGTGTTTATGATAATGATTAAAATTAATATTTGACAAAATTATTTGAGCTTACCTATAACAAATATGGAATTTATTTTATGATTTTCAGCGCTAATCGCATACAATTACCAGATTGAATTGCAATTGTTTTGAAATATTTAAAGAAGGTTTTAAAAATTATCAAAAACATCGCAAAAGAAGCAGATGCAAAAGGGTGCATCTTTAAAAAATTAAAATTAAAATTCAAAAGAATTAAATACTAAATAACATATTGTTGAGAAAAAAAAACCTCCAACAATTTAACGGTTTCATATAAGCAATGGCTATTAGCCCCTAGAGGTGTGAGGAAATTTTCTGATAACTGATATCAAAGTTGATCGTTAATTTGAAGCTAGGAAAATCTAAATGGAGTAAGAATTAATGTGCTTTCAAGAACAAACACGTATTACCATGGATTCTGTATAAGGCTTTATTAGTAATGTTTTGATATCAATTAATCGATGATGTAAGCGGCCAAGTTTCTGTATCTACTCTATCAAGAAGAATAATCAATGATAAACCTAGAGCGGCTTCCCTCCATTATAAAACATGATTGCTACATAACGGGAAAAAGTTATAAGTAAAAAATTAACAACTTACATCATTTCTTCTTTTGGGACAGGTTTATACGCAAATTTCTTTCGAAAAAGAAAACATATCATCTCTAATTGAAATCACAGGTAACGAATAAAAACTCCACTACTAGTGGCCTGAGTAGTCTCATTCTTATATCCAATATTATTCCAACGTAAAACTCCACACTGCTGCCTTACAGAGAAATAACATCATCCATTGCCTTGATCTAAAGGTAGTAATCAATCCGCTAACACACCTATTGTTGAGGAGAATATATTTGCATTCATCAATGCTGTGGTTCTAGAGAAACTCTGGCTATCAATAATTTAAACACAGGCGCGTGGAACTCGTAAGTAAATATTATAGGGATATTATTGTATTTAAACCTGAATGCCTCAGACCTGACAAATAATAAAAATCAATTATTAAGCGATAGTTTCGAATTTTTTCTATGGCGGGAAAGTGTTATATGTTCTTTTAGAATCGTCACCTTGTTCGTAATTTACGTCATATGCTGATGTGATAATATGATTATGGTCAACATATCAGACTAGAAACAAATCCTAATTAAAAGAAAAGTGATAGAGAATGAATTGAAAACAAGAAATTAATAAGTCACTATATAATAAAACAAGCATCATGTTTAAATGAAAGGTTCGTCAACAAATGAAATAACATGGACGCCAAATACAAATCTAAAGTAAAACAGATGGCTGTCTTAATTTTTATTCTTCTAGACTCCAAACAAAAGTATGAAATCCGAAGGGATGTTTTTCTTAATAAAGGAACGATATGGGATGAAAAAGAACAACAGTACAAGAAGGAAAATAATAAAAACAAAGAACCAATCGGACTACTGAAATAAACGGGAAAGAGGATAATGTTCTAATAGAAAGATTAACCACAACTCCTGTGTTCATTCGAAAATGTATACCTGTTTAGATAACGCATTTTTGTGTTATTTTGACGAAAACATATTATTCCTAAACGTAAAGGGGTGATTATTTTTAACGTTATTACACTTATTAATATCTATAAAAAAAACATGGTGAATTGTCTTTTCATTCTCATCTTGTTTTGTTGTGCTGATGATTGATAATAAATAAAAAAACAAAAAATACCACGCTGTAGGAACATTTCTAAAATCCAATAGAAAAAAATCGTAAGATGAGGCAAAATCGATACCCCTCACTCACATATATACATGACAGCTCACTTTGTTGTCTTGGCACAGACACTTCAAATACAAAGTGGCGGGGCTAAATAAGATTTATGTGATAAATAATGTCACACAAAAAATAAAATAACGAACATTTTCTCAAGGGGAATTAACTCAGAAACGACAAAACAATTTACTTCAATAAACTTTCAATACGCGTGAAATAAAATGTTTTCTACAAATTAAAAGCCACGCAGATTAGCTAGAGGAATCGAATTTTGAACGTTACATGAATTATACATTTATACATGGAATTTCTTTAATAATGAAAGCGTTGTTTTTCTCTCATATGAATCAATTATATTCAATTAGATGCCGTTTTAATAGAGTTGCAATTGAAAATATTCTTGTTGGAGCTTGATTCACTAATTTAGAAAAAAAAAATGTATTATTTTCCAATGCAATTTGTAGTTAAATTGATCAAGACATTTTTTTTTTTTTTTTTTTAAATGATTTAGTGTGATTTGAAAAGAAGCGTCAAGAACCATACACTTTCGCTTCAAAATGAGTAAAGAGTGAACTGTCGTGAACTTCACAAACAAACAATACAAAGGGTAGATCCACAACTATAGAGTTAAATTGATTAATCTAAGTGGAAATTAAAGGCAAATATGGACATCCATTAAATGCATATATATTATTGATTGATTAATTGATTGATTTATTGATTGATTAATTGATTGATTTATTGATTGAATATTGCTTAACGTTAGCTAAGCAGTATTTCAGCTACATTTGTGTATATTCGTGACAAGAGCAACTTCAATAGTATATAACAACTATACAGGGATGGGGAGAACAGGGAAAAAAAGGGGGGCATCGGGTCAACGACTTTATTCTACCACTGCTAAACTATGGAAAAATGTTTATTGTTTGTTATATATTCTATTTTTATCTATTTCACACATTTTTTCTATGTCATAAGCTGTATCATTTAATATCATTTTCCCAAATTTTTGTCTACGTCATAAGCGATACTATTTTCTTTCATAATACACATATTTTTTCTATGTCATAAGCTGTACTATTTAATATCTATGTACACAATTTTTGTCTATGTCATAAGCTGTAGTATTTAATATATCTATACATTTTTTTTCTATGACATAAGCTGTACTAGTAATATCAAGTTGCACATTTTTTTCTATGTCATAAGCTGTATTTTTTAATACCCATTCATACATTTTTTTCTATGTCATGCGCTGTACTAGCAATATCTATTTCACACAATTGTTTTCAAGGTCATAAGCTGCACTAATATAAGTTGCTTAAGATTGCTAGTATAGCATATTTCTCAACGAATGACTGAAATGAACATTTTTACCATTTATAAAGAAAATCGAATAAATGCCCACATGGTACTGCCTCCTATACAATTAAGTTTTCTAGTAAATTTATCGGTCTGCTTGATAGATTATCTTGGTTCTGTACGATTTGTTTACTCAAGTTGTCAGTGTGATTATTACATATGTCGTTATAACAAAACAACAGTTAAACGTTATTACAAGATTGATATAAATTATGGACAATGGTTCGATATCTAAGACAGTTAATATGTATGGACATGAGTACATCTTAATTTTACAATTATCCATTGAAGCTCATTCAGTTTGTTGTTTTTGGAGGCTCAAGTATGATACAAATCCTGTAAACAGGTCGATGCCGTATCTCGAATATCGGTGATATTCACGTTATTTAGTGCTTAATATATAGAATGATAGCAATAATTGGCACCTATGGTTATCTATGGTTATCTATGGTTATCTATGGTTATCTATAGTTATCTATGGTTACCTATGGTTATCTATAGTTATCTATGGTTATCTATAGTTATCTATGGTTATCTATGGTTACCCATAGTTACCTATGGTTATCTATGGTTATCTATAGCTACCTATGGTTACCTATAGTTATCTATGGTTACCTATGGTTATCTATGGTTACCTATAGTTATCTATGGTTATCTATGGTTATCTATGGTTACCTATAGTTATCTATGGTTACCTATATTTATCTATGGTTATCTATGGTTACCTATAGTTATCTATGGTTACCTATGGTTATCTATGGTTACCTATATTTATCTATGGTTATCTATGGTTACCTATATTTATCTATGGTTATCTATGGTTATCTATAGTTATCTATGGTTATCTATGGTTATCTATGGTTATCTATGGTTACCTATAGCTACCTATGGTTATCTATAGTTACCTATGGTTATCTATAGTTACCTATGGTTATCTATAGTTACCTATAGTTACCTATGGTTACCTATAGTTATCTATGGTTATCTATGGTTATCTATGGTTACCTATAGCTACCTATGGTTATCTATAGTTACCTATGGTTATCTATGGTTATCTATGCCTGTTGCAGATGAATCTTAAAATTATCATTATTTAGGAAATGTAAATTTCAATAATACACATAGAATTATTGACTTCCGTACACTGAGAATTTAAATATACACGAAATGATATCAAAGAAGAATATGTCCTGAATTCAGAGCAATATCTTAATAGGTTAGGGTTATTGTATTTAACACCTATTACAACAATATTTCAGTTATATCGTGGCGGTCAACTTGATTGGTGGAGGAAACTGGAGTATCCGGAGAAAACCACTGACTTGTCGGAAGCTACTGACAAACTTTATCACATTATGCTATATCGAGTACACCTCGACATGAGCGGGATTCAAACTCGCAACTTTAGTATCTTACTGGAAGACGTTACTTATACAAACGAAATATTTCCGAAGTTTTAAAATAACATATGTATATAATATATAAAAAATAATCCTGCTTAGTTCAATTGGTAGTTAGTTTTGTTTCGAATCGTATCCATTCCGTAAATGTTTTTTTGTTATTTTCGGCGAACAACATCACATATATTGTACTTCATCACTTTATGATATATTTTACCAACTATCGTTTTTGTAACACCCTTATTGCATCGTATGTTAATATTAAAAATAACAAAAGTTTAGAATCCGAATCATTCCTGTATTAACCGTTTTACCAAAGATTCTTGTCAGACAATAAGTGTCTGTACTAAAAGTAAGAGTTGATGACGTCCAGAATTCCAAAATTATCACGTGACGTTATTGGCAGAAGTTGCAGAAATTTGACGGAATGGAAACGATTTAAAACACGGGTATTTCAGAATATACGTCGTATAGATGTGACAATTTTATCTGTTATATACAATGCCTTACATTAGAAGTATTCCAACCAGTTGGTTATCTGTAGCTGAAAGAGAGATTAATGGCTTATTACTATAATTGTACCTATTTTCGGTGTGTACTTATATTCGCGTTTCATGGAAAAATGTCAATTATACAGAAGAAAAAATTGCATAGGAAATTAATGATTTCATAAATAATCATCTATAAACGATATAACTGAAACATTGTTGAAAGTGGTGTTAAACACCATAACCTTAACCAACCAATCCATTTATATATAAGATAATTTAATAGAGTTAGCTCAAAATTTAATATACATTCATTAACAGTTTTAATTTAATTCAGAGAGCATATATATGATATTGCAGCCGTATTTTCTAACCAAGCAGACATTTATATTCATAATAATAGAAATAGTATTTGTTCAAAACACATGTTAAAATAGCACACAAAAAAACCCCGATGTAAACACTGATATATGTACACACCAAAATAAGTGTAGTAATAGTAATAACCAATGAAATCATAATGTAACATTATCATGCGCATTACGTTTTTTTTTCAATTTTCAACACAGACGCCAATTACCAGCAAAAGTGTGGGCACATCACATATATTATTTATTTTGCAAATACTGCACAAGGCTTCTATACGCAAAACATCTGGGTAATTCGTATTGTGTGCATTACCGATTTCAACAAGCTGCAATTATTTTTGTATGTATTTGTGCATCGTATCAATGTGTCATTTATTTAGTGATATTTACATAAGTCTTACAAGGGACGTTACTTGAGGTGTGAGCCGTGAGCTGTGACGTAACATAACCCCCTATGTTTATTTATACCTGTAATTAAAAGTGAGCAAACCAGGATGACGCCGATCAATTATACGTAAAACATTGTATCACTTTATATTCTTCATTCATAAAAGCGTATTTCATTATAATTAAAAAGATTATTGCTTGGTATTGTGTAATACAGAATGTTTATGATAAATTAATATCTTCTGTGATCCTATATTGCAATTTCAATTTAAATGCAATATTCCTTGCCATATAAACCTTTTCAAGTATGTGACTAACAAAATAAATGAACAAATATTACAAAACCAAACACAGCCTATTCAAGTTCGTAATAAACAGATTATCTAAAAACCTTTCAATACCAAACAGAACATAAACAAGTGCGCTTGGTTCACGTCACATAATTAGTTTACCAGAGTGATTGTTGTTTAACGCTAAATGAACAATTTTTCAGCAATACCATGGCGAGAACAAGTTATAAACAATGAAATGTCTGTCGAAAATTTCGGCACTGGCATGGTTTGTTATATTTAGTTATTACTGAAATGTACAGTAACCAAATAGTATAATTATTACCCTTCTTTTCTGATTTGGCACAGACAATGCACTATAAAGTGGTGGAGTTAAATTAGTTTTATGAGCAAAAGCTTTTCAAATGATTAAAATAGAGTATTCACCTTAGGTTTAGCTCTTACGAGAAAAATATGACAGATAAAAGAGGTTAGATATTAGCAACATTCTGACTACGATATGTGTCAGCTCTTCTACAAAGACTACGCAACATCGAAGCCACAGCACAATGTTCTATGCGGCAGGTCTACCACCGCTAATGTTGTGAGTTGAACTCCCACTCCTGTCGAAGTGTGCTCTATACAACATTATGTGATAAAGTTTGTCAGTGAGGTGCGAGAGGTCTATGGTTTTTTACGGTTTCCTCCACCAATAAAACTGACCGCCAGGATATAACTGAACTATTGTTGAAAGTGGCGTTAAGCACAATAAAACCAAACAAACAAACACATAGAACTTCGTGCAATAAAACTACTATTGACTTAAACACCATAACGCTAACCATAATTCACAAGTTCTGTTGTATAGTACATATAGCCCTGTATCAGTGTAACCGACCTAGGAGTGGGGATTAGAAACAGTGTGACTACACAAAAACGAAATCACTGTAAAATGTTCTGTTACATTGCAGAGTACGTATAACCCTGTATCAGTGTAACCGACCTTTCAACAAAGTAATTAGATTTTAGCAAATTACTAACATCAACTTTACGTCAGTATCGTGTAGATATCTTACAGACAACATTGATCAGCTTATACAGCATTGACCCCGTCTTGTATGTAATTGGTGTTACTGGTGTTAATGTCTGGCCGAGACAACAAACTGATCGACAGCTTGTGAAGATATCTGTTTTGGTCATAAAATGGACAATGTCCTTTTTTTTAATATCAACCAAACAAATTTTGATTGGTGTTGATTTTCGTAAATACATGATATCTATTTTTTTTGGTTGCATACGCGTCGTGTGCAATAAATTATAAATTTACGTTTTTACTACGACGTCGCGTTTTTTTCGTTGAAAACTGGTCTTGTCTACTTATTTGATAAACTGTGACAGCAATACAAGCATATACAGGCACCATATTTTAATCAAAATTTACAATCAGTAAAGAGAATATTATTCAATTATTCATATTAGAAACTTTTCCCATATTTCTTTCTGACACTTTCAAACCAATCGAACTTGACACACAATAATTAATAATTCGGCGCTATAGCGTGAGGTCTACGTACAAGTAAATGCAAATGAGTAGTGGAAAAAAATAACGGAATTGTTCGATCGAGCATTAAGAAAAATAGCTTCTTCATGTCCGATTATACATATTTGACATTTGATTATTGAGTTTGGATCTCATTTCAATTAACCGCATTATCTCATGTCCCTTAAACTTGTCAACAGATCAATCGTCAATTTAATTATTAATGCGTTTGTCCTTTAATTGTCAATGCAAGGACAATACAAGCTTCAGTTTAACAACGATTACGTCATCTTGATCATGTTAATGTTTTTTTCTCTAACAGTTTATCATATTACTACCAATGATTCAATATAACAATGATCTATAGCTATATTGCAATGAAAAAGACGTTATGGAGTATGTCTGTTTATATTTGTAGTTGATCAATGCTGACAAATCCCATCAAGACATATAAATCAATTAATTCTATTTATTTTATACGTGCTGTAAAATAAAAATGGCCGAGTTATTTTTTTATGATCACCAGTTGACTGAATTTCAAACAAACCGTTCGATCATTATATTATCATTTGGGTACAGTATATATATGGTTTATATTCAACAATTGTACAGTGTATATAAGTCACACATCACTAAGGCACAATTAGAGTGAATGAGATAAGAACATCAGTTACGTATTCGAAGACGTATACAACCATGTATATGTACAGGAATAGACACAAAACATAGGGAACGTCCATTTATGTTTTTGTGGGTGGAAAAGGGGGAGCTATTTTTTGTTCTTTGAATTTTGTTTTTGTCAAATGTCTTGACTTGAAGAAATGCAAAAATATCTACTTAACTCTTGAAGACAAATTTCCAATTGTTTGACAATTTCTTAGATTATTGATGCTTTTAGCTGTGTATGGTCCCATTTATGCCAACATCAGAAAAGAGCAGATACGATTTTCAACCTATCAGAGTCTTAAGACATATTGTACAATGCTTTTCTAAATGTTCCCCTTGAATTGAGAGTTTTTTTTATTTGTGTAACATGTCCTGGTTGACCACATCACATTTCAGAATCTTAAGACATATTGCACAATACAATGCTTTTCTAAATGTATCCCTTATATTGAGATTTTTTTTCATTTGCGTAGCATGTCGAAAATTTGTTAGCCTTTGTGCTATTTATGTTAACATCGGAAAGAACAGATACGATATTCAACCTTTCAAAGTCTTTAGACATATTGTACAATGCTTTTCTGAATTTATTCCTTAAATTGAGATTTTTTATTTGTGTACCATGTCCTGATTGAACACATTACATTTCAGAGTCTTAAGAAATATTGCACAATGTTTTTCTAAATGTATCCCTTAAATTGAGATTTTTTATTTGTGTAACACGTCCTGGTTGAAGACATCACATTTCAGAGTTTTAAGAAATATTGTACAATGCTTTTCTAAATGTATCCCTTAAATTGAAATTGTTTATTTATGTAACACGTCCTGGTTGAACACATTACATTTCAGAGTCTTAAGAAATATTGTACAATGTTTTTCTAAATGTATCCCTTAAATTGAGATTTTTTATTTATGTAACATGTCCTCGTTGAACACATCACATTTCAGGGTCTTTAGACATATTGCACAATGCTTTTCTAAATTTATCCCTTAAATTGAGATTTTTTTATTTGGGTACCATGTCGAAAATTTGCTAACCTATTGATGATTTTTGCTGTTTAACATCAGAAAGAGAAGACACGATGTTCAACCTTTCAAAGTCTTTAGACATATTGTACAATGCTTTTCTAAATGTTCCCCTTTGAATTGAGAGATTTTTATATTTGTGTAACATTTCCTGGTTGAACACATCAATTTCAGTAATGTACATGCATTAGTGCTATAAGTGATAGAAACAATTGAAATTGAAGTGATTATTGTTCGTCTTGGCAGAGCAATTTCCTTATTTTCTATTAAGGTTTAATTAGAAATTGTCTAATAATTGTATTCAGTTTAATAAAACTCAACATTTAGGTCAATGTTAATGACAGCTTAATATCGTTATTTCTTCTTTTTAAAGGCTAAAAGAAAAGTTTAAAGATACCAAAGGTGTAATAAGAAGCCGTAAATCGGAGGAGGACACACAATGTAATGGCGAAAAGATAAAGGGACAAGAAATGTGATAAGATAACAAAGGTGTAATAAGAAGCCGTAAATCGGAGGAGGACACAGAATGTAATGGCGAAAAGATAAAGGGACAAGAGAAGATAACAAAGGTGTAGTCAGAAGCCGTAAATCGAAGGAGGACACACAATGTAATGGCGAAAAGATAAAGGGACAAGACATGTGATAAGATAACAAAGGTGTAATAAGAAGCCGTAAATCGGAGGAGGACACAGAATGTAATGGCGAAAAGATAAAGGGACAAGAGAAGATAACAAAGGTGTAGTCAGAAGCCGTAAATCGAAGGAGGACACACAATGTAATGGCGAAAAGATAAAGGGACAAGACATGTGATAAGATAACAAAGGTGTAATAAGAAGCCGTAAATCGGAGGAGGACACAGAATGTAATGGCGAAAAGATAAAGGGACAAGAGAAGATAACAAAGGTGTAGTCAGAAGCCGTAAATCGAAGGAGGACACACAATGTAATGGCGAAAAGATAAAGGGACAAGACATGTGATAAGATAACAAAGGTGTAATAAGAAGCCGTAAATCGAAGGAGGACACACAATGTAATGGCGAAAAGATAAAGGGACAAGACATGTGATAAGATAACAAAGGTGTAATAAGAAGCCGTAAATCGAAGGAGGACACAGAATGTAATGGCGAAAAGATAAAGGGACAAGAAAAGATACCAAAGGTGTAGTCAGAAGCCGTAAATCGAAGGAGGATACACAATGTAATGGCGAAAAGATAAAGGGACAAGAAAAGATAACAAAGGTGTAGTCAGAAGCCGTAAATCGAAGGAGGACACACAATGTAATGGCGAAAAGATAAAGGGACAAGACATGTGATAAGATACCAAAGGAGTAATAAGAAGCCGTAAATCGGAGGGGGACACAGAATGTAATGGCGAAAAGATAAAGGGAGAAGAAATGTGATAAGATACCAAAGGGGTAATCAGAAGCCGTAAGTCGGAGGAGGACGCACCATGCCATGAACAAAAGAAAAAGGGACAAGAAATGTGATAAGATACCAAAGGGGTAATCAGAAGCCGTAAGTCGAAGAAGGACACACAATGTAATGGCGAAAAGATAAAGGGACAAGAAATGTGATAAGATACCAAAGGAGTAGTCAGAAGCCGTAAGTCGGAGGAGGACGCACCATGCCATGAACAAAAGAAAAAGGGAGAAGAAATGTGATAAGATACCAAAGGGGTAATCAGAAGCCGTAAGTTGGAGGAGGACGCACCATGCCATGAACAAAAGAAAAAGGGACAAGAAATGTGATAAGATACCAAAGGGGTAATCAGAAGCCGTAAGTCGAAGAAGGATGCACAATGCCATGAAAAAAAGAAAAAAAGGCAAAAGGAGAAACAATGATATACAAAACACTCCACAGAAAACTAATGGTCGATCAACAGAATGCAGGAGTTGTTGCTCTGGAAGGGTAAGCAGTTCCTGTTCCACTTGTGGCACTACCTGTCATTTTATCGAAATATTTTCTAATTATATACAGCTCGTATGAGACTCGCAAACCAGTGTACAAAATCGAATACAACTGATACATCAAATGAAAAATATACTTCTCTACAATTCAAGTGCGGTTACTTGCTGAGAAAAAGGAAATTCGAATAAATATTTAAACATGAAATATATATTTATTTAAAGAAATTCTAAGAAATATAAACATTGTTAGAAAATAAATCGTGTGTATTTGTTTAATTTGTGGATTAAGAAATATAAACATCGCAAAGATTACCCACTTTATAGTGTTGCAAGTAAATAATCAAATCCTGACTAAGGGCTTTATTGCTCACGTGTTAATTTGGAACACTTTTCGATCGTTATTTGTTCAAATACAATAATGCTGCATGTACATATCATTATATGTATAGGTTACATAATGACTTCTACCTTGTATGGACTCATATTGGTTAGTTAAAAACATTAACGACAATCATAGAGTATCTATGCCAAAGATTGATTGATTTATTCATTTTTTGGTGCCTAACGCCACTCAGCAATATTTCAGCTATATTATGGCGACCAGTTTTAGTGGTGGAAGAAGCCAGAGTACCCGGAGAGAACCACCGACCATGGGCAAGCAACTGGTAAACGAGTCGAATGCACCTTTTTGTAATTTACAAAGTCGGGTGCGAACCCATGCCGTATTGATGATAGGCTTGTATGAGTTGTTAGGTAATCTAACTACCTAACTCATTGAGCCACCCGGGCCCTCTATGCCAAAGGATAATTTTGGTAGGATCAAGGACGGCCGTTTTTAGGACGATGAAAGAGCTAAATTTAGAGGAGACATTCTTACAGTTGTATAAAACACAAAACAAATGCTCGATTAATAAGAATTTCCGCGAAGATGTCAAAGCGACACTGTCAACACTTATGGGTAGCATTTTTTGAAAATGTATAGTTGATAAGTTACCAATAGAAGTCTCATAAAACTAGTAGACAAAACGGTACAATTGCGTTCTAAAGCAACAACTTTTAAAATGATATAGTCTTGAATAGGACTAGAAAGTCAAAATACAACGTGTTCCCCCGATTTGATGCAAAGCATTTTAATTCTCTTGTATATACCCCAAGACATCTGAACCATCGCAATTAACCAAAGGAACAGACTGATATCTATAAATAGCAACGCTTACCCGTCCGGTAAAAAGTAGTCCATTAGAGGGGCTTGTAAGTCACCCAATGGTATTTCGTGACCAGAAGGGTGTGATGAGACATGACCCGTGCCACCACTACTTTCTTGACGGCGTTGCTGTTGCTGATGGTGGTGGTGGTGATGGTGACGACCCCCACCCCCTCCTCCTTTTGACGGCATCAGGTAATAGCATGAATTCCAATCTGTAGACTTACATTTGTAATTAGTGTAATCCAAAAATGTAGGTCACCATCACATGTAGTATTATATCCTATATTCCAATGACATCATTTCTATAAATAGATCCATGTCTGCCATTGCATGCATTCGTTGTATGTACATTTTTGCTTTGATAAATGTTGAAAATCCAACTCTTTAGCTTCGGATTTTTTTCTTAGAATATCTCCAAATGTTATGTTGTAGGCCAGCGAAATATAGCTCGAATTTAACAATTGATGACATCACAATACATTACTTCTAGGATAATTTGATTCTAAGACGAAAATATATAATAATCCACTGTGTAAGAAAGAAACACTATAGTATAAGAGTGTAAACTTGTGAGATCTTAATCGTTGTATCCCGTTCCGAAAGATGCTCAAAAAAGGGCATGTGCAAGATGTCTAGATCTCAACTAAAGACGTACTTATATGGACGTCAAAACCGAATAAATAAATGATACATTTATCATAGCCCCAGGGAGGTCTCATTTTATTCAATTATTAAGATCCCCATGATACATTTTACAAAAGAATATTTCCCCATGTAGCATCGAAGATCAATGCTGATGATATATAGAAAGTTATAAACGGTATACTGATACACGTATAATTAGTTTGTTTATTGTGTCAAAATTATTGTTGTATAGTACCGACGAGTGCCGTTGGTCCCGAGTGTACACCTAAATGATCAAACATACAAACCACGTGGCTGTCAAGAGAAGACAATTTAATCTTTATTAATCATAGTTTAATTTACCGTTAATTACCATTGTTTTGTCCGCTTGTTGGACCTTTTCTAGACCTCGTAGGGACTGCCCTTGGGTCATTAATAAGCTAAATTTGAACATTAAGACTACCACGAGGGTAATCCAAATGACGTCTTATTTTGAATATTAATTACGCATGTGCAGCTGCAACGTTCTTTGACTCATTATTTGTAACTAAATTAATATTGTCATTATAATGGATTCAGGATTTTGGGTAAGTACATTAGTCCATCAAAGTTTGCTAAGAATTAACCACTTAATTTATTTATTATATACAATATATATTATTTTATTGTTGATTGTGACCGCTTGATGTATCAAATGTTTAGGGAAAAAAGTTTAAACAGTAATAGTCAACAATTCCACCAATATCAACAAAACTACAAAATTCATTCACTGAACATAAGAAGAAAAGACCGCGACAAAATGTGACGGTGTTAAATCGGTTATTGAGATCTCAATATTTTTCGCAAACCGTAAATAAAATAGCATTTGTATGTATCTTCTTTTTTAAAAGATTGATGAATAATTGACTTCAACTTCGAAGAGTGAAATATATTTTCATTGAATAATACATATATATATATATATATATATATATATATCTTTTTCTAAACGCTAAATGTTCCGAAAATCTTTGTATTTACAACCAACCCTACTCCAGGGACCACCTCTATTAAGCAATAACTTATACATTGTATTAATTTTAATTTCCAATCAAAGTGCTTTTCACGTTAATTAAACCTGCTTAAGTGACTCTAATAACTTGTACATTGTATTGTGTGATCTTAATTTTAATTTTCTATTCAAACGACCACCTGTCTTATGTGACACTATTTCAACGTTCCGTTTGAAAATCACATAAGAAAAGTTTAAATGCATACATTTTTCATTAGAAATATTTATATAAAATTCGACACTTGGGTATATCAATCTCGACCCGATCAAACCGCTTGCCATGATATACTTACCTATAATTTATAGTACTCATGGCTACCTTTATCAGGTAATATATAATTAATTACACACCTTGATTCGTTTAAGGAGACATTATCTATTTAACACGTCATTACATAATACTAAGTAAGACGCCATTATTAATTCATCAATATTCCACATAAGAGCTATTAATTCTATGATTCTACTTAATTCTACTACCGGTTGATAATTAATTGTAAAATATTAGGAATTTTAAATTTAGCGCATGACAATTAAGGTGAGGTCAACAGATAAACTGACAGTAGAAAATTATGGTTTTCTCTACTTAATTCTACTACTGGTTGATAATTAATTGTAAAATATTAAGAATTTTAAAATTTAGCACATGATATTTAAGGTCAACAGTTAAACTGATAGTCAGTCAAGAATATAACTGAAATATTGTTGAAAGTGGCGCTAAACACCATAATCCTCCTATATTGATAGTAGACACTGATGGTGTAATACACACATTTTACCTTTCCAAGATGCCTATGTCTCTGTGTTGTTTTTATCGCCCTTTCGGCTTTCTCTATCGTTTACATCCATGGTCGTGTAAATAACTGAGTGTAGCAGAGGTATTACCCATATTATTGCCTTGTGTATTATGCCTACTCGGTGTATGACCAAGCAACTCAATACCCTTATTGCTGTCTTCCTGAAGATGTGATCTGAACTTTTAAATTATTTGCCTTTTCTATCTATTGACTTTGAGCCTACCTGATCAATGGATTGAGAACAAATATTAAAAATAATAAAGTTTTACCTTTTAAAAGAGAATCTGTAATTTGATAGGTTAATTGATATACTTGATTGAGAGGTTATTGCTAACTTTTTGTAAATTTAGATCTACTAATAATAAACTACCAATTAAATGTGTTCGTTGGGAGAACATTCAACCAGAAAAGAGACATTATCATGTATGCAGTTCCCAGGATGTTGGTGATGAATTTCACTTTCTACTAAAATGTAAAAAAAAATTAATTAGAGAACGGACATGTCTGTGTAGACAATAAATATTTCAGAAATACTAATATTTTAAGATTTAAAAATCTCATGAACATAGCAGTTCCTAATTCCAATCGAAAAATCAGAAAAAGAGACTCGAAATCGAAACTCGTAACACATATACATGACAGCTCACATTCCTGGCTTGGTACAGGCACTTTAATAAAAAAAAGTGGCCGGGTTAAACTAGTTTTATGGGCACAAACCCCCTCTATTCGAAATGATGGTGTCATGTCATATTTTGGCACATGTGTAATTTTTTAGATGTACCAACGCACCCTTAATCATTGTAAATTAACGTTAGAGTATATCGAAATTGTGTATTTGTTATGTATATTGTTTTAAATCTTGCTATATATTACGATATTCCATTTCATCAATACAAGTTTAGCAAAATAAATATATATAGCGCCTGGCTTTGTAAATTACAAAAAAGGGTGCATTCGACTCGCAGCCGCAAGTGATAAAGCTTACCAGTTGCTTGCCCATGGTCGGTGGTTCTCTCCGGGTACTCCGGCTTCTTCCATCACTAAAGCTGGTCGCCATGATATAGCTGAAATATTGCTGAAAGTGGCGTTAAACACCAAAAATCAAAATAAAAAACAAATCATTATATATAATACAGAAATGATTCAAGGAAATAAAGGATAGAATTAATTAATTAATTTAATTTAATTTGCGTTACACAGACGTTAGCGAATACCGAAGTTCCAATCAAAAATGGACAATGCAGAGAAACTGGCAACATAGATCAACATAGGGTAATAGATGGGAAGCTACTTTGAAAAAAACCAAAACTTGTCTTATTTTAATGTGGTATATTAAGGTACACAGTGCACAATTCTCTTGATAAAGATGTCAAGGAATTGAGGTCTATATTCTGCAATTGATATTTTCTTCAATTATTCTGACCATTATATTTAATGTTTCAAATATAAACAGCACAGTACAATATCGAAGAAATGCTCGAAATATTTTAAATTTGTGTGGCATTAGATTAAAGATGATTTGACTGACAATATAAACTAATAAAATCTTAGAAATGAAATTTAGTGCGCACGACGCGTTTCTGGAAACACTTTCATCAGGTACGCTCAAAGTCAAAATATTAGAAAGCCAAATAATTGTAAAATCTTTGAGAGCAAGAAAACCAAAGACCTTAAACAGAATAGTCAAAATCGGCTAAGGTAAAACATTATTTTTGCTCTATAACGTTAGAATAAACGGAAGGGAAAATCAAGAATGGACAATGAGGAGAAATGTGGAACATTGGGCACAAGACAGGACAAAGACAAACAAACAAATAGAACATAACTCAGTAAACTAAAAAGTTAAATAACAATATAAAAATCGTAACTAAAAACAAATACCAACATTTATACCGTCGATATTTCGTTCCTGTATAGTATCTAGAGAATGTCGGCGTTGGTAAATGGAAGGAATAATTTAACATTAAGAGATTATCTAGTATTACAAAATAATGTGATTTGTAGTCTTCCGACAGATAATTCCGTGATCACTGATTGACAAACACTTGTGCAAAGAGAAATGTAATCACATCACACTTCCTTTGTAGCCTTTCGCAATTTGCGGACATGATCAATAATCTCCGAGGGGGTACAAATAGAAAACAAACAGTTTGATTATCAAGTGATATTAAATACTTATGTTTCAAACTAATAAATATCCCACTTCAAATGTGCTTTATGGGAGAAATAATGACCCCTTAGTGAGACAAACTCTTCTTGGTGCAATTACTACATATAATCTAAACTTGCACTCAAACCGGAAGTGAGCTTAGAGATTATTTACGGCGTTGAATCGATCTACAATTACAGCAACAGTTTTTGAATAAATTGTAGATTGAAAATTACTTCAAAAGAATTAAAACGTTCATATGTGTGATTAACGACTCATTGCTATTCATAATGTTCCGAGTGATTTGATTCAGCGCGATAATAACATCAGAAAAGTTCCGAATGAATTCATTCAGCGCAATAATGGAATTAGAAATAAAATGAACACGATTTACACGGTGAAGGAAAAAATCACTTATCAGAGGTTAATTTGGGGAATCTACAAATCCTGTACAGACATGATGATGTAAGAAAAGAAATAGTTCAACGGCACACAACCATTTAAACAGTAATGACCGACATCATGACCATCCACAACAAAAAGCACCACTCCTCTGTCCTTTAACTTGGAACAGTAATGGTCAATAATATAGCCAACCTCAACAATACGAACCACTCCTCTGTCAAGTCTGGAACAGCAAAAATGGTCAATATATCGAATCACCACAATTCCCAACACTCCTCAATCAAAGAATAACTTCTAAGCTCAGAAAAGACAACGATAGAAGCTGACGAAATGCAACACTATGTTCAGGGATGTGCACACAAATGCTGTGGTGCTAAAACAGTAAACCAGATCCTATATCAGCCTTCTACATCCCTCTGATGGGGGTTGCGCCATACTGCTGCGGAGAACAAGTCTAAAAACAAACAATCGTGATTTATGTCCGACAGTTACCTAAGACTTTCTAATGTCTGCACCAGATATTATTAGCTATATTGTGACGACCAGTTTAATTGGTGAAGGAAACCGGAGTATCCAGAGTAGAAAAAACCCCCACCGACATTCAACAATACACTGATAAAAGTAATCACATAACGTTGCATCGAATACACCTCGGGTGGGGGAACGAACACACAACTTTAGTGGTGATAAGCACGAATTACAATATCAAGTTGTCGCGGCGACGATGGTCCCATCGGTATTAGGTAACCAGTGAAAAACCGCTACCCAAACGCACCTTAAATATCATTATATTTCAACCCCTCAATCGAACACACCCGGCATGTTCTATTTCAATATCACGTTTTCATTTATATATACATATAGACTAAATGAATTAATAATATATGTGCGGTTAATAAAATTGTCTGAATGAAAGCTCTTCAAAAGCACCTTAAATATAATGACATTTTATCATCTCCATCTAGCACACCCGACATGTGTGATTTTTATATATAGACTAAATGAATTCATTATATATTTGCAGCTAATAATTCTGAATAAAAATAGATTTATTGATTTAGCCGATGGCTACAAGTCTATTAAACTAAACGACAATTAATGTAGTAACAGATAATCAACCAAATTAATTATAATTGTAATACACGTGATAAAATATAACAAAGTGTCTGTGTCAATGATGAGGTGGTATGATCTACCATCATATAATATCATAGGTAATTAATTACCAGCCATTTTTATAAGAGTATTAATGTAAAGCTCTCCATGGACCCAGATTCTAGATGGTAACCAAGTAGCCATTTATATCAAAATAATACGAAGCTAATGACGACCTCGATTAAGATAAGATAAGAAAACTTTATTTTGATTCGGCACATAATAAAACAGTACAACATCAGCTCTACAGAGCTTTTTACCGATTCTAGACGGTAACCAGGTAGCCATTTATATAAAAATAATACGAAACTAATGACGACAGTCTCGTTAAGACGACGGGATCGTTCATTTCAGATCAGATTTTAACAGCCGATAAAATTTCCCGTAATAATAGATGGAAACATGAATCTTATTTCATAATTTGAATAAATATTAAAAAAAAATTTCATTGTGTTTAACGCCACTTTCAGCAATATTTCAGCTATATCATGGCGGCCAGTTTTAGTGGTGGAAGAAGCCGGAGTACCCAAAGAGAACCACTGACCATGGGCAAGCAACTGGTAAACCTTATCACTTGCGGCTGCGAGTCAAGTGCACCCTTTTTGTAATTTACAAAGCCGGGCGCGAACCCACGCCGTATTGTTGATAGGCTTGCATGAGTTGCTAGGTAATCCAACTACCTAACTCATTGAGCCACCCGGGCCCTTTGAATAAATAAGATCCAGGTATGTGAAAGTACATAGGAATAAATTGACTGATGACCTTTAAATTATCATTAAGATAAATTAATATGGCATCAAGAGATACAAGTATTTTTTTTTAAATATTTGTGTTTCAACTTAGTCAGAAATAGCAAGAAAATTGAAAAAGTAGAAATACATTATTTTTTTTTGTAAGTTCAATTTACATTTCAGTGGTAATTTGATACAAAGATATTTCGCTACGATTGTTCAATCCATGGCGGCGAGTGTAAAATATTAAAAGTAACGACTTCAATTTAATCACTACGAACACATGAATCAGTAGCCTCCGTGCAATAACTCTCTATCAAGGGAGTCATCATAGGTACTACAAGCTCCGGAATATCGTATTGTAATGACTTTAACTTAACCACAAGGAGACGTATTAGAATAAGCTAATTTGAGCTTGTTTCTGAATCCTGTTATATATAATGTCCTGTATCAATACGGTTGTTTCGAATCATTTCCATTCCGTCAACATTTGGTTATTTTCGTCCGCCAGATCACGTGATTTCGATGAACTAATCGGCATTGAACTTCCGGTGTCAACGTACACAACAAAAACTCAAATCGATATGTGCCGTTTTAACGTTCGATCCTCAACTTTAAAAAATCTTAACATTTTCTGTAAAAGACAGATATCAATTAAATTATTTTATTTGTATCACAAAGACTTCAATGTAGAGACAAATACTTCTTTAACATTAAATTTGTTTTCTTTCTTTATTTGCGGCTGTCAGCATCATCAAAGGACAACGATCTGCCTTTATGTATATATTTCTGATATCAGACAGATAGTGGGGTACCGAACACCAGTATTTATTCAGCGGTTTCCTTGGCGTCTCAATATTACAATTACTTATAATCTACCACATCTACGACTATGATATGCTGACGTTGTTACAGTAATAGCGTAAACACCGGAAGTCGCTTGCCGATTTGTTCAGACGTCAAGACAAGAAAAAGACGGAACGTGGTCGGAATTGACATGATTCGAAACAACCTTATTGAAACATAGGTGTATGCTTTATTGTGAGTGAAATGTGTTTAAACTAGCCACAACGAACCTATAGGTTCAGTATCTTCCTAACTAGCTAGCTGTAACCTTCTATCAAGTTAGTCAAAATAGGTACCACAAGCTCCGGAATATCGTATCTTATCCTATATTGATTTGACGACTATCTAGTCTGAATTCCTCTGTTTTTTTATTTTCCTAGACAACTATTTATGTATTTTCAGAAAGTATCTAATTTAATTCTGATATATTTAGAAACCGATATTTAGATTGTCAAAAATCGTGCCTTAAAAAATTGACCAACCATTCAATTAGATGTCTCGAAAAACGTTAAGTATATCCTTCACTGAAGTAAATGGTACGTGATTATTGGTGGCTGGCTCCAAATAGAATACAATGACTATTTATGACGAGAGTTGTGTGTTTTTTCCCGTTCATTTGATCTCCATTAGACACAACATATACAAGCTTAATTACGTAATTGGGCTAGACAATGTGACAAATGGGTCACAGCCATTGACGAATGACGGTCAATATCAATGTGCTAATGTTTAAGCTGCAAACGAGTTAACATTCGAACAAAAACGTAGATATCAAATAATAATATCATGTACTAGCAGTTTAAGAAAAGAATAAATATACCAAAATTAATGAGTAATCCAAAGCTGTAAATCGGAGAAGAACAGACAATATAATGGCCAAAAGTTAGAAGATACCAAAGGGGGTAGTAAGAAGCCGTAGGACAGACAAAAGAAAAAGGAAAAGGACAAACAAAAATCTACAAGACACTACACAGAAAACTAAAAATAGAACAACATGGACGGCACCTAAAACTCGGGGTAGAACACGTGTGCTCCGGAAAGATATGCAGTTCCTGCTCTACCTATGATACCCGTCGTGTTACTCTTTGTAGCTAGATGCAAGTAAGCCATTCAGAGATTCGGTAAGACAGCATATTCGTGGGTGGGAGTAAAGATCTTGTTAAAGAAAACAAAAAGCTTGAAGACACCAAAGTGATAATCAGAAACCACGTGACTGTTCAACATTGTTTTTAATTTGCACTTTAAAAGTCTTATCTCACATTACTTTCCTTAAAGTATTGATGTATATTGTGTATTGTTTTAAATATTAATAAGGAAACACGGATATTGAAAACCAATCTATTACTTACTTTATCAAATAAGGAAACAGGAGGAGGTGAAATAGTAGAGGTTAGGGGACGCAAAATGGAAATCCGCATATGCAAACTAATACTTGTAAAACATAAATTTTAGTTAACAATACACAACATCACAATAGACGCAACAACATCGATGTAAAGTAAGAAAAGAAGAAAGTAACACAGAACACAGTGCGACACAACACCATAGGGCAACACAAAGCGTAGGGCAACACAAAACATAGGGCAACACAGAACATAGGGCAACCCAAAGCATAGTGCAACACAAAACATATTGCAACACAGACAATAGGGCAACACAAAACATAATGCAACACAAAGCAGAATGCAACACAAAACATGGGGAAACACAAAATATAGTGCAACACAACTTTCTCTTAATCAAAAATGAAATCTAATCGGGTATTTCGACAGAACAAGCTTTTCCGTCTTCATACAAATACTCGTTAAGAAATCCTTGCTTTTAGTGGGGTTCGTGTTGTTCGATGTTTAGTTTTATGTGTATTATTTTGTAGATCGTTGCTTGTCCTTTTGTCTTTCTTCTTCTGGTCACTGCATAGGCTGTCCATCTTTGATTTATGCTTTTGATTACCTCTTTAATATCCTCTAGCTTTTCTTGCTTACAAAGTTGGCAATTTGCGTAAAATTAGACAAATATTACTACGATTTAATAAGGAACTTATCTTCAATCTGTCCAGACACGAAACCTCCTAAATATATGGTCGAATAATTCAAGATAGAGGCGCGTATTAGATATATTCGGAGAAACCTTTTTTTTTTTTTTTTTTTTTTTTTTTTTTTTTTTTTTTCGTGGACGATATAAGATATCTGTATACATCTTTGGCGTTCTAGTGTTAATGATATTATAAGATATCAGTTTAATGGTATGTTTGTCTTCTTATTATTTATATATCTCATTTAATAGCTTTGTAGGAGATGAAGGCTTTTCCAACACTAGTTGGCAGGGACAGAAATTAACAGGGGCCCAGTCGCCCATGGCCCATATATTTTGGTCTGGGCTACTAAACTTTTACCTATAATTTAGTTAAACATATAGACATTTTTTATCAAAAATCTTGTCTGGGCTAACAGCTTGAACTTCCCAATTTCTATACCCGAGTTCACTCAATGTTACTGATAGTGGAAACTGGAATATCCAGAGACAAGTACCAACCTTCGGATGTCCAAGTTACACTACCATATAAAGTTGAATCAATAACGTCTTGCTAAGGGATACATAATTTTTACATATGAAATAAATGAAGATATATTATCGAATATTAAAAAAATAATGTAGCAATTTTGTTGGGTGATGTAATGTAAGGCTGAATGTAGGCTATGCAAGTGAATGTAAGGCTATGTATTTCTGTCTATCAATAATGTCTAAATATAGAATTTACTATTAGTCGCAATTAAACAACTTAAATAAATAAAATGAAAATAGTGTTCATTAACCTTTGACCTACCTTGTCAACGACGAATGCATCTTGTTGCCAACCCATAAATAATAGTATGGATCTGAATTCTGTCACACAACAAATTTTTACCAATTTTGATTCAAGCTATAGGTGATGCCTTATTATTTACTGATAAATATCTTCTAATGGAAATCAATTCCTTAAACAATGGAATTTTATTCCCATTTAAATATCATTGATTATTTTCTATTTAAACAATGACAATAATGTGTTCTCTTTCTAAAACTAACCAAAAGCCAATGGCAGTTTATTTTTGTTGATTGTCGTAAAAATATTACAAAGCAATCATTAACGATTGATATATAAATATGAAATATACAAAGTTTTTGTTTAAATGTGTACACAAATTATTCTAATATTTCTTTTTATTCAAAATATTTAAATAAAATATTGATAATGAGTCACAAACAGAAAAGTAAAGATAACATAAAACAATTCAGAATTAATAATCATTACATTTTAAATTTCCACAAATCAAAATACAGAAAGCACTTTTAAGACAAATTTGAAGATACCGAGGAGGTTAACAGACAATACAATGTATACTCACGGGCCAAAAGTATTTCCTCACCAAGATATTTCCCTATATATTTCATATAAAACCATTTATTTTCAAAACATTCTCTTGAAGTCATTCCTTATCTGCTTTTCATGAAATTTTCAGCATTAAATGCAGAAATAAATATAGTTTCTTCTTCGTATAATTTTCAAATAATTTTATATCTACTTTCTCTTAAGAATTGATTTAAAAACAAAGTAGTTTTTCATCAAATCTTACTATATAATCATATAAAATTGTGACGTCAAGAATTTACCTTTGCGTTTAAATCATAAATGCTTGTAAATAAAAGTTCGAAAAAAATTAATTGAAGATATTAAAATAAACTCTAATAATTCTACTATTAAAGGTGAAAATTTCATGTAAATCGGCTAAGGAATGACTTCGTTAGAATGTTATGAAAAAAGTGGTTTTATATGAAATGTATAGGGAAATATCTTAGTGAGGAAATACTTTTGACCCGTGAGTGTACAATAGAAAACGGAAAAACAATGATCTACATATCACTCACTACATAGAAAACTAAAGATTGAGCTACACGGACAACATTAAAAACTGGGGTTGTACTCAGGTGCTGATGAAGGGTAAGTGGTTCCTGCTCAACTAGTGGCACCCTTCGTGTTATCAAAATTATAAAACAGGTTAGGAAGTCATGAATGAGGAATGGACCAGTTTGTCATTATGACAAACTGAACATATTCGTGGTCAATGGTGTCACATATATTCCGCAACGGTTAACCAAGTCATGGTGGCGACCATAAAACTTTCAACACTTCATTTACACCATATTTTGATTAGTGGTGTACATAGTGTGATGCAAATTATTTGGATCCTCATCATCATCAAATTCTTATCATTTAAATTAACGAGATAGTTCATCATATGTGCTCCTGTCGAGGGCATGCTATATCCAGACGAAAGAAGAAAACAAACATTGATAACCAAGAGTAATATTAATTTTAATAGATGTTAAAAAAAACCCACAAAAGTCTAAATATATTTAGACATTATATTTATCCGTTGCAGTGTACATTAACCTCGGATAGGCACCGTCAACTGATTGTACTGGTCAAGCGAAAATCACAATTCGCCCTGTTACGTAAGCTATTGCCTCTAGTTAGGAAACACTGCTAACAATCAATCAATCAATCAATCAATCAATCAATCAATCAATCAATCAATTAATCAATCAATCGAGTGCAAAATGTTTCCTGCATTGTAACGTACCAGTATATTTTTGTGTGTTTGAATTTATTGTCTTATATATCTGTCAACCTCAGCAAAGATCCATTAAATTATACTAACATCAATCTATTATTTAAAAATGAATACGGCTTACTAATAATCTTGCATGGAAATTATATTGGAATAGGGCTTAGTCCATGTTTGTTCAGCAGCAAACCTTTAATCTAAGCAATATTATCTTTACATTAGAAAAATATAACTTTTAATTCATTAAAGACAAAAGCTAATCACGAACATTATGCTGACGTTGATCGATTTATGGTCCCTCAAGAATTCATTATAAATATACCGAAAGAGGTTTCAAATTGAAAATTTTCCTTTGAAAACAAACTCGAGTAGATATAAATTGTTATATGAAATATAAAGCTTTAAACTGGGATATTTGCATAGGTTCTTGTTGAATTGAACAAAAAAGCAAAACTAGAAAAGTGGTGTTTGCATGGTTTCTATGTAATAAAACATTAAACTGGGATATTTGCATAGGTCCTGTTGAAACAAAACAAAACAAGACTAGATGGGGCGTTTGTGTGGTTTCTCTTTAAACAAATGCATATGTTACTAGATTAGACGATACTGATTATAGCAATCTCAATATTGAAACCAGAGACATTTATAATCCGGTCTGCTTGACTTAAATATAAAAAAACATTAATGTTGTTCCACAAACGACACATAAGAACTACAATAACAGTTTGTTGTTTGCAATCATACCTGGAGATTATATTTCGTCACAATAGTGTTTTGCTTTTGTTGTGGCTGCTTATATTGTTGACCATTGCTGTTTCTGGTTTTTGTAGAGTAGTGGTCTGTTTTTGGTAGGGCTGATTATAGTTATGAAAATCATTACTGGTTACGTTTCTGGAGAGCAGTTGTCTTTCTTGTTAAAGCTGATGATGCTGTTTGCTGGAATTCTAGTTTGTGTTGTGGATGACGATATTGTTGAAAATCACTGTTTAAGGTCTCCCAGAGCTGTGTTGTAAACTGCTGTTAGCTATGCTGTTAGCTATGCTGTTGACCATTACTTGTGAATGTTTCCCGGGGCTGCGGTGTGTGTTGTGGGTGGCTATATTGCCATTACTTTACAGTTTAGCCTTTTATTCACAATCGCATTTGTTCATTTATAAATTTGTAATATGCTTAAAGTAATAATTGTTTGATTAGAATAACGAAAATTTGAAATATCTTTTAAACTGTAGATTTTAAAGTAGAAGTGTAAACGAGAGTTGTGTAGAGAATCAAGGGTGCTAATTTAATTTGGAAGTTTGCAGACCAGAAAGTGAACGGATTTGACCCTGCTCATATAGAAAAATCGCATTTTAAAGGAATTTTTGGGTGTTTATTTAGACAAAGTTTGATGAAACACGGAGGGAATAAGTCTATAAAAGAGAACAGCCTGCGGCCGTGGGTCTTAATCCCTGAGGACAATAGACACTCGACGGTCACCTGAAAGCTTCCATTGTTCTCCGTAAAGCCTGTCACCATCTCCTACACGCACTATTGAGTTCATTGATTTTTATTTGTAAAATATTTTACCTGTAAAAATTACTTGGAATGGGACATTTTTCGTTATTTTTATTTTTTCACTAAATATATAGCACTTCTGTCTTTAATAGTGAACAAAAAAGAAGTCTTCATATATAATATGAAGAATATATCATTGTCATTTTGTTCGATTCTGTATGACATTTTGAATTTATATACATGTAAGAAAACGGAACGAAAAATTAATTTTGAGATTGTGCAACTTCCTAATTAAAAGAAATACTCGTAAAATTAGTACATTTTTATATTATAGAACCTCAGAGACCAATTGGAGAGTTGATTTTTTTTGGGGGGGAGGGGGGTAGAACATGACATTGAGCACTGTCATTTTGTGAGCTATATTTTACCAAACTTGCAACTTAACATTGGTAAAAAATACCTAAAAACTGCAATAATTATTGATGATTCATTGATACTTGCAATTGTTTCACGTAACTATTCTACTAAACCAAGTTATATCTTTCAACTCAAACGTGAGCTAAAAGTTTGGAAATATATATTTAACCTATTCCACTTCGAAGTGCTTATCCAAAACAGGAATCCGAAGTTTCGATCTTTGTCTTTGTTTTGACTTTTCATGAATATAAGGCCCGTTTTGTGTTTGGTTTTCGGTTGGATTATAAACTGTCCATGTTTATCTTTTTTTTGTCTTGCGTCAAGTTGTTTTGTGTATTATTTATGTGTTATAATCAATATATAAGTTAATAAATTCATCTGACCCCAGATAGTTTCAACAGTTACAACTGTTCTTAAACTTTAATGAATTGGCAGACACATGTTCCAAATATTTTCGGCATTGACTTAAACGTGACATTTATTCGATTTTTACATGTTTTCTCTCTCTATTATACTTAATATGATTATACTTCAACCCGTGTCGTCATCCGAGTCATCATCACAAAATTCAATGATAATAGGTTCTATGACACTTCTATCTATACAGTTTTCTTTGCAGTATTCTTTTCCAATTTTGACCACATGTTTCTTCTGCTTTTGTCCACACATCTTTTGTAATTTTTCCGAATGCAGCATACGTGAGTTCTTTAACAACTTTTAACCGGAAGGTGGTATTGTTTTTAGCCACGAAACCTTTGACTTGCACCCATATTAATTCTATCGGGTTAAGTTCACACTTCTTATTACTTCATGTCCGTGTAAATTAGCAATTTTATCTGTTTTATAAACTATTGGGGTCTTTTTTTTTTTTTTTATTTTCTCATATAATACATTTTTTTGGAATCAGTAGCAGAAAAGGGAATGCTATGTTGTGTAAGATACTTTTGGAGAACAACTTTTTTCTGACTAAATTTTGGGCACACCGTATCTTCTATTTTAACATTGTGATAACTTGCATTATCTAACACAACCAAGCTAGGATTTTTCAGAGCAGGCATCAATTGATTTTCAAACCACTCAAGAAAGACAAAACTATTCATCTCCTGGTGATAGTCACCATCCTTTGATTTGGCCAGAAACACTAAATCGCAGCCGTCAATCAAACCCTCACTTCGCGTACCTGCATGCAAAACAATCAAACGTTTGCCTTTGCCCGAGGGTATTTTTGGGGCATCAGACCCATCATTCGGAAGCCGCATATAATCTGTGCAGTGATTTTGGTTAACCCATGTTTCATCCAGGTACACGATATCATACCCTGCTTCCCTAAAATATTTGATCTTTCTCCGATAATTACACCTAATATTGATAATAGACACTTGATCGTACAGAACTCTTCGATTATCACCTATTTTTTTATAAGTATATCCAAGATCAATGAGAGATATTTTAATAGAATCTTTTATTTCCTTATGTATTATTGAGACGGTCGGAGCAATTTTCCGTGAATATAAACCGTGGATTGTTCTTTTAATAACACAATGATCAAAGTCGTCCAAAATTTTAGCTCTTTCTTTGGATCTATTTGACTTACAAGGCCTCTTATCATTCATAATACGGTGCACTGAAGTGTAAGACACACCCAAAGCTTTAGATATCCTTTGATATACCCTATCAAATGAGACAATTGGCTTCTTCGTTACCTTTTCCTTACTAAAAAAGGCAAGCAACATTTTTATACAAACTTTTGGCATTCCGGAGATAAGTCAGACTTTTTACCCATTTTACAAAAAATGCAAAATATAACAATAATTTATGAGAGAAATGCTTGTCAGTTTCGTCTAAAGTACACGTGACTGAGAGAAAGATTTTACAGGTAAGATACCTGACGTACGGATGGCTCTTCTATAAAGTATATCTATCCCCACCCGAAAAATGACAACAAAATAGGACCAAAATGCAAAATTTTATCGGAGTGCAGCCTCAACCAAAACAATAAGAAGCATTACAATGACATTTTCAGTTAGCACTCCTAATTCTAAATAAAACTCTCGTTTATTTTGCTGTTCAAAAATCTATAGTTTAAAAGATATTTGGATTTTTCGTTATTCTAATCAAAAAATTATTACTTGCTTACAACTCATTAATTAAATTAATGTCATGAAACGGACGATAACAGGAAGCAGCCTGTAGCATGCAATGAAAAGGACATTCTTTTACCATAGAAAGCGTTTCAAAGACATTGAACTGATATGAATATTGAATTAATTTTTATTAAAAGACTAGCATTCGGAACTAATTCTCAGTACAGGAAGATAGATGAATAACGCCTTAACTATAACAATATAAAATTGATTCGTATCATAGAATCATGTGATCATAATCATGTGATCAAAATCACGTGATCATGTAAAATATCGATATTGTTATATACAGATATATACTTTTAAATCAATCGTTTTCTCTCAATTTCATAGTAACGTTAATAATGGCATATACCTAACGACAGGTGACGTGCTCACTATGCTTAGATATTGTATTTTCAATAAAACATTTTTTTTTCTTCAAAAATCGTTATTGCTCTGATATGAATATTGATTTTGATTGAAAATAAAACTAATAAAAAATTCTTTTGTGCAATGCACAGAATTTCGTATATGTTTTGAACAGGTATATTGATAGCATATTTTAGAGTGAAAACAATTGAATATAGTAGTTCGCTGACCAATTTTATTTGTTTATTTGAAGTTTATATATAAATAATCTGAATATTGATTTTAATTGAACAAAATTAAAAATACCTTTGTGCAATGTACAGAATCGTATATGATTTTGAACAGGAAAACAATTAAACTTGTTTCTTGACCAATTTTATAATTTTATTTGAATTCTATATATATATTATTGAAATCGATATTCATATCAGCGCAATGACGATGTTTGAAAAAAAAACGTTTTATTGAAAATATATATATATTACGGATATAGTTTGTTACACATATTTTCATTGGTTCTTCAGCCCTGAATGTCAAGCATTTATTCGGAAAACAGACGGGATATATATTTCAGTCCCCAAAAACGATTAAAACATGGACGACAAAACATTACGCTTCACTGAATCAATGGTATAATACGGGATAATAAATGTATTTTTACCAAATTTAATGCTGTTTTTATACTCAAAATGGCTGCATGAACAAAAAAATATTACACCGGTTAATTCCGTCACAAATACCTGATCGATTCAGCAAACTCCTATGTTCCACGGCTGTACCATAACAAATAAACAAAACGTTTCGACGCCATGGGGCCACACCAAGGTTTTGTTTATATGTAGTTATCATTTAAATTATTGAAGCTGTTTCGCAAACCCGTTGTTTTGTTATGTGATATATTAATGTTATATTTATAAAGTTTATAAAATTTACTACGTATGAAACTGTATTGATTTAGAAATTTAGTACAGTATTTTCCTTCATGAGACACTCTATACATGAAATATGACGCGACACATATTTTGACGTCATTGAAGAATGACGTCAAAGGTACGGAAACGGACATCTAGAGATACAAAAAATTAAAATAAAAGAGGCAAATTTATTTAATACAGTTGGATGTTGTATTTATAAAAAACAATGGTTAAATCCGTAATATATCTGTTATTTAGCTATCAGACAGGGTATATAATGTGACATTCCCGGCTTATGATATATATTCCCTTCGGCTGCACCTCAGGGAATATAGATCCTAAGCCGGGAATGTCACATTATATACCCTGTCTGATAGCTGAATAACATATATTATCACATATTTTGTTGCAATATGTTCATTTTTGCATGTCCAATAATAGCTAAAAGTCAGTGTTGGTTATTTGCCCTCAGGACAAATACGGGGAAAATATCCGTATTTGCCCCCAAATATCCGTATTTGCCCTCATATATCCGTATTTGCCCCCGTATACAACTTCCGGTATCTGCGCAGTGGTTTCAAAGTACAAGGAAAGATGATGCATAAAGATATGCATAAAATCAATCAAATTAACACATTTCAACATATTGGAATAAACTTTAAATAACTTGAAACGGAATAATTAGCTCAAATATATACGTCATGTTGAATAGGAATTTCCATTCAAATGTCAACGTCTTGTGTAGATTTTACAAATAGTTTCTAACGTCATTGTACAAATCGACATTGTTTGGTATATTTTTGAAATCAGATTCGAAACAAAAATATTTGCAAGTCAAGTAGAACAAGGATTTAAGGATTTATTTTCGCAATTTGTCTGTTCATAGATCTTTTTTGCAATATAAAAGTAAATGCTTGGAAAAGGTCAATGTAAAATATGTGATAAAAAGATTATGACATGAAATTTTCCATATGGTACCTGGTATCAACCCTCGACCCATATCAGCCCTCCAGCTTCGGTGTCGGGCTTAATATGGGAGTCTCGGGCTAATACCAGGGCCGATATGGAAAATGTCATGTAATAATCTCTTAATATTCTGAATATTGATTTTAATTGAAAAAAAAAATCAAAAATAATGTTGTGCTATGTTCAGAATCGTATATGATTCTTAACAGGTATATTGATAAAATATTTTAGACTGAAAAACTATTAATATATATACAGTCAAACCTGCATTAAGAGGTCATGACCTTTGGGATAAAGAAAATGTGGCCTTCTAAGACAGGTGACCTCTTAAATGAGGTTCAATTCATATGAATATTTCTATGACAGGACAGGAAAAAGGTGACCTTTTAATAGAGGTGACCGCATGGGCAGGATTTATTGTATATTTAATGTCTTTTTCATCGTCGTAGTTCGTAGAGCTTGGTGTATTGCAGAAACAATCTTTCGAAGATTCTGACTACTATTTTCAACAAAAAAAAACAAAAAAACTATAGTGTTGACAACATAAAAAAGTTAATTTCAATCTAAAATATTTTTTATGATTTTGTGAACGATTCAATGGCTCTTTTTTTAATATAGAGAGAAATATATTTTTATTTTTCGATAAATAACTCATTTGGACAGAATCAAACGTAATATTTATTGATAAAATGTAATTAAATGATTTGATAGCTATCTATCTATCAATAAGTCCGCCATTAAAGTGGACGAAAATGAAAAGATCAATATCACTTGCACGTTTATATTAGACAGGAAAACAATGCATTCATTGCCTGTCAATAAATAGGACCATGTTATAAGGAACGATTTAATTTATGAAACGAAATCGGACATGGATTAATCTTTCCGAACTAATTGATTTATCTAGATAATGATGAAGCTGTAATATATTCAAGCACAACATAATTACATAAGCAAACCAGATTATTGTATTAGATATATTTCTTGGGGTTTCAAGATTTATTTTGAACGATCCCTCTTTTTTGTTTGCTGATGTTCGGCAGACATTCTACAATGTCAACAATTTATTTGATTTATTTACAGATGTCGCAGGCGACACAATTTTGAAATTTTAAAAAGAAATTAATTTATATGCAAAAATATTGTTAGATAAAAATATATTGTTTTATCCTATTAATGCTTTTTTACTTGTACATATAACCCGTTTGTTTTATAGACAAGTATGTTTTATATTTAAGGATCTTGTAGGTGTCTAAGTTAATATAATATTTGTTCTCGCCACGATATAGCTTAAATACTGCTACGGCTGACGTCAAAAACCAATCAATCAATGTTTTTTTAATTTTATTTACAGAAAATTAAAGCACAAAAACAAAATTCAAACATAATTCTGGTTATAAGACATGAGCGTTAATATATATAGCCATAACTTGAAATAAAGTCATTTTTGAGCTGAAAGTTAATGATCTACAATACTGAAGAAAGCAGCGTTGTAAATATACTATATCACGTAATATCAGACACAATTACGCTAAACTTGTCAAAAACAGAATTAGATTGCTTCGTATCCATGACAACACACACAATAGAAAAAACAAATCCAGTTAAAAAGGATTGATGTTTTCATCAAAAGAGGCATACCTCAATGGCGTCTATTAGATTTAGCAATTACTACGCACCAATGAATTTGCTGTTAAATTAGTTCCATATGATATGCATAGATATGTATTATTGCTATCTGATCATATCATCAATATTACAATGGCTGACATTATTGAGTTATCTCCCGTGATCAATTTAGGTTACGAAAATAATTCCCCTTCTTCTCTTAATTTATGTCTTAAGCTAAATAGGACTACTATTGTGTGATACGGTAAATAGGAAATTACGTAGGGATCTACCATTTAACTTCTGGGGGAGACTATGTTTTCCCTCAAACTAGAAAAAAAACATTTCAAAACAAGTAAATATCGCTTTTGGGACATGACAGAAAATCAAGTGATTAAGTATTCTATTTTTTTGCATCTTTCAGATAAGTTTTTTCACTATAAACTGTCGACGGGATTCGATCCCACACGTTTGATATTATACAGCAGTATTTGCTTAGCATGATGCTCAACGTCCTAGACCCGCTCAAGGCCCTCATCCGCTGTATGAAATGCAACCGGAGTAGTCGAAGCGTAACCTAGCCTCTTAAAGCGAATAGACATACGGGTTAGGGATATGGTGTTTAACGCCACTTTCAACAACATTTCAGCTATATCGAGGCGGTCATTTATATTGGTGGAGGAAACCGGATTACCCGGAGAAAACCACCGATCTGTCGCAAGTCACTGACAAAGTTTATCACATAATGTTGTTTTGAGTACGCCTCGCCATGAGCGGGATTCGAACTCTCAACTTTAGTAGTGGGTGATAGGCACTACTTACAAAGGTAGTTTGAAATTCAACTACCGAACGACCACAACCACGACAAATAGACATAAGGGTAATAACAAAATTACCGAACTCCGAACAATCTTACAAAGGGAAAGTCAAAACTCATAAGTATATAAACAAACAAAATCAGTCAACAACCGGAAAACTGTGAAAACCGTAATAACCCTGACTTGGTACATAAAACATAAGACATGTGTTTAAGCGTGTGTAGATGGTACACACACATATACATAGTATGGTAAATTTTAACAGCACTTAAAAACATATCCCGAATCAGAGGAAATACTTTGTATGTACACTGTCCCATCTGGATCAATAATCAAGTGAACATATTTATAATTTATATAAACAAATATCCAAGACCTCACGAATATTTTAATATCATTCTCTGCTGGCGTTTAATGTAAAATTTACCTAAACTAAAAATGATCATAAATTTTCATTTTTTTTTTTTCGATATTAATTTACTTGTACAAATATGCTAGTACGCCAACGAGAACATATAATAGGTTGCATGAGTTGGAAAAGTGCGCTAGACCTTCACCTAGGTCAGGCCACCAATTTCAATCCCGCAACAGCTAATCTAAAATCAACTTGTCACAGCAGAAATAAAACCGGTAATGGTTAACTAATACACCTTTAGATACCATTAAAATGTTAATGATAAATCAATCCATTTCACCGGAAACTGGGAAATGAAGTCCCGCAGTGAATTACATAATTTGATTGATTGGTCGTCAATCTCGTGCACAAGATTTTACTTAAAAATACAAATAAACCATAGCAATAGGTTTAGTATAGTTTTCTTAATCCGATTACACATGCCAAGGTGGTTGTTATCCAGCACAAACTCACATGTACGACGCCGAACATGCATAAGTCGGAATTTATAGCAGAAGACATTTTGTTTTGCATTTAAAGTAGCCATCGTCAATTGCAACTAGTAGACAGAAATTTACATATTACTTTACTTACATTCTCAACAGAATAAAATTCCATATAAACTTTCAGTTCATTAGCTTAAATCCGACTCTTGTAATCTATGAATAATCATAGCCCAAAGAGTTACGAATATACCTAATGTAAACGATAAACCAAGAAAAACCGAACAATATGTTTCATGTATATTGTTTGAGTAGAATTTTCCCGTTTGAATGAAAATTGCTACACACACACAACAAATATATTCAAACAATATAACTGATAGTAGTGAATAAAACGTGTTTTTATGATTTTTTGAAACTATGTTCATATGGTTTATTAGTCATTTTAAAATATGTATTAGTCATTTTAATAACACATTTAAAGACAATTCCTAACACAAAACAAAGAACACAAAATAAAAACACAAACTTTTATATTGCTTGAGGCATAGTTCTAAGGTATACCATTGTTTTCTAAAAAATATATCACTGGTTGTGTGTCATCACGAAAGATACCATACATTAGGAAACAATGTTGTCATGACAAAACTACATTGTCAAACACTACAAAATGAAGTTACTACTAAAATCAATCAAAAATCATTGGAAAATGTAATCTTTCTATTAGCCATTAGAAAAACTAAGACATGCCGATATAGAATAGTTAATTATGTGCTTCAAGGAATAAGTATATTTTAACATACGGGTAATTTAGTAATTTAATATAAACATGGATGAAAAAAAACCCGTTGATAAAATCCCTATCAATTTAAAGCTTGAATGTTACATAGCATGGTGGGTAGAATGTATCAGTGCAAGAGTTTATTAATAGAGAGAGAGAGAGAGAGAGAGGAGGGAGGGTATGGTGTTTAACGCCATTTTCATCAATATTTCAATTATGTCGTGGCGGTCAGCTTTATTGGTTGAGGAAAACCACCGACCTTTCACAAATCGCTGACAAACTTTGGCACATAATGTTGTCTCGAGTACAACTCTTTTGAGTGGGGTTCGAATTCACAACGTTAGTGGTGATATGTACTAACTGCATAGGCTGTTGTATATCCAACTACCATACGATCACGACCACGATGTCCCATAGGAAGAATATCCTCTGGCAAGAAAACGAAAAACAAAACTCAAAATACCACAATGTCGGAAACATTCCAAAATATAATCGACATATCATCGACACCGATAAAAAGACGCTACCTTTAACACACATGCATTTCCCGGCTTGCTACAAGAACTTCAAAAACACGTGGCGGGGTTAAAACGGAGCTAATTCAGACAGCATTTTTCTTACTATTTCTAATTTGACTTTTTAACTTATAAACAAACACATAATATTTCCTCAGTTTTTTTCAATTTGATTTCAACTGAAGCCTGAAATTAATCCCAGATTTGTTTTCCCCTCAAAATGGGGACATTGTTTTTTACTTCCCCTTATTCTTTTATTCAACGTCGCTTGCGTGTTTAGATGTTAATATTAACATTACTTTTATTAATACAATCAATATTTTATAAAGCAGCTACAAGAAACATACATTTATACAAATGAGTGTTGAGGTTTCAACAATACTAAATGCATTCGCACGAGACTCGGAGACAATGAAAAGACAAGCTTCTTTATCACCATGACTTCGAACTCCATGTTAATAACTTTCGTATTTTAAAGCAGATTTTTAAATTTATTGTATGGAAATATGTTCAATGTCTTCCTTTGTTGGATGCATCAATTGCAATGTGTACATTGAGTGCTTGCAAAGATTTTCAAGAATAGATTTATTATGATAAAGGTCAACATTATAAGAAAAGCTTGAAGATACCAAAGGGGCAATCAGAAGCCATAATGGAAGGACAGACAAGGCAATGGCCAAAAGAATAAAAGGCAAAAGGACAAGCAATGATCTAAATAACTGTTTTATGTTTAGTTTAAACATATTGCATTTGCGCTAGTATACTCAACACATAGTTCGTTTTCGCAATTGTATTTCTCTCCGTCTCCGTCCTGGACTTCCGATATTATAGAATCAATAATTACTGTATAACTAAAATATCTGAACCAATTCCATTCATTTCCCTTCGTTCTATCTATAAATTGTAGAGATAAATTAAAGGTCATCAGACTAAGTAACTTTTCTGTCACGTCTCAGAATGCAATGAATAATGTCAGGACCCCAACGATGCCGTTTTTAATATTACGGTGTCCTATAAGAATGCTTCAACCTATTGTCCGTCACACGATTGATATGTCCTGTTTTTCAATACCTACGAGTTGTAACAAAGTCGCCTAGCTAGTTGTAGAGTTTTATTATTAGGCTCATCCATCACTTAGCCTGTCATAGTTGTGAATGGGTCTATATTAGCTGTGCACACAAGAGAATAGACGTTACTAACTTGTATCCCAAAGTTGGATTAATGAAAAGTCAATTGAAAAAGATGCAAGCAATTTATGGCTGTTAAAGTATTGTAGATTTGAAATAGAACAAATCTGCATATATCTTATTTATTGCACACCATGTGCTGTATTATGTTAATAAAAACGTAGATATCAAATTTAGCGCACACGACACGTTTCTGAAATAATCTTCAAATATAAGGTACATTCAAAGATGAAATGTTAGAAAGCCAAATAATTTTAAACAGAATAAACATGTAAAAGGGGTAACAGGAAAATAATAATATTGCGTAAGTAACAGAATAAACATTTGTTATATGATATTTTTATTGAACTGATATATTGAACAAATGTATTATAGGGTTATTGCACTAATATTGAGGAATATTGTCCCGAGCAGTATATTAATATTAGTGCAATTGCAAGCCATAATATTGTCCTGTGAAAATGTGTCCGATTGTATCTTTTTTCAAATGAAAAATCCACAACAGACCAAAAGAAGTCACCTCTGCGCTTTTTCCGTCCTCGAACTTTATTATAGAAAACAATTGTAACATAGGACACTATTTCACGGCGGACACGATTTAATGCTACACAATAACCCTTTTATAATATAGTATCAACTATTTCAGTCTGTGACAATTACATTTAACCATATTTTTTGGCAAAAGATATTTAATATAATTCCGCCATCTTGTTTTTCTCTCGTCTGCATGCGTGCAAATATAGTTTCACTCGGAACCTCTCTAGTGCGTACCAAACTTCATGGCGAAAGAATGGAATGCAATATCGGTCACGATGCAATATTTTTAACTCATTCGGAAATGCTCTACTTTTTAGGTATATTTATAAAGGAAGACTAGAAAAAATATCGGAAAATATTGCATTTTTATTTCTCAAAGAAATCTACATGAAATATGTGATACTATATTATAAGATAAAATATTATAAATGTTATCAAACATGAGACACGGACGTAAAATCTCAACAGATATTAACATCACTCAAGGATACAAACATCATTTTTCACATCTTTTCGAGCAGACAGCATATTCAAATTCCAACAGGATGCCAGAGTATACGATATAATAAAAAAAAACTTATTAGCGGTCGTCATGGTCGTGAGCGTATGGTAGTTGGATTTATAACTACATGTTGTATCTATGCAATCAGTGCCTATCATCACTAAAGTTGAGAGTTTGAATTTCGCTCATGGCGAGGTGTACTCGATACAACATTATGTGCTAAAGTTTGATTGTCAGTGACTTGCGACAGGTCGGTGGTTTTCTCTGGGTACTTCGGTTTCCTCCACCAACAAAACTGACTGCCACGATATAACTGACATATTGTTGAGTGAGTGAGTGAGTGAGTGAGTGAGTGAGTGAGTGGCAGTTGTTTAACGCCAATTCAGCAATTTTTCAGCTATATCATGGCGAGAACAAGTTAATTTTCAATGAGATGATGATGAGGTCCGCTTTGTTCTTGACCAGCAAGCTGAGTTGGAGTTGGATTTCAAGTGCTAGCTCACTGAAAAAACAGTCCGCGGGTAGATATGTCGTTTCACGCGGACACGTTATTCTGATTCCAAGCCAACCAGTCTGCTCTTTCTCTTTAATGCTGCGTGCTTAGCGGAGAAGCAACAAATACCAATTGTATAGTCTTTGGTTAGACCCGACCGGGGCTCGAACCGACATCTACCGCACTCGAGAAGAGCACGCTAACCATTACACCACCGATGCGGTTGACATATTGTTGAAAGTGGCGCTTAAACACTACAGGCGTGAATGAAATGGTTTTGCTGTTTGTTTATTTCTTATCATAAAGAACCCCAAACGTACGTGTATCGTGGGAGTTGGATGCCTCCATAATAACAAGCGCATTTCTTTAATTACTTAAAGTTAGCTAATTTGATCATGTGATCATTGCTCAATATCTTGGAAGTTTTGTAAAATCAATCCCTTTTTAATAGAGTTTCACTGAATCAACCTCGATCTTTTCCAATTTAGATTAATGGTATTTTCTTGTTGAGATTTGTTTTAGTTTGTAAATTGAAATGTAGAAAATGTGGTTTAAGTAATCATCGCAGCTTGATTGCAGGAAGACCTGCATAATCCTATTAGATAAATTCGTGCCGTTATGCACATTGCTATTGAATAACATGGATTAAAGCAACTGCTTACCCTTCCAGAGCACATGAGTTCACATCATGTTTTTAGTGGGGTTCGTGTTACTTGATCTTAACTTTTCTGTGTAGTGTTTTGTAGATCGTTGTTTGTCCTATTGGCCGTTTTCCTTTTCCCATTGTGTTGTCTGTTCTTCTATTTACGGTTTTTGATTACTTTGTTTGTATTTTAACACTGTTGGTCATTGTGTTGTCTGTTCTTCTATTTACGATTTTTGATTACTTTTTGGTATCTTCAAACTCTTCCTTCAATAGATATAGCAATCAACGAATTGCACATAGTAAAGACACTTTTTTTTATTCGATTTTTTTTTGTTATTATTCAACCGACGTGACTGATGTTTTCTATTGTACTGAACTATAGACGAAAAGTGACCAAGCGTTGATATAGATTTACAATAATCCGTGCCTTTAAGCTTTATTTCAACAAAACAATATTTGTATTACAGTTTTATTAAATTTACCCTCCAATCTGATTTACCACTGGATAACAAAAATTACCAAGAGAATGAGAAGTAATGAATCATAACTCGTCACATTCCCCCTCCCTCTAAGCTAAATCTCGAGCTAAAAGGGACATAATCAATTACCCACAACACCATTGTACACGGATTTTATCCTGTAAGTTCTCCAATAAAGGAGGATCTAATTCAATGTAAATTTATTTTGCCGTTGTTTGTTTACAAGACGTTGACAAATTGTTATTGTTTACATCATTAGTTAACATTTAAACCGGCGTGGCGGATTACGGATGCCCTCTTACTGGGAGGATGTCGGGGCATACTATGGAATGCCTAAATGTTACACATAATGGGTGCCGTGTTTGCATAGTACACGTAAAAGACTAGTTTTTGTAGATTTTAAGAAAAGAGTAGGCGAAGTGTATGTTATTGCTATTTTTTCGCACTCGTCTCTCGATACTTTACCAGTGACAGTCAAAATTCCTTGTGTCGTTTATTCTATTCGTCTCTAGTTTGTGCATTTAATTTACTAGTATATTTTGTTCAACTTATTTTTGTTCTGACTATGTATGAAAATTTGATGCCGGAGAATTAAACAGCCAGCAAACAATCATAAAATAATTTATTAAATAATATTTATTTTTTTTTTTTTTTTTAAATAACCACAATCTCATTTTTGCTTCTTTTTTTTAAAATAATAGTTACCACCTGGTTATATGTGAGGGTTGACATTTTATTCATATGTGGAAAACATTTCAATATACGTAACTAGTGTTATGGACCCAAAACCCCCCATAGCTCTTAGTGAAATGATGCGGTATTATAAGAAAAAATTAAAGACACAAAAGAGGTAATCAGAAGCCGTAAATCGAAGATGCACAGACAACACAATGGTCAAAGGAAAAGGACAAACAACGAGCTACAAAACATTACACAGAAAATTAAAGATCGAGCAACGCGAACCCCACTAAGAACCTGGGGTGAACGCATGTGCTCCGAAAGGGTTAGCAGTTCCTGCTCCACTAGTGGCACCCGTCGTGTTACTGTTAAACGACACGAACATCGTCTGATATGGAAATCGTGTTGGACACCAGTATACGTAAATAAATACAGATTAATACATGGGCATTTCCATATTGGCCTGGTTATCATCCCGAGACCTACATATTGGTCCGAGACGGAGTCGAGGGATGATAATCAGGCCAATATGGAAATGCCCATGTATTAAACTATTTATTACATACTTCCGACATCTAGAAAAGAGACACCCATATTGGCCTGAGGCGAAGTCGAAGCCCATATTGGTCCGGACCAATATGGGCCTCGACATGGAAATGATCTTGTAGTAATCCAATAACCGGTTATTTTCCCGGGGTGTGAAAATATGGACAGTTTACTTCTGGTCATATTAGTCATACAAAATGCCTTTATTTGAACTAAGTATGTAATAAATACAAATAACAAATAAGACATGAGCCACGCGTGGGTAGAACGAGTGAGTTGATTCCTCACATATAACTAAATGAGATGCGTTGTTTTAAAGAACATCTGGTCCTAAATCAAAATGATTCAGAAAACAAAACCTGTCAATTTTATTTAAATCATTGAGTTGAGTTGAGATTATTCCTAAAGTAAAACTACATTTGAAACATTTTATCGTTCTTAATTTTGAACTTAACTAGCAGTCAACGATATTAATTTGTTTTTAAATTACTCCAAACGTCGTTTATCTAAATAAATATTGATTTTAAAAATTAAATTTAAACGCGTGATGAAACGAGCACAAAATCTGCAGTTTAAAAGTTACATTCCGTTTTTCAGATACTAAAATCTTTTACCAACAATAAAATTAACTAGTAGAATTCTGGAAATAAAAAAATGCAAAAAATACACATTTAAAAAAAAATTGCATATGTATTTTAGATGTAAGAAAGTCGACCAATCTTTAACAACAAAATTAATTAGTAGAATCCTGTAATTAAAAAAAAATTAAAACTACATAATTAAAAAATAAAAAAAAAATCTTCTAAGATATTTAGATGCAAAAAAGGAGAATTTATGTATTTCTTTCGTGTCGTTTGACCAAGCATGATAAACAAATTCAATTAACTAGTAGAGATATGAAATTAGAAAAAAAATGCATAACTAAGCAAAAACTAATTTTGTAATATTTTAGATCCAAGAAAGGAAGCATGTTGTATTCCTTTTGAGACGGTTGACCCAACATGATAAATTAATTAACAATATATAAACCGTTTATGATTACAGCTTCGTTACCCTTAATCAATAGCCCGTTGTCAGAAAACAGGAAGTTTGCAAAATTATTTTTAATTCTAATAGTAACCTTTATTAGATTTGTTTCTCGTTTCCCATGGTAACGGCAACATGGTTTATTGATTCCGAATCTGATAGAGAAATATTTTTATTGCGGAGACAATCGACATTGATTTCCACGTGTTCAGCGGTACGAGACGAGATCAGCATGGTCTGTTTACGACGTTGTATTTTATAAATCTGAATGTCATGTGTGATTGAAAACCAATATTTCGTAAAAAAAAATAATAGAAGAATGCTATGAAATTCTCTAATCTTTGTTTTTCACCTGTAAGACAACAAACTTTTTTCAATTTTTTTTTTTTATTGGTTATCAATAATTTCAACAAATTAATTAGTAAGAGATCACGCCATTAAAAAGTCATTCATAGATTGTGCACTAATATCTGGTAAAAAAATAGAAGGTTATGAAATTCTAGACTCTGTTTCTCACCTGTAAGACAACAAACTTTAATTTTTTTTTTTTTTTTTTTTTTTTTTTCTATTGTTTATCAATAATTTCAACAAACGTCTATTATTAAGAGGTTACGTCATTTAATAAAAATATACACGTCATTCATAATTTTTGAAACACCTCATTATATATTGTACGTCTGTCTCACCTGTAAGACAACATACCATTTTTATTTATTTATTTATTTATTTTTATCAATAATTTCAACTAACTTCTATTCCTAAGTATGTTTCATAATGTATTTTGTATTGTTTATTTCATTAATTTGTGTATTTTATGGATGTTTTGTTATTTTGTAATTTAATTATATTCTACGAATTGTATCATTATTATTAATTATTAAGAGGTAACGCCATTCTACAAAAAAAATATGCAAGCCATTCATAGTTTTTAGAACAACTCATTGTAATCTGTCTTGAACCATGGCATGACCTCTATAAACTTTCTACAATCATAAAAACAGATAACAATGAATTAAAAGAAAACATTATATACTTTGTTTATGATAAAGAGAAAATTTAATTGTTTATTTAAATTTAAATCAATATGTATTATATTAGTAAAGGGAGATAATTATATAATTGTATAATGATTTCTGTAACTCGGGAGTATTTTGTATATTATCGGCTATTTATCAGATTAAACAAGTTTGTAGTTGTTATTTCTTGTTTTTTTTGTGCTGTTGTATTTTTTTGTATTTTTTTTTAATTATTATTTTTTTTTTTTTTTGTTACATTCATTGGAATTTTTTATTTTTAATGATAATCTTCATTATGTGATAAAGATTGTCAGTGACTTGCGGCATGTGGGTAGTTTTCTTCGGGTACTCCGGTTTCCTCCAGTAATGAAGCTGACCCCTACGATATAACTGAAATATTGTTGAAAGTGGCGTTAAACACCATAACCCTAAGCCTATTAATACACTTTTATTTGAAGAGAAAATTTAAATTTAAAGGTGTCAAAATTTCTGTAATTTTATTAAAATTATTAATTTTGTTAACTTTATTAAATATATTGTTTTAGTTTAAAAAAATAATACAATAAAATAGAAATGGGAAATCTACATAAAGCATACAATTTATATATTTATGCAAATTTTGAGATTTTTTTTCTCTTCCATTGTTCTTGTTAGATCAAATACCATTTTGTCCGCAGTTGTTGTAAATGAATGACGGACTTTAGCATACATTTGTTAAAATAGGCTTAGAGTTATGGTGTTTAACGCCACTTTCAACAATATTTGAGCTATATCGTGGCGGTCAGTTTTATTGGTGGATGAAACCGTAGTAACCGGAGAAAACCATAGACCTGCCACAATTCACTAAGAAGCTTTATCACATAATGTTGTATCGAGTACACCTTTTCTGAGCGGGATTCGAACTCAAACGTTAGTGGTGATAGGCACTGATTGCATAGGCAGTTGCAAATCCAACGACCATGCGATCACGTCGGCTCCACCAACGTTAACATACATTTGTTATAATAGATATAATACAGTCGAAACTCAGCATGCTATACCTATTATAGGGAACGATGTTCCTCCCTCAGGCATAGGTGACCATAGCGGATTTAGGCTATCCTGTTAGGCCTCTTGGTTTTATTGCTCCCTAAGCTTAAACATTATTTGGCTTTCTAATCTTTCGATTTTCAGCGCATCTGATGAATGTTGTTCAGAAACGCGCCGTGCGCACTAACTTTTAATATCTACGTTTTAATTATATCAATACAACCGAATATTCGAGTCTCCCAGGAAAAACTAAAAAAAAACGGGTAACACCCATGTTAGACCCAATAAATAGCTTAATTTTACTGTCAGTAGACATGATAAAAATGTGATCTCCAAATTACAAGCTATAGATCTAAATATAGCTTAAATGTTGGTGTAATTTAAGCTAAATGTTTAGTCAATATAATATTTATTCAGAAATAATATATTTTCGCATGTGGCAATCATTTTTATGAAATTGTCTGCAATTCACATGTAGCTGTACTGATACAAGTCTTTTTTTTTCCATGAAAAGAAAGTCTAAACAGTAACAACAAAACGGAATAAAACCTCGCTTTAAATACAGATCACGACAAATGTCTGCTCAAAGGAAAACAAAAAACAAAAGCAAAAACAAACCATTTGTTATCTTTTATTGTATCTCTAACTGTTTCAACTATTAAGGCAAAAATCTTAGCGCCATCTTTGAAATATGGAGCCATTTATTATAAACCGGAAGTCAAGGACGTTTATATTGATATGTCTAAAAAGGATTCTTGTCACTTCAAAACAAAAATGAGATTGATGATTCTATCAAAAACCTCTATATCATAATACATTGTGTATATAGGATTTATTTGTCTTCAAGATGTGGTAAATTTACAAATGACAGCAATACTGGATATTAATTTCAGCTAATGGCAAAGAAACTAACATTTGTCACGAACACGTGCACACATGTTTTACATAGACTCCATTGTAGTGACTGAAGAAGAGGTTGAAGATACCAAAGGGGTAATCAGAATCCGCACATCGAAGGAGGACAGACAACACAATAGTTAAAATTAAAAGGCAAAAAGGACAAACAACGATTAACAAAACACTACACATAAAACTAAAGATCGAGTAACACTAACCCCTCTAAAACCGGGGTGAACTCAGGTGCTCCGAAAGGGTAAGCAGTTCCTGCTCCACTAGTGGCACCTATACGCCATTGTAGTGACTGAAAGAATTTCTTTTCCTTTCTTTTCTTTCATATATAGTCTCTACCCATGTTTTTGTATATAATCGTTGTGTGTATATTTATCGCTATGTATATTATATGCATAATGCCCATGTATTAAAATATTTATTTCATACTTCCGACATCTAGAAAAGAGACACCCAATATGGGCCTCGATATGGAAATGATCTTGTAGTAATTCAATAACCGGTTATTTTCCCGGGGTATGAAAATATGGACAGTTTACTTCCGGTCATATTGGTCATACAAAAATGCCTTTATTTGAACTAAGTATGTAATAAATGCATATTATATTATTTCATTTGAGCATCCAAGCACAGTGTTAATTATTGTATTCGGGAGAGGACTTCATAAGTTGGAGAAACTTGTGTCCGATCCATAATTTGTTACATTATGTTTAATCTAATCTAAGCTGACCGTGAATAATGTTGATTTTATATTTATCCTGTACTTGTTCTATTTGAGTAGTCAAATTACATTGCCTGGATAATATTTAGCTAAACACGGTCACTGACCGAAGCATAGCTTTTCTGGTACCCCTTTTAACGTGTTATCAATTGTGCTTTAGTAGGAAACTGGTTGTAAATCAGTTGGCTGAAAATATCAAAAGGGGCAATTAAGGGATAATTGTATAATTTTATTATTTAATTCAAATATCACAGCCAATGGATTAATGCAGGATTAACACAGTATGGATGCACTGTCTTAAAATATAAAGCTTAGGTTTATTCGGAACAATGCTGGGAAAAAAGCTCGACGAACCTGGTCTTAGTCCTAGTTTTTCAACCTCATACACATACACTTTCTACTTTAAGACACTGCACTAATATTGTATCTATACGACATAGTTTATTACACTAACTATCAGGTACACCTCACTCCAGACATACAGGAGGCTATGTCACATATATAACCTTTTATTGTTGATTACAAAGAGACACAAGGCTTTTAAAAGAAAGCATAAATAATACAGTGACAATTCGATGAAATATTTCCGCTGCTAATGATAGTATTAAATACAGGCAAACCTGTATATAAAGGCCACTTAAGGGAACCTGAATATATGCCCTTTATAATATTATACAGGTTAAAATTATGTGCACCATTCATTAATGGGAAAAATGAGACTATCCTTTATAGACAGTGATTTGTTATATAGAGGTGCCCTTTATAGACAGTGATTTGTTATATAGAGGTGCCCTTTATAGACAGTGATTTGTTATATAGAGGTGCCCTTTATAGACAGTGATTTGATATATAGAGGTGCCCTTTATTGACAGTGATTTGTTTTATAGAGCATGGTTATAGTTATGGTCATGGTGTTTAACGCCACTTTCAACAATATTTCAATTATATCGTGGCGGTCAGTTTTATTGGTGGATGAAATCGGAGTACCCGTAGAAAACCATCCACCCGCCTCAAGTCACTGATAAATTCTTCTTTGTATCAGGTACATCTCGCCATGAGCGACTCCCAACGTTAGTGGTGATAGACACTGATTACATAGGTAGTTATCAATCCAACTACCATGCGATCACGACCACGACGACCCTTTATGAGCAGTTGCTTTTTATATAAGGGTTAAAATTATATGCATTATTCATCAATGAGGAAAATAAGACTGTCCTTTATAGACAGTGATTTGTTTTCATAGAGATGGCCTTTAAAGGCATGCTTGACTGTATGTACATTATTAGATGCTCCTTCAGTGAGCCTCACTTTAGACGTGCAGGAAATGGCGGTTAGACAGCCAGTCATTGCTCAAATACAAGAGACACAATGCTTTTTAATTTGAGTTGTAGTTAAGACAGATACATTTAAATACAATAATAACTTCTTATCTAAAGTCAACACTATACAACCATACAAGATCGATATAGATATTGAGAAACCGACAGTTGGTAAAGTGTTCATTTGCAAAACACCAAACAACTTCATTCCCAAAGGACTACTTTGTCTAGCGTTGACAACCAGATAAATCCCAGTTGTAAATACACGAACGAAAGTCATTAATTGCATTTAATTATCAGAAAACAAAACAACGATTTATCTAATTCCAAGATGAAACGAAGACAATTTTGTTATCTTAGTAAATACCAAGCGGATTTGTTCTTAATAGTGAATATTAAGTGGTGTATCAGATGAGACCATAAGAAACTTTTAAATCATGATAGTGGTTAACAGCGTATGTTTGTTTGGTTTGCTTATTTGTCGGCCATTTTTTGCTATGTCCACACCAAAGGTATTAATATATATATATAATAAGACATATGCCTTTCTTTTCTTCTTTTTCTTTCAAATACAGGAAAACCTGTATATAAAGGCCACTCAAGGGAACCTGAAAATATGCTCTTTAGGAGCAGTTGCCCTTTATATACAAGTTAAAATTATATGCATTATTTATTTATGGGGAAATGAGACTGCCCTTTATAGATAGTGATTTGTTTCATAGAGGTGCCCTTTAAGGCAGGTGTGACTGTACATACAGCTTAATGAGCAAGCACTTATTTTGCAATAACCTAAGCAGTTCAGCGTAGCTGACTTGTGGCCTAGATTGTTTAAACACTCATTTGCCCAGCTGAAAATACAAACGAGCAGATTATAAACAAACTCCCCCTCTGCGACATGTTTTCAAAATGAACTATTTAGCGATGCATAATTTAATTACATAGGAAAATAAACGACCACAGACTCACTTATTACAATTACAATCTTTATTCTCATAAACCATCGTAATACATTGGTATAGAGATACAATATATACAGAAAATAAATAAAAACAATAAATACAATAATAACAATAGTAATTACCCAGGAGGTAATAAACTAGAATTAATGTTTCTGATCAACTGACAGAGTTTCCTTAATTTTGATTGTGTTTTACTTCTTATTATTTCTTTAAATTTCAAAACATTAATTCTAGTTAAGTACCGTTTTTCAATGCATGATTCTCTTTTGCCATGGAAATAACTGCATCGCATTATATAATGAAATTCGTCCCCAATTCGTCACAAAAGGGAAACAATCACCCACACAAACACAAGACATAAATACTTTAATAATATTTTTCATAACATTTCTCTAATTGCCCTCGGATATCCGTGACATATGACGTTCTTGTTACATATGATGATTGGAGACATGGTATAACAAAAATAACAGCTTTCGAGTCACATAGAAAAAGAACATATGTGATAGGTACAAGATTATGACCCACTGGTCTTTACAACAATGCTGTTCATACAGCTATATGTGTGGGTTCGTACTTTACTCACATGAGGTAAATACTGACATGATCACATCATTTCGTTAGTCTAGAAGGGAAGCTTCTGCCCATAAAATTATAGATAGGTGCAGACTTAATAATCCAGAAATTAATTAAAACGATCCAAATATCAACTTTACTAGTTAACTTGCGAGCTGATAACCAGATAAATAAGATTACTTTCTATTTAGCAGATCTAACCTAAATACACGTTAGAGAAAACCGAAGGAGCAATCAAGAATGAACAATCCAGAGAAAATGGCAACACCGGGTACACAAGACACAGGACAAAGACAAACAAAACAAATAAACATTAGCGAAAACCGAAGGAGCAATCAAGAATGGACAATCCAGAGAAACTGGCAACACCGGGTACACAAGACACAGGACAAAGACAAACATAACAAATAAACATTAGTGAAAACCGAAGGAGCAATCAAGAATGGACAATCCAGAGAAAATGGAACATTGGGTACACAAGACACAGGACAAAGACAAACAAAACAAATAAACATTAGTGAAAACCGAAGGAGCAATCAAGAATGGACAATCCAGAGAAAATGGAACATTGGGTACACAAGACACAGGACAAAGACAAACAAAACAAATAAACATTAGCGAAAACCGAAGGGGCAATCAAGAATGGACAATCCAGAGAAACTGGCAATATTGGGTACACAAGACAGAGGACAAAGACAAACAAAACAAATAATCATTAGCGAAAATCGAAAGAGCAATCAAGAATGGACAATCCAGAGAAACTGGCAACATTGTGTACACAAGACACAGGATAAAGACAAACAAAACAAATAAACATTAGTGAAAACCGAAGGAGCAATCAAGAATGGACAATCCAGAGAAACTGGCAACACCGGGTACACAAGAAACAGAACAAAGACAAACATAACAACAAAAAACCAAAACACAGAAAACAAAAAAAAATTAAAAAATTGAGCAACACGGACCCCACCAAAAACTCAAATCTGGTTAGCTGTGTATTACATTTAATGAAACAGACTGCCACGATATCACTGAACTATTGTTGAAAGTGGCGTTAAACACCATAACCCCTAACCCTCTTGATTTTCACAGTGAAATTTGAGCTGAACGAAGGACTCATTTGGACCCCAATTGTTAAACGTCTCAATACATCTGCTAAATCTGTTATAAATCTGTTGCAAATTATGTTAATTTCAAATCAACTTATCTGTAAAAAAAATAAACTGCCACGACAACAGTGAACGTCGCCAGGGAATATGTAATGATTTATTTCCATTTATTCAGATTAATTTTAAATCTGCTCCAGAATATCTGTCTTTCTGTAACTTTATACTTGATTCCAGTTTATTGGATATTAAGAATATAAAAACCAACCGGAACTAATTACTATAATTAACATAGCAATTAACAAATGCATCACCGGAACCTATATACCCAAACTATCTAGGGACCGTCTCAAAATGGCATTAGGATATCAAATGATATCATCACAATGGTTGTTAATTGAAGATTATATTTATTGTGTTTAACGTCACTTTCAGCAGAATTTCAGCTATATCATGGCGACCAGTTTTAGTAGTGGAAGAAGCCGGAGTACTCAGAGAGAACCACGGACCATGGGCAAACAACTGGTAAATGTTATCACTTGCGGCTGCGAGCAGAGTGCACTCTTACAAATCCGGGCGCGAACCCACGCCGTATTGGTGATAGGCTTGTATGAGTTGCTAGGTAGGTAATCCAACTACCTACCTCAGTGAGACACCCGGGTCCTTGTTAATTGAGGAGCAACATTCAAAATGATAAAATAATGTGGCTTGATTTATATGCTACATTGGTGTTTGTGTGTCATATAGTTATTTTTTATTCTTTTATCTAATCGATTAGAGATCAAGTTAAATAGATCTTAAGAAGAGTGCGAAGATACCAAAGGGAGGTAATCAGAATCCGTATATAGAAGAAGAACAAACAAAACAATGGCCAAAAGAAAAAGTAGAAAAGGACAAACAACGATCTACAAAACATTCACATAAAACTAAAGATCGAGTAACACGAACCCCAATAAAAACCGGGGGTAAGCTCAGGTGCTCCGGAAGGGTAAGCAGTTCCTGCTCCACTAGTGGCACCAACACAAGCTCTGCTGTGGTAACAAAGATCGAGTAACACGAACCCCACTAAAAACCGAGGGTGAACTCAAAGCGGCAATTTTGCTCAATAAAGTATATCGAAGAAAAAGACAAAGTTCGTATACAATACTTAGAACAAGCCACATCTTAAACAAGTACTGTTGGTTCATTTAATTTCGTGTATATCAATTTTCGTGGTTGGGGGAATATTGTATATTCGTGAATATGAAAATCCGTGGAGTCTCACCTTGATCACAAATACAAATTCACAACAAAATATGTGCAACTGTTTGATATTATAATAATTACATATATATGATGACAATTATTCGTCGAATTATTAATTCGTGGCTACACATACGACGCAAGATATCATAGAAAATAGGTATACCACGACGAATAATGAGTTCACAGTAAATCAAACCAGAGTAAGATTTTGAACAATACAAACTAACACAAGGGTCACGCCATTTATTATGATCATTTCAGTTGATCCGGGGGGTTTAAAACCTTCTATGTCACTAGTCTCATATAACATGATGGGCACCATAGTGGAGCAGGAACTGCAGACCCCCGTAGTATCTGAGTTCACTCCCGTATTTAAGAGATGTTCGTCTTGCTCGATCTTTAGTTTTCTGTGTAGTGTTTTGTAGATCATTGTTTGTCCTTTTGATCTTTTTTCTTTGGTCATTGTCCTTCGAGTTACAACAGACCTTTCTCAAGACAAACATATAATGAAATTTGCTTGATATATTATAAATAAAACGATTGCATAATGAAAACAAAAGCCAACAAATACCCCACTGTAGGAACAATTACAAAATCTAATAGAAAATCGTAGATAAAGGTAAAATCGATACCCCTAACACGCACATACATGACCGCTCACTTTCCTGGCTTGGTACAGGCACCTCAATAAGAAAGGTGGCGGTGTTAAGCTAGTTTTGTTGACCTAAGCCTAATAATTGACGTGCGATATTCTGCAACATACACTGACTGACAGCTCTCGTAATGAATAATTTAATTATGCACAGACAAAACAAAATCTAACCAAAATCAGCTATAGAATTTTTGAATCTGATTTTAACTCCATTTCCCATTAAGCACTATTTTGATATAAAATATGGACAATTCTTCCATTGAGATATCAAATCTCATATGAACACCTGGAAACCCAATATAATTGAAATGTGATTCTTCAACGGTAGCGTTTCTTATTCTTATTCTCAGAAACATGGTTTTACCATTTGGAAGAAAATGGCTTTTAAGAAAATATGTCTATCAATCACGATATACCAAATATATGTGCTTGTTTGTAAAATTAAAAAAGTGACATTCAAATTTTTTTATTTAGTTTTTGTTGGATTTTGCCATTTAGCAGAAAATGGCTTTTAAGAAAATATGTCAATCTCGATATGCAAAATGTAGGTGTTTTTTTGTAAAATTAAAAAATGGCATTCAAATTTTTTCTAGATTTAGTTTTGACTTAAGCAGGCTTTGTCACTCAGATTCTTTTATTAGTAATCCCGATATACAAAATGTATGTTATTGTTTGCAAAGATTAAAAAATGGCATTTATTTTTTCTTCAAATTTAGTTTTGACTTAAGCAGGCTTTGTCACTCAAATTTCTTTTTTTTTTATCAGTAAATCGCCTCTAGCCGATCCATAAAACAGACTTGCTGTATAAATGTTTTGTTTCCATGATGATTCATTTTCAATTATGTGGGATTTCCAATACAGAAGCAAAGAAAGCGACAGAAAAAGGAAAAACCAATTAGCTTAGTCCATGCTTAATTTAGACATGCTTTATTATGCAATTACAATTGCCAAAAGCAGACTTTCAAGGGAAATTTAAAGAGAAGTACATTACACTGTGTAAATATCTATTAATAGATATTGCTCTGAAAACTGAGAAGGAAATATACAGATTTAATCATGTGACGACGAGAATAAATAGCACTAGGGAACGTTTATTGTCAAATACTTTGGATTTTAGATTTATGACCAGATCGTATTTCTTTATTTTGGGAAGAAAAAAAGGGGGGTGTCGGAATTACTGCTTTAATAAAAAAAAATAAAAAAAAATAAAAATAAAAACACTGTCCTACTTCAGTATCTCACCATACCCCTATATTGAATATGTTGAGAACAAAACTCACTTTACCGGCCATGTTCTTATTATAATTTTATTCGGCGTTAAAATTTCAAATTGATGAGAGCTACTAGTAGCCTCTGGCTGTATGTAATCCTCATAAAATAAATAAAGAATTAAATTAGATAAAAAAAAAAAAAAAAAATCTACTGCATTAATATCTCACAATTTCTTATATTTTGCAAGTTTTAAGAACAAAAATCGCTTCACTCGAATACGTTATCAACTTATGCCCAAACAAGTGATCACAGACCCCCCCCCCCCTCCAAACACAAAACCACACAAATAAAGAATGAAAATAAAATGTTTGGTCCTAGTACTCTCAATATTACCTTACAACTATTGTGATGACATCACAATTTAATTAAAAATAGATGTTCATTGTAATACCGGTATCTTTTTCTTAATTTTCATTATCATGATGTGAATTGCATATATTTTTTTTTTTTGTGTTTCAAATTAACAAAATGAGTATTGATTAATGTTTACTGCTTGCTGACGTATGTATCGATGTATTTATTATGTGGAAAGGAACTCAATATGAATTACAGTCTATATATAGCAATAATTTAATTTAATTACAATCTATTTTTGTATACCTTTGTACTTGTATTATCTCATATTATCGAATAGTTTTAATGTGGTGTTAGAGAACGACTATTTAATTTGTAAAAAGGAGGGGGGGGGGGGGGGGGGGGGGGGGGGGCTGTGTTACTTCTTCTTTTTATTTTGTGAGAGGGGGGGGGGGCAATTTTTTTCACATTCCCGATTGGTTGTAATGCGTGTTATGGAACGACCATTTAACTTGTAAATGAGGGGGTGGGGGCAATTTTTTCGTATTCCCGATTGGTTGTAATGTGTGGTATGAAACGACTATTTAATTTGTAAAAGGTAGGTGGGGGCTGTGTTACTTCTTCTTTATATTTTGTGAGGGGGGGTCAATTTTTTTCATATTCCCGATTGGTTGTAATGTGTGTTATGAAACGACTATTTAATTTGCAAAAGGAGGGTGGGGGCTGTGTTACTTCTTCTTTATATTTTGTGAGGGGGGGGGGGGGCAATTTTTTTCATATTCCCGATTGGTTGTAATGTGTGTTATGGAACGACCATTTAACTTGTAAAGGAGGGGGTGGGTGCTGTGTTTCTTCTCTTTTTATTTTTTGATGGAGAGAATAATTTTTTGTCAGCAAATTGTATATACTAGTCAACAAAAGAAACGATACAAGGATTTGATGGTCAATATTTTTTTACATAGAGAAAACAAATCTTATAATTTAGATTCATATGGACATAGCAAATAAGGCAATATCAACAAAATTTCTCAACATCATTACCAGAACAAAACATGGACAGACAGAAATGTTAATGCAGTATGGATGTTTGCGGATTTCAGTAACGTGTATGACCACCTCTTGCAGCAACGACAGCTTCGCATCTCCGACGCATAGAACCAATCAATCGTTGGATAAAGGCTTGTGGGATGTTGTTCCACTCGTGCACAAGTGCGTCACTTAGCTCCTGTAGTGTTTCCGGTGGATTTTGACGGTGGCGAACACGTCTACCGAATTCATACCATAAATGTTCAATTGGTGACAGATCCGGTGATAATGCTGGCCAAGGAAGAACACGGATGTAATTCTGGTTCAGAAAGTCTTGACAAACACGAGCCATGTGACATCTTGCATTGTCATGTTGAAAGACGTGATCAAAGTGTCGCTGTTGCAGAAAGGACAGAACGATAGGAACAAGAATATCGCCTCTGTATTTTACGGCATTCAATGTTCCTTGAACAATTTTGAGCTGCGTGCGACCATCATGACAAATTCCAGCCCAGACCATAACACTTCCGCCTTCAAAACGGTCGGACTCGTACACACACTGGTCCGTAAAACATTTCCCACGCCTGCGGTACACATGATAACGTCCATCGCTAAAACGAAGTGAAAATCGGGATTCATTACTAAAACAATGTGTTGCCAGGTGTGAAGCCTCCAACAACGGCGCTTAGCTCTGAGTCTAGAATCAGTCTTCTGCGAACAGTCTTACCCGAAATTCGGACATTTGTTAGATCAGGTGTTCTACGGGCAGTGTCCTCAGCCGTTATTATACGGTTCCGGAGATGAATAAGGCGTAAATGTCTGTCTTGACGTTGCCGTTACTGGGTCTGTCATTAATCCTACCTGTTTGTCGAAGACGAATCATTAGCTTTGAATTTGTTATTCTAGACACATTAAAGTGGTCTGCAACGGCCTGGTGAGTAATTCCAGCCTGAACCATCTCACGGTCATTCTGACGGAGCGGTGGCATCTACGTTCTCGTGAAAATTGTTGACTAGTATATATATATATATATATATATAATAAATTGAACGGCAAAATGTAAGGGATAAATAATCTCACCCTGAAGTTTTCAATGAGAAATTCTGGTAAAATTTGAATAAAAAAAAACGATTTTGCTAGTCCAAGTTTTGGCTCGGGGAAAACATAGCACCTCCCTCCAGGGCCGGCCTTATGAGGTGACGGGCCCAATAAAACATTATAATCATTGCTGTACCATGTCAAACCTGCAATGTGTTGTTGTGTACTTGATAAGCCGAGAGTAGCTCCAGGGCTGGGACTAAAGATAAAGAAAATGTATGTGTATCTGTTATTTAAAAATGAATTTCAAAGAAAAATAAAATAGATTACTTTAGGAATGGATTCCTTATTAAAGAATATATTGAATAAATTGTGATAGCATTGTGTGCAATAGAGTATAATGTAATTATTTAGTATAGCTTTATATGTAATTATAGGTTTTAATATTTCCCTGAATAGTCGATACAGAATTTCAAGGGGATACTTCAGGGGAGCTTGGATTCTGAAGTAGAACTATAACAAGATGCACATACTAAAATATGTGATATTGATATTGAGTAACTCCAGGGCAGGGCCACTTAAGCGTGGTGTCCAACTGGGAGCAATTAGTCCAATTCGTTTAAAGGTCGGCTCTGCCTCCCATTAAAAGTTAAATGGTCGGTCTTTTATTGTTATACTCGGATCTCTCTTGTTTTATCTACAATATATTTGGGATATGTAAGATAATGTTTGATGGAACAAGCCAGGTAGATATGAAGAATAAAAGTCATCAAATTTCTAGTGTGCACTAAATGATATATTATTATTTTTATTCTAAATATTGTTTGTTTTTTCATAACATAAACAAACGCAGTGCCGGATTTAGAACAAATGAGGCCCTGTGCTAGTTAAGTTATGAGGCCCCTTTTTGGGGCCCTGAAGAAGGTAGACCCGATATGCCTACACAGACAGTCAGGCATACATGCTCAGGAAATTTAGGAATAGTTAAAATATTACGTTATTATTAGATCAGACATGTATGATGTACACTTTTGGCAGGAAGACGCCTCCCCTCTAGTCAACGGGGCCCTGTGCACAATGGTAAATCCGCCATTGGGCGTACGTATGCATTACTAAAACTACTTCATTATACACAGATCGCGTCTGTCTTTCTGCAGTATTCTAAACAATATTTCTTTTACTTATATATACCACATTTCCCTTCTTTATTACTTAATGTATATACAGCCAATTCTGTATTAAGAGGTCACCGTTGGGAAAATGAAAAAGTGGCATTATAAGACAGGTGACCTCTTAAAAGATTCAATTCATATGAAATTTTCTATGACAGGATAAGAAAAAGGTGACCTTTTAATACAGGTGACTGTCTAATAGAGGTGACTGCATGTGCAGGTTTGACTGTATTATAGCTTTGTATATAAATCATAGAGAATTACGAATAACACACGAACCAGTGGTAATTTATACAACATCAAGATAAACACAAGGAATTCCGAACAGCAGGCGAATCAAATGAAATCTTTATAACATGAAGTATGACAAACACAAATTCGAATAGGGGTTATGGCGTTTAACACCACTTTCAACAATATTTCAGAAATATCGTGGCGGTCAGTATTGTTGGTAAAGGAGACCGGAGTACTCGGTGAATTTGATTACGACGGGAATAAAAGGATAATATATTGAACATCGCATCAGGTTAAACACAAACAATGCCGAATAGCATGCGAGGTAACGATTACATATAACATCAAGTAAATACCAAGAGAAATCCGAATGGCATGGAAACGAATGCTTATCTAATTACGAAAAGCTTCAGATTCCAAGGGATTAATAAGAAGCGTCAAATCGAAGGACAAGCAATGCATTGGCCAAAGCAATAAGACAAACCAACAATGTTTGAGAAAGATGAACTCACTAAACATCAAGTTGAACTCCGGTACCCAGAAAGTTGAGCGCTTCCTGTTCCACTAGTGATATCCGTCGTGTTAATCCGGCAATAAATTGATATTAAGTCATAAGTCATGAGGATGGAAACACGGACAGGATTGGGACTACGACAATCGGAACATATCGGTCGTCATCTGTTACATAGTTTCACGAAGTCACGATGACGGCTGTCTAACTTTCAAAGTGATGATTACAACTTTATCAATAGGAACCAGTAGTTTAGTAGCTCCTTTAAAGGCATTAATGTTAGGAAACAAATTCTGCAGTATCAAATAGAGATGTACCGAGAGATATATACTCAATATGCAGGTACTGTCGCACATAAACCTTAGAGAAAACCGAAGGGGTCATCAAGAATGGGCGATCCAAAGACACTAGCAACATTTGGCACCCAAGACACAGTACGAAGACAAACAAACCAAAAAACACAATACGGATCCCATCAAAACCGGGGGTGAGTCCAGGTATTCTTTCCTCTCAGGGTCATTACGGTTTTCAGTTTTCCGGTTGTTGACTGATTTTGTCTGTTTATATACGTATGAGTTTTGACTTTCCCTTTGTAAGATTGCTCGGAGTTCGGTAATTTTGTTATTACCCTTATTAGACAACGTTGCTACAAATAAATGGAAAGATCATAATGGGAAAATTAAAATCATGTTTTCATAAACTAAAATACTAAGTCCTTCCTCCTCACATCACTGTAGATTTTGGAGAGATTTCGTATTGTCCGAATAGTGGTTCTAATATGGAAATAAGTTGATGGTCAACAATTCACTGTTTTGCTTTTCTTTTATATTTGCATCATTGTTTTTGATCAATCACTTAACGACAATTAATCAAAAGTGGGTTAAGGTAAGGCTATCATGTTCAGATCATATGGTTAATTGCTCCTAATTGAATTTAAATTATTTGCTCTCATATAATTTGATTGACTGAGTGATTGTTTATTTCTAAACATCCAGTGAACAGTATTTCAGCTAAATTGAGGATGGTCAAATATTTTGACTATGATCTTACCAGATGAAGGTTATTCCAGAAATGCGTCTGCGCACCAAATCAGATATCTACGTTTGATTAATGTTATGGCATGAGCATTGGTTGATCTACAGGTATGGTATGAAAAGATTGAAGATACCAAAGGGGTAATCAGTATCCGTAAATCGAAGACAGACAGACAACTCAATGGCCACACGAAAAAGGACAAACAACGATCTACAAAACATTACACAGAAAATTAAAAATCGAGCAACACGAACCCCACCAACAACTGGGTGTGAACTCAGGTGCTCCGGAAGGGTCAGCAGTTCCTGCTCCACGTGTGACAACTGTCGTGTTACTGTTAAACGACACGAACAACATCTGATATATAAATCGTGTTGGACACCAGTAAACGTAAATAAATACAAATAACATAAATAAATCATGAACCCCTCAAAAACAAATGGGTTGGTTGTTTTGGTTTTATGATGTTTAATGCCACTTTCAACAATAGTTCAGCTATATCGTGGCGGTGAACGGAGTCAAGAAAAAATTCACCATAGTTATTAAGCGGAAATCGTAGCGGACATCACAACACAGATATAAAAACGTGACGACATTTCATTAGACAATATAAACCCCACTAAGACAAGTATAGGCAAGTTTATGTTTGGGTAGATATGTTGGTCTACGCTTGGTTCTATTTTATGCTACCATTTCCGTTATTCAGATTTGACACACAATGTATATTCATGTATTAGTTAATATTTCAAAAAAGGGGAGACATTTCCCTCCGATCAAATTAGGTTGGAAGAGGTATTCGCTATATACATATGTACAATTCTGGAAATTATTAATAACAATATCTATTTCAGATGGTAAGAATAAATTCAACATGGACGACTGAATTGTAGAGGGTACCAAGACGTGATAGCAAAAAATCGTAAGTCAATAAAGACAATATAAAACAAAATAAAGACAAACACGTGAACAAAACAAAAGACAAACACGTGAGCAAAACAAAAGACAAACACGTGACCAAAACAAGAGACAAACACGTGACCAAAACAAAAGACAAACACGTGACCAAAACAAAAGACAAAAGAGCACAAATTGAGCATGAACAAATACAGAAAACCAGAGAGTTATAGCAAAGACCCTTTCAAGGTCGGAACTCAGGCGATCGAAAAAGGTAATCACTTCCTGCTTCACGAGGGACACCAGCCGTCTTAATCGGCAAGGTGCAGTAAACGAGGAATTGTCACATCCAAATCCTACTAACACGAGCATGAATTAATGTCTATAGAGAAAATTAGTGCCTTCAACAAATTGAAGAACACAATGTAAACTTGAGGATAGCAAATGCTTCCGACAAGTGGAACACATCTGTGGTTATTTGTGACAAGATATTCCGTAACATTTGTGTAATACACAATACTAGTATAATGAATGCCATGACAATTAATACTCCTATCTCTCATACGAACTAGTAATTTCCCCGTGGCTTAATACGATGCATAGTTAAAATTTTATACCGTTAAGGCATTAATTAGACGAACAGCTGGTAGTGCAATGAATACTAATTAAGGGTTTATAGATCTTATAGTGATTTCGAAACCTAATTTGAAAATTCAATAGTTTACACTTTTTCAGTAAGTCGGAAAAAGAATTATAGAAGTCAATAGTAGTTTTATTACACGAAGTTCAATACGTTTGTTTGCTTGGTCGCATGGTGCTTAACGCCACTTTCAACAATATTTCACTTATATCGTGGCTGTCAGTGTTATTGGTAGAGGATACCGGAGTACCCGGAGAAAACCACCGACCTGCTGCGAGTCACTGACAAACTTTACCACATAATGTTATACATCTCACCCTGAACTCACAACATCAGTGGTGATAGGCACTGATTGCATAGGTAATTGTAATTCTAAATCCAACTCGCATATGATCACGGCTACGACGGCTTCAGTTCAACATGAAAGAGATTTATACACTATTAGTGTATATGTGTATTCTTGTTTTATCTAACGTGTCTAAGGGACCGACCATTTAACTTGCAGGGGGGGGTTATGGTTTTTTGATTCGTTCAGAATTTTTTCTTCGGACAACACGAGAGTTAGAATATTTTTTTTTGTCGCGCAAAGCGCGAATTTGTTTTTCCGTTATTCAACATTAGGCTATATGACAAAAACTGAATACGATTTTATTTTTCCTCCACCAAAATCAGAATATTTTGTTCAGTAACATTGGCAATCAGAATATTTTTTTTAGAAAAAAAACATACCCCCCCCCCCCCCCCCCACCGTCTTCAAGTTAAATGGTCGTTCCTAACTCCCGGATAACTAATATAGTAGTAACACATATTTCCTCTAAAACAGGGTGTAATCCATGAGAAACAGGCATCCACTAATGATGAGTGACGAATTTAATTTAGGAACGGGAGTGAAAAAGTGTCTGACGTTTTGGATAATATCTTCCTACTGGCAGCTGCACCGAATGAGCAAGTAACATGACGGATGCTACTATTGGAAGAACGGGAAACGCTTACCCTTCCGGGGCACATCGGTGCACCCATGATGTCTAAGTAGGGTTCGTGTTGCTCAATGCTAATTTTCTGTGTAGTGTTTTTGACATTTTTCTTGTACTCATTTAATTGTCTGTCCTTCGATTTACGACTTCTAATTACCCCTTTAATTTCTTCAAAATTTTGTTTGTTAGTAAATAAGGGTAATAACAAAATTACCGAACTCCGAACAATCTTACAAAGGGAAAGTCAAAACTAATAAGTATATAAACAGACAAAATCAGTCAACAACCGGAAAACTGTGAAAACCGTAATGATCCTGACTTGGTACAGGCATTTCTAAAGAAATGGTGGGTTGAATCAGATTTTAAAGCGCCTAACCTCCCCCTTTCATTACGGCTCAAAGTTTCCGGCTGTCACTATAACAGTATTAGCTGAAATAAGGCATCATTTCCCAATACTATCAACACATGTGGAGTAGGAACGGCTGACTCTTCTGGAGTACTTGAGTTCACATCCGGGTGCATCCTGCTTAATCTTTAGTTTTATGTGTCTCCTTTGTAGATCATTGGCTGTCCTCTTGTACCTTTTCTTTTGACCTTCGTGGTGTTTGTCTTTCGATCTACAGCTTCCGATTACCTCTCTGATATCTTCAACCTTTTCTATTGGCAGTAGAAACAGCCGTCCATAGGCACAAAATCAGGTGATTTTTGGATACAGAAACATCAATAATACAGATATAGGGAAAGCAGAAGAAAAATTCCTCATATGCAAATATGGAAACCGAGATACACTGGTATATATTGGATACATATCATTTAACTACAATCATATAGAACACACTGTCATTCCGTATGAATCTAGCAATTCATGATGGTTACCATAGAAACCGAAGTCACACAATGTTATCATAAATCTCGGAACGTAACTGTCCATCATTGTAGCGATGTAGACATAAGAATATGAGACTGGTCTATGTTTAATTTACAATGATGCTCTGATATAGTAAAGATAATTGGTAAAAGAGGAAACAAAATATCACATATCAAGCCATCAAGATAAATATATTGCTGGATTAATGTTTTATATAATTAGAAAGCTAAATATAGAAGAGGTTGTTGAGATCTCATTAGCCGGTTTAACCTCGTCATATATTTGTCCTTGGGCCAAGACAGCACCTGGATTTCCACTGTCGTACAAATAAAAATGGAATGAGGTAAGAGCTGGTGGATCGTTTCTTTTCATAATTCAATAAATAAAGGTACATAGTCTGTGCAGAAATCTCCCGCCAAATATGTCCTGTGCAGAAACCTCCCGCCAAACATGTACTGTGACGAAATCTCCCTCCAAACATGCACTGTGACGAAATCTCCCGCCAAACATGTAGTGACGAAATCTCCCGCCAGACATGTACTGTGACGAAATCTCCCGCCAAACATGTACTCAGTAACTACTTCTAACATATTTAATATTAAATGGAAGTAATCGTGTAAAACAATTAATGGTCTTTGTTAGAAACCACCATGGATTGGTTAGGATAAATAAACGTTAGAGAAACGGAAGGGGCAACCAAGAATAGACAATCCATAGAAATTGGCGACATTGGATACACAAGACACAGCTCGAAGACAAATAAAACAAAATTAAAAAAAACACAACACAAATAACTAAAACGATGAGCAACACGAACCCCATCAAACGCCGGAAGTGAACACTGGCGCCCACCAAGTGCAACCAGTTCCTGCATCTTATAAGAAACCCGCCATGCTACTCATATAGTCTATATGTGTTAGACACCACTATAGACAAACAAACACAAATGACGAAAAATAAAACACGAGCCATCCTACAAACAACTGGAGGTAATATAAAATAGTTATAGTAGATGGCATGAAATATAATTGTTAGTAGATCAGAGTAGTTCTATTATACAAAAAATGTTTGTATCTATTAAACAAATGAAACTTGTCTCAACTATAGTTGCCATATAATACCTTTACGAATATGATCTGTCAATGATGTTATAAGTTTATATGTAAGCTTTTAGGGTTATAGCCTTTACTACATGTAAGAATGACAGAACATTTAACCCACCATAGGACCTTATGTTTTAGTGGATCTGGCTTTACTACATGTAAGAATGACAGAACATTTAACCCACCATAGGACCTTATGTTTTAGTGGATCTGGCTTTACTACATGTAAGAATGACAGAACATTTAACCCACCATAGGACCTTATGTTTTAGTGGATCTGCCTTTACTACATGTAAGAATGACAGAACATTTAACCCACCATAGGACCTTATGTTTTAGTGGATCTGGCTTTACTACATGTAAGAATGACAGAACATTTAACCCACCATAGGACCTTATGTTTTAGTGGATCTGGCTTTACTACATGTAAGAATGACAGAACATGTAACCCACCATAGGACCTTATGTTTTAGTGGATCTGGCTTTACTACATGTAAGAATGACAGAACATTTAACCCACCATAGGACCTTATGTTTTAGTGGATCTGCCTTTACTACATGTAAGAATGACAGAACATTTAACCCACCATAGGACCTTATGTTTTAGTGGATCTGGCTTTACTACATGTAAGAATGACAGAACATTTAACCCACCATAGGACCTTATGTTTTAGTGGATCTGGCTTTACTACATGTAAGTATGACAGAACATTTAACCCACCATAGGACCTTATGTTTTAGTGGATCTGGCTTTACTACATGTAAGAATGACAGAACATTTAACCCACCATAGGACCTTATGTTTTAGTGGATCTGGCTTTACTACATGTAAGAATGACAGAACATTTAACCCACCATAGGACCTTATGTTTTAGTGGATCTGGCTTTACTACATGTAAGAATGACAGAACATTTAACCCACCATAGGACCTTATGTTTTAGTGGATCTGGCTTTACTACATGTAAGTATGACAGAACATTTAACCCACCATAGGACCTTATGTTTTAGTGGATCTGTCTTTGCTACATGTAAGAATGACAGAACATTTAACCCACCATAGGACCTTATGTTTTAGTGGATCTGGCTTTACTACATGTAAGTATGACAGAACATTTAACCCACCATAGGACCTTATGTTTTAGTGGATCTGGCTTTACTACATGTAAGTATGACAGAACATTTAACCCACCATAGGACCTTATGTTTTAGTGGATCTGGCTTTACTATATGTAAGTATGACAGAACATTTAACCCACCATAGGACCTTATGTTTTAGTGGATCTGGCTTTACTACATGTAAGTATGACAGAACATTTAACCCACCATAGGACCTTATGTTTTAGTGGATCTGGCTTTACTACATGTAAGTATGACAGAACATTTAACCCACCATAGGACCTTATGTTTTAGTGGATCTGGTTGTAATAGAGTATTCAAGATACTCGAACATATAACACCAGTAGAATACACTAAAGACAATTAATCCACAGAGATCCTCCTATTTGGGTTTTATCAAATCCAAATTATAGGTCAAAGTTTATTCTACAGACACCCTTCCCATTGATGTTTCGTGAGATCAAACTGCCAGGTCAAAGTCGTTCCACAAAAACACACCCATTTGTGTTATTCGTAGCATCCAGATTCTAGGTCAAAGATAAACCCACAGAACACATTTCCATTGATGTTTCATTGGGATCAAACTTCTAGGTCAAGGTCGATACACAGACATCCCTCCCAGTGATATTTCATCAGGTTATTTATAAATTTTCATAATGACAAAATACATATTAAATGATGTTGTTGATCAAGAAAATACAGGGTATTATATCAGTCTGAGGGCAATTTACCATTCATGATAAAAGGGTGGCTGGATACTTATCTTTGTCTGACAAAACAATTGTTTATTTTTATTTACAGACAATTAGAGTTGTAATACTTATCCATTTTAGGAACATGTGCAATGCATTGGGTTAGGACCTCATTTAACACCAACACATACATATTCATTCTCCAAGTCTGTATCCAGATTAAAACGACCTTCTGACATTGTATAGTCTGTGTTGTATTCAGAGGGATTTTTCATGGTGTAGTGGTCACATGAAAGTTTTCTATTTAATGAGTAAGATGCTGTTGTACGCTATGACAACAGTGAAGTGGGTAACAACTCCTTATTTCAGTACACTGGCTTGGTAAATGCAAATAGGGTGAGGGCTGTGGTGTTTCACGCCACTTTCCACAATATTTCAGGTATATCATGGCGTTCAGTTTTATTGCTGGAGGAAATAGGAGTACCCAGTGAAAACCACCGACATAACAGAAATCACTGACAAACTTTAATGCTGTATCAAGTACACTTCGCCATGAGCGGAATTCGAACACTCAACTTTAGTCGTTAAAGGAACTAATTGCATAGGTAGTTGTAAATCCACCTATCATACGATCACGATGGCCCCTTAAGCGCAAATATGATTATAAATAAAGAATCCTTTCAAAAGAAAGGGACCTCCAAAAACCCATTTAACCAAATATGAAGTAGTGTGTGATTACCTCTCTACAGTCGTATTCGAGGGACCTAAAATATACATCTAAATACCACAATCAACAGGTGTACAATACAACCTATATAAGTAGATAAAAAGTGAACACAATATATGGAAATGTGTGTGTGTATGTGAGGGAGAGGGGGGGGGGGGGGGGGGGGGTATTCACCAGTATAGCAATGTATACAATGTTCTATGTCCTGCAAAGTCCATAGACACGTGGATGTGTATCTTCTTTGTCTGAGAAATTATGTTTTCTCTGTAGGAAATATATACCTCTTATTATGAAATAAACGTTAGAGAAAACCGAAGGGGCAATTTAAAATGGACAATCCAGAGACACTGACCACAATGGGTACTCACGACACAGGATGAAGAAATAAAAAACAAAAACAAAAAACTCACAAAACAATACAACACAAAAAACTAAAAAGATGAGCAACGGACTCCACCAAAAACCGGGGGTGGGGGGCGAACCCGTGTGCTCGCAAAGGGTGAGCAGTTTTGCCTCATATAAGACACCAGATTCTAGATAAAATCCAAGTGTTACCAGGGTGACGAAAAACTTTCAAATCCAGACATAGTTACTGATCATCACATAGTTAATTAAAAATATCAGTGCAACATACATATTCAAAAAAAGATCTGAAGATACCAAAGGGGTAGATTGAAGCCGATAACCGAAAGACAGACAATACAAACAAGAGAACAACGGTCCAGAAAATACTATACAGAACACTGAGGATTGAGCAATAGCACGGATGTCACTACAATCATCTAGTGGAAATATTAACTGCCATGATACAAAAAAGACACCATTTCCAAGAATACAAATGGAGATTTGAGGGTCGGTTATAATAAAGACAAAATACAAATACAGCGTGTCTGCTCAAATATTTTAAATATTTTGAATATTAAATACAAATATAAATTTTCATTTCATTACTTATCAATCATCATTAGAATTACTTTAAATATATATATATATTTTGATAAACATCAACAAAGTGTTCCGAATGGCACACATTTAAAACTTTGATGTCGATGCCATAAGATTCATTGTTATTGAATTGGAAAAAGAGAACAAAAAGGGGTTTTCAATTATGTACGATTGTTGTCATTTATTGATTATTTTTTAATTACTGTCCTTTATACAACAGAGTCAAATGATAAAACAAACATGGATGCCTATATAAAAACACGTGAGAGCTCCGGAGATTACACGTCATTTGAAAACAATTATCACATGTTTTTCTACAAAACCAAACCACCACCCAATTAATTAGTATAAAGTACCTGTCAAATATAGTCCCTTAATTGATTATTATTTTGTACTTACAGTCCGTGGTGATGGTGAAAACTGTGAACCATTTTTTTATGCTGATCCTCGCTTAGAGAATGTCTACCATGTTAAATATAATGCCGTTGTCGCAACTCTCCGAGGAAAATCGATCAGTCAGGTAGCATTCTTCCATTAAGAACGATATTATAATGAACTATTTGATTTTACTAGTATAACGTGATAAAACGTTTAAATGACTTCTTCAATTCAAAAGTTAACTATATCCTTTTGAAGCTTTGGTGTCAGAAGGTGTCTGATCTGGTTCCTTGTTTTTAGGGTGTATCCAGTGAACGTAACGTATACAACAACGGACGGTCGTGTGCTCTAAAACTATAATGTCGTGGGTGTATAAAATTATTCTTAACAATTGTTCCAAAACAATGAACAAATTGAACAATTCATTATCCATCGACGCCATTAAAAGTGCAAATCATGATTGACTAACTGTTTTTGTATAATGTTTCTATGCAGAAAATCATCAACAGCAGTTCCGAACAATTATCAATTACAAATGATTTTATTATCAAATCAAAAACACAGAGCATTAACATTAACAAAACTGTCTAAACAAAAACACATAAAATATTAGTTTTTTTTCCACATGCATAACATAGTTATGTATTGTTGCAATTTTGTCCTCAATCGACGTAATTTTTGCGGTTTTCTCGTTTTTCATTTATATTATCCATCAAATATAATAGATTAATTAATTTGCCTTGTCGATTCTATCGGTTTTTGAGATTGAAAGTTCGCTGACGGAATAGCAGAGAATTATACAAACGCTTCTTGGTCAAGTAAAACTGTTATATTGTGTAGATTAGATTGATAGGATTTTCCTGTTGATGGTTTTTGAAGAATATACACACAATCTTATTCAGACTGTCAGTGTTGTCAGCATCAAATTGACTAAACAACGGAAGAAGTCGCTCTTCTATGTGGAGAGGAATATGTTCCATTAAATTGGAAGCTATCTTAATTTCCTGACGTAAGGAACGAACAATGTTTGTTAGTGACTGATACAGCTTCGGAATTATTAAATTGTCATTCAAACATAATTAAAGCCCCGCGAGAACTCGTAATATTCTATTACAGGTCAAAGAATGACAGACTATCTGAATAATAACGAAGAAAAGCGACAATTTACATTCTTTGATTGGAATATACAACCAGTTAATTATTTTGTAGATATTTTGTAGAGACGTTATGCATTATTTCGTGACATTTTGCATCGACGAAAATAAGAGTATCTTTTTTAGAATATATGTGAGAATGTATCTTTGGCTAAATAGGGCTATGTCTTATTTACGTTATTTGTGTTAGTTGTGTGGTATCCAACACATATCGTGTTGTGTTTTTGCTTTGTTTTTCTTCGTCCGGTGTACACTGTGGTGCCAGTTTCTCTGAATTGTCCATTTTTGATTGCGTTTTCGGTATTCTCTAACGTTTACTTATTATTAATACAGACTGTCTGTTTTGATGTACATTTGTATCCATTATTTGTACGTTTACCCTGTCTGTGTTGAGTCTGAGAAGAATAGGGTACCAAATATACGTTAGAGAAAACCGAAGTAGCAATCAAGAATGGACAATCCAGAAACACAGGTAACATTGGGCAAAAGACACAGAACAGACAAACAAAACAAAGAACACAATACAGAAAACTTCAAAGATGAGCACCAAGGACGACACAAAACGAAAACCAAAAACAAGGGTTAATCCAGGTTAAAAACCAAAAACAGGGGTTAATCCAGGTTAGAAACCAAAAACAGGGGTTAATCCAGGTTAAAAACCAAAAACAGGGGTTAATCCAGGTTAAAAACCAAAAACAAGGGTTAATCCAGGTTAAAAACCAAAAACAGGGGTTAATCCAGGTTCACGTTTAACGTTTTCAAATTACATAAGTTCATAATAAAAGTTGAAAACAAAGTCAGATACTAAGAACAGATTGTAAAGTTAGGTAAAGGCTTCAGATAAATTACATTAAAAATGGCAATAAATATACATTATACGATACCTGACAATAATGTTGTTGACTTTGCATCAAATTGAAAATATACAAAGAAAAACATTACATTTTGTGTGTTCTAATTGATATTGGTGGTTTTATAAATTATTATTATCAAAATACTTTAATTATTATCATTCCAGTTTGACATTCTGTCTTGATTTTTTATCGTTTTTTAGTGATCATATCAACGCATATCTTTTTAATCTTAAAATTGCACATCGTATTCATTAAGCATTCCTATTATAACCATCTGTCATATATAACCTTCGAATTAATTGTTTAAACCCGAACACAATTTGTCTCGTTTTGGGACGCTACTATCATTTGTTCCAATGTCAGTAGATTTTTCCTGCATAATGCATTTCTAATAGACCCAGAGCATTCATTTTGTCCCAACAGGACTGTGGATAAAGGTCAATTACAGTCACCAAATCAGTCTTCGTTCTGTTGATATTGATATAATTTTTGACCACCAGAGCTTGCATTTTTCTAATCATAACTAAACATCATCTATATTTAATAAATCAATATTTTTTGAATTTACAATATACTATTTTCTCATATGGTCATGTTCTGTCAAGCCTATTTATACATTCACGTGGAAACTTGTATATTTCCGATGTCTTAAGATTCAATTAACTAATAGAGACACACGTAAAAAACTGAATATGAAGTCTATTTTCAATATTGTATTGCAAGAGGATGACAGGCTTACATTACTAATTGTGACTTCATTATTTTTAGCAGCTCAGCAAATTTCTAATTAGTGATTGTTTTAGCTACATCGTTCCGGAAGTAAGTTACCGATGAGATGATAATGGGTTCTACTTATGCGCATGAGCAATTGAGCCGGATTATCATAATACCAATTCATTATTATAACAGTCAGGGAGACTTATTACTTATATAGACAATATTTTTAGTGCAGTGTCGTAAAATAGAAAGTTTATTTGTAGGAGGCTTAAAAACTGGGATAAAGGCGAGGTTTATTGAGCCTTTCCCCAGTTAGTGCCGAATATGTGGAAGGGGCAGCAGAAAAAGGTATATTTTGGTCAGTGACATAATATAACACAAATCTATCTAGTCAATGCAATTTTCATGCTCAAATAGGACAAATGCAGGATATATTATAGTTAGTTTTTACTCCCAATTGCGTTCTTTGGTTGTTGTTGTTGGTTTTTTTTCCAATATTGGTCTAATATATGCTTGAAATGCTAATTAAATAAAAACGACGTGTTTTTGGAAGAACCATTGCTAGGTAAGCTAAATATTGGATATTCAAAACATTAAAACGTTTCCAAGACAAGAAAACCAAAAGGTCTTAACAGGATAGCAAAATTTGGGTATCATTATCTATGCCTTAATGTGGATATTTTAGAATGCAATTTTTTTTGTGGTTGCAAAATTTACTTTACTTTTTTCTTTTACAATAAACTTTAGAGAATACCGAATAGATTTCCGAAGAAACTGGCAACATATGGTACGGTACACAAGACGAAGAAAAACAAAACAAACACAGAACACAATATGCACTGGACACCACTATGCGCAAACAAACACAAATAACGTAAATAAAACATGAGACTTCCTACAAATTAATCCGTATCATTCTGTTTCAGTCATCAGTTACAAATTAATCCGTATCATTCTGTTTCAGTCATCAGTTACAAATTAATCCGTATCATTCTGTTTCAGTCATCAGTTACAAATTAATCCGTATCATTCTGTTTCAGTCATCAGTTTTCTTGGACATGACCATTTTACACAGTAAAAACCTGACACATTTACCAATCATATCAAACGGAATACAAGACAACGTTTAACTCCATTAAACTAAGATTGATGGGTCGTAACTCATGATAAATTCATGGAACTTTGTTTTTTTTTTCTTTCGCCCACGAAATGATTGAGGATTAAACCACAAACGCATCCATCTCTTTCAAGGAATTTGTTATTTCTCATCCGTCAAATAATCATATTAAAAAAATAAATATATACACATTCCACCTGCTTCGTCAATAAAAACATCCAGATTTGGAATAAAAACAAAAAAGGAAAAACTTTCTGGTCATATTTAAGCTGCAGAATCAAGGAAATAATCAATTGTATATGCAAATATGCATAATTAATAAGGGTAATAACAAAATTACCGAACAATCTTACAAAGGGAAAGTCAAAACTCATAAGTATTTAAACAGACAAAATCAGTCAACAACCGGAAAACTGTGAAAACCGTAATGACCCTGACTTGGTACAGGCATTTCTAATGAAATGGTGGGTTGAATCAGATTTTAAATACACTGCCAATAAAATAAAAGACATGAGACCTCCGACAAACAACTGGAGGTAAAGATGAACTGATTGCAAAAGTAGTTGTAAATCCACCTTCCACACGATCTCTACCAAGAATTCCAGAACGAAAAAAAAAAAAGGTTTTTACATACAAATTGGTTTTGTATTAGAATTTCGATGGAGTTCTTTACGGCTATGAAAAAAGAGATTGAATAATGATGGGTTAACAATGCCATCAACTTATCAAAGCTAACATCCACCCTTCGCCTCAATCATAGTACCACGACAGATGACGTTTGAAAATATGGCTGGGTTAAACCGGTTATTTTACCCTCCCCTCTAATAATTGGAACTCAATAAACACACATATACATGTCCGCTCACTCTTATGGCTTGGTACAGACACTTCAATAAAGAGTGGCGGATTTAAACTAGATCTAGTTTTAGGGGTCAAGACCACACCTATTGGTGAGTTGCTACGGTCATCTACTTGTGAATAAAAAAAAATACCGACCCTTAAATATAAGAGGGTGATTAGCTTTGTGGTAATGAACGCTGGGTAATAATCCTGATCTTTATACATAATATATTTATTTCCCGTCACATCGTTTTTATAGAAAACATTAGAACAATGGGTGAATGCCAAGAGTTTTTTTTTTATGAAAAAATTATTTAACCTAGTAAGATTAATATTTCAATATCAGACATGATTATTTGACCTCTGTCTGGAACAACCGTGTGTGTATAGAATTGGACAGCTATAGAAACACAATGTACATTCTTTTCAACAAATACCGCAAGAGAAGTTGACAGTATCTAATATCTTACAGCATGCGATGTGGTCATAAATTAATGACATAGTTATTATTTTTGGCGTTTCTTGTGAATTTTGGGAGACATGATTGAATATAAATGATGTAAAAAGTGGCAAAACTGTTATTAAATATTGACTTTGTAGCTGGCAGACGACAATACGAATATCTTGTTTCTTTTAGAGTTAACTATTTTTGCATGTCGGCTACGATTTCTGATCAAAATTAATACTTTTTTGCACCCAATGCAACAGACTTGACAGGGAACAAATTAAAATAGCGGACCATTTGTATTTACTGCGATATTGATATATGTAAAAAATAGAATAGTGGAAAATAACAAAATGCATGTTCTCCTCTTTCTCATATAAAGTATTTACTGCGGTATTAACATGGCGGACCATTTTCTATTTACTGCGGTATTGATATATGTAAAAAAAAAAATTGTGGAAAATACATTTTCTCCTCTTTCTCAAATAAAGCGTTCTCAGCAAATCTCTGCTATTATCTATTTATGTTCATAGATAATCCATATATTTACTGTTGTGAAAATCGCTTGAACAGGAAGCATTGATTAAGATACTGGCTGTTTATAACTTAACGTTGGCGTCTATTATTTCCCTTTAAAAGTAAAAATTGATTTTGCTTTCGTAATTTTATACCAGGTCAATTTTAATTGTTAAAACTTGTGAGAAAAATCAAACATGTCATGTCAAGACGCTACATACGTTTTCCCTAAATATAATTGTTTGTATTGATAGAAACGTTTGTGTCTTGCATTTATTATTTATAGATCTTTTGAGAAACGAAGAAGATAATTTGAAAATTCGGAAAGCGATAAGATTGAACAACAGAATCGATTTTAAAACTGTTCCCTAAGATATTGATAATGTAATTAAATTGAGGATTTAATTATCGTTTTATTGGTGGATTTTTCTAATTTAAAAACTCTTAGAAAGTTATTGAATTTTTTAATTAATAATGTGCTTTTCTGGGAAGTTTTAAATTACATTGGAGATATGAAATAGATTAATAGTTAAAAACAAGAAGAGAATATCATTTATATAATTTGAAATATAAGATATGAGAAATACGAGTGAACATTCTGCTTTAGAAATTAATTGAAATATACAATTACGTTCTAGGTTTGGTTAAGTTTATGGTTTTTAACGCCACTTTCAACAATATTTCAGTTATATCGTGGCGATCAACTTTATTGGTGGAGGAAACCGAAGAACCCGGAACGATTACGTTCTATATATTTTGACAAAAGTGATATAATTTTTATGTTTTGTTTTGGTAATTTTTTTTTTCATTTCATGATCCTTTTTTAGAAATAACTCTCCTGCTTCCTTTGATTATACATGGAACATTGTTACTACATGTACGATAAGCCTATAGCTAAAAACATCTATTGAAAGTGGTGTAAAAGCACAATTTTTCTCGATTACTCAGTATTGAAATTTATATAATTCATGGCCGTGAATGTGGTATGATATAAGAGGCAGTTATTTACACAAAAACACAGAAAAGCAAATTTTAATTAATAAAATATTTTCTTTGCTACATTGTATGTATAAAATATCATCTGATATTCAATTAGCAAATTGCTATCACGTGAATCTCAATAATCAGTCAGGGGAGATAACTAGTTGGTGCATCAAACAGTGTGTTTTGAGTTTTTATTTTGTTGTTTTTGTTTTTCTTAACATTCTTTTGTTTGTTCCATTTATAAACAGCAGTTCCAAAAAAAAAAAAGATGACGAAGCAAATCTTAAAGCTATATTACAACACGATATATTACGACTCGAGTCTTACATCAAAATGTAAATTATAACATAAAAATTATTTTGTTTTTTTCCAAATACAGAATATGTCCCTTTCCAATTCAGTCAACTGTACAATAATAGTTAATCAAAAATGATTTTTGTCTGTAGACACCATTTGTCAGAATAAAATATGATATAAATGTCAAAATGACAGGTTTCAAATCCCCATGGTAACATTCGCCAATATTTGATCTTAAAAGTAAGACTGCAAATCAGTGTATCACAAATTTTATCACAATCAGTCTCAATTCAAAAGACATAAGGCTATAAGTCTCAGCTTTTTTCCCCTAAACTGATTTCGGCGTAGAAATATGTCTGCTTGGATTATTAGTAATTTGTTGAAAATATGAGAGACAGACTTATTTTTTTTTACCATTGAGATATAATTCACTCATTTACACTTATAAAGATCAAGACAAAAACCCAAATGATGAAGTTAAAGATTATTTAGTAAAGACACACACAATCGCATTTGTACCGGAAGTGGTATTGTTTCATATCATATTAAATTAAATTACAACCGTTTAGAAGTTTGTCAAAAGAAAATTACTGTTGACAAATATTGATAAATTAATTTTTGAAAGAAATATGCAATAAATGAAGAACAAAAAAACACGGGGGGTCCTAATCTACGGATTTATATGTATATTGGGGGTAAAAACCAATAACTCAAGAAAGGCTGAAGCTATCTTAAATATTGAAACTGATTATTCAAGCTGAGAATAATATCTAATTGACAATGTTAAGAAAATAAAAATGGTATTTTTATAAAATAGCTAATAGTCAAGAAATTTCAACTTTGAACTCGTATTGCAGAATTAACACCACACCGTCAAAGGTCTTCCAAATCTAATAGGAAATTCATAGAAACCAATGCAAAATCGATACACCATATACAGGACCTTTCAATTCAGACTCGTTCGGTCGTTTTTTATTTTGTCGTTCTTTCGTTCTATCGCCGCGCCATAATGTTAAAACGACAGAATGATTTTTAAGGTCGACAGGATGTGACTACAGGGTGAGATGGCACAAACCACCCACCATACTTATAATAAACATAACAATGTTTGTTATGCATGTTGACATAACATACGACAAGGTGTGATGGCACAAATCAGCCATTATACTTATAATAAACAGAATGTTTGGTGTTTTAACGCCACTTTCAGCAATATTTCAGCTATTTCATGGCGACCAGTTTTTTAGTGATGGAAGGAGCCGGAGTACCATGGGCAAGCACTGGTAAACTTTTTCACTTGCAGCTGCGAGTCGACCTTTTTGTAATGTATAGTCGGGCGCGAACACAAGCCGTATTGGTGATAGGTTTGTATGAGTTGTTAAGTAATCTAACTACCTAACTCATTGAGCCACCCGGGCCCTACACGTTTACACGAGCTGCTTACAATTCTATACCATACAGTCATCATCTGAGCTCTTGTTTTCCGTTTACACGGGGACAATGAATGTAGATATTGTTGTGACTTTCAGTAAGAAATGAATCAGATGTTAACTACCTAACTCATTGAGCCACCCAGGCCCAATACTTAAAATAAACAGAACAACGTTTGTTATGTATGGTGACAGAACATACGCCAAGGTGAGATGGCACAAATCAGCCACCATGCTTAAACAGAAAAGAATGTTATGCATGGTGACAACGTACGTTAAGGTTAAATGGCACGAAACGGTCACCATACTTAAACAGAACAATGCATGTTTTAAAATATAGATAGGAAATGACAGAAAATAATTTAGATTTTTATTCAGATACCAGAACCGTTCGTCTTCTGTTATGAAACAAATGTTAAACTCCACCTTTTTATCCATGGTGACGGAGCATACGCCAACGTGAGATGACACAAAACAGCCACCATACTTAAAATAAGCAGAACGTTAATGAATATTAAAAATTATAGATAAAAAATGCCAGAAAATAATTTACATTTTCATTCAGATATCAGAGCTGTACGTTATAAAACAAATGTTAAATATAAACTCAACCTCTCCATTTAACAATGGACATCTATTTGTAATGGTTCGGTTTCAAATTTGTTTAAAGTTCACCTAAATTGTTTATACATGTAGGTAGCAATGTGGTATATTAAGAATAGAATTATTATCTTGTATTAAGTGGTGCTAAGTTAATACAGATGGTCTATGTATATATTATAGACATGCAAATTAGGTGCAAATTTACTAACTATAAATAAACAAAATTAGATGCTTAAAGAGTCTCATTGAATATGTCCGACAGATAGAACTGCAAAGTATTTTGAATAAACAAAGTCGATCAGAAAAAAATACAGATTAAGAACCACATACAGTATTAATATTACGTAAGATTAAAAAAAATGATTGTGGATTTCGAAGATCGGAATGAGAAATGTTTTTTTTCTTTTTTGGGGGGGGGGGGGGGGGGGGAGGGTAAGGGGAGGGGATGCACAATACTAAGGACCGATAAACTGAAATTAAATTAGTGACCTATTTTAACAAACAAGTTGTTGTTGACACACGCCTTATGAACTTATGAATAAAAGATACAAAAATATAAACACGTAATGATGCCTCTCAATTGTAACATTTTTAATGAGAATGGCGGGAACAAAAGGCATTACAACTCTTACTTTATTGCAGAGTATTAATTAGAATGGGATTTATATCAAGTTAATTTGACACCAATTAATATGCCATCTTATTACCCTAATAATCCAGTTGCTATATAATAATTCCTCCCACTCGCTCTATTAATACAATAGTTATAGATGGTGCATGGTGACGGGTTTATAATCTTGTCAATTAGAAGAATAGAATTAACATGATTTAATAAGAAATAAAAAAGGACTGTCTATATTTAGTAATAATTTACAATACACTCTTCTCTATTACTTTTATTTGTATTGCATAGATATGGCTGATGTATCATGCTTTATTTGTTTTATATACAGTCAAATCTGTATGAAGAGGTCACCTTTGAGACAAAGAATAATGACTTTCTAAGACAGGCGGCCTCTGAAGAGAGGTTATATATCTTTATTTCTGGTAACCTTTGTTAACACAATGGTATACAGATAACAAATTAAATACATACATAATACACAATAAGACACAATATAATACATAATAAGAAAACAGCTATATACAATATTTACAAAATGAGAGAGAGAGAGAGAGTTACAGTTAAATGCATATGAAATTTTGTGAAAATGTTAACCTTTAAATGCAGGTGACTGCTTAATGAAGGTGACCGCATGGACAGGATTGACTGTATACTTTATAGATATTATATTGGGTATTGAGGACGGTGTCCATGACTCAATTACCACACAGAGATGCACAGCGCGTCCCCAGGTGTCGGATAGAGGGTGACTTCTCCATGAGTAGATTGTGATAAAAACAAATATTTTGATAAAATTATCCTTTTTTGTGGATTATCAATGGTGATAAACACTGTGGCTAGTGTGTCTTTAGAGAACGACCATCATAATTTTTGGAATGAATAAAATAAAATATGTTGATATGAAAAATGGCTCCCCCCCCCCCCCCTCCAAGGTATAACCTGAATCCTGCAGTTCTCGTCGAGAATAATTTGAAGAGAAATTTGAAGAAAAATCAATGGTTTTTCATCTACCCCCCCCCCCCCCCCCCCCCCCCCCCCACACACACACACCATCTAATCTGATTTGTGTTTCCTGTAAGAAAAAAAATTGGCCCAGGAGGGTCAGGTGAACAAAAACATAGCCCCTCCTTAGAAGTGAAATGGTCGGTCCCTTATTGGTTGCTAAAATCAAAATATCCTTATAAAATCACAGACATATCACGAGTGTAACGTTACATTCAGAATGCATTGATTGACTGGAAATGGTATAGCTATATTAGAGAAGATAAATTATATTGCCTTTGCCGTTCAATATAGAAACTGAAATTACCAATCAAACAGATACAGAACAAGTTGTCAGCATCAACCTCCATTTTTTAATTGGATTCCATTTTATTATGTAGCGGCTTACAAAATACAAATGTTAGTGGTATAAGGGAAGTAACTCAGGCAGACACATATCCAATAAATCGATTTACTCTGTGTTAATTCTTATAAACACTTCTGGGCAAATATCGAAAATAAGGAACATTTAAGCAATATTGGAAACGTTTGTTGAGGAATTTAATGGACATAATATGAGATGCTTGTCAGCCCGAATTATCTACAAATGAAACCACAAACGTTAAACTTCAGACTATGATTGATTAGATTTCAGGGGATTATTGTCATGTGTGAATGGTCGACTCGATTTATTCGCGCCACTGACTTATAGCGAATTAAGAAATCAATCGTTTAAATAGTAAATAAATATACTATGTTCACGATGCGGAGCTTATTCGCACCACTGACTTAAAGCGAATAAGAAATCAATCGTTTAAATTGTAAATAAATATACTATTTCACTTCACGATGCGGCGGGGAATCGAAGCGCATTAAAGAAAGAACAAAACTTGTGGTGACCTTTTTTTGAAAAAAAAAAGTTCAATATTTGTTGTTTGAACTAATTGATTGGAGGTATTTGTTGTCCTCCATTACAGAATTAAAATATAAAAGTAATGAAAGTTAATTGTATCGTTAAATAACACAATCTTTACACTTTAACATGTTAGGAAAATAAGCTTGATATATTGACCGAATTTAAATGGATCTGTCTTTGTTTATTTTATTTAAGTAAAAGTTCATCTTTATTAAGTGCCTAAACAGCAGTCAATATTTGCCAACTTAAATGGAAGCTTCCGGTTTCTTGTTTCGAAGGATAATATATAGCTTTTAGTCATTATTTATTTATTTTATTTTTAATACAGTCATCTTTTTGTATCATGTGACTGTTTTCGTATTGTCTTTTCGCTTACATTTGACTCGTTAGATGTACAGAGTCGATTGAAATAATGCTACGTGAATATTTATGTTATTAATTATTATAATAGCTGTTAGTGAATTCTTATTCTTTAATGGCAAGTGAGCAATGTTCAGCTATTTCATGGTGCTAGCTCACTGAAACAACTGTCCGCTGTTTGGACCCGTCGCCCAACTCGAACACATTAACATGATTCCGAACCAACTAGTCATTTCTCTTACTATTTAATGCTGCGTGCTTAGCGCAGAATCAACAAATACCAGTTTCATAGACTTTAGTTTGACTCATCATGGGGCTAGAACACTCGATATACAGCACTCGAAGCGAGCAAGCTGTGGAAGTATTCAAAAAGAAAAACGACTAGATGTCCATGGACAGATATGATGAAAAATGTTCTATCCTGTGCAATTGAAGCTAAGCTAAGAAAACCTTACCTATATACGGATAACAAAATACACCTTGCCGAACTTTTATTTCATGTTAAAGTCATCGGTCGGCTCTATTTTGTAGAACCCGTATTATACATACTACCACTTTTGAGTCAAGAAAAATTAATTTATTATGTGCATGTTTTGTATATCGTTGTTCGTCCTTTTGTGCCTTTCCCCCTTTTGTACTTGCTCGGAATCAGAATAATATGTCCGAGTGAGCTAGCACTATAAAAATCCAACTCGGCATGTTGGTCTAGAACAAAGCGAACCTCATCATCATCTCACTGAAAATTAACTTGTTCTTGCCATGATATAGCTGAAAAATTGCTGAATTGACGTCAAACAACAATCAATCACCCTTTTTGTACTTTTTCTTTTTCTTTTGGCCATTGTGTTGTGTGTCCTTCTTCTATATACGGATTCAGATTACCTCTTCAAATTCTTCTTATGTATCAAGATTATGATTCGGCGGTCTTTACCACAGGCACTCGACGTCTGGACCCCCCTTTTTCCACAAAGTTGAATTTCACTAAATTTGTTTTCCCCTTAAATACGTGTATTAAACTAAAATTGTGTTTAAGATTTTTGCGTATCTTCGCTTTGTTGGAATCTGTGTCCACACGAACCCGGAAAAAAAATCAGAAAGTAACATTAAGAGTTTGTACATGTATTGATAAAAGGTAAGAAACAAATGGTCGCCAGATTTTACCCCACCTCCAGAAAATCTCTCCTCAGGCACAAAATATTCAAATTTTCAATTAAAATTCGATACGTCTATACCCCTAGGGTACCTACCAGTGTGTATAGTACAGAATAGTTTTATTAAATCAACCAAGAAGCCCGTGAGAACACAGAATTACATCCCTCAGCTCAACATATTCATCACTCGTTAACTACGGATCAACAAAAGCGGCGGTCTATTCTGATCAACATGTAAAGCGTTACGCGATTGATCAGTTTTTTCGCGGATTATTATCTCCCCCTTAGCAGACTCTTTTCGGAGTTCTGGGATTTTTTTCATTTACGGAATGTAAAATACAGATGATTATCGAATTTGTATTTGGCGGAATTTTCAAAGGAAGAAAATGAAGAGGAGCAATAATATGGAATGAATTTAGTCATGGAATAAAACATCAGACGTTTAACTGCAAAAAGGAATATGTCAGTGCATGTGATATCTTGGTAGGTATTCACAGTTCAGATGCAGAACCAGGATTTAAAAAAGGGAGGGGAGTCACAGGCTATGTTTTGGTCAATTTTTTCAAGTATCCTTGGGATTATTGAATTTTTATTTATGAAAAACTTGGTTTCAATTGCCATAACGACCCTGTTGACCTGTCACTAAAAAAAATTGTTATCTGAAAAATTTCACATTTGTAAATTGCCTAAAACCTGGGGGAAAAACATTTAATCTAATACTGGGAGAAACATTGAAAGATTCTATCTGAGAAAAAAGACCTCAAGATCTATTCACCAGTTTCTGTTAATGGCAGAAAATGTGTTTATCCCCAAGATGTGTAAAATAAAATTTCTCACATGAGGAGCTCTGTAGTTTTACAAACATTTAGAGGACTTGAGGCAAGATCTGTTGATGGTGATTCAGATACAAAATGTATGATTCTGAACATCAATTTGAACATTCAGTTTTTCCCAATTAACTAATCACTCTCCTCCCAGTGAAAAAACACAACTTGCATATTCTTACAAACTAGACCATTATGCATGCATAGTCATTTACTACTTTTTTTCTGAAATTTATTGTAGAAACTAACTAATAAATTATGCAAAAGCCAAGAATAACATGAAACTTTTAAAATATCCAGAAACTTGCAGTTGGGTTGACATATCAAAGAAAAGTGTTATGGTGTAATCTACACACCAAATATTGAATAACAATTTTCTTGCATTTTAAATGAGTCTACATTCAAATAATGAAATAAAAAAAAATGTAAAATAGAGTCTGCTAAGGGGGGGATAATATTCCGCGAAAAAACTGACCTATCTTGTAGCGCTTTACATGTTGATCAGAATAGACCACCGCTTTTGTTGATCCGTAGTTAACGAGTGATGAAAGTGTTGAGCTGAGGGATATATAACCTATGTATGACGGGAACCCAGTACATATACACACTGGTAGGTACCCTAGGGGTATAGACGTATCGAATTTTAAATGAAAAATTGAATATTTTTGCCTGAGGAGAGATTTTCTGGAGGTGGGGTACAAATTTGGCGGCCATTTGTTTCTTACCTTTTATCAATACATGTACAAACTCTTAATGTTACTTTCTGATTTTTTTCCCGGGTTCGTGTGGACACAGATTCCAACAAAGCGAAGATACGCAAATATCTTTAATACACGTATTTAAGGGGGAAATTGTTTTTAGTGAAATTCAACTTTGTGGAAAAATGGGGGGTCCAGACGTCGAGTGTCTGTGGTCTTTACCAGAAATTAGTTCACCCAATTATAAAAGAAGGTCGGGATTCTACTGTGATGGTTTTTTTTTTTGTAGAATCTTCTTTTGTTGGAAATTCGTAGCACAATTATATGATTCAAGGATATAGGTTAGGCTAGGTTTATGGTGTTTAACGCCACTTTCAACAATATTTCAGTTATATCGTGACGGTTTCAAGGACGTAGGGTGGCGGTAAAGGATAAGCAGTGTCTGTTATTATAAGATACACGCCATGTTGCTCATAGTTAATTCCAGGAAAGAGTCTAGATTGTGTCGGTTATCGAGGAAATAGAGTCTACATAAGATAAGATATCCCCTGACTTTTAACATTTGATTTGTGATATTTTGTCATTAAAAAACTCTAATGAAATGACCCACATGAACTTCTCTATTTTGTGTGTGTGTGTGTGTTTCCCCTCAATAATTTATACTTTTCTGGAACAGACTATAATAATATAAACAACAATTGGCGACTGTCTTAAATTGCCTGTAAAAATATCAAGGTCATTGATTAACTAATATATTTTGTGAAGAAAAAAACATCAAGTTGACGATATAATGAAACTTGCTCGTTATAAAGTTATTGTCACTTGACCCCAATATGTCAGAAATTTGACCCCATCTTGACTATTGGAAATGTCAAATCAAAGACATATTTACATTTCTTTCCAGTGATATATATTTTTTTTTTTTTTGAGAATTCTTAATTTCTAAATTGTTTGATGAAATAAGAGGCAACAAAGGAAAAAAGCAATGTGACCCCATCTTTCAATTGGAAAGGTCAAGTCAAAGACATATTTACATTTCTTTCCAGTGATATAGATTTTTTTTTTTTTTTTGAGAATTCTTAATTTCTAAATTGTTCGACGAAATAAAGAGGAAACAAAGGAAAAAAGCAATATGACCCCATCTTACGATTGGAAAGGTCAAACAAAAGACATATTTACAATTCTTTCCAGTTCTACAGATATATATATATATATATATATATTGAGAATTCTTAATTTCTAAATTGTTTCGGCGAAATGAAGAGGAAACACAGGAAAAAAGAAGCTTGCTGCAAATCCATAACTGACAATCACACAAAACTAGGCAGCTATATTTGCATATTTTTCCAGTGATATAGACAGATATTTTTTTGAGAATTCTTAATTTCTTAATTGTTCGACGAAATAAAGAGGAAGCGAAAGGAAAAAAGCAATGTGACCCCATCTTACTATTGGAAAGGTAAAATCAAAGACATATTTACCATTCTTTCCAGTTCTACAGATATATATATATATTGAGAATTCTTAATTTCTAAATTGTTTCGGCGAAATGAAAAGGAACGAGGAAGCTGGCTGCAAATCAATAAATGACACAAAACTAGATAGACACAAGACGTTTTGACTTAAGACAAAAGTAAAAGAACCTCGTATTTGTTGCAACAATAATTCATTTCTTTAATGCAGTCTACAGCACTGCGTTCATGTAGGGCAAACATTTTGTTATTATGATATGAAATGAACAATCTCTAGTAATTCTGTCTGAAATTGCTTTCGATTTTAATATAGATCAGATCAAATACATATTCTATGACTTATTACAAATTTGATTGTAACAAAAGATTAATTATTATTTTGGTAATGTACAAAGTAATGAAAGACAAACGGTCATATCAATCCGGCTGCAGTTCAACAAAAAGAGTAAGTGAGTGATACAAACGGTCATATCAATCCGGCTGCAGTTCAACAATAAGAGTAAATAAGGGTAATAACAAAATTACCGAACTCCGAACAATCTTACAAAGGGAAAGTCAAAACTCATATGTATATAAACAGACAAAATCAGTCAACAACTGGAAAACTGTGAAAACCGTAATGACCCTTACTTGGTACAGGCATTTCCAAAGAAATGGTGGGTTTAATCAGATTTTAAAGCGCTAAACTTCCCACTTTCATTACGGCTCAAAGGTTCCGGCTGTCACTATAACAGTATTTATAACAATACTGGAACAAAATAGGTAAACTAGTTGTCAAAGCAGTACCAAATTCAGCGAAGTAAATGTCAAAAACACTTTTACGTCAAACATTGATAAAAAAAAAATATTTTTGACATTTTTGTTGACTTCCTTATCTTTATAAGTGAGTGATATGTAATTTTATCCTGCAATCAGTACATTTCCTGTGCAAATATGCTATACGAATACATTTTTGCTTTATTCGTACTAGACGAATAAACTTTTCAGCCTACGAATAAACTGTCCTGGTACCCTGTAGCTATGTACAGCAGAGGGCGCAGACAAGTATGAAACTGGTACTAATGTAACGCGGACCACGAAGAAGACACCCTTGACAACATTTATGAAAGGCGAGGAATGATGTTTGTTTCTGTCCTTTTTGTTTAAATCTGACAAGTTTTCCGACTTTTTTGACATTGCAGGATAAACACAATATACGTACATTGTCGTTAAATATAAAATTCATTTGTACTCGCTGCGAAACAGGCCTGAAAAGTTGGCCGAAGGCTCGCTATTCTGCCTGTTTCTAAAGCTCGTACAAATAAATTTTATATTTACCGACAATGTACGTATATTGTATATTTACGACAACTCAGTAATTATTCAGTTATATCATGGCCAGAACAAGTTATTTTTCGATGAGATCATAATGAGGTCCACTTTGTACTAGACCAACACGCTTATTTGAATTTTTATTGTGCTTGCTCACTGAAACAACAGTCCGCGGATAAACATGTCGCCCCACTCGGACACATTATCCTGATAAACCATACCAATATATTTAGACATAATTATGTAACAGACAAATGATCATTTGAATCCTGCTACAATACTACACAATGGAAAAAAAACACATACCACAATATTTAGACAAATGTAGCAGACAAACAGTCATTTCAATCCGGCTACTGTTAAACATCAAGAAAAAAAAACATATAATTTTTTTTTAGACATATGTAACAGACAAACGGTTATATCAACCCGGCTACAATTCTACACCACGGAATCAGGAAAACAAAAACACACCAAAATATTTAGACCTATCTAACAGACAAGCGGTCATAGCAATCCAGCTATAATTCAACATCACAACAACAAACTTACCACAATATTTAGATATATATGTTTAAAGACAAACGGGCATAACAATCCGGCTACACTTAAATACCAAGAAAACAAAACAAAAACCTACCAGAATATTTAGACATATGTAACAGACAAACGGCCATATAAATCCAGCTACAGATAATCACCAAGAGAAAAAGCATACCACAATATTTAGGTATATGTAATAAACATATATGACAAGATGAGAAACACCACAAGCCGCAGCTCACAAAAGAAGGGAACGAACATGGGAAAAACTTAACGCCCCCAGACACCGAGCGATGAAAGAGGGGGCATATATATTGTCTACGAACGAACATGGTTAAAATTTAACGCCCCAGACGACTAGCGGTGGTGAACATAAAAAAACGAATTGCTATGTTGTATTCCTTCGAACCATTTCGGACGAGTAGATGAGAACAAATCGACGACTAAATATGACGGACACATAGAACCGTAGACATTTACTTTAGTGTGCATGATACGTTTCAGAAATAATCAGGTAGGCTCATAATAAAAATATTGGAAATCAAATAATGTAAAAGTAATTGGCAGCAAGAAAACCGAAAGGGCCTACAAATTAATAGTCAAAATATTAGATTGTAAATCGCATGTGATTATAAATGCCAAATGGTGGAAGAATCCGAACTTCAAAGTAAGATCACGTATTCATGAAATGTACTAATAAACTGCCGACACAAGAGTTTTACCATACCTGCAGATTCTAAAATTGTTTTGAATTTTTGACTCTTTTTGTGCAATGAACCATAATGAAAAAGTAAAAAAAAAAGATTTATTGATAAATTATAGTTAATGTTTCAATGCTGATAATATATCTCATTTTACAAGCTATCCCAGTAAACAGAAAAAGCTAGACCATCCGGGTTTCCGTGGTGACACATGTACGTGCAGTCAAAACCGTTTATTTCCTTATGGTTTTTGATGTATCATATTCGGATTGCGCTTTGTCGTTTCAAATTGTATAAAATCTGTTTCCCTTATTGTTCTTTACATTCGTCTAAAAAAGTCTAAACATTAAAACGATATAACTGAAATATTGTTGAAAGTCACATTAAACACCATAAACCCATCAGCGCTCTACACATTAAAACAAATAAACCAAAGAACTCATTTCACTTACTGAATGTTAAAATTATAAAATTAAGTGGAGACAACTCCAAGCAAAATTAATGTAGCAATTAGAAAAAAGAAGGTATTGGAGTTTATGAAAATATGACATTGAAATCTAAAACGCTGTCGTGAAACAAGATCAAAGCATTGTCTGATTAGAGAATAATTTCCTACAATAGTAAATCTCGTAATACTATCGTGATTTATAGCAGCACATTCTGTATCTTGATCAATAAGAAAATACAGGGAATTAAGCAGTTCAAGACCTTAAGATTTAGTAAATAATTACCTGTGAATCTTTTTCATTTCCGATTTCATCGCGGAAATAAACTATCCCTTCCTTGATTATTTTTGAAAGTACGTAAGAAAACACAAAACTTTATTAAACGTATAGTAGATACACTGCCCTTTCTAGCTAGTGTCGTCTTTCGTCCTTAAAGAGATTAGATGAAGCCATAAACTGTCCTACTTCCGTTCTATATTTGAGAAGTCGTAAAAGGCCATTGTCGTCAAAATATGGCTTATAATCAATTACAATATCTTTGATGTCTTCGATGATTTATCTAACATAGAGAACAAAGCTTTAACTTTGTTATCACATGCCATGTGCAATTAGTGTTTGACAGGACCTTTAGCATTCAGAGACACTCGCGATATTCTTGCAGATGTTTGGAGCTTTCAAGTGTTTTGATTTTTGATTTTCTTTAATGGTACGTATATATGCCATTAAGAAATTATAGAATTGTTGCAAATTGTATTATTATTATTGAGAAAAAAAGTTTAAAGATACCAAATTGGTAATCACAAGCCTTTACTTGAAAAAGAACAATCAATACAATAGCCAAAATAAAATGGATATACAATTATCTGCAAAATACTACACAAAAAACTAAAGGTCGATCAAAGTGAAAACATGTTTCAGTATCAACTGGTTTAATATTTCTTAGAGATTCAAATAAATCGGATTACCAATTTTCAATGATTAGCTGACGAATTTAGGAGAACACGGTACATTACAATTTTTATATATGTGTAACATTTTCAGTTTAAATACAGATTAATACATGGGCATTTCCATATTGGCCTGGTTATCATCCCGAGACCACCATATTGGCACGAGACGGAGTCCAGGGCCGATATGAGTCGAGGGATGATAACCAGGCCAAAATGGAAATGCATATGTATTAAACTATTTATTACATACTTCCGACATCTAGAAAAGAGACACCCATATTGGCCTGAGACGAAGTCGAGGCCAATATGGGCCTCGATATGGAAATGATCTTGTAGTAATCCAATAACCGGTTATTTTCCCGGGGTGTGAAAATATGGATAGTTTACTTCCGGTCATATTGGTCATACAAAAATGCCTTTATTTGAGCTAAGTATGTAATAAAGGGTATTAATTACATTTTATTGAAGACCGCATCGGTGGTGTAATGGTTAGCATGCTCGTCTCGAGTACAAGTAGATCGTGGATTCAAGCCCATGATCGGGTGAAACCAAAGACTATGCAATTGGTATTTGCTGCTTCTCCACTGAGCATGCAGCATTAAGGAATTAGAACTAATACTGGTTGGCTCGGAATCGAGATAAAGTGTACGAGTTTAGAGACATGTCTACCCACGGACTGTTCTTTTAGTGAGCCAGCACAAAAAATCAACAAAAAATCAAAATAAACCTCGTATATTTGGATATGCAATGCATATAATCCCATCAACATATAACGGGTTCGATCATTAAATATTTATATTCAGTTTATATATAGTAATGCCGGGATAAAGTGAAACATCCTGTTTTTTATTTGCCCAAAAAGCCTTTTCAGGCTCGAAATTAATACATAATGAAAAAAAAAACTACGGATATTTGCAATGCCGAAATAAGCTAGTTTCCATTCTATTTTTATATTTAAAAGGAGAGGCACATTCTATTTTTATTTATTTTAAAAACTTGCTCTTTCATGCTGGAAATTAATAAAGAAAAGATGAATATTTGTTTTTATTATTTTACTATCAGGCGAACCATCAATATATTCATACCATTCCAGTAATTGCCTTTTAAACAAATTGCAATTCTTGTCAAAATTCATTTATAACAGATATTTTTTCACTATGAAGAAACTAAGACTGATTTAATCTTTGACAGAATTTCCGTCTTGTTACACATCCCTTCTTGCAAATGGAACACGTCCCCGTTTTTACCACGCGATAGAGCAAATGCAAATGGATCATATATATTTAGTGCTCACCCGATATGATATTATGGTCTTTTGAGAATATTTCTCTATTAGTACGTTATTTTCTATCAACTTCTATTAATTTCCCAAGAGATATTAAAGCATGCTTAGTATAGTTTGTCCATTGAAAGCATGCACTATAAATACATTTATTATTTGTGAATACTTTGGTAAAAAAATATATAACTGCTAATGTTATATGAGATTATATTTGCAAGAAATCATACTATTTTCTAAGTAATCCCTTGACAATACACTCATTTAAATGTACAGTATCAAAATTCATCTACAAGATATAAATGTCAAAATTAACATGTCTTTGGTTTTCCCCAGAAAAAATCATCGCAACATAAGAAATTCGACCTTTAAATTGTTTGTTATTTATACTACTAAGCAATTTAGAAATATTTGATTTTTAAAAATTAATGCACATCTTTTTCATTGATTTTCTAAGCTTAATTATTTTTGGCTGTTCATGCCTTGGTCGATATGTAGAAAAGATTGAACCATAATGGCAATAGAAATTAATATTGATTGATTGATTGGTGTTTAACGCCATACTTTATCAGTCTTTCAGCTATATCGTGGCCTTAGAAATTAATACGGACAGTGTCCAATTCAGAATCTCACTGGTGTGATGACCACTGACCTGTCGCAAGTCAATGACAAAATATTTTTACATAAAGTTGAATTGAGTACAAAATGCCACCAGCAGAAATAAAGAATACATTACCACGAATGGAAATCCATACACAATGCCACCACCGAAATCGTACACATTGCCACCAGCGGAAATTGAGAACACATGGCCACGAACGAAAATCCATACACAATGCCACCACCGAAATCGTACACATTGCCACCAGCGGAAATTGAGAACACATGGCCACGAACGAAAATCCATACACAATGCCACCACCAGAAATCGTACACATTGCCACCAGCGGAAATTGAGAACACATGGCCACGAACGAAAATCCATACACAATGCCACCACCAGAAATCGTACACATTGCCACCAGCGGAAATTGTGAACACATGGCCACGAACGAAATTCGTTACACAATGCCACCAGCTAAGATATGAACACATTGCCACGAGCGGAAATCGGTGTACACCAGTGAAAATATGCACACATTGGTGCGAGCGGTAATCGAGTACATTTTGCCATGAGTGGAAATCGATCTCACAACTTAGAGGCTATAGGTACTAAATGCATAGGTATATATTTAAATTCAAATATCATGTTAAAATCCACCTGTTATGTAAATCTATTGTCAAAACTCTCCATTATTTTTAAGGAATGGAGAGTTATTGTTCTCTTTGTACTTTAGATACTATACACAGACTTTATTTGTTACAAGATTAATAATTAATAAAATTAATAAAGTACAATGGGTGGATTTTAAGTTGGAGAATGTCCTCGTATCTCTCCATTCCTTAAAAACAATGGGCCTCGGCTCCATTATTTTTAAGGAATGGAGAGTTACTCGGACATTCCCCTATACATAACGGTCACGCCTTCTCATGTATTACAAAAGTAATCACCTCTGATGTCATTCGATAGTCAACATAAAAATGTATTAACACATGTACAATGGACATCTAATTTTTTAACCAGTCAAATGTCATACATTTGTGTGTCATGAACCTTTTTACTTCACTAACAAGTGACACACCACACAGGGTGGTTATTGATTGATTGGTGTTGAATGCTACCTCCAGCAGCATTTGAACTATACCTTTGCGTACGCGAATAAAATAAAATGATTTTCCGTAGGTATTAAACAAATTTGTGTGTAAAACAATCAGTTTATATTTATATATATTTACAAACAAAATAACAGGATAAAACCATATAACCAGAACTACATTTTTTATTTATATTTTAGAGTATAAATAAAATTTTGTAAACTATTCAATTTTCAATTATGTCGACATTTGTAAGTAAATCATATAAAGTGTTGACGTTGTAGAATGTCTGACGAACAGCATCAACATCTACCAAGAGGATTAAAATATATTGAAGTGAATAATTAGAATTACACGGAAAAAATGTGGTCGTTTTTCATAATTGATAAATACTTATTATGTGAGTCTACCATGGCGAGGTAAATATTCACAAAATAATTGTAATAAATTACATAATTTTTTTTTTTTTTTTATTAAAAATTCATAGTTATCTTCATTTCTAATATTCGATATAAACCAGACATAACTGACGAGATTCTTTCACAATTCTTAGAAACCCAAACATGAAAGTACAAAATGTCCATGTATTAATGGACAAGTTGTAACATTTTTGTCTATCTCAAAACACATCTCTGTATTGAGTTGCTAACTGTACCTATTTATTAATAATTAAACTATTTAACACTTTTTGTCCCAAGGATCCCCCAAGGATAGTAAAAATAATAAAACAGTAAGGATAGATTACAACTTTTATTCATACCAAATGGTACCTTTTGTGAACGAGAAATGTTTATTTATTTTTGTTATTTTATTTTGCATTTCACCAATTATTACAACAAATGCATTGTGTATATTTATGCGCATATGTATGTATATGATTTTATTGTTCGCAATAATATTACAGAGGTAATAAAAAGTCCCAGATGAACCATCTCATACCTCAGTTCTATGCTTTATATAGTGTTGAATTTGTTCTCGTCCAGAGAATAGCTGAAATACTCCAAGTTGAACGTTAAGGAATAAGCAATTATGTAATGAGTGACACCCGTGTTGAAAAGAAAAGACAATCACCCATCACGAAAATAAGAAAATTACCAACTACGTGCGATATATATTCAAAGATATCAGACATTCGGACTAAATCTGATGTTCGATGAAGGCACGATTCGGAATGGGGTACAGGCTGTACATTATTTGACATTGGTGTTTGTTTTCTTTTTATTAATGTATTATTTTTTGCTTTGTGTGTTTTTTTGCTTGTATGTTTGTTGTTGTTGCTGTTTTTGTTTTTATGATATGTTTGTTTGTTTTTGTTGTTGTTTTTGTTTTTGTTTTTATTATATGTTTGTTTGTTTTTGTTTTTATTATATGTTTGTTTATTTTTGTTTTTATTATATGTTTGTTTGTTTTTGTTTTTATTATATGTTTGTTTGTTTTTGTTTTTATGATATGTTTGTTTGTTTATGTTGTTGTTTTTTGTTTTCTTTGGTTTGGTTTTTAGGGGTTTTTTTAATTATTTTTTTTAGGTTGTTTTTGTTTGTTTTTTGTCTTTTTTGTTTTTATTTTATATTTGTGTATACGTTTTGTATTTGTTTCCCATTTTCTATGTGTAGATATTTAAATTTAATTTCCTAACAATTTTAGTTTAAGCATATTTTATTAATTAATTCAATATAACATTACAATATTCAGCTATATACATAACATAATAAGAAGAAATTAATAGGATTGGGAAACAATTTTGAATCGATTGTTTAATTGTTTTTTCTTTATACTATAGTATTATTACGTGATGCTTTTCATATTGGCCTATTTATAGGTCCGAGGCCTGCTGTATTGGCCTGGGGCGCAGCTGAAGGCCAATACATTAGACCGAGGACCTATAACTAGGCCAATATGAAAAACATCACGTAATGATTCTTTTATTAATTAATCAGTCCAATATCTCTTGGGACTTTTCTTTGCGATTGTCGTAACGTCTAGCGGATTCCGATCTAGCTGTTATTGGACTGACTGGAATCGGGCCAATACGGAAAATATCCGTATTGGACTTGTTTTTGCCGTATTGTCCCAATGAAAGTGTTTATATTGTATTGACAGATTTGATCATATAAAGGCTAACAAATCAAAGTTAATTAATAAATAAATAATTCTGACACACAACGTTTAATATTGATATCTTATAAATGTATTGGACCGTTTGTCATTTTGGTCTTTTTCATCTTATTTTTTTATTGTCAACAAATTAGCAAATAAATACTTAACTATTCCCAATAATTGCGAAATCGTTTTCATATTATAACACCAGCTGACACATTTATATTGTATCTTTAATAGATGATGCAATTTTGAATGATGTAAAACACTCATCAGACCATAGAATCTATACAATGGTCATGTGACATGAATATAAGAAAGAGAAGTTTTAAAGCCATATAGAATCGTTCTTTTATTGGTTCCATACTAACGACGGTGACGTACATATAACTCTTTATGATTCATAAATTCTTCCCATGAAAAATCGACTTTAGGCCCATCACTACCACAATAAAATCTTCTGTTAGAGCCAATGTTTATTGTTGCTTATGAAATCTGACTGATCTGTGGGGGCTCCATTGGGGGTGAATAACAAAAATGATCAATTACAATGTGACTTGCGACAGATCGTTGGCTTTCTCCGTGTACTCTGATTTCCTCCATCAATCAAACTGACCGACACGATATAACTGAAATATTGTTGAAAGTGGCGTTACCAAACCAAACCTTACCAAAAATATAACATTTTCAATACTTTCATATTCTGAAATATTGATTTTTATTGTTAAGCTATGTACAAAACAATAAGAAATCTAAATTTGACAGCAATTCCATTTAAACCTAATCAGAAATAATATTGGATTTTTTAAAGATTTATTTTAACCCCCCTGTGGAGCCTCCGTTCTTTAATAGGCTATGTCTATTGTCAGTTATAGAATCTAACATTTCTTTCTCGTATGTCTTTATGGAGGTCAGTATATTATTGTAGGTTTCTACATCTTAGAAAATCTCCACGTAGATTATTTATACATTTATACAAAATAACAAGCTCAATTTTTTTTTTTCGGAAACTACTTTATTTATACCGAATTGCCTAATGCGAATTTAATATCGACCTAGTTCCTTTTTATTTTGTTTCCCGACAAATACGAATTGTTCTAATATGACGTCCTTCTTTTGCTTTCTAAACAAATGAGACGTTTATTTAAGAAATAATTCACGGAAGCCATAGTTTGTCTCCAGTTTTAACATGAGTAACATTATTTCCGTAAATATTTTATCCCGAGCGGGAGCGAGATATAAAATTTACTAATATCCTGTCAATTCATGTTAAACCTCACAACATAGTGTGGCTTCAATGTATTATTTCTTAATTTGAAAAAAATAAGCTATGTATTTACTACTTCTTACTTTCTTCATAATTTATCAATCAGACCGGTATCATAGTAAAATTGATACATGAAAAAATATAATGGAATCACATTATCTGGTTTAAGCCCTCCACTTTTTTGTGCCTGTACCAATCCAGCATCTGCATATCCAAAGTCATATGTCATGGTCATTTTTGTTATTAAGTGAGCTAAGGTCAGAGGTGGTTGTTCGTTTTGTTGATATTGTGGAATTGGTAACCATCACAGTTTCAACTTTCTTTTCTAAATGATGTATAAACCATACAGTTTGATAGTTATTAAATTTAATTAGGGACGAACTATTTAACTTCCAGAGGGAGGGGGCTATGGTTTTTTTCTAAAAAAAAATATTCTGATTCCCAATGTTGCTGAAAAAGTATTCTGATTTTGAGGGAGGAAGAAAAAAATCTGATTCAGAGTTTTTGTCATATAGCCTAATGTTAGTTTCTGGAAAAAAAATTCGCGCTATGCCCGACAAAAAAAATATATACTCTAACTCTCGTGATGTTCCCCCCCCCCCCCCCCCCCCCCTGGAAGTTATATGGTCGGTCCCTTATAATATAATAATTCTGACGGACCACACTCTAGTCCCGGATGAAGCCAGTGCACAATGACCATCCATTTACAATGTGTTAGAAGAGTATATGATGCTTGTGGAGTAATAAGGATTGTTCGTGACAAAATCATCAACATTGGTGTATTGTAAGCAATGGAGACCTTCCGAAAGATAAAGATACGATTTCATCTCATATTATATTAAATATTAATCAAAGAAAAAATCTTAACAAAAAATCGTGCTGTATGTTATACACATCGACACAAAATTCTGCAATGAACGTCATATAACGTAATGAACATGTAATGAACATGTCATGTACCGGTAATATACAGGTAAAAGATCAATCGGTTAACAAAAGTGATGCCATGCCATTTATGGGTAGGAATAATTACTCACATACTATAATAAGACAGTTAGCACTCCTATAGACTTAACATTCAGGTATACAAATTCTAGTGGTTACCATGACAACCATATATATTTTGTAAACTAAGGATGGCATCGTATCGTTTTGATTATTTAGAAACTATTAGATGATTAAGTACAATTTGTAAAATTATGATCATCAACATATAATATGGGAATGTTATTATATAAACATGAGAGAATACCGAGATGGCAATCAAAAATGGACAATCCAGAGAAACTGGCAACACCGGGTACACAAGACACAGGACGAAAATAAACGTTAGAGAATACCGAAGGGGCAATCAAGAATGGACAATCCAGAGACACTGGCAACACCGGGTACACAAGAGGGAAGAAAAACAAACAAAAAACACAACACGATATGTTTTAACACCACTATACGCAAACAAACACAAATAATGTAAATAAGACACGAACCCTCCTACCAACAACTGAATGTAAACACGAATCGAACATCATTTTTATATTTTGCATTTATATCAGATTGTAGTATTTTATTTACCTGGATATTTCTTTAAATGAGGTTAATTATTGACTTATTCCAGATTTAATTACCTCAATTTTAACTATTTTTTTTAATAGATATTTCAATTATCAGTAACACAAAATATTATACATCTCCTTCATACAACAATACTACTTGTCTTCACGACAAGAGACTTTATTATATTCCATGGCATTCGCATTCATTCACAAGAAAACATGAAGACAATACCCCTACACTGGCTACAGACAATAATGAATAATATTTAATATTTGATGTTTAACATATAGACTAGACATAGATCATCTAATTTATACTGTAATTATTGTAATAAAATGAAAATCACTTAAATACCACACTGTCGTAACAGTTCTAATATCAAGTATCTAAATCGTAGAAAGATTTTATTGTGTTTAGCGCCACTTCCAACACTATTTCAGCCATATCTGGGCGGTCAGTTTCATTCGTGGAGGAAACCGGAGTTCCCTGAGAAAAACACCGACCTGATAAACTTTATCAACATAATGTTGTGCACCTCGCCATGATTGGGATTCGAACGAGGTAACTCGATACCCCTAACACACAAATATATGACCTCTGCTCTTACATTCCTGGCTTGGTACAGACTCTTCAATAACACATGATGTGGCTAAACTAGTTTTATCGGCCCAAACCTCTCCTAGTAGTGAAATGATAGTGACTCTGATACGGGCATACAAGTGTTTTCCACGTGTGAATAAAATGCCAATCCTCACCTATAAACAACTTAAATATGCCACTTTACATTATTTTTTTTTAACCAAATAAAACACTTCTTACATGACCGCATCATTTCTCTAAGAGGGGTGTCTTGGGCCCATACAACTAGATTGACCACGTCACTTTTTATTGAAGTACCCGTACCAAGACAGAAAGAAACGTGAGGGTATCAATTGTGCCTCTGTCTCAATCTACTATTTTTCAATTAAATTTTGGATTGTTCTGACGGTGCGGTATTCAGTGCATCATTATACACGGAGACATTTGCCACGCGAGATACGAGGAAAACCCAGCAATGGCATTCCACTTTGGGCAATATACTCTTTAAAATTGTGAAAAGATTTGCTTCAAATATAAACACCAAGCATCATCACGAATCCAATTAATCACCGACAGAGGTGAACACATGTGCTCTGGATGGGCTTGCAGTTCCTGCTCCACCAGTGGCACCCGTCATGCTACTCTAGTTACAAACCTGGTTATAAGTCACGAATGAGGTAAGGATCTTGCATGTTTATGACAAGTGGAACATATCCGTGGTCATTTGTGACACATATATTCCGTAAGGGTCAACCAAATCATGGTGGCGACTGTAAATCGTTCGATGTGATGACTTCAACTTAACCAATAGGAACCTTTTTCCTAATCAACTATGATACCCGCAATGTTACTTTTGGAATACGTTCATTGTGTTATCTTTTCTGTTATTGAGTATACTGTTGTTATCATACTAATCAAAAATATTTAACTATTATTTAAAAATTGATTCATTTGTCTATTTAAAGATTCTTTATATAAATTACATATTGTTTTACTAGTATTTCAATATTTGATTTTTTTCCATTTCACATTTCCAAGACAGACATGTATGATATGTATTTAATATAGTCCATAGCACGCGATGTACTTAGTTAGAATGTATTGTAACCAGAGCCCATCACAATTCAAAATTAGCATTGGCATTGAATTTAAAATAGATTTTAAATTGATCACGAAAATTAATGTATGCAACATTGATGTCAAGTTTTATCAATTTTTTTTCATATCTTTCATCACTTTCAGCAATTTATCGTGAAAATTAAGATTATATGGGACCAGAATGCGGACGAACGAACTGAACGGTAGTAGAACAATCAAGGCACTCACCGAAAGAGAAAGATATTCATCATGTACATCTAGATATTTCCATGATTCTTCACATTGTCACCGAAAAATCGGCATTAATCATTGCAATACCGTCCATGTGGAGCAGGAAGTGATATTCCTTCCGGGGCACCTGAGTTCACTCCCAGTTAATAATGTTTACCTTTAATTAACATTGTGTATTGTCTTTTTAATTAAAAGCAAAATTCTGAAATATTTACATTATTATGAACTTTATGGTAGAAAGTTAATATATATTGGTTTTCACAATATATTTCTTCAGAGAAAAAAAAACGTTTCTGTTTTTTACCTTTGATATTCAAAGGGGTGTGGTGCACTCATTCACATTAAACCTGCATGTTTCCCTTTATAGTCTTAGTTCAGAAGTCAACCTTATATATTTGGAAAGCAAACTAGAGATTTCCTTAGCTATTAACTTTTACACTCAGCTGATATTTGAATCTAAACGTAGTTGATATCGAAATTAGTGCGCATGATGTGTTTCCGGAATAAACATCATCAGGTACGCTCATTATCAAACGACATGATGCGTTCCCGGAATAAACATCATCAGGTACGCTCATTATCAAACGACATGATGCGTTCCCGGAATAAACATCATCAGGTACGCTCATTATCAAACGACATGATGCGTTCCCGGAATAAACATCATCAGGTACGCTCATTATCAAACGACATGATGCGTTCCCGGAATAAACATCATCAGGTACGCTCATTATCAAACGACATGATGCGTTCCCGGAATAAACATCATCAGGTACGCTCATTATCAAACGACATGATGCGTTCCCGGAATAAACATCATCAGGTACGCTCATTATCAAACAACATGATGCGTTCCCGGAATAAACATCATCAGGTACGCTCATTATCAAACGACATGATGCGTTCCCGGAATAAACATCATCAGGTACGCTCATTATCAAACGACATGATGCGTTCCCGGAATAAACATCATCAGGTACGCTCATTATCAAACGACATGATGCGTTCCCGGAATAAACATCATCAGGTACACTCATTATCAAACGACATGATGCGTTCCCGGAATAAACATCATCAGGTACGCTCATTATCAAACGACATGATGCGTTCCCGGAATAAACATCATCAGGTACGCTCATTATCAAACGACATGATGCGTTCCCGGAATAAACATCATCAGGTACGCTCATTATCAAACGACATGATGCGTTCCCGGAATAAACATCATCAGGTACGCTCATTATCCAACGACATGATGCGTTCCCGGAATAAACATCATCAGATACGCTCATTATCAAACGACATGATGCGTTCCCGGAATAAACATCATCAGGTACGCTCATTATCAAACGACATGATGCGTTCCCGGAATAAACATCATCAGGTACGCTCATTATCAAACGACATGATGCGTTCCCGGAATAAACATCATCAGGTACGCTCATTATCAAACAACATGATGCGTTCCCGGAATAAACATCATCAGGTACGCTCATTATCAAACGACATGATGCGTTCCCGGAATAAACATCATCAGGTACGCTCATTATCAAACGACATGATGCGTTCCCGGAATAAACATCATCAGGTACGCTCATTATCAAACGACATGATGCGTTCCCGGAATAAACATCATCAGGTACACTCATTATCAAACGACTTGATGCGTTCCCGGAATAAACATCATCAGGTACGCTCATTATCAAACGACATGATGCGTTCCCGGAATAAACATCATCAGGTACGCTCATTATCAAACGACATGATGCGTTCCCGGAATAAACATCATCAGGTACGCTCATTATCAAACGACATGATGCGTTCCCGGAATAAACATCATCAGGTACGCTCATTATCAAACGACATGATGCGTTCCCGGAATAAACATCATCAGATACGCTCATTATCAAACGACATGATGCGTTCCCGGAATAAACATCATCGGGTACGCTCATTATCAAACGACATGATGCGTTCCCGGAATAAACATCATCGGGTACGCTCATTATCAAACGACATGATGCGTTCCCGGAATAAACATCATCAGGTACGCTCATTATCAAACGACATGATGCGTTCCCGGAATAAACATCATCAGGTACGCTCATTATCAAACGACATGATGCGTTCCCGGAATAAACATCATCAGGTACGCTCATTATCAAACGACATGATGCGTTCCCGGAATAAACATCATCAGGTACGCTCATTATCAAACGACATGATGCGTTCCCGGAATAAACATCATCAGGTACGCTCATTATCAAACGACATGATGCGTTCCCGGAATAAACATCATCAGGTACGCTCATTATCAAACGACATGATGCGTTCCCGGAATAAACATCATCAGGTACGCTCATTATCAAACGACATGATGCGTTCCCGGAATAAACATCATCAGGTACGCTCATTATCAAACGACATGATGCGTTCCCGGAATAAACATCATCAGGTACGCTCATTATCAAACGACATGATGCGTTCCCGGAATAAACATCATCAGGTACGCTCATTATCAAACGACATGATGCGTTCCCGGAATAAACATCATCAGGTACGCTCATTATCAAACGACATGATGCGTTCCCGGAATAAACATCATCAGGTACGCTCATTATCAAACGACAGGAAAGCCAAATACCTTAAAAGAAGTATTAGGGAGCATGTAAACCAAAGGACCTAAAAAACAGGATGGACAAAGTTTGCTACGGTCATCTAGCTAGAACGTAGGTAAAGGAACAAAATAAGCCTTTTGTGATCGAAATTATCAAGTTAAAATATAAATTTGAATTCCAAAACTCAAAATTTTATCACTAAATATGAAAACTGATTTTATGTTTAATACCCGGATTCGGGTATATACCTGATTTGGATATCTCTCTCGAACTGCCTCGTTGTTTCATCTACGGTAATGAGTCAATAATTCAAAGAATTCATCGCAATAGCCGAATTCCATGGATGTAAAGACCGGACCGTATGCGGAATTGTTTACGGGATTACCAGTGCGGATTCGAGCCATTAAAATCACGTAGATACCTAATGTGCAGCTGCTGAATTATATTTAACATGTCAGATAAATAACTCAACTTCAGTGATATTTAATCTATATTTGTTACCAAACATTCCTAAGATCAAGACATCCTTCAACAGTAATGAACAAGACCGATTGTTTTGTACTAGTGATGGAGAGTGTCATGTACTAAACTGAACTGACTAGACGATAGATGGTGCACGAGGCGCATAGATGTTAGAGCGGACCAGTAATGGTTTTAAACGTTATGGGGAATGAAATGCATAATCTTAGTTGATTAATTTCTAGAATGGTATCAATTTGTAGTAAAAATTAATATTTACCAAATTACCATATAGATTTTCCAATATTAGTTCCAATTTGATATTCTATTAAAATGATATTTGCAATATTACCCCAATCTTTGAGAAGGACTGTCCCAGTAGTATGGATAAACCGTCACTCTATTTTACCTTTAAGTATAGTGGGAAAGGTCATGGAATGCTGTGTATATAAGCGAATCTTTAATTAAGAAAATGGTATCTTTTAAGAAGCTTAACACCGTTGTCGCTGTCGCTGTTCTACTTGCAGATAACACATTTGTTTTAGCTGTTTTTCATTTACTCTTGCCTGTTGTTGCCATTGGACTGTTATTGTTGTATTTTTATGTTTGATTTCTGCATGAATCTTGTCTCAATTTCAAATTGCATTATTTGCACATCATTCCAGAAATTGGGTAATCAATACAAGTTGATATTATTTTATTCTTTTCGAAATTTTTATAATCCTAAGCATATCCTATAGTTTTAAGATATTCATTCTAATTTGTTGCCAGATTTTGACTGCATGCTATAGCTGATCTATGTATGTTTTAAATTAGTAATGCATGTTGTTATCTTGTGTTGTTCTAATGTTATGTATATGTTTTTATATTCGGTCAAAAGCTCTTCAGAGCTTGTGTTGTATATTTGATTTTATGCCGAATCAAAATAAATTTATCTTATCTTATCTTATCTTATCTTATCTTAACCCCCTGTTCTTGATGGGGTCCGTGTTGCTCATCTTTTAAGTTTTCTATATTGTGTTTTGTTGTAGTCTTTGTCCTATAGCTTGTTGCCAGTGTCTCTGGATTGTCGGTTCTTGATTTCCTCTTTGGTTTTCTCTAACGTTTATTTTCGTCCTGTGTCTTGTGTACCCGGTGTTGCCAGTGTCTCTGGATTGTCGATTCTTGATTGTCCCTTCGGTTTTCTCTAACGTTTATTCCGGTCAATCTAGATTTACACCACTTGATTCGGCAATTACATCAGTTCTTTTATATCATGAACGAGAATAGAAAAGGCGTTAGACGAACAGAAAAAAACCAGGGCGATATTTCATCATATACAAAATGTACATGTAAAAAGCGTTCGATAGGGTACGGCACATGGGATTGGGAAGAAAGATGATATAGATCGGCGTTCACGGACAATTAATTGCTTGGATCGATCGATAGGTATTTATCTAATAGAAAACAAAGAGTGGTCATTAATGGCTGTACTTCAAAATGACTATATATATATACACGGATGTCCCTCAAGGATCAATTTTTATCACTCTTCTTTTGAAATTTATATAAATGATTTAGTTGCGGACAATATGAGTCTCTACTCAGTCGTTGGCGATCCTTTAGATGCATCGGAAACCTTGAACGGTCTTAGCTTAAAATATGGTCTATCAAGTGGTTATATCCAGTGTGTAGTCAATAAGCGTACCTGATAAAGGTTGTATTCCAAAATTTATTAGTTTGTTATCTACGTTTCTTTTTTATACTCTCCAAGAAGACTAATATATCTTTTGATCTATAAATACAACACATAAAACACCTCTGATACTGCGACTCTCAGGAATAGGATAATATAATCGTACGATCGGGAAGGAGAGATGTCTTTGAACCTACTATTAGCACTCGCTCGTCCTGATTTTTAGTTTTCATGACAGTTTTTTTAAACACCGAGATTGTTGCAAGGGGAACACGATGGGTGCCACATGAGAGCAGGAACTCTAGTACTAGTACTTCGAAAAAATAAGACAATTGCAGTGATGATGCCTCGTATTCACTAAATAAAAACCAATATACTGTGAGGAAATTGATTCTATGAAATATAATCCCTTGAAGACTCCCTGTGAAAATCAGTAATGTGTGACGGTCAATATATAAAGAAATAAATTTTGACATTGTTATCTTCATTCGACGGGAAATCACACACGATCGTATCATTTCACTACGTGGAGAGGTTAGGACTCACAAAGCAAGTCGACTTCCGCCACCCTTTTAAATGCTGGTACAAAAAGCCAGGAAAGTGATTGGTCATGTATATGTGTGGTGTTATATTTTGATGGTGTTAATCTACATAGATTCTAGTGCGGGTTAACAACTCTGAATGCAATTTCGTATGTTTAAGCGATGGAGCATAAATTGTGCATAGTCTAAAGTGTGCGCGTAGAATGAATTTTGCAGTATAAGTTGCATAACGGATGTATAATTAATAGAGCATAGGAAATATAATAGAACTAAATCGAATCATGTTACATAAAGCTTTCATAACATTTTATAATATTAACTCTAGCGAGTAGATAGCTCTTAGATGAGGCAACAGTATCCTCAAGCACCAAACATCAGAGTAGTAAGACCCCGTTAATGCGTTTTACATAAATGAAACATAAAACTAGATGTCTGCTGCAGTTAGACAAACTAATTTCCGGTAAATTACATCACATAGTGTAAATTGGTCTATCGTTCGTTTACGACATCCTTTTTATCTCCCTTTATTTGACATGTTTTGATAAATTAATAGAATCATATTTCAGAAGCCAATATTATTTATAACTATGTACTTATCGGGATCTCAGATATCGTCCATTTTAAATGAGAAACCTTGATTGTAAATTCGCTAATCAAATTTCCCGCGGGAAATTATACTCGAAAACTGTTGTTTCATGATAGAAATGAAATATTGTTTCATGAGATTTAAATGAGAAATTTCTTGTGAAATAAAATGAAGGCACAAATCATTGGACTAATTATATCTGTCGATACAAGATACAAATAAAAGTAGATTTATTCCCAAATCACGCATAACGATACATGTTTAATTCAATGTCATATTATCATCAGTGAAAAGTACAAGAGGAAAAATACAGAAATGACATTTTAATGTTAATATAGCTGCATAAAAATCAAAAAGTGGAAATTGAAAAACGAACATCAAAGGATGACAGCCATTGTACTAGTTTATGACCTTTGACTCAAAGCTGTGGACAATAAACAGAGAAAAAACGAAGTGGTAATGGTATGGAATATATAAATTCAATTACATCTTGTCAAATTGCAGATTAATTACCATACGGTTGGAACAGTGATGTGGCGCGATCTAAGAAAAAAATGAAGATACCGTAGGGTGTAATCAGAAGCAGTAAATCGATAATGATGTAGCGCGATCTACGAAAAAAATGAAGATATCAAAAGGGCTATCAGAAGCAGTAAATCGTTGGAGGAGAGTTAATGCAATGACCAAAAGAAAAAAAAGGGGGCAATGGAACACACACTGACGTACAAAACACTACAGAAACTAAAAATAGAAAAACGTACACTACAAAGGTTATAGGAACATTAGGAAGAAAACTATGAAGATACCAAAGTAGTATATAATCAGCAGACATAAATCAAAGGACAGACAATACAATAGTCAAAAGTAAAATAAAGGACAAAGGGACACACATTGAATTAAAAAGCACGACACAGAAAACTAAAAATAGCTACACGTACACTACGAAGAAAACTAAAAATAGTTACACGTACACTACGAAGAAAACTAAAAATAGTTACACGTACACTACGAAGAAAACTAAAAATAGTTACACGTACACTCCGCAGAAAACTAAAAATAGCTATACATACACTACGAAGAAATCATTACTCAATGTAAATTATATCAAGAGGTCATGTTACTCACACTTGCATGACCACATTATTTTACTAAGAAGAGAGGTTTATGTCTTGAAAATTGGCATAATATTAACAGTTCCTAAATAATGTAATTATTATTAAAACTAAAGTTCTCCTCCCTCAGATAAAGGTAGTCATGGTTGATTAGGCTTTTCTGCTTAGAACCTTTGGTAAACCTGCTCTCAAACTGTTTAATTATTTGACCTTCCAATATGTTTTACTTTGAGCGCACCTGATGTATATATATTGTTTTTACCACGGGTAGGCTTTTATGTCACGAAATTTTATCCCGAGCGTAAGCGAGGGGTAAAAAGCTGACATAAAGGCCTACCCGTGGTAAAAACAATATATACATATGGCTTCCATGAATTATTTCGATTCTAATATGTTAAAATTGGTAAAATATCGTTATAAATTGTCGATGACATCATAAATTTAATCGGTCATAGATTAATATTATTTTTACCACGGGTTTGGACTCAAAGCGTTTGAAGGACGTCATATTAGAATTTCCATTAGAAATAAGGTTCTCCTCCTTCATACATAGGTAGGTTTAGCCGATTCTGGCAGTCTTGGATATGACCTTTGGCTGTCCTGCTCATAAAGACGCTTTCCAATCTTTTGACCTTGAGCGTACCTAGTGAAGGTTATTCTAGAAAAGCGTCATGTGCACTTAATTAGATATCTATCTTTTAATTATTTATTATTTTATTATCAGGTAAATATAAAAATACACCTGTGAAACGTACTTAATATCAAATTTGTAGAAATCAACTTTATCCTGACATATGCTACGATTTACCCTCCGACTTCCTCCATTAATCATAAAATATCACTAACTAATGGCAAAAACATTAAATGTAGAAAGTATGGGAAGCAATAAGTGACAGGTCACGAAAATATAAGAGGTCAAGTTACGGTCAAGCCTAATAATTAGGCTTCTAATCTTGTTTATTGTGGAACGAAAGTTTAAATAATGGTGGTCAACAATTCACCCAAAAGCAGCAGAACGAATAACCACCCATCACCTCAAACAAAAAAAAAAGATCACGACATTATGACGATGAAATTCAGACTTTATTTTCAAAATGCAGATCGGACCTTGCGGTTATAATATTTTCAAGTACGAATAGTATACTCTAGTTCGAAAAAAACAACCAAGCAGAATATCCCATCCAACAAATATAGCAATCTAATTGGATTATGTTGCAGTAAGAGTTGCCATTACACTGATACGTGATATCTGTGATCCGTATAATGGTGTCCAACACACGTGTTGTATTTTTGTTGTGTTTGTTTTTGCCCTGTGTCCTATGTACCCTATGTTGCCAGTTTCTCTGGATTGTTCATTTTTGATTTCCCCTTTGGTTTTTTCTAACATTTATTTTCACATCATGTACTTTACTACAAATGTATACTATATATTCTAGGAAGAAGCATTTGCATAGATATATTAGGATGAGACAGATGTATAGATATATTAGGAAGAAAGAGGTGAATAGATATCCATTCCTTTATTATTCTAAGAAGAAGCAGGTGTATATATACGTATTCCTTTATTATTGTGGGCAGAGGCAGATGTATAGATACGTATTCCTTTATTATTGTGGGTAGAAGCATGTGTATAGATACGTATTCCTTTATTATTGTAGGCAGAAGTAGATCTATAGATACGTATTCCTTTATTATTGTGGGCAGAAGTAGATCTATAGATACGTATTCCTTTATTATTGTGTGCAGAAGCAGGTGTATAGATACGTATTCCTTTATTATTGTGGGCAGAAGTAGATATATAGATACGTATTCCTTTATTATTGTGGGCAGAAGCAGGTGTATAGATACGTATTCCTTTATTATTGTGGGCAGAAGCAGGTGTATAGATACGTATTCCTTTATTATTGTGAGCAGAAGCAGATGTATAGATACGTATTCCGTTATTATTGTGGGCAGAAGCAGGTGTATAGATACGGATTCCTTTATTATTGTGAGCAGAAGCAGATGTATAGATACGTATTCCTTTATTATTGTGGGCAGAAGCAGATGTATATATACGGATTCCTTTATTGTTGTGGGCAGAAGCAGGTGTATAGATACGTATTCCTTTATTATTGTGAGCAGAAGCAAGTGTATAGATACTTATGCTTTTATTATTGTGGGCAGAAGCAGGTGTATAGATACGCATTCCTTTATTATTGTGAGCAGAAGCAGATGTATAGATACGCATTCCTTTATTATTGTGAGCAGAAGCAGGTGTATAGATACGTATTCCTTTATTACTGTGAGCAGAAGCAAGTGTATAGATACTTATTCCTTTATTATTGTGGGCAGAAGCAGGTGTATAGATACGTATTCCTTTATTATTGTGGGCAGAAGCAGGTGTATAGATACGTATTCCTTTATTATTGTGAGCAGAAGCAGATGTATAGATACGTATTCCGTTATTATTGTGGGCAGAAGCAGGTGTATAGATACGGATTCCTTTATTATTGTGAGCAGAACCAGATGTATAGATACGTATTCCTTTATTATTGTGGGCAGAAGCAGATGTATATATACGGATTCCTTTATTGTTGTGGGCAGAAGCAGGTGTATAGATACATATTCCTTTATTATTGTGAGCAGAAGCAAGTGTATAGATACTTATGCTTTTATTATTGTGGGCAGAAGCAGGTGTATAGATACGCATTCCTTTATTATTGTGAGCAGAAGCAGGTGTATAGATACTCATTCCTTTATTATTGTGAGCAGAAGCAGGTGTATAGATACGTATTCCTTTATTACTGTGAGCAGAAGCAAGTGTATAGATACTTATTCCTTTATTATTGTGGGCAGAAGCAGGTGTATAGATACGTATTCCTTTATTATTGTGAGCAGAAGCAGATGTATAGATACGCATTCCTTTATTATTGTGAGCAGAAGCAGGTGTATATATACTTATTCCTTTATTATTGTGGTCAGGAGCAGTCGTATAGATACGGATTCCTTTATTATTGTGGGCAGAAGCAGATGTATAGATACGTATTGCTTTATTATTGTGGACAGAAGCAGATGTATAGATACGTATTCCTTTATTATTGTGAGCAGAAGCAGGTGTATAGATACGTATTGCTTTATTATTGTGGACAGAAGCAGATGTATAGATACGGATTCCTTTATTATTGTGAGCAGAAGCAGGTGTATAGATACTTATTCCTTTATTATTGTGGGCAGAAGCAGGTGTATAGATACTTATTCCTTTATTATTGTGGGCAGAAGCAGCTGTATAGATACGTATTCCTTTATTATTGTGGGCAGAATCAGGTGTATAGCTACATATTCCTTTATTATTGTGGGCAGAAGCAGGTGTATAGATACTCATTCCTTTATTATTGTGGGCAGAAACAGGTGTATAGATACGCATTCCATTATTATTGTGGGCAAAATCAGGTGTATAGATACGCATTCCTTTATTATTGTGGGCAGAAGCAGGTGTATAGATACGCATTCCTTTATTATTGTGGGCAGAAGCAGGTGTATAGATACGGATTCCTTTATTATTGTGAGCAGAAGCAGGTGTATAGATACGTATTCCTTTATTATTGTGGGCAGAAGCAGGTGTATAGATATGCATTCCTTTATTATTGGGAGCAGAAGCAGGTGTATAGAGGCGCATTCCTTTATTACAAACGTATAATATAAGATTGTCTCAAAAGAAGGACTCTGTTTACATATCTCCTAATTATCAACGCAATATATTCAGGATTTCTAGGATGTAGCAATATGCAGTTCCCATATCCCTTATTTACAAACGCATAAAACATACAGATTTCGATTAATATAACAACTGAGTCTTCGCATATTCATTACGTGCAAAGACACAATACGAACATACAGAAGATGACAGTTCGCATATGCCTTGCATGTTTTTGCAAATGTATTATCAAGAGTGGAACAATTAACACACTTTTTGAATGAAGAAGATGACTGATAGTATTTACAAACGCATAATACTAGCATATATATTCTCTAGACTGAAGAAGTTGACAGGTCGCATATCACTTATCTACAAACGCAGTACATAGGTTTTTTTTAAGAATGAAGGCGACAGTTCGCATTTCCCCTAGTCACAAGCGCATTTTCTATCCGTTTTCTAGAATTAAGCAGTTGTAGTTCGCATATCCACTATTTACAAACGCATAATATGCAAATTTTCATTAATGGAGCAATCGACTTTTCGCATATTCCCTAGTTAAAAACATATAATATACAGATGACATAGAAAAAGGCAGGTAAAAGTACAGCCATAATCGATTATTTTGTGCTGTGTTTTTATTCTTATTCCATAAATATTCAATATATGATAGACATCACAAACAATACAATGTAATCACAAACAAGAAACTTCCACCATAAATTAAATTGAAAACAAAGTAATAGGTATATGATTATAATATGAATTCCTTTTTTGGCTATATAAGCAATGTTGTGATAAAAATCCGGATATACAATTATTCGCGCATGCGTATGTATTATCGGACATATTGCGGCACTAATTCCTGGGCGATTTCGTGTATTTATAAAAGCCAATGAATCATATCATTGTTGATTCTTTACGTATTATTTTTTTTTCTGAATGTAAAAGGATTCATGATTATTACTGTTCATGGTATCTGCAATTTTATTGATATTGGATTTCAAACTATTATATGACTTCGACCAAGATGGAAACATAAAACCATGACAAAATATTATATATGTTATAAATATAAAATTCCCTTTAATTGCATGCTGACCTATGAAATCAGAGTCAATCACCACTAAAGTTGTGAGTTCGTATCCCGACCATGGTTTATCAGTGACTTGCAGCATGTCAATAGTTTTCACTGGTTACTCCGGATTCCTCCATCAATAAAACTGACAATGATATAATTGAAATATTGTTGAAAGTGGCGTTAACCATCAAAACCATAAACCTATTACATATTAAGTGTAAATACATGATTCTATTTATATAATAATGTTGTGTTAGCAATGACTATGCCACTATATGGCATAGTCATTGCTAACACAACATTATTATTATTATTATTATGCTGACTGTTATATGTAGACAAAATATGTCGAGAACTATTACAATAAAGGAGGTCTTGATATTGGTGACTAATATATTGGATCAGATAGTCTTGAAAGTGTGAGAATATTTATATAATAATGTTGTGTTAGCAATGACTATGCCAATATAGTGGTCAGGGTTGAAGACATAGTGCACGAACCGAAAGGGAGTGCACTATGTCTTCAACCCTGACCACTATATGGCATAGTCATTGCTAACACAACATTATTATTATTATTATTATGCTGACTGTTATATGTAGACAAAATATGTCGACAACTATTACAATAAAGGAGGTCTTGATATTGGTGACTAATATATTGGATCAGATAGTCTTGCAAGTGTGAGAATATTTATATAATAATGTTGTGTTAGCAATGACTATGCCAATATAGTGGTCAGGGTTGAAAACATAGTGCACGAACCGAAGGGGAGTGCACTATGTCTTCAACCCTGACCACTATATGGCATAATCATTGCTAACACAACATTAATATTATTATTATTATGCTGACTGTTATATGTAGAAAAAATATATTGAGAACTATTACAATAAAGGAGTTCCTGATATTGGTGACTAATATATTGGATCAGATAGTCTTGAAAGTGTGAGAATATTCTTTGTTTCATTTAAGGCTTTAAAAATATAAAGATTTTTGAAGTTTGAAATTTAATTAACAACACTAACAAGTATTAAAAAAACGTTTAGACGACTATGATAGATTGACAGATTGGATCCGCCCCCTTGCACGTGGACTAGCTATATATAGCTTGACAGACAGCTGAAAACCCAACCTTCCCTGCATGAAACTGGCATAGTAGATGTACTAGTTTCGCATAGTATATCAATGCTATATAATTCTTTGTGATATATGCCAAAATATGGTATGAACTTATAATACAGAAGAAATTTACAGAAAGCATAATAATGACATATATCATGTCAGGTAGCATTTTGTTATAACTCTGACATTGATTGATAAAAACTCACATTGCCACGGTTTCATATTAACAATACGATTTTAGCTGATAGTCTGTGATGTTGAATTAAACTCATATTGACTCCTATTCACTTTCATTTACCTATGCTGTAATAAAGCAATGATAGCCTTTTATATGAGTTTTTTTGTCGACCTAACGACCCAATATTGACCTCGTTCTACGGTCTCGTTTAATATTGACCTCGTTCTACGGTCTCGTTTAATATTGATTTCGTAAATCCATAGAAAAAAAGCTAATATCGAGCTCTACGAAAAGACTATGATTGAATGAAATGGATATTAGTAAGGATTTTCAAGGCTCATCCCACCCACAGAGCTGCCAATTGTGGTGGGTAGAGGATGTCGGGCATATGGTTGTTCTCATGTTAAAATTAGAAAACCTGATCGCGAAGCATGGTTGGTATGGTGTTTGGAGAGTGCAAAGCTCCCTACACTATAAAAAGACACTTTTGTAGATTGTGAACAGATGAGTAGGCACTTTGTAGCCACCATAAAATGCTAAGAAGAGTTTGTTAAATTATTTGCCTCAACTGTCCATCATTTTTCCACTGACGGTTAACATATGTTCTCCTGGTTGTCCAATGTCTCTATCATTTCTGTTTATGTCTTAAATTTTTTTGAACTTGTTCTTGTATTTCATATACAAGAGCCCTTTGCCTCTGGACGTTAAGCAATCCCCAATAAAGCAATCGTTACAGACTTTCATGCTATATGTACGCATTTCAATAACTTATATATTTTCAGGGGCGGTCGTGGTCGTGATTGTATGGTAGTTGGATTTACAACTACTTATGTTTTGCAATCAGTGCCTATCACCACTAAATTAGGGAGTTCGAATCACGCTCATGGCGAGGTGTATTGGATACTACATTAAGTGATAAAGTTTATCAGTGACTTGCGGCAGGTCGGTGATTTTTTTCTGGTACTGCTGTTTCCTCTACCAATAGAATTGACCTCCTCGATATAGCTGAAATATTGTTGAAAGTGGCGTTAATCACCATCATTATAACCCTATATATCTTCAAATGTATTAATGCGCATGCATAGAAAGCCGAACTGTTCAAAATATTTGTCTACATAATACAAAATTAATACAAAAATATGCTAAATCAAATTAGTACTTGATTAGATAATAAGTCAGTGCGAATTTTTTGATTTTTTTTTCTACTCGAATTTTAAAAGATAAAAAAAAACAACTTTTCATGACACATCATAGTTCTTACTATAATTATATCCCCGGGGGACAGTCCTGTACAGATGAGTTATCGATTACCTATTTTATAAGTTGAATGACAAACACATTTATTATTTATGACACTTTTAAGAACGTTAGAACGTAATTAAGAATACTGAGCAAAATAATAATACTAGTTTTGAGCAAAACAAAATATTTATACAGAAATTCAATTATACATAATGGGTTACGATTTCAATTTAATTGTAACCTAATCCTCGTAACTTAAGGTCAATTTGATCGAACTAAATACTATTATCAAACGTTCCTCTAACTAACGCCAATCAATATTAAACTAAACTTACTTGCTGTAGTCGTGCATCGTAAGTGGCGGCGTCCAATCTCTCGCTAATCCATGAAGCTTCCTGCTTATCACAATTTTCATTCAAATCTAGTTGCATATAATTTTTCACGTGAATTTTTATAACTTGTATCAATTGGATTATACCTTTGGTCGCATTTGCATTTCGTAATGGACGCTTCACAACTTTTGCTTTTATCAGCTAATAGTTAAACATATCAATGTTGTCCCAGCAGTGCGCGGGACATTAATTAATATAACATTTATTTATTGTCTCGTTGTGCAATTCAATAAATACTCTATAAAATATTTATCGACAATTTACCATTTTTTCTTTGTATTCGCCACTGATAACAAAAAAAAAAAATCTAGTCAGTGAGTGAGCGCGCCACTTTTCTTCAGATTTATCCCAGAGCAATCAAAAGTCAATGAATCCTTATAAAAATGAATGAATCTATGTTATTTTAATGAAGAACTAATAACGGTTCTCAGTCATCTGCACATGCATAGATTCTCAAACATTATATCGACCCGGAACACTTAGAGACTTCTGATACTACGACACATCATCGGCTAGTCAATGACTATGTTTGTTTTCAAGCTGCTTACGAATTTCTATTCTATGGCTTTATTGAACCGGCATTTAAACTTCTGCAAGAAACATAGATTTAGAACTATAAATTTAAGAGGGGTTAATTGGGGTCCGAAAGCATATTATCAAATTCGAGAGAGAAACGGAAGGATAAATATTTTTTAAATCGATTACGTTTAATTATTTTTAATTTTTATTCACGGTGGCAAGGAGAGAAAAAAATTACAATGAGGCATGAGTTGACTTTATTGCATATATAAATATACACGTCCTAGTCATTGATCAAAAATATATAACCTTACTCTCCTCTTAAATTAACATTCAATGGAAACCATTATTTTTCTCTGATTCTTTTTGTTTAAATATCAGAAATCGTTTTATATGGCAAGTAACTGCCAATTAACAAGGTATTTGATGAAGTAGTCGCGTGAATTCCCATAATGCCAACAATATAAAAGAGACATCCCTTGGAGTCAATGTTTAATTGATATACGTTTCGCGTTTATCGTAAATCCGCAATTGACTCGGTAATTATACTATTCAAGAAAAAAGAGTCATGAGAATCTTGATCTTAATTGTATAAAAACAATAATTTACATCCCATATAAACATGATAAAGTATCTACGTTACATATCATCACACGAGACTTTACTGCAAATATTTGATTTATTGATTTATATTATTTTCTGTGTCTGTAGGTCAAATTCTCAATCTCGATCTTTGTTTTTGTTTTTTCTTTTGTGTGTGTTTTTTCTTCTTTGTTTTGTTTTGTTTATTTTTTGGTTGTTTGTTTGTTTTTTTATGCTTTTTATTTTTGTTTTGTTGTTCTTGTTGTAGGTAGGTTTTTGTTTGTTTGTTTGTTTGTTTGTTTTTTTTTTTGTTGGTTGTTCTAGGTTTTGTGTTTTTGTTTGTTTGGTTTGTGATTTTTGCTTCTTTTCATGTGTGTAGCTGTTATAAGACATATGAAATGTGTTTTAGGTGTGAAGACTGTAATGCATTAACGTAGATATCTAATGTAATGTGCAAGGCGCGTTTCTTTAATTACCTTTATCAGGTACACTCATAATGAAAAGATTGGAACGCCCAATAATTTAAAGTTTTTAGAACAAGTAAGCCAAATTAACTCAATATTATAGCCGAAGATGGCTAATATTACTTATGCTTGAGAGAGATTAATCTTCATTTTAAAAAATTACATTATTTACAGGGGCGGATCCAGGATTTCAAGTTAGGGCGGGCGCACTTAAAAAAATTGCGCCGAGCGGAGGGTGGCGCGAACATTTTTGAGGTTTTTCGTGTGAAAAATCACGATTTTACCTAAAAAAATCATATTTTTTCCAATTTTAGGAGGGGGGGGGGGGGGGGGGGGGCGGGGGGGGGGGGGGGGGCGCCCCCTTGATCCGCCCCTGATTTAGGAACTGTAAATTTCAAGCATAAATATGATAAATATATAAAATAAATATTTTCAGTGTTGAGTCACGGACTACAAACGGATGATACATTCAGGGACTGACATTCATCTAGCAGAGGTATCACCACAGTGATAGTAATAAATGTTATAATGTTTTTTTTTGTTTTTTTTTTTGTGAGGAAATATCATACAAACTTTTAAGATAATATGTGTATTAATTTAAGGATCCCTTTGATTTCATATTTTCGTATTATTGAGGAAATATTTGGCGTTGTAATATAATACAGGGATTAGGGGGTTATGGTGTTTAACGTCACTTTCAACAATATTTCAGTTTTATCGTGGCAGTCAGTTTTGTTGGTGGAGGAAACCGGAGGATCCGGAGAAAAACACCGACACGTCGTAAGTCACTGACAAACTTTATCACATAATGTTGTACCGAGTACACCTCACCTGCGCGGAATTCGAACTCATATAATATAATACAAGTAACTACATCAACGACATGTTTTTGAAAATCTAGTTCAACTTTCATTATCTATATATTTTCGTAAATGTCATGTTAATACATGTAAAGAATCTCAGTCTTCATGTAAGCAAAGTCTTGCTGTTCCAGTCGATTGTTAGGAGGTGAAGCACTACAGGAAATATTGTCCCTCAAACTTGATTTACAATCAACAAGAAGAACAACAAATTGGAGATGGCATCAGGCAGCGAGTATTGTCTGTTATATATGTTTACGTGAATAGCTAATGAAATGATTAAATCGGCTGATAATATATTATTTCACTAGAAGAAGAAAGATCCGAGTAGATACATGTTAATCTATTGTTTCCGAATATCACATGGGAGTTTCTACCATATTAATTACAACTGCATCCCTAATTACGCTTATCATATCAAAACAATGCAAACAAAGAAAAAAGAACCAGTCCATACATCTGGTACCCTATAGTCATATTGGTATTTTCATGTTTATTACTATCAAGCCGCTCGATACCACTAATGGTGGATTTTTAGTCCCTTGGGATATTACCAAGCCTGTTAGCAAGCACATTAGTGCTATTAAAAACATTAATTGATGCTATTTTTAGAAATTTGAAGACATTAAATTGCAATCTAATTAAAATTTGATGATTATTTGGTTTCTTATCGAATGTTCGACTAACATCTGACAACATCTGATATTAGATCATGTCAGAGGTCAGAGGTTATATTTGTAAATACGAAACCGTGACGAGTGAATAGTTTTGTTATCGGCATTGAAAATCATAGTATTGAGGGCTAACAGAGCATTAGTATTGTGTGAATTGAAGATAAAATTGTAAAATATATATATATAGGTGAAAAAATTTAACAATATACGAAAGTAAATGAAAAATTCTAAATGCTAGAAATTCACTGTATCTTGATAATATAATTTATGCAATCTAAGGTTACCTACTTGGGCTACTCCCTTGGGGTATAGGTAACCTCAAACAATTGTGGCTTTCTTATTGAAACCCAATGGCTTACTTGCACCGAAACAATTTAAAATCTTTCCAATCTTTTCACTGCGATTGTACCTGATAAATGATATTCTAGAAACGCACAGTGCGCTCTAAATTACATATCTACCATTTTTATTCAAATTTCCTCAATGAACTTCTTTGAATTTATTGAAGCACATCAGCAGTCTGTATTACAGTCATGCTAATAATGAATCTACTCATGAACCAATATATCTCTAAATTTTGGTTATAGAGATGAATCCTTTAATAGAATCAAAGTCTACACTCTACTTTGATGTACATTAATATTAGCAGACTCTACTCCATTATACGATATACTGGTTACATTTTATGTTTTATCAATATTCAGTTAAGATGGAAATGTAAAACACAGATGACTGTTATAGATTATGCTGCATATTTTTAGAATAAGACCTAGAAAATGACATTGGGAACATTTCCGTTTATTTTTATATTCATGATAGAATGTGGACTAATATTTTCTTAGGAAAATGCATTTTATAAATAAACACATATACTCTCGTCATTGTTATAAATTTGGCAATTTTTGCGCGGAGATATTACAGATGTTGGGTACTTCATCTTCATCAGCATTAAAGTAGGGTTAATGTGTAGCTAGAGGAAGGCCGCAGTGTCTAACTCAATATGATACACTATACCTACTAATCTGGGATTTGTCACACTGTTAAAATAACGCATATTATATACCAAATATAAGATGTCATTGATAAGAAAATTTTGTCTAAACCACACCTATTTCAAATTATAACTGTTCAAGGCAGCCTAAAATCAGTCATTAAAAATTCACATAAAATTAAAATATTCAATTCTCTCTTGTATAAATTTCCCCCTTCTTTAACTCACAACACATTTATATTTATAAAAAAAAGCAGAGTTAAGTAAAAGTAGAATCATTTAAATTCTATATTAAAAAAAAAAAAAATATGGGCGCAATTTCGCATTGAGAAAGTCGCCGTCAAAATATATAAAAGTAAGTATTGTAAGTAAGTAACTCGTCATTAGATAAGAAAAGTTCGAGAGTATGGTAATTGTAATGAGAAACTGTAAATTGAAGAAGGACTGACAACAGAAAAAGGACAAAGGGACAAACAACGATCTACAAAATACTATGCATAAAACTAAAGATCGAGTAACACGAACCCCACTGAAAACAGGTGGTGAACTCAGGTGCCCCCGGAAGGGTTATCAGCAGGGGTGGATCCAGGGGGGGGGGGGGGGGGGGGCGCACTAAAATTGGGGAAAATATGATTTTTTACACGAAATACCCCAAAAATGTTCGCGCCTCCCTCCGCTCGGTGCAATTTTTCTATGTGCGCCCCCCTAACTTGAAATCCTGGATCCGCCCCTGATCAGTTGATATCAATGGATATAAGCACAAGCATAAATCGAATAAGGACGGATATTACGATGTCAATGAGAGTGAGTGAGTGATTGTTGTTTAACACCAACTCAGCAAGGTTTCAGCTACATCATGACAAGAACAAGTTAATTTTCAATGAGATGATGATGAGGTCCACTTCGATCTCAAGCAACACGCTTACTTAAGTGGATTTATTCATAGTGTTAGCTCACTGAGATTACAATCCAGTTGATTTTGCTTGATTGTAAATGGTTGAAGAAAAACATCTCCATCTATCCAAGAAAAACATGTAACAGAATAATTTTTCTATGATGTCTTTACAAAGCTTTTTTTCTACTTTGTTTGCAAGCAAAATTGTTTTTCGATATCCTTTTCAATTAGTCTTTTGTAGTACGGAAGACAAACATATCAATTGTATCAAGAAAGAAAAAACATATTACAGAGCAACACTCTCTTGGTGATCGTGCCAAATGATTTTGGCAAACATGTTTTTTTTCCCAGCACAATTTCAATCAGTCACTTATTTAAGACGTTCTGTTGATTGGAACAACTTTTGATATAGCATTTTCATCTGATTTGGATTATTTTATCTTTTAAATAGTCTTTTTCTAATCTTAATTTACGACTCAATTTTCCTTTTAAAATAGTTCCCAATCTAACCCTGATAATAATATTGCTTCTTTAAATTGTTCATAGCTTAAAACCACTTGAGTGTGCACGTAATGCACGTGTTTTTGGTGAAAGAAGTTCATAGCATACATTGTCGCACAGTGGTCATCGGTGACACCATTTTAACCAAAGATTGCGTAATAAGAAAAATATGAAGATACCAAAATGATAATCAGAAGCTGTTCATCGAAATAAATGACGAAAAGAACTAGAGGCTCAGTGGGCTGAGCCTGTGTCGCTCACCTTTCATTATGCTTTGAGAAAACTTAATACAGAACCTTCCATAGATGCTTTCTACCAAGTTTCGGTTCATTTCGCTACTCGGTTTCAGAGGAGAAGATTTTTTTTAGAAATAACCAGAAAAAAGAATTGCCTATGCTGACCATGTTTGTTAACAGACCGAGACAAAATGTGCAATTTTGATAGAGGATCTTCCATTGATGCTTTCTACCATGTTTCGTTTCATTTGGCTAAGCGGTTATAGAGGAGAAGATTTTTCGAAATCGACCAATCAAAAACAAGAATTGCCTGTGGTGGCCCTGTTTGTTAACAAATCGGGACGATATGAGATATCTTTATAGAGGACCTTCCATAGATGCTCCCTACCAAGTTTCGGTTCATTTGACTAAGCGGTTTCAGAGTTGAACATTTTTTTAGAAATCGACCAATCAGAAACAAGAATTGCCTGTGGCGGCCATGTTTGTTAACGAATCACGACGATATGAGAAAATTTCATAGAGAACCTTCCATAGATGCTTCCTACCAAGTTTCGGTTCATTTGGCAAAGCGGTTTCAGAGGAGAATTTTTTTTAAAAGTTGACCAATCAGAAACAAAAATTGTCTGTGGCGGCCATGTTTGTTAACGGATCGGGACAAAATGTGCAATCTTGATAGAAAACTTTTCATAGATGCTTCCTACCAAGTTTCGGTTCATTTGGCCAATTGGTTTCAGAGCAGAAGATATTTTAGAAATCGACCAATCAGAAACAAGAATTGGCTGTGGCGGCCATGTTTATTAACAGATTGGGACGAAATGTGCACTCTTTATAGAGGACCTTCCATAGATGCTTCCTATCAAGTTTCGGTTCACTTGGCCAAGCGGTTTCAGAGGAGAATATTTAAAAAAATTGACCAATCAAGAACAAGAATTGCCAGTGGCGGCCATGTTTGTTAACGGATCTGGACGAAATGTGCAATCTTGATAGAGGACTTTCCATAGATGCTTTCTACCAAGTTTCAGTTCATTTTGTGTTGTTTTAGAGGAGAAGATTAAAATGTGAAAAGTTAAGGGACGACAGACGACGGACGACGGACGCCAAATGATGGCAAAAGTTCACATTGCCTTTGGCAAGGTGAGCTAAAAAGGAGAAGACTACACAAAAAACTAAAGATTGAACGACAGAGGTAAGAGGTGAAAGTTCAAGACAATTTGTCTACATGCAAAAACATGTATATTACCAAAACTGGACTAGTGTTCCCTTTTATCACTAACATAGTTCTTTTTTTTTAAACTAAGGTACCCCTCCCTCTCAGACAAAGATGACATTAGCCGAATTTGGTTATTCTGTTTAGGCCCTTTGGTTTTATTGCTCCCAAATATTATTTCGCTTTTTCATCTTTTGAAAATATTACTGCTATTTAGTAGAGTGTTGTTAACATTTTCTATTTATAGTTTATGACATGCTATATTTGGCAACAATTTTTCCGGAAGATATTTAAAATACTTGTCATAGAATAACATATATTATTATAATTAAATTCATGTTGATAGGTTAGTAGTATCGATTTGTTCGATTGAATTTGAGAACTGCGATGACGTAGTGCAATAATGTAGCTCCTGTGAAAAAACTTGTGTCTCGGCAGAGCTACAACGCGGTCCCATTCGTCACAATGGAACAAAAAAAAAAGTTGCATTTGAAGCATAAAAACTCACTATTTACGATTCAAACATTTCATTATAACTATTACTGATGATCCCAGTCCTTGTTAAATCGGTTTGGCTGAGAAATATATGCTTTTCAAAGGTAGCAACAACCTTGTTCAAATTTATCGATCGTTTTCCATAACCGGAAACTACAGAAGGCGGAGCTTTTCTAAATATGGTATTTCTTACTACGATGCTTACGACGGCTGATGTAATCATTCACGCCTTAATCGCCAAATATGGTATCGACATCCAAATAGTGAGGCCGGAAATGACGAAATTCAAAATGTTCAGAGACATGGATTTTTATTTTGTGGGAATTACATTCTAAAATACTGGTAAGTAATAAAAACTTGTTATAATAATGAACAAAAGGAAAGGTTATGTCTTATTATTGATAAATGCAGGCGTCAGAAGCTCTGTAAGCGAGCGCAAAAAAATCTCGGCGGCTGCTCCATTACGTGTAATGGCATCCCGTTATAACCCTTGCGATTAAGCGAGCATTTAGGGTTTTATTAGAACTAGCGATGACGGTGTGGTATTTTTAGCTTTGAACATTTTATTTCTTCGACATAAAAGTATAAGAATAAACAATATCAAATTTATATCCCAGTTACATTGTATATGAGGGATGTGATGACATTTAATTCGCATTTGAAAAATATCAGCATGATCGCATTATTTAACTAAGGGGGGGGGGATTGGGCTAATATAACTACAGTCAAACCTGTATTAAGAGGTCAAGGACAAAGTGACCTTTAAAGACAGTTGACCGCTTAAAAGAGGTTCAATTCATATGAAATGTTCTATGACCGGACAAGTTAAAATGTGACCTTTCAATACAGGTGGCAGCTTCAGGTGGTACCAAACACTTCAGGTAAAATTTGATCTGCTCGTTTAATTTTCTTATTTTTTTGGCAGTGTGTTTGAATATATCCACTGTAATAAATATCAAAATTTTACCAAATTCCAACCAACAGACTCAGAGCTATAAATTCATTAGCCACATAGCAGCTTTTCTCTCTGTGGTTTTGATCACAGAGATGCTTGAAATCTGCATACAAACATCATATGATCATAATGTTCAACTGAGTTTAAAGAGTTATCTCCCTGTAGTGTATGGTACCCCCTTAATAGAGGTGACCGCGCATGTGCAAGTCTGACTGTAATTTAAGGCCGCCACTTTCTAATACAGTTCCTGCACCATGCCAGAAAAGTGAGATATCATCTATATGGGATGATTTGATTTGATTTCTTGCACTTTCAGCAATATTTTAGCTATATCATGGCGTCCAGTTTTAGTGGTGGAAGAAGCCGGAGTACCCGGAAAGAGCCACCGACCATGGGCAAGCAACTGGTAAACTTTATCACTTGCGATTGGGAGTTGAGTGTACCCTTTGTTGCAATTTACAAAGCCGGGCGCGAACACACGCCGTATTCGTGATAGGTAGGTAATTCAACTACCTAACTCATTGAGCCACCCGGGCCCCTTTAGTAGTATCGATTGTACCTATGTTTTTACGGTTTTATTAATTATATGTTAGAACTGTTCCAACAGTGTGTTATTAGTACTTTTTTATTTATCTTATTTGAATAAAATAATGATTTCCAATCATCGATTAGAACATTGCATAATGTCATTACTAAAGTTATCGTTATAATTGTACATACGAAGTTCATATAAGTACATTTACAGTTATGTATTTGGTTTGTATTGTTATTTGTGTTTAATTTCGTATAGTGGTGTCAAACACATATTGTGTTGTGTTTTTGTGTTGTTTTTCTTCGTCTTATGTACACTATGTTACCAGTTTCTCTGGATTGTCCATTTTTGATTGCCCCTTCGGTATTCTCTAAAGTTTCTTAACACATGTGGCTATACATTGTTTATTTCCCGTTTGTCAATTTGACTAAAATGGATTCCTGAGACCATATTACGCTAAGACATAGAATAATACGTATCGTGTCGTAAATAAAAATAAATGAGGTAATATATTGTTTGCGTAGATAGACTGTACCAAAGATGTAACCAGAAGCCGTATTTTGAAGGACAGATATTACAATGGCCACACATATACCAGTTATAATCAAACGGTCATATTTATTGTTAGAAGAAACGGGTGTACCCCGAGGAAACGCCGAACTGTTTATATATAAATTTTATCAAATAAACCGTACGGACTATACCATGCCACAAGCCAGAGTTGAAGTCATATATATGTAGTGTTGTGCTAGACGTTGAATGCAGAGAGAAATAAATGCGAATACCATACCACCACAGCAGTGGGACTGTACAATACGACCGCAGCAATGTGAATCGTGTGCAATGCGACTGCAGCAATGGGACTGTGCAATACGACCACAGCAATGTGAATCGTGTGCAATGCGACTGCAGCAATGGGACTATGCAATACGATCACAGCAATGTGAATCGTGTTCAATGCGACTGCAGCAATGGGACTATGCAATACGATCACAGCAATGTGAATCGTGTGCAATGCGACTGCAGCAATGGGACTGTGCAATACGACCGCAGCAATGTGAGTCGTGTGCAATGCGACTGCAGCACTGTGAATCATGTGCAATGCGACTGCAGCAATGGGACTGTGCAATACGACCGCAGCAATGTGAATCGTGTGCAGTAAGATGATAACATAAGAACAAATATGCACAATTAGATCACTAAATGTAGATAATAAACATTAAAGAATATCGAAGCAGCAATCAAAAATGGACAATCCAGAGAAACTGAGTACACAAGACGAAGAAAACCAGTACAAAAACACAACGCATTATATGTTGAACACCACTGTACGCAAGCAAGCACAAATAGCGTAAATAAAGCATGCGCTCTCCTATAGACAACTGGAGGTAAAGACGAACCAAACATCGCTTCTAAGTGGAAATTGTAGCGGACATCACAACACGGAAGTTAAGAATTACATACACACCATAGGACAACATAAAAAAAAACTCTAAATAAAGGTAATAACAAAATTACCGAACTCCGAACAATCTTACAAAGGGAAAGTCAAAACTCATAATTATATAAACAGACAAAATCAGTCAACAACCGGAAAACTGTGAAAACCGCAATGACCCTGACTTGGTACAGGCATTTCTAAAGAAATGGTGGGTTGAATCAGATTTTAAGGCGCCAAACCTCCCGCTCTCATTACGGTTCAAAGGTTCCGGCTGTCACTGTAACAGTATTTAAATACAGGAACAAAATAGGTAAAATAGTAGTCAATATGAACACGGACCCAACACAAAAACTATCAAAATTTTTCAGGCGAAATAATGGACATGAAAAATGGTACATTTTATTTAAATTGTATCACAATGTCGAGTTGAAAACTGCAGGATGAAAGTAAATTTATGCAGAAGAAAATCATATCACATAGCATCCCCCAAGTGAAATGATTGCTCCCTTAGTTAGAATTAATCTGGAACGAGTGGTCAATGGCTGGCTCCAGGTACTCTGGTTTCTTCCAACAATAAAACTGACAGCCACGATATAATTGAAATATTGTTGATGGTGGCGTTAATTCCCTCGTGTTATGGGAATTCATGAAAACGAGGTTTGACTGTATTAGGACTTTTAAAACATGGAATTTAAATGGCTATATATAGCTTTTGCTTATTATATATGTAAATTTTCAGTAAATTTCCACGGACTCGTGGTAATTTCTACTTTCACTTTCACTTTCCGTTTCGATTATTGTAATGCAGAAGCATTTTCAGAAATTCACTTCGATTCCTTATATAACTTTGACATATTTGACTTTGACCATAAAAAACAATATCATATAGCAAATTAAATTCACGAGTGTACGTCTCGGGTATAAACCAGAGGATACCAAAAATGGCATTTATCTTTGATGTTATGAATTTAAGTAAATGTCTATGCTTAGCTACCGCCACTACCGTGTTTTATAAAAAGTCTTTTCGGATTAGTGGGATCCACACCATCATATTGTTGTTAATGACTGCATACGCATGCGTAATTCACTTGAATACGACACTGTTTTTGGCATTGATCACCATCACAGGAATAAGTTTGAATTACAACTGGACATGGATAAAAACCTGCAATCTTTATACTTTAGTACTCTTTTTCTTGGCATTTCTGGATATCTTGCAGGTATTTTTCGAAGAAAGATTAAGATATACGGTTATAACCACATTCCTGGCTGCATTCATACAGTTCATACGAACTCAACCGTTTAAGACATGGCTAAGGGAATTCAGAGCTAAGTTAGGACCAGTGTATATTCTATATGGATTTAAATCTGCAGTGCTAATTTCTGAAGTTAACATATCTGTTGGACGTCTGATATTTGCTTCAACCTTTCTATCATTTCTTGCAGGACTTATGTTTAGACCGGACAATGGAGTAGTGTTGTCGTTATTCAAAGCTGGAGTTATGTCCGACGTCCGCAAGAGAATACATAAGAACTTGATGATCTTCTCATTTACATGGTATACATTTGCTGTTTTATGGTTTTGTGGATATATTTGAAACGAATGAACATTCTTTTAAAATTGTGTCTTTCATTTTACTTTAGACATACAGTAAAATCAGCTTTAGTGTGACCACTTTTATTAGGTAATATTTTGTATCATATGACCTTAATTATAATTTCCCTTCACAGCGCATTTCATATTAATTCAACCTGTATTAAATGACCACCTGTCTTGTGTGACCCTATTTCAATGTTCCATTGGAAGGTCACATAAGACAGGTTTGATAGTATTTAATAGTTCATAAATATAAAATAATAAGACACAAGTTAAAATACCAAAGACAGTCTTCTCCCATTACATATATGATGTAATAAAATTAGGCATATATTTGATTGCCTTTGTTTGAATGTTTTGACCTGTAGCAATTCAAACGTAGATAGTTAATGCATTGTAGTTTAAACATATTTTATTAATTAATTCAATATAACATTACAATATTCAGCTATATACATAACATAATAAGAAGAAATTAATAGGATTGGGAAACAAGTTACAAGAACTTATATTAATCTCTATCCGTATATTAATCCCTATCCTTACATGACGTGTTTCTGGAATAACCTTCATCAGGTACGTTCAAAGTCAAAATATTGGAAATTCAAATACTATAAAACTTTTTGGAATCTAGTAAGCCAAAGGGCTTACACAGGATAACCAAACCCTGTAAAGGTTACCTATGCCCGAGGGAGGAGAATCTTAGTTTTGATAATAATTACATTATTTAGGAACGTTTTTTATTTGTTTGTATTTTCATTTATTTGATTTCGTGCAAACATTTCTTTTCAACAGTAAACAACATGTGGATACAAAGTTTGGGGAAATCATTTCCTTATAAATCAGAATTTTCCATTAAAGTTCGACAAAAAACTTAAATTATATATTGACGGCAGGAAACACTTGAACCATTGCATCACTGTAGTGTACATGTACACCTATATGGCTGCATCCTCTTAAATTATCATATAACTCACTAAATAATATTCTATTTTTTTTTTATAAATATTAGACAAATTGAACTTAACGGATGCAATTTTAGAGAGAGACGGACATTAAATTTGAGAAATTATTGTAAAATTAATTTATTCTTCCAATGAGATATATAATACTAAGGACTGATTATTAGAGGGGGACTGTGTTTTCACACGAAAGAATAATCTGGCTTATATTAAACATCTTTTCTTCAACCACCTCCCTCCTCCCCCCCCCCCCCCTAAAATTTGATGAGTCATTTTATTTTTTTTCGAATTTTTCAAGTCGATTTCAACTCTCTATAAATTATGGCGACAGAACCGCAACCCCCCCCCCCCCCCCTCTCTCCCACCAAATATATTCCGTAGCTTTGCTTGATTGCAGAGAGTTGGTCATTTTACTTACTTTTAGTCGATTTTTCAATATTTGGTAAATAATTTTAAAATTGTTTGGGAGAAAGAATCACGAGTGATGATTAATATTGTAATGTACATCTTCTGTATTAAAATATGTTATATGTATTTGATTATATTTTTAATTTTGTAAATTCTAATGAATTGTTATTAAACATTACAATTTTTCACAGTCATTATACATGCGTAACATCAAGGAAAACATATTTACCACATGCGTAGCATCAAGGAAAACATATTTACCACATGCGTAGCATCAAGGAAAACATATTTACCACATGCGTAGCATCAAGGAAAACATATTTACCACATGCGTAGCATCAAGGAAAACATATTTACCACATGCGTAGCATCAAGGAAAACATATTTACCACATGCGTAGCATCAAGGAAAACATATTTACCACATGCGTAGCATCAAGGAAAACATATTTACCACATGCGTAGCATCAAGGAAAACATATTTACCACATGCGTAGCATCAAGGAAAACATATTTACCACATGCGTAGCATCAAGGAAAACATATTTACCACATGCGTAGCATCAAGGAAAACATATTTACCACATGCGTAGCATCAAGGAAAACATATTTACCACATGCGTAGCATCAAGGAAAACATATTTACCACATGCGTAGCATCAAGGAAAACATATTTACCACATGCGTAGCATCAAGGAAAACATATTTACCACATGCGTAGCATCAAGGAAAACATATTTACCACATGCGTAACATCAAGGAAAACATATTTACCACATGCGTAGCATCAAGGAAAACATATTTACCGCATGCGTAGCATCAAGGAAAACATATTTACCACATGCGTAGCATCAAGGAAAACATATTTACCACATGCGTAGCAGCAAGGAAAACATATTTACCACATGCGTAGCAGCAAGGAAAACATATTTACCACATGCGTAGCAGCAAGGAAAACATATTTACCACATGCGTAGCAGCAAGGAAAACATATTTACCACATGCGTAGCATCAAGGAAAACATATTTACCACATGCGTAGCATCAAGGAAAACATATTTACCACATGCGTAGCATCAAGGAAAACATATTTACCACATGCGTAGCATCAAGGAAAACATATTTACCACATGCGTAGCATCAAGGAAAACATATTTACCACATGCGTAGCATCAAGGAAAACATATTTACCACATGCGTAGCATCAAGGAAAACATATTTACCACATGCGTAGCATCAAGGAAAACATATTTACCACATGCGTAGCATCAAGGAAAACATATTTACCACATGCGTAGCATCAAGGAAAACATATTTACCACATGCGTAGCATCAAGGAAAACATATTTACCACATGCGTAGCATCAAGGAAAACATATTTACCACATGCGTAGCATCAAGGAAAACATATTTACCACATGCGTAGCATCAAGGAAAACATATTTACCACATGCGTAGCATCAAGGAAAACATATTTACCACATGCGTAGCATCAAGGAAAACATATTTACCACATGCGTAGCATCAAGGAAAACATATTTACCACATGCGTAGCATCGAGGAAAACATATTTACCACATGCGTAGCATCGAGGAAAACATATTTACCACATGCGTAGCATCGAGGAAAACATATTTACCACATGCGTAGCATCGAGGAAAACATATTTACCACATGCGTAGCATCAAGGAAAACATATTTACCCTTGTCATCATACATTTGGGTTGTCAAAGTGTTAGGTGTATGGTATTTAACACTTTGAATGCCAAGACGTTGATTGTATACAACGTTACGTTGCCATATATTCCGAAGCGTAACGATAAAACGTCACCTCACGTTGCGTGTTTTCATGACGTTCACGCACATGCATATGTCCAATCTTTTTAAAGGCATTTGACAAATTGTATGTAAATGCAAAAATAACTCACAAGTAACTTATGTGCTCCGAAAGTGTTAGCAGTTCCTGTTCTTACTTGACATTTGGTTAGATTAACGGGCAAGTCAATTAAGGAGGGAAACAAGGATAAATATATGGCAATTAACAGAAATTTTTGATTAAAAAACAAACAATGTTACATCGGAACGAGTTTACTTTATTTTTGCAATGAACAACATTACATACTAACATTCAAATTATTTAATAGAATCAAGCTTTTGAATGACATTAATTAAAATTTACAGAAAGATCAGTAATAGGGGTAAATTTGTACATCATGATTTTAGTAGAAAGAAAACTATAAGAAGTCTTTAATAGATTGTCCGATATTATACAGTATAGACAGTACTAATATACATGTACACTGAAATCCACCAATTTCCTCGATTACGAAGATGTGTCAATTACATTTTGTATATTCTTCATAATTAAGACGGGTATTATATCTACTAAAGCACCCTTCAATACATAGTCCAACTTTACAGTTAGGACACCACCACTGTTTTTATCTTAACAGGTCGTGAGAACTTGAACACACAACACTTTTCTCCCTCTTACCATCTGGTATTTTCATTAGGAAATATCTCGCCGTGATTCTTGTTAACTACCTGTGCTCCTGTCTCACATAGTCGTATTTTTTTTTTCATTTTATTTTTTGTTTCTAGCTATCTGTACTACTGAGGGTACTTGTACAATATGTAATTTATTTGTAAAGAATACACGTGGATAACGAAGTCAAGTTGTATATAATTTGTTTGTAAAGAATACATGTGGATGAGGAAGTCAAGCTAGTTGTACAACTTAGTATAATAATCAAAGATCGTATACCAATGTTGAGATAAAAGGTCGAGGTCGAAACGGCATTTAAATACAATCAACACAATCGCTCAAAATATCTTCATATAATATATACATTTTGTATTGTAGATATTGATTCCTTTGAATAATTATATTCATGTCACTCAACAAATTTAAAACTTATTCAGTAAAATTATATAAATTTGTTTCATGATATATTGTATTCTGAAAACGCATTGTTCATAGTAGTTCAATATACATGTCCTTCATGTTTCAATTGGCAAAATAGGGGCCGTCGTGGTCGTGGTCATATGGTAGTTGGATTTACAACTAAATATGCAATCAGTGCCTATCACCACTAACGTTGTGGGTTCGAATACCGATTTATCGGCAGGTCGGTGGTTTTCTGTGGGTACTCTTGTTTCCTCCACCAATGAAACTGACCGCTAAGATATAACTGAAATATTGTTGAAAGTGGTGTTAAACATCATAACCCTTAAACCGTAATTGGCAAAATAATTTTCTTTTGCCTATGTGCAACACATTTTTACATTTTCAAAATATATGTTAATCCAATCGTTCTTACATTTCTATTCTCTATTCTTAGTTTACCATTCAATACAAAAAATCAATCTCTCAAGACAATTTGTCAGGTATAACAATGTTTCTCAAATCTTGTTACCTATGTTGTTATTTTATTAATATTGTCAGACCCCACCTTTCACACGAACCGTATCAGTAGTGTAATTGTTAGGGTGTTTGCCTTCAATGCGGTAGATCTCGAGTTCGAGCCCCGGTGGTGTCAAGACTCTCTAAATCTTTACGCAACATTAAGAAGAAAGAGTAATGTGTTCGAGTGGAGCGATATGTATTCCCGTGATACTGTTGTTTCAGTGAGCTAGAAACAAAGCGGACATCATTCTCATTATCTAATTGAATTTATCATATACTCGCCATGATATAGCTGAAAAATGCTCATTTGGCGTTAAACAACGATCACTCCCTTTTCACACGTGGACATAAAAACATCCAACCGAACAGCATTCTTTTGTCAGACATTTACAGTCGTCTTATTTTGTCAGAGTCGAAGTAAGGTATTAACTGCATTTTTTTTTGGTACTACGAATAGACCAAATAGTTTCTTCGAGTTTACTAGCGAAGCAACCCATCCGTGTGCGAGTGTAGTTGAAATACTGCTTATTTGACGTTAGACATCAGTCAGTTATTCAATATTCTAATATTTTCTATATACCAATTCTGATTTCTAACTCGCCTGAGTCAAGGCCAAGTGTACTTTAATTATCACTTGATAATTGATCGTTATTTAACGTTAAATGAGCATTATTCAGTTAGATATATTCATACCGAAGACAAGTTTACAAATAATAAATTATCTAGGTGACAAACACGATGGTACTGGTATGGGCCTAAGAGTGCAAGTTTATATCGATTGTTGATTAACGTCACATGAACAGTATTTCAGTTACATTCATGACGAAAACAAGTTTCAAACAATATCCCCCCTAGGCAACTTCTACATATGTCAACATGTGACTTATCCATAGGAGTTACTGCAAGGTGTTTTTTTAACGTCCAATGAGCGTAACATACTCATTAGATGAGCCACTCATTTATGTCCAGTCCGAAGGGCGAGTGGTATCTTTGATTCGTCCAAGACAACCAGGGGACTCCTATTTCGGAAGTGATTTTACCCACTATATTTATTGGGTACTCCACAAGATATTTTCTTTTTACTATTTTCGGCAATGCATTTTTGTAAAGTGCGAACAATAATTAACTATCTCCCTATTCAGCTAAAAACTTGTAAAGTCGGGTAACATGAACCCTGGTTGGCCAAATACAATGTTCCAAGCGAAATGACATACAGTGAGTACTTGCTATTAACACCAAGTGAGAGATAATGTCAGCTATGTCATCGTGAGTAACGCTTTGATGAGATGATGATATCTGTCTTGTACTAGAACAACACCTCCAGTTGTAATTCACTAGGTCAATGACACAACAGTGTGCATATTGACATTTCATTCAACTCAAACACATTATTCTAACATTCTCAAAATTCCTTGTTTTTATGCTGTATACTTAGCGAAGAAACTATATACCATAATGTATTAATGCTTCGTTAATCCCGACCATTGATCGAACGGTATATCAAACGGTCGTCGATGTAGGGTAGGCACAATGATCATTACCCCGGAGAGGTAGCATGCTTAGAAAAACATACAAACCGTTGCACGACGTTTGAGCGCATTGGTCCTACGTTTGAGTGCAAAAAAATCCACGATTGAGCGCATTTTACCGTAACTATTTACCTGAGAGAAAAAAAAGAAATTATTATAAAAATTTGAGCCCAAGAGAATAAATCTTGATTTTGAACTTGGAATGGTTAACCTTCTAAGAGAAGAATTCAGAGAAGTCGAAATTAAAGGTTGTAAGTTTCATCTTGGTCAAGCGTGGTATAGAAAAATTCAGTCTCTTGGTCTTGCACAGGACTACAAAGATAAATCTAGTGAAATTGGTAAATGGCTATCACAATTTTTTTTGGACTTCCCTTTCTGCCTCCTGATGAAATCGAAGACAGTTTTGTAGAGGAGATGATACCAGAGGCACCCACAAATGAACGATGTTCTAAGTTATCTGAATATTTATTAGAAACCTATGTGAACGAAAACTCAAAATATCCTCCTACAATGCGGGCTTCAAAACCTTGCAGTACAGCTAAGCGCATTAACAATGGCCGGGAGTCCTTTCACAGTCACTTCAATGATCAGTTTTATTCTACGCACCCATGTATATATGTATTCATTGATGTGTTAAAACAAATACAGACAACTACATACATTAAAATTCGAGGTCTTGACAACCCCGCTACAGTCAGGTGCACCGAGAAGGAAAACCTTGCGTTTTCCTTAGAATAATACCGTAGCTTAGAGACAGGAAAAATTTCTAGAGCAACTTACATGAAGTCAATGGGGTTGAAATTTTCAGAAAGAACCGATTTGTAAGATTTTAGTGCTACTTTTATAGACATTTTTAAACATTCTTAAATCTATTTCATAAAACATTCTAAATAAATCCTTGATGTTTTTATGATGTGTTTTTTAGTGCTGTAATCTTTTATAATAATAAAGTGTATATATTTTTATTTCTATTTTTCACATTTTTAGATATTAAATTCCCCAGGTAAACCACAGGTAAAATGCGCTCAAACGGAACACACCTACAATTGAAAATGCGCTCAAACGTAGTGTGCCCATACAACCACATATGTTACAGTTAAGTTAAGTCGATTTTTGGCTATTCAGTTTAGGCCCTATGGCTGTGGTTTTCTTCCTGTCAAATATTTCAAAATTATTTGGTTCTGAAATATTTTGGATTTGAGCGTACCTGATGAAGGTTATTCCAGAAACGCGTCATACGAACTAAATTTAATATCCACGTTTTTATTACTAAACAACAAGTGAAATGCTGTTTAGCATATCTGTTAGTTTCACGAACAAGCACGTCAACCACACTGTGATCTTCGAACTCAAGAAACTTTATGAAAAAAAAAATAATAATAATAATAATAATTATAAATTGGATGAATTAAGAGTGAAATTGACCAGCCCTGTCTCTTCTTGCAATCTCGACTCTGGCAAATCAAACGTCCCCGGATATACAAAAGAAACACACGGTCCTCTGTTAACTGGTACAGCTTCATCAATATTGATTTCTTCATCGGAATCTGTATCAGTCAGAACCCGATTCTGCGGCGTCGATCATCTTGATCAAAATGATGAATTTCAAATAATTTTGAGTAAATCTCGCCTGAGCGGGGTTCAAACTCACAACGTTAGTGGTGATCGGCACTGATTGCATAGGTAGTTGTAAATCCAACTATCATACGATCACGAGCCGCACGGCCTCTTCTCTATTGAGGTCACGATAGTATACTACATCAATCTATTATTAAAAAAATATTTACAAGAAGAGTTTTAAGATACCAAAGGGGTTATTAGAAGATACCAAAGGGGTTATTAGAAGCTGTAAATCGAAGGAGGACAAACAATACAATGATTAAAAGAAAAAAGAAAAACAAAGATCTAATCAAAACGTTACACAGAAACCTAAATATCGAGCAACATGAACACAAAAATAAAAACAAAAACAAAACAAAACAAACAACGTGGGTTAACTCGGATGGTGCCCCGGAAGGGCAGGCAGTTCCTGCTCAACCAGTGGCACTCGTCGTTTTGCTTTACGATCTACAAAACACTCCATATAAAACTAAAGATTGAGTAACACGAACCTAAAAAAAAACATAAATCGTGATTGAGTACTTCCTTTTCATGTACGTCGTATATGTGTTTGTTCACGTTTTCCTAAATAAGTGATTATTATTATATACAATTACAAATGTATAGTCTTTTGTTGAGGTCAATACGAGTTTTTATGAATCTTAAAAACGATATTCACCGAAGCCTTTAGGTTGAGGTGAATATTGATCTCTAAGGTCCATAAAAACTCGTATTGACTGATGTAAAAGACTGTAATTGTTTTATTACATTGAAATGAAAAGTGAAAGTGAAAGTAAAACCAAGCCAATACGAGTTTTAATCAAACAATATCAAAGGACTGGGAGCTATAAGGGCCAAAATCGGCCCCACCTCAGATGTCGATAAAATTTTATCAAAAATGTATTCACAATATGTGCTTTTCAGAAATAAATACAGTTAGTTAATATGTGTATCTAATTCCTCACAGCGGATCGACAAAGTCAGGTAATGAAAAGCACTGAACGTCATTTTTTTCAGAATACAGAACGTACGTATCATTGTATTATAATGCATATCTTTAAAAAACAAAAACAAAAACAAAGCATAAATTTGACTTAATATGCAATGTGGATTGATTTTAGGAATAAAAACATGTTCCGAAGCTGTATTATGAAATTTAAGTTCACGAATATTAATGTCGCAACGTCACCCATTTTCGACGGTTTGTTTCACGTGATAAAATCTCTCATTATTTTGATCGCTTCATTTGTCAGAGGTTATATTATGATGCTGAAATTGCATGAATGATCCCAAGAAATCTGATTTAAAAATGTCATCATTGAATGTAAGAACTACGTACCATATCTATCATTTCACGTTCAAATTGTATTTTTTCGTAATTCATTTTTTCGTCACCTTAACAAAACTTTAATCATTTAAAAAATATATCTCATACAGACCAATTTTGGTTTCATCGTCTGCTATGACATTGATAATGTACATATTGAGGTCATATCAATTCAGAAACTTATTAACATCGATTGTCGAAAACTGGTCGAAATTTTGGTATTAACCTTAAAGAAGTAATAGACAGATTTATTTGGACAATAGAACTTTGTCATATTTGAAATTTGTTTAAACACTTTTTTAACCGTACTTTATTCTTAACGACAACCAATGCGATGATATATTCCAGTACATTTTTACGGACAACCATCATAAATCTATAAAAAAAAATAATGCCAAGGTGCGGGTTGAGAGAAGTCCAATATTTAAAGATCGCTTTTTTTATAATATGGAAATATTTTAGGAAATGGTGTGAAGCAAAATGTTTAATGTGTAACGATTTTAGCTAGGAACCTGTGAGAATTATTTTTGCTTTTTTGATAAACTGATAACAATCAGCAATCGTAACTATTCGGCCATTCCCGCTACCCTACAATAGTAGAAACTCTTCTTAAATTGTTTGCCGGAAGCTTAGTTAAGTTAAGCCGCACAAAAATATAGTCCACGAAAATCCAATGCTGCACATATTTGGAAAATTTATGATTTTAAAACTGAAGTCGTTCCGTTTATAATAAATTTTAGTACTGAGTTGACCACTGTCGTCAAATTCGAGGTATAAGTTCAAAAATGATGCGGACGAAGTTGTATCTGTGGTCTCTTTAACTTCCAGCTCTAGAGGATATATCAATGGAAGAAATATTGATAGATAAAACGTCATCAATATACCTGTATGTGAAATTAAAGGCTCTAGTCTCATGCATCTTCTTATCTTTTACAAGCTTTTGAAGAAACTCCGACTCATATGAATATAAAAATAAAAATAAATCGGTTAGAAGAGGGGCACAATTCGTACCTATTGGTATGCCGACGACATGCTGAAACAGTGTCCCTCCAAAGGAGACACATATGTTATCGATGAGGAACTCCAGCATACTGATCACTTGTTCCTCGGAGTAGCATGTTTTACCTTTTTGAATTTTGTTTGAAAAATATGTGGAATTGTAGCCTAACACAACAAATTTTGAGCCATAGTTTCTATGACTGAAAACTTTGTGAATTGTTTCTTTTATGCGGGTTTTTAATTTGTCATGCGTTAGGGTGATATATAGAGTTGAAAAATCAAAAGTTTTGATGGAGGATACCTGAGAGAAAGATCTTGATTTGAGGTTATCCAAAAGATCTTTAGAGTTCTTCAAAATCCACATGTGATTTATGCCACTACGCGAGTAAACAGTTTCACAATATTTCTGTTGTCCCTCTTTTACTGCAGACAGAATCCTTGTCAGAATAGACAATTCTTTCGTTGAACAAGTTGATGATCCCGCTATGTACCTTTCTTTGTATGGTGTCTTATGGAGTTTAGGTATCCAATATAAATAGGGTAAATCCTCAGACTCTTTACCAGAGGGAATGTTTAAAGAGGTCATGAATGATCTGTGGTTAGCTAGGATTTCATCTTTGTCGAACGAAGTTGGTTTGTATGTGGTATTACTAGAGGTGTTGCTATTTATGCCTAATTCCTTGATTAGGCATTCGAAGTAATATGATTTACATACAAACACGATATTGTTGGAAGCCTTGTCCGCAGGAACGATAACATATTTGTCATGAAGAGAGGAAAGACACTTAACAGCTTCTTGGTCTTTAAATACAGACTTAGGTCGACTATTAACATAATTTTTGAGTTTGTGAATCCGACCTTGTACTAGAGACCTAATTGTTCTAACCCAGTCTGACAAAGACTCTAACTCAGGATCTTGGTCTACTTCTCTCTTTATCCACCTTCTGGCATAATCTTCAACAGCATCCATAATTATCTTGAAATTATGTTTCCAATTGATGTGTTGAGGTTCTCTGAATTTAGGACCATGAGAAATCACCTTTCAGAGACTCTCATGTTGAATGATATTCAGATCACCAGTGATTACATGTCCAAATGGGTTGTATTGAAAAGGAGTGGGAGCAGTCACAAGTCAGAGGTTTCTTAAGGTACTCTTCTATGCTAATATCTTGCAATGCTTCTTTGTGGTTGAAAATTTTACGGCCAATACGGTTAGTGTAGCTATAGGAGACAATGGGAACAGATTGATTTTTGAAATATGGTGGAATTTCTTTTACGATCTCTTTTCTATTAAGATTCCTTTGTAAGATTGCTCGGAGTTCGGTAATTTTGTTATTACCCTTATTTTCTATTAAGAATGTTGCTGATGTTAATAGCATCGATTCCTTTGTTAGCAAATGGAATATGGAGGAATTTTCTGTTGTTATCATGAAGAGGTTCAGATCGAACTGGTTTGAAAAGGCGAAAGGACGCCACGTCACATATAATACTAGACAATCTGTACTTAGGAGAAAAAGGATCTACGCCTCCTTTGTCAAGTCCAAAATTCCTAAGATCTTTGAGGTAGTTTACAGGTAGTGAAAATAAGATAGTACGAATGTAATGAGTTCCACGAGGTTTCTGTATATTATAAAGTAAATCATTAAAAGTATTTTGTAACGTTCTTGGTTTAGAGGACTTTTTAACATTTGGATGTTGAATTCTTTTATGACCATGGCTACGTTTAGTTCTTGGAATAGTATTAAAAAGGGTCATCACGTTGATTTCGCTGCATCCAGGACTTGACAAATTTCCCACTCCTTTGATGTTATCATTGCAACCGTAAGGCATTGCAATACCTAACTCTTTAATCCAAACCAACTCTCTATCGGCACGGTAAGGTGTACTAAGAATAGGACTGTTTGTATGATGGTAAATCTTCTCGATGATTCGAACTTTCATCGTCAAACAGCGGTCATGACCCGGTTGATTAAAATGATTATACAAAATCCTGTATTTGGGATCTCTTGCATCATATCGATGTTGGCTCATTCTACTTCGCAATGCTTGACGAGTTTCACCAACATACAAAAGTCCACAAAGTGTACATTCTATGCCGTAAATGACATTTTTAGTAGAACAGTCCAGAGGGTCAAACGATTTGGTGTAGTAAGTTTTTCCAGTTAAATTACTTGTAAATTCAGGAGAAGTTATTAGCATGCCGCATGTTTTACAAGTATTATTTTTGTCAATTTTTATTTTGCAAGTAGTAATGCATGGAGAAGAGTCACAAGTACCTGGAGATTTAAAACAGTCCGAAATATTAATAGAACAAGATTTTAAAGTTTGATACGAATCTGAAGTTTTGAAATAATAATTAACGTAAGACAAATCGGGGGTATTCCGTAGGATTTTCCGTGGAACGCATATATCATTTGCTACCCTGTTCTGTGTAGTAGCAAATGAGGACCTTGTTAACCCGGGTGACGTCCTAGCCGGTATGTTGTCCTTAATTTGGTTATTCATAAATGCTTAAATAAGAGAAATGCTTTAGAAAAATCTACTGTATACTAGTTTAACCCCGTCACCTTTTATTGAAGTACCTGAACTAAGCCAGGAGGGGTCATTTATATGTGTGTTAGGGATATCGAATTTACATATTTCTACGATTTTTTTATTGAATGTTGGAACTGTTCCTACAGTGTGATATATATTTTTTCGTTTTATTATAGGTTATGAAAAAAAAACAGCTGAGTTGCAATTGCTAAAAAAAAAATATGGTTGTGATCGCCTTCCGTAATTAAAATCGTCAAAATGAAATACAACTGAATTGATATCAAATGGTGACATGTTTCAACCTCATTTAAAATATACCTTGACATTATTTCACCCTTGTACATCACGTTCACGTTTTAGTACAACACTATTTCACTGCGTACATTTTTTTCCTGTTCTAGTTAAAGGACTTTATCAACCAGAGTCATGCAGTTTACATGTAATGCAGTTAATACGCATTTAAACCACATAAGAATATTTCTTTGTTCCACACCTTGTGGTGTGGGGTCGCTATTGTGCATGCGAACTATTAATTGCAAACCCCATTGACTGGCTATATGCTGCCTGTCTAGAATATTTTATTTTTTTCTCGATCGACACTTCAGAAGCTAGAAAACAATATGATGAACATTGTCTGTCAATCATGCAAACAATAACTTATGCACATGACAGAACACATTTTCAAGGCATCGGATGGATAGTTCCCTTTGATTTAAGAGAATGGAACTGATAGAAGTTAAAAGTTAAATCTGGGTGCAAAAGGGGAAACTTTATATAATTTATGTAAAGGTGATGTGAATTTGAGATACAACTAGCTTAGATTTCACCCCCCCCCCCCCCCCCCCCCATTTTATACACACATCAGTGGACGGCAAGCTAATTAATATGTGCATGTCTTATCGACTTGAAATGAAGTTTTTCTTTATCTTAAAGTTGGTGCCAAATCGTGGTTTTCGTTTATAATTAATTAAATAAATAAAAATGTACATAATAGACTGATGTTGTATTATTACACCTCATGAATGTTAATAAGGATATACTCACTTTCTATTGGTTACGCTTTGTCATGTGATTTTATTTTATTTTCCACATCTTCCAAAGAAGTCATTATTTATCACGTGATCTTACACTGACCTGTAGATATTGACTGATTGAAAAAAATAAAATGGCGTCCGATTAATCCCGTTTCGATTGAAATATGGAATAGTATACAATTATTGTACTTCATTGAATATATTCAACAATATTTCAGTTATGTCGTGGCGGTCAGTTATATTGGTGGAGGAAGCCCGGAGAAAACCACCGACCCGTCGCGAGAGGATAGTATAACAATAATCAAGGTGTAGCTTTTATGATAACATTTCTTTTATTTATTGAATACGTGTATCTAAAAACTGAAGAATGTCAAGATGCAACTCTTCCGGAACAGTAATTGTTTCTAATCTCCTTCTAATTCAGCACAAATGAAATAACAACGTACATAATGATTCTCATTACGTTAACAACGTTAAAATCGCTTAGTGGATAAAATTGCAAGACATTCGGCTTTGCCCCAAAGGACGTTTTAAGAGTAGATACACTTAAAAAAAATAATGCTCTGTGTCTCATTCAGTATATGTACTTTTATAATAAACAACCATTGTTCACAATTTAAACATTTATCTTACAATATGACGTCTTACTATGACAGTTTCGTTACTTGGAATCGTAAAACTTCGACGTTGGACATATTTGCAAGACATCCGAAAACAGATGTGGCGCTTTTATGCGTTGGTTCAAAGCTGTGAAAATTTGATATTTTATACACAATTCTAAGTACTTTTACTTGGTCAAAGAATGTCAGTTGACAACATGATAGCCAATAAAATTGCTTAAATAAAATCATTATGTAATAATACCTATTATCATACCTCACATAATAAAGAATCAATTCTATTGGTTAAAAGATAATCACATGACATAAAATAATCTGGATATTTTTGCTTCTAATCGCCGCCAACGGTGAATAACCTCAAGAATTACACACGTCCATTGAATAACCCTATTATTCAACGGTGTAATAAACCTCGAAAATTACAACGTCCAGTCAATAACCCTAATGAAATAATACTTTAACAATTCAAATATTAAACAGTATATTTCAACTGTTTGTTCGGTATAATAAAACAGTTACGGCCCTCTGAATCGGTGAATATCCAAGTTTGTCAACCTCACTAGGGTTATTTCCCTCGGGTTGACAATTTTGGATATTCACCTCTTCCGAGGGCCATAGTTGTATATTATCACCCCTTCGGCTCCAATCTCACAATATTTTAAATTTTTGAATAGGTTTATGAAAAGCTTAAGTTGGTCCAAACCAGGATATACACGTGTGACCTGTTCAAAAATTTCAACTATTCCTTATACCGGTAATTAAATTTTTACCAAAAAATTTAATGATTCCTCGATTTTAACTTCGATATATTTCAGTGGGGCTATTTGAATTAGTCGTTTGCGAATGAATACGTTGGCGACGTCACAATATCAGCCAACGCTATCATGTATAAACAATGTTGATGCAGGCAGATCAGCCAATCAGATTGCAGTATTCACTTCAAATTAAATTATTATCTATTAGTCATATGAAATAATTAAGAAATAATTCATGGCAGGCATAGAGTTGTGCAAATTTACACATGGGCTGGGCCTTTATATTCAATAGCGAGGGGTAAAATTTAAGAATATAAAGGCCCAGCCCATGTGTAAATTTGCACAACTCTATGCCTGCCATGAATTATTTCGATTCTAATAGGACAAATACGGTATTTTTAACCATTCGTGAACTGTATACACACGGCATTTGGTGGCTGTTCCATTTACCTCCTTCGGAAATTTTGAATTGATTTTGAATTATTTGTATTTGAACGAGATATTTTAAAACAAATATATGGATGTTAACATGAAAAACATATTAATTGTGTATTTTCCAATATAGATTCGATTGAACAATTCCTGCGTAAAAATATTAAAAAAAAAGTAGGAGTTCATTCGTTCATCATTTCGTGCGCTAACAAGATGGCGGAGCGGAGTTGTCAAGCATAATATCGAACACTTGAACAGTTGTTAATAATCGACAATTATTGTTAGATATGAAATAAAAAAAATAAATGCCAATGGAAAAACAAGCTTGCATTGTTGACATAAAAAAAAATCCGGAATAAATACTTAAGACAACCATCTATCGACTTTGACTTTTGTAATATATCGTCATCCTGTGACGTTGTATACAAGGGACGCTGATTGACACAAGCTGGTTACTGATTTATTTTACGATTTTGTGAGCATTTTACTTGTTTGAGTAGCAAAATTCAAAATGCCATCAAATTGGAAAATATCAGTAACTTAATTACATCACCGTCCAGTTAACAATGTATACGTAAGAAAACATGAAGATTAGTGCATTTTCCGGTTATTCATGGCCGACACATATCAATGGAATGTATCCTATGTGTGCGTACTGGGGATCCCCAAATGTAAATTTTCAAAACAAATGATAAAAATATACTTAGTTACAGAATATTTATTGATAACTGAGGGGAAATTTTAATTTTAAGGACTTTAAACATACGTTATACGCCGGTGTTTTGTTTGTTTACACTCGGTCGTCACGGTAATTTCACAGCGGGAGACACATGGAACAGCCAGATTTGTTGTGTACTGCGCTTGCGCTAAATATAGAGTTGTTGAGTATTATCGTGTGTGCCGTTTTAGAGACGTCATATTAGAATCGTAATTAAAATCGAGGAATCATTAAAGTTTGTTGTAAAAATTAAATTATAAGGAATATTTGAAATTGTTGAACAGGTTATACTTGCATAACCTGGTTTGGGTCAGTTTACGCTTTTCATAAACCGCTTCGCGGTTCGTATAACCTGTTCAACAATTTCAAATATTCCTTAAATACATGCTACTGCTGTAGTATATTTCTAGAGTCACAACATTTATTTTTAACTTGTACAGTGATTGTCGATCAATATTGACACAAAAAGGACAGGAGGGGCTTACGCAACGTTACTAACTGATGAAAACAAACATTTATTTCTGAACAGAAAATTTTCTTGGTTGCTTGTGGTAATTTCCACTGGACAATAATGTTGCGTAAACCCCTTCATTTGCATTGAGTAACTTCATTGATTGGAATGTCAATTTCAACACTCGATATCACAAAAGTGCAAATAATTATGTTCAAATGCGCAAGGTGTTATAACAATAGGACGTACTAGATAAATAATGTATTACAGTAGTGTGCGCCTGAAGCCTCTGAATATGTTCACAGAATAGCTTGTACAATAAAAAAAAACCGTTAAGAGAATACCGAATAAGGGTAATAACAAAATTACCGAACTCCGAACAATCTTACAAAGGGAAAGTCAAAACTCATAGTTATATAAACAGACAAAATCAGTCAACAACCGGAAAACTGTGAAAATCGTAATGACCCTGACTTGGTACAGGCATTTCTAAAGAAATGGTGGGTTGAATCAGATTTTAAGGCGCCAAGCCTCCCGCTTTCATTACGGTGTCACTGTAACAGTATTTAAATACAGGAACAAAATAGTTGTCAAAGCAGTACCATATTCGGTGACGTAAATGTCAAAAATAGTTTTACGTCACACATTGACAAAAAAAAAATTATATTTGACATTTTTAACTTCTTTATCTTTATACATTTTCACTATGTGAAAATGCATCGCTTATAATTTTTTCTGCAGAGACGGATTATATTTCGACAAGATATTGGTATCGGAATATAAACTTTTTAAGAGATCGAATAAGGCGAATCTTTTTATAGCCCTGGTCCAGTAGCCTGTTTCTCAGATGAAGATGACGTTTCAGGAAATCAGAATAATTGCTACTGGCCCTTGCATAGCGAATCAATTGCGAGATGAAAACACCATATGCAGGAGAAGCTGGTATATTGCTGCACATGTTTGGAAAATTTATGATTTTAAAATTGAAGTCGTCCCGCTTATCATAAATTTTAGTACTGAGTTGACCACTGTCGTCAAATTCGAGGTATAAGTCCAAAAATGATGCGGACGAAGCTGTATCGGTGGTCTCTTTAACTTCCAGCTCTGGAGGATATATCAATGGAAGAAATTCTCCAAATCTAGAATTATTGATAGATAAAACGTCATCAATATACCTGTATGTGAAATTAAAGGCTCTAACCTCATGAATCTTCTTATCTTTTACAAGCTTTTGAAGAAACTCCGACTCATATGAGAATAAAAATAAATCGGCTAGAAGAGGGGCACAATTCGTACCCATTGGTATGCCAACGACCTGCTGAAACAGTGTCCCTCCAAAGGAGACAAATATGTTATCGATGAGGAACTCCAGCATACTGATCACTTGTTCCTCGGAGTAGCATGTTTTACCTTTATGAATTTTGTTTGAAAAAAATGTGGAATTGTAGCCTAACACAACAAATTTTGAGCCATAGTTTCTATGACTAAAAGCTTTATGAATTGTTTCTTTTAAGCGGGTTTTTAATTTGTCATGCGGTAGGGTGGTATATAGAGTTGAAAAATCAAAAGTTTTGATGGAGGATACCTGAGAGAAAGATCTTGATTTCAGGTTATCCAAAAGATCTTTAAAGTTTTTCAAAATTCACATGTGATTTATGCCACTACGCGAGTAAACAGTTTCACAATATTTCTGTTGTCCCTCTTTTACTGCAGACAGAATCTTTGTCAGGTGAATAGACAATTCTTTCGTCGAACAAGTTGATGATCCCCTATGTATCTTTCTTTGTATGGTGTCTTATGGAGTTTAGGTATCCAATATAAATAGGGTAAATCCTCAGACTCTTTACCAGAGGGAATGTTTAAAGAGGTCATGAATGATCTGTGGTTAGCTAGGATTTCATCTTTGTCGAACGAAGTTGGTTTGTATGTGGTATTACTAGAGGTGTTGCTATTTATGCCTAATTCCTTGATTAGGCATTCGAAGTAATATGATTTACATACAAATACGATATTGTTGGAAGCCTTGTCCGCAGGAACGATAACATATTTGTCATGAAGAGAGGAAAGACACTTAACAGCTTCTTGGTCTTTAAATACAGACTTAGGTCGACTATTAACACAATTTTTGAGTTTGTGAATCCGACCTTGTACTAGAGACCTAATTGTTCTAACCCAGTCTGACAAAGACTCTAACTCAGGATCTTGGTCTACTTCTCTCTTTATCCACCTTCTGGCATAATCTTCAACAGCATCCATAATTATCTTGAAATTATGTTTCCAATTGATGTGTTGAGGTTCTCTGAATTTAGGACCATGAGAAATCACCTTTCAGAGACTCTCATGTTGAATGATATTCAGATCACCAGTGATTACATGTCCAGATGGGTTGTATTGAAAAGGAGAGTGGGAGCAGTCACAAGTCAGAGGTTTCTTAAGGTACTCTTCTCTGCTAATATTTTACAATGCTTCTTTGTAGTTGAACATTTTACGGCCAATGCTGTTAGTGTAGCTATAGGAGACAATGGGAACAGATTGATTTTTGAAATATGGTGGAATTTCTTTTACGACCTCTTTTCTATTAAGAATGTTGCTGATGTTAATAGCATCGATTCCTTTGTTAGTAAACGGAATATGGAGGAATTTTCTGTTGTTATCATGAAGAGGTTCAGATCGAACTGGTTTAAAAAGACGAAAGGACGTCACGTCACATATAATACTAGACAATCTGTACTTAGGAGAAAAAGGATCAATCAAAAAAGGGCAATCCAGAGAAAATGGCAACATAGACGAAAAAAAAACGAAACAAAAACACAACACAATATGTGTTGGACACCACTATACACAAACAAACACAAATAACGTAAATAAGACATTTAACTTATGTTAAACCGGTGCTAGTTATAATCGCTTTTATTTAAGCTTTTCATTGTAAACAGAGTCGAATTCGATTATTCTCCCTGAAGGCATAGGTAACTGGGTTAGCAGCGTTTTGTAATGAATGTCGAGTCTGAATCTTGAATTTTATCCATAATATATTTGTTTTTTCGTGAAACGAAAATCATAATATGCATAATATTAGTTCTATTAAAAGAGAGCCGGTGACTTTATTAATAGCGATTTTATACAGAAATCTTTAATATCAATATATAATATTTTCTATTGTAAATGACTTTTTTTCTGGATTGAATGCTAGTACTAGAATATTGAATCTTAATAGACAATATGCGGAGTTGACATCATAAATTTTTCTCTGGGATTATATAATTTGTCTTAGTAATTCATTTTTTTTTTTACCGTTTTATGCTCTAATATTTTTGTCTTGTTTTTGATCTTTTAATATTATTAGATTCAGGGACGATGTATCTACTTCATTAGTGGAGATATGCACCTGCTTTCTTATGCGTTATGTAATTATATATCTTTAATGACTGTCTTTCTTTTGTTGCACGGTAATACTACAAGACAAAACATCACAAGAACTTCAAAAAGACCAAAAAATAATAAGAAAAAAATATATGCAATGGATTATCTAGATGGAAAAAAATCACAGAAAAATCAGGATTGAATAATGTTAATTCATCCTTCGAGTTGTTTTTATACCAAACTAGATGCAGTCTCAACATTTTATATTTTGAAATTTTTACCCATATTCCTCAAATGAATGGTCCTTTTATTAACATCTTTAATATGCGAAACCGAAACTGAAAGTACAAATCTATGAATGGAAAATGAAAGTAAAAATCTATGAATGGAAACCAATTGTACAAATTTATGAATGATTTGTTGTAGTGTCTAAAAGTTGACAATAGCTATAGAAACAAATGGGGAAAAGGGGGGGGGGTGAAATATTTATTCCTTATGATACTAATTTTCACAAAATATGTTAATTGTCATGAACAAGTATTGCTCTTCTATACAGTGGGAAACTTCACTTAACTCCACTTAATTATTACATTTAAAATTCACAAGGAAGATTAAACAAAACGAACTCAAGACCTGGATTTTTAACGACACATGTCTTGGTCTTTTTTTTGCGTGTGTTTGAAACAGAGAGTTCAGTTAAGATGAGAGGTATTTGTTTGCTTTGTTGATATTGATGGAATTGGTGACCTTCACTGTTTAAAAACCAACGACATATAACGCTGGATATCCAGATCATGTATGGCAATTTTCTTTTAAATTAAGAAATGCGTTTTTCATTTCTTAACCACAACATATCATGTAGATGCACTTTTAAGCACTTCTGAATATCAACTAACATAAAACTCCCTATTATACTAATTATGTCACTCAAACAAATACCATTTAATACAAATCTGTACTCTTATTTAAAACTGTCGCTATGTTGACAGTTGATAAATAAAACATTTGTTTAAGAAACAATTTACTTTCGGGTGTAAAGCACAGCCATCATCGATCAGAGACTAAAATTCCTGCCTGACTGGGATTGTTTGTAATTTACGGATAGCTTTCAAAGACAATCAAAATACACATGCGTTGTATAAACCAATTATGTCTTAGTAGATTTCTTGTGTTGATTTAATAAACATCAGAATTATTGAATTGGATCCTATTCTCTTGTGAGTCTGGGAATTGTGGCTTTTAACAGCTACTTATTTAAAGGGAAAAAAAGATGAGTGCGTGTATTATTTACATAGTAGTCAAGAGGACATCGTTATGGAAGAAATGAGCTTTTAAACGGCTAGCACTTTCCGGTTTTGTTAATTCGAGAGAATCTAAATATAAAAAAAATAAAAAGGCAGTCATTCTGGCTCGGCTAATGGGAATGTCCCATGGCGACCATATTTGATGTCGGACATAAAATAAGTTAACTGCAGTATGAATCAGACAAAGATATTGTGTTCATATTTCCGGTCATCAAAGCCAATTATAGCCATTTTCCCTCAGTTGGGATATCGGATCGAAACAAAAAGGGGGAAACACAAGTTCTGTTCAAATAGTTCAGTGGTTTAATTTGAAAAATGAAGATATGAATGAATGGTACAGGTGTTGACATACCTCTGAAAACTTAACCCAGTAGTGATAAAATTAGATTTTTGTACTAAAAAGACTAACACAATTCCTATACTTGCCACTAATATTAACGAGGCCAGGATAAGATACTGGTATTTTATGTTTCTCTAACTAACAAATGTAAAGATTTCGAATAAAGATTTTAATTTGAAAAAAATAAATAAAAAAAATTTGATTTTTCGAGCTGGCAAAATTTTGTTCACCTACACCGGATTTGAACTCACACCACCGCTTAGCTTTATATCCAGCGCCCTAGATGCAATATATAGTGATACAAAAAGGTCACTGGGATTTTGGCGTGCGGAGATCAAATGGCGCAATCCTTTATTACCTATAAAACAATGAAAGATGCAAACATATGCAACCTGTTCGGCCTTGTATAGGTTTATGGTGTTTAACGCCACTTACAACAATATTTCAGTTCTATCGTGGCGGTAAATTTTATTGGTGGAGGAAATCGGAGTACCCGGTGAAAACCACTGACCTGTCGCAAGTAACTGACAAAACATATCACATAATGTTGTATCGAGTACACCACGCCGTGAGCAGGATTCGAACTCACAACGTTAGTGGTGACAGGCGCTGATAGCATAGGATCACGACCACGTTGACAACCAGGTCTTGTATAATATTATAAGGTATTATACGTGTCTTTTGATTGGTGGAAGAAAATCTATGCAGGGTTTTTTTCATCGTTTGTTTATACATTTTCTGTCGTTGGAGTTATCAAGAGGGGAGGATTGGGATCTCATTAACTTTCTTTACCAACCACATTGTTGTGCCTGTCCCAAGCCAGGATCTGGATTTCCAACGTCATATGTCGTGGCTTTTTGTGTGTTTAGTGAGTTAAGGTGAGATGTGATTGTTTGTTTTGTTGATATTTGTGGAGTTGTTGACCATCACTGCTTAAACTTTCTATTCATAATATATATTTTGAAAAATACAGGCGCTTAAGGGTAAGTATAATAAAATAAGATAAAAAAAAACCACTACAAAACATAGGTCTTATATAATATACAATTATAAGATATCAAATGATACAATCCATTGGGAAATTCACAAAAATAAAAAACAAAAAATGCAATACTTTAGGTTCAGTTTCCAGGGGCGGATCCAGGGGAGGGGGGGGGGGCACACCTGGCGCCCCCCCCTAAAATTGGAATAAAATATGATTTTTTGACGTAAAATCGTGATTTTCCACACGAAATACTCCAAACATTTTCGCGCCTCCCTCCGCTCGGCGCAATTCTTTTAAGTACGCCCCCCTAACTTGAAATCCTGGATCCGCCCATGGTTTCACAATCCAATAGGAAAATCGTAAAAATAGGTGACACATCGATGTCCCTAATACAGATGTATATGACCACTCATTGTCATATGTCCCTGGTTTACACTTCAATACAAAGTGGTGGGGGATAAGCTATTTTTATAGGCCAAACTCTGCCTTATTAGTGAAACGATGCGATCATGAAAGTGTTTTCCACATTTGTATATTAATTTATATTATAAAAAGACACAAACCGTTAGTAGGCTGTTAAATATAAGTTATGCACTGTGTGTTGAAGAACAGCAAACGGAAGAGTCTAGTTTAATTTACCACTGAGTTTCAGATTTACTTAACACTCAAAGCTACACCTGTATCTTATAAAAAGACAATAAAAAGAAGCGAGAAAACAATATTCAAGCTATCGGTACTAATTTGTGAAGTTCAGAAGAGATTAATGCCAAATAAATTAATTTGATGTGTTTAAGAGATTTTGATTGGTTAAAAAAATTGATGTTATTTTCCATAGACACAATTTTTAACCGGAAGTCACATGTTGGGGTCTCAATTGGGAAATTTGTTAATCTTAATTCTTTTTAAGCAATTATTATCCGACAAAATATTTTTAGAACAAGACAACAATTAATTAGGAATTAATTTATAAGGATTGATCACAATTTTTTGTTCGGTTCATTCGCGGGTTACACAGTGTGTACCACATTTTTGAGTTTATTTCTTCATGAACCGAAAAAATTTAGATCAATTCTTAATTAACGTTCCAAAGAACTTGTTGTTTTCCAAACCTGTCAGTTCGTTAGTTCTGTTAGCTTTTAATAATGACTGGAACAAAATGAGTAGCCGTGGTGGTCGTGATCGCATAGTAGTTTAATTTAAAACTACATATATATATGTATATATCTATGCAATCCGTGCATATCACCACTATCCTTGTGAGTTCGAATCCCGCTCAGGGGAGGTGTACTCGAAACAACATGTGATATAGCTTGTCAGTGACTTTTCCGGATAATCCGGTTTCTTCCAGCAATAAAACTGACCGCCACGATATAACTGAAATATTGTTGAGAGTGGCGTTAAACACTATAACCCTAACTCTTAAACAAAATGCATATAAGTTTTCAACAGCCTTCAAAAATATACTGAAGAAAATTTGATATTGGAGAATACCGCAGGTTCAAAATTAAGATATACCATGAATAGTTTTCCCTTTCCTTTTAAGTTTCCTACGGGAAATCTTTACAAAGAAAAGGGAGTAACAATTATTTTATTGTCATAATAATTCTGTTATGTCGGTTATTACCAGGTCCGATATGGTCATGGAATATCAATCTCTTGGGTTGATAATTCCCTGTATCAACCTAAAAAAACGGTCAATAATTGCAGATATGATCAAAAATAATCATCTATTAGCAATATTGCTTTAGTCCTTGCCCGGGGTCAATCTGCATGATTATATTCTCGTCAAATAGATACATTTACCTTTAATGTGAATTAAGTTACGAAAATTATAGCTTTTGATGGTCATTTACATATTATTTGCATATCTATTCAATAAATAATATGTTTAATTATTGATTATCGATTTCTAATTGTATTAACTGGTACAATGACGGTTGATAACAAGGTAATTTTCCGGGTGAATTGTAACATGCTTTTAATCTCACAGGAAAGATAATGTAGAAAAATTATACCAGATTTAATATTGTTGTTCATCTTTTCCGTGTGATTCAATAAAAAAAATGGGTCACAAGGGCATTGTCGGTATTCGGAAATGCAAACCTTATTAAACAGATGACATATGTTCATCCACTTACATATATGCAATGATAGAATTAATAATATTTTTCAAACAAACACTATTGATAAACCGAAAAACAAAGATACCACACGGTCGGCAAAGTTCCAAAATCCACTAGAAAAATAGTAGAAAGAGGCAACATCGATTCCCCTTAACACACACATACATGACTGCTCACACCCCTGGCTTCGCACAGTCACTTCAATGAAACCAGCTTTAACTAGAAGGGGGGTTATGGTTTTTTTCTAAAAAAATATTCTGATTCCCAATATTGCTGAAAAAAATATTCTGATTTTGGTTGATGAAAAAAAAATAATCTGATTCAGAGTTTTTGTCATATAACCTAATATTAAATTCTGGAAAAAAATGTTGTGCTTTGCGCGACAAAGAAAATAAATATTCAAACTATTGTGTTGTCCGAAAAAAAATTTCTGAACGAAACATAAAACCAGAATCCCCCCCCCCCTCCCCCCCCCCCCCCCCCCCCCCCCCCCTCTTCAAGTTAAATGATCGGTCCCTTATGTGCCTAAAGATAAAGAATTTTAATAGTGGACCTTTCACACTATGTTATGTTAATAACTAAATACAGCCCCACAACTCGTCTTAGGAAGGGACGTAAAAGAGTGTCTCATGATTAGCTAAATTCATGTTCTCAAATTATCCATGCACGTGAAACGCGACTTATAGCAGATCCTAATTCGCAAGATTGTTTTAGTCATATTCAAATGTGAAATCGTTCGACCTTGTACATAAAGGGGTTGTCGTGGTCGTGATCGTATGGTAGTTTGATTTACAACTATCTGTGCAATCAGAGACTATCATCGCTAAAGTTGTGAGTTCGAACCCCGCTCATGGCGAGGTGTACTCGATACAACATTATGCTATAAAGTTTGTCAGTGGCTTGCGACAGGTTGGTGGTTTGAACTGCGGCTACTCCGGTTTTCTTCATCAATTAAACTGACCGCCACGATATAGCTAAATTATTGTTGAAAGTAGCGTTCAACACCATAATCCTAACCCTTGTACAATATGAATATATCCGTCTATTAGTCAATTACAGTGCCACATTTCGTCTACTTTCATTTGTAATATAGGGCCCGAGTGGCTCAATGAGTTAGGTAGTTGGATTACCTAACAACTCATACAAGCCTATCACCAATACGGCGAGGGTTCACGCCCGACTTTGTTAATTACAAAACGGGTGCACTCGACTCGCTTGCCCATGGTCGGTGGTTCTCTCCGGGTACTCCGGCTTCTTCTACCACTAAAACTGGTCGCCATGATATAGCTGAAATATTGCTGAAAGTGGCGTTAAGCACAATAAATCAAATCAAATCAAATCATTTGTAATATTTTCTCATCACGAATGTTGCTGAAAGTCCTCACTGGTGGAAAACAAGAGGAGACCCACCATAAAAAATGTCCCCATTATCTTCATTTTAGAGCTGTTTATACTAAATTTTACACACTTTATTTCCAAATATTTTGTTAAAAATGAAATGTGCTGATCAGATCTAAGGAAATCTTTCATCTCTGTGTTAAATAACAAATCAATTGTTACACGACCGAGGTGGTTGTTCCCCTTGTTGTGATGCGAATAGTAAAACCACATATACTGACCCACCATTATAAATATGCAGATATCAAATTTAAACCACAAGACGCGTTTCTGGAATAACCTTCATCAGGTACGCTCAACATCGGAAGATTGGAAAGCTTAATATTTTAAAAGTAATAAAACCAAATTTTCTAAACAGGATGGCCAAAATCGGCTACGGTCCCCTATTCCCGAGGAAGGAAAGCCTTAGTTTGGATAACAAAATTATATATATAAGTGTTGGCAGTACGTATCCAACAGAATCCTCAAATTGTTGTTTATCTCTAGATCATTATATCCCTAAAGGATCAAATAATATACAAAATCAAAATAAGAGAAATACCAGATACTAAACATTTACACTGTCTCAGGATTAATTCTTAGGATTGTTCGACTGGTAAGAATATCAATATGATATCCATTGTGATAATTGTACCTGTCAGTTGTCAATTGGAGTCAGAAATTCCGACAATAAATGAAATAAAGTACAGTTTACAAAGGGAAACCGACATCTTAATTCGGTCTATGCGATTGATAAATATGTAGATCAGTTAACAGCTGTGTTAGTTTAAGGGGGTGTCAATAAAGATGACACGTGATAAAGAAAACACTCCACAATAAATTGTGGTTAATGTTTAAATTTGATATAATGTCATAACGTTTTCTTAAATGATATCTAATATAAATATATTGCTATCAAAGTAATTTGTATTATGTCGCTGCTAAAGTTAATCATCAATCAATCAATCAATCAATCAATCAATCAATCAATCAATCAATCAATCAATCAATCAATCAATCAATCAATCAATCAATCAATCAATCAATCAATCAATCAATCAATCAATCAATCGATCAATCGATCAATCAATCAATCAATCAATCAATCAATCAATCAATCAATCATGTATTACTTCGAGTGGAGTGAGTGAGTATGTTATTGTAGTTCAATACCAAATGAGCTGCTTGTCAGATACGCTACATTGCATATGAGGTTAGGGTTATGGTATTTAACGCCACTTTCAACAATATTTCAGTTATACCGTGGATGTCAGTTTTATTGGTGGAGGACACCAGAGTACCTTGAGAATACCACCGACCTGTCATAAGTCACTGACAAACTTTATCACATAATGTTGTATCGATTACTCTTCGCCATGAGCGGGATTCGAACTCATATTTGTTGGTGATGGGCACTGATTGCATAGGTAGTTGTAAATCCAACTACCATACGATCATGACCACGACGCCCCCTATGCTATATGGTGAGAACAAGTTGTATTCAATGAGATGAAAATGTCTGCTTTGTTCTAGACCAACACAATTCGTTCACTGAAATTACAGTCCGCGGGTAGACATTTCGCTCCACACGGACACATTATTATGATTCCAAACCAACAAGTCTCTGCTCTTACTCTGTAATGTTGCATGTTTTGCAGAGAAATAGAAAGTAGTTATTGTCACTTAATGGTTTAGCCCGACCAGGATTCGAACTAACGCTATGCCACACGAGGAGCTATCACGCTAACAATTACACCATTGATGCAGTCTATTTGTCGCATCGTAACATTCGATATTTATAGACCGTTTCAGTGGTGCAACGATCAGTGTACTTGATTCGAATGTAGTAGATCGTAGATTCGATACCTGACGAAACATACCGAAGAATGCATATTTGGTATTGCTGCTTATCTGCTAAGAACACCGTGAGGAATGTCAATGAGAAATTAGAGCAAACACTGGCACGTTCGGATTCAGGATATTGTGTCCGAGAGCAGTGACATGTTCTTTCCTTGGACTTTGTTTCAGTGAAATAGCACTATAAAAATCAAGATAAGAGTATTGGCTTAGTACAAATCAGACACCGTTTATCTTCTCATCTTCATCATGATACAGCTATATAATTGCTCACTCGGTGTAAAACAAGAATCCCTCATTCACTCCAAATGTCTATGGGTTAGCAGTCAGCCTTGAGTGTTCTAATTCATTATTTCTCTTCATCGTCGGTTCAAACCGAAGACTAAAAAAATGGCATGTATTACTTCTCTGCTAAGTATGCAGCATTGATAAAAATGAGAAAGGCTTGTAATGCTCATTTGGCGTTATTCACTAGAATCTTTCTCTATCCAAATCTCAAATAGCAATATTTATTAAATTTATGCGGTAAAACGTTTCTCGAGACACCATCCATTTTGTTAGAAATAACAAAAATCTTCGGATGAAACATGTTACGACAATTATAATTTATACGCTTAACATTTTCAAAGACGCAGATTTAGATTTTTTGTATTAGAAGAATAATCGTCAGAATATTTTGCACCAGAATGATTTATTTATGCAAATAATTATATTCTCCGAAAAGTGAAAGATGCGGAAGACAATTATAGTCATCTTCAGGAATCCCTCCCCTCTGACTTTATATCATTCATACGTGCATTATATTATTTTTCAACAAGACCACAATTAACAAAACCATATTCAAATCCAACTGACATCATGCGTTAATCCAACTGACATCATGCGTTAATTCAACTGACATCATGCGTTAATTCGTACGTGTTTTTATTTCACTGTATTTCACTATAATTCGTGCGTTTTTGTTTCACTGTTATGTCAAGCTATAGAGATCTTAATTAAGTACGCTAAGGTCATTAGTCTTCTTATATTATATAAGTATGTCAAAAACATATTTTAATGTGCAACTTTAATTTCTATGGTGTTTTCAATTAATTATTAATGTACCTTTGTCAAAAAAGAGAACATTTTGATGAAATTGTGTGAACTGTTCTTATTGGTTTTTCCGCTAAATAACATAATTTGTATTAACCTATTAATTATTCAGTAAGCTTGATTCTACAACAAGGTGCCATATAATTTGTTTTTGATTGTAAAAACGAGAAACAGATGTCATAATTATTTTATAATTATAGAACCTACTCAAATAGATTGTTAAGGGCCGACTACCGAAGATTATAATAGGTTGTCTCCCCTTTGTCAATGAAACATAATTATACGACAAAATGGGTTGTCCACCTTTTATCCATGAAACTATATATCGCCTCATTATTCATTATTTTATTATTTATTATGTTAATATAATATGGGCAAAAAAGAATGTTTTGCCGAATAAGCGGACATTTAATTGGGGTTAGGGTGAGTGGTTATATTTAACGTCGCTTTAAACGATATTTCAGCTATATCGTGTGGGGGGAAATCACAGACCTGCCACAAGTCACTGAAAAGCTTTATCACATACAGTTGCTTCGAGTACACCTCACCATGAATGGGATTCAAACTCACAACTTAAGTGGTGATTGGCACTGATTACACGGGTAGTTGTAAATCCAACTACCATACGATCACGGTCACGACGACCCCTCTTTTTGCTGAATGAGTGCATGGCCATTTAATTGTGTGAATACATTATTTCATTTCGATACTTGTTAATTTCTCATGTGAATTTCATCTTAATTTATGGTATTCATGAAGCTTTAAGACTAAAATAAAGAATTGAAGTACAAATATACTCAAATAAAGACTCAATACCACATAAGATTTAACTCCCTTTTTTTTGCAATTTACACACATGTTTTGAAAAATGAATCTATTCGCCAATGTAAGTTAATTACATAATATGATGACCATATACACACAAAAAAATAATTAAATAGTTCAATATACTGTTTGCATTAATATATATATTACACATACGAAAATCATTAGCGGGCAATTAACTAGCAGATTTAAGCCCGTCGCTGTTTGTTTTTACCGATGACTTACAGTGAGTGAGTGGTTGTTATTTAACGCCAATTCATCAATGTTTCAGTTATATCATGTTGAGAACAAGTTTTTTTTCAATGAGATGATGAGATCCGCTTTGTACTAGACAAACACGTCCAGCTGGACTTAATAGTGCTAGCACACTGAAACAACAGTCCGCAGATAGACATGTCGCCCCACTCTGACACATTATCCTGATTCCGAGCCAACCAGTCTTTGCTCTTTCTCCTTAATGCTGCATGCTTAGCGGAGAAGCAACAAATACCAATTTTATAGTCTTTGGTTTGACCCGATCGGGGCTCGAACCCACGATCTACCACACTCGAGGCGAGCACGCTAGCCATTACACCGCCGATGAGGTTTCCGATGACTAAGAAAGAAGTACATTAATTTTTTTGTATTGAGAAAAACAGAACATGCCACCACTCCTGTTAGATAATTCCTGTATCCATCCTTAACAGTGAATAAGATAGAGGAATTGATTTATAATACATATTTTAAATTAAAATTCGCTTGTTGGTTTTAAAATAGTAATTATTTAAAGCTCATATGACTGTATGATTATTTACGGTGTAGAACACCACTTTCAAAAATATTTCAGTTATATCGTGGAGGTCAGTTTTATTAGTGGAGGAAACCAGAGTATCTGGAGAAAACCACCGATCTGTCGCAAGTCACTGACAAACCATATGACTAAGCACTCCCGGAAACGTCTTGTAAAATCAAAATAGAAAACAATACATTTTTGCATAAATATGACAACAACGTGACACTGTTGCTATAAATACATTTCTTTTACCGTCAAACCTGTCTTATGTGACCTTCCAAGGGAACATTGAAATAGGCTCACATAAGACAGGTGGCTTCTAAAAGCAGGTTTAAATAATATGAAATGCATTGTCAAGGGAAATTAAAATTAAAGTCACATTATACAAATTATTGCTTAATAGAGGTGGTCACTAAAGCAGGTCTGACTGTATCTGTAAACATTATTATTTCCAATAATTGCAATTTTTTCTATGAATTCAAAATTCAAAATATCAGCTTAACATTATAGATCGTTTAACATTAAAAATAAAAAGGGGGGTATATTTTGTATTAAAAATAAATGTTCTCTCCAAATTTTATACGAAAATGTCTCTAGACATGAAAGATGAGGAAAATAAGCATTCTAAGCTTGTGGTATTCAACTATATAGTTTTTGGTAAAAAATAAAGGAAAATGACCGATTTTTCATGTAAATAAATGATAATATTATTTTTGCTTCTTGTGAAAAAATCATTTCCAGCTAGGAGAAAGAACACTGTCCTCCCCTTCAAACTTAATGGTATGTCCGTTACACGTGATTCCAAATTGAAAAGTGTTTTATGAAGTTCACACCTTTCGTTAGATAAAAAATAAAATTGATACTGATGTTGTCATGTCAACCTAGTTGCCTGCTTGCACCGTGTAATATACAATGGTCTGTGTCAAAGCTTATTTCTAACTTCATCAATATTTCAGAACGTAATTGTTTTCCACGTCACCACGAATCACCCTTTATTACGAAGAGAGTGATCGTCTCATGGTAAACATAACATAAGATATACTGATAATAAAGTCTCCCTTATTAAATATACACATGTAAGTAGTACAACTGGCAATACATTCTCCCTTATAATATAAAAGTAGTTCTATCTTTGTCAGATGTATATGCTTTTTAAAGGACTCTTTTGGCCTGCGCAACATTATATTGTGTCCAAAGCGGAAATTAATCTATATAATGTTGCCACCCACACCGAGAGCATCACGTTTTATTATAAAACATAAGACAATTTTCGATCGGGATACTTAATTTTAATTTAAACACAAATAATTTTATTTAACTAAATTTTGCTGTTAACAATTTACTAGGTATACAGCTTTCACCTAATATTTCTTGTTGCTGCTTTGTTTTTTTTTTTTGCTTTGTTTTTTTTTTTTTTTTTGTGAATCTGCTTTTAGTCGGTGTTTTTTTTTTTTTTTTTTTTATTTCAGATTATTTTATTCAAAAGTCCTGCTATATTCCTTGTTGTTAATTACTAAATAGCGTGAGATTTACTATTCAGCAAAACTTATTTCAAAATAAATAGTGTTAGTACCCCTTTTCAGATCATATACAGTATATATTGTAATTATGACACTTAATTTATACTTATGTTAAATCATATACAATATGCAGTCAAACCTGTATTAAGAGGTCATGACCTTTGGGTCAAACAAAAAGTGACCTTTTAAGACAGGTGATCTCTTATCAATTCATATGAAATTTTCTATAACAGGACAAAAAAAGTGACCCTTTTGATACAGGTGACTACTTAATAGAGGTGACCACATGGACAGGCTTGTCTGTAGATAAAATAATAACTACGATCAACAATTTTCAAATATTGTAATAATTTTCGGGATACTAAATTTACGCTTAGGTTAAATCATATGCATTACATGTACATACATGTATACATGTTTTGATAAAATCATCACTACCGCCAACAATTTCCAAATATTGTTATAATTATCGGGATCCTTTAATCATATTCGTTATATATGTGTTGGTCAAATCGTCACTACGGTCAACATATTTCAAATATTTGTATCTACAATGTGTATTAATATGAAAAGTTTGGTTCATTTTTTTTAATACGTCTTCACTTCTCCCAGATCTCTGTCTGTTATAGTGTAATGTCTCAATCACATAAACAAACAAACAAACAAACAAACAAAAACAACACACACACACGTCAATAAAATGAATAAAAGAATAAACAACCAAAGAAAAAAAAAATGGTTCATTTTTTTAATACGCCTGCACTTCTCCCAGATATGTGTGATGTCTTAATCACATAAACAAACAAAGCAGAACCAACAAAGACAACACACACACACACGTCAATAAAATGAATAAAAGAATAAACAACCAAAGAAAAAAACAATTGGCTAATTTTTTTTTTTTAAATAAGCCTTCACTTCTCCCAGATGTCTGTTAGTGTGACGTCTCAATCACATAAACAAACAAAAAACCAACATCAATTAACTGAAATACAGAATACACAACCAAAAATAAATCGATAAATAAATATATAAATAACATGGAGAGAGATAAAAAAATAGATATGACTTACATATTCTGTGTTTTAAGTATCCAAAGAATTCATTCATGAATATATACACAATAATTATTATCCATACAATATTTCCAGAAATACCATAATTTTGACCATTCTTGTTTATACCCACACACCACACCTTGTTATAGTTGTAGTATATATCAATACTATCAAAACTATTAGTCTTAAGGTAGTGTAAGATTCGATCGTCCTAAAATGGACAGGTACCTTGGGTACCATAAATGTACGGCATATTGTTACTTATAACAATAAAATAATTACAGACCATAGAGGATGAAGAATTACTGTTTGTGGAGGGAGGGTTAATTTCATTAGGTTCCCATCGTATATCTACCGCTGTTTATATCTTGTTAAACAATTAAAGACACTGATATATTTTTACTTGAAAGTAAAAGGCTACTAGGAGCTAGGGGTAACCAATATTGACCATAATGAAGAGGAAAAAATAAATGGGTCAAGCTTTTGAATTTTTTATTTTTCTTTGTCTATTTTTGTCTATTTGTACTTAGAGCTATCATAACTGATCGATATATCATTAGGCATTTATACTCATCAGAAAATTGGAAAAAATATAATTTTTTGGCGTAAAATCGTGATTTTTCACACGAAATACCCCAACATTTTCGCGCCTCCCTCCGCTCGGAGCAATTTTTGTAAGTGCGCCCCCCTAACTTGAAATCCTGGATCCGCCCCTGATATATACAGGTATGTATATATTACATTAGATTGTATTGATATAATGTTACATATTCATAATTAGTTATATTGAGATGCTCATATTTATTGTAAATATTTTATCAGGGTAGAGACGTCATGGTTTGGCAAACTTGTGTCTGATCATATATGCTTAAATTAGCAAAACAAGACATAGACAATATGAGCGCAGTGTCTTAAAATATAAACATATGTGTATGAAGCTTAAAAACTGGGACAAAGGAGCCTGTCCCTAGTTTTACGACGAATACACACAAGCTTCATATTTAACTCTTTACCGTTCGTATGACCCATATATGGGTCATAAGCGTTTTTTTCATTGCCATGCTGGAAAAGTAGGGAGATAGCGGGAATACATTACATTTTTGATATGAAGTGTTATACATATTTGGAAAGCTTAACATCTCCAGATTAAAATGGATATATCATTTTTTATTGTCAGTGCCTTTTTTTTAACGCAAAATTGTTTTAACTGGAGATTTATCTTTTGAAAATTGGATAAAAAATTGACGTTTTTTTACCAAAGAGATCGCTGAAAATAACTACACGATACTTGTACAAAAAAAGAAAAAAGTGGGAAAAAAGTAAATAGAACGAATCACTGAATAAAACTGAAACTTTCCATCGATTTACTTTTTCTCAAAATGTCGTTTGTAATTTTTAGGGGTTCAATACCTCTTCAGTTATATCGATTTTTGAGCCAACATTTTGAATTTCGTATGTATGTTTTTCTGTATATTGAAATAGGGAAAACTAATTCCAGAAATAGAAAAACAAATAAATTTTCTTTAATTTGATGTATAATACATGACTTTTCAGTGAGTAAATTTTGTGTACAAGTCCGTTAAATCCACATTTTGCTCTGGAAATAATACGGAAATTTTAGCCGTCATGCCTTCTAAATTACACCTCTCAAATCAAATCAAATAAGTTTTATTTAAAGTCGAAATATCTATAACACATAACATAAGCTCTACTGAGCTTTTGAATCGACTAAATGGAGTTGTCCACGGAAAACGCCCATGCAAATGGTAAGGCTTGTATATTAACTTCTGAAACTGTTTTGTAAATCATGTACAAAAAAAGGATCGATATGTGTTCAGAAATTGTTCACTGTGAGGATATTTAGATCGCGGCAACCACTAAAAGGTTACTGGTAAGCTGAAAACCTTCGTGACCTTTTGACATGTAGTCAGTTGGGATCCCTAGTCAGTTTATTTTTATTGACAGTTCACATGATTATACAATGACTGACATTTTTATGAAAAGGTGTAAGGTATTTATATTTTTTTGTTTTGTTTATTGAAGACAAACCTCTGTGTATTTATGGATCTAGGATTTTCTTTAAAATGAGTGCATCCCAAAATGTTTACAACTTCTCCCATTTTTCCCTGATTTTCAAAGTGACAAGGTAAATAAGAATTAGTAAGAACATCTGTACCGAGTTAGGCTTTAATTCACCTGGTACATATGTGTGTGAAGGTAGGGGTATATATATTTTTTTATTTATACATATTATTATATTGAAGTCCTGCATCCTGTACAGTACTGTACAGTAGTCTTTGTAGGCTCTGTGAATTATATTTTTTACTCCTGTATACATGTATGTGTACATGTATTTATAAATAAATTGGTATGCATGTGTTATATGAAATTTGTTAAAATAAAAAGTTAAAACGTGGAATGTCGGTTGATTTTGGTTGCATTGAAACCTGTATATTTCCAGATTTTGAGGATTATGTTGAGCCTTTTGAGGATGAAGGAATGTCTGAGGAAGAGGAGGATTATTTGGACTATCTGCTTGGGGATGAAAATGAACAAATACAAGTTCCAGATGAAGTTTGGCAATAACCAGAAGTTTATATGTAAAGTTCAAACAAAAATGTTTAATAAAATAAAAAAAGACACACATAAAAAATAATAATCACACCATAATATATGTATTAGGAAAGTGATTATAGATACTGGGTTATTTTCATTCAACATGTTTGCCCATTTCTATTTAATGTGTCAAGGGTTATTATTCATCATGTATACATGTATAACCACTTTTCCCTGTGCAAAGGGAGAAATTTGTTTTTGTTCAACATGATAATCATATTTTATTTTATGTTCTTCTGTGCATGTACATATACCCTCAGCACCACCCTCCACTAAGAAAGGAAAAATGTACATGTATGTAGGATCTCAACTATCCTTGCTGAGATGACAAACATTTTGAACATAACACAAATGCTTTGCATATATCCATGTCATTGAGATATTTAGGTTCCAGTGATTCTTAAACTTTTGTTTTTTTTTAATGTGTATTCAAAATGAATTTTTATTTTTAAAACAATATACCACATTCATCACCATCTTTGTTTGTATAGGGTTGTAAGTTGTTGTGAAATATAAGTTTTATTTTTAATTCTGCACAAAATAAGAAATGTTTCAAAGAAATGATCCTTGAGAGTGCACTTTCTTGATACATGTATCTCAGCAGTGTATAATTTAGTTTTTCCATTTTGAAATTGAGCAATTCAAAGTTGTATTAATAATGATGTGATGGCAAAAAAGAGACATTTTTCCCCACCCTGCATAAAATAGGTAAGAATGACTGGTAAGCTGTTCATTTCTCTCTGTTTGTAAGTCATGTGAAAAATTAACTTGATATCCTGAAGATATATGTTTCATATTAAAGTTTGTATTATCTCATCTACAGGTCATCACAGTCTTCATTGGAAAGTATGTCAAGTATGGGTGAACCTACACCTACCAGTGTCTACTGGGAGGATGACAATGCTAAGGATGAGAGTGCACCAGAACCAAGGACAATACAGTTCAGACCAGGAAGAAAGCCAGGAATACATCTTGGAAGACTATCACGATATTATTTATTTTGAATTGTTGTAAATAATTTTGCTCATTAAAATTTTCTCTATGACACTCATATGCAAAATACTATTGTTACAAACAGCTTGGAGAAACCTTAGATAGTACATGGGAAAGAGTAGCTGAAGCTGAGATGGAGAGGTAAATGAAATACATGTCTACTGCTTTTATAAGAAAAAATACCATTTATTTAATTATTTTTAAATCATGTCATCAGCTATTCATAGAGCCATTTCTTATCCCAATTCAGTATGTAGAATAATATGAAATGAAAAGCAATAATGACTTGAAACAAATACCATACATGGTTTTGATATTCACACACAAGAAGGTAACATGTGTCTATTGTTACAAATCAAGACATTGTCCAAATGTTCTTCTTTCCAAAATTAGAAAGAATGTGGGTAAGATGTATGCTTGTCTCAAATACAACCATTAATTATATACATATATAGGACTTAGTTTCATTTTTTATTTGCAGATTTATTGGTATATTGATTTATATGTCTTTCATGAAGCTAAGTTCTCTAGATGGCTATTGGAGTACAGATCCCCTGTATAGATTCAACCCTATTTCATCATGTATGACATCACTGAGATTCAAGACCATCTTGGCATTTTTGCAGATCACACCATTACCTGATGTTGATAAAGGTAAAATATATTTTTTTAATTTTAGCCGTTTTTTTTTCATTGTGTTTATCTAGCACTATTCTGATGCTGGTATAATTTTTCTGCCTGAAGTTCATTCTTCACAACACTTTTTCTAATATTTGCTTTATTTTTATACCCCCCACAACAAAGTTGTAGGGGGGTATGCTGGTTTCACCATGTCCGTCTGTCCGTCCGTCTGTCTGTCCGTCCGTCTGTAGACAAATCCTATGTCGTACGATAACTTGAGTTGTGTTTCTTAGAATTTTTTTAAATTTTATCAGCTGTTTACTGGTGAAGAGAGGTGGATCCCTTTCTTTTTTGACGATTTTCACTTTTACCGTTCCAGAGTTATTGGACTTGATATGACGGAAAATAGGATTTTTACCCTATGTCGTATGATAACTTGAGTAGTGTTTCTCAGAATGTTTTGAAATTTTATCAGCAGCTTAACGGTGAAGAGAAGAGGATCCTTTTCATTTTTGGTCGGAACAATTAGTAATGTTTTGGTTATGGAAATAGGTTGGACAGATGTGGGGAGTGGGGGGGTATATCTTAGTGAGCAGTGCTCACAGTAATACTAGTTGGTACCAAACTTTTGCTTGCATGTCTTGTCAGGGCAGAGGTGCACTAGAGTCATACAAAACAAAAGTGAACAAAAGGAAAAAGGACTTTACAACAACAAAAACAAGAAATATTAATCTACAGAACAAATTTAATTTTCATGTTAGCGGAGCCAGTAAACGAATATTTGTAACGATTTTAAATCTACTTGCATTCCATCTATTAATGAAAACTCCAAGAGACTAAGATGTACTTTTTGCTATGCTCATGCCAAGTTAAATGAACTCCCAGAAACACATTGTAAAACATTGTTCCATTGTGGAAATTGTAATGTGAATCTTTGTTTTTCACCTGACAGAGATTGCTTTACTAAATGGCACAGTACAGAAGGTGCTAGAGTGAGGGCTTGGGTGAAAGAAAATGGAAGGAATAAAGATCATTAAGTTATGTTAAATTTTAGTAAGTCTGTATGTCATGTTTGTTTTAGCTGAAACAATTTTTTTTCAGTGTAACTTATAACAAAATCAAAGAAAAAGCAAAAAAAAAAATGAAAAAAGATGTAAAAAAACATGCCGATATCAAGTCAGCAGTTATGAATACAAAAAAAAGAGAAAAAAATAAATCAATTAGTTATAAAGAATTAGTCAAAAAGAAATAATAGAAGAAATGAGTATATGAAAAAAAAATCTGATCACAAAATTGTAAAAAAAACAACAACACTAGATCACAAAATTATGAAAAAGCACAAAAAAATAAGAAAAAAATATAAGCTTTGGTAGTTTAAAGACAAACACTGAACTTCCAGTTCAGAGATAGTGGTTCAAATCCACCCCAAAGCTAAGAACAGTTATCTTTTTTAATGTTAGTAGTCTTTTTATCACTAGTATAGGAGCACAGGTATAACCTATTTTTGAAGGTAAGAAGTGGCAGTTTCAGATGTCACAAAACCTCAGTCATTAATGTAAATTACTAGTACCAGTTAATTAGTGATTTTAAAAACCTCAATTATATCATTAAATGAAAACTAAACAAAAAGGTCAATTTATCTTATTTATATGTCACTAGATCAATTTTATGTCTGAATATGTGATGAAATGCTGAAATTCAGACATAGTTCTATGGTTGTTATGCAGTAGAAATGGTTGTTATGCAGAAGAAATGGTTGATATGGATCAAGACAGGTAGTATATAATTCCAATTTTTTTTATTATAAAAATATATTAAGAGACTGACACATTTACAGCAAAATTCGAATTTTTCATTAGCAATGATTTGTAGAAAGTTTTGTTGTAGATGCAGCAAAACTGCAAGCATTCTTTTATTTTTTGGATATGAACATTAACTTCTTACCAATATTCTAGTAAGTAATATTAACAATCATAATCTACCTTTAAATAAAAACTCATCATATCTCTTCAAGGTATTTTTGTGTAAAAAATTGATTTCATGTTTGAAAATATGATGAAATACTGAAAATCACATCTCGTCCTCACGGTTGCCATGCAGTAGAAATGGTTGCTAAGAATAAATTACAGGTTATAAATACATTTTTTTGCTCTTGAAAGTGCAAAAATATAAAAAGATAGACAGCTTTACTTTATAATTCTATTTCTTAATATAATAATAATTATTCCATTATTATTAGAAACACTGGTGAAAAAATGACCATAAATTGCTGTTGTAGAGTTTACTTAGCAACCAAAAAAAAATTACTTCTAATGAAAATCCAAAATACAAATGAGTATGGAATAAAAATTAAATATCATAGAAGATATTTAATGTTAATATTACACACTATTTCACAATGTATAGTGTGTTTATAGTGGAACTTTTTTGTGTTTGATGAACAAATATAGGTATTTTTTGCTACTTAGTAAATGCGAATGTGGTTACCATAGCAACAGCTCTTCATTTTTCTGCAATATAGCATTTTATTTTCAAAAACAACTTTAATGCCTTCACTTTGGTACCTAACAATAGGATGAATCACCATTGATATCACCATACTAGTGTCTACAACTCAAACTTAGTTTTTGTCATGATTTTGCACCAAAAAGTCATAAATGGTAAAGAGTTAAGACACTCAATTAATATTGTGTTTGTCGTGAAGAAAAATCATATTAATCCACAGACGTTTATTTTTCTAATTAAAAAATAAAGCTATGCAATTATTCCGTTGGATATTTTTCTGTCAACAGGAAGAGAACGGTATTTACAACTAGTTTTTCAAAACTCAACATATGACAGTGGTACCAGAAAAGCTATGACAGTATATATAATATATATAACAACAAAAATATCCAATCAATGCAATGTATCTGCCCAAAGATAAATGTTTAAATTAAACTTGATGAACTCGAGTTATGGAACCCAAACCCAATATCTGTGATAACTAGCCTTCCGAATAATTATAAACTAACTGAACACATGACTTTAATTGTCAATTAATTTACATTATGTAATCTCACAGAGTTAATGACTATATAAGACTAAACAGTATTTATAGTAGCTACGAATGTTGACGGTTAATGTGTTTAACGTCACTTCCAACACTATTTTAGTTTTAGCGTGGCGGTCAGTTTTATTGGCGGATGAAACCGGAATACCCGGAAAAAACCACCGACCTGTCACAGTTCACTGACAAACTTTATCCTATAATATTGTATCGAGTACACCTCGCCTGAGTGGGATTCGAAGTCACAGCTTATATCCGATACTCCATATTCGATCTTAGTAAAAGATAGTTTTATTGATTTTACTCATTTTTCTCATTTTAAGGTAAGAATGCATTGAATATGTTACTCGCATACAAAAAAAAAAATGCCATGCATATGCGACGAAATCTTCTCTATAAGTATATAGACATCGTGAATTATTAATTGATCAGTCCCATCCGGTGGGAACGACGAGGAAAAGAAATAAAAATTAGTCTATCCTCTACGGGGAATACAACCCCTTCGAAATGAGCATCCGCTAGTTGTGTCTGACGAATTAAATACATAACACACCCTTAGGACGGATGCACGGACGAACGTAATGAATGGCTCGTGTGTAGAGAATGCCACGCTCCTTGTCCGGAAGACACAATTTGAAGCAGTTGCTACTGAGCTACGGTTCGCAAGGAGTCGTCGTTAATGACTCATTCCAAAACAAAATTTCCAGATGCTAAAAAAAAAAACCCCAAAACATCCTATTTCCCATTTGCTAATGAAAACAACTGTTCATATGACGATCCAATGCAGTGTATTTTTGTTTACCTGAATGAAGTATTGTATGTAAAATTGCTACTGTCATGAATATACCTTTTAAAAACAACCTCGGCGGTGTAATGGTTAACGTGCCCTCCGCGGGCGCGGTAGATCATGGGTTCGATCCCCTGTCGAGTCAAACCAAAGACTATAAAATTGTATTTGTTGTTCTCCGCTAAGCAAGCAACATTCTGGAGTAGGACTAAGAGCAAAGACTGCTTGGTTCGGAATCATAATAATTTGTCCGAGTGGAGCGACACGTTTACCACGAACTGTTGTTTCCGTGAGCTAGCACAATATAAATATTACTGCACTTGGTTATCTAATACAAGCAGACAAATCATTACATCGCTTATATAACTGAAGAATAGTTCACGCACACACTATAAGTTAAATGTTGCTCACTTTACGCTAAACTACAATCAAGCAATCAATCAAGAAATAAATCAATCTGAATCAATCAATCAATCAATCAAACAAATATTCTTCTGTTTCAGAGCGACGACATGTCCACGCTGTGGCAAACACATACTTCTTTCCCTTTGGTTATATAGTATTCCATCAAACATCTTGATGATACAGATACACAATGTTCAAGTGTTTGAAATTGTATCGAAATATTTTCTATCGATTTAATGTTATATTGTTCGATTGATTTTATAATTATAAAAAAAATCAAGAACTTACCGAGATCTTGTCACGTGTCCAGAATAAGTACTTACGGAAGTCTAAATATTAATGGCACTTAATTGACACCTGCACAAATCAGCGAAACCATCTACTTAATGACCATGACAGCTATTTTTGTGACTTACGAGGATTATCACGACTTCTGGTCCAAATATCGGACTTCTGATCCAAATATCAGACTTTTGATCTAAATATCGGACTTCTGATTCAAATATCGGACTTCTGATTCAACTATCGAACTATAAAAACTCACCATAAGCTGTGTAAGTGTCCAGAATGATGGCCAGCATTATTATGACCAGCCGAGTGTCCAGACATTGCTGGGTGTCCGTGTCGAACGTGGTCCTTCATAGGTTTTGACACATACAATATTTCTAATACAAGTTTGTTACTGTTCTTATAAAAGTAACAACATCACGAAAATGTACCTTACGGAAAGCTGAACACTAATTAATCTTTAGGAACATACAGGATTAGTTCCTTTAAGTTCTTGTTTATCAGAAAAAATAAGTAAAGCCCAATAATTTTATATTACACAGATTAGAGCGCAGACTAATCACATTTCGAGTAGACCGTACAAATGGATATTTTAGATAATGTGTGTATATATATATATCAAAAGGAAACCGAATATGCTTCAAAATCCGAATGAACGTCACGAGCAGTTTTTGCTTAAAATCTAAACAATTAATAAAGATACTAAACAATTCAATGTCATATTTCATAGCTTAAAATTTAATTAAAAATTGAAACTATAAATACATTAAACATTAATCACCTTCAGGGGCCTCCGTTCGTGGTTAAAGATTAGAAAATTACGTTGTGTTAGTTATTGATGCGAGAACTATATTTCAATGTACTGATAAGACCCAATTACACATAGATTAAATATCAATACGTAATTTTGCAGTCTTATCAGTTTCGGTAAAAGAATTATATGGACATCTAATGATTTTTGATGAACACGATTTATTATTAATATAAATAGATAACTGTTTAGGCTCATTATTTTGTCGTCTGCCAGTCTAGGCAAAGAAAAGAAGCCATTTTGTTTACAAGCTACTGGTAAAATATTGTAATTAGAATCGAGACAGAACAACACGTAGCAAAATAAATAAATAAATAAATAAATAAATACAAAATAAGAAATATTTTATATATATGACTTTCGATATACATATCAACAAATATCATATGATAAAACAATTCTTTATTCGAACGGTACTGAATGATCATCTAAAAAGATGACCCGGTTCATTGCTACGGTATAAATGTCACTATTTTAACTATAATTTAAAGAATACATCAAAGAAAAGTTTGAAGATAAGACAAGCGGTAATCAGAAGTCTTCAATCGAAGGACAGACAATAAAATGACCAAAAGAACAAACAATGATCCAGGGGCGGATCCAGGATTTCAAGTTAGGGGGGCGCAATTAAAAAAATTGCTCCGAGCGGAGGGAGGCGCGAACATTTTTTTGGTATTTCGTGTGAAAAATCACGATTTTACGCCAAACAATTATATTTTTTCCAATTTTAGAGGGGGAGCGAGCGAAATTTTTGGGGTATTTCGAGTGAAATATCACGATTGTACGCCAAAAAATCATATTTTTTCCAATTTTAGGGGGGACGCGCGCCGGGTGCGCCCCCCCCCCCCCCCCCTGGATCCGCCCCTGTGATCTACAAAACATCACACAGAAAACTAGAGATCGAGTAACACGAACCCACTAAAAACTGGGAGTCATCACACTAATCCAACAGCAATTAAATGGAGATACTGTTTTTATTGTGCGGTGCTTTGCATTTCAGAAATTTAATACGACATTTCTCAAAATTTGTATTATTTACATATACCCCTTCCAATAGCCATGATTTACTAGATTCACCTTGAACAGTTTCATGCAACACATGTTTATTTCTTCAAAACTGTGGAATACTAAGCATTACAATGTACAATATTTCAACCTGTAAAACTAATACTTTTCATACGCACTGTCATTCTCTATCCAGAGTTGTCGTTCCCGCTACGCTCCACTCTATCTCTGTCAACGCTCATTTTACAAGATTTTTGTAAAATTTAGAAACAATAAAAAAATGTACATGTACTTAAAATTGTTTTAATTATTGTAAATATCAATAAAGATGAAAATAAATCACTCATTTCAAATCAATTCTCTCTTGAAAATGATTTGTGTTCATTTTGAATTTTTACCTCCGCAAAATAGTTCTCCAAGAAGTGGGGGAAAATCATTTTTAAGAGAGAATTGATTTGAAATGAGTGATTTATTTTCATCTTTATTGATATTTACAATTTTAAGTACATTTTTTTTTTACTGTTTCTAAATTTTACAAAAATCTTGTAAAATGAGAGTAGAGTGGAGCGTAGCAGGAACGACAACTCTGGATAGAGAATGACGCACTGTATCTAAACATTCAGGGGTTGTGGTGTTTAATAACACTTTCAACAATATTTCAGCTATATCGTGGCTGTCAGTATTTTTGGTGGAAAAAACCATCAACCTCCCACTAGTCACTAATAAACTTTATCATATAAAGTTGTATCGAGTACACCTCGCGATAAGTAGGATTCGAACTAATTGCAACTTTAGTGGTGATAGGCGCTGATTGTACCGATAGTTGTAAATCCAACTACCATACGATGACAACCACAACGACCCTATATTATGAAATGTGAAATATTTCAACCATTAACACCCTATACTTTTCATAAGCATTGTATTTAAACATTCAGTGTATGCAGGACCGGCCTTATGAGGTGCGGGGACCAATGTTGTTCTCTGTAAAAGCTACAGTGTGCTGTTGTGTGTACTTGAACAGCCAAGAGTAGATAACTCCAGTGCATGGTCCCTTAAATGCTACACAAGGGTAGGTGTATATACATGTAATGTCTAAATCATTTTGCCTTGTTATACCACAACAGCATCGGTTGTCAAGGCCCAATGCTGTTCTCTGTAAAACCTACAGTGTGCTGTTGTGTGTACTTGAACAGCCAAGAGTAGATAACTCCAGTGCATGGTCCCTTAAATGCTACACAAGGGTAGGTGTATATACATGTAATGTCTAAATCATTTTGCCTTGCTATACCACAACAGCATCGGTTGTCAAGGCCCAATGCTGTTCTCTGTAAAACCTACAGTGTGCTGTTGTGTGTCCTTGAACAGCCAAGAGTAGATGACTCCAGTACATGGTCGCTTAAATGCTACACAAGGGTAGGTGTATATACATGTAATGTCTAAATCATTTTGCCTTGTTATACCACAACAGCATCGGTTGTCAAGGCCCAATGCTGTTCTCTGTAAAACCTACAGTGTGCTGTTGTGTGTCCTTGAACAGCCAAGAGTAGATAACTCTAGTGCATGGTCCCTTAAATGCTACACAAGGGTAGGTGTATATACATGTAATGTCTAAATCATTTTGCCTTGTTATACCACAACAGCATCGGTTGTCAAGGCCCAATGCTGTTCTCTGTAAAACCTACAGTGTGCTGTTGTGTGTCCTTGAACAGCCAAGAGTAGATAACTCTAGTGCATGGTCCCTTAAATGCTACACAAGGGTAGGTGTATATACATGTAATGTCTAAATCATTTTGCCTTGTTATACCACAACAGCATCGGTTGTCAAGGCCCAATGCTGTTCTCTGTAAAACCTACAGTGTGCTGTTGTGTGTCCTTGAACAGCCAAGAGTAGATAACTCTAGTGCATGGTCCCTTAAATGCTACACAAGGGTAGGTGTATATACATGTAATGTCTAAATCATTTTGCCTTGTTATACCACAACAGCATCGGTTGTCAAGGCCCAATGCTGTTCTCTGCAAAACCTACAGTGTGCTATTGTGTGTACTTAAGCAGCCAAGAGTAGTTAACTCCAGTGCATGGTCCCTTAAATGCTACACAAGGGTAGGTGTATATACATGTAATGTCTAAATCATTTTGCCTTGTTATACCACAACAGCATCGGTTGTCAAGGCCCAATGCTGTTCTCTGCAAAACCTACAGTGTGCTGTTGTGTGTACTTGAACAGCCAAGAGTAGATAACTCCAGTGCATGGTCCCTTAAATGCTACACAAGGGTAGGTGTATATACATGTAATGTCTAAATCATTTTGCCTTGTTATACCACAACAGCATCGGTTGTCAAGGCCCAATGCTGTTCTCTGCAAAACCTACAGTGTGCTGTTGTGTGTACTTGAACAGCCAAGAGTAGATAACTCTAGTGCATGGTCCCTTAAATGCTACACAAGGGTAGGTGTATATACATGTAATGTCTAAATCATTTTGCCTTGTTATACCACAACAGCATCGGTTGTCAAGGCCCAATGCTGTTCTCTGCAAAACCTACAGTGTGCTATTGTGTGTACTTAAGCAGCCAAGAGTAGTTAACTCCAGTGCATGGTCCCTTAAATGCTACACAAGGGTAGGTGTATATACATGTAATGTCTAAATCATTTTGCCTTGTTATACCACAACAGCATCGGTTGTCAAGGCCCAATGCTGTTCTCTGTAAAACCTACAGTGTGCTGTTGTGTGTACTTGAGCAGCCGAGAGTAGATAACTCCAGACCATAAGCGCGGGGACCAATTGGTCCTACTGGCTTTGGACCGACCCTAAGAGTAGGTGACTTGTGACTAACACGTCTGATTTTGTCAAATTACCATTTTGGTAGTTTTCGTGTTTGTTTACTGCAAATGTTGGTTTTTGAGATTTCCTGTATGTGTTTTTTTTTTTTTTGTGATTTTCCTTTTAGTCAAATTTTGGGGAAAACTAATGATAACAAAAGGGTTTAATATATGAAAGAAAAAAAAACATATTTTATTACCTTCAATGAGGATTTTTTAAGGTGTAAGAATGATAAAACACTCAACTTAGGGAGCGAATGTTTATCTGTTGGGAAGGTCGTCTATGCTGTTAACTTTAAAAACAAATGCTGTCGCCTAATTTTATTGGGGAAAAAATTGACCCAAAAAATGCCAAAAAATAAATAATCTAACCAGACAGTTTTCAACGAGTACAATCGGTAATGTACTGAAAACGAAATAATGTGATTTTCCTTTCCTGTGAAAAAAAAAAAAACTGGAGAAAGAGCACCACTACATTTTAAATGTTCGGTTCCTTACAAAACATATAGTCTAGATCGCAAAATAGTTTTTTTTTCCAGAAAATAGGTAACAAATCTTGCAAGGTAAATGAGTTGCGATCTTGAGAACGTTTATTACGATTTATAGGTATCCCATGAGATCTACGTGAGGGAAAAGCTCTGCAGCTGTATCGATATCTATGAATTAATAAAAATCATATTATGTCCGTTTTCAACTAAATCCGTGTACACAAGAAATTAGACGCATGTGCTAGTTTTCATATCCGTACGTACTTACAATTTGGATAAATATTAAATTTTCACAGAGTGGGATGGTTCGGGCTTAAAAAAAACTATTTTACCCCATCAAGTTCGGAAAGTGAGCGGTCATATATTTGTGTGTTAGGGGTATCAATTTTGCCTATGTTTCTACGATTGCTCTATTGTATTTCAGAACTGTTGTGGGCTATTTTGTGTTCTTCATTTTCTTGCTATCGTCTGCTGTTTTCAAAAACGGTAGAGAGTCTCGGAATGAAGATTTATCTGGTTCAGGCATAGGCCACCTTAGCCGATTTAAGATATCCTGCATATGGCCTTTGGTTTGTTCTCAAAAACTTTTAAACTACTTGATTTTCCAGTCTTGTGGTATTGAGCGTACCCGATGAAGATTATTCCAGTAACGTGGTGCACCTTGTAGTAGATATCTACGGTTTTTTAAACCCAATACCGGTATATGACCCTGGTATATGTTAGTGGATATATAAAACATGTCAAGCACACCTCTGATATTTGTGTTTAACGCTACTTTAGACAAAATTTATCAGTTATATGGTGCTTAGGTTTCATTGGTGAAGGAAAACGGAGAAAACTAGAGGCCTACTGCAACTAACCTGATAAATTTTGCCGACTAATGTTTTATCGAGTATATCTCAGATCAGTGTCGGAATAACAACAAAACTATAGTGGTTACAGGGACTGATTGCATAGGCAGATACCATTCGATCACGTCAATTGTGGACCAAATTATTCAAGTAAATACAAAAATAAGTTTTCCACAACAAATAGAAAGACACCAAAAACAGTAAAACCATGTTATTTACGAAAAATTGTTGCCATGTAAATAAAGGTTAGAGAATACAGAGATGGTAATAAAGCTAGAATAGAATTCAGAGACACATGCAATAAAAAAAATTAGCTATTAAATTTAGTACATTTCTGGAATAACATTCATCAGGTTCGCTCAAAGCCAAAATATTGGGAACGAGACAAGCAATAAATGTAACAGAGACAACACAGGAAACTATAAAATAAGGAACACGAATCCTACCAACAAAACCTGGATGAACTCAATGAGTACATGTAGGTAAGCGAAACCACTCTAGTTTCCATGCACTTAAATTAATCGATTTAATCAATTATATATATTTCACAAAAAGTTGTAGAAGCTAACTAAGAGTTATCGTTTCGTCATCATTAACTGCGGTATACCGGATATTGGACTATTTGATCATATGATAAACGACAAGCAAAACAGTTATAAATCACGTGACTGCGATTAATTTTCAAAATGCGTGTTTTTTCTATAGAACAAAACAGCCATAGCCTGTGGATAAAAAGTACTACATATCCTTATTTTATTTCCATTAAATAATTCATAGCCTCTAAACACAAATTAGAAAACAATTGAATTTTCACGTCTGTTGACACCCCGCGTGCAATTATTTATAGTGATTAGATAACCTCCCCTTGTTTCATATATCTATAATTAGAATTTATGGTAATAATAAAAATATGTTTTACAATGGTAGAATGCTTTGATTTGTTAGAACGAATATCTCCAGTGGCTATTGGCAATAAAATTCAAATAATCATTTCACACTTATATATAACTGATTTAAATAATTAAATACACTAATTAGTTTTATTTCTTCAAAATGAATCTTTCTGATTACATTCTAAACGTAGCCATTTTTTTTTATTTCAATTTTATTCACAAACATATTACGCTGGGGAAATTGATTGTAGATGAAGCACAGCCATTAACCATAAGTGATTTGAAATGCTGCAAAAAGGACATTGACCCTAACTCATACATGTTGACGTCTCATATTATGACTAGTATAATGACGTCATCATCCCTCGGCATTTCCACAACATGGCGTAAGATGTTCGAGCAAAGATCATTTTATACGAAATAAGTACAATGACACTGAGAAGAAAAGCTTGATGATATCAAAGATGTAATCGTTAGAAGTGGTAAACTGAAGGCGGACAGACGATGCAGTGACCACCAAAAGGCGGACAGACGATGCAATGGCCAACAAAAGGCGGACAGACGATGCAATGGCCAACAAAAGACGGACAGACGATGCAACGGCCAACAAAAGGCGGACAGACGATGCAATGGTCAACAAAAGGCGGACAGACGATGCAATGGCCAACAAAGGCGGACAGACGATGCAATGGCCAAAAAAAGGCGGACAGACGGTGCAATGGTAAAGAAAAAGGCGGACAGACGATGCAATGACCAAGAAAAGAACATTATGGTGGACAAAATATCACACAGAAAACTACAGATCGAGTAAAATGAACCCAATTCTAAACCTACAAAATAAAACCGGTAGCGCAGGCACTTCCTGCTCACCACGTGGCACTCATCGTGTTTCTCTTGAAAAAAACATAAAAACGAAGTAGCATCTATTCACTTTGCCGAAATAACTAACCAAGGACTTTTAAATTAATTGGCTTTATAATATTTTGACTATGAACATACCCGTTGAAGTTTATTCTCGAAAGGCTTCCTGCGCACTAAATTAGATATCTACGTTTTTATTTTATTGTACATCTGAACTTTGGTTGTTATATTTATTACCCAATAAACAATAAAAGAAGATTAATATATGGAAAGAGGGTCATCGTGGTCGTGATCTGTGGTGGCTGGATTAACAACTACCTGTGTTGTGAGTTCGAATCGATACAACATTATACTATAAAGTTTGGTAGTGACTTGCGAAAGACAGGTCGATGGTTTATCTGGGTACTCCGGTTTCCTCCACCAATAAAACTGACTGCCACGACATAACTGAAATATTGTTTAAAGTGGCGTTAGACACCATAACCCTCACCCAATATAGAAAGAAGAAAAAAAGATAGCTATTAGAGTTGACCACAATTAACTGCATAATGAATACTTTTCATTTTAAATGATTGTCACTGTTTGATGAATCAGTATTTATTAACTATTTACTGAAGCCCTTGAGTCATGTTTACACTTTTCGTCCGTCTGTGCGTATGTACACAATTCCTATCATTACTTCTTTTACAACTAGACAACATGCTTAATTCTCCTCCACTTCGTTGCTATTTTTCTATTTATCTGTATAAATTCTAATATGCTAAAAATAAATATCATCCAGACACCTCATCCACGCTTAAACATGGTCGTGTATAGAAACATGGCTTCATTTGATTGACATTTTGACAGACGTCCAGATGTTGTAATGTTTTTCGCTATTTACAGATAAGGATGATCAAATGCCATCGACAGCCTTTCATATCCTTATCGAGTTTTTTGTTGTTGTGATATAGGCAATTTGCCAATTGTCAAGAGAGATAGTATTATTATTTAACATTACTACATTTCTAGGGATATCTTGTAGAGAACAAAAACTAATGAAGGACAAACATACAACATAGACAATAGTACAGGGTTTATGTGTATGAAGTATAACAACTGGGATAAAATCCAAGATTTACCGAACCCTTTCCCAATTTTGCGCTGAATACGCATATGCTTTATTTCTTAAGACACTGCTTTAATATTGCATTTATCCTGCAGAAAAATCACATTAATCCATCCACGTTTATAATTTGCATTAAAAAATAAAAATGTATAATTATCCCTTGATTGCCCCTTTTGATAATTGCGGTCAACAGGAAATGAACTGGATTGACAACTAGGTTCCCAAAGACCAACAAGTTACACGTGACACGGGTACCTGAAAAAGCTATATTTCGGTCAGTTACAGCATATAACTTTTTTTTCCGGTCAATGCAATATGCATGCTCAAATAGAACAAGTGCAGGATAAAGACTATTATTCCACTCTATAATATTTATTCTACTTATATAGAAATTCGATTGGTCGAAACAATCCCACGTGACATTTATCAAGACAAAGTATTTCCCTCTCAACAACATCGTATTTCCCTCTCAACAATATCGTATTTTCCTTATTCGAAATTCTCAAGATTTAACGCTTTGGTCATATAACGGTATTCCATGTTAGTAAAGATAACTCCAGAAATGTTCCGAAATAATAATTTTGTGAACAAAGATGGTCAAAAGATTTCATTTGGCAGAATTCACCAAAACGTTGGCCTGGTGGAATAAAACATTAATTTCCCTTGCATAAGGGAGATATGAAAATGTGTTCACCCTCGAAATAGTAATATTTCCCTCGGGCGTTGCCCTCGGGAAATATGACTTTTCTCGGGTGAACAAATCTTCATATCTCAGTTATGCAAGGAAAATAAATGTATAATATTCCTATAACATAAACGTAAGAGAACACAGCAGGGACAATAATACCATGTTACTGATATATACCTATGTATGAAATATTACTGTCGCACTAGACACAGGACGAAGACAACAAAGAAATACCCACAACACAGAAAGCTGACAAGATGAGCAGCACGAGCCCTCCAAAAATCGAGGGTGAACACATGTGCTCACCAAGGGTTAGAAGTTGTTGCTTCTTATAATACCATGTTACTGATATATACCTATGTATGAAATATTACTGTCGCACTAGCTGTGGTTCATATTTAATTGTCAACAAGAAAAAAAAACATTCGAAAGTCTGGTCAATATCGTGCATCAAGAAACAGAGCATGTATTTGTTGTTCTGGTATATTGATGCATAGTGATCCGTCAATAGAGTAAAAAATCAAATAATACAAAAATTTAAAATTCCAGGACTTACAGGCATACATTTTTCGTGTACTATTTTAGCACTCTTACCACAAAATGCACCTATTAAAACAAAATATGGTTTGCTTCTGGGTTCTGATTGGGTACTACTTCGACTACGAGTCTAAATTTGAGCTCAAAAGATTTATTTACCACTTGTCGTAATCACAAACCGAACATTTCCTCATCCATGACTTATCACCAGGTTTGTAACTCGAATAGCACGACGGGAGCCACTAATGGAGTAGGAACTGTCCATCCGTCCGAGGGACCTGAGTTCACCTCTGGGCTTTAGTGAAGTTCGTCTAATACGATGCATAGTTTTCTCTGTAGTGTTTTCTCTCTGCAAATTTGTCCTTTTTCTTTTGGCTATTGTGTTGTCTGTCCTTCAGTTTACGGCTTCTGAGTACCCCTTTGGTATCTTCAAGCTTGTCCTATGATCACAAGGCCTGTTCGAAGGAACAATGCAAATCAAAAAACGTAGAAAATGTCATAACACAATCCGGATAGACAAAATAGCAACTGTCCAGTAATACATAGAATTAGAAATGAATTGGCTAGCACAGAATCCTGCAACGTAAACTACAAGAGTGAGCAAAATTCTTCGAAACGATATTTTTTCAGCTATATATGAAAAAACTATATTGTTTGCTTAAGTTTAGACATGACGCAATTCTACATTCCATACTTATTGAAATATTCCTACTCCTTACCCTTCCGGGGCACCTTAGTTCACTTCCGGTTTTTAGTGGTGTTATGTGTTGTAGATCGTTGTCTTTTCTTTTGTCCCTTTTCCTTTGGCCATTGTGTTGTCTGTTCTTCTTCGATTTACGGATTCTGGCTACCCCTTTGGTATCTTCAAAACCTTTTTTTATCAATTACTATTTAAGCACGAATATTTTAACCTCATTAAGCTGCATAATTTAAAATAATAAGACAAGTGTCATCTCTTTTATTTCATTAATTCATCAAGTGAAGAAGAAATTGGCCTTTTTAGACTTATTTTTGTACGCGGCAGTGCACAGTTTGAAGTAGTAAATCGATCCCTAGTTTCTTTTTGTTGCGTGGGCGAAATGATTAATTTTGTAGCAAGGTAACCCTACATTTCCTCCACAATTGATGACCGTAACCGATATTGAAGATTAACAAGACTTGTAAGTCGTTTATGCAACTATGACTGTAATGATTTTCTTTCCTAATAGAGACTTAAAATTAACAATCTCTTAGATGACATCATAGATATGGAAGATGAAAAAAGCAAAAGTTGCTGTAATCCATAAAAGTCCACATCGACGGCTTACGAATACAATTTCCCTCACCCATATACATGTTTAAGTGTAATATAAATTGTAAATATGTACGTTAAGGGTATCGATTCTGCTTCAGTTTCTACGATTTTCCGATTAAAGGTCGGTGTGGAATTGTTATCTTTATTTCACTCCAATACAAGAAGAGTTTGTATAATGGGTAACCAAAATCCATAAATCGAAGAAGGACAAACAAAACAACAGCCACAAGAAAAAGAACAAAAGAAGAAGCAAAAACTACAAATTAAAGATAGAGTAACACGAACCCCACTAAAATATAGGGGTGAACTCAGGTGCTCCGGAAGAATAAGCAGTGCCTGCTCCACTAGTGGTACCCGTCGTGTTAATATAGTTACAAACCCAGTGATATGTAATGAATCGTGGTCATTTGTGACTCAGATAATACATAACGGTCAACCAAGTCATGGTAGCGACCGTAAAGCTGTCGAAGTGATGACTTCAACTTAATCAATATGAAATCATGACAGGAACCACAAGCTCTGGAATATCGTATCAACTGAGTGAGATATACTCCATATGCAGGTGCTGCTGGAATGTTGCTACATATAAATGGAAAGTTGACAATGGGAAAATTGAAATCATCTCTTTTGTCGTAAAGTTTCATTTAACCGCCCCTTACTGTAAATTTTGAGGTGCAGGTCAAGGTATCTGTGGCATCCTTTATTTCAAGCCCATGGGAAATAAATAAAACGTTTCCTAAAAAGGAGAATGGTCACTTCTATGCAAAGTAATCGCTTCCGAAAATGAGAAGCTGAATCTCAATATAAAATAAACTTTCTAAAACAAAAATGGAAAACTACATTCCAATATAAAGTAAGCATTTCCTTAAAATGGAAACTGTATTCCAATACAATGTAAACGCGCCCTAAGAATGGGAAACTGCATTTCAATGCAATGTAAGCGCTTCCTTAAAATGGAAAACTGCATTCCAATATAAAGTAAGCATTTCCTTAAAATGGAAACTGCATTCCAATACAATATAAAGGCGTCCTAAGAATGGGAAACTGCATTTCAATGCAATGTACACGCTTCTTAAAAATGGGAAACTGTAAGCATTACAATATCAAAGTCAACACTTTCCCAAAACGAGAAGCCACATTGCAATGCAATGTGAAAACAACTAAAAACCAGAAACTGTATAATGTTTTTGTTAAATACTTCTTCAAAACAACTAAATAGAGACATTCAAATATCAAATAATGTAAAAGTAGGAAGCTTCACTCCACATCAAAGTAAATGTTATCTACAGAAGCTGCATTCCAATACAATGTGAATAATCAACCTCCCCCAAAAGCTATATTCTAATACGATAAATAACCCTTTTGCAAACGTTAATGTCAAAGTCAATGTTTCAATAAAATTAAAAGCAACATTTCAATGCAAAATTCAGAAATTAGATGTAACGTTTAACAAAGAATATATAAAATGGTTGTTTCATTATTCAGAAGATTCTTTAGACTGTAAATACAACTGAAGACTAAATTATTTATACTTCTAGCCGCTTATGTAATTGATGATATTGTGCATCTCGTATTTTCTTGCCGATTACGGTAATAAATCAATATTTAATCTGTTACTTCCATTTACTGTATACCAGTTGACCATTATAATGTTCAAGATTATTAATATTTTTTTGCAAAGTGATCGGGGACCCTAATTTACTCTGAGTAATTACAAGTTTTATATAGAATCTATTATGATATTATATGACTTTAGAAAGAAATTCAGAAGGAAAATGTAAAGAAGAGATATTCCCAACATGCCAACGTTAATTTCAATGTAATTATTGTGGAATGCATCTAATAATGCAAATTTATGAGATGGTGATTCTCATATAATGAAGGGTCACTACGCCTTCATCTTCTGTTAGACACATTTATCTCTAGGCGTTTGTCCTCACTATGACTCATGGTCATTTAGTTTTCGCACTCTCAATTACCCAATGATTTCCAAATTTTCGTCCTCTCATTTGGACAATATTCATTAGGCTTTTGTCCTCACTATGACTCATGGTCATTTAGTTTTCGCACTCTCAATTTCCCAATGATTTCCAAATTTTCGTCCTCTCATTTGGACAATATTCATTACGCTTTTGTCCTCACTATGACTCATGGTCATTTAGTTTTCGCACTCTCAATTACCCAATGATTTCCAAATTGTCGTCCTCTCATTTGGACAATATTCATTACGCTTTTGTCCTCACTATGACTCATGGTCATTTAGTTTTCGCACTCTCAATTACCCAATGATTTCCAAATTTTCGTCCTCTCATTTGGACAATATTCATTACGCTTTTGTCCTCACAATGACTCATGGTCATTTAGTTTTCGCACTCTCAATTACCCAATGATTTCCAAATTGTCGTCCTCTCATTTGGACAATATTCATTACGCTTTTGTCCTCACTATGACTCATGGTCATTTAGTTTTCGCACTCTCAATTACCCAATGATTTCCAAATTTTCGTCCTCTCATTTGGACAATATTCATTACGCTTTTGTCCTCACTATGACTCATGGTCATTTAGTTTTCGCACTCTCAATTACCCAATGATTTCCAAATTTTCGTCCTCTCATTTGGACAATATTCATTACGCTTTTGTCCTCACTATGACTCATGGTCATTTAGTTTTCGCACTCTCAATTACCCAATGATTTCCAAATTTTCGTCCTCTCATTTGGACAATATTCATTACGCTTTTGTCCTCACTATGACTCATGGTCATTTAGTTTTCGCACTCTCAATTACCCAATGATTTCCAAATTTTCGTCCTCTCATTTGGACAATATTCATTACGCTTTTGTCCTCACTATGACTCATGGTCATTTAGTTTTCGCACTCTCAATTACCCAATGATTTCCAAATTGTCGTCCTCTCATTTGGACAATATTCATTACGCTTTTGTCCTCACTATGACTGATGGTCATTTAGTTTTCGCACTCTCAATGACCCAATGATTTCCAAATTTTCGTCCTCTCATTTGGACAATATTCATTACGCTTTTGTCCTCACTATGACCCATGATCACTATGTGTTCGTTCGCTGAATGACCCATGGTCACTATGTTTTCGTCCTCTCAATGACACAAAGGCTACCAAATTTCCGACCTCTCATTTGTGCAATGGTCATTATGCTTTTGTCCTCTCCATAGCTCATGATAACCATGTGTTCGTCCTTTCCAAAATAAAATGGTCAATATGCCTTCGTCGTCGATTTGACACAATATTCATTATGCTTTCGCACTTTCTATGATCCATTGTCATCATCTTTTTATCCTCTCAATGAGAAAATGGTTACCACGTTTTCGTCCTGTCTGTGGCACAATGGTCATTATGTTTTCGTCCTCTCAATGACACAAAGGTTACCAAATTTCCGACCTCTCATTTGTGCAATGGTCATTATGCTTTTGTCCTCTCCATAGCTCATGATAACCATGTGTTCGTCCTTTCCAAAATAAAATGGTCAATATGCCTTCGTCGTCGACTTGACACAATATTCATTATGCTTTCGCACTTTCTATGATCCATGGTCATCATCTTTTTATCCTCTCAATGAGAAAATGGTTACCACGTTTTCGTCCTGTCTGTGGCACAATGGTCATTATGTTTTCGTCCTCTCAATGACACAAAGGTTACCAAATTTCCGACCTCTCATTTGTGCAATGGTCATTATGCTTTTGTCCTCTCCATAGCTCATGATAACCATGTGTTCGTCCTTTCCAAAATAAAATGGTCAATATGCCTTCGTCGTCGACTTGACACAATATTCATTATGCTTTCGCACTTTCTATGATCCATTGTCATCATCTTTTTATCCTCTCAATGAGAAAATGGTTACCACGTTTTCGTCCTGTCTGTGGCACAATGGTCATTATGTTTTCGTCCTCTCAATGACACAAAGGTTACAAAATTTCCGACCTCTCATTTGTGCAATGGTCATTCTGCTTTTGTCCTCTCCATAGCTCATGATAACCATGTGTTCGTCCTTTCCAAAATAAAATGGTCAATATGCCTTCGTCGTCGACTTGACACAATATTCATTATGCTTTCGCACTTTCTATGATCCATTGTCATCATCTTTTTATCCTCTTATTGAGAAAATGGTTACCACGTTTTCGTCCTGTCTGTGGCACAATGGTCATTATGTTTTCGTTCTCTCAATGACATAATGACGATTATGTTATTGCATTTTCTATGCTCAAAGGTCAGTATGCGTTCGTACTCTCTATGACAAAATGGTTGCAATGTTTTAGTCATCTCTATGGCACACTGGTGTATATGATCTCGTCATCTCCACGACACACTGGTGTCTATGCTTTTGTCATCTCTAGGACACACTGGTCTCTATGCTTTTGTCATCTCTAAGACACACTGGTATATATGTCTTAGTTATCTCCATGACACACTAGTGTCTATGCGTCAATCCTTTCGATGACACACTCGTATCTATGTTTTCGTCCTCTCTGATACAATGGTGATCAAACTTTCGTGGTTTCTATGATACACTGGTCTCTGCTTTCGTCCATTATATGACACACCGGTCTCAAAGCTTTCGCCATCTCTGTGATACACTACTCGTTATGCTTTAGTCATCTCTATGATACACTGGTTTCCGTATTTTCGCTATATGTATGACACATCAGTCTCCATGCGTTCGTCATCTCTATGACACAATGGTCACAATATTTTCGTCATCTCCAGGACACACTGGTGTCTATGTTTTCGTCATTTCTATGACACACTATTATATATGCCTTCGTCTTCTCTATGACGCAATGTTCTATATGCTTTCGTCATCTCAATGACACACTAGTCTATATGCCTTCGTCATCTCTATGACACACTGGTCTATATGCTTTCGTAATAACTATGACGCAATGATCACACTGTTTACATCCTATCTATGGCACACTGGTATCTAGACTTCCGTCCTCTCTATGACACACTGGTCTATAGGGTTTCACCATTTCTATGCTTTCGTCTTCTCAATGACACACTGCTCTCTATGCTTTCGTCTTCTCTATGACACACTGGTCTATATGCTTCGTAATAACTATGACGCAATGGTCACACTGTTCACAACCTGTCTATGACACACTGGTATCTAGACTTCCGTCCTCTCTATGACACACTGGTCTATAGGGTTTCGTCATTTCTATATGTTCGTCCTCTCTATGACACACTGGTCTATAGGTGTTCGTCCTCTCTATAACACACTGGTCTATAGGGTTTCGTCATTTCTATATGTTCGTCCTCTCTATGACACACTGGTCTATATGTTTTCGTCCTCTCTCTAACACACTGGTCTATAGGGTTTCGTCATTTCTATGTTTTCGTCCTCTCTATGACACACCGGTTTATAGGGTTTCGTCATTTCTATGTTTTCGTCCTCTCTATTACACTGGTCTATAGGGTTTCATCATTTCTATGTTTTCGTCCTCTCTATGACACACTGGTTTATAGGGTTTCGTCATTTCTATGTTTTCGTCCTCTCTATGACACACTGGTTTATAGGGTTTCGCCATTTCTATGTTTTCGTCCTCTCTATGAGAACTGGTCTATAGGGTTTCATCATTTCTATGTTTCGTCCTCTCTATGACACACTGGTTTATAGGGTTTCGTTATTTCTATGTTTTCGTCCTCTCTATGACACAATTGTCATTACACTCTCACGCCCATATAAAACTGTGCTTGAAATGGTTTTCGCCCTTCACTACCTCACTTAAAAGACAGTTAAAATCTAAGAAACAGCAGGATACAGATATGATATTTTATCTATACCAACTGAAATAGATAAAAGTCATGACTTTTGAAATCCAACGTACAGTCATATCACTTTGATTTCCAACGTACAGTCATATCACTTTGATCTCCAACTGTGCATTCAAAATCAAGCAATTTTCCTGTTACAATAATTAATATAAATGTTTCGGTGAAGTAGAATTTAAATACTTTTTTATACTATATATGTATTCAAAATTTATTCTGCAATTATTTCAAATGCTGCATACTATAAACTTATTGACTTACACGTCCAATATACCAATAACATTACTCCTGGTACCTTAATCATGTACAGCGAACGGCAAGAGTAATAGAGCGCTGACGTGATAGAGGACACCATCGAAAACAATTTGAACGACCCCTGTTTCTGATCTTTTAGTGTTATTTTGGTTTATACTTTTTGACATTACAAGATAAACATAATACAAGTACATTGGCAGTTGAAACTAAAATTAATTTGCATTCGCCATTATACAGATCAGAAAAGCACGTCAATGTCTCGTTTTACTGTTTTCTAAAACTCGCAAAGTAAATTATTGATATATATTTTCCAACCATGTGCATATATAGTATATATTTATATCGCTTAGGTAGAATATACTATTCAGGATACATGTGTTACTATTAAAAACATTGTGCGCCATACAATAAATAAAACTGACAAGAACAATGAATATATGTTTTGTACCATTCCTAACGTCTTAGGAGCTAGGGTGTGATAACATTAATTGCATGTATCTATTGACATTCAAGTTAACTTTGACCCTTCAACCCACCTACAAAAAACAGGACCATAGGATAAATAAAAACGATAGTTTTATTAGTTTACTTTTAGCATTTCTATGCAAATAAATTAAAAAATTAAAAAAAAAGACATTTGTTTATATTTTGTTTTGGTACATTGTAGTCCGTTTGAGAACTCATATTAAAATAATAATGACTTCTAAATTAGATATATATGTTTGTGTTAATCAACATAAAACAACTTAAATAGATAATCAGGGAGGCAGCACTTAATAATTTTACCATGCACTACAAAAAAATCAAACATCAACATTACAATTTTTTTGATCAAATATGAAAAAGGATAATAATATGAAATTCAAAATGAAAATCTTTCTAGAAGCAGTTTATGTTAATTTACTACAGTTTCCCATGGTCCTGAGACTTAAGACTTAATCATACCTACATCCCTGCCAGTTGACTAAGTCTGTCGAGTCCTCTTTAGATGATTTTCGTAGTACAGCTACATTCACAGTTGGTGAATGAGGTTTAATCTCTCTTTTATCCTTAACAGGAACTATGAATTTTGGACGTTCTTCCAACTCCGTAATTTCCTCAAATGGTCTTTTTGTGTGTGAAATACAGTTCCTATTGTCACTATTTCTATTCATTTGACATTTTAAAGTCATTGGTGCGTTTTAAACGTCCTTAATTAATTCCCGATACAGTACCCTTTATATTACAAGTGTACATCTGAATAAGATTCTAATCGACCACGATGATTCACGTGCATTGCTCGAGCATCTACCCTAGCATGTTACTTCCATATTGAACACGTGGTTTTGTTGATTATTAATTGTAATTAATTAATAATCACTAAACCGAATCAATCGTTTGTGAATGAATAAGATATAAATTTAATATTCTATACAATCTTTAGTATCGCCCTGTTATGAAATGTGATATTTACAACACGATGAAAGCTAGACAGTGCACTTATTGAATATCGAGAACTTTGTTTTAGAAAATTGCTTTCAATAATATAAAGCCTGTCAATAACTTTCTGAGACAGAATACCGAGTAATTTATATAGAGAGCTAACACTCAAAACAATTATGAATTCAATGTACTAGTACGCTTTAGGGGTTAATTAGATTGGTTAAGAGAATGTCAAATTTCTGGGAGAACAGGAAGCGACTTCAAACCATCTTTACTGCTATGTAATGTCGGTTTATGCCGTACCCCAGAGACAAAAAAGTAATCAAACGTTAGACCCGTTTTTTTTTACGGCATACTGTATAATATAGTTAATTTCTAGTAGTAGAAATTTCCCTATACCATGCAAGACTTCGTTTAAATGTTTGCCATTATTCTATACAAATTTGTTTACGAGAATACTTACTTTGGCGAGTCAGACTGAAAAAAAGTTATTAAAGTTAATACAATATGATTTTATTTTCTATTATCGACATCTCTCAGGAAATTTGGTTTCATACATTTTTTTATGGAAATTGAAGTGTGCGAGTCGTAGGCGAAGCGCTACAAATCGCGAGAAAGCACTGATGAGATTGTTCAAAGTACAACAACAGTGTGTTGTTAAAGTACTCTTGCATTTATACATTTGCTATGGGAAATTGGAGTGTTCGAGTTGTGTGGCGAAGCATTACAAATAGCGAGAACTACCGATGGGATTACTCAAAAGTACAATAACAGTGTGTTGTTAAAGTACGCTTAACAGATCAGATTCTCTCGCGTTCTAGTATTATCATATATATACAACAACACAAATACATTATAAGATTTAAATGCATTTGTTCCAGTTCATTTATAATATCATTGCTTTGTGACGTTTTCGGTACACATGCGCATCCGGAAATTCATTATTGAATTCCTCATTATTGCCATTATGAATGCTACATGTATAAGTAATAATTCTCTCAATTTTTTTATTTATTTTCATACAATATGTTTATAAAGAACACTCATTTCGTTACAATTATATACCATTTGTCATACAATTATGGGAAACAATTATTTGGAAATCATACAATTCCTGAGAGTATTTTCATGGAAGCAAAATTTGGAATTAATGCACTTCCTGGAAAAGCATTAGGTGTTCATATAATTCCTGGGAAAAAATGGAATACATACAGTGGGAAGATTTTGGATTCATGAATTTCGCTAAAAAAAATATTGGAATTCATACAATTCCTGGTAACACAATTGGTATTCATCAAATTCCTGGCATAAAATTGAGCATTTGCTTTGTATCTAATTATAATCAAAAGTTTAGCTGAATTACATGCTTTTTTTTTATAATTTAGAATAGTACATATCATGTAGCATAAATGCATATTTCTGGAGATTATGTCCATTTTATTATACATTTGAAAACACGTATCTTTAAGGAGGACAGCTTTGGTAATCCAACATACATTATATTACATACTTTTACGTCAAGATTATAAATCAATTATTCATTCACAGCTTAAATTTACAATGAATATAAAGATTTAATATAAAAACAAAACCAAATATTTATTAAAATATATCAAATAGACTTGATATATATAGATATTATTTTTTTTTTTTTTAACAGTAAATGGATTATTTTCTTATTGTTGTTTGAATTCAAAGGAAAAAAATATGTCTTCTATATACAACTGCATAAGACGAGGAAACGTTTTCAAATATACTAAGAACGTAGCTATATATGTTAGTACACACCACATTTAATCAGGTGCGTTCACAGCTAAACGATTTTGGAAAGGCAAATAATTGACGTCTTTAGGAGTGAAAAAAACAAAAGGGTAACGAAGATTAGTGTCTGAGGTGGATGAACCTTACTTTTAATAATGCAATCTAACATTAGTTAGGAACTGTAGACTTCAATAATATAAATTTCTTTTAAGGCATGTCGATGGTAAAACACCCACTACTGAGTGGGTGATACCCTCGAGGACTACCAGCAGATATATCAATAAAGAGTTCGTAATAAAGGGTTAGGATTATGTTGTTTAACGTCACATTGAACAATATTGCAGCTATATCGTGGCGGTCAGTTTTATTGGTGGAGGAAACCGGAGTAGTCAGAGAAAACCACCGATCTGCCGTAAGTCAGCAACAAACTTTAACATGCAATGTTATATTGAGTACACCTCACCATGAGCACAATTCGAACTCACAACTTTAGTGATGACATTTACTGATATACTGATTGCTGAGGTAGGTGTAAGTCGAATTACCATACGATAACGACCACAACGGCCCCTGTTAGTAATAAACATGGATATGTATATCTAATTTAGCGAGTCTGATATATTTCTGTGATTACCTTTCAGCAGGAACTCTAACACTCAACAGATAGGACTGCAAAGTAATTAGAAGGTTTTTGGGATCACGAAAAGCAAAGATTCTAAACATGATTGTCTAACAATAATATTTCAGAACTGTATGTTTACGTGTTTCTAAGTTTGAAACGGGTAGCACTGGGGTTGAGCAGTGGGTGAAAGCTTAGATTGCCAAATGACAAAGAGTATTTAAAAAATTAAAAACAAAAAGTACCACTCTGTCGGAACAGAGATAAAATATAATAGAAAAATCATAGAAGAAGGCATAATCGATACCCTTAACACACAGATACATCACCACATACATTTCTGGCCCGGAAATGAGAAAAGTGGCACTTCAATAAACTAATTTCCGGTGGTATTGTATTATTGAATAAACAAAAACAAAAAATAATAATTCAATAATACATTCACTCAAATACTATTTCCCGCACTCATAGAATCGTACGCTGAGTACTGGTGAAGGTTCCCAGTGGTCAAACACACAGAACTGATCAGTGCGTCATCGGATGACGGATACGGAGAGCCTTCTCGATGGGGGTTTTCAGATAATATTACAAAAATCTCGACCATATCCCATAGTGGGTATTCTGCTTAGAGAGTGCCACGATCCATGCACACTAAGGATATTCTGTAACGGTTAACCAAGTCATTGTGGTGACCGTATAACGTTCGAAATGATGAATTCAACTTAGTCACTAGGAATCCTTAGATAAGTAAGGTAGACAGTTCCTGCTCTACTTGTGGAACCAGTCGTGTTATTCTTGTTAAAAAGCCGTCACAAAGCTAGCAAACCTTCTCTAATTCTACCAGGGAAGTACATGAGAAAGATTTAAATGTTTATGCATTGTCTGAATTGCATTATACCAACTATCACGATGGCTAACGTTCCTTGCATAATTCCTGACGTGCCACCGTAAATGGCGGATAGCTAGTTTACTGTCATCGCCAAACCAAAATGTCATTGTAAATATTTGTGTCTTGTGTTTTTTTTCTCGTGACTTTTTTGCCCTGTGATTGTCTGTCCTACATTCAATAATAGACATAAAGATTGGTGTACATATAAATATTTACATGAGATAGGTGCATGTTTAATTTCGGTCTAATTACCACCCGTAGTGATAAAGCTAATTATAGGGGTATTTTATTGGTCCGCCAGTGATTAAAGTGTAAATGAATGATATGTTTTAAGTCTTTCAGGATACTATTTTAAAGATAACATGGAATAATTAACAAATAATTATACAATTAAAGAGTGTTATTTACATAAATGACCACAATTTAATCAGATAAATGTTTACATTGAATACTATTTAATTAAAGCTTCACTGATGAGCTCATACCTTTAATAGCTGTTTCAGGTTTTGGCAAGCAGAAGCTGGAATCCAAAATAATTTATTTTAAAAGAAAACCACGGAATATGTATCTAAAGATAAACCTTGACTGCATTTGCATCCTTGAATTTTCAAAGTATTAATGTTCCAATCAATATAACAGGGTCGTGTCGCTGTTGATCGTGTACGTTTGTTTTATTTATAGACTATGGAGAAAGATTTTATTCAACATAGTTATGATAATTCTATTTTCCGAACATCCGGGTATTTAATTCTTAAAGGATGTAAAATCATCTGGAATCTCTGGATTGTATCTCGATTTCAATAGAAAAATGCAAATTTATTTTTTTGAATAAAATAAACCTGTCATATATAAATTGAAGAAGATCAAACTAGAGATCTGATTTAGTGTCACCAAGTGTCAGATGCAATCTTAATTACAATATTTAACTTCTATTGGTAAATATGTAATAAATTAATATGAATTGAAGTATGTAGAATTCCGCTGATTTTGCTTGGCTTCAGCTCTTAACATTTTCTTCTTCATATCACAAATGTTAATAATTGATTGGTCAATTACATCATATGATGTCACTCCCGAGTCGAGAATCAAAGAAAACCAGAACATTTATCCATTTATTAGTATAGTGAAATCCAACACATATTGTGTTGTGTTTTTTGCCAGTTTTTTCTGAATAGTCCAGTTTCTTATCCTTCCTATAGAGAGTCCATGATTATATATGACAAGCGGAACTGATCAATTACAGAATCAGAAGCAAATTAAAGAGGTATGTTTTACCTATCTAGCTAAAGGCAGCGTATATCTAAAACCACATTGACAACCGTTTCTAAACTGTGTATTGCAACTCTGTAAAATGACCTTGAAAAACGTTCCCAGACAATATATTGTAATTCAGTAGCGCAAATGGTATGAATATGGGGTCGTATTATTTAAAACAGCTATATCTAGTTAAAACTAGAAAATAAACATGGTTATTTATAGTCACGTGACTATATATTTGAACCAATCAGAATTACTTCCTTTCAATCCTTATCCTTATATGTCATGTTATTGTACCAGCTGTATTTTCTACAATACAGAATGCATCCATTTCTGCTTTATTTATTCCAATTTTTGTTAAAACTCCTAAAATATAAAATGGGAACAATTATTATTATGTATGTACATAGAATAGGGACGGACCATTTAACTTCCAGGGGGGGGGGGGGGGGGGTATATTTTTTTTCTAAAAAAAATATTCTGATTTTGGTGGAGGAAAAAAAAATCTGATTCAGAGTTTTCGTCATATAACCTAATGTTAAATTCTGGAAAAAATATTCGCGCTTTGCGCGACAAAAAAAAATAAATATTCTAACTCTCGTGTTGTCCGAAAAAAATAATTCTGAACGAAACAAAAAACCATATCTCCCCCCCCCCCCCCCATAATGTACTACACACGACACGTTTCTGGAATAACATTTATCAGGTATGTACATAGTCAAAAGATTGAAGCGCCAAGTATCGGGGAGCAAGTAGGCAAATGGCGTGATCAGCATAGCAAAAAATGCTAATGTTACTATCCCTGGGTGAGCTTGAGTTTAATCTTAATATATCACATTGTTTAGGTTCTGTAAATTTTTAACATAAATATATATGATAAACCATGTCCATGCCAAAACACTGACTACTGGGCGGATGATACTCTTGGAGACTACCAGTACGTCAAGCAGAGATATCGACCCAGTGATGGTAAATAAAAAGGTATATATCTAATTTATTGTACATATTTTTTTTTACAGATTAGACCTTGTGAATAAACGTTAGAGAATACCGACGGAGCAATACAAAATGGACAATCCAGAGAAACTGGCACTATTGGGTACACAAGACGAAGACAAACAAACAAAAACACAACACACTATGTGTTGGACACCACATTACGCAAACAAACACAAATAAAGTAAATAAAACATAAGCCCTCGTATAAAAAATAAACCCTACACAAATTAACTGTGATTTTTTGTCTAACCTAACTGCAAATTATGTTCATAATATAAAATTAGCGATGGACTTACATGTAACCAGAAAATATATATGTTCTAATTTCCCTCAAATCAATGCAAAAAAGATGGTCAATTATTATTATTCAACATTATTGTTGTCGCTTATTTAAGGTGATACCATACACTTCAGGTAAAATTTGATCTGCTCGTTTAATTTTCATTTTCTTTGGCAGTGTGTTTGTATATATCCACTGTAATAAATATCAAAATTTTAACAAATTCCAACTCAGAGCTATAAATTCACTAGCCACATAACAGCTTTTCTCTCCGTTGTTTTGATCACCGAGATGCTTGAAATCTGCATACAAACATCATATGATCAAAACGTTGAACTGATTTTAAAGAGTTATCTCCCTGTAGTGTATGGTACCACCTTAATTTGAACTTTATTTTGGATATTTTTTCTTCTTCTGTTTTTTGCATCATGTCAAGAATGAATATGATATTAAAATTACGGGTTATTATCTGAATTAAGGGTAATTAGTATTATGAAGTATACATTACATATACAACGAGACCCCCTAATAACCTGAGAAAATTACATAGTTGTTTCAAATAAATGTATGTAATAGCTTGACCGTTTTAAGGATCTTCACTCAGTTGTTTGTCAGTGTTACTTGAGAAAGCACGTTTCTGATCGTGATCACGTAGATGGTAGGATCCATTATAATATCAAATAATTAGAGACTGGCTGAAGTCATCGACACTCGTTAAGATGTATTGAAAACGTAGATATCAAATTTAGTTAGCACGACGCATTTCTGAAATAACCTTCATCAGGTGTGCACAAACTCGAAAGATTGAAAAGCCAAATAATGTGTTTGGGAACAAAACAACCAAAGGGCATCAGCAGGATAGCCAGTATTGGCTAAGGTCAGCTATGCATGAGGGAGGAGTAACTTAATTTTGATAAAGAAAAAATACATTATTTAGAAACTATAAATTTCAGTAATAAATATATCTAAAAAGCATATCAGTGCCGAAACACTGACTGCTGGATGGAAAGTCCACCAACAGAGGTATCGATCTAGTGAAGGTAACAAAAAACGTAGATATCAACATTAGTGTACACGACGTAGATATCAACATTAGTGTACAAGACGTAGATATCAACATTAGTGTACACGACGTAGATATCAACATTATTGTACAAGACGTAGATATCAACATTAGTGTACACGACGTAGATATCAACATTAGTGTACGAGACGTAGATATCAACAGTAGTGTACAAGACGTAGATATCAACATTAGTGTACGCGACGTAGATATCAACATTAGTGTACAAGACGTAGATATCAACATTAGTGTACAAGACGTAGATATCAACATTAGTGTACAAGACGTAGATATCAACATTAGTGTACAAGACGTAGATATCAACATTAGTGTACACGACGTAGATATCAACATTAGTGTACAAGACGTAGATATCAACAGTAGTGTACAAGACGTAGATATCAACAGTAGTGTACAAGACGTAGATATCAACATTAGTGTACAAGACGTAGATATCAACATTAGTGTACAAGAGGTAGATATCAACATTAGTGTACACGACGTAAATATCAACATTAGTGTACACGACGTAGATATCAACATTAGTGTACACGACGTAGATATCAACATTGGTGTACACGGCGTAGATATCAACATTAGTGTACACAACGTAGATATCAACATTAGTGTACAAGACGTAGATATCAACATTAGTGTACAAGACGTATATATCAACATTAGTGTACAAGACGTAGATATCAACATTAGTGTACACGACGTAGATATCAACATTAGTGTACACGACGTAGATATCAACATTAGTGTACAAGACATAGATATCAACATTAGTGTACAAGACGTAGATATTAACATTATTGTACACGACGTAGATATCAACATTAGTGTACACGACGTAGATATCAACATTAGTGTACAAGACGTAGATATCAACATTAGTGTACACGACGTATATATCAACATTAGTGTACAAGACGTAGATATCAACATTAGTGTACAAGACGTAGATATCAACATTAGTGTACAAGAGGTATATATCAACATTAGTGTACACGACGTATATATCAACATTAGTGTACAAGAGGTAGATATCAACATTAGTGTACACGACGTAGATATCAACATTAGTGTACACGACGTAGATATCAACATTAGTGTACAAGACGTAGATATCAACATTAGTGTACACGACGTAGATATCAACATTAGTGTACACGACGTAGATATCAACATTAGTGTACAAGACATAGATATCAACATTAGTGTACAAGACGTAGACATCAACATTATTGTACACGACGTAGATATCAACATTAGTGTACACGACGTAGATATCAACATTAGTGTACACGACGTATATATCAACATTAGTGTACAAGACGTAGATATCAACATTAGTGTACACGACGTAGATATCAACATTAGTGTACACGACGTAGATATCAACATTAGTGTACAAGACGTAGATATCAACATTAGTGTACAAGACGTAGATATCAACATTAGTGTACAAGACGTAGATATCAACATTAGTGTACACGACGTAGATATCAACATTAGTGTACAAGACGTAGATATCAACATTAGTGTACAAGACGTAGATATCAACATTAGTGTACAAGACACGATTATGGATTAATTATTTTCCTTAAGATTTTCTACTAAATTTGTGTTTTTTCGAGTCTTTTGTCTGATGTTTAACCTTTTCAACTCCGTATATTGTCTGAAACGTACACGAGTCTTCTACGCTCAGTCAGAATATCATGGGATGTTTAAAATCGTCTAAGAATAGCAACATCATTCCCAAAAATTTAGTATTTATAGGTTCTGCAACAAGACCTCAATAAAGGATTAAAATACAACTAAATGCAATCACATTTAGGCTCAAAATAATCATTGTATATTGAACTTCAATTACCAATTTAATGTATTTCATTACATTTAATATTTTTCAAAATGCAACAAAACGAAATAAAGTTTTTTTCTTTATAAAGGGACTACTTGTGTATATGTTTTAAGATCTAAAGTGTGAATTAGTGGTTTGACACCTTTAATACAAATACTATTATACAAATGGCAACTTCTGTATTACGAAGGTTAAATTTTTTATGTATAATGTTCAAGATTATATAGCGCTCTTTATAATAATGCTTTTCACTCCATTATATGCGAGGGTTGGCATTTTACTCACATGTAGAAAATACTTCCATGACCGCATGATTTCACTAAGAAGGGATTTTTGGGCCCACAGAACTAGTTTGAATTAACTTAATCCCACCACTTGTTATTGAAGTGCCTGTACAAAGCCAAAAAAGTAAGTGGTCATGTATTTGTGTGTAAAGGGTATCGATTTTGCCTCTTTATACGATTTTGGTATTTGATTTTGGAATTGTTCTGACAATGTTGTCTTTTTTGTTTTTATTTTATAGCAAAATATTTTCAATGTCGATGGAACAGTAATTTTAATATATACAGTTTGTTGTAACATTAATGCATTCTTTTCCTTTGATCATTGTATGGTTCATATACCAGAATACAGGCAGTAGCTAAAACTATGAAATAATACACGCAGATACGAGATATTGCACACTTTAATTCTGGGCTGTAGTTTTATTACTTTCAGAGTCTAGGTCTTTGCAATAATCAAAGACCTAGATGTGATATGGCATGGCTTCGTGTTACAAATCATTTATATCACGGTTTTTCGAGTTAAACAGTTAAATAATCTCAAGCTTCGTGTTCGATTGCTTAACCGTGGTATAAATATTACATATAGCATGTACCGAGTAGGATGCTACAAAGGAAATATGAAAGATAATAGCGTAGTTATATGTCAAAGGAATGCGTTACAGATATGATCACGTTGTAATATGGATATGTCTAAAAATCCTCAAAGCAGTCCGTGATTGTAAAATTTCCAATTCTTAGGCGCTTTAAAGGATTAAATCTCTACTAATTGATACCATTTTATTGCACGATATTTATTTAGAGTTAATGAAATTTGTCTAGACTAATAAAAAACAAGTTTGAATTTACTACATGCCTAATGAAGACTCGCTTGCGTATTTCACAATTGCATTATCTTAATTTTAGAATGGAAAAAAAGAAATACAATGTATGGTCTCGTTGACGTCAAAATCATTTATTGTGATCTGCAATGGCAACTGAATGAACACTCCTGTTTGCAAAACAAACTCATAAAATATAAAATGATATAAAATAATACCATGTCTTTTGAAAATGAAGAGGTAAACTATATTTGTCAATTCATTTGTATTTGAATATCTTTTTTGCTAAGACTATTTTTTGTTAAGTCCACGAAAGTCGCATCTGTGGTGTAATGATTAGCGAGTCTTAGATATTTGGGTTTGAGCTCCAGTCGAGACAAACCAAAGACTGTGGAATTATTATTATTGCATCTCAGTCAAACACGCACTTAGTTTTAAAGAGTAATTGCAAAGACTGGTTGGCTCGGAATCAAAATAATGTGTCAGAGTGAAGCGACATGTTTACCCGCGGACTGTTTGTTTCAGTGAGCAGGTAATATAAAATACAAAATGGGCCTGTTGGCATAGTACAAGCGGATATCGTATTCATTGTATTACACCTAGCTTGTTCTTGTCATGATATAGCTGACAACGCTGCTTATTTGGAGTTAAGCAACATTCATTCACTCAGATAAGCCCACGTATAAATAGTTTATCATATCTGACACACTTTACTTTTTGAGTTCCGTGTTGTGATGTTCGTTACCCTTACGATTCCGGCATAAAAACAATATTCGGTTCATCTTTACCTCCAGTTCTATGTTATTTACGTTATTTGTGTTTGTTTGCGCGTAGTGGTGGCCAACACATATCGTATTGTGTTTTTGCTTTGTTTGTCTTCTTCTTGTGTACCATATGTTGCCAGTTTCACTGGATTCTCCATTTTTTATTACCCGTTCCGTATTCTCTAACGTTTATTTCAACCAATGCTGTATTTATATTGGTTTTTTTTATATGGAGAAACACCACATATTCTACCCTATGTCAACATATACGTTTTTGATATACTACATTAAAAAAAATTTCATAGCTTCCTTATAACATTTTTTCCGGAAAATAATGGACACGATCCTTCCTGATTTCATCATATTTTATCCTATTTTTAAATCAGTTCCATTCTTAGATCCCTCTTTAATTAAATTAATTGTATTTCATTCCCGGCTGAGGATTTATATAAACCGGAGCCATCAGGAACAAGGAAATGACCTTGAAACGCTAAAATAGGATACAAAACTAAGAATAGCTTAAAGATACCAAAGGGGTAATCAGAATACGTAACTCAAAGGACAGACAACACAATGGTCAAAAGAAAAAGGACAAAACGACAAACAACGATCTACAAAATATGCACATAAAACGAAAGATTGAGCAACAAGAACCCCATTAAAATCGGAGCCAACCCAGATTCTCCGGAAGGGTGAGCGCAGTTCCTAAGCTAGCACTGGTTGGTGAATGGCAATCTTTACCATTTGCATCATATGATGCCTATGTACGGATCCAGTGATCTATGAACCGTCTGTCGAGATGGTCGTAAGGGGTAGATGTTTAAAGTGGTACAACACAAATATGCAATAGTAATCCTCCCTACAAATATATGGCCATGTCATGCTCATAAAGGTCATTGTGAATCTTTTTTCTTTTTCTGTTGGCCATTGTGTTGTCTGTCTTTCAATTTACGGTCTCTGATTGTGTTGTCTGTCCTTCAATTTACGATTTCTGATTATGTTTTCTGTCTTACAATATACGGTTTCTTATTACCCTGTTTGGCATCTTTAAGTTGTTCTTAAGTCCCATCCAGGAAATATATTTAGCTATTATGAAGTGATTTCCTGATATCATATGCGTCATTAATTTACAGATAACGAAGACAGATAAGATCTGAGTGGTCTCTGAACTTCGTATTGTTGAGTGTGTTTTCTTCCCATTGATTATCATATAAGTGTTTCAATTTATTTCCGAATGAAATTGTATGTAGGACGAAAGAAAACGAAAATATTGAAGATTCTACAGGGGTAATCAAAAGCCATAAATCGGTTATGGACAGAAAACGCAATGGTCAAATGAAAAGAGACAAAACAAATGTAACATCTACACAGAAAGACACTCAAGTGGTCTGGGGGTATTCAGTTCCAGTTCCACCAATGACACCCCTGGTGTTATTCGTGATTAAAGTATCGTGATTAGCCGAGAAAGAAGAAAGAAAATTGGATCAAAAGGCGAGTCCGATTCTGATGATTTACCATAGCGAACCAGTCACAGTACTTGTACTCAATGCACAACACCTGATTTTTAAACCCTGACACGTTATAAATTATTTCTAATCTAAACACAAATTACATGTTCGTGCAAGACGCACTACTACTGCATGCACATGAATATAAGTATACTTCATGCAGTGATGCAAAGCATATCTGTGTGTTATAATATCCTAAAACATTCTATAATAGAACAAACAGTGTTGACACAAAGACACTGCACTGTAGGAAAAGCTTTACGATACCAAAGGAGTAACCAGAAGCCGTAGATAGAGTGAGTGATTGAGTGAATTCGGCAATTTTTCAGCTATATCATGGCGAGAACAAGTTAATTTTCAATGCCATGATGATGATGTCGGCTATGTTCTAGACAAATACGCTGAGTTGAATTTGTATAGTACTAGCTCACTGAAATAACAGTCCGCGGGTAGACATGTCGCTCCACTCGAACACATTATTCTGATTTCGAGCCAACCAGTCTTAGCGGAGAACCAACAAATACCAATTCTATAGCTTTTGGTTTTACCTGACCGTGGTACGAACCCACGATCAATTGCACTCGAGGCGAGCACGTTGACCATTACACCACCGATGCGGTTGCCGTAGATAGAAGAAGGACAGACAACACAAGCGAACAAATCTGTATATCATATTTCCCTAAAGGAATCTATAATAGAATAAACAAGAATGACACAAAGACACTGCACTGTAAGAAAAGTCTTAAGATACCAAAGGTTGAATCAGGAGCAGAAAATCAGAGGACAGCCAACACAATGACCAAAGCAAACAAGGGTAGAATCTACTTTAGTGGACCCCGGAAATCAGATATTTTAATAGGAAGAGTTGAAGATACCAAAGGGGCAATCAGAATAATCAACGTGCATGACCCATATGACCCATGCGGATATGACAACAAAAGGGTTAGGTTTAAGGTTAGGGTTAGGATTATGGTTAAGGCGAGGGTTAAGGTTAGCGCTAGGGTTAGGGTTAGGCTTAAGGCTAGGATTATGGCTAGGGTCCGCTAAAGTAGAAATACTCCACAAACAAACAAATATGAGGTACGTGCAGCTGATGGTACTCATTCTCGTTTCTGTTTACATGATTTATTCTCTTAGTAACCGTTTTCTGACGTCATTATTATTATGCATTAAAAACGGGAATATTTATATAATAATGTGGTCTTGTCCAGGTAATATGCCAAAATATTATCCAGGTCTGAGAGACATATTATCCGACCGAAGGGAAAGGTAATATGTCTCTCAGACCTGGGTAATATTGTGGCATATTACCTGGACAAGACCACATTGATATCATTATTATACTGAGTGTCTAATTGTCCAGGTAATATGCCAAAATATTAGCCAGGTAATATGTCAAAATATTGCAGTACCAAATATCACTACAGAAACTTACACGAAGTCTAATAATACATGTTAGTACATTACAAACATTATATTAATGGATAATAAATATAATATAAAGACAGGCTTCCTTACTTCTCATTTCTCATAAGCATGCCTTTTTGCCAGTTATAACGTCTTAATTATGCTAGAAACGTCAAAAACGAAGAATACTGTCAATTTTAAACTATCATAGTTTATGGCTGATGTATATGATAAATATATAGGGAATGGATACTTCTCGAAAGCATGTCTTCTTTTTTTTTGTCAATGATAAATAAAAACTTTTATTGAGCTAAAATAAATACTTATATGGAAACATCAAAACTGGAGAATAATATCAATTTTAAATTATGATTGCATCTTTTTAATGTATATTATAAATGTCGGGGTTGATATGATATACTACACAATAGGCAATGCATTCACCTTATTTCTGATAAACATGTCATTTTTTCAATGATAAATGCCTTAATTAAGCTAAAATAAATACTTATAAGGAAACATCAAAATAGGACAATGATATCAATTTTAAATTCTGATTGCATCTTGTTAATGTATATTACAAATGTTGGGGTTAATATGATATAATACACAATAGGCAATGCATTCACCTTATTTCTGATAAGCATGTCATTTTTTCAATGATAAATGCCTTAATGAAGTAAAATAAATCCTTATAGGGAAACATCAAAATTGGACAATGATATCAATTTTAAATTATGATTACATCTTTTTATCTATATTATATGTATTGGGGTTGATATGGCATACTAAAGAAATAATTCATGGAAGCTATATGTATATATTGTTTTTACCACGGGTAAGTCTATATGTCACGAAGTTTTACCCCAAGCGTTAGCAAGGGGTAAAAAGCTGACATAAAGGCCTACCCGTGGTAAAAACAATATATACATATGGCTTCCATGAATTATATCGATTCTAATATGTAAAAATTGGTAAAATATCGTTATAAATTGTCGATGACGTCATAAATTTAATCGGTCATAGATTAATATTATTTTTACCACGGGTTTGGACTCAAAGCGTTTGAAGGACGTCATATTAGAATATATAATAAGCAATGCATCTTTCTTATGTTTCATAAGCATGTCCGTTTTTTGTCAGTGATAAATAAAAACTTTAATTAAGCTAAAATAAATATTTATATACAAACTTCAAAACTGGAGAATAATATAAATTTTAAACTATAAAGCATATTACTGATATATATATAATAGATACTGGGCTTGATATGATATACACTATAGCAAACAATGCATACTTCTTGTTTGTCATAAGCATGGGTTTTTTTTGTCAGTGATATCTAAGCACTTTATTTAACCTGAAATAAATACTTATAAAGACACATCAAAATTGAAACACAATATCAATTGTATACTATAAATGAATTTATAAATGGTACAAGAACACGTGTGTTTATTTACTATAGGTCCACGTGTTATTGTTTATGTTTATATAAACATGTGTAATTGTGTACTCAGTCAGTTGATATATGGTGGACTTGTATGTAGAACGGGTATTTCGTGTATAGATAGCGGGAATAGTTGTAATGGTTGACTAAATGTTAAATGTTTGTCATTCGACGCTTGCCTTTAGTAAAGCTTGACAATATGTCTGATATTAACGAAGAACAATGTCTGCAAAATTATCAGTCTACGAATCGCAATCAGAATTCTACGCCTAACGATGCACTTCAAAATGCACCAAAGGATATACTTGATGCCTTTCAACTATTTAAGCAGTATATGGACGTTAAAGTTGATAAATTGGAAACTAAACTGATTGACGCGCAGGACTTAGTGTCTAAATATTGAAGGAGGATGTTTCAATCAAGTTCAAGCATGAAGGAAGCAAGGTACAATACAAATTTAATGAAGAAACACTAGATGGCCTTAATAAACTTTATAAGCAAATTCCACAAAGTCAAACGCAGGCTGTTAAAACAACACTTGTCCTGATTGAGAAAGTAAAATCTCGCAGTAAACTGATCCGTATCGCCGACACTTCTCTAGCCGGGTGGTCCACGGTGCGGGAGTATGAAACCAACGACATAGCATCCGACAGCGAGGACGAGAAGGAAATTGGACAGGCAGAAGGACGCGCCATGCGTAACATGAAATCTAAATCCAGGAGTGCTCCGTATAAAGTTCCGAATCAAAAACCTGCTGAGACCTATGGCAATCCAGCATACAGTAATCAATTCCAACGTCAGCCCTTTCGTGCAGGCGGCGCACGGCGTTAGCCGTGCACGTGGTATATCTGTTTCCTGTGTAAACAGCAAGCACACTGAAGGAAAAATTGTCCGCTCAACAAATCAGGAGCCTTCGGTGGAGCGGTGGTAGCAACGCAACAGGACACAATGGTCAGAAGTAGAGAAACAGAAACAGTTGTCAATGATAAGTATAAAGATTTTGATTTTTGTACAATAGAACGTCAGAATTCAGATGACATAGAACTGTTTTAAGCCAAATTCAATATTTTGAAGAACGTAGTTATGAAAAAGTAAATTTTCATGGTGTAAAGGGTAGATTATCAAAACATGTAGAGCTTTGGGAAGAAATTGGAGCAAATTCATTTGCTATAGATGCTATCAGAGATGGTTACATTATTCCATTTATCGACACACCTAAAAGTATGAGATTAGAAAATAATAGATCTGCTTTGAAAATTCTGAATTTGTTACAAAATCAATCAATGAATTATTGACTTCCGGCTGTATTGCAGAGGTACCTTTTCAACCTCATATTGTTAGTCCCCTCAGTGTTGCCACTCAAAAATCTGGCAAGAAGAAATTGATTCTCGATTTGAGCTTACTGAACAAGTCGATCAGAAAAGATCAGATTAAGTTCGAAGACTGGAAAACTGCTATCCAATATTTTCAAAAAGATGTATATCTCTATAAGTTTGACTTATCCTCAGGATATATTCATATTGATATATGTCCTCAACAGCATACTTTTCTAGATTTTGCATGGCAAGATAAATTGTCCTGTTTTACAGTGCTAGTTTTTGATATCTGTACAGGGCCTTACATTTTCACAAAATGTTTACGTCCATTAGTTAAATATTGGAGAAAAAACGGAATGTTCTTTTATATTTAGATGATGGCTTTGGCATGTGCTTGGATAAGAAACAATGCATATATGAGTCAAAATTTGTGCAGCAATCTATGATTGATGCAGGTGTTCTTATAAATGAAGAAAAATCCGTATTTGATCCAGTTCAGTGCTTAGAATGGTTAGGTATAATTTAGAATTCAACAGAGTTCTGTTTACAAACATCCGAAAGACGAATTTCAGATTTGATATCAAATTTTAGTTAGGTTTTAAATGAATTTCCTCATATTTCTGCAAAAACATTAGCACAAGTCACTGGGAAGGTTATCTCCATGTCTCCAGTTGTTGGGTATGTAACTAGGATACTGACTAAGATATGTTACATAGCTATTGAATCTAGGTTCACTTGGGATAGAGTCTTGCAATTTTCTTTTCCTGAGCAAGTTCTTGCGGAACTAAAATTTTGGAATGAAAACATTAGAAAATTGAATTCTAAAAAGCTTATGAATTACAGCAAATATTCAGTATTGATTTATTCAGATGCCAGCAGTATTGGTGCAGCTGTTTATTCAGTTGAATTGGAAAACAAAGTTTTCCATAGAATGTGGGAGTTATCAGAAACTTTAGAAAGCTCTACATGGAGAGAATTAAAAGCTATTGAGCTGGCTCTTTTGTCATTTAAAAATGTATTTGAAGGCAAAGTTATCAAGTGGTTTATTGACAACCAGAATTGTATCAGAATTATTCAGAGTGGAAGTATGAATGAAAAATTTCATAGAATTGCATTGTCCATATTTTCGACATGCATTCAAAAATGCATATCTATTGATAGTCAGTGGGTCACTAGGAAACAAAATGCTACGGCAGATTATTTGAGTAGGTTGATAGACCATGAAGATTGGGGAGTGTCGGGAGACTTCTTTCAGTTTATGAATGAACTTTGGGGTCCATATACGGCGGACCGATTTGCTAGTTCATTGAATGATAAAACTATCAAGATTAACTCACGGTTTTGGAACCCAGGCTCATCGGGTGTAGATTGTTATATTCAATATTGGAGTAAATATGTTAACTGGTTAGTACCACCCATTTATCTAATGATAAGATGCATTAAACATTTGATTTACTGTAGAGCCAAAGACACATTGATTGTTCCAAGATGGAAGTCGGCAGCATTTTGGCCGATGATATTTGGTAAAGATTTGACTTACAGACCTTATGTCAAGGATGTGATTGAGTTTAAAAATACAAGTGGTATTTTTGTTAAAGGTTGCAATAAGAATACTATATATGGTTCAGAACCTTTCCTAACACCTGTATTAGTGGTGTTACTAGATGCACACTAAAGTGTAGAAATGACATGGTCCTAATATACGAGCTGGTATATTGTAGATGACGTGGTCATAGATGTGACAAATATTTGGTTCAGAACCTTTCCTAACACCTGTATTAGTGGTGTTACTAGATGCAAACTAAAGTGTAGAAATGACATGGTCCTAATATACGAGCTGGTATATTGTAGTTGACGTGGTCATAGATGTGACAAATATTTGGTTCAGAACCTTTCCTAACACCTGTATTAGTGGTGTTACTAGATGCACACTAAAGTGTAGAAATGACATGGTCCTAATATACGAGCTGGTATATTGTAGTTGACGTGGTCATAGATGTGACAAATATTTGGTTCAGAATCTTTCCTAACACCTGTATTAGTGGTGTTACTAGATGCAAACTAAAGTGTAGAAATGACATGGTCCTAATATACGAGCTGGTATATTGTAGTTTACGTGGTCATAGATGTGACAAATATTTGGTTCAGAACCTTTCCTAACACCTGTATTAGTGGTGTTACTAGATGCAAACTAAAGTGTAGAAATGACATGGTCCTCATATACGGGCTGGTATATTGTAGATGACGGGGTCATAGATGTGACAAGGCCGAAAATGGTTGACAGCATGGTCACAAAGATTTAATATTATATATTTATGTTTTTGATATATTGTATTTATTGTCATTTAATATAATACATTTTGTAGATATTTTCTCTGTTGGTCAGTGGAAAAAACTTGAGGCTAAAAGTGGTTTGGATCCAGTTCTGGATGATCTGTTAAAATTGCTACCATCGTATACCATGGCATCAAAAGCGGATACGACACAGAAGAAATATAGATATGCCTTCAACTCAGGGTGTAAGTGGTCAAATTTACATTCCTTTCCTTCTTTGCCAGCGAGCCAATTTATCATAGCACTTTATTTGAATCGGCAAAATCAACCAGTAAAATTGATGAAGCTATGTATGCCATCAGCTGGGCACATACTCTTTCCGGTTTTAGTGACTCATGCAAATCAAACCTAGTTCGCTCAGTACGTGAAGGAGCTCACAGAAAAATAGGGCACATAGTTAAGAAAAAAGAACCTATCACACCGGACATTCTCCAAAAAATTGTATCTACTGAGGGACCGACCATTTAACTTGAAGGGGGGGGGGGGGGTTATGGTTTTTTGTTTCGCTTAAAATTTTGTTTTTCGACAACACGAGAGTTAGAATATTTGTTTTTTTTCCAGAATTCAACATTAGGTTATATGACAAAAACTCTGAATCATATTATTTTGTTTTTCCTCCACCAAAATCAGAATATTTTTTTCAGCAACATTGGGAATCAGAATATTTTTTGGGAAAAAAAACATAACCCCCTCCCCCCCTTAAAGTTAAATGTTTGTTCCCAAACGGTTCTAATAATTGCACCTCGAAAGACTTGCGTATTGCTACTATGTGTCTAGTGAGTTATGCCGGGTTATTAAGATTCGCCGAATTGGAAAATTTAAACAGATCAAACGTAGTATTCTGTTCATCACATGTTAAATTAAATTTAGAAAAGAGCAAAACATATATTTACAGGGAAGGTAAAGAAGTTATTATTTCTAGAACAAGATTAATTACTTGTCCTGTAGCTATTTTAGATAGATACCTAAAAATGACATACATTTCAGATATCTCTAGAGAATACATATTTAGATCAGTATATTACTTTAAATTTTCAGGTAGATATAATTTAAGGAAATCTGGTCCGATATCTTATACCAGAGCTCGTGAATTATTACTATCAGTACTTGAATCTATAGGCCTAGAAAAACACCACTTTGGTCTTCATAGTTTACGATCAGGAGGAACAACTGCTGCTGAAGCTGCCGGTGTTGAAGATAGACTCTATAAGAAACACGCCAGATGGAAAAGCAAGAAGGCTAAAAATGATTATATTAAAGAAGACTTGAATCAAAAATTGTCTGTTACAAGAAAACTTGGTATCTAATTTTCTCTTGTTATTAATTCCCCTTTCTTTGTTTTTTGAAGTTTTACTGTACTGTCAAGGGAGCTGATATCCAAAAGATAGTGTTTGTGTTTTATTTATAAATGATTTATGTTCGTTTTAAAGGATTATTAGAACATAAATGAATTTATAAATGGTACAAGAACACGTGCGTTTATTTACTATAGGTCCACGTGTTATTGTTTATGTTTATATAAACATGTGTAATTGTGTACTCAGTCAGCTGATACATGATGGACTTGTATGTAGCACGGGTATTACGTGTATAACTAGCGGGAATAGTTGTAATGGTTGATTAAATGTTATATGTTTGTCATTCGAGGCTTGCCTTTAGTACAGTAATGTTTTGAATATTTTATTAGTCATATGAAATTAGATACTGATATTGTATTTACTGATATTGAATTTTCTTTTGTTCATTGTGGGTTATAATGGTTACGTTAGAACTGTGTAGCGGTCATGACAGACAGTGGGCAGACAATTTGTATTTTTGTTAACAAAGAAGTTTACTGTACTGTCAGGCGAGCTGATATTCAAAAGATAGTGTTTGTGTTTTATTCATAAATGATTTATGTTCGTCTTAAGGGATTATTAGAACATAAAGCATATTAATGATACATACATAATATATACTGTTCTTGATATGATATAATATATGAAGAGTTTGAAGATACAAAATGGGCAATGCATCTTTTTTATTTCTCATAAGCATGTCATTTTTTTCCATGATAAATAAACGCTTTTTAATTAAGCTAAAGTAAATACCTATATGCAAACATTAAATATGAGAATTATATCAATTGTAGACTACCATCGTATAAATTGATACAAGGGTGAATATATTATAACACAAAACAGGGAATGCATACTTCTTATTTCTTATCAGCATGTCTTTTTTGTCAATGATAAATACACGTTTTAATGGAGCTAAAATCTCACCATGATATGGCTGAAAAATTACTGAATTTGAGTTAAATAACAATCACTCACTCAATGGAGATAAGGTTAATACCAATAGATAAACATAACAAAAATTGAAAATATTGTCAATTTTAAACTGTCACAGTATCTTTTTGATGTACATTATAGATACTGGGAAGAGTATACTATAATGAATTATGCATAGCAGGGAATGCCTACTTAGTATTTCGCAAAAGCATGCCTTTTTTCAGTGATAGTAAAAGTCTTAATCAACTTAAATTAATACCTATATAAACATAAAAATTAGAGTATAAAGACAATATTAAGCTATCATAGCATCTTAATGACTATTATAGATACTGGGGTTGATTTCATATCAATAATTTTCCATTTGGTTTTTTTTTCTGACGTTTTTTTTCAATAATAAATCTTCATTTAAATGCTTTAATAGGTGAACAAAATGAGGTCAGGGATATTTGAATATTTTTAGTATCGAAAAAAAAAACAATACCAAGGACGATGTAAGTAATTCAGACTCGGCTAATGTCTGATAAAAATCTCTGCATTGTTTGATTGATAAAAGAAAATCGCTTACCTCATTTCATTCCGTTTCTTATGTTCTCTCAAATGGAAAATAAAACGTTCAGATGACTATAACAATTTCTAACTATCGACCTCCACAGAAAAGAGCGCCAGTCAATCAGCGTTTGACACCTCGGATTAAATTTACGCCATGCTCGTTTCACCCGTCCATTGTTCTCATGTCTAATGTTTGGACGAACGAGGTGTAAATCTAATTTTAAGCTGTGTGTAAACGCATAAGATCGAATAATTGCTACTTTTCTGTAATATTTCTATATTATTACAGGTTCTGAAGATGATAGTTTTGGAAAGACGTACTTACTACTAACACAGACTGACAACAAATACATATCAGCATTAACATAAGATGAAAAAAAAAGACAGAAAAAAAAAGAGAAATTTATATAATTTTTTTTTCTTGAATGCATTTCCAGAAACGTGTCGTGCGCACTATATTTGATGTTTACGGTTTTATTGCCTCTATATTTTGAGGCAACCACCCCAGAAATTAAAGGAATAACAAAAAAATATCGCATTACTAACATTAACAAAAAATGGGAAAAAGAGATTAAAAAACATAAGAGAAATTTAAGCAATGATTTTTTTTCAAATTAAATGTAATTTTGCGTCCAAATTCTCAGTTATCAACTCTTAAATATAAAATGGAAAACAAAAAATAGTACATAGTAATAACTAGAGAAAAAAAACTAATAATATGAAGGAAAAAAAGCACAACAACAGAAATACTATACCATCAAAGCAGTTGAATAAAACGGTAACCTTGTATATACATAATGTACGTAGATGATGCATGAATACAATGTACAGTTGTAGTAAATAACGTAGAGTCATTGTCTAAAACTTTATAATTAAGACTAACATCAATTCATCATATCTTAATCACAACTGTGCTGTAAGTTTTGGTTTTGTAAAAGCTTATAAATAACAAAAAAACTGAATGAAATTGTGTATCTCATTAGTTGTTCAATCTTCAGTTTTCTGTTTAGTGTTTTGTAGATCATTGTTCATCCTTTTGTCCATTGTATTATTTGTCCTTTTTTTTTCTTATTTTTTTCGATAAACGGCTTCTGGTTTGATATATTCAAACCTTTCTTAAAAACAGTAAAAATAACTAAGTTTAACCCAAGCCTATATCTTTTATAATACACACGTAGTATCCTACACCAGATACAAAACTGTTTAAACTTTCATATTGTTTTACTTATTATTTCCAACAACAAGGAAAACGTCACTTTTACGTGGCCCTCCGTGTTCCAAAATGTCTTATTTTTGACCATAACCGGGGATATATTCGTTATTTACGTTCCTATCCGTAGATATGGAGATTTTAACCTCCTTCGGCTGCGCATCAGGCTGTACCTGGCTACCTCAGGGTGTTAAAATCTCCATATCTACGGATAGGAACGTAACTAACTTATAATGTGGTGTAAGGTTACTGTTCATCAAGCACGTAATCTCTCATTACATTGTGTAATAAGTGGTCATTGCTACAAAATGTCTACTGTCGTCATATCGTTACAGTCGTGTTTTGTAGTTTTCAGTTTTGTTCTGTTTGTCTTCGTTCAGTAAATAAACGTTAGACGGGTGTCACTAGTGGAACAGGAACTGCTTTCCCTTCCAGAGCACCTGGGTTCACCCTCAGTTTTTAGTGGGGTTCGTATTACTAGTACTCGATCTTTATTTTATATGTGTGTTTTGTAGATCGTTGTTTGTCCTTTTGTACTTTTTCTTTTGGCCATTTTATTGTCTTTTCTTTTTCGATATACGGATTCTGATTACCCCTTTGATATCTTCAAACACTTCTTAGAGAATACCAAAAGAGCAATGGAAATGGACAATCCAGAGAAACTGGCAACATAGGGTACACAAGACGAAGAAAAACAAAGCAAAAACTCAGCACAATATGCGTTGAACACCACTCTACGCAAACAAACACAAATCTTCAAACACTTCTTAGAGAATACCAAAAGAGCAATGGAAATGGACAATCCAGAGAAACTGGCAACATAGGGTACACAAGACGAAGAAAAACTCAGCACAATATGCGTTGAACACCACTCTACGCAAACAAACAGAAATAAGGTTAATGAGCCATGAGCTGTCCTACAACCAATTGGAGGTAAAGAACCGAACATTGTTTTTATGTGGAAGTCGGTATCTTGTTTCAAATGTTGGCTGTTTTTGTCTTTTGGTTGTCCATTCTCGAATACCTCATCGGTCTTCTCTTGTGATTATTTTCTAATTTTCTAGCGTAGTTTTTTGTTGTTCTATTTTGGTATAATATAAACTTTCAATCAGACTAATCTTCCTATCCATGTTTTACTATACAGACGAGCTCTCAACATGGAAATACTTATTTTTAATCAATGCGCTATTTTGATCACCATGTTGGATCTATCAATACGAAACCAAGATTGTGTACACTTTTGATGAAACAAGCACAGGCTAGGTATATTTAGCTTTTGTGACGATTGTATTTACAAACTAGTAATATGCTATACTATTGCAATAAATAAAAACCATAGCCCTTTTCTGGAATAACCTTCATCAGGTACGCTCAAAGCCAAACTATTTGAAAGCCAAATAAGTTACTCGTTGGGAGCAAGAAAACCAAAGGGCCTTAATTAGCTATAGGAAGCACATATCGATTCTCAATTGTTTACTATTGAGGGGGTACCATACACTACAGGGAGATAACTCTTTAAAATCAGTTGAACGCTTTGATCATATGATGTTTGTACCCCTATGCAGATTTCAAGCATCTTGGTAATCAAAAGCACAGAGAGAAAAGCTGTTATGTGGCTAGTGAATTTATAACTCTGAGTCTGTTGGTTGGAATTTGTAAAAATTTTGATATTTATTACAATGGATACATTCAAACACACTGCCAACAAAAGAAAATTAAACGAGCAGATCAAATTTTACCTGAAGTGTATGGTACCACCTTAATTAGCTATAGGAGGCACATATCGATTTTCAATTGTTTACTATTAATAAAGCAACAGTTCTCCTTCCTCGGGCATAAATGACCTTAGCAAATTTGAGTTATTGGGCTTTGGTTTTCTTGCTCCTAAAGACTATTTAAGGTGGTACAAAACATTCAACCGTTTTAAAGAGTTATCTCCCTGTAGTGTATGGTACCCCCTTAATTATATGACTTTCCAATCTTTAACTCTAAAGGTTATTCCAGAAACGCGCCATGCACACTTAATTAGATATCTACGCCTTATTACTAAACAACAAACATTCACCAAAAGAGTACTATCGAAAGCAATGTTATATGTGAACGAGAACACCGGACAAAAATATCTTATATGTTGCATCATGTCGAAAATGGAACGACTAATTAATAATTTAACTAAAGTGGCAAAAAGCATATAAATGTAGTTGCATATATAAACGTAAACTTGAAGGATTTCCTCCTCTAGTAACTCTCGAACCTTGATTGGTCTAGCGTCACTCAAAGGTTAATAGTCAAACCACAGCAGCTATCAAGCATGAAATAAAATTTACGTCTATTTAGCTAGGACTTCATGATCGTTGCCATTATTATTTTAAGAAATTTTAAAAACCAAAGTTTTTCAGCAGCAGGCATAGAGGCCTTTATAGCTATGTTTGGTTGTAGATGTGGCCACTTTGTTGGCTTGATATCAAGTAGAGATATTGGCATCACGTAGATTAAATTAATATTGCTATTATCAGTGCTTATTAGTATTTTTCAATAAACATTTTTTCATCATGATCTGTCGACCACTCTCAAACAAAAATAAAAGATATAACGGTAAGATATTAAAGTACAAGGACAGGGCTAATGGATTTATTATGGTTTATTGCAATAAAAAGTCAATTATTTTTCACTTTGAAGTTCACACATATTAATCTAATTATGATCACCATGATGATTGATTGCTATGAATACAATCTGATGGTCAACTATATGATAAACACACGCCCACGCGTAGCCTAATGCAGGATAAAATCAAGATCAATGCACGTGACAAGTTGGTAGACGAAAATCTGATGAGTGCTATATTACTTACTCCCCGTATAAAAAATAAATGGAACCTAAAAATATACCACACCACCTGATGGTCAACTAAATGATAGACACACGATATTTTAACTCCCACGCGTAGCCTACTGCCGGCTTAGCCCAAGAGCAATGCACGTGTAGACGAATCTTATGAGTGCTATGTTATTCCCCGTATAATAAAATAAAGCTTAAAAATATACCACATCATCTGATGGTAAATTGTATAATAAATATACATTATCCTGCAATCAGTACATTTGCTGTACAAATATGCTATAGGAATAAATTTTTGCTTTATTCGTACTAGACGAATAAACTTTTCGTACTATACGAATAAACTTTTCAGCCTACGAATAAACTTTCCTGGTACCCTGTAGCTATGCACAGCGGAGGGCGCAGACAAGTATGAAACTGGTACTAATGTAACACGGACCATGAAGAAGACACCATTGACAACATTTATGAAAGGCGAGGAATGACGCTTGTTTCTGTCCTTTTTGTTTAAATCTGACAAGTTTTCCGACTTTTTTGACATTGCAGAATAAACACAAAATACGTACATTGTCGTTAAATATAAAATTCATTTGTACTCGCTGCGAAACAGGCCTGAAAAGCTCGCCGAAGGCTCGCTATTCCGCATGTTTCTAAAGCTCGTACAAATAAATTTTATATTTACCGACAATGTACGTATATTGTATATATGTTGGTGTATTGAGGGTGAATATAGAATTCATGTGGCGAGGCTTAGAAACGGGGGAAAGACGAGCTTTTAGCGGGTCATTCCATCCATTTCGTGCCGAGCCACATAAATTCTATATTTACCGTCAATACACCAATATTGTATTTATCCTACAATAAAATTTGCGAAAAAAAATGTTATTCAATCTAATAATAAAAAAAAAAGATAACGAAAACCCCATTGATACCTCAATAGTATTTCTGGTAAGGGGCGTGGCTTAATAGCGTTATTAGGCTAATATAAAAAGTGTTATTATGACAGGGGTGTGGCTTAATAGCTTTATTAGGCTAATGCGAGAAGTGTTATTATGACACTGTCATAATAAAGCAACAGTTTATTTCAACTCATTTATTATGACAAAAAATAACCCAATTGCAGGATAAACACGTGATATTTCCACGGCTCTTGTTGGTAACGGTTAATGTACGTGGGAAATCTATAGATGAATCGTATGAGCGACATAATGATAGTCACTGTATAATAAAAAAACCAAACGGTTCTAAAATCTACTTAGAAAATCGTAGACACAGAGACCAAATCGATACTCCTAGCATCATATACATGACCACTCACTCTGGATTAGGTTAGACCCTTAAGCAAAAATTGGCGGTGTTAAACTAATATCATGGGCCAAATATACTTTCTTTGTAAACTATTGCGGTCATAGAACTGATTGCAAACATGTGAATAAGGGTTAAGTGTTGATTGCTACTTTCAACAATATTCTAGATATATCGAGGATGTCAGTTTCATTGGTGGAGGAATCCGGAATACACGGAGAAAACCACCGACCTACCGCAAATCACTGAAAAACTTTATCGAATACAATTTGTATTAAGCACACCTCGACATGAGCGGGATTCGAACTCACAACTTTAGTGGTAATAGGCACTGATTGCATAGATAGTTGTAAACCAAAACTACCATACGGTCACGACCACATTGTGTCTGTGTAAATATGATAGGGTCGCATATTGCACAATTAAAGGGTTACCGCTATCGTGTTTAACGCCAATTGCAACAATATTTCAGTTATATCGTGGCAGTCAGTTTTATTGGTGGAGGAAACAGTAGTATACCCAAGGAAAACCATCGTCCTGCCACAAGGCACTGACAAACGTTATCACATAATGTTGTATCAAGTACACCTCACCATGAACGGGATTCAAACTCACGTTTTAGTGGCAATAGGCACTGATTGCATATGCAGTTGTAAACCCAAGAATCATACGATCACGACCACAATGGCCATCATTATCTCTGTGTAAATATGACATGTTCGTATATTGCACAATTAAAGGGTTAAGGTTTTGTTGTTTAACGCCACTTTCAACCATAGTTCAGTTATATCGGGCGGAGGGCACGGGTGGCTCAATGAATTAGGTAGTTGGATTACCTAACAACTCATACAAGCCTATGACCAATATGGCGTGGGTTCGCGCCTGGCTTTGTGAATTACAAAAAAGGTGCACTCGACTCGCAGCTGCAAGCGCTAAAGTTTACCAGTTGCTTGCCCATGGTCGGTGGTTCTCTCCGGGCACTCCGGCTTCTTCCACCACTAAAACTGGTCGCAATGACATAGCTGAAATATTGCTGAAAGTGGCGTTCAAACACCAAAAATCAAAATCAATCAATATATCGGGACGGTAAACACACATCATATCGTTTGAAGAATTATTGTATTTCAGCCTTTGCTTAGTCTAGAGAGATAGACAAATAGATTATAATAGGCTCCGCTATTTTTTCATAAAGGACCCTAATTTAACCAGCATACAAGGGGAAATATGGACTTAAGGGAACCATAAATCGGCCTTGATTTTTATAATGATATAAAACCAACACCAAGGCCGTAATTATCATACACAAAAATCAAATTTCCAGGCCATTAATTAATTATTTTTCCAATTATGGTCTTGTTTATGAGAAATCAGATTTTTTTTCTACTTTTGGTCAAGTCTAGTGAACTGTTTCAGTTCAGGTGCAGAACTATATTTAATCAGCATAAAAGTAGAGTCAATCACAAAATCAACCCACAATAGATCGACATTGAATTGGAAACACTCCTAATGGGAGTAGATGGTACTGTTTGTTCGACCTTCCTTCATTACTCACTATTATCTTAATCCGATTTTTTTTATTTCTTTCTTCCTGGTCATTTCTCAATATAATTTGTTCAAGCTTCCACTACCTATGCACATTTAGATAAAGTATCCTTTAATGCAGGCCTGCCTGGATCTTATAATGATTTAAAATACCAAAGGAGTAAATCAAAGAACAGATGATACCATGACCAACAGAAAAAATAATGATCCACAAGTGACAACCATTGTGTTACATTTAAAAGGCATAAACAACATCTGAAATTCACGACACCATAAGCCCGACATTTAACACTGAATAAAGCAGCTGAAAATCTCCTTTAAGAAATCCAAACCAGGACAAATTATTTTGAGGAACACATCGAATATTGTACATAAATATATGTATTATACTTTACGTTTTTATTTTCCCTATTTGTCTTTGATAGCGCAGCCAGTCAATATAACGTTATATGGACCGGGACTGGACTGCCTCGTTTTCGATTCAGTTCCGGAACGGTACCTATGTTATTATTTTAGATAAAAAGTATAATATAGCAAATAGTTCATGTCACTTCGGGTCATATGGCAGTATATGGACCGGTCCGTCACCAAAAAAATATTATATGGATCTCAGAAGCTTCGGTCCATATAATATTTTTTTGGTGACGGACCGGTCCATATACTGCCATATGACCCTCAGTGCCATGAACTATTTGCTATATAGGAAAGATTACAACCGCCTCGCCGATGTAAGGGTTACATTGTTCGCCTCGTGTACAAGTAGATCATGGGTCCTAGCTTTGGTTGGGTTAATCCAAAGACTATCATATCGATATATGTTGCTTTAACGCTAAGCAAACAGTTTAATAGTAAATAATGTGCCCAAGTAGAGCGGCATGTCTGCCAGCGGACTGTCGTTTCAGTGAGCTTGCATAATATGAATTCAAATAAGCGTGTTGGTCTAGTACAAATTTCATTGCAATGTAATCTGCTCTCGCTATGAAATAACTGATGAATTACCCATTCACTCACTCACTCAAAACATTACTTAGTTGTCATTGCTAAATAAACTTTCTCCAGGATTATGATGATGGTTATCCCATTAAACATACTGGTGAATTAATAGAGACCGCAGTCAGGAGTTATCTGAAGATTGAATCACATGAGGGGTCTTTGTGGTTGTGATCGTATGGTAGTTCGATTTACAACTACGTATGCAATCAGTGCCTGTCATCACTAAAGCTGTGAGTTCGAATCCCGCTCATGGCGAGGTGTTCTCGAAACAACATTATATGATAGAGCTTGTCAGTGACTTGCGGCAGATCGGTGTTTTTTTTCGGGTAATTTGACTTCCTCCACCAATAAAACTGACTGCCACGATATAATTGAATTATTGTTGAAAGTGACGAAAAATACCATAACACTAAAACATACCCCCTCGAGTCACCTGAGATCTAATGTCGCATGACTTCAATTTAGAGTTCTGTAGAATGTATTTTATAATGTCTAGATTCAACGATATCTTTCTTATCAAAAATGAGAGTTAAAATAAATGAAAAGCGACTGACAATCAAGAATCATTTTAATCTTTATTCTTAGAACTTAGGGACAGATTATTTAATTTCATCTATAATTATCACTTAAATTTTAAAAATAATACATTTAATGATAATTAAGTTTTTTTCAGCTTGTGGCATTTGAATTTTCGCTTAAAAAATAATCTCCTGTGTAATAAATAAATCACTGACACAGAATTGATTTAAATGGCTACATGCACGCAAAGTCTCGACATTCTGGTATTCTAGTAAAGGTTAAAAGGTGAAATGTTTCAAAAACATGTAATTTAATTCCATGTTTATGTGTGTAATCTGAGAAAAGTTTGAAGATGCCGATTAAGTTAAATAATATCCGTAAATCGAAGAACAGACAATGCAATAGCCAACATATAGAAAAGATATAAAGATCAACAACACACAACATAGAAGACTATAGTGAGGACCACGAACCCCACTTAAACTATGGGTGAACTTGCATTGGTTAATGAGGTCTTGATCATAGAAGTGACTGGCTTCAACGTCCCCACTTGGAAATCTCGGTTATGCAACTTCCTTATTAGAAGCCACCTTCTATCAAGTAGGGGGCCCGGGTGGCTCAATGCGTTAGTTCGTTGGATCTAACAGCTCATACAAGCCTATCACCAATACGGCGTGGGTTCACGCTCAGCTTTGTAAATTACAAAAAAGCATGCACTCGACTCACAGCCGCAAGTGATAATGTTTACCAGTTGCTTGTCCATGGTCGGTGGTTCTCTCCGGGTACTCCGGCTTCCTCCACCACTAAAACTGGTCGCTATGATATAGCTGAAATACTGCTGAAAGTGGCGTTAAACACAAAAGATCAAAAATCAAAAAATCTAACAAGTAAATCCTGATAGGAAACACATTCTCTGTAATATCATATTAAAAGACAGATATATAAGTCATATACAGGTGGCTTGAATATGGCTAAACATAAATGGAACGTTCACGATGGGAAAATTGAAATCATATCTCTCCGCCTGAACTGTCAATTCAGCTGTATCAGTGGTTTCCATATTTTAGGTTCAATGAGATATATGCGATCAACGTAGACAATAGATTATAAATTCTTAAATGAAAGGATATCATATGTATTGCGGAAAGTGAAATCAAACTACTGAACTTACGGAGACGTTTATATAGAAGATAAAATGCTTAACTGAGTTATTATTGGACAACCACCAATTTTGTAATTCGACACCACTATGTCTATTGATTGACTGATTATTGCTTCTGGCTCAGCGAGCAGTATTTCAGCTATTCTTAGGACGGGAACAGATTCAATAATATATATAAATAGCGGATGTGGTCGAGTGGTCTCGGGCGCTGGACATAAGGCTAAGCGATTGGTGCTGCAGTGTATCAATGGTGTGAGTTCAAATCCCGTCGAGGGAAGAACACAAATTTATCAGCTCAAAGATCTAATTCTAACACTGTGGGGTTTAATTTCCAGACGTATATATAAGGAATGACAGCTGTATGATAGGCCAACACGAGCAACTACATATGACTGTCGCGGGAAAAGTATAGAGTTTTTGGTAGAGACGAAAATTTAGGGAACGACCATTTAACTTGAAGGGGGTGGGGGGGGGGGGGGAATGTTTTTTTTCTAAAAAAAATATTCTGATTCCCAATGTTGCTGAAAAAAATATTCTGATTTTGGTGGAGGAAAGAAAATTAATCTGATTCAGAGTTTTTGTCATATAACCTAATGTTGGCTTCTGGAAAAAAAATTGCTATTTTTCGCGACAAAAAAAAGAAATATTCTAACTCTCGTAATGTCCGAAAAAAAAATTCTGAACGAAACAAAAAACCATAACCTCCTCCCCTTGCAAGTTCAATGGTCGGTCCCTTAGTCTTTTGTAGTTTCTACAATGCACCTACTCTTTTCAAAAATCTACAAAAGAGGGCTTTTACTTGTAGGGATCGTGACACTCTCGTGTCAAGCTACCCAAAATGTTCCATGGTTATCTGGGGATGCGTTGAGCAGCTCTGTGGGTTTGATCCAGGGGAGCCTTCATCAGTACCTACATCTATAATCAAATCTAAGTAGAATTACGATATAGTATTTGCTAAGTCTTGAATCGAATTAACCAATATATAATTAATCCTCAATCAACTCCTGTCACTATATTGTGAGTGTGAATCCCGCTCATGGCGAGGTGCATTCAATACAGCATTATGTGATAATGTTTGCCAGTGACTTGCGGCAGGTTGGTGGTTTTCTCCGGGTACTCCGGTTTCCACCAACAATAAAACTGACCGCTACGATATAGCGGAGATATTGTTGAAAGTGGCGCTAAACACCATTATCCTAACCCTCAATCAACTCGTCGGAGGTTAAAAAAATGCATCAAGTATGAGATATTTTTTGCGGAACCGATACATTACGTATCTGTCAAGTGAGTATGCATGTACTTTGCATTATAACATTGGAACAAGGAACAAAACCAATCATTTCCATTTAATGAAATGTAACTCTTATTCTTTTCCAAGGCTGAATATTAAAAAATCTTAACTTTATATTATGTGTTAGTAGTACGGAAATTGTTAATTCAGAAAAAAAAGCGTTGCGCTTTCTGTAACAAAGTGTACTATTTTGAAATGAATTGATGTAATTTGAATAAACGTTAGAGAATACCGAAGGGGCAATCAAAAAGGACAATCCAGAGAAACCGGTAACACAGGGCACACAAGACGAAGAAAAACAAAACAAAAAAACACACCACAATATGTGTTGGACACCACTATACGCAAATAAATACAAATATGACATGCGCCCTCCTACAAACAACTGAAGGTAAAGACGAACGAACATCGCCTCAATGCGAACATCCAGACACGAACATAGCAACCTTAATATGTATTACAAGCAGCAGGTGTACAAATGTATGGTGTATCCAGATCTTTAACTTCATCAGATTAACATATGAACAAATTGCTCATTTGAGACTCCTAAAGATCAGTATTTGTTTAGTTGTCATACTAAACGTCATTTTTGTGAGAATCTGATAGATTTTTTAGCAAAGATATTCAATTGGGAAGTTTATTTGAAACAGTGACCCACATTTATATGACAGGAAAATTTAAAATAACAAAGGAATAATAAGAGGGGGTAAATCGGAGAAGAAGGCCAGGCAATACAATGAGCAAAAGGTCAAACAACGCTCTACAAAGCATTACACAGAACACTACACCAACCTCACTAACAATCTTGGTGAACTCAAGTGCTCCGGAAATGTAAGCAGTTACTATTCCACATGAGATATCCGCTATGATGTGTGTTGTATAAAATAACCTTGTTGCAATATTTGTATTGTTAATGCTCCATTTATATTACATGTCGTATCTATAAGACATAATGTAAGAGAATTATGTATTTTAGTATGAATCAGTAAACTTTAGAGAAAACCGAAGGGACAATCCAGAATGAACAATCCAGAGAAACAGACAACATATTGGGTACACAAGACATAGGACGAAGACAAACAACTCGTAGTATATATTGTAGGTTTTTCTATATGATTCAATAAAAGCGTAGATATCTAATATAGTGGGCACGATATGTTTCAGGAAAAACCTTCATAAGGTACGCTCATAGTCAAAAGGCTGGCAATCAAAATAATGTAAAGGTATGTGGGATCAATAACATCAAATGATTTAAACAGGAAGGCCAAATTCGGCTATGGTCACCTGTCTCTGGGGGAGGAACACCTCAATGTTAATAATAATTACATTTAGATTATACTCTAGGCAGTGTCCTGGTTTGTTTTTCAACATAAATTTCATGATGACTGCTGACAATGTAATATTTCATGACGCAGACGTCTGTTTTTTGAATAGCATTGTTGCACGACTTTGATAAATCTATCACGCCTGGTAAACGAGATGGTCTCAACATAATGTTGAGCAAGCAAACACGTATCTGCAACTTCCGGTTGAGAACATCTGTCGAGGAAAATTTACAAACGTGTGCACGGTAAGTTGTTTTATCTCATATTTCTAAGTTTTAAAATTCAGAGAATGCTATTCCCTTCCGATATGACAATGTAAACTTTTCCTTCTTTCCGTTGTGAAAAACAGTTAAAAATGAAGGAGAAATCACTTTTCTCCTGTGCAGCAACGAGTTCATTTTGTGTATTTCGTCGTGCAATTCAGCTATTTCCTTGCATAACAAAAAGGTTCCGTGACAATGACGTGATCGGGTGATAGAATTTTATTGACAGGTTCGATCTTACTACAAGAATGGAAACGATAGAGGCTAATAACACAACACTGCCCTTAATTATGATACGTTGAGACCTTCTGTCATAGGTTGAGGCCTTCTGGTACATGTTGAGGCCTTCAGTCACAACTTTCACAGTGAAGTACACCATAGATGTATACATTTATTAGTACACTTATAAAGCGTTGAGATCATAAAAAAACACAATGATGGTACAAATTAAATGTGTAATAAAATATGATTATTAGCCGAGATGTAGCTGGGTTCTTTTGCCGGGTTTTCAATTTTTTTTATCGAGTTGACAACGTGTGTATATATCAAATTTCCTCATGAATACGGAGCACCCGAATTTGACTCCTTTGACGAACCGTTTAAAATGTTTCACTCCCCTTACCTTTGTTGTCTCTTTCGTCGTTCATCAACGAATCAACTGATCAAGTGGCATGATATTGCCAATTGGTAAACTCATCTAATTGTTATGTATTGCTGAAATGAGTTATGTACACTGGGTAGCATTTTTCTATTCTCGTACACATAAATTTGGTCCAGATTTTGACCCTAAATCGGCATATCCGCACCCAAAAAATCAAGGTAGTTAACCCAGGAAAGCAGATCCACATGTATACAGTAAGCAACTGACAAACTTTAACACGAACACATACTTGTTTTGCAATTGCAACTACCCAAACTCAAGCTTGAGCCACCACCTTCATGTGCAAGTGATAGGATAGCAGTTTGTGCATGTTATGAAACGACTCACTACGACTGCCTCAGAAGAATGTAGGACGGAAAGTCACAAGACAAACAGTAACAGGGTTAGGGTATATGCAACTCGATTACATCGCTGTGGAAGTTTTGACTGAAGGCTTCAACATGTACCAGAAAGCCTCAACCTATGACAGAAGGTCTCAACGTATCATAATTAAGGGCAGTGTTGTGTTATTAGCCTCTATCGTTTCCATTTTTGCAGTAAGATCTTGTCAATAAAATTCTATCACCCGACCACGTCATTGTCACGGAAACTTTTCGTTATGCAAGGAAATAGCTGAAATTGCACGACGAAATACACAAAATGAACTCGTTGCTGCACAGGAGAAAAGTGATTTCTCCTTCAATTTTATCTGTTTTTCACAACGGAAAGCAGGAAAAGTTTACATTTTCGTATCGGAAGGGAATAGCATTCTCTGATTTTTAAAACATGTCTCGAAATTTACCGTGCACACGTTTGTAAATTTTCCTCGACAGATGGTCTCAACCGGAAGTTGCAGATACCTTTTTGCTTGCTCAACATTATGTTGAGACCATCTCGTTTACCAGGCGTGCTATGCTCTGTCGTACTGAATATTAAATAATTATATGTTCGCTATGATAGAATAGTAAATACGAAATAATGCCATTTATAAATTTATAGAAACAAACGTAACAATTTCCAAGCATCTTGATTTTTGGTTATCTGTCAATCTGTTTGCAAGAGGCGGGGCTTATGATACTTTTCCGGAAGTCGCGATCATTTCGCTCTAACACCTGTACAAAAGCATGCATGACAAAAGTTACGCCAAGACTCGAGTACACAGACGTTTTACATTATTAATGTGGTGAGTATTTTTTTTTAATAGAAATTGACCTTCTATTTTATACCAAGATCCTACATGTATAAATGCACCAGCGTTACGTTTTAGATGCAATAACCATTACGCCATAATCACGGCCATTCTACTTCATATATCAATGCATGTGTTACCCATTTTTTTCAGTGGGTAACAGATCGACAGTAAGAAAAATATTCTTCAATGGCGCACATTTAGTGTCTTGGAGCAAGTCCCTGTGACCCGGTTGGGAACACGTGGTAGTAATACATTACATCATCAGTCTATCATACATCATACATGTACATTTTTATTTATTTAATAAATTATTGAAAACGAAAACCACGATTTGCCACCAACTATAAGATAAAGAAAAACTTCATTTCAAGTTGATAAGACATGCACAGATTAATTAGTTTGCCTTCCACGGATGTGTGTGTATAAAATGTAGGGGGTGAAATCTAAGCTAGTTGTAGCTAGGGGCAGCACTGGTTCACAACGGTCAGGTTGCAGGTTCCGATGTGGAGTCCTGGTATGGGTACACTGTCTTACTTATGACTCTTTGCTATGTTCATGAATTGAGTTTCAGGAGATTGTTATTTGTATATACAAATGTACTAGATTACTACAGAAGGGTGATACAAAAATGTAGGAGCCGTCGTGGTCGTGATCGTATGGAAGTTGGATTAACAACTACCTGTGCAATCAGTGCCTATCACCTCTAAAATTGCGAGTTGGAATCCCGCAGATGGCGAGGTGTCCTCGATACAACATTATGTGATTGAGTTTGTCAGTGATTTGCAACAGGTCTTTCGTTTTCTCCAGGTACTCCAGTTTCCTCTACAAATAAAACTGACCGCCACATATTTAACTGAAATATTGTTGAAAGTGGCATTAAACACCTTAACACTAACCTTAACCCTACAAAAATGTATTTATATATATATACACGTACTGTAATTATCATTCAAAAATGATAATGACTGCGGGATAAATACTATTTCTTGATTTTAACAAAGTTATGTTTTTAAGTAAATTATGACAATATCAGCATTGAACGTGCAACTTAATTGTTCATTAGTTACGAAGAATATTGATGGTTTTGCCCCCTCCCCCCATTGTTTTGCCAAAAATTTTACTTAATTACAGTTTCAGTTCATGGTACTTTGTTATATTTTATATCTTTAATTTCTGACAAAATTGCACACACATGATTTACTGGACCCTCAGGAAATGTTTGTTGGTTTCTCTGTGTTATTAAGTCCATCTGATTATTGCATCACTTTAGATTGATTGATTGATTGATTGATTGATTGATTGATTGATTGATTGATTGATTGATTGATTAACGTCCAGCGAGCAATTTTTTCAGCTATATTCAGGACGATCAATTTAGAATTTTTAAACTATCTTTAAATGAATAATACACATATCAAGTTTGTTCTTGCAGTTTCCTTTCAAAAGACAACATTTTAATACCTAACATCTCTGGTGAGTCACAACAGGCTCCCTGGAGCCTATTTTTTCACTCTATAAAGGGGTTGTATTAAAAGCATGTAAAAACACACAATTTTTTTTATTTAAGGTGGCAATGTTGAAATTGTCTATTAAATCTAGTTTGATACATGTACAGTGAGTCCTTTGACTAACTTGGTATTTTTTTTCAGAGTTAACACAAAGAAAAAAAACAATGAATGATTTAAACTCAAAGAAGATTTAAATACCACAGAAGTTGTAAATTCAACTACCATACGACCAAGACGGCTCAAGTTCAGTTAAGATGAAAGGTAATTGTTTTATTGATATTGATGGAATTTATGATTATCACTGTTTATAAACTTTCTTTTCATATCAATCAATGAAAATAAGTGGTTTGCTGAAAGTATGTTTTTTGTTGGGATTCATTGGATGGAATATGTATCTCATGTGAAGTTCCGTCAAATGCAGACACAAGTTAGGCATATCAGAACAATACTTTTTCTTTTGCCGCAAGACTGGGATGGTTGGCCACTGAATTTTACGATTATACACTTTCTATAAGTCTACCCATGTTGAATTTAAAACTCTGTCAACAGTTGAAACACTGACACCAAAGCATAAGCAAATAAATAAATATTGCACGGACCGTATTATTTATCTTAGTGAATCTCATGATCATCGATGAGCTAAAACAATTGACGAAGGTGGTCCGTTGCTGAGCATGAGCAGTATAAAATTGGGGGTCTTAAAACAAAACGACAAGTAAAATAGAGTGGAAATACATTAAAATAACTTTACCATCATTTGAAATATACATATGTATAAAAGTGTAGAAAAGTAGTTGAATGGATTTGAATCTGAGCATCCCTAAAATTCACAGCACATTTTCATAAATTTTATAAAGTTCCCACTTTTTCGTCCAAATTAAAATTTTAACTTCTACCAGTTCCATTCTCTTAAATCAAAGGGAACTATCCATCCGGTGCCTTGAAAATGCGTTCTGTCATGTGCATAAGTTATTGTTTGCATGATTGACAGAAAATATTCATCATATTGCTTTCTCGCTTCTGAATTGTCGATCGAGAAAAAAATAAAATATTCTAGACAGGCAGCATGTAGCCAGTCAATGGAGTTTGCAATTAATATTTCGCATGCACAATAGCGACGCCACACCACAACGTGTGGAAAATAGAAATATGTTTCTGTGGTTTAAATGCTTTAACCTGCATTACATGTAAAACTGTATGATTCTGTTTGATAAAGTCCTTTAACTAGAACAGGAAAAAAAATTACACTTGGGTGAAATACTGTTGTAATAAAAGATCGTGAACGTGATGTACAAGTAGAAAGAATTTCAAGGTATATTTTAAATGAGGTTGAAACAAGTCACCATTTGATATCAATTCGGTTGTATTTCATTTTGACGATTTTAATTACGGAAGACGGATCACAACCATATTTTTTTTTAACAATTGCAACTCGGCTGGGTTTTTTTCATAAACCTTTAATAAAATGAAAAAAATATATATCACACTGTCAGAACAGTTCCAGCATTCAATAGAAAAATCGTAGAAATATGTAAATTTGATATCCCTAACACACATATAAATGACCCCTCCTGGCTTAGTTCAAGTACTTCAATAAAAAGTGACGAGGTTAAACTAGTATACAGTAGATTTTTCTAAGGCATTTCTCTTATTTAATAAAAACAATAGAAAGCGAAAATCGCACGATGTTTGCACGACAATCGGTCAATAATCGGGCGACCGTCTCCGATAAGGTATAAATAAGCCTAAAAGGGGATATTGTTTTACCATGGGACAGGAAAGTTTTGGGAGAATGGAATCATTTAATTTTTTTTACATATGAAATCAGAAATGTTCCATTCAATATCCAGTTATACATAAGTATTATACTGCTTGATTTTCCGTAGTCAGATTTTTTGTTCTCCCAAGTCTGGCAAAATTATTTATTTGTGCGAAAATTTAAATCAGAAATATTAAAAAAATATATAAGTAAATTTGAAAAGCACCCCTCATTGAAGTATATCTATAAATAGCGTTTGAGGAAAATATGTATTTTTTATGCAGACTGTAATGTCACTGTGAAACCATTATTTGGCCAGTGATATTAATTTTTAAATGTTTTAAACACCAAAATGAAAAAAATATCTATCTAATCACTTACATTCAATGAACAATTAAAGACAAATGTTGCAATAAGGTCTTCCTCAAAAGATCTTTACGTAAATTAACATTGTTTCGTTATGTTACGGGAAGATACGTTCGTTCGTCAGTTATCGAGAAATCTCTATTAATGGAATTCAGTTAGCAAAGTTCGTATTATTAATTGGCAGAGCATCATCAATATACCTGGGAGTGATATTAAAGGTAAGCCTCTCTACTTTTTGTTGTCTTTGATAAGTTTTTGTATAAACTCAGACTCATAGGAGTATAGAAAAAGTTGGAGAGGAGAGGGGCATAGTTTGTTCCCATAGAGATGCTTAGCTATGATTTGTTGAAAAATGTGCCATTCGAACTCGACAAATATATGTTATCGATAAGGAACTCCAACATTTTGATGTCTTCATTTTATGTGTAGCACTTTTTACCTTTCGATTCGTCCTTGACAAAATAAATTAATTCGTGACCCAATACTATAAACTTGTAACGTTGCCATCATTTTTTAAAGTAAAATTCGATGTGAATAATTTACTTTAAAGAGGAAATGAAAGTGTAAAAGGTAAAAAAGTCAAATATTTGGGTAGATGAAATTTTCGAGAATTAAAATTATCCTCTTCTTATGATTGATTGAGTGAGTGAGTGAGTGATTGTTGTTTAATGCCAATTCAGCAATTTTTCAGCTATATTATGACGAGAACAAGTTAATTATCAATGAGATGATGATGAGGTCCGCTTTGTTCCAGAACAACACACGGAGTTGGATATTTATAACGCTAGCTCACTGAAACAACAGTCCGCGGGTAGAACTGTCACTCCATTCGGACACATTATTCTGATTCCGAGCCAACCAATCTTTTCTCTTTCTACGCAATGCTGCGTGCTTAGCGGGGAAGCAACAAATACCAATTGTATAGTCCTTGGTTTGATCCGACCGGGGCTCGAACCTATGATCTACCGCACTCGAGAGGAGCACGCTAATCATTACGCCACCGATGTGGTGCTTTTGATTGATGTTACCACGTGAATATACTTTGTCACAGTATGATAGTAGTCTTCCTTTGACTGCATGAAACATTTTAGTCATAGTTATAGATAGTTCTTTTGTTGAACAAGTAGAAGAACCGGGAATATATCTGTCTAAATATTGATTTTTCTGACATTTTGGTATCAAATATAAAGTACATAATTCACAATTTTCTTCATTTATCGGAATATTCAGTGATGACATGAATGACGTGTGATTTGTCAAAATGTCTTCTTTGTCAAAATTAGTAATTTTGTAAGGTTTACCAGAGTTCTTGGAAATACCAAGTTCTTGATATTGCTCGTTTGTCGTTAAACAACAATCAGTCACTTCATTACTCTTTCTTATTTACCAAAGCTTATTTCTTGTGGTTTTTGAATATTTTGATGATGTTTACCTATTTGAAATTAAGCATGCTTGTAAGCTCAACTGGCCAAAAACGGCCAAGTGAAGTATTATCATTTAGTGTCCGTCGTCTGTTATCCATAACTTTTCATATTAATATTTAATCTTTTTCTTAGAAACCGCAAAACCAAATTCTTTAACTATTTTACGTTATCAAGTTTTGAGACTATTTTGTAGCGCGTGCATCCATGTTTATACAAAACGCACATGGATCAACGCTTACCTCGTCATGACCAGACCCAAAGGGTCATGTACGGTATTATCATCACATTGCGTCCAGCGTGGTCTGTAAATCTTTAACATTAACATTGGAGGGATGTAGGAGAGGTGTGTATTCAGTGCCGTTTTAACGCATGGGAACGCTGGGCAGTTGCCCGGGCCCACGAGAATAGGGGCCCCATGCTTATCTATGTATGATTTGTACTGTATGTTTTTCTAATATTTAAACACTGACTTTATTGGAAATACCAATACAATATATATATGTTTAATTTTATATACATTTACAGTTTCATTTCTATGAGTGGTTGGGTGGGTAAGGGCCCCAGTGCACTGCTTTTCCCGTGGGCCCGTGATGCTGTTAAGACCGCCCTGCTTCTATTGTTATTATCCAAATCGATGTGGCTATTTGTCCGGACCCGGACAAATAGTCTGTGGGCTATTCGTCCGGACCCGGACAAATAGCCTATGCATCATGTTTTGGCTATTTGTCCGGACCTTTAATGTACTTAGAAATAGTACTGAAAATATGATATCTTACAGAAATAATTTAATATTAGATAAATACGTACACTTTACATTGTTTTAATACAGTTACATGTGTACTGTCTTTAATTCAATAAACATTAAAAAGTTGTGGAAAATCTACACATGAAAAGTACAGTTCTCTTAATTGATTACACAAACTTGCATGTGAAATGTACACACAATTTACTCTTTGCAAAATGAGCAAAACCAAAACTTCGATTTTGGAGGATTTTTCAAACGGGCGCATGTTACATGATACCACTCCAAACAAGAGTTGCACATAATACTTTGATCATGTTGATCAGGGTGTTTTGAACAAACAGTGCAAATGTACAAGGGCTTAGTTGAATGATGATTATATTAAAAAAAAATTTTTTATTAGTATATAGTATTATTACGTGATGTTTTTCACATTGGCCTAGTAATAGGTCCGAGGCCTGCTGTATTAGCCTGAGGCCGAAGGCCAATACAGCAGACCGAGGACCTATAACTAGGCCAATATGAAAAAACATCAAGTAATGATACCTTTATTAATTAACCAGTCCAATATGATGTTAACTATATAGGCCAATATGAAAACATGTGATTTCCATCAAATGACAAGTTTTGGGACATTGCATGACTCATTCAAAGCAAATTCAAGAAAAACAATAAAACAACATTACTGAATCAAACAAACTGTAGAATATCTGACTTAGAAATTGTTAGAAATGACTTAAGAGTCCACGTTACAGTTACTGACTACAGTTAATTATGTTCTTTCTATCTCCAGAGTATACATTAATGTTAATTACACCACCCGAAACAGTTGCCCCACAAAAGAGGGCCAATGGATTGTCATGTTTGTCCTCCAGAAGTACTTTTCAGCTGTATATCACCCCATGTCATATTTACATGGTCTTGGCTTCCTCTTAGCCCAAAGTATGCACCATTGTTTAGAAAGACTGCATTAATTAAAGCTTCTGGGTTGTCTGAAAATGAAATATAAAAAATAAATTTACTATCTATATTCATATTTGTTAATTACTTTTTTCATTTTTACATGTTGCAACTGGTGCTATCAATGTAGTATAAACTGTTTCAAGATAGCACAAGTAAAATGATATATGATTGATTGATGAATTAAAATGTATCTAAACATTTTTTTGAAAAGATCAAAGGATCATGAGTTATTGTACGACAGAAAGTGTGGACGGACAGAGTGATTATTATAGGGCGGGTATCCGCCAAAACTTGGCGGGGCTCTAATAATGAAGTTCTGAAACACACTGTGTTGTTCGGCACTCATGATATTATTTTCAATATTCACAATGCCTAATTAATTATCCTATAAATATCAGGCAAATTTATGATGAATGTTTACTATTTTGAATGACAAAAATGTCAGTACATACCTGATTGGAGATGTCATGACTCTCAAGTGTCTGTCAAGGCTGTTGTACATGGAACCCAGAAAATCTGGTTCATTTTCAGTACCATCCTTTTTGAGTACACCCAGGAAGAATCTAGCCATAACACTGTCAAGGTCTTTGGAGGGCTATATGTCAGGGTTCTCTTTCCTCACCAATAGAAGTGAAAACGTATGTGATCACTTTCATGTAACTTTTTGTCATTGTCTTAGTGTTTTTATTTCAATTTTCCTCTAAGAAAAACCCACCAGTTTCTTCATTTGTTACCATACGAAACCTTTTGTTTGGTACGACATTTTCTTTCTGATTGTCGGAATCCTCGTTCAGGTTTGTTGACAAATCTCTGGTTCAGCAGATCAAGTTCAACGTACTCGTAATTTGGGCTTTCAATTTCAGATATATTCATTAATATATCATCTGCTTCCATTCTTGACAGATCGTTGTATCTAAAATAATCTTCAATAAGTGCATCCTGCACATCTTCAGAGTTTTTCAACTCTCTGTTTGGTCTGCGTCTCTCCATTTTCAACTTCAGCAGACGACTGACATCTCTCGGGACTTTTGCGATTGTCGAAACGTCTAGCGGATTCCGATCTAGCTGTTGTTGGACGGACCGGAATCGGGCCAATACGGAAAATATCCGTATAGGACTGGTTTTTGTTGTATTGGCCAAATGAAAGTTTTTATATTGTATTGATAGATTTGGCAATATTAAGGCTAATAAATCAAGGCTAATTAATTATTATTATTATTATTATTTTGCTTAATATATTAAGTATATTTCAATGCATACACCTGTCTAGTTGAGGAGTGTTATTTATTCTGTGTTTTGATTTCTTTCCTCACTTTTAATTATATATTCAATAATAGCCTTTAGAGTTATTATATTATGGATTTTGCATGTGTCCATTAATTTATGCCACCAAAGAAATTACTTGTATTTAAAAAATCCCACTTTTTTCACAGATAAATCATAACATTTCATAGCTAGGAACATAACACATTCACTTATCAAGTCCGGACAAATAGCCAATGTAAGAGGTATAAGCTATTTGTCCGGGTCAGGACGAATAGCCCACAAGCTATTTATCCGGGTCCGGACAAATAGCCACGGCCTATACAAAAAGCAGTAGAGAGGGTCTACACATGTAAAATGCTACGGTAACGTTGTTGTTTAGATATTTCAGCAGATAAACAATACCAATTAATTTGTGAAGAAAGAAGCTTTTAAAACACATCTATAAAACATGTATTTAAGGAAAATTGTTACTACGCTGATTATTAAATGAAAATGAAAACGACGATTGTATTACATGACGTTTACTGTGACGTAATTTATCCGAATATTTACACGTCCGCAATCAATATTACAAAAACCCTACGTCATTTAAGTGTTTTAAAATAATCGTTTTTTGGCAGTTGTTTATTAAATTCTTATAAAATGCAATAGAACAACGGCATCCCGAAGATTGATCTTGGAAAAATTGTAACAGTCAACAGACTTTATCATTAAATACGATATTTTCATATAGCAAAGAATACAGAGATTGAACGTAGCAAGAACAATAGAACTCGGAGAAAGGGGGTTTCTTGCATATTTGGCCTTTCAGTCTATTTGCACATTTAATTAAATGAAATTCAACACTTTGCAACGCATTTTTCTTGAAGAATAGGATACCCCCAAACCGCCGGTTCCTTCATTACTTGTATTGAACATCGTTATGCCGTTGTTCTGTTCGGTTTTAGTGTTCATGATGCTACTTTCTCTTTAATGTCATCACATGACCTCTGTGATCGATTCCTAATATATTTTTGTTTCATTTTGAGTCGATCACACATTGGTTTATGGCTTAGATGAGTAAAATTAATGGATTTTCGCGTGTATTGAACCAAAAAGTAAAATCACGTTTTTTCTATGGATTTTCAATTGATGGACAACCTTAGCATGACTGCGTGGACAGATTACAATGGGAACATTGAAATAATCTCTCCTCTTGAACAGTTTCGTTTTCTTCTGTCAATTACTAGATATAGGTTACGCAATTCAGCAGATCTAGCAGTAGTATCCATTATTTTAATTTCAATGAGATAGCTGCGATCAATATAGACAACAATTTATGAAATACTCAATGAAAGGACATTGTATTGTGGAACGTGACATTTAGCGACAAAGTTTACCTAGGCCTTTGTATACAAGATAAAAGATTGAACTGACAACCTCCAATTTTGAAATTCGACACTACTAAGATTATTGATTGATTGATTTTGGTCCAACAAGCAGTATTTCAGCTATATGTAGAACGAGAAATGGTTCACAAAGTATATAGATATGAGAGTGTCACTGTCACCGGAAAGGTATGAATATATGAGTAGGGACGACCAATTTAGTCTTTTGTAGCGACTACAATGCGCCTACTCTTTTTCAAAATCTACAAAAAATGTCTTTAACTTGTAGGGAGCGTTGCACTCTCCAGACATGTTACCAACTATGGTACACGATCAGAGTTTCCGTACTACAACCTAACAATCCCCCATCGAGACGAATGTCCTATCCATCGTCTGAGTATATACTGAGCAGCAATGTGGGTTTAAGACTTGGTAACCTTCACCAGTACCCTTATATCTAGTATATAGAATAAAGATACAAATTGTGTAAGGTATTGAAGCGCATTAACCAATAAATGATTAATCCTCAATCAACTCCTGCCATGATATTGTGAGTGCAAATGCCGCTCATAGCGAGGTGCACACGATACAACATTATGTGATCAAGTTGGTCAGTGACTTGCGGAAAGTTGGTTGTTTTCTATGAGTACTCCGGTTTCCTCCACCAAAATAATTGAGAGCCATGATATAATTGAAATATTGTTGAAAGTGGCGTTAAACATCACATTCCTAACCCTCAACACGTCAGAGGTATAAACAAATGACCATATCTGGTATATGAGATTTGTTTTCTGGACCGATGCATTACGTAACTCGACTTTTCTGAGATTTCATGTCAAGTGAGTGAATAAGTGTTTGTATTTGTAACACAGCAATTTTTCAGCCATATCTTGGCGATAACAAGTTAATTTTCAATGAGATGATGATGAGGTCCGCTTTGTACCAGACCAACACGCGTCGCTGGATTTGCATAGTGCTAGCTCACTAAAACAACAGTCCGCTGATAGATATGGTGCCCCACTCGGACACATTATCCTGATTTCGTGCCAACCAGTCTCCTTAATGCTGTGTGCTTAGCGGAGAAGCAACACATACAAATTGTATAGTCTTTGGTTTGACCCGACCAGGGCTCGAACCGACAATCTGCTGCACTCGAGGCGAACACGCTAACCATTACACAGCATATGCGATTCATTATGTCAAGTATGCATGTACTTTGCCTTGTAATATTGTACAAGGAACAAAACCGAGCATTTCCATTTAAAGAAATGTAACTCTTATTATTTTTTTTTATTTTTTTTTTTTTGCAATGCTGAAGATAAAATCTGAACTTTATAGTATGTGTGTTAGTAGCAGGGAAATGGTTAAAATCAGAAAAAAAAGCGTTGCGCTTTCTGTAAGAAAGTGTACTATTCTTAAATGAATTCATGTTATTTTAATAAACGTTAGAGAATACCGAAGGGGCAATCAGAAAAGGACAATCCAGAGAAACCGGTAACCCAGGGTACAGAAGAAAAACAAACCAACAAAAATCACAACGCAATATGTGTCGGACACCACTATAGGCAAACAAGCACACATAAGGCATGCAACCTCCTACAAACAACTGAAGGTAAAGACGAACCGAAGATCGCCTCCATTCGGACATCAAGATACGAATATAGCAATCTTAATATTTATTACAAGCAGCAGGTGTTTATTATATCTATATCTTTAACTTCATCAGATTAACATATGAACAAATTGTTCATTTGAGACTCCTAAAGATTCAAGTATTTGCTTAACTGTAATACTAAATGTCATTTTTGTGAGAATCTGATTGACTTTTAGTTAAGATATTCAATCGGGAAGTTTATTTGAAACAATGACACACATTTATAAGACAGGAACAATTTGAAATGGTAATCAGAAGCCGATTGTATAATGGCCAAAAGTAAAACGACAAAAGGACAAACAATGATCTACAAAACATCACACAGAAAACTAAGATGAGCTTGAAGATACCAAAGGGGAAATCAGATTCCGTATATCGAAGGACAAACAAAAACAAAATAACCAAAAGAAATAGGACAAAAGGTCAGCAACCTAAGAATGGAGCAACACGAACCTCGCTAAAACTCGGGGGTGAATTCAAGTGCTCCGGAAGGGTGAGTAGTTCCTGCTCCACATGTGACACCCGTCGTGTTGTAGGAATGGCTCAAACCATGATGTGTGTTGTATAAAACAACATTATTGAAATATTTGTATTGGTAATGTTCAATTTATATTACATGTTGTATTTATAAGACACAATGGAAGAGAATTATGTACTTTAGTATGAATCAATAAACGTTAGAGAAAACCGAAGGGACAATCAAGAATGGACAATCCTGAGAAACAGACAACATATTGGGTACACAAGACACAGGACGAAGACAAACAACTGTATATTGTAGGTTTTTCTATATGATTCAATAAAAACATAGATATTTATTATAGTGGGCACGATATGCTTCAGGAAAAAACTTCATAAGGTACGCTCATAGTCAAAAGGCTGGGAAACAAAATAATGTAAAGGTATGTGGGAGCAAGACAACCAAATGGCATAGACAGGAAAGCCAAATTCGGCTAAGAGCACCTATCCCTGGGGGGAGGAAAACCTCAATTTTAATAATAATTACATTTAAGTTATACTCTAACAGTAAGAGCCACACATATGTAAAATAACGTATTATAACAAGTGTTTCGGTTTTCTATCTTTGGGTGAGTGAGTGAGTGAGTGAGTGAGTGAGTGAGTGAGTGAGTGTTGCATAGCGCCAATTCAGAAAATTTCAGCTATATCTTGGCGAGAACAAGTTAATTTTAAATGAAATGATGATGAGGTTCACCTTGTACTAGACCAACACGCTGAGTTAGATATGTATAGTGCTAGCTCACTAAAACAACAGTCCGCGGGTAGACATGTCGCTCCACTCGGATACATTATTCTGATTCCGAACCAACCAGTCTTTGCTCTTTCTCCTTAATGCCGCGTACGTAGCGGAAAAGCAACAAATACCGATTTTATAGTCTTTGGTTTGACCCGACTGCTGCTCGAACCCACGATCTATCGAGCACGCTAACCATTACATAACCGATGCGGTTTTCTAACTTTGACTATATCCAGTAATTCATGCATTAGTTTGTACACCACATTTGTTGTGATTATTTTCAGCAGAAGTTTATGATTTCATAGTTTTGCGGGTGTCATATTTGTCATATTAACAGAGAACTAATTAATTTTGTTGTAGTTACTTTAATTTTGTCGACCGACCTAGCTGCAACGGGTTATTCAAGAGTAATTTGCAAGATATAGCAGAAAAATCCAAGGATTCACTTATAAAAAATGGCCAGTTATTACAGAAACAAATAATACCCATAAAACAAATTAAAGATGGACAGCAAGCTTTTTGAAACAAAAGCTGTATAAACAAGAAAGGCGTGTGTGAAACATCATGAATGATCATTTTCAATAATCTATTTCTCTTTACTTACTAAGAGGAATAACTCTTGAAAGAAATTGTTGTAATCTGATCCTGTGAAATATTATATAAATAACGTAGAGCAGATTGCTACCCCAAGAAATTCATTGTCAAAGGAGGCGAAGCCTAGGTTGCCAATGAAATTTCTAGGGGTAACAATCTGCTCTACCACCCTCTCAGCTATGTGTTATTTGTTTTATTATACTGAATGTTCTTTTCTCCTGGTTTCATTTTTTTTATGATTTTGATGCCCTTGAATTTCAATTGCTGTTGTCTTTAATTGGAATTATCGGTAATATCAGATAATGCGTTTAATTCAAGTATTCTATTATAAATAAAAGTGGAAGTTTTGTTGCTATATCTAACTAGTTGGCTGGTATAATATCTATATAAATTAGCCACGCAAGTGAGCGGTATCATTTTCGCACAAGCTTTTATCAACATCATTCGTTTTTCAGTTACATTTTATTAGAAGTAGATTTATTTACAGACTTATATTATATACAGATATATATTTAAAAACTGACTTCGGAGCGTTTACTTCCATACTCTAAATATTAGGATTACTAACTTGTGTGTTCTTCTGTGTATTAACAATATCCATAGAGATTTTTCTATGTAAACAATGTATTTATCTTCGGATTAAACGGTTAAAACTAACTGTTACTTTACGGATTCTAATATAAACTTACATAGGATCCATTACAATATTTTTATATTGACTTCAAACATTTTACTGGTGACATTGCCTACGAAACCATTTGAGATGGGGAAAACCGGGAAAGAAAGTTTCAGCTAGGGGCCAGGGATTAAAGAGGAGAAACAGTGCTTCTGTAGATGCCAACCAAATCCAGCCATCTACAGATAACCAGAAAAGGCGGCGGAAAAACAAAGCTGAAACCAGAACAGCCAATGAAAATGAGACCATATTATACCAAAGAGAGCCTCCTACAGTTGACATAGGAAATCAAGGTAATGGCGAGAAGACAAATAATGATTGTGTCGAGTTTGGGATATTGGGAGGAATTGAGGTTGTTAATGAACCTATTTCCTATATCCCACAAAAGCTTAAAGAACACATTTGGGAAGGTAGATTTATAGATTTATCCCTTTTGTTAAAACCAGCCAGAGAATTAAGCATGGCGGATGAATCGACTGGGGGTTTAATAATTAAAAGAGGGAAATTAGCCGTAGAGAGGGAAGTTCAACAAAAGTTCATATATAATATTAATTTATATATTGGACGTCGGCTTTTATCATTTTCACGAGTATTATGATAGAAAAGCATCCCGATAAAGCCCAGGAATTGCTCAAATATCTTCGGGATATCCGACTTGCCGCATACAGGGCTCCCGCAGCTTTAGCATGGGTGCAGCACGATGAACAATTCAGATTAAAAAAATCTAGAAATCCGTCTTCTTCTTGGGGTGTCATTGATAATGAACTATGGCTAATATGCATGTCGCAAAAAAGAGTTGTCAGTAATTTTACACAAAATCAATCGCCATCGGAAAAGGCTGACAATTTTCGTGCTAAACAAGAAATCACAGAACAATTTACAAGTAACCAAAAACCGTGTTTTAGATACAACAAAGGCAATTGCACATTCTTCCCAAAATGTTAATTCAGTCATATCTGCAGCAAATGTGAGGGACAACGCCCGCAAATTCGCTGCCCTCGATCATAATCGTACAAGATACTATATTTATCAGTTAGGTAAATCTCCCATCAATTTGACTTCATTATCAAAATTTCTTAGTTTTTATCCAAATAAATCAGATTCTATTGAACTTTTGAAGGGGTTTCAACAAGGTTTTTCTTTAAATTACCAGGGCCCTCGTTTACCAACCGATGCAAATAACTTGCCTAGTGCTAGGAAGTATCCATATTTTACAAGGCAACATTGACAAAGACGTTGAAGCTGGTAGAATTGCTGGTCCTTTTGTATTAAGGCCTTTGCCAACATTGAGCATATCACCGTTAGGTCTGGTCCCCAAAAAAGACGGGGATTTTAGGGTCATACATCATTTATCTTATCCAGCTCTAAGCTCGGTTAGCGAATTTATAGATGAATCCAGTACAAGTGTAGAGTATTCTTCCATCGATGATACGGTTGAAATGTTCCAGTCTTTAGGAAAAGGGGCCAAATTAGGGATAAGTGATATTAAGAAAACATTTAGGTTGCTTCCTGTCTGGCCAGGCGATTTTGATCTTTTGGGCTTCCGAATTAAAGACAAATTTTACTTTGATAAATGTTTGCCGATGGGGGCTTCTATCAGTTGTGCCTTATTTGAAAAGTTTTCTACATTCACGCAGTGGGCAGTCGAGTATGAAAGTGGTAACACACCTTCAATTCTTCATTATTTGGACGACTTTTTATTTGGGGGTAAATCTGAAATTACTCAGTGTCAGGAGACAATGCATAACTTTGAGCAGGTTTGTACCTCTTTAGGGGTCCTTATTGCTAATGAGAAGACAAAGGGCCCATCTATGGTAATTACATTTCTTGGTGTAGAGTTTGATACCATCAACATGGAATTACGATAACCTTCTGAAAAACTTCAGAAGTTACAATTGCAGTTAGAACATATACTTCATAAAGAAAAAATTACTTTATTACAGTTACAATCCTTATTAGGGTCTCTCAAGTTTGCATGTAGAGTCGTTCGTCCTGGCAGGGCCTTTTTGAGGAGGCTATGCGATGCTTCTACGTCGGTAAAACAGCAGCATCACAAAATTCGTATAAGCAAATCAATGAAGGATGACTTAGAAATGTGGAAAAAATTCTTATTGAGCTATACGGGGGTTACATTTATACCCGATATGTTTTGGACGGATAATGAAAATCTGGAACTATATACAGACAGTGCTGGTGGTAAGGGTAGAGGCTTTGGTATTTACTTTCAGGGTCAATGGACACATGAGCTTTGGCCAGATTCTTGCCTGGAAGCGCCTTTGATAAGAAATATATCGTTTTTAGAATTGTTTCCAGTCGTTGTTACCCTGTGTTGGTGGGGTAACTCTTTTGCTAAAAAAAGGTTATTTTTCACAAAGATAATCAGGCAGTTGCTACTATTAGTAACAACAAGACGTTTAACGATCCTAATATCATGACTTTAATGTGATACTTAGTGCTTGTAACCCTTGAGTTTAATATTCTTATTAAAGCAGAACATATACCTACCTGGCTGTGTAAATTTAATTGCTGATTCAATTTCTCGTTGCCAGTGGTCCAGGTTCAGACAACTCGCACCAGATGCAGATCAACTACCAATACAACTTCCCCCATCAATATGGCAGATTTAGATAACGAAGCAACGAGAATTTTTCAGAGCTCGATGGCATCAAATAGTTGGCGCGTTTATAAATTCGCTTTTACTCGTTTTAGCAACTTTCGTGTTGAATACAAACTTGAACTTATCTGGCCTGTCCCAGTAGAACACTTAATTAAATATATTTCGTTTTTTTCTTTAGCGGCTTCTCAGTCTCCACGATAACAATTTATATATCAGCTTGTCAGTTACGTGTATAAAATTAGGCACATTACAGATACAACTAAATGTTTTATTCTTACTAAAATGATGGAGGGTCTATAGATCCCCAATAATTATATCGCTATTGTGCAGATTGGTTTCTATTTTATCAAACGTATGTTCGTCTGATTATGACGCATCTATTTTCTCCGCATCATTTACTTTGGCATTATTGGTCTTCTGCGGGTTGGGGAATTTACTGCTAATACATACAAAGACGAACCCGATCGCCCTCTACAGATTAAAGATATTCGGCTTCTTGCAACTCCACCAAGAATTCAAATGACTATTCGAAAGTCAAAAACTGATCAAAATGGGAAGACATTTACTTTAGTTATCAATTCTGCAAAAGCGCAACTGATCTGCCCAGTGAGAGCTATGCAAAAATATTTATTAATGCGCCCTACAGACTTATGTGATCAGCTTTTTATTCATTACGATGGAACGAGGCTATCACAATATCGGTTTTCCAGTTTGTTAAAGAAAACATTAACATTTTGCGAAGTTAAGTCAGGATGTTACAAGTCACATAGTTTTCGCCAGTGAGTGCATTAGACTTGGAATTCCCGATGAAACAGTACAGTTGTGGGGGCGCTGGAGTTCAAATGCATATACTAGGTACATTAGGATACCACCAATGGCATAAATTGTTAGACGTAGCAAGGTTTTCCAATTTAGAACATATGTTATTTTCACAAATGACAAGAAGTCATGATCCTTATTGTTATACAATTTTAACGGGCTGTCAAAATATGTAAACATTCGCAATTATTTACTGAATGTCAGATTATTGTTGATATATGTATCCGTTTAATTTGATAACTGAATAGGTTTACTCATAATAACTGTCATATAAATTAGATATTATCTGTAGAGGTGCAGTTGAAGAATGACGAATAATTAATTAGGCAGATAACGTTCACAAGTTTTATTGTTTTACACTACACATTACTGATATTTTAGGTCGTCGTAAGATAATATGGATATTTGATTCTTCAATTGTCAGAGGAGCAAGTCGTTTCACATGTCAAAGAGCATGGGTTCTTCTCTAGGGCTACAAAGAAATAGACTACACATTGCATGGATCGGGATTTCAGGTACGGAGTGGGCGGATTTGGACACAGTTTTGCAAGACCACATCAAAATTGGTCCACCTCCAAATATCATTATTATTCACCTGGGAGCTAACGACTTAACTACCGTTAAAGCAAAAGAACTTATACTAAATATAGAATGTTCGATTTTGAGGTTGAAGACTTTACCTCCGTCAACCTTTCTGTTCTGGTCGGATATGCTTCAACGTTTGTATTGGCTAAATCTACGGTAAAGATTGAAAAAGCCCGTAAGAGGATGAACGCTGCTGCAAGAAGTATTTTCCTGTGTGAAGGTGGAGGTTACATTCGACACCCATCAATTTCAATAATGGAATTGTCTCTCTACATGAAAGATGGTGTTCATTTATCAACAACGGGAAACGCCATATGTGTTAATGATATGCAGGGGAACTTGAACATTTTATATTTAGGAATAACAAAACTTTCCCGTGGGTTAATTTTGATGAGGCGAGCAGTTATAGAACTGTTCGTTTGGCGAGATCCTGAGAGACACAGTAAGGTCTAAGAGGCATGCCTGGCACATGTTTTGTTAGGTTTCACCTACGGTACCGTAGGGGGACAGGAAAGGAATATTTTTATTTTGGGATTCACTCATGATAGGCACCGGAGGAATCCGATATTATTTTTCAATATATATTCCGACTTTGATTATTTGATCTTTTAAATCGCGCAATTGACTCAGACATAAAATTTTAAATCGAGAGGGTGATCGACTAAATTATCACCCTCTGCCATGTGATAGACTAAGTTGGCACACGCTCCTTAACCAATGAGAAGACAGGAAATTTACATGAAATATAATAAATAAAAATGTCAAATGGAGTAACATATTACATGCACGACCCACAGACGCTTGTGGCACGATATTACCACCCTCTTTTTTTTTAACTTTCTACGGGAACAATCTAAATGAAAGGAAAGGGATGAAATAATAAGAAATGTTATTGAAAACATATATATGTAAACAGACAGTTAAAAAAAGGGGGGTGGTAATTCCGTGTCACGAGCATATGTGGTATTACCTACCAATTTGGAAATCGACATATCGAGGTAGTATTACGTAATATTTTTTTATGTATTTCTGTTCATACTCGAGCTAACAAATATTTCGATTCGTCCTTAATCAACTCATCAGAGGTGAACAAATATTGTAGGCGTCGAGGCTTTGATGTGATCTGTTTTCTTCATTTGACAATATCAGTAGACGTCATACATCATGAATAATGCGTGTATTCTGTGTCCACAGTTTTTCGGCTATGACGTCAGTAGGTTTTATTAAATTTGTTTACATATGTTGGTGGTTTTCTCCGGGTACTCCGATTTCCTCCACTAATAAAATTGAGTGCCACTATGTAATTGAAATATTGTTGAAAGTGGCGTTAAACACCTCTATCTCTAACTCGCATATTAAGAAACAAAGATTAATAATATCTGTTACAAGCATAAAGCTTGATAAGATTAACAATTTTTGGTTATTTTTTCAATGACGTCATCGTTCCATTTTAAGATAGAAACCGACCATTTAATTTTTGGGAGAGGAGGCTATCTTGTTATCCCTGAGTCACATGAACATGAACAAAATTTTACTAGTTTTTGTTGTTGAAAAATTTCAGCTAATTTTCTTAAAATAGAATTTCGTTGAGAACTGCAGGGTCAGATTATTATATTATTTTTATGAAAAGAAAGTCTAAGCAGTGATGGTCAATAATTCTACCAATATCAAAAAAACAAATAATCACCTCTCACCTCTCAACCGCCACAATAAACTGAAATATTGTTGAAAGTGGCATTAAACACCACAAACCTAAAACCCACCTCTCATTTCACTCACTGAGCACAAAGACCATAAACCACATAAAACGTTGAAAATCCAGGTCCTGTCTTCGGACAGGGGCAAAATTGTAGTGGGGTTAAACCAGTTATTGGGGGATGCCAACCCTCCCTACCCTTTTGCATCTTTCAGGTCCATGTAATATCCTACCGTGACATCTGCTCAGTTATGCAATAAAGTCGGTCACTTGTTTTGATTTACAATTCTCGCGCAGCACGAGACCAATGACGTCATTATGTATATTCATAGCGTACATAAACACAGAGGGAATTCTTTTCAACGTCAAAATTACAAGATGAGATTAAAACAGAGAAGTTTGAATTGAATAAATTCCATGCAAGTAAAAAAGATCCTTTTTACTAATGTCTTTTTTTCCTGATCATTATGCTTGTTAAATATGTTTCCATCGATGGTATTCCCCAAGCATTTATATTTTTCCGGTTTGTTGACGTAATCGTCATCACAGTTCATGACCGTTTCTGGAATGTAGGCTAAGCAAATTGTATTTTAAAATATTTTGAAAATATGATGATTGATCATTCACATTCCACCATTTTCTAGAAAATGACCGATTCTACCGGGAAAATACATGCAAGTGCTCTCCATTAGTCACAAAATGGCAGATTATTTTGCATTTCCACTGCTGCTTTAATAACAAATATACCCCTTACTTCTTGGGTAATGAAATGAAATTCACAGAGAAGATAGAAAAAGAATTAATTTACAGGAATAATAAAAATGTATAGCATAAATTGAACAGAGAATTAAATTAAACCAGACAGAAAAATGAGATTATCTGGGTAAAAAAACCTGTCATTATTACAAATAGCATCAACAAAACTGTATTGTTACCACTCTGTGATAATAAATGTGATTAAAATAAATTGAAATCAGTCATTAATTGTTTTGCAAAAATATGGCAGGATGTAGTCAGTCTAATAGATTGCACTGACAAAAGCAAAAACACCAAATTCACTGGATTAAATACTTTATTATATGGGTAAGCAAGTTTAATATTTGCATCAAATAATTAATATTTAATACTTCAATTTCAAACTATTTAAAAAAAACATCCGTTGAAATTTTTTAGACAAAACAATTACACTGAAAAAGCTAAAATACTGTACTTTCTTAATCTGGTTTACTTTTTAAGTTTGGTTGGCCTATGATAAAATCATGTGCTTTATTGATCGTTGACCGACTTTATGTGACGTAATAGGACGCCATTTGGAAAAAGGGTAGTAAACAAATATGGATCAGTGTGTTATTATTATCGATCTTTTTCCTATGGAACTTTACACATGTGAGCAAGAATAGATGAGGAACATAATTAAAAAGAAAAAAATGTTTACTTTTCAAACATGAAAAAAATAATCAAATATTATCCAATGACTGACCGACTTATTGTCAGACGAGGATACTTTCAATGAAATTTAGTGCCATTTTTTTTTCAGAACGTCCCCCTTTCCTTTTTTCTAAAAGTTAAATGGTCACTCCGTCAACACATTCTGTGATGGCATTTTACAAATTGCTGATATATCTTGTGTAACACCAGAAAAAGGAACAAGATATATATATATTGTTCTGGTGTTACACAAGATATATCAGCATATAAACGTCTCAAAAAGTAGCCGACGTATGAACCTACGAGATGTCCGATCGAAAACAAGTGCTAACGATTCTGTGCAAACAAACAAAATGATAAATAAACGTCTAAAATGTAGCACAACAACACCAAAAAAGATGCTAAAATATAGCAAAAATAACTATAAGTCTACAAAAAGACTATAATTATAATCAAGGTGACTGATATTTCGCTGGACCGACAAGCTTCATCAGCGTCTGTAATCTGATTTGAAAAATAGTCACGTGGCCATCAGTTATCGTGACGTAAATCATAATCTTGAACTTTATACTTTATATTATTCAAATATACATGTACACTAATTTATAAACAATATGAAAAAATGAGAAAATGTAATGATGAAATGCACCAACTAGCTAAGGACCAGGCACTGGTTAAAAAGTAAAAAAAAACAAAAGAGTTAGGCCTTTCAAAGACATAAAAGAGAGAGTTTTTGGATCAGCGAGTTACAGACATTACATCCGGAGGGCATAAACAAAAAGGCCTAAATCTTTTGTTTTTTAACTAGAGGATTTTTCTTCTTTCGATTGTTATTTATGAGTCACTGAATTGTTATTAGATGCATATTGCCTTATACAAATATTATTTTCATATTGCTTTTGTTAATTTATTCTGTATTTAAATTAATGCAATATATAGATTTAGTATATAGTAATAAATATTTCTCTATTTAATCCTTTATAATAAATCGTGCAATCTATTCTTGTATTTTACTGTTGGTCTCGATCGTCTTTATAAGATCCGGAAAAAATACCGGTGCGTTCCGAATGTCATTCCTTATATTTTACTCTCCCCAGTCGTCTGGAAAGATAAGATGGCGGAGGATGACATCGCCTTTCTTTTAAATAGAGGGGAACTTGTTGAACCCCACGAAAATGAACAAGCTGAGGTCAACACGATAGTTGACAAAAGCAGTTAAACTAGTTTATAAGACCTCATTCACCTTTATTAATACTGAGTCAGCGTTCCTGAAGATGGTTTCTTTGTTTTCCTGAAATAAAACAAAATTCATATTGCACTAGTGCAAATATTAAAAAATTCTTCCTAGTGCAGTATAGTAATGATATATGAAAAAATCATATCTTGACAGTATTAATAACACTTCTGAAGAAGAAATATTTATTACTATATTATTAAAGGTTTATTGCATGAATATTGGTGAATATTGTCCCTCGCAGTGTATCATATTGCACTCGCCCGCTCGCGCAATATGATATACTGCTCGGGACAATATTTACCAATATTCATGCAATAACCCTATAATATAATGCTTAAATTTCAAAATAAAGACATTAAATAAATTTGAATGAGTTTTAGTCTTTATTGTATAATAAAGCATGTGATACATAAGAAAAGTTGAAGATACCAAAGGAGTAATTAGAAGCCGTAAATCGAAGGACAGACAATACAATTACCAAAAGAAATAAGACAAAGGGACAAACAATAATCTACAAAACACTACACAGAAAACTGAAGATTGAGCAACATGAATCCCACAAAAAATTGGGAATTAACTCGGGTGCTGTGAATGGATAAGTAGTTCATACTCCGCTAATTGCACCCGTCATGTGTGATTGTTGTTTAAAGCCAAATGAGCAATTATTCAGCTATATCGTGGTGAGAAATTACATCCAATGATATTAAGATGTCTACTTTCTACTAGGCCAACATGCTTTAGTTAGATCTTGATAGTGCTAACTTACTGAAACAACAGTCCTCCAGTAGACATGTTGCTTAGTTAGATCTTGATAGTGTCAACTTACTGAAACAACAGTCCTCCAGTAGACATGTTGCTTAGTTAGATCTTGATAGTGCCAGCTTACTGAAACAACAGTCCTCCAGTAGACATGTTGCTTAGTTAGATCTTGATAGTGCCAGCTTACTGAAACAACAGTCCTCCAGTAGACATGTTGCTTAGTTAGATCTTGATAGTGCCAGCTTACTGAAACAACAGTCCTCCAGTAGACATGTTGCTTAGTTAGATCTTGATAGTGCCAACTTACTGAAACAACAGTCCTCCAGTAGACATGTTGCTTAGTTAGATCTTGATAGTGCCAGCTTACTGAAACAACAGTCCTCCAGTAGACATGTTGCTTAGTTAGATCTTTATAGTGCCAGCTTACTGAAACAACAGTCCTCCAGTAGACATGTTGCTTAGTTCGATCTTGATAGTGCCAGCTTACTGAAACAACAGTCCTCCAGTAGACATGTTGCTTAGTTAGATCTTGATAGTGCCAACTTACTGAAACAACAGTCCTCCAGTAGACATGTTGCTTAGTTAGATCTTGATAGTGCCATCTTACTGAAACAACAGTCCTCCAGCAGACATGTTGCTTCACTTGGATATATAAACCTGATTCTGAGAAAATCAGTCTTTGCTCTTACTCCTGAATACTGCATACTTAATGGAAAGGCAGCAAATAACAATTTTATAGTCAGGTTTGGCCTGACTCCACCAACTACCACACTACTCGAGGAGAGCATGCTAAACGTTACACTACCGATATATCTCAAAAATAACAAATAAAACACCCAAGGGATAGTCACAATAATGTTAGTGGTTTCTGGAAGGAATGGTGAAATATCAAAAATCTTATGGACACAGATGACAACCACAGTCTAGCTTGAACGTGTGACTTATTTGATATTGAACAAAACAATAAAGAGAAAAAATACATACAACTGGTTGAACCCAGCCGCATATTTGTGCCTGTCACCAACACACAACCTGTATTTCCAACTCCATATGCTGTCTTTTTTATTTACTGTTCAATTGTTTGATGTGGTTGTTCGTTTTGTTGATATTGATGGAATTGCTGACCATCTTTATATACATTTCATTTTGTAAGAAGAGTTGGAAGATGCCAAAGGGGTAAGCATAATCCGTAAAGAAAAAGGACAAACAACGATCAATAAAACATACATATAAAACTAAAGATCGAGAAACACGAACCCCACTAAAACCGGGAATGAACTCATATGCTCCGGAAGGGTAAGCAGTTCCTGCACCACTAGTGACACCCGTGTTAATTTAGTTACAAACCCAGTAATAAGTCGTGAATGAGGAAAGGACCGGGAAGTGTTTACGACAAGTGGAAAATATCCGGGGTCATTTGTAACACAGATATTCCATAACGGTTAAAAAGGTCATGGTGGCGACTGTAAAACTTTCGAAGTGATGACTTCAACTTAGCTAAGAGGAACCTTTGGTTCAGTAGCTTTCTTATTAGCTGTAACCCTCTATCAAGGGAATCCCGATAGGAACCACAAGTTCTGGAATATCGTATCAACTGAGAGATATATACTCCATATGCAGGTGCTGCTGGAATGTTGCTACATATTAATCGAAATTTCACAATGGGAAAATTTAAATAATTTCTTTGGTCGTAAAGTTTAGTTCATAACTGTCCCTCACTGTCAATTTCAAGTTGTAGGTCAAAGTATGAAGCAAGCCTATGTGGTATCCTTTATTTCAAGCTCAATCAGAGATAGATGCGATCAACGAAATCACCAAACCTTGAATTATTTAGTGAAAGAACATCATCGATATAGCGGAACGTGAAATTAAAGGATCGGGCTAGCTTCTTTTCGGTTTTTTTTAGAAGTCCCTGTATGAAATCTGCCTCATACGAATAAAGATACAAGTCGGCCAGAATAGGAACACAGTTTGTACCCATATGCATGCCGACTGTCTGTTGAAAAACACGTCCACCAAAAATATGCTGTCAATCAAAAACTCGAGCATGCTGATGATATCAGTTTCAGAGAACTTTTTGGTAGAATCAGAGGGTATATTTTTGCTTACAAAATAAGATCTGTCCCTTCCTAGTACAGGTATTTGTATCTACGTTGGCCATTCTTTTTTATGAAAAACAGTTGGACCAACTCCCTTAATTTGTCCTTCAGATTAGAGAGGAATAGTTGTGTAGAGGGTACAGAAGCTAAATGTATTAATGCTATTGCAGAAGGAGAGGGATCTAGATTGTATGTACTCTAACAGATCTTTAGAGTTCTTCAGAATCCACATCTGATTCACACCACCCTCGACTGTCACAGTAACTCTGCAGCCCGGTTTTGACCGCCGATAGAGTACATGTAAATAATTTGGAAAGAGGTTTTGTGGAGCATTTGGCAGACCAGGCAATATAGCGCTGTTTGAAAGGACATTTGTGTAATTTAGGAATCCAGTAGAGTGATGGTAGATCCAGTTCTTCATCTTTGGTTGAAATTCCAAAGGAACGACCTATGATTGTCCAGGATTTCCTCTTTCGTAGGTGTCGTCGGGGTATATGTAGGGTTGCCAAGTGAATTGTCAATACCTAATTCCTTTATCAAACATTTTATGTAATGTGATTTACACACAAAAACAATATTGTTAGGGGCCTTGTCAGCGGAGACAATAACATATTTATCATGAAGGAGAAACAGGTGCTTAGCAACATTTGGGTCTTTACAGATTGGTGCACAGCGAGTGCTCATAGACCCACCGAGATTTTTAATTCTAACGATCGAGTAACACGCACCCCACTAAAAATCAGGTGTGTACTCAAGTTTTCCGGCATAATACGCAGTTCCTGCTCCACATATGTCGTGTAGCGGGTATGGTCTATGACGTGTGTTGTATAAGACAACATTGTTGCATGATTTGTATTGGTAATGTTCAAATTATATTACATGTTGTATTCATAATACAAAATGTAGCATAATTGTTTGTTTTTGGTAGGATCCAATAAACGTTAGAGAAAACCGAGGGGGCAATCAAGAATGGACACTCTAGAGACACTGGCAACACGGGGTACACAAGACACAGGACGAAGATAAACGTTAGAGAAAGCCGAGGGGGCAATCAAGAATGGACACTCCAGAGACACTGGCAACACGGGGTACACAAGACACAGGACGAAGATAAACGTTAGAGAAAGCCGAGGGGGCAATCAAGAATGGACACTCCAGAGACACTGGCAACACCGGGTACACAAGACACAGGTCGAGGATAAACGTTAGAGAAAACCGAAAGAGCAATCAAGAATGGACACTTCTGGGACATAGACAATATTGAATACACAAGATTGGTTGGTTTGGTTTGTCACGACCACGATGGCTCCTTGGATACACAAGACACAGGACGAAGACAAGCAACTCGTAGTGCATATTCCTCAGGTACGCTCATAGTCAAAAGGCTGGCAAACAAAATAATGTAAAGGTATGTGGGAGCACGAAAACCATGGGACCAAAAAAGGAAAGCCAAATTAGTCTGGGGTCACCTGTCTGTGACAGATAAAAACCTCTTCTTTATAACGTTGGCTATATCCAGTAACTCGTGTATTAGTTTTTACACCACATTTGTCGTAACCGTTTTTAGGAAAGGCCAATAATTTCATGGTTTTGCGGGTGTCATATTTGTGTCGTTAGTGTTACAGGTTTAACAGAGTTCATTTTGTTGTAATTACTTTATTTTTGTCGACTGTTATCCCTCTATTTTGTATTGCTTTACTTCTATAAAATACAATGCGATCAATTTCCTTCTCTCTGATTAGGAATATTTCTTAACACTATGAAGAAATACATACATGTATTAGTTTTTTTTTTATTTTGATGTACACAGTTAATGGTGCCATGTTAAAACCTAACTTCAATGGGACATTTGCCAGTTATGGTAAAAACAAACAGCTAACATCCATATAAAAATTATAGATGGGCAGCAAGCTTTCGAAATAAAAGCTGTATAAATAACAAGAATGGCATATGTGAATCAACATGTATGGTCATATTAATCATAATTATATTTCTTTTTACTTTGTAAGAGGGATAACTCTTGCAAGAAATTGTTGTATTCTGAATAGCACGATTGTGTGAAATACATAAACAAATGTTCGACAGTAACACGGCCAGTGCCATTAGTGGAGCAGGATCTGCTCACCCTTCAAAATCATCCGAATAGACCTACGCTTCTTAGTGATGTTCGTGTTGCTCAATCTTTATATTTTCTGTGTAGTGTTTGGTATCTTCCAACTTTTCTTATTCTAAAGGTTTGGGTTTAGGTTTGTGGTGTTTAACGCCACTTTCAACAATATTTCAGCTATATCGTGGCGGTCAGTTTTATTGGTGGAGGAAACCGGGGTGTCTGAATATGCTTGTGAAGTATGGGATAATTGTGGGGTAGGGAATTCTAACAAACTCGATCAGTTGCAGCTTGAGGCTGCTGGAATCGTTATTGGTCTTCCAATATTTGCTAGTTCAATTTTAATTTATACAGAATTAGGCCGTGAATCATTGGAAGAAAAAAGAAAAAGTAGAAAATTACAAATGTTTTATAATATACAAAATAATAATGCGCCCAGGTATCTTTGTGACTTAATTCCACAAACAATTCAAAGTACAACCGTTTATCCATTGCGTAATGGAAGTGATATTATAATACCATTTTGCAGACTATGACTCATTTATTCCATCAACTATACGCCAATGGAATAGCCTAGATCCACCACTTCGAAATATGGATTCGATTGCAAAATTTAAAACTAAATTACGAAAACGGAAAGATATCAGCCAAGTTCCTACACATTACGAAATTGGACCTCGAAAACTTAATATTATATTAACCATGCTTCGATGTTTTGCTTCTTTTTTGAATTACGATTTGCTCCAAGTAAATACACGTATAGTATCATATCCGTCTTGTCGTTGTGGTGCCAATCGCGAAGACGCCTATAATTTCTTCTTCGATTGTTCCCATTATATAAATATGAGACATACATTGTTTCAAAATCTCAACTGGTTACCTAATTATTGTGTTTTAGACCTTACACTTTTGACCTGAGGTAATCCTACACTCTCATATGAACAGAACCAAATTATTTTTAAGCACGTCTTGGAATATATAAAGAGATCCGAAAGATTTCTTGTTGTCTAGTAGTTCACCAAGAGAACAATCGCACACATAATCACCACTAACCCCTCTCTCACATTCTTTTCTTCATTCTCTGTTTTTGTTCAATCTACACATAGTAATGTAAGAACTATTTATATACATGCATGCTCTATCAAATAATGTTGTAACTTATTGTATATAGGAGAAGACGTCATACGTTTGTTTAACTCTTGTCTTATCCTTTTTGCACATTTGAGGCAAATACAATATGCTTAAACTAAAATCACAAATGATAAATTTAGACATTAGATTACGATTGCGTAGAGTTATTTTAAATAAATGTTTTTTTTTTTTTTTCGTAAATTCCCACACGACCTTTGCCGAAGGGCTAGCTGTGTTAATATATATCATGTGAGTGTGAATTCGTGGAAATATATAAAATCATTTATCAAGGAAAAAGTTGTTTTTCGGCTTGTGAAAATTTATATACAAGTATATTCCAGCCTTTGTATTTCATTATGGGAGGGTAAGCTAATCTATCTTATTATTTGTCACAAAAAATGAAAGATTTATTTGGGGGGGGGGGGGGGGGGGGGGGGTAAATTGTTTTTTTTATTTATTTCGCTCTGCTTTTGCTCGTTTTTTTATTTGTTTTTTGTTTTCGGTTTTGTATTTTTTTGGGAGGAGGGGTTTGTTTTTTGCTTTCCTTTGTCTTTTGTTTGTTTTAAGACTTTGTGTAGTTCGATCTTTAGATTTTTGTGTAGTATTTTGTCGATGTTTAGCTTTTTGCTTTCTTTGTTTTCCTCTTTGGCCATTGTACATAGTGTCTGTCCTTCGAAATATAACCTCTGAGTACCTCCATTGCCACCTTCAATCTTTTCTTTGATCGTTATTTGCGGATACACGAAAGTATGAAATCGTCGTTCACATTTTCAATTTTCAATTTTTATATTATTTATATTTATTTATTTTTTAACAGTATAACATGCTTTTAGCTCGTAACACCAGCTTTATTTTATTTTTTAGCTTTTATTACTGTGCTTGATTAACTTTTTTACTGTTGTATATGCTTACCTTGTCTGTGATATATGTGTGCTTTAACTTATTTGCTATATTTTGCTACTATGAGTGCTTTTATCTAAATTATTAATTTGTGTGCATGCTTTTGTTGTTTTTAACTGTTATTTATTCTTGTATTGTGTATGTCGGTCAAAAGCCCACTAGGGCTTGTGTTGTATTGTTATTTAAATATGCCGACTATAAATAAAACTTATCTAATCTTATCTTATCTTATCTTATTGCGCTACATATGTCTCAATTAAAAATCAGATATTAATTGTGCAACAGTGAGGTTTATCTTGCAAATATTTATCTAACTGTACAAACATAAACATCAATTCTTTATTAAAGAACGTTCAATACATAATCATTTTACTGAGAAAGTAGAGAAATTGTACAAAAGATAATACAGTCGGAAAATAGATTCTTATTAATACGTATAATATAACATTGGATTTTAGAGATTATGTGTTCCAAGGGAGACAATAATGAGAGAAAAAACATAAAAAATATAATTACTAGATACATAATAGTACTATGTGCCAATATTTAAACAGATAAATAAATAAAAATTGACGTAGTGCATTTAAAGCTTTGTTCTAAGCAAACATACTGCAGGGAGGATTATATATTCGAGATGTTTTTTAACCGTTCGAATTTCAATAAAGAGAACATCCCGAGTTATACCCGAGAGAATTCCTAAGGTGCATTTATAACCAGATTTCCATTAGAAAAGATTGATGATACCAAAGGGCTTGGGACTGTCTTGGTCGTGATCGTATGGTAGTTGAACTTACCCTAACGTTGTGAGTTCGAATCCTTCTCATAGCAAGATGTACTCGATACAATATTAAGTGATAAAGTTTGTCAGTGACTTGATGCAGCTCTGTGGTTTTCTCCGGGCATTCCGCTTTCCTCCACCAAAAAAACATTAACTGACTGCCACGAAATAACTGAAATATTGTTAAAAGTGGCGTTAAACACCACAACCTTAATCATAACCCAAAGGAGTAAATAGAAGTCGTAAAAAGAAAGGGACAAAGAATGGTCCACAAAATACTTCACAGAAAATTAAAGAGTGGGGGACAAACATAAACCTTTGTGAGTTAACTTTGGTGCTGCGGAATCTTAAGCAGATCCTGCTCCACTAGTTGCACCTGTCGTGTCACTCCTGTTAAAAATCCAGTGATAAGTCTTGAGCAAGGACGAAAGGACGTGATGGACACTACTATGAATATACAATATTGGTATATTGACGGTAAATATAGAATGTATGTGGTGAGGCTTAGAAACGGGGGGAAAGACGCGCTTTAGCGACACACCAAGGGATCAGAGAAATGTGTCGGATTGTACAGGCTGTCGGAATACTCAGATTTTGTTTTAGCTAACTAAAATACTTTGGGACCATAACATTTTGTCGGATGTTACAGGATGTCCGAAAACGCAGGTGTCAGATTGCACAAGTTCCACTGTATTTACGAAAACAGAACTAATAAACAACAATTTCTATATATGTTGAAAACTCGGAATACTTTGTCCACGAGCTAAACGGCCGACAAATATGATTTGCTTACAATTAGTGATCCCCGAATATTAGCATTCGCGAATATATATATCCAATATTGGTGTATTAACGGCTAATATAGAATATATGTGGCGAAGTTTAGAAACGGGGGGAAAGACGAGCTTTAGCGAGTCTTTCCAACCGTTTCGTGCCGAGCCACATAAATTCTATATTTACCGTCAATGCACCAATATTGTATTTATCCTGCAATAAAATTTGCAAAACACATGTCATTTAATTTAATAATAAAAAAAAGATAACGGAAACCCCATTGATACCTCAACAATAGTTCCGGAAATGGGCGTGGCTTATTAGTTTTATTAGGAAAATGTGAAAAGTGCTATTATGACAGGGGTGTGGCTTATTAGCTTTATTAGGCTAATGTGAAAAGTGTTATTATGGCACTGTCATAATAAAGCAACGGTTTATTTCAACCCATTTATTATGACAAAAAATAACCCAATTGCAGGATAAACGGTAAATATCCATGATCGGTCATCTGTGACACAGACATTCCGCAACGGTAATGTTCGAAGTGAGGGTAGGATAAATGTATGTGTTTAACGCCACTTTCAACAATATTTCAGTTATATCATGGCGGTCAGTTTTATTGGTTGAGGAAACCGGAATACCCAAAGAAAACCACCTACTTGCTGCAAGTCACTGACAAACTTGATCACATAATGTTATATCAATGCACCTCGCCTGAACGGGATTCGAACTCACAACTTTAGTGGTGATAGGCACTGGTGGCATAGGTAGTTATAAATCCAACTACCATAGGAGCACGATCACGACGGCTCCTCGAAGTGATTACTTTCTTCTTAGCAGCATATTTCTGTAGCGAAAATTCTGATTGGAAGCACAAGCTCTGAACTATCAACTAATAGATATACAATTGATATTTAATAGGAACAGAAATTAAAATGATCATTAAAATGATTATTCGTGAAGGGAACACTAGTATGTTGTACAAAATGTACACGGGTATGAAAAGTTGAATTTAATGAAAAGGCTAAATGTCAATTTACGGGATCAGGATACAAAATATATTAGGATTAAGGTTATGGGTGTTTAACGCCACTTTCAATAATATTTCAGTTATATCATGGAGTCACTTTATCAAAAGAGATATCATATGCAGTGATTAAATTTGTATTTTAGTTGAAGGGGTGTGTGGTTTTCCCTTTGAGATGGTCCTTTTACATGCAGGTAGAAATTTTGGACCATTCCTTAGGGACCGACCATTTAACTTGAGGAGGGGGGGAGGGGGGGGGGGGGTTATGGTTTTTAGTTTCGTTCAGAATTTTTTTTTCGAACAACACAAGAGTTAGAATATTAATTGTTTTTGTCGCGCAAAGCGTGAATTTTTTTTCCAAAATTAAACATTAAATTATATGACAAAAACTCTGAATCATATTATTTTTTTTCAAGTTAAATGGTCGTTCCCTTACTTTTTTGTTTTATGCATTCATAGTTTTTATCGTTTTGATATTGTGGTTTAACAGAAAGACAATCACTTTGTTTTGATCATGCGTATTTTTAGCCATGTCGCAACATATTGTTTGTTTCATAATATAAATCCCGAAGAAAACAATGACTTATCATAAATAAATCAAGTTTATGTCATTAATAGATAATATTTCGAAATAAATCTCACACGGAAAAAAAAGTTAAAATAAATAATAATGATATTTTAGTTTTTGTAGTTTTGATTTCCAAGTTAATCACGATTTAAAAAAAAAATGGTTTCTATTTCATAACTTTTTCATTTCCCAATGTTAAGGGCAATAACAAGTCTGTGAAACACTGTAAGACCCCTCCCTATCTGGTTCACCCTCTAGCTGGAGTGATTTATTTAGAATCCACGACCATGTCAAGGGCTCAATAATATCATTATGTACACAAAACGACAAGAGGGTTGATAACGTACAATAACTGATTTTACGGTGATGCAATTCAATCTAAAAAGTCGAATTGGGATTTCCCACAAATTTTCTATATCTGAACTTTAGCTAGAATAGAATGTATTAACATTAGTGTTGCTAAATTTTAATATTATGGGAGGGTAAGTCATTTTTAGTTTGTTTGTTTGTTAGTTTTATGGTATTTAACGCAACTTTGAACAATATTTCAGTTATTTCGTGATGGTCAGTTTTATTGGTGAGGAAACCGGAGTGCCCGGAGAAAACCACCGACCACCTGTCGTAAGTTAAACTTTACCAGATAATGTTGTATAGAGTACACCTCGCAATTAACGAGGTTCGAACACATTTTTTAGTGGTGATTAGCACTGATTGCATAGGTAGTTGTGAATCCAACTACCATACGACCACGACGGCACCTAGAGTCATCTTAAGAAGAAATATTATTTTATATCCAGTAAATATTTCATAGTTATTGTATTTATGTCCAGGCAAACATTGCCTGCTAATGTTTCTTTTTGACAAATTGGTATACATAGTATTTAAACTATTCTGACGAATTTAGCCATCTTTATTATGCAATCGTGACACGTGCCTCAATACTGTAGATAGATAGAAAGTCTAAATGTCTAGAACACAATATAGATCTCAGCAGATCAAAACTAGATATTAGTAAATCATAGCAATTTGCAAAATATAGGGGCACATTTATTTATTATTTCATTTTTATTTTTCTATTCTTATTTTTTTTTTATAATTTATTTAAATAATTATTCTTACATATTGGATTTTAATATTCTAATATTAACTCTGAGATCTCCATGTCCAAACCCGTCAGGTATAAGCTCACCTGTAATAATCATTATTTGACATGTAAGCACCTATTGTATTATGTTTGTTGCCATTCCTTAAATATGACATTTCAAAATGTTGACACAGGTTGAAGAAACCGAACCAACCCGTTCGACCGAGTGTACGTTTAACATTGAAATATGACATCATGTACACCCCCCCCCCCCCCTCCCTGTATTATTAAAAATAAGTTCAGTGCATCATTACAAATTGACCTCAGCTTGACCTCTTATATTTATCTGAAAATGTGTTGATTCTTAAAATAGAAACATTTCATAAGAACACAATTTGAGATTATAATATTTATTTGAAAGATATCATGAATTATACTTGTATCCGGTGACAAATATTTCATATAAATTCAGGACAACAAGTTCATCATTATCTTAAATTATGCACATTTTAGGGGATGTGACAACAGGTGTCATTACTTTTGATTGCCACCGGGAACGTATTGAGAGTTAGGTAGGGACAACAAGAATAGATTGATAGCCAAGATAAAATCAGAAGCCATAACTTGAAGAACAAGCAAACACAATGGCCAACAGACAACGGACGAAAATACAAATATGTTGCTCAATCTTTAAATTTCTGTGTAGTGTTATACTACACAGAAATTTAAAGATTGAGCAACACGAATTTTACTGAAAATTAAAACGTAGATTTCAAATATGGTGCGCACGACTCGTTTTTGGAATAACCTTCATCAGGTGGGTGGGTGGGGGGTGTGTGAATAATAACGTAATACTATCAATTAATGTATAATTTGGTTGATTTCACTGTTTCATATTAATTACAGATTCAAAGGATATGACGCTGAGAAACATATACTAACTCTCAAACTAGGGCTATCAGACGACCCCAGGACCCATTGGATGAACCGTCTGGGATGTTTGATGTTCTTCATTCTGGTTTCCCTCATTATGAGCGTAAAACGACTGGTTTCCAGTCCAATACAATGCTGGTGCCCTGCTCAATTTGAAGATCACCAGGTGGCGTATATTAATACATATTGTTGGGTTCGGAATACATACGTAGTTGACTTTAATCAAAGCTTGCCGATGGAGACGAATTACAGGCATAAAACCGAAATTCAGTATTATCAATGGACGCCATTAATTTTGTTGTTTCAAGCAATGTTGTTTTATTTTCCAAGAATGTTCTGGATGGCTTTCATTGGTTATTCGTTGAACCTAAAGAAACTGCTACAAATGGCAGATGGAGCCACATTAGCCAATGGGAGTGACCGGCAGCAGGTAATAGAAGGGATCGTTCAATATTTGATGAAATACTTCAAAATGAGAAATTATGTCAGCACTCAGTACAAGACAATGAGTAAATTTAAGAAGGTATTGGTATCATTAGGCTTTCATAAAGGCAATTATCTTGTTTTTGTTTTTCTTACAACATCAATGATGTATGCAGCTTCAACTCTATTCCAAATATGGATGGTAGACATATTGCTGGGGATTAACTTCAAGATGCTTGGATACGACTTCCTGTTGTGCGCGCTGAAGGGAGAATATTTTAACGACCAACACCGATTTCCCACTGTGTCATACTGCGACTTCTATTTGAGACAAATGAGAAACCTACAAACATGGACGGTACAGTGTTCATTACCAATTAATCTTTTCGCTGAAAAGGTGTTTATCGTAGACTGGTTTATTCTTGTTTCTATGACAACGATCAATGTCGTATATTTCTTGTACAATCTAATATCTACGATATTGCCGTATCGCGCGGAGGATTACGTTCAGAAATTTCTTGTAAGTGATGGTGTGATAACCGGAAAACAACAAAAGATTATAAGACATCTAACAGCATCACAGAAGGAATTCGTTCATTCCTACTTACGGCGAGATGGTGTTTTTATTATTTGGTTAGTTAACAACAAAATAAATCAAGTATTCGCCAGTGAAATAGTTTTAGAATTGTGGAACAAATATACACAGTAAATTCGGCCATGGCCATGAGCATGTTTCGAAGATTCTGTACATAATTGTCAAAAGCGAAATTAGACGTTTTGATGCAATTTTAATGCTCACATTTCTTTTAAATGTTGTGCATGCCATAAAATGCAGCTTTAGGAGCAAAACAGTACTAGTCTTGTATGATTATAACAAATGTGTCCAGAATAAATGGACAGCTATGTGATCTCAGTACAAAATATCGCATATGATTTGCTTGTATCCTGGTGTTGCCGGTTCTCGATAGCGTAAGAAACATTTCTCTCGTGTGTCCCTTAGAAACAATAATTTTTTACAAAATTGTTTTTGTTTGTTTGTCAAAACTAGTTCTTTATTTCTACCAAACCTAAAAGTTTTACTCCTAGAAGTTACGGAGAAAACATAATTGTTGTGTATGACCTTATTTCTGACACTTTGTGTATTACGACACCAGTTCTCGATAAATGTGTAAAATCAATTATGGATGGCATGTTTACTAATGAAAACTATTGGAAGAAAAGAAAAAAAATGTATTTAAGATATTTGCAAACACCAAGGTTATTGATTTCAACCATACATGTAAAATTAAACATGTTTGAAAAAGTGTTCCATTGGGGTTACACAATACAGAAATAACGTTGATATAAAGATAAAACTGATCAAAGATATGAACCGAACGGTGTTCTAAATTTTTTTTTCCTGAAGTGCCACCTGTATATATCAGGTTTTGTATGACGTATATGTACTTGACCTTCATTGACAGCAAAGTTTTGTTTACATCACAAACGTATATTTTAAGCAATGACCCGGTGAATTTAGTTATTTTTGGAATAAGAAAATGTGCATAAATATCTGAGACTATAAAGATTATGTTCATACATACCTTGATACGTAGCATAGCCATTTCTTCCTTCTTGCGAAGCGAGGTGGTGTTCCGTAGGTAAAATCCTGGCGAACAGAAGACACGTGCGTTTTCCCGATTTATGTCAAAGCTCTCACGCGCATAATTATCGAGTACTGGTAACTATCGAGAACAGGTGACTCTACGATACTTTTGTTTTCATAATAAGGAACCTACCAGATTATCATTTCAATATTATTACACTGTGAAATACACATGAAGAAATCATACAATTAAAATTACATTTCCATTCAGCCGTTTTGTTTTAGCAATATGTATTTGAATTCTCGCACGTGATTTGCCCATCAAATTGAAATTGCAAGTACGCTAGATTTGTTGTTTTTGGCGAACAAGAGCCAAATAATATAAACAAGTAATTCATTTTAATTAGGTTGGTTGGTGATTGTTGTTTCACGCTGTCAAAAGAACACATTTTCATCTATATCATGCATGGCGAGAACACATTACATTTTGGTGAGATGATGATGATGTCCACATTGTCCTATACCAACACGCCTAGTTGGGTTTCCACAGTGCTAGCTCAAGGAAACAAAAATCCGCTGGTATACATGTCGCTCCATACGGACACATTATTATGATTCCGACCCACCCAGTACAATATATTTTTTTTTTGTGCTTAACAATATTTCAGCTATATCATGGCGATCAGTTTTAATGGTGGCAGAAGCCGGAGTGCCCGGAGAGGACCACCGACCATGGGCAAGCAACTGGTAAGTTTTATCACTGGCGGATGCGAGTCGAGTGCACCCTTTTTTGTAATGTACAAAGCCGGGTGCGAACCCACGCCGTATTGGTGATATACTTGTATGAGATGTTAGGTATTCCAACTAGCTCCCCCCCCCCCCCCCTCCCCCCGTGCAATGTATATGCTCTTACTCCTTCATACTGTGCGGTTAGCAGAAGAACGACAAATACAAATTGTATGGTCTAGTAATTCAGTTTGGTGATTTGAAGTTGCTTTCCGTTTGTAAATTAGGAATTGCAAGTTGCATCTCATGTAAGCTCTATCTACGACAGTAAAGCCGACGATTTACGTCGGTAGCACTTCAAATACAATGCAGTTATTCCCTATTTTTTTCGTAAGACATCAGTGAAACCATTGTTGACAACCAGTTGTCGTTATTTCTTATCATTGAATAGGTTTATTTGACTTCGGATGTAGTTATTTTGACTTGTAGAACTCGGAATTTCGACTGCATATTTCGGTGGTAGGGTTAGGGTTATGGTGCTTAACGCCACTTTGAACAATATCGTGGTAGTCAGATTTATTGGTGGAGGAAACCGGAGTACCCGGAGAAAACCACCGACCTGCCGCTATTTACTTAAACAGCATAACCCTAACCCCTTTTTGGTGTTGTTCTATTAGGCTTCCACAATTCCAAATGCCAAAATTAGAGATATCTACAATATTTTAGAGATATCCTTAATTAATTTTAATTAAGTTAACTTTTAACTTTCTAAATATCTCCTTCCGATTAGTACTTTCTATGCATGATACTTATGTCAGTACATCACCTGAACTCTCACATCAGTGTTGTACATAATTGTTAGCGTGCTTGCCTCGAGTGCGGTAGATCATGGGTTTGAGCCCAGCTCGTGTAAATCCAATGAGCATAAAATTGGTATTTGTTTCTTCTGCGCTAGGCACACAAAACTAAGGAGTAAAAACACAGACTTAGTTGGGTTGGACTCAGAATAATGTGTCCGTGTGGAGCATGACATAGCTGAAATAAATGCTCAATTGGCGATGAACAATACCCACTAACTCACTCTCTCAATCCTCACTTGGGTTATTGACATGTATTTGGAACATGTCACTACATGTAGGACACTACAAATAAAATACATTGCAAGGAACTATTTTTTTTTCAAAAAAGATTGACATAATATTTTATAATAAGTTTCATTGCTTTTGGGAAGTTTGAAAAATAAAGTTATCTTTCTTTGTATATGGCACAATTTTAAATTTTTTTCTATTAAAACCATGATTAAATATTAACAACCAAAACATAATGTGATTTTTGTAATTATAAGTGAGGATCACTGTTTTCCATTTTTTGTTTGAAGAAATAGTTAAATTTTGGATTGTAATTTCCATTGTTAATGCTAATCAAGGAAGTTATTAGTTATTCTTACTATACTGGTAGCTGATTCTAATGTTCTAACCAGAGGTGTCAAGGCCTTCATTTGGTGGTGTTAAGGGGTGTCCTTTCGATTGAGGTTGCCATGCTGGAATGTGGGCCATAATATGTGATTGAAGGGTACAACTCTCCCTCTACGGTAGGTGCATTGTAGCCGCTAAAAAGTATATTTGTTCGTCTCTACCCAATAACTGCTTACCTATCGCCAATATCTGGGTTCACCCCCAATTTTTAATGGGGTTTTCGTTGTTCATCTGTTTTAGTTTTCCGCTTTGTGTCTTGTGTACCCAATGTTGCCAGTTTCTCTGGATTATTCATTGATTTCCCCTTCGATTTTCTCTGACGTTTGTTTTCAAAAGTTTCCAATTGCATTTAAAACTTGTTGTTCAGGTTCTGCCATCTATCCCTCACTTCTATATAGCTTTTAGGTATTATGAAAATTTTCAAGTCTTGGGGTGGGGTATTATGGTATTTAATGCCACTTTCAACAATTTTTCAATTATATCGTGGCGGTCAGTTTTATTGGTGGAGGAAACCGGAGTACCCAGAAAAACCACTGACCTGTCGTAAGTCATTGGCAAACTTTATCACATAAATTCAAGTCGTGGAATATTCACGAATGCAATTGTTGCCTTCGGACGTTCAGCAACTAACAACAAGAGTTATTTTAAGTCCATCAAATTAAAGCTATGTGATATGTATGAAGATTCCTAAGCTAATGAAACACGTATGCATGACATTGTTACCGTAAATCCATTGTAGCTAATGAGGTACTTTAATAAGACACTTATGAATGACAGATTTACCATACGTTCATAGTATAGCTAATGAAGTTTACGAACATGTGCAAAGCTTTATTATTCAAAATATTAAAATTACAAATAGAATGTTGAGATCACTAATGATAAAACAAAGTATGTATGTGCTATATGCTTTCTTATATTTTGCTGTTTCTTGGCGAGTTCTTAATACAAACTTTACAGCTTTCTGGATGTAAATTCTATTTTATGAGGTCTATTCGATTAATTGAACAATTGTAACGTCTACTGCAGATAATCTACAGGTGAGTTCCCTGTTGACATGTGTCGATACCTATTATTACAAACACGTGTTATATTCTCCCATGCACACTTAGTTCGTCCGAATATAAAGCTAATAAGGACAGAAATAAAACGTAGTTTCATGTAGATTATGTTACTCGCTATAGCATTTATTTGATTCTGCAATTGGGTTATTTTTTGTCATAATAAATGGGTTGAAATAAACTGTTGCTTTATTATGACAGTGTCATAATAACACTTTTCACATTAGCCTAATAAAGCTCTTAATTAGCCACACCCTTGTCATAATAACACTTTTCACATTAGCCTAATAAGCCTATTAAGCCACACCCCTGTCATAATAACACTTTTAACATTAGCCTAATATAGCTATTAAGCCACGCCCCTTACCGGAACTATTATTGAGGTATCAATGGGGTTTCTGTTATCTTTTTTTATATTTTTAAATTAAATAACATCTTTTTTGGGCAAATTTTATTGCAGGATAAATACAATATTGGTGTATTGATGGTAAATATAGAATTTCTGTGGCTCAGCACGAAACGGATGGAAAGATTCGCTAAAGCTCATCTTTCCCCTGTTTCTAAGCCTCGCCACATAAATTCTATATTTACCGTCAATACACCAATATTGTATATTTATTGTACCCTCTACAAATGTAATCATTGAATTAATGATAAGGCAAATAACTATTATGCATTAAACAAATTTGTTTGTCGGCAACAAATGTGAATATTCTTGAGATTATATCGCGTGTCGATAATATGAAATTGCACTGCAATAACTGTATACTATATAATAACTAATTATGGGAGGAAAAGTCGTGAATATTCATGGCGTAGCACCAACGAAATTCATAAAATTTGTGTCGTTGTGGGTATCTGTTATTGAAATATGGGTACGTGTATGTATTTGGTCTTGTGACAAATTATCACATAAAAGCCCATGCGAAGCAAAGCAAGCTATCGAGACCCGCTATTACCAAGAGAGACGGGTTTATTCAGCTACAATATGTTAAACTATTCTTTTATTGTCTTCTCCTGAGGGAACTGTTCTCCTATAGCGTTGTCTGATAAGGCATAGTGACTGAGCTACAATTTCGTATACATGTATTTATGTTATTTAAATTGTTTAATTAATAAATAGTAATAATTGTACTATACAATATATATTTTGAATAAAGGTTATAGCGAGTACCATTCCTATATGTACGTTTTATGTTTTTATTATATTTTATCACTATTTTGTTTATTTTCCCTTTGATGTTTAAAACCAATATATTTCTTATCACGTAAGCGCTGAGATGATTCCAATTATCGCTAATCGCTAAGCGTTGTCAAGGACGCACGTAGTATTATCGCTGTTTTCTAATATGACGTTATAATGACGTCACATTACCAAATCCTTGATAATAAGTGATTAGTTATACGATATAAAATATTAATTGCGCTTAAAAAAATGTCAGTATCTCAGCAAAATTATTTAATTATGAATACAAAATAGCGATAAAATAATTAAAGATGCTTTTTAAAACTCGAGGACGTTTCTCAGTCGTCTCTCATCTCAGGGCTTCGCCCTTCGATGGGAGATGAGTGAGAAAAGTCCTCTCGTTTAAGAAAAAAAACATCGTTAATCACTTAGTTTCTAAGAATATAATTATTTTATATTCAGACGAACGAAATGAGATAAATTTCATTTTCATCAGTTAGAAACAGGAACGAACTACTATAAATATATTTTACCTACAACTTCCATAAATATTTGCAAAGTGTAAAGAAATAACAAACGCGTCGTGACATTGGGATTTTAAACAAGTTGTACGAGACAAGTTTGTTTGTTTGATGGGGGTATGGTTATTGTGTTTAACGCCACTTTCAACAATATTTCAGGCGGTCAGTTTTATTGTTGGAGGAAACAGGAAGACCCGAAGAAAACCACCGATCTGTCGGAAGTCACTTACAAACTTTATCACATTATGTTGTACACCTCGCCCTGATCGAGATTCGAACTCACAACATCAGTGATGATAGTCACTGATTGCATAGGTAGTTGTAAATCTAACTACATACGATCACGGCCATGACGGCACCTGTACGTGAAAAGAAGGTTTTCCAAGATGTAATCAATGAATCGAAACATGTATTTAATTATTTATGTATTTACAAATAATATTGTTTTTATTTTAAATATAATTTTTATCATATACATGTACTTATATTTTTTACCATGTCATATAAAAGTTAAAATCTAATAAAATGCATCTTCCCGAGATTAACTTAGCGGGTTAATATAAAAAAATATATCACACGGTTCCAGAATATATCACATTCCTTTCCCTAATCGGTATCACATAGTAATTCGTCAATCCAGAATTGTCTTCTTCCGTGTGCCAAGTCATTCTCTAATTCTAAAATGTAGTCCCGTTTTATTCCCACGTGGTCAAAAGATCACATGAACTGCCATGTGTACAAACTGGTAGACGAATGACACCGGAAAGGTTGGCCCGTTTGCTTGTTCTGACCAATCAGAATATATTGATGGACCCCCTTCCGAAACCACAAAATGGATTAAGAAAAACATAATAAGCATATTGTTGTTGTTGTTTTGTTTTGCATCATTGTTTTTTTTTTCTTTCCTATGATATTGATTTTCCTCTAATTAACGTGTTAAACTTTAATAATATTCCATGAAAGGAAACGACCAAAGATGTTAAATATAATTTCCGCACCAGCAATTTATCTCTTCGGATCAACGAACCTTGGGAACATTGAACCTTCCGGAAATTGTTACGGTACTGTTTTACCCATGAGTTCTTGCATATTAAAGGTCCCTAATTTAAATTTGTAAAATAGTAGCATATTGTAGCCTCCACAACAGGAATTGTTTTTCGTCCATGCTCGAATTTCCACGCTAGTCCCTGTCAAAAGTTCTTACATCGGTTGTTGTATTTCGCCCTAATATTTGCTTCAGCTTTGACATGGTTTATTAGATATATTTATTACTGAAATTTACAGTTTCTAAATAATTATAAAATTAAGAAAACTAAGGTTCTCCTCCATCAGACATAGGTGATCTTAGCCGATTTTGGCTGTCCTGTTTGGTTTTATTGCTCCCAAAACTTTTAAATTATTTGCTTTTCCAATCTTTCGACTTTGAGTGTACCTGCTGAAGGTTATTCCAGAAACGCGTCGTGCGCACTAAATTTGATATCCACGCTTGTATTTCATATATTATTACACCTGTTTTCATGAATATACGTGAAATAGGTCTTCATCATGTACGCTCAAAGTAAAAAGATAAGAAAGCCAAACATATTTTAAATATCTTTGGGAGCAAATAAAACCAAAGGCTTAAAGGGGATATCCAAAATAAACTAATGTTACTTATACCTAAGGAAGGAAAACCTTAGTTTTGATAATACTTTATTTAGGAACAATACATTATATACGTTATATGTGTTTGTTTGCGTCCAGCATATTGTGTTGTGTTTTTGTTTTATTTGTCTGCATCTTATGTACCCTATGTTATGTTGCCAGTTTCTGTGGATGGTCCATTTTTGATTGCCCCTTCGGTATTCTCTAACATTTATTTTCAATAATAAATATATCTACTAAACTATGTCAAACTACACATGTTTAAATAACATTCATATTACTCCAGTAAAGACACAATGATAGTGAAATTACAAGAGACAGTTCAATTATTTCCTCGGTGTAGATTATTACTGTCACACATTCTGTGGGAAAGCAAATTTATTAAAGGAATTGGCCAGTAACAAACTTTAATTTTCTAATAAGCTGACAGACTCCATCTTTTTAGCTGCCAATTAAATAACATTACAATGGACAATAAGAACACATTACTATAGTTATTATGTCACCCTATAGGGATTCATGTCACGGTCGCACCGTATTGTACTCTGTGTTTATTATTTATTGAACTGATTTAGACTTGAAAAGGGCAAACAGATATTAACATCGGTGATTCATGACAATGAACCATAAAACATATGCACAAGACGAATTACATTTACTGACAACAAGTCATATCTTGACATAGAAGTTAGCCAATAGCAAAACAATGTCACATAATTTTGCAACAGGAATAAAGGAAATGTTTATAGAATTGGCAAAACGGTTATGGTGTTTAACGCCACTTTCAACAAAATATTGGTTATATCATGGCGGTCAGTTTTATTAGTTAAAATCATCGACCTGTGCTACGTTACGCACGTAGCGCTAAGGAATAAGAGTACAGAGTGACTGGATTCGAATCTGTATAATGTGTCCGAGTGGAACGACATAATTACAGGTAGATCGTCGTTTCAGTGCGCGAGCACTATAAAAATTAAACTAAGCTTGTTGGTCTAGTACAATTTGGACATTATCATTTTCTCATCCAAATGTAGTTGATTCTTGCCATAATATGCATGTATATTAAGATTTTCTCTTTTGGCGATAACACAAAACTCACGAACTCACTTGTGTTCTCGATACAACATTATGTGATAAAGTTTATTAATGACTTGCGGCAGGTCGGTGGTTTTCTCCACTATCCTCCATCAATTGAACTAAAATCCACAATATAACTGAAATATTGTTGAAAGTGGCGTTAAATAACATGACCCTAACCTCAGTATTTGCTCATTTGGCTATGAACAGTGATCACTTTCTCACTGTCATTTGGCCTTTGCATGGTCTGTCCTTCGATATACAGCTCCTGATTACGCCATTAGTATCTCAAACTCTTTTAATGTAGATATTGCATTGAATCAAGTATTTAAATGTAGAAATAATGATGCATTTTCCCCATGTCTTTTGAAATGGAATACAAATAGTTTGCTACCATATAGTCTTATTTGAATATTCCCCATGTCTTTTGAAATGGAATACAAATAGTTTGCTACCATATAGTCTTATTTGAATATTCCCCATGTCTTTTGAAATGAAATACAAATACATGTAGTATGTTACCATATAGTCTTATTTGAATATTCCCCATGTCTTTTGAAATGGAATACAAATAGTTTGCTACCATATAGTCTTATTTGAATATTCCCCATGTCTTTTGAAATGAAATACAAATACATGTAGTATGTTACCATATAGTCTTATTTGAATATTCCCCATGTCTTTTGAAATGGAATACAAATAGTATGTTACCATATAGTCTTATTTGAATATTCCCCATGTCTTTTGAAATGGAATACAAATAGTATGTTACCATATAGTCTTATTTGAATATTCCCCATGTCTTTTGAAATGGAATATAAATAGTATGTTACCATATAGTCTTATTTGAATATTCCCGATGTCTTTTGAAATGGAATACAAATAATATGTTACCATATAGTCTTATTTGAATATTCCCCATGTCTTTTGAAATGGAATACAAATAGTATGTTACCATATAGTCTTATTTGAATATTCCCCATGTCTTTTGAAATGGAATACAAATAGTATGTTACCATATAGTCTTATTTGAATATTCCCGATGTCTTTTGAAATGGAATACAAATAATATGCTACCATATAGTCTTATTTGAATATTCCCATGTCTTTTGAAATGGAATACAAATAATATGCTACCATATAGTCTTATTTGAATATTCCCCATGTCTTTTGAAATGGAATACAAATAGTTTGCTACCATATAGTCTTATTTGAATATTCCCCATGTCTTTTGAAATGGAATACAAATAGTTTGCTACCATATAGTCTTATTTGAATATTCCCCATGTCTTTTGAAATGAAATACAAATACATGTAGTATGTTACCATATAGTCTTATTTGAATATTCCCCATGTCTTTTGAAATGGAATACAAATAGTTTGCTACCATATAGTCTTATTTGAATATTCCCCATGTCTTTTGAAATGAAATACAAATACATGTAGTATGTTACCATATAGTCTTATTTGAATATTCCCCATGTCTTTTGAAATGGAATACAAATAGTATGTTACCATATAGTCTTATTTGAATATTCCCCATGTCTTTTGAAATGGAATACAAATAGTATGTTACCATATAGTCTTATTTGAATATTCCCCATGTCTTTTGAAATGGAATATAAATAGTATGTTACCATATAGTCTTATTTGAATATTCCCGATGTCTTTTGAAATGGAATACAAATAATATGTTACCATATAGTCTTATTTGAATATTCCCCATGTCTTTTGAAATGGAATACAAATAGTATGTTACCATATAGTCTTATTTGAATATTCCCCATGTCTTTTGAAATGGAATACAAATAGTATGTTACCATATAGTCTTATTTGAATATTCCCGATGTCTTTTGAAATGGAATACAAATAATATGCTACCATATAGTCTTATTTGAATATTCCCATGTCTTTTGAAATGGAATACAAATAATATGCTACCATATAGTCTTATTTGAATATTCCCATGTCTTTTGAAATGAAATACAAATAGTATGCTACCATATAGTCTTATTTGAATATTCCCCATGTCTTTTGAAATGGAATACAAATAGTATGTTACCATATAGTCTTATTTGAATATTCCCGATGTCTTTTGAAATGGAATACAAATAATATGCTACCATATAGTCTTATTTGAATATTCCCATGTCTTTTGAAATGAAATACAAATAGTATGCTACCATATAGTCTTATTTGAATATTCCCCATGTCTTTTGAAATGGAATACAAATAGTATGTTACCATATAGTCTTATTTGAATATTCCCCATGTCTTTTGAAATGGAATACAAATAGTATGTTACCATATAGTTTTATTTGAATATTCCCCATGTCTTTTGAAATGGAATACAAATAGTATGTTACCATATAGTTTTATTTGAATATTCCCCATGTCTTTTGAAATGGAATACAAATAGTATGTTACCATATAGTTTTATTTGAATATTCCCCATGTCTTTTGAAATGGAATACAAATAGTATGTTACCATATAGCCTTATTTGAATATTCCCCATGTCTTTTAAAATGAAATACAAATAATATGTCACCATATAGTCTTATTTGAATATTCCCCATGTCTTTTGAAATGGAATACAAATAGCATGTTACCATATAGTCTTATTTGAATATTCCCCATGTCTTTTGAAATGAAATACAAATGGTATGTTACCATATAGTTTTATTTGAATATTCCCCATGTCTTTTGAAATGAAATACAAATGGTATGTTACCATATAGTTTTATTTGAATATTCCCCATGTCTTTTGAAATGGAATACAAATAGTATGTTACCATATAGTCTTATTTGAATATTCCCCATGTCTTTTGAAATGGAATACAAATAGTATGTTACCATATAGTCTTATTTGAATATTCTCCATGTCTTTTGAAATGAAATACAAATAATATGTCACCATATAGTCTTATTTGAATATTCCCCATGTCTTTTGAAATGGAATACAAATAGTATGTTACCATATAGTCTTATTTGAATATTCCCCATGTCTTTTGAAATGGAATACAAATAGTATGTTACCATATAGTTTTATTTGAATATTCCCCATGTCTTTTGAAATGGAATACAAATAGTATGTTACCATATAGTCTTATTTGAATATTCCCCATGTCTTTTGAAATGAAATATAAATAATATGTTATCATATAGTTTTATTTGAATATTCCCCATGTCTTTTGAAATGAAATATAAATAATATGTTACCATATAGTCTTATTTGAATATTCCCCATGTCTTTTGAAATGAAATACAAATACATGTAGTATGCTACCATATAGTCTTATTTGAATATTCCCCATGTCTTTTGAAATGAAATATAAATAGTATGTTACCATATAGTCTTATTTGAATATTCCCCATGTCTTTTGAAATGGAATACAAATAGTATGATAACATATAGTCTTATTTGAATATTCCCCATGTCTTTTGAAATGGAATACAAATAATATGTTACCATATAGCCTTATTTGAATATTCCCCATGTCTTTTGAAATGAAATACAAATAGTATGTTACCATATAGTCTTATTTGAATATTCCCCATGTCTTTTGAAATGAAATATAAATAATATGTTACCATATAGTTTTATTTGAATATTCCCCATGTCTTTTGAAATGAAATACAAATAGTATGTTACCATATAGTTTTATTTGAATATTCCCCATGTCTTTTGAAATGAAATATAAATAATATGTTACCATATAGTCTTATTTGAATATTCCCCATGTCTTTTGAAATGAAATATAAATAATATGTTACCATATAGTCTTATTTGAATATTCTCCATGTCTTTTGAAATGAAATACAAATAGTATGCTACCATATAGTTTTATTTGAATATTCCCCATGTCTTTTGAAATGAAATATAAATAATATGTTACCATATAGTCTTATTTGAATATTCCCCATGTCTTTTGAAATGAAATATAAATAATATGTTACCATATAGTCTTATTTGAATATTCCCCATGTCTTTTGAAATGAAATACAAATAGTATGCTACCATATAGTCTTATTTGAATAGTAAGTAACATGGCATTGACATTTATATAATAATGTGGTCTTGTCCACATTAATATCATTATTATACTGAGTGTCTAATTTTCCAGGTAATATGCCAAAATATTATAGTACCAAATATCACTACAGAAACTTACACGAAGTATAATAATGACATTTAGCAAGTCAGAATAAGTTGATGTAAAAATATTTTTGTGTTTAATGGTATGTCTGCATTTAATTGACAGAATAAGTTGCTATAAACATATTTTTGTGTTTAATGGTATGTCTGGAAGATATTTTAATTGCCAAATTGGAATGTTCAATCTGTTGATTCCTCCAAAGAACGTACCACGTATGTGCCCACCATTTTTGTTTATGTCCTTGTACTCTGTTTACGCCTTTTACCTTTTATTATCAACTCTAAAAAGTGTCGTGAAAGTAGGATAATTATTAGACGCATATAAATATTCTGTATTAAGTTAGTATTTCAAACAACTCTATAATCCAGTGCATGGGGAGATGTATTGTATGGTTACCACTTGCTTAGAAGTTTGTATAATATACCATATTTCCTGTGACTGTATGATGAATTCTTCGTGATCGTATGTAATATATTAAAATTTCTGAGTTAGATTGTTTTCAAAAAACAGAAAAAAATATATATATAATATATAATTATATACATTGTGTATGTACCACCTATGCAAGCTTAAACACGTGTTCTAGTGATCTAGATCTCTGAACATAAGGGTAGGTTAAGCGATTGGTACTGTAGTGTATCAAAGGTGTGAATTCAAATCCCGTTGAGAGTACGTAGGACTAAAATGTTGTCTCTTCAAAAATACCACTCCTACACTATTGGGTTGAATTTCCAGACGCATATATGTTTTATTGTTTATATTGTGATAAACCAGTAGAGAAAACCAAAGAGACAATGAGGAATGGACAGTAAAGTTACACAAGACATAAAACGATGCAATAAAAAACACAACATAGAAAACACTAAAAAAGATGACCAACACGGACCCAAGAAAAAACGGGAAAAGGCGGGAGGGGATGGGGTCGTTGAACCCAGGTAAGTTTGTGAAGGGTAGGCAGTTCCGTTTCTTATAAGACAACCGCCGTGTTACTCGTAGTAAATCTGGTAAAATTCTTGTCGCTTGTGAAGCAGAAACTGCTTACCCGTTTGTAGCTCCTCAGTTCACCCCTGGTTTTTATTGGGGTTCGCGTTGTTGGATCTTTAGTTTTCTGTGTAGTGTTTTGTAGATCAATGGTTGTCCTTGTTCTTTTGGTCATTGCGTTGTCTGTCCTTCTTCGATTTACGGATTCTGATTATCCAATTACCCCTTTGGTATCTTCAAACTCCTTCTGTCGGGGATTTAGGAAAGTAAATCAGGGAAGGCTGCACCAGTTTTTCAAAAATTTCATTTTGTATCTTTGAGCCAGCACAACGATGAAATAGTGGCATATTGTATAACAATAACACTATACGAGCCAATATTGGATTGCTCCATAAAAAGGCATCACAATTCCAGTTAATTCATGATACGAGCGTGTCCAGGGAGTCTCCACAAGTATAAAAAATATCACAAGTACCATTAGAAATTTAGTTGATTTCAAATCTTTGTATAACAATAACACTCTACGAGCCAACATTGGATTGCTCCATAAAAAGGCATCACAATTCCAGTTAATTCATGATACGAGCGTGTCCAGGGAGTCTCCACAAGTATAACAAATATCACAAGTACCATTAGAAATGTAGTTGATTTCAAATCTTATGTAACCTATGCACACTGCTAAATACATAAAAAAGGCGATCTAATTTGCGATACTAAAATTTTCAATTAGGATGGCTATGTTTAATTTTGAAATTCATTTGATAACTGTCTGATATGCGATTAAAATGAACATTAAACGATGATTGTTATTGATACGTCAAAATGATAATTTAAATAGTCATTAAAATAAATTGATCATTGTTGATCTGCGTATCAATTAGCATACTAATTAATATATACTTTAACTTAAAAGTACAATTTTGATATTTTATTTATGTAATTGCTGAACGAGTGACAGATATATATAATATGATCAGGTATATTTTCTTACAGAACAGGGCCATGGGACGTCGTGGAACAATCGTGTGATGGGTAGATATACATCTACATATAGTAATAGGTCAAACGCCTTTCCGCACTAAAATATATTCCTATACATTTTATATAAAACAATGATTTTTCTGAAATATTGTTGTCAAATCATTTCGTACTTAAGTTTAATGATGCAGAGACCGTCGTGGTCGTTATTGTATGGTAGTTGGATTTACAACTACCTATTCAATCACTACAGATCACCACTAAAGTTGTGAGTTCGAACCCTGTTCATGGCGAGATGTACACGATACAACATTATGTGATAAAGTTTGTCATTAAATTACCGCAGGTCGGTGGTTTTCTCCGGTTTCCTCCACCAATAAAACTGATCGCCACGATAAAAGTGAAATACTGTTGAAAGTGGCGTTAAACACTATAGCGCTAACCCCCTAAGTTGATATGGTGGGTTTCATTACAGGACAAGGGAACGTCACCGCAACAATCGTGTGTTGGGTAGATTTACATCTACTTGCAGTAATAGGTCAAAAGCCTTTCCATACCTAAATAATTCCCTATATATTTCATATAAAAACCACGAATTTGTTTGGAGAAATTCTTGTCGTCATTTCTTACTCAATTATCATGTGATTTTTCACATTAAAAACAGAAATGAATAAAGTTTCCTGCTTTTTATAATTTTCATCTAATTTTATTTCTACTTTTTTTTTTAAACCTGATATAAACACGAAAGTTATTATTTTTCACCAAATCTTACTATATATTGCGATGAATCCTGTCAAAACCGAACACTGACAATGTTTTTCTCTGAGTACTCCAGTTTTCTCCACCAATAAAACTGACCGCCATGGTATAACTGAAATATTGTTGAAAGTGGTGTTAGAACACCATAACCCTAACCCGAACACTGACAAAACCGAATTTCTGTAGAAACCAAACAAATTTCCAACTTTCGAAGAATTCCCCCATCAATTAATGCTTATTTAACCTCAATAAACCGAACCCTGTCAATACCAAATTTAGAACACAATTTGAAGTGAATGTGTATATCAAACACACCTGATTATTCTAAGCGTACTTTGAAGAACCATAATTGAATAACCTTCATCAGCACGCTCAAAGCCGAAAAAGTGGAAAGCCAAATAATTTGAAAGTCTTTGGCAACAATAAAACCAAAGGCTTAAACAGGGTAGCCAAACCCGGCTGTCGCCTATGCTTGAGGATGGAGAAGCTTAGTTCGAATCATAATGACATTATTTAGAAACTGTCAATTTCGACAATAAATATTTCTAATAAACCGTATCAGTCCTGAAGCACTGAATACTGATCGAACGATAACCGCGGGAACAAATTGTCCACCACACCCAGTGATAGTAATGAAAATGTAGATATCATATTTAGTGCGCGCGGCACGTTTCTGGAATAATCTTCATCAGGTACGCTCAAGATCGAAAGATTGTATTTGATTTTCGAGTTCGTGCCAACACATATATATTGTTTTATTCATTTATTAGTTTGTATTGGCGATTTATGATGGTTTATTTTTTTTTATATATAAACCACTATGACATTCCGATAACTTATATATAATAGCTACAATTGTGTGTCAACGAGGAAACAGAAGATGATCATTCGCATGGCTTCCAAATTTCTACCCCCCCCCCTCCCCCACCCACCTCCCAAATAAAGCAAAACAGGTATACAGTCAATCGGCCATGCTGTATTTGCTTTTTTGTATCAAACATGGATTTTAGAACGATGCAAATAAATTAAAACCATAGTCTTGAAAGCTTTTGTAAAATTAGCAATTCAAAGGCATTATCTGAAAGTCTGTCTGAACGAATAAGCTAAGACCTTAGTTCGAGAGTTTGAGTGAATATATTTCTCAGTTTATATTGTATCCTAGAGCTTGTGAGTCCTATCAGGATGTCCTGATGGGGTGACTTATCGCCGGGTTTTTGACAAGAGTAACACCACAAGGTGCCACTAGTTGAACAAAAACTGGTTATCCTTCCGTAGCATATGAGATAACCCCGGAGTGTAGAGGGGTTCGTTTTGTCCAATTACACGTCTTCGCGTATTTAGTGCTGTATTGTGATGTTCGTTACGATTTCTGCTTCTTTGAAACGATGATCTATTCGTGTTTACTCCCATTTGTTTTGCAGAGGTTTCATGGTTTTTAATATTGTTTGTTTTTATTTACATATACTTGTGTCCAGCACAATGTCCATATAAGATGATGTTCGTATCGTTTAAGGTAACACCACCTGTGCCACAAGAAGCGCAAATAGCTGTTTACCCTTCCGGAGCACCAATAGTCACCAACGTTTTTTGTTTTTTTTTATTTTTTTTATGTTTTTTCCTGTTTTCTGTTGTGTTTTTTGTTTTTGTTTTTACTTTATTCTCCTGTGGACTTCGTGTTGCCAAATATTTAGTTTTCTGCGTAGTGTTTTTGGAACATTGTCTTTCTTTTGGCCATTGTATTGTATGTCCTTCTTCGATATATGGCTCCGAAAGGGTATACAGTTATTGCACATCTTGTGGTAAATGTAGTGTTATCTTACACGAGACGAATATCATCTTATACGGACATTACGTTTGACACCAGTATATGTAAATAAATACTTTGAAAGTATGCCAAAATAATTAAACGAAAATCTTAGTAAGCGTAAGCGTAAATAATTTATTGAATCAACATTCTTTTTCATAGCTCCAGTGCTATTTCAGTTACATAATTGTTTTGTATGGATTCACGTATTTGTACATAAATGAACGTTTAGATCCTTTAATTAATATACAATATATTATATACACTGTTATTATGATGTCAAAGATACCTTGAATAAAATCTAAAATTGGACACAAATGACGGATATACGGAGTACTCTTTATCCGGTTCACGTCAAGTTAAGAGTAATTATCAATATCTATTGTTTTAATCCCGCGATATTTGACAATAACAATGACAAATCAAACAATTACGAAAAAATTCCATGATATTTTGATCAACAGTAAATTATAATGGCTCAAAATGACGGTAAATTTGTTTACATTTCAGATCATAACCGCAGCCATTGTTTGTAAAATGCATCTGTATAGGATATAAAGTAAACAAGTGCAGGTGTTGGTTGGCTATATAAATGCTTGGTTGTTGCTTAGCGTCCATGGAAAACATATTTCATGGATATTTAGAGCGAGAACAGGATGAAAAATATCATAAGACTATGTAGCAATTAGGAAGATATACTACAACGTCTGACTGCCAGTGGATACTCATAGAGTGCTTGGTAAGGACGAAATAGTTGATGCTTTGTAGTAGCTACAATGCATCCACTCTTTTTTCGACGTCTACAATAGAAGAGCGTGGTACTCTCTACACAATTTACCAGCGATGGTCTGCTATCTAGCTTTCCGTGTTATAAGCTGACAACTCCGATTGAGAGGGTTCTCATATCCGCCAACTGAGTACGATTGAGAGGGTACTCATATCCGCCAGCTGAGTATGATTGAGAGGGTACTCATATCCGTCAACTGAGTACGATTGAGAGGGTACTCATATCCGCCAACTGAGTACGATTGAGAGGGTTCTCATATCCGCCAACTGAGGACGATTGAGAAGGTTCTCATATCCGCGAACTGAGTACGATTGAGAGGGTTCTCATATCCACCAACTGAGTACGATTGAGAAGGTTCTCATATCCGCCAATTGAGTACGATTGAGAGGGTTCTCATATCCGCCAACTGAGTAAGTTTTTTGGGGTTCTGTAGGTCGAGTCGTGGTTGATTGCAGGATAAGTACTGATTAAATAATTATGAAAAGAAAGTTGAAATAGTGAAGGCCAACGATTTAATCAAAGTAGGCTATCGAACACATCTCACCTCAAACATTTAAGCACAAAAAAGTCCACGGCTTATGGCATTGGAAATCCAGATTCAAACAGGCCCACACATATGGCGTAGCTAAACCGGATCGTGGGGTCCTATCAATTGCTTTAAATCTTTTTTGACTGCCCCAACTCTGGAATTGAATTTCATGTTGTGGTCTCTTTTGGTTTTTTTAATGTGGAGGTGATAGATGATTGTTGATATATAATATATAACAACAACAAACAAATATAAGTCAGTAATTAAAAAACCTGCGCAGAGTCGCTTCCATCAATATTTGATTGGGACGTCATTTGCTTACTTGATTGTGACTACACTTATTAGTAGAAATAACACGTTTTCCTGTTTCTTTGATTTATAAGATACAGAGGACATAACTCGTCAGATTTAAACCACAATCCACTAATAAATAAGGGTAATAACAAAATTACCAAACTCCGAACAATCTTACAAAGGGAAAGTAAAAACTCATAAGTATATTAACAGACAAAACCAGTCAACAACCGGAAAACTGTGAAAACCGTAATGGCCCTGACTTGGTACAGCCATTTCTAAAGAACTTACGTCAATGCAGGTAGCATGTCTAATCACATTGTCAATTTTCAGAAATACAGTACTTTCGTGCTGACACAATACCATTGGTATAAATTATCTTAAACTATTGTTCAGTTAAAATACCTCTATGAGAGGACTTTTAACCGGAACTAACAATGAGTAACACGGCGTGTGTGTTTGATTGGAAACAAGAACGGTAACCCTCCGCGGGCATCTGGGGTCAGTATTGCTCATGTTTTTAGTTTTCTGTGGTGTGCTATTGTTTTTATTTATCTTCGGTCTGTGTCATGTGCATAAGGGTAATAACAAAATTACCAAACTCCGAACAATCTTACAAAGGGAAAGTAAAAACTCATAAGTATATTAACAGACAAAACCAGTCAACAACCGGAAAACTGTGAAAACCGTAATGGCCCTGACTTGGTACAGCCATTTCTAAAGAACTTACGTCAATGCAGGTAGCATGTCTAATCACATTGTCAATTTTCAGAAATACAGTACTTTCGTGCTGACACAATACCATTGGTATAAATTATCTTAAACTATTGTTCAGTTAAAATACCTCTATGAGAGGACTTTTAACCGGAACTAACAATGAGTAACACGGCGTGTGTGTTTGATTGGAAACAAGAACGGTAACCCTCCGCGGGCATCTGGGGTCAGTATTGCTCATGTTTTTAGTTTTCTGTGGTGTGCTATTGTTTTTATTTATCTTCGGTCTGTGTCATGTGCATAAGGGTAATAACAAAATTACCAAACTCCGAACAATCTTACAAAGGGAAAGTAAAAACTCATAAGTATATTAACAGACAAAACCAGTCAACAACCGGAAAACTGTGAAAACCGTAATGGCCCTGACTTGGTACAGCCATTTCTAAAGAACTTACGTCAATGCAGGTAGCATGTCTAATCACATTGTCAATTTTCAGAAATACAGTACTTTCGTGCTGACACAATACCATTGGTATAAATTATCTTAAACTATTGTTCAGTTAAAATACCTCTATGAGAGGACTTTTAACCGGAACTAACAATGAGTAACACGGCGTGTGTGTTTGATTGGAAACAAGAACGGTAACCCTCCGCGGGCATCTGGGGTCAGTATTGCTCATGTTTTTAGTTTTCTGTGGTGTGCTATTGTTTTTATTTATCTTCGGTCTGTGTCATGTGCATAAGGGTAATAACAAAATTACCGAACTCCGAACAATCTTACAAAGGGAAAGTCAAAACTCATAATTATATAAACAGACAAAATCAGTTAACAACCGGAAAACTGTGAAAACCGTAATGACCCTGACTTGGTACAGGCATTTCTAAAGAAATGGTGGGTTGAATCAGATTTTAAAGCGCCAAACCTCCCGCTTTCACTACGACTCAAAGGTTCCGGCAAAATATTGTTTGTTGATTTGCATTGTCCATTGTTGGTTTTCTCTAACATTTGATCTCTTTCTTGAGCGGTCTTGTTTATACATGTAGTATCCACTGTACTAATACCTCTAACTGAAAAACTAGGTCTCTGAGTTGAACAAAACGGGATAGGAGTGTAGTTTCTATACACTTTAACCGTTTTGTGCTACATTAGAAAGAAACCATTTAATTTTTCGTGGTGTTTTTAGGAAAAACAAATTGACCTGAACGATGCACATTATAAATAATCTTACTCGCCAGTTTAAAACAAGAAATTTAAATGAAATGTGCTAAAACAAATACAATTTGCTTAGTCCAAAAAAGAAGAAGAAAAAAAGATGTTTGCTTCTTACGTATGCAACATTCTAAAAAAATTGTTTTCTGTGTAGTGTTTTGCTGCCCTTTCATCTTTGTTTTGTCTTTTCTTTTTCTTTTTAGCATTGAAAAGGACGAAGTCCTTTTAACTGTACTAACAAACGTTGTGCGCCGAATCCCAATCATGGCGAAGTGTACTCGATACAATATTATGTGATAAAGTTTGTCTGTGACTTGCGACAGGTCGGTGGTTTTCCCCGGGTCCTCCGGTTTCCGTCACCAATAAAACTAACAGCAAAGATCTAATTGAAATATTGTTGAAAGTGGCGTTAAACACCATGTTCATAACACCATACCTCAGTATTTGCTCATCTGGCTATGAACAGTGATCACTCTCTCACTGTCATTTGGCCTTTGCATGGTCTGTCCTTCGATATACAGCTCCTGATTACGCCTTTAGTATCTCAAACTCTTTTAATGTAGATATTGCATCGAATCGAGCATCTAAATGTAGAAATAATGATGCATTTTCCACATGAAATGAAATACAAATAGTATGTTACCATATAGTCTTATTTGAATAGTAAGTAACATGGCATTGCCATTTATATAATAATGTGGTCTTGTCCAGGTAATATGCCAAAATTTTACCCAGGTTTGAGAGACATATTACCGTTCAGGTAATATTCCAAACTATTACCCAGGTCTGAGAGACATATTAAATTCCCGAAGGTAATATGTCTCTCAGACCTGGGTAATATTTTGGCATATTACCTGGACAAGACCACATTAATATCATTATTATACTGAGTGTCTAATTGTCCAGGTAATATGCCAAAATATTACCCAGGTAATATGCCAAAATATTACGGTACCAAATATCACTACAGAAACTTACACGAAGTATAATAATGACATTTAGCAAGTCAGAATAAGTTGATGTAAAAATATTTTTGTGTTTAATGGTATGTCTGCATTTAATTGACAGAATAAGTTGTTATAAACATATTTTTGTGTTTAATGGTATGTCTGGAAGATATTTTAATTGCCAAATTGGAATGTTCAATCTGTTGATTCCTCCAAAGAACGTACCACGTATGTGTCCACCATTTAAGAAAAAAAATTATGTCCTTGTACTCCGTTTACGCCTTTTACCTTTTATTATCAACTCTAAAAAGAGTGTCGTGAAAGTAGGATAATTATTAGACGCATATAAATATTCTGTATTAAGTTAGTATTTCAAACAACTCTATAATCCAGTGCATGGGGAGATGTATTGTATGGTTGCCACTTGCTTAGACGTTTGTATAATATACCATATTTCCTGTGACTGTATGATGAATTCTTCGTGATCGTATGTAATATATTAATATTTCTGAGTTAGATTGTTTTCAAAAAACAGAAAAAAATATATATATAATATATAATTATATACATTGTGTATGTACCACCTATGCAAGCTTAAACACGTGTTCTAGTGATCTAGATCGCTGAACATAAGGGTAGGTTAAGCGATTGGTACTGTAGTGTATCAAAGGTGTGAATTCAAATCCCGTTGAGAGTACGTAGGACTAAAATGTTGTCTCTTCAAACATACCACTCCTACACTATTGGGTTGAATTTCCAGACGCATATATGTTTTATTGTTTATATTGTGATAAATCAGTAGAGAAAACCAAAGAGACAATGAGGAATGGACAGTAAAGTTACACAAGACATAAAACGATGCAATAAAAAACACAACATAGAAAACACTAAAAAAGATGACCAACACGAACCCAAGAAAAAACGGGAAAAGGCGGGGGGGATGGGGTCGTTGAACCCAGGTAAGTTTGTGAAGGGTAGGCAGTTCCGTTTCTTATAAGACAACCGCCGTGTTACTCGTAGTAAATCTGATAAAATTCTTGTCGCTTGTGAAGCAGAAACTGCTTACCCGTTTGTAGCTCCTGAGTTCACCCCTGGTTTTTATTGGGGTTCGCGTTGTTGGATCTTTAGTTTTCTGTGTAGTGTTTTGTAGATCAATGGTTGTTCTTGTTCTTTTGGCCATTGCGTTGTCTGTCCTTCTTCGATTTACGGATTCTGATTATCCAATTACCCCTTTGGTATCTTCAAACTCCTTCTGTCGGGGATTTTGGAAAGTAAATCAGGGAAGGCTGCACCAGTTTTTCAAAATTTCATTTTGTATCTTTGAGCCAGCACAACGATGAAATAGTGGCATATTGTATAACAATAACACTATACGAGCCAATATTGGATTGCTCCATAAAAAGGCATCACAATTCCAGTTAATTCATGATACGAGCGTGTCCAGGGAGTCTCCACAAGTATACAAAATATCACAAGTACCATTAGAAATATAGTTGATTTCAAATCTTTGTATAACAATAACACTATACGAGCCAACATTGGATTGCTCCATAAAAAGGCATCACCATTCCAGTTAATTCATGATACGAGCGTGTCCAGGGAGTCTCCACAAGTATAACAAATATCACAAGTACCATTAGAAATGTAGTTGATTTCAAATCTTATGTAACCTATGCACACTGCTAAATACATAAAAAGGCGATCTAATTTGCGATACTAAAATTTTCAATTAGGATGGCTATGTTTAATTTTGAAATTCATTTGATAACTGTCTGATATGCGATTAAAATGAACATTAAACGATGATTGTTATTGATACGTCAAAATGATAATTTAAATAGTCATGAAAATAAATTGATTATTGTTGATCTGCGTATCAATTAGCATACTAATTAATATATACTTTAGCTTAAAAGTGCAATTTTTATATTGTATTTATGTAATTGCTGAACGAGTGACAGATATATATAATATGATCAGGTATATTTTCTTACAGAACAAGGCCATGGGACGTCGCGGAACAATCGTGTGATGGGTAGACATACATCTACATATAGTAATAGGTCAAACGCCTTTCCGCACTAAAATATATTCCTATACATTTTATATAAAACAATGATTTTTCTGAAATATTGTTGTCAAATCATTTCGTACTTAATCTTAATGATGCAGAAACCGTCGTGTTCGTGTTCGTATGGTTGTTAGATTTACAACTACCTATTCAATCACTACATATCACCACTAAAGTTGTGAATTCGAACCCCGTTCATGGCGAGATGTACACGATAAGAAAACTTTATTTTTGATTCGGCACATAATAAAACAGTACAACATAAGCTCTAAGGAGAATTATGTGATAAAGTTTGTCAGTGACTTACCACAGGTTGATGGTTTTCTCCGGTTTCCTCCACCAATAAAACTGACCACCATATAAGTGAAATACTGTTGAAAGTGGCGTTAAACACTATAGCACTAACCCCCTAAGTTGATATGGTGGGTTTCAATACAGGACAAGGGAACGTCACCGCAACAATCGTGTGTTGGGTAGATTTACATCTACTTGCAGTAATAGGTCAAAAGCCTTTCCATACCTAAATAATTCCCTATATATTTCATATAAAAACCACGAATTTGTTTGGAGAAATTCTTGTCGTCATTTCTTACTCAATTAACATGAGATTTTTCACATTAAAAACAGAAATGAATAAAGTTTTCTGCTTTTTATAATTTTCATCTAATTTTATTTCTACTTTTTTTTGTAAACCTGATATAAATACGAAAGTTATTATTTTCCACCAAATCTTACTATATATTGCGATGAAACCTGTCAAAACCGAACACTGACAATGGTTTTCTCTGGGTACTCCAGTTTTCTCCACCAATAAAACTGACCGCCATGGTATAGCTGAAATATTGTTGAAAGTGATGTTAGAACACCATAACCCTAACCCGAACACTGACAAAACCGAATTTCTGTAGAAGCCAAACAAATTTCCAACTTTCGAAGAATTTCCCCATCAATTAATGCTTATTTAACCTCAATAAACCGAACCCTGTCAATACCAAATTTAGAACACAATTTGAAGTGAATGTGTATATCAAACACACCTGATTATTCTAAGCGTACTTTGAAGAATCATAATTGAATAACCTTCTTCAGCACGCTCAAAGCCGAAAAAGTGGAAAGCCAAATAATTTGAAAGTCTTTGGCAACAATAAAACCAAAGGCTTAAACAGGGTTGCCAAACCCGGCTGTCGCCTATGTTTGAGGATGGAGAAACATAGTTCTAATCATAATGACATTATTTAGAAACTGTCAATTTCGACAATAAATATTTCTAATAAACCGTATCAGTCCTGAAGCACTGAATACTGATCGAACGATAACCTCGGGAACAAATTGTCCACCACACCCAGTGATAGTAATGAAAATGTAGATATCATATTTAGTGCGCGCGGCACGATTCTGGAATAATCTTCATCAGGTACGCTCAAGATCGAAAGATTGTATTTGATTTTCGAGTTCGTGCCAACACATATTTATTGTTTTATTCATGATGTTTAGTTTGTATTGGCGATTTATGATGGTTTATTTTTTATATATATAAACCACTATGACATTCCGATAACTTATATATAATAGCTACAATTGTGTGTCACCGAGGAAACTGAAAATGATCATTCGAATGGCTTCCAAATTTCTAACTCCCCCTCCCCCACCCACCTCCCAAATAAAGCAAAACAGGTATTCAGTCAATCGGCCATGCTGTGTTTGCTTTTTTGTATCAAACATGGATTTTAGAACGATGCAAATAAATTGAAACCATAGTCTTGAAAGCTTTTGTAAAATTAGCAATTCAAAGGCATTATCTGAAAGTCTGTCTGAACGAGTAAGCTAAGACCTTAGTTCGAGAGTTTGAGTGAATGTATCTCTCAGTTTATATTGTATCCTAGAGCTTGTGAGTCCTATCAGGATGTCCTGATGGGGTGACTTATCGCCGGGTTTTTGACAAGAGTAACACCACAAGGTGCCACTAGTTGAACAAAAACTGGTTATCCTTCCGTAGCATATGAGATAACCCCGGAGTGTAGAGGGGTTCGCTTTGTCCAATTACACGTCTTCGCGTTTGTAGTGCTGTATTGTGATGTCCGTTACGATTTCTGCTTCTTTGAAACGATGATCTATTCGTGTTTACTCCCATTTGTTTTGCAGGGGTTTCATGGTTTTTAATATTGTTTGTTTTTATTTACATATACTTGTGTCCAGCACAATGTCCATATAAGATGATGTTCGTATCGTTTAAGGTAACACCACCTGTGCCACAAGAAGCGCAAATAGCTGTTTACCCTTCCGGAGCACCAATAGTCACCAACGTTTTTTGTTGTTTTTTTGTTTTTTTATGTTTTTTCCTGTTTTCTGTTGTGTTTTTTGTTTTTGTTTTTACTTTATTCCCCTGTGGACTTCGTGTTGCCAAATATTTAGTTTTCTGCGTAGTGTTTTTGGAACATTGTCTTTTTCTTTTGACCATTGTATTGCATGTCCTTCTTCGATATATGGCTCCGAAAAGGTATACAGCTATTGCACATCTTGTGGTAAACGTAGTGTTACCTTACACGAGACGAATATCATCGTATACGGACATTACGTCTGACACCAGTATATGTAAATAAATACTTTGAAAGTATGCCAAAATAATTAAACGGAAATCTTAGTAAGCGTAAGCGTAAATAATTTATTGAATCAACATTCTTTTTCATAGCTCCAGTGTTATTTCAGCTACATAATTGTTTTGTATGGATTCACGTATTTGTACATAAATTAACGTTTAGATCCTTTAATTAATATACAATATATTATATACACTGTTATTATGATGTCAAAGATACCTTGAATAAAATCAAAATTTGGACACAAATGACGGATATACGGAGTACTCTTTATCCGGTTCACGTCAAGTTAAGAGTAATTATCAATATCTATTGTCTTAATCCCGCGATATTTGACAATAACAATGACAAATCAAACAATTACGAAAAAATTCCATGATATTTTGATCAACAGTAAATTATAATGGCTCAAAATGACGGTAAATTTGTTTACATTTCAGATCATAACCGCAGCCATTGTTTGTAAAATGCAGCTGTATAGGATATAAAGTAAACAAATGCAGGTGTTGGTTCGCTATATAAATGTTTAGTTGTTGCTTAGCGTCCATGAACAACATATTTCATGGATATTTAGAGCGAGAACAAGATGAAAAATATCATAAGACTATGTAGCAATTAAGAAGATATACAACGTCTGACTGCCAGTGGATACTCATAGAGTGCTTGGTAAGGACGAAATATTTGATGCTTTGTAGTAGCTACAATGCATCCACTCTTTTTTCGACGTCTACAATAGAAGAGCGTGGTACTCTCTACACAACTTACCAGCGATGGTCTGCTGTCTAGCTTTCCGTGTTATAAGCTGACAACTCCGATTGAGAGGGTTCTCATATCCGCCAACTGAGTACGATTGAGAGGGTTCTCATATCCACCAACTGAGTATGATTGAGAGGGTGCTCATATCCGCCAACTGAGTACGATTGAGAGGGTGGTCATATCCGCCAACTGAGTATGATTGAGAGGGTTCTCATATCCACCAACTGAGTACGATTGAGAGGGTTCTCATATCCACCAACTGAGTACGATTGAGAAGGTTCTCATATCCGCCAACTGAGTACGATTGAGAGGGTTCCCATATCCACCAACTGAGTACGATTGAGAAGGTTCTCATATCCGCCAACTGAGTACGATTGAGAGGGTTCTCATATCCGCCAACTGAGTAAGTTTTTTTGGGTTCTATAGGTCGAGTCGTGGTTGATTGCAGGATAAGTACTGATTAAATAATTATGAAAAGAAAGTTGAAATAGTGAAGGCCAACGATTCAATCAAAGTAGGCTATCGAACACATCTCACCTCAAACATTTAAGCACAAAAAAGTCCACGGCTTATGGCATTGGAAATCCAGATTCAAACAGGCCCACACATATGGCGTAGCTAAACCGGATCGTGGGGTTCTATCAATTGCTTTAAATCTTTTTTGACTACCTCAACTCTGGAATTGAATTTCATGTTGTGGTCTCTTTTGGTTTTTTTTAATGTGGAGGTGATAGATGATTGTTGATATATAATATATAACAACAACAAACAGATATAAGCCAGTAATTAAAAAACCTGCGCACAGTCGCTTCCATCAATATTTGATTGGGACGTCATTTGTTTACTTGATTGTGACTACACTTATTAGTAGAAATAACACGTTTTCCTGTTTCTTTGATTTATAAGATACAGAGGACATAACTCGTCAGATTTAAACCACAATCCACTAATAAATAAGGGTAATAACAAAATTACCAAACTCCGAACAATCTTACAAAGGGAAAGTCAAAACTCATAAGTATATAAACAGACAAAACCAGTCAACAACCGGAAAACTGTGAAAACCGTAATGACCCTGACTTGGTACAGGCATTTCTAAAGAACTTACGTCAATGCAGGTAGCATGTCTAATCACATTGTCAATTTTCAGAAATGCAATACTTACGTGCTGACACAATACCATTGGTATAAATTATCTTAAACTATTGTTCAGATAAAATACCTCTATGAGAGGACTTTTAACCGGAACTAACAATGAGTAACACGGCGTGTGTGTTTGATTGGAAACAAGAACGGTAACCCTCCGCGGGCATCTGGGGTCAGTATTGCTCATGTTTTTAGTTTTCTGTGGTTTGCTATTGTTTTTATTTATCTTCGGTCTGTGTCATGTGCATGAGGGTAATAACAAAATTACCGAACTCCGAACAATCTTACAAAGGGAATGTCAAAACTCATAAGTATATAAACAGACAAAATCAGTCAACAACCGGAAAACTGTGAAAACCGTAATGACCCTGACTTGGTACAGGCATTTCTAAAGAAATGGTGGGTTGAATCAGATTTTAAAGCGCCAAACCTCCCGCTTTCACTACGACTCAAAGGTTGCGGCAAAATATTATTTGTTGATTTGCATTGTCCATTGTTGGTTTTCTCTAACATTTGATCTCTTTCTTGAGCGGTCTTGGTTATACATGTAGTATCCACTGTACTAATACTTCTAACTGAAAAACTAGGTCTCTTTGAGTTGGACAAAACGGGATAGGAGTGTAGTTTCTATAAACTTTAGCCGTTTTGTGCTACATTAGAAAGAAACCATTTAACTTTTCGTGGTGTTTTTAGGCAAAACAAATTGACCTGAACGATGCACATTATAAATAATCTTACTCGCCAGTTTAAAACAAGAAATTTAAATGAAATTTGTTAAGACAAATACAATTTGCTTAGTCCAAATAAGAAGAAGAAAAAAAGATGTTTGCTTCTTACGTATGCAACATTCTAAAAAAAATGTTTTCTGTGTAGTGTTTTGCTGCCCTTTGATCTTTGTTTTGTCTTTTCTTTTTCTTTTTAGCATTAAAAAGGACGTAGTCCTTTTAACTGTACTAACAAACGTTGTGCGCCGAATCCCAATCATGGCGAAGTGTACTCGATACAATATTATGTGATAAAGTTTGTCTGTGACTTGCGACAGGTCGGTGGTTTTCTCCGGGTCCTCCGGTTTCCTCCACCAATAAAACTAACAGCAAAGATCTAATTGAAATGTTGTTGAAAGTGGCGTTAAACACCATAACTCCTGATGATGTCGTATTGTTCGCTTGTCATTTGTACTGCTGTTTTACGTTGTTATTAGAGCCACATTTTTAGACATTCGAGTTGGTGTTTGTGCACTTATCATAGCTATCATCGAAATGCTGATCACATGACGTTAAACAACAATTAATTAATCAATCAATCATATTTATAACGTACATTTTATTATTGCCAATTATTGTTATCTAATTAAATTCCTGAAGTGGTATTATAACAGATTTAATCTTATGTTGATCTGAACTAAACGTGACAACTGACGATTTCGTCGACGTCACTGATTCACGTTGGATGGTATTGTTCATATGTAGCGGTATTCCATTGGTGCGAATTTCTGCGCATGAGCAAAGACATATGTTTGTTGACTTCCCCTCTACTGGTGAATTTAGTACGTTGTTGTTTTTACATCTGCAGGGGTTCAGGTTCGATAACATGTTACCACTGAATGCTAGATAAATCCAAGGATTACAGCAGCTATTTAGACTGGCAAGCAACAACATAATAACAACAGCATCATCTGAAAAATTCAATCAGAACATAATAAAAAATAAAACGAAATCACTAATTTATTATCATCAAGCACGCAGTAGGTTCCTCCATTGTGTAAAATGTAGTATCAAATTCCTAAAGAGATCAGAAAGAAAAGATTAGTCATATTATTTTTTCATACCCTACCTACCATTCTGAACTAAATTACTTTTTTATGTTCAATTAATTGTGTTAATTAATTTGTTACTGGATGCTGGAGGGTGAGTTGCTGAGATAAACAACATGAGGAATTAAAATATACAGTAAAAATGAAACCGGAAATTTGGAATATAATGAAAAACAACAAATTCCACACTGTTGGACAATTCCAAAATATAATAGAAAAATCGCAGAAAAAGACAAAATCGATACCCTTAATGTGTAATACATATTTACATGACCATTCACTTTCCTGACTTGGTACAGGTATTTCAGTAAACAAATGGCGGGTTAAGCTAGTTATATGGGTCCATCCAAACTTTCCCTCTTAGTGAAATGATGTGGTAATGTAAGTGTTTTATTAAAATCTGATGGGTGATCCTGATTAGGTAAATAAAGGAAAACAAATAAGTCCGTTTTATGAATCAAGAAGAGTTTGAAGATATCAAAGGGGCAATCAGAATCGCTATATCGAAGAAGAACAGAAAACACAATGGCCAAAAGAAAAAGTACAAAAGGACAAACAACGATCTACAAAACATACATATAAAACTAAAGATCGAGTAACACGAACCCCACTAAAAACCGGGGGTGAACTCAGGTGCTTCGGAAGTGTAAGCAGTTCCTATGCTTTAACATTGCATTTGTTTTTGATATGAAAAGATAGTTTGGAGAGTGATGGTAAACAATTTCACCAATATCAACAAAACCCACAAGCAACTGTCACCACAAACCATTGAAATACATATCATTTTTAGACGAAATCCAACAATGATATATAGGAGACATTTTAGGAAAACGACATACCATATACCTATCCTTGTAAATGATTTTATTTTATGTTGTTGACTTAGTTACACTATCTGAATCAACAGGTCAATTAGAAGATACTTGATGTAAGCGGCTATTAGGTACATTATTAAATTTGAACAAATACTGGTTTTCTTGGAATCCAGATAATGTGTCCGAATGGAGCCATATATCTACCCGCAGACTATTGTATCAGTAAGCTAGCACTATTAAACTCTTAAGTCCGCGTGTTGACCTAGTACAAAACAACTATCGTCATCTGATCGAGAGGAAACTTGTCTCCGCCATGATATATGTTGATAATAGGGCATTTGTACTTAAATAACAATCATTTATTCACTTTCATCAATTTACCATATCAGGAATTGATGACCTCAGTCGATTTTGGTTATCCTGTGTATGCCCATTAGTGTTGTTACTCCCAATACATATACATTATTTAGCTTTCCAGTCTGTCGATCTTGAGCGTACCCGATGAAGGTTATTCCAGAAACGCGTCGTGCGAACTAAATTTGATATATACGCTTTTATTTCGTATCAACAAGTTTTCATTTGCTGTCTGTTTTGCTTTGTCTCATTTATTCATTAACTCAATATATTATATGCATTAATCACACAAGACTTTCTCCGTTAGTAGTTAATGCGTTACTGATGTCTCTGTAATTCACTACATTGGTTTAATATAGTTTGCTATATTACCAAGTAGTCCTCAATAGTCGTGGCTGACATCGTAAGGTCATTAGATTTATATCTACACGTACCCATGCAATTAGTTGCTCGAGTTCGATTCCAACCGCGACCAACTTTGTCTGATAAACAAGTGGCTCCACCTACTCCACTGGGCAGGACTGATAAACGATTGTATGTATGCAATTTCTTAATGTGCACGATATGTAAATAATCGTAGCGCTATGTCTTTGAATAAGAAGGTTATGTGTATGAGGCTTAAACACTGGTATAAGGGCATGGTTTACCGATCCCTTCACCAGTTTTGCACCGATTACACACAAACTTTATATTGCATTAATAGTGTGTTTATTCTGCTGAAAAATCTTATTTATCTATTGAAGGTTATATTGTGAATTAATTAATAAAATTATAATTATCCCTTGATTGCCCCTTTAGATATTTTCTGTCAACAGGAAGTGGACTGTATTTACAACTATGTTCCCAAAGTTCAAGACGCAACATGTGACAGGGGTACCAGAAAAAGCTCTATTTCGACCAGTGACAGTATGTAGCAAAAGTTATCCAGTCAATGTAATTTGCCTGCTCAAAATGAACAAGTGCAGGATAAAAATACAGAATCCATTAAGCATCACCGGTAATTTGTTTTTAAAAGCGTGCACCAGTTTTATAAATTGTACGAAGGCACTATAGCTCATTAGATTTACTTTAAATGGTGACACGAAATGCTTTGTTACATAAATGACTTAAGAAAACAAAACTTTAAAACTCATATGCAAAGAATAGCGGTTAACAATTCAGGAATGACATACACTTTAGTACTTCGATTAAGATATAAAAAAAAACTTTTACAAAAAAGACTGCATACATCGTCCATTAATGGCTTTTGAAAGAAGGCAAAATACTGAAAATGTTTATCTATTTTGAAAGAGAAGCGTTGTTCGGGCCCATAAAGCTAGATTAACCCCGACACTTTCTTTTATTGAAGTGCCTGTACCAAACCAGGAAAGTGAGTTTTCATGTATTCATCTGTTAGAAGTATCGATTTTGCCACTTTCTACGGTTTTTCCATTAAATTTCGGAACTGTTCCGACAGTGTAATATTTTTTTTTTTTTTTTTTTTTTTGGCATTTTATTAGATCTGATAAAAGACGTGTTTCAATATGATCAATGTTCTAAGAATAGCTATTTAAAAATAAGACCAAATAAACATTTTAGATTTTAGATTGCACTTTTCGTAAAACCTATTACAACTACTACATTTTCTCTAAAGAACATATAGAGCCATATTGTATACAGGGACAGCCCAAATTAAATACGACCTAACAACAGCGGTAGTGCACTCAAATATGCCAAATTGTATAAAGCTTTAACAACTACTTTATTTATTTTTAAGTTTTCTGCATGGATAAGATCATAAGGCTATCGTCCGTATGTACATACCATCTATATAATAAGTATTATTCCAATATAGCAATCATAGCGAAATGGGAATACCAGTCGGCTGTTTTTAGTATACAAGTCAATGTTCTTAAGTGTCATTTCATACCGTGCATGAGTAACACGGCGGGTGTCTTATAAGAAACAGGAACTACATATCATTCGCGAGGACCTAGGTTAACCACCGGCTTTTAGTTTTCTATGTTGTGTTGTGTTTTTTACTGTTTTGTTTATCTTCGTCCCGTGTCTTGTGTGCCCTTTGTTGCCAGTGTCTCTGGAGTGTCCATTCTTGATTGCCTCTTCAGTTTTCTCTAACGATACCACTAGTGGAGCAGGAACTGCTTACCCTTCCGGAGCACCTGAGTTCATCCCCGGATTTTAGTGAGGTTCGCATTGCTCGATCTTTAGTTTTATATGTATGTTTTGTAGATCGTTGTTTGTCCTTTTGTACTTTTTCTCTTGGCAATTGTGTTGTCTGTTCTTCTTCGACATACAAATTCTGATTGCCCCTTTGGTATCTTCAAACTCTGCTTGTATCATATCCAATATAGTTCTTAAAATAAAGCTTATTTGCTGTGGAAATTAGAGAATTGTTACTGAAAAAATATATATAATTGTCTTCTATGAACTATTATGTCATGATTTACAATACGAAAAATTAAAAACAAAAAATACCACGTTGTCGAAACATTTAAAAAATCAATTCTAAGAATCGCTACAACGGAAGCAAAATTGTTAGCTCTAATACATATGACCGCTTACTTTTAAGGCTTGGAACAGGAACTCCAAGACGAAACTGCGAGTTCGGCTAGTTTTATGAACCCAAATTTCACCTCTTAGTGAAATGATGCGGCCATGCACGTGTTTTCCACGTGTAGGTAAAATGCAAACCCTTATATATAACTGAGTGAGCAGCGTTGTCATAAAGAATGTTCTAATTTTAAACGTTTTACAGAAAGTATGTCTTCATGACACAGAAAATGACATATGTATGATATAAATAAACGTTAGAGATTACCGTAAGGGCAATCACAAAATGGACAATCCAGAGAAAGGGGCAACATAGGTTACATAAGACGAAGAAAAACAAAGCAAAAACACAACACAATATGTGTTGTACACCACTATATGCAAACAAACACAAATAAGGTAAATAAGACATGTGCCCTCCTACAAACAACTGGAGGTAAAGACAAACGGAACATCGTTTATATGATATTAGTTCTAAAGAATGTAAAACTTACTCTCTGTAGCAGATGGGCTCCATAGCCACCATAGCTGTGAAATAAAAAATGGCGACCAGCAAACTATGTATGCTAAAATTATGATGAATGTTAATTTTACTGTTTTTAATTTAGCTTTACTAAAGCCTCCAAATGAATGTGAGCGTAGCATGATATTGACAGAAGGCGTACTACGACGATTGTTAGACAACACCGCCTCGGATGTATATGATGTTGATGGTGTGTTTCCTTCCTTAGAATCTTTTCGGAGTTCCTTGTGTTTGATGTAATTTCCAGATTCTTCCGAAAGTCTGTATTTTTTCCAGATGGTGAAACAAATGGACCCGTAACACGTGATCAAGATTAATAAAGGTATAATGTACACTAACACTGTAAATGAAATAACGTATAAATCCAAAGTCCACATTGGATTGAACTTTACCCAGCAGTCCATGATTCCTCCAACTTCCCGTTCCTGATACCTGAAAATGATGAATTGTGGGATACTAAAAACACCAGCGATACAGTAAGCGCCACCTATCATAACTTTCACTAATCTTGGAGTCCATGTATGATTTGACAATGGGTGACATATTGCGCGATATCTGTCTATGGCAGTCATAACGAGAATGTATGTTGACAAATACATTACAAAAATTTGCATGTATTTGATAAATCTACACAAAAAGTCACCACCTTCAAATTTATTTGTAATATCCCAAATCATTTGTGGCAAAATATTGAAGGCCGCTACGAGTAAGTCAGCAATGCTTAGATGCATGATAAAAATATGCATTCGAGTCACCTTCCGTTTCTTCTTCCATAGTGCGAGTAATACGCAAAAATTTCCAAATACCGCCAGTGTAAAAATTGCAACTTGAACAGCAACTTCAATATTTGCCAATTTTTCGTTTCGCAATGCAGCATTATTTTCATTTGTTGTCGTAAAAACAGTTGACACTTCACTAAAGTTGTAAATCGGATATTGTACAACACTTTCGTTGAATAACGGCACAAAAATATGCTGCATATTGCCTGAAAAAATATAATGTAAATATATTGAAATGCTAGTAAGAATAAACACTAACAATTTAAATAATATCTAAAATCCTGAAATATTTCCTTCATACAAATACTTGTTAAATACTAACAACTTAAATAGCACCCAGAATCCTCAAACTAAGTCCTTGATGCAATTAAATATCACTTATGATCAACTATTATTTTGCCAATGTTTGCTATCTCATTTTGTTTTTCTATTTTCAATCTGTTTCAGAAAAACAACATGTGTACGCTTTAGTATCGACTGAATAATACTACTACTGATGTTTTGTGAAGTGAATGTTTTAGCTCCTTCTGATTGGTAGACGAACGAATGAAATCAATTTTAAAACGACCATTCTTGTTTAGTATAGATATTAACTGCAGCTGCGTGGGAGCATAATAGAACACAAGAAATCACTCGGCATTGTTAACATTAACCAGACACTAATTATATGATTAGAAGATATTTCAATACAACAAAATTTCTAAATAACTTTTTGTGTTGTAATTAATGAGGAAAAGATACCTGTATAGTGTTATCTGAAACAAGAAACACTGATTAGTTGATAAACAACTTTGATGTTGTGAATACTTATCTTACGGATAGTGAGGGGTGGGGGGTAGTAGAATACAAATTGGGGAGGGGGCATGGTGTTTAACGCGACTTTCAACAATATTTCAGTGATATCGTGTTTGTCAGTTTTATTGATGTTATGAATACCTATTTTACAGATAGTGGTGGGAAGGGGTAATGGTTTAGCGCCACTTTCAACAATATTTCAGTTATATCGTGACGGTCATTTTTATTAATGTTATGAATACCTATTAAACAGATAGTGGGGGGGGGGGGGGGGGGGTAATGGTTTAACGCCACTTTCAACAATATTTCAGTTATATCGTGACGGTCATTTTTATTGATGTTATGAATATTTATTCTACAGATAATGGGGATATGGAGTTTAACGTCACCTTCAACAATATTTCAGCTATATTGGGGGGGTCAGTTTTATTAATGCTATGAATGGCTATTTAACAGATAGTGGGGGTAGTAAAATACAAATTGGACTGTATATAATATGATATTACAGCTCTATGGTATCACAGAGGGTTTTGGTTTGACACGAGGAAATATATCTCTGCCGACGGTGTCCACTCTAATAATCTAGGCATGCACAAATTCGCACAGTGTGAGATTAGCCATCGGGATCTCTAGGAGGCGTGGCTTATTTTGACTAACTTGCCTTTACAAATATAAAATAATTCACACTGCATCGTAACATTGTTATTATAAGTTTTGTTTGCTTTTGATTATAATCCAGTCCCGAGCTGATGAATTATATTTTTTTATTAAGCCAATGTGCCTTTGTCATTACGACATTGGTGGACGATTGTTTATTTGTTGTTTTTATTTTTGGTAACCGGGATGTGTATGCTACACACGTGGTTGTTTTATCAATTATGATATTATGTTTATACATAGTATAATATAAATGGTGTGTGTAGCTATCCCAATGTACGTTTGTATGCAACAAATAAGATTTAAACAAATTGGTATAATATAATTATGAACTGTTTGTTCATGTATCAGTTATCGTCATGGTGGTTGGCTTAATATTTTATCAAATTGATCAATTTTATCAGACATAATATGTCTCTGATTTTTATTAATTTGTTTCTATAATTTATATATAATTTGATAATGTTCTGTTTTTAGCTCGGGTTTGTGATTGAATCATTTTTATGTATTTATCATTAATTGGTACTAGAGCACTTATAGACTGTAGAGCTTTGTTTGGTACATATATGAATCAATGTACAGTTTGAATTGCATTAATTAGCACATTTTGATCATAGTTCCACTACAAGTGGTGAATATATAGAATATCACTTGTATTTTTGCAAACAACATCATCTTGCCTAAGGAGCGTAGACCCAGGAGGGTGTCTACCTCTGTCAGTGCGACAGAGGATAACAATATACCACTCCCACAAGTGCGATCATCAAGACAGAGACGAGGCGTGCGGACTATAAATATTCCGAATGATTACGGCAATCCCTCTACCTCAGAACAAGCAATGATATCTACAACAAGCAGTCCATCTGCTGATGATATAGCAAAAGCTATTTTAGTGCAAATAAAGCATGACCCTTCAGGACAATATTCATCACTGAGGTCAGCTCTCGATAATTCACCATCCATGTCCGTCGCACAGAATAATGCCGTTCCATTACAGAACTCTGTTGCTGCTACATGTATTTCAATACCACCTGTGACAACAGACCAACATCTATTACATTTTAATGGTTACAACGCTTCAAGCGGCACAGATGAAGGTACATGCAATGCAGTGGTTCCTATAACATTTAGTTCAATTGCATTAATTAATAATTCTCTTCCTTTGGCATATCATATAACAGATAAGTTGCGTAATTCAATATTTTTTGCAATTTATGTTGATTTTGCAGCCTTGTTACCAAATTGTAATAAAAGTGAAGAAATTTACAACATTGGCAAGGGTATTAAATTAACTCCTACTGGTAGCACATATATCAGATCACTGATCAGCATCATGCAATGGTGTAATGCATTTGACATATTTATGTCTATCTATATTAGTAAATATACAAATTTGGCTTTAGATTTAATTAAATATAGGAACAATATTAGAAAAATTTCGGTTGATCACGGTTTCCAGGCTGCAAAGTTTTACGATGAAGAATTTAGAAAATTAAGATATGTACATAGATTAGAATGGACTACTGTTCATGATGAGTTGTGGCGGTTGGCAATGGGCCAGAGCAGGCATTCTAACAATAATTCCTACGCTCAAGCATTTTTACTGAAGAAGAATAAATCGCCCTTTCTTGGTAGAACCCAACAGCAACCTAGCGTGTACCCAAAAGGTTACTGTTGAAAATTGTGTAAAACAGGACAATGCACTAACCAAAACTGTAAACACAAACACCAATGTGTACATTGCGACAAGAAACATGCCACTGACACATGTAAAATACCACAAACCAATAAAGCTTCCAACTCTATTTAATCTGGAACAATTATCATTTCTTCTAAAATCTTATGACAGTGATCTAAAAACATTCGTATTATCAGGTTTTACTTTGGGCTTTCATTTAGGGTCAGAATTTAATGAATCATTTGTAATGCAGTGCAAAAATCATAAAAGTGCATTAGATAATCGAGTAATTGTCGCAGAGAAAATTAGAAAATAGATAGATAAAGGCCGTTATAAAGGCCCATTTGAACATCCCCTTTTTTTCAAAATTCACATGTTCACCACTCGGTTTAATACCAAAAAGAGAGGAAGGTAAAGTCAGACTTATTCATGACTTGTCTTATCCCAAGTGTGATTCTGTCAACTCTGCTATACCAAGAGAATACACTTCGGTATCATATGAAAACATTGAAACAGTGATGCATTTAGTTCAACAGCACGGTCATAATTGTCTGATGGCGAAAAGTGACATTGAAGATGCATTTACCCTGACGATCACCATCTACTGAGTTTTACTTGGGAAGGAAACTATTATTATGATACTTGCTTACCCATGGGTTGTTCTTCCTCTTGCCAGTTGTTTGAAAAATCTTCAACAGCTCTACACTGCATTTTAAAAAAACCGCCTAGGGATCGTAGGGCTATCTCACCTTTTAGATGATTTCTTTTTTGTTGGCAAAGCAAATTCACAGGTTTGTGGTTATACCTTAAACGTATTCTTGAAAATGTGTAAGCAAACCGGCGTGCCAATAAAGCATGATAAAACACAACTACCTACTAGAGTATTAACTATATATGGTATAGAAATTGATTCAACAGCTATGTTAGCCAGATTGCCATCTGATAAAATTCAGAATATATCAAATTTGTTATTCACATTCAAACAGAAACGTAGTGTCACGTTGAGAGAATTGCAATCATTAGTTGGGTTATTAATTTTTGTCTGCACAGTCATCATACCAGGAAGGGCCTTCTTACGTAGACTAATTGATCTCACCATAGGTCATTCCAGCCCTCAATATCGTATCACTTTAAATGCGGAATCCAGGGCCGATCTACGAGCTTGGCATGAATTCATAGACAATTTTAATTGCAAATTATGTTTTTTATTTGATGCTTGGATCTCCTCAGATACCTTAAGACTGTATTCTGATGCTGCAGGGGTTCATGGTGGTTATGCCGCTGTTTTTGGTAGTAACTGGTTTACAGGTGAATGGCCACCAGCTATGCAACCCTTTCATATAACTATTAAAGAACTTTTCCCAATTGTTCTGGCTGTTGAAATTTGGGAAAATGCTTTGACAAACCATAAAATATTATTTTTCATTGACAATGCAGCTGTTGTTGACATCATAAACAATACAACATCTAAAGATAGTCATTATGAAACTGGTTCGCCGTTTAACTTTGGCAGCTTTAAAATACAATATATTTTTTAGAGCTAAACATATTCCAGGAAAACATAACATTGTGTGTGACCTTCTCTCTCGATTTTCATTTCAGAAAGCTCGCTCTGTAGCCCCATGGCTTGCCCCCCAACAAAAAACAATTCCAACGCAATTTTTTTCAGTGTAGTTTCAACAATTGCTAAGAGCATCATTGTCTTCCACCTCAACTGCTTCATATAATAGAATGATTCAATGTTATACACAGTTCTCTCAACATATTTTAAAGACTGTCCCTCTTTAACATCTTCCCTTATTATGTTATCACAGTTCATAGCATACTTATTTATCAGAAACTATAGTCCATCATCTATCGCATCTTATATTTCGGCAATAAGTTTTGTACACAAATCAAATAGCCTAACAGACCCCCCTAATTCATTCCTGATTAAAAAGATTCTAAAAGGAGAACAAAATCTGAAAGGTAAAAAAGATACAAGATTCAACCCACCATTTCTTTAGAAATGCCTGTACCAAGTCAGGATCATTACGGTTTTCACAGTTTTCCGATTGTTGACTGATTTTGTCTGTTTATATAATTATGAGTTTTGACTTTCCCTTTGTAAGATTGTTCGGAGTTCGGTAATTTTGTTATTACCTTTATAACTAAGGATATTTTAATAAAGTTAATGACTGCTTTACCTTTTGTAATTCAAAACGTTGATAATCAATTGCTTCTTAAAGCAATGTTTGCATTGGCTTTTTATGCCTTTCTACGGATTGGTGAAATTACAACAAAAAATAATTTGAATGGAAGCAAAGTATTACAAGTATCGAATGTTTCTTTTAATGCCGAAGATAAAGATATAAATGGTCTATCAGTAGTGATTACAAATTACAAGCATAGTGACATACATGCAAAGACCATATTTATCACTCGGGAAATTAGCAATGCTGCCTGTCCAGTGAAGGCAGTTCACAATTATTTGTCAACTTTTGGTCACACAAAAGGTTCCTTATTTCAATTTCGCTGTGGTTCCCCAGTTACTCATTCATACTTTACCTCTTCGTTGAAATCTATATTGATGTTCATTGGTCTTGACCCCAAGTTTTATAAAGGCCATAGTTTTCATATTGGCGCAGCAACATCTGCTGCGGCTAAGGGCATTCCTTTATCTGTTATTCAAAATATGGGAAGATGGAAATCGGATGCTTTCATGCGATACATTAGAATGCATAACTTTTGAATGATGTAGATTGTATATAGACTTCAAAGCTTATAGTAAATGTGACTTTGGGTCAGTATTGCCTGCCAAAGTTCATAAATAATGGTGTGTCCATCTCATCAAATTGGGTCAGCATCGCCTGCCAATTTATGTTTTGGTAGTAGATTGTATATATATATTTTTCTCTTTTTGATTTTAGAATCAGTGACAGTACATATATAAATATTGATATGACAGGGCATCAATATTGCATGGAATTTGAACAGTCCTCATATTTTGTCTTATTTGTATAAAATAAAACATAAACAGTAAATTGAGAATTGAAAATAAGAATGGAGTCAGCATTGTCTGTCCATTTTTTAATTACTTATCTTTATTAATTGTATGATGGTTGCGTTTTAATGTTCATATTAATCATCATTGAGATGGACCAATCTATCAAACATTTTGTTTATTTTGTTTTGTTGTATTGCATTATAATAATTTTAAATTAAACATTTGTTCATGTTTTTAATGCATTTGGTTATATATTTGACCAGAGTCCTTGGGTGGGGGATCCCTCTTTTCAAGGGGATTAGTGGCACTTTGTTGTCCCCACCTTTGCTATTTGATGTCATTTATTCATTTGATGTTATGTAATTATTATATAATTTCAGTCATGATTATGTTATAGTATATAACAATTTTAGAGATGCAATTTATTGCAATTTATGATAATGATTAAATGACATTTTCCACAAATCAGTGTTTGTTTAATTTAGCAAACTAGCTAGGACTCTGTTGTCACTATATTTAATTGGTTGTCATAAAATTTATTTTTTTGGAACAATAAAATCATCTATGTCAACAATATAAATATTGTTGGTTTTTTTTTACAAACATTGTGTTTTTTAATATATTAAATATTATTGTTTGATTACATGTTAAGAATATTTTTAATCCTAATGTGATTGCTTACTGGTATAATGATATATGATTCAATTTCTAATTATGCAATTTCTGTAAATTTAGGTCATTTCACATGATTGTTTACTGGTATATGATATACGATGCAATTTCTGGTTATTTAATTTCTATAAAATTACGGTTATTTCACAGGGTCAGTGCATGATCGATTAATATGCACTCCTGATGGGTCGACATCTATTTCAACATCCGTGGTCATGTTTCTTTGCAAACCTGTTGCTGAAAAATGTGTGTAAATTCACACGGTCAGTGCATGATCAATTAATGTACACTTTTGATTGGTCAACATCTATTCTTAGCATACGTGGAAATTACCGCATGTACTTTTGCAAATACACTGCCGACCAATTCGGATGTTCGAAATTATATTGCAATTTATTTAAATCCCTCCCACTTACCACCCAATTTTAATTTAGATCATTATACCGGTTATTTTCAACGGGGCACTTTTTTGCTATTTGATGTCATTTATTCATTTGATGTTATGTAATTATTACATAATCTCAGTCATGATTATGTTATATTATGTAACAATTTTAGAGATGCAATTGTCCCCACTTTTGCTATTTGATGTCATTTATTCATTTGATGTTATGTAATTATTACATAATCTCAGTCATGATTATGTTATATCATGTAACAAGTTTAGAGATGCAATTGTCCCCACCTTTGCTATTTGATGTCATTGATTCATTTGATGTTACGTAATTATTACATAATCTCAGTCATGATTATGTTATATTATGTAACAATTTTAGAGATTCAATTTATTGCAATTTATGATAATAATTAAATGACCTTTTGCACAAATCAGTGTTTGTTTAATTTAGCAAACTAGCTAGGACTCTGTTGTCACTATATTTAATCTACAGGTATATTAGTTGTCATAAATACAATTTACTTTACTTTGCTTTTAATGTATTCGTGTGAGTATTGAGTGAATAAACGAAGTTGGAAGTACATATTTAAAATCATTTTTTTTTTCAATAACAAAATTAATCAGTATATCAGCACATATATATTAACATCAAACTTTCTGAAAATAAATCAGGGACTGTGTTCTTGAAATTATCCTAAGATTTGTCCTAATACACGTCTTAGGACGATTTTTAGGATGGTCTTAGGACCATCTTATGACATGTCCTAGGATTGATCTCGAAGTTATCTTAAGACTATCCTAGCCTAATGTTATTCAAGAAATGTGTAGACTAAATTAGATATCTACGTTCTTATAAATATTACTAGACCGATAGCTATGCTGGTGAACTGTTACTCCGCGACCGTATCAACCGCATCACCCAGTAGTCAAATAAAAGTTCCATCTGTCTCAAGAATTAGTTCTGCGTTATTAAATTTCTGTTTTCTCACATTTTGCACAAAATTCAGTAATTTACTTTGACCGCTTTACATTAAAAAAAACAATTATTACTTTTCAAAATGTCATAATAGTTTATAAAAACAGTACATATAGGTACAATATATGTCAAGTGACTATGTCGAAGAAGAAGTATTTTGTGCAATTTCTTTGATTAGAATTGTGTGCTTTTATTTTGAGTGGAGGAGAGGTTTGCATTTAATTCGCATAGAACAACCAGTTGATGCCATTTTGTAAGATATTGTACTATTTCGATACCCGCAATGGGGTTCCCTCAATTGACCCTTTTATACAAAAGAAAATACAGACACAAAATAACAGACTACCATCCTTGAATGATACAATAATCAAACTGCCATATCTCAAATCTTACCATACAAGAAGCTGTAAGATCAGAAAACTAAACCGATTATGTCGGCAACATTTCTGTCCATTAAGTAGTCCATTGATTCCATGCAAAGAAGAACTAGTAATTTATGTATTGATGAGATGACATTAGTATGGGTTCTTGTTCACATTAAACGAGGCATTTAATTGTAACGACATGTTCTTCATTACTGATGTTTCTTGTATAAGTACATGACATTATAATGTCTATCAAACACCAGAAATAACTACAAGAGGAACCAAGAATGATGATAAGACAATTAGTGGGTTAGGACTATGATGTTTAACGTCACTTTCAACAATATTTCAGCTAAATCATGGCGGTCAGTTTTACTGTTGGAAGAAACCGGAATACTTGAAGAAAACCACTGACCTGCCGCAAGTTACTGACAAACGTTTGGCACATAATGTCGTATCGGTTACACCTCGCTATGGACGAGGTTCGAACACACAACTTTAGTGGTGATAGGTATTGATTGCACGGATAGTGGCAATTCCAACTATAATACGATCACGACCACGACGGATTTAATTGAAACGATATGTTCTTCATTAGAAAAAAAAACATTATACAAACATGATTGTCTAGTACTGATATGAATAATCTTTGTATACTGTATTTGTGCATGATGATATTTTGTCATAATAAAGAGGTAGACATCAAATTTAGTGCGCACGACGCGTTTCTGGAGTAACTTTCAGCAGGTTAGCTCAAAACCATAATATTTGAATTCCAAGTAATTCTACCAAAAACGTAGATATCAAATTTAGTGCGTAAGACCAGTTTATGAAATAACCTTTATTAGGCACGGTCAAAGTCAAAATATGAGAAAGATAAATATCCTTAAAATTCTTTGGGAATGCATACATTAAAAGTACATAAATGATTTTTTACTATTATAGTTTTGATTTTATGTAATGGAAGACATGATATTTCAGACCCGATGTTACAATTTTACTAAATTCATTCAATAAAGTCCATTTCTATGATTACTTGTTGAAATATGGCAAAACTGCATTTTAAGACCTGTGCATCACTATGTTACAAATTCATTCAAAAAGTTCGTTGCTACTTCTTGAATGGTATTTTTGCTAATGAAATTCGAGGTATAGTGGGAGTGTGTACGATAATAGACTAACAAAATACGACCCGTAACAGATTAGTGTAGATAATACAAAAAACGTCGTAGTTAATCAACTAGACTCTAAATTGCGCTAAAAATAAATGGCATTGTCACCAATAATCAATTTTCTTATATCATTACCATGTATTGAATAATTTATAAGAGTAGGTGTGATAAATATGCAATTAACCCAAGTATCTAATCCAACTAATTTTCTACCGATTTTTACCTGTATTTTGAAATGATGAACATCTGGGCAATCACTGCACAATATAGTTAATTGGTACGTGATCACAACGTATCTGATTGGATGTAACAGTTGCAAACAACTGGCATCACGTTTTCTACTTTTGTTGCCAATACTCGTTACATTTCTATTGCAGAAAAGTGTAATCGTATTAGAATTCAGGCTGAAAAGTAATATATAAGCTCTAGAGAAAACCGAAGAACAATAAGGAATGGACAGCATTATGCACAGAAAACACAGAAGAGAATGAAGACATAGTAAGCACAAGAAGAGTTTGATGATACCGAACGGTAATCAGAATCCGTAAATCAAAGAAGGACAGACAACACAATGGCCAAAAATGGACAAAGGGACAAAAAACGATCTACAAAGCATACACATAAAACTTAAGATCGAGTAACACAAGCCCAACTAAAATCTGGAGGGTGAACTCAGGTGCTCTGAAAGGCTAAGCAGTTCCTGTTCCACTGGTTGCACCTGTCGTGCTACTCTTATTACATATCCAAAACGTAGCAACACGGACCCACCACCCAAAAAAACAGGACCTGAACCCAGGTGCTCGCGAAGAGTAAGCAGTTCTTGTTTCTAATAAAACACCTTTCGTGTTTCTCAGTCAAGTTCGGTAATATCATGTGTAAAAAGCTCATAACAATACTGTAATAATTTATAATACAGAACGGCAATGGAAGTAAGAATTTTATCATCAGCCCAGAAAGAAAAGGTAGTCTCTATTTTTTTTTTATTTATATTAATATTAAATGTTTTCTTCCCTTTTATATGTGCAAACTAATAACTAATAACAAAATCCAATTGTGGATAACACAAATTAAGTAATAAATAGGCCTGGTACAATATTTCTAATCAATATTCTATCTACACTAAGTATAATAACATTACATCTTGATAATAACAGAGTAGCTATGTACAAGTCAGAGATGTTTTACTGATTTTCCTCTCCTTCGTTTAACGGTTTCTTGTGAAATATATAGATAGATTTAGCTTTCAGGAGATTTGGTATAAACATTTTAAAAGTCTTTTAATTCGTTTCTATTTATTAGGTTGGATGGTAGATAGAATCACATTTAATGCTTTATATTTCCTATAATCTGGTGCGGTAATACTCCCCAATGCATTTGTTTTCTACGATTTTTCTATTAGATTGTGGAACTGTTAGTACAATTTGATTTTATTTGTTATTTTATTTATATATTTTGTCCATCACCACACCATGGAATAGGGATTACAAATGACAGACAGACGTGCGTGCTTCTGTAGCAGCTATTTTTTTCAATATTTTATCAAATCTGTATAAATTTTAAATATTGTTGAAATTGTTCTTTTCCTGAATATGGATTGCATGCTTACTGATAAACGTTAAGAAACCGGCAAGTAATCATAAAAAAAACTGCAAGACAATTTTTTTGTTTTTTTTTAAATTTCAGATCATTTTATTCAAAAGCCCTACTATATTATTACTCTATGTAGCCCAGAGGAGCTACATAGGGGCCCCTGTGGTTTACATAGCTCATTTGACCAGGGAAAATATCAAAATTAGTAAAAAAAATACACTCCCTTTCATTCACAAAATGAAAATTACAAACATACTTGTACATTTAATTTAACAACATATATATCATTATTTTGTCTTCTCACAAATGATTTTGGGTTATCAATAAATAAATTAATAATTACGACCAATCCGGTCAATTAAAATTTAATTTGACAATCTTATTTTATTCTTACCCTTCAGTGTACCCCACTTATGTGTCGCCCTATTTATTAAATACGTAACAGTCACAGCAGCATGGTTTTGATGTGTTGAATAAGATAATAATAGTGTATATTAAAAAGATGGATTTAATTCTATATAACTGGATTTACTTTTGTGTGCAGACAGTAATAATGTAAGTACAGTTAATTGTCGATAAGAACAATAGGAAGTTGATACAATTGTTAGCCTCGTAGTTGCAAGACAATTTTGAAGACATCAAAGGTGTAATCAGAAGCCATAAATCAAATAACATACAATACAATGGCCAAACGAGAGAGGACACAACGAAAAACAATTGCACTACAAAACACTACACAGAAAACTACATATTTTGCAATATCAACCTCACTAAAACGGTCATAATAGCAAATGCTTCGAAAAGGTAAGCAGTACCTCTGACATAATCTTTAACTAGTTGAAGGCGGTTAGTATATTTGGTAGAAATAACTGCACCCTTAGTGACACCCATCATGTTACTCTTGTTGAAAATCCAGTGATAAGCCATGAATGTGTACAGTGGGGTAGATTGTAGGAAGTATGAAGAGTGTATCTTCCACTTCCATAGTAACATTTGTACAGAACAAATATCCATACTACACAATTTGGAGAATTTTACGAGCAAAAACCTCCCCCGACTTACAAAGTCGTCTTGAAATGTTATTTCATTTTTGATAGTGATATGTAAAATATCCATATTACACAATTTGGAGAATTTTACCAGCTAAAACCTCTCCCGACTTACAAAATCGTCTTGGAATGTTATTTAATTTTTGGTCGTGATATGTAGAACCTACATTCATATTTTCATTATTGCTGTTTGTGTATATCTCTTGAGCAATTAAATAAAGGTATCCAGGTCAGCACCCGGCACTGTTCTGATTTCGTGTTGCTTGATATTTTGTTTTCTGTGCAATGTTTTTGTTCTTTTGTTCTTTTTCTTTTGGACATTGTGTTGTCTGCCCTTCTTCGATTATGGCCTCTGATTAACCCTTTGGTATCTTCAAACTTTTCTTGACCCTTTTTCTTTTGGTTATGGTATCGTCTGTCCTTCGATTTATGTCTTAAGATCTGATTAACCCTTTGGTATCTTCAAACATTTCTTTGAACCGTCACTGTTTAAACTTTATGTTCATTAAAGAGACAAATGCAATGTTAGATACACAGAACACTTAAGGATGATCGCAATTTTTGTTCGGTTGATGCAGAAATAACCTCAATCAGGTTGTACACACCGTGCATGCGTAGCAGGTTACACAAGGGTGTATACAACCTGATTGAGGTTATTTCGAATGAGCCTAACAAATAATTCCGATCAAACTTTATAAATTAATTCAAGCTTTTTTTTGCTATGATATTGAAAAATATATTTATTCTTTCAAAATAAGGCAAATAATCGGAAATAGATTTAAATAACCCCAAAGGTGTCTCATTTAAAGAAAATCATCTGATGACAACGGCACGCGATGTCTTGAGAACGACGTCTATTTTTCGATTCCGTACATTGGCAATTAACCTCAACTTTTTAAAGCAAGCAAAACACGCATAAAATGACATGTGACTCTAAAATGTATTTATATTGCAATGTTTAAGTACAGGTGTATCTAGTTTAAATACAATGGACTTGTTTGCTTTTTTTCATTTCAGCTAAACCCGGTCATGCATAAAATGTTAAACAACACACTTTTAGGACCACATCATGTCACTGTGAGGGAAGGTTTGGGCACATACAACTAGTTTAATTAGGTCAGTTGCAGATTAAAATGCCTGTATCAAGCTATACAAGTCAGCGGTCATGCATTTATGTATTAATGATATCGATTCTGCTTCTTTCTATGACTTTGATATTATATTTTAGAAATGTTCCGACAGTGTAATATTTGTTGTTGTTTTTCATACTTCCACTTTTCATATTTCATTTTACTGTGTTTTTTTAATTCCCCATGTTGTTTATTTCAACCACTTGCCCTTCAGCATCCATAATTAAAACAATTAATTGATGTGAAAACAGTCATTTAGTTCACGACCTTGAATGGCATGGTATATAAAAAAATAATGTGATTATCCTTTTATTTTTCATCTATTGAGAGCAATTTAATAATATATTTTCCATGCGTACGTAATGATGATAAATGTGTGATTTCATTTTATTTTATTATATCTTGATTGAATTTATATCGTGGCGATCAGTTTTATTGGTGGAATAAATCGGAGTACCCAATGAAAACCACAGATCTGCCGGAAATCACTGACAAACTGTATTGCCATTATAAAAATAGTCACTGACGATACCAATGTAAATATGAGGCCGTATGGTAGTTGGATTTATTACTACCTATGCAATCAGTGCCTATCAGGCGAGGTGTACTCGATACCACAATATGTGATAAAGTTTGTCAGCGACTTGCGACAAGTCGGTGACTTTCTCTGGGTACTCCGGTATCTTCCACCAATAAAACTGACAGCCACGATATAACTGAAATATTGTTGAAAGTGGCGTAAAACACCATAACCATAACCCCTAACCAATGTAAATATAATCCATTATTGTATTATGAAAAAAAAAGTTTATATGTTATTTATCAATAAAACAAAATATGTTTAAATCAAATATAATCCACTTAGTGAGACTTTCTGTATTTAGACTCTTCGGTTGTGCTCAGTCACAAACACTTTGAAAAACGAAGTAATGAAAATAAATACGAAATATTTATGGCCGACTAAAAATACGGAACATCAACTCATTTAACGTTTGACTGTCTTGCTTAAAGCTTTTCTTGCTTCCGAGAAGAATATGGTATGACAATCTCGATTTTTAGTGTACTTGATGAATGTTATTCCAGAAACGCGTCGTGCGCATTAGATTAGATATCTACGTTTATAATAACCCCATATGTAAATACAGCCAACCCTGTATATATATGCCACTCACGGGAACCTGAACATGTGGCTTTTATGAGCAGTTTCCCTTTATTTGCAGGTTAAAACTATATGCACTATTCATTAATGGGGAAAATAAGACTGCCATTTATAGCCGGTGATTTGTTGCATAGAGGTGCCGTTTAAGGCAGGGTTAACTGTATACTAGATCAGGTAATTACTGCTGAAAATATCAAACCTTGAACTGTTATTATCTAGTAGTATATTAAGATATGAATTAATCGCATTAGACATGTTGGATGCATTGAATCTGATTAAAATCCTACGTTAAATATCTAACTGTATGTTGATATCTGACAAGCATCTGTTTAACCTGATGTCCTGATGGACTGTTGATTAACTTTCAATAGTAAAAATGACCAATCTACAGGGTTCCAAGCAGTTGATCTGATTTGGTGAGTTATGACGTCAGTGAATTCTAATTCCTTGTTAGATGAGTTAATGTGCCGTGCACATTTTGATTCAGCAGAACCCCACCTGATTTGATCTCACGGCCTGCGTATTGACCTTATATGTTATATATGTATATGGAGTGAGTGATTGTTGTATATCGCCAACTCAGCATTTTTTTAGCTATTTCGAAGTCCAAGCATATGTCTGTCGTGAAATCACAAATTATATATGTAACCTTCAAATTCCAAAATCTGATAACCGACAGTGTCAATATGCAAATATATCACTATGATTCAAAACAGCTAAAGTGTTTAAGAAAGTTTGAAGATTCTAATGGATCCGGTAATAGAAGAATGACAGATGATACAACAACACAACAAGGACAAAATCCCACAAAACACTACACAGAAAACAAAAGATTGAACAATACGAGCCCACTCTCTTAAAACGCGGGAAGAATAAGGTGCTTCAGAAGGGTAAGCGTTTCCTGCTCCACTAGTCGTGTTAATTATCCGATAAGTATCGAAAGAGGAAATATGGACGGGATTGTGGCCCCGAAAAACGGAAAGACACATATATTCCGTACAAGATAATCAAATCATGATAGCGACTACTAACCCTTCCGGAACACCTGAGTTCACCCCCGGTTTTTAGTGGGGTTCGTGTTACTCGATCTTTAGTTTTATATGTATGTTTTGTAGATCGTTATTTGTCCTTTTGTACTTTTTCTTTTGGCCATTGTGTTGTCTGTTCTTCTTCGATATACGGATTCTGACTGCCCCTTTGGTATCTTCAAACTCGTCTTTTCACTTTCGAGTAATTGAAGCACTCTGTCGTAATGACGTGACCAAGAGAACTATATTCGGATGGAAGATTTTTTTCAAGAATATTCAGCAGGTTTGCTTTGAAGCAATTGTGCAGCTCTATCAAGAAAAACAAGCTATATTCTATGAGATCCTCTTTGTACTAGAGCAACTTGCGTAGTCGGAATTTTAAAGTGTTAGCTCACTGAAGCAACCGCCGGCATATTGTTTCACCCAGAGGCGTTATCCTGATTCTGAGCCAACCCGTATTTGCTCATTCTCCTTAATGGTGCGTGCCTAACGGAGAAGCAACAAATAACAATTGTATGGCCTTTAGTTGACCCGATATTGAACACACAATATACCAGACTCGTTGCCAGCAACATTTGCTGACAGTAATTAAAGCATTCCAAAATGTTATGAAGAACCATTTCGCTTGCCGTTTTTCATCGATCGATTTTGTTTCTTCCGTTGAATCTGGAACCAATAATGTTTTATTCCATTATCATCTTAGACAATGTGTTTCTTGTTTCTTGACTCGCTGAACATATTGTTGAGTTACCCTTTAAAAATATCAGAAAGTCTGGCAATGGAACTAATGCTATAAATAGAATACCTTACTTATAAATGGTAAATTCCATTACAATTTCACAAAGCATTAGTATCTAACTTCAGAGTTTCCAATTGATGGTCGAATACGAACATCTTTGGAAATCAAGAGAGAAATCAACAAAATTAGACAGCTTTAGTTCCTAACGAGTTTCCAATTGATGGTCAAATACGAACACTCTGTGGAAATCAGCAAATTAAGACAACCTTGCAACCAGACATTGCACTGTTAACTTGAAATTAACTCTAACATAGAAGTACATTAATGACAAAAAACCGCTGCAGATAGGGCCTATTGAAAAATGATAATTTCCCGGAAATTATGTATTTTTCTTCCTTCTGAAACTGAAGAGTTCATTTAGACTACATCATACAATTTCTAAGCCTATTAACATTAATTGCTTATCAAACTCTGATAGTTATGCAATAACAAGTTAAACTGTTTTTGCGCAATTTGTGTGGGTTTTGAAAAGAAGCATTTTTTTATATTGTATAGTTCATTAGTACAACTCGAAGATTTGAAAATATTCTTCTCTGAAAGAACTGAGGCAGTTTAGGCTTAGCTTGGTTTATTGAACAATATTTCAGTAAGATCATGACGGTCAGTTTTATTGGTGGAGGAAACCTGGGTACCCGGAGAAAACCTGCTGTAATTGACTGACAATCTTTATCACATAATATTGCATCGAGTACACCTCAGTTGTGCGAGATTCCAACTTACAACGTTAGTGGTGATAGGCACTGATTGCATAGGTAGTTGTAAATCCAACTACCATACGACCACGACAACCACCCGAGTCATTTTAATTAAAACTAGGATGAAATGTTCCTTGGATAGTCTCCTTTCAAAATGGTATCGTAATCCCGATTTACATCAACGATGGCCGCTGTTAGTAAAATTAGAAATATCATGAAATTACCAATATCGGCTGATGTCACCTGTATTTGAGGGGGAACTTACTTTAAAAATAATAATAGCATTATGTAGGAGCTGCAGATTACTGCAATGAATAGATTGGTTGGTTTATGATGTATAACACCACTTTCAACAATATATCAGTAATATAGAGGTGGTCTGCTTTATTGATGGAGGAAACCGGAGTAGCCGGAGAAACCACTGATCTGTGGCAAGTCACTGACGATTTTTATCACATAATGTAATATCTAGAACGCCTCGCCTGAGCGGCATTCGAACTCACACCATGTAATGTACTTATAATATAAATTTATTATTAAAAAATAATAATAATCATAATAATACCACGCAAAGTTGTTTTTCCAGAATTCATTGCAATACAATAATAAATGTTTTCCATAACTTTCTGTTAAATCATATTTCTAAAAGTAGAAAAAGTCATTTATTTCTGTCTTCCCTATTAAATAAATAATAAATTAGATAGTTTAATAAAGGAATTATCCCTTGAACACAAGTTTCACAAATTAATCTCGTGTTTAATATCTCAGAATGGTAGAATTATTATATATCTTTTTTTCTTTAATAATATATGATTAATATGTGAGCTATTTGTAGAATGTTTTATGACCATTTAATACTGTGTGACATTCATATTAAACACCTATATAGAGTTAACGAGAACATCACACATCATACATTTCTGTTTCTATTTTATCAGATTGATACCGAGGACAAGCAGCATAATAGCTTCTCCCTTGGGTATTTTTATCTTAAGTATCAACACGACTCAATTTTATTCCTTTTACAAGAAAGATAATCATTGGTTCCCCAGTAGAATAGTAGAATTATCTAAGATTTTTACCATTCTCTAAGGAGATGAACTTTACATAAAATGTTGTTGTTAATACATTTTGTTGTGTTGGACAACTTGCTTTCTACTAGTGGGTGTTAGTTATAGTTTATGTTGGTACTTCGATTCGATTTTATTTATTTTTATCTAATGTTTTCATATTTATTTCAGCCATAAGATGTCAATAAAATGAAAAACTAAAAAATACCACATTGTTATTCGGAACAATTCCAACATCCAATCAAAAAGAGATAACACGCGACTTCCAGAGTAAGATGACATTTCTGGTCAGGAAACGATCCCTTCCAAACAAGCAAAATAGCTAGACTATCATTAGGAGTTTCAGAAAGGTCAGCATATATTACGACATATAATGGAACATTTGTTGAAGTTTTTGTTTGTTTGTTTTATTTGTGGGGGAAACCGGAAGACCCGGAGAAAACCACCGACCTGTCACAAGTCATTGACAAACTTTATCACATAATGTTGTACACCTCGCCCTGATCGAGATTCGAACTCCCAACATCAGTGGTGATATGCACTGATTGCATAAATAGTTGTAAATCCAACAACCATACGATCAAGGCCACGACGGCTTTCTCGAATATAACCAAGGTTTTCGAAAAAGAATTTTCTGGCCTGAGATTTACACAAACATGATTAAAGTAAGCGTTAACGCCACTTTCAACAACATCTCAGTTATATCGTAGCGGTCACTTTTATTGATGGAGGAAACCGGAATACCCGGAGAGACCTGTCGTAAGTCAGAGACAAACTCTATCACTTAATGCTTTATCGAATATACTTCGCCCTGAGCTGGATTCGAACTTGCAACTTGTGTGGTGATAGGCACTGGTTGTATAGGTAGTTGTAGTTTGAGGTTTACATAAACACATGGTTATCTAGTAATTAAATAATTATTCGCTACATACTGTACTTGTGCATGATAGTATTTTGCCATAAAATTAGCTAACAATGGTCAATTGACCTCTCAACCGCATCGGTGGTGTCATTGTTAGCATGCTCGCCTCGAGTGCGGTAGATCGTGAGTTCGAGCCCCGATTGTATCAAAATAAAGACTATAACATTGGTATGTGTTGCTCCGTCGCCAGGTACGGAGCATTGAAAAAAAAGAGCAAAGACTGGCTGGCTCGAAATCGGAATAACGTTTCTGAGTGGGTCGACATGTATATCCGCGGACTGCTGTTTCAGTGAACTAGCACTACAAAAATACAACTGAGCCTATTGGTCTAGTATAAAGCGAACTTCATCATCATCTCATTGACACTAACCCTATGCTTGCCATGATATGGCCAACAAATTACTGAGTCAATCACTCACTCACTCAAGTGACTTCAAATATACACCCATAGCTGATCAAATCCTATGTTGTATACAGCGATAATTTTCCTACTATGCTTTTAAATGAAAATAAAGTGATTAAAGTTGATGAATATCTCTTCAAGTAAATTAAAATGAAATGAACATTTGTATTAAACTCCTATTCAATCAAGTTAAATTAAATTGTTGCAGATAAATAGCTAATTTAGATTAATGACTGGAAAATATATTTCAATCTAGATGTTGACCCCGAGAGGAGGTTGAACGTGTCTTTAAGTTTTATGACAAGCTAATTATTTGTGATTTCCAATTATAAAGTACCCTTTCAAGAAGTAAATAAAACGTTAGAGAAAAACCGGAAGGCAATCAAGAGACACGTGTAGCAGTCGCCATTAGAACAAAAACAATACAAAACAAAAACAACAAAAAGCATGAAACTTTAAAGAAGAACTTGAATTTTGGTGTTTAACGCCACTTTCAGCAATATTTCAGCTATATCATGGCGACCAGTTTTAGTGGTGGAGGAAGCCGGAGTACCCGGAGAGAACAACCGACCCTAGACAAGCAACTGGTAAACTTTATCACTTGCGGCTGCGAGTTGAAGGCGCCCTTTTTATTGTAATTTACAAAGCTGGGCGCGAACGGTCGCCGTATTGGTGATAGGCTTGTATGAGTTGTTAGATCCAACGACATAACTCATTGAGCCACCCGGGCCCCCGAAATTGTAAAGAAGAGCGGCGACACGGACACAAAAAACGGTTAAAATTAGTATATCTTCTGATGGGTACTGTTGACCATACAGATGGCTTACACTTGAGAACTACCCATGTGGTGCGTAGCTAGTGGATAGAGGATATTCTGTTCATGGAGATTGGGATGTCAGGTTTAATACCGAAAGCCATCAACCTATACCCCTTTTATCGTGCTTGATGCACTGTTTGTTCTACATTAAGATCGGTTGACAAGAGGTAATCTCCTTGAGTAAATTCCTCAACACGCATTAGTAATGACTAATAATTATATTCTTACTACATACTTTATATCAATAACTCGTAATCCGATTGGATATCGTCACTTATTCTACGTCATTCGAAAGGAATTTATAAATCAATATTCCCGTTTGCCGGACTACTTTTTTTGTAGTGTTACGGCGTAGGAACATGAAAAATAATCCACCAAGAATTATTAGTATTTAGCGTCGAAAACAAACACGATGTCCAAGAATAAGAATTATAAGGATTAAACACTGTGTTTTAAGGAAATTATGTATGTATAAACTCCGGCAACTCACTCACAAACTTTACATAAAGTCCTTCGGACTTTATTCAGTTTGTGAGTGAGCTGCCGGAGTTTATACATAGATAATTTCCTACAAAAATAGTGTTTAATCCTATAATAAAACGAAAAACAAAAAATATCACATTACCAAAACAGTTAAAAAATCCGATCGAAAAATCCTAGAAGGAGACAAAAGCGATACCCTTAGCACCAAACTACATGACTGCTTACTTTCTTGGCTTGCTCCAGGCAGTTCCATAAAACAAAATGACGGGGTTAAGCAAAACTACATGACTGCTTACTTTCTTGGCTTGCTCCAGGCAGTTCTATAAAACAAAATGACGGGGTTAAACTAGTTTTATCGGACCAAACCTCCTCTCTTAGTGAAATGATGCGGGACAGGCACGATTTTTTCATTATGGTGTTGTAAACATCTTTTAAAAAAACACTTTCACAATGGGTAAATCTGCTGTTGCAGGAAATGCTAGCATGTATTGCTTATTCTCATTAACGCTCTTTTTTTGTTTTTGTCATATTGGTTCTTTGTTATTTTCATTTGTATGTTGACCCACTGCCTGGGTGGATAGTATTCTTATGTATTCTATATTTACTAATAACATCATAGAATGTGGATTTAGATGGTCATGGAACTCAAGATCCGACGCTCGCTACAATAATTACCGAAATGGTTCAGGCATTGACAGCAAAACAACGCGGTAAGCCGAGATTAAGCAAAGGTGTACTTACTGAAAAGAGCCAAGCATAACCGGGACTTGAATTATTGACTGGATCCAGTCGACAAACGGAAGGTTGATCTTTTTTTTTTGACGCTTTACTTCTCTTTTTTGGCTAATTGTGAGACAAGTTTCCTTGCATCTCCTGTCATGCAAGAATAATGGAAAATGTTTTCCGGAGTGTTCACGGGTTATGATATTCTTACTCACATTCCCCAAGGTACCCAGGGGCATTATAACCGAAATTGGATCTTCATTCACCGATGAAAGATACATGTAAGAAATGAGCGTCAGCTAATTGTTTGGGATGAAGCAAATAGATATACAGTATGCCACAGGACGAGACACAAATGCACATCTCGTATAAAGATAATGTTACGATGATGGAAGTCGTCACCCATTGGATGTTCCCAGATAAATCTTGTTTGTCCTCAGTTTCTTCTGTTCTAAAAAGAGATTGAAGATACCCATGGAGTAATCAGAATCCCGAAAATCGAGGAAGACCAGACACCACAATGGCCAAAAGAAAAAGGACAAAAGAACAAACAACGATATATAAAAAAAACATAATACAGAAAACTAAAGATCGAGCAACACGAACCCCACTATAAACCAATTATATACGATATTCAAAATAATGTGCTTCTAGACTCACAAGTTTTCATCTACTACTTCGGGTTCAATTCTGGGAATTAAAACAATGCAAAATTGATTTAGATAGTCTTGTATCATAACAAAGGTTAGTGTCTGAAAAAGAATAGAAAAAAACCTTCTGACATCCTATAAAAGCTGCTCATTAAAATAGATTTAACTTTGATCCTTTTGTCATTGCATAAGAACAAATGAGAAGCTCAAATTTGATTAACACAGATTTTGTACAGACATTTTAAATCCCTCTGATTGTAACACAATCCTATTGCACTTTTTTCTGTAACGTGACAATACATAAATAGACAGTCGTTTATGAATTATTCTCACGAATGACTAGTTGTTGTTTGCGGTCAACAAACAGTCTAAGTTGTTCTGCCTCAGAGATTACGCGATTTTGGCTATCCTGTTTAGGTCCTTGGCTTTACTCGCTCCCACGGATTTCTAAATTATTTAGCTTTCCAATCTCTCGCCTTAGAAGCGTTTCTGATGAAGGTATTTCCAGAAACGCTTTCTGGGCACTAAGGTAGATATCATTACTGTACTGGTGAAAATAAAATGAGTTACTGGGTGAGACTATCGACTCACAAATAAATTGTGAGATGAAGAACATAATTGTAAAATATACCGTACAACGGGACACTATTGGCTACGTCTAATAAATTCGTCCTCATTATGAACTACTACATGTTATTTTGTTTGTGTAAGGAACGCCATTTCCGCCATACATGAGTCATTCTAAAAGCTTAGTTGGGAATTTGATTTGTCGTGAATAGTTAGAGAGTGAATTTTGTATAACACCAAGTCAGCAATTTTTTCCAGCTAAATCGTGGGTAGAACAAATGACATTCCCATGAGATGGCGATGACGTCCGTTTTGCAAGAGACGAACATGGTTATACTATAGTTACATTTTAAGTACTAGATCACCGGAACCACATTCCGCGGGTAGACATGTCGCCCACCCGAACAAATTATCCTGACTCAGAGCCAACCAGTCCTTGATCTTACTCCTTAATATTGCGGAGAAGCGGAGAAGCAATAACTACCAATAGTATAGTGCTTGGCTTGACCCTACCTTAGCTCGAACCCATGATCCACTGTATTGGAAAATACCACGCTAACCGTTACACCACCGATGCGGTTTTACTCGTGAATAACTAGCAGATGCATTGTTCAAAATAAACGCATGTCTGTCGATTAACTTAACGATTTCCGCATATAAATTATGTTCGGTTCGTTTTTGTCTTCGGTTGTTTGTTGGATTGCTGATGTCTTATTTACGTTATTTATTTTTGTTTACGCATATTGGTGTCCAACACATATTATGTTGTGTTTTTGCTTTGTTTGTCTTTGTCTTCTGTGTCCTATGTTTCTCTGGATTGTCCATTTTTGATTGCACCTTCGGTATTCTCTGACATTTATTTAACCGTTACGTAATGTATTCTTTGAAGTTATATAATTCGATAAAATGGGGAACTGTATGGTTATATCGCCATATTACTGCCATTGACATGAAAACTATTTAGTCATCAAACAATATTAATTGTGTGCAATGAATTAGAGCAAACAATGTTGTCTGTCTACTCAATATATTCTAGCCAATACAATAGCTATAGCTCAAATGAACAGTTTCTTATTTAATCAAGTTACATGTTAACAATTTATTGTGCGTAACGGCAGTTTAGAGACCACTTTGAAGAAAATGATTTGAATAAAACGGTAATGCAATTTCTGATCGTGTATCTTACTTTAATTGCACTGTCATTAAAAATCTTACTGTTCAATATATCTTAATTAATTTGAGAATACAGAGATTTATCTAAATAGCATTGTTTGTCGTGCGTTCTTGTACATTTTTGTAAAAGATAGGAAATTAATATTAGGCATGCAACAATTAGTACTTAACGAGAAGCATAGAGAGGAATTGAACATTAAGTGAATATCTACATCAACAATTAGTACTTAAAGAGAAACATAGAGAGGAATCGAACATTAAGTGAACATCTACATTAAATGATGAAAAAAAAACACAGATAGTAAAGAATACCAAAGAGGAAATCAAAAATGTACAATCCAGAGAAACTGGCAACATATATAGTGTACACAAAACGAAGAAAAACAAAGCGAAAACACAACACAATTTGCATTGGATACCACTCTGCGCAAACAAACACAAATAACATAAACACGACATAAGCCCTCGTACAAACAACTGGAGGTAAAGACGAACCGAACAGAATTTGGTAAATATGCATGCCGATTATAAAATGGACTAGCAGTATATGCACATAATTATCTTTTTATTTGAATTTTACGTTTTAATGAAAATAATATAATAGTTTATTTGTTGACTGTGATAAACAAAAAAGATGCAGTATAAAAACGTCTATCATAAATGCATTAAACTTCAGACAAAATGGTCAGGTAGACTGAAGGAAAACAACACAAATTTAGTAGAAAACCTTAAAGAAATGAATTAGTGCTTTTACACCATGATACTATTTTAATTAGTATTAGAGTATTGCATAACATTACATTACATTAAGAATTTGATTTCTTCTACTTAAAACATTTTTGTTTGCACTTATTTTTTTATCGTCTTTAGTATTAGTTGAAAGTAGATTATAACATCATAATATCCTATTAATTAGGTTAATATTCACTCTAAGAGAAAACAAAACATATTGACAATGCGGACAAGGGCAAATTATATCATAAATGTGTCGCGCTTAAGACGTAAATACTTGTGCTTGTCCATTAAATCTTTATGCTAAAATCGGTATCAAATTTTATATTTATTCTAATAATTTCAGTGTAAGTCAAGTGTTTTAAACAACATTACGTTTATTGTATCGGTGGCAAATTATATCATAAATAACAAGACCTAAGTACTTGTGCTGTCCATTAAATCTTTATGCTATTTGATTTAGATGCAATTTATGTGCAATCAGAAGGCAATATATTATATTTGTATCTGTAGATTAGCTCTAAGTGTCTCTTAAACATTTTTCAAGCTGCAACTTATTGACGACGTATTGTGAACATTGCGAGTTCTAATATACATATAATATGGACAAAAATTGATCTCGTTTACTTTTCACTATTTGTTTACTATTTTTCCTATCAAGGGTCGGCTACTATTAGTCCCGAGGGTAGCATCCACCCAGTAGTCCGTGCTATGATTTATTAGATGTATTTAAATTGCATTTCCCTAAATAATGTAAGAAATGTTTTAAGATACCAAAGGCGTAATCAGATACCGTAAATCAAAGAATGACTGGCAACCAAAATGGCCAAAACAAAAAGCACAAAACTGCCAAGAACGATCTAGAAAACATTACACAAAAAATTAAGATCGAGTAACACGAACCCCATTAAAAACCGGGTATGAACTAAGTTGCTAAAACTTGTGTTCTCCATTTTTCCCTCAAACATAGATATCAGTGTCCTTTGGTTTTCTTGCTGCCAAGGACCTATTATTATTTGACCTTCCAATCGTTCGTCTTTGAGTGTACTTAGTGAACGTTCTTCATGAAACACGTCTCTATAAGTGTATTTATTCTGATCATTTTATGGTAATCAAGTTTTCTAAATAAAATTAAGTATATTGTATATTTCATAACTCAAACGTTATTCTAGAGCTTGTTGTCAGTGTCTCTTTCTAGATTGTCCATTCGGTATTGCCCCTTCAGTTTTCCCTAACGTTTATTTTGTATCAAAAGCAACTTATGTCATAAATATGTCATACGTTTAAGACGTAAATACTTGTGCTTGTCCATTAAATCTTTATGCTTTTTCATTTAGAAACAATTTCTGCACAATCAGAAGGCTGTATATTATATTTCGCCTAATTAGATTGGTATTATCGTAACAAGTGTCTCTTAATCAATTTTCAAACTGCAATGCTAGATTTTTCATTTTCTTCCCAATGTTGAGGATGGAGGTTACCCAGTGTGTAGGTCTTATCACTGACCTTAAATAACCCATTCATTATATCGTTCTTACAGTAGCTGCTGGCAATATTTTATCCGACATAAACAGGTAGGTATTAAAAGAACGAACATTCGAAATGGGGAATATTGAGTAGAGGAGGAGTGTTTTAAGGCGTGAACAATGACGAAAATTCTAATTCAATTCTTTTTATTCACTGTATGTTGTACACAAAATTCATTCGTAAATGTCTTTCAATTCGGCCTCGATTGTCTTTGGGTTTCGAGCGGAGAATTCATTCACGATATCTTCCAGAGTAAAGTTTCTATATCTGTATTTGACGAAGTGAACGCAATATTGTCCACAGGTGTCGCCGTCCTCGGGTTGAACTCGAATTGTGATGAACTTGTACTACGGTCCGTTGGCGATCAGCACGTTTCTGAAGCGACGGTGATACGTTTCCGGTGCTCGTCCGAACGAATCGAAATTCGGCGGGTCCTTCTTTTGAGAAATGAAATGCCACCCAGTGTGTCCCTTCTCGATCGCAAGAGTCCGTGTTGACGACGAAACTCTGGACTCGGCTCTCTACTCGGGCTGGGAGTTGGTCGGCACAACACCTAGTCGTCGGCAGATCTTTAAGATAGCATTCCAGTTCGTGGCCGTAGGTGCCTTTTAGCCCATCGTCTTCTCTCTTGTATCTCTTGGCGAGAGGTTCGTCAACGGGACATCCACGTATCTGGTGATCTTTCAAACCCCACGTGTGAGCGAATACGAGTCCGCAAGGTCGAACGGCTAAGAGATCCGGGTTTCCTCCTCTTCTTCCTCATCCTCCACCTCACCTTCCTCCTCAGCCTCCTCTTCCACTTCATACTCCTCATTCACACCCTCCTCCTCTTCATCTTTCTCCGTTTCGATGCCTGTTCCCAATACGTCGGTGCACAGACGTAAAGAATCGGGAGTCGTCGGTTTCAAGTTTATAAGAGGGAGGAAATCCGTCATGATCCATAAAGGCATGGAGGCGTTTTACGTGTTCGTTAGCACTGAAGACTCTCTGGAGCACTTCGGCGATAATCCCGGAGGGCAATTTCCAGTAGTTTCGGCGAACGTGCCCCATGAAAGACAAATGGGAGTAAGCGTTATTGAACGTTTCTATTGTACCGGCGTTCGAAACACCCACCAGAAGGGTGTACTTATGCGGGGATTTCGTGGGAAATTATTCGTACGTCAGATACTCGTACCAACCGGTTCTCCAATTCGTCGGCATCCTGCACGAAGAATTGACGGACGTGACCTTTGAACGACCGATATACCACGAGACAAAAACCTTTCAATTTTATCAATTTGAAATCACCATGAAGGACGACCGTCTGAGAGCTTGTCGTTTTAAGGACGATCACGTTTTTTATCTGCTTCATTTTCGTAAAAGGCAGTGAGGAGTTTATAAGAGGAAGAGATGACTGGACTGGGAAACCCACCGACATGCAGTGTCCAGTTTGTCAACGAGGATTTTCTAGGAGACAATATGCTGCGTCATCAGAGGAATGTTCACGGAGGAGGTAGCAGAATAGGGGGAGGAGAAAGTGGAGAGGGAGGAGGAGAAAGCGGAGGAGGAAGAAGCGGAAAAGGTGAGGGAAAGTTTATCGATCGGAAACCCTCGAGAAGGAATTTCTTATTACAAAAGTTTGACGAAGTCATGGAGAGACCATACGCTTACATTTTAGTGGACTTGAAACCGACGACTCCCGATTCTTTGTCTGCGCACCGATGTAATGGGAACAGGCATCGAGAATGAAGAGCAGAAAAGGTGGAGGAGGGTGTAGAGGAGGGTGTGGAGGTGGAGGATGTGGAGGAGGAACATGCGGTCCTCTTAGCCTGTCGACCTGTGGACTCGTATTCGCTCACGCGTGGAGTTTGAAAGATCATCAGATACGTGGATGTCCCGTCGACGAACCTCTCGCCAAGAGATGCAAGACGATGGGTTACAAAGCACCTACGGCTACGAACTGGAATGATATCTTAAAGATCTGTGGACGACCATGTGTTGCGCCGACCAACTCCCCGCCCGAGTAGAGAGCCAAGTCCAGAGTTTCGTCGTCAACACGGACTATTGCGATCGAGAAGGGACACACTGGGTGGCATTTCATTTCCCAAAAGAAGGACCCGCCGAATTTTTCGATTCGTTCGGATGAGCACCGGAAACGTATCACCGTCGCTTCAGAAACGTGCTGATCGCCAACGGACCGCAATACAAGTTCAACACAGTTCGAGTTCAACCCGAGGACGGCGACACCTGTGGACTCTATTGCGTTCACTTCGTCAACTACAGATATAGGAACTTTACTCTGCAAGATATCGTGAATGAATTCTCCGCTCGAGACCTAAAGACAATCGAGGCCGAATTGAAAGACATTTACGAATGAACTGTGTGCACAACATATAGTGATTAAAAAGAATTGAATTATAATTTTCATTAGTGTTCAAGCCTTAAATCACTCCTCCCCTACTCAATATTCCCCATTTCGAATTTTCGTTCTTTCAATACCTACCTGTTTGTGTCGGATAGAATATTGCCAGCGGCTACTGTAAGAACGATAGAATGAATGGGTTATTTAAGGTCAGTGATAAGACCTACACACTGGGTAACCTCCATCCCCAACATTGGGAAAAAAATGAAAAATCTATCATTGTTTTGTTTATATAGGTTATTAAAAAGAAAACCCGGTGATATTTATCGTTTGAATGCACTCAACAGACAATTTTATCGGTTTGACTTTCCCCACTCTCATCGAACATACACACCGAATAAAGCTATTTCCCTTAGTTTATAAACTCTGATTATGAAGCACGATTCGGTCGTTGTTACTATATGTATTATCTAATTATAAATACTTTGGTTAACATCGAAAGTTGTCAACACGAGTAAAAACAGCCTCTCGCGGATATGTTCCACTTGTCGTAAGCACCTCCCGGTACTTAGCTCATTCATACCGTATCACCTGGTTTCTAACTAGAGTAAAACGACGGAAGCCACTAGTGGAGCATCACTTGGGTTCACCTCCGTTTTTTTTTTAGTGGTGTTCATGTTCACGTTGCTCAATCTTTAGTTTTCTGTGTAGCGCTTTGTATCTCATTGTTTGTTCTTGTGTTTCTTTTTGTATTGGCTGTCCTTCGTTTTACGGACTCCAATTTTTACTTTGGTATCTTAAAACTGTTTTTGACAATTTGATGATCACCTTATAAGAAGGCATTAATTGTTTTATTATAAACGTGTCTAAACCTTGTCAGTACATCGGAACTCTGATGTCCTCCGAAAGCGATTTGATTCAATGCTTTGTTTTGTAAGAGAACAAAATAATGTCCAGTATAAAAAAATATAATTACGGAACCGAACTGAAAAAAAAACGGATTTCAACGAACTTCAGATTGTCAGGTGTTGTAGAACGGGCGACAACATATTGTCTCTATCGACATTATATATGCTTACGTTGTCTCCATCGTCACCAGATTTTCCATAAAACATCTAACATCGTATTGTAAACAAAGTTAACGTATGATAATAAACAATTACTGTCTTTTGATGAGGTAAATGTGTGGATTTATCGACTGTTGAAAACAATACAGATATTAAGTGGGTTTTTTCAAAAAGCAATTAATTTACACATTTACAGAATCAAGACAGTAATTGTTTTATTCTAAATTTTGAATAAAAAACGTATTCTGTCTCAGATTTAATATTCACTGGCGTTAAGTGAATATTAAATCTTAGGCATTGAATGTCTTTTTTTTTATTAAAAAAATTACTTTTAGGTGAAATTTATTATAATAGAATTTACTAATATAGAATAATTTTATTTATTTGATAATTAGTTGGAAATAAAAAAAAATAATGCTTACCTTGACAACACGTTATTTACCTCTAATATTCCAAACTATAAATACCTACGTTGTACAAAGCCTCAAGTCTTTTAAAACTTTTACCAACAAAAGAACAATTGATTGATTTTCTAACGATTAGTAAATAAGAATGACATTGGTTTAAGAAAACGCATTACATCTGTATAAGCCTATGATTAGAGACATACATATGCGGAGGAATAACGTGTGCTTGCTCCTTACTGAGGTGATAGATTGTTTGTTCTAGTAACAATATACATCACTAACTTTTATGAAAAATCAACAATTCCTTAAATATCAACATTACGAGTCAGTTATTGTTGTTTCAAGCCAACTCAGGAATTTTCCAGCTATATCATGGTGAGAACAAGCTAATTTTCAATGAAATGATAATGATGTCCTCTTTGTATTAGACCAAAACGTTATTTATTTGTATTGCGCTAGCTCACTAAAACAACAGTCCGCGGATAGACATGTTGCCCCATTTGAACACATTATCCTGATTCCGCGCTAACCAGTCTTTGTTCTTTCTCCTTAATGTTGCGTGCCTAGCGGAGAGGCAACAAATACAAATTTCATAGTCTTTGGTTTGACCCGACCGGGGCTCGAACCCACGATATACTGGGCGCTAATCATTACACCACCGATGCAGTTCTGAACACAAATAAAGACCACAACATATATCATTGGTATGAATTCCAGGTTCTGGTGCGCGTCGGAAATGTGGCGGGGTTACACCATGTAATAATATATGTGGTACAGTAGTACGTGAATCTAATTAGAGCATAGGTATCTATTTTCACGTTTACGACGACACGTTTTTAGAATCACATTCATCGTGTACGATCAAGGTCAAAAGATTGAAAACCAGATAATCTAAAAAATCTTTGGGAGTAAGAAAAACTAAGGTACTAAACATGACTATCAATAAAAACGTAGATATAAAATTTAGCTGGCACGACGCGTTTCTGGAATAGCATTCATCGGGTACGCTCAAAATCGAAAGGTTGGAAACCCAAATAAATTTGGGAGCAGGTAATCCACAGGACCTAATTAGGGTGCCCAAAATCGACTACGGTCACCTATGTCAGAGGGAGGAACACCTTAGCTTTAATAATAATTATGTTATTAGGAACTGTAAAATGAACTAATTCTTATAGAATTAATGTATATCGTTGTGGTGCCTTTTGATTGGACAAGAGCACTGTCACCTGTTTGCTTATTATTTGTTCATAACTCGATGAATTTTTGCGTTTTTGATCCGTTCATAACTCGATGAACCTTTTTTGCATAACCAGCATAAACAATATGGCGACCGATGACGGAAACTACGATAGTGTCAGATTGAAAACCATATTTACAACAATACACGAAACTAATTAAAATGCCTACCTTGCAAACATCTTTCAGTTAAAATTGATCAAGTGATGCGTACACCAAGCCTAATAACGTCTGATCTTTGCATTTTAAGCTGGAAGTCTTCATATGACGTCATGTTGTTAATGTGCCAATTTGTGTGATTTTATGACCAGGGTATATGTACAGAAAGCGAGAGGTATCTTCAGACTTCAGACTTCGGACTTCACACTTCGAAGTTCAGACTTCAGATTTGGGAATCGTTATTTCCGGATTTTCTCAAGTAGAAAGAGTGAAATATAACATCTAAAGTCTGAAATGCCAATTCTGAAGTTCGAAGTTTGAAACCAAGGACAGCCAATGAAACATTTAGCTCATTTCCAAAAAGGGTCCTTTTTGAAGAATCAGCTTGGCTACATATTTGTTTGACATCAATTTCAGCACTCTTGGTCTGTCACCATGGCAACCATGTTAAGCTGTGTGGTTTTCGTTCTATCAGGGTTTTTGTAAACAAATGCTGGTTCCCCCTTTAAGAGTAAAAACATACACGTTTGCAACATCATCTGCACACAGCGAGGTGACAGATGATGTGTTTGGTGTTCGCTTAAGAGTTATTTTTAGATTCGTTTAAGTATTTTCTTCTTATATCTAAGAATAATCTATAATATCTTCTTATGTTTAGGTTTCAAGGAGTAAGAAGAACAGCATATTCGACAAAAGATAATACATTACAATCAAGTTATTGGCAATGAAAACAAAAAAGACTAATTTAGAAAGTTCCAGTTTTAAAACAATCACTTCCAGTTTTATCGAAAATCAAAATGTCGACTGAAATTCATATGAACGAAAATCGTCAGCTAACAAATGCCTTGACTCGATTCAGCGAAAATAGTACCGGTAAACATGAGGATGAAAACAATTTTAAAAACACAGTGAACGATAACTGGAATGAAGCTGTAACGACATGGAAAGCCGTAGTTCCGCATCCAAGCTATTACCCTCATCAAGTTTCGCTCGTTATCAAACGGAAACAAAAACCCTTAGACAAGAGGGTACCAGATTGGCAAAGGACAAACCTTGTGGATGGTGAAACAAAACAAACCATGCGATGTGTTAATGACGAGCTCGAACATGGTTCGTATTTATACTAGAAAGGAATGGTCGAGCAGGTCACATACAGATATGTCCAACACAATGACTACTACAGAACTATGAACGATTCCGAAATCTGAAGTCTGAACTTCGAAGTGTGAAGTGTGAAGTCTGAAGATACCTCTCGCTTTCCGTAAATATGTTTTTATGTTCAGTATTGCATTGAAGAATTATAAGGATTAAACGGTTCTTTTCAGGAGTTCATGCATGTGTACACGGTTCCGATGCACTCACAAACTTTACATAAAACGTCTTCGGACGTTTATTCAGTTTATGAGTGCATCGGCACAGTGTACACATGCATGAACTCCTGAAAAGAATCGCTTAATCCTATAATAACTTTTATCTAATAAATCATGCCAGTGCCGAAACATTGACTAATGGGAAAATCTGCTAAAATTGAGGGGAATTGTAGTATTAGTAATAATTACATTATTTAGAAAACTAATTACTTATAATTGGTTGTAATTTATTCAATGAATATCATTAGGTCATATTAGAGGTCATAGTTCAATCGGCCATTCAGAGATGAACATACACAATCTTGATCCCTTTAGCATCGTAACGGTTTATGGGAAAATAAGAGAGCGACCGAATGTAAGGTTATTTGATATGACTGGATATAAAATTCCCTTAGATGTTAATGAATAGCCAAAGCGATCAGAACAGCATCCAATTTTAATATTATTACCAGCTATCGATCAAGTCCAGAAAATATGATCCGAAATGTACATTTCCTAAATAATGTAAAAACTAAGGGTAAAAATAACCTTTGTCGATTAAATCTTTAGTATTCTAGCTCTCATAATTGTTTTTAATATTATATGGCTTTCCAATCTTTTGACTATGAACGTACCTGAAAGATATTCCAGAAACGCGTCGTCTGTACCAAATTAGATATCTACGTTTTTATTAGCATCAACTGTTCCATTATGCCCCTCGATGGTATCCGCAGCATAGTTAAAATCTATCAAGTTTTACGCGTCGCGGAAAAAAAGCTTGAAGATACCACAGAGGTCATCAAATGCCCTAATTCGAAGAAGAACAGACAATACAACGGCCAAATGAAATAGGGACAAACGGCCAAACAACGATCTACAAAGCATTACACAGAAAACTATCGATCAAGCAATACGGATCCCACTAAAAACCGGGGTGAACTCAGATGTTCCGGAAGGGTACGTAGTGCCTGCACCAAATGCTTCCAAAATTTGACGTCATGTGGTTGTGACGAACAAATAAAGTACATACTGTGGTATTATTTATTTTCGCTGGTGTCAATTTCCGTCGATTTGTAGAAACTTAGATGTTCTTGGACATTTGAATTCGTGGATGTTATGTATGGAAATGATTTTAAATGTTATGTATAAGCACGAACCACGCTCGGGCGAGATGTACTCGGCGAGATGTACTCGATACAACATTAATTGATAAAGTTTGTCAGTGTCGGAGGTTTTTCTGAATATTCCGGTTCCTCCGATAAAACTGGCCGCCACGATATAACTGAAATATTGTTGAATGTGGCGTTAAACGCAACAACCCCCTAACACCTTAATCAGCACTTAATATCGTGGTCTGGTTGAAATGAACAAGCGAAAACGAAAAGGACGGACATTGGTATTCAACGAATATAAATGAACACACAGTTGCTTGTTTGTACGACTGTGATATGAATAAATGTCTTCTGTTTTGAAGAAGTTCACACTTCTTGCAGTTAAAAAAAAAAACAATCAAAGCTTCTAATTGACAACAGTTTGATACATGTACATGTTTGATTGATCGTTGGTCATCATGTTTGTTCTTAAAACTGTTGCTACCATGTAGATTACTCGTTTACGTTACAAAGATATAGATTTATTAGAAGCTGAGATAGATTGTGTATGACCGTGTTACTTTTTTATTGTTATGATAATGAATATTACTGACTGAATATTTGAACCAGTTCAGGTTAATGTTGTTTGTGTTGAATATTGTCATTGGTTTTACCTCTATTGGAAGTAACTCCCACATTACATCCGTAGCAATAACGTTTCTCCTGACGTTTTAGGAAGGTTTAAAAAATATACGAGAACAACAACCTGGTAAAACGGAAACTATGTTGATTCGTAAACAATGGAACTCTCTAATTAAATATGATAAGTATTTATTAATAAGTAAATTTATTCATTATTATTTTTTCATGTATATATGGATAAGGTGTTTGACATTCACCGTATTTATCCAGGGAAATCCAGGTATATCATTGTGAATTATTTATGAACGACAAGAATGAGTAAATGGCCTCATTTTTGTTAATTCGAAAACAAATAGAGAAGAAATTGACTGCCACTGAAAATGTAAGGACAACCGCATAGGAACGACAAAATTAGCATCTGGTAGCGGTTACAATTTGTCTACTCTTTATCGAAATCTAGAAAAAGGTATATAAATATGCATGCATGGGATGTGGCACTCTTCAAGCACGTCACCAATTATGGTCAACGTTAGGATTTCCGTTTTATAAACTGACAACCCAAATCAATAGGACATACGTATCCGCTCTCTGCACCTATGCCTAGCTAGCCCTCTGGAAAAGCAGTACCCAGCATGAATAAAGATATAATAATGACTACCTGACGTTTGACACGTAGAACAATTTGTCAAAACCACAAACTCAATATTGCATTGTAGATATAAATAACCGGTCGTGAACACTAAATTTGATATATACGTTTTTATTAATAGTATTATTTTTTTGTCAACCAAGTGCAAAAATTATCATTAAACATTCGTGTTCGAGTACACTTTTCAAGGAATAAAATAAGGCGATGTCATTTCAAATAAAATTGCATGTTTAAAGAAAGGGAATTTATCTTCTACTATACATGATAAAAGACATGTGGGATTTACGCTTCGCAAATGATGAAGTTGAAGATTATAATTCATTTAGCCACTACTTACTGGTTGGAATTTATTTATTACGTTAATATTGGTGATATATAGCCTGTCTCAAAAACACTCTCTTCTCGTTTATTTCTGGTCTGAAATAAACCATTTTTAATCTATTTTTACTATGCAATATTATTTCTTCAGTCATAAATTGATGATTGGAAATTAACCTTCTTGAACATAATCATTTTCCCTTTACAGACCGCTTTAAATCTAGTATTACATATATACTGATTAGAGGTTTGTGTTCATAGCAACATCACAATATAAATGTTTAACACTGACACTGGTATGTCTGTTGAACTAAATATGTCAGTTTGTAGGAAGAAAATGGCAATATGAATAATTACGCTATCTGTTTATACTTTATAAGCTTGTGTCCATAAATCTTGCTTAGTCCCGCCACTTTTGATTTTGTTGGAAGGAAATGACAAGATGAGCTATCATGCTATTAGTTCTCACATAAGTATGGCCTATCTTATGAGTTTGTGCCAATAAATCAAGTTTAACCCCGCCAATTTTGATTGAAGTGTCTGTTCTAGACCAGGAAAGTGAGCAGTCATGTATATATGTGTTAGGGGTATCAATTTTGCCTCTTCCTACGAATTTTCTATTGGATTTTGGAACTATTCTGACCTCGAGTATGTTTTTTTTTTATTTTTCATTTTATTTATCAAGTGACATTTTAAAACAATGTACACTTTTGGTAAATGTTCTTTATCCATTTTTAATCACAGTCGTTTTAGGCAAATACTATTTTCCCTGGAAAACAGCGCTACTTGCTCCAATGAACTGTTCTGTTTTACTTAAGATGATGCTAAGTATAATTATTGATGTTTGTTATTTATCTTAAGTGTGCTATTTTATGCTTCACTGATTTCTGAAACCAATGTTAACCTGACTGTCTAGGTCGTAGGTTTAATCAAATCTACACCAACCAGCCAAGGGAATGAACATGCCGGGTGTTGTTAATTCTATTTAGTATTGACTAAATTAGATTTATTTTTGACAACTGGATATAAATTCGAGAGAAAACCGAAAAGGCAATAAAGAATGAAACATTCGGAGATACGAACAACATCGGAAACATGACACAGAACGAAGACAATCAAAGCACAATACACAACACAGATAATATTAGCTACCGAAAAACCAGATGGGAACATATGTGCCCTCCAGATGGTAGTGGTAACTTCAAACAAATTGGAGAATGTTTGTTAAAAATCGCAAGGTTCCATGACTAAGTACAAATACCCGCCAAGTTCTCATTAAGAAGCACATGGTATTATTCTGGATGATTTGCAAGAGTACAATTTTGTGGAAGCTGTTGCCTTGTTTCTTTGTGCTGTATATTGCCTCCCTGTATTATATCCAGACTGTCCTTTCTATTGAATAATTCTCAAAGGAGAAATGTTCTACCTGTTTTCTTTCCCAAGGTAATATTGATAATAAACAATCATATTTGTGTTTGGCTGAGGAATACATTCCATCGCCTATGAAGATAAATATATAAAATTCTCCCTCAAGGTATAGATGTTATATCGAAATTTTATTTTAGATAATAATTTTAAATTAAGCGCTAATTTGTCTTAGTCTGAACTATTATAAATAAAACCAAGGCCATATATATGTTTTGATACCGACGATACCTAGAAAATTAAGACCAAACTTATGTTTAATAGTATATCAGATACTATAGGGATGTTTTACTGGAACATGTATCATTTAATATATAAACGTTAGAGAAAACTACAAATTAAAGCTTTCCCAAATGTAAGGTATTGTATACATACTTAATTTTGACAATTATAAATGGAGGGACGCATTTTTTCATTAGTAGTCAGTCAAAGAATTCAATAAAGTATAATGTGTTCAATCTACAATAGAACCTGTCTACTCCGATATACCAAGGAATCAGAGAAATGTGTCGGATTGTATAGGATGTCGGAATACTCAGATTTTGTTTTAGTTAACAGAAATACTTTGGGGCCATAACTTTTTGTCGGATGTCACAGGATGTCGGAAAACTCAGGTGTCAGATTGAACAAGTTCAACTGTATTTACGAAAACAGAACTAATAAACAACAATTTCTATATATGTTGAACACTCGGAATACTTTGTCCACGAGTTAAACGGCCGATAAATATGATTTGTTTACAATTAGTGATCCCCGAACATTAGCATTCGCGAATATATATATACAATATTGGTGTATTGACGGCAAATATAGAATTTATGTGGCGAGGCTTAGAAACGGGGGAAAGACGAGCTTTAGCGAGTCTTTCCATCCGTTTCGTGCCGAGGCACATAAATTCTATATTTACCGTCAATACACCAATATTGTATTTATCCTGGAATAAAATTTAATGATAACAAAAAGAAAATGGAAACCCCATTGATACTTCAATAGTAGTTCCGGTAAGGGGCGTGACTTAATAGCTTTACTAGGCTAATGTGAAAAGTGTTATTATGATGCTTGTCATTTATCTTAAGAGTTTTATTTTATGCTTCACTGATTTCTGTAACAAATGTTAACCTCACTGTCGAGGTCAGAGTTTCAGCTAAATCTACAACAACCAGCAAAGGGAATGAACCTTCATGATTTTATCATAGTGCATTGCAACTGTATTTAGCCTTGATTGAACACATTTTTTTTTGTGAACAACTGGATTTTTTGTATTCCATTTGGAAATATGGGAATAGAAACTTTCGTTAAAAACCATAAGGTGCCAGCATTATTAGCGATTTTACATACGCTTTACCTTTGTACCTTTTTTCAGCTGTGTCGTGATGGTCCGTTTTATGGATGGAGGAAACCAGAGTACCTGGAGTAAACCACCAACCTGTCGCAAGTCACTGGCAAACTTTATCACATAAACTTGTATCGCGTACACCTCACCATGACCGGGGTGCGAACTCGAAACGTTATTGGTCATATGCACTGATTGCTTAGGTAGTTATAAATCTAACTACCATACGATCACGACCACGACTGCCACTAAAATAATGTGATTTATTCATATGAATTTCATGGACTATTCTTACTAGATATTATAGTTAATACAATAAAATTTACTGCATAAAATATCGAAAAGCAATCAAGAATGGGCGACAATCCAGACAGAGAAGCACGGGACACAACGAAGACACAACACAGAACAAAGACGAGCAACACGCATCAGTAAAACGAAAACACATCTAAAGGTCATTAGAGAATAAACGTAAGAGAAAACCGAAGGGGAAATCACGAATGGACAATCCAGAGAAACTGACAACATTGGGTACATAAGACACAAGACGAAGACGAACAAAGCAAAACAGAACCAATATGCTGGACACCACTATGTCCAAACAAACACAAATTTTAAAAGAAATAATAATATGTCCATAAATAAAACCAGTATTATAGGTTCGTTGTGGTGCCTTCGATACGTTAGGACCATTCATGCTCTATGACATATCGGATGAACCATCGGGATACTTTATTGGTAAGTATAGTATCAATTTGTTTTGTAGACAAACGAATTGCATCCACTAACATTGTAAATCAACGAGACGATTATTCCAAAATATGACTTCACAGAGAAATTGTATCTGTTATAAGCAAATAAAAAACTACGACATATTGTTATTTCGTGTCTTCTTATCGAATAGTAAATTTTAATTGTGCTTGGTTTTTTTATATTTTCATTGAGCAGCCAAATAAACAAATGCGCATATGTAGATAACCCGCCCGTAAGACCGGACGAGATTGATTTTCTGGCGTAATCGGAGTTCTTTCCATGGGCACCTCTATATAGCAAATCACTGTCTATAAAGGGCATTCTCATATGTCCCATTAATGAAAAGTGCATACTATTTTAAACAGTATTAAAAGGGCAACTGCTAAAAAATAACACATTTTCAGGTTCCCTTGAGTGGCCTTTATGTACAGGAATTTACATCTTTGTCAGACCATAGTACTATACCATAAAAATAATCTTCGCTTACATATAATTTATAATGTGATATATCAGATTTTATCATGACTATTTACGCCCATGTGTATCTTAGATTCCATTTTAAGAATTCCAATTATCGTTAAGTTCGTAGAGGTTTTTATATTATTACAAAGACAACAAAATGTTATGATGTTATAACCTACAACTTACAGACTCCCCCGGCTTTTTTCTTTGTATATTGAATACTTGTATGCACTGATCACTTAAGATGACCTAACTAGGTGTGAGGTGGGCAGTGATGAGAATGATATATTAATTAGGGGACTCGTCATAGTGGTATTAGGAATATGGATTTAGCACATACCTAATTAGAGGAGAGAGACATGTGCAATCACATACACGAAGGGTTGCCATGATATAGCTGAAATATTGTTGAAAGTGGCGTTAAACACCAAACGAAAATCAGCATACACGAAGGCTTTCTACCACTGTTAGATACACGTTAGAGAATACCGAAGGGACAATCAGAAATGGACAATCAAGAGAAACTGGCAGCATAGGGTACACAAGACGAAGACAAACAAAGCAAAAATACAACACAATATGTGTTGGTCAGCACTATGCGCAAACAAACACAAATAACGTAAATAAGACATGTGCCCTCCTACAAACAACTGGCGGTAAAGACGAAATGAACATTGTTTTTAAGCGGAAATCGTAACCGACCTCAGAACACGGAACTCAGAACATAAAGACACATAAGACAACACAAAAAACTTTAAGATTAAATTTCAAGAATTGCATTTACTACTGTAAAAATCGTTAAGTTCGTAAAGTTTTTTTTCTTTATTAGAAAGACAAAGAAATGTTATTTTTGTAAAATGTTACGATGTTATAACCTACAACTTACAAACTCACCCGGCTTTTTTCTTTGTATATTGAATACTGTTATGCAGTGATCACTCAAAATAACCTAATTGGGTGTGAGGTGGGCAGTGATGAGAATTATATATTAATTAGGGGACTCGTCGTAGTGGTATTAGGTGCATGGATTTACCAGTCATAATTAGAGGAGAGAGACATGTGCAATCACATACACAAAAGCTTTGTACCACTGTGTCAAGAAAAGGGGTAATTATAATTCGTAAATCGACAAAGAACAGTCAACATAATGGCTAAAGCTTGAAGACACTGAAGGGGTAATCAGAAGTCATCAACATAATGGCTAAAGGAAAAAGGACAAACAGCATCTGCAAAACATTACACAGAAAATTAAAGATCGAGCAACGCAAGACCCACTATAACCAGTGGTGAACTCAGCTGCTTCGGTTTTATGGCTTTATGAGAAATAGAGAATATTGAATCACACACACACATGCACAAATGATTTTATATGTATTGAACTTCTTTGAAAATAATTGCTAGCTCACCTTCGAATCAGGGTTTATAAATATACATTTCTCATTTTGCTTAATATATTTATTATCATAAAGATGCCCGTGTATAGCTGATAGCGATAAATCGGTCGGCGATATTTGTAATAAACTAAACCCAAAGTTGCAAATGTTCTTATTTAGAAAGGTCCTTGGACTAATTTTCCCATTTGAAATAGTCCATGGGATGTTGTGTATTTGTATTTGTGTGCTAAGTGTATCGATTGTGCCTTTTTATGCGATATTTCTATTTAATTTTGGAACTGTTCTGACAGTGTAGTAATTTAGTTTAGTTTTTCGTTTTATTACATAATTCGTTTTGAAATACAGCATTACGTCATATATTTAATTTAAACTCGTCTGTAAATTGACGATAATAAATAGACCATATTAGTGCTGTGTCTTAAAATAAAAAAGTTTATTTGTATGAGGCTTACAAATTGTGATAAGTGCTATGTTCAACTAGGTTCCCAAAGCTCAACATGTATCTTGTATCAGGGGTACCAGAAAAAGCTATATATTTCAGTCAGTAACAGTAAACAGCAACAATGTATCTATTCAATGCAATTTGTCTGCTCAAATAGAACAAGTGTAGGATAAAATACAGTAAGACATGATATAGATTTGCTCATATGCTTGGCCATTATTACATGTGTCTGCTGCTAGGAAAATAGGGAAAAAGTCCGAGAGACAACTATGTTTTGCTTAAATATTGTGCCGTTTTCCGTACGTCGCCACCGACTACCGCGTATTTTTTCCCCATCGCTTGTTTATTTTTTTTATTATTGTTCATAAAACATGATGTTTAAATTATTTCATGATTCTAAACTTGAACATGATCTAGTTTTTATAAATTTTTTTTAATTAGAAGCCAACATCTCTCTTTGAGAAAGTTAAGTGAAACTATCAAAATTTGCATTATGACAGATATAACGTCGGCGTCGTCAGGATCCCAAAGAGTTGTTATTAACAATAAAGCTTCATTAAGACTAGATTGTTTTTCGTGATATTATAAAAAAGCTTTCATCTTATAAGTATCACCGATATATATGGACTGCTGATGAAAGACCTATGCGTCTTTGATTCCCATTTAAAACGATGAAACTGTAGCTTCCTCACTGTATGATTGATTACAAGAAGAAAAAATGCGAAATCTTGAATTAAGCACTTAAAATGAATCTTCTTGTAGATTACTTAAAGGTCGTCTGCAACAACCCGGAAGATGTAAGTGACCTTAACAGTGATGATTTATTTTTTTCATTTATCCAACTGATTTCAGCTATTTTTCTCTGAAGAGGAAATGGCGAAAGTTACTGGACACAGTCAGAACAAGTAACAAATAGACCATTTCAAAGAGGGGGTGTAGATGGCTTTAGTTATTTTTCATTGATTTTCAGTTATTTTATTTTCTAACTAGAATCATCCCTGTCTTAAAGACGTAACTTTTTAAGTATGAAAACTTAGAAATCTAATTTTATGTGCTTGATGTTGTGTTTATATATTCACGTAAGAGTCCTCATTCGTGTCATTGTGCTTATGTATACCATTATCAGCTTTTGTGTATCAGTAACTTCCAGTCCACTTTATTATAAATAATGACATTTCAATGCGCAAGTCTCCCTATCAGGCTGATCGGATGTTACGTCTCTAAGAACAACCAGAACGTCAAATGCATTCGACGCAACATAAAACAAATGATTTTTTCGAGTTAAGTAATCAGGAAATTCTGCAATAGAGTATTAAAGTAAAATACATTTTATTATATCACTGTTTGGTATTGTCAATATGAGAGTTCAGGTTATGGTGTTTAACGCCACGTTCTACAAGATTTCAGTTATATGGTGGAGGAAACCGGAGTACCCTGTGAAAAACACCGACCTGTCGCAAGTCACTGACAAACTTTATCACATAATGTTGTATCAAGTACACCACGTCAGTTCACATTGATCCAGATTTTGCACTGTCCATGTTTATATTGTCATTTATTTGTGTAATACCGGTAGTATGTGGTCTTTTCGAGAAGACGCGATTCTGCAGGTTTTTTATTGTGTGTTTATATATATATTCTCGTTGGGGATCCAATTATAAGAAGAGAGGGCTTAGCTGAATGTGTTTGTTTGTTTTTATTTGCATTTATTTTTGTTTGTTATTTGGGAGGTGAGGGGGTAATTTGTTTGTTTGTTTTTTGGTTTTTGTTTGTTTGTTTTTGTTTGAGAGGGGCGCTAAGCATTTAAATCACAATCAAAAGAAACAGCAACATCTCCATCGTAAACATTTTAACATTCAATAAAAACAAGTAAATCATGTTAAATCATGGTCGTTCAAAGTCTAATGAATTGGTTAGACGCAAATATCAGATAAACATCCTCATGTGATCAGTTCTAATGACTGATTAAGAAAGACACAATTTTACTTGATCGAGTGTTGATAGCTTTATCTACTAAAGATATTGCACTCAAATCAATTAACCTGATTTGAATCTCTAAGATTGGAATTTACAAGAATGTGTAATGCTCAACAAATAAGGCCAAAATAATATCGAATAAATTACGACATCACTTTCGGATAATACATTCAGCAATATAGGATTTTTACTTGACGTTTTGTATATAAATAAACGTTATAGAATAACGAAGAGGCAAAATAAATCAAAAATAGACACTCCAAAGAATCTGCCAACATAGGGCACGAAGACGAAGAAATACAATTTCCGTTGGTCAACAAATCAGGCCAAAATAACATTGAATAAATTATGAAATCACTTTCAGATAATACATTCAGCAATATAGGATTTTTACTTGACGTTGTGTTTATATGACTGGCTTAATTTCCGTTATTGCAACGGGCAACACTGGGTACACAAGAAGCAAAAAAACAATTTCCCCTTGCTGAATGGTAAAATAATGGACTGACCGTTACTATTATGTTGATACTTTTGGGAAACGAACAACTGATGTACTGTCTAGTTTTAATTTCACAAATTTCACCACATACCAGACCACAATGGTTACGTACACAAGTATACTCAAAAACCTCAATTAAATTTAAATCTAAATGAAACCTTAAGTGTAAATTAATTAAATTGAAGTCTCAATTTAAACTTTAAGTGTGTAAATCAATTAGATTTAAGTCTTAATTAACCATGAAGTGTAAATTAATTTCATGTATATTTCAGGTAAATTTAAGTCTTAATTAAGCTTTAATAGACAGTTAAATTTAAATGAACTTTGCGCAACCTAGCCAAGATATTGAGCCTATTAAATATGGTAGTCATGATATTATTTTAGGGACTGAAAAGTTACTTCGAAAAAACCGAAATTAAATTTGAGATAAGAGGAGTAAAATAAGTTGTAAAGCACAGTGTAAAACGGGACTTCAGATACATTTCGAATTAACCGCAATTTCGAGTAAACCTAGTTTGACATAACGAGATTCAACTGTACTTTAAATTTTATTTAATGAAAGGTACGATAGACACATATTAATTACCATGATATTATTCAACAACTGACATTATGTGGGTTTTTTCTGTCCTGGTCAAACAGCTATTAATTATATCGACAGACAGATATCTTAACGAATCAATTACAAATGTACTTCTAAGCAGACTAACAATGACCATAAACTGTTATATTAGATAAGGTTCATTAATAAACGTTTCTTTATTATATATACATGTCAATCACCAGCTTAGAATCAGTCTGATCTAAAAATGAAATAAGATATATTGGAACTGTATTTGTAACACGATGGGTAGCATTAATAGAGAAGGCACTGCTTACAGTTCTGGATCACCCCGGTTTAAAATGGGATTCATTATCATTCATTGCATTTGTTTTCCTTTTCCTTTTGCCATTATATTGTCTATCTTGATTATATCTTCGGTATCTTCAAGCCCTTCCCATATAAATAACATAATTATTGTTTAGTTGTATCGAAATAATGTAATATGATCTTTTTCTATTGGCCATTGTGTTGTCTCACCTTCTTCGACGGATTCTGATTACTCCGTTGGTATCTACAAACTTCATTTAACATATTTTTTCAGGACATTGGGTTGTTAAAAGTCAAATTTATCCTCCATATGCGAACGCAAGAAAGTGTGTGACTAATGGATTGAATATAATTGACCGGAAAAAACTTTTATTTTGTTTAATCCGAAATCGGTTTTTAAAAATCAAGACAAGGAGCAGCTAGCGTCCGGATGTCTGTTAAGTGACTGAAGCTTGTCAAATCCTTTTGTAAAATAGCAAACTGACTTCAAATGAGGTTTCCATCAGTACAATTTATTGATATTTTATTTAAGAACATGTTGAATCCATACTCCTATTGTCTATAGAATTTCCATCCATTACAATAAAATGGGTATATGTTTCCACTAAGTATTGTAATTTTGAACGATAATGGATACATAAGAATCTTTAATAAAAAAATGTAGATATCAAATTAAGTCCGCACAGCGCGTTTCTGGAATATCCTGGTGTACTTTCCCGGAATATCTATGTCAGAAATGATTATGCATATGTTCCGGTTGTCGTAATCATAATCCGGTCCTTTCCGCATGTATGACGTATCACAAGGTTTCAAACCAGATAAACACGACGGGTGCCACATGTGGAGCAGAAACTTCCGGAGCAACTGAGTTCACTGATGGGTTTTTTTTCCATTAGGGTTCGTGTTGATTGATAATTAGTTTTCTGTGTATTATTTTGTAGATCATTGTTTGTTCATTCGTCCTTCTGTTCTGGTCATTGCATTGTCTGTCCTTCTACGCTTTACGGCTTTTGGAATACTCATATTTCGTCAAGTACACTCAAAATCAAACCAAAGAAACCAAGGCTACACAAAATGTTAATGGTAGAAGTATGAATAGGTACTATGGCACTTCAAAATCTTCAACAATATGGCTGCCAAACCGGAAATAAACTAAGAGAAAAATCACGTGACCTAAACCGGAACTGTAGTCGAAATAAAAATGAAAAAAATTTCGGTAGCGGATACGAAAACTGTCCGGAGTTTGGAGTTTTAGGTGGTGTTATTTTTAAGCTTGATATTATGTAAACAGGAAGAAAAATTACTATTCTTCGGGAGCGTTTCAGGTTGCACCTGCCTCATATTAGACAGAAACAAACTCAAGTGCAATCCGAATAGTCAAAATAAACAAAATATTGGACAAGACATACTCTCACCATCAATCAAACAATGTGTCTAGAAATAACAACCTCAATTCTGCTCCATTGGTAATGCCAAAGCTAGATTATTATGTGCATACTAAGATGTATACATGAATGACACGGATTGGCTCCTTGTAAAAATGTAATCAAGTCAAATAACAATTGAAAGAACGTAACGAATCGAACATTGTCCCGAGGACACCGTATTGAGTTAAATGACACATAAATCCAACAAAGGCAAAACAAATTAACCAATGTTTTCTTAGTCTGGCTCATTATTTAACTTCAGGTTGACTGATTTTCGTACTAACCACAAATCGTCTTTTACGACACTGTCACCCATTCTTTACATTCGTGCCTCTACACATGCGTAATTGTACTTATCACAAATCGTCTTTTACGACACTATCACCCATTCCTTACATTCGTCCCCTACACATGCGTAATGCTACTCATCGTAAATCGTCCTTTAAGACACTGTCATCCATTCTTTATATTCTTCCCATACGCATGCGTAATTGTAATTCTACTAATCATAAATCGTCTTTAACGACACCGTCACCCATTCTTTACATTCGTCACCTACACATGCGTAATTATCTTAACCACAAATCGTCTTTTACGACAATGTCAACCATTCTTTACAATTGTCACCTACACATGCGTAATTTACTAACCACAAATCGTCTATGACGACACTGTCACCCAATCTTTACATTTGTCGTTTACACATGCGTAATTCACTAACTACAAATCGTCTTTTACGACACTGTCACCCATTCTTTACATTCGTCACCTACACATGCATAATTCACCAACCATAGGTCGTCTTTTACGACACTGTCACCTATTCCTTGCATTCGTCCCGTACACATGTGTAATGCTGCTTATCGTAAATCGTCCTTTAAGACACTGTCATCCATTCTTTACATTCGCCCCATACGCATGCGTAATTGTAATTCTACCAATCATAAATCGTCTTTTACGACACTGTCATCCATTCTTGACCTTCGCTCTCTATACATGGATCAATATCGAAATGTCATTTAAAAGAGAAAAGTATCTTCCTTAATACCACAAGACACTTCAATTAAGTTATAGTACATATTGAGTAACAAGATTTATGGCCGTCTCGTCAGTAGGTAATTGTCAATGAGTTAGGGTGATATACTTGTTAATACAATTTATGGTTGTGAAGAATGACATTTACGTTGATGTGATCTTGATACGGATGAGTTCGTTGATCCTAATACCTGATTTTGTCAATCAAACTCAATTTCGATGTGATCATTCCACACAAGACGTCAAGATGTTTGATATGGTGAGGTTTATCTTTTATTAGCCATCACAGAGAGCTTTGTGTCCAACTATTACACCATGATAATACTACATTTTTGTATATCAAATGTAGTCTTAAATCATAAATTTAATCTTTCGATTTTGATTGTAGCTGATGAAGATTATTCCAGAAACGCGTCGAGCTTTGTTTCTATGGTTACACCATGAAAATACTAGTCAAACCTGTCTAATGTGATCTTCCAAGGGAACATTTAAATATGGTCATATAAAACAGGTGGTCGTTTAATACAGGTTTAATTAACGTGGTCACTAAAGCAGGTTTGACCGCATATCAAATGTAGTCGTCATAAATTCCTATTACACCATGGGTATACCACAGCCAAATCTGTCTTATGTGACCTTCCAAGTTAGGTTTGGTTTGGTTTTATGGTGCATAACGCCATTTTCAACAATATTTCAGTTATATCGTAGCGGTTGTGATCTTCCATTTAACATTTAAATAGGGTCACATAAAACAGGTAGTCGCTTAATACAGGTTTAATTAATATAAAATGCTCTGTGAAGGGAAATTAAAAATAAGGTTACATAATGCAAGTTATTGCTTAATAGAGGTGGTCACTAAAGCAGGTTTGACTGATTTTATAGGTAAAAATGTGTGGTGGTTCCAATTGTGGTTGTTTGGTTGGTCACTGAATGGTCATTAAGATGTGTTGCAAGATGTTTATAACGTGCACAGAGTGACATTTTCACTGAATTCCACCCATTCCACTAAAGCAGGCTGGTCTGTATATCAAATGCAATCTTAAGTCATAAATTCAACAAACAAAACAAAAACTAAATGATGCCGCCATTTTGAGTATTTAGATGTTAGAGAATACCGAAAGGGCAAATAAAAATGGACAATACAGAGAAACTGAAAACATAGGTTACACAAGACGAAGACAAACAAAACAAAAACACAACACAATAAACAAAGCAAAAACATAACACAATATGTGTTTGACACCACTATGCGCAAGTAAACACATATACCAGTAATTTAGTAATACTCGTGAAGTAAGAGGGACACAAACTGGTAGTGAAATGCCAATATTTTAGCGTGACCGGATGTTGACCTTCGAAGGTATTCTAATTAGAATGGTTTTTTAATCTTTATTCTTGTAAGGGATATTTAATTTCATTATTCAGTAATAAAGTTTCAATATCGCCTTCTGCGAATGAAATATAACTCAATAATCTATGTTAGGTTCTGTGTTTCAGGTCATTGGTTTCTGAACGCACAAATTGTACACACAGCACTAGTGGAGTGTGCTCTCTCCCAAAGTGAGTGAGTGAGTGAGTGAGTGAGTGAGTGAGTGAGTGAGTGAGTGAGTGAGTGAGTGAGTGAGTGAGTGAGTGAGTGAGTGAGTGAGTGAGTGAGTGAGTGAGTGAGTGAGTGAGTGAGTGAGTGAGGGGAGGGAGGGAGGGAGGGAGGGAGGGAGGGAGGGAGGGAGGGAGGGAGGGAGGGAGGGAGGGAGGGAGGGAGGGAGGGAGGGAGGGAGGGAGTGAGTGAGTGAGTGAGTGAGTGAGTGAGTGAGTGAGTGAGTGAGTGAGTGAGTGAGTGAGTGAGTGAGTGAGTGAGTGAGTGAGTGAGTGAGTGAGTGAGTGAGTGAGTGAGTGAGTGAGTGAGTGAGTGAGTGAGTGAGTGAGTGAGTGAGTGAGTGAGTGAGTGAATGAGTGAGTGAGTGAGCGAGTGGGTTAGTGCATGACCGAGTGAGTTGCATAGCTTCAACTCAGCAATGTTTCAGCTATATCATGGCGAGAACAAGTTAATTTACAATGAGATGATGATGAGGTCCGCTTTGTACTGGATCAACAAGCTTAGTTAATTTGCATATTGCTAGTCCCCTGAAACAACAGTTGCGGATAGACATGTCGCCTCACTCGAGCAGATTATCCTGATTCCGAGCAAACTAATCTTTGCTCTTTCTCCTGTTGTGTGTATTGCAGTGAAGCAACACATACCAATTTTATAATATTGGTTCACTCCCGGATGCTCACCCCAAGTGCTAAGGTATCCACATACCCATAGCCGGGTATTTCTATGTTATACATTCTAACTGTTGGGGCTTTGCTTCTCACCTCAGTTTTCAAAAGAGAGTTTAAACAGTGATGGATAACAATTCCATCACTACCAACAAAACGAACAATCACCTCTCTCCTCAAATCATTAAACACAAAGAAGACTACGTTACATCACGTAGGAAATCCAGGTCCTAGCTTGCGACAGGCACATCAATGTTACATCACGTAGGAAATCCAGGTCCTAGCTTGCGACAGGCACATCAATGTTACATCACGTAGGAAATCTAGGTCCTAGGCTTGAGACAGGCACATCAATGTGGCTGTGTTAAGTTTGCTACTAACAATATTGCTAGCACAAGTGCTCTAAGTCACAGTAAACATCAATAGCATTCAATAACCTATACGTACATTTGTATGGTACATAATATATATATATATATATCGATGCTGTTTTTCATCTGATAATTATATCATTTTTGTTTGTTTTACTAATTTCATCAAAATCTATAGACATGTTATAAAAATTCTTTGATAGCTAGGCTATATATTTTAATAAATTCAAATTCATATTGATATGAGTTTGCTACTAACGATATGGCTTACAAAAGTGGTATAACGTCAAGATGAACACCACGGACGTTCAATAACCTAAACCTACATCTATATAGTACATAAGGGTAATAACAAAATTACCGAACTCCGAACAATCTAACAAAGGGAAAGTCAAAACTCATAAGTATAGAAACAGACAAAATCGGTCAACAACCGGAAAACTGTGAAAACCGTAATGACCCCGACTTGGTACAGCCATTTCAAAAGAAATGGTGGGTTGAATCTGATTTTAAAGCGCCAAACATCCCCCTTTCATTACGGCTCAAAGTTTCCGGCTGTCACTATAACAGTATTTACAACAATACTTGAACAAAACAGGTAAAACAGTTGTCAAATCAGCGCCAAATGCCAAAAACGCTTTTACGTCACACATTGATAAAAAAAAATATTATTTACATTTTTGTTGAAATATATATCTCCACGTTGTTTTTGATGTCATTATGATGATACCATTTCTGTTGGGGTTTCTTACTAATTTCATCAAAATCTACAGACATTGTATACACAATCCCTTGATAGCTAGTCTATATTGTTAATAGATTAAAATTCATATTTGATATGATTTATATCACGATTATGTCCTCATAACAACATTGCAATCAAAACAAATAAAGTATGTACTAAACAATAATCTTAAGAGGTATTCTCTAAAATACAACAAATATATAACGGTGAAATCGAACAACCAAAACCACACCTTCGTTACAAATCCAAAATATAATCGAAAATAATAGGAATAGAGGGGAAATCTATACCCTTCACACATATATACATTCAACCCTGCCTTAGAGTGCAGCTCTATAAGAATAGCAAATCAATGTCTATAAAGGGTGGTCTCATTTTTCCCACTAATACATTGTGTATATAATTTTAACCTGTATACAAAGGACAACTGCTCCGTAGGGCCGCATTTGCATGTTCCTGCACGAGTGCTCACTTTCCTTGCATGGTACAGATGGTACAGACACTGCAATAAATGGTGGTCGCCTAAACCTCCATTTTTCTTGGTACGTCATATGAGCATTGCAAAAAAAAGCATACATAATGTATCAATTTTGACTTGATGTGAACTTGACCTTTGATAATATTATTTCCAGAGATAAATTAGGTCATAGTTGAAGACCATACTTTACAATGATCACGTGCTTTGTAATCATATTTGAAATATAACTCAATCAGAGTTATAAATTAATTAAACAAATATATATATATATATATAAATTATTTTTGACAGTCTATGTCTATAACTATAATACCGTTAATAAGAAAGAATTGACAACACACCAAAAAATAATAATGATTTGACAATTTTGGAGTACGTGTAGGAAGTAGTACTCGAAGTTCATGATCATGAGGCCATGTGTATTTAAAACGTCCATTTCTTAGTTGAATAAGGTATACCAGTCACGAAGGTCACTTGATGTTCGCGTCGTGTAACAGTAAAACGACGGGTGTCACAAGTGGAGCAAAAACTTCTAACGTTTCCAGAGCAGATGGTTTCACCCCTTTTTAATGAGGTCCGTGTTGTTCAATCTTAAGTTTTCTGTGTAGTGTTTTGTAGATCATTTCTCTTTGTGTCTTTTGGACATTGAGTGCATTGTCTGTCTGTAGCAGCAGCCGTAAATCGAAGAAGATCAGACAATGACCAAAAGAAAAAGGACACAAGAACAAACAACGATCTACAAAACATAACACAGCAACCTCGAGATCGAGTAGCCAATATTTCTCATGGAGCTCTCATAAAAAGTGCCAATGAGTATAGCGCCGTATCAACATGTCTCCCATTTATTTTTTTCTTGTGAAGTCCGAATGTAATACTTTCTATTGCCATGTAGCACAACATTCGGAAATAATTTCCATTTTACATCATCGTCTAAATGATGTGTGTCACACAATACACGATTATGTTTTCACCATTCCGATGTCTAGGATCATCTGGGTTATAATTATCTACTGTTAGTCGATACATTTAGTTCTTGACATAAGAGAAAGTTGTGATCAGATGGATTTAAAAAATAAATAAATGTATCCAATAAAATCTGTGTTTATGTTAACTATTCTTTGGTGATCGGCATTTGGCACGCCATCTTGCTTTTAAGATGCAAGAATGGAAATGAATTTATTTCAAGTTCGGTGTAATATATCAGGTTAATTATGCGATACACGTACAACTGACGTCATATTTTATTACGCATCTAATCAGAAACAATGTAATGCATGTTTTGAGAGATAGCAAGTAAGGTCAGACTGTTCATGTCGTTAATATATAAGAATATTGACACGCACTTAACGTCATAACAACCCCCGACATTAGGTCATCACACTATAAAAAAGAGATATGGTAAAACAATCACCGGGTTTGTAACTAGAGCTACACGACGGGTGCTACTAGTGGAGCAGGAACTACTCACATTTCTGGAGCACACGAGTTCAGCTCCAGTTTTTAGTGGGGTTTGTTTTACTCGATCTTTAATTTTACGACCCAACAAAAATATGAGATTTTTAAAGCATGTGTCTTAAGCGATTACAGTAAAACCTGTCTAAGCCGAACCCCTTTGGGACTGAAGAATTTGTTCAGTTTAGACAGGTTCAAATTACATAGACATTTAGTAGGTGGGACTCTAATGTGTGTCTGGTTTAAGCAGGTTTTCGGTTTACTCAATGTTCGCTTTAGACATGTTTCACTGTGCTACAAATTGACTTTTCCGTGCTGTTATCAACCCCATGTACTGACACAACAATAAAATGTTGACATATCTACATTTAGATAGAATAAAAACGTAAATTAATGCGCTTCTGGAATAAGATCAGTTTGAAGATTAAAATCCGTAAATCGAAAAAGAACAGAATACACAATGGCCTGATGAAAAATGACAAACAGCGATCTACAAAACATATACAGAAAACTAAATATCGAGCAATATGAATCCCACTAAAAACCGGGGGTGAACTCAGATATTCCGGTACATGAACTCTCAATGTTTAAATACTGGACAACTAAATCATTCAAAGATTCTTGGGAGTAAGGAAACCAAGGGATCTAAGCAGAATTGTCAAAATTAATTAAGGTTCCATACGCCGTAGATAGATTAAATTTTGCTTTTATAAAATACATTCTCTGGGAATTGTAAATGTCGAACGTAGATATATCTAATAGACCATGTTATTGCCGAAACATGGTGTACTGAGTGCATGGATAGTGTTTTTGACATTTACTTCACTGCGTTTGGTACTGCTTTGACAACTATTTTACCTATTTTGTTCCAGTATTGTTATAAATACTGTTATAGTGACAGCCGGAACCTCTGAACCGTAATGAAAGCGGGAGGTTTGGCGCTTTAAAATCTGATTCAATCCACCATTTCTTTAGAAATGCCTGTACCAAGTCAGGGTCATTACGGTTTTCACAGTTTTCCGGTTGTTGACTGATTTTGTCTATTTATATACTTATGAGTTTTGACTTTCCCTTTATAAGATTGTTCGGAGTTCGGTAATTTTGTTATTACCCTTACTCTCATGAAGTTATAGCCCAGCAACAGATGCGACTGTAGTAAAACCGTAAATATCTAATTTAGTCCATATGAAGCATTTCTGCAATGTGAAAAGTGTGTCACGATACGAAAGAGTTAATAAGTATCCGGAAATCGAAGAATCCCAGACAATGAAACACACGTGGAAAAGGGACAAATTTACAAGCAATGGTCTGTAAAACAATATACAGAAATCTACCATGAAGATTGAAAAGCAAAATAATTTTAAAAGATCTATGAGAGTAAGTAGACTACTAGTTATATTTTTTTTCATTTTAAGCTAACATTTACTTATATATTGATATAATCTCTGAAAAAACAGAAATGCTAAGAAAAAAAAAATGTTATGTATTTATTGAAACGAGAGATTAAACGATGAAAACGTAGATATCAAATTTAGCGCACACGACGCGTATGTTGCGGTATATTTGTATAACAATAGACTACAAATCAAGAAAATAACGTAGAAACACGATCTTTTATTTTTCGCTGGTGTTTTCATCATTGAGGAAATGCAATAATATACGTATATGTCTAGAATGTCTTTGTTTGTTTTTCGCTGGTGTTTTCATCATTGAGGAAATGCAATAATATACTTGTATGTCTAGAATGTCTTTGTTTGTTACAAAAAAAACAATGTCAAACATTTTCAATGGTAATTGTCTGCATATTGAATTTGTTATATTTTCCAACAGATATATTAATGTTGCGGTATATTTGTAAAAATAGGCAATAACATGGGAAAAACGATCTTGTATTTTTCGCTTGTGTTTTCATCATTGCGAAAATTTACTAATTTAATTATACGTCTAGAATGTCTTTGTTTGTTACATACAAATCAATGTAAAAAAAAACTATTTTATACTACTGGTAAATTATAGGGAGATCAAAGTTCTCGGATTAAACAGGAAACCATCTGTGTTAATTTCATGAGACAATTTGATTTAGTTATAGTGGTCTGAGTAATACTGTTTCAGTTCAACGCGCCAGGAGATAATTAACCTTACGACGAGGTTGTCTTAGCAATATCCATTGTGATGTTGTGATTCTTATTTTGTAGATATGATGCCGGTGATAAGAAATGCTTGGAGATGCCAAACGGGTAATCAGAATCTGTAAATCGAAGGCCATACAATGCAATGACAAATAGAAAAAGGACAAACAACGATCTACAAAACGCTACACAGAAAACTTAATATTGAGGTTAGGGTTATGGTGTTTAACGACACTTTCAACAGTATTTCAGTTATATTGTGTCGGTCAGTTTTATTGGTGGAGGAAACCGGAGTATTCAGAGAAAACCAACGACCTGCTGCAAGTTGTACCTAATGGTCAATTTTAACTTTTTGTAATGCATCCTTAAGGGCAAATACGCCTACTCTATTGTTTACGTAATAATTGTTTGTCAAATAGTTGTGTTTTATCATTTGTGTTGATCTTATATAAACTTTAGCATAGTGCATGCAAGAATTCTTCCAAGATTAAATTTAACTACACTACGTTAAAATCCCGTTTGCTTTTCCAAAAGGACACACCCATATTTAGATGAAAACGCAGATATCAAATTTAGTGCGTATGACGCATTTCTGGGATAACCTTCATCAGGTACGCTCACAACAGAAAGATTGTAAAGACAATTTATAACTATCTGGCAGCCATCTTGGTTTTGAAAGCCAAATAAAGACAATTTATAACTATCTGGCAGCCATCTTGGTTTTGAAAGCCAAATAAAGACAATGTATAACTATCTGGCAGCCATCTTGGTTTTGAAAGCCAAATAAAGACAATTTATAACTCTAGCAACCATATTAGTTTTAAACCATCCTTATCTTAACTAACATCTCTTGCATTCATATTACATATAACCGATTTCTTCCTAGATTTTATTTTATTTTATCAGATTGTACTGCATGTAAATCCTGTTTGCTTTGCACCAAGGATAAGCCCTTATGTAAAGAAAGTTCACAAGGCTTCGCATCATATAATACATTTTATTTTTAAGTCTATTTTAACAAATGCTACAATGCATCGTCTTGGGAATCACTTAGAAGGTTGCTGCTTTTAATTAGCTGCATAATGAACAATTTCACCGGAAGGTGATTGAAATTTCACTTTACTTGTCGTTCATTAACCTTTTATTTACTGCGTGGCCTGCTTTGCTTCTTGTGCTTGACTTTGGTAATGTTCCGACAGTGTGGTATTTTTTTTTCTTTCATTTTATTCATATACAGGTCATCTACCATTTCGCTGGACATAAACTGAGTAGATATGATCTCTACGTGATTAATGACAGAACATTAGTTTCTAATCGATAAATACTTTCTATGTATTTCAGCCATATCATGGCGACCAGTTTTAGTGGTGGAAGAAGCCGGAGAGAACCACCGACCATGGACAAGTAACTGGTAATCTTTATCACTTGCGGCTGCGAGTCGAGTTCAACCATTTTGCTATTTACAAAGCCAGGCCCGAACCCACGTCGTATTGGTGATAGGCTTGTATGAGTTGTTAGGTAATCCACAACTACCTAACTCATTGAGCCACCTGTGCCCTGAACCACCTATGGAAGCGAGTAATGTATTTTTACAAATCATGTCATCAATTTGTCAGGATCTATTGCCATTTTGAAAAAGAAAAAAAATGGAAATAGTTATCGATTGAAACAATTAGAAACATCATACACAATTATACATTAAGTAATTAGTGCATGATCAGTTGAAAAAATATCGGACAACTTTTATTGTTTTGTTGGCTTGTTTAAAAGAATCAGCATACTGTGATAGATGCTCTTGTTTTGTTTTTTTTTTTGCTTTTAGCCGTCATTAAAAGAATAAGTTTTAGACATAGTGGATAGATATTATCGCTATTTTCATGTAGTTAAATTAAAATTGTTTTTTTCTTAAACAGATATACATTTTTGTATAATAAATAAATATTAGTATATTGCTATATAGTATATAAATAAGTAAACACTTACCGTTGTCGTATTTGCAACTCCTCTATGGGCTAAGCTACTTATAACACAAGTTTGTGAAGGACCAGCTCTTGGTTTAGCCGTTAAAATAATATACTCATTGATTTTTTTGCCCTGTAGAAGACAATGTAAGCAAGGGCTAGTATTAAGAAAGAAATTAAGATCACATAATAACGTTTATCGTTAATTATTGGTATTATATGGTATGATCCACGCAATGGACAACCACATATCAAATCATGACAGGGTAATCTGGTCATTATGTAGCTTTACAAAGGACATGTCTGTCAGTTATATCTCTTACATTGACCAAACTATATTCAATCTAATAATAATATTAATATGTATATATATATATATATCAGTAAAGAAACGTTAGAGAATACCGAAGGGGCAATCAAAAATAAACGTTAGGGAATACCTAAGAGGCAATCAAAAATAATCGTTAGAGAATACCGAAGGGGATATCAAAAATAAACGTTAGAGAATACCGAAGGGGCAATCAAAAATAAACGTTAGAGAATACTGAAGGGGCAATCAAAAATAAACGTTAGAGAATACCGAAGGGACAATCAAAAATAAACGTTAGAGAATACTGAAGGGGCAATCAAAAATAAACGTTAGAGAATACTGAAGGGGCAATCAAAAATAAACGTTAGAGAATACCGAAGAGGCAATCAAAAATAAACGTTAGAGAATACCGAAGGGGCAATCAAAAATAAACGTTAGAGAATACTGAAGGGGCAATCAAATATGGACAATCCAGAGAAACTGACAACATTATGAAAAGAAAGTTAAAATTGATGGTCAGCAATTCCATCTGTACCAATAAAATAAACAGCCACATTTCACCTTCAATTATTGAACATAGAAAAGACCATAACATAAGATGTTGGAAATCTAGATCATGGCTTGGTACAGACACACAATATATGGCGGGGCTAAGCCGGTTATTGGGTTTCAAACACTCCCTTTTGATAATTGGATAATCGTAAGAAATGACATGGATGTAAACAAAAATGAGAGTATTTCTAAATTTAGACTAGGACATAAATTTTAGTGAAGAAACAGTGCTTTTAGTGCTGTTCTACATTTCAGTCACAGTAGGATCCTTTATAAAGAGCATATCTCACGTAAAATGAATGTGAAACGGTCTCTAGTCTGCAGTTGAGCAAAACATTTTAATGTTGTTGAAATTTGGTACATCTGGACATCTTTGTCGTTTCAATATCAAGTGAGTGGATGAATGAGTGATTGTTGCTTAACGCCAACTTAGCTTTTTCTTAGCCATATCATGACAAGAACACATTGATTTTCAATTAGATGATTATGTGGTCCACTTTGTACTAGACCAACAAGCTTAGTCTGGTTGGCTTTTCATAGTGCTACCGCGCTGAAACAAGAGTCCGTGGATAGACATGTCGCCTCACTCGGATACCTTATTCTGATTACTACCTAACAAGTATTTGCTCTTTCTCCTTAATGCTGCGTGCTTTGCGAAGAAGCAACCAATACCAAATTCAATCATTGGTTGGACCTACTCGGAGCTCAAACCCACGAGCTAACACACGAGGCGAACACACTACGTTTTACACCAGGGATGCGGTTGTTTTGATGTCAATTGGTGTATGTTGTCTCATTTCCCGAACGTAGCTTGATCTCTTTATTTTATTTTTATATCGGATGTTCTAATGAAATCTTATGACATCAAACTATTAATGTATCTAATTTTATTTAGTTTTGTCTGCAGCAGTCCTAGGCGGACTACATTCATGATGTGACAAAAGTATATTCACGTAGTAACATATACCAACTATGGATACTTAACTACTTACCCTTCAGGAGCACCTGAGTTCATCCCCGGTTTTTAGTGGGGTTCGTGTTACTCGATCTAGTTTTATATGTAAGTCTTGTCGATCGTTGTTTGTCCCTTTGTACCTTTTCTTTTGACTATTGTTTTGTCTGTTCTTCTTCGATATACGGATTCTGATTACCACTTTGGTATCTTCAAACTCTTCTTATATCCTCTAAAGACCGTCTGCAAATTTTAAATCTCGTTATATTTAAAATTGGACATGCATGTATTTGATTCTCCAAACTACCAAATATCATTAAAACATCTTTAGATTAGGAGTGTAACGCGCATGCGTACTTAATTAGATATCTACGGTTTATTACTCAGAAGAGTTTAAATATACCAAAGGGGTAATCAAAATCCGTAAATCGAAGAAGAACAGACAACACAATGGCCAAAAGAAAAAGTAAGAAAGGACAAACAACGATCTACAAATCTTTCCACATAAAACTAAAGATCGAGTAACACAAACCCACTAAATAACCGGGGATGAACTCTGGTGCTCCGGAAGGGTAAGCTGTTCCTGTTCCACTAGTTGCACCAGTCGTGTTAATCTAGTTACAAACCCGGTGAAAAGTCATGAATGAGCAAAGGACTGGAAAGTGCTTACGATAAGTGGAACATATCCGTGGTCATTTGTGACACAGATAAATGTCAACCAAGTCATGGTGGCGACCGTAAAACTCTCGAAGTGATGGCTTAAGCTTAGCCAAGCGGAACCCTTGGTTCAGTAGTTTCCTTGCTAGCAGCAACCCTCTATCAAGGAAATCCTGATAGGAACCACAGGTCGCAATGGGAAAATTGAAATCATCTCTTTTGTCGTAAAGTGTCGTTATTAACCACCCTTCTTTGTCAATTTCCAGGTGTAGGTCAAGGTGTGAAGGTATTAACGCTTGATACATCAGATTGTGGACTATTAGTTCTCTTGGGTATCATACACCACGCAGTCAGTTTAGATTCCCTCTTTGGTATCTTCAATCTCCTCTTAAACAATACACAGCTTTTATCTTTGATGATATATATATTATTGAAATATACAGTTTCTAAATAATGTTAATAGTAAAAGCTTCATCTCTATCAAAGCATATGTAACAAATTTTGGCTACATTGCTTAGCATCTTCGAAATCCTCAGGTATTTATCGTACAGAGGTCATGGCAGTTTCAAAACATATTACCAGCACCGGATTGCGACATTGTAAGCACCTGGGCTACATATATTGTTAGACCCCAGTGCAAATTAACAAATGCCCTAATTGCGGATTCTTAAAATCAATTTAATCCATTTTTACAACATAATGTCAACATTAGTCTCGCATAGATGAAGGCAAGTGTAACACAACTAAGAGAGAAGAGATATTGCGATATTAATTGAGTCCTCTTTAAAGAGAGAAGTCAAAATATTCATACTTTCGTTCTGCATTTACAAATGATGTAACATCTCACGGTAAATTCACTTAATCTCTGGAAACACTCAGTAGGCAGAAGCCTCTGGGCTGCAGCACATAAGGCCCATGTCTTAATCTGGCACTGCACATTACCCAATATTGCCAACGTTCATGCTTTCCAAATTATAAACTGACATCCCATCATTGACAAAGGCATCCTTATTCGCAAACTGGGAACGCACTGGCAGTTATTTCGGTTGATTCATGAGTTTAGTGTAACTATGATTGTATGTAATTTATTGATATAAAACTATGCATGTAAAGTGATTTCATGAGATAAAATATTAAATCAAATAGGTTAGAGTTATGATGTTTAACAACACTTTCAACAATATTTTAGTTATATCTAGGCGGTCTGTTTTATTGGTGGAGGAAACTGGAGTACACAGAGAAAACCACCGACCTGTCGCAGGTCAATGACACATTTATCACATAATGTTGGATCGAGTACATCTCGCCATGAGCGGAATTCAAGCTCACAAATTTAGCGGTGATAGCCACTGTAAATAAATCGTACAATCACGACAATGTCGGCCTCTTAAATCAATCCGATGATATTAGAAACTGAACATGTAGACATATGACAAAATGTCTTTAAATTACAATACGAATTGATTTCTTAACCAAACAAAACGCAAAATTGGATAAGTAAACAGCAGTTATATATAATAAATCACATCCTACGACTCGTATTTCCCTGGTGTAACTATCCACTAACATTAGTTCAATAGGAGACGAAATAGAAAATGTATGTACATTCCAATCCCTTTGAGATATAACTGTATCTGTTATTCAGTTAAGTGATGATATAACGATGTTAATATATTACACTTTACGTTTTTCTTTTCCCTATGTGTCTTTGTTAGCGCAGCCGGTCAATATTTTCGTATGTGGACCGGCCAGGTACCTGCATTATTTTAGATAACAAGTATAATATAGCAAATAGTTCATGTCACTTCGGGTCAAGCTTCGGTCCATATGATATTTGTTTGGTGACGGACTGGTCCATATACTGCCATATGACCCTCAGTGCCATGAACTATTTGCTATATAATCCTAACATGTTTAACAGGTCATTACCTTTGTTGCCGAAATATGTGATGATGTTGTTTACATTTGTACAATATTTATGTCCAATTGGCCTTTTCACGAGTTGTATCAATTACACAGGGAATATTATATGAGAACAATTTGAAGATACCAAAGGGTTAATTAGAAGCCGTAAGTTGCAGGACAGTTAAAATCCACCTGTTATGTAAATCTATTGTCAAAACTCTCCATTATTTTTTAGGGAATGGAGAGTTATTGTTCTCTTTGTACTTTAGATACTACATTTTTTATGCACAGACTTTTTTGTGTTACAAGATTAATAATTAATAAAATTAATCAAGTACAATGGGTGGATTTTAAGTTGGAGAATGTCCTCGTATCTCTCCATTCCTTAAAAACAATGGATCTCGGGGCCTCGGCTCCATTATTTTTAAAGAATGGAGAGTTACTCGGACATTTTCCTATACATAATACGATGGCCAAAATAGAGGACACAATGCCTTACAATTAACTAAAAATAGAGGACACAATGCTCTACAATTATCTAAAAATAGAGGACACAATGCCTTACAATTATCTAAAACTAGAGGACACAATGCTTTACAATTATCTAAAAATAGAGGACACAAAGCCTTACAATTATCTAAATATAGAGGACACAATGCCTTACAATTATCTAAAAATAACACTATTTAAGAAAAGTGTGAAGATACTAAAGGAATAATCAGAACATTGAAGGACAGACAACACAATGGCCAACCTGAGTTCACCTCCAGTTTTTAGTGGGGTTCGTGTTACTCGCTGTTTAGTTTTATATGTATGTTTTGTAGATCGTTGTTTGTCTTTTTGTACTTTTTCTTTTGGCCATTGGGTTTTCTGTTCTTCTTCGATATACGGATTCCGATTACCCCTTTGATATATTCAAACTATTCTTAACAAAAGGGAACAATGACACACTCATCAACAAAACACTACACAGACAAGTAAAGATTGAGCAAAGCACCATGTACACATTAAACTAGATATCTACGTCCTTAATGTTAAGCTTGGTCAGAGAAATTTTTAAGACCTGACGATTTTTATTTTATTTGTTTAACTGATTCTTTTCCTGACTATGACCGGAACATGTGAAACCAATCAACAATAAAAACAAAACAGGTCGATATTCCATTGAGCAATAGAAAAGTTTGCAGATACCTTAGAAATAACCAGGAACCGTAAATTGAAGCGCAATCAACACAATGTCCAAAAGAAAGAGAATAAGAAGACCATCAATGATCAGATCTTATTTACGTTATTTGTGTTTGCTTACGTGTGTCCAACACATATTGTGTTTGTTTTATTTTTGTTCGTATGGTGAGGACCCAGGTGGCTCAGTGAGTTAGGTAGTTGGATTACCTAACAACGCATACAAACCTATCACCAATTCGACATGGGTTCTCGCACGGCTTTGTAAATTACAAAAGAGGGTGCATTCGACTCGCAGCCGCAAGTGTATCCTATATTGCTAATTTCTCTGGATTGCCTCTTCGGTATTCTCTGGATTGCCCATGTTTGATTGTCTCTTCGGTATTCTCTAACGTTTATTTATTATCACATAAAACTTAAGATTGAGCAACACGAACCCTACTAAAAATCTCGACTTGATTGAGGTTCTCCGGAAGTGCAAGCAATTACAAATTCACTGGTATAGTGAATCGTGTTCGTAGTCTTAAAATGTGGCGATAAATCATGAGACTCATATAAAGTTACTACTGTTCGCTTAGCATCAGCTAATTCCGAATGATAAATGACTTGCACTGAATGTCACTGCTTCCTCTGATCAGGCCAAATGTATTATATGTACAGACTGTCTCTCCTGGCAATTGAAAGTTATATAACAAAAAGCCAATTATTTCTAAAAAAATTGTTGAAATTTACACACACAAAAAAATATGTTTTGCTATGGGCAAATTACCGAAGTTACCGATGTGTCAATTATGTGTCTTGCAGGGATTCATGAAAATTTAGTCGTTGACCTGAAAACCTATAATACACCTAACGATCTCGTTTATAATTGCGCTATACAATGTACTTATATTAGGTATCTTGTGTTGAAATATATTTTAAAACGCTGGCATTACAGTGGGGACAAGCAAATTAATAACAAATTGCACGAAATACTTTCCGTAGTTAGTAAGACTCCTTGTTACGGACAAAAATGCCCATGGAACAAGTGGTCTAGACCATATGTCGTATTGGTAATGGTATACTTACACGCGGTTATTTAGCAAATAATGAGCAACGATCGCCATGTATTCCTTTGTACCTACTAATATTAACATTTTATTTGCTTCCGAGATGTTGTTGGACAACGCCAACATTTTGATCTTCTGATTTCTTTCATACAAATGTCACAGCATCACAATGTTGAAATTTTTAAAGAACTCGTTGTATAGGTCAAGATAAAATATTGCGAATTAGGAGATAACTGTATTGTATTTGAAAATTTCACAGCATCAGTTGGAGATTTGATGTTCGCAAATTGAGTTTACTGGCGACGCGATAGCAGAGCCAGTAAACCGATATTTGCGACCATGAAATCGACAATTAATGCCGTAAAATTTTCAAATACAAAACAGTTATCTCCATTCTAATGTAATCATGTGCATTGCCACATTATTGACAAGATGACGTAAGCAGTAATCGGCTAAAATTCTAAAAATATCTCATGATATTTCAACGGTGGAATTGATACCTTGAAAATTACAGCATTGTCCAATCACAAACCAGGAATATGAAACAACTACATTAGAATGTATGATTGTACGCATTTAATACGTCGTCTTGTATGACATATTTCTTAGGTTTAGTTTAAGCATATTTTATTTGCCAATTAAACAGACAAAATGGATTAGACACAAGTTAAACAAACTTATGAAGTCTTCTCCAAATTACAATTTGTTACAATAAAGAAGTACATAAAAGGCATGCATTACTATATGTAGCACTAATAACGAATTGATGATATTCACAAACGAAATGGAGGGAAAAATAAAATTAAGATGGATTCATATGATGTGCATGTTCACCCAATTAAATTCCAGTTATACAATAAGGAATCTTTTTGAACATTAAATATAATCAAAAACATATTTAAATATAATACAATTTTGTTCATAAGTTAAATTATCATTGCCACATGTCAGAAATTCAATGTCTAGAGTGTAGCAGATTGTAACCCTGTTGATATTACCTATCAATGTATTTCTGGCTTGTATGTATATAGGACAATCCAAAAAGAAATGTTTAAATTTTTAAGGGCAACATCACATCGACAAGATGGGTCAGATACGATTCCAACTAGAAATAAATCAAAATTCAAAAACGAAGCTGAACTTCTTGACAGCCGGAATCTTTGAACCGTAATGAGAGCGGGAGGTTTGGCACCTTAAAATCTGATTCAACCCACCATTTCTTTAGAAATGCCTGTACCAAGTCAGGGTCATTACGGTTTTCACAGTTTTCCGGTTGTTGACTGATTTTGTCTGTTTATATACTTATGAGTTTTGACTTTCCCTTTGTAAGATTGCTCGAAGTTCGGTAATTTTGTTATTACCTTTATTCTTAGCCGAGTTAAAATAATATTTAATTTCTGAGGATCACAGAAAAAATGTTTGGGGACAGAATGATTTTCAGTTTCGTCGATTTTCTTTAATTCAGATTTGAATTTTAATAAGGTATCAGCGTTTCGAATATTGTTATTTAAGCTATTCCACATTTTTATTGTGGAGGGTTTTTCTTATGTTCTCCTATCCGCATCGGTGGTGTAATTGTTAGTGTGCTCGACTCGAGTGCGGTAGATAATGGGTGCGAAGCAAGATCGGGTCAAACCAAAGACTGTGAAAATAGCATTTGCTTGTAGTCCGCTAAGCACACAGCTTTAAGGAGCAACAGCAAAGCAGGGGCGGATTCAGGATTTCAAGTTAGGGGGACGGACTTAAAAAAATTGCGCCGAGCGGAGGGAGGCGCGAAAATATTTGTGGTATTTCGTGTGAAAAATCACGATTTTACGCCAAAAAATCATATTTTTTCCAATTTTAGGGGCGCGCGCGCCGGGTGCGCCCCTCCCCCCCCCCCCCCCCCCCCCCCAACACTGGATCCGCCCCTACAAAGGTTGGTTGGCTCAGAGAGTGTTCGAGCTAGTTATTTCAGTGAGCTAGTAAATAAAATCCAACTAAGCGTGTTGATTCATCATTATTTCTGTGGATATAGCTTTGTTCTTGCCATGATATAGTTGAAAATTGTTCATTTGACGTTAAACAACAATCACTGACTGCCTCAGAGGGTCTCCTTGATATGGATAATACTTCAGAAAATTTGTTCTCGCCACGATATAACTGAAATACTACTAATGAAAACATAGATATCTAATGTTGTGGGTACAACGCGTTTCTGAAATAACCTTTAAATCAGATACACCCATTGTAAAACAAATGGATGCTTTGGTTGGTTTATTGTGTTCAACGCCACTTTCAACAATATTTCAATTATATCGTGGCGGTCAGTTTTATTGGTGGATGAAACCGGAGTATCCGAAAAAAAACTACCGACCTGTCGCAACGTTATCACATAATGTTGTATCGAGTACACCATGAACGAGTTAAAACAAATCGAAAGCGAAATAATGTTACAACATTTGGGATCAAATAAATCAATAGGTCTAAACCAAGATAACCAAATGCAGCTAGGATAATCTGTATTTGATACATTATATTATTTGGGAACTGTAAATTATAAACTAATACATGTATATTATATATATATATATATATATATATATATACGTCACCCAACAGTGTTACAATTATATTTTGAGCTGGCAAACGTTTGTTCTCCCTCGATGGGATTTGAACTCACAGCATTGTTACACTTCAACACCAATTCGTAACCTTATAAATATCTATATATCTGTTAAATCATACCAGTACCGAAACACTGACTAATGAATGTGCGGATGATACACGTTGGCGTAAAACACCAACCAATCAAAATTAGTCAGAAATTATTCTTAATATTGTGCAGAATTTGCAATTCTTACTATTTCGATTCTTCGCACTTTTGATATATTTTTTTTCAATTATGTTACATGTTTGGCTAACAAATGTTGTCACGAACACCTGTCCTTTCTTTTCTTTGTCAACAGTGAAGTTTTGTAGTATTCAATTCCGTTACATAGTTAGTAAGGTTGGTTTTGTTATATTAAATTCGACATCTACTTAGAAACATCACGTGAAAGAAAATCTATACTAATTATTATAAGAAACGCCAGAAAGCTCATTCGGAACTCCTCAATCCGAAATAAAGAGACAAGTCTCTATCAATCAAACTCAAAATATAACACCTATATATCGGTCATTAATTAAAAAAATTCTAAGGTTGCATTCGCTTTGTAATGAAAGCGGGAGGTTTGGCGCTTTAAAATCTGATTCAACCCACCATTTCTTTAGAAATGCCTGTACCAAGTCAGGGTCATTACGGTTTTCACAGTTTTCCGGTTGTTGACTGATTTTGTCTGTTTATATACTTATGAGTTTTGACTTTCCCTTTGTAAGATTGTTCGGAGTTCGGTAATTTTGTTATTACCCTTATTTTGGATAATATTTTATTCTACAGCCAAGTAGATTCACTGCCTATGTAAAAATGTACGTTCAGTCAAACCTACCTTAAACGCCACTTTTATATAATAATTCACTGTCTGTAAAGGACAGTTTCATGATCTCCATACGGGGCTGTCGTTACCTTGGTCGTATGATAGTTGGATTTACAATTATGATATTGAAAACAAAATGTAAATTCAGTGTAAGCGGGTATATCAACAACTTCCATTTAAGGATATCGTGGTATATAAATGTAAACTAGTTTCTTCGCTTAGTGACGGGTACTATAATCCCCCCATAGCTAGACCAACCACAATTACAAGTATATTGAAAGTAAAATGGCGAGGTAATGTGGCATAATGTTCTAGACAGGATTCAGACAAGTGCGTAGTTGAAAACAAAATACTTACTATTAATTTTTTTAATTAATCCGTATTTTAGATTAACGCCTTCACAACTAGTCTTGTATTTTCTCTCTGGGCTAAATTCTGAAACCGATTGTTTAAATCTGATGTAACTTATTATATTCAATTAACACATTACTTGCGAATTTAAGCATACATGTAGAAAGAGGGGCCGTCGTGGTCGTGAACGTGTGATAGTTGGATTTACAACTTCCTGTGTAATCAGTGCTCATCACACCACTGAAGTTGTGAGTTCGAATCCTGCTCATGGAGAGGTGTACCAGATACACAAGTATGTGATCAAGTTTGTAAGTGACCTGTGACAGGTTGGTGGGTTTAATAACACATACTCAAGTCCAATAGACGAATTTTTCAACGGATGTCTTGATTTAAAAAGAAAAGGTTAATACCTTACCTTTTTGTTATTATGCAACTATTGTTTCATTCCTAACAATCCAGATCATATGTACTCAATCACGTGACAGCTAACTGGAAAAAACTTCGGCCGACAAATTGATACTGAGGACATTTATATTTATTACGGATATAATTAAGTAAAGATATCATTTTCTACGTATGTTAGCATGAATCAATATCAATTATTCTGTTTACAGTCAATATTATTTCCTTTGTTGACCGGTAGAGATCGGATTCGAAATTGACCGCACTTTTATTTGTTTGTTTCTAAGAACATACGGACATTTGAATATCAAACCATATGTTGGTGGTGTCTTTACGGATCACCCCAACTCATCCCTGGTTTTTTTTCTTCTCCTTTTTGCGTTGATCGATCATAAGTTTTCAGTGTATTGTTAGTAGATCATTGTTTGTCCTTTTCCTGTTTGCTAGTGTATTGTCTGTCTTTCATTATATGGCTCCTGATTACCCCTTTGGTATCTTCTGATTACCCCTTTGGTATCTTCTGATTACTCCTTTGGTATCTTCTGATTACCCCTTTGGTATCTTCTGATTACTCCTTTGGTATCTTCTGATTACCCCTTTGGTATCTTCTGATTACCATTTGGTATCTTCTGATTACCCCTTTGGTATCTTCTGATTACTCCTTTGGTATCTTCTGATTACCCCTTTGGTATCTTCTGATTACCATTTGGTATCTTCTGATTACCCCTTTGGTATCTTCTGATTACCCCTTTGGTATCTTCTGATTACCCCTTTGGTATCTTCTGATTACTCCATTGGTATCTTCTGATTACCCCTTTGGTATCTTCTGATTACCTCCTGGGTATCTTCTGATTACCCCTTTGGTATCTTCTGATTACCCCTTTGGTATCTTCTGATTACCCTTTTGGTATCTTCTGATTACTCCTTTGTTTTCTTCTGATTACCCCTTTGGTATCTTCTGATTACCCCTTTGGTATCTTCTGATTACCCCTTTGGTATCTTCTGATTACCTCTTTGGTACCTTCTGATTACTCCTTTGGTATCTTCTGATTACCCCTTTGGTATCTTCTGATTAACCCTTTGGTATCTTCTGATTACCTCTTTGGTATCTTCTGATTACCCCTTTGGTATCTTCTGATTACCCCTTTGGTATCTTCTGATTACCCTTTTGGTATCTTCTGATTACTCCTTTGTTATCTTCTGATTACCCCTTTGGTATTTTCTGATTACCCCTTTGGTATCTTCTGATTACCCCTTTGGTATTTTCTGATTACCCCTTTGGTATCTTCTGATTACTCCTTTGGTATCTTCTGATTACCCCTTTGGTATCTTCTGATTACCCCTTTGGTATCTTCTGATTACCCCTTTGGTATCTTCTGATTACCCCTTTGGTATCTTCTGATTACCCCTTTGGTATCTTCTGATTACTCCTTTGATATCTTCTGATTACCCCTTTGGTATCTTCTGATTACCCCTTTGGTATCTTCTGATTACCCCTTTGGTATCTTCTGATTACCTCTTTGGTATCTTCTGATTACCCCTTTGGTATCTTCTGATTACCCTTTTGGTATCTTCTGATTACCCTTTTGGTATCTTCTGATTACTCCTTTGTTTTCTTCTGATTACCCCTTTGGTATCTTCTGATTACCCCTTTGGTATCTTCTGATTACCCCTTTGGTATCTTCTGATTACCTCTTTGGTACCTTCTGATTACTCCTTTGGTATCTTCTGATTACCCCTTTGGTATCTTCTGATTAACCCTTTGGTATCTTCTGATTACCTCTTTGGTATCTTCTGATTACCCCTTTGGTATCTTCTGATTACCCCTTTGGTATCTTCTGATTACCCTTTTGGTATCTTCTGATTACTCCTTTGTTATCTTCTGATTACCCCTTTGGTATTTTCTGATTACCCCTTTGGTATCTTCTGATTACCCCTTTGGTATTTTCTGATTACCCCTTTGGTATCTTCTGATTACTCCTTTGGTATCTTCTGATTACCCCTTTGGTATCTTCTGATTACCCCTTTGGTATCTTCTGATTACCCCTTTGGTATCTTCTGATTACCCCTTTGGTATCTTCTGATTACTCCTTTGATATCTTCTGATTACCCCTTTGGTATCTTCTGATTACCCCTTTGGTATCTTCTGATTACCTCTTTGGTATCTTCTGATTACCCCTTTGGTATCTTCTGATTACCCCTTTGGTATCTTCTAATTACCCCTTTGGTATCTTCAAATCTTTATTAGGACTTGTACTCACAATACAATCATTGGAGTTAATTATAGGATATATAACCCCCAGTTTTTAGTGATGATCGTGTTACTCGATCTTTAGTTTTATGTTTAATGTTTTGTATAACTTTGTTTGTCCTTTGTCTTTTTTCTTTTGACAATTGTGTTGTCTGTCCTTCGACTTACGGATCCTGATTACACTTTTTGGTGTCTTCAAACTCTTCTTATACGATATATCGTTATTGTATGTGTTTTATTTCATTTTAATAGTAAAAATAATGATGGTAATCAATGTGCGTGACTCTTCCGTCATGCAATTTATAATGTAAAATTAATAAACTTTCATGGGAATATAATATTGAAGATTTATAGCTTTTTGACGCAATATATGTACTAAATCAATAAGGGTAATAACAAAATTACCGAACTCCGAACAATCTTACAAAGGGAAAGTCAAAACTCATAAGTATATAAACAGACAAAATCAGTCAACAACCGGAAAACTGTGAAAACCGTGATGACCCTGACTTGGTACAGGCATTTCTAAAGAAATGGTGGGTTGAATCAGATTTTAAAGAGCCAAACCTCCCCTTTCGTTACGGCTCAAAGTTTCGGCTGTCACTATAACAGTATGTATAACAATACTTGAACAAAACAGGTAAACCAGTTGTCAAAAGCAGCACCAAACTCAGTGAAGTAAATGTCAAAGATAATTTTACGTCACACATTGATAGAAAAATTTTTTGACATTTTTGTTGACACCCTATCTTTATACATTTTCACTATTTGAAAATCCATCGTTTATCATCGTCTCTGCAGAGACGGAATATATTTCGACAAGATCTTGGTATCGGAATATAAACTTTTTAAGAGATCGAATAAGGCGAATCTTTTTAAAGCCCTGTTCCAGTAGCCTGTTTCTCAGATGAAGATGACGTTTCAGGAAATCAGAATAATTGCTACTGGCCCTTGCATAACGAATCAATTGTGAGATGTAAACATCATATGCAGGAGAAGCTGGTATATTGCTGCACATATTTGGAAAATTTATGATTTTAAAATTGAAGTCGTCCCGTTTATCATAAATTTTAGTACTGATTTGACCACTGTCGTCAAATTCGAGGTATAAGTCCAAAAATGATGCGGACGAAGCGGTATCTGTGGTCTCTTTAACTTCCAGCTCTGAAGAATATATCAATGGAAGAAATTCTGCAAATCTAGAATTATTGATAGATAAAACGTCATCAATATACCTGTATGTGAAATTAAAAGTTCTAGCCTCATGAATCTTCGGATCTTTTACAAGCTTTTGAAGAAACTCCGACTCATATGAGTATAAAAATAAATCGGCTAGAAGAGGGGCACAATTCGTACCCATTGGTATGCCGACGACCTGCTGAAACAGTATTCCTCCAAAGGAGACAAATATGTTATCGATGAGGAACTCCAGCATACTGATTACTTGTTCCTCGGAGTAGCATGTCTTACCTTTTTGAATTTTGTTTGAAAAATATGTGGAATTGTAGCCTAACACAACAAATTTTGAGCCATAGTTTCTATGACTGAAAGCTTTGTGAATTGTTTTTTTTCCAGCGGGTTTCTAATTTGTCATGCGGTAGGGTGGTATATAGAGTTGAAAAATCAAAAGTTTTGATGGAGGATACCTGAGAGAAAGATCTTGATTTAAGGTTATCCAAAAGATCTTTAGAGTTTTTCAAAATCCACATGTGATTTATGCCACTACGCGAGTAAACAGTTTCACAATATTTCTGTTGTCCCTCTTTTACTGCAGACAGAATCTTTGTCAGGTGAATAGACAATTCTTTCGTCGAACAAGTTGATGATCCCGCTATGTACCTTTCTTTGTATTGAGTCTTATGGAGTTTAGGTATCCAATATAAATAGGGTAAATCCTCAGACTCTTTACCAGAGGGAATGTTTAAAGAGGTCATGAATGATCTGTGGTTAGCTAGGATTTCATCTTTGTCGAACGAAGTAGGTTTGTATGTGGTATTACTAGAGGTGTTGTTATCTATGCTTAGTTCCTTGATTAGGCATTCGAAGTAATATGATTTACATATAAACACGATATTGTTGGAAGCCTTGTCCGCAGGAACGATAACATATTTGTCATGAAGAGAAGAAAGACACTTAACAGCTTCTTGGTCTTTAAATACAGAATTAGGTCGACTATTAACACAATATTTGAGTTTGTGAATCCGACCTTGTACTAGAGACCTAATTGTTCTAACCCAGTCTGACAAGGACTCTAACTCAGGATCTTGGTCCACTTCTCTCTTTATCCACCTTCTGGCATAATCTTTAGCAGCATCCATAATTATCTTGAAATTATGTTTCCAATTGATGTGTTGAGGTTCTCTGAATTGAGGACCATGAGAAATCACCTTTCGGAGACTCTCATGTTGAATGATATTCAGATCACCAGTGATTACATGTCCAGATGGGTTGTATTGAAAAGGAGAGTGGGAGCAGTCACAAGTCAGAGGGTTCTTAAGGTACTCTTCTATGTTAATATCTTGCAATGCTTCTTTGTAGTTGAAAATTTTACGGCCAATGCTGTTAGTGTAGCTATAGGAGACAATGGGAACAGATTGATTTTTGAAATATGGTGGAATTTCTTTTACGACCTCTTTTTCTATTAAGAATGTTGCTGATGTTAATAGCATCGATTCCTTTGTTAGCAAACGGAATATGGAGGAATTTTCTGTTGTTATCATGAAGAGGTTCAGATCGAACTGGTTTGAAAAGACGAAAAGACGCCACGTCACATATAATACTAGACAATCTGTACTTAGGAGAAAAAGGATCTACGCCTCCTTTGTCAAGTCCAAAATCCCTAAGATCTTTGAGGTAGTTTACAGGTAGTGAAAATAAGATTGTACGAATGTGATGAATTCCAAGAGGTTTCTGCATATTAGAAAGTAAATCATTAAAAGTATTTTGTAACGTTCTTGGTTTAGAAGCCTTTTTAACATTTGGATGTTGAATTCTTTTATGACCATGGCTACGTTTAGTTCTTGGAATAATATTAAAAAGGCTCATCACGTTGATTTCGCTGCATCCAGGACTTGACAAATTTCCCACTCCTTTGATGTTATCATTGCAACCGTTAGGCATTGCAGTACCTAACTCTTTAATCCAAAACAACTCTCTATCGGTATGGTAAGGTGTACTAAGTATTGGACTGTTTGTATGATGGTAAATCTTCTCGATGATTCGAACTTTCATCGTCAAACAGCGGTTATGACCCGGTTGATTGAAATGATTATACAAAATCCTGTATTTGGGATCTCTTGCATCATATCGATGTTGGTTCATTCTACTTCGCAATGTTTGAAGAGTTTCACCAACATACAAAAGTCCACAGAGTGTACATTCTATGCCGTAAATGACATTTTAAGTAGAACAGTCCAGAGGGTCAAACGATTTGATGTAGTAAGTTTTTCCAGTTAAATTACTTGTAAATTCAGGAGAAGTTATTAGCATGCCGCATGTTTTACAAGTATTATTTTTGTCAGTTTTTATTTTGCAAGTAGTAATGCATGGAGAAGAGTCACAAGTACCTGGAGATTTAAGACAGCAAAACAAAGCGAACTTTGGTACAATTGTAATTTTGTGTTATTTATGTTCTCCCGGTTTTATGTAAAGGTTGGATTTTTTTTCACACGTGGAAAGCACTTACATGACCACATTGTAACTAAGATGGGCTGCTTTGGCCCATATCACTAGTTTAACCCCGCCACTCTTTATCGGAGTTCCTGTACCAAGCCAGGAAAATGAGCGGACATATATCTGTATGTTTGGGTATCGATTTTGGTATTGAATTTTGTTGGAGCTATTCCGACGCAATCGTAGTTATTGTTTTTCATTTTATGGATATTGTGTACACCATTTGTCATTGTGAAGACTTGTATATGCCATTCAATGATGTGTTAATGGTATTACCAATGACATAGCTGTTTTACATCATTAATCAGATGATTTTGTATTTTATATTGTTTTTCTAGTCATCAGTCGTGAAGTCAGAAATCTCTGTCAATATAGTCTTTTTTGTCGTATTGTCTTGTTTGAACACAATGTTTTATGAGCTATGTCGATACCGCTGCTGGTGACCTGTTAATCCCGAGGGTAACATCCAGTCAGAGTTTCGGCACTGACATTGCTTATTGGATATATGTATGCATTGCTCAATCTTTTGATTTGTAAATTATTTAAAAAAAAATGTTTGGTATTTTTCATCAGCATTTTTTTTATTAAAAAAATCAACATGTTCATTTTGATGGAAAATATGTGTGTCCATTCATCCGAATACCCTTCCATCATTAGTTTCTGATTGAAAATTATTCTGTTGTGGTAGAGCCTTTCATCGCTGCTGCATCTCAAACTAATTTTTTTTAATGACATATATTCTTTGCAAGTATGTGAGAACTTTGTTGATTGATCGATACAAAATTATATTCGTTTGATGAATATTAAATATCACCAATCAATGACAAATGGTGATATATTTTATTTCTATGAGACAAGTTTAACCTATAGTGTCGGTCCTCATTAAATAAGATAAAATTAAATAACAAAGTTCAACGTGTGCGGATGAAGCGATGATATACTGTTCTTGCTGAGCAAATTAAATAAAAAATGTCTTCTGTCTGTCTTTGAGTGAATGAGTAGGTGATTGTTGTTTAACGCCAACTTTAGCGATTTTCAAGCTCATTGAAATAACAGTCCGCGGATCTCGCCCTCTCGGACACATTATCCTGATTCCGAGCCAACCAGTCTTTGCTTTTCCTTCCTAATGATGCATGCTTAGCGGAGAAGCAACTTATACCAATTGCATAGTCTTTGCTTTGTCCCGATCGGGGCTCGAACACACGATCTACCGCACTCGAGGCGAGTACGCTAATCATTTCACATCCGATATCTTTGACTAATGAGCAACAGTGTGCTAGATATTGTTCATGGTGGCAGGTTGCAATGGAAATTTCTTCGGCCATATTCATTTTATTCTCCTTTTCCGATTGACAATATGTTGTTTCAGTGAGTGAGGATCATAGAAATCCAACTAATCGTTTTAATCTACTAACAAGCTGATAAAAATGTAACTGGTTCTCGTCATGATATAGCTGAAAATATTGCTCCCTTTCGGATTAAACAACAATCACTCGCTCAAACCTCCATGGAGTTTTCGTATCCCCATCATGATAATATTAAAACATTTGATGTAATTTATTTCAGCAACAGAACAGTATCATAGAATACCCTTGACATAATATCCACTTCTACCTCATCACGACGAACAATAGTTTCGTATGTTTACAAATCATAAAATTCCTCAAAAGTCATTGGTTGTCTATTATCAACACAATATCGTTAAACTCTTAAGAATAATTCCTGTCAACAAAACATCGCCAAGCCATAAAGAATAATTCCTATAATAACAAAACGTCATCAAGCCAAATGAATTGTTCGTCAATGAATATCTTGGTAATACTTTATATATTAAGCAATAAAACCAACAGAATTCTTGACATGTCAAGGGGGGTTAGGGATTATGAGGTTTAACGCCACTTTCAACAATATTTTAGCTATGTCATGGAGGTCAGTTTTATTAGTGGAGGAAACCGGAGTACCAGAAGAAAACCACCGACCTGTCTCAAGTCACTGACAAACTTTATCACATAATGCTGTATCGAGTACAACTCGCCATGAGTGAGATTCGAACTCACAACTTTAGTGTTGATAAGCATTGATTGCATAGGTAGTTGTAAATACACGTCGAGGATACCGAAGAGGTAATCAAGCATGGATTATCCAGAGAAACTGACAAGATGGGTACACAAGACGAAGAAAAACAAAACAAAAACAAAATATGTGAAGCACGCGATTATGCCCAAACAAATCCAACGAACACGACGGCCCCCATCATCTACTTCATAATATTTTTTTACATGTCAAGGGATGTCTATCTGGTAATATGTCATATCATAATAATTACTGATATTTCTTGTCAAAGTCTAATTTCTCCCCAAATGAACTGACAATCATTGTCAACATGATGATCCTTATTTGTCTGGGTTTTCATATGCTTCAGTTGTTAATATGACAAACACAATGGTAAAGTACATTGTGGTCAAGTATCAGTAACATGTTAAAATGTAAATAGATGAATTATCAAACCAATTACAATAAAAAAACAACAACAAGACATTATATGATAACATAATTGCTTCTTGTTTAACGGTAAATGAGCATATACAGCAAGTTACATTCGATTATTTTGATTGATTTTTGGTGTGTTTAACACCACTTTCAGCAATATTTCAGCTATATCATGGCGAGAGTTTTAGTGGTGGAAGAAGCCGGAGTACCCGGAGGGAACCACCAACCATGAGCAAGCAACTGGTAAGCTTTATCACTTGCGGCTGCGAGTGCACCCTTCTTGTAATTTACAAAGCCGAGCGCGAACCCACGCCGTATTGGTGATAAACTTGTACGAGTTGTTAGGTAATCCAACTACCTAACTCATTGAGCCACCCGGGCCCTACATTCGACGAGATGATGATGATGATGTCCGCTTAAGCAACATGTTAAGTAAAATGTAAATAGATGAATTTAAATAAAATGAAAAAAAGCGGCAGGATATAATAGTCATAGGATCGACACACAAAAATAACGGGTTTATCAAGTAGGCAATACATTTGATTACACAAAAACTATTTGTAATTGACAGTTAATTAATTGTAGGTTGGCCGTAAATATGTCATTCATATTCATGATTAGGGCCCGGGTGACTCAATGGGCTAGGCAGTTGGATTACCTAACAACTCATACAAGCCTATCACCAATACGGCGTGGGTTCGCGCCCGACTTCGTAAATTACAAAAAGGGTGCATTCGACTCGCAGCCGCAAGTGAAAAAGCTTACAAATTGCTTACCCATGATCGGTGGTTCTCTCCGGGTACTCGGCTTCTTCCACTACTAAAACGGGTTGCCATGATATAGCTGAAATATTGCTGAAAGTGGCGTTAAGCACCAAAGATCAAAATCAAATCAAATCGAAAAATTATATCTTTTGAATCAGTTACATATTCTTTTTCACAATAAACAAAGGAGGTCACTAACGTACGTTAATGGAGCGTGACGCTCTGATAACACGTACCCATCACTGTCATGTATACTTCATATCTTACTGGATACAACTAGAGAAAATCAACCATCAGTCGTAAATCGCTGACAAACTTAATCACAAATGGTTATATCAAGAACAACTCACCTTGCCTGAAAATCGAAATCACAACTTTAGCGGTGCTAATTACTGAGTGCGTGAATGTGAATCGGTTTACCATATGATCTCGGTCACAACGGTCACTACTGCAATAATAAATTGTTACAATCACATTACGCAAAATGTAAGTTTGAAAGAGCACAATATACAAAATAGCCTGTCATGCACAAACAATAGTTGTGCATGTTTATGTGTAGTTAAATTTAAATCAAAAGCACTCTGAAAGATCAGTTTATATATGCTAGACATTCGAAAGAAAAATCATAAATTTCATGCAAATAGTTGGCTTCAATATGTTTTTATTTTTATTTCTAATTGTCTTCTATCTTACATTATGTGGTATACAAGCTAACTACTTCAACATTAGAAAGCCGATATTATTTTTCCTACAATTTTTCCTACAAAACATTTTCTATTATATCGATTTATAGATAACGCTACATGTTTGGTATTTCTGTAATATGCATGATGAAAAGAAACTTATGGCCAAGAAATCGGCTTGTCGGTTGACAAGTGTTTGAATAGACTGGTGGAGTGGCTTGGAGAATTTCGATTACCAAATTAACTTGATAAAGTGATACAAACGTAGATATCGAATTTGTTACACACGACGCGTTTCTGGAATAACCTTCAAGCAAGTATGCTCAAGTCAAAGACTGGGATAACAAATAATCTAAAAGTCAAGAAAACCAAAGTACCTTAATAGGATATCCAAATATCGGCTAACGTAGCATATACCTGATGTAGGAGAACCTTAGTTTTAATAATAATTAAATAATTTAGACATTGTAAATTTTAATAATATAAATATATCTAATAAACCATGACGATGCCGAACCATTGACTACAGGGTGGATGATAAGATGCTTGGCGAGAATTGGCGAGTTTCGATTACAATATTAACATGATTAAGTTTGATTGTGTTTTTATTGTAGTGTTTTGTAAATCGTTGTTTTTCTTTTAGTACTTTTTTTTTGGTCATTGTGTTATCTGTACTTCTTCGATATACGGCTTCTGATTACCCATTTGGTGTCTTCAAACTCTTCTTATTGCTTAATAAGGGTAATAACAAAATTACCGAACTCCGAACAATCTTACAAAGGGAAAGTCAAAACTCATAATTATATAAACAGACAAAATCAGTCAACAACCGGAAAACTGTGAAAACCGTAATGACCCTGACTTGGTACAGATATAAAAAAAAGACTACAGAGGTGAAGGCGGAATGTGAGAACCGTAGCGACGACTCCTGACTACCACTGGAATAGTATGGACGAACAATTTAGTCTTCTGTCACAGCTGTGCAACTACAGTGCGCCTACTCAAATGTGTAAAATCTACAAAAGAAGAACAGGGGGCTTGGCACTCTTGAAACAAGTAACCCACGATTGTAAATGGTCAGTTTTTTCTGTATTTATAATCTGCCCTTCCCCACCGAGAAAACATTTTCATATTCGCCTGGAGACGAATGTGGCCATGAATATGCGCTTGGAATTCTCAACACGTAAGGTGCAAACCCTCGTCAGTGTTGCTAAACTTGTGGTGAATGGTCAACGATTTCTACAATTCGGCCACTCATGTCTCTGTCTGCTGATAAAATAATTATCAGTTTGCAAAGAAACATACAGCAAAAACTAGACACCTAAGTACTGAAAACTGAGTTTTTCAACTTTCAGTAGTAATTGCTGAATTCGTTTGAAGTGCTTCTCTTTTTGAACTTCGCTTTAAAATACGCATATAATACAACAAGAATATTGTACTGAAATGTATTAAGAAAATATACAACGGTATTCAATTTATTAAGCTGATTTAAGTAAATCACTAGCAGCCATACTTGTGTTTGATCTCTACATTCATCAAGATTAATTCCTCCTCTGAATCTAATCAACTGTCAACATTACCAATACATCACATAAAAATATAACTTAACACAAAAATATGTTGTTATTTAACTTTTAACATACATTTTTATACTATGTTCCATTTTAGCATATTAAAAAGTAGAAAGATTGCTGAAAGTGGCGCTAAAGACCAAACATCAAATCATTATTAAAACGTAGAAACCAAAGGTAGTGCGCACGGCGTATAATAATCGATTTGAAGTAGAGGTATATATTTCGTTAAACAGTACTGGCAATAATTGTCAGTCATAAAATTCTTAAACCCAGCGTTGGACAAATTCCTACCTACAAGACCAATTCCTGACTATTTAAGCTGTTAACTGGTGCAAATAGAAAACGACCAAAGCTGAAATCGAGTTATATTTTCAATGCTTGCTAAAGTTTGCATACTTTTGAAATTTTCATCCGGGAGGTCAATGCGCAAAAGCAATATGATGATATAAATTCAGAGTTACGTGCTAAACTATGGTGTTTTAACGCCACTTTCAACAATATTTCAGTTATATCGTGGCGATCAGTTTTATTGGTTGAGAAAACCGGAGTACCCGGAGAAAACCGGCGACCTGTCGCAAGTCACTGACCAGCTTTATCATATAATGTTTTATCGAGTACACCTCACCATAAACAAGATTCGAACTCACAACTTTTGTGTTGATAGGCAATGATTGCACAAGTAGTTGTAAATCCAACAACCATTCTACCATACGACTACGACTGCTCCTAATATTAATGTACGATGTACATATCACGACCACAATACGTGACATGAAATAACTTTTCAAAACTTTGTAGGTACGAATCAGATGTGTGTAGGTCAAGGTATGAAGTAGACCCAGCTGTATCTGTGGTATCCTTTATTTCCAGGTCAATTGGATAGATGCGATCAACAAAATAAAAAAAAAAATTAAGTGCACATGAGGCGTTTTTGGAATAACCTTCAGGTACGCTCAAAATCAAAAGCTTTGAAAGCCTAATAATTTATCTATATAGCGGAACATGACATTAATGGATAATTGTCTAACTTGTTTGGTGTGAAAAAATCGCGATAAATATAAAGCACGCCGAAAATCCGTATTCAAAAATCTAAAACGGAAGTACGGAAACCATGCGCTAATTAAATAATAACATTAAAACCAATACGCATGACAAAGAATAATGAATAGCATGCTGGGTAAAAATGACCATCATAATACCTAAAGGCTAATATCCTTAGTGTAAACCGATTAAGTTTGTTTTTATCTATAATAGGTGAATTAATTGATAGTCTACGGTGTCTGTGAAAATTAATTAAAACATAATGTACTCCTCGATGGTAAATAAAAAATATACTTAAATCACTTCGTTCTAGGACAATTGTATAGAAATTAAGACCCACCCCGTAAATAAAGTGATATTGACACGAACGAACGTAAAGAAATAGAGAAAACCGAAGGTGAAATCGGGAGTGGACAATCCAGAGAAATTGGCAACATTTGGTAACCAAGACGACAAAGAACAAAACAAACACACAACACAACATGTGTTGGACACCGCTATACGAACGAATGAACGTAAATTATGACTGCATATTTATTATGGATAGGTTTATGGTGTTTAACGCCACTTTCAACAATATCCGATACCTCTAACATCAATACATGACAGATCACTTTCCTAGTTTTGTAATAAAACATAGCTGAGTTGAACTAGTTACATAGGAACAAAGCTTCCTTCTTAGTCAAATGATGTTGTCATTGCAAGTGGTTAGGGTGTTAGGGTTATGATGTTTAACGCCACATTTAACAATATTTCAGCTATATCGTGGTGGTCAGCTTTATTGGTGCAGGAAACTGGAGAAAATATCTGACCTGCCACAAGTCACTGACAAACTTTAGCACATATTTTTTTTTATGGCATCATCAAACATACCTACAAAATGGTGCAAGAAAAGATTAAAGAAATCACAACTTAATGTATGATTATAAATAAATAAATAAATAAATCTTACTTTGTAATATTATTATTGCGATAGTTCTTTTAATGGCACCCTTTCCTCATTTTTGAGTCGTATTTTGTTAAAGTGCTGATAAGATTGCAAGAACGAATTATATGGTACACATTTGATTAAATATGCCTTTTCTGTTTTCATTTGTTTTTTCAATTTTTTTTAATATATTTGTTTGTGTTTATTTGGTGTTTTTTTGTTTGTTTTTTGTTTTTTTTTATCAGAAGTCAACAATTTTGGTACACATACCACTTATTTGTTTGTTTGCTCTTGTTTTTGTTTATTATTTATTTTTTATTCTGATTTGTTGAAGGGGTCAAATGCAGTTTAATATTTCACTTGTACATATTTTTACTTTAGTGTTTTCCCCACATATTCCCCTTTGTGTCGTATTTCATCTACATTTTGTACTTTTAATGTCACAGAGCTTATAAGGAACGAATAAAAATGAATAATATGATACAAATATGTTCACATATACTCGGCAAAAAAGGAAACGCAAAATGTTTTGTTTTGTTTTGGTTTTTTTCAAAATTGTGTTGTGTACAATGTACTTCAAATCGATGTTACAGCAATGATTTGGTATATTGAGCTAAATTTCACACACGAATGTCATACAGAATACTAAACAAAGATTTGACAAAACAGTCACATACGATAAATTGGATAAATTTCCGCTGACTTTAAAATATCTATTGTGGCCACCATGTGTGCTTAACACTGTTCTGCCTCCTCTTATCTTGGATCGAATCAAATTTTGTATTCGGACCTGTGGTATCATTTTCTATTCATGTTGCAACGCTTGACTGAGTTGGTCCAATGATTGAGGTGGGGGTTGGCGTTGGCGAATGCGTCTGTCAAGTTCGTCCAAAAGATGTTTTATGGGGTTCAATGCAGGCGACTTTGAAGTCCATGGCAATACATTAATGTTGTCCTGCGCTAGGAAATCCATGCATGGTTACTATTGCTTTATGGGGCCGGGTATTGTCCTGTCCCTCTGTCGGTCAACGACAGTGTGCATATGTGGCTGCACAATAACGTTGAGACGTTAAATTTTCTTGGACATGCACTACGTTTGTTTGCGGTTGAATGATATTGCTGTCCACATCATGACGCTTCCACCGCCAAATATCTCAACTTCCTGTACAGAGACATGGATGAAACGCTCATTTCGACGCCTGTATACGCGGGTTCGTCCATCACATCTTTGGAGAAGAAACCGTGATTCATCGCTGACCTTCAAGATATGACACCAACGAACATGTGCACGTCTGAGTGCCAGCGTCCACACTGGTCCAACATAAATTCTTCTTGGCCGAATTCCGCGTAGGCGAAACCTGTTTCAGACTGTATGGGTGGAAATTCTCCGTAAACCTGGAATACCAGCAGCAGTGACTGTTCGATTACGTAGATGGAACACCCAGATATACCGATCTTTGGATGGAGTAGTGATGCGTGGCCTACCATTTCTATGACGATCTTGAGCTAATCCAGTTTGATTTAATCTCTTTCACAGGCGTGTAATTGTGCTCTGTTCAACATTGAATTGTCGGGCGACTTCAGATTGAGATAGTCCATCCTGAAGACGACCGGTGACGTTGTTACGTATAGCATGGTCCAATCTTGGCATAGCGACATTTCACAATAGCAATGACAATCGCCTGTTTAACACCCAAGTTTTATACACAACAGTTTCAATTTTAATTTTTAGTTTGTAATTATTTAATATTCATTTATTTATTGTCAACTTTATCTTAAGAATGAATCGAACTTATGCGTTTCTTTTTTGTCGAGTATATGTCATTCCGAAAATAAACAATATATTTGTTTAAGACTTCAGTCGCTTTTTAAGGAAATATGACGCTTATTAATGTATATACATAATTAAAATAAAACAGTGCTCGTAGTTTAAAGGCACTATTAATTGAATTTCATTGATTGTGTTATTTTGTTTTTCCAATTTCCTTTTTTGGATACTGAAAAGACCAAAATAAAATGGCTACGTGATGGTAATGAAAATCAAATCTCCTCTTAGAGATAATAAATAAATATTAAACTGCAAGTCATATGAAAGTATTTTGATAATGAAATATTGAAATAATCAGTTTTATATAACAGGGATTGTCGAATTATTACCCCAAAGAAAAAGAAGAAAAAAAAACACACAAAAAAAAGAAAATAAAGAAAAACATTGGTTGCTATTACATGTACAATGTACATAAATCTGGAACGAAATAAATTCCATTTTGTATATATATATATAATCAGTGTTACATTGTATATAACAGGGATTTTCGAATTATTACAAAAACACATGTATCGGCGTTCCATCAATTTGAATGAAACGAATACAAAATGATATCAACAATCAATACACAAAACAAATAAATTCTTTATTAGCCAATCAGTGGTGCCCTTGCAAGCAGAATAATCGTATCATACATTTATATACAATGATTACAATAATTTATGCATGGTTTAAGACATATATGACATACACGGACAAATGACATGAATTAGTACAAGTAAACTGGGAATCAAAGTACCTGAAGATATATAACCGTATCGGTGGCGTAATGGTTAGTGTGCTCTCCTCGAGTGCGGTATATCGTGGGTTCGTGTCCCGCTCAGGTCAAACCAAAGACAATACAATTGGTATTTGTTACTTCTCCGGTAAGCACACAGCATTAAGGTGAACGAGCAAAGACTGGTTGGCTCGAAATCAGAATAATGTGTCCGAGTGGAGCGACATGTCTACCCACGGACTGTTGAGGTAGCACTATAACAATCCAACTCAGTGTGTTGGTCTAGTACGAAGCGTAACTCATCATCATCTCATTGAAAATTAACTTGTTCTCGCCATGATATAGATGAAAAATTGCTGAATTGGCGTTAAACAACAATTACTCCCTCAGATATATATTACAACATACAGAACAATATATTTTTTAGTCTGATAGTACTCTACGTACATTTTTGTCATAATTGCATTTTGCTCCAATTTCATTTACAAAGTGCAAACAAGATTAATAAAAGAGTGATTGATTTGAAACAATTTGTGCTTGTAAATGATATCAACATTAGAGCGAGAGCAGTGTCCTATAACAAAAACATGTCAAAGTCCTCAGGACAAATTACGCGTTTAATTTCTACAATTGATTGATAAAAAGGAGTTCCAATTGACAATGGCAGCCATTAATCTCACTTTCGTTTCAAATCTTGTCAGAAAACAACACGTCGATAACGGACAGTTTGACATTGTACATATAAAATGCAATCTCATTTTGAGATTTCTCTATTTTGCATTTAATCGTAAGGAATCAATCAAATAAAATCCTTTTGTCAAACGAATATTACTGATATGCACCAAGCTATCAGTTGTCACACTATGAAAAGCGAAAAATAACGTACTCGGAAAATATTGATATATGAAAGTATACAGACATGTCTGAATGTAGATTGTTGCTTCATTGACCTAGCACTATCAAGATAATGGTGAGGAATCAATAAAAACAAAGTTTGTCAAGAGAATAATACTGATATGTACCAAGCTATCAATTGTCATTCTATGGAACGCCGCGAAAAATAACGTACTCGAAAAATATTGGTATATTTTTTTACGAAAGTGCACAGACATGTCTGAATGTAGACTGTTGCTTCATTGATCTAGCACTATACAAAGAAGGAAGGGCAGTGTGGTGGTCTCGTGTAAAGATTAAATACAGTGAAATCTGCCTAAACCGAATCTCCTGATGACTAGTTTTTGTGTTCGGAATAGACATGTGTTAGATTTATACAGGCTAAAGTAACAAACATTTCCTAGAATGGGATTTCATTCAATAAACGTTAGAGAACACCGCTTCGTTCAAGGACAATTGTATAGAAATTAAGATACTTTACTCAGGGTTCAGATTAGACAAGTTTCACTGCATCATCAGTATCGTATTAAGACGTAACTTGTTCTCGCCATCTCGTTTCTCTCTGGTAAATTGCTCACTTAGCGTTAGAAAAGTCTAAATATACCAAAGAGGGTATCAGAAGAAATAAACAATAAATAGTCACTCACAAGTTAATATACGTACATTGTTGGGAAATATATACTTTTTCTGTACGAGCTTCGCTCACCTTAATATAGACAACATACGTACAGTGTTGGGAAATCTATACTTTATCTGTACGAGAAGAAACAAGAAGAAGAACGAGTCTCTGGAGATATTTTCTGTCCCGTTTCGCAGCGAGTACAAATTAATTTTATATTTTCTGAGATGTACATATATATACAATATACGTACATTGTCGGTAAATATAAAATTTATTTGTACGAGCTTTAGAAACAGGCATACTTCGGCGAGCTTTTCAGGCCTGCTTCGCAGCGAGTACAAATAAATTTTATATTTAACGACAATGTACGTATTTTGTGTTTATCCTGCAATGTCAAAATAGTCGGAAAGCTTGTCAGATTTAGACAAAAAGGACAGAAACAAGCGTCATTCCTCGCCTTTCATAAATGTTGTCAAGGGTGTCTTCTTCGTGGTCCGTGTTACATTAGTACCAGTTTCATACTTGTCTGCGCCCTCCGCTGTACATAGCTACAGGGTACCAGGAAAGTTTATTCGCAGGCTGAAAAGTTTATTTGTATAGTACGAAACGTTTATTCGTCTAGTACGAATAAAGCAAAAAGTTATTCGTATAGCATATTTGTACAGCAAACATTTATTAGAAAAAGACGACGGCCGATTATTGACATTGGTTACGGTGCATATTGTACCTCCTTCACAGGAGAGCAGAAACATACAAAAAAGTAGTTCCGAAATCTATGGGCGGGGCTTAAAAGTTTATTCGTAGGTTTAAAAGTTTATTCGTAGGCTTCAAAAGTTTATTCGTAGGCTACGAATAAAGCAAAAATGTATTCGTATGGTATATTTGTACAGCAAATGTACTGATTGCAGGATAAATTGTATTTATCCTCTAATGTAAAAAACAAAAGTGCCAAACCATTTAAAAAGAGCAGAAACAAGTGTCGTTCTAATCATTTTTTACGGTGTCCTCTGTGTTTCAAAGTTCGCGCATATGCAGTTTTTTTATCGTCGCTCTACATGAATCAGGTACCAGAAAAGATATATTTTGGTCACTGACCGTATATAGCAAAGACATTTAACTTAGTCTTAGGTAACTAAGAGCATTCACTGACGCAGCCTTTGCACTGATATGAAAAGAAAGTTTAGACAATGATGGTCAACAATATCACATATCCTTCAATCAATGTTTGTGATAATGCGTGTGTTTGTGTGTATGCGTCTCTGTGTAGATATTTTTATTGGCTGTATATGTCTGTATTACCGGTGGAGATTTAATTATCAAATCAGATCATATTCACAGGTTTAATCCCGACACATTTTGTTGTGCCAGTTCCAGCTCTTCCATCGGCATATGACTTGAACTTGCTAAGCGGTTCGGGTTGCACTTCTCCGTTTGACAGGTACAACTGCCCATCAAAGCGCCATATCCGAACTATCTGGACAATATTGCATCAGGATATATAATTTCCGTCGGATCGGATCAACATCGTTAAAAGTCTTTAATTCTATAATACCATGTCATTTCAAAGGAGTCACTATGCAAAACACACAGTAGAGGAAATGAAAATTATGTAGATTGTGCACGCCTTGTCACACCGATGTCTTCTGTATCAATTACCAGACTTGCCCTAGAATATAAAAAAGCGTACTGTTCGTATGTTGTCTTTGGGTAAATAATTCGAAGTTGAAGGTATACGTAGTATTAATGTAAGATATCAGTGGTTTCTAAAAGCTTACAGGAAGCTATAGACTTTTATCAGATCAATAATATAAGTTCATTTAAGCTACATCCATTTTAATGGGGGGGGGGGGGGGGGAGGTTCGTGGCTGTCACTGTCATTTCTAGTGCAAATGACACAAAATGGAGGTTATGATATTAAACTCCACTTTCAACAATGGTTCAGTTATAGCGTGGCGGTCAGTTTTATTGGTGGAGAAACTCGAAGTACCCGGAGAAAACCACCGTTGCAAGTCACTCATAAACTTAAACACATATTGTTGTATCGAGTACACCTCGCCATGAACGGGGTTCGAAGTCACAACTTTAGTGGCGGTTTTCGTATCCGTTCCGAATATGATTCTTTCGTTGGATACACTAGTGGAGAGAAATATGCGGATAGGTGCTTAATTGCAAGGGAGTTTTGGACAGAAGACCATTAAACATCACTCAAAAGAATCTTCTCGTGACAAACAAATATTTGGTCTTACCAAAGCGTTGGTTTTATAATTTTGGTTGTTTAACGTCACTTTCAACAATATATTACCAATAGCGTGAAGGGCAGTTTTATTGGTGGAGGAAACAAGAGAAAACCGAATACCTGCTGTAAGGCACTGAGAAACTTTACAACACAATGCTTTATCAAGTACACATTGTTATTGGCGGAATGGAATTCACAACTTTAGTGGCTTAGCTTGGTTGGTGACAGGGTTATGGTGTTTAACGCCACTTTCAACAATATTTCAGTTATCGTGGCGGTCAGTTTTATTGATGGAGGAAACCGGAGTAGCCAGAGAAAAACACCGACCTGTCGCAAGTAACTGAAAAACTTTATCATATAATGCTGTATCGAGTACACCATGTCATGATCTTTAGTGGTGACATGTCCTACTTTGGTGGGTAAGCTCAACTACCAATGCAATCACGGCCACTCACGACGCTTCTGCGACGGACAATCCATTAAATTTAAAACATACTACAATCTAGGTAATATTAGATCTCCGCACTTGCAACGTACTCGGCGTACAAGCAAATATAATGAGCAAGTGCGGAGGTCTAACTTTAATTAGATTGAAATGTACTATTAACAGAAGTAGAATTAATTCTTTAACATAATTACTGAACGATTACATTAATTCAACGATTAAATTATTTCTTGTTAATTGATATACGTTTCAAAGGAATATTCAAACTATCAACATTTCCTGTGTTCATATTTTATTCATTAGAAAATAGTTCAAAGACACATTACATATTAAACAAAGAGTTCAAATGTAGCTCTAATGTGCTTGTAAAATTCAATGACTTGTTAGCTCTATATCTAACACCTTGGAAGTGATCAAAAACATGATCTCTTGGCGAAAACTACAACTTCTAACAAGAATGCATTCTTTTATTTCGATCTTTTCCATGGTCTATATACCAAAATGTAAGCAACACCAACAACAACAGCTAAGAACTATGAAATAATACGCGCAGATATGAGATAATTACACACCTTAAATCTGGGCACTAGTTTTGTTATTGTCAGAGAATCGTGCAATGATAAATTGATTTTTCTTATTCCTATCAGGCTATGTTGAAGTGTATTCTTGCAAACAATTTGAATTTATCTCATATTTATTAGCTTTTCAATAAAGAAAAATTCCGATTTAAAAGGAAAATCGTAGCGCCACCTGTCAAATGTGTTACCTCCCTTTATTATTCTACTGTTTCCGGAGAAAACATAGGTACCAGTCGAGAAGTCATTACAGAGTTATCGAACCTAATTATGACCGTAATAGTTGCATATGATAACTATATATGTGATATTGCATGGCTTCATGTTACAAATCATTTATTCCACGGTTTTCCAAGTTAAACGGTTAAACTCTGAAAACCCTGGTATACATACTACTAATTCGTGTTCAACTTTCCTCTATTTAAAAGACCATAGAACTCGGTTAAATAAGACATACTTTATTTATTTATACTAATCATGATATTAGAACAAATGTAATCGAGTTTGTGTGTGTGGTTTGTAAGTTTTCTGATATTTTAGCTTTAATAGCTATTGAAATAATATCAATTAACTATGTCACTCTGATATCTATCACGGGGACGTCGTGTTCGTGATCGTATGGTAGTTAGATTTACAACTGCCAGTGAAATAAGTACCTATCACAACAGTTGTGAATCCCGCTCAGGCGAGGTGTACACGATATATAATTATGTGATAACGTTTGTCAGTGACTTCCTCCACCAATAAAACTGACCGCCACGATATAACTGAAATATTGTTGAAAGTGGCATTAAACACCATAAACCAAACCACACTGATTCTACCAAAACTTATATCATATCGAATGTTTGCTTGACAACATATTCCTTATGCTTGGTGGACGCATAGTAATTGTCAATCTAATTACCCCCTTGGTATCTTATTAATCTTATTATCTGCCCTTCGATTTGTGATTTCTAATTATCTCCTTTGGTATTTTCTTACGGGTGTCTGACATTAAAGAATTACTGTTAATTTAGCCTGGCAGCACCAAATTCAGCTTAAAAAATATACTTGATGACTTACGTGGGCTTCAAATGTCGGAAAGACTCGTTGGTTTTATGTGACATATAAATTATCTTTGTTCTATCGGAAGGAACAATCATAGGCTTAGCATTTGATATTATTTTCGGAAAATCTAATTGTCAAAACATTATAATTTCAGATGTTAAATATTTTATATTTCCGTGCAAAAATAATAACGTCCGATTTGTTTTGGTACTATGACGGAGAAACTGACGGAAAGGTTTATGGTTTATATGAATGACATATACTTTATTCATAAATACTCTTATAGACAAAAGACGATTTTTAATACCTCATTCGACATCCGCGGCGCATTGTTGCATCCTTGCTATAAATAGAAATATTGATTTACTATATACTTTGCATCTATCTTTGAGGTTTCAATGCATATTGGGGCCGTCTTGGTTGTGATCGTATGGTAATTGTATTTTAGTGCTGATCACCACTAAAGTTGTGAGATCGAACCCCACTCATGGCGAGGTGTGCTCGATACAACATTATGTGATAAAGTTTGTTAGTGACTTGCAGCTGGTCGGTCGTATTCTCCGGTTATTTCGGTTTCCTCCACCAATAAAATGACCGCCACGATATACATGAAATAGTGTTGATAGTGACGTTAAACACCATAACACAACCAAACCTGGCTAACTTCTGAAATCATAGATAAAGTTCTTTACAAATAAAGTTTTACCAATACAAGTATTTTCAATTTAGAGTGAACAAGTGGTTTTTTTTTTTTGGCAATGAAAACTAAAAGTCGCAAGTTTTTTTTTTTTTTTATTCATTGCTAATTGTTTTTTCTAACAAAGCGTTTTTATTTGCATTGTCGAAATGCAGACAGTATATAATATACGTGTCATATGCAGCCGTGGTAAAACAATTACCAACTCAGAACTTTCCAATATTGCAAAAAATAGCGGGGAAAGTAACCGCAAATTACCATGTTCATCTTCCGTTTTGCTAAAAATGTCCAAATATATTATAATAGGCGTTCTATTTTTATACATTTTTAATAAGAAGTATACAATACAGAGAGAGTTATTATGACAACAAACCTAAACTTCATTTCCTTTTACGTTAGTAAACGGCATTAAAACATAGCTGATACCGGTATTATTTATTTATACAAACAGTCACAAGACATAAGTATTCGTCGCTTCCGATTTTCCCAGCATATTTAATATAAAACCACAACAACCTGTACTATTTTCTTATGTGGACATAAGTATTCGTCGCTTCTGATTCTCCCCTGAACGTGTATAAAGAGGTTGCTTTCTGACTAAAGTTGTTCTTACAATATTCATATAATTTTGGGATTTTGAAAAATTCATGAATTAAACACGAATTCAAATTTTATCATTAAAGAACTATTAGATAATAACAATACTGTTGAACTTCAAGAATGGAAGACCATGTTTAACTCGCTAAGAATCGCTATAAATCAAAGCAATTCGTATGATAATCAGATAGGTTTGTACTTGACTTTTCTGAAATACATTGACACTAAAGAGCGTATTATAGTAATAAAATAAAAAAAAACGTGAAAATAGTATACTCTCCATGGTTGGCATAGTTACTTTAATAAATAAACAATAAAGATAACTATTGATATTTTTAAACATATGTTCATGGATCACATAGTTACACACAATGTACAGTTAATGTGCATTGTATCGAGGAAGATGAAATCAGAGAAAGAAACATTGGATGTGACTACACTTCATCTGCTGAAAGAAAAAGTCTGATAATACCATAGAAGTAATCAGAAGTCGTTAATCAGGAACACTGGTCAAAAGAAAAGGGACAACACATATCCTCGTCTGACAATAAGTCGGTCAGTCATTGGATAATGTTTGATTATTTTTTTCATGTTTGAAAAGTAAACATTTTTTTCTTTTTAATTATGTTCTTCATCTATTCTTGCTCACATGTGTAAAGTTCCATGGAAAAAAGATCGATAATAATAACACACTGACCCATATTTGTTTACTACACTTTTTACAAATGGCATCCTATTACGTCACATAAAGTCGGTCAAAGGTCAATAAAGCACATCATTTTGTCATAGGCCAACCAAGCTTAAAAAGTAAACCAGATTAAGAAAGTACAGTATTTTAGCTTTTTCAGTGTAATTGAATTGTCTGAAAAATTTCAAAGGATGTTTTTTCTAAATAGTTTGAAATTGAAGTATTAAAAATTAATTATTTGATGCAAATATTAAACTTGCTTACCCATATAATAAAGTATTTAATCCAGTGAATTTGGTGTTTTTGCTTTTGTCAATACAATCTATTAGTCTGACTACATTCTGCCATATTTTTGTAAAACAATTAATGACTGATTTCAATTTATTTCAATCACATTTATTATCACAGAGTGGTAACAATACAGTTTTGTTGATGCTATTTGTAATAATGACAGGGTTTTTTTCACCCAGATAATCTCATTTTTCTGTCTGGTTTAATTTAATTCTCTGTTCAATTTATGCTATAAATTTTGATTATTGCTGTAAATTAATTCTTTTTCTATCTTCTCTGTGCATTTCATTTCATTACCCCAAGAAGAAAGGGTATTATTTGTTATTAAAGCAGCAGTGGAAATGCAAAATAATCTGCCATTTTGTGACTAATGGAGAGCACTTGCATGTATTTTCCCGGTAAAATCGGCCATTTTCTAGAAAATGGTAGAATATGAATAATCAATCATCATATTTTCAAATTATTTTAAAAATACAATTTGCTTGGCCTACATTCCAGAAACGGTCATGAACTGTGATGACGATTATGTCAACAAACCGGAAAAATGCAAATGCTTGGAGAATACCATCGATGGAAACATATTTAACAAGCATAATGATCAGGAAAAAAAGACATTAGTTAAAAGGATCTTTTTTACTTGTATGGAATTTATTCAATTCAAACTTCTCTGGTTTAATCTCATATTGTAATTTTGACGTTGAAAAGAATTCCCTCTGTGTTTATGTACGCCATGAATATACAGAATGACGTCATTGGTCTCGTGCTACGTGAGAATTGTAAATCAAAACAAGTGACAGACTCTATTGCATGACCGAGCAGATGTCACGGTAGGATACCAGAATGATGTACAAAATATTACGCTGAAACTTAACGCTGAACAACACAACCAACCGGGGATGACCTCGTGTACTCCGTAACGGTAAGAACAACACAACCAACGGGGATGAACTCATGTACTCCGTAACGGTAAGCAGTTCCTGCTCCACTAGTGGCGCCTTACGATCTCATGACATGGACATTATCTGTTAAGTAATTGGGTTTAAGCCACTAAGATTGAAAACTAATTTTGTTATTACATAAAATGAAATGCAGTCATTACCATACCATCAGATCAGTTGCAAATAATCATTCCCAAATGCTAGAAACAGAACCATAATCAATAGATCTACATGACTGCTCACTTTCCTGAAGTGGCACCATTGCAGTGTTCCTCAACCCCAACCAGTCAAATAAGAAGTGGGAAGAAACTTAACGTCCTAGTCTTTCAGTTGTTCAAACTAACTAACACTATAAGCTTTATCTAATGCTCAACCCCATCCAGTCAAATAAGAAGTGGGCAGAAACTTAACGTCCTAGTCTTTCAGTTGTTCATACTGACTAACACTATAAGCTTTATCTAATGCATATATTCATCAGTATGGCAGTAGACAGATAAATAGACGTTAGAGAATACCGAAGGTGCAATTAAAAATGGACAAGCCAGAATCCAGAAATTGTTCTTGAAATAATATATCCTTGTCACGTTTTAGTTTTTCAGTGATTCATGCTGGCTACCAATATAAGCTTTATCTAATAAATGTATGTACATTAACCATTATGGTAGTATGTATATATTATAGTTTAAATAATATATCCTCGTTCAACTGGTGTAAATATATAAAAGAAACACAGCAGTTCTCCACATTATGAATGACTCCATCAGAATGATATCCTTTACTTCCCGGTAATCAATTCTCCCTATAATGAACGATGAAAGACTCCATCAGAGGAGTCTATATTACTTCCGGGTAATCAGTTTATTTCATGTGACATACAAACAAATAGCCATGTATTGTTGTCCTTTTACTGGAGGTGTGAAACCTATAATTAATTTCTTTAATATTTTCTACTATATTTGTGTTTTTTCGAGCCTGCCTGGCTATTTTATTTTAAGTTTAACCTTTCTAAGACCATATATTTTCTGAAACGTACATGATTCCTCTACATTCTGTGAAAATACCAGGGGATGTTTAAAGTCTTGCAGTGAAATGCCAGGCTATGGAAAACACCTAAAATACAACTAAATGCATCAAATATGGGCTCAAAATAATCCTTATATATTTAACTTCAATTATCAATTTTCATCATTCAATTCCATTCAGTATTTGTCACAATACAACAAAGCGAAAGGAACTATTTTCTTTAAAAGGGACTACTTTTGTATATGTTCTAAGCTCTGATTGGTGAATTATTGGTTTGACACCTGGAAATCAATGTAAGGTTATCGTTAAAATATTGATTTTCTCAACATGTTTTTATTTCTTTTATCTGTGCAATCATTGCATGCACTTTTTAATTTGTTTGATTTTCATCTCCCATAAATCCAAGGGTACTGTAATCGGTGTCTCTAAAGTGATCTTATTTTACCTCCAGTTGTTTGTAGGAGGGCTAATGTCTTACTTACGTTATTTGTGCTTGTTTGCACAGAGTGGTGTTCACCCTATTTGCCAGTATGTACATTGTTTCGAGCAAAATGACAACAGAGAAAAAAACATTGGATGTATATACACAACATTTGCTGTAAATATCCTGTGTAATGAGTTTCATCAGTTAAATGACTGGACTTATGCCCATGGTGTTGCTAAAACGTAAAATGGAAAACAAAATTTACTACACTGTCAGAATAGGTTCAAAATCTAATATGATAACTGTTGAGAGGCAAAAGTATATATCAAACATATATACCTGTTCGGATTATCTACTCGCTTCGTACAGGTAAATCAACAAATTGTGACAGGCTTAAAGGACCCAGGTCCCCATCCCTTTCATTAAAATGATGAGCGGTCATGCTACTGCACATTTCTAAGAATACAGCACCCGTTTTTATTTGTATATAACTGTAATGCTGGATAGTCTCTCATGTTCATATACATCCATATCCTTTTTTACTACAAACACTCTAATTTGTGTCTAAGCGTAATGTTGGATAGTCTCTCGTGTTCATTAACATCCAGATCCTTGCTTACTTATTACATATTAATATAAGAATAAGTGTATCATATATTAGTGTCAGTGATATAGTTCTCTTAGACACAGGTTCAAGACGTACTTCGCTGCTGTGGTTTATGTACAATATTTCAAATAAATTGGTTGATTTAATTTGCATAATTGGACTTGATTTGTATACCACTGGTTAGGTTAATGTGTACTAACTTAGCTATCAGTAATAATCAAGCAATCTTGTGATGACCAGACTTATAAGGGAATGAAAACTCGGCCATATCGGTCAGATGTCTGGAGACCGTAGTACGTGAGGTATTTCGGTTAATTAAATAAAAACAAAGCAACTATCACATTTAGATATTTGATTGTTTGTGGCACAATGGCCAATAGTTCATGTATATTCAGGACGTAAGCAAGTTTAACAATACGAAAAAAAATACACGGAAATTAGAGAGGAATATGGCGATCAATTTTGACGTATTGTGTTGCCCAACACGTCTAGACTATATAAGTATCATGGGGAATGGCTTTTAGTGTGGGTTCGTGTTGCTCGATCTTTAGTTTTATGTGTATGCCTTGTAGATCGTGTTTGTCCTTTTTCTTTCGGCCAATGTATTGTATGTCCTTCTTCAATTTACGAATTCTGATTTCCCCTTTGGTATCCTCAAGCTCTTCTCATAAGAGGAAGGAACTGCTTACCCTCTGCGAGTACCTGGCTGCACCACCGACTTAATGGTGGGGTCCGTGTAGCTCATCTTTATAGGTTTCTCTGTTGTGTTTTGTTTGTTGTCGTCCAGTGTCTTATTTCCCAATGTTGCCAGTGTCTCTATATTGTCCATTCTTGATTGTACTCATCTTTATAGGTTTCTCTGTTGTGTTTTGCTTGTTTACGTCCTGTGTCTTATTTCCCAATGTTGCCAGTGTCTCTGGATTGTCCATTATGGATTGCCCCTTCGGATTTCGCTAATGTTTATTTCTATGTTTGTCTTTGTCCTGTGTCTTGTGTACTCAATGTTCCATTTTCTCTGGATTGTCCATTCTTGATTGCCCCTTCGGTTTTCGCTAATGTTTATTTGTTTTGTTTGTTTTTGTGCTGTGTCCTGTGTACCCAATGTTCCATTTTCTCTGTATTATCCATTCTTGATTGCTACTGAAAAATATTGAGAGTATGGGAGTGACGAAAAACTATCTAAACAGGGCACCTACAATGGTCCACGGCTTTCCATATTGAAACATGATCCCACACCCGCCCTCATCCACAGGCATCACGAATAGGAACTCTGTGGGTTGGGTCCTTCAAACCGTCATCAATACTTATTGTGTATGAACTTTCAACTTATCATTTTGATGGAACATCAGTCAGTCTGTCAACACATAAATTACAATTAATCCACAACTACTTGAATTTGATTTATTTTTTCAAGATTAGAATGTTCTTAATAACATTGTTCGTCTGGTTACATGCAAAGAATAGTATTTTACTTACTTGTGGAAAATACTTGCACGATCGCATCATTTCAGTAAGCGGGGAGGTTAGGACCAATATAACTACAATAATGTAGTTTAATCCCCCATTGTTATTGATATGTCTGTACTAACCCAGGAAAGTGAGCGGTCATGTATGTGTGTTACGGGTGTCTATTGTGCCTCTGTTTCTACCAGGAAAGTGAGCGGTCATGTATGTGTGTTACGAGTGTCTATTGTGCCTCTGTTTCTACCAGGAAAGTGAGCGGTCATGTATGTGTGTTACGAGTGTCTATTGTGCCTCTGTTTCTACCAGGAAAGTGAGCGGTCATGTATGTGTGTTACGGGTGTCTATTGTGCCTCTGTTTCAATCATTGTTTTCGTTAAATTTTAGAACTATTCCCAGTGTGGTATTTTCCGTTTAAATAAATTTATTGTACCTGTTAATGATGTTTGTCGACAACTGTAAAACACAATATTTTACAGCCAGCACCCAGGACAAATGTTTTGGCGCATTATAAGAGGGGAGGTTGGAACCAATGAAGCTAGTTTAACCGCAGATCTTTTCCTGTGCAAAATCAGGAAAGTGGGGGATCATGTACATGCGTGTTAAGGCTATCGATTTTGTATCTGTTGGAAGATCTTTCTATTAGATTTTGAAGCTGTTCTGACGGAGTGGTATTTTTTGTTTTTCATTTTATCATATGGCATTATGCATTGTTTAATATATTTCCACACGCTGTGATAGTCGAGGTTCAATTTACAGCTTCTAATTACCTCCTTGGTATCTTCAAACCTTTCTTGTTTTTGCTTTAAAGGCATACTTTTTATATTAATATTCGTATGATATCATTGTTATTTACAAATAACCACTTACCTGCATTTGAATAGTAACTGATGTTAATATAATATTCCTTCCTGGTCGTACATCATGTATGTGGGTCTGGTCAATACATACTCCAAAAAAGTCCACTTAGTCTTCTATGAAAAAAAAACCAGGACATTAAAGTGTCATGCTGATATGAGATCTAAGCTTTATTCACATTTCTCACAATGCAGCATTAAGACATTATTATTGTTATTACATAATGATTTTATTTAAACAATTTGATTGGCTATCATGCTGTCACCTGACATTCCGTAAAATTTGGTATTGTTTGACTAAAACTCGTGTTAACTTGGTTTCACTTTCACCTTCACTTTTCATTTTAATGTAATAAAGCAATTACAGTCTTTTGTATCGGTCAATACCAGTTTTTATGGACCTTAGAAATCAATAAAGGCTTCGGTGAATATCGTTTTTAAGGTCCATAAAAACTCGTATTGACCTCAACAAAAGACTATAATTGTATAAAATGATATATCCTCCTTTATCAGCTGTAAGTAAATTAACAGCACAGAAATTCTCGCCATCATGAATGACTTCATCAGAGGAATCTAATTTACTTCCCGTTAAGCAGTTTCTTTCATGTACAGAGATATGCTATCATTGCTCTATACAAATAAGCACTTACCTGTATTTGAATAGTAACTGATGCTAATATAATATTCCTTCCTGGTCGTGCAGCATGGGTCCGGGTCTGGTCACTACGTATGACAAAAGAGTCCGCTGTTTTCCTATTTAACGAATACATCGCCTTTGAAAAGCATGTAATTTTTGTCCATTAAGAATGGAGTCAGAATTATTGTTTTTAACGGATTCAGTGATATCGTGGCGGAAATTTGTATTGGTGGAGGATCATTAAAAATGAAAGCCACAATTAAACAAATATCGTTGCAAGAACCGTTCAATTCCATGTCAATATGCAACCGATAAAGACACAATCAATACAGAACAAAACCGAGATCGTAAAACAACGCTACAGGAAGATGAACACGGCCAAATTAATACTCTAAGATTGGGTGTTGAACATATTTCGTGCAAAAATTAAATCATCATGTATAACAACAAAAACGTAGATATCTAATTTAATGCACACGTCACGCTTCATGAATAAGAAGAGTTTGAAGATATCAAAGGGGTAATCAGAATCCGTATATCGAAGAAGAACAGACAACACAATGGCTAAAAGAACAAGTACAAAAGGACAAACAACGATCTACAAAACATACACATAAAACTAAAGATCGAGTAACACTAACCCCACAAAACACTTGGGGTGAACTCGGGTGCTCCGGAATGGTAAGCAGTCCCTACTCCACTAGTGACACCCGTTGTGTTAATTTAATTACAAATCTGGTGATAGGTCATGAATGAGGAAAGGACCGGGAAGTGTTTACGATAAACGGAGCATATTGTTGGTCATTTGTGACACAGATATTCCATAACAGTCAACCAAGTCATGGTTGCGACCGTAAAATTTTCGAAGTGATGGCTTCAACTTTACCAAGAGGAACCCTTGGTTCAGTAGTTTAACAATAAGAATAACAATCACCAGGTATTCTCAAAGTTAAAAGATTGTGCAGCCAAATGACTTAAATGTCTATGGGAGCAGGAAAACCAAAGGGATAACCAATATCAGCTAAAGTCACATGCCTGAAGGAGGAGAACCTTACCTTTAATAATGAATATACTATCTGGGAATTGTCAATTTCGATAATAAATATATCTAATAGACCATGTCGATGTCGAAACACCGACCACTGGGCGGATGAAATCCTCCAGGACATATAGTCTAGCAGAAGAGGTATCGACCAAGTGATAGTAACGGAAACGGGTTTGAGTGTTGAAATTTCTTGCAATTCTTTAATCGACATGTACAGCAACAGAGGAGAACTTCATTGGTGATACAATTTAGCATCGAATTACATTTTTTAATTGAATGTGGTTAATCTAGATTTTCTGAAGCATACGTTCCTTGGTATGACATACACCGGGACAACATTTACATGGTGTTTCAGTTTAATATTAATTGTTTTATGCATTCGATCATCTTTATATCTATTCCACGTAGATGCAATGATACGTTACGTCTATCTTAGTATTCAATCAAATAATTATTTTACTTTTTGTTATTATGGAAATGAAACGAATACGTGATTAAGCTTAGTATAAATCAAGCAAATTATGAAAATATTCAGAGGAGTTTGAAGATACCAAAGGGGTAATTTGAATCCGTATATCGAAGAAGAACAGACAACACAATGGCCAAAAGAATGTTTGCAAAAGGACAAACAACGATCTACAAAACTTACATATAAAGCTAAAGATCGAGTAAGACGAACCCTACCAAAATTCGGGGGTGACCTCATGTGCTCCGGAAGGGTAAGCAATTCCTGCTACATTGGTGACATCCGTCGTGTTAATCTAGTTACACACCCGATGATAAGTCATGAATGATGAAAGGACCGGGAAGTGTTTACGACAAGTGGAATATATCCGTGGTAATTTCTGACACATATATTCCATAGCGGTCAACCAAGTCATGGTGGCGACCGTAAAACTTTCGAAATTATGACTTCAACTTAACTAAGAGGAACAATTGGTTCAGTAGCTTCCTTGTTAGCAGCAAACCTCTATCAAGGAAATCGTTCGTATCAATGAAAATGCTAAATATTTAGTAAGAAAAACCTATATATCTCATTTGGTGAGGTCGATTTGTTTCTGGGATAACTTTCATCAGGTACAATCAAAGTAAGCAAAAATGGAAAAGCTAAAGGTCTGTGGGATAAAAAACACCAAAGACGAGGCTTCTGACAACCCATTCGGAATTTTCAATCTATTCTTACCTATGCCCGAAGGAGGAGAGAATTATGTTTATTAATAACAACATTATTGAGAAGCTGTAAATTGTAATAACAAAACCATGTTTGTGCCGAAACACTGACTACTGGGGTTGATGATAATATAGGAGACCATAGTCCATCAGCATAGAATGCTGAATAGACGTTGCTGTACAAATAGAGTTGATTGATTGCTGTTTCACATCACGCGAGCAGTATTTGAGTTATATTCATTGCAAGAACAAGTTCACAAACTGTAAATCATAATAAGTGTTAATCGTACTCAAAACAAATAGATCATACAGATAGCAATCCAGCAGATAAGGGTACACGTACATTGCCAGCATCGAAAATATCAGATTCGACTTGGATCAAAGGACCAGCATTCTTATTGGAAGGAGATAGAAAACAAAATAAGCGAACGTGATTCATCTAAAGTACTCTCACTCTCTTCTGATTATTTGTATTTGATAAATATTGAAAGTCTTATAAACGTAATTGGTTTGGGAAGAAAATTCCGTCTTGCAGGGAATATCTAGTTTCAAACAGAACATCTAAGACGAGCAAACCTTTCAATGTTTCTTGTCATGAAATCTGTCCATGATGTCTTTGAAAGTTGAATCTACGACTGCGAATAACATACAGCATGAATGATGGAATTCTTGTAACCCTAAATAGCTTAGTGTTGGTAACATGATATCTTTGTTATTGGGAATACGATATTAAAACTGAGTAAACAAAATGGAAACATTATATACACAAGACGCAAAACATCCAAATTTTTTTTTCTTTCAAGAGTTTCTATATTTCTATATTTGAGTTTTTTCAAAGGTATCTCATTTCTGGGGATTAAACAGAGGATATCTGTATGAGTGTAATTCAAGCAAATTTTGGTCTTTTTCTAGGAAAATGTGTAAAGTCTTGGCAATCTTTTCTGCTTCAACAATAATCAAAACATGAGTAATTAAAACGTTGATATCAAATTTAGTGCGCACGACGCGTATCTGGAATAACCTTTATCAGGTACGCTCAAATTCGAATGGTTAAAAAGCCAAATAATTTAAACCGTTTTGGAAGCAAGTTAACTAAAAACTTAAACAGGATAGGCAAAATCGGTTAATGTCACACATGCTTGAGATGGGAGAACATTAGTTTTAATAATAATTATATATCTTAGGAACTGTAAAAACAGACAATGGAAACAGTAAATTTTGTGCAAAAAAAAGATAGAGGAACGAAATATTTCATTATGAAGATAATACAAATGCATTTTTTCCCAATTTAAGGAGACGGATTTATGAACGGTATATTTGTATTTTATTTTTTTATCATTTTTTCTACCAATCCACTCTGGCTATGCATTTTTACGGTCCGTGAAAAGAGCAAACACAACCATAGTCACAATCGTTTTATGTTGTGATAAATAAGGGTGGGACTTGTCTGTATGATGCAAATGGTAATGTGGAACGTTTCAAAAACTGCTTCAAACACATGTGTGTTGGGGGAATTTGTTTTTGTCTATGTTTCTAATCTGTTTGGAATTGTTCTGACTGTATCATATATATTTTTTGTGACTCATTTTAGTATCTGTGATCGTACACCTAAATTGCGTCCTGGAACATTTATCACACATGTAATGACAATTCGTATTATTACTCTATTGTATATTTCCTGATTTTATCATCTAAACCAAGAAAATTGTCAAATAAATCTTAATCACAATAACTCTTTACACTTAATCAAAACCAAGTTAAATATAAGTGTCAGGTAAGCTTCTTGTTGACAAGGATATTACATTTCCCTAGTGACAGGGATGTGATTTACCTTTTATGGTAAACAAGACAGTATTCTCCTTTAAATATGTGTTATAGTATATTGTCTGATAATATTTTATATAAAATATAGAAACCTAGAATTGATCTGTAATTTTCTGTGTAGTGTTTTGTAGATCGTTGTTTGTCCCTTTGTCTTTTGAGTAATGGCCAGTGCGTTGTCTATCCTTCGATTTATCGGTACTGGGGAAATGCAATTAATTTTCCCGTTCGCTTATCATTCAAGACTTTCATGATGGAATAGAGGGTGTATAACCTCAGTGGAGAGCCTAGAACCTATGTATATATCTGACGTCTCCTCGAGGTTATAAGTAATATGGAAATGCTGTATTATAAAGTGTAGAAACAAGGAACACAGAAGTAGCTATTCGTATAAACATCAATCTTCTAAATTACAATAAGACTTGGTATATTGCCACAGGGAAACAGTTAACCCTCATATAAGATAAATGAAATGATGTCATCAACAATAATTGAACATTACCAAATTACCGACATTGGACAAACACAAACACAAAACAACAAGACAACACAGAAAACTAAAGCGATGACCAACACTGACACCACTAAATATCCGGGGTGAACCCAGGTGCTCGTGAAGAATAGGCAGTTGAATTAATCTGTTATGCATGCAGAAGTGTTTCCATTGAACCATAAATTTGTATATTTTGGTTGAAAGCGCTGCAGTGGTGAGGCACTTTTTGATAAAAATAAATCTTCGAAATGGAAAGATCCGTAGGTGAAATTAAAACGTGAATGGTTCATTGTATGATTACAGAATTTGATTGTTGACAATAATGTAAGAAGAGTTAGAAGATACCAAAGGGAGGTAATCCGAATCCGTAAGTCAAAGAAGGACAGACAATGCAATGGCCAAAAGACAAAGGACAAACAATACAATGACCAAAGGAAAAAGGACAAAAGGACACACAACGATCTACAAAACATTACACAGAAAAACACCAGTCGTGTATTCTCACCTAAATTTTATTTTCGTTTCGTCATCAATTTATCTTTTGCTGGCTGACCTTTACTATATTATCAACACTCGGTATAATCAAATAGCAAATGGTGTAACATGCCACTTACAACAATATTTCAGTTACATCGTGGTGGTCAGTCTTATTGGTGGAGAAAACCGGAGTAAACAACCGATCTGTCGCAAGTCACTAACAAACTTTATCACATAAGGTTGTATCGAGTACATTTCGCCTGAGCAAAGCTCGAATTCACAACATTAGTGGTGATATGCACTGATTACACATGTAGTTGGAAATCCAACTACCATGCGATGACGACCACGACGTCTACGGTAATGTTGAATGCTTTAAGCCATATATTACATGTACAGACATATGTCAGATCGTTTTTAGTTCGTTCATATCAGGGATATACATATTTCTTTTTATTCCATTGTCGGATGATTGTAAAAGCATATATTATAATCGTTTATGCCATCAATTTATCTTTTGTTTTTATTATTTTCCTTTGGCTGAAATCAAATAAAAGATCAGACAGACTTATCTCTCTGTAACAAGATATCCAAGTAGAGATTTCTTAACATTGTATTAACCTGTTCTGTCTAGCAGTGTCTATGAAAACACAATAGTGTCTATGAAAACACAACAGTGTCTATGAAAACACAATAGTGTCTATGAAGACACAATAGTGTCTATGAAAACACAATAGTGTCTATGAAAACCCAATAGTGTATGAAAACACAACAGTGTCTATGAAAACACAATAGTGTCTATGAAAACACAATAGTGTCTATGAAAACACAATAGTGTCTATGAAAGCACAATAGTGTCTATGAAAACACAATAGTGTCTATGAAAACCCAATAGTGTATGAAAACACAACAGTGTCTATGAAAACACAATAGTGTCTATGAAAACACAATAGTGTCTATGAAAACACAATAGTGTCTATGAAAGCACAATAGTGTCTATGAAAACACAATAGTGTCTATGAAAACACAACAGTGTCTATGAAAACACAATAGTGTCTATGAAAACACAACAGTGTCTATGAAAACACAATAGTGTCTATGAAGACACAATAGTGTCTATGAAAACACAATAGTGTCTATGAAAGCACAATAGTGTATGAAAACACAACAGTGTCTATGAAAACACAACAGTGTCTATGAAAACACAATAGTGTCTATGAAAACACAATAGTGTCTATGAAAACACAATAGTGTCTATGAAAACACAATAGTGTCTATGAAAACACAATAGTGTCTATGAAAACACAATAGTGTCTATGAAAGCACAATAGTGTATGAAAACACAACAGTGTCTATGAAAACACAACAGTGTCTATGAAAACACAACAGTGTCTATGAAAACACAATAGTGTCTATGAAAACACAATAGTGTATGAAAACACAACAGTGTCTATGAAAACACAACAGTGTCTATGAAAACACAACAGTCTCTATGAAAGCACAATAGTGTATGAAAACACAATAGTGTCTATGAAAACACAATAGTGTATGAAGACACAATAGTGTCTATGAAAACACAATAGTGTCTATGAAAACACAACAGTGTCTATGAAAACACAATAGTGTCTATGAAAACACAACAGTGTCTATGAAGACACAATAGTGTCTATGAAAACACAACAGTGTCTATGAAAATACAATAGTGTCTATGAAAACACAACAGTGTCTATGAAAACACAATAGTGTCTATGAAAGCACAATAGTGTATGAAAACACAATAGTGTCTATGAAAACACAATAGTGTATGAAGACACAATAGTGTCTATGAAAACACAATAGTGTCTATGAAAACACAACAGTGTCTATGAAAACACAATAGTGTCTATGAAAACACAACAGTGTCTATAAAAACACAATAGTGTCTATGAAAACACAACAGTGTCTATGAAAATACAATAGTGTCTATGAAAACACAACAGTGTCTATGAAAACATAATAGTGTCTATGAAAGCACAATAGTGTATGAAAACACAACAGTGTCTATGAAAACACAATAGTGTCTATGAAAGCACAATAGTGTATGAAAACACAACAGTGTCTATGAAAACACAACAGTGTCTATGAAAACACAACAGTGTCTATGAAAACACAACAGTGTCTATGAAAACACAATAGTGTCTATTAAAACACAATAGTGTCTATGAAAGCACAATAGTGTATGAAAACACAACAGTGTCTATGAAAACACAACAGTGTCTATGAAAACACAACAGTGTCTATGAAAACACAATAGTGTCTATGAAAACACAATAGTGTCTATGAAAACACAATAGTGTCTATGAAAACACAACAGTGTCTATGAAAACACAATAGTGTCTATGAAAACACAACAGTGTCTATGAAAATACAATAGTGTCTATGAAAACACAACAGTGTCTATGAAAACACAATAGTGTATGAAAACACAACAGTGTCTATGAAAATACAATAGTGTCTATGAAAACACAACAGTGTCTATGAAAACACAATAGTGTCTATGAAAACACAATAGTGTCTATGAAAACACAATAGTGTCTATGAAAACACAATAGTGTCTATGAAAGCACAATAGTGTATGAAGACACAATAGTGTCTATGAAAACACAATAGTGTCTATGAAAGCACAATAGTGTATGAAAACACAACAGTGTCTATGAAAACACAACAGTGTCTATGAAAACACAACAGTGTCTATGAAAACACAATAGTGTCTATGAAAACACAATAGTGTCTATGAAAACACAATAGTGTCTATGAAAGCACAATAGTGTATGAAAACACAACAGTGTCTATGAAAACACAACAGTGTCTATGAAAACACAACAGTGTCTATGAAAACACAATAGTGTCTATGAAAACACAATAGTGTCTATGAAAACACAATAGTGTCTATGAAAACACAACAGTGTCTATGAAAATACAATAGTGTCTATGAAAACACAACAGTGTCTATGAAAACACAATAGTGTCTATGAAAACACAACAGTGTCTATGAAAATACAATAGTGTCTATGAAAACACAACAGTGTCTATGAAAACACAACAGTGTCTATGAAAACACAATAGTGTCTATGAAAACACAATAGTGTCTATGAAAACACAATAGTGTCTATGAAAACACAACAGTGTCTATGAAAACACAACAGTGTCTATGAAAACACAACAGTGTCTATGAAAACACAATAGTGTCTATGAAAACACAATAGTGTCTATGAAAACACAATAGTGTCTATGAAAACACAACAGTGTCTATGAAAACACAATAGTGTCTATGAAAACACAACAGTGTCTATGAAAATACAATAGTGTCTATGAAAACACAACAGTGTCTATGAAAACACAATAGTGTCTATGAAAACACAATAGTGTCTATGAAAACACAATAGTGTCTATGAAAACACAATAGTGTCTATGAAAACACAATAGTGTCTATGAAAACACAATAGTGTCTATGAAAGCACAATAGTGTATGAAAACACAACAGTGTCTATGAAAGCACAATAGTGTCTATGAAAACACAATAGTGTCTATGAAAACATAATAGTGTCTATGAAAACACAATAGTGTCTATGAAAACACAATAGTGTCTATGAAAGCACAATAGTGTATGAAAACACAACAGTGTCTATGAAAACACAACAGTGTCTATGAAAGCACAATAGTGTATGAAAACACAATAGTGTCTATGAAAACACAATAGTGTATGAAGACACAATAGTGTCTATGAAAACACAATAGTGTCTATGAAAACCCAATAGTGTCTATGAAAGCACAATAGTGTATGAAAACACAACAGTGTCTATGAAAACACAACAGTGTCTATGAAAACACAACAGTGTCTATGAAAACACAATATTGTCTATGAAAACACAATAGTGTCTATGAAAGCACAATAGTGTCTATGAAAACACAACAGTGTCTATGAAAACACAATAGTGTCTATGAAAACACAACAGTGTCTATGAAAATACAATAGTGTCTATGAAAACACAACAGTGTCTATGAAAACACAATAGTGTCTATGAAAACACAATAGTGTCTATGAAAACACAATAATGTCTATGAAAACACAATAGTGTCTATGAAAACACAATAGTGTCTATGAAAACACAACAGTGTCTATGAAAACACAACAGTGTCTATGAAAACACAATAGTGTCTATGAAAACACAATAGTGTCTATGAAAACACAATAGTGTCTATGAAAACACAATAGTGTCTATGAAAACACAATAGTGTCTATGAAAACACAATAGTGTCTATGAAAACACAATAGTGTCTATGAAAACACAACAGTGTCTATGAAAACACAACAGTGTCTATGAAAACACAATAGTGTCTATGAAAACACAATAGTGTCTATGAAAGCACAATAGTGTATGAAAACACAACAGTGTCTATGAAAACACAACAGTGTCTATGAAAACACAACAGTGTCTATGAAAACACAATAGTGTCTATGAAAACACAACAGTGTCTATGAAAACACAATAGTGTCTATGAAAACACAATAGTGTCTATGAAAACACAATAGTGTCTATGAAAACACAATAGTGTCTATGAAAACACAATAGTGTCTATGAAAACACAACAGTGTCTATGAAAACACAATAGTGTCTATGAAAACACAATAGTGTCTATGAAAACACAATAGTGTCTATGAAAACACAACAGTGTCTATGAAAACACAACAGTGTCTATGAAAACACAATAGTGTCTATGAAAACACAACAGTGTCTATGAAAACACAACAGTGTCTATGAAAACACAACAGTGTCTATGAAAACACAACAGTGTCTATGAAAACACAATAGTGTCTATGAAAACACAATAGTGTCTATGAAAACACAATAGTGTCTATGAAAACACAATAGTGTCTATGAAAACACAACAGTGTCTATGAAAACACAACAGTGTCTATGAAAACACAACAGTGTCTATGAAAACACAACAGTGTCTATGAAAACACAATAGTGTCTATGAAAACACAATAGTGTCTATGAAAACACAGCAGTCTCTTTGAAAACACAATATTGTCTATGAAAACACAATAGTGTCTATGAAAACACAACAGTGTCTGAAAACACAACAGTGTCTATGAAAACACAATAGTGTCTATGAAAGCCCAATAGTGTCTATGAAAACACAACAGTGTCTATGAAAACACAATAGTGTCTATGAAAACACAATAGTGTCTATGAAAACACAATAGTGTCTATGAAAACACAATAGTGTCTATGAAAACACAACAGTGTCTATGAAAACACAACAGTGTCTATGAAAACACAATAGTGTCTATGAAAACACAACAGTGTCTATGAAAACACAACAGTGTCTATGAAAACACAACAGTGTCTATGAAAACACAACAGTGTCTATGAAAACACAATAGTGTCTATGAAAACACAATAGTGTCTATGAAAACACAATAGTGTCTATGAAAACACAATAGTGTCTATGAAAACACAACAGTGTCTATGAAAACACAATAGTGTCTATGAAAACACAACAGTGTCTATGAAAACACAACAGTGTCTATGAAAACACAATAGTGTCTATGAAAACACAATAGTGTCTATGAAAACACAGCAGTCTCTTTGAAAACACAATATTGTCTATGAAAACCCAATAGTGTCTATGAAAACCCAATAGTGTATGAAAACACAATAGTGTCTATGAAAACACAACAGTGTCTATGAAAACACAATAGTGTCTATGAAAGCCCAATAGTGTCTATGAAAACACAATAGTGTCTATGAAAACACAATAGTGTCTATGAAAACACAATAGTGTCTATGAAAGCCCAATAGTGTCTATGAAAACACAACAGTGTCTATGAAAACACAATAGTGTCTATGAAAACACAACAGTGTCTATGAAAACACAATAGTGTCTATGAAAACACAGCAGTCTCTTTGAAAACACAATATTGTCTATGAAAACACAATAGTGTCTATGAAAACACAACAGTGTCTGAAAACACAACAGTGTCTATGAAAACACAATAGTGTCTATGAAAGCCCAATAGTGTCTATGAAAACACAATAGTGTCTATGAAAACACAATAGAGTCTATGAAAACACAATAGTATCTATGAAAACACAATAGTGTCTATGAAAACACAATAGTGTCTATGAAAACACAACAGTGTCTATGAAAGCACAATAGTGTCTATGAACACACAATAGTATCTATGAAAACACAATAGTATCTATGAAAATACAATAGTGTCTATGAAATCACAATAGTGTCTATGAAAACACAACAGTGTCTATGAAAACACAATAGTATCTATGAAAACACAATAGTATGTATTAGACTCCCGTTGCTTGCATGTATATCTTAAATAAAACATTTTGTGATTTTGTGTCTTCGTGCAGTGTCTAAGAAGATATAATAGTGGTATTTATTACCTAATTGTAAATTTTTTCTTGTTTATTAAGTAACTACATATTTTAAGATATTTTTGCTCCCCTGTGATCTATTGACGCGTCAATAGTCTTCAATAGACTATTGCACGACAGACTATTGAACTGACCTTTGAACCTTTTTTTCATTGGATAACAAATTTCAAAACTTCAAAAATTTCAAAATTTCAAAAATTTCAAAATATTTCAAAATTTCTAAAATTTTCAGAAAATTTCAAAATTCTAAAATAATTTTTTTTTTAAATTTAAGTTCAAAATTTCAAAATTTTCTAAAAATTTCAAAACTTCAAAAAGTTCAATAAAATTTAAAATTTCAAAATTTTCAAAGAAATTCTAAATTTTCAGCTTTCATAAAATTTCAAAATTTTAATATTTAAATGATAATATTGAAAAACATATGTAATATAAAAATTTAGGACTTTTTACTCTGTATTCCACTTGTTTATTGTTATCTAATTCAACAAATAAATCATTTTCATCAGTTTTTCTACAATATATGCATGAATATATTTAAGTCATGTTCGCTACCTTGCTTCTGTTTAATTAGGAAATAAAACATTTATTTAATGGGTGTGGATGCAATAGACCAAACTATTTATCCTTCGGTGCTGGGAATGACCAAGTGTTCTATTGCATTCGGCCGTTGGCCTCATGCAATAGAACACTTGGTCATTCCCAGCACCTCAGGACAAATAGTTTGGTCTATTGCATCCACACTCATTAAATAACTGTATATTATTACCTAATTGTAAAATTTTTCTTGTTTATTAAGTAACTACATATTTTAAGATATTTTTGCGTTTTTTGCTCCCCTGTGATCTATTGACGCGTCAATAGTCTTCAAGAGACTAATGCACGACAGACTATTGAACTGACCTTTGAACCGTTTTTTCATTGGACAACAAATTTCAAAACTTCAAAAATGTAAAAAAAATTAAAAATTTCTCAAATTTCAAAAAATTTTAAAATTTCAAAAATTTCAAAAAATTTCTAAATTTCAACAAATTTCAACAAATTTCAAAATTCTAGAATAATAAAAAATTTTTTTTAAAGATTTCAAAATTTTCATGAGATTTCAAAATTTTCACGAAATTCAGTTTTCATAAAATTTTAATATTTAAATAATATTATCGCTATTTTGTTTATTTTCCCTTTGATGTTTAAAACCGATATATTTCATATCATGTGTTGCGCATGAGATGATTCCAATTATCGCTAATTGCTAACCGTTGTCAAGGACGCACGTAGTATTATCTTGTTTTCTAATATGACGTTATAATGACGTCACATTACCAAATTCTTGATAATTAAGTGATTAACGATATAAAATATTAATTGTGCTTAAAAAAATGTCAGTATCTCAACAAAAATTATTCAATTATGAATACAAAATAGCGATAAAATAATTAAAGATGCTTTTTAAAACTCGAGGACGTTTCTCAGTCATCTCTCATTTCGGGGCTTCGCCCTTCGATGAGAGATGACTGAGAAAAGTCATCTCGTTTTAAAAAACATCGTTAATCACTTAATATTGAAAAACATATGTGTAATATAAAAATTAAGGACATTTTACTCTGTATTCCACTTGTTTATTGTTATCTAATTCATTAAATAAATCATTTTCATCAGTTTTTTCTAAAATATATGCATGAATATATTTAAGTCATGTTCGCTACCTTGCTTCTGTTTAATTAGGAAATAAAACAGTTATTTAATGGGTGTGGATGCAAAATTAGGCCCACATTTCCTGCTATTGACCTTTCTGACTTACATTTATATCTTAAGTACAACATGCTGTGATTTTCTGTCGTCATCAACACTTGTATCGCTTCATGCAGATGATATTTGAAAAAGCTTAAAGATACCGAAGTCGTAATCAGAAGCCGTAAATCGAAGAAAGATTGATATACAATTACAAAAAATACCAAGTACAATTGCAAAAATGACAAAGAACAAACAGACAAACGATGATCGACAATATATTACACAGCGAACAAAATACCGAGTAACGAGAACAACACTAAGCAACATAGGTGAAATCTGATGATTTGGAGAGAAAATACTGTGCTGACTTGGTTAATCTATCTTTTGAACGACTGAATATTTATATGTAAGAAGAGTTTGAAGATACCAAAAGGGTAATCAGAATCCGTATATCGAAGAAGAACAGACAACACAATGGCCAAAAGAAAAAGGACAAAAGGACAAACAACGATCTACAAAACATACATATAAAACTAAAGATCGAGTAACAGGAACCCCACTAAAACCGGAAGTGAACTCAGGTGCTCCGGAAGGGTAAGCAGTTCCTGCTTCACTAGTGTCATGTAAATTGTCGTTTCAGTGATTATTCAATTGGAATATCAAGAAACGATTAATAGAATAAAATGGGAAAACATGCAGTCTTATAATAACTGAGTACTAGGTGAAGGTTTCCATGGCTCGTACAAACATTCCTGTTCGGTGCGTCCTCTGATGGCGGATGGCGGATAAAGAGATCTTTCGGTGATGTTGTTTCGGGCTATATTACGGTAAGTTTGACCGTGGACCATTGTTAGTAACATGAGAGTGCCATGATCCCTACACGTTAAAGACCTCTTTTGTAGATTTCTAAAAATAAAGAAGAGTAGGCTCATTATAGCTACTACAAAAGACTAAATTTGTCGTCCCAACCCCAAACCTTCATACCCTTCCAGTGACAGTCAAAAGTCGTTGTCCCAGATCTCCCATCTCTCTCACATTTCCATATGGCTATTTATATTTTGTTGAACTTTATTTTCCTACTGAATATAGCTGAAAAAACTGTTCAATGAACGCTAAGTAATAATCAACCAATCAAAAATTAAGAAATAAATCATATAAGCCAGAATGTGTTTTGAGTTTTAACATGGGTTGGCGGATATTAGTATTTTATCCCGAGCCAGAGGCGAGGGATACAATTTACTAATATCCACCAACCCATGATAAAACTCAAAACACATTCTGATAAGTCTAAGAGTACAAATACGGTAGTATACTTTGATTGGAAGACGGTAATTGATATTTACGTTTGCGGAAAATGTCGCACACAATTTATGCTGCCAAGTTCGAGCAGACGATAATTCATCAACATGTACATTTACGACGGGAAAGTCAGTCACATGCACCGGCGCATGTGCTAATGAGATTATACACAATTGATAAATCGCTCGTTTGTTTACAAATCGAAAGAAGGACGTCATGTTAGAATAACAAACAAGTCTGGTTCAATACATTATGTTAAAATAAAATGTTTGTCTAATGTTACACTAGAAAAATAACAAATACAAATAGCTGAATGCTTTTAATGTTGTCTTCTGGTGTACGGATTCCGATTACCCCTTTGGTATTCTCAAACTCAAAAAAAATACAATTAGATATATAAATAAACGTTAGAGAATACCGCAAGATCAATCAAAAATGGACAATCCAGAGAAATTTGCAACGTAGGGTACACAAGACGAAGGAAAACAAAACAAAAGCACAACTCAATATGCATTGGACACCACTATGCGTATGCAAACACAAATAGCATAAATAATTTTGTTTTTATTGCAGTTCCTCTAAATAATTACAGATTAATACATGGGCATTTCCATATTGGCCTGGTTATCATCCCGAGACCCCCATATTGGCCCTCGACTGTGTCTCGGGCCAATATGGGTCGAGGGATGATAACCAGGCCAATATGGAAATGCCCATGTATTAAACTATTTATTACATACTTCCGACATCTAGAAAAGAGACACCCATATTGGCCTGAGACGAAGTCGAGGCCCATATTGGCCCGGGCCAATATGGGCCTCGATATGGAAATGATCTTGTAGTAATCCAATCACCCATCTTGAACATAACAATGTCCTCTCAGAATTACAATATGGATTCCGAAAAAAACGTTCTTCTGAAAGCCAGCTGATTTTCACTGTACAAGACCTTGCAGCCGACCTTGATAAGGGCCAACAGATAGATGCCGTACTTCTGGACTTCTCAAAGGCCTTCGATAAAGTTCCCCACTGACGTCTTCTCCTGAAACTCTGGAGTGAGAAGTAATACTCTGTCGTGGATTGCAGACTTTCTCTCCGGTCGCTCCCAGGAAGTAGTCCTTGAAGGTAAACACTCTGCACAATGTAAAGTGACTTCTGGCGTCCCCCAAGGTACTGTCCGTGGTCTCCTGCTTTTTCTCGTTTACATAAACGACATGCCACCTTGTGTCTCATCGAGAGCAAGACTATTTGTGGACGACTGCCTCCTATATAGGCCCATCAAAACTGAAGCTGGTGCCACCAAGCTCCAAGAGGACATTGATGCCCTGCAAAACTGGGAAAGTACCTGGCAGATGTCATTTAATCCCGACAAGTGTGAGGTACTACGCATCACCTACAAGCGTAATAAGGTCATGGCAAATTATTATATCCACGGCCAACAACTTCAAATCGTCGACAACGCCAAATACCTCGGCCTTACCATCTCCAAAAAGCTCTCGTGGAACAATCACGTAAACAACATCACAAAGAAGGCAAATTCCACCCTAGCCTTCCTTCGACGCAACATCCGAAACTGCCCACAAAGAGCTAAGACACAGGCCTACAACACATTCGTACGACCATCACTTGAATATGCCTCTACTGTGTGGGATCCACATACTCAGGCCAACATCAACAAAGTAGAGAGCATCCAACGCAGAGCTACCAGATTCGTCACCAACAACTACGACCCTAGAGCCAGTGTTACAACACTACTACAAGACCTCAACTGGCCCACCCTACAGCACAGACACCAACTAGCCAAATGCATCATGATGTACCGTATTACCTACCATCTCATCGAAATACCATCTATTACCTATCTCATTCCATCCAGATCAGGTACCAGAGGACACAACATCCGATACCTACAACCTTCAACCAGAGTGCTAGCATATCAATACTCCTTCTTCCATAGCACCATCAGACTCTGGGCCAACCTACCACAGACCCTAGTCAGCTCAGGCTCCATTGACACCTTCCGTCATAGCCTGACAAACACCAGCCTTCCATAATTTCCACTTCTTTGTTTTTAATTGTACATTTCTGGAAAGTTTTTATTTTTAATTGTAAATGGAGGGTTGCTGACCTGACCACATGTATATAGTTTTCAATGCGACAATACTCTGGAAAGAGGGATGCATTTATTGAAAGAAGAAGAAAAATAACTGGTTATTTTCCCGGGGTGTGAAAATATGGACAGTTTACTTCCGGTCATATTGGTCATACAAAAATGCCTTTATTAGAACTAAGTATGTATTAATATAGTATTATTACGTGATGTTTTTCATATTGGCCTAGTTATAGGTCCGAGGCCTGCTGTATTGACCTGAGGCGCACCCGAAGGCCAATTCATCAGACAAGAGGACCTATAACTAGGCCAATATGAAAAAATCACGTAATGATACCTTTATTAATTAACCAGTTCAATATCTCTCGGGACTTTTCCTTGCGATTGTCGAAACGTCTAGAGGATTCCGATCTAGCTGTTATTGAACTGACTGGAATCGGGTCAATACGGAAAATATCCGTATTGAACTGGTTTTTGCCGTATTGGCCCAGTGAAAGTTTTTATATTGTATTGACAGATTTGATCATATAAAGGCTAATAAATAAAAGTTAATTTTTACTCTTTTACGTTTCTAGCCATAATTTTGTGTAACAAATATTTTACTAAACAAAATAACCTATTATTTATCGAAAGTTAATTGAATAAACGTGATTATGTCACAAAACATTTTAAAATAACTTTCTATTTTTTTATTTTTTTTTGTTCGGTTACGCCTTTTAAATCTATATTGGTTTTGCAAAGAAATAAAATACAAATGTCTCTAAAGCAACACAGAACAGAACAATGAATAATGTTGAATGGACCTGTTGACATCGTTGGTAACTCACAGCTGTCAAGCCGTCCAATTATATTAAAGATAATACACATTATATTTTAACCAAGATCGAACAACAGTTCTCTGCATCGGTATGTTTTCGTTTTAACATAGGGGGTTTCCAGACTAGAAACTACTGTCGCAAAAACAAATCCAGGTTACGTAGTTTAATTCTTAAAAAGACGCAACTTTCTAAGTATGAAAATTTAGAAATCTAATTTAAATATAATTGAGATAACATTTCCCCATTTATTACCTATGAGTAAATCTGTCAATCAACAAACATTTTATTCCATTGAACATGTTACTTAGACGATTGAGTGCACCAGAAAGTGTTGTCGTAGCTGTTGAAATCTCCGCTCTTTGTGTTTGTTCAAGATTAAATAAATAGAAAAAGGGATATATCTTTAAATATGTACAGTATACAATTATTGCCTTACTATGAGGTGAACATCGAAAGTTGTCAACCCGAGGGTGGTTGTTTTCCTCGAGGGTTGACAACTTGGTGTACACCTCATATGAGTGCAATAATTGTTTGTATTATACTATAAGATGTTTATAACTTGAATGAAATAATTTCCCGCATAGATGTCGGACTGAAAAAAAAAAGATTTTCAATATATTTAAGGATTGATCGTAATTTTTGTTTGGTTCATGAAGAAATAACCTCAATCAGGTTGTACACACCGTGTAACCCGCGTAGCGGCTTATGCAAGGGTGTGTACAGCCTGATTGAGGTTATTTCCAATGAACCGAACAAATAATTTCGATCAATCTTATAAATCAATTCAAACTTTTTTTGCTATGATATTGAAAAATTTATTTATTTTTTTCAAAATAAGGCAAATAATCGGAAATAAATTAAAATAATCTCAAAGGTGCCTCATTTAAAGAAAATCGCCTGATGACAACGGCACGCGACGCCTTAGGAACGACGTCTATTTTCAGATTCAGTACATACGAATATAACCTCAACTTAGTAAACCAATCAAAACACGTATTTAATGACATGTGACTCTAACATTAATTCATTTCCTGTTGTCAGGGTTTGTAGACCTATTGTTTCCCTCTACATTATCTATCTTTGGGTTGTTCATCTGGGTTGTCTCCTTCGTCAGCAAATTTTCCGAAAAACATCCATATTGTCTTAATATTACCTTTACATAGTAAAATATTATGTAAGGTATACTAATTACGGGACCGGTCGGAAAAACTCCGGATTCTCACCATACCTTCGGTTGTCAGGGGTTGTAGACCAGGCGAAAACCTATTGTTTCCCTCTACATCATTCTATGATGGAACACAATTCATGCTAGTCAGTTACTTTCGTCTTTATGACGATTTTTTTTATTTAATACTTCCTTGATAGTCACCAGACTCACTCCTACTAGGACGCGTGTAGGCATAAAGCCAGAAAGTCCGTGACTTGTGGCAGGTCGGTGGTTTTCTCCAGGTACACCGGTTTTCTCCACCAATAAAACTGACCGCTGCGATATAGCTGAAATATTGTTGAAAGTGGCGTTAAACACCATAAACCTAAACTCCAAACCATAAAACTGGAAAAGTTATTTAGAAAATGAGATATCCCCGACGAAAATATCAAAATAAAATATTGTATAAAGAGTTTCAATTGTTGACATACTTTCAATTAGAAGTATTGTAGCTGTCGTAATTAATTACACCTTATATAAGAATGCTGGATTCTGATTGGTTAATAGCCGTGATATTTTTTTACAAAATCAAGCCTTGCATTGTGAATTTGCAGAATGTTTACTTCAAAATCGTATTTGCCGTTTTTACCTTTCACCAAGACGCTTGTAACAAAATTTGTGAAACGTTATCAGTTGTGCGTTTTATGTAACATCATTCGGTAGAATTAAACAGATACATCATGTTAGGTCCTGAAAACGACAAACAAAAGGTATTATTTATTTAGCCAGTGCTCTAAATAATATTCGGTGTATTAATATACAATACTCCCTAATTATTCGCCATGACCTTCTTACTATACAATAATGTTGAAAGTACATGTACTTTAAATTAATAAAACTGACCGCCACGATATAGCTGAAATATTGTTGAAAGTGGCGTTAAATACCATAACCACAAACCACCACATAAATTAAAATGGTCATAGATGTAAAATGATATTGATGGTTGTCAAGTAATGTTCACTGTAGCTTTGTGGATATTTATAGACGTAGAACGGTATTAAAAACAATACCCCAATATTCCTCATCGACAAGGACATGGCAATAGGCAGAAGAGTTGAGAAGATTGATAGAAGTGTACACATTTCAAGTTGTTTAACATCTAGAAAGAAATTAATTAGAAAAACAAGTAATTGTTTGTTTTATGTTCGCAATCTGTGATCTCATGTGTCAACATAATTTGTCAAATATTATGAAGATTTCATGGAATTTTCTCACGTAAAACTTTTGGTAGTCTAGATGACCTATTTAAAGCGATGCCGTCGTGGTCGTGATCGTATGGTAGTTGGATTTACAACTACCTGTGCAATAAGTACCTATAACCACTAAGGGTGTGAGTTCGATACAACATTATTTGATGAAGCTTGTCAGTGACTTGCAACAGGTCGGTGGTATTCTCCGGGTTCTCGGTTTCCTCCACCAATAAAACTGACCGTCACGATATAACTGAAATATTGTTGAAAGTGGCATTAAACACCATCAAACAAACAAACCAATTAAATCCCTCATTAGTGTTTAAGAAGATGACATAAAAGAAAAACAATGTCAGACCTACAATTTTATCAATAAGTACTTCATTTATCTCTCATTAATATCCTGCCACGGAGAAACCATCAACAATTGATACAGAGATTAAAATATAATTGAGATAACATTTTCCCCATTTATTATATATGGTAAATCTGTAAATCAACAAACATTATATTCCATTGGATATATCAGTTAGACAATCGAGGGCACCAGGAAGTGTTGTCGTAACTGTTGGAATCTCCGCTCTTTGTGTTTGTTCAAGATTAAATAAATAGAAAAAGGGATATATCTTTAAATATGTACAGTATACAATTATTGCCTTACTATGAGGTGAACATCGAAATTTGTCAACCTTCTTTCTATACGATAATGTTGAAAGAACATGTACTTTAAATTAAAACGGCCATACATGTAAAAGGAAAGTGGTGGTTGTCAAATGGTGTTCACTGTAATTTTGTGGATATTTATAGACTGAGAACATTATTAAAATAATACTCCAATATGCCTCATCGACAAGGACAATAGACAAGCAATTGGCCAGAACACTGATAGAAGTGTACAAATTTCAAGTTGATTAACATCTAAAACGAGATTAATTAGAAAAGAAAAGTCATTAAACAGAACCATGATCAAGCGAATTTTCAAACAAAAAGAGGCAAATTAACACTTTAATCGACATATATCTTCCATATGCCTTCTCTTAGGTCTTGTCATGAAAAGATCCACTCGATTTAATTATATTGTTCTGATTCAACTCTTGTCTAATTACTCATAATTAAATACACAAAAATTTAAATTTAATATTTACTTAAAAAAGGAAAATAAAAAAAGACGAAAAATACAGTATTCCTCTAATGCCGAAGAATTTGTAATTTCAACGATTGAAAAAGCTAGTTTATGGTCAGACAAATTCGTTTGGGATGATCAATGTGGATTATGTTTGCGTTACCTGCGTAAATAGAAAATAAAGTGAAAGCTCATTAACTAAGCTTTTCCATTCAAACGACACATATTCATTCTCTGACATCCTGTCTGTCAAGAAAAGGTGTACTTGATTTACTTATGTCACATCAGTACAAATAGTGAGTGAATTATTGTTGTTTAATGCCTACTCAGTAATTTATCAGCTATATCATGGCGCGAACAAGTTAATTTGTAATGATATGATGATAAAGCCCGCTTTTTACTAGACTAACACGCTTAGTTGGATTTGTATAGTGCTAGCTTACTGAAACAACAGTCCGTGGGTACACATGTCGCTCCACTCTGACACATTATCCTGATTCCGAGCCAACCCAGTCTTGCTCTTTCTCCTTACTGCTGCGTGCTTAGCGGAGAAGCAACAAATGCAAATTGTATAGTCTTTGGTTTGACACGATTGGGATTCCAACCCACGATTTAACGCTCTCGAGGCGAGCCTGCTAACCATAACACCACCGACGCGGTTTAAAGTACAAATATCTGCTCTATCTTCGTCAGAAATTGTTCTCATGTCAATAGTAGTTTATATCAATAAATATGTATATTTTGTCCACAATAAAAACGGAGACAATCCCAAATAGTAATAATTGTGACTCGAGTATACTGTACATGCCAATAAAACATGCTTAACGTCATTAGCAACAAAGCTATAAAAATAATTGTTTTTGTAGCAGTTGTTGATTCTATTCTTATTTGTACTGAAGCATCAACTTTTGAACCTCGTATTAACACGTTAATTAATTATATTAGTCTATATCAGGGGCAATTTCGTACGACATGTACTTTTAAGATGAACATTTTCATATATTTTAAAAGTACAAATACATGCAAGTAATACTAACATGTACTTTGTAAGAGTACAAATAAATATTACTTACATGTACTTTCCAATAAAAATGGTCTACTTGATATAATTACGTTAATTGAAGACGCATTGAAAGACGATGATCAAAACAAGCAAGAAAATACGGCAAATCAAATTTAAAAGATACCTTAATGAATACTTTAACGGTTATGCGGAACAATCAGACATTGCAGGTTTTCTTTTTTATACTGATTCGTATTTCACATTTACAATTTTACAGATTGAATTTTGATAACAAATAATTACGTTCATCAACCTTAAATCAAATAATTTGTTTTCTTGCAAATAGCTCTCTTACTAGTAAGTATGATTAACGTAGTTCAACGAAATAGATCTATTTTATATATGGAAAATATATTTAATTGACATTGTTACATAGTACATGAATCTGTAAAAGTATATTACAGTTCAAGTAAAATCTCTTTAGAGGGCATTTTCCTCACACGTGGAACGCACTTGCATGACCGCATCATTTCACTAAGAGGGCATGTTTTCCTCACACGTGGAACGCACTTGCATGACCGCATCATTTCACTAAGAGGGCAGGTTTGGGCCCATAAAACTAGTTTAACCACGCCACCTTTTTTCTATATTGAAATGCCAGGAAAATGAGCTCTTATGTATTTGCTATGGGTGTCGATTTTACGTCTTTCTATGATTTTTCTGTTGAATTTTAGAACTTTCTCGACAGCTTAGTATTTTTGTTTTTTTTCTTATACCTATATCTGAGCCCTGAACACGTCAAATATACACAGAGCCATTTGACTTTTGGATAGATTTTGTGTACGGCGGACTTTCCTGATGTATGGCAGAATCATAATCCATTTGTGTTGCAGTAATGGCCCAATGGTTTTCAGAATGTGTAATGTTCCAATCCGACGGGAATTTGAACACGGGGTGACATTTGTCAGTTTTTTCACCATAAATAATCTGGGGTGTGAGAAATTCTCCTATAAAACAATAAATGAGTTTTTTGTAAATATCTATGTAATTATGTTTTAAAGGCGTGTTAAAATAAACAAAACTTATTTATTATAAGTGAACTCGTGTCATGGTTTATTGATTAATAAATGAATTATGACATTTTATTGTTACCGGATCAAAGCTGATACGAATAATTGGTTATAATAATTACATGTCATCAAGGTAGTATGTTTGTGACGTTTTTATTAGGATTAAGGTAGGTATGAATGTATTAACAAATTAATGAAATCATATTTTTTCATGACATGTGTGACATTTGTCTCCAAAACCACTTATTTCAGCTCTTTTGGACCCTTCAGAAGCCATAGTCCAGTTAGATACAGGTACAATGTTCAGGCCAGCATGATCCCAATTTATTATAGGACTTGATGGAATTTCAAAATATCGTTAACTGTTTTATTTATACGTTCTAAAAATTCGTCCTTCAGTTGATCAAAATTTTCAATTTTATCAATTTACAGGCGGTTGAACCTCGGCGTTTCACAAAGTTCATTCTTTTCAGAAGAGATTTGGTCCAGGTTTTGGAAATGTCAATTGAGCCACCATTTTCAGCTAACAGGGTTTTGTCATTTCCTATTATTATGCCCTTCGCGACCGCAATTGTATAAATATTTCGCGGAATTTATTTTGGCGATTTTACGTTTGACCGTAAAAATAAGCGAAAATAAAAACACCGCGAAAATAACCCGCTATACGGTATTACATCAAACATGCGGTCATTTCCTGCAAGTCATACATGATATATTCATTATATGAATACATTAAAGTTGTATTCATTACTTAAGGGGGTCAACATGGTCGTGATCGTATGATAGTTGGATGTACAACTACTTGTGCAATCAGTGCCTATCACAACAAAAGTTGTGAGTTTTAACCCCGTTCATGCCAAGGTTTATTCGATACAACATTATGTGATAAAGTTTGTCAGTGACTTGTGACAGGTCAGCGGTTTTCTCTGGGTACTCCAGTTTCCTCCATCAATACACTAACTGCCACGATATAACTGAAATATTGTTAATAGTGGCGTTAAACAACATAAACCCTGTAAATGAATATAGTTCATCTTTTGTCTTGTAACTGCATCGGTGGTGTAATGGGTAGCGTGTTCGCCTCGAGTGTGGTAGATCGTGGGTTCGAGCCCCGGTCGTGTGAATTCAAAGAGTGTTGTTTTTTCCGCTATTAAGTACGCAGCATTCATTAAGGAAATACAGGTTGGCTTAGAAGCAGGATAATGTGTCTGAGTGAAGCAGCTGTTGTTTCAGTGAGCTAGCATTATGCAAATCCAGTTAAGGGTGTTGGTCTAGTACAAAGCGGATATCATATTATCGAATGTAACATGTTCTCGCCATGATATACAGTCTCTGGTCAAAAGTATTCGGACAAAAGGATTTTTTTACTATATATTTCATATAAAACCACAATTTTTGAAAACATTATTCCAAAGTCAAGTCTTGTTCGATTTTGATGAAATTTTTACCAACAGAAGCGAGCACTTACGTAGTTTTCTGTGATTATTTTAAAATATTTTTTGGGAGCACAGATTTTAAATGTTCATGATTTAAACACAAACTTAAATTATTTGTCTTCAAATGTACTATCATTGTATTGTATTTTTGACGTTCAAAATTTAGTTTTGTGTTTAAATCGTGAACTCATAAAAATTATAGATTATAAATGTATGCTAAAATCACAGTGTAAAACTACATTTAATTCTGTTTTTGTTGGTGAAAAAAATCATCAAAATCGAACAAGAGTCGACTTTGGAATAATGTTTTTTAAAAAATGTGGTTTTACATGAAATATATAGTAAAAAATCATTTTGTCCGAATACTTTTGACAAGAGACTGTAGCTGACAAATTGCTCATATGACATTAACAAATAATCACTCACACACTCAGTGAGGTTGTAATATGCCTTAAAGATCAATGATGATGGGTGATCCATTTAAGGTGGTACCGTACACTTCAGGTAAAATTTGATATGCTCGTTTAATTTTCTTATTTTTTGGCAGTGTGTTTGAATATATCCACTGCAATAAATATCAAAATTTTAACAAATTCCAACCAACAGACTCAGAACTATAAATTCACTAGCCACATAGCAGCTTTTCTCTCTATGGTTTTGATCACCAAGATGCTTTAAATCTGCATACAAACATCATATGATCAAAACGTTCAACTGATTTTAAAGAGTTATCTCCCACCTTAAATTGACAACGCACATAATAATGATTTGTTTTCCATATGCTATGAAAGTATTATAATTATTAGAGTGTCAATTTTCGTGGATTTCGTGTTTCATTAAAACCACGAAATATAATGTCCAACGAAATACAAAATTTCCATATTATTATTTTTTACCAATTATGAAATCACAAATATAAAGAACCCATGATCCCAGGAAGCTTACTCTGGCCACGAAAATTGGCATCCACGAATAAAAGTACTTTCACAGTATATAGACATTTATCTATTCTATTAAATATCGATTCTGAGTTCTAGTTCGACATCACGTGAATCACATGTCCTCTTTAACTAATATTTATTTTGACACTTGTTGTACAATGCGTCAAATACTGATTTTCTGGAATGGTTAGTATTTCTCCTTCTTTTAAAAACGGCATTATTCGGCTTGAAGCAGGTGCTTTCAAATTTTTACGCAATCGGGTTTTTTATGACGTCGATGCAAATTCCGCGGAAAATGTCGCGCTCGTTACTGTGACGTCGCGAAAACAACATGCGTTATTCGGCAAAGTAATTATCTGCCCTTGCTACTGTATCTAGCAAGGGCAGATAATTACTTTGCCGAATAACGCATGTTGTTTTCGCGACGTCACAGTAACGAGCGCGACATTTTCCGTGGAAGTTGCAAGGAGATCATAAAAAGCCGATTGCGTAAAAATTTGAAAGCACCTGCTTCAAGCCGAATAATGCCGTTTTTAAAAACAAACAAACAAACAAACAAAACTAAACTGAGACATTTGCTGAACAACTCTGTTTCATATCTGTGAAGGTAATAATTGGTACACGAGTTATGTGCATATTTTGAATAATTTATTCTCGTCAGTAGTTCTTGAAATCTACATGTAAATGATTGAATATCCAAATAAATACACAAAGACACACACAATGATGTGAAGCACAAACAACCGAAAAGAGGACTAGATTAACGCCGGGTATTCGGATACTCGAAACCGGTGGGGACACTATGAATTCGGTGCAATCTAATAATTTTGAATGTTTTCATTGGTCAATTTAGAATTTTTGTACACTACATACCGCGGAACATTCTTCTCCGTGTTCCATTGTAGAATGCTCTGCCCTCTGTAGTGTCCACAAATTCAAAATTATAATTAGGGACCGACCATTTAACTTGAAGGAGGGGGGCATGGTTTTTTCCTAAATGTCCCCCCTTTTTTTGTGTCCTTACTCCGGCATTTTTTTTCTCTCCATGAACTCCTTTCTCCCTATTTTCCTTTACCCTGTTCTGCTTTAGATTGAACGTGAGGCAAGGGAAGAAAAGATGTGTGTATACAGTATATCACCATATTTACCAAAGTACAGTCACATGTTAATTTAAAAAATCTAGAGTTGGTAAAATCAAACTCGGCTAACGGGATTATAAGAACCCCGGACTGACTTACATGTCGTGTAAAGGAAGTGTTTTGCGATCATGATCATTGCCCTTTTGTAAACATTTACTGTATGGCTTCATACGATGGTTAGTTTTTGCCGTCTTCCGCCTCGAAACAATACTATAAGATTGATTGATTTTTGATTTTTGGTGTTTTAACGCCACTTTCAACAATATTTCAGCTATATCATGGCGACCAATTTTAGTGGTGGAGGAAGCCGGAATACCCCGAGAGAACCACCGACCATGAGCAAGCAACTGGTAATCTTTATCACTTGCGGCTGCGAGTCGAGTGCATCCTTTTTTGTAATTTACAAAACCGGGCGCGAACCCACGCCGTATTGGTGATAGGCTTGTATGAGTTGTTAGATCCAACGACCTAACTCATTGAGCAACCCCAATACTATAAGACAACAATACTCTGAGGACCAATACTTCCGATCACTTCCTGCAATTTTCATCTTTTCGTCACAAAAATATGCCTCGGCTCGTCTAACGAAAGGATGATGAATGCTATCGTCTTTTCATCCCACAGATTTGCTGGTTTTTTTTGTTACTGTAGGACAATGAAAATAAATTAGACATTTACTGCTTGTTCTCCTTTCGCCTCGAAAATAATAAACCTCAAATTTCTTTTCGTTATAAGGTCGTAAAGGTATCTTTAAAAGGCGTATAAATACGTTTCATAGAATTCATTTATTGGTGAAAATATTATATAATTTTTTGTCATACAGACTATAGCCGTTCTCTTTCATTTATTTCATTCTCCGGTTGCGTTGCCCTTTCACCCAATCCAAGGAAACGACGGGAAAGACTCCACGACATTTTACCTATTAAAATACATTGTAGGGTAATTTGGCGCCGAAATTGACGATGTCTAGGTTTGTCATGAAAAATGCACGTTTTTTGTTCTGTAGCTAACAAACAAGCACATGTACCCCCTTACTTTTTGTTAAAATTCTAAATAAAATCATTGCGAGAATATCATGACAAAATATTAAGAAAATATCAATTGTCATTTTTTTTCTACATGCAAATTTATTTATGAAAAAAACACTAAATAATCCATATTCCACAAATAATGAGAATTTTTGGACTACTTAATCTATTATTGGCAATATACATGTTCATCATCTTTGAACGAAATTATCATAGGAAGCTATTGTAAAAAACCGGATGCAATTATCTTTTACCGTTTTGAAATTGTGATATGGGACGAAGTCCCAACTATGGTAGAAATAGCAATATATTGATTCCAGATCCATATCACTAATGGCTTAAATTTCATGCACCGGAAATGACACACCGGAAACCAATACATGGTTAAATCTGCAGAAAATCGTATGCGCAGTAATCTGAAACTACTTCCGGTTATTAATGTTAAAAGTCGTCCTCGATATATCTCGGCCCAAAAAATCTCGACAATATTTTGATGCACTGAATGAGCGTGAAATTGGCAGATAATTTTCAGATTCGCGAGCATTCATGACCGTGCCTGTTTCAATAGATGGAAAGAGCATCCTTACATTGTACTACAGTACATTCCAAAAAGTACACAAAAGTAAGTAACAATTCTATTTCAGTCATCCCAAGGATTCACATGATTTAAATATTAGATAATGTGGATACTGCTTCGCTGTCACTACAGGTAGCACTGTCTCATATTATTGTTTAATTTTTTTTATTGGACTTCGTCCCAAGTTAGGTAACACCTATTATCATATTATTTTCTTTACCGCTATAAAAATTCGTATTTTAAAAATTTGTTGAAAAATGGTCGAAATTCGATCGTGAATATCTCGAAAACTAAGTCACGAAGGTATATTATTCTTTGCATATTTGGAAAGAGCATGTCGAAATTGACCAAATCACAAATTTTCATGAAAACATCAATTGGCAATCCCTTCTGTATCGTATTCCCTTAAGTTCCAGAGATGTATGATATATGTTTGTACAGACACATGATGATTTCATCAATCTGAAATAGCTACTACAATTTGTTTCAAAATTAAATAGAATTTAAAATATTTGCCGTTAATCGGCCGGAAGGTTTCTTAATGGATTTGTCGGTAGAACTCACTGTTCAATGATTGATATCGAAATGTTGTCTACATTTACACACCTAATCTTGATTTGATTGACATAGCCCTTCGGGAACACCTGAGTTCACCCCTAGTTATAGTAGGGTTCGTGTTGCTCAATCTTTAGTTTTCTGTGCAATGCGTTGTAGATGTCCTTTTTAGATTTACGGATTCTGATTATCCCTTTGGCGTCTTCAAACATTTTCTATGGAGTGCGTTGTTTCATAGACTCATTTATGTCATTATTTTCGGGGAGAGTGTCTTTTTGTCTTTTTCTTATATATAAAATTGTGATACTCTCGCGAGACGATACATCTCAAATAAAAAGACATCTTAAACACAAAGACAGTGTCTGATGACCAAAGCGCAGATACAAAGAAACTATAGGGAACTCTTAAAGCTCAAATACAGACACCATATCGCGATATCTAATTTCAAATACAATGCAAATTTAAAAAAGCAGTTTTCGGCTTGTTTCTGAATCCTATTGTGCAATTGCTGTGGTTCTATTTATATATGTCAGTTATACCAATAAAAATATGTTTAAGCTAAGTCAGATTATACCCCAAACGTGTCTGAGGATTTACCCTATTTATATTGGATACCTAAACTCCATAAGAAACCATACAAAGAAAGGTACATAGCGGAATCATCAACTTGTTCGACGAAAGAATTGTCTATTCACCTGACAAAGATTCTGTCTGCAGTAAAAGAGGGACAACAGAAATATTGTGAAACTGTTTACTCGCGTAGTGGCATAAATCACATGTGGATTTTGAAAAACTCTAAAGATCTTTCGGATAATCTTAAATCAAGATCTTTATCTCAGGTATCCTCCATCAAAACTTTAGATTTTTCAATTCTATATACCACCCTACCGCATGACAAATTAAAAACCCGCTTAAAAGAAACAATTCACAAAGTTTTCAGTCATAGAAACTATGGCTCAAAATTTGTTGTGTTGGGCTACAATTCCACTTATTTTTCAAACAAATTTCAAAAAGGTAAAACATGCTACCCCGAGAAACAAGTGATCAGTATGCTGGAGTTCCTCATCGATAACATATCTGTCTCCTTTGGAGGGACACTGTTTCAGCAGGTCGTCGGCATACCAATGGGTACGAATCGTGCCCCTCTTCTAGCCGATGTATTTTTATACTCATATGAGTGGGAGTTTCTTCAAAAGCTTGTAAAAGATAAGAAGATTCATGAGGCTAGAGCCTTTTATTGATGACGTTTTATCTATCAATAATTCTAGATTTGCAGAATTTCTTCCATTGATATATCCTCCAGAGCTGGAAGTTAAAGAGACCACAGATACAGCTTCGTCCGCATCATTTTTGGACATATACCTCGAATTTGACGACAGTGGTCAACTCAGTACTAAAATGTATGATAAAATTTTAAAATCATACATTTTCCAAATATGTGCAGCAATATACCAGCTTCTCCTCCATATGGTGCTTACATCTCGCAATTGATTCGCTATGCATGGGTCAGTAGCAATTATTCTGATTTCCTGAAACGTCATCTTCATCTGAGAAACAGGCTACTGGACCAGGGTTATACAAAGATTCGCCTTATTCGATCTCTTAAAAAGTTTATATTCCGATACCAAGATCTTGTCGAAATATATTCCGTCTCTGCAGAAACGATAATAAACGATGCATTTTCACATAGTGAAAATTTATAAAGATAAGGAAGTCAACAAAAATGTCAAAAATAGTTTTTTATCAATGTGTGACGTAAAATTGTTTTTGACATTTACTTCACTGAATTTGGTACTGCTTTGACAACTATTTTACCTATTTTGTTCCAGTATTGTTATAAATACTGTTATAGTGACAGCCGGAACCTTTGAGCCGTAATGAAAGCGGGAGGTTTGGCGCTTTAAAATCTGATTCAACCCACCATTTCTTTAGAAATGCCTGTACCAAGTCAGGGTCATTACGGTTTTCACAGTTTTCCGGTTGTTGACTGATTTTGTCTGTTTATATACTTATGAGTTTTGACTTTTCCTTTGTAAGATTGTTCGGAGTTCGGTAATTTTGTTATTACCGTTATTCATTTTTATTAAACTTTCATGTCTCTTTCATGTATTATATTTTATACGGTAGATGATCAGAAGAGTCATGGATTTGTTCTCGAAAGTCATGAAACGGTTAATATATATATATGTTTTACAATTACATTATGCTACTTTAGATTATCATATCATAGAACTTCTCTGTTGTCATTATAATGGATCGGTAGGCGTATCTTTTTTTACTTCAAAAACTATCGGACCATCGGACTACCGGGTCGACACCAGTCCTGTTTGCTAAGGAACTCCTCAACAACTTGATCGAGTCAAAATTTGATAAATAAAACGTTTGATAAACTGATCAGGTAACATGTATTTATGATGATAAGAAGAGTAATAAAATTTAGATTTTTAATTATTACTTAATTTTAAAAAATTAAAAAAGGGGGTTGTAGAAGTTAAACGTTCTTTATGCTATTCTTATTAACAACTAGCCACTAGTGATTCGAACCACAGATTATTATGGTATGGAGTTACCCATATTCTTATTCTTCTTCCAATGACAGCAGTAGACTCTAAGGTTAGAGTGTGAAACAACCATATACATATCAATCGTCTGTCATCTGGTCTACATCAACTTATTTCCCATGTATCACTATATTGTGTTAAATATTATCTATATGTGTTCATGTGCTATATTAGTTGTGACTATTTGATGTGTATTATTTGTATGGAGATGACAAGTCCATAAGTTGTAATATTTTTTGTTCAATTCCACTTGCTGTTTTATTTGCAATAAAATAATATTAAATCTAACCCATATCCCCCCTTTTTGTAACTTTCTGTTTACATATTTATTTTCAATAAAATGTCTTTATTATTCCATTTCTTTTTTTCCTTTACTTAGTGTGTTCGTGTCAATATCCATCCAATCGTATGCTAACAGCAGCTTACATGTTCCGACCTTTTATACTCTAATATGTAAACATGCACAGCAAGTTGGAAAAAGGGAGGTAATTCAATGTCTCGTGCGCCTGTGAGCAAGCACAGCAAATATGATGAGAGTGAACAATTAAAATGTTTTTGTTATTGCAACAGAAGTATCGACTTTATAAATTCTACATTTAATCGTTGATATTTAAAACAAATTGTTTCGTTTTCAATATCACCATATCTAACATGACCAGGAAGCTTATTCACTTCCTGGTAGAAGAACATTTTTGAAGTCTGTGACATCTTTTGGTAATATTACAGGTATGGAAATATGTTTTTCTTAACAGGAATCGTCTTCCTTGGTGTCAATTAGAGCTTGTTGACATTATATGTCAAAAGGTGGTGAGTACACAGACAAAGAAATCAGTATTTATCATTCAGTCAGTGACAAGTTTGTCACAGGTCTAGAAATATCAAACTGTATGGGAAATATTAGCACTGGGAAAGAAGAGATACATAAATGAGTTATTGTATGGTATGTATCTGTCCTTGGGGGTATCTGGTGGAACTACAAGATCCCAAACTATGATATAACCTTTAACCTTCTGTATTGACGTCACGAGTATCACTTCCTACAATAAATGTACTAATTATATATAGGGTCGACACATGTAAGTTGATGTTAACATAATATTGTATAAATATGGACACGAACAAGCTAAAATAAGGAAAACGATATGAATTAATAAAGAAATAAAGAAATTTTATTGAATATAAATATGTAAAACAGAAAGTGAAAAAAAAAAAAAGGGTGGAGGGTAATTCCGTCATATCCAGAAATTGATGGTACTTTCCTCATAAATATTCATCATATTTAAATTAGATTATGATCACGTAACTGCAGTTTCAAGCTTGATGGATCGTTTATTAGATTTGTCAAAAAATAGCATACAGTACGGAAATTCAATGTGTCCGTCAATGATTCGAAAATTAAAAGTTATTGTTTATTTCCGCAAAGTTTTCCTTCTGTCAACATTCTTTGTACATATAACAGAACATACACAATTAGTGTACTTTTCTCTCATTTTTGGTTCATTTTAATTATACAAACGAATTGTATTAGGTGGTACTTAAAGGTGTGGTGACAATTATATAAATTTTGATGTACATTCTTTTAATTTCAAGTCCATCAATCGCATGTACCTCCATAAAACAGAATATAACATAGAAAAAACTCTTGTATTAGGTATTGAAAGGTGTAGTGACCATTATACAAATATTGATGTACATTCTTTTAATTTCAAGTCCAGCAATCACATGTACTTCCCTAAAACAGAATATAACATAGAAAAAGTGATTTGGCTTGTATTCTGATCCATTGAAGACTGAACTAAATATCTGCAATGTTGTAAATATTGTGAACAGAAATAGCAAAAGCAAAAAAAAACAATAATCTGTTTTAATTCAATTCAAATCAATATTTTAATGGAAATAGCAGAGTATATTGGCGTGATCCAATTAACATTAAAAGTAATCACATGATAAAAGACATTTAGCTATAACATAATTGTTAAAGTACTCATACATTGTATATAAAAAACACAGAGACATGTACACATCTCTGAAAATAATAATAATAAGTCACTACTAATAGTGAAAAATTATGGCGTGTGAAGATTAGTTTTGGTCGACTGATGGATGTTCTCTCAAAAACATGGCTTCTTTGATAAATTTACAAACTAATTTTGCATCATGTATTAATAAAGGATTAATAAAATCATTGATTTGATTAAAATCATATATGTCTATAAAAGGAATATTATATTCATTTCTTAATAAATTGTATTGAGGACACTGAAAAAGAAAATGTACCTCATCTTCCACATTTGTGGGGCAGAATTTACAAAATCTTTGATCAACTGGTATTTTTGTTGTACCATATCTACCAGTTTCTATCACCAAAGAATGTGCACTGATTCTTGATTTTGTCAGCATGCGTCTTACATCTTTAGATATATTTAAATTAAACTTGCTGTGTCAACCCTATGTGTTATTGTTCACTGTTCAATCCTCGATAGCTTAAATCTCGAACAGAATGTTCTTGAATACTGACCGCCAAAACCGATTACATCCATTGTATATAATACAATAGCACAAACTCTATACAAAAATCATTACTCAAACCGCACATCAATACATGAATGGATACCTTGAATATATATCTGGATATATGGTTCCCATATTGAGGGCATAAATAAAAATGGGGGTGTTTTTAAACTCCAGCGGCACCATCGTAAGCAAGGTTACCATAGGTTAACCTATGTTAACCTATGTTAACCCCACCTCACTGCACACACTCTCTCTCTCTCTCTCTCTCTCTCTCTCTCTCTCTTTCCTCCTCGAGATAACTGTGGTCAAAATAATGAACAATCTGAAGGTTTTCTCCGCCCACAGCTATTTATTCCAACGGTCCCGGTTTAACGTTGAGCGTGACGTTAATATTACCGGTATTGGAGTGGTCGATGTTGATAGATTGTTATTGTGTAATTGTCCTGTAACAGCTTTATTTAAATGACATACATGTAAATGTTTTATTATAAGAGATTATTATATGACATTTTCCATATCGGCCCTGGTATTAGCCCGAGACTCCCATATCAAGCCCGACAGCGAAGCTGGAGGGCTGATATGGGTCGAGGGTTAATACCAGGGACGATATGGAAAATTTCATGTTGTGATCTTTTTATCACATATTTTACATGGACCTTTTCCAAGCATTGACTTTTATATTGCAAAAAAAGATCTTTGAACTGACAAATTGCGAAAATAAATCCTGAAGACAGTTGACTTTGTTAACTTGCAAATATTTTTGTTTCGAGTTTGGTTTAAAAAAATATACCAAACAATGTCGATCTGTACAATGACGTTAGAAACTGTTTGAAAAATCTACCCAAGACGTTGACATTTGAATGGAAATTCCTATTCAACACGACGTATGTATACATTTCAGCTAATTATTCCGTTTCAAGTTATTTAAACTTTATTCCAATATGTTGAAATGTGCTAATTTGATTGAAATACGATTGTATGCATATCTTTAAGCATCATCTTTCTTTGTACTTGGACATATAATCTTTGAGACCACTGCGCAGATACCGGAAGTTGATTTCGAGGAGAAATACGGATATATGAGGGCAAATACGGATATTTGCCCCGTATACTGACTTTTAGCTATTATTGGACATGCAAAAACGAAAATATTGCAACAAAATATATGATAATTGATATTATATGTTAGTTAAGTCATAATGTTCTGGCATAGATATTTATAATATGTTAAGCAAAACTTCATCTGCCGGATAACCATTGTAAAATACTTTAGAGTCCCTTTAGATAATGAGCCATGGTTGGGTGTGTCACCGTGTTTGTCATTTTCGACTATCAAAAGGTGCATAGGGTCAAATAAAATACAGAGACATTCATCAAGCATGCAAAGGCATTGTATAATATGGTTCGATTTTGTGTAATAATATTTTTTTCGACCTTCCTTCCTTTTTGCATATATCGCATATCTTATGGCTGGTACAGACATGTATGGAATGTTTAAAGCAACCGCCTCTGCCATAATACACTGTACAATATTTTGGTAATTACCCGTGGATGTGTGTGTGTGTGTGTCTTTTTCCACTGCCAAAAGATGGGTAGGGCAATATAAAGTACAGAGACATTCTTCAAGCATACGAAAACATTGTCACTGGTTGGCTCGGAATCAGACTAGTGTGTCCAAGTGGAGCGAGACGTCTACCCGAAGACTATTTTTACAGTAGTAACACTAGCACTATGCAATTCGAAGCGACAGCATCAGAATCTCATCTAATCGTGTAATATGTTCTTACCATGGTATAGCTGAAAACATTGCTTATTTGGCGTTCAACAGCAATTACTCTCTCTCTCTCTCTCTCTCTCTCTCTCTCTCTCTCTCTCTCTCTCTCTCTTTCTCTCTCTCTCTCCCTCTCTCTCTCTCTCTTTTCTCTCTCTCTGTAAACGGGGATTTTTTAATTGTAGACTTGAATGAAAGTATTTTATAACAAGCATTGTAGCTGTTTAAGTTTCAGAATTAACTGGATTGGCAACACATAGCGAAACAGTATTTTAAGATGGAAGCTCTTATACATGTACATTATTGCTTCCAATATTCTATCCCCCATGTTTTGTTTTGTTTTCAGATACGTTGACATGGCAACAGCAACAGCACAATATTGCAACATCTGTCATCATGACAACGAATCTAAATTGGCGGCCACCTGGTGTCCAGAATGTGAGCAATTCCTGTGTACCGAGTGTGACAGGCACCATGGAAGATGTTCATCAACCAAACAACATATCGTAATTTCCATGGAAAATTACCAAAAAATACCCAGTTCTATTCTATCTATAAAGAACAGATGCAACAAACATGGCAATAAGTACGAATTATACTGCTCGATTCATGACGTCCCTTGTTGCGTTATGTGCATAAGAGATGATCATCGCCATTGCCAACCTATGCGTCCCATTCTTGAGGTAACAGAAAATGCCAAGTCATCGACGGCCATTGCGCACATTGAAAGAGATCTCAAAGACATCGATGCTGTATTTGCTAAAATGAAGTCAGATATCACAAATAATATTTCTGATATTGACAAACAAAAAAGGAAATTTTTGTCCGATATTTCAGACATGCGCAAATCACTTAACCACCATCTAGATAAAATTGAAAAACAAACAGTTGAAGAGATGGTGTCAGAAGAGCAAAATTTACAAGTACAATTAAAGAAAGCATTGGTTGCCATGGAAACCAAAAGAACTGACTTTGATAATATCCGGCAAGATGTGAATAAAGTAAAGAAATATGGTAGTGACCTCCAGACGTTCATAGGAGTAAACGAAATGACGAGTGTTGTGGATGGAGAAGTTAAGAAACAGAAAGGGGCAGTTAATTATGAACTTTTTGAACTGAAGCTTGACTTTCCATCAGAATTGAAATCTTTTATGAAAGATGTTTCTAAATTTGGTATTGTATCTGTTACAAAAAAGCATTTTAGTACCAGTTTTGTAAATGAAACTGAATTGCAAGCGCAGATTCCACAGGAAAGCAAGCTGGGTGTCACACCACAACTCACAAAGAAGACGACTGTCAATTTTCAAACTAAGAATAAGGGGAATATCCGTATAACAGGTTGTGACATATTACCGGATGGCAAACTTGTATTCACTGAAAAGGAAGACAAACGGTTGTTGATGTTTTCTAATAACGGAAATTACGAAAAAGACATTGTCCGGTTTTCAGGTGTCCCGTATGAGGTTTCATACACAGGAGAAAACATTGTAGCTGTTACAATTTCGTCCAAATATGAAGTCGTATTTGTAAACGTCATTACAAACACCATTATAAACACGGTAGATGTTGGCTCTAGTTGTTGGGGAACCGATTTCAACATGAATCGTCTAGCTATTCGAGTAATACAGCCACCTACATCACGTCGCATTGTATATTTAGATCCTAAAGGTAAATTGATCGATCGAGTCAATATTCCCGGTGAGAACTCAGCACACATATCATTGCGTGATGGTACCATTAAGTGTACGGATTGGAAAGTCAATACGATTTACTGTTATACATTAACAGGACAACAGATTTGGACCTTCAAAGACAAAAACGTCTTACGAGATCCAGCGGGAATTGCCTTAGATAACAATAAGAACGTTTATGTGGCTGGTAGGCAGACAAACAACGTTGTTGTACTTTCACCTGATGGTAGCAACTGCAGAGAAATCTTAACCAGAAGTGATGGGTTGGATGAACCATTTTCATTACGTATCAACATTGACCGTAACGAGCTCCTGGTATGTAACTTGGGTGGTCCAGCATTTGTTTTCTCTCTGGATTAAGTGTAAACTGTGCTACTGGACGTCATCAATGTTGACAGAGAACTAGTACAACTTATTGTAGTATTGGTGTAAAAGTAGCGTACATTGTAGTGAATATTTGACAGTGATGTCGATGAGAACTTATATTATTAATAAAACTAAGGTTCTAATAGAGTAGAGGATCGAGGGTTTTTGTGTTTTTAGAAATGGGCTTATATCGATCTCGGATTGAGTTTTTGATCATGTTTGAAGTTGTTTAACACTGTTTATAATGAAAACGTACCACAAAAGTGATGAATTAAAAATAAATTCAAAGGGGGGTCCACAAATCGGGTACCTATGATGTAACGCGTTACAAGATATCCATATGTCTTTTACATTTTTCTCAGTAAAAACCTAAAAATACGTTTTTCGGACCATTTTTTTGTGGGACCGGAAGCAGAGTCAGCGTATTCTATGACCCCATTAATGATTTCTGATTAAAGCAATGCTTGAAGGAAAAAATCGGTAAGTTTATGGAAAGAAAAGAACGTAACGCTGAAGGAAAAACATCTGCATGCCAAATACCAAGCTTTATTTCAGCTATGTTTTACAAATTTTCACACAAAAAGTATACATATCAAATGTTATCATCTTCAAAAACGAAAAAGTCTTTTCGAAAATGATTTTTTTAAAGCAAGTGAAATAATATTCCTAAAGGAGTAAGGTCAACAAAATGTTCAGTTGCAACTTGACGTAAAAAAACAACGGAGTATAAAACTTTACACATTCGAAACTATACTTTTCGCTCATATTTCGTGCTAAATCGAAATAGCAAAAAATGTTCATCTTCAGTGGCAGAGAATGAACTTAACAAATTTGATTTCGGATAAAAATTACGATTTCTACGTAAAAGGTTACCCAATTTGTCCAGTAAACGTTTTTTCTTATCGACGGCAAAATAACGTCGCGCTACTTCTATATTGTTCTATAGTTTTCTATTAAAATTAAAACAAATAAACAACAACTAAAAAAAACGAAGCTAAAAACAAACAAACGAACGATATCAAAACTTGAAAAACAACAAACAAAAGAGCGAAAACAAAAAACAAAATACAAAAATATACCAAACCTGAAAAAATAACGATGTGTTTCCGCTTACTCAAGCGACCCTAATTAAAAATGAATTCATGAACTTAATTTGTGTGTGTGTCATTTTTGAACAAGCATTGCAAAAAAGAATGTGTGCATTGTAGAAACTATAATTATATAATAATTTAAAAAAATCGCGAAATATATAAATATGAAAATTAAAAATGTGAAATGAATTATTTTAATTATAATTTCACTAGATTATACATAAAATATTACGAGAAATTTTCAAGAATACAACGTATACAATCAATCAATAAACAAACAGAATATGATAATCTCGTTTTAGAGCAAGATATACTTTCAAAGAAAAAATGATAAAGTACAGTCACATAACATAAACAATAAATAAATACTAAAAGGGAATACAAACGAAATAAATAAGCAAACAAACAAACATTGAAATAAACACCTAAAGGAAAACACCAACGACACAAATATATACAAGCAAGCCAAAATAAAATAAAAATAAATAAAAACAAAAAGTGAAATTCCGAAATAAAGAACAATACAAACACAAATAAGGAAGAAGAAAAAATGAAAAAAAATACGCGAAACGTTCTTTTCAATGTTAATTATGTGTAACGTCAACATCGCGCGTAACGTCAGGTATATTGATGACGTTTTGTCTATCAATAATTCTAGATTTGCAGAATTTCTTCCATTGATATATCCTCAAGAGCAGGAAGTTAAAGAGATCATAGATACAGCTTCGTCCGCATCATTTGTGGACATATACATCGAATTTGACGACAGTGGTCAACTCAGTACTGAAATTTATGATAAACGGGACGATTTCAATTTTAAAATCATAATTTTTCCAAATATGTGCAGCAATATACCAACTTCTCCTCCATATGGTGTTTACATCTCGCAATTGATTTGTTATGCAAGGGCCAGTAGCAATTATTCTGATTTCCTCAAACGTCATCTTGATCTGAGAAACAGGCTACTGGACCAGGGCTATAAAAAGATTCGCCTTATTCGATCTCTTAAAGCATATTCCGTCTCTGCAGAGACGATAATAAACGATGCATTTTCACATAGTGAAAATGTATAAAGATAAGGAAGTCAACAAAAATGTCAAAAATATTTTATCAATGTGTGACGTAAAATTGTGTTTGTCATTTACTTCACTGAATTTGGTACTGCTTTGACAACTATTTTACCTAATTTGTTCCAATATTGTTATAAATACTGTTATATTGACAGCCGGAACCTTTGAGCCGTAATGAAAGCGGGAGGTTTGTCGCTTTAAAATCTGATTCAACCCACCATTTCTTTCGATTTTGATCAAATTTTTACCAACAGAAGCGAGCACGTACGTAGTTTTCTGTGATTATTTTAAAATATTTTTGGGAGCACAGATTTTAAATGTTCATGATTTAAACACAAACTTAAATTATTTGTCTTCAAATGTCGTATCATTGTATTGTATTTTTGACGTTCAAAATTTAGTTTTGTGTTTAAATCGTGAACTCATAAACATTATAGATTATAAATTTATGCTAAAATTACCGTGTAAAACTACATTTAATTCTGTTTTTGTTGGTAAAATAATCATCAAAATCGAACAAGAGTCGACTTTGGAATAATGTTTTTAAAAAATGTGGTTTTACTTGAAATATATATTAAAAAATCATTTTGTCCGAATACTTTTGACCAGAGACTGTAGCTGACAAGTTGCTCATATGACATTAACATATAATCACTCACACACTCATTGGAGTTGTCATATTCCTTAAAGATCAATGATGATGGGTGACCCATTTAAATTGACAACACACGTAATAATGATTTGTTTTAATTTCCATAGACTATGAAAGTATTATAATTATTAGAGTGTCAATTTTCGTGGATTTCGTGTTTCATTAAAACCACGAAATATAATGTCCAACGAAATACAAAATTTCCATATTATTATTTTGTACCAATTATGAAACCACAAATATATAAAGATCCCATGATCCCAGGAAGCTTACTCTGGCCACGAAAATTGGCATCCACGAATAAAAGTACTTTCACAGTATATAGACATTTATCTATTCTATTAAATATCGATCCTGAGTTCTAGTTCGACATCACGTGAATCACATGTCCTCTTTAACTAACATTTATTTTGACACTTGTTGTGTAATAAAAAGGGAGGTACCAAGGAATAATGATATTAAGTTCCAGAGATGTATGATATATTTTTGTACAGACACATGATGATTTCATCAATCTGGAATAGCTACTACAATTTGTTTCAAAATTAAATAGAATTTAAAATATTTGCCGTTAATCGGCCGGAAAGTTTCTTAATGGATTTGTCGGTAGAACTCAATGTTCAATGATTGCTATCGAAATGGTGTCTACATGTACACACCTAATCTTGATTTGATTGACATAACCCTTAGGGAGCATCTGAGTTCACCCCTAGTTATAGTGGGGTTCGTGTTGCTCAATCTTTAGTTTTCTGTGTAATACGTTATAGATGTCCTTTTTAGATTTACGGATTCTGATTACCCCTTTGGCGTCTTCAAACATTTCCTATGGAGTGCGTTGTTTCATAAACTCATTTATGTCATTATTTTCGGGGAGAGGGTCTTTTTGTATTTTTCTTATATATAAAATTGTGATACTCTCGCGAGACGATACATCTCAAATAAAAAGACATCTTAAACACAAAGACAGTGTCTAATGACCAAACCGCAGATACAAAGAAACTATAGGGAACCCTTAAAGCTCAAATACAGACACCATATCGCGATATCTAATTTTAAATACAATGCAAATTAAAAAAAAAATTTTGGCTAGTTTCTGAATACAATTGCTGTGGTTCTATTTATATATGTCAGTTATACCAATAAAAATATGTTTAAACTAAGTCAGATTATACACCAAACGTGTTTAGTGGTTAGTTATATTTATGGTTGAAATCTACAGTTCATAAATCATGTCATTTATTAAAACTGAAGTCAATCTCCCGCATAGGTAACCTTTAGCCGATCGTCACCATGACTTGGTTTACCGTTATGGAATATCTGTGTCACAAATGACCACGAGTATGTTCCACTTGTCGTAAGCACCGGGTTCGTAACTAGATTAACACGACCGGTGCCACTAGTGGAGCAGGAACTGCTTACCCTTCCGGAGCACATGAGTTCATCCCCGATTTTTAGTTGGGGTTCGTGTTACTTGATCTTTAGTTTTATGTGTATGTTTTGTAGTTTGTTGTTTGTCCTTTTCTCCTTTATCTTTGGACCATTCTGTTGTCTGTTCCTCTTCGATTTACATATTCTGATTACCCCTTTGATATCTTCAAGCTCTTCTTGGGTATCCCGTGTAAGCCTCCAATAAAACTGACCGCCGCTATATAACTGAAAAATTGCTGAAAGTGGCGTTAAACAACATAACCCTAACTATTCTCATATTTTAACTTATATAACATAGCAGGTTTAGATAATAGCATAGAATGTTGACAAGTAGGCTATTACAGACAGGGATATTGCATATAATGAACATTGAGCAACAACATGAACATATATGACCCAAAAAGAGTGGCATACGACGAAACTTAGGTTGATGCTGGACAAAACATATTATTGAAAGAAATTATATACGGGTTGAGTAAGTTAAAATAAAGTTTCTCAACAGAACCATGTATTATTTGGAACACAATTTAATTGCATTAGATTTTCCAATAATCCTTCATCATTTTCTAAGTAATTGTTTTATCAATAAATGGAGAACATCAATTGGTGACACACTAACATACTTAATAAACAATATTTCCTGGCATACAAAGCTACAGACAATTTACTTTATAAAGATTTATTATGCAATACAATAACAAGCCTTTTCCCAAGTCATTCATTCAAAATTTAACAATTGAAGCAGCATAATGTTATATTTTACATCCATCCTACAGATTGTAAAGCAGAGATTTCTGAATTGGAATGTTTATAATGAAATGGTAAAAGGAGTATAAAAGAAGAATAAAACAAGAAAATAAAGGTACAAATTGCAAAGCTACAATTGTCATGATTTTTTTTTTTTTTTTTTTGTTGTGTCTCCTTTTTTTCATTTTTCAAAGAATTTATTTATAATGTTGTATATTGTATTTTACTATTGCTGACGCATGTACTATTGTAATTATTTATTATGTGGAGAGGACCCTTGTAAATTGTTTTAATTTGTGTCCAATCCAATTGTTATAATATTTAGCAATAAAATATGTTTAATCTAATTGTCATGACAGCTTGTTATTTTAAAAACATTATTATGCAGTCATAAACAGGAAGGTGAGCAACAATCTGCATAAAACTTAAACCTTCATCGAACAATCTTTTCTTAAATGAAGACATTATTATTCTTAGTATTGATTTATTCTACATAACATCTTACTAAAACGTCTTGAACAATTGCTAAAATAGCAATGATCAACAAAAAGATGCGATCAATGCGGATGTATAGTGTTAACAGTAGTAGCAATTATGTAAAAGTGGCACAATATATCTTTAAATCACCTAATCCACAGGGTAAATCCAACTACCATACGATTGTGACGGCCACTGGTTTCTGACACACGATGAAGACAGCCTTATGTATCAGAGAAAGAGGATTGATTGGTGTTTAACGCCAACTTTAGCAATAGTACAGTGGCGTAAGAGGAAGAGGAAGAAATGAAACAAAACAATAAGTTTTAAAAGGTTGTTCGGGAACTAGCTGTTGAAATTGAAATGTAGCACTAAATGATAATGCAAGTATATTTTAATGTTACTTTTAAAGTGTTTCTCTTCTTTGAGGGTATATATTTCTTGCATTATTTCGCCTGTAAATAATTAATGCATCCTGCAGGAAATATTCATAGACAACCAAATTGCATCAATGACCATTTCAGTGATGCAACATCACAAGAAACATCATATCATATAGATATCAATTTACGTACTTTGTATTAGTCTGCGTGTTAATAGTACATACAATCCTAGAGAAGTGTTGCCTAAACTACCAAATTGTATCAACGACGCTACAAGACAATAGCCATCATAATATAAGATTCATTTTAACAGTTATCCATTTACGTCCATCATAATTATGTGTTGCATCAGTGACGCTACAAGACAATAGCCATCATAATATAAGATTCATTTTAACAGTTATCCATTTACGTCCATCATAATTATGTGTTGCATCAGTGACGCTACAAGACAATAGCCATCATAATATAAGATTCATTTTAACAGTTATCCATTTACGTCCATCATAATTATGTTTTGCACTTGCGTAGAAGTGGGCATATCAATTTATTTCCGGTTAATACCGACAGGATATTTTACTTAAGATACGGCTTCTAATTAAACCTTTTGCGTGGTGTCTTTAAAGTGTTCGTAAATTGTAAAAGAATTAATCTCAATTTTGTAGTTTTAATTTATTGTGTCGATTAAAATATTGTTAAAAATAAATTAAGCAAATCTAATTAGCTCTTCGGTATCTTCAAAGTTCTCATAAATTGTAAACAATGAATCTCAATTTTGTTGTTTTAATTTTTTGTGTCGATTAAAATATTGTTAAAAATGAATTAAGCAAATTTTGTTGTGTCAGAATGGCGCCATTTTGAAGATCAGTCTATTTGATAGTGTATCTCAACTCGTTTACTGTAATTGGAACGTCACTTCTTTCACACACAAATAACTATAATGTTGCATGTTGAATTCAATGCAAAAATGAAATATGCCATTTGAAACAGATCAATTAATTATATGTTTTATTAGTTTTTAATGCCACTTTCAGCATCTTTTGTTGAGGAATGGGTAGGTATCAAATAAATCCTCAATCAATGTCGAGTAAACCTTCTCACAATGACCTCCGCGCTAATCTATACATGAACCTCTTGGTGTGTCCAACAATATCCCAGCACCCAACACAACATATGATTACATTTCTACAAAAGTAGACTGATAGCGCCATTATGGATCATTCACATTATTGTATATGCCAAATAAATATGTATCTTAGATTTGAAGAAACATCTCTTTCTTCTGGAATTTCATCGGCGCATGTAACGTTTCAATGGATGCAATGCAACGCCATGACGTACGTTTTTCAAAGGGGAAGCAACTCGTATAAAACAAAATGAACTACGGACAGCATTAACCATCTGTACACAGTAACTGTTTTCAATAGTGGTCATTTTTGTGATACGGTGTTAGTTGTGGTATATTCGTCTATCGTTAACAAAGGGAATAAGAATATGAACGGATGATTCTGAATGGAAAATAAAATAACAGAAAATCAATGAAAAATAACTGAAATCATATGTTTCCTCTTTTCAAATGTCCTATTTTTAACTGTTCTGACCTTGCCCTGCAACATTCGTCAACAAAATCTACATTTCAAACAGGTAATACCACCCAGCGCTGAACTAGTTAAGCCTCCAATGCTTGCACTGTCCAAGTTTTATGATTCGGTGTCGTCATTAACTTAACGTTAGATACTCGTGAGCGTCCTCGTGATTCAAACGCACGTGTAATCACCGATGGAACTACAGAGTCACCCAACGGGAAAAGCAGTGAATGGTTCCTATTAGAGGACTGACATCAGTGAAATAACTGAAAAAACGCACCCCTGATTGGGACGAAAGAATATAATGGTGTATGTGCTTCGTCACCTTGCACAAGATCGTAATGACACAGATAAGGTTCACACAGAACATTTTATTCTACTAGTAAATTAAGTATTTCTTTTTTCTGTTTTTCTTTTTTCTAGCACTATCTGTTTTCATGCGAGAATGGAGAACATAATATCAAGACAGTCTGCATTTTTCTTCTGTAATTTATAGCAATTTATAACAGCCATTCTTGAAATTTGTATTCATACACGATGCTCTTCAGACAAATGGCGTCGTCTTTAGGAAACATGTTACATAAATGGCCTGTTTGAATTCATGTTTTGAAAGATAAGTCGTCAGGTAGCTTGTCTGTGAGCGGTAATCAATGTCACGTTTAAACTGCCAACGTAACAATTAATACGTTAATGACGCCAATACCGCAATTACATTTAGTCTGCGTGTTATTCTATCTAACAACTAAGCACAAATTATGTAAATAAGGCGAGTGCAGAAAAACCACAATCTAGATAGAATTTGGGTTGCCTAGGATACGGGAAATCAATTTAAACCCCTTTTAACAATATTTCAGTAATAAATATTCAATATTCGTACATTGTCGGAAAATATATTTTTTATTTGTACGAGCTTTAGAAACAGGAAGAAACGCGAGCATTTGGTGAGCTTTTCTCGCCTGTTTCGCGGTGACTGCAAAAGGTGTACGCATATTGTATTTTATCCTGCAATGTCAAAAAGTCCAAAAGAACTGTCAATTTGTCTGCAAATAGCTGAAACAAGCGTCGTTATAATAATATTCAATGGTGTCCTCTGAGAAGTCAGCTCTTATGTCATAACCATTGTTTTCTGTCGCTCTACACTAGAAAAGCTAAAAACACTGAAATGTATTTGACCCCCTTTAATAGTACTCAAAATTACACAATTGCAGGATAAATAACATCCTTCAGGTCAACGGCTAAACTCGATGTCAGTGTCATATAACATCATCATAATATCAAAAACCTGAAAAGAAAACATATATAGATGATCCCTGGAAATTACTTTCAATATTCCACCCAGATGAGATCTAATACAATGAAGTATCCCCTTACACATTCAGTTTAATTGAATGTACTTTAGACACATCGTTATGAAAATTTTGTTAAAAGGGAGACAATAACAAGTGTGACTGATAGTAGTCATGCTGGAAATCCTTTTCTGATAAATAATCCCTTTAAATTTATTATTGTTATGAAATTATACCCTTACGACGTCAGTTCAATTGACACATTGCTATTAAAACTTTGTCCTCCACCAATAATCCTGATCGCCACGATATAACTGAAATATTGCTGAAAGTGGCGTTAAACACCATAACACAGAACTCCTATTAAAACAATGACAAGTGTGCCTGTTGGTAGTCATGCAACAAGTCCTTTCCTTATAAATAATCCCTTTGAATTAATAATTGCTATGACAGTTGAAATCTTGACTGACCACTTATAAGTATTATTACATAATGATGTTATTTAAACAATTTTATTGGCTATCATGCTGCCACCTGACATTCCGTAAAATTTGATATTGTTTGATTAAAACTCGTATTGACTTGGTTTAACTTCCGTTTTCTAACGAAATCTATTAAAAAAATAATGACGTGAATTCTATTTCTATTCGACCAATGGACATAAAGGTAATGTGAAATTTCGTCCAATCAGAATCGTCGTATTAGCGTTAGCTTCGAATGAACAAGTAGTCATCATGTCCGACGCAGGCGATGGGCTAGTGGAAGTCAAACGGAGATTTGCAGAAATCTCGGAGACTTGGTTTCACTTTCACTTTTCATTTTAATGTAATAAAACAATTACAGTCTTTTGTATCGGTCAATACGAGTTTTTATGGACCTTAGAAATCAATATTCACCTGAGCCTAAAGGCTTCGGTGAATATCGTTTTTAAGGTCCATAAAAACTCGTATTGACCTCAACAAAAGACTATAATTGTATATTATCCACATGTTGACGCGTGTAATAAGTTAATAAATGTTGTTAGTAAATATAAGTGGTGTCAAGATTTAAACTTTCACAGCAGCATATTTTGTTTGAAGGGATTATTAATAAGAAAGGAACATGTAACAATTGTAGCCCGATAGATATTGGTTATTTTAGGGTACAACTTTCGGTGTTTTGATTCAGAGTAATAACAAAATTACCGAACTCCGAACAATATTAAAAAGGGAAAGTCAAAACACATAATTATATAAACAGACAAAATCAGTCAACAACCGGAAAACTGTGAAAACCGTAATGACCCTGACTTGGTACAGGCATTTCTAAAGAAATGGTGGGTTGAATCAGATTTTAAAGCGCCAAACCCCCCCCCCCCCCCCCCCCCCCCTCAAAGTTTCCGGCTGTCAAAAATAGAGCTATATTTCTAGTCATCAGCTGTGTAGTAAGTTCCAATCAAGGTGGAGAGATAATGTTAGTTATATTTACGTCTACCTACTCAATCACTGGGTACCTTTACTTAAATTGAGAGTTTGGTTCCCGTATATAGCGAGGTGTACTCGGTCCATTTATTTCTGATAAAGTGACATACGATATATCGATGGATCTCGGTGATTATTCTGGTTTGTCCGTCTATAAAGCTGGCTGCAGCTAAATATTGTGGAAGTGGCGTTAAACCTCACAAATCAATAACACTACTATATGTTGCATCTATTTGTATGTTAACGTAGCAGAAACTACCGACCCTTCCGGAGCACACGAGTACACCCACGGTTTTTTAATAGTGTTCGTTTTACTCAATCTGTTATTTTCTGTGTAGGTTTTGTAGATCATTGTTAGGGGGGTGTCCTTTTTTTATTTGGTCATTGCCTTGCCTATCCTTCTTCTATTTTTTGGCTTTGTTTTGACCTGCAGAATGGAATTTAGGTATGTGATTATTGCAAATTATATATTTTTTGAACTGCTATGCAGTATCTATTAATTGCATTGCCTTTAATTTCCAAACTTTCCATGACAGAAAATTGCCTGCCGCATTTTTGCTTTGAATCATGTGAAACGAACAATCAATTAAAAGACACCAGTGTTTTCCAATACCCACGCATGGTGATAGCGCCTTGCTAAATTGTGAAGAAATAGTTCATAATCAAAAGAAAATCCAAATGACTTGTTAAAATCACTTACAATGTAAGTCTTTAAAAGCCTTCCAGAAAGCGGTTAATTGAAATAAATCTCATTTCGTTCTCCATGTCAGTTTTAAAAAGAAAAGACATGCATTATATAAAGTGAAATTGTTTCAAAAGAAATAGGTTAACACAATGTACCCACATCTTGTGATAAAACAGATGGTTCCATAGTCCTGGTGAGCAGTTTATCAGCTGTGTAAACACGCCATGATATAGCTGAAATACTGCTAAAGTTGACGTTAAGCACCAATCAATCAATCAATCAATCAGATGTGCACAACCAGAACAAGTTTATAAACAATACATTTGTAGATAGAAAGGTGACAGTTGGATTGGTATATAACTAGGAAATCAAGATTCCCACAGGTAAAAACGTATACATTATGGAAGGGGTCAGACAATATTTCCTTGTAACGGACCACAAATGCCCAACCATTTACAAGACTGTTACAATTTGCACGTGTCAAGTGCACCGCGAACGGCATTCTCATTCTTCATACATCCACGAGGCACTCGAAAAGACCAATTCCTGGTTCAATGTTGGGCATACATTCATAAGTGAGATATCGAGCACGTCTGGAGGAAATCAAGATGGTTATGCAACATGGAAATCGATTGCACCCAACAGATAAAGCCAACACAGTCGGTCAATATTGAATGTTTGTGATGAAAAATAAATAAAGGGAAAAACAAAAAGGAGAGATTGATTTAAATACAGTCAGAGAAGATACTGGTTGTCTACTAGTTTCAGGGGGCGGATACAGAGGGGGGCGCGGCGCCCCCCCCCCAAAAAAAAAATTTCGCGCCTCCCTCCGCTCGGCGCATTTTTTTTAAGTGCGCCCCCTCCCCCTCTTAACTGGAAATCCTGGATCCGCCCCTGAGTTTATTATCATTTTGTGTAATACACAAACAGCTAAATAGACTTGCACAATACTTTTGTCATTCTATTACCTTTCTATAGTACCGTCGAATAAAATCATACTTTCAATAGAATTGCTACTTATTATACCATATTTAATAATGATATACATACGAGGTTTTTTTGTTTTTTTTTCTAACACGATCCACAATGACATCTTTTTGAAATATGTTGTACCGTGGAGTTAAGGTTTAAAAATTGTTTCAAATCGCACGTGAATACACGGTATTGCAGAACACGCGGTACCACAGGATCGGACTATATTATATATTTGGGTTTTCTTGTTTTTTTGTTTAGGGCATTACTTGTCGAGGTACAAAAATCGTACCCTCTAATAAGAAACGCTGGAACAGTGAGGTAATGTACTGATTGGAGAATAACATCTTGTGTGGTCTGCAGGGGCGGATCCAGGGACGGGGGCGCACCCGGCGCGCGCCCCCTAAAATTGGAAAAAATATGATTTTTTGGCATAAAATCGTGATTGTTCACACGAAATACCCAAAAAATGTTCGCGCCTCCCCCCGCAATTGGAAAGAATATGATTGTTTGGCGTAAAATCGTGTTTTTTCACACGAAATACCCCAACATTTTTCGCGCCTCCCTCCGCTCGGCGCAATTTTTTAAGTGCGCTCCCCCCCCCCCCCCAACTTGAAATCCTGAATCCGACCCTGGTCTGTTCTTAAGCAATCACAACTTTCATAGAAAGGTGACTCAACCTCTCTCTCTCTCTCTCTCTCTCTCTCTCTCTCATCTTTGAAATGATCCTAATCTCATTTTTTTTTTAAATATTGTGAATAACGGATGGCGTCGTGTACACCTCCTCCCCCCTTTTCCGTTTATCAACAAGTCATTCAAATAACACCGTATACTCTAATCGAAAGCTGGCGATTTTTACCAATTTCAACTCATTGTATATGCTTACATGTAATGTTTAAATTTTTTTTAGGATCACAAGAAATTTTGTTTGTCACATAGATGATGATATAGATCAATAAATAGCATGGCTGTTAGTGTCAAGACAACGAGACAAGACAAGATCTTTATTCTCATAAACAATAACAGAACAATGGTACAGAGAAAAACACAGTAGCTATTCAAATATTTAAATCTAAAAATAACAGCGGAGAAAAAAATAGTGTTTACCTCAAGAATTTTTTCATTGATTAGTTATTCAAAAAATGTAAGTATAGTGAACACATAAAATACTGCGTTGTCGTCGTACATTTTTTGTAAATGCCCCTCCCCCGCCTCATTTTTACCCTGAAATCACACGACTAATGAATGTTCTGTCATTCAAAAGATGATCGGCAAGAAAATTTAATGAAATCTATTGTCGGTAATAATGCAAAAAGTATTTAGAAAATTGTATTTTAACCGTCGTTACAAACTTAGTTATTGTGATAAACGACAATATTTTGAGCAGAGTTGTCGAACTTGAACTACATGCTTGTTTCACTTTTTTGCTGTTATAGCAAGACCAGAGAAGAAAATATATATTCTGTACGAAAAATAAATAATAATACTAATATATTGCTAAAATACTTTATCTAGTTTATTGTTCTAGGTGCATTCAACGTTAATATTGTTGTTTGAAATTTGTTTCTTTACCTTTAAGCACCAAAAAGAGATTTTTGTACAGTTTCTTTGGAAAATCTAAAACAAGCATACTTACCTGGTACAGGGAGCACCGTGATCAAAAAGGCGGTCTCCCCAGGTCGAGGCCTTTCCATTGCACTTCGGTTTGGCTGAAGCCTGCGATTGCTCCAAATGTGAGCAACTCGGGTACGCAATTTTTCTGTGTGGGGGACTGCGTTCGCGCTATCCCCTGTCAATTCGAAATTAAATAGATCCTTCCTTCCATTATTAATTATGCTTTCATTTAGAAATTTTATAAAGATCTTTACTTTTCAACGTTTAACATTTCGTGTTCTCTGTTTCAAACGTGTATTTATGGACAATATACAACATTGCCGGCAAATATATAGTATATTTACACATCTAGAAGACGTGAAATCATGTAGAAGTTTGTCATGATTAAAACATATACATCTCAGGTTGATGTCAGTTTTCATTTTTGTAAGTATGGAATGTCTTATACAATTTAAAACAAGTGAGTAAAGAAACCCTTAGTAAAGGATATACATAGAATTCAAGAATCAAAATACCCAATATATTCGTAAAAATGGATGACCCCAACTAATTCGTTAGTTTTTACATGAGTCTACTGAAGAACATGAACAATGAGTCCCCTCCAAAAAGTACATATGACCCAAAGTGACCAATCAGAATATAAAATAAAAGTTGACAGGTAATATAAACATAAAGATAAATCTAATTAAACTAAAAAAAATATCTTAAGTACCTGTAAGTATGACTGCAATACATTAATTAAATATAATTTAACAAATAATTGATAGTCAAGGTAAGTATTAGTCATTGAAATCCAAACTTTATGGCAATTTAGGAATTTTCTAAATATTGACATTTTAAGCAGTATGTACACAATTTTATGTAGAGGGAGAGTCTCTGTTTATCAACAATTTTAATCCATCATGGTCCACATATACAGCCTTTTGTTTGGTTTTCGAAAGTCTATTAAATATAGTTTATGTTTTGTTGTTTAACGCCACTTGCAACAATTTTTCAGTTAAATCGTGGCGGTTAGTTTTTATTGGTGGAGGAAACCAGAGAACACCACCGACATGGCGCAAGTCACTGACAAACTTTATCACATACTGTTGTATCGAGTACACCTAGCTATGAGCAGTATTGGAGCTCACAACTTTAGTGTTATTAGGCACAGATTGAACAGGTAGTTGTAAATCCAACTACCATGCGATCACGATGACGACGTCCCCATCTTTTAGCCATGCAAATATATATATCATTTATTCTTTGAGTAGCCAAGAAGGGATATTGTGCGAGCCTCTGTTATTTATAATATTTGCGTAAAGTTAACGGATAAACAACAGTAACGAAGTTTGAACTAATATGTCTTTAATATCTAATTATGCCTAAGCTCCCCTTAGCTGGTTTTTGTTTGCAGATGTTGGTCTAATAAATGCGTTGACGCTCCTCTATGCCATCACTTCATACAATAGGAGCAGTACTGTCACCATAACAACCGTTTACAGGGGCGGATCCGGGATTTCTTGTTGGGGGGGGGGGGGGGGCACACTCAAAAAAATTGCGCCGAGCGGAGGAAGACGCGAAAATTTTGGGTTATTTCGTGTGAAAAATCACGATTTTACGCCAAAAAATCATATTTTTTCCAATTTTAGGGGGGGCGCCCCTGGATCCGCCCCTGGTTTATATCTTTAATAGCAATATTAATAATTTCATAAAAGGTAGCGGGGCCGTCGTGGTCGTGATTGCATGGTAGTTAGATTTATAACTACATGTGCAAGCAGTGCCTATCACCACTAACGTTGTGAGGTTTAATCCCGTTCATGGCGAGGGGGATTCGATGCAACATAATGTGATAAAGTTTGTCAGTGACTTACGACAGGTTTTCTCCGGGAACTCCGGTTTCCTCTACCAATAAAACTGACTACCATGATCAAACTGAAAAGTTGTTGAAAGTGACGTTAAACACCATAAACCAAGCCAAACCATTCAATCATTCGTTCTCACATATTTTCAATGTCTGGCTTTATACAATCGTAAATCCTTCGAATAGGGTAAGAATCCGATTTCGAAACGGAAGTAAACCTTTTAACATCAGTTATGGAATGAAAGATTTTACTTGGTTAAATTATGATACAGCAGGACATAGTGGGAGCTGGGTTCGAACTCAGAAACTAAACTTCCGCAAATGAAAGACATGGAGTATATAAATGTTAGAGAATGCCGAACGGGCAATCTAAAATTGACAATCCAGAGAAACTGGCAACATAGGGTACACAAGACGAAGGAAAACAAATCAAAAACACAACACAATATGTGTTGGACACCACTATTAGCACACAAACACAAATAACGTAAATAAATGTTTATTGTCGATTCTCTGAAATGTAGAAATAAATAACAATAACTTAAAATTATGTTATGGTTCCAAACCTCCCCCTTAAAGAAATGATGCGTTCATGCAAGTGCATATGACTTAACATTGTAGATAATTTATTGTCTATGGCTTAAAGTAATTACAATAGCTACGAAAAGTACATCGTTATTTTTCATTATTGCTATGTTTGGTGCTGTAAATTCTGCTTTATGATCGTTTTCATAGTAAATTAAAATGATCTACAGAGACCTGAAATTATCATTTTTGTCAATTATTGTGTTCATAAATCATTGTCATATTTTAGGTTCACAAGTGTATAGCATCTAAACATTTGTAAAATTGATTTTCAGGATTTCCAGATAAATTTCATGTCGATCCTAGTAAGAAAGCATGCCAAAAAACTTGTATGAATCATTTTTAATATTTGAATGCAAAACACAGAAACATAGAAATGTATATAATGTATATGTAATATTTAAACCACGGTTTCCCGAGTTAAACTGTTAAAAAATCTCACGTTTAATCGTTTAACTCGGAAAACTGTGGTATAAATGATTTGTAGCATGAAGCCATGCAATATCATATCTAGGTCGTTGAATATTGCACGGCTCTCTAAGTGTAATAAATCTACAGCCCAGCTTTAAAGTGTGCTATATCTCGTAGCTACGTGTATTATTTCATATTTCTTAACTGTTGCTTATACATTCATGGTATATTAATCATCAAAAGATCAAAGGAAAAGAATGCATTCATGCTACAAGCGCTTATAATACATGAAAATTGCGAAATGAAAATAATAATACAATTGACTTATGGTATATTCCCTCCTTGCGATAGAAAGAGTTATCGTTCGTTTTTTTTCTCGAATTATCGCCCTTGATAGTATGTATACGGCATTTACGGTTATAAAGTTTTTCCAGTGGTATTTTATAAACATCATACATATGTGAGAGAAAAAAATGAAAATAAGTGGTAAAGCAAGAACGAACTAAGGGCTTTTAATGTCATCCAATTGATCTACGGCGCAAATTCGTCTATCAATGAAATAAAACTCTTCCTTTGAAAAATAAAAACAACTTTCATAAGCTATTGATAGGTACGACCTATTTCCATTGGAAGTGACTCTGTCTATTGTAACTGCTATAAATGTCCAGTCTAAATAGGTCTTTAACGTGCAGGGAGCGCTACCCATGTTTAGGTTTTCCCTATTGTTACAGGAAGTAGAGGACGCTCTAACCGCCACCTGACTACACGCGCTTGACAGTTCTGATGGTTGAACCCTAGGAACCGTCAACAATACCCAGCGATATGTGCTGAAGTATTTTATATTCCAATATACCACATCTCCTTCAATGTTACACAATTTACAGCATTGCAAACAATGCATGTCCTTTTCAGAACCGCTTCAAACGGAAAATGAATTATCACTACTGGACGGAAAAATGACTGTTATGACCAGTGTCAGTCGTTTTTAACTGTATAAAACAAAATATGATCAAAAAGACTGTTGCAATCTTCCAACTGGATAACTGGATCTCTAACGTCAATATATATATGTAAGATTGCTTCGCCCGTGTTTCGTTTTCTCGTTTATAGACCCGCATCTGGAATATTTAATTATTAACACCCAATATCATCAAAACAACAGAGATTCCCAGATGTATCGTTTATCGATAGAAATAAAGAGTACCACTCAACTACAGGCTAGGGGCCGTTTAACACTCATCTTAGTGTATGAGTTTTGCTCATTGTTGAAGACCACACTGTGACAATGAAATGCAGAACAGCAATACAAGAACTGTTCCTTTACCTGAATTTATGTAATGTTGGGTAGTCTTTCATGTTCATTTACATCCATATTCTTTCTTACTAATAAACAGGGACCGTCGTGGTCGTGATCGTATGGTAGTTGGTTTTACAACTACCTGTGCAATCAGTGTCTATCACCACTAACGTTGTGAGTTAGAATCTCGCTCGGGTACTCAATACAGCATTATATGATAAAATTTGTCAGTGACTTGCGGCAGGTCGGTGGTTTCCTGCGGGTACTCTGGTTTCCTCCACCGATGTAACTGACCGCCACGATATAACTGAAATATTGTTGAATATGGCGTTAAACACCATAACCCCATCCCCTAATAATAAACAAATGACAAAAAACCTGCAACGATTTGCTTCCACTCAAAGAGATCACACATTATGACGTGACTGAATGACACCATAAACATGGACGGCACAATAGCAGTGTCTGGTTTTCGTTACTAGTGTTTATTTGTGAAATTATATCCGTATATTTTAGTAAAACTGCCCACCATAGATTCCTGATGATCAAGAACTGTAACTTCGAATAGTGTATTATAAGACATTGATAGGTAAATATTTTCACGTACATTATTTCATCATATTAATTGCTACCAATCGTTGATTTAATTAATTATACTAATGGCATATACTTTGAAGGTCACAGAACAATTACATTTGATTATTGTGTTGCTTAGCAATGAAAACAAAAATAACTCAAATAATGTACTTTCGTTTTACATATCTTTGGATTAAATATAATTACATGTAAAGTGTTGGAAATATCAATACTGATCACCCGGGTGCTGTATTCAAATTTACCAGTTAATAACATTGTCACCAAAAGGAGCAGTTTTAAAATTTAGTCAAATATGTTAATTTTTATTTTTTTTGTTGATATTTTGTTGTTGCCATAGTATATGTAACAGATGACAAATTGTTATATTCAATATACGCTGTTGAGTTCACAAAATAGGACAAACATTACAAATACAACGATTCAAAAGAGGACTGTGTATTCAGGGCCGGGTTTACCTGTAGGCTTGTCAGGCTGAAGCCTAGGGTCTTAAACTGTAGGGGCCCCTGGCCAATGTGTATATTTCTTTTGACACTGTGACTGGACTTTTATACTTTTAAAGCTGTCATAATGCACTAAATAGGAGTACATACCCTTCTGTAATTTCTATTGCACAGTCGCACTCCATTGCAGAATTTTATTCGACTTTATTCAAATTGATTAAACACTCTTCCATCTTCCTATAGTAGTGATCGGTGGTATAATGGTTAGCGGGCTCGCCTCGAGTGCGATAGATAGTGGTTTCGAGCCCCGGTCGTTTCAAACCAAGGACTATAAAATTGGTATGTGTTGCACGCAGCGTTAAGGAGAAAGAGCAAAGACTGGTTGGATAAGAATCAGGATAATGTGTCCGAGTGGGGCGACATGTCTACCCGCGGACTGTTGTTTCAGTGCGCTAGCACTATAAAAATCCAACTCTAGAATAAAGCGGACCTCATCATCATCTCTTTGAAAATTAACTTGCTCTCACCATAATATAGCTGAAAAATTGCTGAATTGGCGTTAATCAGCAATCACTCACTCACTTAGTACATGTATATATTTCTACTAGTAAATGATATGTAATCATAGAACTTTTAAGAAAATCACCTTCATTGTTTTATATATTCAGTTTCAGAAACGTAATGGATTTAAACAGATTGTGTGATCCATGTGATAGAACATACAAGTCGGGGTTTGCCGTCAAATATTGTTACGATTGTGACGAATTTTACTGTCCTGACTGCGCTGTTGATCATGATAAATTCAAAACCTTAATGTACCACCATGTTGTTAACGTTGACATCACTGATGAACAATCTTTCATGGGCAAGAAAAAAATGTCCGGTTCACAAAGATATGATTCTAGATTTGTTCTGTTCTGATCACGACAGCATCTGCTGTAAATCATGTAAAGGAAACACGCATAGAAAATGTAAAAACATAAAGCCGTTAGATGTCGCTGCCAATGGAGTAATACATTCATCAATGTATAAAGAATTTGCTACTGACGTGGTTTACCTAAATAATACAGTAACCCAGTTGAAAAATGAATGGGTGAAAAGTAAAGTAGCTTGGGGTACCAGTAAGGATGATGTCAAACGTGCTGTAGAAAAATTCAAAGCCAAAATATTTCAACGCATAAATGAAGTTGAAGAAAAACTATCGCACGAAATGGAGTCTGCCAATCCTGTTGCAAAACTGGATAAGTCAAATGTGGACATGCAAGTCGAGGAAATACAAGATGTCTTCAAGCAGTTTAATTTCGTCACAAAATATGGGTCAGAACGTCAAATATTTCGTTTGATAGGCACGTTGAAAACAAACATCCCTCGCATGTTCAGTGATATGGCAATTCTAATTTCTTCTCAAACTTCATCAAAACTTGTATTTGAAGAGTTAAACATTTTATCAATGATTGAGTCGCTTGGGTCAATAACAATTAAAACGAGTCCGTTGAATATTGAATTTAATCCACACTAAACTCAATTTGCGCAGGAAATTGTACAAGCTATCACTTCTAAGTTTTATTTTGACAAAGAAATTCCGCTTAAACACATAACTCAGAACATTTTTAGACCGATGAAGAATATTATTTTTGATAACACTGACAATTTCGTAGGGAGGAACACGAGTAACTATGCCTGTCAAATATTTTGCTCCAAAAGTAACTTTGAAACTATGTATCATTGATTTTTCCTCCTCGAGATAACTGTGGTCAAAATAATGAACAATCTGAATGTTTTCTCCGCCCACAGCTATTTATTCCAACGGTCCCGGTTTAACGTTGAGCGTGACGTTAATATAACGGTATTGGAGTGGTCGATGATGATAGATTGTTATTGTGTAATTGTTCTGTAACAGTTTTATTTAAATGATATACATGTAAATGTTTTATTATAAGAGATTATTATATGACATTTTCCATATCGGCCCTGGTATTAGCCCGAGACTCCCATATCAAGCCCGACAGCGGACGATATGGAAAATTTCATGTCATGATCTTTTTATCACATATTTTACATTGACCTTTTCCAAGCATTGACTTCTATATTGCAAAAAAGATCTTTGAACTGACAAATTGCGAAAATAAATCCTTAAAACAGTTGACTTTGTTAACTTGCAAATATTTTTGTTTCGAGTCTGGTTTAAAAAAATATACCAAACAATGTCGATCTGTACAATGACGTTAGAAACTGTTTGAAAAATCTACCCAAGACGTTGACATTTGAATGGAAATTCCTATTCAACACGACGTATGTATACATTTCAGCTAATTATTCCGTTTCAAGTTATTTAAACTTTATTCCAATATGTTGAAATGTGTTAATTTGATTGAAATACGATTGTATGCATATCTTTAGGCATCATCTTTCTTTGTAGTTGGACATATAATCTTTGAGACCACTGCGCAGATACCGGAAGTTGATTTCGGGGGGAAATACGGATATATGAGGGCAAATACGGATATTTGCCCCGTATACTGACTTTTAGCTATTATTGGACATGCAAAAACGAAAATATTGCAACAAAATATGTGATAATTGATATTATATGTTAGTTAAGTCATAATGTTCTGGCATAGATATTTATAATATGTTAAACAAAACTTCATCTGCCGGATAACCATTGTAAAATACTTTAGATAATGAGCCATGGTTGGGTGTGTAACCGTGTGTGTCCTTTTCGACTATCAAAAGGTGCATAGGGTCAAATAAAATACAGAGACATTCATCAAGCATACAAAGGCATTGTATAATATGGTTCGATTTTGTGTAATCATTTTTTGTTCGACCTTCCTTCCTTTTTGCATATATCACATATCTTATGGCTGGTACAGACATGTATGGAATGTTTAAAGCAACCGCCTCTGCCATAATACACTGTACAATATTTTGGTAATTACCCGTGGATGTGTGTGTGTGTGTGTGTGTGTGTCTTTTTCCACTGCCAAAAGATGGGTAGGGCAATATAAAGTACAGAGACATTCTTCAAGCATACAAAAACATTGTTACTGGTTAGCTCGGAATCAGACTAGTGTGTCCAAGTGGAGCGAGACGTCTACCCGAAGACTATTTTTACAGTAGTAACATTAGCACTATGCAATTCGAAGCGACAGCATCAGAATCTCATCTAATCGTGTAATATGTTCTTGCCATGGTATAGTTGAAAACATTGCTTATTTGGCGTTCAACAGCAATTACTCTCTCTCTCTCTCTCTCTCTCTCTCTCTCTCTCTCTCTGAGATCCTACGGCTGTCATTGTTTACACTGGTCAATATAAAAGTATCAGATACATTTTGTAGATTACAACCCTTGCTCATGTTCATTTATATCCAGACCCTTTCTTACTAGTTTTCCTAACAGACAAATTAGATTTATTATATAGTTTAGACATTCGTTTCTCTAATATGAGACTAAAACTGCACTGTAACCTTATCAAATTCTTGTTTGGCCAAATTGTATGTCTTACGTGTGGATTACTTTCAAAATTCTTTATATTATTAAATTTGTTATCAAGAGATAATGAGCTGATTTATTATTGAGGTCTAAAATCTAGACGTCCTGGATTAAATTTAGTTTTTGGGGGGAAATAATATATAACTTACAGTGGTTTGACGTCTGGAATTCGTCTGAAAACTTAGCTACATTTATACCAAGTTTAATGAAAATAATTGACGCATTTATATGATATAGATTTCGTAATAAATAAAATATAAGTTGTTGCTAGTTGTAGCTATTTCATGTCTGGAATTCGTCTGAAAACTTAACTACATATATACAAATTTTAATGACAATAATTGATGTGTTTTTTATGATATGGATTTCGTAATGGTTTTTTTTAATTAGTAATTTGTTGCAAATAAAGTGTATCAGCCTCAACTTTTCTACCAATTTATATCTTAAGTTGATATTTCGGTTCATTGGCTAACATTTAGTAAGAAAAGATAATAAAGATATAAATGAAAATGAAAGACTATCCAATTTTACATTTAGATACAAATTGAAATGGAGGAACTGCACTTTAATTGGTGTTCCACATTTTATTAACAGCAGAGTCTTCAATGAGTGGTATGCTAAATAAGGGCAATAACAAAATTACCGAACTCCGAACAATCTTCCAAAGGGAAAGTCAAAACTCATAAGTATATAAACAGAAAAAATCAGTCAACAACCGGAAAACTGTGAAAACCGTAATGACCCTGACTTGGTACAGGCATTCCTAAAGAAATGGTGGGTTGAATCAGTATGAATGAGTATGAAACAAATGCCATTGTTTTTCTGTTCTCCGATTTACGGCATCGACTGTATTCAATTGCTCCTTTCGTATATTCAAACCTGTCTTCCAACTACCAAATATTGTGTTTAGTCTAATTCTGTTCCAAAAGTTGCCTTTAAATATATGTGCGTCTAATCATTGTACAGTCAAACCAGTCTTAAAGAGCCTATCTATATAGCAAAGCACTGTCTATAAAGGGAATTATCAGGTTCCTTTATATACAGGTTTGACTGTACATACATTTTTCTTTTTTTTTCTTTATTGCGGGGGGTGGGGGGGGGCGATACACTAACAAATAACGACATCCCTTATCATTCATCGTTGACCATCTACTCATACGCAAGGTAGTCAAATTTATTGACCAATCAGACAACAGCTCTTTGTGTGTGTCTGGTTTTCATGCCTCGTGTACATGCATGCTGATCACTGATTTGGTCTGCTGAAAATATGAACACTTACGTGATCTCATACGGGAAATGTCGTTAGATATTAGTGTAATGCCACAAATAACATGGCACAACATTCATCTAAGTTTAATGAGATTGTTTTTTCGTCAATAAAATCTTAAAAATGAGACAAAATGTAGAATAAGAGTTCTAAGTAACACGCGCTACAATGCATATTACACTATTTAGTCGACAGTAATCTGCAAGAACTCTATGAGGATCGGCACTCTAAATAAATAATAGACATGTTTAATTAAATAAATGACAAAATTATTACTGTTGGGTGTGTTTTATAACAATCTCCTCTATAACAATGATGTACTATTACATAATCCTCATAGGGATGCTTCATTGTAAAGTCTGAATCATTATATTTCATTGTAATTTTGAAAAACTCCATAATAAGACAAAGCATGATTTGTTCTCTGCTGTATTCGTGTTGTGTCACACCCATGCATGTAAATTGCATGATAGATATTCCTAATTCCTAGCCATTTTGTGTCTTTCCTCCTTCTTGCAAAAAAAAACAAAAAACATATACCAATAGGGGTTCGAACATCTTATGAACTTGAGAAAAGCACGATAAGTATTAGTCGTTTTACCCTAAAGCAGACTACTAAGCCCATAAGGAAAATAATTTAAAAATTATCCTTAAGTTATGAAGCGATTTACTCATAACAAATAACCTAGCATTTTTTTTAATAATAAATAAAAACGTAGATATCAAATTTAGTGCACACAACGCGTTTAAGGAATAACCTTTATCAGGTACGCTCAATATCGAAAGATTGGAAAGCCAAATAATTTAAAAGACTTTTGGAGCAATAAACATAAGGGCCTAAATCGGTCTAAAAAAATTAAAGCGACGAACAGCAATTTTAAGATAAGTTTGAAGATACCAAAGAAGTAATCAGAAGCCGTAAATTGAAGAAGGACAGACAATGCAATGACCAAAAAGAAAAGGTACAAACAACGGTCTACAAAACATTACACAGAAAACTAAAGATTGAGCAACATGAACCCATTAAAAATCGAGTGTTTCCCGGAAGGGTAAGCAGTTCCTGCTCCACGTGTGACACCTGCCATGTTACAGTTGTTACAAACTCTGTGATATGTCATGAATGAGGAAAGGACCGGATATTTGTGGCCATATGTGACACAGATACTCCGTAGAATAACAGTCATGTTTGTATCTGTATTAAATTGACTCATTGGTAAAGATCATAGTTTGATTAGAATTTGTGCAACAAACAATACCATGGAACACATTACATCTTATCGATATCAAATCAACCTCGCTACATTTCGTTTCTTGTTTCAAACAAAAGACATAGATCTATTAGTAAATTGTTTAGTATACTGTAAGTAACCCATATTCATAATATGGTTAATTTTAAATGGAAAACTTTATGTATGTAATTGAGTAAGTATGTCCATTAACCATTAACGTGTATATAATCGAAGTAACACAAAAAGATCCAATTTGTTCAAAACCAGTAATTATGTCTCATATATATGATACAAGTTCATTATTAGACGACGGTCATTGATCCTTTAAGACTATACTAAAGACAATGAAATTGGTGTCTATTGCTTCTCCGCTAAGCACGCGTCTAAGGAGTAACACCAATGACTTTGGATGAGAATCAGGTTAATGTCCGAGTGGAGTGACATCTGTTCGCGTCGATTGTTGTTTCAGAGAACTAGAACAATATTTCTCCCATTATTACTGCGTTTTAACCCCGCTGAACCAGTGATGTAAAACTCTGTAATCCTCTGGAGGATTCAAATGTATTGTGCCTTTCCCTGCATGTTGTCAAATCGGTAATTAATCGGTAAATCGGTAAATAATGGGAGAAACAAATTCTCCTTCGGTTACCCATGTGGGTTACGATATTTCTCCACTCTCGAGAGTTAAATTTTTTTTTTTTAATTTAACTCTCTTGATTGGAGAAATATCGTAACCCACAGGCAACTGAAGGAGAATCTATATATAACTAAGAGTGGTGGACTAGAACGAAACGGATGGCATCATCATCTCATCGAAATGTAACTTTTTCTCGTCATAATATAACGGAAATAAATGCTATAATATTAGCGTTAAACAACAATCACTCACTCCTCAATTCCTGGATAAATTTGCTTTGTGGTAGTTTGAGGGTTTACAAGATCTTATATAGTGCTGCTCATACTCATTGTCTACGTGATTACGAGGAGTTTGAAGATACCAAAGGGGTAATCAGAATCCGTAAATCGAAGGAGGACAGACAACACAATGGTCAAGAGAAAAACGGACAAAAGGACAAACAACGGTCTACAAAACACTACACATAAAACTAAAATCAAGTAACACGAACCCCACTAAAAGTCTGGGAGAACTCAGGTGCTCCGGAAGAGTGAGCACTTCCTGTTCCACTAGTGGCACCCGGGTACATAACGTGTCGTATGGTCTCCTGTTTTCTTGTTCATAGCTACATCAATTATCCCATCAACAGTTGTAAACGTCAGACCAGGAACAGGAAAAGATTAATAGTTGACTCCAATCATTTATCTTACCTTATAGACGGATGTGTTAATATCTGCTATCTCGATTTAACCCGTAGAAATTACCCGACATGCATTAATAGGAGGTTCTAACAATCGAATAACCAAACAGAAGCTTATCTAATAAAGCGGGAACTGCTTACCCTTCGAGAGCACCTGAGTTCACCCCCCTCCATCCGGGTATTTATTGGGTCCGTTTTGCTCATTTTTTTAGATTTTTGCGCCGTCCTATTGTGTGTCTTTACATTCAGAGATCCGTGTTGTGATGTCCGATACGAATTCCGCATAACAGAAACGATGTTCGGTTCGTCTTTACCTCCAGTTGTTTGTAGGAGGGCTCATGTCTTATTTATGTTATTTGTGTTTGTATACGTATAGTAATGTCCTACACATAATGTGTTGTGTTTTTGCTTTCTTTTTCTTCACCTTGTCTATGTTGCCAGTTTCACTGGATTGTCCATTTTTGATTGCCCCTCCGGTATTCTCTAACGTTTAAGTAGATGGCTTCTGGTTGGTATTTCTCTCAATCCATGTATTATTATAACTTTTGAATGTCTTATTTAATCTAAGCCACATTCGTTACGATAGTGTTCGGTCGTCGTTGTCGTGGAATCAGTGCCTATCCCCACTAAAGATGTGAGTTCGAATCCCGCTCAGTTGTTCTCGATACAACTTTATGTGATAAAGTTTGTCACTAACTTACGGCAAGTCGGTGGTTTTCCTCGAGTACTCCGGTTTCCTCCACCAGTAAAACTGATCACCACGATATAGCTGAGTGAGTGAGTGAGTGAGTAAAGGGGGGAGGGAGGGGGAGGGAGGGAGGCAGTGAGTGTTGATTAACGCCAACTCAGTAATTTTTCAGCTATATCATGGTGAGAACAAGTTAATTTTCAATGAGACGATGATGAGGTCCGCTTTGTACTAGACCAACACGCTTAGTTGGATTTTAATAGTGCTAGTTCACTGAAACAACAGTTCACGGGTAGACTTAACACCCCACTCGGACACATTATCCTGATGCCAAGCTAACCACTCTTTGCTCTTTCACCTTATTGCTGCGAGCTTAGCGGAGAAGCAACAAAAACCAATTTTATAGTCTTTGGTTTGACCCGATCTGGGATTGAACCCACGATCTGCTGGACTCGAGGCGAGCATACTAACCATTACACCACCGATACGTTTTTAAATAATGGTGCATTTCAATCGTATAAGCATACTGGTATTTATTACTATCCATCTTTTTGTATATTGTTGTATTTAAGTGCTACATGTTACACATATATCGTTTGTTTTCGTACAATTACAGCGCTATTTTCCAATATAAACAACAGCAACAACAAGCTATCAAGATTAAAAGCCAGACAATGTAACTACTGGATCTTATTGTCGTTGATTACAAGTGTAATCAGGTCAAATGATCATCTTATGTAAATGTCTGTCTGACTTTGTTGTTTATTTCTCTTTACATTACCATGTCTCGAACGAAATTACCAATTATCTGATATCTGTGAATACGACACTTGTTTACCGGTATAAACTGTAGATAATTCGAACAATAATAAATTTGTATCTTTTTTTTTATATACGTTTTAAGTGAAATTAACGTTCATTTATTTTCTATTTATATGTATGCCTGTCTATTCCGGGACATTTACTTGTAAATTCTAAATAATTATAAACATAAATTTAGCGTTAAACACCTTAAACCAACCAATCTATATAGATTTAAGAATACACATGCATATGGATTATGTAATAAAGACAAATTCTTAATTTAGAGATCCAGTAGACAAATATATTTATAAACAATAAGAATAGCATAAAATACCTACATATAAAATACAACAGAAATGGATTTCTACATATAAAGCATCATAAATCATAGCTGTTCCCATCCTACACGATTGCGGGGTAAGGTTAGTGTTATGGTGTTTAACGCCACTTTCAACAATATTTCAGCTATATCGTGGCGGTCAGTTTTATTGGTGGAGGAAATTGGAGTATCCGGAGAAAACCTCGCCATGAGCGGGATTCGAACTCACAACTTTAGTAGTGATAGGCACTGACTGCTTAGGTAATTGTAAATCCAACTACCATATGACCACCATCATGATGACCCCTTTAATTTAGAGATCCGGTAGACAAATATATTTATAGACAATAAAAAATAACATAAAATACCTACATTTAAAATGCAACAGAAATGTTTTTTTCTATATACAAAGCATCATAAATCATGAATGTTTCAATCCTACACCCTTGAAGTCATCCACAATCCAGAGACACAGGCAGCATTGGGCAAACAAAACATATGACTCCACCAATAAAACTGACAGCTTCAATAAAACTGAAATATTGTTGAAAGTGACGCTAATATTTGATGCAATAAAATATCAATTTTATTAGCTTTACTCTCGAAAACGTTACATGCTTGTAAGCATGTTGATATATAATTTAGAATTATCAAACAATTGGAAAGCCAATAAAACGTCTTTGAGGGCAAGTAAACCACAAGGCATAAACAAGATATCCTAAATCGTCAGAGGTATCCTATGTCAGAGTGAGATTGACCTTAGTTTTGATTAATTACATTATTTAGGAACTGTAAATTTCAGAATTGTATTTTAAGAAGAGTTTTAAGATACCAAAGAGGGATTCAGAATCCATAAACCGAAGAATGACAGACAACGCAATGGCGAAAAGAAAAAGTACAAAGGGACAAACAACGATCTATAAAACATACACATAATACTAAAGATCGAGTAACACGATTCCCACTTAAAACCGGTGTGAACTCATGTGCTCCGGAAGGGTAAACAGTTACTGATTATCCATTGTCCCTTTTTATTCTTTAGGCCATTGTATTGTCTGTCCTCCGATTTACAGCTCCTAATTACACCTTTGATATCTTCAAACATTTCTTGCCATTAATATATAATATTTCAAAACATGTCAATCGCCTGAAAAATATGATTAACGTTTTGAAATATTGTTTCCTAATTGCCATTACAGAAATATACATCCACTACAACATCTATTTCTTATTTGTTTTCGACATCGTTAAAACTTGGTTAAGCCTAAAGCATCAATTAATTCCAATCTACAATTTCCCACTATTCTCGTTAAGATACAGCTTATAAGGGATGTAGTCGAAAACGAAATTTTAGTAATCTGTCACACGATATATTGGTCTTTAAATATATTTGATTGCATATCCGCTTGAGGATCGGCAGTATGTTCAATACACGTGATGGTTTACGCTTGTACTTTACGATTAGCGTATTAAACATATAAAAACAATTAAAAAAATCTCACGACATTTTAGTAATCACTCGATATCTTGGTCTTTAAATATACATTTGATTGCATATCCGCATGATGATCGGCTGTCGGTTCAATATACGTGTTGGTGTGGATAAAGCATATTTTATTTGCTCAAAATATTAGTAATTGGGCTTAGGCACAAGTTATCACAACAACTATTTAACGCCAACTCCCTACGATTTACGTGGCTGTTTACGCTTGTACTTGTGTTCTTGGTACCGCTAAATGATAAAAAAAAAACGCAATGCACCCATGGAATGCCGTCAGAGATTTGTGAATCATACACACAAAAACAATTTAAGAAATACAACATACATATACATGTAATTTTAATTAGGTGGACTCGATTATCTAGCCATAGCCAATTCGTTAATCTGAAACGAAACATTACTTTATGGCAATATAGCTTGAAGACGACTACTAATATACGACGCGTATGCAGTTTAACTCTGCCACATTTTTAGCCTGTCCTAAGCCAGAACCTGGCTTTCCAACGTCATATGTCGTGGACCTTTTCTTTGTGTTCAGTTAGTTACGGTGAAAGGTGTATGTTCGTTTTAATGATTCTAGTGAAATAGTAGACCCCATTCTCTATCCAGAGTTGTCGTTCCTGCTACGCTACACAGGAACGACAACTCTGGATAGAGAATGAGTAGTACATCACTCTTTGAAATTCTTTTTATAACACATATCAAATTATGCAGTAGCCTTCGCCTCCTTGAAGCTCAGTCGAATAGCTTTTACTACAACAAATACAAATTATTAAACAACTATCGAATCACTCAGAGTTCATCGCCTCCTGCTAACTTAATCTAAGAGCTTGAATAGAAGTATTTAATTTGTGCTAAAAGGTTTTTAGAGGTTTTTTTGGGTTTTTTTTTTTTTTTTTTTTTTATTTGGTAGCAATCTATATCATGAAATGGTTTTAAGTTAATATTTCGTTTACAAAAAAAAGCAAAAATAATTCAAATGGGATTAGATACATCAACGCTAATTCTAATATGACGTGCTAGAAGTTATGGAAGATGTAAATCTTTTGTATCGTTTTCTATTTAACGTGAATCGTGACGATGTCATTGCCCGCGACGCGTTTTCTTTCAAAATTAGTTTACGTTCTCCGTGATAATCGCCTATCATCTAACATTTTATGATTTTTTAATGTGGTCTTCTAGACGACATGTTTTTTTCCCTCTCAATGTTATTTGTAAATCGTACATGCATCTTTACTGGTCACCTCACTGATTCTTGTTGACACGATCAGTATGTATGTAGCAAGGGTAAAAACGTACTTTTAACAATTTACATTGGGTTTCATAATTTCCAAGAAGTGTGATCAGCAGAATTTACTTCCCGTGAACTGTGATTAGTAAAAAGTATTTTTCGTGAACCGTGATGAGACCCCTATACCCCACTCATCTTTGTGTGTCAGTTAATGTTTGTTAACAGACGACACCAGAAATAACTTGCGCGAGAGGCACTGTTGCAGATTATTTGCACGAGACGTCCCTCATATGAGTTATCAGCCTGGGCCGTAATATTACGGCTAGTTTATGTTTAGCTCGTTATGTAAGAAATAATTTTTTCCGGTTGAAATTGTATCCGGTGGAAAGAATTTAATATTAAATCTTATGTCACGGTAAATATTTTATAATCAAATACTTTCCATTGCTATAAAAAGGTATCCGGATAATAAATTATACTAAGGTCTGTGTGTTATGTTATGTCCGACGCTGATTATTAAATCACGAGACGCATCTGTAATATTAATACCTACACTCATAGATAAATCACCCGATCCATCAAATGAGCTAATCCGGCTAATATTTTATGCTAAGGTATGTACTATTATTTCCGACGTTGATTGATAAATCACCTGACCCATCCGGAAAATATTTTATAAATACAATTTACAGGTAAATATATATATACGGAAAATATATTACAGCCAGAACCATGTCAATTTAATTTTTTTTTAAATGACAGATTGAGTAGTATTCAAACCCATTATAAAATCAATAGAGTCATGTAAGTTTAAATATATTAAAAATTTGATTCATCGGTAACAGTAGATATTAAATAATGGCAGAAAAAGAATACAATGATATAGTTACATATATACAAGACGAAAAGTATCCACAGAATGCAGAAACTAGTAATGTTTGATTTACAAGTATCACCACAGTATATTAGTGAAGAAGATAATGAAACGGAGAGTGAAAATTAAATTTTGTGTACTCCTCAACCAAAGCGGCTGAGGTAAAGTAACAAGAGAAAATCTTATGAATATTATTAAAACATTGTGATTGTAATGATTTATATATTTACTTAAAGAATACTGCATTAATAAAGAAATAGTACACTAGTATTAAGTACATATTTATTTGCAGCAATGTGAATTAATTAATTGAAAAAAATAGTAACATATAAAATCAGATTATTTCCTCTATAATATTTTTTCAGGATGAAATATAATATGCAATGTTATCCACGGATATATTTTAATATTAAATTTCGTCCACCTCATCCGGAAAATATATAATAGCATTGGAAGAAATTTAATATTGAAATATTGTCCAAGGATAATATTTTATATTAAAAATATTCCGCCGGAAAGAATATTATGGAGGAAAAAATAAAATGCTACAGTTACATATATGTAAGAAATATCCTATTAATGCTAAGTATATGATAAAAACATTTAAATGCAATAGTTATTTTTTACGCATCGAATTTTCTGGAAAAATGTTCTAGATGATCTATCGAATATGTACGGAAAGCGAGAGGTATCTTCAGATTTCAGACTTCAGACTTCACACTTCGAAGTTCAGACATCAGATTTCGGAATCGTTATTTTCAGGAGGGGAGGCTAATATTCAAACCTTTTTAGGTAGGACTTCACACTTCAAAGTTCAGACTTCAGATTTCGGAATCGTTATTTTCAGGAGGGGAGGCTAATATTCAAACCTTTTTAGGTAGGACTTCATACTTCGAAGTTCAGACTTCAGATTTCGGAATCGTTATTTTCAGGAGGGGAGGTTAATATTCAAACCTTTCTATGTTATTATGACCTACATGTATATGTCATGCTTCTGTTACTTTAATGTTCTTGAGATCTTCATATTATGTGGTTAAAGTATAGTTAAGAGTTCATGTGTTAGGTTCTGTATGATGTAGGACCATCCAAACCTTCATGCAGGGATAATGTAAGCTTCCCGACAAAAGTAAGTCCTTTTGACCCACATTTCATGCTTCATGGACATTGGTTATGTTTTAGGTCCAAATTCATATATGAGGAATTGTATGATTGCAGAACCATCAAGTCTTGCATACATGATTTGTACATATGTATCTTAGTGAGTAGGTCAGCTTCCCAAAAAAGTAGGTCATTGTGACCTACATTTCATCCTTGAATGACTTAGTCTCAGTTCACATGTTCGATACTGTATGATGTAGGGTCATTTAATCTCGCATGCAAATGTATCTTAAGGAGTAGGTCAGCATCCTAGCAAAAGTAGGTTATATGACCTACATTTAATGCTTCATTGACTGTGGTTAAACTTTATGTCCAAGTTCATATCCAAAGTACTGTATGATGTAAGACCATCCAGTCTTGCATGCAGATTAGAGACTGTTAAAATATATAGAAACAGTAAGCGGTCTTCCAAGTAGAAGTGCAAAACTGTATGATGTATGTCACTGTTCAGGTTTATGTTCAACTTGTGTTCTATGGTTCTGGTTAATGCACAGTCATGTTACTTTACATAGAGATGTATCTTTTATAATCTGACAGCATCCCACCAAAAGTAGGTAACGTCCAATTACACTTATGCTCTGCTGGATAATGTTCAGTTTTATGTCCGATCTGAGTCCTAAGGTTTTGATCAATGCACAGTCATATAAATGAATCTTTAGAAGTCTGACATCATCTCACCAAAGGTAGGTCACTGTGACCTACATTTCATGGTCCAGTTTACGTTGTTTAGTTTTACTTCTGACTGCAAAGGTTTTCACAAAAAATCTTAAGACTGAAAATTTATCGTAAGTTCCTAACATTTCATATAAACTTACAACTGATTTTTGTCATAAGATTTATTGTGAAAACCTTTGTTGAATCCTATGATTTATTTTCTTTGCCTGACTATTTTTTTCTTATATTTTGGCATTAACCAAAGGTCCACATGAGCTATTACCATCACTTTGCGTCCGTCGTCCGGTGTCCATAAACTTTTTACATTTTGTCTTTTTATTAAGAACCACTGGGCCAATCAAAACACTTTGAGCCAGGTAAGTGCTTACAGGCTCCTGTGAGCCTCTGGTTTTCTGGAAAATTCAGATTTTGCCTGTATTAACCATAAGTTCTTATCTCAGATTGAAAATACCAAAAACCTACCTACTGACTAACTGGATATACAAGAGCCCTAGTTTTGCTTGGATCTATGTTTATTCTATATCCACATAATTCTGTCCAGCATATTAGACAGACCCAGCAGATTGCTGTATCCAGCATATTGCTGTGCATATCGCCGATCACATTAATGTTTCACAATCGAATTATTATGCACTTGTTCAACTCTTCTTTTTTTTGACATGTTGTAGTTTTGTCGTGCTGTGCTTGTAAAGCCCCTCATTTTGTCATTCTACAGTTGGAACTTGTTTTGAAATTTGATTTTAATCTTTTACTGTTTCCATCTACTGCTCGAAAGAAATTGTCTTATTTTAACATTAAGGTTTCAAATTGAAGATTGTCTTTTAAGTGTTCATGAATCCCAGTCTTCTAAGTGTTCATGAATCCCATGACTTTGCATATTGCAAACATTACCAGTATTTTATTTTGTCACCTAAATATAGATTATTACATGCCTATTCCCATATCTGCCCTGATATCATCTCGAGACTACCATATCTGCCCCGAGGTGTCAGCCAAGGGCAGATATGGGCCGAGGGATGATATCAGGGCAGATATGGGAATAGGCATGTAATAAAGTCTGAAGTCTGAAGTCCGAAGTCAGAAGTCAGAAGTCTGAAGATACCTCTCGCTTTCCGTAAATATGACTGGTTATTTGTCAATTTCTGATGACGTCATGTTCAACGAACTCTTATCACATTTACAAATGGTTGCTGGGAAAAGTTTGAAGATAACAAAGGGGTGATAAGAAAATCGTAAATCAAATTAGGATTGTCAATACAATACACAATCTAAAGAGGACAATCAATGGCCCATAAACCATTACAATAAAACTACAGACAGAGCAACATTAACCCCGGGGCTGAACTCAAATGATGATGTACTTTTCACATTAACACCGGGGCTGAACTCAAATGATGATGTACTTTTCACATTAACACCGGGGCTGAACTCAAATGATGATGTACTTTTCACATTAACACCGGGGCTGAACTCAAATGATGAGGTACTTTTCACATTAAAACAGGGGCTGAACTCAAATGATGATGTACTTTTCACATTAACCCCGGGGCTGAACTCAAATGATGATGTACTTTTCACATTAAAACAGGGGTTGAACTCAAATGATGATGTACTTTTCACATTAACCCCGGGGCTGAACTCAAATGATGATGTACTTTTCACATTAACACCGGGGCTGAACTCAAATGATGATGTACTTTTCACATTAACCCCGGGGCTGAACTCAAATGATGATGTACTTTTCACATTAACACCGGGGCTGAACTCAAATGATGATGTACTTTTCACATTAACCCCGGGGCTGAACTCAAATGATGATGTACTTTTCAATTTCTGTTAACGTCTTACCTGTTTAAATAGCTAAAGTGGAAATAAAACAAGTTGGAAAATGTCAGTAACTTAATAAACTGCTAACCCTTCCAGGCTACCTGAGTTTACCCTCTATATTTAGTGGAGTTCGTATTGCTCGATCTTAAGTTTTCTGTGTAATATTTTGTTGATCGTTGATTGTCCTGTTGTCCTTTTTCTTTTGACCATGGTGTTGTCTGTTCTTCTTCGATTTACGGCTTCTGATTACACCTAGGGTATCTTAGATATACGGCTTCTGATTACCCCTCTGGTATTTTAGATTTACGACTTCTGATTACCCCTTTGGTATCTTAGATTTACTGCTTCTGATTACCCCTATGGTATCTTAGACTTACGGCTTCTGATTACCCCTATGGTATCTTAGATTTACGGCTTCTGATTACCCCTTTGGTATCTTAGATTTACGGCTTCTGATTACCCCTTTGGTATCTTAGATTTACGGCTTCTGATTACTCCTTTGGTATCTTAGATTTACGGCTTCTGATTACTCCGTTTGTATTTTAGATTTACGACTTCTGATTACTCCTTTGGTATCTTAGATATACGGCTTCTGATAACTCCTATGGTATCTTAGATTTGCGGCTTCTGATTACCCCTTTGGAATCTTAGATTTACGGATTGATTACTCCTTTGGTATCTTAGATTTTCGGCTTCTGATTACCCCTATGGTATCTTAGATTTACCCTTCTGATAACCCTGGTATCTTAGATTTACGGCTTCTGATTATCCCTATGGTATCTTAGATTTACGTCTTCTGATTACCTCTATGGTATCTTAGATTTACGTCTTCTGATTATCCCTATGGTATCTTAGATTTACGTCTTCTGATTACCCTATGGTATCTTAGACTTACGGCTTCTGATTACCCCTATGGCATCTTAGATTTACGGCTTCTGATTACCCCTATGGTATCTTAGATTTACGTCCTCTCATTACCCCTATGGTATCTTAGATTTACAGCTTCTGATTACCCCTATGGTATCTTAGATTTACGGTTTCTGATTACCCATATGGTATCTTAGATTTACAGCTTCTGATTACCCCTATGGTATCTTAGATTTACGTCTTCTGATTACCCGTCTGGTATCTTAGATTTACAGCTTCTGATTACCCCTATGGTATCTTAGATTTACGGCTTCTGATTACCCCTATGGTATCTTAGATTTACGGCTTCTGATAACCCCTATGGTATCGTAGATTTACGGCTTCTGATAACCCCTATGGTATCTTAGATTTACGGCTTCTGATAACACCTCTGGTATCTTCGATTTACGGCTTCTGATAACCCCTATGGTATCTTAGATTTACGGTTTCTGATAACCCTGGTATCTTAGATTTACGGCTTCTGATAACGCCTATGGTATCTTAGATTTACGGCTTCTGATAACCCCTATGGTATCTTACATTTACGGCTTCTGATAACCCCTCTGGTATCTTCGATTTACGGCTTCTGATAACCCCTATGGTATCTTAGATATACGGTTTCTGATAACCCTGGTATCTTAGATTTATGGCTTTTGATAACCTCTCTGGTATCTTAGATTTCTGGCTTCTGATAACCCTCTGGTTTCTTAGATTTACGTCTTCTGATTACCCCTATGGTATCTTAGATTTACTGCTTCTGATAACCTCTCTGGTATCTTAGATTTGCGGCTTCTGATAACCCCTCTGGTATCTTAGATTTCCGGCTTCTGATAACCCCTCTGGTATATTAGATTTACGGCTTCTGATTACTCCTCTGGTATCTTAGATCTATGGCTTCTGATAACCCCTCTGGTATCTTAGATTTCCGGCTTCTGATAACCCCTCTGGTATCTTAGATTTACGTCTTCTCATTACCCCTATGGTATCTTAAATTTACAGCTTCTGATTACCTCTATGGTATCTTAGATTTACGGCTTCTGTTTACCCCTATGGTATCTTAGATTTACGGCTTCTGATAACCCCTATGGTATCTTAGATTTACGGATTTTGATTACCCCTATGGTATCTTAGATTTCCGGCTTCTGATAACCCCTCTGGTATCTTAGATTTACGGCTTCTGATAACCCCTATGGTATCTTAGATTTACGGCTTCTGATAACCCCTCTGGTATCTTAGATTTACCTCTTCTGATTACCCCAATGGTATCTTAGATTTACGGCTTCTGATAACCCCTCTGGTATCTTAGATTTACGTCTTCTGATTACCCCTATGGTATCTTAGATTTGCGTATTCTGAATACCCCTATGGTATCTTAGATTTACGGCTTCTGATAATCCCTATGGTATCTTAGATTTACGGCTTCTGATTACTCCTATGACATCTTAGATTTACGGCTTCTGATTACCCCTTTGGTATCTTAGATTTACGTCTTCTGATTACCCCTATGGTATCTTACATTTACGTTTTCTGATAACCCCTCTGGTATCTTCGATTTACGGCTTCTGATAACCCCTATGGTATCTTAGATATACGGTTTCTGATAACCCTGGTATCTTAGATTTACGCTTTTGATAACCTCTCTGGTATCTTAGATTTCTGGCTTCTGATAACCCTCTGGTTTCTTAGATTTACGTCTTCTGATTACCCCTATGGTATCTTAGATTTACTGCTTCTGATAACCTCTCTGGTATCTTAGATTTGCGGCTTCTGATAACCCCTCTGGTATCTTAGATTTCCGGCTTCTGATAACCCCTCTGGTATATTAGATTTACGGCTTCTGATTACTCCTCTGGTATCTTAGATCTATGGCTTCTGATAACCCCTCTGGTATCTTAGATTTCCGGCTTCTGATAACCCCTCTGGTATCTTAGATTTACGTCTTCTCATTACCCCTATGGCATCTTAAATTTACAGCTTCTGATTACCTCTATGGTATCTTAGATTTACGGCTTCTGTTTACCACTATGGTATCTTAGATTTACGGCTTCTGATAACCCCTATGGTATCTTAGATTTACGGATTTTGATTACCCCTATGGTATCTTAGATTTCCGGCTTCTGATAGCCCCTCTGGTATCTTAGATTTACGGCTTCTGATAACCCCTATGGTATCTTAGATTTACGGCTTCTGATAACCCCTCTGGTATCTTAGATTTACCTCTTCTGATTACCCCAATGGTATCTTAGATTTACGGCTTCTGATAACCCCTCTGGTATCTTAGATTTACGTCTTCTGATTACCCCTATGGTATCTTAGATTTACGCATTCTGAATACCCCTATGGTATCTTAGATTTACGGCTTCTGATAATCCCTTTGGTATCTTAGATTTACGGCTTCTGATTACTCCTATGACATCTTAGATTTACGCCTTCTGATTACCCCTTTGGTATCTTAGATTTACGTCTTCTGATTACCTTTATGGTATCTTAGATTTACGTTTTCTGATTATCCCTATGGTATCTTAGATTTACGTCTTCTGATTACCCTATGGTATCTTAGACTTACGGCTTCTGATTACCCCTATGGCATCTTAGATTTACGGCTTCTGATTACCCCTATGGTATCTTAGATTTACGTCTTCTGATTACCCGTCTGGTATCTTAGATTTACAGCTTCTGATTACCCCTATGGAATCTTAGATTTACGGCTTCTGATTACCCCTATGGTATCTTAGATTTACGGCTTCTGATAACCCCTATGGTATCGTAGATTTACGGCTTCTGATAACCCCTATGGTATCTTAGATTTACGGCTTCTGATAACACCTCTGGTATCTTCGATTTACGCTTCTGATAACCCCTATGGTATCTTAGATTTACGGTTTCTGATAACCCTGGTATCTTAGATTTACGGCTTCTGATAACGCCTATGGTATCTTAGATTTACGGCTTCTGATATCCCCTATGGTATCTTAGATTTGCGGCTTCTGATAACCCCTCTGGTATCTTAGATTTCCGGCTTCTGATAACCCCTCTGGTGTATTAGATTTACGGCTTCTGATTACTCCTCTGGTATCTTAGATTTATGGCTTCTGATAACTCCTCTGGTATCTTAGATTTCCGGCTTCTGATAACCCCTCTGGTATCTTAGATTTACGTCTTCTCATTACCCCTATGGTATCTTAGATTTACAGCTTCTGATTACCTCTATGGTATCTTAGATTTACGGCTTCTGTTTACCCCTATGGTATCTTAGATTTACGGCTTCTGATAACCCCTATGGTATCTTAGATTTACGGATTTTGATCACCCCTATGGTATCTTAGATTTCCGGCTTCTGATAACCCCTCTGGTATCTTAGATTTACGGCTTCTGATAACCCCTATGGTATCTTAGATTTACGGCTTCTGATAACCCCTCTGGTATCTTAGATTTACCTCTTCTGATTACCCCTATGGTATCTTAGATTTACGGCTTCTGATAACCCCTCTGGTATCTTAGATTTACGTCTTCTGATTACCCCTATGGTATCTTAGATTTACGGCTTCTGATAACCCCTATGGTATCGTAGATTTACGGCTTCTGATAACCCCTATGGTATCTTAGATTTACGGCTTCTGATAACCCCTCTGGTATCTTCGATTTACGGCTTCTGATAAACCTGGTATCTTAGATTTACGGCTTCTGATAACGCCTATGGTATCTTAGATTTACGGCTTCTGATTACCCCTATGGTATCTTAGATTTACGTCTTCTCATTACCTCTATGGTATCTTAGATTTACAGCTTCTGATTACCCCTCTGGTATCTTAGATTTACGATTTCTGATTACCCCTATGGTATCTTAGATTTACAGCTTCTGATTACCCCTATGGTATCTTAGATTTACGTCTTCTGATTACCCGTCTGGTATCTTAGATTTACAGCTTCTGATTACCCCTATGGTATCTTAGATTTACGGTTTCTGATTACCCCTATGGTATCTTAGATTTACAGCTTCTGATTACCCCTTTGGTATCTTAGATTTACGTCTTCTGATTACCCCTATGGTATCTTAGATTTACAGCTTCTGATTACCCCTATGGTATCTTAGATTTACGTCTTCTGATTACCCCTATGGTATCTTAGATTTACAGCTTCTGATTACCCCTATGGTATCTTAGATTTACGGTTTCTGATTACCCATATGGTATCTTAGATTTACAGCTTCTGATTACCCCTATAGTATCTTAGATTTACGTCTTCTGATTACCCGTCTGGTATCTTAGATTTACACTTCTGATTACCCCTATGGTATCTTAGATTTACGGCTTCTGATTACCCCTATGGTATCTTAGATTTACGGCTTATGATAACCCCTATGGTATCGTAGATTTACGCTTCTGATAACCCCTCTGGTATCTTCGATTTACGGCTTCTGATAACCCCTCTGGTATCTTAGATATACGATTTCTGATAACCCTGGTATTTTAGATTTACGGCTTCTGATAACGCCTATGGTATCTTAGATTTCCGGCTTCTGATAACCCCTCTGGTATCTTACATTTCCGGCTTCTGATAACCCCTCTGGTATCTTAGATTTACAGCTTCTGATTACCCCCTATGGTATCTTAGATTTACGGTTTCTGATTACCCCTATGGTATCTTAGATTTACGACTTCCGTTTACCCCTATGGTATCTTAGATTTACGGATTCTGATAACCCCTATGGTATCTTAGATTTACGGACTTTGATCACTCCTATGGTATCTTAGATTTAAGGCTTCTGATAACCCCTCTGGTATCTTAGATTTACGCTTCTGATAACCCCTATGGTATCTTAGATTTACGGCTTCTGATAACCCCTCTGGTATCTTAGATTTGCCTCTTCTGATTACCCCTATGGTATCTTAGATTTACGGCTTCTGATAACCCCTCTGGTATCTTAGATTTACGTCTTCTGATTACCCCTATGGTATCTTAGATTTACGCATTCTGATTACCTCTATGGTATCTTAGATTTACGGCTTCTGATAACCCCTATGGTATCGTAGATTTACGGCTTCTGATAACCCCTATGGTATCTTAGATTTACGGCTTCTGATAACCCCTCTGGTATCTTCGATTTACCGCTTCTGATAACGCCTATGGTATCTTAGATTTACGGTTTCTGATAACCCTGGTATCTTAGATTTACGGCTTCTGATAACGCCTATGGTATCTTAGATTTACGGCTTCTGATAACCCCTATGGTATCTTAGATTTACGGCTTCTGATTACCCCTATGGTATCTTAGATTTACGCCTTCTGATAACCCCTCTGGTATCTTAGATTTCCGGCTTCTGATAACCCCTCTGGTATCTTAGATTTCCGGCTTCTGATAACCCCTCTGGTATCTTAGATTTACAGCTTCTGATTACCCCTATGGTATCTTAGATTTACGGTTTCTGATTACCTCTATGGTATCTTAGATTTACGACTTCTGTTTACCCCTATGGTATCTTAGATTTACGGATTCTGATAACCCCTATGGTATCTTAGATTTACGGATTTTGATCACTCCTATGGTATCTTAGATTTAAGGCTTCTGATAATCCCTCTGGTATCTTAGATTTACGGCTTCTGATAACCCCTATGGTATCTTAGATTTACGGCTTCTGATAACCCCTCTGGTATCTTAGATTTACCTCTTCTGATTACCCCTATGGTATCTTAGATTTACGGCTTCTGATAACCCCTCTGGTATCTTAGATTTACGTCTTCTGATTACCCCTATGGTATCTTAGATTTACGCATTCTGATTACCCCTATGGTATCTTAGATTTACGCCTTCTGATAACCCCTATGGTATCGTAGATTTACGGCTTCTGATAACCCCTATGGTATCTTAGATTTACGGCTTCTGATAACCCCTCTGGCATCTTCGATTGACGGCTTCTGATAACCCCTATGGTATCTTAGATTTACGGTTTCTGATAACCCTGGTATCTTAGATTTACGGCTTCTGATAACGCCTATGGTATCTTAGATTTACGGCTTCTGATAACCCCTATGGTATCTTAGATTTACGGCTTCTGATTACCCCTATGGTATCTTAGATTTACAGCTTCTGATTACCCCTATGGTATCTTAGATTTACAGCTTCTGATTACCCCTATGGTATCTTAGATTTACGGTTTCTGATTACCCCTATGGTATCTTAGATTTACAGCTTCTGATTATCCCTATGGTATCTTAGATTTACGTCTTCTGATTACCCGTCTGGTATCTTAGATTTACAGCTTCTGATTACCCCTATGATATCTTAGATTTACGGCTTCTGATTACCCCTATGGTATCTTAGATTTTCGGCTTCTGATTACTCCTATGGTATCTTAGATTTACAGCTTCTTATTACCCCTATGGTATCTTAGATTTACGGCTTCTGTTTACCCCTATGGTATCTTAGATTTACGGCTTCTGATAACCCCTATGGTATCTTAGATTTACGGCTTCTGATAACCTCTATGGTATCTTAGATTTTCGGCTTCTGATAACCCCTCTGGTATCTTAGATTTACGGCTTCTGATAACCCCTATGGTATCTTAGATTTACGGCTTCTGATTACCCCTATAGTATCTTAGATTTACGCTTCTGATAACCCCTCTGGTATCTTAGATTTACGTCTTCTGATTACCTCTATGGTATCTTAGATTTTCGGCTTCTGATAAACCCTCTGGTATCTTCGATTTACGGCTTCTGATAACCCCTATGGTATCTTAGATTTACGGTTTCTGTTTACCCCTATTGTATCTTAGATTTACAGCTTCTGATAACCCCTATGGTATCTTAGATTTACGGATTTTGATCACCCCTATGGTATCTTAGATTTAAGGCTTCTGATAACCCCTCTGGTATCTTAGATTTACGGCTTCTGATAACCCCTATGGTATCTTAGATTTACGGCTTCTGATAACCCCTCTGGTATCTTAGATTTACCTCTTCTGATTACCCCTATGGTATCTTAGATTTACGCTTCTGATAACCCCTCTGGTATCTTAGATTTACGGCTTCTAATAACCCCTATGGTATGTTAGATTTACCGCTTTTGATAACCCCTCTGGTATCTTAGATTTACGTCTTCTGATTACCCCTATGGTATCTTAGATTTACGCATTCTGATTACCCCTATGGTATCTTAGATTTACGGCTTCTGATAACAACCCCTATGGTATCGTAGATTTACGGCTTCTGATAACCCCTATGGTATCTTAGATTTACGGCTTCTGATAACCCCTATGGTATCTTAGATTTACGGTTTCTGATTACCCCTATGGTATCTTAGATTTGCGCCTTCTGATAACCCCTCTGGTATCTTAGATTTACGGCTTCTGATAACCCCTATGGTATCTTAGATTTACGTCTTCTCATTACCCCTATGGTATCTTAGATTTACAGCTTCTGATTACCCCTATGGTATCTTAGATTTACGGTTTCTGATTACCCCTATGGTATCTTAGATTTACAGCTTCTGATTACCCCTATGGTATCTTAGATTTACGTCTTCTGATTACCCGTCTGGTATCTTAGATTTACAGGTTCTGATTACCTCTATGGTATCTTAGATTTACGGGTTCTGATTACCCCTATGGTATCTTAGATTTTCGGCTTCTGATTACTCCTATGGTATCTTAGATTTACAACTTCTTATTACCCCTATGGTATCTTAGATTTACGGCTTCTGTTTACCCCTATGGTATCTTAGATTTACGGCTTCTGATAACCCCTACGGTATCTTAGATTTACGGCTTCTGATAACCCCTCTGGTATCTTAGATTTACCTCTTCTGATAACCCCTCTGGTATCTTAGATTTACCTCTTCTGATTACCCCTATGGCATCTTAGATTTACGGCTTCTGATAACCCCTCTGGTATCTTAGATTTACGTCTTCTGATTACCCCTATGGTATCTTAGATTTACGCATTCTGATTACCCCTATGGTATCTTAGATTTACGGCTTCTGATAACCCCTATGGTATCTTAGATTTACGGCTTCTGATAACCCCTCTGGTATCTTCGATTTACGGCTTCTGATAACCCCTATGGTATCTTAGATTTACGGTTTCTGATAACCATGGTATCTTAGATTTACGGCTTCTGATAACGCCTATGGTATCTTAGATTTACGGCTTCTGATAACCCCTATGGTATCTTAGATTTACTGCTTCTGATAACCTCTCTGGTATCTTAGATTTCCGGCTTCTGATAACCCCTCTGGTGTCTTAGATTTCCGGCTTCTGATAACCCCTCTGGTATCTTAGATTTCCACTTCTGATAACCCCTCTGGTATCTTAGATTTCCGGCTTCTGATAACCCCTCTGGTGTCTTAGATTTCCGGCTTCTGATAACCCCTCTGGTATCTTAGATTTCCGGCTTCTGATAACCCCTATGGTATCTTAGATTTACGGTTTCTGTTTACCCCTATGGTATCTTAGATTTACAGCTTCTGATAACCCCTATGGTATCTTAGATTTACGGATTTTGATCACCCCTATGGTATCTTAGATTTAAGGCTTCTGATAACCCCTATGGTATCTTAGATTTACGGCTTCTGATAACCCCTATGGTATCTTAGATTTACCGCTTCTGATAACCCCTCTGGTATCTTAGATTTACCTCTTCTGATTACCCCTATGGTATCTTAGATTTACGCTTCTGATAACCCCTCTGGTATCTTAGATTTACGGCTTCTAATAACCCCTATGGTATCTTAGATTTACCGCTTTTGATAACCCCTCTGGTATCTTAGATTTACGTCTTCTGATTACCCCTATGGTATCTTAGATTTACGCATTCTGATTACCCCTATGGTATCTTAGATTTACGGCTTCTGATAACAACCCCTATGGTATCGTAGATTTACGGCTTCTGATAACCCCTATGGTATCTTAGATTTACGGCTTCTGATAACCCCTCTGGTATCTTAGATTTACGGTTTCTGATTACCCCTATGGTATCTTAGATTTACGCCTTCTGATAACCCCTCTGGTATCTTAGATTTACGGCTTCTGATAACCCCTATGGTATCTTAGATTTACGTCTTCTCATTACCCCTATGTAATCTTAGATTTACAGCTTCTGATTACCCCTATGGTATCTTAGATTTACGGTTTCTGATTACCCCTATGGTATCTTAGATTTACAGCTTCTGATTACCCCTATGGTATCTTAGATTTACGTCTTCTGATTACCCGTCTGGTATCTTAGATTTACAGGTTCTGATTACCTCTATGGTATCTTAGATTTACGGGTTCTGGTTACCCCTATGGTATCTTATATTTTCGGCTTCTGATTACTCCTATGGTATCTTAGATTTACAACTTCTTATTACCCCTATGGTATCTTAGATTTACGGCTTGTTTACCCCTATGGTATCTTAGTTTTACGGCTTCTGATAACCCCTATGGTATCTTAGATTTACGGCTTCTGATAACCCCTCTGGTATCTTAGATTTACCTCTTCTGATAACCCCTCTGGTATCTTAGATTTACCTCTTCTGATTACCCCTATGGCATCTTAGATTTACGGCTTCTGATAACCCCTCTGGTATCTTAGATTTACGTCTTCTGATTACCCCTATGGTATCTTAGATTTACGCATTCTGATTACCCCTATGGTATCTTAGATTTACGGCTTCTGATAACCCCTATGGTATCTTAGATTTACGGCTTCTGATAACCCCTCTGGTATCTTCGATTTACGGCTTCTGATAACCCCTATGGTATCTTAGATTTACTGCTTCTGATAACCTCTCTGGTATCTTAGATTTCCGGCTTCTGATAACCCCTCTGGTGTCTTAGATTTCCGGCTTCTGATAACCCCTCTGGTATCTTAGATTTCCACTTCTGATAACCCCTCTGGTATCTTAGATTTCCGGCTTCTGATAACTCCTCTGGTGTCTTAGATTTCCGGCTTCTGATAACCCCTCTGGTATCTTAGATTTCCGGCTTCTGATAACCTCTCTGGTATCTTAGATTTACGGCTTCTGATAACCCCTCTGGTATCTTAGATTTACGTCTTCTGATTACCCCTATGGTATCTTAGATTTACGGCTTCTGATAACCCCTATGGTATCGTAGATTTACGGCTTCTGATAACCCCTATGGTATCTTAGATTTACGGCTTCTGATAACCCCTCTGGTATCTTCGATTTACGGCTTCTGATAAACCTGGTATCTTAGATTTACGGCTTCTGATAACGCCTATGGTATCTTAGATTTACGGCTTCTGATTACCCCTATGGTATCTTAGATTTACGTCTTCTCATTACCTCTATGGTATCTTAGATTTACAGCTTCTGATTACCCCTCTGGTATCTTAGATTTACGATTTCTGATTACCCCTATGGTATCTTAGATTTACAGCTTCTGATTACCCCTATGGTATCTTAGATTTACGTCTTCTGATTACCCGTCTGGTATCTTAGATTTACAGCTTCTGATTACCCCTATGGTATCTTAGATTTACGGTTTCTGATTACCCCTATGGTATCTTAGATTTACAGCTTCTGATTACCCCTTTGGTATCTTAGATTTACGTCTTCTGATTACCCCTATGGTATCTTAGATTTACAGCTTCTGATTACCCCTATGGTATCTTAGATTTACGTCTTCTGATTACCCCTATGGTATCTTAGATTTACAGCTTCTGATTACCCCTATGGTATCTTAGATTTACGGTTTCTGATTACCCATATGGTATCTTAGATTTACAGCTTCTGATTACCCCTATAGTATCTTAGATTTACGTCTTCTGATTACCCGTCTGGTATCTTAGATTTACACTTCTGATTACCCCTATGGTATCTTAGATTTACGGCTTCTGATTACCCCTATGGTATCTTAGATTTACGGCTTATGATAACCCCTATGGAATCGTAGATTTACGCTTCTGATAACCCCTCTGGTATCTTCGATTTACGGCTTCTGATAACCCCTCTGGTATCTTAGATATACGATTTCTGATAACCCTGGTATTTTAGATTTACGGCTTCTGATAACGCCTATGGTATCTTAGATTTCCGGCTTCTGATAACCCCTCTGGTATCTTACATTTCCGGCTTCTGATAACCCCTCTGGTATCTTAGATTTACAGCTTCTGATTACCCCCTATGGTATCTTAGATTTACGGTTTCTGATTACCCCTATGGTATCTTAGATTTACGACTTCCGTTTACCCCTATGGTATCTTAGATTTACGGATTCTGATAACCCCTATGGTATCTTAGATTTACGGACTTTGATCACTCCTATGGTATCTTAGATTTAAGGCTTCTGATAACCCCTCTGGTATCTTAGATTTACGCTTCTGATAACCCCTATGGTATCTTAGATTTACGGCTTCTGATAACCCCTCTGGTATCTTAGATTTGCCTCTTCTGATTACCCCTATGGTATCTTAGATTTACGGCTTCTGATAACCCCTCTGGTATCTTAGATTTACGTCTTCTGATTACCCCTATGGTATCTTAGATTTACGCATTCTGATTACCTCTATGGTATCTTAGATTTACGGCTTCTGATAACCCCTATGGTATCGTAGATTTACGGCTTCTGATAACCCCTATGGTATCTTAGATTTACGGCTTCTGATAACCCCTCTGGTATCTTCGATTTACCGCTTCTGATAACGCCTATGGTATCTTAGATTTACGGTTTCTGATAACCCTGGTATCTTAGATTTACGGCTTCTGATAACGCCTATGGTATCTTAGATTTACGGCTTCTGATAACCCCTATGGTATCTTAGATTTACGGCTTCTGATTACCCCTATGGTATCTTAGATTTACGCCTTCTGATAACCCCTCTGGTATCTTAGATTTCCGGCTTCTGATAACCCCTCTGGTATCTTAGATTTCCGGCTTCTGATAACCCCTCTGGTATCTTAGATTTACAGCTTCTGATTACCCCTATGGTATCTTAGATTTACGGTTTCTGATTACCTCTATGGTATCTTAGATTTACGACTTCTGTTTACCCCTATGGTATCTTAGATTTACGGATTCTGATAACCCCTATGGTATCTTAGATTTACGGATTTTGATCACTCCTATGGTATCTTAGATTTAAGGCTTCTGATAACCCCTCTGGTATCTTAGATTTACGGCTTCTGATAACCCCTATGGTATCTTAGATTTACGGCTTCTGATAACCCCTCTGGTATCTTAGATTTACCTCTTCTGATTACCCCTATGGTATCTTAGATTTACGGCTTCTGATAACCCCTCTGGTATCTTAGATTTACGTCTTCTGATTACCCCTATGGTATCTTAGATTTACGCATTCTGATTACCCCTATGGTATCTTAGATTTACGCCTTCTGATAACCCCTATGGTATCGTAGATTTACGGCTTCTGATAACCCCTATGGTATCTTAGATTTACGGCTTCTGATAACCCCTCTGGCATCTTCGATTGACGGCTTCTGATAACCCCTATGGTATCTTAGATTTACGGTTTCTGATAACCCTGGTATCTTAGATTTACGGCTTCTGATAACGCCTATGGTATCTTAGATTTACGGCTTCTGATAACCCCTATGGTATCTTAGATTTACGGCTTCTGATTACCCCTATGGTATCTTAGATTTACAGCTTCTGATTACCCCTATGGTATCTTAGATTTACAGCTTCTGATTACCCCTATGGTATCTTAGATTTACGGTTTCTGATTACCCCTATGGTATCTTAGATTTACAGCTTCTGATTATCCCTATGGTATCTTAGATTTACGTCTTCTGATTACCCGTCTGGTATCTTAGATTTACAGCTTCTGATTACCCCTATGATATCTTAGATTTACGGCTTCTGATTACCCCTATGGTATCTTAGATTTTCGGCTTCTGATTACTCCTATGGTATCTTAGATTTACAGCTTCTTATTACCCCTATGGTATCTTAGATTTACGGCTTCTGTTTACCCCTATGGTATCTTAGATTTACGGCTTCTGATAACCCCTATGGTATCTTAGATTTACGGCTTCTGATAACCTCTATGGTATCTTAGATTTTCGGCTTCTGATAACCCCTCTGGTATCTTAGATTTACGGCTTCTGATAACCCCTATGGTATCTTAGATTTACGGCTTCTGATTACCCCTATAGTATCTTAGATTTACGCTTCTGATAACCCCTCTGGTATCTTAGATTTACGTCTTCTGATTACCTCTATGGTATCTTAGATTTTCGGCTTCTGATAAACCCTCTGGTATCTTCGATTTACGGCTTCTGATAACCCCTATGGTATCTTAGATTTACGGTTTCTGTTTACCCCTATTGTATCTTAGATTTACAGCTTCTGATAACCCCTATGGTATCTTAGATTTACGGATTTTGATCACCCCTATGGTATCTTAGATTTAAGGCTTCTGATAACCCCTCTGGTATCTTAGATTTACGGCTTCTGATAACCCCTATGGTATCTTAGATTTACCGCTTCTGATAACCCCTCTGGTATCTTAGATTTACCTCTTCTGATTACCCCTATGGTATCTTAGATTTACGCTTCTGATAACCCCTCTGGTATCTTAGATTTACGGCTTCTAATAACCCCTATGGTATGTTAGATTTACCGCTTTTGATAACCCCTCTGGTATCTTAGATTTACGTCTTCTGATTACCCCTATGGTATCTTAGATTTACGCATTCTGATTACCCCTATGGTATCTTAGATTTACGGCTTCTGATAACAACCCCTATGGTATCGTAGATTTACGGCTTCTGATAACCCCTATGGTATCTTAGATTTACGGCTTCTGATAACCCCTATGGTATCTTAGATTTACGGTTTCTGATTACCCCTATGGTATCTTAGATTTGCGCCTTCTGATAACCCCTCTGGTATCTTAGATTTACGGCTTCTGATAACCCCTATGGTATCTTAGATTTACGTCTTCTCATTACCCCTATGGTATCTTAGATTTACAGCTTCTGATTACCCCTATGGTATCTTAGATTTACGGTTTCTGATTACCCCTATGGTATCTTAGATTTACAGCTTCTGATTACCCCTATGGTATCTTAGATTTACGTCTTCTGATTACCCGTCTGGTATCTTAGATTTACAGGTTCTGATTACCTCTATGGTATCTTAGATTTACGGGTTCTGATTACCCCTATGGTATCTTATATTTTCGGCTTCTGATTACTCCTATGGTATCTTAGATTTACAACTTCTTATTACCCCTATGGTATCTTAGATTTACGGCTTCTGTTTACCCCTATGGTATCTTAGATTTACGGCTTCTGATAACCCCTACGGTATCTTAGATTTACGGCTTCTGATAACCCCTCTGGTATCTTAGATTTACCTCTTCTGATAACCCCTCTGGTATCTTAGATTTACCTCTTCTGATTACCCCTATGGCATCTTAGATTTACGGCTTCTGATAACCCCTCTGGTATCTTAGATTTACGTCTTCTGATTACCCCTATGGTATCTTAGATTTACGCATTCTGATTACCCCTATGGTATCTTAGATTTACGGCTTCTGATAACCCCTATGGTATCTTAGATTTACGGCTTCTGATAACCCCTCTGGTATCTTCGATTTACGGCTTCTGATAACCCCTATGGTATCTTAGATTTACGGTTTCTGATAACCATGGTATCTTAGATTTACGGCTTCTGATAACGCCTATGGTATCTTAGATTTACGGCTTCTGATAACCCCTATGGTATCTTAGATTTACTGCTTCTGATAACCTCTCTGGTATCTTAGATTTCCGGCTTCTGATAACCCCTCTGGTGTCTTAGATTTCCGGCTTCTGATAACCCCTCTGGTATCTTAGATTTCCACTTCTGATAACCCCTCTGGTATCTTAGATTTCCGGCTTCTGATAACCCCTCTGGTGTCTTAGATTTCCGGCTTCTGATAACCCCTCTGGTATCTTAGATTTCCGGCTTCTGATAACCCCTATGGTATCTTAGATTTACGGTTTCTGTTTACCCCTATGGTATCTTAGATTTACAGCTTCTGATAACCCCTATGGTATCTTAGATTTACGGATTTTGATCACCCCTATGGTATCTTAGATTTAAGGCTTCTGATAACCCCTATGGTATCTTAGATTTACGGCTTCTGATAACCCCTATGGTATCTTAGATTTACCGCTTCTGATAACCCCTCTGGTATCTTAGATTTACCTCTTCTGATTACCCCTATGGTATCTTAGATTTACGCTTCTGATAACCCCTCTGGTATCTTAGATTTACGGCTTCTAATAACCCCTATGGTATCTTAGATTTACCGCTTTTGATAACCCCTCTGGTATCTTAGATTTACGTCTTCTGATTACCCCTATGGTATCTTAGATTTACGCATTCTGATTACCCCTATGGTATCTTAGATTTACGGCTTCTGATAACAACCCCTATGGTATCGTAGATTTACGGCTTCTGATAACCCCTATGGTATCTTAGATTGACGGCTTCTGATAACCCCTCTGGTATCTTAGATTTACGGTTTCTGATTACCCCTATGGTATCTTAGATTTACGCCTTCTGATAACCCCTCTGGTATCTTAGATTTACGGCTTCTGATAACCCCTATGGTATCTTAGATTTACGTCTTCTCATTACCCCTATGTAATCTTAGATTTACAGCTTCTGATTACCCCTATGGTATCTTAGATTTACGGTTTCTGATTACCCCTATGGTATCTTAGATTTACAGCTTCTGATTACCCCTATGGTATCTTAGATTTACGTCTTCTGATTACCCGTCTGGTATCTTAGATTTACAGGTTCTGATTACCTCTATGGTATCTTAGATTTACGGGTTCTGGTTACCCCTATGGTATCTTATATTTTCGGCTTCTGATTACTCCTATGGTATCTTAGATTTACAACTTCTTATTACCCCTATGGTATCTTAGATTTACGGCTTGTTTACCCCTATGGTATCTTAGTTTTACGGCTTCTGATAACCCCTATGGTATCTTAGATTTACGGCTTCTGATAACCCCTCTGGTATCTTAGATTTACCTCTTCTGATAACCCCTCTGGTATCTTAGATTTACCTCTTCTGATTACCCCTATGGCATCTTAGATTTACGGCTTCTGATAACCCCTCTGGTATCTTAGATTTACGTCTTCTGATTACCCCTATGGTATCTTAGATTTACGCATTCTGATTACCCCTATGGTATCTTAGATTTACGGCTTCTGATAACCCCTATGGTATCTTAGATTTACGGCTTCTGATAACCCCTCTGGTATCTTCGATTTACGGCTTCTGATAACCCCTATGGTATCTTAGATTTACTGCTTCTGATAACCTCTCTGGTATCTTAGATTTCCGGCTTCTGATAACCCCTCTGGTGTCTTAGATTTCCGGCTTCTGATAACCCCTCTGGTATCTTAGATTTCCACTTCTGATAACCCCTCTGGTATCTTAGATTTCCGGCTTCTGATAACTCCTCTGGTGTCTTAGATTTCCGGCTTCTGATAACCCCTCTGGTATCTTAGATTTCCGGCTTCTGATAACCTCTCTGGTATCTTAGATTTCCGGCTTCTGATAACCCCTATGGTATCTTAGATTTCCGGCTTCTGATAACCCCTCTGGTATCTTAGATTTACGGCTTCTGATAATCCCTCTGGTATCTTAGATTTACGGCTTCTGATAATCCCTCTGGTATCTTAGATTTACGGCTTCTGATAACCCCTCTGGTATCTTAGATTTACGGCTTCTGATAACCCCTCTGGTATCTTAGATTTCCGGCTTCTGATAACCCCTCTGGTATCTTAGATTTACGGCTTCTGATAATCCCTCTGGTATCTTAGATTTACGGCTTCTGATAACCCCTCTGGTATCTTAGATTTACGGCTTCTGATTACCTCTATCATTGGCCCTATGGTATCTTCAAACTTTTCTTACAACTCCAGATATTTGTTTATTCTATGAATTCAAATTCTCTCAATGTTTGACACTAACCTACAAGCATATCCCTCGTACTTTTCGACCCTTATCTTTAATCACATTTATATATTGTTTCAAGTCATCTAACGTTTCTTTGTTTTGCTTTTGAATTTCTAAATCTGTCTCAAATTTGAAAGTAATTTCCTCAAAATATAATACTACTGTTGTATAATATACAATTATGGCCTTCATGAGAAGTTAATATCCATAATTATTAAATTGAGAAAGGGTTATTTTTCCGAGGCCCGAAGGACCGAGGGAAAATAACCCTTTCGAGATTTAATAATTATGGATATTAACTTCTCATGAAGGACATAACTGTATTATTATACTGAACTAATATGAGGGAAATAGTTATTGGTTCGACGTGCTGAGGGAAATAACTAGTTATTGGTTCGACGTGCAGAAGCGCGCCAATTTCAAACAGTTAGTTTGTGCTACGTGCAGATTCCCCCACAGTTATTTGACGTACGTGCAGTTTGCCGCGGGAATAATGAGTTATTTCTTGTTCCATGGAATAAAACTTTAAAATATCTTAATTATTTCTTGCCTGGTTTATATAGTAAAGTATAATAATATCCTTTGCTTTAACAATTCCCTTTGTCTCTACAATATCTTTTTCCAGGTATCCGATGTTATTGTTTATTACCAACAAATTACAATTGCGTACTATTCTCATTTGTACTGTATCATGGATCAATGTCCTCATTTTCTGGATAACTCTGATTTGCTGTAGTGCGGAGTTAAAAGGTTTTCATATAGTTCGGCTCATCCTTTCCTTTTCTGTGTAGATACATGCATGTTTGAAGATATTAAAGGGGTATTCAGAAGGCGTAAATCTAAGGACAGGCAAAACTAACACACTGTAAGAAAAGTTTCAAAATACATGCGAAAAATCACAGAAACAGGGACAAAATCGATACCCTTAGCACACACTATACATGTCCGCTCACTTTCCTGACTTGGTACAGGCACTTCAATAAAAAGTGGCGGGGTTAAATATAACGATGCAGTCATGCAAGTGTTTTCCACGGGTATCTATAAGTAAAAGATAAAAGTTAATGACTTCGCGCTTAGGGTATATATGATAAAATAATATTCAAAAAAACTATCCAATCACGTAGGACTTGGAAATCGTACAAAAATGGAAAAAAAAGAAAAAAAGGATACCACACTGTCGGATCAGTTCCAAAATGCAATCGATAAACTTAGACACAGTGGCAAAATCGATATCCCTAACAGACATATACATGACCGCTCACGTTCCTGGCTTGGTACAGATACTTCAATAACAAGTGGCGGGGATAAACTAGTTTTATGGACCGAAACCTTCACAATTACGATAAATGTGTTGATTATATCTGTAACAATCAGTTGAGTAAGAAGATACCAAAGGGGTAATCAGAATCCGTATATCGTAAGTGAGTGATTGTTTAACGCCAACTCAGCAATTTTTCAGCTATATCATGATGAAAAGAAGTTAATGAGTTCAATGAGATGATGATGCTGTCCGCTTTGTAATAGACCAACACATTTAGTTGAATTTTTATAGTGCTAGCTCACTGAAACAACAATACACAGATAATGTCTCGGACACATTATCCCAATTCCGAGCCAAATAGTGTTTGCTCTTTCTCCCTAACACTGTGTGATTAGCGAAGAAGCAACAAATACCAATCTTATAATCTTTGGCTTGACCCGATCGGGGCTCAAACCCACGATCTACCGCACTCGAGGCGAGCACGCTATACCATTACACCACCGGTGCGTTAGAGAAGAAATGAAAAAAGTTATATTCAGACACAATTAAGATAGTTTTGTCTTTGTTAGTGCCGTAATCATGTTGTCATGAGAATTAAATGTAAATTTTAGTCTGATGTTAATGTTGATTTGATCATTTGTTTACATTAAAGGAGTAATCAGACAAGTAGAATGACTGATTTCTTTGAGACGACGATCTAACGTGTAGTTTGTCGTCTGAGCATCATGCAATAGGCGATCTTGCTCTCGTGTTGTAATTGACACGCTATCTTTGATTCTATTAGTTTGTTAAAATATCAATCGCTGATATATGGATCAGAAAATTTAAGATAATTTTGGACATTCTTGAATTAATAAGATATATCATATATTGTAAATAGGGGAATTAGAGTAGCCTAGAGCAAATTATTTTAACTGTTCTAGAAAAATCAAAAAGATAATAAAAAAAAAGAGTTTATTTTCTAACCCAAGTGACTTGGTTTCCGTTGTCACTAAATCTGATAGAGCCAATGCCGAATTTACATGAATAGAGGCCCTAGGCTATTCCGCTTGTGAAGCCCCTCCCAATTCCCCAATGTCACGACTAGAGGAAGATGGAAGATAGTTTGTTTTAGTCAATTTAAATCTAGAGCCTACAGTGGGTTATGATAGCACTTGTATGAAAGGCCTATGACAGTGTCAAAAATATTATACACTGTGGACGGATGTTCCTTAGATATTGATGCCCTAGACTTCAGCCTGCAAATTCTATAGGTAAATAGGGCACTGAATAGAGCTGTAATGTTACTGACCAAGGCGAAAACAAAGCAATCGGACAAACAACTTAAGTTAGCATAAAGTCGACAAATCCTTCTTAATATTCGATATATGAACCCGATAGTTTTTTTTATAAGAAATACGAGGGCATCATCCGTTCAGTAGCAAGTGCGTCAGCACTGACTTGGTTAAGTAGATATTTTGACGTTTTAAATTGACAGTTCTTAATGTATGTAATTAAAAAGAAAAGAAAACTAATGTTCTCCTCCTTTTCCTGTTTAAGCCCTTTGTTTTACTTGCTCCCAAAGACTTTTAAATGATTTTGGGTTTTAAATCTTTAAATATGTTGTAATAACATGTGTCTAATCGCATTTGCTAATTTTTATGCAAATAAAATAGGCTTAAGCTTAAACTTAAAAATTAACCTTCCTAAAAGCCTTCAACGCTGAAATCAAATACCAACGTTTAAATTACCACGGGGGTAAACAAAAATGCCTTCCAAAGGGGGACAAACGACCACTCAAAACAAACAGCTGCTTCCTTATGATAGGCTGTACCCCGTAGCGGAGAATCTAATGATTGATTGATGTTCAACGCCAACTTTTAACAATTATTCACCTATACTATGACATCAACAAAATATATAAATTAATTTGCATAACTAGACGACCCTTAGTAGGTATAATACAAAGGTAAGGTACAAAATCAATCAGTTTATCTATAACAAAATAAAGAAAATATTAAAAGGCTTAAATCGTTTATTTAGAAAGGATGTTATTTATTTAATATATTTTGGTATTCTTATTATATAAACATTTTTTACATCTCAAAATTGCATGGTCTGAGCAATTTGTAAATAAATCAGATAAGTAGTGTGTACGCAGTCAATTAAAACTTGCTTAGTTAATAATTGCAAATAAACGGAATATATTCCGGTCGTTGCTCTTTATTTGATAAATTGTTATGTGTAAGTCTATTATGACCAATATGACATCTGGTCAAGACAGTCTGTTCCCTACGTTTTCTTAACGTAAGTGGACAGACTCGAATAGACCACATACAAATACTTTTATCAGAAGAAATATATATATACAGCGCATTGATAAAGTGTTACCTCTTTCTAAATCACTTGGTTTAATTCGAAATCTGTTTGTTCATCGAAATTATTTCAAACCCTGTATCTAGTGTTTCTGATGAAAAATAAAAGTTTCGTAATTTCATTACATTTTAAACTTGCTGACTCTCGATAGATTCTGCACATTTTAAGATCAAGAAATCGTCCTTGCTACGGCATTTCAAATATGTTCTTCGGAGTGCTTATTTTCGAATCCAACTTCCAAATTAACTTGAACATGAAAATTGCGACAGCTAACTTGTTTTAATTATTTTCAAATATTGGTTTACTTTCTAATCGTGGATTATTTGAAAGAAAGGTTGTCTTGCCCTTCTTCTATATATGGCTTCTGATTATCCCTTTGATATTTTCAAACTTTTCTTGTCCTCATTATTACATGAGATTAAAGTGCAGGTAATCAATCTTAAGAACAACTTCATTTATTTTTAATTCGTAATTAAGTCTTAAATCTAATTTAGGATACAAATAGAATTGTGAAATACAATAAAAGAAGGAATATTATGATTTGTACAGGAAAATCAAATATCATATATAAACGTCAGAGAACACCGAAAGGGTAATCAAAAATGGATAATCCAGAGGAACTGGCAACATACTAGGGTACACAAGACGGAGAAAAACAAAGCAAAAACAACACAATATGTGTTGGACACCACTATGCGCAAACAAACACAAATAACGTATCTGTAACTTATTTTCAAGTTGCTCAATTTTTCACTTTTCTGTGTTTTGTTTTTTGATTTTGTTTGTCTTCTTCATTCTGTATATTATGGTAAATGTTGTCAGTGTTTCTGGATTGTCCATTTGTGATTGCCCCTTCGGTTTTCTCAACGTTTATTAAATATATTATGAATAATGTTCAAGATTAGAGTTATTGTATAATGTGGAGTAATGACATTTTAATCACATGTGGAGAACACTTGCATGACCTAATCATTTTACTAAGACAGGGGGGTTTGTGTCTATAGAAGTAGTTTAACTCTGCCATCTTTTATTGAATTGCCCGTTCCACGCATTGAAAGTGAATGTGTTTAGGGGGGGGGGGGGGGGGGGGGGGTACCGATTTTGTCCGTTTCTACGATTTTCCTGTTCGATTATGGAACTGTTCCGACAATGTGGTATTTTTTGTTTTTTATTTTATTAGCATACCATCTATGTAATTTAAAACTTCAGAGTCACTGAGAACAATGGTTGAAAATTGAATATTTTCGAACGACAAGTAACGCAAAGAGATACATGTTTTTAATTCGGTTTGGTTACTATAATCTCTGAAAATTCAAAGATATTTTCAAACTCAATGTCTCAGAGCAATTGTATGGCTTTGCATAGAAAACGACTTAATTAATTATGGATTTTGACGGCGACGTTCTCGAAAATGAAATTGCGTCCAATACATAACAACAGCTTTTACGATATGCATATATATTCTTTTTTAAGTCATGCTCTTATGAAGCTATCAACTTCAATCCTTTTTAAAATATTGCTGATTGGAAAAATTACATATTATATAAAATACTGGCATTTGTGCATCTACAGGTTACAGTATCCAAAACTATTGCAAATATGTGGAGTAAATGTCAGTATCATGTAAGTATACCTCCGTTGGAAAGGCGATGCATAAAAATTACAGTTTCTCCGGTGTGGAGTAGTACTCTTATCCGGGCGTCCGTTGGTTGTGTGGGGCGAATCATATACACTACTCGTCCTTATGACAATATATAAATGAGTGCTTTGTATGTGTAGAATGACTTGTCACTCTTTGCACGTAAAAGGAAAAAATCCGAGGAAGTTAGGATTGGTCGTTTATGTCCCGTTGCAAGGCAAAAATTCCTCTCTTTCTCGCGGCTCTAAAACCCCACCTGTAGACCTATTCCAATGGCCCCTATATGTATTTATTTCCTGATCCATTGTTTGTTAACTTGTTCCCGACATGAATATATATAAAGTACAAAACACTGGATGTTCACCACCTTTTTTAATGGGGTCTGTATGGCTCAATCTTCAGGGTTATGGTGTTTAACGCCACTTTCAACAATATTTCAGCTATATTGTGGCGGTGCTCAATCTTCAGTTAATTCTTGTGAAATGTTTTGTCTACCATTGCTTGCCCTCTTCTATATTTAGCCATTATATTTAGTGTCTGTCTTTTTTCGAATCAAACCTTTGCTTACCGTTTTTGGTTTCTTTAAACGTTTTTGACGTTAAACAACAATCAAACAGATAGAGGTATAAGGGTGTTTTGCTTGTACCTAAGTTGTGAGTGATTGTTATTTAAAGGGGTCATCGTGGTCGTGATGGTATGGTAGTTGGATTTACAACTACCTATGCAATCAATGCCTATCACCACTAATGTTGGGAGTTCGAATCCCATTCATGGCGAGGTGTACTCGATACAACATTATGTGATAAAGTTTGTCAGTGACTTACGGCAGGTGGGTGGTTTTCTCGGGGTACTCTTGGGGTGCTTTCCATTTGAACGGCAATTCCGGTGTTTCCGAGTTTTTGCTGTTGCCGGATAATGGAACAGGTCGTAACCGGGTTACAACCCGGCAACGATTTTTCATATTGCCGCTGCTAGGAAATAAGATGGCGGCGCTCATCGACAGCTGCCTGTCGGGGCTATTTCTGCTTAATTTATCCAATTAAATGTAAGTTGATTGTGTGAATTATATTACATAATGAGAAAAAAGTCGGCGACCAATGGTTTAGCAACAGATCTGGCGTAATATGAGATTTTCAAGCATATTTGAGTTGAAATTTGTGAGGGGGGATCAATCATCCATATTTAGATTTTTTTCTTGCTGTCCAATTTTTATTGAGTTTTATTAACTAACTTTGATTTATTAGCCTTTATATGATCAAATCTGTCAATACAATATAAAAACTTTCATTGGGCCAATACGGCAAAAACCAGTCCCAATACGGATATTTTCCGTATTGGCCCAATTCCAGTCAGTCCAATAACAACTAGATCGGAATCCGCTAGACATTTCGACAATTGCAAGGAAAAATCCAGAGAGATATTGGACTGGTTAATTAATATAGGTATCATTACGTGATGTTTTTCATATTGGCCTAGTTATAGTTCGCATGCACAATAGCGACCCAAGACCACAAGGTGTGGAAAATAGAAATATTCTTCTGTGGTTTAAATGCGTATTAACTGCACTACATGTAAACTGTATTATTTTGTTTGATAAAGTCCTTTAATTAGAACAGAAAAAAATTATTGAAATAGTGTTGTAATAAAATATCGTGAACGTGATGTACAAGTATGATAGCATTTCAACGTCTATTTTAAATGAGGTTGAAACATGTCGCCATTTGATATCAATTCGGTTGTATTTCATTTTGACGATTTTAATTACGGAAGACGATCGCAACCATATTTTTTTTTAATAATTGCAACTCAGTTGTGTTTTTTCATAACATATAATAAAATGAAAAAATATATATCACACTGTCGGAACAGTTCCAACATTCAATAGAAAAATAGTAGAAATAATATCATTTAGTGTCCGTCGTCTGTTATCCATAACTTTTCATATTAATATTTAATCTTTTTCTTATAAACTGCAAAACCAAATGCTTTATTTTACGTTATCAAGTTCTCTCAACCCGCACCTTGGTATTTTTTTTTTATAGATTTATGATGGTTGTCCGTAAAAATGTACTGGAATATATCATAACATTGGTTGTCGTTAAGAATAAAGTACGGTTAAAAAAGTGTTTAAAAAAATTTCAAATATGACAAAGTTCTATTCCCCAAATAAATCTATCTATTACTTCTTTAAGGTTAATACCAAAATTTCGACCAGTTTTCGACAATCAATGTTAATAAGTTTCTGAATTGATATGATCTCAATATGTACATTATCAATGTCATAGCAGACGATGAAACCAAAAGTGGTCTGTATGAGATATATTTTTTAAATGATTAAAGATTTGTTAAGGTGACGAAAAAATGAATTACGAAAAAATACAATTTGAACGTGAAATAATAGATGTGGTACGTAGTTCTTACATTTAAAAATGACATTTTTAGATCAGATTTCTTGAGATCATTCATGCAATTTCAGCATCATAATATAACCTCTGACAAATGAAGCGATCAAAATAATGAGAGATTTTATCACGTGAAACAAACCGTCGAAAACAGGAGACCGTCGAAAATGGGTGACGTTGCGACATTACTATTCGTTCACTTTAATTTCATAATACAGTTTCGGAACATATTTTTATTCCAGAAATCAATCCACATAATGAGATATTGCATATTAAGTCAAATTTATGCTTTGTTTATTGAGTTTCAGTATGATTTGTTTTTCTTTTTCTTTTTGTTTTTTTAAAGATATGCATTATAATACAATGATACGTACGTTCTGTATTCTGAAAAAAATGACGTTCAGTGCTTTTCATTACCTGACTTTGTTGGTCCGCTGTGAGGAATTAGATGCACATATTAACTAACTGTATGTATTTCTGAAAAGCACATATTGTGAATACATTTTGGAGAAAATGTTATCGACATCTGATGTGGGGCCGATTTTGGCCCTTATAGCTCCCAGTCCTTATGGTAAGTACCATCAAGAAAACTGACCGGCACGACATAAATGAAATTTTGTTGAAACAAATGTTCCTTAAATCATATTTCCCGGAAGTTGCCAATTCTACCGTATGAAACTGATCACCCTAGTAATGCTGGATACTAGTTTATTGTGACGAACACAAAATGATATGAAACATTTAAATTGAATAGCAACAAGCAACATCGATAATATAATTACTGAAAATCCGTTCAATTTATTTCTAAATTACATTTCTACACACAAACTTAGAAATAGCACGTTTAATTGTATTCCATAATGAAATTTAAACATAAAAGTCTTCCAGAGAGTAACTAGCTATTATAAGCGTCAGAAAATAATGTGATATTAATGTAGATTTATTAAGCATTTTATGTGGATCCTATATAGAATACTTGTCTTGTTTACACGACTATTTACTTGAAATACACGTTAGAGAGAACCAAATAAACAATCAAGAAGAGACACAGACAGCAATGGGCACAAGATACATTAAAAAGACAAACAAAACAAAAAACCACAAAGAAATGAGCAAAGAAATGAGCTACTCGGACCCCACCAAAAATCCAGGTGGTGCTTGCTAATGGTAAGACGTTCCTGTTTCTTTAAAAACACCCGCCGTGTTAAGTGTGATTACCAACTTGGTGTTGTAGATTGATGATGTCATTTTGTTATCTAATTGTCAATCTCTTCATAATCATGTCTGATGTTCTCTGCAATATGGCGACCTTTAAACCTCTTACAAGCCAGCATGACAATGTTTCGTAGACCAATTTACGCTGACGTGTGTTGTTATGCCTAGGAAACTTTGGTCTAAGGTGAAACAGGTACTTGATTCTTTTTGAAGACATAATTGCATATTGTTCTAGATAATGTCATACTCATTTCGTAAGAGGACTATTGCCATATGGTTTCGGCTAGCCATCTGTTAACCCTCGTCTAGTGTATTTAAGTGCCTTTTTATAAGGTCCTTCTGGTGTTGGTCACATGAGAAATACTTTGAGTTGGATTTAATAAAGGAGTCTCTTGTCCTATTTTTACTGTAGTTGTAGCTGCTGTCGAATTTACGAAGATCTCTGTGTGCCTTTGTGCTTTCTCTGTAAAGAAATAGATAGAAAAAATATAATTAGTTCGGCCTTTTCCTGTATTTATTATGGAGAGTATAGCGCTCTGTATACATACAGGACAACTTACTTGCTCGAACTTTAGTATCTTGCATGGTGTTTTTTAGATTGTTGTTTGTCCTTTTTCTTTTGGTCATTGTGTTGTCTGAACTTCTTCTATTTACGGCTTCTAATTTCCCCTTTGGTATCTCCAAACTTTTCTTTCAATTTGTTCACGCAACGATATAGCTGAAATACTGCTAAAGTTGGCGTTAAAGACCAATCAATCAATCAATACAACAGGTTGTGTGTTTAGAGTGACCTGTTGAAAGGCAAAGCTTGAACAAATATGTATGATGACAAAATATATTATTAAAATGTAAGAACAGATGTCAAAAATATTTCAGAAAAACGATGTCAAATTGATATTGACAAAAACATATCTGTTGTTTTTCGAGTTTCCATTGCGTTACATTTTAGATGTAAGTATATCTAGATAAATATATTTATTGTTGTTCAACATGCTCAATGTTTCCAGGGGCCGTCGTGATCGTATGGTAGTTGGATTTATAACTACCTGTGCAATTATTGCCTATCACCACTAACATTGTGAGTTCGAATCCAGTTCAGGAGAGATGTACTCGATACAACATTATGTAAAAAGGTTTGTCTGTCCTTCTTAGATTTACGGATTCTGATTAACCCTTTAGTATCTTCAAACTCTTCTTACGCAAGAGGTGAAATCCAGAGAAACCATGCATATACAAGTACTTTAACCGCCATGACAACGTAATGAAATATATACCAGTGCAAGGTCACACTTCTTGTCAAGTAGTTAAAGTGCGTGATATATATAATCTACTTATATATAACGGAAACAACGTAATAAGCTAAATCTTCATCATCTACAGCTGATCTTATTAGTAACACGGACTTCCTGTAATAATCATGTGAAAATTCGTACCTATACAGTTTCTATGTCGTTCTTATAGTTGAAGGAGTTACTATTTTGCACACGAACATAGATTTCCTATAACAATCGTGTGGTGGTTTTTTTGTGCCTTCGCTGGTCTATATGTTATTTCTGTGTCGTTCTTATAGTCGAACGTTTAACTGTTTATGACTGTGTTATATCCTTCCGGATTCCAATGTGTGATTTTTGCGCATTCATCCATATACTGTTTCAATATCGTAAACATAGTCGAACGTGTTACGGTATATAATTGTGTTGCCCGTCGGAGTTCCTTTCAATGTATGCCATTTTTTTGGTAATTGGATAGTTTGATTATTTGAAAAATAAGATTACTAACACGAACTTCTTATTACAATCACGTGATTTATTTGTACATTCGTACATATGTTATTTCTCATAGCCGAACGTGTTACTGTTTATGATTGTGTATGTGTTTTATTTTGGTAATTGGATAGGTTGAACATTTGAAATTCAAGATGGCGACCTATGAAAATTTACAATCACAGAAACAAAATGTGTTTGAATACAACGCAAATACTGCTCAAACGTCTAGGGCAGTATCAAATGAAATTTATGGTGCATTAATCCTTGAACCGACCATACCATCTACAGTGCCAGTTTGTGAAAAATATGAAGATCTTGATGATTTTTGGTTAGATCTCGCCAAAGGTCAGACATTGAAACAAACCAACTTTCACCAATCTGTTGGACCCTCTGTAAGCTTGCAACAGAAACATGCTCAAACGGATTTATTCAGTTCGGATAAAAGTTGCCAGTTTTCTGCACCAAGGAAAAATTCCCTAAAACATGGAAGTAACACAAACGAGAGCTTTAGTGTAGATACTAGTTGGGAATATTCACCAGGTATGAGGAACACGTCTGGTAGTAATAATAATAATGATACTGAATTCTTCAGTAATGATATTCCAGTTTCAAGCGTTGCCCAACAAGCTTTGAATTCCAAATTAGCGGATGTCCCACTAACACCTATCAATGATGTTGATTCCGTGTACGTACTTGCAAGTGCCTTAAATGCAACTGAGGATGACAAGCAAATTCCTTGTAGTCAAGGAATAGAAAATTATATTTCAATGGATAATAACACTTATGCCGTCGCATGTAATTCGGACGATGTCTCTGCTGGATCGACACGACCACCGAGAAGGTATACAATGGATGGTACCTATGAATACGCTGTTCCACTGGAGAGAGTATACGAGGATAATTTCTTTACAAAATCATTAAATAGAGGAACTAAGCAAGTTAGCATCGCGTCGTCGTCATTGGGGACAAGTACACAGTACGAGTCTGTTGATGATTTATCCGGGCGCGCCCAAATGCCATTACCAGAATCAATCCCATTGAATTGGGTTGAAATAAGTGGACTTAATGGTTTTTCTTCAAGTGCTATGAGCGATGAACCAATTTACGCCCAGGTGATAAAAAGGAATACTGTGAATATGATAGGCAATGATGTTATTGAGGACGAGTTTGATTTTTTAGCGTCTGAACGGCTTCGTGAACAGACGGCGGACACCAATACTAATGATAGTGGTCTGGGTTTAAACTACACGTACGCAAAGGTAAACAAACCAAAACGTTATATGAACTGGCCAATGTCAGATTCTATCAGGAAAGCAAATCAAAACAAAAATACAGTGGAGTGTCAAAGTCCTGATACAATGGCGGGTCAAAATCCTGATATTCCAGAAATTTCACCAAGCGTTATATACGAGGACATTAACGTCGTGTCATCATTGGAACATTATCATTCAATTAACGATGTTGAAAACGAGCGTAACAGAACATTACAACAGGATTTTAGCATAAACGATAACAGTCAAAATAAGGCTACGCTTGATGTTGTTGCCTCAGCACAAAAAGATGATAAAGGAAAGACTACATTAATAACAAAATGGAAGGGAATGCTTACAGCTGTCAAAAGCAAGATACCGTCATCAAATATGACGGCTGTAACTGAACGATCTTCATTTTATCCATTTTCATTTATTTTTAATTTTCAAATTAAAGCTAATGGACATGATAATTCGCCTGTTAAATCAATTTTACCACATCTTGACGGTAAATGTTGGGTGATATGTGAAAATGACTTTAAGATAAGATTATATGATTCCCAGGGGCTACAAACGGAGTCTATGCACATAGGATTGCAAGGGGAAAATATGGCGTATGATAACAGCGGATATTTATACATTACGTGTACAAATACAAAGAGAATATTCAGAATTGATACAAGGAATCTTTGCACGGTATGTAGTTAAGATTAAAGGGGATATGTAATTTTGATATAATGTGTGTGTACAGTTTGAAATAGGTTGGCTATTTTTATATTTTTTTTAGTGAACAGTTTCAGCTACATCATGCCGAGAACAAGCTATGAAATATATCCACTTTATACTAGAACACGGTTAGGTGGATTTTTTTTTATAAAACTATATAAATGAAATGATTCCTCGATTTTAATTACGATTATTTCATGGGACTGTTTGAATTTGTCTGTGGCGAATGAATACGTTGGTGACGTCACAATACCAACCCAGATCATCATATATAACCAATGTTGCTCCAGGCGGATCAGCCAATCAGATTGCAGTATTCACATTAAATTAAATTATTTTGAAAATCACATCACCACGAAAGTATTTCATTTCATTTGCTCAGTTGTTACTGATTTAGAAATGGTGACGGACGTTATATGTCGTACGAAAAATTTAACTGTTTTGCTTAAAAAGGGAACATAACATTTTTGTTTTTGTCAAGAGAATCAACACACTAGGACACAGGCATGACCGATGGCTGAGTAAAAGGACGTTTTTATTATTAATAGATAAAAGGTCATGAACCTATTCGTAATCCTTTCTATTTATGGCATAAAGTTTTCCTGATGATGTCATCAATATGTATCTCGGTCAACAACATTTTAAGTGGCAATAGCACGATTTATCTATTTACGTTGCAAAACATTTATTTTAGAGTTTACCAACAGTGGGTTTTTTTTGTTGGGGGGGTTCGTGATGCCCAATCTTTAATGTTCTGTGTAGTGGTTCGTACATTATTGTTTGTATATTTTTTTTTATGACCATTGTATTCTCTATCCTTCGTTTGACTGTTTCTGATTACCCATTTATACCTACAAGCTTTTCCTGTCTACTATTCAGTATTTCAGCTACATTTGTATATTTCATATTCATGAGAAAATGTTTTTTGGTGGGATTTAATTTTACTCATCATTTTAGTTTACTGTGATTTGATTTGGGTTTTTTTATTGTTTGTTTGTTAATTTTTTTTTTTTTTTTTTTTTTCGTTTGTTTGGCTTTTTTTCTTCGTTCCATGTCTTGTGCCCAATGTTGTCTGCATTTTCGATTCTGTAGTGTCCTTTTGGTTTCGACTAACGTTTATTAATGAACAATACATCATTGGGGGAATATGCGGCCCTAGCATAGATCTACGGATTGCTGTTGTAATCGCCACAAGGAAAAAGGGATATAATGAATAGATGTGAAATTTAGCCTTGCAACAGACCACTAACGACCAATCATAGATTTATTGTGTCTAGCGCCACTTTCAACAATATTTAAGTTATATAGTGGCGGTCAGTTTTATTGGTAGAGGAAACCAGAGAAAACCACCGACCTGCCGCAAGCCACTGACATCACACATAAATTAGTTTAAACATATGTTTTGTCCAAAAAATGACAATAGGATCAGATACAAGTTTTTCAACTTAGAACATCTTCTCCTTTATATAAACAATATACAGATAGAGTTGAACATAAATACACAAAAGCTACAATCTTCATTAAAAATAAAAAAAACCACCATGAAATATACGAGTTCAACACAATTTGCTATTTGCTAAATGACATATCGAACAGACCTTTACAATAATTGGACTAGTATATAGAACACACCTAGAGTGGAAAATTCAATAAATGTTATACATTGAATTTGGATTATTTATTCGGTAAAGGTGGGATCTTTTAAAATTTAGTTTCAAAATATATAATACATGTAATATCATTATTTATTCATTAATAATTTTTTAATATTTAGTGTTCACACGTATGCATTGCAACAATTAATAATTTGCTATATTATAGATTCAGTTTGAAATTTTTAATTTGCAAAGTGAGGAATATAACCAATTCATGCTAGGTCAGCCACAAACCAATTGTCACCTGATCACATAATGATGTATCTAGTACACCTCTCCATGAGCGGGATTCGAACTCTGAACTTTAGTGGTGATAGGCACTGATTGCACAGGTAGTTGTGCGATCACAACCACGATGGCCCCTTGTATATGCGAATTTATGTTGGTGGTGTATGTTATTAGAACATAGCAATGCATGTCGTTTGAATATAATCTTGAATTTTGGATTTTAATTCATTAAAATATTTGAATTTGACTTTATTGGGGTTGTTGAATGTGGCGTTATGTACCATATCCCCTAGCAGTATTTGTATTGTACATAGGAACCATTCTGTATAGGATGTAAATAATTACACAGTTAACGACATTACACAATCTGCATAAAAAGATATTGAAATTGAAACTGAGAAATTATATATTATTCAGACTTAATCTATTTTTATTTTTTTTTGTATTTTGTAGTTATCAAAGTTTGTGGATTCCGATTTCTTTCCAAGTGGACTAGCATTTGATTGCCTTGACAATACATTAATCGTCTGTCAAAATCAACAGAGCAATGGTGTATCGGTAGGTGTCGCTCCTATCGAATGCTTGCAGAAATATTCAACCGCAAATCCGTCACGGAAGTGCAATGTTACGTCTGAGCATCTGTTTTCACATCCTTGTCGGGTTAGAAAAAATGCAAATACTGACATTATAGTATCAGATTCTGAAACAAATTCTATAGTTATCATGAAAAATAATGGCCAATTAAAATCGATGTTTAACGGAAATGACGTTTTCAAAATGAATGGCAGCCATTCATTCGTCTGTGATTTGCAGAGTAATATATTAATACTGTCACAGGATAAACAGGCCAAAGCTGGCAAAGGTTGTGATAACGTGTGTTTATTAGACGAAAGTGGAGACCTTATAGATACATTTTGCATAGAGGAAATACAAAGCAAAATTATGAACGCCATGGCGATAACTGACCTAGGATTTTTGTGGATTGGCGGTGAAGATGGCATATTTATTTTTGATTATCAAATATATTGATTTTCTGAGATTTTTCAACGGAACATCTGCGCATTATTCCTTGTACATAAACCTTACATTACGAGTGACGAATCGTGTGATTATGTCAAGATTAATCATATAATATATAAACAATGAAACAAAAATCAATAGAAATGGGATTAGCGTACTAAAGTATATATGTTTACCGGATATGATTTTTTCCACAGTAATATACTAGTACTGTAACAGGATAACGATGGTAACTCTGATAAAAGTTACACGTGACGAATCTTGTGATAATGTCATGAGTAAGCGTATAATAAATAAACATTTTCGTTTATATTGTAAAGATATTGAAATAAAAATCAATGAAATCATTGTATAAAACTTGTAAAGGGGGTATGGGATTCTCGAACGACAGTTAAATAGTTATTGGTGTCGCCACACAACTAGTAGGGAGAGTTGTGCCTCACATCGGAGACACGAGGTCATCTCTGTTTTCTGTAGGAACTATGGAGTAAAAAGAAATGTGGCGGAATACGTAAGATCGTTCCGATTTGAATGGTTGATGCGGAGTTTCTGTCTCACTGATGACTGAAGAGCTTTCTCTCCTGTCATTGCATATCATGTCTTTGTGGCCTCTGGCTTTACGTACTAATTAACAGACATGCACTCGATGTACACATTGATAAATCACATTTCGTCCTTAGTGCTAACAACCAACGCTTAGAAACCCAAAATGTGAAGCTATTTGAAATAGGAATACAAATTCTTTTTGAGTTTATAGAGCTTAACGCCACTTTCAACAATATTTTCGTTATATCGTGGCGGTCAGTTTTATTGATGGAGAAAACTGGAGTACCCGGAGAAGACAACCGACTTGGGTCCGAGCACCGTTTAGGTCAAACTAAAGACTATAAAATTGATACTTGTTGCTTTTCCGCTAAGCATGGAGCATTAATTAGAAGGAACAAGGACTGGTTGGCTCGGAATCAGGATAATGTGTCCGAATGGAGCGACATGTCTATCAGCGGACTGTTGTTTCAGTGAGCTAATACGATAAAAATCCAACTAAGCGTTAAACAACAATCACTCACTCACTTCAGTGCTTTGAGTGCTTGTACATCTTATGTAATGGTAGCTTAGTTTGGAGACAAGACTTCCATTGTAGCATTTAGTGTAAACATTATTGTATTGTTGAAAAAGAATACAGGAGGTGTCAAACAATTATGAATAAGTTAGCAACAATCGCTTTCGGAAACAAGCAAACTAGTAACATTTGATTAGTATAATTTCTGATTGGCCCTTCGGTGTTCTCTAACGTTTATATAATGTTCTATTATTGGAAAAATAGAAACAAGGGCAACGCAAAGCGTGGCATATCCCCTCGCCTTTAACCCCTACAAAATTCAAAGTTCAACTGTGACCTTGACCTTTGACCTATGACCTTGAAAATCAATAGGGTGCCAGATCTTTGTTAGTATGACTTGAGTACCAAGTTTGGTTGAAATCCATTGAACCATGTTGACTAGAGTGTTCACAAGAAATGCTACGGAAGGACGGACAGATGCACGGACGGACAGTAGCGTTATTATATCCACTTCGCAACTTTGTTGGGCGAGGGGATAACTATGTATAAAGTTTGGTCAAAATCCATTGAAAGATGTTGATTCTAGAGTGTTCACAAGGATGTTACAGGGTAAAAATTAGACCCTGTGACCTCGACCTATGACCTTGCAAATCAATAGGTTCCAGACTCTCCTAAGGACTAAGTATGTACCATGTTTGGTCAAAATCTATCGAAGTATGTTGATTCTAGAGTGTTCACAAGGATGTTACGCGGTAAAAATTTGACCCGGTGACCTTGAAAATCAATAGGGTTCCAGATTCTCTTAAGGACTAAGTATGTACCATGTTTGGTCAAAATCTATTGAAGGATGTTGATTCTAGAGTGTTCACAAGGATGTTACGCGGTAAAAATTTGACCCGGTGACCTTGACCTATGACCTTGAAAATCAATAGGGTTCCAGATTCTCTTAAGGACTAAGTATGTACCAAGTGTGGTCAAAATCCATTGAAGGATGTTGATTCTAGAGTGTTCACAAGTATGTTACGGAAGGACGGTAGCGTTACTATATCCCTTCGCAACTTCGTTGGCGAGGGGATAATTAATGTATGATTAATTGCATGGTCGATATGTTGATATCATAAGTGATAAATATACATGTATATAAAGGAAATGTGTCAAAGTTATATTTACCCATTATGACCTAATTTTGTTGTCGATTATGTATCTAGAATGGTATTAATGACCAACCTGATTTTGATATATGCCGACAGTACATCTGTCTTATTTTACTGTCCGTAGTTCAGTACACGCCATCTATTAGCAATAAAGCCTTAAGCATGTTGATATGATAGCAGTTGTCTTAAATAAATGAATATTCATGAAGAGTCGAAAGGTTAATTATATGTTGCGTATTATCTCTCGGCTTTATAAAAATTTGGGGCAGAGTTGATCGACTATCAAAGAAATAGGTCAAAGTTTCTCCTCTCTCAGGCATAGAGTGACCTTAGCCGATATTGACTACCCTGTTTTTGTCCCTTGTTGGTTTTATTGCTTCCAAAGACATTTAAATCGTTTGGTTTTTCAATCTTTCTAATCTTGTTTGAAGGAAGGCTCATGTCTTATTTACGTTACAGAGCCGTCCGGTGTATTCGGGCACCTAAGGGTTCAGTGGTTAATTTCACAGCTTATCAAAATTTTATTGAATTAATTTAAATCATCCTCAAATACATTGAAATATTATCTTTATGGTCTCTCCGGATTTCGCTACAATTTTGAACATTTCAGTGAAAACGAAGTGTAAGCAAACCAACCCTCGATTTTTGACAAATGTTGCAACATCCGGTGATGTCGCGCATGTATACTTTGGATGGTTCTTAAAATGAATAAAGGAAAGATTTTATTCTGAAAGTTTTCGAAATTGAAGCTTATACCTATTCCTTCAAAATAAGCTCAAATTTGAAAACATTTGATATATTTTAATATAATTAGAGTTAATCCTCACATACCAGTAGTCTTCATCTTAACTTTTCCAATGATTTTGCAATTTTGACATGTACAATACGTATGCGCGAACACCGGTGCCAAGACAGTATATGAGTTTGTTTTGGCATATTGGTGTCCAAAACATATTATGTTGTTCTTTGTTTTATTTGTTTGTCTTCGTCTTGTGTCGTGTGTACCGAATGTTGGCAGTTTCCCTGGATTGTCTATTCTTGAATGCCCCTTCGGTTTTCTCTAACGTTTATTTCGACTTGGGACGTACCTGATGAAGATTATTTTAGAAAGTCGTACGCACTAAATGGTATATGCATGTTTTTATTTGTAGGGAACGTGTATTACTTAGTTCGTGTTGTTCTCTGTTAAAGTAGCGATCTTATGGTAATTAGATATACACTAAAAGTTGTGAGTGCGATTCCCGTCCATGGGCGTAACTGATGACGGTTACTCCAGAAACGCGTCGTATGAACTGATTTATATATGTTTTTTTAATTTGCAGGGAACTTCCATTACTTTCTATGTGCACTACTGTGTGTTGTTGTTCTCTGGTAAAGTCTCGATCTTACGGTAATTAGATATACATCTATCTTTACAATCTGAAGTCCATCACATGGCGGAGTGTACTAGATATAGCTTAATGTGATCAAGATTGTTAGGGACTTGTGGTATGTTTGTGGTTCTCTCCCTTGACACTTTGATGTTCTCTACCAATAATATTTCCCGCCAGGATAGAGTTGAAATATTGTGAAAAGTGTCGTTAAACAATAATAACCATATTTATTTGATTACAAAATTTAGGTATCAAATTCCCATTCGAATAGGAAAATAGTTAATAAATATTACATTAAATTCGGTTTCTGACCTAGCAAGGCGATATTGTCTATTATAATGTTTGAGTGAAGTTCGTTTTGTTCTCTTTTTATCTTTTTTGAAATTCCTTGTTTTGATTCTCTCTTGTTTTATTGTGACGTTCAATTTCATATTTCTTTCTTTAGTTGAAACCTTTTCCAATCCTAAAAACTGTATTTCAACGAATATGTCGACATATTTTGTTTATTTTAATTTAACAATAAATTCATTTTGCACTTTCAAGTTTTAAAGCAATAGTAATGCGTAGGAATTATCAACCAATCAAATGTTATGGTACATGTCACATGACACAATTTTACTAAGCTGGAACAATGTTTTCATGGGACAATGTCAACATATCTTCAAGTACTGCTTTACTCGTGGGTTTCTTCATTTTTCTTTGATTTCTGATGTCTTACCACCCTGTCTTTCATTTTATCCAAAAAACTTTTTCTTTTAAATGTGTATCTATTCAGTTCTGATATTTTTAACCAAATGGAGTTATCTCTCTTTATGTCATATCCGGCTTTCATCAATCTTCGTACAACTATGGAAGATGGGTTTTTACAACATCGTATGGCAATATAGAGCGACGACTGTCCCAATTTATCCACGAGGTTCACTTCACATTTGTTTTTCATTAGATACGAACAAACTTCCACGCGTCCTTCCTGGAGACCGATCAGCAGCGCTGTTTTACCAGTGCAGTCTGTTGCCTCCATGTCAGCACCTGAAATGATAATCTAATATGTACTTACATTTTCGATTTTTTTTCTTAATTACTTTTTGTTATTAATATGTTATTTAATGTTTTGCTTGACCTACATTCGTAGCGACGATTCGTTCTTTTCTCCGAAAAAAACATAATATACAATGTATATGTCATTAGTGAAGTTTGAAATGTACCACATACACAAGGGTACGTTTTATGCAAATGATGTCAATCGATGCCTCGCATTGGGAGAAAACTAAAGTCCTTGTACGCCAAAGTTCGAATGTTAGTAGTCTTTGGTGTTTTATGGGGAGGGTCACCATATTCAAAACCCTTTTACGGGGTTAGGATTATGATGTTTAACGCCACTTGCAACACTATTTCATTTATATCGTGGCAGTCAGTTTTATTGGTAGAGGAAACCGGGATACCATGAAAAAACCACCAACCTGTCGCAAGTAACTGACCAACTTTATCACATAACGTTGTATCGAGTACATCTCGCCATGAGCAGGATTCGAACTCGCAACTTTAGTGGTGATGTGGTGATGTGCACTGATTGCATAGGTAGTTGTAAATCCAACTGTCATACAATCACGACCACGACGGCCCCTTCTTGTGTTACCTTCATGATGATTCATTATTTGTAAATTTGTTCTTGTTTTGAAATGGCTGACATATTGCTCACGTGACTTTTATTTTAAGCAAAAATCCATCAAAGTATTGTAACTTTGTGTAAACATAAACCAATCGCCTCGTAAGAACATTTTAACTTTCCAATTAAAGAATTCAGAATTTTAATTTACGTAAAGGTCATCTCAAATTGAACATTTCTTCAGTGTAATCAGTGTACTTTTTGGCTTAAATGATTTTGCATTGGATAAAACATATAGAGGACTTGTTTTATGTAGGCATTATCGATTATTAACCGTGACATTTTCAGAAGTACAAAAGGGATACGCATAAATTTCATCTGTATGCGTACTATACGAATTAAAGTCTGACGTTACTTGAGTCAAGTAGATCGAACGGCAACAGTATAATGCATACAGGGAAGAGGACATCCTAAAAATCAATTACAGCCATTCTTTTTTTCCGCTTATTTCACTAACATTGGAACTTTGCATGATAAATATAATATGCATACAACACTCACTGGGAAACAGGTCAACAAAGCTGGTCACCGGCTAGGTTATTTTACCTGTTTCTGAAGCTAATACAATTATATTTTATGAACCAATGAAAACGTAAATTTCAAATGTAGTACGGACGACTCATTTCAAATCAAATCATACTATCAAGCTATATCCTTTTGATGGTCAGATAAATTTTATATCAACCGAGGACATATGCCGAGGATCTATAATTTTTTTAACTTGGCTATAAATTCGGTTATTTCTCCGATAACTTATTTGCTTAGCATAATGTGGAAAATAAATGAAAGGCACGTTTGAAGATACCAAGAGATAATCAGAATCCGTAAATTGAAGAAGGACAGACACCACAATTGCCAAAAGAAAAAGGACAAACAACGATCGAGACGAAAAACTACACAGTAAACAAAAGATCGAGCAACACGAATCCCACTAATATCCGGTGATGAATTCTGTTTTTAGCAAGACCCGAACAACAACACAGAACTCGGCTGCTGACGCAAAAGCTACTCAAACAAGGCTACGTTGCTCCTAGGTTACCGACATCGCATTTGACCGTTACGAAACATCTATTTCACCGATTTGACTATGGCAGTGTCTTATCAGAAACATGAACTGCTCTCCCTTTCTGAGCACCTGGGTTCACCTCGAGTTTTTGGTGAGTTCCGTGTTGCTCATCTTTTTAGTTTTCTGTGTTGTGGTTTTTGGTGAGTTCCGTGTTGCTCATCATTTTAGTTTTCTGTGTTATGTTTTGTCTGTCTTCATTCTGGCCCAATGTTACCAGTGTCCCTGTATTTCCCATTCTTGGTTGCACTCTCGGTTCTCTAACGTTAGTTTATATACAAGAATATGAATTGAAAAATCAGAGACCTAATAAAAACGTAGATATCAATTTTAATGTGCACGACACGTTTCTGGAATAACCTTCATCAGGTACACTCAATATCGAAATATTAGAAAGCCTAATAAATTTAAGTGCTCGGGTGCAATAAAACAATTTAACAAAATAGTAAACATGCATCTGTTAATGGCACAAATCTGATAGGTTTATTGTCAGCCAAGTATGTAACAGTACACCAGACTGTGTAGGTCGACGTGTTATTAGGATAATTACAGTGATTTTCCGTGTTTGTCATGCTATTTCAAGGAATGTAACATTAAAAGATATATATTAAAATATTTACGAGCAACAGTAAGCAATTTCAAAACTTTCAAGTACAAATAAGATATGACAATTGTTTGACATTTAGACTTGTAATTATATTTACGGGGCCGTCGGGGTCTTGATTGTATGGTAACTGGATTTACAACTACCTGTGCATTCAGGATCTATCACCACTAACGTTGTGAGTTCGAACCCCGTTCATGGCGAGGTGTATTTGATACAACATTATGTGATAAAATTTGTCAGTGACTTGTGACAGGTCGGAGATTTTCTTCTGGTACTCCGGTTTCCTCCACCAATAAAACTGACCGCCGCAATATAACTGAAATATTGTTGCAAGTGGCGATAAACACCATAAACAAGCTAGACGTGTATTTGTATTTACCTGAGTGATGAAGTAATTTTACGATTTCAATATCATCATACAAGACAGCTCGCATCAATGGCGTCTGTCCAAGTATATTTTTGGCGTTTATGTCAGCACCTGGAAAATAATTATGAAAATATGTTATTGTTTTCAATATTTTCTAATAGAAAGTGCACTATTAAGGATTTCATTATATTATCTGCTTTATGCCTTGACCTTAAATCGGTAAATGGGATTCCCCCAACCCTTCACTCTTGTCAATTATATCTCTCCAACGGTAATACGATTATAATCAAACCATAAAAAATTGCATAATAATAAAAACATGAAATCCGTTGGGACTGACGTCCACATTTGTCCAGTAATACGAGAGCAGTATATATTGAGAATTTATCACGGCATTGTCTATTTGCCTACGGAAGCGTAAGACACTTCAAGTGCAACCAACGTTATCCATGCATTTGGCCATGCATTTTCACATTGTTCTAGCACAAATAATGCTATCTGTTGAATATCACTCTTATATTTCCGGCGGTAAAGTCCAAATTTCTTTGTAATCCTTTTGAGTGTGCGAATTCCTATGATATATCCGTGTAATTTTTCCAAACATTTAATTATTTCACTGTATATAAGTTCCAGTTTGAAATACTCCCCAATTAAGTAATCCCGGTCCATTGCCTTATATTGGAACATGAAGAAGAAATCGCCCGGAAATTAGACACACTAAAGTGTGCATTTTACAGATTAAAGTGTGAATTTTACAGATTAAAGTATGAATTTTACAGGTTAAAGTATGAATTTTACAGATTAAAGTGTAAATTTTACAGATTAAAGTGTGAAGTTTAGAGAATAAAGTGTAAAAGTTACAGATTAAAGTGTGAATTTTGCAGATTAAAGTGTAAATTTTACAGATTAAAGTGTAAATTTTACAGATTAAAGTGTAAAATTTACAGATTAAAATGTGAATTTTACAGATTAAAGTGTGAAAAATAAAAAATAAAAAAGTGTCATAGTGGCCCTAATACACTTCCGTAATTTGCATATGAAGAATGTCATACTACAAAAAAAAGTAAAATGTATTTAGTTTAAAAATATATCAACAAATCTACACAAGTGCTTACAAATTTCTAATTCATCATCAAATCAACTTTAATTTTGATTATTAATTATTACTTGAAATGTTCATGCCACTAAATTAAATTTTAATAATTTCAACCAATGATAACCCATGAATGCCTTTCTGCTTATTTCCAAAGAGGTTCTTTACAAGTGATAGCTACAATAGAATTTAATCAAAAAATGACACATGAAAATAGAAGACAACCTTGATTCTAACATTCTGATATATAATGACATGTCTGTGGTAGTGTTAAGGGACAATGCATTATCAGCTTTTCCGTTCAAGACAGTATTGATACAATTATTTAGCAATTAACACACTAATTTGTCAAAACAGGACAGTTCGATGAATAATTGTATTTATTTCTTCTCTCATACAAGACAGCATTACATTACTTATAGATGAGAAATTGTCGTTGACATAAATGTGTTATGATAGATGGTATGGTAAATGTCATTGTAAATAAAATTGATGACCTTCACACTGGTCACATTTTTTTTTGCCCAGTACTTACGACCTTATTATACTGGTGTTTATCCTCCAGTCTCTTAGTCCTTTGTAACATTTCTCTTTAGTTTGTATAATATTGTAGATTATTTTGATTTTATTGTTATATCTCTGTACCATTGTTATACATTGGCTTTATGAGAATAAAGATATGTAGTAAACCGTGTCAGTTCATTAGTCCGAAGGGTCAATGGTCCGAAGGGTCAATAGTCCGAAGGGTCAATGGTCCGAAGGGTCAATAGTCCGAAGGGTCGATAGTCGGAAAGGTCCGAGCAAAATCGAATTTTGAACGACCTCGAGACTACAAATTTATGTGTCAATATAAAATAGAATTGCATAAAACATTGCTAGAAATGGTTGCCACGTTTTCTGGTGCAATAATAAATCCTTTTCGACAGTTTGCATGACACATTTTTTGCTATCACACGACGAATACAAGCTTTTAAAGACTTTACACACAATAACACGCAATTTTGTGGCTTGTCCTTTTTATTCTTTCTATATTTATATATATAAATAAATATATATATATGTAGATGCCGAGGTAAAATAAACAGGCTAATTATGAACTAATCGTAATTGACAACTTGCCTTTTAGCATTGTATATGCCTTGCAATGTCGTATATCATACTTCTGAACTGTCGGTTCACCATGCGTGATCGCTTTTTCTTACTAATTTGGAAATGCCAATTAATGTCACAAAAGTGTCACTTTAAGAATCAACAGACCACTCAAGGAACATTTAGGGTTAACAAATCTAAATAAAAAAAAACGATCAACAAAAAAATGCTTAAAGTTAGAATTGAAATAAAAAATAGAAATAAGACAGAAATGTTCGAGAAAATTAAAAAAAAACTGCATGCATGTACATGTAATTACACATAATGATCTTAGCTCATAACCCTTTACTGCTCCCCTTTCGTTTTCGCGAATGAGAGAGCTCAGAGTTTTGGGAATGCATACATGTACTACCGGTATATAAACGGATGCCAAATCCATTTTAAGCATGAAAGCACAGGTGTAAGCTCGTGTTCGAAATGGCTTACATGTTAGCGGGCAATAATGGAGGAAACGTTTTGATATACAACAATTTTCGCTACCAGAAAAACAAAAAGACAGTTGCTAAGATACACTGGAGATGTGGATGAAAAGAATGCCGGTCTCCTCTTCAATCCAATGTATTTAATGAGGACGAAGAAAATCCTGATATCCAAATAATTCAGGTATTTTAAAGGGGCATTATCTGCCAAAATCGTAAATTTTTGTTACCCATAAAAACTATCAGATATGATTGATGCCTTAATATAACGTGTTTCTGTAACTTATAAATGTTAGGAAATGTACGCGCATCGAGGGAAAAAGGTGCAACTGCTCGTGTTTTGAGATCGATCAAGAAATGTACGCCATCTTATTAATTATCGGCATTGTTTACGGAGTTTGCCGAATTGTCATTAAATCAGTACAACAATGCACTTATTTCTTATTTTCTGTGAATCTGCTTTTAGTCGGCGTTAATTACGGACAAAGAACCATGCAAGTTTGCAATTAATAAACGACAAATTACAAATTATTCGTTTTTACCTGTCACTATTATTTGCTTGCATGGAAATAATAAATCGATGGTAATTTTCGTTCTCAAAAGGCGAAAAGTGGCACAATAAGCTATTTAATGTGAAATATTTACCTTTATTTCATCATTTTAAAGCTATTTACCAATTTCCAAAACATATTTTTTTGGTCAAAATCGTAGCTAATGCCCCTTTAACAATCGTTTTCGAAATTTGTTACCTACAAAGCAGCATTACCCACATCCATGTGTACCAGTAGCGTAGGAACGAACCAAGAAGTGGGGAGACTTTTTGAAAACTGTTGTAAGTTGAGGGGGGGGACAAACTTTCTGAAATATTTTGAAAAGCAAAAAAAAAACAAAGAGGTCTTTTCCTGTATTTTTCCAGAAATTTGATTTGTTTCCTCAAAAGGTGGGAGGGGGGGGGGGGCAAAAACATACTTTTGAAAGTGGAGGGCATTCGTCCCCCTTGTCCCCCCGGCTCCTACGCCCCTGTATCCTAGTCAACAAAAGAGATGTTACATTGCTATGCATTATTAATCGGGTTCAAACTGTAAATCGTCAAAACTTCCTTGAAAATAAAGCTGTCTCAACTTTTCATTTGATTATTTTCAACCGTAAGCACCTTTTAATTAGTTTCCAACATTTTCCTTCACTTTTAGAGATTTTTAAATTCTTATTTTAACTCAGGAATTGAGTTTCACCTTTCCTTATTTTCTTGAATCATGGATTTTCTTCGATACATGACAAAGAATGATTTCAATAGGTTGGACAAATGTCGGAACAACATTTGGAACATCATTTTTTTTTTCAACTCGCATGTAAAATTCTACAAAGAAGGCACATGATAAATGACTATTTTGTTCATTTATTAAATGGCGATTTTGTTCTCGTTGTACATAGCAAATAATAAAATCAATAAAATCAACGCTTTCCCAACTGAATCATTTATTCGTATATCCCTCCTTTTGCAGACACTAAAATGAAACTATGTAACATTTCTTTTGTGACAAGAATATTTAATCAAATCTATGCTTTTATTAACCCTAACTTCTTGATAGCCATATGTATATGGAAAACACTGAATTGTGGAATAAATGTCAACGATCCAACAAAACAGCAAGATAAAAAAATATCACATAGAGAACGCCTTGCAGTCTAAGTATAGATATGAATGGCTTACATCTTGCACAACTGAAGCGAGACACGGGAGTTGATTAAATAACTAGTACCTGTTAATCTACATATCGATAGGGACTCAAAGGGCACATGCTACACTAAACTCTACGACAAACGTGATGACTTCAACGTTCTACAATCATCTTTGCCTATCTAAGCAACAACCAACGTATGAAGCGTTTCACAACATACCGTTACTTGAGAGCCTGTGGAAAATGCTATGATTTTCTTGAAAGTTCGGCGGCTGGTGGGTTAACTCTGAAATTGCTTAATCAGTAGCATAGGTTGTTAGAATCAAAAGTTCTACGGGAGACACCCGATGCTTGTGGAAACGTATGAGATATGTATATTTTCCAGATGGGAATTGATTTGAGGTTGTTGTAAAAGTTGTTCCCTGTGTCGTCGGATATGACTACCATCGGAATTAATCTCGAGCAACATGACGGATGTCTGATAGGCAGAAACTGCCTACAAATTCCGGAGCCCCTGTTTCACCCCCTTTCCATCGGGAGTTCATGTTGTTCACATGTGTTTATGTATTGATTGTATTTTTTTTAATGTTGATGTTCGCTTCTTGTTTCTATGGGTCTATAAATGTCATTGGATGTTGGTTTTTAGTTGCTGATTCGGTTTTTCTTGTTTTCTATTATGCCTTTAAGATTCAATCGGAGATGACCAAGCGATGTAAGGAAGCTGAATGTTGAACATTTTCGGGAAAATTCACACATAGCTCTTGAAAGATAAGAATTTTACTCATAATATTTGAACATATATACCGCTAAATCGAGTTTACATGTGCCCTTTTGTCTGATTTTTTAAATATTTTGGAGCCAGAGAAACTTCGGACCATTGACCCTTCGGACTATCGATCTTTCGAACCAATGACCCTTCGGACTAATGAACCTTCGGACCAATGCCCTGGAATCGTAGTAAACACAATCAATGCCGTCTTAACGCATGGTTTCGCTGGGCAGTTGCCCGGGACCTCACGAGCATAATGGCCCTATGCTATTCTATGTATGTTCTGTACGGCATGTTGTTTCGTGCTTAAACACTGATTTTGTTGGAAGTACCAATACAATAAATATATGTCTAAGATACTATATATATCAGTATCCTTTACTGGCACTGTAAACATGACGGAATTAATTAATTACATCGTTTACTTCATAAGATACTGATTGACAATAGCTAATTTAGCACTATTTGTTGTTTGCCCAGTACCGACGATCTTATACTACTATCAGTTTACATTAATGACACGTCAAATATGGCAGAATTAGCTAATAAATTACATCGTTTATTTCATAAGATACTGATTGGCAATGTCTTAATTAGAACTATTTGTGGCGTCTTGTTGTTAAACGTTGACAGTTCAGAATGGCTGAATTCGAATTATTTGTGGCGTCTTGCTAAAAAGTTGACAGATAAAAACGGAAATTTACACCTGAAGCTAACACTGGATAAATTAGAACTATTTGTGGCGTCTTGTTGTTAAACGTTGACAGTTCAGAATGGCTGAATTAGAATTATTTGTGGCGTCTTGTTAAAAAGTTGACAGATAAAAACGGAAATTTACACCTGAAGCTAACACTGGATAAATTAGAACTATTAGTGGCGTCTTGTTGTTAAAACATTGACAGACAAAACCGGAAATACACACGTCAAGTTCTATGATAACAGTCTTAATGGAATTGACAAGCGTGTTGTATATTAACGAGTAAATACATGTTTATGTAATTAATTCGATGTACTTGTTGTTGTTTACCACCAATGTTTCATTTCAGGTCAATAGTTTCGTTTGACTTAATATAAAATTGTGTTGTTTATTTATTTATCATAAGGAACATTCCTATTTAATAGTCGGCACCATGACTAGGTTAACCGATACGGAGTGTCGGTGTCAAAAATTGCATGTGACTTAAAGATGCATTAGCTACGATTTTGACCCAAAGAATTATGTTTTGGAAATTGGTAAATAGCTTTAAAATGATGAAATAAAGGTAAATATTTCACATTAAACAGCTTATCGTATCACTTTTCGCCTTTTGAGAACGAAAATTACCATCGATTTATTATTTCCTTGCAAGCAAATAATTTGACCTCGCTTTCTCCGTATGCATCTGACCTTACTAGTGACAGGTAAAAACAAATAATTTGTATTTTGTCGCTTATAAACTGCAAACTTGCATGGTTCTTTGTCCGTAATTAACGCCGACTAAAAGCAGATTCACAGAAGATAAGAAATAAGTGCATTGTTGTACTGATTTAATGACGAATCGGCAAGCTCCGTAAACAATGTCGATAATTAATAAGATTGCGTCAATTTCTTGATCGATCTCAAAACACGAGCAGTTGCACCTTTTTTCCCCGATGTGCGTACATTTCCTAACATTTATAAGTTACAGAAACACGTTTTATTAAGGCATCAATCATATCTGATAGTTTTTATGGGTAACAAAAATTTACGATTTTGGCGGATAATGCCCCTTTAAAATACCTGAATTATTTGGATATCAGGATTTTCTTCGTCCTCATTAAATACATTGGATTGAAGAGGAGACCGGCATTCTTTTCTCCAAGATCTCCAGTGTATATTAGTAGCTGTCTTTTTGTTTTTCTGGCAGCGAAAATTGTTGTATATCAAAACGTTTCCTTCCTTATTGCCTGCTAAAATTTCGAACGCGAGCTTACACCTGTGCTTTCATGCTTAAGATGGATTTGGCATCCGTTTATATGGTACATGTATGCATTCACAATCCTGTTGCTTAATCTTTAGTTTTTTAGTGGTATTTTGTCGTTCATTGTTTGATTTTTTTATACTTTTTCTTTTGGTCATTGTATTGTCTGACCATTATCGAATTACGGTTTCTGATTACCTCTTTGGTATGTTTCCAACTTTTCGAGATCATGAGTTTTTAAACGATTTTTCCTTTTCCAATTTTTTTTTAGTATAGTATAGTAATATAAAAATATCACTCAAATTGTGTTCCCCGCTTTTTGTGTTAAGAAGTTCACATTGGATGAAATAAACGTATTATTCAATTTTCATTGCAGCGAGAAATTGTTGGATATTTATAGTGCTTCCTCACTAAAAGAACAATCCACTCTGACTCATTGTCCTAACTCAGAGCCATGCAACCAGCTTGCTGTTACGGCTGTGTATTTAGCCGGAGAAGCCGGATATACTATTATTATAGTCTTTGGTGTGGCCAGAGTGGGGATCTTACCTATGATCTACCACACGCAAGGTGAGAACGGCTGGTTTGGTGGATGGTGTTTAACGCCACTTTCAACAGTATTTCAATTATATGATGGCGGTCAGTTTTATTGTTGGAGGAAACCGGAGAAAACCACCGACCTGTCACAAGTCACTGACAAACTTTATCACATAATGTTGTATCGATTACACCTCGCCATAAACTGTGGTCGAACTCACAACATCAGTGGTGATAGGCACTGATTGCACATATTGTATACAGATATATCATGTTTGGGAGGGGTATTTGCGAAAAATACCAGTCGAGAGACGAAAAATTTCCCGAGCCGAATGCCGAGGGAAATGTAGTCTCAAGACTGGTATTATTCGCAAATACCCCTCCCAAACATGATACATCTGTTTAATTACACCGAATATTATTTAGAACACTGGCTAAATAAATAATACCTTTTGTTTGTCGTTTTCAGGACCTAACATGATGTATCTGTTTAATTCTACCGAATGATGTTACATAAAACGCACAACTGATAACGTTTTACAAATTTTGATACAAGCGTCTCGGTGAAGGGTAAAAACGGCAAATACGATTTTGCAAATACCATGAAAAAAAGTTAAATCTTATGCAAATACACCTACATGAAGTAAAAATTCTGCAAATTCACAATGCAAGGCCTGAATTTGTATAAAAAATATCACGGCTATTAACCAATCAGAATCCAGCATTCTTATATGAGGTGTAATTATAGTTGTAAATCAAACTACCATACGATCACGACCACGACGGCCTCTCGAGGTGAGAACGCTTAACCATTAAACAATCGAAATGGTTCTTTCAGACGTTGAAAATGTGTACAGGGCAGAGGTACAAAATGCATGTCGAATTATTTTCAGTACTTTTCAAATCAGAAAAACAATTGGTCTTTCAACATAAGATGTCCACCATGGCATGTAATTTAATCATTCAATTTTTGTATTTGCATATTATCTAATGTATGTAATTGAGTCTAAATTAATGGAATTATGATTGATGTTTGAAACTTTAATTAATATAACAATACACTAAATTTTAATTACATGGATAATAATTTCATAAATTTCATCATTTTTTTTATATTATTTTCAAAGATCTTCCAGTACTTTGTCTGATAGACAAAGAACCACACTTTCGGAACTGTTCCTAACACCAATAGAACATTCTTGCATTTTTTTTAAATTATTATTATTTCGGTATTAGATCGTTCTTGTCTTTTTTGTAATTTTCGTTCCTTTTTGTTACATTATTATCGTCTACAAGATATATTAAATGTTGTTGTTATTTTATTTATTTTTCAATTATTTTTTGTTTTGTTTTGGTTTTTTTTTTCGTATCTCTTTTTTTCATTTTACATGTGATTGTTTCACCCAGGAAATGACTCATGAGTAATTAAATTTAAATCTCATTAATTTCAACCAAAAAATTAAAATAATCAAGATTTTATGTGAAAAAATTTAATGGACATGTTTTTTCTCTGGAATGTTGACATTTTATATTATTGTACCACTGAGTCAAGACAACAACAATATGTTGCTTATTCATTGTACATGGTGTCCTTACATTGCAGTGAGACACGGAAATGTCTTGAAAAATATATGTAGTATGATATTTGTTTTTCTAAGTATTTCTTGTCATTTTGACTTTTTTATTGTATTATCTTCTTAAGAAAATTACAAGGAATACCAAGAAACGTGAATAATCCTTGTTATTAGGTCACATTATGGAGACGTCACGGCCAACTGTGAAACAAAAATTATTAGTAAATTATATTATACTTTTCGTTTTAATTAACACTATTTGTCTTTGCAGTCAATCCGGTCCAATATATATACTATATTGGACCGGACGCGGTCCAATATAGCATATTGACAAAGATCGATATTACATTGACCAAAAATGAAACCATTAAATTTGCTCTTAAGCTTGTTGTTTCTGAGTTCGTCTCCATGTATGGTGTATTTTGGTTCTTTGCTTATGCAAATACTAATAAAATGCCGCTAGACTTCACTTTTTCAGCAAATTGGACCTGACTATTAGTCTTTAAAGGATGTGTCTGCTTGAAATTAAACTTCAATGGTCATACTTAGATTTACATTTTTTTCTATGATTTTAGTGATTGTTTTCGTATTTATATTAAAAATGTTCATATAATGCATCCAATTGTGTTCTGATTGAAATAGTTTTGGTCAGATTTGTATAAAGCCCCGTTTACACGATCAAAGTTTTCCATCAAAAACTTTGTCAAAGCTTTCTTTGACAAAGTTTTTTGACCATGTAAACCTGCATCAAAAACCTTGGTCAAAAACTTTGACGGACTTTGATGAACTTTGATGGACTTTGATGGGAACTAACCAATCAGAATGGTTTTTGGAATCAAGATCATTAATATATTTTGTAAATAGAAGCACTTGGTAAATATGGCGGGAAACAGCAGACAAACAAGTTCAAATAAAATGTCAAAATACAACTGGACAAATGAGTTGGTAAATGATCTCATTGATTTAGTTGAGGAAAGAGAAGTAATTTGGAATGCAAAGGCAAAGGTTTATCATGATAAGGACAAGAGAAAGGAGGCTATCTTGTTTTTCGATATATGGACGGACCTTTTCCAGAAGCATATTAAATGTTTCTTTGCTCATTCTCAAATAGTTTTTATATTCATCAATATCTTCAGCCCTCAGCTCTTGCAGTAGAGTGTTGTAGCAACTTCTGGTCCTTCTCCTTTGAAGCCAGGCTCTAGACCACATTCTCCTTGGTCTAACACGAAGTCTACGCAGCTTTCGCCTTAAAATCAAAGTGCACAAAATGCACACATACAAAGCAACATACTCCTCAAAGTCAGCCTTGAATATGTTATCTTTGCATTTCCCACCAATTCCCATCAAAAACTTTGATCGTGTAAACAGGATACTTTGACAAAGATTTCTTTGTCAAAGTTTTCCATCAAAAACTTTGACAAAGTTTATGATGGAAAACTTTGATCGTGTAAACGGGGCTTAATATATATTTAGTTATTTTTGAATTTGGAATATTTCTGCGAAATAAACTATGTGAAGATATACACTCGAATCTTAGGATAGACCTATATACAATGTATATAGGTCTATCCTTAGATTCGCGTAACGAGACAAGATATCACTTCAACTATTGAAGTTATATTTCATAGCGTGTGTGGCCGAGTGGTCTAGGGCGCTGGACATAAAGCTTAACGATTGATACTGCAGTGTATCAATGCTGTGAGTTCAAATCCCGTCAGCTCAAAAATCTAATTCTAACACTGTTAGGTTAAATTTTCAGACGTATACATATATAAGATGGTTCGTGTTTATCGTCACTTTCGACAAATTTTCAGGTACGTTGTGATGACCAGATTTATGTGAATAAAGAAAACCCCAACTGCTATAACGAAATGATCGGTGATGGATGTCGTGGCTCTAACCGATGACAGTTGTACACACATGTATTATTATAATATATAAGCTTGGGGTCTGAGGTCAACTAATATGACTATTCGGACACCCAGATCTAGACCTCCTACATAGATATATAGAAAATATTAATGTCGTGTCTTAAATCAGTGAGGCTTACTGGGATAAAGGCGAATACACATAAACTTTCTATTTTTAGACACTACATTAATATTGTGTTTATCCTGGAGAAAAAATCACTTCAATCCATCAACGTTTATATTTTGAATTAAATTATAAAATTATAGACTTATCCCTTGATTGCCCCTTTTGATTTGAACTGGATTTACAACTAGCTTCCTAGAGCTCAACATGTAACATGCGCATGACAGGGGTACATATTTCGGTCAGAGATTGTATTAATTAAACATCTATCCAGTCAATGCAATGTTCCTGCTCAAATAGAACAAGTGCATGATAACTACCCACAACCAATGAACCGTGTTGGTCTACTACAAAGCGGATATTATCATCACCTCATCGACATATAAATTGTTCTCGCCATGACTTGGCTGAAATATTGGCTTTAAACAACAGTCACTCACTCACTATACGTTTATTAAAGCTTATATTCCGATATCAAGATCTTGTCGAAATATATTCCGTCTCTGCAGAAAAGATTATAAACGATGGATTTTCATATAGTGAAAATGTATAAGTGGTCAAATACAAAAATGTCAAAAATATTTTGTTTTCAATGTGTGACGTAAAAGTGTTTTTCACATTTACTTCACTGAGTTTGGTGCTGTTATGACAACTGTTTTACCTGTTTTGTTCAAGTATTGTTATAAATACTGTTATAGTGACAGCCGGAAACTTTGAGCCGTAATGAAAGGGGGAGGTTTGGCGCTTTAAAATCTGATTCAACCCACCATTTCTTTAGAAATGCCTGTACCAAGTCAGGGTCATTACGGTTTTCACAGTTTTCCGGTTGTTGACTGATTTTGTCTGTTTATATACTTATGAGTTTTGACTTTCCCTTTGCAAGATTGCTCGGAGTTCGGTAATTTTGTTATTACCCTTATTTACATCATATTAATACCTATGCTAACATATCTTTGGCAATATAAGAAAACATCTCGGACATCCGCACCTCCTACATAAATATATACCAAAATCAAACTAACCATGTTGGTCTAATACAAAGTGGACATCGTCGAAATATAACTTGCTCTCTATTTGACTTAGCTGAAACATTACTCATTTGGCGCTAAACAACAGGTACTCACTCACTATTCGTTTACTGATTATTTATTGTACATCCATTTATTACACGTGCTAACATACATTTGGCAAGAACAAAACACTCCTGACACCCAGACCTTCTACCTAGATAGATGAAAAAAAATCATTGAAAATTAACTTGTTCTCTCTGTGACTTTCTCATTTGGCTTTAAACTCACTATTTATACGTTCATTGAAGGATTAATTTACATCAGTTTAATACCCATTATAACATTATTTTGACAATAAGGAAACAGCTTTTTATTTATGTTCTATTTTATTATATTTTGACACTTAACAACTGTAAACAGTTGTAAGCCTTTTTTTTTTAATTATTTATCATTTACCATTAAAATCAATTTATGTCAGATTCTGTGACAGATAATAAGACGACTTAACAAATGAAAACACAAAATAGGATGTCTTTTTACTGTCATTAAATTCTTCGTATTTTCCGGGTTGTGGTGATTAAACATAAAATCAACACTTTATCGTTTCCTCATTAGACGTGATCTATTTGTATATTTTGAATTCATAAACACATTATGTTATTATACATGTAATATCTCCTTGTATAAACTGATGGATGAAATCAATAAAAAAAAACAATTACACTGCATTAAGAAGACCACCTTAGAAATGTATCTTATTTTTGGTGAGCAGTCCATAGAGTAGCTGCGGAACCGTATCCCTTTATGATTCTTTTTAATTTTTTTTTTTTTTTTGGCGGACCATCTATGGATAGCTGCGGAACCATAGCCCTTATGATACGGTTCCGCAGCTATCGAGTCCGTCAAAAAAAAGGATCATAAAGGGCTGCGGTTCCGCAGCTATCCATAGAGATACTAATAGTTTTGGGCTTTGTTTAGATTTTTGGCTTTCCTATTTAGGCCCTATGTATTCCTTGCTCTCAACGATTTTGGCTTTCAGCATACCTGATGAAGGTTATTCATGAAACGCCACGTTCGGAGAGAGGTCATGTTGTAAAGCTACTTTAAGCAATATTTCAGTTATCTGGTGGCGGGGATAGGAGAAGACCATCGACCTGTCGCAAGTCACTGCAAAACTGTATCACATTATGTTGTATCGAGTACACCTCGCTATGAACGCGATTGTAATTCACAACTTTAGTGGTGATAAGCACTACGGTTTTAATACATTCTAAGTTTATATGTTTATACATGCATCTAGTGTGGGGCACGTGTTGTGGTTAGGCTTGTATGGTCGTTGTGTTCAATATGCAATCATTCAGAGTGTCTCTAACTATTTAAGGTGGTACCATACACTTTAGGTAAAATTTGATCTGCTCGTCTAATTTTCTTATTTTTTTGGCAGTGTGTTTGAACATATCCACTGTAATAAATATCAAAATTTTAACAGATTCCAACCAACAGACTCAGAGCTATAAATTGACTAGCCACATAGCAGCTTTTCTCTCTGGTTTTGATCACCGAGATGCTTGAAATCTGCATACAAATATCATATGATCAAAACGTTCAACTGATTTTAAAGAGTTGGCTCCCTGTAGTGTATGGTACCACCTTAAGAATTGATTTCAATTCCCGCCTGTTCCGCGGTGTACCCGATATAACTCAATGAGATCAAATATGTGAATTTTATCTTTAGCTGGTTTAATTACTTTACTTTTGAAATGTTGAATTTATTCTGTAGACAAAAATGTATAAATGATCGTCGTTTGCTTGGAGATTTCTTTGTTTTTAAACGATGACACTTTGCATTACATACTTAATATATAAAATTTGGACCGAGATCATACACATGTTTATGACCTGAAATAACACCTATAATATTTTATACCCGTGTTTCTGTGATTGTAAATGGGTTAGGATTATGGTGTTTAACGCCATTTTCAACAATATTTCCAGTTATATCGTGGCGGTCAGTTTTATTGATGGATGAAACCGGAGTACCTGGAGAAAACCATAGACCTGCCGCAAGTCACTGACAAACTTTATCACTTAATATTGTATCGAGTACCCCTCGCCATGAGCGGGATTCACACTCACAACTTAAGTGGTGACAGATACTGATTGCACAGGTAGTTGTAAATCCAACTACAATAAGATCACCAGGGATTGTAAATGGTTTTCTCTTCAAAACATTTGCCTTGCACAGAACCACTCCTAACAAAGTTTTGCAGTACGAAAGAGCGATGTATTCTCTAAACACGGGTCACACTCATTTATGTTCAGTCCTAGGAAAGATGCGTTGTGCATGTGATTTGTAATAGTATTTCCTTGCTAGAGTGTTGCTGCTAATAAGGAAGTCACGTATTTAAGGGTTACTAATTGTAAGGTTGAGAATATCTCTAGAAACGTTTACGGTCGCCAGCATGACTTGGTTTACCTTTACGGAATGTCTTTGTCACATGACTACGTTAACGGATATATTCTGTGTGACGTAGTCAAATCTCGTCGTTTTCTTGTTCATGTCTTTTAACCAGATTTTTATCATTACAGGACGGGTGCCACTAGTGAAGCAGAAACTGCTTACTTTGTCGTAGTTGGGTTTGGGTTGTTCAATCATTATATTTCTGTATAGTGTTCTGTGGAACATTGTTTGTAAAAAAAATTAACACATATTTGGCTTTCAAATTATTTGACTTTGAGCGTACCCGTTAAAGGATATTTAAGAAAGATTTAGATATCTACGTTATGATACATGTTTTATCTCAATATCAAACACAGACATTCTCTGGATTTTTTACAACACTAATTACATCTTTTATTTATAATAATGGTTTCTGTAGCTGTATTAATGGAGGAGATGGATTATGTTTTATGGCGCAAGGATTAACTCATTATAATAAATCGTGAGAAAAACAACAGCGGGCGGCTTTAGTAATCTACGGAATGTTCGTATATTGTGTTGACAAATGTAGACGTCACTCGGCATACGATATACAGTCAGACCTATCTTAGAGGGCACATCTATATAACAAATCACTGTCTATAAAGGGCAGTCTATTTTTTTCCATTTAATGAATAGTACATATAATCTTAACCTGTATATAAAGGGCAACTGCTCATAAAAGGCACATGTACATTTTCAGGTTCACTTGAACGTCCTCTAAATACATGTTTGGCTGTGAACGTCTTAATATATGTAGCGTCGTGTATACTAAATTAAATGTCTACGGTTTTTACTTAGAATACGTTATAGAGTCTAGTCATAAACTGTGAACGATTAAATGTCCAGCCAACACAACAAGACAGTTCAATTTATAGTGAGCGAAGACTTAAAACGGCCATGAGAACATCATTCAAATGTAGTATGAACGACAATTATAGCTTTTTTATCTGACGGACACAGTAAAATATTCAAAGGGTCTGACTATATTTATAGCTAGAACACTCAAGATATTGGAAAAAAATGAAAAACAAAAAATACCACACTGTTGGAACAATTCCAAAATCCAATACAAAAATGGTAAAAGGTACAATCGATACCCTGACACACAAATACATGGCCGCTCATTTTCCTGGCTTGGTACAGACACTTCAATACAAAGTGGCAGGGTTAAACTATATTTTTGGCCCAAATTTCTCCTCTTGGAAATGACGCAATGAAGATCTAAGAATAATATGCTGATTTTGATTACCCTTTTAGTATCTTAAAACTTTTCTTACTAAGAATTGATCGATTGGTTGGTTGGTTTATCCAAATGAGTTAAAATACCACCGACACTTTCAAGCCCGCCCCAAAATTTGACCTTTGCCCTGTAATGTGACGATGAGGACCAATACACAAATATCAACACAGTTTATTACAAAATTTTGAATTTCTCCTAAGTGAACAGTTTGTACACTAATTATAATGTAAATTAATTAATTATTCTTATCATTATACTTCATGTCTTTAGTTATTGAGGGAGAGCACTTACATAGTCTATGCCTGATATGCGATCCCATTGGATATTGTATTATTAAATGTATGCATTTTATTCAATACAATATTTGAATTGAATTGAATATCATCACAGTGTTATATCAATTACACATCGCCACTGACGGGAATTGAAATAAATTCTTAAATGAGGTGTGGCATGTTATACGAAAAATCTGATCCGGGCGTGGACCATAGAGGTTAACATTTGTGGTGAGTGCCACACTCCTGTACGTGGAAGACATATTAAGTGGAGGCATTGTAGATGCTACTAAAGATGAACTTTTCGTCACTACCTTATATCTTTATTCTCATACAGCCAAATACAATGGTACAGAGATACTACCCAATTCTTCATATTTTTATGTAATTGCCCCAAAGGTCCCACTTCAACCTCATTTCTGTATAATTTTAGATATTGATGAACTTGCTTTTGTCATGAATATGCATGAGATATATTCCGCTGGACGTCAAGTAACTAACGATCAACCATTCGTGCATAGCTAACAATAAAAAGATATCCAAGCACACATCCTTTGAAAAGTATTTTCTTCAGAATAAATTAAACAATTTAGAAGTAAAGTAATTACACCTGTAAAAAGGAAACAACATAAACGTTACCGGCCGCTACTAATAACAAGATATTTTGTCAAATTGAAGAAAAATATATTTTATTGTTGTCCTTCATCTCAACATCCCTGGTCTTGTTAAAGTAAATGTATATAGAATATACAAATGTACATGAAACTGAAATATATCATAAACAAGATACAAGTCAAATGTCGTACATTTTGATTTGATACCAATAATATCGTAGATATCTAATTTAGAGCGCACTGCGCGTTACTGGGTTGACCTTCATCAGGTACGCTTATATGCAAAAGATTGGAAAATGAAATAATTTAAGTCTTTGAGAGCAAGTAAACTAAAGGGCCTAAACACGTGAATCAGATTGACCTTAGTTTAATGAATTACTTTATCTAGGACATGTAAATTTCAAACATCAATATATCTAATTTTGAATTAGCAGTAATAAAAAATGTTGATATCTACTATAGTGTGCACGGCGAGTTTCTGGAATAACCATCATCAGGTACGATCATAGTCTAAATATTGGAAAGCGAACTAATTTAATTTAAGTCTTTGAGAGCAAGTAAACTAAAGGGCATAAACACGATAGCTGTGGATACTTATACGTGAATCAGATTGACCTTAGTTTAATAAATAAGGGTAATAACAAAATTACCGAACTCCGAACAATCTTACAAAGGGAAAGTCAAAACTCATAAGTATATAAACAGACAAAATCAGTCAACAACCGGAAAACTGTGAAAACCGTAATGACCCTGACTTGGTACAGGCATTTCTAAAGAAATGGTGGGTTGAATCAGATTTTAAAGCGCCAAACCTCCCGCTTTCATTACGGCTCAAAGGTTCCGGCTGTCACTATAACAGTATTTATAACAATACTGGAACAAAATAGGTAAAATAGTTGTCAAAGCAGTACCAAATTCAGTGAAGTAAATGTCAAAAACAATTTTACGTGACACGTTGATAAAAAAATATTTTTGACATTTACATTATTTAAGAACTGTAAATTTCAAACATCAATATATCTAATTAGCCATGTCAGTGCCGAAGCACCTAGCTACTGGGTGGATGATACCATCGGGGGCCAATAGTCCACCAGTAGAGGTATTGACCCAGTAATAATAGCCAATACATACTGTAAAATGCTTATTTATCACCATACATAGGTGGAAGGTGGTATGCACATGTCAATCTGCTTCACTTTCTGTTATGTTTACATTGAGACGTAATACAACATTGCACTTAATAAGTCAAACCTGTCGATGCGGTCACCCGTATTAAGCAGTCACATTTATTAAATGGTCACTTTTTTCTTGTCCTTTCATGGAAAATTTCATATGAATTTAATTTCTTTTAAGAACTCACTTGTTTTATCAAGCCATATTTTCTTTGTCTCAAATGTGACCTCTTAAGAAGAGTCTGAAGATACCAAAGGGATAATCAGAATCCGTAAATCGAAGAAGAACAGATAATACAATGGCCAAAAGAAAAAGGACAAAAGGACAAACAACGATCTACAAAACACTACACATAAAATTAAAGATCGAGTAACACGACCCCGGGGGTGAACGCAGGTGCTCCGGAAGGGTGAGCAGTTCCTGGTCCACTTAATACAGGCTTGAATAAATACTAAATTTGTACTTACCATTGTCAAGTAAAAGCTCAATCATATCTGCGTTTATTTTTTCCGTTGCCTCATGGAGTGGTGTCATGTTATAATTGTCTGTTAGGTTTACTTTAGATCCCATGTTTAAAAGACGTTTCGCGTCTGTGATATCACCATCTCTTACTGCAAGGAAAAGTTGTGTTCGTCCTTTTGAATCTCGTTTGTCCAGAAGGTCTTCTGGATTGGATGGCACTGATGAAACTGTTACGGAACGTTTCCGTTGTCGTTGCAACAACGGAGAAGTTGAATTCAAGCTCCATGAAGACGGAGAATGCTTCAAGCTCACTGTTGAAGATGCCGTTGAATCCTGTTTGGTTAGTTTGTCTTTATCTGAACTATTGCTTTGATCATTTTCGTCTTCTTTGGATTTTTCCTCCTCCATTTTGATATTGTTTTTTATTTTTGGAAATCAAAGCGTATTACATAAACAAACTGGATATCCTTTTATGTAAACACCTGCTCTAGATAACAAACATGTTATCTAAATATTAATTTACGTAAACACGTGCTATGCTACACGTATAATAATTTATGTAATAATAAAACCAAATCCAAGTACAAAATATCAATATAATCCGTACAATTTACACGCAATGATTTTTTTTTTCTTTCAAATTTTTCCTGGATAAAAAATGATCAGTTATCATCTAAATCAAAACAGTTTTTAAGGTCATCATAAGAAAACAGAGTATCTTATAGGTAAATACGATGATATTTATATATTCGAATTATTTAGATGTGTCTGGAGGGCATTGTATAGTTGTCGTACAAAGAATGCTGTTGTCTGCATTAATTATTGTCACCTGTGTTAATATAATGCGTCAAAGCGGTGGCGGTTTGGCCAAATTCAGGCATCATCAATGAGCCTGTCTTTTGAACGGTGATTTGTCAATTAGTCAACGATCAAGGTATGCTACAGGCCTCAAATAATATTTACTTTTATCATATTCGGACAAAACAACTTTAGCTTGTCGTCCATCATATGTAGTACAATCATAACATATAAATGTTCCGGAATATACACCGAGAACTACTACGCCCCACACGTAGTACGATCAGAACATAGGGAATCATATTAACTTGGACCAAATTGTCTGTCTCAAATGGTTGCTTATCATAATTTTGTCAATTTCATAGGAACTTTCCAAGCAAAAAATCAAATTCCCAGGAAAAGCAACAATAGAAAAAACGTCCCATTATTTGGCTTTCCAATCGTTTGACCTTGACCTAATACAGATTATTCCAGACATGCGCTGTACGTACTACATTAGATATTTACGTTATAAATTGAACTAACATTTAAAGAGAAAGAAATTAAAAAAACAAAACGTGACAATTTCACAGATTTTAAGAAAATATATAAGTCGTGCTTTTTAACGTATAATATTGTGTTTTCTCAATTGTCAGGCCTTGTTTTTCTTGACCTTAACGTCATTATCGTCTCTGTAATTTCCAAAGTACAATAATGAAATAGATTTCGAAAATATACAAAATCTGACTTTTCGCATTTACATTGCTTGTTATGATATACATTGTTGTAAACAGTGTAAAATGTGTACGTCAGGATTGCTTGTCCATCGTAATTCCATTTATGACGTAAGCAATATAGTACTACGTCATGTTTGTTTGTCAGTTGTTCTTCTATTTATAATTTAAACAATATTCTACGTCAGGGTTATTCGTCAGTCGCTCTTTCATTTATTATTAAAACACTGTACTATTAATTATTTGTACGATTTTAAACAGATTTACTTAAGAATTGAATGCATTCTTTTGAAATTTCATTGGGGTATGAAAGCGTTGACCGAAGTACATTTTCAATGAAGCGCGGTGGCGCTTCATGTTGAAAATGTAGTTCGATCAACGCGTTCATACCCCAATGAAAATTCAAAAGAATGCATTCCATTCTTATAATTATATTTAAATCACACCAAAATTTAATATAGTTGAATTTTTCGTTGTGAATTTTATTTGTGTTAGATTATTTGCTGTTGGAAATTACTACGCCATTGATTGTTTACATCTGACGTCGTCATGGAGGCACGTGCAAGTTCGGATTTGAGTTTCATTGGGATGTGAAACATCTCTTTTATAATCATGTGACCACTTCATAACCAATTATATTGTAACATTTCAATGAAAAACAGAAGTAATGTAATTATTTTAAGTTGATATAATAGCAACAATAAATACATAATACATAAATTCTGCTGAAGTTTTGACTGTTATGCAAATACAAATTTATACATGACATAAATTAACAATGAAATATTTCATTACAACAAGTGTAAAAAATACATTATTTCTAACTGCACTCTTAATTTATTGGTTGGTTGGTTATTGCTTAACGTGAGGAGAGCAGTGTCTCTTATATATACAGTCCTGCCTTATGTAACCTTCCAAGGGAACAGTGAAATGTGGTCACATAAGGCAGGTGGTCGCTTAATACAGGTTTAATTGATATGAAATGCACTGTGAGGGGAAATAAAAATTAAGGTCACATAATACAAGTTATTGCTTAATAGAGGTGGTCACTAATGCAGGTTTGACTGATTTTATAGGTAAAAATGTGTGGTGGTTCCAATTGTGGTTGTTTAGTTGGTCACTGAATGGTCATTAAGATGTGTTGTAAGATGTTTATTACGTGCACAGAGTGACATTTTCACTGAATTCCACCCATTCCACTTTTCAATCGCATCGAGTTACTGTTTAAGACCATCAGATTACTTCTCAATGCATTGCGATGTTTTGGTTAATACATGTATTTACTATAAACAATCAAAATAATGTATGATTTACAAATGCTGTTTTATAAAATGGACTTTAATACAGATGATCCTATTCAGCTATAATTAATCTGTGGCGCGGGGATCTGTTTCATTACACATTTAATTGGTCAGTGTCGTATATCAAAAGATGAATAGCATCACGATGCCCTTGAGAACTAAGTCGATGTATACTGTTCTTCCATCACAGTTGTTTTAATAGTAAGCTGCACTTTTACAACGACCTGTGCAGTCTGTGCCTATCACCACTAACGCTGTCAGTTCGGATTCCCCTCATTGCGAGGTGTATTCGATGCTGTGGTGTTCTCTAGGGGGGTCCGACCTATAATCCGACAGTCCGACGGTCCGATAGTCTGACAGTGCGATAGTCCGACGGTCCGATAGTCCGACAGTGTAATATGTGGCCAGAAACCGAACCGTTTACTCACCAAAGAAAGGTCCAGAACATCGGAAACACAATATCATAGACGGACAAACAATTGGCAGGGCCACACAAGAGCTAAAAAAAACACATACATGAACAACGCGGACTCCATAAAGACCTGGATCCAATCGTGATGAACCGGTAGTGTAAGTATCCCGTATATTTTTTAGTAGCGACTACTTCAGGCTTTATTTAAGTAGCGTGTAGCCGAGTCCAGCCAAGAAAAGTCACTATTAAAAAGAAAGATGAAATAAATGAATACACACAAAAAAAGAAATACAAAAAAAAAGGAAAAGCCAAAAGGAAAGCTACCAGTGTCCCCCGCCCTTTATCATGGAATATTTATGTTAAAAAGCAATGTCGACACACCAATAGAGCTGGATACAATAATGTGTGCGAATTGATTGATTGATTGATTGATTGATTGATTGATTGATTGATTGATTGATTGATTGATTGCTTAAGGTCCAGCAAGCAATATTTCAGTCATATTCAGGATGAGAAAAGTTTGTAAACAAAAAATCAGAAAGAGGGGACTCTGGGATGGGTCAACATGGGCAACGGCTTAACACGGGAACTTGTTTTTCTGTCTCTTCCGACGACAAGTTGGTTCTATTTTTATTCCCCGGGATTCCGACGGTTGACCCTGCTATTGTCGCCTTCTACGACAAACGCATATATAAAAAGTTACGATTGAAGGAATTGTCCCTAAGTGACCCCTTATATCACGGAAAGAAACAGCATCGGAATATGACAAAATAAACAACTGTGCCATGATTATAGCTACGGCCCCTTCTCTAGGTACTTCGGTTTACTCCAACAATAAAACTGACGGCCACAATATAGTTGAAACAGTGTTGATTGATTGATTTTTGATTTTTTTTATGTTTAACGCCACTTTCAGCAATATTTCAGCGACCAGTTTTATTGGTGGAAGAAGCTGGAGTACCCGGAGAGATCAACCGACCATGGGCAGGCAACTGGAAAACTTTATCACTTGCGGCTGCGAGTCGAGTGCACCCTTTTTGTAATTTACAAAGCCGGGCGCGAACCCACGTCGTATTGGTGATAGGCTTGTATGCGTTGTTAGGTAATCCAACTACCTAACTCATTGAGCCACCCGGGCCCTTCGAAATAGTGTTGAAAGTGGCGTTAAACACCATAAAACAAACCTACACTAAACCGAATATTGTCTTTTTTAAAGAAATAATTTGCAAGTTGTTTTCTTTTGAAATATTATACAACAAATTGCAAATTGTACAGTTACAAAAACATATAACGGGTATAGTGTGCATGACTCGTTTCTGAAATAACCTTTATCAGGTACATTTATACGTTCATAGCTCAAAGGATTGGAACGCATAATATTTTTAAAGTCTTTAACCCAGGGGCCTAAAGAAGATAGCCCCAAAAAAAAAAATGTGAAAAATATAACGTTTTTTTTTTATCACAGTTCAGTTATTTCCTTAACAAACCACGTTACAATGTCATGACATAAACAACTCATGTATTGATAGATGAAATGAGTGCAAGCTGTCAATGGTTAAACTGTCCTAATAATTTTTTTTCTGTTCAAAACTGTACGTCGTGACATTATATGATTAATAGAATGTTTTATTAAAATATTAATTTAATTATATATAAGAATATTCATTAAAACCATTAATGTAACAAAAAGATCGATGGGCAAATTAATCTTTGTTGTGATTTGACCAATCAAAAATCTTGAATCATTACATTCCATAACGGGTGTTGCTTTGTATCCGGTTGGGTTAGGGTAAGGATTGTGGTGTTTAACGCCACTTTCAACAATATTTCAGCTATATAGCGGCAGTCAGGTTTATTGTTGAAGGAAACCGGAGTATCCGGAGAAAACCACCGACCTGTCGCATCAAGTTGTATCGAGTACACCTCGCCATGAACGGGGTTCGATCTTACAACTTGAGTGGTGATGGGCACTGATTGCATAGGAAGTTGTAAATCCAGCTACCATGCGTAACGACCAGGAAGATGCCCTGTATCCGGTTATTCTTTTAAGAAGAGTCTGAAGATACCAAAATTCTAATTAAAACAGAAATGATATGGATGTTAAAAATTACCCGAAACATTCTTATAATCAAGTTATTTTATTGTTGTTATTGAGATTATTTCTTGCGTTTTCGGTAACAAGAGTACACCGAGATTCTCTCGATTGGTCGATTTAGATATTGAATTCGAATCTTGAGAATCATATATTGAATCTTGAATTTCAAATATTGAATCTTGAATCTCGAATGATCCTTCAGACTTTCGTACCCCCTCGTCCGCATCTGGTGTTTACATTAATAGCACAGTTGGGTCAATATATACAGACAAACCTGTCTTGAAGGGCACCTCTATATAACAAATCACTGTCAACAAAGGGTAGTCTCATTTTCCCATTAATGAATAATGCATATAATTTAAACCTGTATACAGTATAAAGTTCAAATGCTCATAAAGGCCACATTTTCAGATTCCATTGAGTTCCCTTTATCTACAGGATTAACCAGTGGCGTAGCTTCCATTGAGGCAATAAGGCAACTGCCTCACTAGATGTTTTTGCAGAAGAAAAATTAATGTGATTAATATTATAAAAGTTGATTAAAATACGAGAAGTAAAAACCTTTGTCAAAGTTTGTAATAAAAATATATTCTACATCATTAATTGAAATCGTTTACGGAAACTTTTGGCTCCGTCATGTTACATAATTTAGTATGTATAGTTTGTTGCCGTGTGCCAAAGTTTGAAAGTGGAAATGGAAAAGTTCCTAATTAAAAAAAGAAAGACTACAGAGTCCACGGACACTAGGACAGTATACTAGGTAAAATTAAACTAGTCTACAGTGAGTTACCTAATAATGGCATTCGAGTCAGACGACAGTCGAAAATCATGACTCTGCCATGAATAAAAAAAAACCATTATAATTAATCAGTCAACAAATTAGGAAGCTGATACCAGGGACGACCCTACAATTTTTCAAACAGGAAGGCGCGCTACAATTTTTTTCCGCTTAAATCCGCTCTTAGATACAAGCTTATTTTATCTTCTCGTTTTTTTTCTTCGATTGCAGATATAGATTCTATCTGAAACTCGGGAAGAAGCTTCGTGTAGCCTGGCACTCCCAAGGTTCTGAAATAAATTCACAAACACAGTCATTTGACGCATATCGAAATAGTTTTCTGCGTGTTATTTCGGTTATTATTGAAATCATAAAATATCCATTTAAACTCGGGGAAAATGCGTTTCAATCGCCCATTTTTTTTTTTATTTCCGGACCCCCTAGCATTTTTTCGCCTCGCTGCGTTCAGCGAATTGCCTCACTAGAAAAAAGACCCAAGCTACGCCACTGTTAACTCTACGATATATATATATATATATACAATGTACAGTATTGCATTTTTCAAGGATGTCGTATTATTTATTTATTTGTTTATGCGTAAAATCTGTTGTTAATTGGCAAGTTTTTGTATGGTGTCATTTTCATGTGACAGTGACGTTTATTTTCATTCAGGTAAGAGGCAGTTAAGACCGGAAAAAAACAGGTAAACAAACAATAACTCAAATATTGTTCATTGCAAAACATTATAAAATAGTTGTTTACTTACCTAAATAAGGCCATATTATCTGGAATCTTATATTGTAAACAAATGAATCATATTCACAACGTTGTTTTATATTAAGATGAGTACAACTTGAAAATCACATTTTACAATTTTTTCTCATTGATATAAAAGATACGGCAATTTAACTTTTAGAATGGTGGGTGCTATGTTTTTTTTTTATATTTTATTTCATCAAAGTTTATAGAAAACAAATAATTAGCCTCAAAGAGAAAAAAAAATCAACAATCTGACCCTGCAGTTTTCAATCAAATATTTAGCTAGATTTTGAATGAAAATAATACAGATATTTCATGTCAATTTTATTTCACGTGAAAATGCATTGGTTGGTCACTAAGCAGAATGCATTTTATTGGATTGGATGGAATTTTTATATTTGGTTATACTTTAAACGTTCAATGTCTTGAAACCGGATCTGTGGTGTAATGGTTAGCGTGCTCGTCTCGAGTGCGGTAGATCGTGAGATCTAGCCCGGCATGGTCAAACCAAAGACTATATAACATTTAGTAGTTGCTGCTTCTCTGCTAAACACACAGTATTAAGGAGTTAGATCAAAGACTTGTTGGATCATAGGTACCAGATTTGTGACCCCCCCCCCCCCCTTTTTTTTTTTTTTTTTTAATTCATCACTTTTGTGGGACGTTTTCATTATAAAGTGTTGAACAATTTCAAACATTACCAAAAACTCAATCCGAGATCGATATAAGCCCATTTCTAAAAACACAAAAACCCTCCTCTAGAATAGACTAGGGAAGGTATACTAGAGGAGGGTTTTTGTGTTTTTAGAAATGGGTTTATATCGATCTCGGATTGAGTTTTTGGTAATGTTTGAAGTTGTTCAACACTTTATAATGAAAACGTCCCACAAAAGTGATGAATTAAAAAAAAGAGGGGGTCCACAAATCGGGTACCTGTGGGTTGGATCGGAATATGGATACTGTGTAGTGTGGAGTGACATATCTACCTGTGATCTGTTGTTTCAGTGAGCTAGCAATATAAAGATCCACATAAACGTGTTGGTCTAGTACAAATCGGACATCATCATCAATTCATCAAATATAACTTGTTCACGACATAATATGGCTGAAAAATTGCTGATTTGGCTTTAAACAATAATTAATCACTCGCCAATATTTTTTATGAAAAGCTTTAAAACAATAATTGTTAGAGAAGAATCTAATTAAACATACCTTTATTACTTTAATTAACATGAAATCAGATGTAATTGCTTTTAAAACATCTCATTCTAACGTGTCAATATATTTAGGTCAACTGACTAAAGACCAAGCTAACTTTTGACATCGTGTGAGGTCCCTCTGTTGTCATCAACAGTTCAAATAAATTATATTTCCTCAAATTGAAATTGCAGACGTTTCTACATTTTAAGACATAATGAGGTAAAATGAACAGTTCTAACTACATACAATTAAAGGTTGAAATATTGTTATGGTTTTCTATAAAAGTTTCCAAACCAGGACCTTCTCAACAAAAAAAATTCTTAAAAACAAATGAGGGAGTTCTTTCTTATTCAGATATTTATTTAAGAGTGATTTGAATCAATTTCATTATTTTCTTGTAAGGCCACTTTATTATGGATGGTTATTTTCAACTAGGTTTGGTCTAAATTGGCTCACTGCTTTCATAGTTGAAATATTAAAGATGTAATGTCGTTGAGTTTGGCAATTGTTTTGAAAGTAGTTTTTTTTTTGTGTTGAAAGTTTATATTAACCTTCAAAACATGAGTATATAAAACATGTATTTTCGTTGTTTTTTGTGTGCAGCTTGCCTCCCAGCATCATTAATCATGCATGTCCCAATATCCGAAATACATGCATGCTCCATGGCACTGATGTTTACACTACAGCATGAGTTTGAACACTCAACGCTTCCTTCAATTCCATTCAACGGTCTATGTTAAAAACAAAAATTTGGATAATTCGCCACAACTTAAGCTTCTTTCCTGTTTCTTTTTCTAGCAGAATCAATTGAAATTCTCGTACGACCCCGTGGAGGTTTCCCGTCGGCAGACATTTTTTGTCGTACAGACAGGAATTTATGTTCAAGATGTGTTTTCATGAAAATAAAGAGAAATTATGGACTTTTTACTTTAAAATCGATAATTAGTGTTAATTTATGCTATTTATGTACTCCTTGAAAATAGTTTAAGAAGAAGGACTCCAAGGGATGGTAAAAGTCCATGTGAACCTCTGGGTCAGGTGATTTAAAAAAGGAACTTGGGTCACTGAAACATGAAATCAAGGTCAAATATTCTTTATGGCACAGGCACGGAATTACCACCCCTTTTTAACTTTCTGTTTACATATTTATTTTCAATAAAATTTCTTTATTATTTCCTATTTCTTTCCTTTATTTATGTGTTCATGTCCATATAATCTTATTGTAGCAACTTGCATATGCCAGACCTATATACTCCGTAATTCTGTGCTACAGCGCCTGTGGATGCTGCATGCATATTGTTCTCGTTCACAAAATTGTTATTGCTTATTAATGTTTATGTTCACTTTCAGCTTTATTGTGAACACCAGATTTATAGTGGAACTGTTTACCTTTCCAGAGCACCTGGGTTCACTCCTAATTTTACAGGGATCGTGTTTCTTAATCTTTACTTTTCTGTGTGGGGTCTGTCTCATTGTGAAACAGTGAATTTCATTTTCACATACAATATTCCATGTCTTATATAAAAAGCACCAAAAACTAGGTAAAAGAGAGCTATTGTTATATTCCACATAATATATTGTTTCTATAGTGTTTCAACTAGAATTTGAAAAGGACAGGGTACCAGCAAAGGATAGGGTACCAGCGAAGGGCAGGGCATTTTTTTTAATGATAAAAATGACATTTAGAGAACTCTTTAATTTGTTGTACTTTTGTTTTAAATAGTATTGGTTTGTTATTGTTTTTTCCAGCATATAATAGAATGCAATGGTGAGAGGTCTGCTATATTAATTTGTTCTTGGTCTGAATATAGCTGAAATACTGCTCCTGGACGCTAAGCAATAATCAATTGTCTTAAAAAAATGTGTACTACATGTATATACACATGTTTATGGTAATCTACCGGTCAGTCTAATTGTAATACATGTACACAGTGATAATTTAATTTCCACAAATTAAATTCAGTATCTTTATAAAATGAACCAAATATACATTAGAGAAAATCAGAGGCAATCAAGAGACACAGGCAACATTGGGCACAATACACAGAAGGAACACCAACAGAACAGGGTTAGGGTTATGGTGTTTAACACCACTTTCAACAATATTTCAGTTATATCATGGCGGTCAGTTTTATTGGTGGAGGAAACCGGAGTACCTGGAGAAAACCACTGACTTGTCGGAGATATCACTGACAAACTTGATCACATAATGCTGCAGGGATAGAAATTGGGAACTTCAAGCTGGTAGCCCAGGCAATATTTTTGATAAAAAATGTCTATATGTTTAAATTATAGGTAAAAGACTAAGTTTAGTAACCCAGACCAAAATCTAGGGGCCATGGACGACTGGGCTCTTGTTAATTTCTGTCCCTGTGCTGTATTGAGTGCACCTCGCCTAAGCAGAATTCAAAATCACAACTTTAGGGGTGATAGGCAGCGACTGCATTGGAAGAAGTAAATCCAACTACCATACAATCCCGACCATGACTACCCCTCTATAATATATTGGGAAGGCGTAATTAAAATATCAAATTTGTATAAAAAATGTATTATAAGAATAAAATTACAATGATTTTGATATGTACTTAAAATAGAATCAATGATGAATTTATAAAAACATGTATTATTTACATAAAACTATTACAACTAAAATTGCATATTTGCTGCTATGCAAAGTGTCATCACATTAGTAAATTAAATTAAAAAACTAATTAATTACCACTTGCTTACAGCTCAAAACATTAACTAGAAAAAAAGTATTTTATAAATGATGAATTATTTTCACATAATTATTTTTTAATGCATTTGTACTTAAAAATGAATGACAACCTAATTTTTGAAGAGGACTTTTAATCCTTGATATATGTATATGTACAACAAATTGAAAGTAATAGAGTGTCCTGAATTAATTGAAATTTAAAACTCGTCAATACATACATATTTGCACACAAAAATATCTATTTCACTAAATATTGAACATACTACGCTTTACATGATCTGTATAAATTGTTTATATATTGTGTGATGTCCAAATAATAGTAATATTACTCTCGATAACCCCCCCCCCTCCCCCCCCCCCAAAAACACATTTTTTTTTTTACAACACAGTTAATAAGATGAGAATCTAGGCCCAATGGTCATAAATTTTTTCTGTTGGATTTTTGACCGATCAAAAAATAATAGATATAGAAAAAAAGCATTTTGAAAAATGTTAAAATAGTCTTAAAGAGAAGAATCAAGTTCATGCTCTATGGTCATAAAACTTTCAAGTAAAATTTTTTAACCAATCAAACTACTGTAACCGAATAAACATATAGTATTCTGAATATGATTTTCAAAAGGGTGTGGACTTTGTAGTCTAAAACATATGTTCTTTTCATTTGCTGTTTTTCAAGCAGGATACTAAACTTAAAAAAAACAGATGACATAAAATGATGTGTATACACAGAACTCTTTCAGTTGATGCTCTGATTCTCCTTAATTTTCTTAGTGTAAAGTTTGAATATTTGGTTAATATAAAACTTCAACAATCTTGCAAAAAAAAAAAAAACAAAAAAAAAACCTTGCATATATATAACACTGAACTAAATGCATTGTATGATATATGATATACATGTACAAATAATTTCAATGCAAAATGTTTACGATTTTACCTTCAAAATGTACAAGATATACAATTATACACATGTTTTCTTTTTATTAACTATTTACAAATTATATCTGACAATACAACACAGAAAAACTTACAAAATAAAGCACTTTGCAATCAAGTCTTTAAAAAATTATTTAAAATGAAGAAATGGTGGTCATGGCAGAATAAATTTGTCAAAAATCACTATTACGTAAGCTAAAGACAGTAATTATTTAGTATTGAAACGCTAGAAACAATCTAAAGGTTTTGAGTGTTTTACATGGTTTCTTAGCAACCAAATCCTTACTTTCTTTCCTATTATAAAATAAAATATTGATAGCAGCATTGGTTTAAAATGTTTTTTTTCTAAACCATCCTATTTTATTGTAGAGGGTACATTTGTATCAAAAAGAGGAATATGAATTATCATACTTAGATTATTTTGATCTACTTGATTTATGCCTATGTCTTAATAGATTTTGATATACAATGTAATTATACTGGGAAAAGAAAGATAACTCTAGTTCAACTTTGTACTTCAGATCAAGTTTTTTTATATAATGATTGATTATTGCTGCCTGAGTAAAAACTGAAGACCAATGACTGCTCCTAGTAGTATCATACTGATCTGTGTTGTACCTGCTCCAAGCTGTAAAAAGATATACAATATGAAGAAATAAATATATATCTGAAATAGTGGGCAGTTATTGTATGTTAGTTGGATTTACAACTACCTGTGCAATCAGTGTCCATCACCACTGAAGTGGCGAGTTCGAATCCTCTCATGGTGAGGTGTACTCGATACAACATTATATGATAAAGTTTGTCAGTGACTTAAGGCAGGTTGGTGATTTTCTCCAGGTACTCTGGTTTCCTTCACCAATAAAACTGAAATATTGTTGAAGTGACGTTTAACATCATAACCGTAACCCTATATACCTAAAATGGAAAGGGGAATAACTCATTTCAAATTAATAATCAACCAAGCCTGCTAGAACTCACCTGGTTATCAATTCCAAAATATGCACAGCTAGGGAAATTATTAGAATTTGGATTTTGTAAATAAAAATATATGCTAAAAAAGATATTCTAAGTGTGTGAGCAGTTGTTGTTAAATGCCAAAATGAGTAATTTTTCATCTATATCATTGTGAGAAGAAGTTACATTTCAATTAGATGATGATGATGTACACTTTGTACTAGACCAACATGCTTAGTTGGATTTCTATAGTGCTAGCTCACTGAAACAACAGTCAAATGATAAGACATGTCGCTACACTCAAACACATTATTCTGATTCTGAGCCTCTTACTCCTTAAAACTGTGTGCTTAGCAGTGAAGCAGCAAAAACATATGTTATAGCCTTTGGTTTGATCCGATCTCGAACCTACGTTCTACCATACTCGAGGCCAGCATTCTAACCATTACACCACTGATGCTGTCTCCTTGTTAATAATGAATGACTTTGTGTCAAATAATATATAGTAATTCATACAATCCAACTATCAAACTTTCCACTAACACTCAAATAAAAACTAGGAAATTTCCTAAAACTTATGTCTCCCCTTAACAAGTGATACTATTTAAAAAACAATTATTAGACCTTGAGGTCAAAGGAAGGTCATTACGGTACACGACACACTGCCTTATGGTCATGCACCCACATACCAAATATCATTGACCTATCTCGAAAGACAAAAAAGTTATGGTCCGGACAAGCTTTGCTGAGAAGAAGCGGAAATGGAAGAAAAAATCAGACTAAAACAATGTCTCCCTTCGTTCGAAGGGGAGACAAAATAAAAGAACGTTACTTTTATTGCTGTTCTACATTTCAGTCACTGTAGATATATAGGGTCTTCATTAATGACCATAACTCATACCCTAAAATGAGTGTGCAGCAGTCACAGGGAGTCTGCAGTTGAGCGGTACTTTTTACTTAACATGTCAACAACTTTTTTTTCTTGTCCTCAAAGATTTTATTTTTCTAGCTTTGTTCTTTAATGTGGTAATTTGGATTCTCACATTGTTTATTCATTTTGTAAGGTCATCATTTGACCAGGGATTATAATATTTTGTAGAAATCCATTAAATTATACACAAGGGTAAAAAAATCAATTTATAGTAGGTTTCATAAATTACTCCTAAAGGGACATATCAAAACTTTCAATAGAACATTATTTGTAATATACAGTACACTGAGATTTTCAAAAGAAATAAAAACTGATATTTTTATTGCTGCAAGCTTTGTTTATTGTTTGTTTGTACATATATAATGTCAGATTTAAAAGCTCACTAGAGCTTGTGTTATAATTGTTTGCTTCTTTCTGACTCAAAATAAAGCTTATGGTGTTGTATTGTGCTAAGTGAAATAAAACGTTTATTGCACTGTACAACATCACAGTATCAATGTCGTCATAATCGAAAATATAATTGATGGTTTATGGTGTTTAATGCCACTTTCAACAATATTTCAGTGATATCGTGGCGGTCACTTTAGTGGTAGAGGAAACTGCAGTACCCAGAGAAAACCACGACAATATAATTGATGGTTTATGGTGTTTTATGCCACTTTCAACAATATTTCAGTGATATCGTGGCGGTCAGTTTTAGTGGTAGAGGAAACTGCAGTACCCAGAGAAAACCACGAAAATATAATTGAACATTCAACAATGAAAACAGTTTTAATTTAGAAACATATTATTATCGTAAAAAACAAAAGTGTAAATCTATGTAATAATAAACAGTATAACTACCCGTGCATTCTGAATGTCAACAATAAATCACTATAGTTACAGAACAATGATTGTGATTTAGTCCTCACAATGAGCACAGGTGCTCCGTCCCAAAACCAGTAAAACTTTGTTAGGACCATTACATTTTTCAGTTTTCATTTAGAACTATATAAAAATAAATTCAAGAATTGATTCAGACCAGTAAATTCAAATTTTCATTTTGAGGAATGGCGATTCACTAAATGCATGTTAGCACATGTAAATAGTGAACTGAATGAAGTGTTCGGTTAATGACGATTTAAATAATATGAAAGGCAAATATATTGGAATTTTTGGATTAAATATTTTAACTAAAATCAACTGCATAACATTAAAAATCCACTCAAAAGCAGATTTTAAGCGCAAATTGCAAAATATTTGACAGCAGATAATTCTGTCTTCCCGGACAGTAATGCAAATGATATGCATGTGACCCAAGATTTGAACTCTTTCGGGGAGATTATCGCTCATGCGCACTGTTCAGTTGATGAAAAAAATGTTGGATGCAAGTAAACAGAGACCTGGACCGAAGCGAAAACTTACAGATTCCGCTAGAAAGCGGAACAAACGTGAAGCAAATGCAAAGCTTAACAATAATCATTGTCAGGAATCAGGGCTCCCACTACTTTCAAATTAGAGGGAGAAGTGACTTCTCTTTCAGAGAGCTCACAGGGAGAAGTGGGAGACAACAGAGAGAATTGGGGAGACTTCTGAGAGAAGTTAATTGCGATTAATCGAAACATTGTTTCGCGACCCCTCTGACGCTACCCTGCCCAAATTGAGTAAATAGTTAAAAAGCTGTCTGAACTGATTTGTTCTTGGTTTTTTTTTATTCATAACTACCTTAAGGACATCTATTCAATGTCACATTTTTATTTCTGTCTACCTTGACTATTGGAGTCTTGCATACCAGTGATTTTTATATGTACCCCCACCCCCCTTTTCCTTTTGAAATATTACTGTGTTGTGATCCAATACCACACAAATTGTAATAACTCATATTTGTGTAATCTTCAGCAGGAGAATGATGTCTCTGTCAATTTGCTCAATGGTCCAACTATATATAGAAGTACAGTACAGTAGGGAATGAAAATATAGCACAAACGTAAATTGCCACCGATAGTCAAAAACTGACGAAAGTAAAGGCTGTAATGATTATTTGTCAGACTTCAAATCAGATTGCAACAACGGAGGAAAGCTACTTTAGTTCAAAAGTTTATTTTTTAATTGGATATGTGTTAACGTTTGTAAAAACATGTCTGTATGTAAATAAACAGTTCGATGATAGATCGCAATATTAACCCGGTGCGAAGTTTGAATTGCAATTTTCGCATATACACTGTATGAACATATTTGACATGAGAACTATGATTTTATGTCACAGAAATGAGAAAAAATAAATCAAAAGTTCGTTTTGTTGAAAGTAGCTTCGGACAAAAAGTTCGGTCAACGTAGTCCAGTACTGCATTGCGTCCCCTTACCAAAATGGCGCCATTGTTGTTTGCTTACGAAAAACAAATGCAAATAGTTTTATTTTAATGCTATAACAGGGTGCCCACTGAGTTTTGAAACTGGGGATACAATGGGGCACAATTGCTATTTTTTCCTTAACTTTGTACCACTGCATATAGAAAGTCAGACTTTTGGAAATTTGTTTTCATTTTGCTGGACATAGGTCCAGCACCCAGGAATTTTCTGCTGGACCTTCTGAATTTTTGCCAGACCTACATTTTTTATGCAAAATTGTTTTAAAGCCAAGCAATGTCATACCATTATTATTATTTTAGTCTAGCAGAACGCTTTCTGTATTTAACTTCATTAGTACTGGTAGAGGCCTAAAAATAGGAAGACCAGTCATCATCCAGAATAAACCAAAAAGTTGAAACCATGCACCAAAAAAGAGTAACCAAATCCAGCTAGGGATACCCTCAAACTTTGAAAAATTTACCAGATTTAAAACTTAATTTTTAAAATTTTTATTGAGATTACAATAACAATATTCTAAAAGTCATTAGACTCTCTCAATCTCCAGTTCAATTTGCCGTTTTACGTTTGCCCGGCTAAACTCCATCGTAATGCTTCAGGAACAACCACATTTTTAAGATCGACACATTGCCATGTTGCCGGAATTGTAAACAAAATTCTAAATAGAAACAGATTCGGTGAAGGGAACGATACAAATCAGGGACGTCATGTTATTTTATTTTATTAATTTTTTGGGGGCTTTTCACTCGAAAAGATCATCTTACGCATCACAATATATTGAAATATATTTATTTTCATGACAGTTATTAATAATATTTACCAAAAACAGATAAAATATCACGTATTCAATGCGGTTACGAATTCCGAGTTGACCGAACTTGTTTCGGTATTTACAATACGACCTGCATTTCCGACTTCCGTTAAAAAAAAAGTAAACACATCATTCAAAAATGTTTGGCAAACATGGGGACCGGCATTACCGACGTTATTGGCGGACCTCATGATTTTCTGCCCCTAGGTCCGATGAATTTCAAAAACTCTGGAAAGTCCCTACAATTTTGGGGGTACAGGGCCTATTTTGAGGGTAAAAAACCCTCTGCAGAGGGTAAATGGGCATGCTGTATAAACAATAAACAAAACCTCTAATGAACGAAATTAAAGTTTCTATAAACCTTAATGGATTACTTTCCAAGAAAATCACTTTCAAAATACTTAACAATGGATACGATAGATTTCAACAAACACGTGCACGATATCGACATTTTCATAAATTTTGACAAGTGGAGAAAATACACGGGTGGCGACATAGGGCGACTTGAACTTTGCTTTTGACCAACGAGAAAGCGAAGTCAACCTTCACAGCTTTGTCAAGGCGACTTCTTCGCCCTCCAACGTGAGCCTTGGGAATGTGTGCATGATTACCTCAGAATCCATGATTGTTTATCTTTTCTTCACGAGGTCATGATCGGCAATCATCGGAACAAAACAACCAGTCTCCACAACGCAATGGCGAGGACGATATTGATAAACATGCACACAGATTTGCAGATTTCTGGGAACATATTTCGACTTGAAACATGCATGAATAGCTTAGTAAAGGTAACGCTGTATTGCAAATGGAATTTTCAGGGAAAAATTTTCTTCACCCAAAACTGGTGTAATATTACTTTAATATCAGATATTCAGAATACAATAGTAGTAATACTATAATTATTCAAGATTAGTAATTTTCAACACATGTTTCACTTACTGTGGTGTAAAAATTGCATCTGTCTCCTTGGCAACACTCAACACATGTCCAATCACGGTACCAATCTTTCATACATCGGACACCTAATCCCGTACTTTCCTGCTGACAGTGTGTCAATGTATCACATGTTTTAGAGATGTAATGATATCTATGACTCCTAGGCTGCCAAAATAAAGGCTCTGAAAAAATACAAATACTAGGTATTAATTTTTGTACTTTTTTTTCTCTCCCAGAAATGTCATTAATTGACAAGTATTCCACAAAGATACTTCCAATTTGCTGGGATGAATACTGGACTCATTACAAAACAAAATGGAAGATTGTCTCCATAGGACATGGATGCCCCTGATTCCTTCTTTTTTCATCAAATCAAGGGGCATAACTCCAGATTGGAAAATGTCTGAAACAGCTACAATATGCCTATTCTTTTTCGAAATCTACAAAAGAAGTCTTTAGTGTGCAGGGAGTGTGGCACTCTCCAACCATGCTAAACACTATGGGCCATGGTCAGAAATTTCTACATTATAACCTGACAACCCCATCGACAGGTTTCCCCTATCTGCTACACTGAGACGTCTTTTAAAGCAATTATGCTGGCTTAAGCCATGGGAACCTTCACCAGTACTCAGTGTGTATATAAATTTCAAATGATTTGCTTACAGGGGAACTTAGGTAAAACGTCAGTAAATTGTTAAAGAACTTTCTGGTACTTGTAGGATATTTGCTTAATTATTCCTATTATAAATATACACAAAATGTCTCAGTTTGAAATAGAGCTAAAAGGAACAACTTAACTTACGTTGCCATCTGATTTGTGTACGACATGTGTCCTCCGCTTGTCGACATTGAATCGTTGTCTTGATGCATTTATCATTGTTGTTATTTTGTGCTTCACATACATAACATTCTAAAGCTAAGCCTGTAAAATACAAAATGTACATAAATGTCTACAGCTAATAATTTACAGGGATTAAGATTAGTGGTCGCCCAGTCGCAAATTGTACATAAATGTCTACAGCTAATAATTTTAGCCTATGGGCGAGGGATTGTTGTTTAAAGCCAAATAAACAAATTTTCAGCCATATCATGGCGAGAACAAGTTACATTCGATTATATGATGATGATGTTTGTTTTGTACTAGACAAACATGAGTTTGATTTTTTTAGTGCTAGTTTACTGAAGCAACACTTGGGTGTAAGTGTCCAGGGCTCCCACTACTTTGAAATCAGAGGGAGAAGTGACTTCTCTTTCAGGTGCTGACAAAAGAGAAGTGATAGACAACAGGGAGAAGTGGTGAGAGTACAGGGAGAAGTCAAAATATTTCTATAATTAATTGTACCACTTTTCACATTCGCGGGGCATTATCATGGCATTCATATGTTATAATGTACTTGTTATGCATTAAGGTATATTCAGTAGTTGTTTAATTCCATGTTTTTGTTAGCATATCATCTCTCTGATTTGCATATGACCTTTTCTTTGTTTTTTGTTTGTTTGTATTAAGTAAACCCTTTTCAGATTCTTTGTTTTGTCTTGCACAGATGATAAAGGCACATATATGATAGTCAACTATTGTCCAATAAATAATAAATAAATAAAATTGAATAATAAAATTTATTTTGACATCAGCATTGTTTCAAACAAGTCACACATAGATAAAATGACAAAACATTAGATAAGATAAATATATGCCAAAAAAAAACAACACAAGCTGTGAAATTACTAATTATTTAATCAAATTTTAATGAGTGTATATTATTTACATTGCTTCTCTTTAATCACTGATTGATATTAATTAAGAAACTAATCATATCCACTAAGTTAACAATCCCTTTGGATAGCCGCCATCAAATCCCAAATAAATGAAATGAAACAATACCGACGTTATTTTCCTAAGTTCGGATCCGTAGTACAGGTTTTATCTTCGTAACTGTTTCGATTACGTCCCTTTACAATGGCGGTTTTAAAAACGGAAATTTTGTAGTAAAAATATACCGATGTTTTTTAACAGTTAAAATTAGCAAAGCGACTTGGTAAAATCACAGGGCGACTTCCACTTCTCTTTTGGCACTAGTACAAAGCGAAGTGAGCAGCCACAAGGCGACTTCTTCGCCCGAATCGCCCTCCAACGTGAGCCCCGAGTGTCTTAACGCTTCTTTCAACAATATTTCAGTTATATCATGGCGGTCAGTTTTATTGGTGGAGGAAACCATCGACCTGTCGCAAGTCACTGACAAACTTAACACATAATGTTGTATCGAGTACACCTCGCCATGACCAGGATTCGCACTCACAACGTTAGTGGTGATAGGCACTGATTGCAGCATGCCCACAGATTTTTCCATCTGGGGGTACATGTACATGTACCCTTTTACCTTCATTTTTGGGGGTGCAATGTACCCTCTAACTCTTCATTTGGGGGTACAAAGAAAATGAACTGCATTTTTCTCATTTCACATGTCCAGTTTGGTAAAGAGTTAGCGTTTATACACATACTGCAATATATTTTTGTGTCCCGAAATTCCAGCCAATTATACTCATTTATCTTTAAAGTTTTTTGGTCGTTGAGGTTTCTTTGCCGGAGTTGGCACTGGTTCACTGACATTAGTTACATTATTGTTAGGATCGGCACTGTCATCGTCGCTGTTACTGTCATGTTTTCTTTTAACAGTTTCGTTTCTATTTTTGGCGAAGAAATCATTCAAGGATCGCTGCATAGTATAATACCAAGTAGGTCAGTAGGCTGATAGATAGAACGTCAAGGTCGTGCACCATGCTGTTTTTTGCAAATATTACAGGTTTTAACAGTAACAGTTCTTCTGATTGGACAATTAAAAAATACGGAGCCAATAAAATTGGCCGATCTATAAATCATATCATCTCACTTAAAATATGCAAGGAACGCTCTGATTGGATAATATTGCCGAAATTAACTAATCAGAACAACTCTATCATACGTACTTTGAAGTGAATTGTAAACAAAAGGTAATTTTTATACAGTGCTCGCTGTGATTGCATAAGTAGCTGTAAATCCAACTACATTTTTTACCATACAATTACGACCACGGCAGACCCGAAGCAACAATTGGAAGATTAAGGCATACCTCTCGGACACGTTATCCTAAATCGTAGATTTCATCATGAAAAACATTTTACAGAAACAAATAAGTATTTATAAATAAACATTTGTAATATAATTATTATAAAATATGACTATGAGAGAATACTTTTATAATCAGTAGAGTATAATTTACGGTTACAACTCTGTTTTCAACAAACTGTCAGACATTTTTATTGTAGCTGCACTAGTAAGTTTTTTTTTATTATTAATGACTGATTGACTAACCACTGACGAAGAACTGTCAGATTCTAATTTTTACAACGACTACCGAATGAAAATGTGGTTTCTTGGCATACGAATAAAATAGAGCATCGTTGTCGTTGGATAAAGACTGGGTATTTCATTTTTTGGATCTCCTGTACTTGGCGATCACAATACTGGTATACTAGTATTGTGCACAATACTGGTATATAAATTTGTTCCAGTATTGTATACCAGTATTGTGATTTAAATAAATATATATTTTACTTGTGTATTGTATTTAATTGTAGTAAGTATTGTGGAAAGGTTACTACTAGTATTGTCAATACCCGATTCTACAAGGATTTTGTTGACTTTGACATGAAAGACTGCATAAAGTGTTATATGATATATTTATTTTGTACAGTTATAACATGTGAAAATCGAGCACGATTTCAATGAAAGCACACTTTAAAGCACATTTTACAACAAATGAAAATATCATGATAAAATTACATATTAAGGTGGTGATACACAGCTACTGTCATGAGAGCGAGTCTTAAATCTTCAATGGTCTTTGTCTTTAGTGGACTATGTTCTTGAAGTAGTTGGACCAGGTCTTCCTCTTGTTTGATTTTTTCAAGTAGGTCTTTTTTCCATAGGGACATTGCAAACATCAGCGATCTGTGGATGGACATTGCTGTAACTGCAGCTTCATCTTCGTCTATAGTTTGGTTGCTCTCTTCATTAGTGCTGTTTGATGTAACTGCCTGTCTCTTTCTGTACTGGTATTCTGTTTCTGATGATTTTCTTTTCCTTCCGACAGTCTGACTTGGCTCTGTAGACGGTATATGAACTGCTCTATTGTTGTCATAACTGGGTGAGTGTTGATGCCATATAGTGTTGTTGCTGCATCTTTGACTCTTGTTGTACTCTTGAGTTGGCCATTAGTAATCAAGAGTTGGATGTCTAAGTTTAGTTTTTGCAAACTTATGTCATGGATATTAATTGTGTTTCACTGTGGTCTTTTTTCAGTTGTTCTAGTTATAGGAAAATGCAAGTTCATAAGTACAATTCATATATATTTTTACTTGTATGATTACACAAAGGCAAAAATTGCAATTTTTTTTTCAAAAGTTCTGGCATAGAAAATATTTTTTTACAAGAGATAAACATAATACCTTGGGTTGCTATGTGAATCATAAATTTTCTAATTAACTAATTAAATGATTACAATAAACAATTAGTCATTTTCTCAATTAATTAGTTACTAATATGTGATTATATTTAATGTTTGATGTTATTGGTGATTTAATTTAATTCAAATTAATCAATATAATTAACTGGTTACTTTGTTTGATTTCAAAGTTCTTTTGATGTTGTGAGTATAATTTTGTAAACTGAGTAATTTAATTTGTTTGATGATCAAAGTTCTTTTGATACTGTGAATATAATTTTGCACATCTACTTATGGAGTCACCAAACCAAAGTCAGTACAACTGTAAAGCATGTAGAGATTGGAGAGAAGACGGTGATCCAGATGTACCAGTACCTCCGTGATGTCTGCACCACTAAGTTACTCAATGTGGCGTGATCGTTGGGGCAACTGTGGGAACCAAGCTTTCGGCAACATCCTGGAGCACATAGCAGAACAGAACCTACATTTGTAGTTTAAGACATTTCATAATAGGACAATCATCACTTTTTGTTATATTATTGAATTATCATGATGATTGTTGTGTATTGTGATGTATTACTGATACCATGTTATCAATGCCAATAAAATGATACACAATGAACTTGTACTTTTAGTATGCTTTTCAACAGTTGATGACATGAACCTCCTAATATGAAGCAATCTAATACACTACAAAAAATCCAATATCTTAATTACATTACTGGTATACCAGTATTGTACAAAATTTTGAAAAAAAATCACAATACTGGAACAAATTTTTATACCAGTATTGTGCACAATACTAGTATACCAGTATTGCGATCGCCAAGTACAGGAGATCCCATTTTTATTTCATTGAGAAGTGTATTCTCGTAAAGATTGACATGAAATTATCAATGTTTTCAGTTATTTGGTGAACAAAAATAACTATTTCCTTCGGCGCCATCTTTAAATTTTCAGGTAACAACAAATGCGGAAATTACTCATTTAATTGGTTTTTAAAGTAAAAATCGCATACATTTTGAACATTATTGTTAACTTACTGTATAATGGTAGTCCTAGCAGGACTGCAAATAAATATAAATTTGTCATTTTGCTGTTTTAACCATAGGTGTTCCAAAATACCTGTCGAACAGGTAAGCGGAAGTAAGGCGCTTCTAGTTTCTACACAATGACGGAACAAGACGGTACAAGAATACGTCACTGTTTAGTTTTCGAGTGAGTGCGTTCAAATTGCTGATTAACCACTGTCGTCAAAGAGCTCCGGTCGAAAATGTTATGTCAGCTTCCGGTACAAGTCACTTGGGCATGAATGACATACAGGCGACGACAAAAAGTAAGTATTATGATCGTATAGTATTATTATATCTTGAATCCAGAAGATGTCGTCATCTGTCGATTATTTTTGTTTGTTTTTACCTATATGTTACTGTGGTTAACTTCATCGATTACTCAGTTATGGATAAAATGATAGACATAAACAATGACAAATGCTAATAATGAGATTGAAATCATCAAATAAAGCTATAAAAAGTAGTCTATATGATGTGTAATTAAAGTACACAAACCCTTTGTAATGCTTATATACATGATAGTTTGCACTGGCGTGCCACCATAAATAGTTTTTAGACTTACTACAGTGAAACACACAATGCTTATTTACGTACATTCGTTCCGGCTCTGTCAGCCACTACTTTCCGGTTGAGTCTCAAAAATTGTGTTTCAGTTGAACCGGTTTTGTCTATGTAAAAAATTGAAAGAATAGCGAAAACAGCTCAATATCACAATTATGTTTCCTTTTTGTAATTTATTTAAGGTTCATTATAACACTTGTCAAGGGTATGTTCGACTTGCAAATTAATAAAAAAGAAAAAAAATTGTCTTAAATGAATAAAAGTTGTGAAAAAAACCAACAGCACATAGTCAAAATATTTTACGTGTGGATGTTCTGTATAACATTAAAAGAAAGAAATACAAAACGGTTTGTGCAGAATTGGCATTCGCCAAGTCACCTTCGACAGAATGGTCATGATTTTGTATAGAACTTGTATTTTTTTCCTTTATTTGCTATGCAGTTGGATTATTGCAATATTCAGAGTGTTTGATAAAAAGTAGGAACTCTCACTGTTTATATAGATATCAAGTAACTCTTATTGTTTTGGATTAATTTTTGTTTTCAAATAATATATTGAAGGACAATAAAAAAAAATTGATTAAAAAAAATTAATAAAAATAAAATAAAAATAGGGAACCGCATTGGTAGCGTAATGGTTAGCGTGCTCGCCTCGAGTGCGATAGATTGTGGGTACGAGCCCCGGGCGGGTCAAACAAAAGAATATAAAATCGGCATTTGTTGCTTCTCCGCTAAGAACGCATCATTAAGGAGAAAGAGCAAAGACTGGTTGTCTCGGAATCAGAATAATGTGTCCGAGTGGAGCGACATATCTATCCGCTGACTCTTGTCAGCTCACCTTGCCAAAGGCAATGTGAGCTTTAACCATCACTTGGCGCCCGTCATCCGTCGTCTGTCATCTGTTTACTTTTCACATTTTAATCGTCTCCTCTGAAACGCCTCAGCCAAATGAAGTGAAACTTAGTAGGAAGCATCTATGGAAAGTCCTCTGTAACGATTACTCATTTCGTCCCGATCCGTTAACAAACATGGTCGCCACAGGCGATTCTTGTTTCTGATTGGCAGATTTTTTAAAATCTTCTCCTCTAAAAGTTCTTAGCCAAATGAACCGAAACTTGGTAGGAAGCAACTATGGAAGGTCTTCTATAGAGATTGCTTATTTTATCCCCATCCCACAAACTGAACACAAATATGACTTGTCCCGCATTTCATGAAACGACTCCTCAACGGCTGTTACACTGATAGGATTCATCTGTAAAGTAAATATAATATATAGCAGATACTAGTAAGTGAATGTTGAATGTAAAGATACACAAACATCTGTATGGAGTTCACAATATAATATAAATGTAGCAATCAAATTGTCTGAAGCTTATACAAATAAAATGAGTGTAATCGCAAGATTGAAACATAAGATGTTTTAATATTATAGTATTTCTTCGCTGCCCAGTTAATGTTTTTTTTATCCTGCACTCGTTCTGTTTGAGTACTCACATTGTATTGACCGGATATTTTTTTGTTATACATTTGTATTTGGGTTCTGACTAAGATATCTTTTTCTGGTACCTGATTCATGTTGAGCGACGGTAAGAAACAGTAACAGCATTTATGCTTATAAACTTATAAACTTATAAGCGCGGACTTCACAGAGGACACAATCAAAAACGAATAGAACAACGCTTGTTTCTGCTCTTTTTAGACAATTTGACAGTTTCTTTGGGGCTTTTGAAATAACACGATAGATACAATATACGTACATTGTCGGAAAATATATAATTCATTTCCACGCGCTGCGAAACAGGTAAGAAAAACTCGGTCAAAACTCGTATATATAAATTTTATATTTTCGACAATGTCTATATTTATATTGTCTATTTTTTTCTCCCTCGTTTCACTCTTCCGAAAATATTATTTTATTAACTAAAATAACGTATTTATAAATAAGACTCGACACCGTGTAGGGTTGTGCGTTCGCTACAAGATCGCATAGCATTATTATAAATGTATATCAACATAACAGATTCATTCAGTCTGTCATTTCTACTCCCCCAAAAAAATGCAAAATATATACGAGTGATTGAAATTCTTTTGGCATTGATATTGGCGGATGGGCGGGGGACTATAACATCCAAAGCCCGAACTTTTGTCGTATTACAACTTGTAACGAACGTTGCATTAATCGAGTACACCTAACATTTTCTTAATATACAAACTGCCAAAATCGTCCGTGCGGAAAGGAATTCAATACTACAGCCTTTGTTAATTTGCTTATCTGTAATGTTAATGTAAACATTATACTGTGAAGAAATTTAAATATCGTATCCACGAAATTATTTCCACAGAGTGACTTGCTTCGTTATCAACGAGTATAAAATTAAAATATTGTGTTATAAAAAGAATCTCTCACTACTCAATTGATGCGCCTGGACAGCGACTTAAAGTGAGTGTAGCGTAGTGTGCACCAACTGTGATGCCAGTGCCACAAAAAGCATAGCAGCCATGGCGAATATTCATACTATGGATCAGTATTTATCGGTTTTGAGATATTTCCTAATCATAACTATTGTTAAATTGCAATATAATGATCAATAATAATACGATCAGTCGTATTTACATACTGACAAATCCGTTTCTGAATAAATGACACAACCGGTTTGTATACATGTTTACATTTTGACCGAGCCGGATTTCAAAAACATCTGCTGACATCAAGTTTTAGAATATAACTAGTTACTAATTGACTTTTTCTCACCAAAATAATATTTCTAAGTTAAATCAATCATTCATCAATACTTTTTTCTTTTTTTGGCAACATTTAATGCATTCGTAAATGCAAGATATTGCGATATTTCAGTTGATTGTAATGATTTTGATGCTGGATTCCTTATAACTTATAGAAAAATCAAATTGTACACTACACAAATAAATATTTGGACAAAAAATGAAATTAATAATAATAACAATCATAAAGCATCATAATTCAAAACATTATATACACAGTATATTCATAAATACTTACGATAATTATCTGTGTCTTCTTTAAAAATACCGATTTAAAATATCCCGGATGTTGACCAAACATTTTCGATCGGAGCTCTTTGACGACAGTGTTAACGCCAATTGAATAATGTTCATCTATGACATTAACAAAATGGACACCCAACTGCACTAGTATTTCCGATGACAACATTATTGCTATTTTATTAAGATTATCAAAATGTCTCAGTGGCCAAGACTTTTTAGCAAAACGGAAAACGAACTACACAAGTCTTTCCGATGATTCTTTCCGTTTTTCATTAAAATTATTCAAATGTTTAATTCTGAAATAGCTTGTTCAATTTTAACAAATAATTCATTACTTAGGGCCATATTCAGGAGACAATTAAAAAAGAAATTAATAAAATGTGCATCTTCTATTTAATTTAGAGAACAATGACCACATATGCGGTCTTATTTTAAATATTTTTGTATCACTCCGCTTTCAAGTTCTAATAAATGATCGCTTATAACCTCATTTTACACATCATTATGCTTCTTCGAAGTTTTTTTGTTTTTGTTTTTTTGTTTTTTTTTTTGTGAAAGCATTAAAAGGGTCAATATCGTATTCATATTTTTTTTCATTTTACTATAAGTGTATTATTTGCTGCTTAGTTCATCTACTGAGTAATTTATTGAAAAACGACTTTTCATAATTTTTCATTAATCTATGGGAGTCCCACGACCGTTTTTTTAATGAGCTGTATTCTCCAAAAAATGTACTATACATGCTTTATATTTAATAAAATAATGTTTTAACTCATTTTCGTGTTGATATATGTGAGAAAGAATGGATGAGAGAACGATATTTGTTGACGAATTCCAGGATGCTGCATCAAAAGATGGCGACTGATTAATTATCGGCAAATTTACGGAGTCTGCCGAATGATCCAATCGTAACTACTCGGCCATATATTTGTTGTTGTTGTTGTTATACACGTGTGGTTCCAACTATAAATAAACAGCGATGGAAGAGGTAAGCAGATGTACATGTTTTATTTCAAATGTTTTCCCGATAAAAAGTGGTCATTTCGCATGGTTTTAAAAAAGAAAAGTACGTTAGTAATTTTTGCATAGCTCGAGAGCGGAGAAATAAAGTTAATTGTAAAAAATTGGGGTACGATAAAGGAAATACATGTAAGTGAGAGGAAGTGACATAGAAACTCGGACAACACAGAGACCAATACAGAACGGATGTGAGACCAAGTGATAGAGAAATTCGGACAACATAGAGACCCATACAGAACGGAAGTAAGACTAAGTGGCATGGAAACTCGGACAAAATAGAGACCCATGCAGAACGGAAGTAAGACCAAGTGATATAGAAACTCGGACAACATAGAGACCTCTACAGAACGGAAGTGAAACAAAGTGACATAGAAACTCGGAAAACATAGAGACTCATGCAGAACGGAAGTAAGACCAGGTGATATAGAAATTGGGACAACATAAAGACCCATACAGAACGGAAGTGAGGCCAAGTGATATAGGAACTCGGACAACATAGAGACCCATGTACAATGGAAGTGAGACCAAGTGACCCATACAGGACGGAGATTTTAACACTCTGAAGCACCCAAGTCCATCTTGAGACACAGTCGAAAGATGTACAGGCCACTGAAGGGTGTTAGAAGAGTTTGAAGATACCAAAGGGGAAATCAGAATCCGTATATAAGAACAGACAACACAATGGCCAAAGGTAAAAAGTACAAAAGGACAAATAACGATCTACAAAACATACACATAAAGCTAAAGATCGAGTAACACGAACCCAACTAAAAACCGGGGTGAACTCAGGTGCTCCGGAGGGTGAACACTTCCTGCTCCAGTAGTGACACCCGTCGTGTTAATCTAGTTACAAACCCGGTGATAAGTCAGGAATGAGGAAAAGACCAGATAGTGCTTACGACAAGTGGAACATACCCGTGGTCATTTGTGACACAGATATTCCATAGCGGTCAACCAAGTCATAGTGGTTACCGTAAAACTTTCGACGTGATGACTTCAACTTAACCAAGAGGAACTCTTGGTTCAGTAGCTTCCTTGTTAGCAGCAAACCTCTATCAAGGAAATCCTGATAGGAACCACAAGCTCTGCATGGAAATTTGCATTAACTGAGAGATATATACTCCATATGCAGGTACTGCTGGAATGTTGCTACATATAAATGGAAACTTCACAATGGGAAAATCTGTATCTGTGGTATCCTGTATTTCAAGCTCTATTGGATAGATGCGATCAACGAAATCACCAAACCTAGAATTATTTAGTGAAATGACATCATCTATATAGCGGAACGTGAAATTAAAGGATCGGGCTAGCATCTTTTCGTTTTTCTGGGAAGCCCCTGTATGAAACTTGCTTCATACGAATAAAGGAACAAGTCGACGAGAAGAGGAACACAGTTTGTATCCATAGGTATACTGACTGCCTATTTAAAAAACCTTCCACCAAAGATAACAAATATGTTGTCAATCAAAACCTCGAGCATGTTGATGATATCAGTTTCAGAGAACTTTTTGGTATATTCAGAGTGGCTTTTTTACGAAATAAGACCTGTCCCTTCCTAGCACAAGGTATTTGTATCTACGTTAACCATTCATTTTTATGAAAACACAGTTGGGCCAACTCCCTCAATTTGTCCTTCAGCTTAGAGTGAGGAATAGTTGGGTAGAGGGTAAAGAAGTCAAATGTTTTAGTGCTAACATATCTTTAGAATATCCATATCCACGGATATGGACATGAAAAAAGTAAAAATATGAACGTTTTGAGTGTTTTTTTGCATGGTGTATTACCCTACGGTTGATCAAATTAACAGCTTTGACGTCATAAATGTTTTTACTTATTCTTTCCAACAACAAATAAAACGTCACTTTTACGTCGCCCGTTCGAGGTCCAAAATGTCTTATTTGTTTATTATAACAGGACATAAATTCATTATTTACGTTCCTATATGTAGATATCCCCTGGTGAAATGGCTAGTTACACCCGGTAATATGGCCAAGCAACACTCGGAAATAAGGCTTCTTATGCCCGGCGTTTTAACCAATCAAAGTTGTTATAATTTTCAAGCCGGGGATGCAGTGTGCTATTCTGCGATTTGTTTGCAAATGTACAAGGCGATACACTTTTGAATTTTTTAAGAGAAATTAATTTATATACTAAAATGTAAATATAATATACATTCCAAATATATGGTTTTATTCTTTTATTTGTACATGTAACCAGATTATGAAGCAGAGTAATGATAATTATGATGTATATACAATACAGACATTTCAGTCTACTCCTGACATACCTGAATCAGAGTAATGATAAATATGATGTATATACAATATAGACTTTTAAGTCTACTCCTGAAATACGTGAATCATAGTAATGATAAATATGATGTATATACAATATAGACTTTTAAGTCTACTCCTGAAATACGTGAATCAGAGTAATGATAATTATGATGTATATACAATACAGACATTTCAGTCTACTCCTGACATACCTGAATCAGAGTAATGATAATTATGATGTATATACAATACAGACATTTCAGTCTACTCCTGACATACCTGAATCAGAGTAATGATAATTATGATGTATATACAATATAGACTTTTAAGTCCACCTCTGCCATACGTGAATCAGAGTAATGATAAATATGATGTATATACAATATAGACTTTTAAGTCTACTCATGAAATACGTGAATCATAGTAATGATAAATATGATGTATATACAATATAGACTTTTAAGTCTACTCCTGAAATACGTGAATCATAGTAATGATAAATATGATGTATATACAATATAGACTTTTAAGTCTACTCCTGAAATACGTGAATCATAGTAATGATAAATATGATGTATATACAATATAGACTTTTAAGTCTACTCCTGAAATACGTGAATCATAGTAATGATAAATATGATGTATATACAATATAGACTTTTAAGTCCACCTCTGCCATACCTGAATCAGAGTAATGATAAATATGATGTATATACAATATAGACTTTTAAGTCTACTCCTGAAATACGTGAATCATAGTAATGATAAATATGATGCATATACAATATAGACTTTTAAGTCTATTCCTGAAATACGTGAATCATAGTAATGATAAATATGATGTATATACAATATAGACTTTTAAGTCTACTCCTGAAATACGTGAATCATAGTAATGATAAATATGATGTATATACAATATAGACTTTTAAGTCTACTCCTGAAATACGTGAATCATAGTAATGATAAATATGATGTATATCCAATATAGACTTTTAAGTCTACTCCTGAAATACGTGAATCATAGTAATGATAAATATGATGTATATACAATATAGACTTTTAAGTCTACTCCTGAAATACGTGAATCATAGTAATGATAAATATGATGTATATACAATATAGACTTTTAAGTCTACTCCTGAAATACGTGAATCATAGTAATGATAAATATGATGTATATACAATATAGACTTTTAAGTCTACTCCTGAAATACGTGAATCATAGTAATGATAATTATGATGTATATACAATATAGACTTTTAAGTCTACTCCTGAAATACGTGAATCATAGTAATGATAAATATGATGCATATACAATATAGACTTTTAAGTCTACTCCTGAAATACGTGAATCATAGTAATGATAAATATGATGTATATACAATATAGACTTTTAAGTCTACTCCTGAAATACGTGAATCATAGTAATGATAAATATGATGTATATACAATATAGACTTTTAAGTCTACTCCTGAAATACGTGAATCATAGTAATGATAAATATGATGTATATACAATATAGACTTTTAAGTCTACTCCTGAAATACGTGAATCATAGTAATGATAAATATGATGTATATACAATATAGACTTTTAAGTCTACTCCTGAAATACGTGAATCATAGTAATGATAAATATGATGTATATACAATATAGACTTTTAAGTCTACTCCTGATATACGTGAATCATAGTAATGATAAATATGATGTATATACAATATAGACTTTTAAGTCTACCCCTGAAATACGTGAATCATAGTAATGATAAATATGATGTATATACAACATAGACTTTTAAGTCTACTCCTGAAATACGTGAATCATAGTAATGATAAATATGATGTATATACAATATAGACTTTTAAGTCTACTCCTGAAATACGTGAATCATAGTAATGATAAATATGATGTATATACAATATAGACTTTTAAGTCTACTCCTGAAATACGTGAATCATAGTAATGATAAATATGATGTATATACAATATAGACTTTTAAGTCTACGCCTGAAATACGTGAATCATAGTAATGATAAATATGATGTATATACAATATAGACTTTTAAGTCTACTCCTGAAATACGTGAATCATAGTAATGATAAATATTATGTATATACAATATAGACTTTTAAGTCTACTCCTGAAATACGTGAATCATAGTAATGATAAATATGATGTATATACAATATAGACTTTTAAGTCTACCCCTGAAATACGTGAATCATAGTAATGATAAATATGATGTATATACAATATAGACTTTTAAGTCTACTCCTGAAATACGTGAATCATAGTAATGATAAATATGATGTATATACAATATAGACTTTTAAGTCTACTCCTGAAATACGTGAATCATAGTAATGATAAATATGATGTATATACAATATAGACTTTTAAGTCTACTCCTGAAATACGTGAATCATAGTAATGATAAATATGATGCATATACAATATAGACTTTTAAGTCTACTCCTGAAATACGTGAATCATAGTAATGATAAATATGATGCATATACAATATAGACTTTTAAGTCTACTCCTGAAATACGTGAATCATAGTAATGATAAATATGATGTATATACAATATAGACTTTTAAGTCTACTCCTGAAATACGTGAATCATAGTAATGATAAATATGATGTATATACAATATAGACTTTTAAGTCTACTCCTGAAATACGTGAATCATAGTAATGATAAATATGATGTATATACAATATAGACTTTTAAGTCTACTCCTGAAATACGTGAATCATAGTAATGATAAATATGATGTATATACAATATAGACTTTTAAGTCTACTCCTGAAATACGTGAATCATAGTAATGATAAATATGATGTATATACAATATAGACTTTTAAGTCTACTCCTGAAATACGTGAATCATAGTAATGATAAATATGATGTATATACAATACAGACTTTTAAGTCTACTCCTGAAATACGTGAATCATAGTAATGATAAATATGATGTATATACAATATAGACTTTTAAGTCTACTCCTGAAATACGTGAATCATAGTAATGATAAATATGATGTATATACAATATAGACTTTTAAGTCTACTCCTGAAATACGTGAATCATAGCAATGATAAATATGATGTATATACAATATAGACTTTTAAGTCTACTCCTGAAATACGTGAATCATAGTAATGATAAATATGATGTATATACAATATAGACTTTTAAGTCTACTCCTGAAATACGTGAATCATAGTAATGATAAATATGATGCATATACAATATAGACTTTTAAGTCTACTCCTGAAATACGTGAATCATAGTAATGATAAATATGATGTATATACAATATAGACTTTTAAGTCTACTCCTGAAATACGTGAATCATAGTAATGATAAATATGATGTATATACAATATAGACTTTTAAGTCTACTCCTGAAATACGTGAATCATAGTAATGATAAATATGATGTATATACAATATAGACTTTTAAGTCTACTCCTGAAATACGTGAATCATAGTAATGATAAATATGATGTATATACAATATAGACTTTTAAGTCTACTCCTGAAATACGTGAATCATAGTAATGATAAATATGATGTATATACAATATAGACTTTTAAGTCTACTCCTGAAATACGTGAATCATAGTAATGATAAATATGATGCATATACAATATAGACTTTTAAGTCTACTCCTGAAATACGTGAATCATAGTAATGATAAATATGATGTATATACAATATAGACTTTTAAGTCTACTCCTGAAATACGTGAATCATAGTAATGATAAATATGATGTTATATACAATATAGACTTTTAAGTCTACTCCTGAAATACGTGAATCATAGTAATGATAAATATGATGTATATACAATATAGACTTTTAAGTCTACTCCTGAAATACGTGAATCATAGTAATGATAAATATGATGTATATACAATATAGACTTTTAAGTCTACTCCTGAAATACGTGAATCATAGTAATGATAAATATGATGTATATACAATATAGACTTTGAAGTCTACTCCTGAAATACGTGAATCATAGTAATGATAAATATGATGTATATACAATATAGACTTTTAAGTCTACTCCTGAAATACGTGAATCATAGTAATGATAAATATGATGTATATACAATATAGACTTTTAAGTCTACTCCTGAAATACGTGAATCATAGTAATGATAAATATGATGTATATACAATATAGACTTTTAAGTCTACTCCTGAAATACGTGAATCATAGTAATGATAAATATGATGTATATACAATATAGACTTTTAAGTCTACTCCTGAAATACGTGAATCATAGTAATGATAAATATGATGTATATACAATATAGACTTTTAAGTCTACTCCTGAAATACGTGAATCATAGTAATGATAAATATGATGTATATACAATATAGACTTTTAAGTCTACTCCTGAAATACGTGAATCATAGTAATGATAAATATGATGTATATACAATATAGACTTTTAAGTCTACTCCTGAAATACGTGAATCATAGTAATGATAAATATGATGTATATACAATATAGACTTTTAAGTCTACTCCTGAAATACGTGAATCATAGTAATGATAAATATGATGTATATACAATATAGACTTTTAAGTCTACTCCTGAAATACGTGAATCATAGTAATGATAAATATGAAATTTTGTTATTAAGGTTCTTTATAAGTCCAACGAAATCATTGCACGGCCAAGAACTGAAAAAAACGGAGGCGAAAAGTAAACAGTCTACACAGGCGGAGACGTGTTTATGTGGAACATGTAATTATTAGCGAACTAAAACTTTCTCGCTAGCATATGTCATTTTTAGTTTAACTGTGGGCAGGACTTTCAAAACGCCGTACGGATTTGATAAATGGAGAATTATGTTGACATTTTGTGAAAAAAAAATATTTGCATATTACAATTTCTTCGTGTTTTACTACCTGGTACAGCTTTGCTACGAATGCTGTTAATGCAAGTGGAAATTTTTTTTTCAAAATTAGCTGTCGGATTAAAGAACATTCATTAATCCACTGAAAGTTCATTGTAGGGTACATAATATGTTATTAGAAAGTCTAAATGAAGGATATTTACAGCATTACTACTTATTTTAATAGATGTTTTTTGTTATTATACTTACTCGTCCGAGTGTGTCCTGTGAAGCTTAAAGGGTACAAAGAACCATTCATTCTTATTCACTGTAATTGATCACATATGTTCATGTCATACTGCTAATTTTTCTTTTCTTGTTTGTTTCTTATTAGCTGTATCTTTGCAATAGATAATTTCTATTGTTATAATGTGAGGTATAAATCTTAAGAACAACGCTAAAAAGTACCATACCATAAACAATATTAAGACCTTGACCTTGTTGTCACAGTTCACTTTAAGAACAAGATTACAATGCTGCTATGATGGCCTTCATTGGCTATATAAACAATGCCAAGAGAAAACTTTGTATATATTTTTCGACATGTGTATTGCCGGATAAAATTTGGCCATAAATCGGGAGTGATTTCGTGAATTTATACAAGACTATGGTACATAAATATAAAACCCTTTAAAATGAACATGTCGTTTTTATATTATTATTTTTCAGGAAAGGTACTATTTATACTAGGATCGACATTGACTTTTATAAATTGTCAACTCCCGGTGACGTTGTTGAACGCTAGAGGTATTGCCATTTGGTTGTTGGTTTATTTGATGATTTTGTTTTTACCATAAGGGTAATAACAAAATTACCGAACTCCGAACAATCTAACAAAGGGAAAGTCAAAACCATAGTCCTTATTTTAACTTGCAAAATCAAAATACCATCTCATTGAAAAATGTCAGTAGCTTACTTCTAAAACAGAATATCATTGTTCACACAGGAATACCGACTGTATGCATAAAGATTGCTGGATTTTGTTATGGCATCCATTCAAATCAATGCAATACTGCCTACCACTTCAAACAATATTTAGAGTGTTCCTATTGTAGCAAATCCAAATAATTCATAGAATCCATATGCTGTACATGTATGACGTTTTATCATGGGTAACATTGTTTTCCTTTGTATCCTTCACTATCGCTTGAGTTAAAATTATGAAGATATCACTGGGTAGTCAGTCTTTCGGCACTGACATGGTTACTTTTACTTTAAACATATTTTATTGTCAAACAAATACAGACAATGGATCAGACACAAATTATAAACTGACGAGGTCTTCTCCGTTAAATATAAATCATTAAGTAGACAATATATTACAAAAACATAACATTATTTAATTCATAATTATTTGAGAAAAATGATATAGTATTGCAAGATATATTGTGATTGATATTGAGTCGCTGCCGTCAGATGAGTTAGAGGTACGTAAACATTAGACAAATCTTGTAGTGTCTAGTGTGTATTTGTGAACAGCTGCAAAAAGTGAGCAGTTGACATCATATGCAAAATCTGGAATTTCCATGTAATATATTGTTAATGGATATATCTAACCTAAGATCTCTAATATTGTTCAACATAACATTTCTCTGATTAACCAATAATTTACAGTGCAAGAAGTAGTGGTCATTGTTTTCCACATAATTGTCGCCGTTACAGTAACAAGAATCGATCAGATTACATCTAAAAGGTCACCTTTTAAGCTACTACAATTTTGTCTTAAACGAGTATGTAGAATACTTGCCAGACGTGAACCAAGCGAAAAATATTTAGGAGGTTTTACTGGATTGTTGTAGTAGGTCTTTAATCTAAATTTGAGTATGCAATTACTAGGTGAATCTCTGATATATTGAGGTAAATTATTCCAGAGATGAATAGTGGCTGGAAAAAATGAATTTTGATATAGGGTAAGACGATACCGTGGAATAGTGAAATTCTTTGCATTTCGTAAATTGTAGTTGTTTACCTGATTGACAGTCCGCGGCAGCAAATCACTTAAATAATCGGATGTATCACCCTTAACTATGTAATAAAAAAGTGACGACTTTCTGATTTTGCGTCTGGTATTAAGTTTCTCCCATCCGGTTTCTGCATGTAAAGAAGACAAACTTGCATAACTTGTCAGACATGTGACGATTCTAGCAGCTTCAAGTTGAAGTTGCGCAAGTCTGCCGGCATCGGCAACTGTACAACCGCACAAAACTTCGCAAGAATATTCAAGAAGTGGCCTAATGAAGGTCATGTAAATATTTTCTAAAAAGTCTCTAGACACCTTAAATTTGATCTTACGCCGAATGGCTATCTGTCTGGATGCTTTGACAGCAACATTATTAAAATATTTAGACCATTTTCCATCAGCACTGAGAGTAACACCAAAATGCTTGTGAGTATCAACAGGTTTAATTTTAATATTATCTGTAGAGAAGTATAAATCAACTGGAGAGGACCTGGTACTGAAATTCATTATTTCTGTTTTTTCGTGATTTAGTTTGACTAGCCATTGTTTCGCCCAATGCGTAATATTATTTATATCAATGTTAACAATAGAACGCAGATGGTTAATTTCAAGTGATCTTTCGCCAACGGATGTATCATCAGCAAACAATCTACACAATCCAAGCATATCATTGGCAATGTCATTAATAAATATAAAAAACAACAGAGGACAAGGATTGACCCCTGGGGAACTCCAGTTTTTAAATTACCGTTCAATGAGATGGTGTCTTAGATAATAGCTTGTTGTTCTCTGTTCGAGATGTAACTCTCTAACCACCGGAGAAGATTACCTTTAATGCCATACCGTTCTAATTTTAGCAGTAAGCCCCTCAACCAAACTCGGTCAAAGGCCTTACTGACATCACACAAAATTAAGCTAGATCAATTCTTGATTATCAAGGGATTGCATAATTTCGTGTGTAAATTCTATTTGTTGGTGTGACGTGATTTTGTATCGATATATGCAGTTCCTAAATAATGTTCGTTTATAAACTCTCCTCTCTCAGGCATAATCGATATTACACGATTTTGGATATACTCTTTAGGCTCTTTTGTTTTATTGATCACAAACACTTTCACATTATTTGGTTTTCCATTCTTACGATGTTTAACGTACGTGATGAAGGTTATTCCAAAAACAGTCGTGTGTGCTAAATTTGATATCTACGTTTTTATTTATATCGCTTGAGATAAAATTTTGTGAGTGACATAGAGCAAGGAAAATGTTCAGTGCATTTGCTAAGATCATTTTCATTGGTAATTTAGTCAGCTCATTGTCCCAAGTTCTACTCCACAATACATCTATTATAAATAGGACTCAATGTAACAAATAGTGAAAACATACCATACGTTCACTACACTAGCTAGGTAATTATGGTTCAACTTCCAGTGTTCGTGTATTAACTATAACAACAACTTGTATCTCCTCTCAAGACACAAACCCATGGAAATCTAGGTCCTAGACATGCAAAGGTGAGCTCAACTGGTTAACTCAAAAATGTCGTTCGTCACACCGATGGATTAGACTTTTCAACGAAAAAGTTAAATACTCGAAGTCTACGTTGATTTCTTAATGAAGGATTAATTATTTTTCTATCATGGTTCACGAATGATTTTGTTTCAGTTATTTAACTAATTTCAGCTATTTCCTCTGAAAATTGTGTTCCGAAAGTTGTTGCACACGGTCAGAACAGGTAACAATTACCATTTTCAACGGTAGTGTAGATGATTTCAGCTATTTTTCATTGATTTCAGTTATTTTATTTTCTAACCATGGTCATCCTTGTGATATATTATTTGAACAGAAACACTATAGCCATACTGTGTCTTAAATATTGCCCTTTTTGTACATATATCTCTGTACAGAATAATGTACGCTTAATTTGTAATACATAGTTTTTATCTCAAGATCATTAAGTATCGGTTTCAGTACATGATTTTCCAGTCGCGTTATCAAATAACAATTCATATAGACCTAACATTGAAAAAATTATATTTCAACCATTAGTAATACTTAGAGCATATTAAGGTGTAAAACCATTAATTCACCAATCAGAGCTTAGAACATACTAGTATACGAAAGTAGTCCCTTTTCAAGAAAAAAAGTTCCTTTCACTTTGTAGTATTGTGAAAACTACTGAATGGAATGGAATGATTAAAACTTATAATTGAAGTTAAATATATAGAGATTATTTTCAGCCCATATTTGATGGACTTAGTTGTATTTTAATACCTCTATGGAGGATTTAATGCATGACCTATAAATACTGAATTTTTGGGGGATGACCGAGCTATTTTTAGAGTTGATGTTTTCCGTAGCCTGGCATTTCACTGCAAGATTTTAAACATGCCTTGATATTTTGATAGAACGTAGAGGAATCAGGTACGTTTCAGAAAATATATGGTCTTGGAAAGGTTAAACTTAAGATAAAATGGCCAGGCAGGCTCGAAAAAACACAAATTTAGTAGAAAACCTTAAAGAAATTAATTAGTGGTTTCACACCTTAAGGCAAAAGACAACAAATTTAATTTTTGTTGCTATCATGTTTAAATTGGCCTAAAAATGTCATAACAGAACCAGAGTGACATTTTTCATACAAAAATATCACAAAATGCATTGTGGTGTCAGATTACATGGTCAAAATGCATGTTATGTATTATTCTGGAATATTGCTCCCCAACACTGGATATACAGAGGGTATTGAAACTCATCTTATTTTTATTTATGACTTTATAATTATTGGGAATATGTGATTGAATGTGTTTTTGTAGTAGAAGGGCATATAATATTGAAAATATGGTTGATATTAAGAATTTAAACAAATTCATCATGACCCCAGTTTGTCGACTTCAAACATAGAATATGGTGATAGAATTATTGGATTTTTTTCAATCCTACAAATTTTTCCTCATAAATGTTGGTAGTGTCAGTTAGAACACATGCACAATGTACTTAGAAAACAATATAAGGTTATAGAAAACAGTTTTAATTGAAAATTATGTAGTAAAAACCTAGTAATTTATGTGTTCTCAGGAAAATTATATTTACCGCTTAGCATTTTCTGTTAATTTTTCAAATTGTCAATTTGGATTTCCTGTTTTAGAGTATTATTTGGTTGTAAAAGTACATTTGCACATCTGGCTTACTCTAACAGTGAAAACAATTATGTGGAAGCATATATTTATTGAGTTTTGGGGAAAATTACTGTCATGCCCCATAAGATATTCCAAGACTTGAATATCAATAAATCATATTTTTGCAAATCTGATACAAATAGAAGGAATTTCAACTGGAGATCTAGATACAAAAACTTATTTAATGTCTTAAACTACATAATTTATGGGGTTAAAGAATAAATTAACAAAGTTAGAATGCTGTGAACTCATTTTATGAGATTAAAAAAAAGGGAGGGGGAGGGCTTAAATGCAAACATTTCATAGTATTTAGATATTAAACATACAACTGAGGCATATATATGTGTTGAAATTGCTTATTATGTTAGAAATTAGCTTAATAACTATAATATATAAGAGAATTAGTAAGCTATGGTATATTACACAAACTGAACTCAACAGCTGTAAATGAAGGTATTTTCATTAAAAATCTTCAAGGGGGTACCTTTGTATTTGTGCGCTTCTTCTTGTAAATATGAGAAAACCACATATCCAATGAGTTTTTTTTAGGTTGATATTGCCTAAGGAATAGAAACTAGGCCAACAAATTGTTAATGAAACAAGTGTTTTTACGAAAGTAGTCCCTTTTCAAGAAAAAAGTTCCTTTCACTTTGTAGTATTGTGAAAACTACTGACTGAATGGAATGGAATGATTAAAACTGATAATTGAAGTTACATATATAGGGATTATTTTGAGCCCACATTTGATGGACTTAGTTGTATTTTAAAACCTCTATGGAGGATTTGATGCATGACCTATAAATACTGAATTTTTGGGGGATGACCGAGCTATTTTTAGAGTTGATGTTTTCCGTAGCCTGGCATTTCACTGCAAGATTTTAAACATGCCCTGATATTTTGATAGAACGTAGAGGAATCATGTACGTTTCAGAAAATATATGGTTTTGGAAAGGTTAATCTTAAGATAAAATGGCCAGGTAGGCTCGAAAAAAAACAAATTTAGTAGAAAACCTTGAGAGAAATTAATTAGTGGTTTCACACCTTAAACTGTTCTTACACAGATAGCACATACAGTGACGTGTACAATACAAATTTCTCATCAAGATTTTTGTTTTGTTTTAGATATTCATGGAAAATATTACTTTGCACGACATCATATCTTGTCGTGTTTTACGGTAATAGAGACAGTTATTGGATTTTGATTTTAACCTTCATGTTTCAGATAAATTAATGGTTAACACCTTTAAGAATTTAATAGCGTACTTTTAACAAAATTTACTATGTCAGGGCCAATATATATACAATATTGGTGTATTGACGGTAAATATAGAATTTATGTGGCGATGCATTCCGAGCCACATAAATTCTATATTAAACGTCAATACACCAATATTGTATTTATCCTGCAATAACATTTGCAAAAAACATGTTATTCAATATAACAAATCCATAATTTTGTATCAAATCCCATCGTATTGAAAAAGGACATATTACCTCAATTGTCTAAGTGTGGTTGTATCTCAGTTTTCTAGAGGTGGTCGTTTAGAACCTCATTTTGCTAGAGGTGGTTGTTGATTATCTGTTTTCTAGAGGTGGTCGTTTAGTACCTCAGTTTGCTAGAGGTGGTTGTTGATTATCTCAGTTTTCTAGAGGTGGTTGTTGATTATGTTTTCTAGAGGTGGTCGTTTAGAACCTCAGTTTGCTAGAGGTTGTCGTTGAGTGTCCCAGCTTTCTAGAGGTGGTTGTTGATTATGTTTTCTAGAGGTGGTCGTTTAGAACCTGTTTGCTAGAGGTGGTTGTTGATTATCTCAGTTTTCTAGAGGTGGTTGTTGAGTATCTCAGTTTGCTAGAGGTGGTTGTTGATTATCTCAGTTTTCTAGAGGTGGTTGCTTAGAACCTCACTTTGCTAGAGGTGGTCGTTTAGAACCTGTTTGCTAGAGGTGGTTGTTGATTATCTCAGTTTTCTAGAGGTGGTTGTTGAGTATCTCAGTTTGCTAGAGGTGGTTGTTGATTATCTCAGTTTTCTAGAGGTGGTCGTTTAGAACCTCAGTTTGGTAGTTGTGGTTGTTGATTATCTCAGTTTACTAGAGGTGGTTGCTTAGAACCTCACTTTGCTAGAGGTGGTCGTTGAGTATCTGTTTTCTAAAGGTGGTTGTTTAGAACCTTAGTTTGCTAGAGGTGGTTGTTGAGTATCTCAGTTTTCTAGAGTGGGTTGTTTAGAACCTGTTTTCTAGAGGTGGTTGTTTAGAACCTCAATTTGCTAGAGGTGGTTGTTGAGTATCTCAGTTTTCTAGAGGTGGTTGTTTAAAACCTCAGTTTGCTAGAGGATGTCGTTGCGTGTCCCAGCTTTCTAGAGGTGGTTGTTGATTATCTGTTTTCTAGAGGTGGTCGTTTAGAGCCTGTTTGCTAGAGGTGGTTGTTGATTATCTCAGTTTTCTAGAGGTTGTCGTTTAGAACCTCAGTTTGCTAGTCGTGGTTGTTGATTATCTCAGTTTGCTAGAGGTGATTGTTTAGAACCTCAGTTTGCTAGAGGTGGTTGTTGAGTATCTGTTTTCTAGAGGTGGTTGTTTAGAACCTGTTTGCTAGAGGTGGTTGCTTAGAGCCTCAGTTTGCTAGAGGTTGTCGTTGAGTGTCCCAGTTTTATAGAGGTGGTTGTTTAGAACCTCAGAAATACTGGTCTTCAGACATTAAGCAAAAACAAATAACAAATTGACAAGATGTTTTGAATAATTCATACAGTAGACATTTTAATAACCTCTTTCTTTGTAATATTGTATAAACATGGTGTTACAGCAATCACGTTTTCTCTCTTTATTCTCTACTTTATGTACTCTATAATGTTTTTATCATAAAGGAGACAACGGTTATACGTTGAATACTTGTATTGTAAACTACTTTGTTCTATAGATTGAATAACAACTGACAACAAGTCAAGAGTAACGCAATGACGTATGTTCCTTAACAACGTCCGGGTAACGTCCGTACATTTCTCAACAAATGTAAGTTATATATTGACACATTAAGATCACTGAAGACATTTCACGGGCAATTGCTCTGATCATGTAGCCAATTTCGCCAGGACGCCCTTGAACAAGAAAAAACATAAATCAGTCATAAATCATAAATTCAATAAGTATTGTAATCTGGATACAATAATACACATTTGATTATTTCTGTACTGTGTGTTCGCATCGGCGAAGCAATTTCCGGAACAATGACTTTAGCGTGACGTTACCCGGATGTTGTTAAGGAACATACGTCATTGCGTTACTCTTGACTTGTTGTCAGTTGTTATTCAATCTATAGACCTTTTTATTTTTAAAAACATGGGCGCGGCCATTATCGACTTTCGAGTGTGTCCGCCATTAGTAAAGTGTAAAAATCTTATGTTCTCGGGGTTTATCGATACGCTAATGTATGGTTTCTCTAGTACAGGTGTCACAATATACTGTTATTTCGGCTTGAAATTCAATGATAACACCTGCTGTGAAGTGATTTGCATACGAAGATATAATGACAACAATACTGTTGGGATTATGGTGTTTAACGCCATTTTCAACAATATTTCAGTTATATCAAGACGACCAGTTTTATTGATGGAAGAAACCGGAGAACCCAAGGAAAGCCACCGATCTGTCGCAAGTCACTGACAAACCTAATATCACATAAAGTTGTTTCGTGTATACCTCGCCACAATAGGCTCGTCGCTGAAAGGTCGGTCGGTCAAAGATATGAACACTGACATGACCCAAACGGGATGTCGCTATACTTTAATGCATCAGTCTGTTTCCTTTCTAAAGATACTACACATATATAATTTTAATTAGATTGTTGGTAAATCATACGGGAACTGTAGATAATACGTCACATCAAGTAACCATTTATTGTAGCAGTTACCAAAGACTATTTTGTTCATCTCTATACTTTTCAGTGGCGATCAAAAGTTGTTGACCCTGTTAACCCATCCATTCCCTCATTTCTAAATAGTTTATGTATATTAATGAACTTGGTTTCGTCCTAAATATAGATGAAATACCGCTCACTGGAACATTAACCAATAATCAATCATAATCGATCACATTCGCAAACACTCTATTGCTTCATAAAACGATCATATTCAATATCTTTATTCATGATTGGTCGTCTGATCAATGATCTGTGACAGGTCTCATTTTAGGATTTACTGGGACAGGTCTCATTACAGGGTTTACTGTGACAGGTCTCACTACAGGGTTTACTGTGACAGGTCTCATTACAGGGTTTACTGTGACAGGTCTCACAACAGGGTTTACTGTGACAGGTCTCATTACAGGGTTTACTGTGACAGGTCTCATCAAAGGGTTTACTCTGACAGGTATCACTACAGGGTTTACTGTGACAGGTCTCATTACAGGGTTTACTGTGACAGGTCTCACTACAGGGTTTACTGTGACAGGTCTCACTACAGGGTTTACTGTGACAGGTCTCATTACAGGGTTTACTGTGACAGGTCTCATCACAGGGTTTACTGTGACAGGTCTCATTACAGGGTTTACTGTGACAGGTCTCATCACAGGGTTTACTGTGACAGGTCTCATTACAAGGTTTACTGTGACAGGTCTCGCTACAGGGTTTACTGTGACAGGTCTCATTACAGGGTTTACTGTGACAGGTCTCATCACAGGGTTTACTGTGACAGGTTTCATTACAGGGTTTACTGTGACAGGTCTCATTACAGGGTTTACTGTGACATGTCTCACTACAGGGTTTACTGTGACAGGTCTCATTACAAGGTTTACTCTGACAGGTCTCATCACAGGGTTTACTGTGACAGGTCTCATTACAGGGTTTACTGTGACAGGTCTCATTACAGTGTTTACTGTGACAGGTCTCATTACAGGGTTTACTCTGACAGGTCTCATTACAAGGTTTACTCTGACAGGTCTCATTACAGTGTTTACTGTGACAGGTCTCACTACAGGGTTTACTGTGACAGGTCTCATTACAGGGTTTACTGTGACAGGTCTCATTACAGGGTTTACTATGACAGGTCTCATTACAGGGTTGACTGTGACAGGTCTCATTACAAGGTTTACTGTGACAGGTCTCATCACAGGGTTTACTGTGACAGGTCTCATTACAGGGTTTACTGTGACAGGTCTCATTACAAGGTTTACTCTGACAGGTCTCACTACAGGGTTTACTGTGACAGGTCTCATTACAAGGTTTACTGTGACAGGTCTCATTATAGGGTTTACTGTGACAGGTCTCACTACAGGGTTTACTGTGACAGGTCTCATTACAAGGTTTACTGTGACAGGTCTTATCACAGGGTTTACTGTGACAGGTCTCATTACAGGGTTTACTGTGACAGGTCTCATTACAGGGTTTACTGTGACAGGTCTCATCACAGGGTTTACTATGACAGGTCTCATTACAGGGTTTACTGTGACAGGTCTCATTACAGGGTTTACTGTGACAGGTCTCATTACAAGGTTTACTGTGACAGGTCTCATCACAGGGTTTACTGTGACAGGTCTCATTACAGGGTTTACTGTGACAGGTCTCATTACAAGGTTTACTCTGACAGGTCTCACTACAGGGTTTACTGTGACAGGTCTCATTACAAGGTTTACTGTGACAGGTCTCATTATAGGGTTTACTGTGACAGGTCTCACTACAGGGTTTACTGTGACAGGTCTCATTACAAGATATACTCTGACAGGTCTCATCACAGGGTTTACTGTGACAGGTCTCATTACAGGGTTTTCTGTGACAGGTCTCATTACAGTGTTTACTGTGACAGGTCTCATTACAGGGTTTACTGTGACAGGTCTCATTACAAGGTTTACTCTGACAGGACTCATTACAGTGTTTACTCTGACAGGTCTCACTACAGGGTTTACTGTGACAGGTCTCATTATAAGATTTACTGTGACAGGTCTCATTATAGGGTTTACTGTGACAGGTCTCACTACAGGGTTTACTGTGACAGGTCTCATTACAGGGTTTACTGTGACAGGTCTCATTACAAGGTTTACTGTGACAGGTCTTATCACAGGGTTTACTGTGACAGGTCTCATTACAGGGTTTACTGTGACAGGTCTCATTACAGGGCTTACTGTGACAGGTCTCATCACAGGGTTTACTGTGACAGGTCTCATTACAGGGTTTACTGTGACAGGTCTCATTACAGGGTTTACTGTGACAGGTCTCACTACAGGGTTTACTGTGACAGGTCTCATTACAAGGTTTACTGTGACAGGTCTCAATACAGGGTTTACTGTGACAGGTCTCATTACAAGGTTTACTCTGACAGGTCTCATCACAGGGTTTACTGTTACAGGTCTCACTACAGGGTTTACTGTGACAGGTCTCATTACAAGATATACTCTGACAGGTCTCATCACAGGGTTTACTGTGACAGGTCTCATTACAGGGTTTACTGTGACAGGTCTCATTACAGTGTTTACTGTGACAGGTCTCATTACAAGGTTTACTGTGACAGGTCTCATTACAAGGTTTACTCTGACAGGTCTCATTACAGTGTTTACTGTGACAGGTCTCATTACAGGGTTTACTGTGACAGGTCTCATTACAGGGTTTACTGTGACAGGTCTCATTACAGGGTTTACTGTGACAGGTCTCATTACAAGGTTTACTCTGACAGGTCTCACTACAGGGTTTACTGTGACAGGTCTCATTACAAGGTTTACTGTGACAGGTCTCATTATAGGGTTTACTGTGACAGGTCTCACTACAGGGTTTACTGTGACAGGTCTCATTACAGGGTTTACTGTGACAGGTCTCATTACAAGGTTTACTGTGACAGGTCTTATCACAGGGTTTACTGTGACAGGTCTCATTACAGGATTTACTGTGACAGGTCTCATTACAGGGTTTACTGTGACAGGTCTCATCACAGGGTTTACTGTGACAGGTCTCATTACAGGGTTTACTGTGACAGGTCTCATTACAGGGTTTACTGTGACAGCCCTCATTATAAGGTTTACTCTGACAGGTCTCATCACAGGGTTTACTGTGACAGGTCTCATTACAAGTTTTACTCTGACAGGTCTCACTACAGGGTTTACTGTGACAGGTCTCATTACAAGGTTTACTGTGACAGGTCTCATTATAGGGTTTACTGTGACAGGTCTCACTACAGGGTTTACTGTGACAGGTCTCATTACAGGGTTTACTGTGACAGGTCTCATTACAAGGTTTATTGTGACAGGTCTCATCACAGTGTTTACTGTGACAGGTCTCAATACAGGGTTTACTGTGACAGGTCTCATTACAAGGTTTACTCTGACAGGTCTCATCACAGGGTTTACTGTGACAGGTCTCATTACAAGGTTTACTGTGACAGGTCTCATTACAAGTTTTACTGTGACAGGTCTCATTACAGGGTTTACTGTGACAGGTCTCATTACAAGTTTTACTGTGACAGGTCTCATTACAGGATTTACTATGACAGGTCTCATCACAGGGATTACTACAAGTTAGTTGATAATCAGGTAAAAAAACAATTAAAAAAAATCCAACAAACAATTTATTAATATCTGTTTACACTTGTTCTTTATTGACCAATATTATTAACGATTATAATTAATACATGTTTAAGTAAATTACACTAATAATACCTCCAGCCCACTGCTACAGTTACAGCTTAAATTTATCACCAAATAACAACTACAAAATATGACATACACATGTAATTTCATTGAAGGAGGAAGGAATTGTATTTGAAGAGGTGCCGGCGTTAATTGAAGATTTGATGGTGAAAGTGCAGTTTTACTTGGAGACGCGTACCATATCCAGTAAAATGAATATTTGCGAGTGACGCCAGAAGCTCTTCAAACACAATACTGTTATTACTATTCTAATACAAGACAACATATTTCTAATGGGCTTGATAAAAGATCTAATTCCTAAAGCTGAAATGCTACGAAATATTTGGGACATAAATGTCGTTCAAAGTTGTAACATCATACGGAAATTTTCAGCGCAGAATGTAAACACTGGACATTATTTCGCAGCATTTACGCTTCAATGTCGGAAAAAAAATCTACCAAGAAATTATTTTAAAGATTTTAACAGGAACTATATTCAGATCCAGCAAAAGCAATGGACGGACAAGTATTAAAGTATATATTTTTGATAATTTAAAGATATGTGAATTTTGTTAAAAAAGAAAACAATCAGAGTATAATTTTATACCTAACTAGAAAATTCACAATGTAAAAACATTAACATGTTAAGCTAATTATGGGAAGATATATGTATTTTTATTGAACTGTTTATGAAATTGAACCTTTTGGTTGCCGTAAAGGGGGATAGCTCATATAAAGACGGATAACTACATATAATTATATAATTGAATCGTGCAAATGGGTTATTGACATTTTGGATTTCAAGAATTAAATGCAGCGGTAATTCAAACCAGAACCATTCGTTACAATTTCATGACAAATATTAGCCACTAAAACTGTGTTATACAATAATCGCATTAGAGTTATAGTTAATATAATTCAAAACATACATATACAGAAACAACAATATATTACGAGACAAGGTAACACTTCGACTATTGAAGCTATATATTTATATAGCGGATGTGGTCGAGTGGTCTAGGGCGCTGAACATAAGGCTAAGCGATTGGTGCTGCAGTGTATCAATGGTGTGAGAACAAAAATTTGACAGCTCAAAGATCTAATTCTAACACTGTTTGGTTTAATTTTCATATATATATTATATATATATATATATATATATATATATAAAGTCTAAGGAAATCTATCAACGAGAGATCTAGACATGACGATGCAGCACAAACAAAATAAATTATAGAAGTCTAGAAGATTGTGCAACGATACCGATAAAGATGTTACAAAAAATATATTGACAAAATTTTCAAATGCGTCACACTTTGTCACCTGACTATTTAGTGAGTTGTAATTATACCATCTAATCTTTACAAACTCAGTCTAAATTTGAAAGACATTGAAGAAGGTCATTTATTGATCGAAAATTTTGTCAATATATTTTTTGTAACATCTTTATCGGTATCGTTGCATAATCTTCTTGCCTTCTATAATTTATTTTGTTTGTGCTGCATCGGCATGTCTCGACGATCCGTTACTCATTAAGTTCTCTGGTTGGTAGATTCCCTTAGACTTTATATATAATTTACATACTTAGTTCAAATAAAGGCATTTTTGTATGACTAATATGACCGGAAGTAAACTTTCCATATTTTCACACCCCGGGAAAATAACCAGTTATTGGATTACTAACATCTTCGCTAACCAAGGGTTACGATCCGCTCTACTCATCTTCACCCTTGGCATCGTTAGACGGATTTTCGAGGTCACACGGTGACGATTTATATGTAATGCAGCTAGTGGTAGCTGCAACCAATCAGAACGTGCTTTACAAAAAGCACATGTTCTGTAGGAAAAATGTCAACAAAATAAAAATGCATGTACATATAAAATAATGTTGTAAGTTTGAAATAAAAGCACTAGCTTACCATTGAATAACAGTATGAGCCTCGTCAAATCTTCGCTTGAAAATCAGCCATATTATAATCTCGAGTAAATTTTCAGGGCATTCAAACGAAAGGAAATGAAAGCCTCGCATCGATTGGCTGAAAATGATATCATTACAAGGGGCGTAACTGTCAAAATCCAGCAGGTGGCAGTGCGCGAGAATTACGAAAATCCGACTAACGATGCCAAGGGTGAAGATGAGTAGAGCGGATCATAACCCTTGGCTAGCGAAGATGGATTACTATAAGATCATTTCCATATCGAGGCCCATATTGGCTCGGGCCAATATGGGCCTCGACTTCGTCTCAGGCCAATATGGGTGTCTCTTTTCTAGATGTCGGAAGTATGTAATAAATAGTTTAATACATGGGCATTTCCATATTGGCCTGGTTATCATCCCTCGACCCATATTGGCCCTCGACTGCGTCTCAGGATGATAACCAGGTCAATATGGAAATGCCCATGTATTAATCTGTAAATATATACAACATCTGAAGCGTCTAAAATGGTTTGTAAAACTACACCAAGTACACAAAACAAAGTGATAAAGAATTAAACACTTTGCTGAATGACAAAATTTTCGTCCCAACGAGGAACTTTATCAATATCTAATTGAATAAAATGTCAAACCAATATAGCGACTTTACAATTTCAAAAAAAGTTTTTGACAGTTAATGTGCGGGACAAAAGAACCAGATGCTACTCATATGAAAATACATACATAAAAGAATCAAAATCCCACATATAAATAAATAAAAGTACAATAACAATAGCATAAATACAAAATAGTGCTACACATTTACATAAATGTTTAATTAGAAATAAAAATAAAAATGAGACATTATTGGTTAATGTATCAAATAGCACTGTCAAAGTTATTTTTGAAAACGGTATGATACCTAAGCTCATATATATATTAGAATATTCACTAATGTCCACAAAGAGCCCAGGTGGCTCAATGAGTTAGGTAGCTGGATTACCTAACAACTCATACAGGCCAATCACCAATACGGCGTGGGTTCGCTCCCGGCATTGTAAATTACAAAAAGGGTGCACTCGACTCGCAGCCGCAAGTGATAAAGTAAACCAGTTGCTTGCCCATGGTCGATGGTTCTCTCCGGCTACTACAGATTTCAAGGCAAAAATGAATAAATCTAAAATCAATAAATATAAGATCAATAATAATAATAAAACAAATACAAAGCATGAATTTAATGTTAAATATGAAAGATATAAACAAAATATTAGCAAAGACACACTTCAAATGCAAAAAAAAGTAAAAAAACCCACATTTTTGCGAAAACATGTCTCCCTCTCATGCCTTCACTTCTCCCTCATCTTCTAAGACAACTAAAGAATAACCAGAATCAAACGAATACAACTGGAGCACAGAATTTGAAGGAATTTAACAATACAGCTGGGTGGCTGTCTGTGTTTTTTGTGTTTTTTTTTTGTAATGAATTAATCTTAAGTAGAGTCACCCTCAAACCACCCCTCCCCCTCCCCAGCCGACATAAAAATAAAAAAGACAAATGCAGTCATTTGGTAATTTGGACATCCACTTTGTCAATTATAAGAATTCAAAAGCTTTTTGTTATTGGTAGCTAGTTATTTTTTATCTCACAAACAAAGAAACTAGCAAAGGATGGGTGTGTGATAACTTTCCTCGACAATTTCATTTTTTTCTGGGTGCCATCCATGAAAAACATAAATTTAAATATTTCAAAAATCTGACGGTAAAGGTTTGTAAAATTTGATGCAATGATGTCTATATGTCTATTCTTCAGTGTGACATTTTTTGGTGGAAATTAATTGACAGGAATTTTTTCAATCCGATTTTTAATACCAAGGTGGTCCTCAGGGCACCCCCCCTTTTTTGCAGTTTCCACTGTTTTGCACGTGATTATCTCCAAACAGGATATTCAGATATGCTAGATATTTCATATGTATTCAACAACAACACTCTCAAGTGTATTAAAGCCAAAATATTCCCTTTCAATCAGAAATAAATGTGCATATCTATTAGAATCTTCCGAAACTAGTATTACCATCTGGCGTCAAGAATACCCCCAACATTGCTATATTTAGGATGTGCTATGGAGAAAACGGCACAGTGAAATTTTTTGAAACTTTGGCAGATAATGTATTTAGACATAACTATTCCATGATGCAAATTTAACAAAAAATTGAATGATGGGAAAATTTTAGGGTAACCCAGGTCTACCACCTTAATGGTAACGTCAAATATTTCATGCATATTCAGGACGAGAACAAGTTCAACAATATATGAGATATATATTTACATAATAATGTTGTGTTAGCAATGACTACGCCAATATAGTGGTCAGGGTTGAAGACATAGTGCACGACCCGAAGGGGATTGCACTATATGTCTTCAACCCTGACCACTATATGGCATAGTCATTGCTAACACAACATTATTATTATTATTATGCTGACTGTTATATGTAGACAAAATATATTGAGAACTATTACAATAAAGGAGGTTCTGATATTGGTGACTAATATATTGGATCAAATAGTCTTGAAAGTGTGAGAATATTCTGTTTCATTTAAGACTTTAAAAATATAAAGATTTTTGAAGTTTGAAATTTAATTAACAACAATAACAAGTATTAAAACATGTTTAGACGACTATAATAGATTGACAGATTGGATCCGTCCCTTGCACGTGGACTAGCTATATATAGCTTGAGACAGCTGAAAACCCAACCTTCCCCGCATGAAACTGGCATAGCAGATGTACTATTTTCGCATAGTATATCAACGCTATATAATCTTTTGTGATATATGCCAAAATATCGTATGAACTTATATTACAGAAGAAATTTACAGAAAGCATAATAATACTAAATAAGTATTACTTTTTTAGTGTGTAGGACGAGTGGCATCAAACCAATAAAATCATTAATGGACGGCTCTACCGGTATATAAGTCTCAAAAACAAGTATATTTGTCAGCCTACATTCTACAAGAACTAGGCTTCACTCATTATAGATTAATCCTTCCCACTTATTGTGGTATCTTCCATTGTATTCGACACCACAGTCTGCATTTCCTTTAATAAATTAGATCTTGAGAGGCTCATCTTATTACAATAAAGTGTTTCAATCTTTTTAGCAATAGTGTTTTCATCCGATTCTCTCAAAGCAGATAAAAACTGCTGAATTTTAGGTTCTTTCCTGTTTATTTCGAAGGCTGCCTTCAATAATTGTAAATATCGAGATACCGTTGGCAGTGCAGAGTTATTGTTCATAATTTGCTCATATTGTGCGTGCATCATATGCATGTTTATGACAACTCTATATATGGCGTCTGGACTAATCAACTGTGCTACTGCTAGTAGACCTTTGTCCGAAAAGAAAACTAAAAAGAAAAAACACAAAGACGTCTTTACCCAAGTAACACAAGTGTTAAGTGTAATTGTTTTGAGTGATGGATTGATTGATTGTTAGTTGCTTAACATAATTTCAGCTATATTCATGATGAGAACAAACCCATTTTAAAGGTGAAGAAGGTGACACATGGGAGAAAACATCGATGTATCGCGATCGTTCATCGGTTAATAGTTAGACTGTTCTTTTTTTCCAAAAGAGATCCGCCTTACACTCACTACACACTATGGACCGTGTTACATTCGCTGCAGACTAGTGACCATGTTGGATTCAATGCAGACACGTGATAATCGTAATAAATACCAGCAAACCTGTATTAAGAGGTCACCTTTGGGACAATGAAAAAGTTGCCTTAGAAGACAGGTGACCTCTTAAACGAGGTTCAATTCATATGAAATTTTCAATGACAGGACCTTTAAGTGCAGGTGACTACTAAATAGAGGTGACTGCATGAGCAGGTTTGACTGTATAGTATAAGGACCATCTCACAGTCACTTTGCAGGTTTAAGAGATGAAAAACAGCACTAAAATCACTTATATTCAACTTTTACCCGAGTCTCATAGTACACTAAAAGGTAGTTTTGGACCATAAAACTAGTTTGGTCCCGCTAATTTTTTTATTGCAGTGACTGTACTAAGCCGAAAAACTGAGCGGTCGCGGATGTGGGTTAGATGTATCGGTTTTGCCTGTGTCGATTTTTGATTAGATTTTGGAACTGTTCCGACAGTGTTGTATTTTTTCACAATACTATTTAATTATTAACAATCCATTAGTTTTTATATAGGTTAAACAGATGAAATTTTGAGCCTATGCAATGTATTTCTACAGCGACGCCCCATCCTATTTTGATATCCTGACACCATATCAGGTCGATGATGCATCCTGTATTATATTGTGTTCCTCCAGTTATCGAAATTTACACATGGGCTGGGCCTTTATATTCGAATTTTACCCCGTACAGAAATGCAACTAATTTCTCCGTTTGGGAAAAAGACCCATCGAAATGAGTCTCCGCAAGTTGTGCGAGATGACTCGCACAACTCTTAGTAATGATGGGGCATACATCAGATCCATTTGTATGAAGAATACCACCCTTCTTGCACTTGATTCTATTAATTACTTTCTTTAATATTTTTAATATTAAAATGAGTTATATTTATGGCCAATTCTTTTGAAACTAAATTGCTATACATACTTTCGTCAAAACTATCACTCCGATCATCAACTGCTGCTTTCATTTCTCCAAAGACAAATGGCATTCTTGGGCCTCTCTGGGGTTTACCGATGTCATTCCATGGATCATGATGGATAGCATGCAGATCTTTCTTTATTCCACTATCTGCCTTGAAGGATATGATTCCGTGCGCAGCACATCCCATTACAGCCTTTCGGTATACAGGAAAACAAATGAAATTGTCCGGTGCAATCGGGAAAACGGTAAGAAAATAATAACCTTTTCTAATGTGCTTAGCTAAGGCAAAGCTTCCTGCAACGTCCACACGAATCCTTTGTTTATCTGGGAAGAAGAAGTCAGGGCTCGGGCATTTGCGGACAAGTTCGTATCCTATCGATCTTCTCCGAAGAATAACTTCTTCCATATTGTCCTTGGTAACACATTCTAACATTACTGACATGCTGTTTGGTTTACGATCGCGAAGAAAGTATAATATTTTACAGCATATTGTATCACCCATAGCATTTTCAATTTCCGGAAGTAGTGACTGAATCCTTCCAAACATCTCGCAAGGAACTTTTACTATCATATATCTAAAATATAAATTATATGTTTATTAGTAGTAAAAAATGAAAAACAAAAAAATATCAGACTGTAGAAACATCCTCAAAATTTAATCGATAAATCATAGAGGCAAAATACCTCTAACATACAAATACATGATCGCTCATTTTCCTGGCATGATACAAACACTTCAATAAAAAAGAATGTCGAGGACAAACCGGTTTTATGGGCCAAAACCTCTCTTCCTTGTAAAAAGATCCGGTCATGCACGTGTTTATCAAATGCTAGAATTGTTGGATCATTTTTTCTTCATTCCATCACCAGGACATCTCCGGGCGGATAAGAAGTGTTCTTTCTATTTAATATTGTCAAGTTATAATATGATAAGCCTGATCGTGTACCATAATGAGTAATGTTGAAAGTTCCACCAATATCAATAACAATTAACTAAATTTATTTGTTTGGAGATGCCTAGGTGTGCATTAAAGAACCCCTTATATGTAGATTATGAAGTAGTAGGTTCAATGTATCCGTTATGAAAGGTGGATCGTGTATTCCTACCCAACTCTCAATACTTTTTCATTGGCAATCAAAGTTCGTTGCTCCTGTTTGTCCATTTATACCCACAATTCAATATATTTTGTTTACATACTGTTGAACTTGTTCTCGTCCTGAATAAACACGAACATTTTGCAATTGGGTGAAAAACAACAAAGAGTAAACCAAACAAATGAAGAGAGCACCATTTTAACATGTTAAGGAAAACATTATTTTAAGCGACATTGCACTAGTGATAAAATTAGGAAATATTGCACGCTAGTATTTCGCTACATTCCACATGGAATATTATAGTGATTTATGAAAACCAGAGGCTCCCAGGAGCCTGTAATCGCTCACCTGGATCAAAGCTGCTTCCAATAACAACGCAACTGCACTGTGGCGGCCATCTTGGCGGGAGAATGCAACTGCCGGACACAATTTTGAAAGAGGACCATCCAATGACTATTCCATCAAAGTTTGGTTCTAACTGTGCTACTGGTTCCAGACAAGACGGTTTTTATGTGAATTTCCCATAGGGTTCTATGTTAAACTAAGTACAGCTGTGCAGCCATCTTGGTCAGAGGGCGGGACCACCAAACACAACTTTGGAAGAGGACCATCCAATGACTATTTTATCAAAGTTTGGTTCCAATTGAGCAACTGGTTTCAGACAAGAAGAATTTTATGTGAATTTCCCATAGGTTCCTATGTTAAACTAAGTTCGGCTGTGGGGGCCATCTTGGTCGAAGGATCGAACTGCCTGACATATTTTTGGAAGAGAACCATCCAATGACTATTTCATCAACATTTAGTTCTTATTGAGCAAATGGTTTCAAACAAGAAGATTTTTATGGGAATTTCCCATAGGGTCCTATGTTAAATTAAGTTCGGCTGTGGCGGCCATCTTGGTCGGAAATCTGAAATATCAGACATAAATTTGGAAGGGAACCATCCAAGGATCATTTCAGCAAAGTTTGGTTGAGATTGGCTCAGTAGTTTCAGAGGAGAAGATTTTTTAAATTTCATCCACCTTTTTTCTATTTTGAGCTTGGCGGCCATCTTGGTTGGCAGTCAGGATCAACGGACACAAATTTGGAAGGGGGCCATCCAAGAATCATTTCAGCAAAGTTTGGTTGAGATTGGCTCAGTAGTTTCAGGAGAAGATTTTTTTTAAATTTCATCCCCCCTTTTTTCTAATTTGCATAATCGGTCAAAATCGGCAAAAGTTCAAAGTTCATAAAAAATCCTGTCATACATGCTGAAAAACTCATCATTATGCTTATACAGTTCAAATTTGGGCACATTCTGGCTTAAAATAGAACAGTTTTGGCCATTTGAAGAAATTTCTATTTTTAGTAACAGCGGCCATCTTGAATGGAGGGCGGGGCTGTTGGACACAATTTTGAAAGGGACACACCCAGGGACCATCCCTGCCAGGTTTGGTTTAATTTGGTTCAGCGGTTTCAGAGGAGAAGACTTAAATGTGATCTTTATCAAAATATGCCTAATTTGCATAATCGGTATATATCGGCTGAAAGAAAAATTTCACAGAAAAACCCGGAATATATGTTAAACTATTCCTTGCCATGTAGTTGCAGTTAAAATTTCAGCTCATTTTGACTTACACTAAAGCAACAATGGACAATTAAAATTTCATCCCCCCTTTTTTCTATTTTGAGCTTGGCGGCCATCTTGGTTGGAAGTCGGGATCAACGGACACAATTTTGGAAGGGGGCCATCCAAGAATCATTTCAGCAAAGTTTGGTTGATATTGGCTCACTAGTTTCCGAGGAGAAGATTTTTTTTTAATTTCATCCCCCCTTTTATCTAATTTGCATAATCGGTCAAAATCGGCAAAAGTTCAAAGTTCATAAAAAAGCCTGTAATATATGCTAAAAAGCTCATCATTATGCTTATACAGTTCAAATTTGGGCACATTCTGGCTTAAAATAGAACAATTTTGGCCATTTGAAGAAATTTCTATTTTTAGTAACAGCGGCCATCTTGAATGGAGGGCGGGGCTGTTGGACACAATTTTGAAAGGGACACACCCAGGGACCATCCCTGCCAGGTTTGGTTTAATTTGGTTCAGCGGTTTCAGAGGAGAAGACTTAAATGTGATCTTTTATCAAAATATGCCTAATTTGCATAATCGGTATATATCGGCTGAAAGAAAAATTTCACAGAAAAACCCGGAATATATGTTAAACTATTCCTTGCCATGTAGTTGCAGTTAAAATTTCAGCTCATTTTGACTTACACTAAAGCAGCAATGGACAATTAAAATTTCATCCCCCCTTTTTTCTATTTTGAGCTTGGCGGCCATCTTGGTTGGAAGTCGGGATCAACGGACACAATTTTGGAAGGGGGCCATCCAAGAATCATTTCAGCAACGTTTGGTTGATATTGGCTCAGTAGTTTCCGAGGAGAAGATTTTTTTTTAATTTCATCCCCCCTTTTATCTAATTTGCATAATCGGTCAAAATCGGCAAAAGTTCAAAGTTCATAAAAAATCCTGTAATATATGCTTAAAAGCTCGTCATTATGCTTACACAGTTCAAATTTGGGCACATTCTGGCTTAAAATAGAGCAGTGTTGGCCATTTGAAGAAATTTCTATTCTTAGTAACAGTGGCCATCTTGAATGTAGGGCGGGGCTGTCGGACACAATTTTGAAAGGGACCCACCCAGGGACCATCCCTGCCAGGTTTGGTTTAATTTGGTTCAGCGGTTTCAGAGGAGAAGACTTAAATGTGATCTTTTATCAAAATATGCCTAATTTGCATAATCGGTATATATCGGCTGAAAGAAAAATTTCACAGAAAAACCCGGAATATATGTTAAACTATTCCTTGCCATGTAGTTGCAGTTAAAATTTCAGCTCATTTTGACTTACACTAAAGCAGCAATGGACAATTAAAATTTCATCCCCCCTTTTTTCTATTTTGAGCTTGGCGGCCATCTTGGTTGGAAGTCGGGATCAACGGACACAATTTTGGAAGGGGGCCATCCAAGAATCATTTCAGCAACGTTTGGTTGATATTGGCTCAGTAGTTTCCGAGGAGAAGATTTTTTTTTAATTTCATCCCCCCTTTTATCTAATTTGCATAATCGGTCAAAATCGGCAAAAGTTCAAAGTTCATAAAAAATCCTGTAATATATGCTTAAAAGCTCGTCATTATGCTTACACAGTTCAAATTTGGGCACATTCTGGCTTAAAATAGAGCAGTGTTGGCCATTTGAAGAAATTTCTATTCTTAGTAACAGTGGCCATCTTGAATGTAGGGCGGGGCTGTCGGACACAATTTTGAAAGGGACCCACCCAGGGACCATCCCTGCCAGGTTTGGTTTAATTTGGTTCAGCGGTTTCAGAGGAGAAGACTTAAATGTGATCTTTTATCAAAATATGCCTAATTTGCATAATCGGTATATATCGGCTGAAAGAAAAATTTCACAGAAAAACCCGGAATATATGTTAAACTATTCCTTGCCATGTAGTTGCAGTTAAAATTTCAGCTCATTTTGACTTACACTAAAGCAGCAATGGACAATTAAAATTTCATCCCCCCTTTTTTCTATTTTGAGCTTGGCGGCCATCTTGGTTGGAAGTCGGGATCAACGGACACAATTTTGGAAGGGGGCCATCCAAGAATCATTTCAGCAACGTTTGGTTGATATTGGCTCAGTAGTTTCCGAGGAGAAGATTTTTTTTTAATTTCATCCCCCCTTTTATCTAATTTGCATAATCGGTCAAAATCGGCAAAAGTTCAAAGTTCATAAAAAATCCTGTAATATATGCTTAAAAGCTAGTCATTATGCTTACACAGTTCAAATTTGGGCACATTCTGGCTTAAAATAGAGCAGTGTTGGCCATTTGAAGAAATTTCTATTCTTAGTAACAGTGGCCATCTTGAATGTAGGGCGGGGCTGTCGGACACAATTTTGAAAGGGACCCACCCAGGGACCATCCCTGCCAGGTTTGGTTTAATTTGGTTCAGCGTTTCAGAGGAGAAGATTTAAATGTGATCTTTTATCAAAATATGCCTAATTTTCATAATCGGTATATATCGGCTGAAAGAAAAATTTCACAGAAAAACCCGGAATATATGTTAAACTATTCCTTGCCATGTAGTTGCAGTTAAAATTTCAGCTCATTTTGACTTACACTAAAGCAGCAATGGACAATTAAAATTTCATCCCCCCTTTTTTCTATTTTGAGCTTGGCGGCCATCTTGGTTGGAAGTCGGGATCAACGGACACAATTTTGGAAGGGGGCCATCCAAGAATCATTTCAGCAACGTTTGGTTGATATTGGCTCAGTAGTTTCCGAGGAGAAGATTTTTTTTTAATTTCATCCCCCCTTTTATCTAATTTGCATAATCGGTCAAAATCGGCAAAAGTTCAAAGTTCATAAAAAATCCTGTAATATATGCTTAAAAGCTAGTCATTATGCTTACACAGTTCAAATTTGGGCACATTCTGGCTTAAAATAGAGCAGTGTTGGCCATTTGAAGAAATTTCTATTCTTAGTAACAGTGGCCATCTTGAATGTAGGGCGGGGCTGTCGGACACAATTTTGAAAGGGACCCACCCAGGGACCATCCCTGCCAGGTTTGGTTTAATTTGGTTCAGCGTTTCAGAGGAGAAGATTTAAATGTGATCTTTTATCAAAATATGCCTAATTTTCATAATCGGTATATATCGGCTGAAAGAAAAATTTCACAGAAAAACCCGGAATATATGTTAAACTACTCATTGCCATGTAGCTGCAGTTAAAATTTGAGCTCATTTTGACTTACACTAAAGCAGCAATGGACAATTAAAATTTCATCCCCCTTTTTTCTATTTTTAGGTTGGCGGGCATCTTGGTTGGAAGTCGGGATCAACGGACACAATTTTGGAAGGGGGCCATCCAAGAATCATTTCAGCAAAATTTTGTTGATATTGGCTCAGTAGTTTCCGAGGAGAAGATTTTTTTTAAATTTCATCCCCCTTTTTTCTAATTTGCATAATCGGTCAAAATCGGCAAAAGTTCAAAGTTCATAAAAAATCCTGTAATATATGCTTAAAAGCTCGTCATTATGCTTACACAGTTCAAATTTGGGCACATTCTGGCTTAAAATAGAGCAGTGTTGGCCATTTGAAGAAATTTCTATTCTTAGTAACAGTGGCCATCTTGAATGTAGGGCGGGGCTGTCGGACACAATTTTGAAAGGGACCCACCCAGGGACCATCCCTGCCAGGTTTGGTTTAATTTGGTTCAGCGTTTCAGAGGAGAAGATTTAAATGTGATCTTTTATCAAAATATGCCTAATTTTCATAATCGGTATATATCGGCTGAAAGAAAAATTTCACAGAAAAACCCGGAATATATGTTAAACTACTCATTGCCATGTAGCTGCAGTTAAAATTTGAGCTCATTTTGACTTACACTAAAGCAGCAATGGACAATTAAAATTTCATCCCCCTTTTTTCTATTTTTAGGTTGGCGGGCATCTTGGTTGGAAGTCGGGATCAACGGACACAATTTTGGAAGGGGGCCATCCAAGAATCATTTCAGCAAAATTTTGTTGATATTGGCTCAGTAGTTTCCGAGGAGAAGATTTTTTTTAAATTTCATCCCCCTTTTTTCTAATTTGCATAATCGGTCAAAATCGGCAAAAGTTCAAAGTTCATAAAAAATCCTGTAATATATGCTTAAAAGCTCGTAATTATGCTTACACAGTTCAAATTTGGGCACATTCTGGCTTAAAATAGAGCAGTGTTGGCCATTTGAAGAAATTTCTATTCTTAGTAACAGTGGCCATCTTGAATGTAGGGCGGGGCTGTCGGACACAATTTTGAAAGGGACCCACCCAGGGACCATCCCTGCCAGGTTTGGTTTAATTTGGTTCAGCGTTTCAGAGGAGAAGATTTAAATGTGATCTTTTATCAAAATATGCCTAATTTGCATAATTGGTATATATCGGCTGAAAGAAAAATTTCACAGAAAAACCCGGAATATATATTAAACTACTCATTGCCATGTAGCTGCAGTTAAAATTTGAGCTTATTTTGACTTACACTAAAGCAGCAATGGTCAATTAAAATTTCATCCCCCCTTTTTTCTATTTTTAGCTTGGCGGCCATCTTGGTTGGAAGTCGGGATCAACGGACACAATTTTGGAAGGGGGCCATCCAAGAATGATTTCAGCAAAGTTTGGTTGATATTGGCTCAGTAGTTTCCGAGGAGAAGATTTTTTTTTAATTTCATCCCTCTTTTTTCTAATTTGCATAATCGGTCAAAATCGGCAAAAGTTCAAAAGTTCATAAAAAATCATGTAATATATGCTAAAAAGCTCATCATTATGTTTACACAGTTCAAATTTGGGCACATTCTGGCTTAAAATAGAGCAGTTTTGGCCATTTGAAGAAATTTCTTTTTTTAGTAACAGCGGCCATCCTGAATGGAGGGCGGGGCTGTCGGACACAATTTTGAAAGGGACCCACCCAGGGACCATCCCTGCCAGGTTTGGTTTAATTTGGTTCAGCGGTTTCAGAGGAGAAGATTTAAATGTGATCTGTTATCAAATTATGCCTAATTTGCATAATCGGTATATATCGGCTGAAAGAAAAATTTCACAGAAAAACCCGGAATATATGTTAAACTATTCCTTGCCATGTAGCTGCAGTTAAAATTTGAGCTCATTTTGACTTACACTAAAGCAGCAATGGACAATTAAAATTTCATCCCCCCTTTTTTTCTATTTTTAGCTTGGCGGCCATCTTGGTTGGAAGTCGGGATCACTGGACACATTTTTGAAAGGGGGCCATAAAAGGACCATTCCATCAAAGTTAGGTTGCAATTGGTTCAGTGGTTTCTGAGGAGAAGATTAAAATGTGAAATGTTGACGGACGGACGACGGACGAAAAGTGATGACAATAGCTCACATGGGCTAAAGGCCAGATGAGCTAAAAAGGGGGGATGAAGCTTAAAAAAAATCTTCTCCTCTGAAACTACTGAGCCAATCTCACCCAAACTTTGCTGAAATGATTCTTGGATGGCCCCCTTCCAAAATTGTGTCCGGTGATCCCGACTTCCAACCAAGATGGCCGCCAAGCTGAAAATAGAAAAAAGGGGGATGAAATTTTAATTGTCCATTGCTGCTTTAGTGTAAGTCAAAATGAGCTCAAATTTTAACTGCAGCTACATGGAAAGAAGTAGTTTAGCATATATTCCGGGTTTTTCTGTGAAATTTTTCTTTCAGCCGATATATACCGATTATGCAAATTAGGCAAATTTTGATAAAAGATCGCATTTAAATCTTCTCCTCTGAAACCGCTGAACCAAATTAAACCAAACCTGGCAGGGATGGTCCCTGGGTAGGTCCCTTTCAAAATTGTGTCCGACAGCCCCGCCTTCCATTCAAGATGGCTGCTGTTACTAAAAATAGAAACTTCTTCAATTGTCCATTGCTGCTTTAGTGTAAGTCAAAATGAGCTCAAATTTAAACTGCAGCTACATGGCAAGGAGTAGTTTAGCATATGTTCGTGGTTTTTTTTTGAAATTTTTCTTTCAGCCTATTTATACCGATTATGCAAATTAGGCATATTTTGAAAAAAAAGATCACATTTAAATCTTCTCCTCTGAAACCGCTGAACCAAATTTGTGTCTGGTGGTCCTGCCCTCTGACCAAGATGGCTGCACAGCTGTACTTAGTTTAACATAGGACCGTATGGGAAATTCACATAAAAACCATCTTGTCTGGAACCAGTAGCTCAATTAAAACCAAACTTTGATGGAATAGTCATTGGATGGTCTTCTTCCAAAATGGTGTCTGGCAGTTGCGCTCTCCCGCCAAGATGGCCGCCACAGTGCAGTTGCGTTGTTATTGAAAGCAGCTTTGATCCAGCTGAGCGATTACAGGTTTCTGGGAGCCTCTGGTTTCTATTTTGAGCTTGGCGGCCATCTTTGTTGGAAGTCGGGATCAACGGACACAATTTTGGAAGGGGGCCATCCAAGAATCATTTCAGCAAAGTTTGGTTGAGATTGGCTCAGTAGTTTCAGAGGAGAAGATTTTTTTTTAAATTTCATCCCCCCTTTTTTCTAATTTGCATAATCGGTCAAATTCGGCAAAAGTTCAAAGTTCATAAAAAATCCTGTAATACATGTTAAAAAGCTCATCATTATGCTTATACAGTTCAAATTTGGGCACATTCTTGCTTAAAATAGAGCAGTTTTGGCCATTTGAAGAAATTTCTATTTTTAGTAACAGTGGCCATCTTGAATGGAGGGCGGGCCTGTCGGACACAATTTTGAAAGGGACCCACCCAGGGATCATCCCTGCCAGGTTTGGTTTAATCTGGTTCAGCGGTTTCAGAGGAGAAGATTTAAATGCGATCTTTTATCAAAATATGCCTAATTTGCATAATCGGTATATATCGGCTGAAAGAAAAATTTCACAGAAAAACCCGGAATATATGTTAAACTATTCCTTGCCATGTAGCTGCAGTTAAAATTTGAGCTCATTTTGACTTACACTAAAGCAGCAATGGACAATTAAAATTTCATCCCCTCTTTTTTCTATTTTTAGCTTGGCGGCCATCTTGGTTGGAAGTCGGGATCACCGGACACAATTTTAAAAAGGAGCCATCCAAGGACCATTCCACCAAAGTTTGGTTGCAATTGGCCCAGTGGTTTCTGAGGAGAAGATTAAAATGTGAAATGTTGACGGACGGACGACAGACGACGGACGAAAACTGATGACAAGACCAGGTGAGCTAAAGACTATACACTTACTCGCTGAAGCTATTTACATTAACTGTAGGCACTCCATCTCTTTCTTCTACTTCTAGATTTGTTAGTTTGAATGAACCTGTGTGTTTTCGGTTGAAAACTCCGTATTTACATTCTATATTGTTTGTATCGATTCCTGGCAAATCTTCTACTGGAAGATGTATGTCTACTAGTTTGTCAAAGGATGACACAGAGTGCTGAACGGATAAACATTCGGATATGGCTAAAATAAAACAATTACTGGGATTGCTTAGTGTCTTTGTAGCCAACGATTCTCTATTCAGAGGTATTACCTAAAATAGATTTTAGACATATTTTATGATCCGAAAACCCGTACAAACACAATGCAAACAGGAACAAAGACTGAAATAAACATATGATATACATGGGGTGTATGAGGACGGGAAATAAATGAGTGCTTCTTATATGGAGAATGTTACACTATTTGAGTATGGGAAATAAACGAGTGCTTTTTGTATGGAGAATGCTACACTGCTTTAGGACGGGACACAAAAGAGTGCTTCTTGTATGGAAAATGCTACACTGCTTTATGAAGGGAATTAAACAAGTGCTTTTGTATGGAGAGTGCTACACTACTTCAGGACTGGAAATAAACGAGTGCTCCTTCTATGGAGAATGCTACACTACTTGGACGGGAAATAAACGAGTGTTCTTTTTTTGGAGAATGTTAGACTACTTGTACGATATAAAAACAACTTTAAGCAGTTCTTAAGGAAGAAACATGATAAGAGGGGTGGCCGTTGTTGTTGGACTGTAGAAAGATGCAATTTTCCGAAACAAACCAATATCTTGCCTTTTCCACCTTGTGGGGATCAAAAAACGTGTAACGCATTTTCGAGAAATAGTTGAAAACCTCTTTTAAACTTGGGTAGGAATCTGTGTTTATCTCATAACAATTTACATATTTGATATTCAATGTTATATTTAGTATGACTTACCTTAAATTCAAAAATGCTATCTTGAGAGACTGAATCAGCAGGAAAATTAACTTTGATCCTAGTATCTACCTTTGATTCAAACTTGCGTCCGGCTGGTGTAACGCTATGCTTGTCGGAATGTGGGGTAGATACGATATAAAACGATTCTATCCGATTACAGTTAAACGCAACAATACCTTCCTGCAATAAAAACAAAGCATGATAAGACGCGTTTTATTTGGAGGTCGTGTTGCTCGATCTTTTGTTTTCTGTGTAATGTTTTGTAGATTATTGGTTGCCCTTTTGTCTTTGATTTCATTTGGTCATGATAGTATTGTATGTCCTTCGATTTCCAGCCTCTGATTATTACGTTTTCTTGGCCCTACTGTGCGCTTTCCTTTAACACTTTCTTGCATTACTCTGTGACAAAATAGTGTACATTTGTAATATGTTTTTTCTTTCAATAATTTCATTTAATTCAGAGAGCAATAGAAGGCATAATTCCGATTGTATGTGATGCTGCTATTAAAACTCTATGTTGTCAATCTCAAAGCAAAGGATGTTGGGTATCTTATACCAATCATTATCACCTCTAGCTCATTATGTGTTGACGCCATGACAGATGGAGATGTATCAAATCATAATCTGGTTCTGGAGGATGGGTTTAAACGAATATCTCGTGATTAGAGAATGCATCGTTTATTGCACTAAAAGACCATGTTGTATGGAGATATCGTTGGTTGCCCGTTTCCCGCCAACATTTTTCGTTTTGTTTTTATCCTATTACAATTTGCATTGGCATACTATATCTATCATTGTTAGTACATCTGTTCTTGTCGTGAATATATACAATAGAGAAGTCCGTTTTATCGATTGAATTGTGTTTTAGTGCTAGTATTTGAGCTATGCGGCCTTGCTCCGAGTACAAATATTACCATCTGACGATTCACAACGCTCGAACCCAACAAACATGTCCGGTGCGGCCACACGTTGCGAATATAAGATACCCTTATGATGGAAGTTATCAGCGTAGAGTATGGAAAGTCTGACCGTGGATTACAGTGGGAAAACGTTCTTGCAAAGTGGTTCGCTTTCAGAATGTTATAGCTCTATTTTGTATGTTAATCAGTATTAATCGCCAACCTTAGAAGTATCTCAGCTATATCGTGGAATATGTAGATTTCCAAAAGGAGTAGGCACATTGTAGCATCCACCAAAGCTAACTTTCTCAGTGCTGTCGCAAATTATTCCCTCTGTTGTCCCATTTCCTCCGCATTGCTGTATATATATCATTTTATATTTTATTGAACCTGTTCTCGTCTGCAAAAGTGGCCTGGGTGGCTCAATGAGTTAAGTAGTTAGATTACCTAACAACTCATGCAAGCCTATCACAAATACGGCGTGGATTCGCGCCCGGCTTTGTAAATTACAAAACAGGGTGCACTCGACTCGCAGCCGCAAGTGATAAAGTTTACCAGTTGCTTGCCCATGGTCAGTGGTTCTCTCCAGGTACTCGGCTTCTTCCACCTCTAAAACTGGTCGCCATGATATACCTGAAATATTGCTGAAAGTGGTGCTAAACACCAAATATTAATCAATCTCGTCTGAAAGTGAGATAAAATTGATTTGTCTCGGGAGGTTAAACAAGTAAGTAACCAACAATCAGCTGATGCTGCTTTGCTCAGTATTCAGGATTAAGGAGACAAGACTGATTAACTCTGAAACAGGACAATGCCTACGATTGCGACGACATGCTTGTACAGTCAAACTTGTCTCTAGCGACCATTGAAGGGCATTCTGAAAAAGGTCGTATAAGAGTCTTTATATAGAGGTTATGATATTTGCTCCCAAAATCATGAGAGGAAAAAAACCTATTTCGGGTATATAATCCGCATTAACTTTTAACCTGTTCGTGTGTATGACGAATGCATGAATAGAGCTTAAATTCTGGCAAGAAAAAGGTATAATGAAATAAAAAATGTGTTCAATTTTCATTAAATATTTCCGTTCTTTGTGGGTGAAATTTAACGTAGAAAGAAACAAAAGAATAATTATATTAAATGATCGACTTTTTTACTTTCTGTCAACAGCTATTGTTATCTTAATTGTTATCGTAATTACAATTAAACATTATGATCAGAAGAATGAAATTTATTGACAAAACGTTTTCAACTTAAATTACTCGCCGATAGCTATAAATAGCACAGACACTCGAATTCTGAACCCTCCTTTTTCCTCATTTGGTCCCTCCCGCGATTATGGTATGGATCTTTGTCTGGAAGTATATCTTTGAGCCATTTATCCATAGTTTACAACATTTCGTGTTACAACTCTCTCGTCCTACTAACTTTTGTTTCTAGGTCCAGCTGTCGTTTTACTTACTTATTTAGTAGAACGAGAGAGTTGTAACACGAAATGTTGTAAAATATGGATAAATGGCTCAGATATACTTCCAGAAAGTAAGTAAAACGGCAGCTGGACCTAGAAACAAAAGTTAGTAGAACGAGAGAGTTGTAACACAAAATGTTGTAAAATATGGATAAATGGCTCAAAGATATACTTCCAGACAAAGATCCATACCATAATTGCAGGATGGACCAAATGAGGAGAAAGTGGGTCCGCAATTCGAGTGCCTGTGATAAATAGCCTAATCACACAATCAGCCTGTGTTTACCTTGATCTGTTACCGCATTTTAAACGAATGTTGACAGAAATATATGCTGGGAACCAGTACTTCATAATTCAATAATTTTCAAAATCACGATTATTTATTTAAAAAAGTGAAAGATTAAAATGGTATTTTCTATAGTAACATTTTTTAAATATTTGATTTAAATAAGAAATACATGTACTTTTGGGAGTGAGATGTTGTCAGTAGATCATGCAAATATCGGTCAGAGGGATAAGGGCAGCAATCGCTGCATCAGCTGGGCAAAACGGAAATAAAATGTAATTTATTTTATTAATATAACAAGTGTGGACACAGAAATGTGCTGTCCAAAAGGCAAGTGTGGATGTCAATATTTCATATTATTAACTTTAAAAAAAAAAAATCGTGGACACAGGGGTCCTGGATTTTTTAATGAAAAAAATAATCCTGGATTATTATTTTTGCTTAAAGTCCGGTCCTGTGTTTTTATTTCAAATTTTCATCATAGTCCCCCTCCCCCTCCCAAGGGATATACAATTGTATCATTAATAATAAATTAATAAATGATAAATTCAGATTTTCTATTTAAAATAAATCTCATTTACAAAACCACTGATATTTGTTCAATTTTTAACGCTGATTTAAGCTTTAGTCGCAACAAATTTTTATTTTTCTCTTTAAACTGTCGAAACATAACATTTATTTAACTGTAAAATTCACAAATAAAATTCACCTCCCCCCTTTTTCCCTTTTTTTCTTGTTTACATCAATGATCAACAATATTCCAGAATCAAACAAATGAATAAATATAACATAGATTTCTTTTACATGCATCTTTTTACCATGCGGAGTCAGTGTGTTTTAAATCGGTCATCCAATCAGGACGCTCATTATTCTTGTCCAAGATAAAAAATGCATTGCTAAAATTACCTGTGTGTGTTTCCCCACTTCAATTCGTAAATTTACATAGAAATCGGAGATATTTCGTCATAAAACTTCACACATGGTTTTGTCTATCATATTTCTTGAAGACAAATATAAAATTGTATAGCATTTATCAAAGTTTTTTCAACACCGTATCTGTTTCTCGATACAGCCGCCTGATTACAGTGACCCGTGACCCAGATTAACACGTTTCACCAGTTTTTTTCTTAATAATGTTGTTTAAATATAAATTGTTCCAAAGTCGGCTGTGTTTGTTTATTTATTATCTAATCTTCTAATAGTTGTTAGGATTTTCACCCAAAGAACACGGGCGTTAGTTGCGTTAGACAGTGGGTCGTTATATAACGGTCAAATGCACTGGAAAACGCAGGGGAGGAATAAATAAGGTCGGCTAACAAAGGAAGTCGTTATACGGAGGGGGTCGCTAAGACAAGCTTGACTGTAGTTGAAATATTTTTCATTCGACGTTTAATAACAATAAATAAATCAAAACTGTAATTCTATTGTAGGTGCTCCTATTTAGGAGATCTACGTAGATAGAAACTTACATTGTGTAAGTACTTGGCATCTATTATTGACCATTGCTTCTCGAATCTAATATGTGCACTAAATTTAAGATATAATCCATTCATCTGGCTCAGTTCAGGGATGTGTACGTGTACTGTTATATCACTTGGGACTACTTTTGGAAATGACATGGATTTGTAAGATCCGTTTGATTTCTGGGGTTCGCTTGGACCTTTCCTGTAGATGTAATATATGTCTGTCCAAAACCGTAATTGATTTGTAAAGTTGTTCTCCTTGAAAAATAGACCACGTTCTTCTGGGGTCCATACACTTGATTCCAAATGGTGGTCTTCCAGTAGAAGGTACATTGGTAAAATTATTTCTATTCCATTAGCAGCGTTGATTTTTCTGTTGAAACGGCTAAAATAAATACAAAAAATGCCTTGTTAAATAATTGTTTTTTTCCCCTTATTTCCATTAATAAGGTACACTATTTTATAAACGCTCCACCAATAAAACTGACTGCTACGATATGACTGAAATATGATTTAAATTTTATTAATTACAAAATGAAGATATTTAGTATAGTGTGCACGAAGAGTTTCTGGAATAATTTTTATCAGATTAGCTCAAAGTAGAAAAAGCATTATTAACATCAATTATTGAAAACAACAATTACGAAAGAACAATTTAATAGTAATTAAGACTATTACTGTTTGAAAACTCTCTTGGACGTACACAACTATTAAAGCTTATAATGCGCAACGGTTGTTATTAATTGTCTTGTTTCCACAAAATGTGTAGGAGTTATGTGACTGACTATTTTACACATAATGTCACATAGTAAGATCTTGTGAATGCAATTGTTCTAAAAATCTTTAGCAGAATGAGTTCATATAGTACAGGGGATACGCGGTATACATTTACTGATATAAATATATCAATATTTCTATTGCGTCGGGGGACATATGACTATATCTTATTAAAATTTAATTAATGGAGGTAATTCAAAGTCGATATTTTCTGATTAGACGTGTGAAGTTCACTTATTGGTTAACATAACTGAAGTCAATGGTGCATAGACTACGTGGGTTTAGTACTTGTTCGCGTGTTCGTCTCCTGTTTAATAGACAGTGTGTTCAATACTCGGTAGTGATAAAACCAACGACTATGCAATTGGTAATTGCTGTTTCTCCACTAAGAACGCAACAAGTAGAAGCAGATATTGATTGGCTTCGGCGTAAGATCTTAAAATAGCTAGAGGCTCAGTACTGAGCTGAGCCTGTGTCGCTCACCTTTCATTCTGCTTTAAAGAAACTTAATACAGAACCTTCCATAGGTGCTTCCCACCAAATATTGGTTCATTTTGGCAAAGCAGTTTCAGAGAAGAAGATTTTTAGAAATCGATCAATCTAAAACAAGAATTGCCTGTGGCAGCCATGTTTGTTAATGGATCAAAACGAAATGAGCAATCGGTGTCTGGTCAATTTTTCCAATGTCAAATTTGTCCCAACCAATTTGTCCCACTTTTGGACAATTTGTCCCATCTGTATTTTATTAATGTGTATCTATGACGGCCATGTTTGTTAACGGATCAAAACAGAATGAGCAATTCCCATAGAGGACCTTCCATAGATGCTTCCTACCACGTTTCGGTCCATTTGGCCAAGCTGTTTCAGAGTAGAAGATTTCTAGAAATCGACCAATCAGAAACAAGAATTGCCTGTGGCGGCCATGTTTGTTAATGGATCGGGACAAAATGAGCAATCGTTATAGAAAATCTTCCATAGATGCTTCCTACCAAGATTAGGTTTATTTGGCAGGGCAATTTCAGAGAAGATTTTTAGAAATCGACTAATTAAAAAACAAGAATTGCCTATGGCAGCCATATTTGTTAATGGGTTGGGACGAAATGAGCAATCTTTATAGTGGACCTCCCATGGATGCATCCTACCAAGTTTCGGTTCGTTTGACAAAGCGGTTTCAGAGGAGAAGATTTTTAAAAATCAGCAATATCTGTATAGAGATAACTGCATTTTGAATACAGATATCTATATTTAAACAAGAGTTATCTTTCTTTTAGCAGAGGAGAATATTTTTTAGAAATCGATCAATCTAAAACAAGAATTGCCTGTGGCATCCATGTTTGTTAATGGATCAAAACGAAATGAGCAATCGGTGTCTGGTGAATTTGTCCAATGTCAAATTTGTCCCAACCAATTTGTCCCATTTTTGGAGAATTTGTCCCATCTGTATTTTATTAATGTATATCTATGACAGCCATGTTTGTTCATGGATCAAAACGGAATGAGCAATTCCCATAGAGGACCTTCCATAGATGCTTCCTACCACGTTTCGGTCCATTTGGCCAAGCTGTTTCAGAGTAGAAGATTTTTAGAAATCGACCAATCAGAAAAAAAAATTGCCTGTGGCGGCCATGTTTGTTAATGGATCGGGACAAAATTAGCAACCTATTTGGCGAACCTTCCATAGATGCTTCCTACCAAGTTTCAGTTCGTTTGGCAAAGCGGTTTCAAAGGAGAAGATTTTTAAAAATCAACAATATCTGTATAGAGATAACTGCATTTTGAATACAGATATCTATATTTAAACAAGAGTTATCTTTCGCTTAGCAGAGGAGAATATTTTTTAGAAATCAACCAATCAGAAACAAGAATTGCCTGTGGTGGCCATGTTTGTTAACCGATCAGGACAAAATGAGCAATCTTTATAGAGGACCTTCCATAGATGCTTCCTACCTAGTTTCGGTTCATTTGGCCAAGCGGTTTCCGAGGAGAAGATTTTTTGAAATCGACCAATCAGAAACAAGAATTGGCTGTGGAGGCCATGTTTGTTAATGAATCGGGACGAAATGAGCAATTTTTATAGAAGATATTCCAAGGATACTTCCTACCAAGGTTCGATTCATTTGGCAAAGCGGTTTCAGAGGAGAACATTTTTAAAAATCAACAATATCTGTATAGAGATAACTGCATTTTGAATACAGATATCTATATTTAAACAAGAGTTATCTTTCTTTTAGCAGTGGAGAATATTTTTTAGAAATCAACCAATCAGAAACAAGAATTGCCTGTGGTGGCCATGTTTGTTAACCGATCAGGACAAAATGAGCAATCTTTATAGATGACCTTCCATAGATGCTTCCTACCAAGTTTCGGTTCATTTGGCCAAGCGGTTTCAGAGGAGAAGATTTTTAGAAATCGACCAATCAGAAACAAGAATTGGCTGTGGAGGCCATGTTTGTTAATGAATCGGGACGAAATTAGCAATCTTTATAAAAGATATTCCAAGGATGCTTCCTACCAAGGTTCGATTCATTTGGCCAAGCGGTTTCAGAGGAGACGATTTTTTTTAAATCAACCAATCAGAAACAAGAATGGTCTGTGGTGGCCATATTTGTAAACGGATTGAGTTCATATAGTAGAGGGGATACGCGGTATACATTTACTGATATAAATATATCACTATTTCTATTGCGGCGGGGGACAATCTTATTAAAATTTATTTAATGGAGGTAATTTAAAGTCGATATTTTCTGATTAGACATGTGAAGTTCACTTATTGGTTAACATAACTGAAGTCATTGGTGCATAGACTACGTGGGTTTAGTACTTGTTCGCGTGTTCGTTTCCTGTTTAATAGACAGTGTGTTCAATATTCGGTAGTGAAAAAACCAACGACTATGCAATTGGAATTGCTGCTTCTCCACTAAGAATGCAACAAGTAGAAGCAGATATTGATTGGCTTCGGCGTAAGATCTTACAATAGCTAGAGGCTCAGTACTGAGCTGAGCCTGTGTCGCTCACCTTTCATTCTGCTTTGAGGAAACTTAATACAGAACCTTCCATATGTGCTTCCCACCAAATATCGGTTCATTTTGGCAAAGCAGTTTCAGAGAAGATGTTTAGAAATCGATTAATCTAAAACAAGAATTGCCTGTGGCAGCCATGTTTGTTAATGGATCAAAACGAAATGAGCAATCAGTGTCTGGTCAATTTTTCCAATGTCAAATTTGTCCCAACCAATTTGTCCCACTTTTGGATAATTTGTCCCATCTGTATTTTATTAATGTGTATCTATGACGGCCATGTTTGTTAACGGATCAAAACGGAATGAGCAATTCCCATAGAGGACCTTCCATTGATGCTTCCTACCACGTTTCGGTCCATTTGGCCAAGCTGTTTCAGAGTAGAAGATTTCTAGAAATCGACCAATCAGAAACAAGAATTGCCTGTGGTGGCCATGTTTGTTAATGGATCGGGACAAAATGAGCAATCGTTATAGAAAACCTTCCATAGATGCTTCCTTCCAAGATTAGGTTTATTTGCCAGATCAATTTCAGAGAAAATTTTTAGAAATCGACTAATTAAAAAACAAGAATTGCCTATGGCAGCCATATTTGTTAACGGATCGGGACAAAATGAGCAATATTTATAAAGGACCTCCCATAGATGCATCCTACTAAGTTTCGGTTCGTTTGGCAAAGCGGTTTCAGAGGAGAAGATTTTTAAAAATCAGCAATACTGTATAGAGATAACTGCATTTTGAATACAGATATCTATATTTAAACAAGAGTTATCTTTCTTTTAGCAGAGGAGAATATTTTTTAGAAATCAACCAATCAGAAACAAGAATTGCCTGTGGTGGCCATGTTTGTTTAACGATCAGGACAAAATGAGCAATCTTTATAGAGAACCTTCCATAGATGCTTCCTACCAAGTTTCGGTTCATTTGGCCAAGCGGTTTCAGAGGAGAAGATTTTTAGAAATCGACCAATCAGAAACAAGAATTGACTGTGGAGGCCATGTTTGTTAATGAATCTGGACGAAATGAGCAATCTTTATAGAGGACATTCCAAGGATGCTTCCTACTAAGGTTCGATTCATTTGGCCAAGCGGTTTCAGAGAAGAAGATTTTTTAGAAATCAGACAATCAGAAACAAGAGTCGCCTGTGGTGGCCATGTTTGTAAACAGATCGGGACGAAATGAGCAATCTTTACAGAGGACCTTCCATAGATGATTCCTACCAAGTTTCGGTCCATTTGGCCAAGCTGTTTCAGAGTAGAAGATTTTTAGAAATCGCCCAATCAGAAACAAGAATTGCCTGTGGTGGCCATGTTTGTTAATGGATCGGGACAAAATGAGCAACCTTTATAGAGAACCATCCATAGATGCTTCCTACCAAGTTTCGGTTCGTTTGGCAAAGCGGTTTCAGAGGAGAAGATTTTTAAAAATCAACAATATCTGTATAGAGATAACTGCATTTTGAATACAGATATCTATATTTAAATAAGAGTTATCTTTCTTTTTGCAGAGAAGAAGATTTTTTAGAAATCAACCAATAAGAAAAAGAATTGCCTGTGGCAGCCATGTTTGTTAACGGATCGGGACGAAATTAGCAATCTTTATAGAGGACATTCCAATGATGCTTCCTACCAAGGTTTGATTCATTTGGCAAAGCGGTTTCAGAGAAGATTTTTTAGTAATCAACCAATCAGAAAAAAGAATGGCCTATGGCAGCCATATTTGTAAATGGATCGGGACGAAATGAGCAGTGTTTATAGAGGACCCCCCATAGATGCATCCTACCAAGTTTCGGTTCATTTGGCAAAGCGGTTTCAGGGGAGAAGATTAAAAAAAATCAACAATATCTGTATAGAGATAACTGCATTTTGAATACAGATATCTATATTTAAACAAGAGTTATCTTTCTTTCAGCAGAGGAGAATATTTTTTAGAAATCAACCAATCAGAAACAAGAATTGCCTGTGGTGACCATGTTTGTTAACCGATCAGGACAAAATGAGCAATCTTTATAGAGGACCTTCCATATAGATGGTTTCTACCAAGATTCGGTTCATTGGGCTAAGCGGTTTCAGAGGAGAAGATTTTTAGAAATCGACCAATTAGAAACAGGAATGGCCTGTAGAGGCCATGTTTGTTAATGAATCGAGACGAAATGAACAATCTTTACAGAGGACCTTCCATAGATGCTTCCTACCAAGTTTCGGTTCATTTCGCCAAGCGGTTTCAGAGGAGAAGATTTTAAAAAATCAGCAATATCTGTATAGAGATAACTGCATTTTGAATACAGATATCTATTTTTAAACAAGAGTTATCTTTTTTTTAGCAGAGGAGAAGTTTTTTAGAAATCAACCAATGAGAAACAAGAATTGCCTGTGGCGGCCATGTTTGCTAACCGATCAGGACAAAACGAGCAATCTTTATAGAGAACCTTCCATAAACCATAGATGCTTCCTACCAAGATTCGGTTCATTTGGCCAAGGAGTTTCAGATGAGAAGATTTTTGGAAATCGACCAATCAGAAACAAGAGTCGCCTATGACGGCGATATTTATTAATGGATCGGGACGAAATGAGCAATCTTTATAGAGGACCTTCCAAGGAAGATCCCTACCAAGTTTCGATTCACTTGGGCAAGCGATTTCAGAGGAGAATAATTTTTAGAAATCAACCAATCAGAAACAAGAGTCGCCTGTGGTGGTCATGTTTGTTAACGGATCGGGACGAAATGAGCGATCTTTACAGATGACCTTGCATAGATGCTTCCTACCAAGATTTGGTTCATTTCGCCAAGCGGTTTCAGAGGAGAAGATTTTAAAAAATCTGCAATATCTGTATAGAGATAACTGCATTTTGAATACAGATATTTATTTTTAAACAAGAGTTATCTTTCTTTTAGCAGGGGAGAAGATTTTTAAGAAATCAACCAATGAGAAACAAGAATTGCCTATGGTGGCCATGTTTGTTAACCGATCAGGACAAAACGAGCAATCTTTATAGAGGACCTTCCATAGATGCTTCCTACCAAGTTTCGGTTCATTTGGGCAAGCAGTTTCAGAGGAGAAGTTTTTAGAAATCGAGCAATCTTTATAGAGGACCTCCCATAGATGCATCCTACCAAGTTTCGGTTCATTTGGCAAAGCGGTTTCAAAGGAGAAGATTTTTAAAAATCAGCAATATCTGCATAGAAATCATTCCTATCTGTGGGCAAATCATTCCCACGGACCTACGACGCAGATTCTCTATAACCCTTCAAATGGGACATCTGCTAATTGTTCTGGTTGAATCCAAACCGTATACAGCTAGCTCGGTCTGTAGTTGGGACAGAATGTCGTATTTGGAGACTGGCACGCTCTTTGTATGTGACAAAAAACACCATGTAGTAGCTCATGGTGAGCCACACCTTGTTAGGAATCGTCGCCCAATCCTATCCAATATACCATATTTTTCATTGGTAATTTAGTGTTCCCTGTGCCACCTTCATATCAGCATGATATATTGTCCTAGTCATGAATAGATGAAAGACTGCTCGCCTGATGTCTAACAACAATCAATCAATCAATCAATCAATCAATCAATCGATGTTATTATTGTTGGTAGCTCTCGACATTTACTGTATAGTAGGATGTTGCTTAGCAACCAATATATACAAGTAAAAATGATTGATAAGAACAGTTTGAAGATACCAAGGATATCACCAGATGCTGTAAATCGAATTAGGCGAAAGGAAGAAAGGCGAAATATAGACAATGGTTCACAATACACTATACAGAAAACTAAAGATTGAGAAACACAAATACCACTAATAACCGGGGGTGGATTCAGGTGCTTCGGAAGAGTGAGTGGTTCCTGCTCAAGTAGTAACATCCATTGTGTTGCTGCTAAAGACACAAACATCATCTAAAATAAGTACACCTTACAGAATGTGTGTATGGTATGTTTCTGAATATGAACCGAACAAATGAACTGGTGACACGTCGAATTCGAATTATATAAATATATTTTAAAGTATTATTATCCGCGGTGGTGGTGTAATGGTTAGCGTGCTTCCCTCAAGTGTCTATGCAATTTGTGCTTGTTTTTTCCTGCGCTGATCACAAGTAGTACGAAAGAAGATTGGTTGATTCTGAGTCAGGAGTATGTGTCTGAGTGTCCAGAGTGTGGCGACATTTCTATCCGTGTACTGTTATTCAAACAGTTATTTGAGTGAGTAAGCAAAAACAAAAACAACTAGAGGCTCCCAGGAGCCTGTATAGCTCACCTGGGTATAGCAACATCAGTCAATAAAACTTGATAACTTCGGTCAAAAAATAACAAATGTAGCCCTCCTCATTGCAGACCTCCTCTCCAAAAATATTTGGGCAGGGGTTCCCCCTTTAATGTAAGTTATCAACATTGCTGTCAAAAAACATAAATGTCAATGATTCTCCAAATTTAGCTTTTGCTACTTCACATTTTGCAATACAGTTCCTTCCCTTTGATTATTTGAGTAACCAAAAGCAGTGAAAGTCAACAAAAAAAAAATGCATTTTCAACTGTGGAAATTTGTTGTAGATCTTGACATGCTGAACATTTTTGCAATTTAAATTTAACCTTTATTTCTTATAGTTTTTGAAATATAAGACGAAAAGTATTAAAAATTAAAAAATTTGATGAAAAAAGGGAAATAACTCCAAGATGGGTAATCAGATTTACTTCAAAATTGCAGGGTAGGTAGACCTTGTTATGCTGATCGTTTTTACCCCATGTCGGATTTCTGATATTATTAACGGTTTTTGAGTTATTACCCCAAAACCTGTAATTTTACCATATGTTCTATTTTTAGTAACAGCGGCCATGTTGGTTGGTGCACAGCATCACCGGACATAATTGTGAAACTAGACACCCTAGTGATGATTCAGACCAAGTTTGGTTTCAATTGGTCCAGTAGTTTCAGAGGAGAAGGTTTACGACGGACGACGACGACGGACGCCAAGTGATGGCAATAGTTCACCTGGCCCTTGGGCCAAGTGAGCTAAAACAGGAATTTACCCCAATCATAAGACAACGTATATGACATGTCAAATTTCTTGTGTTGTATTTTTAAATACATTATAATTACCTCAGTGTAGCCATTGTCGTGGTTCTACTTTTTAATATGGGTTTTGTATAATTCTTTTCAGCTCTACAAATAAACAATTAATGTAACGTTCATGGTATTATATATGATTAAAAACAGGGGGATAGTTATATTCGGTTCAGTGAACACGTATATATCCAACTAAATAGCGCACACGATGCGTTTTTGTAATAGCATTCACCAGGTATGCTCATAGTCAAAAGATTGGAAAGCCAAATATAAATTAAAAGTCTTTATCGGAATGTAAGTCAAAGGCCTGAGCAGTATAATTAAACTTTGCAAAGGATCTAATTTAGCTTTCAATGTCATGTCTCTGTTTATTAATTTTACTACATGTAATTGCAATAACGTAGATAAATTAGAGCCAAACACACAAACACTGATAATCCAGAGGTGCGAGATGTGATCCCGTCATCAACACATCGTTGTGCCATAAGCCATTGTTTTCTTTCAATGCATTTCTTTGCTCGTTAATTTGATAAGAGTTAGAGTGTTTAACGCCACTTTCAACAATATTTCAGTTATATCGTGTCGGTCACTTTTATTGGTGGAGGCAACCGGAGTACCCGGAGAAAGTCACTCACAAACTTTATCATATAAAATTGTATCGAGTATACCTTGGCATTAGCGGTATTCGAACTCACAAGACACAACGTCAGTGTAAATCCAGCTATCATACGATAACGACCACGACCGCCCCTCATTAAGTTGCCATTTACCAGGAGAGTGGTTTATGTTGTTGTCGACTACATAAAATGTAGATTATCTTGTCGACCCTATCCGTTTATTTAACCAGGAATAAAATGCTTCAAACTAACATAACTATTTCGCCCTGACTTGATATACCGTCTCAAATTTTGTATATACATGTACTAATAAACTACAGCTAATTTACCCTTTGTCTTCAGACTTTGGTTCTTTTTCGGTAGTATATAGTAGCGTAGATCATGACTGAAAAGATGCATAAATTCGGAGTTTAATGTACCGAAATAACATATGGATAAAACTATGCTCATTCGATAGAAAAATGTCTATATTTTAAAATTAAGCGGGTCGTAAAAAAATCGTAAGACAACTTTTCTTGGAAATTTTTGTTTTCCGAAGGTACCCAACTGATACATAGTTGATCAGGTGAAAATAAAATTTCATATTTATAACACGTGATCGTTTATAGGTAAAAAAAAAGATGTATTACACAATGAAACAGACATTTAATTGTATCAATAGATGAAAAAGAACAGTTAATTCTCGTCTGATTTAATATAACTAGCCTCTCAAAATACCCCTTATTTTGGTGGAAAATAAGACAAGTTTTCTCTTTTAGCAAATTTATTTTGTGTTTTCCATACAATTTTAGTATTGATATAGTAACGTTACATTAGTCCGAAAATTCATGCCAAATTTCATATCATAAATACTTAGTTATGCAGAAAAATGCAATTGTTTCCTTTCTCATTTAATGCCTTTTATACGTGGAAATTTGATGCGCCGTTTCTGATTCTATAAATATAGTTCAATTGATCTTCGAGTCATTAAATAGCACGTTGTCTAAAAAGTGTCTTTTTTGAATGAAATGGCTTAGTTTCTGATTTATTTCATTAAGTGTTCGGCTTTTCGCACACTGTTTATTGAGGTTTTTAGACTTCATTTGGCGTTGTTTTTGTCGTTTGTTTGTCGATAATTAGTGTATTTTGTTGATTAGTAATTAGGTTATTGTAGTACCAGAATTTTACATGAAAGACACGTTCATATTCCGTATGATGGCATCGTTCGGTAGTCCTTTGAAACTTTCTCCTTCTAGTCCAAAAAGACGAAAAGAAACGTTGAACTGGGAACAATGCATTATATGTCAATGTTCCAATGCAGAACCTGTGATTTGTATGCGAGATGTAGGCAAAGATAGTTTTGTAAGATCGATGGAAATTAGAAGAGATGAGGTGTATTCTCGTATGGAATAAGAGATAGAATGCATAGCATTGTTACAGTCAATGAATGTCAAATTGTGTCGTACATTCAGGGATTTGGCAATAAGTTTCGTTCAGTCTCGTTTATCTTGTTTTCCCAATGCCAGTTCCATAATTGACGTATTTGACCGATACGATGTTGAACAGTCCATCAAATCAGCTGAACGCGACAGAAGATCTCGTACAGCGCACGCTACAAAGGTATTCCAGGTTATAGAGGGCCGATCTATTCCAGATTAGAAAAAGTTTATGAGTGTGACGGCAAACAAACAAGCATTGCTTCGGTTTATGTGAGATTTCATCGTACAAAAGCACGACGAGTTGTTCGGGTCGATTTCTGATTGCGATGAACTTTACATCGCTGGGATCTTCTCTGATCCATTGTTTGTAAAGAGAATATCTAGCACCGGGGTGACGGAATGTAAAGACCCCTATTGTTCCATTGAAGAGGCCGACACACGAATGATCTTCCATGCAACACATGCTGATAAACAGTTTGGTATGAGCAGGTTAAAGGAAGAATAATCATCAAGTCACCTGATACAGATGTTCTTGTTCTCGCTGTTCATTTCTTCCCATCTCTGAAGCATACTAAAGAACTGTGGTTTCAGACAGGCTCCATTACAAGTACAAAGGATGGACGCCGCTTCATACCGGTACATGAAATAGTAAACTCTCTGAACCCTGTTTTTTGTCAAATTTTACCAGCTGCACATGCATTATGGGGTTGTGATACAACTTCATCAATGATTGGTATCGGGAAAACAACAGTCTATAAGTTTCTCAAGAGCAAGTCAGAGGAGTTCAGTGATTTGGTGTTATTAGGAGAGGGTAACGTAGAGGATTATTTGGCTGTTTCTAGAGAGTTTGTTGCCAGTCTGTATGACCAAAATGCCAAACTACGAGCAGATTACTCTAATCTCAATAAATTCAGAGTTCGACTTGCAACAAAAAAGAAGCAAGCCTGGTCAAGTTACCACCATGCGAAGGGACATTCCATCAGCATGTACTAAGAGCATTTTTGCAGACCTATATCTGGAAATCCTCACAAAAAGGGCAGCCCCCTGTTAATGTTCGGATGGGAAGACAGGGGTGGTCTGGTACCTGTCTTGTTCCGAGGACAAATGTCATCAGACTTCCTGCAGGATCTCGTGTGCAGTTGCAAAGGCAAATCAATTTGTTCCAGTAGTTGTGTTTGTTTTGAACAGAATCTGTCGTGCACAGATCTTTGTCCCTGTTATGGTAGCGACGTGTATAAATGCCATAACAAAGAATGTTACCTTACTGGAAGACGATGGTCATGATGTCTGAAATTTAGTAGATTTTTACAAGGCTTTGTTGTTGTAGACAAAATTATCTGCCATGTAATGTCGTGACAAGTCCACAATAGTCATTTTGTAGTTAGATAGCGATGTTGTTCTGTCATTTGTTTTGAACCAGGATAGTCCTATTTATACTGACTAATATAAATGTGTTGCTATCGACTTGTATGCTTATTTTGGTGTTTTAGGACCTCTTTTGGTTATACAGCATTCGTTGTAACGAACGCGGAGCAAAAACATTGATTAAGAATACCACACAGTCATATCAGTGACAGAAACAAGAACAATGATGTTTATGTACTAGTGAAGGACGCCCACCCCCCTTTTTCTATACGCCAGAGAATTTTTAATTTGTGAAATAGAAGTTAAATTTCGTTGTAAAAAATAGTATCAATGTTATCATCAACTAATTAAAGCACATTCAGGTCAAGACGTTTCGATACAAAGGTCATGGTCAGGTCCCTATTGGCGACATTGAAAATGTCATCAAAACCTACAAAAACACAAAACAAATTTCAGAACTAAACCTTAAAAGTCTATATGAAAGACTTAATAGTGTATACAAAATTTTGCAAAAATGATAATTTCATCCCTTTGTGGGAACTGAATTCAAGGGGAGCAACCCCAAAGTTATAGCTCATATTTTCTTAAAATTTTGGGTAAAACGATTATCTCCCTTTTTAAGGAATTGCAAACCAGTTCCCGTTTTTACGATCCGACTATCTGGATAGAGTATGAATTCTTCTTTCCAATGATATATAATTTAGGTATATGTTCGGTGGGTACATTAAAGTCAAAAATTTCGTTCCCCATCTACCACTCTAGTAGTACCATTTCTATTTATGCAGTCAAAGAAAGATAATCGGGATTACTTTATATGTAATCTACTACCGGTAATTGATATTTCTTTCAAACTTATTTTAAGCATTATATGATGACTTATATTCATAACGAATCCATGATTTATACCAATACCGTGATATAGAAATAGGACATATTTTCTCCGTTCCAGATACAAATACTACGAAAGGAGAGTTAACTGGGTGTGCTGGACGAATCAGTATTTAAGTAATATTAATGTAGTACAGGGAATTTATACATAATTGTTTATAGTATTATAATTATTTCTATTAGCCACATGTTTTACTTATCAAAGGATTATTTTTCCTAGATGATGAAGTACATTTGTATTTAATCCCTCATATATTTTTATTATTTATTTCAGTAATATATACTATTGGTGAATACATTCTGATAGAAGGGACCGTCGTTGTCGTGATCGTATTGTAGTTGGATATTCAACTATCTATGCAATCAATGCATATCACCGCTAACGCTGTGAGTTCGCATCCTGCTCATGGGGAGGTGCCCTCATAACAGCATTATGTGATAAAGTTTGTTAGTGACTTGCGGCAGGTCAGTGGTTTTTCTCCGGTTTCCTCCACCAATAAAACTGACCGCCACGATATACAATGTAACTGAAATATTGTTGAAGTGGCATTAAACACCATAACCTCAATCCCTCAACATTATGGTAGTAGTAGAACATTTATTTTTATTACTATTGTGGTGGTTTTCAGTCACAATTGATTTGATTGAGTGAATTTTGTTCTCATTCAAACTTCATCGAAACATTTGTAAAAATTTGAATAAAAACTCTGTAATTAAATGTCACAACAGGACACTGTTACATATTTCATTGATAACAAGATATGATTATAATCTAACGATTATGAAGTCTCCCTAACCAGCCACTGACAACAGGTTTAAATGAACACTTTGCATTGTGACAAATTCTGAGCTTGATTTTTTGCAGTTACCTGTTACCTGTTACCTATCTTGAATCTTCATCCACTGCCTGGATTACCGCTGTTGCCAACGTATACACTAATGAAGTCCAGAATCATAAATGTCTGGTATGGTGTGCCCCTATCACTTATCCCTAACTCATCTCTAAAATATCCCTATCTAGTTTAAAACGGTTTTAAAAATATTAGAAGTATCTATTTCTATATACACGGGTCATAAAAGAGTCAGTTGTATTGATAAAAGGTAAAAAGAACAGCTTCTAGTGTGCCGATGGATGATACGTTAGTATATACATTGTCCATTAAAATTTCATTCTAAAACCGTTTAAAATATCCTGGCATATCCAATTAAAATTGCTAAAAAGAAAAGGTTATTCGTTATGAGATTCAGCAAGCTTTCACCCTACTAAATCTTATATATATATATGCCTAATCTGGCAGCCATTTTGAAAATGGAGACAGGTAGAAATTTTGCGATGTCAGGAATCAATTCAGAACATCACAATCTACCTACATATGAAATTTCGTTGAAATCGGACAATGTTGAATTTGTGCGGTATTGTGGTGTCCTTTTTGAAAATGGCGACCGGTAGAAATTTTTCAATGTCGATGTCAGGAATCAATTCGGGACATCATAATCTACCTACATATGAAATGTCGTTGAAATCGGACAATGTTGAATTTGTGTGGTATTGTTGCAGCCATTTTTAAAATGGCGACCGATAGAAATTTTTCAATGTCAGGAATCAATTCGGGACATCATTATCTACCCACATATCAAATGTTGATGATATCGGACAATGTTGAATTTTTACCGCTGACCTTTTTCTGCCGTGTTTTGGCAGCCATTTTGAAAATAGCATACATCTTGAAAATTTTGAATATGCAGAATTGTTCCTCTAATGGTGACCTATCACTATGTAAAATGTTATGTCGCTATCATTATCCATTTAGAAGTTATCAATATTAATGTACGAAATTTCAACTTTCCCATAGAATTCTATGGTAACCACCACCCCCTTTGAACCCCTCAAAATATGACTTTGACCCCCTTTACCAAAACTGAAAACTTTAGGACCAACTAGAAACATATACCTATAACTCCACCAAGTTTCATGAAATTCTGTCCAGTAGTTCGTGAGATCTGCCGTGGACAAGTTCATGTGCCAAAGAAAGAAAGAAAGAAAGAAAGGAGAAAGGAGAAGAATAATAACTAGAGGCTCAGCACTGAGCTGAGCTGTGTTGCTCACCTTTCATTCTGCTCTGAAGAAACTTAATACAGAACCTTCCATAGCCTATAGGTGCTCCAACCAAATCTTGGTTCGCTTTGGCAAAGCAGTTTCAGAGAAGAAGATTTTTAGAAAGCGACCAATCTAAAACAAGAATTGCCTGTGGCAGCCATGCTTATTAATGGATCAAAACAAAATTAGCAACCTCTATAGAGGACCTTCCATAGATGCTTCTTACCAAGTTTCATATCATTTGGCCAGGTGGTTTCAGAGGAAAAGCTGTTTTAGAAATCGAACAATAAGAAACAAGAATTGCCTATGACGGCCATGTTTGTTAACGGATCAAAACGGAATGAGCAATTCCCATAGAGGACCTTCCATAGATGCTTCCTACCAAGTTTCGATCTATTTGGCCAAGCTGTGTCAGAGTAGAAGATTTTTAGAAACTGACCAATCAGAAAAAAGAATTGTCTGTGGCAGCCATGCTTGGCAATATTTATAAGAGAATTTTCCATATTGATGCTTCCTACCAAGTTTCGGATCATTTGGCCATGCGGTTTCAGAGGAGATTTTTAGAAATAGACCAATCAGAAACAAGAATCGCCTGTGGTGGCCATGTTTGTTAATGGATCGAGACAGAATGAGCAATCGTAATAGAGGATCTTCCATAGATGCTTCCTACCAAGTTTCGGTTCATTTGGCCATGTGATTTTTATAAATAAACCAATGTTTCTTAATGGAATTGGAACGAAATGAGTACTCTTTATAGAGGACAGCCCATAGATGCTTCCTACCAAGTTTCGGATCATTTGGCCAAGCGGTTTCAGAGGACAAGAATTTAAAAAATCAACTAATCATAAAAAGAATCGCCTGTGGTGGTCATGTTTGTTAATGGATCGGGACGAAATGAGCAATGTTTATAGAGGACATTCCATAGATGCTTCCTACTAAGTTTCGAATTATTTGGCCAAGTGGTTACAGAAGAGAATAATTTTTTAAATCAGCCAATCAGAAACAAGAGTCGTCTGTGGCGGCCATGTTTGTTAACGGATCGGGACGAAATGAGCAATCCTTATAGAGGGCCTTCCATAGATACTTCCTACCAAGTTTCAGTTCATTTGGCTGAGGAGTTTTAAAGGCATATTTATCTGTAATTCAATTCATATTATCTATATTTAAATTAGAGTTTATCATAATTTACTTGGAAACCAAATTTCGCCCAAATCGGAGTATTTTTGTATTTTGGCAGTCATTTTGGATTAAAAATGGCTGCCATGGCAAACCAAAATGGTCGCAATCTGATGCAGCATGTCTTACCCCCTGTAAATATCCACTTCCATTGAAATCTTTTCATTTTGAATTTTTAATGATTTTTTTAATTTTTATATTGGCAGCCATTTTGAAAATTTTAAAAACAAAGAGCACAACTTTTAGTGATGATCTATTTTTGTGCCAAATTTCAAAAAGGATCCGCTGTTTGGAGTGAATTTAACATTTTTTGCACCTTGGTTACCATGACAACGGCTGCCATTTTGAACTTTGTTCAACCCTCAAAAGCTGCCACACTACGGTGGATATTCCAACAAAGTTTCATGAAGTTTAATGAAAGGAATCCAAAAAAAAATTTAAATCCCCTTTTTTCTTTCCATGGCAATTGCGGCAAAGTTTGTCCAACCGATTCCAATTTGTTTGGTCGATCTCGTTCCACTAGATGTGGGTGTTTCATCAATTTCTGTTAGGCGAGTAACCTGCTATGATCATTTTTGTGTTTTTCATTTCTTTAGCATTTTGGCCGTTTCCAGGGCAACGGCAGCCATTTTGAAAAAATCAACCCTCAACAGCACAACTTCACATGGCATATGATATTCCTACAAGGTTTCATAAAGTTTGATCAAGGCATCTCCGAGAAAAGTGTCGGACAAAAATGTGTGGAAGAATAACTAGAATTGCCATTGCAAGCAATAGCTGACATCACCCCACTCCATTATTTTGGTACCTTGGTTTCCATGGTAATGCCATTTTGAATTTTCTCAACACGCCAAAAGCTTCCACACACTACGGTGAATATTCCTATGATGTTTCATGAAGTTTGATGAAAGAAATCAAAATTTTTTAAAAATCCCCCTTTTTTTATTTCCATGGCAACTGCGGCAAAGTTTGTGCTACCGATTCCGAATTTTTTGGCTTATCTCGTTCCACTAGATGTGGATATGGCAGGAAACATTACTGCAAAACTTTGTGAAGTTTGGAGTGAATTTAAAAATTTTTGCACCTTGGTTACCATGGCAACGGCCGCCATTTTAAATTTTTTTCAACCATCCAAAAGCTGCCACACACTACGGTGGATATTCCCACAAAGTTTCTAACCCGAATAATCCAGTAGTTATATTACTCTCCCGCTAGTCGCTGCATTAACGCCTGGATGCATTTATTGAAAAAATCTGTCAAACCGGAAATGGTAAATCGCTATGATTTATGGGTATTACGACATAAAATAGGAGGAGCTAAAGTGTTTGTAAATAATGTCCAATGGAGCGATCAGATGATGTAATGTTGTATGCAATACACTTGTCCAGATAAATACAACCAAACATGAAATAAAACATAAATGAATAATTACTATTTTTTAAATATTAAAACATAATGATTTTATTTCAAAGTTGGAAAGTAAATAAAAGCTTGAATTGAATTCACTCTTATAATGATTTTTTAATTTCATTTAAAATAAAGATTTAAAAAAAATGTATTTTATGATACTGATGGCTGATTAAAATTGTTTGTCATGCATTAGCTGTCAGTTGTAATATACAGGGTGTAAACAATATACAGGAAGAGCTCCTACTGTGAAGCCATCTATTTTGAGATGCCATTCAATGAAAATAACAATCTGACCATATTGTTACATAATAATAGGGAGGTCATACATTTTTCAATTTTATTTACACAATGGCATATTCTATAATTCTGTCTTACAAATTGAAGACAGCTGCAGTGAAAATGCACTAGAACACTATTATTTAAAGTGAATTATTTAAAAGGTGACATGTTGAAATAAATAAATAATGCATATGTTTGGAGAAAATTCTTCATATGTCATAATTTTTTTATATTTAAACTGGACAGTAGCGACCAAAATTGAATGGAAACTTTGGAAATGGCACCGCTATTTTGAAACTATTTATTCCCTGAAACACATGTTGCTGACCAGTTAGACTGAAAGTAAAACTCTTCTGTAGTGGATAGTAGGCTAGGTTTTAATAATCTCATACAGTTTGATGAGAAAATTCAAATTCTTTATTTATACGTTCAATTTTATGGGTAAAATTTATCCAATTTTGGTGCCGTTTTCAATTTTCCCATTGAAATGCATGGTAAAAAATAATTTTAAAAATGTGTTTGGAAACACATGTTGCTGATGAAACAAAGACTACAACTATGCAATTTCTTTTAGAACAATGTCTAAACTACATTTATCAAGTACAGTTTCATTAGATTTCATTATTGTTTTCAAATAATTTCTGATATTCTATTTCTTGGTAAAGACAGATAAAATTCAAAATGGCCACCATTATAAAATATAAGTGGTAATTTTCCGAACTTCAAATTGTCATAACTTTTGAACCGCTTAACAGATTTTAAAAAACTAAACACCACTGTAAATATCTTCAGGAGATCTGATCATTGGTGTGTACTTTGAGATATTTTAGCACATTTTCAAAAAAAGTCTGACCCTCCTAATAATAAGAATAAGAATTAGATAAGAAATCAAAATTGATAGAAGGCCAGGATTTATATAATTAACACATTAAGTCACATTTCATTTATTTAGGCTAACTTGGGTCAGTTATCAATTAAAGACAAAAATGGGTTTAAAAAAATCAGTCTAATAAGTATTTACCTAAATAACGATATTGTGATGGGTATTTCTTTATAAATTGTATTAAAAATCATTTTAATTTATGAAATAATCAACTTTCTGTTTACATATTTATTTTCAATAAAATTTCTTTATTATTTCATCCCATTTTCCTTAATTTAACTTGTGCATATCCATATTTATACAATCCTATGTTAACGGCAAGTTACGTGTATCGACCCTATTATCCACAATAAAGTCACTTTTATTGTCCCACATACATTACAAAAATACATGTTAGATGTGCATTGCGACATTTTAGCAAATTTAGATTAAAACATAAAAACTTCAAAAAATGATTACACAGTGTTTTATTTTTTTAAATCTTTAAAGATTTGTGAATCTATGGCAATTTAAATCATAATTATGAGAATAAAGGTGTATTTGGTTTCTAAATATGCAAAGGCACGTGCACAATCATTCTCCGTGTTCGTTTTGTCAATATTTACAAACGGAAGTAAAGGGATTCACTAATGCGCATACATGCTAATATCTGACATCTGATTGGTCGGCTTTTTACCACTAAGAGCGTTCAAGCCTTCGTCCAGCGAAAGTGCCGATAGAGGGCGCAGTATTATTCAAGTTAACAAAGTTTCATGAAGTTTGATGAAAGGAATCCAAATTTTTTTAAATCTCCCCTTTTTTGTTTCCATGGCAACTGCGGCAAAGTTTGTCCAACCGATTCCGATTTATTTTGGCTTATCTCGATCCACTAGATGTGGATGTTGTTCCTATCAAGTTTCATCAATTTCTTTTCAGCGAGTAACCTGCTATGATCATTTTTGTGTTTTTCATTCTTTTAGCATTTTGGTCATTTCCATGGCAACGGCAGCCATTTTGAAAAAATCGACCCTTAACAACACAACTTCACATGGCATATGATATTCCTACAAGGTTTCATAAAGTTTTATCAAGGCATCTCCGAGAAATCGAGCGGACAAAAATGTGTGGAAGAATAATAATAAAAATAGTGAAAAAGAAACGTAGAATAGCAATACATCACCCGACAAGTCGGGGTGATGTGATAAGAATAACTAGAATTGCCATTGCAAAGCAATAGCGGACATCACCCCACCCCATTATTTTGGTGCCTCGGTTTCAATGGTAACACCATTTTCAATTTTATCAACACGGCAAAAGCTTCCACACAATACGGTGAATATTCCTACGATGTTTCATGAAGTTTGATGAAAGAAATCAAACAAATTTTTAAATCCCCCCTTTTTTTTATTTCCATGGCAACTGCGGCAAAGTTTGTCCTACCAATTTCGATTATTTTGGCTTATCTCGTTCCACTAGATGTGGATGTGACGGGAAACATTACTGCAAAACTTTGTGAAGTTTGGAGTGAATTTAAAAAATTTTGCACCTTGGTTTCCATGGCAATGGCCACCATTTTGTATTTTGTCAACCCCCCCAAAAGCTGCCACACACTACGGTGGATATTCCTACAAAGTTTCATGAAGTTTGATGAAAGGAATCCAATTTTTTTTAAATCCCCCCTTTTTTGTTTCCATGGCAACTGCGGCAAAGTTTGTCCAACCGATTCCAATTTTTTTGGCTTATCTCGTTCCACTAGATGTGGATGTTGTTCCTATCAAGTTTCATCAATTTCTGTTCAGCGAGTAACCTGCTATGATCATTTTTGTTTTTTTCAATTTTTTAGCATTTTGGCCGTTTCCATGGCAACGGCAGCTATTTTGAAAAAAATCAACCCTTAACAGCACAACTTCACATGGCATATGATATTCCTACAATGTTTCATAAAGTTTGATCTAGGCATCTCCGAGAAATCGAGCGGACAAAAATAACTAGAATTGCCATTGCAAAGCAATAGCGGACATCACCCCACCCCATTATTATGGTACCTCGGTTTCTATGGTAACGCCATTTAGAATTTTAAGAACACGCCAAAAGCTTCCGCACACTATGGTGAATATTCTTACGATGTTTCATGAAGTTTGATGAAAGAAATCAAAAAATTAAAAAAATTCCCCCTTTTTTATTTCCATGGCAACTGCGGCAAAGTTTGTACTACCGATTCTGAATTTTTTGGCTTATCTCATTCCACTAGATGTGGATGTGATAAGAAACATTACTGCAAAAATTTGTGAAGTTTGGAGTGAATTTAACATTTTTTGCACCTTGGTTACCATGGCAATGGCCACCATTTTGAATTTGTTCAACCCCCAAAAGCTGCCACACACTACGGTGGATATTCCTACAAAGTTTCATGAAGTTTGATGAAAGGAATCCAAAAATGTTTTAAATCCTCCTTTTTGTTTCCATGGCAACTGCGGCAAAGTTTGTCCAACCGATTCTGATTTTTTTTAGCTTATCTCGTTCCACTAGAAATGGATGTTGTTCCTGTCAAGTTTCATCAATTTCTGTTTGGCAAGTAACCTGCTTTAATCATTTTTGTGTTTTTCAATTTTTTTGCATTTTTACCGTTTCCATGGCAACGGCAGCCATTTTGAAAAAATCAACCCTTAATAGCACAACTTCATATGGCATATGATATTCCTATAAGGTTTCATAAAGTTTGATCAAGGAATCTCCGAGAAATCAAGCGGACAAAAATGTATGGAAGAAGAATAATAAGAACAAGAATTGCCATTGCAAAGCAATAGCGGACATCACCTCACCCCATTATTTTGGTACCTCGGTTTCCATGGTAACGCCATTTTGAATTTTATCAACACGTCAAAAGCTTCCACACACTATGCTGAATATTCCTACGATGTTTCATGAAGTTTGATGAAAGAAATCAAATAATTTAAAAAATCCCCCCTCTTTTTATTTCCATGGCAACTGCGGCAAAGTTTGTCCTACCGATTCTGAATTTTTTGGCTTATCACATTCCACTAGATGTGGATGTGACAAGAAACATTACTGCAAAATTTGTGAAGTTTGGAGTGAATTTAACATTTTTTGCACCTTGGTTACCATGGCAACGGCCACCATTTTCAATTTTTTTCAACCCCCCCAAAAGCTGTCACACACTACGGTGGATATTCCTACAAAGTTTCATGAAGTTTGATGAAAGGAATCCAAAAATGTTTTAAATCCCCCCTTTTTTGTTTCCATGACAACTGCGGCAAAGTTTGTCCAACCGATTCTGATTTTTTTTTTACTTATCTCGTTCCACTACAAGTGGATGTTGTTCCTGTCAAGTTTCATCAATTTCTGTTTGGCGAGTAACCCGCTATAATAATTTTTGTGTTTTTCAATTTTTTTGCATTTTTGCCGTTTCCATGGCAACGGCAGCCATTTTGAAAAAATCAACCCTTATTAGGTGATCAGATTTACTTCAAAATGCAGGGTAGGTAGATCTTGACATGCTGAACATGTTTGCAGTTTCAACTTACCATTTATCTCTTAATAGTTTTTGAAATAAAGGACGAAAAGTATTAACATTTTGAAAATTTGATGAAAAAAGGGAAATAACTCCAAAATGGGTAATGGGATTTACTTCAAAATTGCAGGGTAGGTAGATCTTGACATGCTGCACATTTTTGCAATTAAACTTAACCTTTATCTCTTATAGTTTTTGAAAAATACGACGAAAAGTATTAAAATTTTAAAAATTTGATGATAAAAGGTCAATAACTCCAAGATGGGTAATCAGATTTACTTCAAAATTGCAGGGTAGGTAGATCTTGCTGTGTTGATCATTTTCACCCCGTCAGATTTCTGTTTTTATTAAAGGTTTTTGAGTTATTACCCAAAATCTGCAATTTTACCCCTATGTTCTATTTATAGACATGGTGGCCATGATGGTTGGTCGGCAGGGTCATCGGACATAATTTTTAAAGGGAACCCCCTAAGGATGATTCAGGCCAAGTTTGGTTTAAATTGGCCCAGTGGTTTCAGAGGAGAAGATTTTCTTAAAAGTTTACAGACAGACGACGGACGCCAAGTGATGGCAAAAGCTCACTTGACCCTTTGGGTCAGGTGAGCTAAAAATCAACCCTTCACAGCACATCTTCACATGGCATATGATATTCCTACAAGGTTTCATAAAGTTTGATCAAGGCATCTCCGAAAAATCGAGCGGACAAAAATATGTGAAAGAATAATAATAATAATAATAGTGAAAAAGAAACGTAGAATAGCAATACATCACCCGACAACAGTTGGGGTGATGTAATAAGAATAATAATAATAGTGAAAAAGAAACGTAGAACAGCAATACATCACAAGACAACAGTCGGGGTGATGTAATAATAAGAAGAATAGCAATACATCACCCGACAATAGTCGGGGTGATGTAATAATAGAATAACAATACATCACCCGACAGCAGTCGGGGTGATGTAATAAGAAACGGAGCAAACACAATATGTCTCGACCACCAGGATATAACTGAATTTTTGTTGAAAGTGGCATAAAACACCAATAACTTGATATTGTCAAATGTATGAAATACACACATGCAAAATGTACAACGAAATGAAAATAGGAAGAGGATTTCAGAGAAAAAAGAATGCGTTTAAATTACCATCGGCTAATTGAACGGATGGACCTCAACCTCAATTCACTACTACGACAGGACGTTAATAAGCGTCACCCGCTCCTTCACACAAGACACTAGCTCCTAATGACAAAATTTATTGTGAGAGATCGTTATTGGTCCTTTGTTTGTTGTGAGAGATCGTTATTTGTCCTTTGTTGTGAGAGGTCGTTATTGGTCCTTTGTTGTGAGAGGTCGTTATTGGTCCTTTGTTTGTTGTGAGGGATTGTTATTGGTCCTTTGTTTGTTGTGAGAGGTCATTATTGGTCATTTGTTTGTTGTGAGAGGTCATTATTGGTCATTTGTTTGTTCTGAGAGGTCGTTATTGGTACTTTGTTTGTTGTGAGAGGTTGTTATTGGTCCTTTGTTTGTTGTGAGAGGTCGTTATTGGTCCTTTGTTTGTTGTGAGAGGTCGTTATTGGTCCTTTGTTTGTTGTGAGAGGTCTTTATTGGTCATTTGTTTGTGGCGAGAGTTCGTTATTGGTCCTTTTTTGTTGTGAGAGGTTGTTGTTGGTCCTTGTTTGTTGTGAGAGGTCTTTATTGGTCCTTTGTTTGTGGCGAGAGTTCGTTATTGGTCCTTATTTGTTGTGAGAGGTTGTTGTTGGCCCTTTGTTGTGAGAGGTCATTATTGCTCATTTGTTTGTTGTGAGAGGTGGTTATTGGTCATTTGTTTGTTGTGAGAGGTCGTTATTGGTCCTTTGTTTGTTGTAAGATGTCGTTAATGGTCATTTGTTTGTTGTGAGAGGTCGTTATTGGTCCTTTGTTTGTTGTGAGACGTCGTTATTGGTCCTTTCTTTGTTGTGAGAGGTCGTTATTGGTCATTTGTTTATTGTGAGAGGTCGTTATTGGTCCTTTGTTTATTGTGATAGGTCCTTATTGGTCCTTTGTTTATTGTGAGAGATCGTTATTGGTCAAATGTTTGTTGTGAGAGGTCGTTATTGGTCATTTGTTTGTTGTGAGAGGTCATTATTGGTTATTTGTTTGTTGTGAGACGTCGTTATTGGTCATTTGTTGTGAAAGGTCATTATTGTTCCTTTCTTTGTTGTGAGAGGTCGTTATTGGTCCTTTGTTTGTTGTCAGATGTCGTTAATTGTCATTTGTTTGTTGTGAGAGGTCGTTATTGGTCCTTTGTTTGTTGTCAGATGTCGTTAATGGTCATTTGTTTGTTGTGAGAGGTCGTTATTGGTTCTTTGTTTGTTGTGAGAGGTCGTTATTGGTCCTTTGTTTGATGTGAGAGGTCGTTATTGATCCTTTGTTTGTTGTGAGACGTCATTATTGGTTATCTATTTGTTGTGAGACGTCGTTATTGGTGTTTTGTTTGTTGTAAGAGCTCGTTATTGGTCATTTGTTTGTTGTGAGAGGTCGTTATTGGTTCTGTTTGTTGTGAGAGTTCGTTATTGGTAATTTGCTTGTAGTGAGAGGTCATTATTGGTCATTTGTTTGTTGTGAGAGGTCATTATTGCTCCTTTGTTTGTTGTGAGCGGTCGTTATTAGTCCTTTGTTGTAAGAGGTCGTTATTGGTCCTTTGTTGTGAGATGTCGTTATTGGTCCTTTGTTTGATGTGAGAGGTCGTTATTGTTCCTTTGTTTGTTATGAGACATCGTTATTGGTTATTTGTTTGTTGTTAAACGTCGTTATTGGTCCTTTGTTTGTTGTGAGACGTCGTTATTGGTCCTTTGTTTGTTGTGAGACATCGTTATTGGTCCTTTGTTTGATGTGAGAGGTCGTTATTGGTCCTTTGTTGTGAGAGGTCGTAATTGGTCCTTTGTTAGATGTGAGAGGACATTATTGGTCCTTTGTTTGTTGTGAGACGTCGTTATTGGTTATTTGTTTGTTGCTAAACATCGTTATTGGTCCTTTGTTTGTTGCGAGACGTTGTTATTGGTCCTTTGTTTGTTGTGAGACGTCGTTATTGGTTATCTGTTTGTTGTGAGACTTCGTTATTTGTCCTTTGTTTGATGTGAGAGGTCGTTATTGATCCTTTGTTTTTTGTGAGACGTCGTTATTGGTTATCTGTTTGTTGTGAGACGTCGTTATTGGTGTTTTGTTTGTTGTGAGAGGTCGTTATTGGTTCTGTTTGTTGTGAGAGTTCGTTATTGGTCATTTGCTTCTAGTGAGAGGTCGTTATTGGTCATTTGTTTGTTGTGAGAGGTCGTTATTGGTCCTTTGTTGTGAGAGGTTGTTATTGCTCCTTTGTTCTGAGAGGTCGTTATTGTTCCTTTGTTTGTTGTGAGAGGTCGTTATTGGTCATTTGTTTGTTGTGAGAGGTCGTTATTGGTCCTTTGTTTGTTTTGAGAGATCGTTATTGGTCCTTTGTTTGTTGTGAGAAGTCGTTATTGATCCTTTGTTTGTTGTGAGACATCATTATTGGTCCTTTGTTTGTTGTGAGAGGTCGTTATTGGTTATTTGTTTGTTGTTAAACATCGTTATTGGTACTTTGTTGTGAGACGTCGTTATTGGTCCTTTGTTTGTTGTGAGACGTCGTTATTGGTTATTTGTTTGTTGCTAAACATCATTATTGGTCCTTTGTTGTGAGACGTCGTTATTGGTCCTTTGTTTGTTGTGAGAGGTCATTATTGGTCATTTCTTTGTTGTGAGAGGTTGTTATTGGTCCTTTGTTTGATGTGAGAGGTCGTTGTTGGTCCTTTGAGTGTTATGAGATGTCGTTATTGGTCCTTTGTTTGTTGTGAGAGGTCGTTATTGGTCATTTGTCTGTTGTGAGAGGTCGCTATTGGTCATTTGCTTCTAGTGACAGGTCGTTATTGGTAATTTGCTTGTTGTGAGAGGTCGTTATTGGTCCTTTGTTGTGAGAGGTTGTTATTGGTCCTTTGTTCTGAGAGGTCGTTATTGGTTCTTTGTTTGTTGTGAGAGGTCGTTATTGGTCCTTTGTTTGATGTGAGAGGTCGTTATTGATCCTTTGTTTGTTGTGAGACGTCATTATTGGTTATCTATTTGTTGTGAGACGTCGTTATTGGTGTTTTGTTTGTTGTAAGAGCTCGTTATTGGTCATTTGTTTGTTGTGAGAGGTCGTTATTGGTTCTGTTTGTTGTGAGAGTTCGTTATTGGTAATTTGCTTGTAGTGAGAGGTCATTATTGGTCATTTGTTTGTTGTGAGAGGTCATTATTGCTCCTTTGTTTGTTGTGAGCGGTCGTTATTAGTCCTTTGTTGTAAGAGGTCGTTATTGGTCCTTTGTTGTGAGATGTCGTTATTGGTCCTTTGTTTGATGTGAGAGGTCGTTATTGTTCCTTTGTTTGTTATGAGACATCGTTATTGGTTATTTGTTTGTTGTTAAACGTCGTTATTGGTCCTTTGTTTGTTGTGAGACGTCGTTATTGGTCCTTTGTTTGTTGTGAGACATCGTTATTGGTCCTTTGTTTGATGTGAGAGGTCGTTATTGGTCCTTTGTTGTGAGAGGTCGTAATTGGTCCTTTGTTAGATGTGAGAGGACATTATTGGTCCTTTGTTTGTTGTGAGACGTCGTTATTGGTTATTTGTTTGTTGCTAAACATCGTTATTGGTCCTTTGTTTGTTGCGAGACGTTGTTATTGGTCCTTTGTTTGTTGTGAGACGTCGTTATTGGTTATCTGTTTGTTGTGAGACTTCGTTATTTGTCCTTTGTTTGATGTGAGAGGTCGTTATTGATCCTTTGTTTTTTGTGAGACGTCGTTATTGGTTATCTGTTTGTTGTGAGACGTCGTTATTGGTGTTTTGTTTGTTGTGAGAGGTCGTTATTGGTTCTGTTTGTTGTGAGAGTTCGTTATTGGTCATTTGCTTCTAGTGAGAGGTCGTTATTGGTCATTTGTTTGTTGTGAGAGGTCGTTATTGGTCCTTTGTTGTGAGAGGTTGTTATTGCTCCTTTGTTCTGAGAGGTCGTTATTGTTCCTTTGTTTGTTGTGAGAGGTCGTTATTGGTCATTTGTTTGTTGTGAGAGGTCGTTATTGGTCCTTTGTTTGTTTTGAGAGATCGTTATTGGTCCTTTGTTTGTTGTGAGAAGTCGTTATTGATCCTTTGTTTGTTGTGAGACATCATTATTGGTCCTTTGTTTGTTGTGAGAGGTCGTTATTGGTTATTTGTTTGTTGTTAAACATCGTTATTGGTACTTTGTTGTGAGACGTCGTTATTGGTCCTTTGTTTGTTGTGAGACGTCGTTATTGGTTATTTGTTTGTTGCTAAACATCATTATTGGTCCTTTGTTGTGAGACGTCGTTATTGGTCCTTTGTTTGTTGTGAGAGGTCATTATTGGTCATTTCTTTGTTGTGAGAGGTTGTTATTGGTCCTTTGTTTGATGTGAGAGGTCGTTGTTGGTCCTTTGAGTGTTATGAGATGTCGTTATTGGTCCTTTGTTTGTTGTGAGAGGTCGTTATTGGTCATTTGTCTGTTGTGAGAGGTCGCTATTGGTCATTTGCTTCTAGTGACAGGTCGTTATTGGTAATTTGCTTGTTGTGAGAGGTCGTTATTGGTCCTTTGTTGTGAGAGGTTGTTATTGGTCCTTTGTTCTGAGAGGTCGTTATTGGTTCTTTGTTTGTTGTGAGAGGTCGTTATTGGTCCTTTGTTTGATGTGAGAGGTCGTTATTGATCCTTTGTTTGTTGTGAGACGTCATTATTGGTTATCTATTTGTTGTGAGACGTCGTTATTGGTGTTTTGTTTGTTGTAAGAGCTCGTTATTGGTCATTTGTTTGTTGTGAGAGGTCGTTATTGGTTCTGTTTGTTGTGAGAGTTCGTTATTGGTAATTTGCTTGTAGTGAGAGGTCATTATTGGTCATTTGTTTGTTGTGAGAGGTCATTATTGCTCCTTTGTTTGTTGTGAGCGGTCGTTATTAGTCCTTTGTTGTAAGAGGTCGTTATTGGTCCTTTGTTGTGAGATGTCGTTATTGGTCCTTTGTTTGATGTGAGAGGTCGTTATTGTTCCTTTGTTTGTTATGAGACATCGTTATTGGTTATTTGTTTGTTGTTAAACGTCGTTATTGGTCCTTTGTTTGTTGTGAGACGTCGTTATTGGTCCTTTGTTTGTTGCGAGACATCGTTATTGGTCCTTTGTTTGATGTGAGAGGTCGTTATTGGTCCTTTGTTGTGAGAGGTCGTAATTGGTCCTTTGTTAGATGTGAGAGGACATTATTGGTCCTTTGTTTGTTGTGAGACGTCGTTATTGGTTATTTGTTTGTTGCTAAACATCGTTATTGGTCCTTTGTTTGTTGCGAGACGTTGTTATTGGTCCTTTGTTTGTTGTGAGACGTCGTTATTGGTTATCTGTTTGTTGTGAGACTTCGTTATTTGTCCTTTGTTTGATGTGAGAGGTCGTTATTGATCCTTTGTTTTTTGTGAGACGTCGTTATTGGTTATCTGTTTGTTGTGAGACGTCGTTATTGGTGTTTTGTTTGTTGTGAGAGGTCGTTATTGGTTCTGTTTGTTGTGAGAGTTCGTTATTGGTCATTTGCTTCTAGTGAGAGGTCGTTATTGGTCATTTGTTTGTTGTGAGAGGTCGTTATTGGTCCTTTGTTGTGAGAGGTTGTTATTGCTCCTTTGTTCTGAGAGGTCGTTATTGTTCCTTTGTTTGTTGTGAGAGGTCGTTATTGGTCATTTGTTTGTTGTGAGAGGTCGTTATTGGTCCTTTGTTTGTTTTGAGAGATCGTTATTGGTCCTTTGTTTGTTGTGAGAAGTCGTTATTGATCCTTTGTTTGTTGTGAGACATCATTATTGGTCCTTTGTTTGTTGTGAGAGGTCGTTATTGGTTATTTGTTTGTTGTTAAACATCGTTATTGGTACTTTGTTGTGAGACGTCGTTATTGGTCCTTTGTTTGTTGTGAGACGTCGTTATTGGTTATTTGTTTGTTGCTAAACATCATTATTGGTCCTTTGTTGTGAGACGTCGTTATTGGTCCTTTGTTTGTTGTGAGAGGTCATTATTGGTCATTTCTTTGTTGTGAGAGGTTGTTATTGGTCCTTTGTTTGATGTGAGAGGTCGTTGTTGGTCCTTTGAGTGTTATGAGATGTCGTTATTGGTCCTTTGTTTGTTGTGAGAGGTCGTTATTGGTCATTTGTCTGTTGTGAGAGGTCGCTATTGGTCATTTGCTTCTAGTGACAGGTCGTTATTGGTAATTTGCTTGTTGTGAGAGGTCGTTATTGGTCCTTTGTTGTGAGAGGTTGTTATTGGTCCTTTGTTCTGAGAGGTCGTTATTGGTTCTTTGTTTGTTGTGAGAGGTCGTTATTGGTCCTTTGTTTGATGTGAGAGGTCGTTATTGATCCTTTGTTTGTTGTGAGACGTCATTATTGGTTATCTATTTGTTGTGAGACGTCGTTATTGGTGTTTTGTTTGTTGTAAGAGCTCGTTATTGGTCATTTGTTTGTTGTGAGAGGTCGTTATTGGTTCTGTTTGTTGTGAGAGTTCGTTATTGGTAATTTGCTTGTAGTGAGAGGTCATTATTGGTCATTTGTTTGTTGTGAGAGGTCAGTATTGCTCCTTTGTTTGTTGTGAGCGGTCGTTATTAGTCCTTTGTTGTAAGAGGTCGTTATTGGTCCTTTGTTGTGAGATGTCGTTATTGGTCCTTTGTTTGATGTGAGAGGTCGTTATTGTTCCTTTGTTTGTTATGAGACATCGTTATTGGTTATTTGTTTGTTGTTAAACGTCGTTATTGGTCCTTTGTTTGTTGTGAGACGTCGTTATTGGTCCTTTGTTTGTTGTGAGACATCGTTATTGGTCCTTTGTTTGATGTGAGAGGTCGTTATTGGTCCTTTGTTGTGAGAGGTCGTAATTGGTCCTTTGTTAGATGTGAGAGGACATTATTGGTCCTTTGTTTGTTGTGAGACGTCGTTATTGGTTATTTGTTTGTTGCTAAACATCGTTATTGGTCCTTTGTTTGTTGCGAGACGTTGTTATTGGTCCTTTGTTTGTTGTGAGACGTCGTTATTGGTTATCTGTTTGTTGTGAGACTTCGTTATTTGTCCTTTGTTTGATGTGAGAGGTCGTTATTGATCCTTTGTTTTTTGTGAGACGTCGTTATTGGTTATCTGTTTGTTGTGAGACGTCGTTATTGGTGTTTTGTTTGTTGTGAGAGGTCGTTATTGGTTCTGTTTGTTGTGAGAGTTCGTTATTGGTCATTTGCTTCTAGTGAGAGGTCGTTATTGGTCATTTGTTTGTTGTGAGAGGTCGTTATTGGTCCTTTGTTGTGAGAGGTTGTTATTGCTCCTTTGTTCTGAGAGGTCGTTATTGTTCCTTTGTTTGTTGTGAGAGGTCGTTATTGGTCATTTGTTTGTTGTGAGAGGTCGTTATTGGTCCTTTGTTTGTTTTGAGAGATCGTTATTGGTCCTTTGTTTGTTGTGAGAAGTCGTTATTGATCCTTTGTTTGTTGTGAGACATCATTATTGGTCCTTTGTTTGTTGTGAGAGGTCGTTATTGGTTATTTGTTTGTTGTTAAACATCGTTATTGGTCCTTTGTTGTGAGACGTCGTTATTGGTCCTTTGTTTGTTGTGAGACGTCGTTATTGGTTATTTGTTTGTTGCTAAACATCATTATTGGTCCTTTGTTGTGAGACGTCGTTATTGGTCCTTTGTTTGTTGTGAGAGGTCATTATTGGTCCTTTGAGTGTTATGAGATGTCGTTATTGGTCCTTTGTTTGTTGTGAGAGGTCGTTATTGGTCATTTGTCTGTTGTGAGAGGTCGCTATTGGTCATTTGCTTCTAGTGACAGGTCGTTATTGGTAATTTGCTTGTTGTGAGAGGTCGTTATTGGTCCTTTGTTGTGAGAGGTTGTTATTGGTCCTTTGTTCTGAGAGGTCGTTATTGTTCCTTTGTTTGTTGTGAGAGGTTGTTATTGGTCCTTTGTTTGTTGTCAGATGTCGTTAATGGTCATTTGTTTGTTGTGAGAGGTCGTTATTGGTCCTTGTTTGTTGTGAGAGGTCGTTATTGGTCCTTTGTTTGATGTGAGAGGTCGTTATTGGTCCTTTGTTTGTTGTGAGACGTCGTTATTGGTTATCTGTTTGTTGTGAGACGTCGTTATTGGTTATCTGTTTGTTGTGAGAGGTCGTTATTGGTGTTTTGTTTGTTGTAAGAGGTCGTTATTGGTCATTTGTTTGTTGTGAGAGGTCGTTATTGGTTCTGTTTGTTGTGAGTTAGTTATTGATCCTTCGTTTGTTGTAAGAGGTCATTATTGATCCTCTGTTTGTTGTGAGAGGTCGTTATTGATCCTTTGTTTGTTGTGAGAGGTGGTTATTGGTCATTTGTTTGTTGTGAGAGGTCGTTATTGGTCCTTTGTTTGTTGTAAGATGTCGTTAATGGTCATTTGTTTGTTGTGAGAGGTCGTTATTGGTCCTTTGTGTTGTGAGAGGTCATTATTGGTCCTTTATTTGATGTGAGAGGTCGTTATTGGTCATTCGTTTGTTGTGAGACGTCGTTATTGGTTATCTGTTTGTTGTGAGACGTCGTTATTGGTGTTTTGTTTGTTGTAAGAGGTCGTTATTGGTCATTTGTTTGTTGTGAGAGGTCGTTATTGGTTCTGTTTGTTGTGAGAGTTAGTTATTGATTCTCTGCTTGTTGTGAGAGGTCGTTATTGATCCTTTGTTTGTTGTAAGAGGTCGTTATTGATCCTGTTTGTTGTGAGAGGTCGTTATTGATCCTGTTTGTTGTGAGAGGTCGTTATTGGTCCTTTGTTTGTTGTGAAAGGTCGTTATTGATCCTTTGTTTTGAGAGGTTGTTATTGGTCCTTTGTTTGATGTGAGAGGTCGTTATTGATCCTTTGTTTGTTGTGAGAGGTCATTATTGATCCTTTGTTTGTTGTGAGAGGTCTTTATTGTCCTTTGTTTCTTGTGAGAGGTCGTTATTAGTCCTTTATTTTTTGTGGGAGGTTGTTATTGATCCTTTGTTTGTTGTGAGAGGCCGTTATTGGTCCTTTGTTGTGAGAGGTCGTTATTGATCCTTTGTTTGTGAGAGGTCGTTATTGGTCATTTGTTTGTTGTAAGAGGTCATTATTGATCCTCTGTTTGTTGTGAGAGGTCGTTATTGATCCTTTGTTTCTTGTGAGAGGTCGTTATTGGTCCTTTGTTTGTTGTGAGAGGTCGTTATTGATCCTTTGTTTGTTGTGAGAGGTGGTTATTGATCCTTTATTTGTTGTGAGAGGTCATTATTAGTCCTTTATTTGTTGTGAGGGGTTGCTATTGGTCCTTTGTTTGTTTTGAGAGGTTGTTATTGGTCTTTGTTTGATGTGAGAGGTCGTTATTGATCCTTTGTTTGTTGTGAGAGGTCATTATTGATCCTTTGTTTGTTGTGAGAGGTCTTTATTGTCCTTTGTTTCTTGCGAGAGGTTGTTATTGGTCCTTTATTTTTTGTGGGAGGTTGTTATTGATCCTCTGTTTGTTGTGAGAGGCCATTATTGGTCCTTTGTTTGTTGTGAGAGGTCGTTATTGGTCATTTGTTTGTTGTGAGAGGTCGTTATTGGTCATTTGTTTGTGAGAGGTCGTTATTGGTCCTTTGCTGGCTGTGAGGCCGTTATTGGTCCTTTGTTTGTTGTAAGAGGTAGTTATTGATCCTTTGTTTGTTGTGAGAGGTCGTTATTGATCCTTTGTTTGTTGTGAGAGGTCGCTATTGGTCCTTTGTTTGTTGTGAGAGGTGGTTATTGGTCCTTTATTTGTTGTGAGAGGTCGTTATTGGTCCTTTATTTGTTGTGAGGGGTTGCTATTGGTCCTTTGTTTGTGAGAGGTCGTTATTGGTCATTTGTTTGTTGTAAGAGGTCATTATTGATCCTCTGTTTGTTGTGAGAGGTCGTTATTGATCCTTTGTTTCTTGTGAGAGGTCGTTATTGGTCCTTTGTTTGTTGTGAGAGGTCGTTATTGATCCTTTGTTTGTTGTGAGAGGTGGTTATTGATCCTTTATTTGTTGTGAGAGGTCATTATTAGTCCTTTATTTGTTGTGAGGGGTTGCTATTGGTCCTTTGTTTGTTTTGAGAGGTTGTTATTGGTCTTTGTTTGATGTGAGAGGTCGTTATTGATCCTTTGTTTGTTGTGAGAGGTCATTATTGATCCTTTGTTTGTTGTGAGAGGTCTTTATTGTCCTTTGTTTCTTGCGAGAGGTTGTTATTGGTCCTTTATTTTTTGTGGGAGGTTGTTATTGATCCTCTGTTTGTTGTGAGAGGCCATTATTGGTCCTTTGTTTGTTGTGAGAGGTCGTTATTGGTCATTTGTTTGTTGTGAGAGGTCGTTATTGGTCATTTGTTTGTGAGAGGTCGTTATTGGTCCTTTGCTGGTTGTGAGGCCGTTATTGGTCCTTTGTTTGTTGTAAGAGGTCGTTATTGATCCTTTGTTTGTTGTGAGAGGTCGTTATTGATCCTTTGTTTGTTGTGAGAGGTCGCTATTGGTCCTTTGTTTGTTGTGAGAGGTGGTTATTGGTCCTTTATTTGTTGTGAGCGGTCGTTATTGGTCCTTTATTTGTTGTGAGGGGTTGCTATTGGTCCTTTGTTTGTTTTGAGAGGTTGTTATTGGTCCTTTGTTTGATGTAAGAGGTCGTTATTGATCCTTTGTTTGTTGTGAGAGGTCATTATTGATCCTTTGTTTGTTGTGAGAGGTCTTTATTGTCCTTTGTTTCTTGCAAGAGGTCGTTATTGGTTCTTTATTTGTTGTGGGAGGTTGTTATTGATCCTTTGTTTGTTGTGAGAGGTCATTATAAGTCATTTGTTTGTTGTGAGGTCGTTATTGGTCATTTGCTTGTTGTGAGAGGCCGTTATTGGTCCTTTGTTGTAAGAGGTCGTTATTGATCCTGTTTGTTGTGAGAGGTTGTTATTGATCCTTTGTTTGTTGTGAGAGGTCGCTATTGGTCCTTTGTTTGTTGTGAGAGGTGGTTATTGGTCCTTTATTTGTTGTGAGAGGTCGTTATTGGTCCTTTATTTGTTGTGAGGGGTTGCTATTGGTCCTTTGTTTGTTTTGAGAGGTTGTTATTGGTCCTTTGTTTGATGTAAGAGGTCGTTATTGATCCTTTGTTTGTTGTGAGAGGTCATTATTGATCCTTTGTTTGTTGTGAGAGGTCTTTATTGTCCTTTGTTTCTTGCAAGAGGTCGTTATTGGTTCTTTATTTGTTGTGGGAGGTTGTTATTGATCCTTTGTTTGTTGTGAGAGGTCATTATTAGTCATTTGTTTGTTGTGAGGTCGTTATTGGTCATTTGCTTGTTGTGAGAGGCCGTTATTGGTCCTTTGTTTGTTGTAAGAGGTCGTTATTGATCCTGTTTGTTGTGAGAGGTTGTTATTGATCCTTTGTTTGTTGTGAGAGGTCGTTATTGGTCCTTTGTTTATTGTGAGAGGTCGTTATTGATCCTGTTTGTTGTGAGAGGTGGTTATTGGTCCTTTATTTGTTGTGAGAGGTGGTTATTGGTCCTTTATTTGATGTGAGAGGTCGTTATTGATCCTTTGTTTGTTGTGAGAGGTCGTTATTGATCCTTTGTTTGTTGTGAGGTCTTTATTGTCCTTTGTTTCTTGCGAGAAGTCGTTATTGGCCCTTTATTTGTTGTGGGAGGTTGTTATTGATCCTTTGTTGTGAGAGGTCATTATTAGTCATTTGTTTGTTGTGCGGTCGTTATTGGTCCTTTGTTTGTTGGGAGAGGTCGTAGTTGGTCCCTTGTTTGTTGTGAGAGGTTGTTAATTGGCCATTTGTTTGTTGTGAGAGATGGTTATTTGTCATTTGTTTCTTGTGAGAGATTGTTATTGGTCCTTTGTTTGTTGTGAGACGCCGTTATTGGTCCTTTGTTTGTTGTGAGAGGTCATAATTGGTCCTGTGTTGTGAGAGGCCATTATTGATCCTGTTTGTTGTGAGAGGTCATTATTGGTCATTTGTTTGTTGTGAGAGGTTGTTATTGGTCATTTGTTTGTTGTGAGAGGTCATTATTTGTCCTTTGTTTATTGTGAGAGGTTGTTATTGTTCCTTTGTTGTGAGACGTCGTTATTGGTCCTTTGTTTGTTGTGAGGGGTCTTTATTGGTCCTTTGTTTGTTGTGAGAGGTTGTTATTGATCCTTTGTTTATAATGAGTGGTCGTTATTGGTCCTTTGTTTATTGTGAGAGGTCGCTATTGATTATTTGTTTGATGTGAAAGATCGTTATTGATCCTTTGTTTATTGTGAGAGGTCGTTATTGGTCATTTGTTTGCTCTGAGGAGTCGTTATTGGTCATTTCTTTGCTGTGAGAGGTCGTTATTGGTCCTCTGTTGTGAAGTCGTTATTGATCCTTTGTTTATAGTGAGTGGTCGTTATTGGTCATTTATTTATTGTGAGAGGTCGCTATTGATTATTTCCTTGTGAGAGATCGCAATTGGTTCTTCGTTTGTTGTGAGAGGTCGTTATTGGTCATTTGTTTATTGTGAGAGGTCGTTATTGTTCCATTGTTTGTTGTGAGAGGTCGTTATTGGTCCTTTTTTTGTTTTAAGAGGTTGTTATTGATCCTCTGTTTGTTTGTGAGAGGCCGTTATTGATCCTCTTTTTCTTGCAAGAGGTCATTATTGGTCCTTTGTTTGTTTTACGAGGTTGTTATTGATCCTGTTTGTTGTGAGGTCGTTATTGGTCCTCTGTTGTGAGAGGTCGTTATTGGTCCTTTGTTGTGAGACATCCTTATTGGTCATTTGCCTATTGTGAGAGGTCCTTATTGGTCATTTGTTTGTTGTGAGAGCTTGTTATTGGTCCTTTGTTTGTTGTGAGAGGTCGTTATTGGTCCTTTGTTTTTTGTGAGGCCGTTATTGGTCCTTTGTTTGTTGTAAGAGGTCGTTATTGATCCTCTGTTTGTTGTGAGAGGTCATAATTGGTCCTGTGTTGTGAGAGGCCATTATTGATCCTGTTTGTTGTGAGAGGTCATTATTGGTCATTTGTTTGTTGTGAGAGGTTGTTATTGGTCATTTGTTTGTTGTGAGAGGTCATTATTTTTCCTTTGTTTATTGTGAGAGGTCGTTATTGTTCCTTTGTTGTGAGACGTCGTTATTGGTTCTTTGTTTGTTGTGAGGGGTCTTTATTGGTCCTTTGTTTGTTGTGAGAGGTTGTTATTGATCCTTTGTTTATAATGAGTGGTCGTTATTGGTCCTTTATTTATTGTGAGAGGTCGCTATTGATTATTTGTTTGATGTGAAAGATCGTTATTGATCCTTTGTTTATTGTGAGAGGTCGTTATTGGTCATTTGTTTGCTCTGAGGAGTCGTTATTGGTCATTTGTTTGCTGTGAGAGGTCGTTATTGTTCCTCTGTTGTGAAGTCGTTATTGATCCTTTGTTTATAGTGAGCGGTCGTTATTGGTCCTTTATTTATTGTGAGAGGTCGCTATTGATTATTTGCTTGTGAGAGATCGCAATTGGTTCTTCGTTTGTTGTGAGAGGTCTTTATTGGTCATTTGTTTATTGTGAGAGGTCGTTATTGTTCCTTTGTTTGTTGTGAGAGGTCGTTATTGGTCCTTTTTTTGTTTTAAGAGGTTGTTATTGATCCTCTGTTTGTTTGTGAGAGGCCGTTATTGATCCTCTTTTTCTTGTAAGAGGTCGTTATTGGTCCTTTGTTTGTTTTAAGAGGTTGTTATTGATCCTTTACTTGTTGTGAGAGGTCGTTATTGGTCCTCTGTTGAGAGGTCGTTATTGGTCCTTTGTTGTGAGACATCCTTATTGGTCATTTGCCTATTGTGAGAGGTCGTTATTGGTCATTTGTTTGTTGTGAGAGGTTGTTATTGGTCCTTTGTTTGTTGTGAGAGGTCGTTATTGGTCCTTTGTTTTTTGTGAGGCCGTTATTGATCCTTTGTTTGTTGTAAGAGGTCGTTATTGATCCTGTTTGTTGTGAGAGGTCGTTATTGATCCTTTGTTTGTTGTGAGAGGTCGTTATTGTTCCTTTGTTTGTTGTGAGAGGTCGTTATTGATTCTTTGTTTGTTGTGAGAGGTGGTTATTGGTCCTTTATTTGCTGTCAGAGGTAGTTATTGGTCCTTTATTTGTTGTGAGAGGTCATTATTAGTCCTTTGTTTGTTGTGAGAGGTCAATATTGGTCCTTTGTTTGTTTTGAGAGGTCGTTATTGATCTTTTGTTTGTTGTGAGAGGTCTTTATTGATCTTTTGTTTGTTGTGAGAGGTCTTTATTGATCCTTTGTTTATTGTCAAAGGTCGTTATTGGTCCTTTATTTGTTGTGGGAGGTTGTTATTGATCCTTTGTTTGTTGTGAGAGGTCATTATTAGTCATTTGTTTGTTGTGAGGTCGTTATTGGTCCTTTGTTTGTTGGGAGAGGTCGTTGTTGGTCCCTTGTTTGTTGTGAGAGCTTGTTAATTGGCCATTTGTTTGTTGTGAGAGATGGTTATTTGTCATTTGTTTCTTGTGAGAGATTGTTATTGGTCCTTTGTTTGTTGTGAGACATCGTTATTGGTCCTTTGTTTGTTGTGAGAGGTCATAATTGGTCCTGTGTTGTGAGAGGCCATTATTGATCCTGTTTGTTGTGAGAGGTCATTATTGGTCATTTGTTTGTTGTGAGAGGTTGTTATTGGACATTTGTTTGTTGTGAGAGGTCATTATTTGTCCTTTGTTTATTGTGAGAGGTCGTTATTGTTCCTTTGTTGTGAGACGTCGTTATTGGTCCTTTGTTTGTTGTGAGGGGTCTTTATTGGTCCTTTGTTTGTTGTGAGAGGTTGTTATTGATCCTTTGTTTATAATGAGTGGTCGTTATTGGTCCTTTATTTATTGTGAGAGGTCGCTATTGATTATTTGTTTGATGTGAAAGATCGTTATTGATCCTTTGTTTATTGTGAGAGGTCGTTATTGGTCATTTGTTTGCTCTGAGGAGTCGTTATTGGTCATTTGTTTGCTGTGAGAGGTCGTTATTGGTCCTCTGTTGTGAAGTCGTTATTGATCCTTTGTTTATAGTGAGTGGTCGTTATTGGTCCTTTATTTATTGCGAGAGGTCACTATTGATTATTTGCTTGTTGTGAGAGATCGCAATTGGTTCTTCGTTTGTTGTGAGAGGTCGTTATTGGTCATTTGTTTATTGTGAGAGGTCGTTATTGTTCCTTTGTTTCTTGTGAGAGGTCGTTATTGGTCCTTTGTTTGTTTTAAGAGGTTGTTATTGATCCTCTGTTTGTTTGTGAGAGGTCGCTATTGTTCCTTTGTTTCTTGTAAGAGGTCATTATTGGTCCTTTGTTTGTTTTAAGAGGTTGTTATTGATCCTCTGTTTGTTTGTGAGAGGCCGTTATTGATCCTCTTTTTCTTGTAAGAGGTCGTTATTGTCCTTTGTTTCTTGTGAGAGGTCGTTATTGGTCCTTTGTTGTGAGAGGTCGTTATTGGTCCTTTGTTGTGAGACATCCTTATTGGTCATTTGCCTATTGTGAGAGGTTGTTATTGGTCCTTTGTTTGTTTTGAGAAGTTGTTATTGGTCCTTTGCTTGTTGTGAGAGGTTGTTATTGGTCCTTTGTTTTTTGTTAGGCCGTTATTGGTCCTTTCTTTGTTGTAAGAGGTCGTTATTGATCCTCTGTTTGTTGTGTGAGGTCGTTATTGATCCTTTGTTTGTTGTGAGAGGTCGTTATTGATCCTTTGTTGTGAGAGGTGGTTATTGGTTCTTTATTTGCTGTGAGAGGTAGTTATTGGTCCTTTATTTGTTGTGAGAGGTCATTATTAGTCTTTTGTTTGTTGCGAGAGGTCAATATTGGTCCTTTGTTTGTTGTGAGAGGTCTTTATTGATCCTTTGTTTATTGTGAAAGGTCGTTATTGGTCCTTTATTTGTTGTGGGAGGTTGTTATTGATCCTTTGTTTGTTGTGAGAGGTCATTATTAGTCATTTGTTTGTTGTGAGGTCGTTATATGTCCTTTGTTTGTTGGGAGAGGTCGTTGTTGGTCCCTTGTTTGTTGTGAGAGGTTGTTAATTGGCCATTTGTTTGTTGTGAGAGATGGTTATTTGTCATTTGTTTCTTGTGAGAGATTGTTATTGGTCCTTTGTTTGTTGTGAGACGTCGTTATTGGTCCTTTGTTTGTTGTGAGAGGTCATAATTGGTCCTGTGTTGTGAGAGGCCATTATTGATCCTGTTTGTTGTGAGAGGTCATTATTGGTCATTTGTTTGTTGTGAGAGGTTGTTATTGGTCATTTGTTTGTTGTGAGAGGTCATTATTTGTCCTTTGTTTATTGTGAGAGGTCGTTATTGTTCCTTTGTTGTGAGACGTCGTTATTGGTCCTTTGTTTGTTGTGAGGGGTCTTTATTGGTCCTTTGTTTGTTGTGAGAGGTTGCTATTGATCCTTTGTTTATAATGAGTGGTCGTTATTGGTCCTTTATTTATTGTGAGAGGTCGCTATTGATTATTTGTTTGATGTGAAAGATCGTTATTGATCCTTTGTTTATTGTGAGAGGTCGTTATTGGTCATTTGTTTGCTCTGAGGAGTCGTTATTGGTCATTTGTTTGCTGTGAGAGGTCGTTATTGGTCCTCTGTTGTGAAGTCGCTATTGATCCTTTGTTTATAGTGAGTGGTCGTTATTGGTCCTTTATTTATTGTGAGAGGTCACTATTGATTATTTGCTTGTTGTGAGAGATCGCAATTGGTTCTTCGTTTGTTGTGAGAGGTCGTTATTGGTCATTTGTTTATTGTGAGAGGTCGTTATTGTTCCTTTGTTTCTTGTGAGAGGTCGTTATTGGTCCTTTGTTTGTTTTAAGAGGTTGTTATTGATCCTCTGTTTGATTGTGAGAGGTCGTTATTGTTCCTTTGTTTCTTGTAAGAGGTCATTATTGGTCCTTTGTTTGTTTTAAGAGGTTGTTATTGATCCTCTGTTTGTTTGTGAGAGGCCGTTATTGATCCTCTTTTTCTTGTAAGAGGTCGTTATTGTCCTTTGTTTCTTGTGAGAGGTCGTTATTGGTCCTTTGTTGTGAGAGGTCGTTATTGGTCCTTTGTTGTGAGACATCCTTATTGGTCATTTGCCTATTGTGAGGTTGTTATTGGTCCTTTGTTTGTTTTGAGAGGTTGTTATTGGTCCTTTGCTTGTTGTGAGAGGTCGTTATTGGTCCTTTGTTGTGAGACATCCTTATTGGTCATTTGCCTATTGTGAGAGGTTGTTATTGGTCCTTTGTTTGTTTTGAGAGGTCGTTATTGGTCCTTTGCTTGTTGTGAGAGGTCGTTATTGGTCCTTTGTTTTTTGTGAGGTCGTTATTGGTCCTTTCTTTGTTGTAAGAGGTCGTTATTGATCCTCTGTTTGTTGTGAGAGGTTGTTATTGGTCCTTTGTTTGTTGTGAGAGGTCGTTATTGTTGTGAGAGGTGGTTATTGGTCCTTTATTTGCTGAGAGGTCGTTATTGGTCCTTTATTTGTTGTGAGAGGTCATTATTAGTCCTTTATTGTGAGAGGTCAATATTGGTCCTTTGTTTGTTTTGAGAGGTCGTTATTGATCTTTTGTTTGTCGTGAGAGGTCTTTATTGATCCTTTGTTTATTGTGAAAGGTCGTTATTGGTCATTTGTTTGTTGTGAAAGGTCGTTATTGGTCCTTTCTTTTGAGAGATCGTTATTGGTCATTTGTTTACTGTGAGAGGTCGTTATTGGTCCTTTATTTGTTGCGAGAGGTTATTATTGGTCCTTTGTTTGTTTTGAGAGGTCATTATTGGTCCTCTGTTGTGAGACATCCTTATTGGTCATTTACTTATTGTGAGAGGTCGTTATTGGTCATTTGTTTGTTGTGAGAGGTTGTTATTGGTCCTTTGTTTGTTTTGAGAGGTCACTAAAAGTCCTTTGTTGTGAGACGTCATTATTGGTCATTTGTTTGTTGTGAGAGGTCGTTACTGGTCCTTTGTTGTGAGAGGTTGTCATTGATCCTTTGTTTGTTGTGAGAGGTCGTTATTGGTCCTTTGTTTTGAGAGGTCGTTATTGGACATTTGTTTACTGTGAGAGGTCATTATTGGTCCTTTATTTGTTGTGAGAGGTTGTTATTGGTCCTTTGTTGTGAGAGGTTGTTATTGATCCTTTGTTTGTTTTGAGAGGTCGTTATTGGTCCTCTGTTGTGAGAGGTCGTTATTGGTTCTTTGTTGTGAGACATCCTTATTGGTCATTTGCTTATTGTGAGAGGTCGTTATTGGTCATTTGTTTGTTGTGAGAGGTTGTTATTGGTTCTTTGTTTGTTGTGAGAGGTCATTATTAGTCCTTTGTTTGTTGTGAGAGGTTGTTATTGGTCCTTTGTTTGTTGTGGGAGGTTGTTATTGATCCTTTGTTTGTTTTGAGAGGTCGTTATTGGTCCTTTGTTTGTTGTGAGAGGTCGTTATTGGTCCTTTGTTTTTTGTGAGACCGTTATTGGTCCTTTGTTTGTTGTAAGAGGTCGTTATTGATCCTGTTTGTTGTGAGAGGTCGTTATTAATCCTTTGTTTGTTGTGAGAGGTCGTTATTGGTCCTTTGTTTGTTGTGAGAGGTCGTTATTGATCCTTTGTTTGTTGTGAGAGGTGGTTATTGGTCCTTTATTTGCTGTGACAGGTTGTTAATTGGCCATTTGTTTGTTGTGAGAGATGGTTATTTGTCATTTGTTTCTTGTGAGATTGTTATTGGTCCTTTGTTGTGAGAGGTCATAATTGGTCCTGTGTTGTGAGAGGCCATTATTGATCCTGTTTGTTGTGAGAGGTCATTATTGGTCATTTGTTTGTTGTGAGAGGTTGTTATTGGTCATTTGTTTGTTGTGAGAGGTCATTATTTGTCCTTTGTTTATTGTGAGAGGTCGTTATTGTTCCTTTTTTTGTTGTGAGGGGTCTTTATTGGTCCTTTGTTTGTTGTGAGAGGTTGTTATTGAGCCTTTGTTTATAATGAGTGGTCGTTATTGGTCCTTTATTTATTGTGAGAGGTCACTATTGATTATTTGTTTGATGTGAAAGATCGTTATTGATCCTTTGTTTATTGTGAGAGGTCGTTATTGGTCCTTTATTTGTTGTGAGAGGTCATTATTAGTCCTTTGTTTGTTGTGAGAGGTCAATATTGGTCCTTTGTTTGTTTTGAGAGGTCGTTATTGATCTTTTGTTTGTTGTGAGAGGTCTTTATTGATCCTTTGTTTATTGTGAAAGGTCGTTATTGGTCCTTTATTTGTTGTGGGAGGTTGTTATTGATCCTTTGTTTGTTGTGAGAGGTCATTATTAGTCATTTGTTTGTTGTGAGGTCGTTATTGGTCCTTTGTTTGTTGGGAGAGGTCGTTGTTGGTCCCTTGTTTGTTGTGAGAGGTTGTTAATTGGCCATTTGTTTGTTGTGAGAGATGGTTATTTGTCATTTGTTTCTTGTGAGAGATTGTTATTGGTCGTTTGTTGTGAGACGTCATTATTGGTCCTTTGTTTGTTGTGAGGTCATAATTGGTCCTGTGTTGTGAGAGGCCATTATTGATCCTGTTTGTTGTGAGAGGTCATTATTGGTCATTTGTTTGTTGTGAGAGGTTGTTATTGGTCATTTGTTTGTTGTGAGAGGTCATTATTTGTCCTTTGTTTATTGTGAGAGGTCGTTATTGTTCCTTTGTTTGTTGTGAGGGGTCTTTATTGGTCCTTTGTTTGTTGTGAGAGGTTGTTATTGATCCTTTGTTTATAATGAGTGGTCGTTATTGGTCCTTTATTTATTGTGAGAGGTCGCTATTGATTATTTGTTTGATGTGAAAGATCGTTATTGATCCTTTGTTTATTGTGAGAGGTCGTTATTGGTCATTTGTTTGCTCTGAGGAGTCGTTATTGGTCATTTGTTTGCTGTGAGAGGTCGTTATTGGTCCTCTGTTGTGAAGTCGTTATTGATCCTTTGTTTATAGTGAATGGTCGTTATTGGTCCTTTATTTATTGTGAGAGGTCACTATTGATTATTTGCTTGTTGTGAGAGATCGCAATTGGTTCTTCGTTTGTTGTGAGAGGTCGTTATTGGTCATTTGTTTATTGTGAGAGGTTGTTATTGTTCCTTTGTTTCTTGTGAGAGGTCGTTATTGGTCCTTTGTTTGTTTTAAGAGGTTTTTTTGATCCTGTTTGTTTGTGAGAGGCCGTTATTGATCCTCTTTTTCTTGTAAGAGGTCGTTATTGGTCCTTTGTTTGTTGTGAGAGGTCGTTATTGGTCCTCTGTTGTGAGAGGTTGTTATTGGTCCTTTGTTGTGAGACATCCTTATTGGTCATTTGCCTATTGTGAGAGGTTGTTATTGTTCCTATGTTTGCTTTGAGAGGTCGTTATTGGTCCTTTGCTTGTTGTGAGAGGTCGTTATTGGTCCTTTGTTTTTTGTGAGGCCGTTATTGGTCCTTTGTTTGTTGTAAGAGGTCGTTATTGATCCTCTGTTTGTTGTGAGAGGTCGTTATTGATCCTTTGTTCGTTGTGAGAGGTCGTTATTGGTCATTTGTTTCTTGCGAGAGATTGTTATTGGTCCTTTGTTGTGAGATGTCATTATTGGTCCTTTGTTTGTTGTGAGAGGTCATAATTGGTCCTGTGTTGTGAGAGGCCATTATTGATCCTGTTTGTTGTGAGAGGTCATTATTGGTCATTTGTTTGTTGTGAGAGGTTGTTATTGGTCATTTGTTTGTTGTGAGAGGTCATTATTTGTCCTTTGTTTATTGTGAGAGGTCGTTATTGTTCCTTTGTTGTGAGACGTCGTTATTGGTCCTTTGTTTGTTGTGAGGGGTCTTTATTGGTCCTTTGTTTGTTGTGAGAGGTTGTTATTGATCCTTTGTTTATAATGAGTGGTCGTTATTGGTCCTTTATTTATTGTGAGAGGTCGCTATTGATTATTTGTTTGATGTGAAAGATCGTTATTGATCCTTTGTTTATTGTGAGAGGTCGTTATTGGTCATTTGTTTGCTTTGAGGAGTCGTTATTGATCATTCGTTTGCTGTGAGAGGTCGTTATTGGTCCTCTGTTGTGAAGTCGTTATTGATCCTTTGTTTATAGTGAGTGGTCGTTATTGGTCCTTTATTTATTGTGAGAGGTCACTATTGATTATTTGCTTGTTGTGAGAGATCGCAATTGGTTTTTCGTTTGTTGTGAGAGGTCGTTATTGGTCATTTGTTTATTGTGAGAGGTCGTTATTGTTCCTTTGTTTCTTGTGAGAGATCGTTATTGGTCCTTTGTTTGTTTTAAGAGGTTGTTATTGATCCTCTGTTTGTTTGTGAGAGGCCGTTATTGATCCTTTTTCTTGTAAGAGGTCGTTATTGGTCCTTTGTTTGTTGTGAGAGGTCGTTATTGGTCCTCTGTTGTGAGAGGTCGTTATTGGTCCTTTGTTGTGAGACATCCTTATTGGTCATTTGCCTATTGTGAGAGGTTGTTATTGTTCCTTTGTTTGTTTTGAGAGGTCGTTATTGGTCCTTTGCTTGTTGTGAGAGGTCGTTATTGGTCCTTTGTTTTTTGTGAGGCCGTTATTGGTCCTTTGTTTGTTGTAAGAGGTCGTTATTGATCCTCTGTTTGTTGTGAGAGGTCGTTATTAATCCTTTGTTTGTTGTGAGAGGTCGTTATTGGTTATTTGTGAGAGGTCGTTATTGGTCCTTTCTTTTGAGAGGTCGTTATTGGTCATTTGTTTACTGTGAGAGGTCGTTATTGGTCCTTTGTTTGTTTTGAGAGGTCATTATTGGTCCTCTGTTGTGAGAGGTCGTTTTTGGTCCTTTGTTGTGAGACATCCTCATTGGTCATTTACTTATTGTGAGAGGTCGTTATTGGTCATTTGTTTGTTGTGAGAGGTTGTTATTGGTCCTTTGTTTGTTTTGAGAGGTCGTTATTGGTCTTTTGTTTGTTGTGAGAGGTCACTATAAGTCCTTTGTTGTGAGACGTCATTATTGGTCATTTGTTTGTTGTGAGAGGTCGTTACTGGTCCTTTGTTGTGAGAGGTTGTCATTGATCCTTTGTTTGTTGTGAGAGGTCGTTATTGGTCCTTTGTTTTGAGAGTCGTTATTGGTCATTTGTTTACTGTGAGAGGTCATTATTGGTCCTTTATTTGTTGTGAGAGGTTGTTATTGGTCCTTTGTTGTGAGAGGTTGTTATTGATCCTTTGTTTGTTTTGAGAGGTCGTTATTGGTCCTTTGTTGTGAGACATACTTATTGGTCATTTGCTTATTGTGAGTGGTCGCTATTGGTCATTTGTTTGTTGTGAGAGGTTGTTATTGGTCCTTTGTTTGTTGTGAGAGGTCTTTATTGGTCCTTTGTTTGTTGTGAGAGGTCGTTATTGATCCTTTGCTGTGAGAGGTCATTATTGATCCTTTGTTTGTTGTGAGAGGTCATTATTGGTCCTGTTTGTTGTGAAAGGTTGTTATTGGTCCTGTTTGTTGTGAGAGGTTGTTATTTGTCATTTGCTTGTTGTGAGAGGTATTTATTAATCCTGTTTGTTGTGAGAGGTTGATATTGGTCCTTTGTTTGTTGTGAGAGGTTGTTATTGATCCTGCGTTTGTTGCGTGAGCTCGTTATTTGTCCTTTGCTTGTTGTGAGAGTTCGTTATTGGTCATTTGTTTGTTGTGAGAGGCCGTTATTGGTCCTTTGTTTGTTGTGAGAGGTCGTTATTGGTCATTTTTTGTTGAGAGGTCGTTATTGGTCCTTTGTTTGTTGTGAGAGGTCGTTATTGATCCTTTGTTTGTTGTGAGAGGTCGTTATTGGTCCTTTGTTTGTTGTGAGAGGTCGTTATTGATCCTTTGTTTGTTGTGAGGCCGTTATTGGTCCTGTGTTTGTTGTAAGAGGTCGTTATTGATCCTCTGTTTGTTGTGAGAGGTCGTTATTGGTTCTTTGTTTGTTGAGAAGTCGTTATTGATCCTTTGTTGTTGTGAGAGGTCGTTATTGGTCCTTTGTTTGTTGTGAGAGGTCGTTATTGATCCTTTGTTTGTTGTGAGGCCGTTATTGGTCCTTTGTTTGTTGTAAGAGGTCGTTATTGATCCTCTGTTTGTTGCGAGAGGTCGTTATTGGTCCTTTGTTTGTTGTGAGAGGTCATTATTGATCCTTTGTTTGTTGTGAGAGGTCATTATTGGTCCTTTGTTTGTTTTGAGAGGTCGTTATTGATCTTTTGTTTGTTGTGAGAGGTTTTTATTGATCCTTTGTTTATTGTGAAAGGTCGTTATTGGTCATTTGTTTGTTGTGAGAGGTCGTTATTGGTCCTTTGTTTTTTGAGAGGTCGTTATTGGTCATTTTTTTACTGTGAGAGGTCGTTATTGGTCCTTTATTTGTTGTGAGAGGTTGCTATTGGTCCTTTTTTTGTTTTGAGAGGTGGTTATTGGTCCTTTGTTGTGAGACATCCTACTTGGTCATTTGCTTATTGTGAGAGGTCGTTATTGATCATTTGTTTGTTGTGAGAGGTTGTTATTGGTCCTTTGTTTGTTTTGAGAGGTCGTTATCGGTCCTTTGCTTGTTGTGAGAGGTCGTTATTGGTCCTTTGTTTGTTGTGAGGCCGTTATTGGTCCTTTGTTTGTTGTAAGAGGTCGTTATTGATCCTGTTTGTTGTGAGAGGTCGTTATTGATCCTTTGTTTGTTGTGAGAGGTCGTTATTGGTCCTTTGTTGTGAGACATCCTTATTGGTCATTTGCTTGTTGTGAGACGTCATTATTGGTCATTTGTTTGTTGTGAGACGTCGCTACTGGTCCTTTGTTGTGAGAGGTCGTCATTGATCCTTTGTTTGTTGTGAGAGGTCGTTATTGGTCCTTTGTTTTGAGAGGTTGTTATTGGTCATTTGTTTACTGTGAGAGGTCATTATTGGTCCTTTATTTGTTGTGAGAGGTTGTTATTGGTCCTTTGTTTGTTGTGAGAGGTCATTATTGGTCATTTGTTTGTTGTGAGGCCGTTATTGATCCTTTGTTTGTTGTGAGAGGTCATTATTGGTCATTTGTTTGTTGTGAGAGGTTGTTATTGGTCATTTGTTTGTTGTGAGAGGTCGTTATTGATCCTTTGTTTGTTGTGAGAGGTCGTTATTGGTCCTTTGTTTGTTGTGAGAGGTAGTTATTGGTCCTTTGTTTGTATGAATGTACTTGTATGTGTAATGGCTGCTATAAATGTCGGCATCTATTTTCTATTTTGACTTCTGGTCCTATGACAATAGGTGTGCAGAGGCACTTGCCACATGTGCACTGGCTGTAGGGGTCCAGACGTCAAAACACAGAAATGTATGCATAAATATTATCTGGATATGTATTAATTTTGTATTGCATGACATGTTTTATTGTGCTGTATTTAATTTTTAATTTATGTAATTTTATTATGCATGTCTGTTTGATTAGCTCTTGAGAGCTTAGGGAACGACCATTTAACTTGAAGGGGGTGGGGGGGGGGGGGGGGGGGGGGGGGGTTATGGTTTTTTTCTAAAAAAATATTCTGATTCCCAATGTTGCTGAAAAAAATATTCTGATTTTGGTAGAGGAAAAACAAAAACAAAATAATCTGATTCAGAGTTTTTGTCATAAAAATCTAATGTTAAATTCTGGAAAAAAAATTATAGTTTCGCGCGACAGAAAAAATAAATATTCTGACTCGTGTTTTCTGAAAAACAAATTCTGAATGAAACAAAAAACCATAACCCCCACCCCTTCAAGTTAAATGGTCAGCCCCTTATATTGTACTGACCGACGGATGAGCCCGAACGTCAATAGTTACCAGAATATACATGAATACTGGCCATAATAATACATATCAAATTATCATACACGAACCTTGGGCCATCGTACGAATCCTTGGTCTGTTTGTTTTTCAATTCCTCTGCATGTGACGTTCCATGGGATTGTCCATAACTATGAATAAAAATAGTGGCCAGTGAGTAGAATTTAATTGACTTCGAACCGGTTTCAACACGGATGTAATTTTTTGGGTCGATTGCATATCCAGCTTATTCAGTCATCACGTGACTTTGATGACGTACTCGCCAACATTATAGGTGTCATTTAAATTAACAAAGAATGCACGGTGATTGAACATTAAATCGCAATTGAAAAACAAACTGCTCAATATAAAAAAATTATGCTGATATCCACATAATCTTGAAATGTTTATCGATAAGAAAATGTTAACGAGAAAATACTTCCAAATCAATTTTTAAAAAGTGCATAAAAACCTGGATAAATCATGTACAATCCTTATTAATTTATGATTAATTGACAGATATAAATACCATTGCTGTTGTATTATTTAAGGGGGGACCTGTCACTTCTTTTTGCCTTTTGATTTGACGTTTATGTTTTCATAATAAAATGAAGACATGTATTGCTCTGTGAATTAAACTGAGTACCCCGAGTGGGGTGACAGGTCTATCCGCAGACTGTTGTTTCTGTTAGCTAGCACTATAAAAATTCAACTCAGAGTTTTGGTCTAGTACAAGGTGGACCGCATTATTATCTCATAGAAAATTAACTTGTTCTCGCCATGATATAGCTGAAGAGTTGCTGAATTGGCGTCAAACAACTCGCTCACTCACTCACTCATTGCCATTGGTTTTCTCTACATATTCCAGTTTCCTTCACCAATGAAATTGAACGCCACGGTATAACAGAAATATGGTTGATAATTACACATCTATAACCCAATACACAATCTTCTAACATATCAGGCCTGCAGGTATTGAAAGCAGCCCCATGATAACAGGGAAATAAGTGTAATAACATTGAACCCAATAATCGTGTTTATCATATACTTACATAAGATATGTTTAATTTTGCATATGCACGATAAATCCGAAATGTAATAAGTCATATCTCCCAGGGTTGTAATAACCTGAGCCGTATTACATGGGAGGGGGGGAGGGGGGTAATAATGTGTGCGACCAAGTGACATTTAACCTTGGACAACATAGAGACCCAAACAGAACGGAAATGAGACCAAGTGACATAGAAACTCGGACAACATAGAGACCCATACAGAACGGCAGTGAGATCAAGTGACAGGAAAATCGGACAACATAGAGATCTGCACAGAATGGAAGTGATTTCAAGTGACATAGAAACTCGGACAACATGGAGACCCATACAGAACGGAAGTGAGACCAAGCGACAGAGAAATTCGGACAACATAGAGACCTACAGAGAACCAGAGAACGGAAGAGATACCAAGTGACATAGAAATTCGGACAACATAAGAGACCCATACAGAACGGGTAATGTTCTTCCTCATTTAACAAAAAGAGAAAAAAAACAGTTAACCCTTTGGATGCCAAGCCCTTTTCACGGATCAGTGCCAGAGGACTTTTTTCAAATTTGTTTACCGTATCAGAGTAAAACGTCACAGTACATGACCTAATGTAAAATTGCAAACACGTTTTTTGACTTTGTGGGTTGTAAAATGTAATGTAAAATTACACACACGTGTTTAGACTTTGTGGGTTGTAAATTTACAATACAAAATTACACACACGTGTTTAGACTTTGTGGGTTGTAAATTTACAATGTAAAATTGCAAAATCGTTTTTTAGACCTTAATGGGTAAAATAGAAAATTACTGACGTATTTTAAAAAAACTTTTTGGGTCTATGAAAAATTGTACACTTGGTTTTTTTTCACACTAGATTGAATCTAATCATGTAAAATTGTATGCGCATTTGTCACACTTTAATGAAATAAATGTAAAATTTGACATACACTTTTGCCCTAAAAAAAAAACAATGCCAATATACGTAGTGGTAAAGTTTATCAGTGACTTGCGGCAGGTCTGTGGTTTCTCCGGGTACTCTGGTTTCCTTTACCAATAAAACTGACAGCCACGATATAGCTGAAATATTGTTGAAAGTGGCATTAAACACCATGACCCTAACCCTCAAACATCATTCAACAAATGTAGGGTTTCTAATCAGAGTAACCATGTTAGAGGGAATATTGAGAAAAGGGAAAATCATTATGGAAAAAAAAAATAATAAGGTACAAATTTTAATCAGAAAAATTTTAATCAGAAAAAAATAATAAATGCAAATAACATGAACTCCAACAAAAAACTTTATATAATTTTAATGAATATATCCACAATGCTTAAAGATGTTATCCGATTTTTCAAAGGTTACTCCATCAATAATACATATGTAGCATCACAAATTGCTGTTCGAGTATGGTCAAAAGTAGTCACTGTCTGATCTTAATATTTTCTTAATGATATGGAAACAAGATTCACATGTGTTAAGTTGAGGATGGTATGGAGGTTGAAATTTTAGAACAACTCCAGTTTGCATTAGTTATTGAGGCAAATAATTATTCACCATAATAGATTTTAAAATGGCATCATAGACAAACTAGTTTTTTTCTGGAGATTTCATGGCCAAGAGGGGTGCGCATTATGCACCTTATGCAACGGTAATGACAGTATTTCTTTTTATAGGTCATGTACATACATCTATATATATATATATATAAGATAAGTTGAATTTTTTTCTGGGGAGTTTTAATCGGGGTCAGGTCATTATTCCGACAGCCCATTGCTCCGATGGCCCATTATTCCGACAGCCCATTTCTCCGACAACCCATTATTCCGTCAAAAATGGTCAAAAGTAGTATAATTATCATAAAACCTGTTGGTTTTTTTTCTATAATCTTTGTACTCATTGGGCGGATTGTTTCTGTATTAAACTGAAGGGTAAATATGGGGTCAAAGTCAAATGTCATGGTGCTAGCAGATTCCTTACATCATGACGACATGAGAAATATCAGTACCAATTTCGGATGGTCTAACACTTCTACATTTTGGATTTAATCATGAAAAGTTTACACCGCCACCGCAATGCGAGATGACACAAAAATTATTGGAGGGGGGGTTTCAATTTCTTGCCCTGATTTTTACCGAAAAAAAAATCTGTTCGTACGAAAATCCCAGCCCCCGCTCCCGTCCGTCCATAAACCTTGTAACCCTTCAAAACCGTCCAAAGTATTTTTTTTTTATTAAACTTTACACAAAGGAGTGCACCATATGTAGATGTGCATGAAATAAAAATAAAGGTTTGTTCTGACATTAACGGTTGCATTTAGGATACAGGGGGTGGAGGTAACCATTGTGAGTGAGCTAGTCTAGTTTGATCCTGGATCTAGAGAAAAAAAAAATGCCATTACCGTACATTATGAATAATACAATAAAAAATTTCCATAAACTCCAGGAGGGGTACTAAAATTAAATAATAAAGATTTAATTTTAAGCAAAATTCGGTTGTTGTCGGAAGTATCACGTCTAGACTCCCACAATTTGTGACCGGAGAGACACTGCCTTATGCTGTTCAACTGTATTGTGTTTTCTAATACGTTGTAGATACATTGTAAACCGATGAATGCCCCTTCACATGTACATTTAATGCCCATTAAATCCGCATCGCATGCTCTAAACGCTTCACACCTATGACAAGGAGTTTTCAGTTGGCATAAGTTACACTGTAATAATACTATTTTTTGCACGTAGAGAAAATGTAAATATTTTCACGTAAATAATGGAAATCGCAAACGCTTTGACGTACGTGTGAAGGCATTAACCATGTTGGATGCGCATTCAATTCGCATCATGAAACGTACGTCGGAGCGCAGAATAAATGAACGTGTGTGGAAGCGGCATAATGCATATGGAAGGCGTTCTATTAGCCGCATATGTTGGTTGCCAATAGTGCTTCAACAGAAGTGATCGATGTATTTATTGACCTGAACAAGGGAACTGTCTACCTATCTTCGGAGTTTTTTCCATTCTTCTGCATGTACATTGTGTTCCCTTTCTCTCCTTTTCTACTCTACGTCCTTCTTCAATTCTTAACTCTCCTCGCTTCCATGCGTATTGCTATCTTCCGTCATTTTGTCTTTCTCATGCTTCTCCCGGTTTACACTTGTTTCCTTCACTCCTCTTTTCTGGTTCCTTTGTGCAATGTACACAACTTTTTCTTCAATTTTTAACTTTCCCCATACCAGGTCGGTCGATCATAATTGCCTTGAGCAGGGATGTACAGCCTAGGATAAAAGCTCCTTTTCCTTTCCAGAACATTCTGTCTAGGCCATGGTCCATCAAGATTAGCCTGACCGACGGACCATCCTGTTGGATACACCTGGTTAAACCATGGATTTGTGGATCGAGTTCTATTTTGCATTGTCGACAAAATGGGCAATCGGAGTAATGGGTTGTCGGAGTAATGGGCTGTCGGAGTTATGGGCTGTCGGAATAATGCTACGCACCCGTTTTAATCAATGAGTGATTGACTTCTCTCTTCCAGTCATACAATAAGAAGCTTAATTGTCCAACAATAGGATTCACCTGTAAACAAAGGCAATTGTATTCCTTCAATAGATCAGTTCCAATTGCAGTTTTTTAAACTCCTAACACAATACCAATTGAAACATGGGTAAACTAACAGTGGGTCCGCTATGAAGTTTGTTTTCTTGTCATGATTATATCTCACATATTGCTCTGTTGACGTTAATGATAAATCGATCAATCCCTCAATTCATCCAGAAAACAGTGTGTTAAAATAGGGTCTGTTTGTAGTTCTTTTCTTGATATATACAAAGGAGTGCCCCAAGGATCCATTCTGGGTTCTGTGATGTTTAATATCTTTATAAATAATATTTTTGATTTTGTAAAAAAGGGAGATCTGCACAATTACACAGATGATAATACTTTATCTTATGGAAGCAACAGTGTAGACGATGTTATTGAAACTCTTGACAGAGCTCCAGATAAGCTGCGTATTTGCGTTTTTTACGCTATAAAAACGAGTAAAAACGCATGTATTATCAGATCAGAGTGTACACATTACGCATACATACAATGTATTGCTGTGTAAGCAAACTTTCCAAATTCGGAGCGTACTTGTACGCTGTTAACGATAATACAGTCGTGTACATTAACAATACATTTTTGTCTTTGAGAAATTCCCCGTAATTACTTCCCTTTATGCTTTTCGAAGGAGAGAGTGTATACATCCGAGGGGTACCGAATGTTTGCCTTTCTAAGCATCGATGTCAAAAGAGATCTGATTAGATGTTTACGATAAATCATCCAATCGCGGTCAATATTACAAATAAATGCGGTGCTCCTTATAAGGAGTGGTTTATGTAATACGTATAGAACTCAAACGAAAGTAAATTTGGGAAAACGTTGTTCGTTGAAAATGAGTAAGAAATATAGTACTTATGCAAATAGCTTGTCAGGGTGTGGTGTCAGGTATATAAAGTAAACACAGAACAAAATATTTACAACATTCTATTAATAAATAAACATGACACAATCGTGTCAAATTAAACAGAGATATACATTTCACTTGCATCCTGCGTTTATTGAATAACACTTGTGTCAAACATAATTTTAAAAGTGTACATGTAAGCAATCTTTTCTGAAGTAGAGAGTACAACAGTGCAAAGGTAATATGCAAATACCCATCATTTTCAAAAGTAGGGGGTAATTACCCTTTGGACTTGAAAATTGTCTGGAGAGCTCTGTCTCGAAGAACAGAGTGACATACTTATTAAGTGGTTTACTGAAAATCACATGCAGGCTAATCCTGATAAATTTCAGGCCATTTCATGATCAATTGGTAGGAAAACACATGAGAAAAATTTAAGTTTTATGCTACAAGGAAATCAGATTGATTGTGAAGATGAAGTAAAACTTTTAGGTATAAACTTTGATTTTAAATTAACATTTATGATTTAATTCTCATGTATCACATATTTGTAAAAAGGCTTCTCAGCAACTTAATGTTCTAAAACGCATTGGAAATAACTTGAGTAAACTTGGCAACCTTACAAATTATTATTCTTTTATATTGTCAAATTTTAACTATTGCTCTTTAGTTTGGCATTTTTGTGGTGAAAGTAACACAAAGAAATTAGAGAAAATACAAGAAAGACCTTTAAGGTTTATTTATAACGATTCAGACAGCTCCTACATGTATGAACATTTACTTGAAAAATCACAGTTACCTTCACTGAGATTAAGGAGATTACTTTCCATGGCTATAGAAGTTTTTAAGATAATAAATAAACAAACTCCTGTATATTTACATGATTTAGTAACTATAAAGAAAAGTTCTTACTCTTTTAGATACAACGTACAACACTGTCAACATACCAAGAGTTAACACCATCAGGTATGGTTTGCATTCACTGAGATATGGTGCAGCAAAATTATGGAACGAACTTCCAAATGACTTGCGTGAGGGAATAAGTTTAAATAATTTTAAAAACTTGATAAGCAAATGGGATGGGGATGGGTGCTCGTGTTCTTTTTGTTCCTAGAACTTTTTATTCCGCAAGGTTTTCCGTGCCATGTCTCAATAAAGGTAATAACAAAATTACCAAACTCCGAACAATCTTACAAAGGGAAAGTCAAAACTCATAATTATATAAACAGACAAAAGCAGTCAACAACCGGAAAACTGTGAAAACCGTAATGACCCTGACTTCGTACAGGCATTTCTAAAGAAATGGTGGGTTGAATCAGATTTTAAGGCGCCAAACCTCCCGCTCTCATTACGGTTCAAAGGTTCCGGCTGTCACTGTAACAGTATTTAAATACAGGAACAAAATAGGTAAAATAGTTGTCAAAGCAGTACCATATTCGGTGACGTAAATGTCAAAAATATTTTTACGTCACACTTGACATGTGCATTTAAAAAATTTTGTTTTCGCTTTGCTATGCATATACAGTCATTGGCCATAAATGAGTTCCCAAAATGGCCGACGTCATTTGCCAAAATTTGTTTCCAATTTTTTACTCCTTATTAAATCAGTGTTATTTACCTTTGATTAGTAACGTTCACATTTTACACAATGCCAAAATGTTCCAAAATTAGGCCAGTGACGTCATTTAAGGAAATACCTTGTAATTCAGTCAAAATATCGTCTGTCAAAAAATGGCACCGCATGGTAAACAAATGAGACCAGAGGAGAAACAAATCATCGTAGCTTTGTCACAACAAGGATATTCTAGCTACAAAATTGCTGAAATGACGGGGGAAAACAGGAGAACAATCAGTAAATTTCTCAGGAGGCGACGGGTGCGAGGATCGGAAGAAAACTTACTGCGAAGTGGAAGGGGTAGACAAACGGGAGCTCGGGGAGACAGGATTATGTACCGTATGCTTCGTTCGGAGAGAAGACAAAGCTTAGGAGAAATAACAGACCAATTTAACCGCCAGTTTGTGACCAAAAATTCTTCTAGAACAGTTCGGAGGCGTTTGAACTTTAAAGGATACAAAAAACATCCAGTTTGTAAGAAAACTACGATTTCACCTGTCAACCGAGAGAAAAAAAAAAGATTTTGTCGATCAAATTTGATGTGGACAGTGAGAAATCATTGGAAAAAAGTTATTTTCAGTGATGAGACGAAGATTGAGATTGGAAATAACAGAAACATGTTCTGGGGCTGCATTTCGTATTATGGGGTAGGTACACTAACTCCAGTTGTTGGCAATTTAAATAGTGAAAAGTATATAAACATTTTAGATGACAATTTATGGCCGGTCATTGCCCAACATTTTCCTACAAGCTCCTACATATTCCAGGAGGACAATGCCCCATGCCATTGCGTAGTTGAAAAAAACAAAATTAATTATAAATACCCTTCGAGACCCTCATTTTCGTACTATGTTTAGAGATTGGTTATATCATTATTGGTTGATGTTATATGTAAATAATTTGTATTACAATTGTGTAAACAGGGAGAGTTATCCTTATAATTGGGATGTTATTTAACTTGTATTTTTCTTTGAACTCTCACCGTGTCGTCACCCCCCTTTTTCATGTTTACAGTTACTGTACACACTATTATCGGTGATAATAATAAGTTATTACCTTATTCGTTATATTTGTTGGTACATCACAGTAGCTTTCATGTTATTTCGCCATAAATTAAACAAGTCCTATTTACGTTTTCATCATCCGACACACTTTGCCGTAAGACAAGGTCGGACGCCATTGTTGTCATATTTAGACGCAATGCATCATGGTAAATCGTTGCAAATCTTCAGACGTAAATGACGTCACGAGAGTGTCTTAACGTCACGTTATTCTTATGTTAGGAGCGTGTCGTGGACGTGTCGTAAGGGTATAAATTCGGAAGTAAAGAACACTCGGGTTCAGTCTTGTCTTAGCTGGGCGCCATTATCGAACGCTTAATTATAAGGAGTCTCAGATCCGTAGATCGACACACAGTAGGAATCCAATAGCTCTACGTTAATGTTGAAGGTTAGCATAGTGTCGCATTTTTATTGGACACACACTGCAGTTTATCCATATAGAAAGTTAATAGAAGTCGGCTTTTACATAAGATATCGACACTTTTTACATCCTATATCAGGCGCGACACACACCGTGTCGTAGACTTTATTGCCGAAAGTAGTATTCTAGTTATCCGGATACATTTCCATATAGTTTAAACATATTCTAAGAAGAATTGTCTGTCCGACAATAATCTTTGGTATTAGGGCCACGAACCTGTGGACTATTTGTAAGTAGAAAACAGAAGATATATCGTGTCGTCGTCACGACATCATTATAATACTAGTATATTAATTGTATGCACCGTGTCGCCATCAAGACACTATCATAACATATTAATTGTATTCACCGTGTCGCCGTTGAGACACTATAATAATATACTAATTGTGCGCACCGTGTCACAATAAAGACACTATAACCGTGTCGCCTTAAAGACATTTATCTATACAAGGCAATATCTGTGGTTTACTAATGAGTTAATGTAGTGTATATTGATACATTTGAGGAACTGTATATTATTTAACTAACTGGTGAACTCTCTGAGCCTAGATAATCTACACTTTTACGGCCGAAACCACGACACGCTGTACATGTCGACATACTCGTATGTTCGCACTTATTGAAGATAGTATGAATAAATAGTTAAGAGTATATTTGATATGCGATAGATATATATATATATTGTACCAGAGTATACCAATGTTGAGCTACTGTGAGTGCCAGCGAAGTACATGTACTAATTCTAATTTATTTCTGGACGATTGTAGGGTAGAAACGCCATAGTTACCACATTGTCACTGTTATAATCTTATTCAACTATTATTATTATTGTGAAGTACAATAAATCATTAACTTTCAATTGTTCTGGTATATATATATATGCACACCATCTGAGACTCGTGAGATACTGTCCGCAGATTTATTGGGCACTCGGTCAGGAACAATCACAAGCAAAGACTCAACGCATAAACTTTATTTAGTGGCCAATAGTCTGCAGTCAGGTTATAATAGGAGCTCCATTTACATTCGTCTCTGGATGGATATCTACCCATCAAAGGACGACATTCTGAACCTCCGGCCCACTGCAATATGTACCTGTATGTATAATTTGTATGTCGGTTTAAAAAAGCACTTTCGAGCTTATGTTTTTATTGTTATTTATATGTTTTTATTTAAAGCATATACCGACTTTAAATAAAATTTACTTGACTTGATGCTTTTCAGTTTAACTTGTGCTCTATTTTAGTGCTTGGCTATTTCTGCATGAATATTTTTTTAAATATTTTTAGAATATTTTTAAAATATGTTTTAAAAGCACTAACCCGAATAATCCAGTAGTTATATTACTCTCCCGTTAGTCGCTGCATTAACGCCTGGATGTATTCATTGAAAAAATCCGTCAAACCGGAAATAGTAAATCGCTATGACTTATGGGTATTACGACATAAAATAGGAGGAGCTAAAGTGTTTGTAAATAATGTCCAATGGAGCGATCAGATGATGTAATGTTGTATGCAATACACATATCCCGATAAATACAACCAAACATGAAATAAAACATAAATGAATAATTACTATTTTTTTAATATTAAAACATAATGATTTTTATTTCAAAGTTGGAAAGTAAATAAAAGCTTGAATTGAATTCACTCTTATAATGATTTTTTAATTTCATTTAAAATAAAGATTAAAAAAAAACGTATTTTATGATACTAATGGCTGATTTAAATTGTTTGTCATGCATTAGCTGTCAATTGTAATATACAGGATGTAACCAATATACAGGAAGAACTCCTACTGTGAAGTCATCCAGCGAAAGTGCCGATAGAGGGCGCAGTATTATTCAAGTTACGGTAAATCCAATATGGCGACACCTTTGTCTAATAAAAACCTGTGCCATTCCGGGACGGATAGGATGAAGACGATGTATATTGTGTAGGATGTATTTAATCTGGTGTTGTTTTATTTTTGTTGTTGTTGGTTTGGTTTGTTTTTTAATATTCTAATAATTTACAATATTGAATGAAACTCATATTAAGAAAAAAACAAATTTATTTATCTTTCAACAATATTTCAGCTATATCATGGCGACCAGTTTTAGTGGTGGAGGAAGCCGGAGTACCCGGAGAGAACCACCGACCATGGGCAAGCAACTGGTAAACTTTATCACTTGCGACTGCGAGTCGAGTGCACCCTTTTGTGTAATTTACAAAGCCGGGCGCGAACCCACATTGGTGATCTGCTACATTGTATGAGTTGTTAGATCCAACGATCTAACTCATTGAGCCACCCGGGCCCCTCTGGGGTGTATCAAAAAAGATATCTCTGAAAAAAGTATAGGGTACCCATTTTATACCTTTGTTGTTAACTGCCCCTGGCAGTCGTTTGAAATAATTTTTGCCATTTTCTGGAAATAGTATTTTTCTAATTTATATCATTATACGTGAATATAGCATGACCTTTAGTCACAGTTTCAAAGATTTTGTAATATCACTGCTTTTTGAATATACATTAACATTAGTCAAACCGAATTTATAGGATAAGGAAGATTTGATATCTACATCCCGAAAGTGTGTTATTGTTTCCAACTGCTGACTTAATATCTTATCTAATTGTAAATCATTTGCAGTGTTTTTTGACCTTGGTAGCCATTCTAATATATAATAAATTTTAATAGGAGCAATGAAGTGAAACAAGTGGCGAATGTTCACGTGACTTTCATTGTAATGTCTACATGTACCTATGGATACCATCTTTGAAATAGTAGCATTATATTTGGATCTGTTGATGTGCGCTCCAATCAAAACAATAAAGCCAATTACTCCCGTAAAAATTGATATATAAATATGGGGTCTATAACACATTCAACAGTGACAATCATATCATATAAATGAACGAATTCAGAGGATTACTATGATGGACGAGTGCAGACCACTACTACATGCTTCTGTCACGATGCAGCTTGGTACAATTAGCCAGAACACTACTAAAACATTTGTTTAACTACATATATATTTGTAATATGTGATTGATCGGTAAGGCACCTGTTGATTTTCTTTTCCAAATAATTTAGAAATCATCACCTATAGTGAAATCATGCAGTCATAACAACATCATTTCCTTTTGTAAGAGTTATTTGTTACACAAAATTATGATTTCAAACCGTCTTCACGATAACATTGTCGTGTTAAAAAGCGCGTTATCCGATAACATCAACCGTGTCAAAGGTTACATTTTATCGTTGTACCAAACTTAAAACAATGAAGTTTTCAGCCGATTTAAGCAAATCTGGACTCCAACCTTTTTTTGATAGCTTCTGGAATGAAGGAAAAAGAGTAGAGCGTATTTTTTTTTGTCCAAAGCTAGCCATCTATTTGTATAATCAGCGATAATGTAAGAAAATCTTACTACGCTTTGTTAAGTATTACATTTTAAGGGAGCGTATCTCTTGTGTTGTAAAATAATTTCCCGTGTTCTATCTGCTGCCCATTGAACATTAGTATGTGAATGCAAAGAAATAATGCTTTCCTGAAGAAAAGATAAAGCATTTAATGAAATTGACCTTTTCCGTTGGACATTGGTTTTCACGTTGGCAAATGTTTACAACCGCGTTAACGATAAGTACGGATTTCACGATAACGCGTTAACCCGGGTGATAATGGATATCCCGAGCCTCGTGCAGGATGTTTATGTGGTCATACCTTTTACAGGATTTTATCACTTTTTTAACATGACTTTTAAAAAAAACTATTACTTTATATACTTCTCTTTTAAAATAAACTATTACTTATTTCATTCCTTTTTTTAAAATAAGCTTTTTAATCGCTAACCTTAATGGATATCCCGAGCCTCGTGCAGGATGTCTAAGTGGTTATAACTTTCAATATAATTGTTTTAAAAATAAATAATATATAAATAGAAATGATCGCGGACTACCTAAGAGGACATATTGGTAGGTTAAAAAGTCCCCATGTATATATATCTTTATTCTCATAAAGCCAATGTATAACAATGGTACAGAGATATAACAATAAAATCAAAATAACAACAACTATTTACAACATATATATAAATTAGGAGAGAGGTTACAAAGGATTAAGAGCCTGGAGGACAAACACCGGTATTGATAGCACTTATAAAATGACAGAGTTTCTTCAGTATTGGTTTTCTTTTACTTGACATAAATTCAGAAAATTTGATAATATTATGTCTATATAAGAAATAATTTAACAGTGACTGCTTACGTTTTTGGTTAAAATAAATACATTCAAAAATATAATGGTATTCATCTCCAATTTGGGATCTATTACATAATATACATTTACGATTTTCTCTTGGAATGTTCTGCCATCGCCCTGTTTCGATGGGGAGTTTATTATTTGTTGTTCTAAATCTGCAAAGCAAAATTGCATCTTTTATTTCTAAAATATTTAAATATTCTTCATATTTAAACTCTGTTTTAAATGTTTTATAATTTATGGCTTTAGGTGAATTTTGTACTAAAGAATTCCAATTTTGAAGAAACTGATCCTCTAATCGCTGTTTAATTACACATTTCAAATAATCTACATTGTCAAAAAGTTCTGTTTCCCATATATTTGGGAAGCCACACTCATTAAATATTTGTTTTACAAACAATATCCAACTAAACTGCATATTACATGTACCGATAATGATTTTAAATTTATAAGCGCTTTTATTTTGCTTTGACAAACATGAATCTGACCTGAATTTCAACATGCATGTGCTTTAATAATATGATTTAATACTCAAATACTATTTATGAGTTATTTGGCAAAAATAATATTTTATATCTCAGTCGAAAAGAACTATAAAAGTTACTCGTCTCTATTTTGGTAAAGCGGAAGTAAATCGCACCGATATTTCTTGTATATTTTCACTCCGTGAGAACTAAAACATCAATAAAATTAACTTATAAATATCATTTAAGTCATTTAATATCATCTACAAAGTAATTCAATACTTTTACATGTTTATTTTGCGTTATTTCAGTAGTAGACTCTAGTCGACTCTGTTTAGAAAAACCGGTTTTGAGTTAATTTGCTTGATTATAGACTGCTTATAATTTGCATGAATGTACTTGTATGTGTAATGGCTGCTATAAATGTCGGCATCTATTTTCTGTTTTGACTTCTGGTCCTATGACAGTAGATGTGCAGATAGGCACTTGCCACATGTGCGCTGGCTGTAGGGGTCCAGACGTCAAAACACAGAAATGTATGCATAAATATTATCTGGATATGTATTAATTTTGTATTGCATGACATGTTTTATTGTGCTGTAATTAATTTTTAATTTATGTAATTGTATTATGCATGTCTGTTTGAAAAGCTCTTGAGAGCTTAGGGAACGACCATTTAACTTGAAGGAGGGGGGTTATAGTTTTTTTTCTAAAAAAATATTCTGATTCCCAATGTTGCTGAAAAAAATATTCTGATTTTGGTAGAGGAAAAAACAAATAATCTGATTCAGAGTTTTTGTCATAAAATCTAATGTTAAATTCTGGAAAAAAATTTCGAGTTTCGCGCGACAGAGAAAAATTAATATTCTGACTCGTGTTGTCTGAAAAACAAATTCTGAATGAAACAAAAAACCATAACCCCCCACCCCTTCAAGTTAAATGGTCGGTCCCTTATATTGTACTGACCGACGGATGAGCCCGAACGTCAATAGTTACCAGAATATACATGAATACTGGCCATAATAATACATATCAAATTATCATACACGAACCTTGGGCCATCGTACGAATCCTTGGTCTGTTTGTTTTTCAATTCCTCTGCATGTGACGTTCCATGGGATTGTCCATAACTATGAATAAAAATAGTGGCCAGTGAGTAGAATTTAATTGACTTCGAACCGGTTTCAACACGGATGTAAATTTTTGGGTTGAGTGCACATCCAGCTTATTCAGTCATCGCGTGACTTTGATGACGTACTCGCCAACATTATAGGTGTCATTTAAATTAACAAAGAATGCACGGTGATTGAACATTAAATCGCAATTGAAAAACAAACTGTTCAATATAAAAAAATTATGCTGATATCCACATAATCTTGAAATGTTTATCGATAAGAAAATGTTAACGAGAAAATACTTCCAAATCAATTTTTAAAAAGTGCATAAAAACCTGGATAAATCATGTACAATCCTTATTAATTTACGATTAATTGACAGATATAAAAACCATTGCTGTTGTATTATTTAAGGCGGGAACTGTCGCTTCTTTTAGCCTTTTGATTTGACGTTTATGTTTTCATAATAAAATGAAGACATGTATTGCTCTGTGAATTAAACTGAGTACCCCGAGTGGGGTGACAGGTCTATCCGCGGACTGTTGTTTCTGTTAGCTAGCACTATAAAAATTCAACTCAGAGTTTTGGTCTAGTACAAGGTGGACCGCATTATTATCTCATAGAAAATTAACTTGTTCTCGCCATGATATAGCTGAAGAGTTGCTGAATTGGCGTCAAACAACTCGCTCACTCACTCACTCACTCATTGCCATTGGTTTTCTCTACATATTCCAGTTTCCTTCACCAATGAAATTGAACGCCACGGTATAACAGAAATATGGTTGATAATTACACATCTATAACCCAATACACAATCTTCTAACATATCAGGCCTGCAGGTATTGAAAGCAGCCCCATGATAACAGGGAAATAAGTGTAATAACATTGAACCCAATAATCGTGTTTATCATATACTTACATAAGATATGTTTAATTTTGCATATGCACGATAAATCCGAAATGTAATAAGTCATATCTCCCAGGGTTGTAATAACCTGAGCCGTATTACATGGGAGGGGGGGAGGGGGGTAATAATGTGTGCGACCAAGTGACATTTAACCTTGGACAACATAGAGACCCAAACAGAACGGAAATGAGACCAAGTGACATAGAAACTCGGACAACATAGAGACCCATACAGAACGGCAGTGAGATCAAGTGACAGGAAAATCGGACAACATAGAGATCTGCACAGAATGGAAGTGATTCCAAGTGACATAGAAACTCGGACAACATGGAGACCCATACAGAACGGAAGTGAGACCAAGTGACAGAGAAATTCGGACAACATAGAGACCTACAGAGAACCAGAAAACGGAAGAGATACCAAGTGACATAGAAATTCGGACAACATAAGAGACCCATACAGAACGGGTAATGTTCTTCCTCATTTAACAAAAAGAGAAAAAAAACAGTTAACCCTTTGGATGCCAAGCCCTTTTCACGGATCAGTGCCAGAGGACTTTTTTCAAATTTGTTTACCGTATCAGAGTAAAACGTCACAGTACATGACCTAATGTAAAATTGCAAACACGTTTTTTGACTTTGTGGGTTGTAAAATGTAATGTAAAATTACACACACGTGTTTAGACTTTGTGGGTTGTAAATTTACAATGCAAAATTACACACACGTGTTTAGACTTTGTGGGTTGTAAATTTACAATGTAAAATTGCAAAATCGTTTTTTAGACCTTAATGGGTAAAATAGAAAATTACTGACGTATTTAAAAAAAACTTTTTGGGTCTATGAAAAATTGTACACTTGGTTTTTTTTCACACTAGATTGAATCTAATCATGTAAAATTGTATGCGCGTTTGTCACACTTTAATGAAATAAATGTAAAATTTGACATACACTTTTGCCCTAAAAAAAAACCAATGCCAATATACGTAGTGGTAAAGTTTATCAGTGACTTGCGGCAGGTCTGTGGTTTCTCCGGGTACTCTGGTTTCCTTTACCAATAAAACTGACAGCCACGATATAGCTGAAATATTGTTGAAAGTGGCATTAAACACCATGACCCTAACCCTCAAACATCATTCAACAAATGTAGGGTTTCTAATCAGAGTAACCATGTTAGAGGGAATATTGAGAAAAGGGAAAATCATTATGAAAAAAAAAATAATAAGGTACAAATTTTAATCAGAAAAATTTTAATCAGAAAAAAATAATAAATGCAAATAACATGAACTCAAACAAAAAACTTTATATAATTTTAATGAATATATCCACAATGCTTAAAGATGTTTTCCGATTTTTCAAAGGTTACTCCATCAATAATACATGTGTAGCATCACAAATTGCTGTTCGAGTATGGTCAAAAGTAGTCACTGTCTGATCTTAATATTTTCTTAATGATATGGAAACAAGATTCACATGTGTTAAGTTGAGGATGGTATGGAGGTTGAAATTTTAGAACAACTCCAGTTTGCATTAGTTATTGAGGCAAATAATTATTCACCATAATAGATTTTAAAATGGCATCATAGACAAACTAGTTTTTTTCTGGAGATTTCATGGCCAAGAGGGGTGCGCATTATGCGCCTTATGCAACGGTAATGACAGTATTTCTTTTTATAGGTCATGTACATACATCTATATATATATATATAAGATAAGTTGAATTTTTTTCTGGGGAGTTTTAATCGGGGTCAGGTCATTATTCCGACAGCCCATTGCTCCGACGGCCCATTATTCCGACAGCCCATTTCTCCGACAACCCATTATTCCGTCAAAAATGGTAAAAAGTAGTATAATTATCATAAAACCTGTTGGTTTTTTTTCTATAATCTTTGTACTCATTGGGCGGATTGTTTCTGTATTAAACTGAAGGGTAAATATGGGGTCAAAGTCAAATGTCATGGTGCTAGCAGATTCCTTACATCATGACGACATGAGAAATATCAGTACCAATTTCGGATGGTCTAACACTTCTACATTTTGGATTTAATCATGAAAAGTTTACACCGCCACCGCAATGCGAGATGACACAAAAATTATTGGAGGGGGGGTTTCAATTTCTTGCCCTGATTTTTACCGAAAAAAAAATCTGTTCGTACGAAAATCCCAGCCCCCGCCCCCGTCCGTCCATAAACCTTGTAACCCTTCAAAACCGTCCAAAGTATTTTTTTGTTATTAAACTTTACACAAAGGAGTACACCATATGTAGATGTGCATGAAATAAAAATAAAGGTTTGTTCTGACATTAACGGTTGCATTTAGGATACAGGGGGTGGAGGTAACCATTGTGAGTGAGCTAGTCTAGTTTGATCCTGGATCTAGAGAAAAAAAAAATGCCATTACCGTACATTATGATTAATACAATAAAAAATTTCCATAAACTCCAGGAGGGGTACTAAAATTAAATAATAAAGATTTAATTTTAAGCAAAATTCGGTTGTTGTCGGAAGTATCACGTCTAGACTCCCACAATTTGTGACCGGAGAGACACTGCCTTATGCTGTTCAACTGTATTGCGTTTTCTAATACGTTGTAGATACATTGTAAACCGATGAATGCCCCCTTCACATGTACATTTAATGCCCATTAAATCCGCATCGCATGCTCTAAACGCTTCACACCTATGACAAGGAGTTTTCAGTTGGCATAAGTTACACTGTAATAATACTATTTTTTGCACGTAGAGAAAATGTAAATATTTTCACGTAAATAATGGAAATCGCAAACGCTTTGACGTACGTGTGAAGGCATTAACCATGTTGGATGCGCATTCAATTCGCATCATGAAACGTACGTCGTAGCGCAGAATAAATGAACGTGTGTGGAAGCGGCATAATGCATATGGAAGGCGTTCTATTAGCCGCATATGTTGGTTGCCAATCGTGCTTCAACAGAAGTGATCGATGTATTTATTGACCTGAACAAGGGAACTGTCTACCTATCTTCGGAGTTTTTTCCATTCTTCTGCATGTACATTGTGTTCCCTTTCTCTCCTTTTCTACTCTACGTCCTTCTTCAATTCTTAACTCTCCTCGCTTCCATGCGTATTGCTATCTTCCGTCATTTTGTCTTTCTCATGCTTCTCCCGGTTTACACTTGTTTCCTTCACTCCTCTTTTCTGGTTCCTTTGTGCAATGTACACAACTTTTTCTTCAATTTTTAACTTTCCCCATACCAGGTCGGTCGATCATAATTGCCTTGAGCAGGGATGTACAGCCTAGGATAAAAGCTCCTTTTCCTTTCCAGAACATTCTGTCTAGGCCATGGTCCATCAAGATTAGCCTGACCGACGGACCATCCTGTTGGATACACCTGGTTAAACCATGGATTTGTGGATCGAGTTCTATTTTGCATTGTCGACAAAATGGGCAATCGGAGTAATGGGTTGTCGGAGTAATGGGCTGTCGGAGTTATGGGCTGTCGGAATAATGCTACACACCCGTTTTAATCAATGAGTGATTGACTTCTCTCTTCCAGTCATACAATAAGAAGCTTAATTGTCCAACAATAGGATTCACCTGTAAACAAAGGCAATTGTATTCCTTCAATAGATCAGTTCCAATTGCAGTTTTTTAAACTCCTAACACAATACCAATTGAAACATGGGTAAACTAACAGTGGGTCCGCTATGAAGTTTGTTTTCTTGTCATGATTATATCTCACATATTGCTCTGTTGACGTTAATGATAAATCGATCAATTCCTCAATTCATCCAGAAAACAGTGTGTTAAAATAGGGTCTGTTTGTAGTTCTTTTCTTGATATATACAAAGGAGTGCCCCAAGGATCCATTCTGGGTTCTGTGATGTTTAATATCTTTATAAATAATATTTTTGATTTTGTAAAAAAGGGAGATCTGCACAATTACACAGATGATAATACTTTATCTTATGGAAGCAACAGTGTAGACGATGTTATTGAAACTCTTGACAGAGCTCCAGATAAGCTGCGTATTTGCGTTTTTTACGCTATATAAACGAGTAAAAACGCATGTATTATCAGATCAGAGTGTACACATTACGCATACATACAATGTATTGCTGTGTAAGCAAACTTTCCAAATTCGGAGCGTACTTGTACGCTGTTAACGATAATACAGTCGTGTACATTAACAATACATTTTTGTCTTTGAGAAATTCCCCGTAATTACTTCCCTTTATGCTTTTCGAAGGAGAGAGTGTATACATCCGAGGGGTACCGAATGTTTGCCTTTCTAAGCATCGATGTCAAAAGAGATCTGATTAGATGTTTACGATAAATCATCCAATCGCGGTCAATATTACAAATAAATGCGGTGCTCCTTATAAGGAGTGGTTTATGTAATACGTATAGAACTCAAACGAAAGTAAATTTGGGAAAACGTTGTTCGTTGAAAATGAGTAAGAAATATAGTACTTATGCAAATAGCTTGTCAGGGTGTGGTGTCAGGTATATAAAGTAAACACAGAACAAAATATTTACAACATTCTATTAATAAATAAACATGACACAATCGTGTCAAATTAAACAGAGATATACATTTCACTTGCATCCTGCGTTTATTGAATAACACTTGTGTCAAACATAATTTTAAAAGTGTACATGTAAGCAATCTTTTCTGAAGTAGAGAGTACAACAGTGCAAAGGTAATATGCAAATACCCATCATTTTCAAAAGTAGGGGGTAATTACCCTTTGGACTTGAAAATTGTCTGGAGAGCTCTGTCTCGAAGAACAGAGTGACATACTTATTAAGTGGTTTACTGAAAATCACATGCAGGCTAATCCTGATAAATTTCAGGCCATTTCATGATCAATTGGTAGGAAAACACATGAGAAAAATTTAAGTTTTATGCTACAAGGAAATCAGATTGATTGTGAAGATGAAGTAAAACTTTTAGGTGTAAACTTTGATTTTAAATTAACATTTATGATTTAATTCTCATGTATCACATATTTGTAAAAAGGCTTCTCAGCAACTTAATGTTCTAAAACGCATTGGAAATAACTTGAGTAAACTTGGCAACCTTACAAATTATTATTCTTTTATATTGTCAAATTTTAACTATTGCTCTTTAGTTTGGCATTTTTGTGGTGAAAGTAACACAAAGAAATTAGAGAAAATACAAGAAAGACCTTTAAGGTTTATTTATAACGATTCAGACAGCTCCTACATGTATGAACATTTACTTGAAAAATCACAGTTACCTTCACTGAGATTAAGGAGATTACTTTCCATGGCTATAGAAGTTTTTAAGATAATAAATAAACAAACTCCTGTATATTTACATGATTTAGTAACTATAAAGAAAAGTTCTTACTCTTTTAGATACAACGTACAACACTGTCAACATACCAAGAGTTAACACCATCAGGTATGGTTTGCATTCACTGAGATATGGTGCAGCAAAATTATGGAACGAACTTCCAAATGACTTGCGTGAGGGAATAAGTTTAAATAATTTTAAAAACTTGATAAGCAAATGGGATGGGGATGGGTGCTCGTGTTCTTTTTGTTCCTAGAACTTTTTATTCCGCAAGGTTTTCCGTGCCATGTCTCAATAAAGGTAATAACAAAATTACCAAACTCCGAACAATCTTACAAAGGGAAAGTCAAAACTCATAATTATATAAACAGACAAAAGCAGTCAACAACCGGAAAACTGTGAAAACCGTAATGACCCTGACTTCGTACAGGCATTTCTAAAGAAATGGTGGGTTGAATCAGATTTTAAGGCGCCAAACCTCCCGCTCTCATTACGGTTCAAAGGTTCCGGCTGTCACTGTAACAGTATTTAAATACAGGAACAAAATAGGTAAAATAGTTGTCAAAGCAGTACCATATTCGGTGACGTAAATGTCAAAAATATTTTTACGTCACACTTGACATGTGCATTTAAAAAATTTTGTTTTCGCTTTGCTATGCATATACAGTCATTGGCCATAAATGAGTTCCCAAAATGGCCGACGTCATTTGCCAAAATTTGTTTCCAATTTTTTACTCCTTATTAAATCAGTGTTATTTACCTTTGATTAGTAACGTTCACATTTTACACAATGCCAAAATGTTCCAAAATTAGGCCAGTGACGTCATTTAAGGAAATACCTTGTAATTCAGTCAAAATATCGTCTGTCAAAAAATGGCACCGCATGGTAAACAAATGACACCAGAGGAGAAACAAATCATCGTAGCTTTGTCACAACAAGGATATTCTAGCTGCAAAATTGCTGAAATGACGGGGGAAAACAGGAGAACAATCAGTAAATTTCTCAGGAGGCGACGGGTGCGAGGATCGGAAGAAAACTTACTGCGAAGTGGAAGGGGTAGACAAACGGGAGTTCGGGGAGACAGGATTATGTACCGTATGCTTCGTTCGGAGAGAAGACAAAGCTTAGGAGAAATAACAGACCAATTTAACCGCCAGTTTGTGACCAAAAATTCTTCTAGAACAGTTCGGAGGCGTTTGAACTTTGAAGGATACAAAAAACATCCAGTTTGTAAGAAAACTACGATTTCACCTGTCAACCGAGAGAAAAAAAAAACGATTTTGTCGATCAAATTTGATGTGGACAGTGAGAAATCATTGGAAAAAAGTTATTTTCAGTGATGAGACGAAGATTGAGATTGGAAATAACAGAAACATGTTCTGGGGCTGCATTTCGTATTATGGGGTAGGTACACTAACTCCAGTTGTTGGCAATTTAAATAGTGAAAAGTATATAAACATTTTAGATGACAATTTATGGCCGGTCATTGCCCAACATTTTCCTACAAGCTCCTACATATTCCAGGACAATGCCCCATGCCATTGCGTAGTTGAAAAAAACAAAATTAATTATAAATACCCTTCGAGACCCTCATTCTCGTACTATGTTTAGAGATTGGTTATATCATTATTGGTTGATGTTATATGTAAATAATTTGTATTACAATTGTGTAAACAGGGAGAGTTATCCTTATAATTGGGATGTTATTTAACTTGTATTTTTCTTTGAACTCTCGCCGTGTCGTCACCCCCCTTTTTCATGTTTACAGTTACTGTACACACTATTATCGGTGATAATAATAAGTTATTACCTTATTCGTTATATTTGTTGGTACATCACAGTAGCTTTCATGTTATTTCCCCATAAATTAAACAAGTCCTATTTACGTTTTCATCATCCGACACACTTTGCCGTAAGACAAGGTCGGACGCCATTGTTGTCATATTTAGACGCAATGCATCATGGTAAATCGTTGCAAATCTTCAGACGTAAATGACGTCACGAGAGTGTCTTAACGTCACGTTATTCTTATGTTAGGAGCGTGTCGTGGACGTGTCGTAAGGGTATAAATTCGGAAGTAAAGAACACTCGGGTTCAGTCTTGTCTTAGCTGGGCGCCATTATCGAACGCTTAATTATAAGGAGTCTCAGATCCGTAGATCGACACACAGTAGGAATCCAATAGCTCTACGTTAATGTTGAAGGTTAGCATAGTGTCGCATTTTTATTGGACACACACTGCAGTTTATCCATATAGAAAGTTAATAGAAGTCGGCTTTTACATAAGATATCGACACTTTTTACATCCTATATCAGGCGCGACACACACCGTGTCGTAGACTTTATTGCCGAAAGTAGTATTCTAGTTATCCGGATACATTTCCATATAGTTTAAACATATTCTAAGAAGAATTGTCTGTCCGACAATAATCTTTGGTATTAGGGCCACGAACCTGTGGACTATTTGTAAGTAGAAAACAGAAGATATATCGTGTCGTCGTCACGACATCATTATAATACTAGTATATTAATTGTATGCACCGTGTCGCCATCAAGACACTATCATAACATATTAATTGTATTCACCGTGTCGCCGTTGAGACACTATAATAATATACTAATTGTGCGCACCGTGTCACAATAAAGACACTATAACCGTGTCGCCGTAAAGACATTTATCTATACAAGGCAATATCTGTGGTTTACTATTGAGTTAATGTAGTGTATATTGATACATTTGAGGAACTGTATATTATTTAACTAACTGGTGAACTCTCTGAGCCTAGATAATCTACACTTTTACGGCCGAAACCACGACACGCTGTACATGTCGACATACTCGTATTTTCGCACTTATTGAAGATAGTATGAATAAATAGTTAAGAGTATATTTGATATGTGATAGATATATATATATATTGTACTAGAGTATACCAATGTTGAGCTACTGTGAGTGCCAGCGAAGTACATGTACTAATTCTAATTTATTTCTGGACGATTGTAGGGTAGAAACGCCATAGTTACCACATTGTCACTGTTATAATCTTATTCAACTATTATTATTATTGTGAAGTACAATAAATCATTAACTTTCAATTGTTCTGGTATATATATATATGCACACCATCTGAGACTCGTGAGATACTGTCCGCAGATTTATTGGGCACTCGGTCAGGAACAATCACAAGCAAAGACTCAACGCATAAACTTTATTTAGTGGCCAATAGTCTGCAGTCAGGTTATAATAGGAGCTCCATTTACATTCGTCTCTGGATGGATATCTACCCATCAAAGGACGACATTCTGAACCTCCGGCCCACTGCAATATGTACCTGTATGTATAATTTGTATGTCGGTTTAAAAAAGCACTTTCGAACTTATGTTTTTATTGTTATTTATATGTTTTTATTTAAAGCATATACCGACTTTAAATAAAATTTACTTGACTTGATGCTTTTCAGTTTAACTTGTGCTCTATTTTAGTGCTTGGCTATTTCTGCATGAATATTTTTTTAAATATTTTTAGAATATTTTTAAAATATGTTTTAAAAGCACTAACCCGAATAATCCAGTCGTTATATTACTCTCCCGTTAGTCGCTGCATTAACGCCTGGATGTATTCATTGAAAAAATCCGTCAAACCGGAAATAGTAAATCGCTATGACTTATGGGTATTACGACATAAAATAGGAGGAGCTAAAGTGTTTGTAAATAATGTCCAATGGAGCGATCAGATGATGTAATGTTGTATGCAATACACATATCCGGATAAATACAACCAAACATGAAATAAAACATAAATGAATAATTACTATTTTTTTAAATATTAAAACATAATGATTTTTATTTCAAAGTTGGAAAGTAAATAAAAGCTTGAATTGAATTCATTCTTATAATGATTTTTTAATTTCATTTAAAATAAAGATTAAAAAAAAACGTATTTTATGATACTAATGGCTGATTAAAATTGTTTGTCATGCATTAGCTGTCAGTTGTAATATACAGGATGTAACCAATATACAGGAAGAACTCCTACTGTGAAGCCATCTATTTTGAGATGCCATTCAATGAAAATAACAACCTGACCATATTGTTACATAATAAGAATAAGAATTAGATAAGAAATAAGAAATTAAAATTGATAGAAGGCCAGGATTTATAAGTCACATTTCATTTATTTAGGCTAACTTGGGTCAGTTATCAATTAAAGACAAAAATGGGTTTAAAAATATCAGTCGAGTATTTACCTAAATAACGATATTGTGATGGGTATTTCTTTATAAATTGTATTAAAAATCATATTAATTTATGAAATAATCAACTTTCTGTTTACATATTTATTTTCAATAACATTTCTTTATTATTTCATCCCATTTTCCTTAATTTAACTTGTGCATATCCATATTTATACAATCTTATGTTAACGGCAAGTTACGTGTATCGACCCTATTATCCACAATAAATTCGATTTTATTGTCCCACATACATTACAAAAATACATGTTAGATGTGTATTGCGACATTTTAGCAAATTTAGATTAAAACATAAAAACTTCAAAAAATGATTACACGGTGTTTTATTTTTTTAAATCTTTAAAGATCTGTGAATCTATGCCCAGTCTGCAGGGTGACGTCGAACCAACGTCGGTAAAAGGTCGTAATGGTCGGCTGTAGGTCGGCGTCGGCTTGACGACGTTGAACCAACGTAGGATTAGCGTAGGCAAAGCGACAGTCGAGTTTCCGTTCTTCAGCCGACGTTGGGCTAGATATGGCATAACGACGGTCGGGTTCTCGGTTCCTCGCCAACGTCGGGTTAGATTTGACAGACCAACGGTTGGGTTCTCGTCTTTTCACCAACGTTGGGTTAACTTTGACAAAACGACGGTCGGCATTAGGTTATTTGTCGACGCTTGGTTTGAATATTTGACGTATGATTGTTTATATCTTAATTCTAGATTTAAAACCCGTATTTAAAACACACACACACACAAAACAATGATTGTAAATGCACGGCCGTAGTCCGGGTCTGAATAAAGTGAGGCAAAAGGGGTGAATTTAGCCAAATTTTGAAGAAAAAAAGATTTTATTTGCTTTCAAAAGGTTACACTTGCCGTTTCAAAAGTGTGGCATTTGCCTCATTTGCCTCATTTGCCTCCATTGCGTTACTGCCATGAAATGAAATCTAGTACGTGGGGATTTCATTTATCATCATTAACAACATCGATACTGATTCCTGTGGTTTTCCCGCGCGACCAATTAAACCGCATACGCCATTTTCATTTTGAGACTCGCGGCTAGCAGAAACTCATGTAAGTTATCTCTTAATTTTATTTATGCTTTAATCATACGTGTAACTGATTTATATGGAATTTTGTTAGCAACGATTTTTTTTTAACAAAAGGCTGAGTAAGATTTTTATATAACCAAAATGGCTTTTGATTTATTTTGCTTGTGGTGATCCAGCTATTTTAAATATAGGAGTGATGATAGATCCCGCAAGTAGTGACTGAAAAAAATGGGTTAATTATAGCCTAATTTTGTCAAAATTTAAGTAATATATTAAGAAAGGCGAAGTTAATTTGCAACACTTCCCCCTTCTGAATAAAACTTTAAATAGAAGTTTAAATCGAGAGTTTTTATAAAACTTTTAGGGATATTTTGAATTTGATACGTTATTTTTCAAATTTGTTTATGAAATTGAAATTATTCAGAGAGCGATTATGCAGTTACAATTTACTAAAATATAAATCTGGTGGGTCACATTCTTCAAAGTTTTTTGCTATATAAATGTAACCGTCTCAAAGGTCAAACAGGAAATTTAATGCTTCAGAGTTTTATTGCGTGTGTGTAATGACCAAGACAGTTTAGCTGATAGAATATATTGTTTAATACTAAGGGAAGAGGTCAGATACATAAAAGGTTGCCATAGCAACCATATTTATGAAGGAATCTCGGGGAATTAATGCAATTTAATATTTAAGGGGTCAATTGGATGCTGTCTAAGCATTTATATTATAGTCAATGTGTATGTCGTGTATATATTTGTATGTGTAACTATGTAAATAAGACACAAACTATCACAGATGTTTGTGGACAGCAAGCACCTGTGACAACTATAAGACAAATGCAGCACTAAAGTGAAATAGTAGATGCGGTATTACATTACAACTTATTACTTTATCCCAAACCGAACAGACGTTGATCTTGCTTTACAGGAAATCTCCAGATGTTGTGTATCAAATATAAAATATACCTGTGGGAATATTTTAAAGTGATTAATGATTACTCATGTAAACGTAATTCGTGGTAAACGGTTTAAAAGTATTGGCCATGTAGTGAGGCTGCACACATAATAGTTATGATATTTTAACTCAAATTTATTTTTATTCTCGTTGATGAATGTCTTATGATATATAATAAGCGACAAAATACAAATTATTCGTTTTGACCTGTCACTAGTAAGGTCAGTTGCATACAGAGAAAGCGACTTCAAATTATTTGCTTGCAAGGAATAAATCGATGGTAATTTTCGTTCTCAAAAGGCGAAAAGTGCTACGATAAGCTGCTTAATGTAAAATAGTTACCTTTATTTCATCATTGTAAAGCTATTTACCAATTTCAAAAACATTTATTTTTTTGGGTCAAAATCGTAGCTAATGCCTCTTTCAGTTTATTTGAACATTCAATGTCATTGAACATTTTTAGAAAACAAATCAGAACAAATTTGTATCAATACTGCAACTGTATCTTTTTTAATCATTTTCTGATAATATCCTAGTAACAATTATGGTACTTTGTAGATAAGCTATTTGGGTAGAATTGGTGGAGACAATGTAAGAGATTGTGGGAGACGGATTCTGAACGCCCTGATGACCACAGATGTTGCCATCACCCTGAACTGGAAAGGAAAAGGGGTTAAAAAATCATTCGAGGCACTAAATGTATGCAGCATCGTAAAAGGTAAAAATAATTCCCTAACCAGTTTGTTACTTTTTGAATCTTTACACCTTTACAAAACATGCAAGGTCGACTTGATCAGCGTAGAGACAATAGCTAGAAGTGTCAAAAATCTAATAAAACCTGCGCTATTTAAAGAATGTTTTCGTCAATGGAAGCCTTGCTGATTTAAAAACTAAATCTGCTTGAATGTGCCTTCCAAGAGCAGTGTTCAAAGTTAAAAATCCCTAACCTCTTTTTGTTAAATCATGTTTCATTTCATTTTACATTAATTTATCGAGTTTAACCATCGCTAGTTTAACAGATACATTTGATATCTTTTCTAAATCCTATTTTCTTATTTTAAAGCTGCAGTACGAAAGAACAACACGACTAAAAACGAAACGGATGACAGAATTGAAGGTGTAATAAAAAACCGTCTGAAACGGCGGCCGGAAGGCAAGAACATGTAAATAAAAGTGCATAACTGTGCTTTCTTCTCATTTAATGGCACATTAATTATAAAGGTTTCCGAATTGATATTAACAATTTATGATTTGATTTGATTTCTGGTGTTTTAACGCCACTTTCAACAATATTTCAGCTATATCATGGCGACCAAATTTAGTGATGGAGGAAGCCGAGTACCCAGAGAGAACCACCGACCATGGGCAAGCAACTGGTAAACTTTATCACTTGTGGCTGCGAGTCGAGTGCACCCTTTTTGTAATTTACAAAGCCGGGCGCGAACCTACTCCGTATTGGTGATAGGCTTGTATGAGTTGTTAGATCCAACGACCTAACTCATTGAGCCACCCGGGCCCCCTAGTAATAATTTAACGTTTATAAATGAGTGAAAGGAGTATTAACATCCTAAAAAGATTAAGTAAGACAAACGACATCAAAATTGTTCTAATAAGTATTGAACAAGCTAAGTACTACACGAATCAAAAAGGCATACAAGACTAATACACCCTAACGTTTGTGTGTACACTAAATGTTACAAATCAGGTGATGGTTTGCTTTGTGGTTATACAAGAAAGATGTTGGATTATACTGATTTGACGTTGGCCCAACGATCAAACATACCGTCGGGACAGACGTCTTGCCGACCAATGCACAGTATTTGAACGTTGGATATTGGTCGGGAAACCATTGGAAATAAGACATTGCAACGTCGGGCCAACGTCGAGCCAATTAGTCGCGCCAACGTCGACCCGATGAGCAAAATGACGACGGGCCAACGTTGGCATTCGACGTCAAACCAACGTCAGAGACGACCGTTAACAGACGTTGGACCAACGTCACTTTGCAGACTGGGTGGCAATTTAAATCATAATTATGAGAATAAAGGTGTATTTGTTTTCTAAATATGCAAAGGCACGTGCACAATCATTCTCCGTGTTTGTTTTGTCAATATTTACAAACGGAAGTAAAGGGATTCACTAATGCGCATACGCGCTAATATCTGACAGTTGATTGGTCGGCTGTACCAGCCAGCAGCCTGACGGATTTTTACCACTAAGAGCGTTCAAGCCCTCGTCCAGCGAAAGTGCCGATAGAGGGCGCAGTATTATTCAAGTTATAAAAGTACATGAATATTTTATATGTGTTTCGAGGGGTGATACTAAACAGAGTCGATTAGAGTCGACTAGAGTCTACTACTGAAATAGCGCAAAATAAACATTTAAAAGTATTGCATTACTTTGTAGATGATATTAAATGACTTAAATATTTATAAGTTAATTTTATTGATGTTTTAGTTCTCACGAAATGAAAATATACAAGAAAGATCGGCGCGATTTACTTCCGGTTTACCAAAATAGAGACGAGTAACTTTTATAAGCAATACTTTTAAGAACTCAATAAACAAACGCTTTTTTGTTAAGAATAAAGGTTTATAATATGATAATAGGTGTTACCTAACTTGGGACGATGTCCAATATCTTTTTTTAAACAATATTAACTCAGATCTATGGACCTATAAAAAAAATTCAAAGTAGACCGGAGGCGGATCCAGACTTTCTTAAAAGAGGGGGCAAATAGGGGGACCCAAACCCAACGTCTTAATTTCATAGAAAATATTATTTCGGACAGGAGGAGGAAGAAATGAAACTCAAATTAATGATATTGTCAGTCTCGTGGTATATGCTTAATGGGCTAGAACACACTGCGATTTTGAGTCATTTTTTTAACATTTATAACCGGAAGTAGTTCCAGAATTTCAACTATGCATACAACATTTTAATTAACGAGTTTATTACAAATCTATGAGTTGAAAAGAAGGTACGAAACGTCTCACTATACATTTTTACCCCGGTACGAAACGACCAGGTTACGAAACGTCCTGCACCCTTCCAGATTACTGCGCATCCGATTTTCGGCAGATTTAACCATGTATTGGTTTCCGGTGCAAGGAATTTAAGCCATTAGTGATATGGATCTGGAATCAAAATATTGCTATTTCTACCATAGTTGGGACTTCGTCCCGTAATATGATAATAGGTGTTACCTAACTTGGGACGAAGTCCAATAATTTTTTTAAACATTAATATGAGACAGGTGCTACCTGTAGTGCCAGCGAAGCACAATCCACATTATCTAATATTTAAATCATGTAAATCCTTGGGGTGATTGAAATAGAAATTTTACTTACTTTTGTGTACTTTTTGGAGTGTACTGTAGTACAATGTAAGGATGCTCTTTCCATCTATTGAAACAGGCACGGCCATGAATGCTCGCGAATCTGAAAATTATCTGACAATTTCACGCTCATTCAGTGCATCAAAACAGTGTCGAAATTTTTTGGGCCAAGATATATCAGGGACGACTTGTTTAGGGTCGAGATATATCGGGGGCGACTTTTAACATTAATAACCGGAAGTAGTTCCAGATTACTGCGCATTCAATTTTCTGCAGATTTAACCATGTATTGGTTTCCGGTGTATTATTTCCGGTGCATGAAATTTAAGCCATTAGTGATATGGATCTGGAATCAAAATATTGCTATTTCTACCATAGTTGGGACTTCGTCCCATATTACACAAGACAGTGATTTTCAGCTTTTTCTGGTCTGAAATTTTAGCTATTTATTTGTCTTTTCTTCAATTGAGCTGTACGACTGTGTGTTAGAGACGACAAATATGGATGGGCTGTTGTTGAGAAGTCTACAAATCATTGAGTAGTAAGATGGGTGTTAAATAGGTTTGATTTTTATTTATTATCAAATAAAATAATAGATATGTACATACAGAGACCTAATTTTTCATATTTTGCATGTATTTATTTGTTATTTCGTTTGGTAACAAAATCACTGGTAAATCTAACACGAATAATCCAGTCGTTAGATTACTCTCCCGCTAGTCGTTACATTAACGCCTGGATGCATTCATTGAAAAAAAATCTATCCGGGGGGAGGGGGGTAATAATGTGTGCGACCAAGTGACATTTAACCTTGGACAACATAGAGACCCAAACAGAACGGAAATGAGACCAAGTGACATAGAAACTCGGACAACATAGAGACCCATACAGAACGGCAGTGAGATCAAGTGACAGGAAAATCGGACAACATAGAGATCTGCACAGAATGGAAGTGATTCCAAGTGACATAGAAACTCGGACAACATGGAGACCCATACAGAACGGAAGTGAGACCAAGTGACAGAGAAATTCGGACAACATAGAGACCTACAGAGAACCAGAAAACGGAAGAGATACCAAGTGACATAGAAATTCGGACAACATAAGAGACCCATACAGAACGGGTAATGTTCTTCCTCATTTAACAAAAAGAGAAAAAAACCAGTTAACCCTTTGGATGCCAAGCCCTTTTCACGGATCAGTGCCAGAGGACTTTTTTCAAATTTGTTTACCGTATCAGAGTAAAACGTCACAGTACATGACCTAATGTAAAATTGCAAACACGTTTTTTGACTTTGTGGGTTGTAAAATGTAATGTAAAATTACACACACGTGTTTAGACTTTGTGGGTTGTAAATTTACAATGCAAAATTACACACACGTGTTTAGACTTTGTGGGTTGTAAATTTACAATGTAAAATTGCAAAATCGTTTTTTAGACCTTAATGGGTAAAATAGAAAATTACTGACGTATTTAAAAAAAACTTTTTGGGTCTATGAAAAATTGTACACTTGGTTTTTTTTCACACTAGATTGAATCTAATCATGTAAAATTGTATGCGCGTTTGTCACACTTTAATGAAATAAATGTAAAATTTGACATACACTTTTGCCCTAAAAAAAAACCAATGCCAATATACGTAGTGGTAAAGTTTATCAGTGACTTGCGGCAGGTCTGTGGTTTCTCCGGGTACTCTGGTTTCCTTTACCAATAAAACTGACAGCCACGATATAGCTGAAATATTGTTGAAAGTGGCATTAAACACCATGACCCTAACCCTCAAACATCATTCAACAAATGTAGGGTTTCTAATCAGAGTAACCATGTTAGAGGGAATATTGAGAAAAGGGAAAATCATTATGGAAAAAAAAAATAATAAGGTACAAATTTTAATCAGAAAAATTTTAATCAGAAAAAAATAATAAATGCAAATAACATGAACTCCAACAAAAAACTTTATATAATTTTAATGAATATATCCACAATGCTTAAAGATGTTTTCCGATTTTTCAAAGGTTACTCCATCAATAATACATGTGTAGCATCACAAATTGCTGTTCGAGTATGGTCAAAAGTAGTCACTGTCTGATCTTAATATTTTCTTAATGATATGGAAACAAGATTCACATGTGTTAAGTTGAGGATGGTATGGAGGTTGAAATTTTAGAACAACTCCAGTCTGCATTAGTTATTGAGGCAAATAATTATTCACCATAATAGATTTTAAAATGGCATCATAGACAAACTAGTTTTTTTCTGGAGATTTCATGGCCAAGAGGGGGTGCGCATTATGCGCCTTATGCAACGGTAATGACAGTATTTCTTTTTATAGGTCATGTACATACATCTATATATATATATATATATATATATAAGATAAGTTGAATTTTTTTCTGGGGAGTTTTAATTGGGGTCAGGTCATTATTCCGACAGCCCATTGCTCCGACGGCCCATTATTCCGACAGCCCATTTATCCGACAACCCATTATTCCGTCAAAAATGGTCAAAAGTAGTATAATTATCATAAAACCTGTTGGTTTTTTTTCTATAATCTTTGTACTCATTGGGCGGATTGTTTCTGTATTAAACTGAAGGGTAAATATGGGGTCAAAGTCAAATGTCATGGTGCTAGCAGATTCCTTACATCATGACGACATGAGAAATATCAGTACCAATTTCGGATGGTCTAACACTTCTACATTTTGGATTTAATCATGAAAAGTTTACACCGCCACCGCAACGCGAGATGACACAAAAATTATTGGAGGGGGGGTTTCAATTTCTTGCCCTGATTTTTACCGAAAAAAAATCTGTTCGTACGAAAATCCCAGCCCCCGCCCCCGTCCGTCCATAAACCTTGTAACCCTTCAAAACCGTCCAAAGTAATTTTTTTTTATTAAACTTTACACAAAGGAGTACACCATATGTAGATGTGCATGAAATAAAAATAAAGGTTTGTTCTGACATTAACGGTTGCATTTAAGATACAGGGGGCGGAGGTAACCATTGTGAGTGAGCTAGTCTAGTTTGATCCTGGATCTAGAGAAAAAAAAAATGCCATTACCGTACATTATGATTAATACAATAAAAAATTTCCATAAACTCCAGGAGGGGTGATAAAATTAAATAATAAAGATTTAATTTTAAGCAAAATTCGGTTGTTGTCGGAAGTATCACGTCTAGACTCCCACAATTTGTGACCGGAGAGACACTGCCTTATGCTGTTCAACCGTATTGCGTTTTCTAATACGTTGTAGATACATTGTAAACCGATGAATGCCCCCTTCACATGTACATTTAATGCCCATTAAATCCGCATCGCATGCTCTAAACGCTTCACACCTATGACAAGGAGTTTTCAGTTGGCATAAGTTACACTGTAATAATACTATTTTTTGCACGTAGAGAAAATGTAAATATTTTCACGTAAATAATGGAAATCGCAAACGCTTTGACGTACGTGTGAAGGCATTAACCATGTTGGATGCGCATTCAATTCGCATCATGAAACGTACGTCGGAGCGCAGAATAAATGAACGTGTGTGGAAGCGGCATAATGCATATGGAAGGCGTTCTATTAGCCGCATATGTTGGTTGCCAATCGTGCTTCAACAGAAGTGATCGATGTATTTATTGACCTGAACAAGGGAACTGTCTACCTATCTTTGGAGTTTTTTCCATTCTTCTGCATGTACATTGTGTTCCCTTTCTCTCCTTTTCTACTCTACGTCCTTCTTCAATTCTTAACTCTCCTCGCTTCCATGCGTATTGCTATCTTCCGTCATTTTGTCTTTCTCATGCTTCTCCCGGTTTACACTTGTTTCCTTCACTCCTCTTTTCTGGTTCCTTTGTGCAATGTACACAACTTTTTCTTCAATTTTTAACTTTCCCCATACCAGGTCGGTCGATCATAATTGCCTTGAGCAGGGATGTACAGCCTAGGATAAAAGCTCCTTTTCCTTCCCAGAACATTCTGTCTAGGCCATGGTCCATCAAGATTAGCCTGACCGACGGACCATCCTGTTGGATACACCTGGCTAAACCATGGATTTGTGGATTGAGTTCTATTTTGCATTGTCGACAAAATGGGCAATCGGAGTAATGGGTTGTCGGAGTAATGGGCTGTCGGAGTTATGGGCTGTCGGAATAATGCTACGCACCCGTTTTAATCAATGAGTGATTGACTTCTCTCTTCCAGTCATACAATAAGAAGCTTAATTGTCCAACAATAGGATTCACCTGTAAACAAAGGCAATTGTATTCCTTCAATAGATCAGTTCCAATTGCAGTTTTTTAAACTCCTAACACAATACCAATTGAAGCATGGGTAAACTAACAGTGGGTCCGCTATGAAGTTTGTTTTCTTGTCATGATTATATCTCACATATTGCTCTGTTGACGTTAATGATAAATCGATCAATCCCTCAATTCATCCAGAAAACAGTGTGTTAAAATAGGGTCTGTTTGTAGTTCTTTTCTTGATATATACAAAGGAGTGCCCCAAGGATCCATTCTGGGTTCTGTGATGTTTAATATCTTTATAAATAATATTTTTGATTTTGTAAAAAAAGGAGATCTGCACAATTACACAGATGATAATACTTTATCTTATGGAAGCAACAGTGTAGACGATGTTATTGAAACTCTTGACAGAGCTCCAGATAAGCTGCGTATTTGCGTTTTTTACGCTAAAAAAACGGGTAAAAACGCATGTATTATCAGATCAGAGTGTACACATTACGCATACATACAATGTATTGCTGTGTAAGCAAACTTTCCAAATTCGGAGCGTACTTGTACGCTGTTAACGATAATACAGTCGTGTACATTAACAATACATTTTTGTCTTTGAGAAATTCCCCGTAATTACTTCCCTTTATGCTTTTCGAAGGAGAGAGTGTATACATCCGAGGGGTACCGAATGTTTGCCTTTCTAAGCATCGATGTCAAAAGAGATCTGATTAGATGTTTACGATAAATCATCCAATCGCGGTCAATATTACAAATAAATGCGGTGCTCCTTATAAGGAGTGGTTTATGTAATACGTATAGAACTCAAACGAAAGTAAATTTGGGAAAACGTTGTTCGTTGAAAATGAGTAAGAAATATAGTACTTATGCAAATAGCTTGTCAGGGTGTGGTGTCAGGTATATAAAGTAAACACAGAACAAAATATTTACAACATTCTATTAATAAATAAACATGACACAATCGTGTCAAATTAAACAGAGATATACATTTCACTTGCATCCTGCGTTTATTGAATAACACTTGTGTCAAACATAATTTTAAAAGTGTACATGTAAGCAATCTTTTCTGAAGTAGAGAGTACAACAGTGCAAAGGTAATATGCAAATACCCATCATTTTCAAAAGTAGGGGGTAATTACCCTTTGGACTTGAAAATTGTCTGGAGAGCTCTGTCTCGAAGAACAGAGTGACATACTTATTAAGTGGTTTACTGAAAATCACATGCAGGCTAATCCTGATAAATTTCAGGCCATTTCATGATCAATTGGTAGGAAAACACATGAGAAAAATTTAAGTTTTATGCTACAAGGAAATCAGATTGATTGTGAAGATGAAGTAAAACTTTTAGGTGTAACCTTTGATTTTAAATTAACATTTATGATTTAATTCTCATGTATCACATATTTGTAAAAAGGCTTCTCAGCAACTTAATGTTCTAAAACGCATTGGAAATAACTTGAGTAAACTTGGCAACCTTACAAATTATTATTCTTTTATATTGTCAAATTTTAACTATTGCTCTTTAGTTTGGCATTTTTGTGGTGAAAGTAACACAAAGAAATTAGAGAAAATACAAGAAAGAGCTTTAAGGTTTATTTATAACGATTCAGACAGCTCCTACATGTATGAACATTTACTTGAAAAATCACAGTTACCTTCACTGAGATTAAGGAGTGAAAATATACAAGAAATATCGGTGCGATTTACTTCCGCTTTACCAAAATAGAGACGAGTAACTTTTATAGTTCTTTTCGACTGAGATATGAACTATTATTTTTGCCAAATAACTCATAAATAGTATTTGAGTATTAAATCATATTATTAAAGCACATGCATGTTGAAATTCAGGTCAGATTCATGTTTGTCAAAGCAAAATAAAAGCGCTTATAAATTTAAAATCATTATCGGTACAGGACATGAAAATGCTTGACGTATCTGAAGTTCACTAAATGAACACATGAGATGATGATACATACATAAGATACAAAATCAATGTATTGGATTTTGCTTAAAGCCAAATATTTTAATTATGAAAGACTGACAACTTTTACACATCCATAATTTTCTTTATCCTTATTAATCGTGTTTTATACATTTTTTTTCCTGAACTTTTGTTTTGATTTGAATATTTGATTCTTTTAAATAAAGGCCAATATGTATTTCATCGTGTCTTGTTAATTTGACCTCGGCTGGATATTGATTGAATTAATGGTACGTCGAGGCCATGAGCAATATGGGGGTGGGCCTTCCCTTTCCCTTAATTAAAAAAAAATGTTTTATTCTTTAGCTTTATCGAAGAAATTAAGTTTAATACATGGGAACTTTTTAACCTACCAATATGTCCTCTTAGGTAGTCCGCGATCATTTCTATTTATATATTATTTATTTTTAAAACAATTATATTGAAAGTTATAACCACTTAAGACATCATGCACGAGGCTCGGGATATCCATTATGGTTAGCGATTAAAAAGCTTATTTTAAAAAAAGGAATGAAATAAGTAATAGTTTATTTTAAAAGAGAAGTATATAAAGTAATATTGTTTTTTAAAAGTCATGTTAAAAAAGTGATAACATCCTGTTAAAGGTATGACCACATAAACATCCTGCACGAGGCTCGGGATATCCATTATCACCCGGGTTAACGCGTTATCGTGAAATCCGTACTTATCGTTAACGTGGTTGTAAACATTTGCCAACGTGAAAACCAATGTCCAACGGAAAAGGTCAATTTCATTAAATGCTTTATCTTTTCTTCAGGAAAGCAGTATTTCTTTGCATTCACATACTAATGTTCAATGGGCAGCAGATAGAACACGGGAAATTATTTTACAACACAAGAGATACGCTCCCTTAAAATGTAATACTTAACAAAACGTAGTAAGATTTTCTTACATTATCGCTGGTTATACAAATAGATGGCTAGCTTTGGACAAAAAAAAATACGCTCTACTCTTTTTCCTTCATTCCAGAAGCTATCAAAAAAAGGTTGGAGTCCAGATTTGCTTAAATCGGCTGAAAACTTCATTGTTTTAAGTTTGGTACAACGATAAAATGTAACCTTTGACACGGTTGATGTTATCGGATAACGCGCTTTTTAACACGACAATGTTATCGTGAAGACGGTTTGAAATCATAATTTTGTGTAACAAATAACTCTTACAAAAGGAAATGATGTCGTTATGACTGCATGATTTCACTATAGGTGATGATTTCTAAATTATTTGGAAAAGAAAATCAACAGGTGCCTTACCGATCAATCACATATTACAAATATATATGTAGTTAAACAAATGTTTTAGTAGTGTTCTGGCTAATTGTACCAAGCTGCATCGTGACAGAAGCATGTAGTAGTGGTCTGCACTCGTCCATCATAGTAATCCTCTGAATTCGTTCATTTATATGATATGATTGTCACTGTTGAATGTGTTATAGACCCCATATTTATATATCAATTTTTACGGGAGTAATTGGCTTTATTGTTTTGATTGGAGCGCACATCAACAGATCCAAATATAATGCTACTACTTCAAAGATGGTATCCATAGGTACATGTAGACATTACAATGAAAGTCACGTGAACATTCGCCACTTGTTTCACTTCATTGCTCCTATTAAAATTTATTATATATTAGAATGGCTACCAAGGTCAAAAAACACTGCAAATGATTTACAATTAGATAAGATATTAAGTCAGCAGTTGGAAACAATAACACACTTTCGGAATTTAGATATCAAATCTTCCTTATCCTATAAATTCGGTTTGACTAATGTTAATGTATATTCAAAAAGCAGTGATATTACAAAATCTTTGAAACTGTGACTAAAGGTCATGCTATATTCACGCATAATGATATCATAAATTAGAAAAATACTATTTCCAGAAAATGGCAAAAATAATTTCAAACGACTGCCAGGGGAAGTTAACAACAAAGGTATAAAATGGGTACCCTATACTTTTTTCAGAGATAACTTTTTTGATACACCCCAGAGGGGCCCGGGTGGCTCAATGAGTTAGATCGTTGGATCTAACAACTCATACAATGTAGCAGATCACCAATGTGGGTTCGCGCCCGGCTTTGTAAATTACACAAAAGGGTGCACTCGACTCGCAGTCGCAAGTGATAAAGCTTACCAGTTGCTTGCCCATGGTCGGTGGTTCTCTCCGGGTACTTCGGCTTCCTCCACCACTAAAACTGGTCGCCATGATATAGCTGAAATATTGTTGAAAGATAAATAAATTTGTTTTTTTCTTAATATGAGTTTCATTCAATATTGTAAATTATTAGAATATTAAAAAACAAACCAAACCAACAACAACAAAAATAAAACAACACCAGATTAAATACATCCTACACAATATACATCGTCTTCATCCTATCCGTTCCGGAATGGCACAGGTTTTTATTAGACAAAGGTGTCGCCATATTGGATTTACCGTAACTTGAATAATACTGCGCCCTCTATCGGCACTTTCGCTGGATGACTTCACAGTAGGAGCTCTTCCTGTATATTGGTTACATCCTGTATATTACAACTGACAGCTAATGCATGACAAACAATTTTAATCAGCCATTAGTATCATAAAATACATTTTTTTTTAAATCTTTATTTTAAATGAAATTAAAAAATCATTATAAGAATGAATTCAATTCAAGCTTTTATTTACTTTCCAACTTTGAAATAAAAATCATTATGTTTTAATATTTAAAAAATATTAATTATTCATTTAAGTTTTATTTCATGTTTGGTTGTATTTATCCGGATATGTGTATTGCATACAACATTATATCATCTGATCGCTCCATTGGACATTATTTACAAACACTTTTGCTCCTCCTATTTTATGTCGTAATACCCATAAGTCATAGCGATTTACTATTTCCGGTTGACGGATTTTTTTCAATGAATGCATCCAGGCGTTAATGCAACGACTAGCGGGAGAGTAATATAACGACTGGATTATTCGTGTTAGATTTACCAGTGATTTTGTTACCAAACGAAATAACAAATAAATACATGCAAAATATGAAAAATTAGGTCTCTGTATGTACATATCTATTATTTTATTTGATAATAAATAAAAATCAAACCTATTTAACACCCATCTTACTACTCAATGATTTGTAGACTTCTCAACAACAGCCCATCCATATTTGTCGTCTCTAACACACAGTCGTACAGCTCAATTGAAGAAAAGACAATTAAATAGCTAAAATTTCAGACCAGAAAAAGCTGAAAATCACTGTCTTGTGTAATATGGGACGAAGTCCCAACTATGGTAGAAATAGCAATATTTTGATTCCAGATCCATATCACTAATGGCTTAAATTTCATGCAACGGAAATAATACACCGGAAACCAATACATGGTTAAATCTGCAGAAAATTGGATGCGCAGTAATCTGGAACTACTTCCGGTTATTAATGTTAAAAGTCGTCCCCGATATATCTCGACCCTAAACAAGTCGTCCCTGATATATCTTGGCCCAAAAAATCTCGACACTGTTTTGATGCACTGAATGGGCGTGAAATTGTCAGATAATTTTCAGATTCGCGAGCATTCATGGCCGTGCCTGTTTCAATAGATGGAAAGAGCATCCTTACATTGTACTACAGTACACTCCAAAAAGTACACAAAAGTAAGTAAAATTTCTATTTCAATCACCCCAAGGATTTACATGATTTAAATATTAGATAATGTGGATTGTGCTTCGCTGGCACTACAGGTAGCACCTGTCTCATATTAATGTTTAAAAAAATTATTGGACTTCGTCCCAAGTTAGGTAACACCTATTATCATATTACGGGACGAAGTCCCAACTATGGTAGAAATAGCAATATTTTGATTCCAGATCCATATCACTAATGGCTTAAATTCCTTGCACCGGAAACCAATACATGGTTAAATCTGCCGAAAATCGGATGCGCAGTAATCTGGAAGGGTGCAGGACGTTTCGTAACCTGGTCGTTTCGTACCGGGGTAAAAATGTATAGTGAGACGTTTCGTACCTTCTTTTCAACTCATAGATTTGTAATAAACTCGTTAATTAAAATGTTGTATGCATAGTTGAAATTCTGGAACTACTTCCGGTTATAAATGTTAAAAAAATGACTCAAAATCGCAGTGTGTTCTAGCCCATTAAGCATATACCACGAGACTGACAATATCATTAATTTGAGTTTCATTTCTTCCTCCTCCTGTCCGAAATAATATTTTCTATGAAATTGAGACGTTGGGTTTGGGTCCCCCTATTTGCCCCCTCTTTTAAGAAAGTCTGGATCCGCCTCCGGTCTACTTTGAATTTTTTTTATAGGTCCATATATCTGAGTTAATATTGTTTAAAAAAAGATATTGGACATCGTCCCAAGTTAGGTAACACCTATTATCATATTATAAACCTTCATTCTTAACAAAAAAGCGTTTGTTTATTGAGTTCTTAAAAGTATTGCTTATAAAAGTTACTCGTCTCTATTTTGGTAAACCGGAAGTAGATCGCGCCGATCTTTCTTGTATATTTTCACTCCGTGAGAACTAAAACATCAATAAAATTAACTTATAAATATCATTTAAGTCATTTAATATCATCTACAAAGTAATGCAATACTTTTACATGTTTATTTTGCGTTATTTCAGTAGTAGACTCTAGTCGACTCTGTTTAGAAAAACCGGTTTTGAATTAATTTGCTTAATTATAGACTTGTAGTGAGTCGTGGGGGATGGGGGCCGAGGAGTTCCGAAAGGCACCCATGATGCATCACAAACTGACCACGCTTGCCACAACGAGAAATACCACTGACCAAACCAGAAGCAATATACGATATAGACAAGAGAAATACGAGACTGAAGAATTGCCAGTACTAGCTAGTAATAGTAAGTAGTGCAAATTACTATATTGGCGCTGCGACTACAAGTCGAATCCTATTCGTGAGAAAGGTTATTAAATTAACCAAAAGCGATTTTTAAATAAAATCGCAACTCCGCCATATAATTTTTTTTAAGGGAAAAAGAATTTTTTTTCTTGGGTTTCAGTTTTGCCTGGCTGATAGGACCTGGTATTTTCAGGGGAAATTGTCCGTTAGGAAATTTCAAGGGAAGATACGCAGGTAGGATTGGCAGACAAAATTGGAAATCTTTAAATTGTTTGCCCGTGTCAAAGAAGTACCCCTTTCCCACCCACGTGTAGTCCCCACCACGTGTAGGAATTTTTTGTTTTTTTTGTTTTGTTCTAAAGTTGCCTGGCTGATAGGACCTGGTATTTTCAGGAGAAATTGTCCGTGGTAAAGAAAGTACTCCTTTTCAACTCACGTGTATACCCCACCACGTGTTTAAGCAAGCACGTGTATTCCCCAAACCGGAAGCAGCTAGTTTCTAGAAGCCATCTTTAAATAAAAGCTGGTTAAAGATAAGTTGTAAGTCCGGTGTCCGAATAAATTTAATTTTTTTTGACATTATCGATTTTAAACAAAAGTAGACAAAAGCGGCCAAGTGTAAAAATCTGGTCCGTTAAAAATTGTACATACACGCATACACAACAAAAGAAAAAGCCACGTGTTTTTGTTGTGTATTTTTTTATTAACAATGCCGCGAGTTTTCATTAACAATTGTTCCATCGAGGAGCTGATGTCAGTACCAGGGATAGGGGCGAAGGTGGCCGATAACATTTTGGAATTGAGGGAGGCAAAGGGTGATCTGGAATTGGATGACCTAAATCAGGTTCCATATCTTAGGATAACACAACCGTTACTGGATTGTTTGGATTTTACCTCTTTTGAAAATAAAGAAGGAATGGGATCCCTGTATGATCGACATAGGGAAAGGGTTAGGAGTGTTGACAAATTAATAGGGAAGTGGGATGGGACAGGACAGGGCCAAGATAAAGGAAGGGGGAAGAATATGGGTACATTTGATAAAGTCCCATTAACAGGGGGAGAACCATATTATAATAAACAGGAAGGGGATTGGTGGCAACAGGCCAATTTACCCGAGAGATTAGATGATGATTATAGTGAGATGGAAAGTACGTTCATGGAAAGACAAACCCCAAGGGGAGTTAAATATACATCAGCTCCGGGACAATATCCGCTGCCATCAGTTCGTCGAACGCGACAGGACGATTGGGATTCGAGCAGCGAGGAGCGGGATCAGACGTATATGCAAAACGTGCATATACGAGACTCGGATATTCGTGCGGGTTATGCATTTCCTAGAGAACCAGGCCTTTTTCATAGTGGGGTTTTAGCCAGTGGGGGGGCTGAAGTAAGAGTGCCAAAAATACGAACAGTGGCCCCGTCTGATAGGGAAAGTATTTGGCATGACAGGGGGGCCGCTATTCCCCTCCGAGGAATACCGGAGGGAGGTAGAGTAGGGAAAATACTAACCCCAAGATGAGGGAGAGTATAGGTAGAACAAGACATACCCTAGGAAGGGAAAATGAAGTCCCTAGAATGGTTCAACGTAGAGATGAGTATGATAGGGAAAGGGGACATTACCGCCCAAGTGGGGGAGACATTGAAAACCCAGGAGGAAGAAACCCATCTGTTCCTAGATTACAGAGTAGTGGGAACAGGCCTGGGGGTCCCCCAGAAGAGAACCTGAAAATCCTAACGATTATGCAAGAAAGGAGGAGTATGAGGGAGAGAGAGGTCAAAGGGGAAGGGGGAAGAGTGTTAGTTTGCCAATGTCCTTAAAGTTTGATGGTAAATCAAATTGGAAAGCATTCTACGCTAAATTTTCCCGTTATGCGGAAGTTAGTGAGTGGACGGAAGGAGAATGCAGGGACCAGTTATGCTGGTGCCTGGATGGGAAAGCAAGTGAATATTATGCCCTCCTGGTTGAGCGGAACCAGGAAATGGTATATATGGACCTAATACGGAAGCTAGAAAAACGGTTTGGTTTCCTTGAACTCCCCGAAACAGCCCAGGTCCAATTTAATAATGCCCGTCAGACTCCGGATGAACTCCTGGAGGACTGGGCGGATAGGGTCTTATCCCTGGCCACTAGAGCATTTAGAGATTTGCCCGAAACTCACATGTATCAACAAGCAGTGGTGAGGCTATGCCAAGGGGCAGCAGATAAAGAGGCCGGGAGTTATGCCTCTAATATCCGACAAAAAAACATAGAGGAGGCTATTGATAAAATGAGGTGGTTCCAACATAATAATCAGGCTATATTTGGGACCACCCTTGGGCGTAATCCTCGAAGGGAGGTGAAACAAGTATCTCCAGGGCCTCACTACGGGGGAGAGGCCAGGGTGTGTGCAATGGGGACTGATCGGGTTACAGATAAGCGTTTGGAGAAAAAAATGGGAGAAGTACTGTCAGCACAGGGGAAAGAAATGAGTGAGATAAAGTCCAACATAGCAGCACTTTCCACTCAAATGGCAGCCATTATGGAGGAGGTGAAGAGAAATCGAATAGATAGGTATAGAGCACAATCACGAAGTCCATCCCCCAGAAAGGGGGATAAACAGGGATGCTTCCACTGTGGGGTCATGGGACACTTCAAGAGGGAGTGCCCAAGGTTGGGGTCTCCGTCAGGGGAGAAACGAGTGTCATTTCAGGAAAATAAGGAGGTTTTAAACTCCAAAGGGGCAACTCGCGAGACTTGAGACAACCCCTTATCGCCAATATACATAGTCTCAAAGAAGTAAAAGAGGGAGGAGAAATAGATATGGAGGAGAAGAATCAGCAGGATAGGCTCTTAAGGGTAAATAGGGAATTGGGAGAACTTCCGGAGGGACGGGTAAAATTTGAAGGTGCGAGTCAGGAGTATGAGCTCTCAAGTGAAGAGTCCGAAGGAGAGGAAAACAATAAGGAAGTCAAGGACGACCCTCCGGATTCTAGTAATCCGGAGGGACGGGTCAAATCTGAAAGTGAGAGTCAGGGGTATGAGTTCTCAAATGAAGAGTCTGAAGGAGAGGAAAACAATAAGGAAGTCAAGGACGACCCTCCGGATTCTAGTGGTCCGGAGGGACGGGTCAAATCTGAAGGTGCGAGTCGGGGATATGAGTTCTCAAGTGAGGAGTCAGTAGGGGAGGAAAACAATAGGGATAAGAGGGACACGGACGAGTCCATAGAGGAGGAGGAAAAGGGGGTAGAGGATAATATAGGGAATTGTGATACGGATGAGGAAGAGGACGGAGCAGTAACGGTGCTCAAAATGTCCAATGGGGTAATGTTTAGGGTCCCAGTAGAGGTACAAGGCATGCAGTTACAAGCTGTAGTAGATACAGCAGCACAGGTAACACTGGTGTCCGAGGAAATCTACAAATCATTGGACCCTGCCCCACCAATCCGTAAGGAAGTGGTTATGAACACCGCAGGGAAGGGAATGCAGATGAATGGGTATATTGTTGGCCCTTTTCAGGTAGTCCTAGGGACACATCTGTTCACAGTAGAAATCTACGTGGCCCCAATAGAGGAGGATATGTTACTGGGTTTAGACTTTTTAGAGGCTAATGGGGTGTCCCTACATCTCAAAGAAAAGGAACTACAGATATCAGGGGATATTATACCCATGAGTTTGGGAACAGGAAGCCCTTTAGTCAATGAGACAGAGGCGGGGGTGTTCCTAGCCAAGGGGTGTAAGGTACCCCCTAATTCAGTCATGAGAGTGGGGGCACAGCTGAGTGAGTCAATGGCAGGGGAGTATATAATAAAGGAAGCTACCAAGGGTGAGCTATTAATACCTCGAACATTGCACAATGGGGGTAATAACCCAGTGCTTTGTTTGATTAACATATCCGATCACTATGTAGAAGTAGAGAAAGGGGAAGTTTTGGCCTATGCAGAAGAGGTGTGTTTGAACGTAGAAAATATCGGAGTACAAAAGGTAGAAGTTGCGGGACAGGGGGGTTCAGAGAATAGAAAACGGAAGATTCCTGAACATTTGATTAATCTCTTTGATAAATCCAAAGGGAAGCTGAATGAGCAGGAGCAGACACAGCTTAGTGAGTTATTATGCGAGTTTGAAGATGTGTTTGCTAAAAGTGAGTTTGACTTGGGGAAATTTAATACAATCCAGCATGGGATTGATACTGGGACCAATCGCCCAATTAAACAAAGAATCAGGCGTACCCCATTAGGGTTTGCAGGAGAAGAAGAGGCCCAATTAAAGAAAATGCTGAGTGCGGGGGTGATCCGGCCATCAGTGTCTGAGTGGGCATCGGCTCCGGTTCTTATCCGGAAACGATGTGGGTCAGTACGGTGGTGTGTGGATTACAGGGCCTTAAATGCTCTCACCATTAAAGATGTGTTCCCATTGCCCCTAGTGGACGAGTGTCTTGACACTTTAGCCGGGAATGTATGGTATTCCAAACTGGATGCCAATTCAGCATATTGGCAGGTGAAAATCAAACTTGAAGACTGCTCCAAAACGGCATTTATTACTAAATACGGGTTGTTTGAGTTCGCTAGAATGGCTTTTGGGTTATGTAACTCACCAGCCACTTATACGAGAGTCATAAACCTGGTGCTGAGGGGTTTGAATTGGAAAGTGGTTCTGGCTTTCCTGGACGATATCCTGGTCCTGGGGAAGGATTTCGAGGGGCACTTGGCCAACCTATGGGCTGTATTGGTTAGGTTTAGGGAGTATGGGCTAAAATTGAAGCCCAAAAAATGTGAACTGTTTCAAAAGGAAGTGGAGTTCCTGGGTAGAGTAGTGGGACCTAGAGGAATATACATTGGGCCAGGATATATGAAAGATATCAAAAACTGGCCAAGGCCTAAGAATAAAAAGGAGGTGGGGAGGTTTTTGGGGTTCACCAATTACCATAGGGCCTTTATTGAAGGATATACTCAAATAGCATTTCCCCTTCAGGCCCTAACAGGGAAACGTACATATCAATGGGGAAATGAACAGGAAAAGGCGTTTGATGAGTTGAGGAATGCAATGGTGAGAGCACCAGTTCTAGCCCTGCCTAACGCGACTGATCCCTTTATACTGGATACGGATGCATCCGATAAATCGGTGGGGGCTGAATTGATTCAAATACAAGAAGGGGAAGAGAGGGCAGTAGCGTACGGGAGTCTTACCTTGGTTCCGGAGCAACAAAAATACTGCACCACTCGAAAGGAATTATTAGCAATTATTAGGTTCTCTCGACAGTTTAGGCATTACTTGTTGGGTAGGCATTTCACGGTCAGGACAGACCATAATAGTCTGACCTGGCTGATGAATTTTAAGGAGCCACAGGGGCAACTGGTTAGATGGTTAGAAGAACTGAGTCAGTTCAATATGGAAATCCAGCATAGGCCTGGGAAGAAACATACCAATGCATATGCCTTGTCAAGGATCCCTGGGGGGACCATGTTCAGACTTCAATCTAAGAGTGAAATTACAGGATTTGCCATGTGGGGGGTGTACCTACTGTACTAGGGCCCATTCAAACTGGTCCGGTTTTGACCAGGATGTAGATGACGTGGTTCCCTTGGCAAATAAGCCTTGGGGTCAACCCGTGAGAGAGGGTCAAGACCAGGAGGAAGAAGAAATGGGACCTAGGGTGGCTGAGATCTGGGTTTCTACAGGGGAAGCGGTAAATAGACTTAGATGGGAAAGTATAAAGGGAGTCCGAATAGTTAGCGAAGCAGAGGGCATTAGTTTTCAAGGCCCAGGTGAGGACGAAATGAAGGAACAGCAACAGGTGGATCCCGAATTAGCCTGGGTGGTCAGGTGGAGGGAGACAGGGGAGGAGCCCACTGAAGGAGAACTGTTTATAGGGGACTCTAGAAGCAAATATTATTGGATTAACAGGAAAGTTTTTGTCTTGGAAAAAGGGGTCCTGTGGAGAGAAGGGGATGAGGGGAAGTCAGCAAGGAGGGTGGTCCCAAAGATGTACAGGGAACAAATTGTGAAACTTTGTCACGATCCCCCATTAGCTGGACATCAGGGCATAGAAAGGGCAATCGAGAAAGTGAAGTCTAGGTATTATTGGAGGGGGATAAGTAAAGATGTGTCGGCTTACGTAAAAGGGTGTATGGAGTGTAACCAAAATAAGAAGGCAACGGTATCAGCTAGACACCCAATGTTATCCTATCATTCAGGATCGCCAATGGAACGGGTCCATTTAGACTTCATTGGGCCCCTACCTCGCACTGAGAGAGGAAATGAACACATCTTGATGATGGTTGACCAATTTACCAAGTGGGTAGAGTGCATCCCCTTGCCTTCTCAGAGTGCAGAGGAAACGGCAAGAGCCGCGGTGAATCAGTATTCACTGATCAAGGGAGGAATTTTGAGTCCTCTTTGTTCAGGGAAATGTGTGAATTACTTCACATACATAAATCAAGAACTACTCCTTATCGTCCTTCGGCGAACGGACAAGTAGAGCGATGCAATCGTACACTGATGGCGGCGGTGCGTTGTTTCATTGGAAAAAATCAGCGGAGCTGGGATAAATACTTACCGCAGTTGGCAGGGGCATTAAGATCCTCTGTAAATAGAAGCACAGGGTACACGCCCAATATGATGATGTTGGGTAGGGAGATTGAGTTGCCTGCGGATCTAATGTTCGGGAGTCCGGGAAACACCGGACAGCCCGAAGGGGACCAATACGTAGGGAAGTTGCAAACAGCTATTGAAGGGGCCCACAAGGTAGCTAGGGAAACTCTCAAACAATCCCAAAAACGAATGAAGAGAGATTATGATATCAAGGTGAGGGTCAAGGAGTTAAAACTGGAAGATTTGGTGAATCAGTTGGACACTGCTACCGTTAAGGGAAAAACTCGAAAATTGAGTCCCTAGTGGAAAGGCCCCGGAGTGGTAATTGAAAAGTTGACCCCCTATCTCTATAAAATAAAGTTAAAGCGGGTGATAATCACCGCTAATCACGATAGGTTGAAGTTATGTCATGACCGCGAGGTTCCAGAGTGGGCCCAAAAACTGAGTCAACAAATCATTAAGGGGACAGGATATACCAAGGAGAAGGGGGACGTCAAAGATCAACAGGGGAATAGAGCTAAGCTTTATTGTGTATGTCAAAAGCCATACACTGGGGAGTTCATGATTAGGTGCGATGAGTGTAAAGAATGGTATCATGGTGATTGTGTAAGGATAACACAGGAAGAGGCAAAGACAATGGGAGATTTTGTCTGCTCGGGGTGTCGTAGGCATCCCCGGGAGAAGGTATAGTCCAGTGGGGGAAGTATTGGGGACTCTGGGGTGGCATAATGATAGTGTTTAGGGAGAAAAAGGGAATACCAGGTATGCCCATAGAACATGGAATTCTGACCTGCCTGGCGCAGGGTGGCTATAAGCCCCCTGTGTCAGGTGGATTATTTAATCTCTTTCAGATGTCACAACAGGAGGAAGATGTGTTGTCGCTGGAGGATAGCGGGAGCGAGTGCTTTGATACAGCGGAGGCAGGCTCATCAGCTGATGAGATGGAAGACTGCCTGTCCGCTGTATCAGAAGGGGTGGCGGCGGTAGAGGTCACGAGCCCACCCAATAGTAAGGTACCGGCAGGGGCGGAGGCCCCGAGTAGTGAGGGTATGATTGATTCTCCGGGCCGTACGGTCCGAAGAAAGAAGAATAAAGGAAGGAGCCGATATGGGCCTGGCCGGCAGGAGCGCCGTAAGCGGCAGGCCTTAAATCGTCAGTCCCAAGGGGGGTCTGTACAAGGGGAAGCCGGAGGGGAACCAAAGTCATCAGGGAGCTCCTCCGGGGAGAGGTGTCCTATGGAGGGGTGTGGGGAGTGGGTCAATGACCTCAGGGGGCATTGTGTACAGACATATATTCTTGGGGTGTTCAGGGATTTGGGGTGCACGGGGGAGGATACTGGGAGGGTCAGGGCGTCTGCATTGCAGACAATCCTGAGAGTCCTAGGGGGATCAGGGGGGGACCTATTTGGTTATGTGGGGGGCTACTGAGAACTATCGGGTGCCTGGAGGGCCATAATGTGAAGCCGGTGGAGGTGGCGGCTATGAGGGAGGTGTGTAGGGTAAGGGGATGGGAGATTCCTTCGGAATTCTCCTTGAACCCCCCTAACTCTCCAGCTGTTTTGATACACTGGAGAGCCCTCATAGAGCTGTTGGGGCTCATGCCTGCCCCAAGAAGAGAAGCATTGTGTAGCCTCCGGTTCCCGGTGGTCAGTAGTCGGGGGTCTGGGAGTTCAGGGAAACCTCACGCTGTAAAGCCGGAGGAACTCATGGACTGGTCCCGTGAGGGGATGGGCAGTGGAGGTTCAATGGGGAGGGTACCTGCTGAAGGGCAGAGAGGACCATCGCCAGTCTCGGCGACGAGGGCTGGTGGGTTTCCTGTACCTCGGCCAGTGCCTCTCTTCAGCTTGAAGCCAGTGCTGTCTCCTCATCTGGTCGGTTGGAGTAGGGGTAGCCCTCAGCCAGTGGCTGGAGGGTGTAGGGAAGAGGACAGCCAGGTTAGGAGAGAGTCTCCGGTCCTGATTCCGGATGCTATGGATTCACATATGCATCTGGACAGGTCTCTCCGGAGGCTGAGAATGGACCCCCATATGGGGATCCAGGAACTCCTGGCTGTGTGTCCAAGGCCCGCCCCTAAGCAGGAGATCAACGTGGTGGGGGGTGTGTTGGTCTACTGTGACCCCAAGACGTGGCCGGAGGATCCAGAGAGGCTAAATCTCCCCGAGGGATGGTTTATAGCAGTGGGAGTTCACCCCAAGCACGCTTTTGATTTTGGCGATTATTATTTTGATCGCCTATCTAAGCTGTTGGACTCCCCGGCTGTGACCGCCTTGGGGGAGGTGGAGATTGATTGTAGTGAAGGAGCAAAGCCCTTCGGAATACAATCAGGACTTTGAAGTGGGTGTTGGAGCTGGCTCGGCCGTATATGCCTCTGGTGTTTCACATCCGGGCCTCGGGGGATAGCCCCCAGGCAACGGATGCATTATACCGGGAGATATTGGGCCTGACGCTGGACAAAGTCCCCAATACCCTGCAAAGTATTCATCTCCATTGTTTCAATGGGGATGAGGCCACAGTTAAACTCTGGGCGGACGCCTACCCCGAACCTACTTTGGGTTCTCGAGTATGGTGAAGGGGTTTGGCGACCGACAGAGAAGGAGGCTCAAAGCCGTACCAGGGAACAGGCTCCTCTTGGAGTCTGACTCTCCTCATCTCCCCGATGCGGCCGGTTCCATCAACCACCCGGCTCATTTGTTCAGGGTGGCGGAGGAGGTCGCTCGGGTGAGGGGTCAGTCTCCTTTGGATATCCTCCGGGCAGGTATTGCCAATGGGCAGGCTTTGTACCGGAGGAAGTAGTGAGATTGGCCCAAAAGGGGAGAGTTTCAGATGACAGAGAGGAGTAAGTGTTCGAGGGTGACAGGTGGTGTGTGGGGGAAATTGGATATATATTGTTGGGGAATCCTTGGGGTTTACGGTTGAATTCAAGTGTTCGATGGTGACAGGTGGTGTGTGGGGGAACATGGATATATATTGTTGGGGACTCCTGGGGGTTGATGGTTGTATTCAGGTGTTGGAGGTGTGATAGCATGACTGCTGCGTTGTGTTTTTCCATTGTTGGCATATCATAATTAGCGCCATTTGGTGAGATTTGTTCTGATAAATATTTCACCTTTGATTGGTCCAGTGTTGGGATTGGTTCGAACCAATATTTCACCTCTGATGGGTTCATTGGTGAGATTGGTTTTGCATCTTAAAACTAGGTGATATGGTCCAGCTTTTCGGCAGCATGTCCTTTGTTTGTCCTCGCTCTCTTTTCAACATACAGTGACTTGTCTGTTGGGGAGGGGTCTTCGGCAGAGGGTAATTTGTGGAAATGTTTCCATGGGGAATTCAGGTCGGGTCTTTGGGTGGATCTCTGGGTTGGTCCAGCCATGGCAGTGATGCGTTTGTTCTTCGGCGGTTCTTGGGCATCCTTTTGAAGAAAAGTGGCCGCCATTGTCTTTGGGGACAAGGGTCTACGCTCCCCGTCTTCATTTGGTCATGGAGACTGGGAGATAGATATATGGATGATGTCCAACTTTTCTTGATCCACAATCTGCTCTTGGTCTTCATTTGGTCATGAAGACTGAGAAGGAGAGACCTTTTTGTTGTTTGACTTTTCGGTGACCTATTTCCTTTTTGTCCTTCCCCCTTATTCCTCCATTCGACAGTTTGTCATTTGGATGGGGGTCTCCGCTCTTCGTTCCTGGCATAGGGTCTTGGGGAAAGTGTTTCCTTGGAAAATGGGTCTCTGAGGGGATCGACTTATCATAAAAAGTATAATTGTTCTCTAAAATGATTTACTCGTCACAAAAAATATAGTTATATTTTATGATAATGGGGGGAAGGGATGGTATGGGTAATGTAGAGAAGGGGGATATCGGAATGGATGGTTGGTGTGTTTTGGGTGTGGAGGGCGTCACAGGGTCTGGTGTGTAGCATACACAGTTTGCTGGTCTTGTGATTCCTGGGGACGCGGTCCCATGGATATCGAAAGCTTAGGGCTTGTGGAGGCTTTGACCGCCTCTTGTGAGCCCTAGGGTGATTTTTGGAATGGTTATTAAATCCAGGGTGGCCCTTTGTTTTTGGGGTGTGTTTCAGTGGCTGACCGGGGACCTATAAAATAAAACGGGGAGGAGTGTAGTGAGTCGTGGGGGATGGGGCCCGATGAGTTCCGAAAGGCACCCATGATGCATCACAAACTGACCACGCTTGCCACAACGAGAAATACCACTGACCAAACCAGAAGCAATATACGATATAGACAAGAGAAATACGAGACTGAAGAATTGCCAGTACTAGCTAGTAATAGTAAGTAGTGCAAATTACTATAGACTGCTTATAATTTGCATGAATGTACTTGTATGTGTAATGGCTGCTATAAATGTCTGCATCTATTTTCTGTTTTGACTTCTGGTCCTATGACAGTAGGTGTGCAGATAGGCACTTGCCACATGTGCACTGGCTGTAGGGGTCCAGACGTCAAAACACAGAAATGTATGCATAAATATTATCTGGATATGTATTAATTTTGTATTGCATGACATGTTTTATTGTGCTGTAATTAATTTTTAATTTATGTAATTTTATTATGCATGTCTGTTTGAAAAGTTCTTGAGAGCTTAGGGAACGACCATTTAACTTGAAGGAGGGGGGGGTTATGGTTTTTTCTAAAAAAAAATATTCTGATTCCCAATGTTGCTGAAAAAAATATTCTGATTTTGGTAGAGGAAAAAACAAATAATCTGATTCAGAGTTTTTGTCATAAAATCTAATGTTAAATTCTGGAAAAAATTAATATTCTGACTCGTGTTGTCTGAAAAACAAATTCTGAATGAAACAAAAAACCATAACCCCCACCCCTTCGAGTTAAATGGTCGGTCCCTTATATTGTACTGACCGACGGATGAGCCCGAACGTCAATAGTTACCAGAATATACATGAATACTGGCCATAATAATACATATCAAATTATCATACACGAACCTTGGGTCATCGTACGAATCCTTGGTCTGTTTGTTTTTCAATTCCTCTGCATGTGACGTTCCATGGGATTGTCCATAACTATGAATAAAAATAGTGGTCAGTGAGTAGAATTTAGTTGTCTTCTAACCGGTTTCAACACGGATGTAATTTTTTGGGTTGAGTGCATATCCAGCTTATTCAGTCATCGCGTGACTTTGATGACGTATTCGCCAACATTATAGGTGTCATTTAAATTAACAAAGAATGCACGGTGATTGAACAATAATGTGTGCGACTAAGTGACATATAACCTTGGACAACATAGAGACCCAAACAGAACGGAAATGAGACCAAGTGACATAGAAACTCGGACAACATAGAGACCCATACAGAACGGCAGTGAGATCAAGTGACAGGAAAATCGGACAACATAGAGATCTGCACAGAATGGAAGTGATTCCAAGTGACATAGAAACTCGGACAACATGGAGACCCATACAGAACGGAAGTGAGACCAAGTGACAGAGAAATTCGGACAACATAGAGACCTACAGAGAACGGAAGTGATACCAAGTGACATAGAAATCCGGACAACATAAGAGACCCATACAGAACGGAAGTGATAGCCAAGTGACATAGAAACTAGGACAACACAGAAACCCTTACAGAACGGAAATGATACCAAGTGTAATGTTCTTCCTCATTTAACAAAAAGAGAAAAAAAACAGTTAACCCTTTGGATGCCAAGCCCTTTTCACGGATCAGTGCCAAAGGACTTTTTTTCAAATTTGTTTACCGTATCAGAGTAAAACGTCACAGTACATGACCTAATGTAAAATTGCACACACGTTTTTTGACTTTGTGGGTTGTAAATTATAATGTAAAATTACACACACGTGTTTAGACTTTGTGGGTTGTAAATTTACAATGCAAAATTCCACACACGTGTTTAGACTTTGTGGGTTGTAAATTTACAATGCAAAATTCCACACACGTGTTTAGACTTTGTGGGTTGTAAATCTACAATGTAAAATTGCACAATCGTTTTTTAGACCTTAATGGGTAAAATAGAAAATTACTGACGTATTTAAAAAAAACTTTTTGGGTCTATGAAAAATTGTACACTTTGTTTTTTTTCACACTAGATTGAATCTAATCATGTAAAATTGTATGCGCGTTTGTCACACTTTAATGAAATAAATGTAAAATTTGACATACACTTTTGCCCTAAAAAAAAACCAATGCCAATATACGTAGTGGTCGTGATCGTATGGTAGGTGGAATTTGTTTCTATAACTAGCTATGCATTCACTGCCTATTACCACTAACGTTGGGAGTTCGAATCCCACTCAGGCGAGGTGTACTCGATACAACAATATGTAATAGTTTGTCGGTGACTTCCGGCAGGTCGATGGTTTTCCTCGGGGAGTCTGGTTTCCTCCACCAGAAAAAAATTTATCACTACGATATAGCTTAAATATTGTTGAAAGTGACGTTAAATACCATAACTCCCTGTTATATATATCAACATTAAATTTACGAATAGTATGGAGGAAGCATGATAAATATTCACATGTAAAGTTGAAAGAATCGATATAAATGACTTGAGTATCTGTCTAGTCCAGCTTCGAGTAATGAGTGTTGGATTTTAACCTTATATGGGAAATTTAAACAAAGATATTTATATATTTAAAATCCACCTGTGATGTAAATCTATTGTCAAAACTCTCCATTATTTTTAAAGGGATATTGTCTACCAGCTGCGTAATTTTTTCATACCCAAAATTATTGTCGATTTCCGTACTGACCTTCATAAAATGAAGATTAAACACCGAATTATTGATGAATACGCTCCGAAACGTTGTTTTTTTTTACTAAAAAAGCTGACCATCGTTACCAGAAGCTAATAAATTATGCACTGACCTGGGCGAGGCCAACTCTATTTATTTATCTATTTTTATGTCAGTATGGATATTGAGGTAAGTTTCTATAAAAGTTGAGGAAAAAAGCTATTTGCGAACCGATTGTATCTAAAAGACATAGAAAAAATAATTTCTGTATCAGGAATAGATTTTCTTTGATGAAAAAAACTACATGCCTTGACAGATTCAGCCGATATTTCCACGATAACCATTGTAAACATGCCAGGAGGCACCCCATGGGCACAAGCTCAACTACGTATTTTCGATCGGAAATTTTTGCCGGCGTTAAAAATAACTAAATTAGTTTTTTTTTCTTCTTATAAGTTATGAAGTTGTTCCCCGAGATTTTGATACACGTGTTAAATTAATTTATTTTAGGCAGTTTTACCGACAATAGGAAAACATAGACATACATGTAGAACACAGTGAAATACATGTCTGATGAAAACGAATGACGTAGCCAGTGTTGTTTTATTTGTTAATTGACTGGAATGTTTCAGAGACATTTGGGCTGGATTAGAAACAAAAGAGACCTTACTTTTAGTTCCACAAGACAGTTGCTGCAAAATAATATGGGACTGACCATTTACCTTGAAGGGGGCTATGTCACGTTTTTTCGCCGTAGAAATGTTTTTTTCAGACGCCACAGAAATCATATTTTCTTATTTTCCGGCGAAGCAAGGTGAACTGTGATCTAATGCTCATTTATGATGCCCCTGCCACTACCCATGATATGGGGTACCTATATGAAGCTTGTGACCAAAACCAGATTTCTGCCATCAATAGTTGTTGAAAAAAATGTGCATATATGTTCAATGTGGATAAAAAACAACTAAGTCGGCAAACAGGAAGTAGGAATCTGATGGTTCCAAAAACGCTTCCCACGATATGGCATACCTATGTGAAGCTTGTGACCAAATATCAGATTTCTGCCATCAATAGTTGCGGAGAAAAATGTGACAAAAAATATTTTGGAAGGACGGACGGACAGGGGTAAAACAGTATACCCCCCTCCCCCTTCGGGTAGCGGGGGTATAATTAGATCTAAAATAGGGAGCAAGTGCGTAGATCTAATTTTAATTAGATTGGTGAAGTGCTGGAATAAATTTTTTTCTTCAAAATTTTGTATGATTATACTGTGAAAATGGCAAGTATATGATTATACTGTGAAAATGTCAAGTCGGAATATATTTTTTTCTCCTGTCCAGCCAAATTTTTTTCTTCAAGATTCAGAATCAAAATAATTTTTTAGGAAAAAAAACATATAAAATTAAAATTGAATAGCTTGAGGGGTAAATTGATAAAAAAAAATTGCAAGACCAAAATGGTTCTCCCATATACCAACAAATAAACGAAATAAAACTGTGGTCATAAGAAAGTCCCACGAGAAAATCTTTCCTTCCAAAATACGACTTTTTTTTTATTTTTCTAAACTGAATTTGTGCAAACTATTTCACTTATAATGAATTATATTTCTTTTTTAAATAGAGCTCATTTTTCTAGATGAATGTATAACCATCTGTCTTTACTGTTTTTATTAAATATCTTGTCTTTATTACAGGACTTTGATCGGATTGTCCTTGATGAGGCAGTGTTGGAGGTTGCTAGAATGTTTCGAGAGGAACTTGTAGTAATGCTCCATGATGAGGATTACAACAGATCCAATAGGTATGCAGCCTACCGCCAGTATACCATTTGGGCACATGGCCGACTTGGAGCTGGGGTCAGACGTGTGATCCCAAGCTGTTGTACTTGGAAAATTAGGGACAAGTATCCTGATCCATATGGACAATACAAGGGTTTCATTCCTAGACGATTTAATTAAAACTTGTTCATGAAATATTTTGTATTTTATTCCATATACCCTAATGATAAAGTTGACCAGTTGCTTCCCTATGGTCGGTGGTTGTCCGGGTACTCTGGCTTCCTCCACCACTAAAACTGGTCGCCATAATATAGCTGAAATATTGCTGAAAGTGGCGTTAAAACACCAAAAATAAAAAATAAATCAACCCTAATGAGTTGTTAATTTCACAAGTTGGTCAGTTGGAATTGTAAATTTAATTTGAAAGTTTGCCATCTTATTATTATTTTTTGTTCTATCAGTACCTGACAACTTCTTCTAAAATGGATTGACAATCTTTTATATAATTCAAAACCAAACTTGGCAGAGATGTTTTCTATGAGGTCCTACACAAGAGTTGATACTTTTGTGCAGATTCGTCAAAAAACATGGCCATCATGTGACTTTGAAAAATCTGATTGGTCGATTTTCAAGAAACTTCTTCTCAAGAACCACTGAAGGGATTGAATTGAAATCTGGTATATATGTTTCTATGAATGTCTTTAACATGTGTTGTTACTGTTTGCGCCATTTGAAAGTTCACAATGGCCACCAGCGGAGGTCAAAGTTTGCATTGAAACCCTATGGGAAACAACATTTTCATCTTCTTCTTGAGAACAGCCGAACAGAATTTAACCAAACTTGGCAGAGATGTTTCTTGTGAGGTCCTAAAACGTTGTCCTGGTTTGTACTAACTAGACCAACACACTGAGCACTATCATTATTGTGCATTGGACAATTTGTAATGCCCATTATCCTGACTTGGGTACTTTTCCGCTCTAAATGTGCAGAACTTCTGTTAGACTAGGAAAAACAAAGAGTGACAATCTAAATTTATTTTATGCGACAATATAGTCAATTGTTTTGTCTTGGTCTTCAAATCTGGATTTCTGAGATGCTACAATATTATCTCGAGTTGGAGGTTGTGGAATTGGTACAAGATGGACCGAGATTCTTCTGGGACCATCTACTTCCAACTGCACACGTTAATTCATTCCTTCATTATCTTGCAGTCTCATACAAATGATGACCCTTAATAGTCTTGGAACATAGGAATATGACTTGTCAGCTTTAACAGGCTGCACAGACCATCTAGCTGTCTTTTTGTTGTAACTTCTCTGCCACCTGAAGTAGAAAAATACATACAATGTAATTCACAAGAATAAAACAATAGAATTGAGATTATGATCTATGGAGCCCTAACTTTCAATTCAAGATGAATATCTCGAATGTATAGTGAATGAGCAACTAAACATATCATTACAAGTTCACTTTATGAAGGATTTGAGTGATTTGTAGACAGATTTCAGGTTGTGGTCATCCCTCAAGAAGTTCTATGGCAGGCATCATGAGCTGGTCAATGGTTACAGGGTGTCTGTTACCCAAATCAGAACTGATCTTCATTTGTTGTTGATGTCTTTCCCTTCATCGGATGGGACTTCTACCGGACTTGACCATGGACAACGCAACGGGTTTGCGACTTTCGATTGATCCTTCTAAAGCCTATGATCAAATATCAGATTGCTGCCATCAATAATTACTAAGAAAAATGTTATTAACATCTTGGGACGAACGGACGGACAGAGGTAAAACAGTATACCCCCCCCCTTTCCAGTGGAGCGGGGGTATAATAAAGCTCCTATGACATATGATCATGCATGGTTCTGTTGTTAGGACAAAATTTCAAGTATGTAAGTTACAACTGAAACATATGAAATTAAGATGACAAACCTTAGAGTGAAGTTGAGGCTAGGTTCAAAATCTTCATCGTCAGAATCATCACCAACATCACTGCCCTCTTCAGTAATATCTATTGAGAGACTTTAAGAATAAAAAATAATTGTTTATTACAGTGTATGTGTATAATATCGAAACAAATTTTGTTATATGGTTCTGATGTGCAGGTGTATAACGAAAAAGCTTTTCAAAATAATATTAAATCTATATACATGTATCCAGCACACATTTACACCACCCAATATAAAGAGACAAAATTACATCAAAGTTCCAGGAAAACATTTGGTGCGCCAGACGTGCATCAATTCTGTCCCAGTTTGGTTTCATTCCCGTAAGTAGCTAAGGAGGACTGGCCATTTCAGCTTGTGGATTGATGAAAATGTAACATGACGCAGAAGCCAACATGATCCCTATATAATATAGCTACTAGTAGTATCACTATGCAAGCCACAGACATGGGGTAATCGTAATTTGTAATTGTAATCAGTTGTAATCGATTACATTTTTTCATGTAATCGGATGTAATCTGTAATCAGCCATTTTTTAGATTACATGTAATCGTAATGTAATCGATTACATTCATTTTGACCCTGTAATCATGATTACTTTCTGATTACATTTAGATTACTTTTCATCATTTTGACTTATTTTTTCTTAACTGAAACATATATCTCCTTAGATATTTAATGTATGATTTATGTAAATGAATTTTCTTCATGGAATTTATTTAACAAATAATGTAGAATGGTTTACTAGAAAACATATAAAGTTTATTGACATCTAAATAAAAAAATATGTTATGAAATTAAAAAAAAAATAAAGTGGCAATCACAACATGATCAAAAGATATTCTTCTATGTTTAATTGCAATCAAAACTATCACAAGTACAAACAAAATATTAAGTATGGCTTCAAAGACTTGATATCCAAACAAATAATATCTCAATTTCAATGGGGTTTAAAAATTTCAGTGAAAACAGTTCTAAAATTTTAAATTATATTTTATGAAACCTATTTACATAAATTAAAGATTTAGTTTTCATATTCAGACTGAGAAATTATGCATATTTTTAAACAAATTTTTAGAATCAGAATGACTTGGTTTTTTTATCTTCTGAATTATATATCAAGGACACCCATGGAAATGGTGTGAAATTTAGTAATGATGATTGTTACATAATTTGGTGTCATAAATAAGACCTTAATTACAAATTTTATCTGTGGCTCAGGTTAACTGCTAGTTTATTATCCACAATAAACTATTGACAGGATGTTTGAAATTATTTGATATATATTATTAAAATGTGCAAATGTATGTTATAATATTTAATAATAGTATAAGATGGAATGAATATTGGTCATAGTAATAAGACACAACTTATTTTATGAAAAAAGGAAAATGAGAATTGCTATTTATAATTTACAACGTAAATGATATATTTATTAATTAACCATAAAATTTTATCTTATAATGGGTAATTATAAAATCATAAACTCGGCCAATATAAAAAAAACTATTAAAGCCAATAACGATATTGGTTTAATTTTTTTTATATTGGCCGAGTTTATGATTTTATATTGTAAAGACAGTTTAGGTTGTATTGACAACAATAATATAGAGTTAATTAATAATGTATCTTATTGCATGTAATGATCACATTAAAACTGAATTGTAATTCATTGTTCTGAGTAAGAAATACATTAAAAAAGGAGATATTGGATAGATGCATACGAGACAAAATTATAACATAAAACACTAATATTGGTTGTCATAACATTAAATGTAATCAGTACTGTAAAAACGATTACATTTACAAAGTAATTTAATTGATTACATTTGAAAATTTATGTAATCGTAATGTAATGTAATCATGACAATTGCAAAGTAATTGTAATGTAATCGATTACATTTGAAAGTAATTGACCCCAAGTCTGGCAAGCCACAATAATTATTAGGAAACTGTTATACAAGTGACTGTGTTGAACAATATTGACAATGTTACCGATAAACATAATGTAGAATATGTCTAATCTTTAACGAAATGAACATACTCAAATGGGTTCACAAATGAACTCGATTTCTCCAGTTTCATCCGTTTCGTTGAAATGTGATGGCTGCTCATTTCTTCTACTCTAGAAATACCTTGGTCAGAATATCTAAATCAAAAGTACAAATATCAATCACTACAAAATCACATTTGTCTGAAATTACCAGTTTTTGTAGTAATTTGCCTAAAAAATTAAGATAATTTTACAAAAACCTGCATGATTTTAACACAGACATGGGCCATCGGTCTACTGTTAAATTCACACGTTGTGAAACATGCAAATTGCTATGGATCTTCACATTATTTCTTAAAAATCTTGTTTATAAATCATACTTACAAGATCCAAACTAAACAAGGGCAAAGCGTGGCGTATCCCCTCGCCTAAAAATTTGACCCTGTGACCTTGACCTTTGACTTTGAAAATCAATAGGGTTCCAGATTCTCTAAGTAAATCAATAAGGTTCCAGATTCTCTAAGTATGTACGAAGTTTGGTCAAAATCCATTGAAGGATGTTGATTCTAGAGTGTTCACAAGGATGTTACGCGGTAACATTTTGACCCGATTATCTTGACCTTTGACCTATGAGGCTATGACCTTGAAAATCAATAGGGTTTCGGTTATCTTAAGGACTAAGTATGTACCAAGTTTTGTAAAAAATCCATTGAAGGATGTTGATTCTAGTGTTCACAAGGATGTTATGCGGTAAAAATTTAAGCCTGTGACCTTGATCTTTGACATATGACCTTGAAAATCAATAGGGTTCCAGATTCTCTTAAGGACTAAGTATGTACCAAGTTTGGTCAAAATCCATTGAAGGATGTTGATTCTAGAGTGTTCACAAGGATGTGACGGACGGTAGCGTTACTATATCCCTTCGCAACTTCGTTGGCGAGGGGATAAAAAGCAGTTCAAATGACAATTCTTTAAATAGAAAGCCTTTATATGAAAAATACATATTGATTTCCCTCTATGTTGATAATTCTAAGATAGTAAAGTATAATTTTGGCTCCCTAAACTAAAAATTATGTCCAAAATTGTTGAAATGTAGTAAAAAACTAGAGTTAATGTAATGTTTTTAGAATAGTCAAGAAATAAACTTGGTTTGCATAAGGAAATTGAAAACGATTTTCATTTAGTCATAGTCTAAAATATGCAGTTCAGGACATTTCAGTAAAATTTTATAGTCACATATATAGAAAAGTTTCTGAAACTTGCAAATTTCTATGGATCTCTATATTATTTTTTAAAAACCTTGTTTATGTATCATACTTACAGGATCCAAACTAAAAATACTACTGAAATGACACTTATTTAAATGGAAAGCTTTTTATATAAAAGATACATACTGATTTTCCACTATGGTGATAATTCACAGACAGGAAGATATAATTTTGGCTCCCATAACAAAGTTTTATGTTCAAACTTGTTGAAAAGTACTCTTACCCTTATTTATGTAATGTATTTCCAGTACCCAAGATATAAACTTGTTTGCATAAAGGAATTGAAAATGATTTTCATTTAGCCATGGTCTAAAATATGCATTTTAGGACATTTCTGAAATTTTCAGTAAAATTTTGTAGTCATATATAAAAAATGTTCTGAAACTTGAAAATTTCAATGGATATTCATATCATTTCTTCAAAACCTTGTTTATAATTATATATCATACTTACAGGATCCAAACTAAAAGTGCAATTGAAATGAAGCTTCTTTAAATAGAAAGCTTTTATTTGAAAAATACATACCGATTTTCCATTATAGTGATAATTCACAGAAAGTAAGGTTTATACTTTTGGTTCCCAAAACTAAGTTTCATGTCCAAGTTGTTGAAATTTGATAAAATTAAAAGCCTAATTATATGTTGTACATGTATATCAAAGAAATAAATTTGCTTGAATAAAAAGAACTTTATAGGGTTTTCATTAAGCCATGTACAGTTTTAATTCTTGCATTAAAAATGAATTGATTGGATTTTTTTTTTTAAATTGATAATAATAATAATAATAAACTGCATTGCCATTGATATCATTTTTGCACTCCCATTTCCCCTTTGCTGGCCTCTTAAAATTTGTGTTTGTTTACCTCGCAAATACGGCCGTTTTATGCTACTCATTGACAATAATTTGCTGTTGCCAGGTGCAAAATTACATATATTGATTAATATCTACCGAAAATGATCATAGTCATCATCATACATTCATAAAATATGAAAAACGATTGACAAAAGAAGGCAACATACTCGGCTTACCTATCAACAATAATCAAGCAAAATCTTTGCCACTTCAGCGTGAGATTTGACGCGTAGCACTTCCTTGAGTTCGCTCCATCCAACGGCAACGGTCCAACTGATCCCCTACATATATCCTGCATTTGTTCCATTTGGAAGATACTTCACTTCTATTCCTCTTTATCTCTGAATCCGTCAAAGTCCGCTTTCTTCCACGCGTTGACAGTTTCTCTTTTGCCCTAGAACCACATGTTGTTTATTGTTTCTAAACAGTGCCCATGCTCAAGACGTGTTCACATAGAAGGCCATATGAATAGATTTGAATATTGTCATCCAGACAATAATTCTGATAACGATAGTTTTGGGTCTTTTTTGTCAAAAAATCGTATCTTTTGTATCATAACTCGGTGTTAATCTTCATTTTATGAAGGTCAGTACGGAAATCGACAATAATTTTGGGTATGAACAAATTACGCAGCTGGTAGACAATATCCCTTTAAGGAATGGAGAGTTATTGTTCTCTTTGTACTTTTAAGGTCCCAGAAGGGGGCAAACAATTTAATACTTTGTACTTTAGATACTATACACAGACTTTTTTTTGTTACAAGATTAATAATTAATCAAATTAATAAAGTACATTGGGTGGATTTTAAGTTGGAGAATGTCCTCGTATCTCTCCATTCCTTAAAAACAATGGGCCTCGGCTCCATTATTTTTAAGGAATAGAGAGTTACTTGGACATTCTCCTTTACATAACAGTTTAATTACTGCATATGATCTGTGTTTTTTCACCCTTTAATTTTTGTTCTTACAACACGTTAATCTATCCATCTAAAAAATATAATATCGACAAAGGCGATGAATCAGGAATTGTCAATATGTTTAATATGTTTCTTAAAGTTCAATGCCGATACAAGCACATGGCATGAACCACTTTATTACATCTCGAGCATATAGTGATTGCTCCAGAGCGTATGCTTGGTGTAGTACAGAGAATACAGTTTCGCTGTTTCCCCCTTTCCAAACGTACAAGTCTATTTCTGTTGCCTTGATAAACTCCCTGATGTGCCCTGATAACATGACCGCCAGATAATGCTTGTATAATAGATTGAATGCATTTTATAAGCGATAAAATACGATCTTCATCTGTATTTTGTCGATATAAAATATACGCATTCTATGTAGAATATAAGAATAAGCGTTTTCGGGACTCTTACCTAAGAACTTTGAAAGCATACGTTTAATACAAGTACTGAAGTAATATCAAAGCAAAATTAATAAAAGACATATTATGAGGATGTCTTCTTCGACGTCCGCGGGTTTTTTTTATCGAGCGCGAAAGTAATGAGTAATTCGGGAAATAACAATGTTGTGCACCGTACAGGACTAATGTAATCCCACTAATTCAAGGATCCAGTTAAAATGATGTATGATAGTACCTAAAATACAAGATGAATCCCTACAATGTTAGATGGAAAATAAACCCTTTTAATCAAAATACAGAAGGTTAGAAGAAAACTGCTTATGTCGGGGGACCTTTTTAAGTAGGTTTACGCATTGGCAGTAGCACCATATGTAAGTGCATACCCTAGACCTGTATAACAAGTTTATAACTCCTAATCCCATACGGAAAGTTGGTGTCATTTCAGAGAGTACCCTACACCTACCCCATATATATATACATATATAATAGTTATTAAAATGTCGAATGCGGTAGGTTGTGGGTTCGATCATCGATCGGGTGAAACCAAAGACTATAAAATTGGTATTTGTTCCTTCTCCACTAAGCACGTAGCATTATGGAGAAAGAACAAAGACTGGTTGGCTCGGAATCAGGATAGTGTATCCGAGTGGGGCGGCATGTCTATCTAACTATAATACTGGAAATAATGCACTGATCCGTAAATGAATTGAAGAGATGTTTGATTAATTTACACCTCTCTTTAAGGTGCCCGGGTGGCTCAATGAGTTAGGTCGTTGGATCTAACAACTCATACAAGCCTATCACATGTAAATTCACGTAAATGCACTCTTAAGAGTTATGACCGTTTCACTAATAAATAGGATTTATGACTTACGATAAAAAATGATAGCAAAGTGAGTGGTGGTAGGTACTCGTAAGTCGTAAATCGTAAGCCCATTTTTGAAGAGAAGAATTGCTATCTGCATTTTTTTTAATGCAAACATTAATCAAATGAAGCGAGCAAATGCCAATAGCCTGTAAACGCAAAGTACCACATGCTTAGCCGAGAAATATAAAGACAAATTGTATAATGTTTGCTCTGATCCGACCAGAGATCGGACTCACGAATATCTATCCCGTAATTTAATTGACAATAGCTTTGAATTCAATTGAAAAAAAAACCAGTGGTATGATATTACAATTTGTACTAATTTATCAATCAATATAATTAGTTTCTGGGTAAACACATGTGCGTACTTGACAAATTAACATAACAAATAATAAAACAAGCTTAAAATAGAACCTAGTAATATATTCCTTTTAAACCATATAGTCGTGTATATAAATAATTGTTCATACAAAAAGACAAGGTATTTTATTTAAACCTGATAGATAATCAAAGTAGATCTAGATCAAGTACAAGGTTGTTCATTGTACACATCCTGGATGCATGCCAGATATGTAACATTGCTGATGTCTTAGATAACACTTTACAAAGCACATCCTATTACCATAAAATGCCGTCTTTTGAGGTATAATTCGTAATTGGATAAATATTTCACCCCATCCCAACTTTTTAATTATCTTTCTTTATGATGGGTTCTTTTTAAAACCTTAATATTATGAAATTAAAAGATCTTCTTTCTTTATTAGAATTTATTATTTTTTGCTGAGTAACAATAAAGTAGGGAGCGCGTTAACTGACATGATAAATATTTTTATGACGTTATACGAAATAGTATTTTGCATAAACTAAATCAAAAAAATATCTATAAACGAAAAAAAAATTGATAAAAAGAGAGAGAAATAAATCCTGAAAAAATAATAATATATACTATATTAGAAGATGACACAAAATACCCTTCCGAAGCACATGAGTTCACACCCGGTTATTAGTGGGATACATGTTGCTCGATCTTTAGCTTTCTGTGTAATGTTTTGTAGATCGTTGTTTGTCCTTTGGTTCTGTTTCTTTTTGCCATTGTGTTGTCTGTTCTTCTTCGACCTACGTATTCTGATTATCCCCTTAGTATCTTCAAACTCTTCTTAAAGCACGGAATAACAAAATAGATATATCACTTATAAAGAGTATATGTGTATAGTGGCTTTCTACAAAGACAAGACAAGCCTATTGTCAAAACGTGTGCTGGACGCAGAACAACAACTCGTAATACTAAGTGTCAGTGTTTCGACACGGACATGGTTTATTATATATATTTGTTATTGAAATTAACAGTTCCTAAGTAATGTAATGATTATTAAAACTAAGGTTCTCCTTCCTACCTTGACCTACACCTCGAAATTGACAGTGAGGGGCGGTTAAGGACGAAATTTTACGACAAAAGAGATGATTTCAATTTTCCCATTGTGAACTTTCCATTTATATGTAGAAGCAGGAATCAAATTCAACTTTTCAGAATTTATTTTCATATTCGATCTCGTTTTGGGGTTTTATTGTTCCGGACAAAAATCGAGAAAAAATACGGAAATAAAATCTTAATGACATTTGATTTTTTTTAATGAAAGACCGCAGTATTGGGACAGTTCTCTCGCGTAAGTAGCAGTCAAATTCAACTATTGAAAATTCATTATTTGAAAACATTTCCGGTGGGAAGAATGATGAACGGACCGTCTAATTTGGTGACGAGAGGATAGGGACCGTTTTCTAGTGCAAGTAAGAATAAAATTCAACTTTTCCGAATTTATTTTCTTTAAGTGAAATGGACGGGCAGACTACTTTGGTGATCGTTTTCTAGTACAAGCAGGAATCAAATTCAACTTTTCAGAATTTATTTCAATATTCGATCTCGAATATGGAAATAACATCTTATTGACATTTGATTTTTTTTATGAAAGACTGCAGTATTGGGACAGTTCTCTCGCGTAAACAGCAGTCAAATTCAAGTACATGTATGGAGAATTCATTATTTGAAAACATTTCGGGGGAGGGGGAGAATGATGGACGGACCGATTAATCATTGGTGACGACAGGATAGGGACCGTTTTCTAGTGCAAGAAGGAATAATGAGTAATGAATTTAAGTTAACTATACACAAGGCCATAAAAATGCCAGAACCCCCAGTGTGATCATTTCATGTGTCAATGTACAAGTATACTATCAGTTGACACACTTTTTGAATAAAACAATTCTATCATTAAAAAGCAAACTGAAGAAATGTTTTTATAAAAACACATGCACACAAACAATTTAACAATTAACTTATAAAAGAAATAGTTTTGTTAGTGAAAACAGTTGTTAATAAAAGTAATACAGCAATAATAATAAAGTTTAATTAAAAAATAAATGATAAAAAATTAACAGAAAATAATAGAAATAACTTATGGAAAGTAAAAAAAAAATAACACAAAACAAACGATTTTATATTTTGATACCTTTTCTTGAAATGTCTGTAAAATAAAAGAAATACATATACAATATTGGTCTGTTGACGGTAAATATATAATTTATTTGACGAAGCTGAGAAACGGGGTGAAAGACGAGCTTTCAGCGAGTCAAATAAATTATATATTTACCGTCCACAGACCAATATTGTATTTATCTTGCAATCCACGATGTCCTAAAAAATAATCTTAACTCGTAAAAATGCATTTTTTAATGCAACGGAATCCTCACTATTTGGCGTAGTAAAATACCAGATATTTTTTGCTGACAAAAATTCGCGAACAAATAGTTCTCAAAAGGAAGTGAAATAACTTTATTTAAATGAAGATTTATTGATTAAGATGAAAATCTATATAGAAAATTGATAGTTTAGAACCTGAAATATATATATTTAATATGTTTTTCATAGATATGAAAACACATTAATTTATCGATCATACGTCACATGCGGTCATACTTAAATACGCCTGCAGTAGTAACCAGGTAAATATATACGCCTGTGTGAAAATACGCCTGCAGCTATATGGTTCACTTTTATTTTTATTTTTTTATATCAAATAATAAACATCCGATATATTCCTTTTACTAGTTTATATTAATTTATTGATTTTTAGATTTTTAGACAAATTTATTGATATATAATACATATATAAACATTTATTAACAAACGTGAAATCAGAGATAATCATGCACTCGATAAAGAAATTGCCGGTCAGATAATTGGTGAGGGTGGGTGGGGAATTTTAAAAACACTTTTCCCCTTGATCGGATTTTTCTGTGACCTTGGCGTTATGGTTGCAGATTCAGAAAGGAAGTACGACGTCACAGCAAATTGTCACGTAACACCATCAAATTAAAGCAGGATAACTCTTACTCAAATCTGTGAACCATGAAATATTTGCGGGGAAAGATTGCCCGATTTCGCTGTGGATAACGGGGATTTATTCCTCATATGAATAACACCTAATATTTTGACTCAATAATAAAGTTATGTGTATATATTTCGGGCCTGCCATTGACGTTTGCCGGCGGCCCATTATCTCCAAGCCGTGGCCGTACAATTTGTACATTTGCCAAACAAAACAATCAATAAAAGCTTATTGTTTATTATTTGTCTATTTTTATACTGCCCCGAATAGTCTTGGATAAAACATCATTATACAATATATAGTCATGGAAAAAACAACAAAGGGTACAATGCAAGTAAGAGATCAAAAATTGTATGGTACAGTTGGATTTACTAACTATGCAAAGGTGCCTATCATCACTGATCTTGCGAGTTCGAATCTCGATCAGGGCGAGGTGTACAACATTATGTGATAATGTTTGTCACTGACTTGCGACAAATCGGTGATTTTCTCCGGGTCCCCCGGTTTCCTCTACCAATAAAACTGACCGCCACGAAATAGCTGAACTATTGTTGAAAGTGGCGTTTAACACCATGAAACCAAAGCAACCATCTTCGATTTCTGCCTTTTTATTACCCCTTATCTCCAAACGTTACTTACACTATTTTTTTAAGGTGTTTACTGTTTACTGTTTTTTAACTGACAAGAAATATTAAAATTACGTATTGGGGTGGAGAGATCTATTCTTCCGATCAATGGCAGAATTATGTTATATCTGGCTATCCTGATTGAGCTCTTTGGTTAACTTGATCCCAAAATTATTTTGCTTTCCAATCTGTTAACTTTGAGAATACCTGATAAAGGTAATTCCGGAAAGTCGTCTTGCTGGCTGGTAAGGTTCAACCCAAGCAAAACTAAGTTTTTTGTTTATTTATAATCATATACCTGGTAACGATATTCTTGAAACTTATCATGAACATAAGCACCTTGTAGTAACTCTGAGTGCTAACTGCAAATGGACTAACTACGTTGATTGTATTTGCTCTAGTATTTCAACAATATATTTTTGATAGTATCTATCTATCCAAATTACTCTGAAGATCATTTTTTTTCTGTTGTTTAGATAATCTCTTAATAATTAACAACAAATTAGATGTATGGTGTCTTTAACATAGTTTCTAAAATTGATAATGGAATACGGTATCAATTCTAAACAAAATTGTTCTCTTCCACACAAAAAAGATATAAAAATAAAACTTTTCTCACCTTATAACTTTACTCCACCTCTCCGGATTTCAACGTTAGAAATAACAAACCATAAAGTATTTAAAGTAAACGACTGGTCATATTGCATTTGGCTTTAAATATACCTAACCTATTATAACATGCTAGCTCTATTGTTCTACTCAGGGAGATCTAGGCCAGATCACCTTGCGAGAACAAAGGAACAGCGAACAATACTTGTACAATAATACCCCTAGCAACACTATGGTAAATGCGGCCTCTAATATCACGTAATAGAGGCCAATGATACAGGCCGCTGTATTTTAATAATTTGACCCATTTTTGAGACAAAGTAAATATCATTTACCTGGCCATAATACATTTCTATGACTATTGTTCGAACAGTGGATTATTTTTAAGAACCTACAGTTTATTCCTTTGTTCTTGAATATATGAACTTTAACCTTTTACTGTTTTAGGCTTAAAAACGTATTAAGCATATTTTGGGTATCGAACCACTGTTGTGCTTTTCAAGTCTACTTTGACTTTCAACGTCAATCTAACCACTCAGCTACGGTGACCACACTGCTATACTCTATGATTAGTATATATGACTCTTGATAGTAAGCTTTGTTAAAAAAATATCAATTTGTTTAAAAAAGCAATATGCAAGACACGATACAAGTATTTCAGATCTGGCATAATTTATGTTCAGAACTGACGAGTATGTGAACTTTTAAAATGTATTCTCGCAATACAAAAACAACTAACGAACCGACCGCAAGTAATAACAAATCAGACAGACCACTGGTGAACACTTGGGACACTTGAAAGACCTTGAAACATCTAAATATAATGTCCAACTAGTTTCCTCAGTGGAAGCCAGTACGAGTTATCTCGCATGTTTTCAGTGTTTTCTTTCGTCAAGTTTTTATCTTGTATGGATAATGCTACGTCTTATCAGACGGCCTGCTGTGGTGTGATAGATAATGTCGCCATTCTTCACTGATTAAATATTATCAGTTTTGCGTATCATCATGACATGTTTGTTAATTAAATCTTCGTGATCATCATGAATAAAACCTTGTATAACTTGTATATCAAGACTACCAAAGAAGACAAAACCAAAGTCATAGGATAAAAAATCACAAGACAAGTAGGAAAAAAAGTCACAGGAAAAAAAGTCACAAGAAAAAAAGTCACAATATATTTTTTCCACATTTACTATACCCCGGAAAGTCACAGTATGTATAATGAGTGACTTTGTCCATACCCAGGTTATGGTGTTTATCGCCACTTTCAAAATTATTTCGGTGATATGGTGGCTTTTTGTTTCATCATTACAATATATTTCAAATTTTGTTTCATTCTGATAAATAATAACAATTGATCGGCACATACCGTTCACACTTATTACCTAATAACCAGGACCAATATTAATTTGATCTTTGAACTTTGCAAATTGATAACTGGTAAACAAATAGGACCGCTCAGCTTCCCAAAGCGCAAATATTTATTTTCCCCATAATTTCTCTATTTTTTTCCATTTTTGCCGATTTCCCAACTTCTTAAATTATTTTATTTTTAGACTATTAGTTATTTAGATTGTTGGGAGAAAATAAATAATTTATTTACTGATGGAAATCGAGAGAAAATCATATCGAGTCGGCTTTTTATTTTTGTAACTTTAGGTATGTATAGATAAGAAGTGCATAAAGAACGTCGGAAGTGTGTAAATAATACACAAACAGGTACATGTTTTGAGATTTAAGATTTGTTTTTCTTTCTTTCTTTTAAAGAACTGGCGACAGTTTCACTAAAGGTCGTAAGTCGGAAACGTAGACGTAAATGCCTCTTAAGAGTTAAAACCGTTTCACTAATAAATAGGATTTATGACTTACGATAAAAAGTGATTGCAAAGTTAAGAGTGTTGGTAGGTATTCGTAAGCCCATTTTTGAAGAGAAGAATTGCTATCTGCACTTTTTTGAATGCAAACATTAATCAAATGAAGCGAGCAAATGCCAATAGCATGTAAACCCAATTACCATACGATCACTCCTAAGTACCATATGCTTAGCCGAGAAATATACAGACAAATTGTATAATGTTTGCTATGATCCGACCAGAAATCGGACTCGCGAATATCTATCCCGTAATTTAATTGACAATAGCTTTGAATTCAATTGAAAAAAAAACCAGTGGTATGATATTACAATTTGTACTAATTTACCAATCAATATAATTAGCTTCTTGGTAAACACATGTGCGTAATTGACAAATTAGCATAACAAATAATAAGACAAGCTTAAAATAGAACCAAGTAATATGTTTCTTTTAAACCATATAGTCGTGTATATAAATAATTGTTCAGACAAAAGACAAGGTATTTTATTTAAACCTAATAAATAATCAAAGTAGATCGAGATCAAATACAAAGAACATGATGTCTGTGTAAATCCTGTGTTCTTCTTTCATTGTACATATCCCAAATGCATGCCAGATATGTAACATTGCTGATGTCTTAGATAAAAAGGTCAAAACTTTGCAAAGCACATACTAGTACCATAGATTAAGACCAAATTATGACAATGCCGTCTTTTGAGGTATAATTCGTAATTGGATAAATATTTCACCGCATGCCAACTTTATAATTATCTTTCTTTATGATGGTTTCTTTTTAAACATTTGTAAAAGTTCATCGGATCGAGCGACGAATTTGTACGAGTGTTTGTCAGTTCTTTAACCACATTTTCTTAACATCTCTTTTAGTCTCAACATTTGAATTGAACAGGTCTGGTGCATCTCACTGAGATCTGATGCATTTTTGTTCTTTACATCTTAAGTGGCAGTTTTTATTAAAAGTTGGCATTTCATCTTTCACCTGTAAACCAATTAGTAGTTAGGCACGGGTACAACTAAACAGAGTCCGGAGGCAAAATATTAGTTTATATGTATATTAAATGATGTATTCCTGTGGCATTAGTTGTTTTTTATATAGATTCAAAATGGCGGATATAGAGTCAGGTAGGAATATCGTCGATTTACAGCATGTATTCTGTACATTTAATGATTGATTATTATTGTATATGTGTTTATCTATAGGAATTGTATCATAGATTGAATAAAATATTGAATCTATGAACGATTGCCGATCACCTTATATATTTCAATAAAAACCTATTATTTATTATTTATTTTGTTGGAAATTATAAGAAATATATATAAAAAAACAACCAATACCACAGGAATACATCATTTAATATACATATAAACTAATATTTACCTCCGGACTCTACCGGACTCTGCTTAGTGGTACCGGTTAGGCACCCATGAAAGTTTGAGGTCAAATCACAGGGGCTTCTTACGATTTTTTTTTCTAGTACTCTTTTTGAGAGTACTAGGGGGGGGGGGGGGGGGGAATCGTAACAAGCCCCTGTGGTCAAATGTTATATAATTACCACCTGAGCATTTGTTCCGACTAAAACAAATATTACATTATACCTAAGAGGAGTTTGGGGTAAGGGGGAGGGGGAGGGGGGGGGGGGGGGGTAAGAAAATATTGTTTTAATGATAAATTGAGGATTGTTGTTTATTACACAAATGTATATACATTGTCATTTGATAGGGAACCATCGTGGTCGTGCCTATGCAATGAGTACCTATCACACCTAAAGGAGTGAGTTCTAATCCAGATACTTCATTGTCCTATTCATCAACTATCCTGCTTCAAATTGAAAAAAGATTTAATTCTGATTTACGGCCCCTTTGGTATCTTCAAACTTTTCTTACGAGAGAGCGAAAAAGCAAGACTCTTCTTTAATTGGAAACATAGTTGAACGCAAGTGTATAAATTTCGTTGGCTAATAAAATCTCACAGTTGGTAAGTTGTGACAGGTTATTGTTATATGTTAAATACACAATTATTTCAAAACTTTTCTTCCTCCCTCAGACAATTTTTTTTCTTAGCTGAAACAACACATTAATGGCGTCTCTGAACACACCATATTTTAAATGTTTTGTGGGTCGAGTAAAGCTGACATAACCGCCCATCAAGCAAGATTCTTCTCAACACCTTAGGACTGACTCATTAGATAAAGGGTTTACACCGCCCTTCGGTTGATCCATACAAACTAAGATGCCTTCCAATTTGGCTATAGTTAGATGTAAAAACTATGAAGGAAAAGGTCCAAATACTGGCTAACTGATTTCTATTGATGGTTCTAAGGATTTCTAACTAAATAGTTTACAGTTGGATTAAATACACCTAGAAAATCCATAAAAAATACTGAAAACAACGATATACCCCAGCAACCTGTAGCCAGAATTTTCCAATGAGGGTTCGATAAACTCTTGAGGCGACATGGTCTAGCGACCAGGGGAATTTTTTTTTGGACTTATTTGAGTAATAGTTCAATCGAAATTATGATTTTAAGTCATAATGCAACCAAAATTTTGACTTAAATCGTCATATTGCAACCAAATTTCTAATATAATTTGTTCATGCCACATTATAGCTGTAATACTGCTAAAGTTGGCGTTAAACACCAATTAATCAATCAATCGTACATATTTACAAAAGTCAAATTAATTTCATTCAGTTTTAATATAACGGACGTATTAACAAACTAATGGCATGATCAAAATACTTATATTTTATATTAAATACATTTAGGTACTAAACCTGACCAAATGTGTCTTAGTGATGCAGTTTTTTTTATAGTTTAAACTTAGTAACGCAGTTTTTTTTATAGTTTAAACTTAGTAATGCAGTTGCGTATAGAATCTGTTTAAATATATATTCAAGGTACTTCAGAAAAAATTGTATATCATTTCGTTAATCATCAAAAGCATTTAAGAGGATAAACAAGTATGACAATAGAAGAGAAAGTACAAAAAGAACTGTTATGATAAACTTTTGAGAAATTAGTGCCCAAAAAATCGCCCTCTTAAGGAGTTTAATCTCCCTATTAATGTGTCTAATCTCCTTCTTAAGGGGTCTAATCTCCCTCTTAAATTTCTAGATCTCCCTCCCAGTCATATATGAATTGAGGGGTAAATTGAATTGATTTGATTTTAGACGGCGACTTACTCAGTGAGAAATTGCGCCCTTAAAAAAAAAAATTATTTGAGTTTTGGTGATTCTCTTATTATTTTCTTACTTTTTATGCCTTATTATTACATATTGTGAGATTTTAGAATAATTGAAATTTGTAAATGATGAAGTTTATTTAAGTATTTAATTAAATGATTGACTTTAATATATAGTTTGTCATATTTATTATGTGAACCAAAAATTTTAATTGCTGTCATTTATGAATTTAGCATACAAGTTCTTTAAATAGTGTGACAAATCCCAATTTAATAGGTATAGTGTATCATAATGATTTGGGCACTACGACCTTCCTCTAGATACACATTAACCCTATTTTGGTGTTAATGAGGTACTTGACATCGATAGCATCTCCGCGCAAAAATTGCCAAAATTATAACTTTGTTAACATAGAAAAGTAAATTAATAGTTAATTAAATAAAGTAAATAATAATAATATGTATTTAGCATTTACGCCTAATGATCTAATTACTATATAGGGAGTTACCAATTTAATGTCTGGGTTGTTGCCCCACGTTCAGTGTGGATACACGGAAACTAGTATTGTTTACGCATGCCCACACTGGCCGTCTGCCAACAATGATCCCAGACACCACATGGCAACTCGTTATACATGTGTTTACCTTTAGTTTTGAGATATATAGATGTCAAGCCCTTACATACCAAGGTAAATTACCAGGAGTTATATTACATAGTCCCAGTTCAATAACTAGAAAATAAAAATAAAAAAATGTTTTGTACGTCGTTCTCCCACGATATACCTCGTGGTGAGAGCACGTTGTTGGTGTTATCTATGAAACATAATAACATCGTGACTAATATTAGAAATAAATAAGGATAGTTTGCATAATTCCATGAGCTACATAGGGTTAGTAATATATGATGGATATATAGCTACGGAATGATACAATTAATTAATTTGTACAAATTGATGTTATCATATTTGATATTAATAATTTACCCTAGAATGTATTGGGAAATGTCACAAATATTACCTAATTTACCTTACATTACGAATGTGTTGTATGTTAAATGATTTTATGGAAAAACTGTAGATTATTATTAATATAATATTTATTGAACCAATGTACTTATTATTGGATCATATAAAAGGAAAAAAGAAAAATTTTTCCTACTATATAAAATGAAAGAAAAAAAAGAAGAGTTTTATATAACTTTAATTGCTCTAGTCTATGTTATAGAGCTTAACTGTAGCCAAATGGCTAGTTCCTATTTCTCTTTATACTTTGAGTTGTGTTAATTATTTTTTTACTTATTTACAAGTTAAGTTCAGAATTAAATATGGTTTAGACCATATATATAAATAGTTTAGAATGATATTTGATGTATATCAAAAATTATAATTAAAATAAACTAATGACTCTTATCAAAAATAAAAATAAAAATCAAATTGAAGTTTAATTAGTAATTCGACAAGGGTCACTAGTCACAAGTCTCTATGGTGTAGAGGGTGTTCTGTACAGCTCTCAACTGAAAATATAGTTAAAATCTATTAGTATGATTAATATAATCAGCAACTGGTTGAAAATTTTTGCCCGATAGTAAAATAATTGGATTGAAATTAGTGACACCCAATTGTAGAAGTTGATCAAACATAGTTTTTCTGTATGTGTCATATAGTTTACATTTTAAAAGGAAATGCTCCACTGTTTCTTCCTGTTGACAAGTGTCACATAAATTTGATGGGTTAAATCCTATTTTATTTAAATAGCTATTAAGTTTTATATATCCTGTCCGTAACCTGAAAAATAATATTTCATTATACCTGTATACCTGTATAGTTTGGGTGCTGTAATGGAAAAAGAAACAGTTTTATTAATATGATATAAAGTAGTATAGTACGAGCTTTTATACCGATCCGATGGGGAGTCGAGAGATAAAACCACGTGGTCAAGCCCTAACCCTATCAACAAAGCATAACCCTAACCCTAACACCAAGCCATAACCCTAACCCTAGCCATAAATACTTCAAGACTATCTTGAACGTTTTGTAAAACATTAATATTAAATTAAATAGATACCTAGTGACAGTAAAAATAAAACACTTACCAGATATATTTATAGTAAGTCAACAAAGCTAAAAAGTATACTTGTCCCATGATTATGACTAACATACCCAGTGACAGTAAAAATAAAAGATAGGTAAAAAAGTATTTATAATTAGATAATTAAATATTAGGTTTAATAGACTCTTATATGAATGCGATACAATTCTTATCAATTATCTGTTTCATCAATCAAAGTAAATAAAACCACCTGTGCTTATTATAACAACATATTAAGAATAACCTGGTAGAACGTGGGTCACGGGTCACTGTGAGTAGCATGTGTAGTCACGTGACTTGTCTCATTGGTAATCGGGAAACAGATACGGTGTTGAAAAAACTGTTGATACTCATACAATATTGATAAATGCAATATAATTTTATGTTTGTCTTCAAGAAATATGATAGACAAAACCATGTGTGAAGTTTTATGACGAAATATCTCCGATTTCTATGTAAATTTACGAGTTGAAGTGGGGAAACACCCACAGGTAATTTTAGCGATGTAATTTAACTTGGACAAGTTAAAATACTTTTAGCAGTTTAGGCAAGAGTTATCTTTCTTTTATCAGTTTAGGCAAGAGTTATCTTTCTTTTAACAGAGGAGAAGACATTTTAGAAATCGGCCAATCAGAAACAAGAATTGCCTGTGGCGGCCAGGTTTGATAATGGATCGGGACAAAATGTGCAATCTTTAGAGAGGAACGCCCATAGATGCTTCCTACCAAGTTTCGGTTCATTTGGCTAAACGTTTCAGAGGAGAAGAATTTAAAAAATCAGCCAATCAGAAACAAGAGTCGCCTGTGGCGGTCATGTTTGTTAACGAATCGTCACGAAATGAGCAATCTTTACAGAGGACCTTCCATATATACTTCCTACAAAGTTTCGGTTCATTTGGCCAAGCGCTTTCAGAGGAGAAGATTTTTTTTAAATCGACCAATCAGAAACAAGAATTGCCTGTGGCGGCCATGTTTGTTAATGGATCGGGACGAAATGAGCAATCTTTATAGAGGATACTTCCTACCAAGTTTCAGATCATTTGGCTGAGGGGTTTCAGAGGAGAAGATTAAAATGTGAAACGTTAACGGACGACAGACGACGGACGACAAGTGATGGCAAAAGCTCACTTTGCCTTTGGCAAGGTGAGCTAAAAATAGAAGTAGTTTTAGCAAAAGCACCAGAAAGGACAAAGAATTTGAGAATAATTTGTAGATATTCAAACTTTGTAAACAAAATCGCAGGAAAATTTTGATTTGATTTGATTTTTGGTGCTTAACGCCACTTTCAGCAATATTTCAGCTATATCAGGGTGAAAGGATAATTTTAAGGCAAATAAAATAATCACAAGTGACTACATCAATTTTTTTTTTTTTTTTACAGATTATGGATAAATATATGTCATTTACATTGAACTGTGAATGAAAGGAGACTATTTTTGGTGCATTAAAGGGAAATAACTTCAATTTAATGAATGATATCACATAAATCTGCATCTTAGATAAGGATTTCATCTGAAAATTACAAATTTATGTCTGATTAGTATCCAGCAATCGTCTTTAAAACAGCTTTCATCAATGGGTATTTAGTCATACCATCACATATGCCTTCTACATCATCTGCAATCATTTTTCATACCATCAGACCAGGAAATCCATTGGCCAACATCCACTTTGTCTGAAACAAAATAAATATATTGTTTTTTTAAATTTTGTATCATATATTGACTTTCTAAGGAAGAATAATTCTATGTACTGGTGACAGTTTAAGCCACAGAGCTGTGCAGCACAGCCCCGGGTGGCAGGTAAAGGGTCCTATTCATGGAGAGTGTCGATTTATAATATGGAAAGCCTGAGAGTGGATCAGTGGATATGTTAGGGAGAATGTCCATGATTTCGAGAAAAAACAAAAAGAGTAAACACATTGTACCTGCTACAAAACGCAAAATGCCCCAACTCTTCATACTTTTCTGGTGGTAGTTAAACACTTGCCCCGATGGTCACTTTCCTCATTATTTCAGTATATTTTTTTTTATATTGCTGAACTTGTTCTCAACATGAATATGCAAATTAAAAAGACACCAAAATATGTCAAACAAAGAACATTATATATGGAATAATCTGGATTTTGTGAAAACGATTTATATCAAAGTGAAAGAGCGCATACAACTTGGAGATCAAATTTAATAATAATTTGTTTAACCTTCTTCAGCTAAATAAAGAAATATGTTTCTACAAATTTGCACAAAGGTCCAAGTACAACCAGGCAATGGACATATTAGTCAAAAACTACAGGCTGTATCTATTTCTCATGTCTCAAATAAAACTGGGGAAATGGGATTAAAACTCATTAATAATTTTTGCTTTAATTGCAGAATTCTGCATAGTTCAATGTTTTTTTAAATTTGCATCATGGAATAGTTATGTCTAAATACATTATCTGCCAACGTTTCAAGAAATGTCACCGTGCCGTTTTCTCCATAGCACATCCTAAATATAGCAATTTTGGGGGGTATTCTTGACGCCAGATGGTAGTACTAGTTTCGGAAGATTCTAATAGATATTATACAATTATAGCCTTTTGATGAGGTCAATACATGGATTTATCGACCCGTTAAAAGTATATTGACCGAGGACGAAGTTCGAGGTCAATATACTTTAACGGGTCGATAAATTCATGTATTGACCGATATTAAAAGGCTATAATTGCTTTATTATTTTTTTTGAAAATTTTGAACTTTAATTTTTTTAATTCTTTTTTTATTTTAGAATTTTGAAAATTTTCTGAAATTTTAATTTTTTTTTTAAATTTTTGAAATTTTATGAAATTTTTGAAATTTTGGAAAATTTTGAAATTGGCGGGGATATTTGAATGCAAATCTATTTTAGGAAACATGAGGTTTACAATTTTATTGTAGCATGCTAATCTAACTTGAATAATACTGCGCCCTCTATCGGCACTTTCGCTAACACATTTATTTCTAATTGAAAGGGAATATTGTGGCTTTAATACACTTGAGAGTGTTGTTGAATAAATATGAAATATCTAGCATATATGAATATCCTGTTTGGAGATAATCACGTGCAAAACAGTGGAAACTGCAAAAAAAAGGAGGAGGGGTGCCCTGAGGACGACCTTGGTATTAAAATCGGATTAAAAATATTCCTGTCGATTAATTTCCACCAAAAAATTGCACACTAAAGAATAGACATATATACATCATTGCACCAAATTTTACAAACTTTTACCGTCAGATTTTTAAAATATTTAAAATTATGTTTTTCATGGATGGCACTCAGAAAAAAAAAATGAAATTGTCGAGGAAAGTTATCACACACTCACCCTTTGATAGTTTCTTTGTTTGTGAGATAAAAAAAAACTATTTACCAATAATAAAAAGCTTTTGAATTCTTATAATTGACGGTGGATGTCCAAACTACCAAATGACTGCATTTGTCTTTTTTATTTTCAAGTCGGCTGGGGAGGGGAGGGGTGGTTTGAGGGTGACGCTACTTGATTAATTCATTACAAAAAACAAAACAAAAAAACCAGACAGCCACCCAGCTATATTGTTAAATTCCTTCAAATGTTCCAGTTGTATTCATTTGATTCTGGTTATTGTTCAGTTCTCTTAGGAGAATGGGGGGGGGGGGGGGGGGGGGGGGGGGGGGGCATTATGAGAGAGATTCAGATATTACAATATTTTTTCCAAACACAGGTTTCTATTTTTTTACTACCATCAAATTAATTTGCTCTATAGTTTCATAATATCTAAGATTCTGGTGTATATAATTAATTTTTTTTTGACACACCCTTGAAATTCAATAGAAAAAGGTTGTCACACAAATTGTATTACATTTCTGGCATTTTTGACAACATATTTCGATGAGCATTTTTTCTGGAAAGAGATATTTCAATGAAATTTTGTGGTCACCGGCATACAATAATAACACACTGCCTGACACTGGCATCAGCAGCAATAAAATATAAAAATACAAGGAGCACAGCTATGGAAAGTTAAAAGGAAAAGGAGTCATTTTTTTTAAACTGGCCATATCCAATGTAAACAATCGTTGTCACCAAGAAGCTTGGAATTGAGGGGGATTTTCAAACGCACAGATGATCATATATTTGAGAAGATACTGAATAAGGGTAATAACAAAATTACCGAACTCCGAGCAATCTTACAAAGGGAAAGTCAAAACTCATAATTATATAAACAGACAAAATCAGTCAACAACCGGAAAACTGAAAACCGTAATGACCCTGAATTGGTACAGACATTTCTAAAGAAATGGTGGGTTGAATCAGATTTTAAAGCGCCAAACCTCCCGCATTCATTACGGCTCAAAGTTTCCGGCTGTCACTATAACAGTATTTATAACAATACTTGAACAAAACAGGTAAAACAGTTGTCAAAACAGCACCAAACGCAGTGAAGTAAATGTCAAAGACACTTTTACGTCACACATTTGATAGAAAAATATCTTTGACATTTTTGTTGACTACATTATCTTTATGTATTTTCACTATGTGAACATCCATCGTTTATAATCTTTTCTGCAGAGACGGAATGTATTTCGACAAGATCTTGGTATCGAAATATAAACTTTTTAAGAGATCGAATAAGGCGAATCTTTGTATAGCCCTGGTCCAGTAGCCTGTTTCTCAGATGAAGATGACGTTTCAGGAAATCAGAATAATTGCTACTGGCCCTTGCATAACGAATCAATTGTGAGATGTAAACACCATATGCAGGAGAAGCTGGTATATTGCTGCACATATTTGGAAAATTTATGATTTTAAAATTGAAGTCGTCCCGTTTATCATAAATTTTAGTAATGATTTGACCACTGTCGTCAAATTCGAGTTATCTCCCATACCCCAGGCCTACACCCCTAAATAAATACAATAAGTATAAATATCTTGACCTACACATGGCAACATGAAAACAGAGGTTGATGGCAAATTCTAACCCTGTGGTAAGTAAAATTAAATACCAATCATACTCTGATATGGATTATCAAATATCGGAAGCGTCTCTGTTCATTTCAACAAATATTGAGATATTATTACCGGTATTCTGAAACATATGAGAATTTTAAGTATAAGAACCTAGATTTTGTGTAATAGATGATGAGAAAAGTCAATCTGCGGTTTGTTTGACTAAAAGAAGATTCAGTCAATATTTCCCATAGTATACCATGCATGTTTGTATCCCTTTCCAATTGCTTGTTATTGAACGAATAAAACGTTTCTTTGAACCAAAATAGTTTACTTTTTAAGCAAGTCACCATCAAAGTACATAATGAATCAAATGGATTCAATAAACACAATCTCACCATTTTCATACATGACATGTGACAAAATTACTCTGGTGACCCAAGAGTGATAATATTACAAGACGATTGACACTTCACTTTTGACCGACCAAAAATCAATGACAACCTTCCCAGTGCACGACACGTTTCTGGAATAAGATTCATCAGGTATGCTCAAATTCGAAATATTGGAAAGCCAAATAATTTAAGTGTTGGGAGCAATAAAACCAAAGGGCCTAAACAGGATAGACAAAACCGGCTAAAGTCACCTGTTTCTGCGGACGGAGAACCATAGTTTTATTAATAATTACATTATAATTTAGGAACTGTAAATTTCAGTAATAAATATATCTAATAAACCATGTCAGTGCCGAAGCACTGACTACTGTGCGGATGATACCCTCTGGGACTAATAGCCCACCAGCAGAGGTATCAACCCAGTCATAGTAATAAAAAGATAGATAATACCTTTATCTTAATACTTTCAACATTGTCATAACTGATCCACTGGTCACCATAGTGACAATAAGGTACTTTTGCAGCGTCATCAAATACAACAGTGGCATTTTAATTCTTTATAGCCAGACAAGCCTAGAAAGATAACACATAAAACACGATTTATTTCTGTTAAGTATAATAGGTTGAATAAATCACCACCATAAGGAGATTATATAGTAGTCCTGTTCTGAGGGGGGGGGGGGGACAATTTAGTAGTACAGGTATTATACATTCTGCAATGAAAAAATGTTCTGAGGGGGGGAACAATTTAGTAGTACAGGTATTATACATTCTGCAATGAAAAAATGTTCTGGGGGGAGGGACAATTTAGTAGTATTTTAGTATCTCAGTGCATCTGAAATCTAGTCTGATAAGAGGGGTGGCATTTGATGGGAGTGGCGTTATAAGAGGGGGAGTACTGTATCAAGTATACCTCTACATGGGTGAGAATCAAGATAGAAAATCTTAGTAGTGATAGAGCTAAAAGTCTATAATAGGTTTAAATAAATCTTAACCAACAATAGACAGTGAAATTTTAATTATTGTTTTATGATATTTTACCTTAAAAATTCAAACAAAATTGTGGATTTCTATAATCTTTATTGAATGATAGTTGGATAGGCAGCTACCTGTACAATTAATACCTAAAGCCCCTGTTACACGGTAAAGCAAGTATCATGATGCTTGTATCATATACCAGAAAATACAGTGTAAGCAGTGCTATTACTCTGTATCATGCAACTTTTAGAAGTTGCATGATACACACTTTGGGATAGAACATGTTCTATTCTGTACAGCAAGGATCGCGATACATTTTTATCTCTGACCAATCAGAGATCTTGGTTTGAGGTCAGGAGGTTACAACATCATCAACAAATAAAAGTACATGGTCAGCACATGGTAAATAAAACATGACTGGAAAGGGAAAAAAGTAGTGATGTTATTTGGTCAAAGGAACAGATGGAGAGTCTCCTCAATTTGTGTGATAATGTCTTCATTGTCAGGATTTTCCATTTTGGCGAGAACAATTTGTAAGCAAACTGCATGAAACGTGCTACTTGATTTAGTGTGTAAACTGACAAGGATCATGATACAAAAACTTGCATGATACAAGTATCGCGATACTTGCTTTACCGTGTAACAGGGCCTTAACACTACAGAGAAATGTTTGAAGTAATCAGAAGCTGTAAATCAAAGTAGAACTGCCAATATAATTGCCTAAAGGATAATAATCTGACGGTTGATGAATGCAAACACCACTAATAACTGACTGGGGATGAACTCGGCAGCTACAGAAGGATAAGCATTTTCTGCTCCACTAGTGGCACCTGTCTTGTTAAAATCAAAACAACATGAACATTATCTGATATGGTTGGTTGATTTATGCTGTTTAAATCCACTTTCAACAATATTTCAGCTATATCGTGGCAGTAAGTTTTATTGGTGGAGGAAACCGGAGAAAACCAATGACCTGCCGTAAGTCACATAATGTTGTATCGAGTACACCTCGCTTGAGCGGGGTTCGAACTCACAACGTTAGTGGTGATAAGCTCTGAATGCATTGGTAATTGCAAATTGGACATCACAATACTGACAAAATTAACACCAACCCTGCAACTAAGATTTGCGATTTTGATCCCTACAAGTGTTACTTTTATATAAAAAGATAAGCTATGACAAATATTCCAGTCACTATCGTAACAAGGTTTAGTGTTATTTTACATACTCAAGATTCATCCATAAAAAAACAACCTCCACAATAGAGATGGATGGGGTTACCCTTGTGATGGTTCCTGGTAAAACTTCTTTAAAAATGATGTAAACATTAAAATTAAAGTAAAATAAAAGTTAATAACATATCTATTACTTGTAACATTTAGACTTTGACAAATAACAATAAAAATAGAACAATAGAACAATTAGGATGAAATATTGTAGCTGTCTGATGATTTGTGGCTAGAAAGTCATGACCATTTTCTCCTGGTACTCCAGTTTCCTCCACATAAAAAATGACCCACTTCATATGACTTAAATATTGTTGAAAGTGGCATTGAACACCATTACCCATAGCACCATAAAAGAGCATAAAAATAGTATAATCCCGCTATACAATCCTTCTAGTTCATATGAATGAGATATTGTTTAAATATATGTTGTGGCTGTGGTCGTTGGATTTACGTCTGCAGTCAGTGTATTACAACTCTAATTTTGAGATCAAATCCTGTACTTATAGCTAGGTGTGCTCAATACAACTTTATGTGAGATATAGTTTGTCAGTGACTTGCAGCATGCAGATTAGTTTTCTCCATGTAATACAGTTTCCTTCACTAATAAAACTGAGAATCACAATATGTGAACTGAAATATTGTTGAAAGCGACGTTAAACACCCATATCGTGAACACTTATACATGAGAAATTAGAAAGGTTATATCCTATTCTGGGGCGGATCCAGGATTTCAAGTTAGGGGGGGGGGGGGGGGCGCACTTAAAAAAATTGCGCCGAGCGGAGGGAAGTGCGAACATTTTTGGGGTATTTCGTGTGAAAAATCACGATTTTATGCCAAAAAATCATATTTTTTCCAATTTTATCCGCCCTTGCTATTACAAGAACTATGAAGAAAGTGTGCACTATACATCACCAACTGTGGTATGAACTTACACAAGTGTATCCTGTCTGTTCACATTCTCCTTTACCAATAGCTATTGCATGGTAGCCATGCATCTTTAATGTCAACAGTTTGTAGGCATGGCAATACAAAGGAATTCCAACAATTATTTTGTCCTTTCCTATCTTTGAAGCCCAGTAATTTGCTGACCAAGCCAACAAAAGAAAACCCTGTTATTTTAACTATCTAAAGCTTTATATTTGAGCGATAAATATTGTTCGAGGGTGTCGAATCAAAAGTTTTTCCGCCTAATTCCTAAATGGTTGCAGGTTATGGAGTCGAAAGTATCGCCTAATTGGTTACAAGTTATGTTGTCAAAGGTCACATTCTAAATAATCATTATCATTTGTTTTACCATCTTTGGCAATATTTCAGCCGTACCGGGGCTTGACATTTTAATTAAATGTATTCAAATTAATGGTTGGCTTATGGTGTTTAATGTCACCCCACTTTCAACGATATTTCAGTTATATCAGTATTCAAATTAAACAAAGAAATCATCACATGAACACCTTATCAACTTAAGTAAACCACATCGATTGTGTAATGATGACTGTGCTCGGCTTGATTGTGGTAGATCGTGGATACGACCCCCGGTCAGATCAAAACCGACAGCCACAATGTAAGTGAAATACTGTTGAAATGGTGTTAAACACACATAACTTTCCGATAACAAAAGTGAATGCAAGGCTTTTCTCATGAAATATTGTCCGATCTTAAATCAAGAATTAACATAGAATGAGTAAGTCAATCATAAACAGTAAGTTTGGGGGGTTATTACTTTTTGTTCACTACTCTTAAAAATAAATAAATTAAAATTATTGGTATTGAAGAAGTGTTTATCATATGATTCAGGAAACAATGGTGAGTTATAGGCTGCCAGGGGGTCCAACAGACCCCACCCATTATAATCATAACCCATCATATTCACAAGATCTACAGCTCTGTAAAAGAATTTGAATCCCGTTCAGGTGAGGTGCACTCGAAACAACATTATGTGATAAAGTTTGTCAGTGACTTGCGACCTGTCTGTGGTTTTCTGCGGGTATTCCGATTTTCTCAATCAATAAAACTGAAATATTGTTGAAAGTGGCATTAAACACCATAACCCTAACCCCCTGTTTCTGGTTTCCTGTTCATGTTTAATAAGTGAAAGAAACAAATGATACCAGATCTTGGTTCAGCTTTTTTGAAATGCATAGTGGAAATATTTTACTATTTTATCTCCATAAACAAATCATTAGTAGCACATGGCAATACAAATTAAAATCTTGCTCATTTTTTAAAGCAAAATTGTGAAAAATTTACATGTTTACATAACCTATATTTCCTCATCTTCTGAAAGAAGAGGGACAAGAGAAAAAAACATTTCCTGGATTTAATAATTGTTTATTCTCTCCTTATCTATTAAAATCCTGTACTTGCATTGACCAATTCTATTTTGAACCAAAAATTGCAATTTTCCATTTCGAAATTTTGAGAAAATAATAGCAATAGAATATACTAGTATGGCTTTTTCACTTGAAAAGGAAAATTAATTGTTAGGTACAATTTTTGGTGAACAAATTATAATTTAAGAACTAGAATTGAAATTTTTATCGATTATGTCTTTTTTTTTTAATATAAACATATTGGTGGTGTAATGGTTAGTGTACTTGTCCCAAGCTTGGCAGATCATAATGTTCCACGATTCAGATCAAACAAAAGACTACACAATATTGTATATGCTACTTCTACACTAAGAATGAAGCGTTACCAAGTAAGAGTAAAGAATGTTTGACTGGGAGTCAGTATAATGTGTTCTGATGGAGCAACATCTACCTACAGAGTGCTATTTCAGTGAGCTAGCACTAAACTAGTAACTAGAGGCTCACTTGATTCTTATCACTCACCAAGTCATAATTCATTAATTTATTAGTGTTATTGCAGTAAGCTAGCACTACAGTGACGTAATGGTTAGCGTTCTCGCCTCGAGTGCGATAGATCGTAAGTTCAAGCCCTGATTGGGTGAAACCAAAGACTATAAAATTGATATTTGTTGCTTCTCCGCTAAGCATGCAGCATTAAGGAGAAAGAGCAAAAACTGGTTGGCTCGGACTCAGGATAATGTGTCGGAGTGGAGCGACATGTCTATCTGTGGACTGTTGTTGCAGTGAGCTAGCACTATAAATATCCAGTAAACGTGTTGGACTAGTACAAAGCGGACCTTATCATCATTTCATTGAAAATTAACTTGTTTTCACCATGATATAGCTGGAAAATTGATGAGTTGGCATTAAACAACAATCACTCACTCAATTAATTATTCAATAATTATTGATACAGAAAGTATATTCAGTCAGGGTTGTGGTTTCTGAGTATACAGTTTGGAACATATCTTGATCCTTGTTAACTTTTGTAAAGATAACGTATATATCAAAACATTAACTACTTACTTTTTGAAATAATCAGACTCATAAATAACTTCTGCCATTTCTTTCGTTGCAACAACAGCTGCTATAAGAAGGAGTCTTTACTTTTTAGTTTGGTTGGCTCCATTTCAAAGGCTTGTCTTAATTCCTAAAAATAAACAATAAGTCCTTTCTGTTAATGATATATATTGTGAAATATATTAAAGATTAAAGTCACTTTTAACAAAATCTGAGTAATTTCTTAAATATTTCAAACACTGGTCAGTTACCAAGAAAAAAACGAAAAAGAGGCCACAGTACTTAGTGGTCAACACGATGAAATGTCTATAATACTTTGTGCACTCTACTTTAACTAATGAGGTATATAGGTTTATATCTAGTCCACTGTCAGGTGTACTTAAGCCTTGTACATTAATGAGGTATATAGGTTTATATCTAGTCCACTGTCAGGTGTACTTAAGCCTTGTACATTAATGAGGTATATAGGTTTATATCTAGTCCACTGTCAGGTGTACTTAAGCCTTGTACATTAATGAGGTATATAGGTTTATATCTAGTCCACTGTCAGGTGTACTTAAGCCTTGTACATTAATGAGGTATATAGGTTTATATCTAGTCCACTGTCAGGTGTACTTAAGCCTTGTACATTAATGAGGTATATAGGTTTATATCTAGTCCACTGTCAGGTGTACTTAAGCCTTGTACATTAATGAGGTATATAGGTTTATATCTAGTCCACTGTCAGGTGTACTTAAGCCTTGTACATTAATGAGGTATATAGGTTTATATCTAGTCCACTGTCAGGTGTACTTAAGCCTTGTACATTAATGAGGTATATAGGTTTATATCTAGTCCACTGTCAGGTGTACTTAAGCCTTGTACATTAATGAGGTATATTGGGTTATATCTAATCCACTGTCAGGTGTACTTAAGCCTTGTACATTAATGAGGTATATAGGTTTATATCTAGTCCACTGTCAGGTGTACTTAAGCCTTGTACATTAATGAGGTATATAGGTTTATATCTAGTCCACTGTCAGGTGTACTTAAGCCTTGTACATTAATGAGGTATATAGGTTTATATCTAGTCCACTGTCAGGTGTACTTAAGCCTTGTACATTAATGAGGTATATAGGTTTATATCTAGTCCACTGTCAGGTGTACTTAAGCCTTGTACATTAATGAGGTATATAGGTTTATATCTAGTCCACTGTCAGGTGTACTTAAGCCTTGTACATTAATGAGGTATATAGGTTTATATCTAGTCCACTGTCAGGTGTACTTGAGCCTTGTACATTAATGAGGTATATAGGTTTATATCTAGTCCACTGTCAGGTGTACTTAAGCCTTGTACATTAATGAGGTATATAGGTTTATATCTAGTCCACTGTGAGATCTACACAAGACTTGTACATTAATGAGGTATATAGATTTATGTCTAGTCCACTGTGGGGTGTACTTAATTCATTGAATAATCTACATTTCAACTTTAATTTCATGGATAATCTAAATATCACCTTTGATTACATTGGATAATCAAAATTTCACCTTTGATTTCATTGGATAATTTAAATTTAACCTTTGATTTCATTGGATAATCTAAATGTCATCCTTGATTTCATTGGATAATCTAAATTTCACCATTGATTTCATTGGATAATCTATATTTCACCATTGATTTCATTGGATAATTTAAATTCCCCTGAACTTAAGGTTAAATGTCCATGGATTGTAACATATTTTAATCAGTTAGGATGACCTACTGTAAGGACAATGCTATAATTGTGAATTTGTCCATGTGGCTTTTCTGTAATTGGCCATCCAGGAAATTCCCAGTCTAAATCAATTCCATCAAATCCATATTTTCTCAGAAATACAACAGTACTGTTGACAAATCTACAAATAGACACAAACATTTATAAATTTTATCCCAAAAATTGGGGGATTGGATGTAAATAAACAAAACCAAATCTGTCTATAAAGCAAGTACATGTAATTAAAATTCTGAAGTGAAAGAAACAGTGATTTCATTGCTGGTTATCATCCCTGGCTTTGGCTGATATAATGGGATCTACTTATGAGATATTAACCAAATTAATCTGTCTGTTAATAGAGTTCAATCAGTATTTAGGAGGGACCAGTGTATACAAATGTCACTGTATGTGTACCAGTGTATACTAATATCACTGTAGTGTACCAGTGTATAAAAATGTCACTGGGCGTATACCAGTGTATAAAAATGTCACTATGCGTTTGTCAGTGTATAAAAATGTCAGTGTGTGAACCAGTAGAAAAATATGAAAGGACACGTAGACTGTACTGTATTTAGGTATTTACTCTGTTATATTCTGTATACTCTGCATCAGTGAATCAAATGGTCCAGAATTAGAAATTATGATTGTTATATTTGGATTCAGTTGTCGTAACACTGGAATAGCTCTCTGAAACATGACTACGTGAGTCTGATCACTAGGGAATATTCTGTTATGGTTATCTACCTTCGTTGGTATAAAAATGATATGAGAACATAACTTGGCATCAAGTCCATATGGTAAGGTAGCATTCACTGTCAAGCTTTAAAAGATGAACTCTCATGGGATAGCAACACACAGTCTTGAATGATACATTGCTATTTCTTGTCGGTACATCAACTTGCTCGAAAGTTCTCACTGCAAGAAAGAAATGGTAGAAGATTTTGAAGTTGTGACATATATTATGTTATTCTGATTCTAAACAGGATACATGTACTTGTTTTATAATGTTCACTGTTCTCATGTTTTTTGCTGGATCTAGAATCTACATTAAATCGGGAATATCTGAGAATGAGCAACGAACTAGTTTTAGAGGAGAAGATTAATATAGTTGCAGTCATTCAGAACCAAGAATCGCATATGACATTTTTCCATATCAAGATTATATGAGAAATCTTTGAAATATGTGCTTAAGATTACTAAAGAAGTACCAATTATTTGTGAAATTTAAATATCTGTATCCATGGCAATGCTAACTGATCTCAATAAAAGTGATTTACTGCAATTACTCTTAATTTTTTTTCACGGTTTTGCAAAAGTGAATAAAAATTATAATTTAAAACGATGCAGGTACATACATGTGGGTTAGGGATATGGTGGTAAACACCACGTTCAACTGCATCGGTGGTGCAATGGTCAGCGTTCTTGCCTCGACTCGAGGTCGAGTGCGGTACATTATGGGTTCAATCTCTGGGCGGGTCAAACCATAAACTATAAAATTGGTATTTGTTGCTTCTCCGCTAAGCACGCAGCATTAAGGAGTAAGAGTGAAGGCTTGGTGGCTCGAAATCAGAATAACGTATTAGAGTGAATCAACTTGTCTACCTGCGGACTGTTGTTTCAGTGAGCTAGCACTTTAACAATCCAACTCGGCGTGTTTGTGTAAAACAAAGCGGACCCCATCATCATCTCATTGAAAATTAACTTGTTCTAGCCTTGATATAGCAAACAAATTGTTGAGTTGGCATTACACAACAATCACTCACTCACTTTAACGCCAATTTCAACAATATTTCAGTTATATTGTAACAGTCAGTTTTAATGGTGGAGGCAAGTGCAGTACCCGGAGCAAATCACCAACCTGCCGTAAGCCATTGACAAACTTTAACACATAAAGCAGTATGGAGTACACCTCGCCGTGAGCATGATTCGAATTTACAACTCTAGTGGTGACAAGCAGTGAGTGCACGGGTAGTTGTAAATCTAACTACCATACAATCATGACCACGACGTCCCCTACATACATGTGTAAAACAACACAAATACATGCGTAATTAAGGTATTTTGAAGGTATGACTGCTTCGTCTATTTACAGATCTAATTTCCTAATTATGTGTTACTTACCAAAATCTGAGTTGTGTGATGTACCAGCTGTAGCTCCAATAAACAACAACACCAAATGTAGTAAAACCATGGCAATCTTCTGTTGTCTTTGTCTTTCAGAAATATCTACAAGTATATATTAGTGGGTCTGAAAGGGGTCTAAGCGTGATACGTGAATGGCCTTTTTTCGGAAGCGTGAAAAACGGAAAATATAGACGTGAAAACGTGACCTCTAGTACGTGCAACGTGATCCGTGAAAAATCTTATTCTGTACGTGAATGCGTGAAAATCGAACTTACTTTTAAGCGTGAAGACGAAACATAACCACGTCTGGTGTATTCATTAGCTGCGGAACCGTAGCCGTTATGGTCCTTGGCCAGTTTTCTGATATTTGCGGACCTATAAGGGCTACGGTTCCGCAGCTAGTGTATTCATATGCTCAGGAAGAGTGAGCGATATCTACCACTCATATATAGTCAACAACATTCAAATCGTAATATAATCTGTGAAATTAGTCACAATCTGGCAGCTATGAGGAGCTGCCATATAACTAAACAACAAAAAACAACTATAAAACTACATATACAGATGTCATAAGAATGGCTTCCACATATATAATTGACACCAAGAAGTCCCTGACAATGAACGGTAATCAATCCATGCAGATAAGCGTGAAACGTGAAATATCCAAATATCTAAGCGTGAAGCGTGATTTTGCCAAATTTTAGGCGTGATTGCGTGCTTGGTACCCCCCCCCCCCCCCCCTTTAGGATCCCCATATTAGTCATAATAGTTATAACTTTACACATAAATACTTTTGATCACATATTTAAAAAAAAACATGCTCAATTATAATAATACTATTATTCATGACTCACACATTTGAATAAGCGTAAATAATATAACTTAAGGAATTTTCTTTCTTTAATCAGATTTAATTTTATTCTCTAAATTGCCACTTCACTGCATTTTTAATCAATGAAGCATGTAAAGTAATTACTTATCTATTACCTAGTTAACAGTAACATTTTGTATTTCAGACAGGGAGTCACATTTTATCCCTTGCCCCGAGAGCCTGTGTCAAATCAGGACTTGATACATCATTGTAATACCAATTCTAATGTCATCTTATATATTCTAACTGAGTTATCTTTCTTTGATTAGTATACATGCTTTATAGTTGGATTTTCATACCATATGATACCATAGGAACTACTGTGGACGCTGGCTTGTTGCCACTATGTCCGCCTCTAAATCCACATCATTGATGCGCGACTTTACGTCACTTCCGGAATTAGCTCTAATGTCTATGTTTGTCGTAAAGTCATATTTGCACTCTTGATGCTTCCAGTGCTCATCTAGGCCGATTTCAAACTGTTTAACTGTTTTTGCCTGGATAACTGATTCTGTGAGGTTATTCCATATCTCAACAATTCTATTGGTGAAGGTATATTTCCTCACGTTCAGTCTACTTGTTTTTTTTATTGATCTTCTTGCTATGTCCCCTTGTATATGAAGTTGTGTTTAGCTCAAACATATCCACTGTTGTTAGAGGATCATAAATACCATTTATTATTTTAAATACTTCAATCATATCTCCTCGCATTCTTCTATACTTCAGAGTGGGCATCTTGAGTTTCTTCAGTCTTTCGTTATACTCCATGTTTTTAAAGTATGTACTTGTTTGGTGGCTCTTCTTTGTACGTTTTCTATTTTTTCAATATCCCCCACTTTAAATGGAGACCAGACTGCTTCCGGGTATTCAATATGAGGTCTAACCAAAGCTTGAAATAAATATTTGAAGCTTTGTTCATCTAAATGCGCATAAGTTCTTCTGATTAGTCCCATAATGCTGTTTGTTTGATTTTGTATATGTTTGTTAAAGGACAAAGTTTCATCTACAAGCACTCCTATGTCTTTTTCTGCGTCAGATTGCTCTAACTCAATTTTGTTGCCTTCGTTGTCATAGAGATAATAGTGTTTTGTTCCTTTGTCCACACATTTATTGGCGACTGACATCACTTTGCATTTGTTTGGATGAAATTTTAATAGCCATGTGTCTGACCAATTTTGTAAACTGTCTAAATCTGCTTGAAGCATTTTCTCATCATTTTCCTCTTGGATTTCCCTGAAAATTTTCGTATCATCAGCAAACAGGTAGGTAGCTGACTCTACCATCTCTGGGATGTCGTTAATATAGATAACGAAGAGCATATGGCCCAGAACACTCCCTTGTGGTATCCCGCTTGTGACATTGTGGCATTTGTACTCGGTACCATTAACAATTACTTTTTGTAGTCTGTTGCAAATGAAACTTTCGATCCACTTGATTACTTTCTCGCTTATTTTATACCTATGCATCTTATGCAGAAGTCTTCTATGTGGTACTTTGTCAAAAGCTTTCATAAAATCCATATATACTGAGTCAATTTTCCCACCCTTGTCAAGAATTTCAGTCCACTCATCCATAACTTTTAAGAGTTGTAGAGTTGTTGATCTCCCAGAGATGAAGCCAAATTGCTTATTGCTGAAGAGCTTATTAACTGACATGTGCTTTACTATAATTTCCCTTATTAGTTTTTTCATGATTTTGCAGATTACACTGGTTAGACTGACTGGTCTATAATTTCCTGGTTCTGTCTTATCTCCTTTTTTGAATAGAGCAGTGATGTTCCCTTCTTTCCACAGTTGAGGAACCAAACCTTGGCACATAGACGAATTAAACATAATTGTTATAGGCTTTGATATTGTTGCACTAAGCTCCTTTAGCATTTTAGGGTGAAGACCATCTGGGCCACATGATTTGTTTACATCCAGATTTTGTAATAATTTTAGTATTTCACTTTCTTTAAAAGTTTTCTCTATGCATTCCTGCTTGACCTCTATAGGATGAATCAATGGTAGTTCGCCCTCCGGTTCAATTGTGAATACACTACTGAAGAAGTTAGCCAGGACTTCCGCTTTTTCCTTATCTGTTGCCGTTTTCCTTTCTTCCCCTTCTTCTGTCTTAAATTTTAGTTCTGATATACCAGTGTTAGTTTTCCTCTTGGAGTTAGCATATTTCCAAAACATTTTGGGGTTGCTCTTAACATTTTTGGCAATTTCTTTCTCCATATTAGCTTTTGCTTTCCTGATTGCGCTTTTAACTTGATTTCTTGTTTTGGCGTATTCCTGATACTTTTTTTTTGTCCCCAGTTTCCCTGTATCTAGTCCAACATCTATGTTTCTTTTTGATACCGTATTCTGTATGGTTTTAGCATCCAGAGGAATATAGTTGTGTCTCTTAGCTTTTTTTGCTGGCTTTTGTATTTATATGTGGTATATATTTATTTTTTGCCTCATTGAACTTGGTCATAAAAATGTCAAACTGCTGCACAGCACTTTTTCCTTCTAATATATCATTCCAATCACACTGAAGAAAGGCATTCATATTAGTGTAATCCGCATTGAAGTAATTCCATCTCTCAGTTTCGGATGATTTTTCTTCACAGTAGCATTTGAATACAAATTATAGGCTACAATGATCGCTGTTTCCAAGTGGGCTAGTGTAATCCAGCTCCTCTATCATATTCGCATCATTTGTCAGTATCAGGTCCAGTGTGCTTGGTTCACAATTTTCTCTCATTCTTGTGTTTTCCAGGACATGTTGGAACAGATAGCTATCTCTGATACTTTCTAGGAAGTTTTCACTGTTTTTGTCACCCTTGGTTGACCAGTTTTTCAAATCAATTTTAGGGAAGTTAAAATCTCCCATTACCATGATATGTGATAACTTCTTGTCCTTTGATACCGTAATTAATAGCTTGTTCAGTTCGTCTAGGTTCTCTGGACTACTACTTGGACTTTTATATATGCAACCTAGTAACAACATATCTTTATTGTTTAGCTTAATTTGTGTCCATACACTCTCTTCAAATTTCACATTGAATCTAATTTCTTCTGCTTTCATCTTCTTATTAACATATAATGCTGCACCTCGTTTGCTAGGGCTTGTTGATTCACTTAAGAATAGTTCATACCCTTCCAATTGAAGTTCTGCTTTCCCAGACAAATATCTGGAATTTTTGGGGTAAATTTCTGTTATCTCAATCACTTCATAACTATTTTTTCCATCCTGTTTTTTGTCATCAATTCACCCAGTTTGTTTGGCAAACTGTCTGCATTTGTATAAAAGCACTGTAGGCCATTAAAATCCATCACCTTATTTACATTGGTTTCTGTTAAAACTTGACTGTTTACATTGTTTTGGGGCGTCTTACTCCTTTTTCTTGATTTGTACCACCTTCCTGTCTCCGGGGGGTCCTTTTACCAGGTATTTGTATTTTACCGACTGGTTATTTTCTCCAATTAATACATCATTTTTATTCTTAGCTTCTGCTAGTTTTTCTATATTTTGCAACCTTTCCTTCTTTGTCATGTCATGAGTTATACTTAGCTACTTAATCTTGTCTTCTGCAGTTGCTAAATTCTTCATATTAGCCATGAATGACCCTTTGCCATTTCAACCTCAAAAATGACCCTCATTGGTCTTGGAATTGCAGAATCTAAATGATAATTCTCTTTGCCGAGTCTGGTTACATTCTTTACCGTCTGTTTATTTGTACCAGTAATTTTGCAAAGTTCATTTACTAGTGCTATATCTTCTGCTTTTTTCTGTTCTGGTTCAGTTTTCTTCGACCCTTCGGCTTTAAATATTATATTTGACTCTTTGAATTCTTCCAACTGGCTTGTCAGTGTCCCGTCCTGGTCGTTTCCACCTGTGGCGGCGCTCTCTTTGTTTTCCTCGACCAAGGGGTCGTCAAGTTGTAAGTAGTATCTAGTGAGGCTGATAGTGCTGTGCTGGTTGTGTGTATACCCAGTGGCCGCTACGGTAGCCAGAGTGGACTATTGCTGAAGGTATGAACATGCAACTTGACAAATCTTTCGCCTAGTCCTCTGACTTTGACTTTCCTATATACACTTTGTTTCTATCTTTCCTACTTTCTCTGTTCCCCCCTCTCCCCCGATGAGGTCTAATATTATACTTGGCAAAAGGTCCGAGACACTTGTCTTGATTGTCTCGAATGGTAGAACCACGAGTCCATGCAATGCTACCTTACAACTTGGAAATGATTAAGGTACTCCGAAAAAGGAGCATTACGTTTGAGAAAAATTATCCAATCAAAACAAGCTTTACATATGCCGACTACTTCCTGTTGATGAAAAGTTGCAAAATGTAAAAAAGTCACCTAAAAATGATCATGATGAACATTTAAGAAAGAATGGAAGGTTTATCTGCCACAGAAAACCTTTTTGAAAAATGGATGTTATATTCTGCAAAGGTATACAACTGTAAAAATATGATAAGCTTGAAGTTATGTGCAAGTTACCGCAGTGTTGTATCAAACAAGTTCGTCCTCACTGTCACTTGCCGACTTGGATCCACTCGTCCTAGCGCTCGTTGTCCGTTCGCCCTATTAAAAATATTTAGATACCACTTCTTAAAGTGTACATACAGAACCGTATTACAAGTCTGCGCATCTAACGATTCTGAGGGCGACTACATTGTGAAAAAAATGTATCTCTATAAATAGATGTAAATTTGTAATCTCGTTGAGATTAGGATTCCGAAGACATTTTCTGTCTGTTCTTCATCCTAATATCGTTTCAAGCCCTATTAAGGGTATTCTGGTAGATGGGAGCTTGCTGTAATAGACTATGTTTACATTAGAAACGAAAGCGGAAGCAATCTTGATGTGCAGATTTGCAATACTTACAAACATGTATATAATATATATATATCAATATATTTATTTGTTAAGACCTAGTTATACATACAGTGCAGCTCAAACGGAAAACGCAAAGTCCATGTCTTATCAAGGATTATCGCAACGCGGAATTAACGAGAAGTCCGTGTGTATACGTGGACGGTCCACGAAACAACATGGACATGACGGACAGAACGCGATGTCTTCACGAGTCCATCACGGATTGTAATTATTGAAATGTTCATTCATAATGAATACAGTGCCTGAAATGGACGGTCGCCCAGTCGCCAAATGCGACTAATATCTTATTCGGGCGACCAAAAGCTGCTCTAAATTAGGTAGTCACTGGCCCAACAAAAAACGTTTGGGCGATTGCATATTAGACCGTTAAAAATTGTTGTTTTTCCGAAACCCGACATAAACTGTAACGGTAGATAACTCTTCTGTTCTAGTCGAAAACAGTTTGTTACGGGCACAGCGATTGGTCCAAATACATCTTTGTAGCCAATGAATACACAGCTAATGTAATTTACTGTTCTCCCCAATTATGTATTTTTATCGAGCCAATCAATACACGTTTCCTACACGTTTTCATGTAATACACAAGTACAGTTGACTCGTTATCTCGAATTCCATGGGACCTTGGAAAAAATTCGAGTTAACCGTAGTTCGACTCAAGAGGAGCTACGAAGATACCGGAAGTGTGGTTTGTTTAGCAACGAAAGGGAGACAACTCGAGCGAAATTTTGAAGAGCTAAAACCAGCATCGCATGTCCCTATTCTCGGAACGATTTTAAACATATTCGATGTTTTTGTTGCTGTTTTTTTCTCTCCGTTAAATTCTTTGAATCTTGTGAAACGACTGATAACTTCTAGATATCTTTTTTTGTGTGAATGAATATGTTTATCCGTTTTGTTTATGTTTTTCACCTGTTGCATTGTCATTAAACTTCACCCATCATGATGTATTTTTCTTTGTGCAATACTGTTTATTTACAATAAATGGTGTGTTTTTATTATTCAATAAAGTGTAGAAGAAAACTATTCTTTAATCAAAATTAATTTCCGACAAATAATTCAATAGATAAAACGCTTCCTTTGTGTACTTTTCATAATCATTGATGTATGCCGACCCAAGCATACTTATTATGAATCGATAATTTTTGATTGTACACATCTAACCTGTGTCATAATACCAAGCCAATTCAAATATTATCACTAATTAATTTGACAGATTGTGAAATAAACATGTGAAATAGCCTAAGGTAAAAATGTCAAATTCAATGACCGGATGTTTCACCTGTGATCCGATTTTAATCCTAAGGTAATACACATGTTTTGACAGGTAAATTTGACTTAACGAATGTAAATAATATGGCTTTCTACATCTCGGGACCAAAACTTTTATTCGAGACAACCGAAATTTCAACTCATCCGAATTCGAATCAACAGGAGTCAAATTATATATATTTATACACAACGAAGTTCGGGACTTTGATAAAAATTTGACTCAACCGGAAATTCGAGTCAACCGAATTCGAGACAATGAGAGTCAACTGTATTCACTAAATATTAGAAAAGAAACGTGTTTTTTTGTTTCTTTACGATTTAATTATTAATATTGTTAAAAATCACGGACGAAGTGGAAAGTTGTGAACAATAAAGAGAATTCTGTCAACTTATAATGTTTGCGATCTGGTATCCACGACCACGGTTCGGAAATTTATTCATTCAATCTGCTACAAAATGTACATCATACAACATGTACGAATTTCATTTTACAGAAATCGAAAACCTTTTTGTGTCAATCCTTATATAATCATTGAAAAACTTTTCCCCAACAACGGAGAGAAAATCATTGACAGTAATGTCAAACTATGGAAACGATCTGGCCTGTCACTTCTTTTAAACTTTTCATAGTTCATGTGTACACTGCTACATTTTAATGACATTTAGGAGTGGTTTCCTTTTTTGGAACCAGAACTTTTGTTTACAAATTAAAAAAAACCAGGAAAAGTTAACTGTTGTTTAATATATAACAGAAAATGACAGCACCGTTTGTTATTTCAACAAACTGGTGAGATACTTGTTTTGAATGAATAACCAACTGACGTTACCCCGAACTGAGAGGTTATTTTACTTTAAAATCACTTCTTCATAGTGGGTTGAAACAAGTGATGTCACTCTGGGGAGTGCAAGAGCGGTCCTTGTAGTGGCATTAGTCTACTCTTTTCCGGATGTTTTTAATGTGATCATGGCATTGATCTCCCCTTACACAAACCAGCCTTCTATTGTCCCCATCCGATGGACTAGCATCGTTTCTTAAGACCACCCTAGCCAATGGCGTCAAGGTTGTCAAAAAGGTTATAACAAGTAAATTCAGGTTTCATTAGATAGCAATATATGCATTGGGGTGTTTTCGCAATTTCAGCTGCACACCTGTACCTACCAAAATTACCTTGAAGACCCCCCCCCCCCCCCCAACCCTCGTGAAACTAGTGAAAGAATTAATTTTAATGTTATTAATAAAGATTAATTAATCTGAACTGTTTATATATTGATATCTGATGTCTTTTTTTTTTTTAAAAATGTCACAAAATGATTGGGCCACCATTCTGCCATATGGACCAGTGACTCTAATTTTTTACTGGCCCAAAAAATTGTTTTCGGGTCAGCCAAAGGCTAGCCCTCATTTCAGGCACTGGAATACTACATATGATTGTATCTGCAATCGTTTATTCTTTGTCATCACAATGCTTCGTAATCTTGATATGCACATTGAAATTTATTTGTGCAGTTGATCATTTGATACCACTTTTTTCAGAGATGGCATACATTTTATTTATAGGATATAGGAGCACGCATCTTGTTTTGCATATTATGTAAACCCAACATTTCGATTGGTTTACATAGGTGTTATTTTTTCTCTCATGAGTTGATAATCACCTGTATTTTTGTTTATCTATGTACGGGTGTGTCTATTTTTATGTAGTGCACACATTGAACTTGGTCACTAAAAGGTCAAATACACAGTTACCTGAGGCTGAGGAATTGATTTAAAAACAAACCGAGAAGCCGAAGGATTGAAAAGAAACAAAAAATCGATGTAAATTTTTATCTAAATGTGCTTTTTCGTTTTCGTATTTGTATGTCGTTAATCACCTTGCAAGCCACGTGTCGTTTTACCTTTAACAAAAGTGGATACATATTTCCCTACATTGTATGTATACAGTGTGTATTACACACAGTTATCATGTGAATGAGAATCTAGAAAGGTTTCCACCTGTTGGTAATATACTATCGATCAAAGCGTGCTTTTGGGGATCTTGAAACTTTTATAACAGGTGAACTTTAGTCACATGCCGAGTTGACAGTAATTGAAGTTGAACATCCGAATGTCTTGGGGCTCGGCTTGGGTGATATCAAGGTTAATGAAATTTCAAAGTGTATAAAATAAATTGGTAAACAAAAATATTTTAAACATAACTTTATTTCATTATCTGATACCATACGACAAGGAATGTAAGGTAGTTGAAAATATTGTAGTTTCTCATCTGCATCTAGCCTCTTTAAAAATAAGATGAAATAAAAATCGGGCATTTATTAACAGTTTTTATATAATTAGATCGATGAGAAACCAATCTAATTAAAATTAGCTCTACGCACTTGCTCCCCTCCTTTTTTTTTGTCGCTGCGTGTACTTACAATTTATTTGATATTTTATGCAGTCACCTTATGTTTTATTATGTTTATATGCCCCTTCGTGGGCCCTTTAATTTGGACCAATAAAATCTTGTATCTTGTATAGAATTTCTCTTCACAGTATGTGACAGATCACCACCAAACACAAGGTAGTTCACTGACACTTTGTCATAGATAAGCACTGTGATAGAGCAATAAAAACATTAAATTATACCCCAATAATTACCCATGTCACTCTGGTTTACATAGGTGTTATTTTTCTCTCTCACGAGTTGATAATCACCTGTATTTTTATCCATGTACGGGTGTGTCTATTTTTATATAGTGCACACATTGAACACGGCCACTAAAAGGTCAAATACACAGTTACCTGAGGCTGATGGATTGATTTAAAAGCAAACCGAGAAAGATTGTGAATCAATCAATGACCGTATTTATGTCCTTGGTAGAATATTGCCATAAAAAAAAATCCAGCAATCTTTGTGTCTTTGAAATATATAATAGTATAAATGTACATGATTTATTTCTAAATCTTTGAGAATATACTACACATGTATAATAGTATAAATGTACACGCAGCATCTGAAAAAGAAATAGTAAGATGTGTTAGCTGAGAGTAATAATAAATGTTATCTGTCATAAGTCTGTTTATGACAATCAGTTCATGATGATTATTTTCCTCCACACTCGCTAAGGAAGGAACCAACCATTTAACTAACTTTTGTATGTTTTTTCCTCCCAAGCCATTTTTCTTCATGAAAAACAAATTAGATTTCTTTTCTTAACATGAACGTGGGTATTTTTATAATACTATGAAAGGGGTACCGCTATGAAAGTACTTTTCTTCGTTGGTATCAATTTTCGTGGTTTTGTTAAAAATTACAAGTTCGTGGATTCCTAATTTCGTGGGTTTTGTGTTTGTACCAAAATAAAATTTGTTGATTTCATATTTTCAACATAACACGTTTCACTGGGTTTCAAAACTTCGTGAAAACTTCAATACATTAAGACGTAGAATTATGTAATCGGAAGTGGAACGTGGATATTAACGTGTTAATTTTCTCATTTTTTTTCATAGAATCATGGAACAAAATCTGCTTTTGAATTTCATAATTATAGATCCGTATTATTTTATTGAATTTGAAAATAAAATAAAAAAGCATCTGAAATTACTTTACGAGCACGTACATTAGTAATTTCCATAAATATATATTGTTTTACAAATATTTAATCTCCTTTTTTTTCTTCAATTTTTGTTTTTCACAACTAATAAAAGAACAATAAAGTTTGTTTTTTCTCATTATTTTGATTCCAATGACATATTGTACTTCAACATGTTCGATCTTTCATTACCCTAGTCTCGGATTGAAACCACTCGTAATTGTCTCACAAAATTGATCCCGACCCCGGGACAAATGTACAGTTAACTTATACTATTGAAGGGTGATATAATTTAAAAGAGAAATGTTTATACAGCACTTAAAAGTGTGTAACCGTTAGTGTATGGGTTGGAAGTAATTTTTTTACTGGAAGTTGTTAAAATCTTTTCACAGATAAACATTTCTGTCGTTTTTACACATGCATTCAAAATCAAATCATTCACAAACATTTGCATGTGGATTATAACCCATTAAAAGGTATGCTCGTCATTAAATTGCTTTTCTACATTTCAAACAGGTGTGTGTTACTGTTTAGTGTTGATTGACAGGCGAGGATAATCTCCACGTGGTATTATCAAATAAGACAACACCGCACTTGAAATTAATGACAGGATATGACCTTTCTTTACGACCTTATCACTTCAAAGATAAGCATAATTTCTTATCAGATCCCACATGCAATAAAAATGACCACATTTGCATTTATTTTTAAGGCAAACTTTATACGACCGAGATACTTTGTACACGTAGGTTTATAAAGTACATTTGCTCATTGATCCGCGATCAACGTGATTCCGTGATGATGATGAAAATTATCGAATTTGTCCACGATCATGGTCCGTGTTGAATCATCGCGACGGTCCGCAAGCTGTCGATTTTGTCCTTGAAAGGATCGCGGATTTTCCGTTTGGACTATAGGGTATGTTTTAAAGAAAATTTTAGTTTTAGAACATTTCCCAAAGTAGATGATATTAGCGTTTTTTGTTTGTTTTATTAAACACGCGATTGTTTTAAGACGTTGATATGACAATTATTTCTGTGTTTGTTTTAAGAACTATATTGTTGACTTTATTCAAGAAATAATTTATAGAAGCCATAATTTGCTTTGTCAGTATTAACATGGGTTGGTAGGATAAAATTTTCTCATAACCTGATCACTTTGCCTCCAGGTCTCGAAACCGCATCGCAGGGGTTAAAAAATCTGCTGGTCTGAGGTCCGGGACCAGTGATTTTTGGGTTCGAACATAACATTTTCTAATCCTGTAAAGACTAATGGACCAGTTGAAACTGTCCAATTACGGACTTGAATTAAATGGGAGGTTAAAAGTCTGAGTGGCAGATGTTACTGCACAATTTTAATCCAACATTGATTGCCTCTTTTAATATTCTTAACATTGGATTACGTAATCTGAAATAATTAAATGGAATGGTTGTAATAGAATAGCTTAAAGGAAAACTCCAGTCAGTTGAACAATTGTTATAATTCAACTTTTTATTTGTAAATAACTAATTATTAATAAAAATACACATTTATTAACATTAATATGCCCATTTAAAAATATGAATATTTGGAATTTCCTGTCGTAGTGTAAGTGGCCATGACACCTCTTCATGTGACGTCACGGGGACGGTTCATGTTAGTTGAATAATAACATGTATCTGACTCTTCCCAACATCGTGCCTGTTTGGTTATGTTTTAATATCAGATCAACTGCAATACAATGTTTACAATTGTCTATCATTCTAATTTTTTTCTTAATATATCCATCCCATGTTACATTTTCATAAAAAAAGAGTTTATTTGTATTGGGGGGGGTATCTACGTATAATTTCATGTTTTACGTGATTGGCCATAGGTTAAATAACTGTCAGCTTTAGCTCGTTTTATACGTACACATGCATTTTTTCTTTTTTGTCCCCAATGCTGTCATACTTTTCAGTGTTTTTCGTGGTCACTAGTCGATGTGTTGACAAGGGTAGTCCTGATCGATTATTGCAAAAAAAAATTCTTCTCACACTTCCTTTTCGTTAGTGCAATAAAATGCTTGACATGAAGTCATAATGATTTTGTAAATATCAAAAGATAAATATACAACGTTATTTTACGATTTACATAATTTTTAATGATAAAATTGCAATTGATCAATGCTGATATAATATACGATACCGCTATTGTGACGTCACTGCTCTTTCGGAAGAGCTTTAATTGCAGGTATAATCCGAGAATGTGATCCCCATTATTTGGTGCTACAGGCAACTTCAATCACCAAATTCTACCTTACGGTATACTATTTTTAACATTCATTAACACAAATGTCTTTTATTTACTGTCATTTAAATTTTCACGCTAACTTGTTAAGACCATGGCGTTTTCCTATAAGGTCAGTTTTGCGCTTTACGGAAATGGTAATTCTTTTGATAATACTTAAGCGTATTAGTGAAGCAGTTCAAACATAAACATGGCCCGAGTCATTGACCATTTTTTTTTTTTAGGTTGACGGAGCGGCTCGTGATACTGACAACAATAAATTACTTAATGCAAAAACACCACAACTAACAATAGATCAAAGATACAATAGGCTTAAACGGAAGAGAACATTTCAAACATCGTGAAAGGAAAAAAATCCTTGGGTTGAGGCAAGTGGTTGGCTGATATTATCAGGGATAACCCCGGCGACTTAATCTCGTTGAGATTAGACTTCCGAAAACATTGTCTGCTCTGAATCTCCAGAGATTATACTTCCGAAGATATTTTCTGCTTTGTATCCCCAGAGATTATACTTCGGAAGACATTTTCTGCTCTGTATCGTTGGAAGTCTAATCTCAACGAGATTACTGGTGATCATGGTAATTAGAATTATGAAGTAAATATGTGGGGTAAATACTGATACTGTAGAATATATCCAGAATTTGCCAAAAAAAGCAAAAAAAACAACAGTGCTTTATTTAAAGGTACAACCAATATACGAAAATTGACTGATAACCCAAGACAAAATGAAAAGCATGTTTTATAAAATTAAGTGTACAGCAGCATCTGATCAGATATTAAATTGCCAACCTAAAATAGTCATTTTAAATAATATATGTCATTCAATTACTAGTAAGTTAATTTTGTGTCCAACAAATTTTATTTCCTTCATTCCGATATTTAGGACCAGTAGAAAATTTTTCAGGACCAGTAGATTCCTGGTGCTCACTGATCCTGGACCAGTCAACTTTTGGAAAAAAAGTTAACCCCTGCGCATCGGTGGTGTGATGGTTAGCGTGCTTGCCTGGAGTGCAGTAGATCATTGGTTCGAGTCCCTATCTGGTCAAACCAAAGACTATTTAATTGGTATTTGTTGCTTCTCAGCTAAGCACACATTATAAGGAGTACTGGTTGGCTCAGAATCAGGATAATGTGTTCGACATGTCTATCTGTGGACTGTTGTTTCAGTGAACTAGCACTATAAAAATCCAACTAAGTGTGTTAGTCTAGTACAAAGTGGACCTTATCATCATCTCATTGAAAATTAACTTGTTCTCGCCATGTTATAGCTGAGAAATTGCTGAGTTAGCATTAAACAGCAATCACTCGCTCACTCACCTCCAGGTCTCGGCAATGATACCCTCAAGAAAAAATAATTGTATTGTCTAATTCCATTTTATAGCAAAATTTAATACTTTTATCATTGATATTGTAGAATGAACGAGAGAAGTTGTTGGAATTTGTAAATTGTTTTAAAGACACATACAGTCATCTGGTGGATTTAGAATTAACACATCTTAATGAGGGGTAGTTATACATATATATAGAAGTGACCATCTTGGTCGTGATCGTATGGTAGTTGGATTTACAACTACCAATGCAATCTGCCTATCAACATAAAGCCTAAGGTTGTTGGGTTTGAGTTCCGCTCATGGATAGCTGTACTAGATCAGTCTTCACGCTTAACTTTTTACCTTACTAGCCCACCGGGCCTGTAAGTTCAAATATTTACAGGCCCACCATCAATTCTACAGGCCCGAATTTGAAAACTACATTAATGACCATAAAATAATTAAACCACCAAAACTCAAAACATGATGATCGTGTACCAAATATTATGTGGACATGTCAATTATGCATTAGGTAAGACCAGAATGCAAGTAAAAAAAACAAAAAGACACTTTATTTTGGATTCATGTTTATATTAATCTCCTGAAAATTCTAAAATCATATTGTCAACAGCATCCTCAGTATATTCCATTTCATCACTGTCCACCTCCTCCTCATCATCATCATCACAACCAATATTGTTATAAGACTTATAACAAAAACTTGTGGTGTCATCATTGCATGTGACATATAATTTTGTGATAACAGGAAAATGAACCACATCGGTGGTGTAAATGTCAACATGCTCGCCTCGTCAACATGCTTGCCTCGAAAGTTGTAAATTATGAATTTGAGCTTTGGTGGGATCAAACCAAAGACTATTGAAATGTTGCTTCTTAAATCTTCACTTTAAAGAGTAAGAGCAAAGACTGATTGGCTCAGAATCAGGATAATGTGTCTGAGTGGAGCAACATGTCTACTCACAGACTGTTTCAGCGAGCTAGCATTATAAAATCTAACTAAGCAGGTTGGTCTAGTACAAAGCAAATCTCATCATCTCATCGTAATGATACGACTAAAAAATTGCTTACCTGGCATAAAACAAGAATCACCCACTCACTTAATATGAAAATGTACATCTGGTGTATTAAGCCAATATTGCTTCCTTTGATATTTTTTTGCATTCAGATAATTTCCTTTTAGATTTATTGAAAAAATGATTTTAAAAAATGTAACAAAGTTTTATCAATAAAAATAAAATATTTACTTATAGATATTCAGAGGAAGGTCCACACTTCACTGTACTACCTAATGGTGTTTTACAAGTGTTCAGTACTCAATTGTCTCAGTGTAGCGACAGCATTATCCAGTCATATGACCAGAATACGCTTAATTTCTCTAGTGGAATATTGGAATGCCTCATTATTATAAGCAGGTAAATTTAATTTTGGAATGGTTCATTATTATAAGCAGGTGAAGTTAAATTTGGAATGTCTTGTAATAAGCAGGTAGGCTAAATTTGGAAAGTCCAATTATAAACAGTTGAAGTTAAATTTGGAATGGCTCATTATTATAAACAGTTGAAGTTAAATTTGGAATGGCTCATTATTATAAACAGGTGACATTAAATTTGGAATGTCTCATTATTATAAACAGGTGACATTAAATTTGGAATGTCTCATTATTATAAGCAGGTGACATTAAATTTGGAATGTTTCATTATTATAAGCAAGTGACATTAAATTTGGAATGTTTCATTATTATAAGCAGGTAACATTAAATTTGGAATGTATCATTATAAACAGAGGAAGTTTTAGATATGCGAAGATATCCTGTAATGTGTACGCAGATACAGGCTTGGGACAGGCACAAAAACAATCATAAATAATTTTTTGTGGAGTTCTTGTGCACACAAGGTTAAGAGAATTACTGGAGATGTGTGACATAATTAGAGCATCATAGACATTATATCTGCCATGCACCAAAACTTAATATAATGTCCAATCAGTCTTGTGTTCAATTATTTTTCAACCATTTATATTATTTTGGTATATAGTATCCACTGCCTTGTTTCTGTAATGGCCAATTGGTGTGAATGTTCTATGGTTTTGTAACTTTTGAATATTCTGAAATTATTTTTTATTATTTTTTTCAGAAATTACGACAATGTCCCATTGGTAGCCTCATGTGAATTTGTGAAATACATTGTCTCTATAGGCAGTACAGTCATTTCAAAGGTAAGTAGATATATATTAATAATTAAAAGAATTATCAGATATAATTGCTGCTAAGGCAAGGTGTACTTGATTCAACATTATGTGATAAAGTTTGTCAGTGACTTGCGACAGGTCGGTAGTTTTCTCAGGGTTCTCCGGTTTCCTACACCAATAAAAACTGACCGCCACAATATAACTGAAATATTGTTGAAAGTGGTGTTAAACACCATAACCCCCTAACCCACATGAAGAATTAGTAAATGTTTTATGACATTACTGTTACCGACGGTTACGAGTGTGTTACTTGATAATGTTGGGGGTTTAAAAAGAGTTTGAAAAATACCAAAGGGGTAATCAGAATCCGTATATCGAAGAAGAACAGACAACACAATGGCCAAAAGACAAAATACAAAAAGTCAAGCAACGATCTACAAAACATACACATAAAACTAAAGATCGAGTAACACGCACCCCACTAAAAACCGGGGGTGAATTCAGGTGCCCCCAGAAGGGTAAGCAGTTCATGTTAAACTGGTTAATGTAATGCCAACCTTCCCCTCTTGGTAATTACAACAATACAGACATAAAGAAATAATTAAAAAAAAACTCAACAGATTCACTCCCACTCAAAAAGACCACACACTCTCACAAAAATTACTGTTGGCATAAACAACATTACACCTAGTAATTTATTACAGTCTTTCCACTAGCCCACTTGCCCAGGACAAGTCAAACTGGATTCAGTTAATTGAAAATTATGAAAGAATTTGTTTGAATAAATAGATTTTTTTTCTTCTAAATTTGGCTTTCAGGCAAGTAGGTGAAAAAAATGAAGGCAAAGACTGATTACAGTGTTGATAAACAATACAATGCCAATTGTCGTATCCACGCTCATTTGGTGGAGCAGAAATAAAAAAAAATTATTGTTGAATTATTAAACTTTTCAGATTACACAGACAGAGGTATCATCAGATAGTGCTGACATTTGTTACTTTATCAAGCTTGTCATCCATTTCTTTGAATGTCTATATGATCCTTATTTTCTATGGAGGAAGAGGATACGAGGGTATGTGTAATTTTTATGGATTTATTATTAGTAACAAAGGATATACAGTCAAACTTCACTCGGTAGAACACTATGGATGGCTCGAACTGATTTGAAAGTCCCGTCAATTTTCATTATATTTCTAAGTAAAAAAAAACTCCTTTCGCTCGAACAGCGATACCTCGAACAGTCGAACTCATTAAATGGTCCCGTCAATAATAAAATCACAAGTTTTACCATGCCAAACTCGCCCATCGTAATTTAAATGACAGGTGTATGTTACGGTTGAATGTGTTTCCAGCAAGGTGTGATGAATGTCATGTTACCGACAGATAATTGTTTTCTTAATGATTACAGGTAGAAGGATAAACTTGTCATAATTTGTGTTAATTAGTCATTAAATTCAGTTGTGGCTTGATTATTAACCGTTTTAATAACGATTAATAAAGAACGATTATTGAACTCGAGACACATGTCGCTGATTGTACCAAGTCAAGCCTACACTCGACAATAATTAAAACAATCAAATGTTTACAATCGTAATACAGTTTATTAAAACAATATTTAAAATTGTTATTACATGAGTTAGTATTTTGAGTTTTTTTTATATTATTTTTTTATTTTTATAATTGCTGGAATCGAATAATATCAATCTGCGTTATCTCAAGGTTCATCTAAATACCAAAAAATAGAAATGTACTAGTAGTGAAATTCCGATTAACCTGAGAGTTTATGTCTATATTATACCACAAGAAACAAATATAATTGCTTCAATTTCAAAATTAAAAAAAGAGAAGAAAATGATCATTAGCTAAAATTTGGAAATTGGACATCAAAAATATATATCTGAATTATCAAACATTATACCGATATCGATCTAACTGTTAATACCCGACCTCGTATTTCCTGTATATAAAATAGATCGCGAACAAAGTGAACAAACGTTTCTAAAGATAGCTCGAACACATTTTGACAGTCCCTTCGAGTTCGAAGCAGCGAAGTTCTGCTGTAGATGTAAATGAACATGAGAGACTATCCAACAGCACACATAGACAAGATTTAAAGGAAAGGAAGGGCAAATTTTTGTATTATGAATAGAAAGTTTGAATAGTGATGATCAACAATTCCACCAATATCAACAAAATGAGCAATCTTAACTGAACTCGCTGAACACAAAAAAGATGAACAATGGCATGTTTACTGAAAACATAAACACTAGTATATATCTGAAATTTAAATGTCTATTCAGATGACTTGTAAGTTGTCAATACTTTTAAAAAAAAAAAAAAAATTAAAATCTGGTTGGTCCTTTTAACAGTCACTTACTGATTTGATGAAGCAATTTTAGTGAAAAAATGTACATGTAAGAACAATAGCATAAAACAACATTTCTTTTAATTTTCATTACAAGTTCAATATTTTTCCAAAGAACTAGACCCCATCCAATCTGACAGCTTCAAGTGTTAAAATGGCCAATTAAAATTTCAGAAGCTTAAAAAATATGAGATGAATGATAAATTTATTTTGGTAACTTATACGTATACAGCATATCTGAATTTTTGTGTTTGTAATAATAAAGAAACGGTTATATTATTTTAAAAGATCAATTACCTGCTATCAAAGTTTTAAGGAAATCCCTGCAAGTTAAATTTTAATGTCAGTAATGAAATAAATTGTCACTTTAGACTAAAAACCTATTGGGAAGTTTTCAGAAATTACTTTTAAATAGAATTAATGCTGCAGACAAATGCTAAAATACAAGTCCCAAAATAAAATGAAAAACAAAAAAATACCACACTGTTGGAACAGTTCCAAAATCTATTAATAGGAAAATCATAGATAGAGGCAAAATCAATACCCTTAGCACACATATACATGTTTATTGGTAATTTGTTACAGTTTCCTTTGATCTTTACTACCCGATATATTTAGTAACAACGTTCAGTTGACCACCGACTCGTGATACTAGAAATCATCAGCTGTTGGTCATTTGTCATGCGCGGTCTAACGTGACGTCACTAAACCTTTCATTCAAAAAAAGGTCAAAACACAACAAAAAAATCACAAAGCTGTGTTAAAATTGTGAAATTACTAATAAAAAAATTATTCGTATTTTTTTTTGCTCGACAAGGATTATCGGGTCCATATCAGATTCGCTCTTCGAGCTCATCTGATATCGACCTGATGATCCTTGTCTTGCGAAAAAAAATACTAATAATTAATATACATGACTGCTGACTTTTCTGGCTTGGTACTGGCACTTAAATATAAAGTAGTAGGATTAAACTAGTTTTATGGGCCAAATCCCCCCCCCCCCCCCCTTCTTAGTGAAATGATATGGTCCCCCCCTTCTTAGTGAAATGATATGGTCCCCCCTTCTTAGTGAAATGATATGGCCCCCCCCCTTCTTAGTGAAATGATATGTTCCCCCCCCTTCTTAGTGAAATGATATGCCCCCCCCCTTCTTAGTGAAATGATATGGTCCCCCCTTCTTAGTGAAATGATGTGGTCCCCCCCTTCTTAGTGAAATGATATGGTCCCCCCTTCTTAGTGAAATGATGTGGTCCCCCCCTTCTTAGTGAAATGATATGGTCCCTCCCTTCTTAGTGAAATGATATGGTCCCCCCCCTTCTTAGTGAAATGATATGGTCCCTCCCTTCTTAGTGAAATGATATGGTCCCCACCTTCTTAGTGAAATGATATGGTCCCCCTTCTTAGTGAAATGATATGGTCCCCCCTTCTTAGTGAAATGATATGGTCCCCCCCTTCTTAGTGAAATGATATGGTCCCCCCCTTCTTAGTGAAATGATATGGTCCCCCCCTTCTTAGTGAAATGATATGGTCCCCCCCTTCTTAGTGAAATGATATGGTCCCCCCCCCTTCTTAGTGAAATGATATGGTCCCCCCTTCTTAGTGAAATAATATGGTCCCCCCTTCTTAGTGAAATGATATGGTCCCCCCCTTCTTAGTGAAATGATATGATCCCCCCCTTCTTAGTGAAATGATATGGTCCCCCCCTTCTTAGTGAAATGATATGATCCCCCCCTTCTTAGTGAAATGATGTGGTCATGCAAGTTTTTCTACATGTGACTGAGCAACATGGCGACCTTCACATATAACTGGGTGAATAGCATTGTTGTAATGAAGGCCGAATCCTAATTTTGAAATTTACACATAATATATTTAATCTTGGTGACACAGATGTTTTCATATGTATGATTTTAGCTCTTTAAAATAAACATCATTGTTATAAAGAATGCTGGTTCATAATGGTTGGTTGATTGGTTATGGTGTTTAACACCACTTTCAACAATATTTCAGTTTTATTGGTGGAGGAAACCGGAGAAAACCACCGACCTGTCGCAAGTCACTGACAAACTTTATCACATAATGTTGAGTATACCTCGCCATGAATGGGGTTCAAACTCACAACTTTAGTGGTAATATGCAATGATTGCTCAGGTAGTTGTAAATCCAACTACCATACGATCACGACCATGACGGCTGTTCTGGTCATGAATATAGTTGAAATACTACTCACTGGATGTTTGGCATCAATCAGTCAATCGATTGAGACTACGACGGCCCCTGCTGACTCCTAATCTTGGAGACACAGACGTTTTCATATGTATAATTTTACCTCTATGAAAAAAACAGCATTGTATGAAAAATGCGAAATCTTAATCTTGGTGACACAGACGTTTTCATATGTATAATTTTACCTCTATAAGAGAAACAGCATTGTATGAAAAATGCTAACTCTTAATCTTGGTGACACAGACGTTTTCATATGTATAATTTTACCTCTATAAGAGAAACAGCATTGTATGAAAAATGCTAACTCTTAATCTTGGTGACACAGACGTTTTCATATGTATAATTTTAGCTCTATAAGAGATATATTTTTTATTGTGTATTTGCTGTACTATTGCAGATGGAGTATGGATAAAAATAGAATAAAGTTCAAGCCAGCTGTCCTAAATGTAGAAGTGGTTCCTTTCTTCTATGGTAAATATATATAGAGAATCAGATCTAGAATAAAATTCTGGGAATCTGAATAAAATCAGATTTTACACCTGCTCCCCTTTACATATATGTCACTGTGTGTGAGATCTGAGGAAGTCCAATTACGAGTCAGAAGTGTAGACAAATCAAATATGTCACTGTGTGTGAGATCTGAGGAAGTCCAATTACGGGTCAGAAGTGTAGACAAATCAAATATGTCACTGTGTGTGAGATCTGAGGAAGTCCAATTACGGGTCAGAAATGTAGACAAATCAAACGTCACTGTGTGGGAGATCTGAGGAAGTCCAATTACGGGTCAGAAGTGTAGACAAATCAAATATGTCACTGTGTGTGAGATCTGAGGAAGTCCAATTACGGGTCAGAAGTGTAGACAAATCAAACGTCACTGTGTGTGAGATCTGAGGAAGTCCAATTACGGGTCAGAAGTGTAGACAAATCAAACGTCACTGTGTGTGAGATCTGAGGAAGTCCAATTACGGGTCAGAAGTGTAGACAAATCAAATGTCACTGTGTGGGAGATCTGAGGAAGTCCAATTACGAGTCAGAAGTGTAGACAAATCAAATGTCACTGTGTGGGAGATCTGAGGAAGTCCAATTACGGGTCAGAAGTGTAGACAAATCAAATGTCACTGTGTGGGAGATCTGAGGAAGTCCAATTACGAGTCAGAAGTGTAGACAAATCAAATATGTCACTGTGTGGGAGATCTGAGGAAGTCCAATTACGGGTCAGAAGTGTAGACAAATCAAATGTCACTGTGTGGGAGATCTGAGGAAGTCCAATTACGGGTCAGAAGTGTAGACAAATCAAATGTCACTGTGTGTGAGATCTGAGGAAGTCCAATTACGGGTCAGAAGTGTAGACAAATCAAATATGTCACTGTGTGGGAGATCTGAGGAAGTCCAATTACGGGTCAGAAGTGTAGACAAATCAAATATGTCACTGTGTGTGAGATCTGAGGAAGTCCAATTACGGGTCAGAAGTGTAGACAAATCAAATGTGTCACTGTGTGTGAGATCTGAGGAAGTCCAATTACGGGTCAGAAGTGTAGACAAATCAAATATGTCACTGTGTGTGAGATCTGAGGAAGTCCAATTACGGGTCAGAAGTGTAGACAAATCAAATATGTCACTGTGTGTGAGATCTGAGGAAGTCCAATTACGGGTCAGAAGTGTAGACAAATCAAATATGTCACTGTGTGTGAGATCTGAGGAAGTCCAATTACGGGTCAGAAGTGTAGACAAATCAAATGTCATTTTGGATGATGATATCTGTTTGATGGAAATGGCTTTTTTAAAAACATTTCTCAAGATGCTTTTTTTTCTAGAGTTGTTCCATTTAAACACACTCCCACCCTAGGCCTTTCAGTAAGGGGCAGTACCAGGTACTTTTACCCACTTAAAATGGTAATTGGTACCTCCTAATTTCAAAGACTGTTGCATATGATATTTATAAAAAATGCTAAAATTTTAAGAAAAAGAACCGTCTAAATAGTGAAGCACTGGTACATTTGAAAAATATTGATAACCCTGTCACTCCAAGTAATCCAGATGATGTACAAATGGACCACTTCTAGAAATAAATTAGACATTATTTTGGCATCATTCTTTATATCAATTATTGGAGGAACAATCTATATATATATACGTCTGAAAATTAAACCAAACAGTGTAAGAATTAGATTTTATAGCTGTCAAATTTTTGTTCTTCCCTCGACGGGATTTGAACTCGCACCATTGATACACTGCAGCACCATTCGCTTAGCCTTACGTCCAGTGCCCTAGACCACTCGACCACATCCACTCCCTAAAAAAGGAGCTTCAATAATCGTAGTGTTACCTTTTCTCGTAAGGCAAATCTAGGGATAGACGTAAGACATGTGTATAAGCGTGTGTAGATGGCACATATATACTTAATATTATAATTTGACAGCAATCTAACTCAGTAATTTTTAATATATTGTATAGGATAATGAAGAATTCATTATACAGTCACAGGAAATAAAGTATATTATACAAACGTCTAAGCAAGTGACAACCATACAATATATCTGTCCCACTGGATCTCAAAGTTACTTGTGATACTAGGTTTAATACTAAATATTAAATATACGTCTGAAAATTAAACCAAACAGCGTTAGAATTAGATTTTAGAGCTGTCAAATTTTTGTTCTTCCCTCGACGGGATTTGAACTCACATATATATATGCTTTAAAGTGCATTCCTTTGGAGGGAAGTGTGTTTAAATGGAAAAGTCTAAAAAAAAAAAATGATGAGTAACTACGATGTTTTATGAAATCAAAAACATTCGTTCATGTCTCTAGAATTAGTAACAAAGTGTGGATGAAGCATTTTATTTTACTTTTTTTTTTATTTCAGACTGTTTTGATAGAGGACACTTGTCCTTTGACATCAAGATCAGACTTCTTCATATGTTTGGTGCTATTATGTGTGGATCACAGGTAAAAATTGATTACTTCATGAGTTTTAATGCTGTCATCTCTGTAATACATGCAACCACAGTTATAGGGGTAGGATGATGGTGTGTAAAGCTACTTTCAAGAATATTTCGTGGCAGTACCCTAAAAAAACCACCGACCTGTCGCAAGTCGCTAAAAAAAACTTGTTAAACAGGATAAACAGTCCTCACGATGAGCACCGGTCCTCCGTCCCAAGACCAGTAAACTTTGTTCGAACCATAGATTTTTCAGTTTTTATTTAGAATTATATAAATATAAATTCAAGAATTTGATTCGGACCAGTAAATTAAAATTTTCATTTCTAGGACTGGATATAAAATACAATGAACAAAATGTTGCACAAATGAAACAGTAGCTATGACATATTATCTGGGATCTTTATAAGAGTAATTTTATAGAACTAATGCAATTTGTCAACTGAACTTTTAACGGCATCAAATACAAGATTTATTGATCAATTTTTTAATTTTTTTCATTTTACAGAATAATGCTCTGAAAGTTATTACACCAGCCACTCTAGAAGTGTTACTGAAAATGTTGTCATCTGACGACAACAAAGGACCAACCAACGAACTGAGACAGGAACTCTTCTGTGTGAAGGATTTGGTGCTGAAATGTATTATCTGTATGGTGCATATTATAAATTCTGCCAGCGCTGACCAGGTAGGGGAGATAACTCCAGTCTCGTACAGCACTGTTGAAATTGTCTTTATAGTTAATAAAAAATAAAAAAGACTACCTCTATTAAGCAATAACTTGTATTTTGTGACCTTAATTTTAATTTCCCTTTACAGTGCATTTTATGTTTATTTAACCTATATTTTTGTGACCATCTGTCTTATGTGACCCTATTTAAATGTTCCTTTGGAAGGTCATATAAGACAGATTTTACTGTATCTTAAATAAATCACTTGTAACTTAACAACGACTGCAATTTGCTCTATTGATTTTTTTATTCCATATTAGAAATGTAAGAGTAATATATTTTGTAACAATGTGCTTTTAATTATTTATTTGAATTGTACACACTGTTTGTATCCACTTTAATTATATATATTGTAGTTGATATAAACTTTAATTTTTTATTTTATTTCAATTTTTCAATTTTTTTTATATATTTTTTAGATCATTTTTTTTATATATTTTTTAATCTATTACAAGTTATCAATTTTTTTTCAGATTGACAAAAAATATGTATGTTATTGCTTTTTTTTTTATTCCTACACAACACAACAACAACCTCACTGTTTACATTTATGTTGCATAGCAAGTTACAGTGAAGCTCAAACGGAAAACGCAAAGTCCATGTCTTATCAAGGATTATCGCAACGTGGAATTAACGAGAAGTTCGTGTGTATACGTGGACGGTCAGCGAAACAACATGGACATGACGGACAGAACGTGATGTCTTCATGAGTCCATCACGGATTGTAATTATTGAAATGTTCATTCATAATGAATACTACATGTAATTGTACCTGCAATCGTTTATTCTTTGTCATCGCATTGCTTCGTAATCTTAATATGCACATTGAAATTTATTTGTGCAGTTGATCATTTGATACCACTTTTTTTAGAGATGGCATACATTTTATTTATAGGATATAGGAGCACGCATCTTGTTTTGCCTATTATGTAAACCCAACATTTCGATTGGTTTACATAGGTGTTATTTTTTCTCTCACGAGTTGATAATCACCTGTATTTTTTTTATCTATGTACGGGTGTGTCTATTTTTATGTAGTGCACACATTGAACTCGGTCACTAAAAGGTCAAATACACAGTTACCTGAGGCTGAGGAATTGATTTAAAAACAAACCGAGAAGGATTGAAAAGAACAAAAAAAATCTATGTAAATTTTTATCTAAACGTGCTTTTTCGTTTTCGTATTTGTATGTCGTTAATCACCTTGCAAGCTACGTGTCGTTTTACCTTTAACAAAAGTGGATACATATTTCCCTATGTAGACAGTGTGTACTACACACAGTTATCACATGAATGAGAATCTAGAAAGGTTTCCACCTGTTGGTAATATATTATCGATCAAAGCGTGCTTTTGGGGATCTTGAAACTTTTATAACAGGTGAACTTTAGTCACATGCTGAGTTGACAGTAATTGAACATCCGAAGTCTTGGGGCTCGACTTGGGTGATATAAAGGTTAATGAAATTTCAAAGTGTACAAAATAAATTGGTAAGCAAAAATATTTTAAACATAACTTTATTTCATTACCTGATACCATACGACAAGGAATGTAAGGTAGTTGAAAATATTGTAATTTCTCATCTGCATCTAGCCTCTTTAAAAATAAAATGAAATAAAAATCGGGCATTTATTAACACAGTTTTTATATAATTAGATCGATGAGAAACCAATCTAATTAAAATTAGCTCTACGCACTTGCTCCCCCCCCTTTTGTTTTGTCGCTGCGTGTACTTACAATTTATTTGATATTTTATGCAATCACCTTATGTTTTATTATGTTTATATGCCCCTTCGTGGGCCCTTTAATTTGGACCAATAAAATTTTGTATCTTGTATAGAATTTCCCTTCACAGTATGTAACAGATCACCATCAAACACTTCACGGTACAGATCCCTCCAAGTGTATCAACGATCAAACACTCAGGTCGGACACAGAGTTTTGTCGGACTTCACTCTTAAAATTGTCCGACAAATGTCCGACCAAATCCTCCCAGGTCGGAGTGAGAGTCTCCACTCTCAGATAGTTAAACTGTAAACAGGAAGCGTCCCCAAATTCTGCTAACCAATAAATTTGTGCATAAAGAAACATGCGTATCTTAGTAAAGCTGAAGTAAATGAGTGATATACAGTGGTACGGAAAGTATAGATATGTTAACAGCTGTCACGGGCGATATATATACAATAATATCCATGAATAAAATGTATTAACATGCAGTAGAAGTGAATATTAATATGTCCCTATGTACTCGTGACAATCGATGCCAAGGCCCTTTCACTTGTTGCAGACAGTTGCCGGTTTACGATATCGGGTTTGCCAAATGTAGGACGAACGAACCCGGGTAAATAATTCTAATTTATACATTTATTTCTTTAAAGGCAAATTTGGATTAAAATTAATCAGTAAAATTTAAGTTTTATTTTGTTTATGGCGAATGGGTCATAAATCCGTAAATCCCGTTTTTTTTTCTTGAAAATTGGCAGTCTGCGGAGTCCTGATATAGGTGAAATAATATTTTATTAGTGTATTCTACGTTTTTTTTTTTTACAGTTTACCTGTCTAAACATCACCCATCTCAGCATGTTTTCGCATCGTGCATTCATGATATACAAATACACCTATCACAGGTGTGAAAAAAAACGTTGCTCAAGACTCTTTTTACTAAGACTTATAAACATAGATAACTATTCTGCGTTTTCGATTTTCAAGCCGTCTTCCAATTTATTTGTACTTAAAAATTAAATTTATATCTTTTTTCTTATATATGTGTATAAATATCTTAATAAAATAAATACATTTACGGTGAGGAATTATTATACATCATGATATCGTTATTTAGGTAAATACTTATTAGACAGATTTTTTTTAAAACCATTTTTGTCTTTTTAATTGATAACTGACCCAAGCTAAATAAATGAAATGTGACTTAATGTGTTAATTATATAAATCCTTGCCTTCTATAAATTTTAATTTCTTATCCAATTCTTATTCTTATTTAACAATATGGTCAGGTTGTTATTTTCATTGAATGGCTTCACAGTAGGGTCTCTTCCTGTATATTGGTTACATCCTGTATATTACAACTGACAGCTAATGCATGACAAACAATTTTAATCAGCCATCATTATCATGAAATACATTTTTTTATTTTTATTTTTATGATGGCACCTAATTCCCATCACCTAATCCAAATTACTATAGTAGAGGAGTACCGTATTTTTCGGACGATAAATCTAGATTAAAAATGACAATTTTGTTCACAGTACAAAAAATGTATACCTTTATTTTGCTGTAGGTTTATTTCTGAATAAGAAGACTCGTATAATCGATGTTCTTGGTGTTATTTTTTTTTAAAATAAAGCAATAAAAGTATACTAACAGGGGGTGCAATTCTGGGGATAAAATATTCAACATCCGAAAAAATCAGTATTCAATGATTGAAGTGTTATCGAAAAGCAGTTCCATATTGTATTTTATAATAAAATATATACTATAAAAAATGTATCTTGTTGAAAAAAATCACAGGGTGGATCGATTTACAATATAAAATTATTATCACAAAATATCTAAATATAGCTATAGCTTTCCCATCAAACACGAGCATGCGCACGTGACTGTAGTAAAAAATGGCAGTTGCAATTCATCTCACAGTGAACGTGTAGAACAAGCTTTTTATACTAAATATACTGGAAAATAATTTATATCAATTTCGTTACTTAATCGATATTTTATTGCAATAATTTATGAGGCTATGGGTTTAAACGTCACTTTTCAACAATATTTCAGTTATATATTGACCTTTCAGCTACCTTTCCTGGCGCGAATATGGTGCAAGATAGAAATAAACTAGGGTATTTACGTAACCGGACATTCTACATACCGGAAAGAAAGTACGCTTACAAATATGCATCGATCACAAAATGTTTGACATGTTCACCTCAAGAAATGTAAAAAAAATCTTTAAATATCCACTCTCAGTCTCACGTCCGACCAAATTGTCGGACTTAGAGAGTGTTGACTCTCAATTTAAATTTACTTCAATGATTGCAAATGTACCTACAAACAAATAGTAATAAAAACAACAACATTAAATAGAATTAATTATAATTGTTCTTCCCCTGGTGCCTGAAAATTTGTGTCAACAAGATGTTCCTTCCATTATTGACACCTGTAACCTGAGCTAATTAATTCACATCAAGCTGGCTGTAATACCTAGTCCAATACACATATTGCCGTCACAGATGAACAAGTATAGGGACTTGAAATATTTGTAAACGGAATATTGTGTAACTTTAGCCGGTGATTTTTGCATCCGTTATTTCACCTTTATATGGATATCACACTCCGAAAGAATTATCTCTTATTCATTCATGTACACAGCCGTACCGGCCTCACTGACTGTTTTAAGTGAGAACAGATTATTTTTTTTTAAATCGTCAGTGATTTCTCCAAACAAACAAAGTCAAAACGCAAACTTAAGTCGAGTTTTTACTCAAATTTAATTTGGTTTGTTAAGAAAACTTTTTTCGAGAAATCCAAGCCAGGCTGGACTCGGTGTATATAATTTTAAAGTTTAGATTTCGGAAAAGTTACGATATTTCCAGCATTCCGATTGTAATCGTAAAATTTAAATGTACTAGAAAGATCTATTAAAATTAAGCAGATTAAAGAAACACAAACGATGTAACTCGAAATTATTGTACAATTCTTTGATTATGAGGTGCTCCTATGCATCGAACGACTGTTGTGCCCGAGCGTGACAAATATTGACCTGGAGCTACCTTTCCTGGCGCGAATATGGTGCAAGGTAAAAATACACTAGGGTATTTATGTACTCGCACATTCTACACACCGGAAAGAAAGTACGCTTACAAATACGCATCGATCACAAAATGTTTGACATATTCACCCCGAGAAATGTAAAAAAAAATCTTTTAATATCCACTCTCACGTCCGACCAAAATGTCCGACCAAATAGTCGGACTTAGAGAGTGTTGACTCTAAAATTTGTCGGACATTTTGGGAGGAATATGTCGGACCTGAGAGTGTGATCGTTGATACACTTGGTGTGTACTGTAGTTCACTGACACTTTGTTATAGATAACTGTGATAGAGCAATAAAAACATTAAATTATACCCCAATAATTACCCATGTCACTCTGGTTTACATAGGTGTTATTTTTCTCTCTCCCGAGTTGATAATCACCTGTATTTTTATCCATGTACGGGTGTGTCTATTTTTATATAGTGCACACATTGAACTCGGCCACTAAAAAGTCAAATACACAGTTACCTGAGGCTGATGGATTGATTTATAAACAAACCGAGCATGAAGAATTGTTAATCAATGACCGTATTTACGTCCTTGGTAGAATATTGCCATAAATACATATGTACATGTGTTTAAATTAAGAAAAGTTTGAAGATACCAAAAGGGTAATTTAAATAACAACAAATCTCGATGTAGAAGGATTTTCTGTCTTTTGTTGGCGTTTTGATAACTGAGTGTAAGAGTATTTATGCATCATGCTAAATAGTCTATGAAAAAAAATCCACGTAAATTTTCTGAAGTGCTTTTAAAAATGACCCGGCAAAAAGGTACAATTTCAATTTTAATTGCAGACATTGAATAAGATGACCTACATTTATGTACATAATGTATATCCAGGGCAGGCTGTTGAATTTTTTTTTAGCTTAAAAACGAAAATAACTATTTTTTGTAGCATAATTTTTTTTAACTATTGTGTGCAGACACATTTTTTGAATAACCCTCGTCAAATACGCTCAGAGTCTAAAATTGGAAAGCCAAATAATATTAATAAGCTAAAAAAGTTTTATTGGAATAATATTTTGTTTTCAAATTTTGTTTTTCACAACTAAAAAAAGAACAATAAAGTTTTTTTTTTTTCATTATTTTGATTCCAATGACAGATTGTACTTCAACATGTTCGATCTTTCATTACCCTTGTCTCGGATTGAAACCACTCGTAATTGTCTCACAAAATTAATCCCGACCCCGGGACAAATGTACAGTTAACTTAAACTATTGAAGGGTGATATAATTTAAAAGAGAAATGTTTATTCAGCACTTAAAAGTGTGTAACCGTTAGTGTATGGGTTGGAAGTAATTTTTTTACCGAAATTTGTTAAAATCTTTTCACAGATAAACATTTCTGTCGTTTTTACACATGCATTCAAAATCAAATCATTCACAAACATTTGCATGTGGATTATAACCCATTAAAAGGTATGCTCGTCATTAAATTGCTTTTCTACATTTCAGACAGGTGTGTGTTACTGTTTAGTGTTGATTGACAGGCGAGGATAATCTCCACGTGGTGCTTACTCGAACGTTAAGATACTTTGTGTAATATCAAATAAGACAATACCGCACTTGAAATTAATGACAGGATATGACCGTTCTTTACGACCTTATCACTTCAAAGACAAGCATAATTTCTTATCAGATCCCACATGCAATAAAAATGACCACATTTGCATTTATTTTTAAGGCAAACTTTATACGACCCAGATACTTTGTACACGTAGGTTTATAAAGTACATTTGCTCATTGTGCAAAAATGTAGTTGTTCATTGTGCGCGACATCACGACTAGCTGCATTATTAGAACTAATCACGACGGATCCGCGATCAACGTGATTCCGCGATGGTGATGAAAATGATAGAATTTGTCCACGATCATGGTCCGCGTTGAATCATCGCGACGGTCCGCGAACTGTCAATTTTGTCCTTGAAGGGATCACAGATTTTGCGTTTTCCGTTTGGACTGTTGGGTACATATTCTATATGTCAATCAGAGATTTTATACAATTATTGCACTTCATTGAGTTCTATATACAATATTGGTGTATTGACGGTAAATATAGAATTTATGTGGCGAGGCTTAGAAACGGGGGAAAGAACGAGCTTTAGCGAGTCTTTCCACCCGTTTCGTGCTGAACCACATAAATTCTATATTTACCGTCAATACACCAATATTGTATTTTTCTTGCAATAAAATTTGCAAAGAAATGTTATTTAATTTAATAATTATAATAAAAGGATAACGGAAACCCCATTGATACCTCAATAGTAGTTCCAGTAAGGGGTGTGGCTTAATATCTTTATTAGACTAGTGTGAAAAGTGTTATTATGACAGGGGTGTGGCTTATTAGCTTTATTAGGCTAATGTGAAAAGTGTTATTATGACAGGGGTGTGGCTTAACAGCTTTATTAGGCTAATGTGAAAAGTGTTATTATGCCACTGTCATAATAAAGCAACAGTTTATTTCAACCCATTTATTATGACAAAATTGCGGGATAAAATGTGTTATATGGAGCACTGAAAAGCAATATTGACCAAGGATCGATTTTTAGGGATTGTTTGTTGGTTTTTTTCAAATTCAAAAGCAGCTGAGCTGATCCATTTAATATCATAGAACACTTGTGCTATTCAGTGTTTGTCATGTTGACAAACCTGCTGTCATTCTCATTTGCAATGTTTGTGTGATGTCATTGCACCGGATGTAGAAAACGATTGGCTGGTAAATTTATATATTTAGCCTGGATTTCACCCACTGCTAAAAATAAATCAGATACCGTTCAATATGAAAACCTACCGTGCAATATGACAATTTATCACAAAAAACGAATTCAATAGTTTTATAATACTGTATAAAACTATAAATGTAATAAAATATATTATGAACTGATCCTTCCTGTTTGACAGCAAATATGATTATGTGATAATGTGATAATCAGGAAACAACACAGGGTTAACTTCTCAGTTGATGCAATGACTTCCTTTTTTTTTAAAGAATGATTATAGTAGGATGTGAGTCTTCGAAATGAAAATTTGAATTTACTGGTCCGAATTAAATTCTTGAATTTATTTTTATATAGTTCTAACTTTACTGGTCCAAACAAATTTTACTGGTCTTAGGCTGGAGGACCGGTACTCACTGTTAGGACTGGAATGTACATGTAGATATCTCTCTGATTTCTCACTCCTCCCTTTGCCTCCCCCGATCATGGGAGATCTGAAGAAACACAATTGCGAGTCACATTCCAGTCATGCCTATGTTGTTACATTTGCAGTCCAATGAAAGTGGTGATACGTAGACTATGAAAGTGGTGATACCTAGACTATGAAAGTGGTGATACCTAGACTATGTAAGTGGTGATACCTAGACTGAAAGTGGTGATACGTAGACTGAAAGTGGTGATACATAGACTATGAAAGTGGTGATGCATAGACTATGAAAGTGGTGATACATAGACTATGAAAGTGGTGATACCTAGACTATGAAAGTGGTGATACATAGACTATGAAAGTGGTGATACCTAGACTGAAAGTGGTGATACATAGACTATGAAAGTGGTGATACATAGACTATGAAAGTGGTGATACCTAGACTATGAAAGTGGTGATACATAGACTATGAAAGTGGTGATACCTAGACTATGAAAGTGTTATAATTTAAAACTGAGATACTTTGTTTCCTGATGAGCAACCTGTATTTATAATATCATTAAATATTTGTCACATAGGGCCAATCACATGTGATCCATTTTGGGCTTTCTTCAGATCTCCCACACTGCAAGACATCAGTAAACGGGAGCAAGTGAGAAATGTGATTTTAACCAGATTATGTGTCCTTGGTTTTAGTCCTGGAATATCGCTAGCCAGAGACTTTTGTGCTAACATGGATTTAATTTTGTATTGCTGGTATGTCAGAAATTTACAGACATTGAATTTGAGAAATTTTTAACTAAGCAAACATATTAGGTTTATCAGCCTCAGCCATGAGAAAGCCGTACCTAGATTTGGCTATAGGTTAAGACTTGTAGAAAGCTGTACCTAGATTTGGCTATAGTTTAAGACTTGTAGAAAGCCGTACCTAGATTTGGCTATAGGTTAAGACTTGTAGAAAGCCGTACCTAGATTTGGCTATAGGTTAAGACTTGTAGAAAGCCGTACCTAGATTTGGCTATAGGTTAAGACTTGTAGAAAGCCGTACCTAGATTTGACTATAGGTTAAGACTTGTAGAAAGCCGTACCTAGATTTGGCTATAGTTTAAGACTTGTAGAGAGCCGTACCTAGATTTGGCTATAGGTTAAGACTTGTAGAAAGCTGTACCTAGATTTGGCTATAGGTTAAGACTTGTAGAAAGCCATACCTAGATTTGGCTATAGGTTAAGACTTATAGAAAGCCGTACCTAGATTTGGCTATAGGTTAAGACTTGTAGAAAGCCGTACCTAGATTTGGCTATAGTTTAAGACTTGTAGAGAGCCGTACCTAGATTTGGCTATAGGTTAAGACTTGTAGAAAGCTGTACCTAGATTTGGCTATAGGTTAAGACTTGTAGAAAGCCGTACCTAGATTTGGCTATAGGTTAAGACTTGTAGAAAGCCGTACCTAGATTTGGCTATAGTTTAAGACTTGTAGAGAGCCGTACCTAGATTTGGCTATAGGTTAAGAATTGTAGAAAGCTGTACCTAGATTTGGCTATAGGTTAAGACTTGTAGAAAGCCGTACCTAGATTTGGCTATAGGTTAAGACTTGTAGAAAGCCGTACCTAGATTTGGCTATAGGTTAAGACTTGTAGAAAGCCGTACCTAGATTTGGCTATAGGTTAAGACTTGTAGAAAGCCGTACCTAGATTTGGCTATAGTTTAAGACTTGTAGAGAGCCGTACCTAGATTTGGCTATAGGTTAAGACTTGTAGAAAGCCGTACCTAGATTTGGCTATAGTTTAAGACTTGTAGAGAGCCGTACCTAGATTTGGCTATAGGTTAAGACTTGTAGAAAGCCGTACCTAGATTTGGCTATAGGTTAAGACTTGTAGAAAGCTGTACCTAGATTTGGCTATAGGTTAAGACTTGTAGAAAGCCGTACCTAGATTTGGCTATAGGTTAAGATTTGTAGAAAGCCGTACCTAGATTTGGCTATAGGTTAAGACTTGTAGAAAGCCGTACCTAGATTTGGCTATAGGTTAAGACTTGTAGAAAGCTGTACCTAGATTTGGCTATAGGTTAAGACTTGTAGAAAGCCGTACCTAGATTTGGCTATAGGTTAAGATTTGTAGAAAGCCGTACCTAGATTTGGCTATAGGTTAAGACTTGTAGAAAGCCGTACCTAGATTTGGCTATAGGTTAAGACTTGTAGAAAGCCATACCTAGATTTGGCTATAGGTTAAGACTTGTAGAAAGCCGTACCTAGATTTGGCTATAGGTTAAGACTTGTAGAAAGCCGTACCTAGATTTAGCTATAGGTTAAGACTTGTAGAAAGCCGTACCTAGATTTGGCTATAGATTAAGACTTGTAGAAAGCTGTGCCTAGATTTGGCTATAGGTTAAGACTTGTAGAAAGCCGTACCTAGATTTGGCTATAGTTTAAGATTTGTAGGGTTTTTACTGCTCTTCAGTGTTAGTGTTAATGAAAGGTTTTTATACCCCCGCTCCCCGAATGGGGAGGGGGTATACTGTTTTACCTCTGTCCGTCCGTCCATCCTTCCGTCCTTCCTTCCGTGCGTCCAAGATATTTTTCGTCACATTTTTCTCAGTAACTGTTAATGGCAGAAATCTTATATTTGGTCACAAGCGTCATATAAGTATATCATATTGTGGGTAGCGTTTTTGGACCCATCAGATTCCTACTTCCTGTTTGCCGACTTAGTTGGTTTTTATACACATTGAACATATATGCACATATTTCATCACATTTTTCTCAGCAACTATTGAGGCAGAAATCTGATATTTGGTCACAAGCTTCATATAGGTACCCCATATCGTGGGAAGCGTTTTTGGACCCATCAGATTCCTACTTCCTGTTTGCCGACTTTGTTGATTTTTATACACATTGAACATATATGCTCATTTTTCGTCGCATTTTTCTAAGCAACTATTGATGACAGGAATCGGATATTTGGTCACAAGCTTCATATAGGTATGTCATATCGGGGGAAGCGTTTTTGGACCCATCAGAGTCCTACTTCCTGTTTGCCGACTTTGTTGATTTTTATGCACATTGAACATACATTTTGTATATGCCCATTTTTAGTCGCATTTTTCTCAGCAACTATTGATGGCAGAAATCTGATATTTGGTCACAAGCTTCATATAGTGGGAAGCGTTTTTTGACCCGTCAGATTCCTACTTCCTGTTTGCCAAAGAGCGGGGGTATCATAAGTGAGCATTAGCTCACAGTTCATCTTGTTTTTTTCAGACTTATAATCACATAAACTATATTTTAGTGTTGCTTGAGCTAATGCAGCCATTACTCACTGTTTATTATTACTTTCTATATAATTGTCTCAAGCAAGTGATGACCATGTAATATAACTATCCCACTGGATCTCGAAAAGATACTGGGCTGTGTAAATACAGTGTAATCTGTCTAAACAGAACCTCATTGGGACCAACTTGTGTGTTCGGAATAAACAGATTGATTGGTGTTTAATGGCAACTTTAGCAGTATTTCAGCTATACCATGGCGTCGGAATAGACAGATTTTTTGCATATTCTGGTTATTTTAACAGATATTTCCTTCATTGTGACTATCTCAAGTTTGTTTTATGCAGGATTTCGATTTATTCAGGGTTTGGTTTAGACAGATTTCACTACTGTATCTCTTGATATGAATGTTTGAACATTCAGCCCAACAGTGTTAGAGGTAGATTTTGAGATGATATTGTTTTTGTTCTTTCATCAGCTGGATTTGAAATCACTGCAGCACTAATTTGCTTGGCATAATGATGAACCATTTAACCTCCTCAGCCAAATCCACTAATATATGTACATATTCAAGGGAATTATTTTCATCTGGAAAAAAATGTCTATCCAGAGTTGCAGTACACTGTCAGAACAGATCAAAAATGGATCTTTGAGAAAGGAAGTTTAGATGGTTTCAACTATTTTTCGTTGATTCTCAGTAATTTTATTTATAGTAAATATGTCTTACAGACACAGACATTTATAGATCTACATATCTACATAAAATTGCTTTTTGCAGCACAACAGCTAGTTTTTGCTTATTTAATACTTCAGTAAATGAAAGATGATTGTAAATAGTCCTATTAAATACGTTATTGTTATTAATTTATAGAGATAGGTAGAAGTTTGTCATTTGACCATTGTTGTTAATTATTTCTATTTATAGAGACAGGTAGAAGTTTGTCATGTGACCATTGTTGTTAATTATTTCTATTTATAAAGACAGGAAGAAGTTTGTCATGTGACCATTGGTGTTATCTATTTCTATTTATAGAGACAGGTAGAAGTTTGTGATGTGACCATTGTTGTTATTATGCCCCCCGCAAACAAAGTTTGGGGGGTATATAGGAATTACCCTGTCCGTCCGTCCGTCCATGTACCTTGTAAGCGCAACTCCTCCTAAATGACTTATTAGATTTTTATGAAACTTTACACAGTTGTAGTACACTACCTGCAGATGTGCATGAAGGAATATGGTTGTTGTCCAAAATTTAAAAGAGGAGATAATTCAACTTATACTTTCACGAAAAGGGGGGGGGGTCATGTACCTTGTAAGCACAACTCCTACTAAACTGCTTATTGAATTTTTATGAAACTTTCCACAGTTGTAGTACACAACCTGCAGATGTGCATAAAGGAATACCGTTGCTGTCTGAAATTTAGAAGGGGAGATAATTCAACTTATACTTTCACGAAAAAGGGGGTCGTGTACCTTGTAAGCGCAACTCCTCCTAAACGGCTTATTGGATTTTTGTGAAACTTTACACAGTTGTAGTACACTACCTACAGATGTGCATGAAGGAATATGGATGCTGTCCAAAATTTAAAAGGGGAGATAATTCAACTTATACTTTCACGAAAAGGGGGGGGGGGGGCATATATCCTTGTAAGCGCAACTCCTACTAAACTGCTTATTGAATTTTTATGAAACTTTACACAGTTGTAGTACACAACCTGCAGATGTGCATGAAGGAATAACATTGCTGTTTAAAATTTAGAAGGGGAGATAATTCAACTTATACTTTCACAAAAAGGGGGGTCGTGTACCTAGTAAGCGCAACTCCTCCTAAACGGCTTATTGGAGTTTTGTGAAACTTTACACAGTTGTAGTACACAACCTGCAGATGTGCATGAAGGAATACTGTTGCTGTCTAAAATTTAGAAGGGGAGATAACTAACTTGCTAATATACCTGTATTCCAAAGTTTGAACATCATAGTATTGCAAGCGGGGGGTATCACTCAGTGAAGTCACTCACAGTTCTAGTCTATTTCTATTTATGGAGACAGGTAGAAGTTTGTCATGTGACCATTGTTGTTATCTATTTCTATTTATAGAGTCAGGTAGAACTTTGTCATGTGACCATTGTTTTTATCTATTTATAGAGACAGGTAGTAGTTTGACATGTGACCATTGTTAATTATTTCTATTAATAGAAACAGGTAGAACTTTGTCATGTGACCATTGTTGTTATCTATTTCTATTTATGGAGACAGGTAGAAGTTTGTCATGTGACCATTGGTGTTATCTATTTCTATTTATAGAGACAGGTAGAAGTTTGTGATGTGACTGTTGTTATCTATTTCTATTAATAGAAACAGGTAGAACTTTGTGATGTGACCATTTTTGTTATCTATTTCTATTAATAGAAACAGGTAGAACTTTGTCATGTGACCATTTTTGTTATCTATTTCTATTTATTGAGACAGTTAGAAGTTTGTCATGTGACCATTGATGTTATCTATATATAGAAACAGGTAGAAGTTTGTCATGTGACCATTGTTTTTATCTATTTATAGAGACAGGTAGAAGTTTGCCATGTGATGGAGGATTATATTAAGATATTACTGAGGAAAGATGATGAACCTCAAGATGAACAAGAAACACAGATACAATTGGCTATGATAGGTTAGATAATAAAAATAACATAAAAAAGAAAAGAAAAACAATTTCCTACATCTTTTATATCAGTTGGAAATCCAAGATTGCTGCCACTGCTGGTCATAATTAATGATTGTTGGTTGCTTAGTCAGTTAGTGTCCAGCGGGAAATATTTCATGCATATTTAGGACGGAAGCAATTTCATCAATACATGTATATAAAAATACAGACATGAGGGAGGAATGTGACAAATTGGGGCAACAACTTTTGACTCGAAAAATATGGAGAGTGGGGTAGGCATGAACCAAATTAGTCTTGTGTAATGATTATTTTTCAAAATATACATATGGGGACCGCAACGCATAAGGAGTATGCCACTCTCCAAACACTGCATCTACTATGTTCTACAGTCAGGCATTCTGTATTATAACCTGACAATCTCCCATGTAGAGACATCCCTTATTTATTTATTTTTCATGAAGATCTTGTCTCGTATAAAAGATATTAAATAGATACAAAAAATTTGAAATGTCCCACAGAATAATGATCAAAGATACTCGTAATTTTACTTCCAATTCAATTGAACAAGTATTTTAATAATACTATGTGCTACACAATTACAAAAAGAGTTCTTTTTATCCAAAGAAGCAACTTCTCCGAGTTTGAGGTGATATTGTAAAGTTGTATATCTTTTATATTTTTGTAGGTGCTATAAATGAGATGTTATCATGTCAAGACAGAAGTTCATTACAGGTGATCATGGTTACTGGTGGAACATTTGATGTATTTATCTCCCTTTTACAGAAAACTGCAGTAAGTTATTGTAACTGGGTCATAACTAACTCATGGTTAATCTTTAAAAGGTCAAAGTCTAGTTATTTGATGTATTTATCTCCGTTTTACAGAAAACTGCAGTAAGTTATTGTAGCTGGATCATAATAAAACTCATGGTTAAATTTTGAAAGGTCACAGCCTATTTTTTGGCCTGTCAAATCTGTTTGAGATTAACTTGCTTTTATTCATACACAGCACAACACAGTTTTGCATGATTTTATGCTAGAGGGGGATGCATATGAGAAGTCTATTTCAAGCAAAACATATCAATAATAATGTGTTTATCAAGGATTTGGTAACTTGAAGTCATTATGACGTCATATTATAACAGCAATATTATGTTGAAACAGTTAGTTGCTTGATAATACGCTCCCTTTTTGGAAGCGTTAATGGTAGAAGTATGCATAGGTACTATGGCACTTCAAAATCTTCAACAATATGGCTGCCAAACTGGAAATAAATTAAAAGAAAAATCACGTGACCTAAACCGGAACTCTAGTCGATTTTTTTTTTCATATAAAAATGAAACAATGTTTGGTAGCGGATACGAAAACTGTGCGGAGTTTAGAGTTTTAGGTGGTGTTATTTTTAAGCTTTATATTTTGTAAACAGGAAGAAAAATTACTGATCTTCGGGAGTGTTTCAGGTTGCACCCGCCTCATATTAGATATCGTTTGTAAACATCAAAGGGAAAATGTGCAAGTCATTGATAATTATGGTTATTGATGATTGTTAATTTCCCGTTGATATTTATTTGCGATAATGTCTTATATGAAGCAACAAGTTTGATACAAACACATCAATGTTGATTTCTAACGTGTCCTAAAAGCTTTCTGTAAAATTTGCAGGGTTCACCACACATAGTAAAAACAGGACGACTACTTGACTTCTCTCTCTCTTGACTTAAGGGCGAAGTGAGGGAAAATATGGGAGACTTCCGAAAATCGATCAAAATTTTAACGTTTCTTTCCCCACTACCACATGTTCCCCTACCTTTCACAAAAACGAACAATGATCTTAAAAAGATGCAATTAACGAGTTTGGAATACACTATTGAACATCAAACCCTGTATGGGTCACATTTCAGGAACATGGGAGCTGCTTTTATGTGAATATTGAAGAAAAAGTATGATTATTTATTGGTGAAAAAAATACGGACTTGAAAAGACTTACAGGGTGACTGAAACTTCGCTTTTTGACAGAAATTGGGCGACTTCATTGAAACCAAGGTGAAGAAGTCGCCCACTTCGCCTGGTTTGGTGAGCCCTGAAATTTCTTTATTCAGTCTTCATTAATTTTCTTTAGCACCATTTTTCCTAATAAGACTTGTATGTACGTATCATAAAATTTTATGAAATTAATGTTTAGTATATCATATTCATTGAATAGATTGTATCAGTTTTTCCAGCCTGTTTAGATATCTTATTTTTCTTTAGGAATGGTCATGATCGTGATCGTATGGTAGTGGGATTTTACATCTGCATGTGCAATCAATGCTTATCACCACTAAAGTTGTGAGTTCGAATCCCGCTCATGGCGAGGTGTACTCGATACAACTTTATGTGATAAAGTTTGTCAGTGACATGCGACAGGTCGGTGGTTTTCTCCGGGTTCTCCAGTTTCCTCCACCAATATAGCTAACCGCCATGATTTAACTGAAATATTGTTGAAAGTGGCGTTAAACATCATAATTATTTATCTTTCAGTTAACAGGAAGTGAAGGCCAGAATCTTGCCATGTCGGTGTTGAGAGTAATGAATTCCGTCCTTTCGGGGTCTGTCAGTGCTAAGGTATGTGTTTTCAAATCTGTAAAAGGACACAAACCTAACAAGACTCTGCATGACTCATGAAAAGAAAGCTTAAACAGTGATAGTCGTTAATTCCACCAATGACTTCTTTTAAAAAGTCTATTGTCGGCAAATATTGGAGTTAAAAAATTAGCCTTTAGCCCATCTACATAGTACTTTCTTTCACTTATGCATCTCTAATCCTCCACTCTTCCTAGACACACATAATAAAGATACAGTCAAACCTTCTTTTAAAGGCACCTGTATATAACAAATCACTGTCTATAAAGGACAGTTTCCTTTTCTCCATTTAATGAATAGTGCATATAATTATAACCTGTATATAAAGGACAACTGCTAATAAAGGACATATTCTCATGTTCCATTCAGTGGCCTTTATGTAAAGATTTAACATTAAATTACTAGAAAAAACATGCATGGGAGTGATGTCATTAGTTATACTGTTTCTTTTTTAGATGTTGTTTTTTTTCTCATTTTACAAGAAAGATTTCATTTAAGAGTTGGTTATGTTACGTTTGTGGAGGCATTAAAGAGTCTTGGTCAACCTTCAATGAAATTTAGGATTTGACTTAAGACAGACACAAAAATGTGGGGTTAAGGTGGTACCATTCACATTAGGTAAAATTTGATCTGCTCGTGTAATTTTCTTATTTTTTTGGCAGTGTGTTTGAATATATCCACTTTAATAAACATTAAAATTTTAGCAAATTCCAACCTACAGACTCAGAGCTATTGATTCACTAGCCACATAGCAGCTTTTCTCTCTGTTGTTTTGATCACCGAGATGCTTGAAATCTGCATACAAACATCATATGATCAAAACGTTCAACTGATTTTAAAGAGTTATCTCCCTGTAGTGTATGGTACCCCCTTAACAGGCTAATGAAATGTTTTTTATTTTATTTTACAGGAACGATTTCATTTAAGAGTTGGTTATGTCAAGTTTGTGGAGGTATTAAAGAGTCTTGGTCAACCTTCGATGGATCTTCTAAGTGCTGTACTTAATTTAGTAAGTTAAACCTCTATAAATCTTGGTCAACGTTAAAGAGATCTTCTCAAAACTGTCAATTTCAGTGAATGAAACATTGAGGCAAAGTTTTGGTCAACCTCCAAGGGATCCATTAAATGCTGTACTAAATTTAGTAAGTAAAGCATTAATTATAGAGAGACTAAACCTTTGTTAACCACCTTGAGATCTTCTCTAAAGCTAAAATTCAGGAAGTGAAATATTAAAATATTGAGTACGGAAGATCATGGCTTGAAATCTAGGTTGGGTAAAGCCAAAGACACCAAGTTGGTGTTTGTTGCTTCTCGCTTAGCACACAGCATTAAAAATCTACAGGCTTAGCACACAGCATTAAAGATCTACAGGCTTAGCACACAGCATTAAAGATCTACCGGCTTAACACACAGCATTAAAAATCTACAGGCTTAGCACACAGCATTAAAGATCTACAGGCTTAGCACACAGCATTAAAGATCTACAGGCTTAGCACACAGTATTACAGATCTACAGGCTTAGCACACAGCATTACAGATCTACAGGCTTAGCACACAGCATTAAAGATCTACAGGCTTAGCACACAGCATTAAAGATCTACAGGCTTAGCACACAGCATTACAGATCAACAGGCTTAGCACACAGCATTAAAGATCTACAGGCTTAGCACACAGCATTAAAGATCTACAGGCTTGGCACACAGCATTAAATATCTACAGGCTTAGCACACAGCATTACAAATCTACAGGCTTAGCACACAGCATTAAAGATCTACAGGCTTAGCACACAGCATTAAAGATCTACATGCTTAGCACACAACATTAAAGATCTACAGGCTTAGCACACAGCATTAAAGATCTACAGGCTTAGCGCACAGCATTAAAGATCTACAGGCTTAGCACACAGCATTAAAGATCTACAGTTAGAACATAGACTGAGTTAAACTAGTTTTATGGTGTCAATAGCCCCTCTTAGTGAAAAGATGCTGATTTCCTCTTGGAGCTCTGGTTCTTCAACAACAGGGGGTCATCGTGGTTGTGATCATATGGTAGTTGGATTTACAACTACCTGTGCAATCAGTGCCAATCACCACTAAAGTTGTGAGTTCGAATCTCGCTCATGGCCAGGTGCACTCGATACAACATTATATGATAAAGTTGTCAGTGACTTGCGATAGGTCGGTAATTTTCTCCAATATAAATGAAATATTGTTGAAAGTGGCATTAAACACCATAACCCTAACCCTTCTTCAACAACTAAAATCAATTTAGGTTAAATACTAATATTTATGTAATAAAAACTTAGTGGAAAACCAAAAAATGTTAATGTGTTTGTGAGCAATAAAATCAAGGAGCCTAAACAGGATAGCCAAAATCAAGGAGCCTAAACAGGATAGCCAAAATCAAGGAGCCTAAACAGGATAGCCAAAATCAAGGAGCCTAAACAGGATAGCCAAAATCAAGAAGCCTAAACAGGATAGCCAAAATCATGGAGCCTAAACAGGATAGCCAAAATCATGGAGCCTAAACAGGATAGCCAAAATCAAGGAGCCTAAACAGGATAGCCAAAATCAAGGAGCCTAAACAGGATAGCCAAAAATCAAGGAGCCTAAACAGGATAGCCAAAATCAAGGAGCCTAAACAGGATAGCCAAAATCAAGGAGCCTAAACAGGATAGCCAAAATCAAGGAGCCTAAACAGGATAGCCAAAATCGGCTAAGATCACCTATGTCCGAGGAAAGACAACCTTAGTTTTAGAACAATTACATTATTTAGGAACTGTAAAATTCCGTATTTTTTAAATTTTCTGCTATTTTAATTTCTGCGGTCCTGAGTTGACCACAGAATACCGGAGAAATTAGATGACCGCAGAAATTACTGGTTATGCGGTATTTATGCTGAGATTTGATCTTTATAATCAGGTAGTAGAGACAGACTTTGACAACACAAAGCACCAAGTTGTCCACAATACACAGGCTGCTGTCATGTTACTTCACTGGTTACCAGATATACAGTCACATGACCTACAAATATGGCTGTCGGAGAATCTTGGTAACTTGTGTGCCAAGACATACAACAAGATGAACTGTTGTAGAGATGGCATAATTGGTGCTATACTTCAGGTGTTAGAAAGAGCAAAACAAATCAACACTAAAGCTGTAGGTAAGTAAATAGAGGTACATTGCAATTCTTTATAATCTATAGCCGGTCTTGACAACATTTCTCAAAGCATGAGAGAGAAAAATATATATCTAATTTAGCGTGCACAACATTTTTCAGGACTAACCTTCTTTAGGTACACTGAAAGTCAAATAATGGGAAAGTTAATTAATGTAAATGTCTCTTGGAACATCAAAGAACATAAACAGCATAGATAGATTTGGCTTAACTTATTTTTTCTCCCAATTGTAAATTTCACCATAGTGTCAGTAAACTTTAATTTTAGGGATGTTAAATCTACATGTATAAATTGAAATGAGACTAAATGCAAAATTTCATTTCCCTTCGTAGTGAATATCATACTAATTGGGCCTATATTATGTGACCAGTCATATTGATATCTTTATGTAAGGATTGGATGAGCATATAAGGCAAGTTTGATTGAATTTTCATTTTGTTACAGGTTATTTGATTGGTTTGTTGGAATGTCTAGGTACCCAATCTATAACAGCGTTAGAACTTAAAAAACTGATAGGTTTACTGAGACTTGATGAAGAGGAAAAACAGGTATAATTGTATTCATCATTGTTTTACCTTAACTTATGAGATTGAGACTAGAGTTTTACCTTAACTTATAAGATTGAGACTGTAGAGTTTTACCTTAACTTATGAGATTGAGACTGTAGAGTTTTACCTTAACTTATAAGATTGAGACTGGAGTTTTACCTTTAACTTATGAGATTGAGACTGTAGAGTTTTACCTTTAACTTATGAGATTGAGACTAGAGTTTTACCTTTAACTTATGAGATTGAGACTAGAGTTTTACCTTTAACTTATGAGATTGAGACTGTAGAGTTTTACCTTAACTTATGAGATTAAGACTGTAGAGTTTTACCTTTAACTTATGAGATTGAGACTGTAGAGTTTTACCTTAACTTATAAGATTGAGACTGTAGAGTTTTACCTTAACTTATAAGATTGAGACTAGAGTTTTACCTTAACTTATGAGATTGAGACTGTAGAGTTTTACCTTTAACTTATGAGATTGAGACTGTAGAGTTTTACCTTAACTTATAAGATTGAGACTGTAGAGTTTTACCTTTAACTTATGAGATTGAGACTGTAGAGTTTTACCTTAACTTATGAGATTGAGACTGTAGAGTTTTACCTTAACTTATAAGATTGAGACTGTAGAGTTTTACCTTTAACTTATAAGATTGAGACTGTAGAGTTTTACCTTTAACTTATGAGATTGAGACTAGAGTTTTACCTTAACTTATAAGATTGAGACTGTAGAGTTTTACCTTAACTTATGAGATTAAGACTGTAGAGTTTTACCTTTAACTTATGAGATTGAGACTGTAGAGTTTTACCTTAACTTATAAGATTGAGACTGTAGAGTTTTACCTTAACTTATGAGATTGAGACTGTAGAGTTTTACCTTTAACTTATGAGATTGAGACTGTAGAGTTTTACCTTAACTTATAAGATTGAGACTGTAGAGTTTTACCTTAACTTATGAGATTAAGACTGTAGAGTTTTACCTTTAACTTATGAGATTGAGACTGTAGAGTTTTACCTTAACTTATGAGATTGAGACTGTAGAGTTTTACCTTAACTTATGAGATTGAGACTGTAGAGTTTTACCTTAACTTATAAGATTGAGACTAGAGTTTTACCTTAACTTATGAGATTGAGACTGTAGAGTTTTACCTTTAACTTATGAGATTGAGACTGTAGAGTTTTACCTTTAACTTATGAGATTGAGACTGTAGAGTTTTACCTTAACTTATGAGATTGAGACTGTTTTAGTTTTACCTTTAACTTATGAGATTGAGACTGTAGAGTTTTACCTTAACTTATAAGATTGAGACTGTAGTTTTACCTTAACTTATAAGATTGAGACTGTAGAGTTTTACCTTAACTTATGAGATTGAGACTGTAGAGTTTTACCTTAACTTATAAGATTGAGACTGTAGAGTTTTACCTTAACTTATGAGATTGAGACTAGAGTTTTACCTTAACTTATAAGATTGAGACTGTAGAGTTTTACCTTAACTTATAAGATTGAGACTGTAGAGTTTTACCTTAACTTATGAGATTGAGACTGTAGAGTTTTACCTTAACTTATGAGATTGAGACTGTAGAGTTTTACCTTAACTTATAAGATTGAGACTAGAGTTTTACCTTAACTTATAAGATTGATACTGTAGAATTTTACCTTAACTTATAAGATTGAGACTAGAGTTTTACCTTAACTTATGAGATTGAGACTGTAGAGTTTTACCTTTAACTTATAAGATTGAGACTGTAGAGTTTTACCTTAACTTATGAGATTGAGACTGTAGAGTTTTACCTTAACTTATAAGATTGAGACTGTAGAGTTTTACCTTAACTTATGAGATTGAGACTGTAGAGTTTTACCTTAACTTATGAGATTGAGACTGTAGAGTTTTACCTTAACTTATAAGATTGAGACTGTAGAGTTTTACCTTTAACTTATGAGATTAAGACTGTAGAGTTTTACCTTTAACTTATAAGATTGAGAATGTAGAGTTTTACCTTAACTTATGAGATTAAGACTGTAGAGTTTTACCTTTAACTTATAAGATTGAGACTGTAGAGTTTTACCTTTAACTTATAAGATTGAGACTGTAGAGTTTTACCTTAACTTATGAGATTGAGACTGTAGAGTTTTACCTTTAACTTATAAGATTGAGACTGTAGAGTTTTACCTTAACTTATAAGATTGAGACTGTAGAGTTTTACCTTTAACTTATAAGATTGAGACTGTAGAGTTTTACCTTAACTTATAAGATTGAGACTGTAGAGTTTTACCTTAACTTATAAGATTGAGACTGTAGAGTTTTACCTTTAACTTATAAGATTGAGACTGTAGAGTTTTACCTTAACTTATAAGATTGAGACTGTAGAGTTTTACCTTTAACTTATAAGATTGAGACTAGAGTTTTACCTTAACTTATGAGATTGAGACTGTAGAGTTTTACCTTTAACTTATGAGATTGAGACTGTAGAGTTTTACCTTAACTTATAAGATTGAGACTGTAGAGTTTTACCTTTAACTTATGAGATTGAGACTGTAGAGTTTTACCTTAACTTATGAGATTGAGACTGTAGAGTTTTACCTTAACTTATAAGATTGAGACTGTAGAGTTTTACTTTTAACTTATAAGATTGAGACTGTAGAGTTTTACCTTTAACTTATGAGATTGAGACTGTAGAGTTTTACCTTAACTTATAAGATTGAGACTGTAGAGTTTTACCTTAACTTATGAGATTAAGACTGTAGAGTTTTACCTTTAACTTATGAGATTGAGACTGTAGAGTTTTACCTTAACTTATGAGATTGAGACTGTAGAGTTTTACCTTAACTTATGAGATTGAGACTGTAGAGTTTTACCTTAACTTATAAGATTGAGACTAGAGTTTTACCTTAACTTATGAGATTGAGACTGTAGAGTTTTACCTTTAACTTATGAGATTGAGACTGTAGAGTTTTACCTTTAACTTATGAGATTGAGACTGTAGAGTTTTACCTTAACTTATGAGATTGAGACTGTTTTAGTTTTACCTTTAACTTATGAGATTGAGACTGTAGAGTTTTACCTTAACTTATAAGATTGAGACTGTAGTTTTACCTTAACTTATAAGATTGAGACTGTAGAGTTTTACCTTAACTTATGAGATTGAGACTGTAGAGTTTTACTTTAACTTATAAGATTGAGACTGTAGAGTTTTACCTTAACTTATGAGATTGAGACTAGAGTTTTACCTTAACTTATAAGATTGAGACTGTAGAGTTTTACCTTAACTTATAAGATTGAGACTGTAGAGTTTTACCTTAACTTATGAGATTGAGACTGTAGAGTTTTACCTTAACTTATGAGATTGAGACTGTAGAGTTTTACCTTAACTTATAAGATTGAGACTAGAGTTTTACCTTAACTTATAAGATTGAGACTGTAGAGTTTTACCTTAACTTATAAGATTGAGACTGTAGAGTTTTACCTTAACTTATGAGATTGAGACTGTAGAGTTTTACCTTTAACTTATAAGATTGAGACTGTAGAGTTTTACCTTAACTTATGAGATTGAGACTGTAGAGTTTTACCTTAACTTATAAGATTGAGACTGTAGAGTTTTACCTTAACTTATGAGATTGAGACTGTAGAGTTTTACCTTAACTTATGAGATTGAGACTGTAGAGTTTTACCTTAACTTATAAGATTGAGACTGTAGAGTTTTACCTTTAACTTATGAGATTAAGACTGTAGAGTTTTACCTTTAACTTATAAGATTGAGAATGTAGAGTTTTACCTTAACTTATGAGATTAAGACTGTAGAGTTTTACCTTTAACTTATAAGATTGAGACTGTAGAGTTTTACCTTTAACTTATAAGATTGAGACTGTAGAGTTTTACCTTAACTTATAAGATTGAGACTGTAGAGTTTTACCTTAACTTATAAGATTGAGACTGTAGAGTTTTACCTTTAACTTATAAGATTGAGACTGTAGAGTTTTACCTTAACTTATAAGATTGAGACTGTAGAGTTTTACCTTAACTTATAAGATTGAGACTGTAGAGTTTTACCTTTAACTTATAAGATTGAGACTGTAGAGTTTTACCTTAACTTATAAGATTGAGACTGTAGAGTTTTACCTTTAACTTATGAGATTAAGACTGTAGAGTTTTACCTTTAACTTATGAGATTGAGACTGTAGAGTTTTACCTTAACTTATAAGATTGAGACTAGAGTTTTACCTTTAACTTATAAGATTGAGACTGTAAAGTTTTACCTTTAACTTATGAGATTAAGACTGTAGAGTTTTACCTTTAACTTATAAGATTAAGACTGTAGAGTTTTACCTTTAACTTATGAGATTAAGACTGTAGAGTTTTACCTTTAACTTATAAGATTGAGACTGTAGAGTTTTACCTTAACTTATGAGATTAAGACTGTAGAGTTTTACCTTTAACTTATAAGATTAAGACTGTAGAGTTTTACCTTTAACTTATAAGATTGAGACTGTAGAGTTTTACCTTAACTTATAAGATTAAGACTGTAGAGTTTTACCTTTAACTTATAAGATTGAGACTGTAGAGTTTTACCTTTAACTTATAAGATTAAGACTAGAGTTTTACCTTAACTTATAAGATTAAGACTGTAGAGTTTTACCTTAACTTATAAGATTAAGACTGTAGAGTTTTACCTTTAACTTATAAGATTGAGACTGTAGAGTTTTACCTTTAACTTATGAGATTAACACTGTAGAGTTTTACCTTAACTTATAAGATTGAGACTAGAGTTTTACCTTAACTTATAAGATTGAGACTGTAGAGTTTTACCTTAACTTATAAGATTAAGACTGTAGAGTTTTACCTTAACTTATGAGATTGAGACTGTAGAGTTTTACCTTAACTTATAAGATTGAGATTGTAGAATTTTACCTTAACTTATGAGATTAAGACTAGAATTTTACCTTTAACTTATGAGATTAAGACTGTAGAGTTTTACCTTAACTTATAAGATTGAGACTGTAGAGTTTTACCTTAACTTATGAGATTGAGACTGTAGAGTTTTACCTTTAACTTATGAGATTGAGACTGTAGAGTTTTACCTTAACTTATAAGATTGAGACTGTAGAGTTTTACCTTTAACTTATGAGATTGAGACTGTAGAGTTTTACTTTAACTTATGAGATTGAGACTGTAGAGTTTTACCTTAACTTATAAGATTGAGACTGTAGAGTTTTACCTTTAACTTATAAGATTGAGACTAGAGTTTTACCTTTAACTTATGAGATTGAGACTGTAGAGTTTTACCTTAACTTATAAGATTGAGACTGTAGAGTTTTACCTTAACTTATGAGATTAAGACTGTAGAGTTTTACCTTTAACTTATGAGATTGAGACTGTAGAGTTTTACCTTAACTTATGAGATTGAGACTGTAGAGTTTTACCTTAACTTATGAGATTGAGACTGTAGAGTTTTACCTTTAACTTATGAGATTGAGACTGTAGAGTTTTACCTTAACTTATAAGATTGAGACTAGAGTTTTACCTTAACTTATGAGATTGAGACTGTAGAGTTTTACCTTTAACTTATGAGATTGAGACTGTAGAGTTTTACCTTTAACTTATGAGATTGAGACTGTAGAGTTTTACCTTAACTTATAAGATTGAGACTGTTTTAGTTTTACCTTTAACTTATGAGATTGAGACTGTAGAGTTTTACCTTAACTTATAAGATTGAGACTGTAGTTTTACCTTAACTTATAAGATTGAGACTGTAGAGTTTTACCTTAGCTTATGAGATTGAGACTGTAGAGTTTTACCTTAACTTATAAGATTGAGACTGTAGAGTTTTACCTTAACTTATGAGATTGAGACTAGAGTTTTACCTTAACTTAAAAGATTGAGACTGTAGAGTTTTACCTTAACTTATGAGATTGAGACTGTAGAGTTTTACCTTAACTTATAAGATTGAGACTAGAGTTTTACCTTAACTTATAAGATTGAGACTGTAGAGTTTTACCTTAACTTATAAGATTGAGACTGTAGAGTTTTACCTTAACTTATGAGATTGAGACTGTAGAGTTTTACCTTTAACTTATAAGATTGAGACTGTAGAGTTTTACCTTAACTTATGAGATTGAGACTGTAGAGTTTTACCTTAACTTATGAGATTGAGACTGTAGAGTTTTACCTTAACTTATAAGATTGAGACTAGAGTTTTACCTTAACTTATAAGATTGAGACTGTAGAGTTTTACCTTAACTTATAAGATTGAGACTGTAGAGTTTTACCTTAACTTATGAGATTGAGACTGTAGAGTTTTACCTTTAACTTATGAGATTGAGACTGTAGAGTTTTACCTTAACTTATGAGATTGAGACTGTAGAGTTTTACCTTAACTTATAAGATTGAGACTGTAGAGTTTTACCTTAACTTATGAGATTGAGACTGTAGAGTTTTACCTTAACTTATGAGATTGAGACTGTAGAGTTTTACCTTAACTTATAAGATTGAGACTGTAGAGTTTTACCTTTAACTTATGAGATTAAGACTGTAGAGTTTTACCTTTAACTTATAAGATTGAGAATGTAGAGTTTTACCTTAACTTATGAGATTAAGACTGTAGAGTTTTACCTTTAACTTATAAGATTGAGACTGTAGAGTTTTACCTTTAACTTATAAGATTGAGACTGTAGAGTTTTACCTTAACTTATGAGATTGAGACTGTAGAGTTTTACCTTAACTTATAAGATTGAGACTGTAGAGTTTTACCTTTAACTTATAAGATTGAGACTGTAGAGTTTTACCTTAACTTATAAGATTGAGACTGTAGAGTTTTACCTTAACTTATAAGATTGAGACTGTAGAGTTTTACCTTTAACTTATAAGATTGAGACTAGAGTTTTACCTTAACTTATAAGATTGAGACTGTAGAGTTTTACCTTTAACTTATGAGATTAAGACTAGAGTTTTACCTTTAACTTATGAGATTGAGACTGTAGAGTTTTACCTTAACTTATAAGATTGAGACTGTAGAGTTTTACCTTTAACTTATAAGATTGTGACTGTAAAGTTTTACCTTTAACTTATGAGATTAAGACTGTAGAGTTTTACCTTTAACTTATAAGATTAAGACTGTAGAGTTTTACCTTTAACTTATGAGATTAAGACTGTAGAGTTTTACCTTTAACTTATAAGATTGAGACTGTAGAGTTTTACCTTAACTTATGAGATTAAGACTGTAGAGTTTTACCTTTAACTTATAAGATTAAGACTGTAGAGTTTTACCTTTAACTTATAAGATTGAGACTGTAGAGTTTTACCTTAACTTATAAGATTAAGACTGTAGAGTTTTACCTTTAACTTATAAGATTGAGACTGTAGAGTTTTACCTTTAACTTATAAGATTAAGACTAGAGTTTTACCTTAACTTATAAGATTAAGACTGTAGAGTTTTACCTTAACTTATAAGATTAAGACTGTAGAGTTTTACCTTTAACTTATAAGATTGAGACTGTAGAGTTTTACCTTTAACTTATGAGATTAAGACTGTAGAGTTTTACCTTAACTTATAAGATTGAGACTAGAGTTTTACCTTAACTTATAAGATTGAGACTGTAGAGTTTTACCTTAACTTATAAGATTAAGACTGTAGAGTTTTACCTTAACTTATGAGATTGAGACTGTAGAGTTTTACCTTAACTTATAAGATTGAGACTGTAGAGTTTTACCTTAACTTATAAGATTGAGACTGTAGAGTTTTACCTTTAACTTATAAGATTAAGACTGTAGAGTTTTACCTTTAACTTATAAGATTGAGACTGTAGAGTTTTACCTTTAACTTATAAGATTAAGACTAGAGTTTTACCTTAACTTATAAGATTAAGACTGTAGAGTTTTACCTTTAGCTTATAAGATTGAGACTAGAGTTTTACCTTTAACTTATAAGATTGAGACTGTAGAGTTTTACCTTTAACTTATAAGATTGAGACTAGAGTTTTACCTTTAACTTATAAGATTAAGACTATAGAGTTTTACCTTAACTTATGAGATTGAGACTGTAGAGTTTTACCTTAACTTATGAGATTGAAACTAGAGTTTTACCTTAACTTATAAGATTGAGACTGTAGAGTTTTACCTTAACTTATAAGATTGAGACTGTAGAGTTTTACCTTTAACTTATAAGATTAAGACTGTAGAGTTTTACCTTTAACTTATAAGATTGAGACTGTAGAGTTTTACCTTTAACTTATGAGATTGAGACTGTAGAGTTTTACCTTTAACTTATAAGATTGAGACTGTAGAGTTTTACCTTAACTTATGAGATTGAGACTGTAGAGTTTTACCTTTAACTTATAAGATTGAGACTGTAGAGTTTTACCTTAACTTATGAGATTGAGACTGTAGAGTTTTACCTTAACTTATAAGATTGAGACTGTAGAGTTTTACCTTAACTTATGAGATTGAGACTGTAGAGTTTTACCTTAACTTATGAGATTGAGACTGTAGAGTTTTACCTTAACTTATAAGATTGAGACTGTAGAGTTTTACCTTAACTTATCAAATTGAGACTGTAGAGTTTTACCTTAACTTATAAGATTGAGACTGTAGAGTTTTACCTTAACTTATGAGATTGAGACTGTAGAGTTTTACCTTAACTTATAAGATTGAGACTGTAGAGTTTTACCTTTAACTTATTAGATTAAGACTGTAGAGTTTTACCTTTAACTTATGAGATTGAGACTGTAGAGTTTTACCTTAACTTATAAGATTGAGACTGTAGAGTTTTACCTTTAACTTATAAGATTGAGACTGTAGAGTTTTACCTTTAACTTATGAGATTAAGACTGTAGAGTTTTACCTTTAACTTATAAGATTGAGACTGTAGAGTTTTACCTTAACTTATGAGATTAAGACTGTAGAGTTTTACCTTTAACTTATAAGATTGAGACTGTAGAGTTTTACCTTTAACTTATGAGATTGAGACTGTAGAGTTTTACCTTAACTTATAAGATTGAGACTGTAGAGTTTTACCTTAACTTATAAGATTGAGACTGTAGAGTTTTACCTTTAACTTATAAGATTGAGACTGTAGAGTTTTACCTTAACTTATAAGATTGAGACTGTAGAGTTTTACCTTAACTTATAAGATTGAGACTGTAGAGTTTTACCTTTAACTTATAAGATTGAGACTGTAGAGTTTTACCTTAACTTATAAGATTGAGACTGTAGAGTTTTACCTTTAACTTATAAGATTAAGACTGTAGAGTTTTACCTTTAACTTATGAGATTAAGACTGTAGAGTTTTACCTTTAACTTATAAGATTAAGACTGTAGAGTTTTACCTTTAACTTATGAGATTAAGACTGTAGAGTTTTACCTTTAACTTATAAGATTGAGACTGTAGAGTTTTACCTTAACTTATGAGATTAAGACTGTAGAGTTTTACCTTTAACTTATAAGATTAAGACTGTAGAGTTTTACCTTTAACTTATAAGATTGAGACTGTAGAGTTTTACCTTAACTTATAAGATTAAGACTGTAGAGTTTTACCTTGAACTTATAAGATTGAGACTGTAGAGTTTTACCTTTAACTTATAAGATTAAGACTGTAGAGTTTTACCTTAACTTATAAGATTAAGACTGTAGAGTTTTACCTTTAACTTATGAGATTAAGACTGTAGAGTTTTACCTTTAACTTATAAGATTGAGACTGTAGAGTTTTACCTTTAACTTATGAGATTAAGACTGTAGAGTTTTACCTTAACTTATAAGATTGAGACTGTAGAGTTTTACCTTTAACTTATAAGATTAAGACTGTAGAGTTTTACCTTTAACTTATAAGATTGAGACTGTAGAGTTTTACCTTTAACTTATAAGATTGAGACTGTAGAGTTTTACCTTAACTTATAAGATTAAGACTGTAGAGTTTTACCTTTAACTTATAAGATTGAGACTGTAGAGTTTTACCTTTAACTTATAAGATTGAGACTGTAGAGTTTTACCTTTAACTTATAAGATTGAGACTAGAGTTTTACCTTTAACTTATAAGATTAAGACTGTAGAGTTTTACCTTAACTTATGAGATTGAGACTGTAGAGTTTTACCTTAACTTATAAGATTGAGACTAGAGTTTTATCTTAACTTATAAGATTGAGACTGTAGAGTTTTACCTTAACTTATAAGATTGAGACTGTAGAGTTTTACCTTTAACTTATAAGATTAAGACTGTAGAGTTTTACCTTTAACTTATAAGATTGAGACTGTAGAGTTTTACCTTTAACTTATGAGATTGAGACTGTAGAGTTTTACCTTTAACTTATAAGATTAAGACTGTAGAGTTTTACCTTAACTTATAAGATTAAGACTGTAGAGTTTTACCTTTAACTTATAAGATTGAGACTGTAGAGTTTTACCTTAACTTATGAGATTGAGACTGTAGAGTTTTACCTTTAACTTATAAGATTGAGACTAGAGTTTTACCTTTAACTTGTAAGATTGAGACTGTAGAGTTTTACCTTTAACTTATGAGATTGAGACTGTAGAGTTTTACCTTTAACTTATAAGATTGAGACTGTAGAGTTTTACCTTTAACTTATAAGATTGAGACTGTAGAGTTTTACCTTTAACTTATAAGATTGAGACTGTAGAGTTTTACCTTTAACTTATGAGATTGAGACTGTAGAGTTTTACCTTTAACTTATAAGATTGAGACTGTAGAGTTTTACCTTTAACTTATAAGATTGAGACTGTAGAGTTTTACCTTTAACTTATAAGATTGAGACTGTAGAGTTTTACCTTTAACTTATGAGATTGAGACTGTAGAGTTTTACCTTTAACTTATAAGATTGAGACTGTAGAGTTTTACCTTTAACTTATAAGATTGAGACTGTAGAGTTTTACCTTTAACTTATGAGATTGAGACTAGAGTTTTACCTTTAACTTATAAGATTAAGACTGTAGAGTTTTACCTTTAACTTATAAGATTAAGACTGTAGAGTTTTACCTTTAACTTATAAGATTAAGACTGTAAAGTTTTACCTTTAACTTATGAGATTGAGACTGTAGAGTTTTACCTTTAACTTATGAGATTAAGACTGTAGAGTTTTACCTTTAACTTATAAGATTAAGACTGTAGAGTTTTACCTTTAACTTATGAGATTGAGACTGTAGAGTTTTACCTTTAACTTATGAGATTAAGACTGTAGAGTTTTACCTTTAACTTATAAGATTGAGACTGTAGAGTTTTACCTTTAACTTATAAGATTGAGACTGTAGACCATATCTGAGTTCTGGTCTTTGTTTATACCATTTTGATTTTGGATTTTTAATCAACCAAAATAACTTAGTCACCAGATGTAGACATAAATACTGGATGGACCAGTCATTCAGAAGAAACATTTCTTTCTGTACCTGTTAATGGTAATCCCTTTCTTTTAAGAAACTAAAATAAATATCCGGGACATACAGACGATCTAATTCATCATTCATTCACCGGTGAGTTCAAGGGCTTTGCTACCACGTACAGTGGTAGTCACAATATATAGCTGAAGAAATGCTGAAACTGATGATATTAGAGTAACCTGATCATAAAAAACGTCATAGTTCTATCTGCCATAGCCTGTAAGTGTATAGTTATCATCAGGTTAAGTTGTATATGAAGTTTTAGAGTCCAGAGAAAACCATTAAATGCTGGCAAGTACTTGTTAAACTTTATTGTATAGTGTACAAGTTGAGTGAGTACTCCTCATCATTAGTTACCTTAGAGAATCAGATGATAGCCCTCTGTGTGATGATTCATCACATTGTTCATAATAATAACCACCTGTTACTTCAAATGAAATTTGAGGTAGATATTCTAATGTGAATGTATTTTTATTTTTCCAGAATCAAAACTGCACCAAACTAATGAGAGCTATATCTACCATGGCACGGAGAGAGGGTAAAGAAGGGGCATTACATTTCTTTAATTTACAGGAACAAATTGATGTAAGCCATTACTATTTATGAAATTCATGTTATTAATTTTTACCATGATTCAACACTGGTCTCATTTATTTTCATTGGTGTCCATTTTTGGAGATTGGCAGAAACTGAGGTGTTCATTAACATTTGACTTTGTGCTATTGAATCTTACAAATGACCTCTTGCCTCTTGTTCTTATGTATTTCAATATGCACCGAAGTTCGTGGTTTGATTGATGCAACGAAAAGTACAAAAATTAACGTTCCATGAACATAAATGAATTCACAGTTTTACTCTTGGGTAAGTAAAGGAACAATACATTGGTTTCTATTTTGCAAGGGTTGTCATGACCTTGATTGTATAGTATGCCTTGAGTAATTTAGTTGACTAGGAAATGTGGGTATATTAGATATCAATTGCATACCAAACTCAGCTAATTGCAGTACAGTGCACCCTCGTTAAACCGCCACCTTCTGTGCAGTCGGTAGTTTGGCGGTATAACGAGTTTGGCGATAAACTGAGGGACATTGAAAACCGGAAGTTATGTGATCATATGAAAAGATAAACTTTCAACTCGACTGACATGCATTTTGCACTTGTACAAATACATAAGTATAAATAATACATGTTCTAATAAATGAATAAATTAGAATAATTATATTCACATCGGAAATGCCCTGTACAGTTTGCAGATCTTTTTCAATGTTGACAAATTCTTGAACCGTCATTTGTAGCTCGGGACATCAAGGTCATTATAAACACGTGACAGCAACAGTTCATCTTCATTCATTCATTATTGGAAGATCCCATTTAATTGTCAAATTATTGGCAATTTGTTGTTATGTTAATTTTGGATTTTCCTTTGCATACCTTATAATTGCACGTTTTTGTTTGTCATCTAATTAATTACGCTTTCTATTCAAGCACAACATTTTTATGACAACTAATTAAATTACAAATTTTACTCAGGATTAAAAGTACAAATGTAATCACTAGAAAAGTAAATATAGGTAATTATTCTAATCAAAACAACTGATCACCTGTTCCGACCCTCAACTATGAGATCAATGACCGTGTCCGATGACCAGTTTTGACATTCCATAATTACCGATCAATACACAGCTGTCAAAATGTAGTTGTGGGTGGTACTAACGAGGGAATTTAAATTGGTTTTACGACTTTTGTGTCTGAAAACCTGTGGCGGATGGCGGTAGCTGAGTTTGGCAGTATAACGGGGTATTTTTAATGGGGAAAATCGGGACAGACGAGAATTTTGGCGATAGGCGAGGTTGGCGATAAAACGGGGGGTGAGAGACCGAGGGAGCACTGTATATACAGTGTAACTTGTCTAAGCCGAACATCCTTGGGACCAACTTTTGTGGTCAAAATAGAAAGATGTTCGGTTTATACAGGTCAAATTAACAGCGATTTCCTACATTGGGACTTGATATAATGTTCGGTTTAAATATTCAGGGTTTGATTTAGACAGGTTTCACTGTACCTGTAATTTTGATTAGGAATGTACCGTATTTTACGGACGATAGGTCGATATTTTTTTCCTCAACACGCTGGCTTCGACCTATAAAAGGATGAAGTTAAAAAAAATCTCGATAAAAATGACGATTTTGTTTACAGTATACCTTTATTTTGCTGTAGTTTTTTTTATCTGAATAAGATTTAAATCATCGATGTTCTTGGTGTTGTTTTTTTTTTTAATAAAGCAATAAAAGTATACTACTAACAGGGGGTACAATTCCGTGAAAAAATGTTCAACATTCGAAAAAAATCAATGTTCAATGATTGAAGTGTTAATAGCGAAAATCAGTTCAATATTGTATTGTATATTAATAATTTATGGTTGGAGACCGTATCTCACCAATTCCCCAATCTTGTCAACATGCATGAATAGTGCTACATTAAGAAAATTTTCATGCATTTGCTATATTTTTTGGTGTATCAGTTCATTTGACAAAACATTGCACGACCAAATTTATCTGTGATATTGCACTTTACAAGTTTTGGGGATATTTGGTGCGCTTGGCAAAATATGATTGGCAGCCAATAACTTTCTAACAATAGATCTGAACCCATGAATAAACCAGAATCCTGTATTATCCAAATATGTAATTTAATCACTACATGTAGAATAACAGCAATTTTAAAGGTCGAGACATATTAATTATCAGTATTTTTTTTTCACAAGACAAGGATTATCAGGTCCATATCAGATGAGCTCGAAGCGAGCGAAAAAAAATACTAATAATTTTTTTATCGGTAATTTCACAATTTTAACACAGCTTTGTGATTTTTTTTATTGTGTTTTGACCTTTTTTTTTAATGAAAGGTTTAGTGACGTCACGTTAGATCGTGCATGACAAATGACCAACAGCTGATAATTTCTAGTATCACGAGTCGGTGGTCAACTGAACGTTGTTACTAAATTTATCGGGTAGTAAAGATCATAGGAGACTGTAACTAATTACTGATAAAAGACATTATCCCTAATATCTCAGCGAGTCTGATAGAACGAGCTGGAATATTTGTGATAATTTCTGTCAAGGCCTTCAGAACTGATGATATTGATATTATCTGTGACGTCATAATGTGTTTTACGTCAGATTGTCCGATAAACTTGTGCATGCGAGTTACGAACTGACTATGTTTTTTGTGGATCAAGGTCAGTTCAGTGATCCAGATTTATCAGTGGCACACATCAAAGGGAAAGTCTCCAATTTTCCAATAAATCTGAAGACTGTCTCGAAATTCAGATCAGAAAACTTTCCAAGGACTTCATCTAGAGAGGTATCACCGTATAATCATAACTTCAATATCTTTTTTTCAGTGTGTATCACTGCCAAGCATTAAGAAGTGGCCAGGGATGGCGTTTTCATTCCACATTTGGTTGTGTTTAGATACTGAGGTAGATCTAACACAGCACAGTATATCGGACCAAACTTATAGAAGACAATTATATAGGTATGTGTAATAGTGTAACAGTATATCAGACCAAACATATAGAAGACAATTATATAGGTATGTGTAATAGTGTAACAGTATATCAGACCAAACATATAGAAGACAATTATATAGGTATGTGTAATAGTGTAACAGTATATCAGACCAAACATATAGAAGACAATTATATAGGTATGTGTAATAGTGTAACAGTATATCAGACCAAACTTATAGAAGACAATTATATAGGTATATGTAATAGTGTAACAGTATATCAGACCAAACTTATAGAAGACAATTATATAGGTATGTGTAATAGTGTAACAGTATATCAGACCAAACTTATAGAAGACAATTATATAGGTATGTGTAATAGTGTAACAGTATATCAGACCAAACATATAGAAGACAATTATATAGGTATGTGTAATAGTGTAACAGTATATCAGACCAAACTTATAGAAGACAATTATATAGGTATGTGTAATAGTGTAACAGTATATCAGACCAAACATATAGAAGACAATTATATAGGTATGTGTAATAGTGTAACAGTATATCAGACCAAACATATAGAAGACAATTATATAGGTATGTGTAATAGTGTAACAGTATATCAGACCAAACATATAGAAGACAATTATATAGGTATGTGTAATAGTGTAACAGTATATCAGACCAAACTTATAGAAGACAATTATATAGGTATGTGTAATAGTGTAACAGTATATCAGACCAAACATATAGAAGACAATTATATAGGTATGTGTAATAGTGTAACAGTATATCAGACCAAACTTATAGAAGACAATTATATAGGTATGTGTAATAGTGTAACAGTATATCAGACCAAACTTATAGAAGACAATTATATAGGTATGTGTAATAGTGTAACAGTATATCAGACCAAACATATAGAAGACAATTATATAGGTATGTGTAATAGTGTAACAGTATATCAGACCAAACATATAGAAGACAATTATATAGGTATGTGTAATAGTGTAATAGTGTAACAGTATATCAGACCAAACATATAGAAGACAATTATATAGGTATGTGTAATAGTGTAACGGTATATCAGACCAAACATATAGAAGACAATTATATAGGTATGTGTAATAGTGTAACAGTATATCAGACCAAACTTATAGAAGACAATTATATAGGTATGTGTAATAGTGTAACAGTATATCAGACCAAACATATAGAAGACAATTATATAGGTATGTGTAATAGTGTAACAGTATATCAGACCAAACATATAGAAGACAATTATATAGGTATGTGTAATAGTGTAACAGTATATCAGACCAAACTTATAGAAGACAATTATATAGGTATGTGTAATAGTGTAACAGTATATCAGACCAAACTTATAGAAAACAATTATATAGGTATGTGTAATAGTGTAACAGTATATCAGACCAAACTTATAGAAGACAATTATATAGGTATGTGTAATAGTGTAACAGTATATCAGACCAAACATATAGAAGACAATTATATAGGGATGTGTAATAGTGTAACAGTATATCAGACCAAACATATAGAAGACAATTATATAGATATGTGTAATAGTGTAACAGTATATCAGACCAAACATATAGAAGACAATTATATAGGTATATGTAATAGTGTAACAGTATATCAGACCAAACATATAGAAGACAATTATATAGGTATGTGTAATAGCGTATAGTGTACTGTGAAAGTACTTTTATTATTTGGCACCAATATTCATGGTTTCTAAGAAATGCATTGATCCATGGGTTCTTGAATTCATGGTTTTAAACACTACACTGTACAGGCAACAACCAATGGGAAAATTACATTTCGTTTGATTTTTATTTTCGTGGTTTAAGTGGACAACGAAATCAGCGAAAATTAGAACCCCACAATTAATAATGATTTCACAGTATATAAAATTTCAAAAGTCAGATTAAACATAATTTTATGTACATGTATTTTGTTTTATTGTTTATCTAATGTCAAGTAACTGGCTAAGAACAATGTTTGACAACTGCTCAGCATTATTGCACTTAATGTTAAACTTTTGGTATTCTATTTTCCATATTTGGAAAGAACTGCATCTATGGTGTAATGGTTAGAGTGCTTGCCTTGAGTGTGGTAGTTTATGGGTTTTAGCCAGTCGGGTCAAACCTTTAGACCATTAAATGTGTATTTACTGCTTCTTCTTAGGCCAAAAAAAAATATGTGTGTTTACGGTCACCCGACCGACCCTAATTTTTGCTAGCGACCCTATCAATTTTTACACAGAATTCAGATAACCATTTTTGTTGTTTAATCAGCAGCAATGTTTTATTTATTCAACCGCTAGCTTTTTGTCGAAATTGAGAGCAAAGAAGGTAGAAAAACTGCATAATTCGTCATAAAACAGCTTAAATAAATGACGGCTTACCGGAAATTTCGAAAATGAACCGGGAACGACTATTTTTGGTTTTGCCGATAATAAAAAAAAAAAATAATGCCAACCGACCCTAGATTTTTTTGACATGTGACAGTAAACACACATATTTTTTTTTTTGGCCATACAGCATTAAGGAGTTATGTGAAAGACTGGTTGGCTCAGAATCATGATAATGTGTCCAAGTGGTATGACATATCTCTGCATGGACTGTTGTTGCAGTGAGCTAGCACTATAAAAATCCAACTAAGTGTATTGTTCTAGTATAGAGTGGACATCAGCATCATTCATGATTCTCTACAGCACACATCTATATTTTAAAGGCATTGCAACTTGGTGTCATACTTCATGAGAAAACTGTTGTTGGAATATAATTATATTTGTCTTCGTATAAATACTAAAGCACAAGAAAATTTACATTTGTTTACATTGTACATTTAATTAAATTTATGATGATTCGTACCAGTACGTACAGTTTTTGGTAATGAGTATTTAACATTATGCATGCGTATTTGTACACTGATTTTTCACAACTGATGCATTTTTATGAAATTTGATTGGCTGAAATATGCAGGTATGCAGCTTATCTAGATCTGTACCTCTGCAAATTATTTTATTGTGTTGATAATACCATCAGTGCTACAACAGTTTTCTATGTTGTATTTCAAAGTTAGAATTTATTTTGTTTTTCAGTTTTATTTCCAGTTCCGGTTGTGGATTAGAATCTTTCATCACTGCTGAGTTTAACCTTGTTATTTCTGTCTTCAATAAGAAGGAACATTCATCTGTTCTGGTGGAAGATACTGTACTTGGAGATGGACACTGGGTAAAATTCAATTTCTACACTTTATTGCTAATCAAGAAATTATTTGGAGGATAGAAGGCAATTTTTTCCTCATTCTTTAAATAATCTATGAAAAGAAAGTTTAAACAGTAATGGTCAATAGTTCAACCAATATCAACAAACGAACAATGATCTCCTTTACTCACTGGGGGCCGTCGTGTTCTTAATCGTATGGTAGTTGGATTTACAACTACCTATGCAATCAGTGCATACCACCACTAACATTGTGAGTTCGAATCCCGCTCAGGCGAGGTGTACTCAATACAACATTATGTGATAAAGTTTGTCAGTGACTTTCGACAGGTTGGTTGTTTTGTTCTGGTTTCCTCCACAAATAAAACTAACCGCCACAATATAACTGAAATATTGTTGAAAGTGGCATTAAATACCATAACGCTACCTTACCCTTGAAGAGTTATTGCCTTTTTCAATTGGAATGTAAGAGGGAGGAAATTTGTGTCAAAAATAACCTTTAATTATGTGTCTGGGGGAGACATATTGTTTTCATGTCTGTGTCCGTCTGTCTGTCCACATGTCTGCCTGTTTGTCCATCACAAAAGTTTGTATGCACAACACCTCCGACATTTAAAAAGGTAATTTTGTAAGAGTTATTACCCTTTTTGACTTGTAATATTTCATAAAAGGGGGGGGGGGGGGGGAAACATATGTTTTTCTGTCTAATTAAGTCTCCCAAACAACGTTTGGAGACTTATTGTTTTTGCTCCGTTTCTTATTATTATTTTTATTTTTATTTTTATTATTATTATTCTTATTCTTTCTTTCCGCGAAGCATGAACTTGTCCACGGCAGATCTCAGGAACTACAGGACAGAATTTCATGAAACTTGGTGGAGTTATAGATATATGTTTCTAGTTGATCCTAAAGTTTTCAGATTTGTGGTAAAGGGGGTCAAAACCATATTTTTGGGGGTTCAAAGGGGGTGGGGGTTACTATAGAATCCTATGGGAAACTTGAAATTTCGTACATTAATGTTGATAACTTCTAACTGGATAATGATAGAGACATAAAATTTGACATAGTGATAGGTCACCATTAGAGGAGCAATTCTGCATGTCTGCCATTTTCAAAATGACTGCCAAAACACGGCATACAAATGGGGGGTAAGAATTCAACATTGTCCGATATCATCAAAATTTGATATGTGGGTAGATAATGATGTCCCGAATTGATTCCCGACATTGAAAAATTTCTACCGATCACCATATTCTAAATGGCTGTCACAATACCGCAAAAATTAAACATTGTCCGATATCATCATAATTTGATATGTGGGTAGATAATGATGTCCCGAATTGATTCCCGACATTGGAAAATTTCTACCGATCACCATTTTCAAAATGGCCACCACAATACTGCAAAAATTCAACATTGTCCGATATCATCAAAATTTGATATGTGGGTAGATAGTGTCAGTGGCCGGTTTGGGAGACTTCATAATCGTTAGATTATAATCATATCTTGTTTAATCTTTAATTATACTTTGTTTCCAGCATTGTATAGATATAGTACACAGTAGTTATAGGAGACCATTTACAGTCAGTCAACTTAACGTTTACATTGATGGTAAACTTGCACAGAATTCACAGCTTAAGTTTCCAAACATGGCCGATGTAAGTTTAAAATTTTGATTCCTTGTAATTAAAAAAGATGTTGATCATTATCAAATGGTGTCTTGTTGTCTATACTCTGGAGAGATTTCCCAAAATATATTACTTATTTTTTATATGCCCATACCCTTTTCCATTGAAAATTCAATCCGAAATAAATAAGCATGCTCTCAACTTTTCATCCATGTTAGATACTGAGTCTAGTTCTTACACATGTTTATCAGTGCTTGACAATTTTCTGACAAGAAGTAATTAGGCAACAAAGAACAGTGTCTACCGATCTTTATTTTACAATTAAGTAGTTTTACATCCATCTTTTGTCAATGAGTATTATTGATTAAAAGGTTTGTTATCTGCCAAATTTATAAGTAACCATAACGAAAAATATGAATTTGGCAGCTTGTATCACTTTAATCAATCAATCAATCAATTAAAGCCATTAAATCAAAAACTTAAGACTGTATTGACTTAAGTCGCGGAGCCAGTAAAACTGATATTTGCAACCGTCAAATCCACAATTGACACCGACAACTCTTCAAATACTGTACTGTTATTCCTATTCTTATGAAATTCTCCCAACGTGTACACACTAGTTTGAAAACATATAAATAAATGACGAAATATATGCACTTTTCAAATTCCTTCCGCTAAAAAATAGTAATGTAGTTGTTTAAGGATCCGCCATCTTGAAAACGTGAAATCCTACATGTCTTATGTACAACAATACACAAGAATAATTAAAATGCCTACCTTGAAAACTTTTAGTTAAATTCTATCTAATTTGAAGCGTACATGAAGCCAAATAACGTCTGATCTTTACATTTTAAACTGGAAGTCTTCATATGCCGTCACGTTGTTTATGTGCCAAAGTCGTTCAACAATATTTGTCGGAATTTTAGTTTTTGTGCTTTTTAAACCCAGGGATATGCAAGAATACATTTTTATGCTCAGTTTTGCATTAGAATGGACAGTAAACTCGATTTCCGACCATCAAATCTCCAATTGATGATGTGAAATTTTCAAATACAATACAGTTATCTCCTAAATAGGTCGTCATCGTCAAATTCATAGTCGGAAATATCTGGGTAAGCCATATTGTTTACAAACAAGTGCATTCGGCGTAGGAATATAGCATTCCTTCAGGCCTGTCAACTGCAGATTTAACGGCTCTCGATAGCCAATGAAAATACGCGTTACATTATAATTGCGTTAGAATCTGTAATTGTACCTGTAATTTTAAATTCTTTACCTGTTTATTTTTATTTTTAGCCATTTTCATCATGTAGAGTAGGTTCACCTTGTTCCAAGTCTAGTTTATCTGCATTAATTGACCAATCAGATTCAAGCACAAGTGCAGAGGTCAAAAAGAGGTCACCATTTAGATTTATATTTCCGGGTCAATCTAAAGCTAGCAGCAGTGAACCAGGAGTAACAACAGTCCCAGGTGGCACTCAGAATGAAGTATGGGGTTCTCCAATTGTAATCCATGGACAACTTTGTTCAGTTTGTGTATTTCATGATGTTATTTCTCCTGCACAGATTAAAACATTATACACAGCAGGTAAATGTCTCTTAATATTGAGGGGTCGTCGTGGTCGTGATCATACAGTGTTCTAGGATTTTTCTGCAACAGCAATTTTCTACGGGAAGGTGCATGCCAAAAATTCAGTTGCCCACAGACCAAATTTACTTTCCCTGATTGATTGATTTTGTCGCTTGTTTTTAATGTTATTTAGATGAAAGACATTTGATCCAGTAATAAAGCTGTTGTATTTAGCTAATGAAGGGTAATCTTTGTACAGTAATATAACTAAAACATTTGATCCTTTTGGTTCATCATATTTGGGCCAAGCAAATGAGCTTTTCAAAATGGCAAATGAGCTTTTCAAAATGGAACAAAAGAATGGTTCCTTATAGCATCACTATATATTTTGTCTTGTCAGCTTTTATCCATTTAAATTTTCATTGTTGAGAGGCATGCAACCTTAACAATCTTTAGATTGTGTGCAACATTATTTTGCCATATTTACCAGAACAGAACAAGCATTTCTCTGACATTGACAACACATGTTTCCTTTCCCTGAACTATAAAATGCCCTCGGACTGTTGATGACAATCTCGTATGAAAACACGATTTTAAATAAAAATATGATTCTTCATTTGTATAGTTATGCAAAAGAGAAAGTTCAAAATTATTTGAAATGAACTCTTCAATCCAGTAGTTGAAATTTATTTGCCAACGGACAACTAAGGTTTGGAAATCAACTTTCCCCTGACAAAAATTCACCTGCCACGGGTAACGGGAAATGGGAATCCTAGAACACTGTCGTATGGTAGATGGATTTGCCTATCACCACTAACATATTGTGAGTTCGAACCCCATTCATGGCGAGGTGTACTCGATTATGTTATAAAGTATGTCAGTGACTTGCGACAGGTCAGTGGTTTTCTCCGGATACTCCGGTTTCCTCCACCAATTAAACCGACCTCCATGATATAACTGAAATATTGTTGAAAGTGGCGTTAAACACCATAAACCTAACCAAACCAAACCTTGTTGATCTTTACTGATTGATAATCTTATAATCGTAAGTTAAATGCATGAATATAGCATAATAATGACAAATGTTAAGGTTTGTTAGCAACAGTGTATGACTATGGACATGACCCATCACATATTGTCAACTTGAGCGTTCAGTGTCGGAACTATAATCATGGCGTTGGATCACTGCCTGTAAACATAAACACACGATTGCAAATTTCAAAAGTATTCATTTCGATAAATGAATAAAATGAAATGCATCTTGTCAGTATTTCCCCTTCATTTTTGAAAAATTTGGAAATTTCTAACCAAAAAAAAAAGAGAAATGAAAGGAAAGAATGTTTGTCTGTTAATAAATCATCATCATCACAATCCCTGCCTGGAAACCTTGACTTTTGAGTGTTGTGGCTTAAACGTTTGCACTTTATTTTAGAGGTGTTGAATTTGTGACAAGAGGCAAATGAGATATTAGCAATGAGTATAGTCGACATGATCCTAGCATGTTTGTTTACATTTTTAGGTCCAAATCACATGAATATATTTGATGATGATGAGCATGCTGAACTGAATGATCTACAGTACAAAGCTGTTGTATATTACACAGCAAAGGTATGTCGTTATCAATGGTATAAATTGGTCTGGTTATTTGAATCTGTATAAGGTTGATTCATATCTTTGTACAATAATGCCCCCAGCAATGCTATTGTAAATGCGGTCTCTAATATCAGTTGCAGACCACTGTTAGAGTCTGCTGATACAGACAGATGTTTTTGCAGTTCTTTTTATGAACGAGCTTAAGAATTTGACCGATGTTGTAATAGGAAAATTAGGTAAAATTGTTCACAAACAAAACTGATTTCACGACTTTTTTTTAAATTTTATAAATTATAGCATCATTATTGTACATTACTATTGAAACAAAAGAAGTTGTCTGTATTGGATATGACGGGTTTCTTTTTCCGCAATCGTACTCACGCAGAAAAAGAAATCTGTTATTTCCTATATGGCCAGCTTCTTTTGTTTAAATAGTAATGTATCTGATTCATGTCACAGGGGTTTGAAGGTCAACTTCTCACCTAACATATCATTAAAAAAAAGTGTGATATAAATTGCTGAAGGCCTCAACCTTTGATCAAGAAATGACTATTAATTAATTCATTTTTGGAAATGGTGTGTGATTCTGTTTTTACACCTTTATGAATAATCCCATTTAACAATTGACTGCATTAGTGGTGTAATGGTCAGCATGCATCTCGAGTGTGATAGATTCTGGGTTTTACCCCGGTTGGGTCAAAACAAAAAATCTATAAATTGGTATTTACTGCTTCTCCTCTAAGGGCTTTTCCAGGAAAAAATACCTGGGGGGGTGGTCGGAACTCCGTCAATAATTTGGGGTACTACCACCAGAATTTTAATTATTTTTGGGGTGCCACCACATAAATATAAACACTTAAAATGACCCCAACCTAGAAAATACCGACAACCGCGATTAATTAAATAGAAATTTGACAACAACCCCCAGAAAAGAAATATGTTTTACACCCCCCACCTAGATAAAAAAAAATCAATGGCATTCCGACCCTACCGGGTATTTTTTCCTGGAAAAGCCCTAAGCATGCAGCATTGTGGAAGAAAACCAAAAACTGGTTGGCTCGGAATCAGAATAATGTGTCCGGATAGAGCAACATGTGTACCAGCGATTGTTGTTTCAGTCAACTAACACTATAAAAATCCAACTAAGCATGTTAGTCAAGTACAAAACAGATATCATTTAAACCTCATCGAAATATAATTTGTTCTCATCCATGATATGGCGCCTGGATTTTTAAATTACAAAAAAGGGTGCACTTGACTCGCAGCCGCAAGTGATAAAGTTTACCAGTCGCTTGCCCATGATTGGTGGTTCTCTCCGGGTACTCCGGCTTCCTCCACCACTAAAACAGGTTGCCATGATATAGATGGAATATTACTGAAAGTGGCATTAAGCACAATAAATCAATCAAATTAAATCATCCATGATATGGTTGAAACATTGCTGAATTAGCTATTACCCATTTAACAATTTTATATTTGTATATTTGTTGAAGTATTTGAATATACAGTCAAACCTGCCTTAAAGGGCACCTCTATATAACAAGTCACTGTCTATAAAGGGCACCTCTATATAACAAGTCACTGTCTATAAAAAACAGTCATTTTTCCCATTAATGAATATTGCATATAATTTTAACCTGTATATAAAGGACAACTCCTCATAAAGGCCACATTTTCAGGTGACCTTGAGTGGCCTTTATATACAGGTTTGATTGTATTTACATGTATATGTCAATGACAGTTATTTCTCTGGTTCTCATTAGAGCCTTTCAGAGATCCAGCCAACTTGGAGCTTTAATAAAAAAAAAAACATTTGAATTTTTGTTTTATGTGCAAATTCCAAAGGAACACTTCTGTAGAATCTCATTAAATAATTTGAAGTCTTTATATAAATTGGTAGAGGATTATTAATTTTGATGAGTATCCATATTCTACTAGTTGATTTTTGAACTGTTCAGTTGTAATAGATACATAGCTTTAGCTTCTAAAAGTGAGTTAGGGTTATGGTGTTTAACACCACTCTCAACAATATTTCAGTTATATTGTGGTGGTCATTTTTTGCTTCTTAAAGATATTGTTACTATGTTGAATATAATTACCTTCTATTAAAACTAAGGTTCTTCTCCCTCAAGCATTGGTGACCTTAGCCGATTTTGGCTATCCTTGTGTAGGTCCTTTGTGGGGTGGGGGGGGGGCTTTTTTCCTGTTCCCTATTTAGATATCTACGTTTTTATTACAGGCACATAAAGATGGTGTGATAATTGATTTGACAGGCAATCAACAACATGGACATTTGATTGGTCAATGCTGTGATACCTGGGACATCAAGGTAAGAAAGACATTTATTAGTGCTGATTTTTTTTTCGTTTTTTAGCGGATTTACGTTATTTGGCTATGTCAAGTGAATTTTCTAAAATATGTGAATTCGTTGAAATTGATGGGAGTTTCAGGTTGTAAACCGCATAAAAATTTGTAAAAAGGCAATGTTTAGAAAACCGGATAGTTTCAACGGTTCTGACTCCAAAATTAGATTCTGCCGTGATGATATAAAAGTTGATTTCTGATTGGCTAAGATAAAACATATGGCCAATGAAAGTTACTGTTACTATTGTGCTTTGGTAACAGTGAGAAGATGGCACATTGAAAAACTCACTGTTCATTGTAATTGGATGTCATGAAATTCTAGAATGATTTTAAATCATTGACCAGAGAGCTTCTTGGGACCTTAAGCAGCAGACTCCCGGCCATAGGAGCACTTCGTTATGTGAGATGCCTGGGCTCACTTCTCGAGTCTATTCATTTCTCAATATTTCTTCCATTATTTTTTTAATTCTTCAAAATAATCACTGATTTATATCAGAAGTCAAAAAAGAGGAACAATAATTGGTTACTAATTCTGATGGATCATTTGGTATTTTGAATACAGTAATCCCCCTCTTATAATATGCACCACCACTTCTGCAATGAAAAATTGACATGAGAGGAGTGGCCACTCTTGAGAGACAATTTAGTAGTATTTTACTATCTCTGTGTATCTGACATCTGTTAAGTTGGGTGACCTTTGATTTTTTTTTTTTTTTGTGCTTTAATGCCACTCTCAGCAATATTTCAGCTAAATCATGGCGACCAGCTTTAGCGGTGAAAGAAGCCTGAGTACCCGGAGAGAACCACCGACCATGGGCAAGCAACTGGTAAACTTTATCACTTGTGGCTGCGATGGGTGACCTTTGAAGGGAGTGGCATTATAACTGGAGTACTACTGTATTCCATTTAAACATACTTCCCACCCATAGAATACACTTAGAACATCTTCCACTCTTTGATTTGTCAATTCAAAATCACTTCCTTTTCATTAGTAGTAGATACATATGCAGTCAAACCTGTATTAAGAGGTCATGACCTTTGGGACAAAGAAAAAGTTGCTTTATAAGACAGATGACCTCTTAAAAAAGGCTCAATTCATATGAAATTGTCTATGACAGGATGAGAAAAATGTGACCTTTTAACACAGGTGACTGCTTAATAGAGGTAACCTTAAGGGCAGGTTTGACTGTATATATAAAATTGTATAAGAACATACATGATATCCAATCACTCACCTTTGTGTTGTTTTTTTATGACAGGATGTGATCAATTGTATTGGTGGTATACAGGTATTATTTCCACTACTAGAGCAGGTAAATAAATCACCCATACCAGAGACCACTGAAGACACAACATTACCTGATCTAAACCTCATGAACAGATCCATATCTGATGATGACTGGGTTGTCTTACCAAGCAGTTCTTCTGCAGGTTTGTTAGATTTAAATATTTATAGATAACAATAAGTTATCTTGTAGTACAGATTTAGAATTCTACATTTCAAAGTTGGTATAAAATAAAAATACAATCCAACAAAATGGCCAAAATAAAGACCAGGATGGTGTTGTAATGGTTAGCATGCTCACATTGAGTGGTAGGTCGTGGGTTCAAACCAAATACTATTAAACTTGTATTTGGTGCTTCTCTGCTAAGCATTTAACACTTAGAAGTAAGATGAAATATATGTATATGTATATGTATATGTATGCATGCAGATGTATGTGTGTATATGCATAGATGTATGTGTGTAGATGTAGGTGCGTATGTATAGGTATATTTAATTAAAGTCTGATACTCATCAGTTATATTATATTATTTGAAAGTATTTTAATTATATAAGAAAATATTAATATGTAATACTTCATAAGTAGCTTGGGCTTTTGAAGTAAGAATGTAACAAGCATTTTGAATAAAAATATATTGTTGTTAAAAAAAAAGGAGTAAGATGAAAGACTGGTTTGCTCAAAATCAGGATAATGTGCCAGACTGGAGCGACATGTTTACCTGAGTCACTGTTCTTTCAGTGACCTAGTATTATAGAAATCCAGCTTAGTGTGTTAGTCTAGTACAGCATGGCTATCATCATCATCTCATCCAAACAACTTTTTTTTTTTTTTTTTTTTTTTTTTTTTTCAACTGCAAAATACATCAATACAGAATAGAGTACAATAATATAATAACATATAAAACATCATACAATCTATATAGTAAAGTACAATTAAATCTTCTTACAATCCAAACATAGCTTGTTCTTGTCATTAGAAGAATTGCTCACATGGCAACATAGAAACGTAAAGTTAAATATGAAAGATATTTGTGTGATAAAAGTAAAAGCACATTTTAAGTGAAAATATTTTTTTTTTTTTTTATAAAATGATGTAATGAACAGACACAGTTTTGTAGAAACATTTCTCTAAAGCTTATCCAAGTCTTTTATCTCATGCCTTCATTTCTCAGTCATGTTCTTAGAGGGAGAAGTCAGATCTGACTATTTTGTTGATAGTCCTTGTCTTGTTTTTGATGAATGTATTTTTTTTTTTTTTTTTTCAGATGCTAAACTTGAACAGAATCAAGTTGCTGGATTCCTGACACTTTTACGACATATGTTACAAACAAGCTCAACAAACAGGGATACTTTTACAAGAATAAATGGTGCAGCTACGATTGGAGCTATTTTACAAAAGGTATCTCAGTCTTTGACTTTAGCAGTGGTCCGGTGGCCCACGGCCAATGAAAATTGATTCAAACCAGTGACTTTTGCCAAATATTTTTAATAGAATCTATATAAATATTATAATTTTGAAGTTTTCGGGCCAGTAAATTCGAAAGTCTTAATTTCCAAGACTGGTATCTAGAATCTAATTTCTTTCACAAGACATGATAAAAGACCTGCAAAGATCCACTTCATTAAATTAATGTTTAGATAGATTTTACAATACGTATGATGTCAGAGCAGCCGTGAACATATAGTAGTTGGATTTACCACTACCTGTGCAATCAGTGCCCATGGCGAGGTGTACTCGATACAATACTATTATAAATTTTGTCAGTGGCTTGTGACAGGTCGGTGGCTTTCTCCCGTTACTCCGGTTTCCTCCACCAATAAAACTGATCGCCACGATGTAACTGAAATATTGTTTTATGTCAGGATAAAACTGTTGTATGGTACTTTCAATCTAAAATCAGATAATATTTTACTACAACAATATTAAAGTACAACAAACTTTAGATAGTAAAATTGTCAGTAATACATGAAGTATAACAGCAGTTAAGAAGATAAAAACAGGTGTTTACTCTAGTGATTTGATTTAGATTTTTGGTGTTTAACGCCACTTTCATGGTGACCTCTAGTATTGGAGTGAATGATGACCTATTTTACTAGACGTTATTGTATTGTTTTTTTCTGTAATGTCATAATGTGTTTCACATTCTAATACGACGTCTATAAAACGGCACACACGATATTACTCAATAACTCTATATTTGAGTGAATCACCTATGTTACTAGACATTATTTTATTGTTATACCCCCACCCATAGAGAGGGGGCTATATTGCAGTCACCTTGTCCGTCCGTCCATCCGTTTGTCCGTCTGTTCACACTTTCGTAACAGATATCTTAGCTTCTACTGGAAGAAATGATTGCACATCTACTTCCTGTTTACCGTGCGACTTACAAATGAACGAGTGGGGGGTATTCTTAGCACGACGTAGCGTGCAACATCTTGTTTTTTTCTGTAATGTCATAATGTGTTTCACAGTGACCGATAATTTTCAGTATTAAATTCAGTCTGTTGATGCTGAATTTATCCCTCAGAGAGATCAAAGGAAATATGTCCAATTTACTAATAAAAATATTTACTGTTGCTGTAAATGTGTACAAAAGAAGGAGCCGTTGTGATCGTTATCATATGGTAGTTGGATTTGCAACTATCTGTGCAATCAGTTTGAAACCGCGTTCATGGCGAGGTATACTCGATACAACATCATGTGATCAAGTTTGTCAGTAACTTGCGACAGGTCGGTGGTTTTATCCGGGTACTCCGGTATCCTCCACCACTAAAACTGACTGCCACAATATAACTGAAATATTGTTGAAAGTGGTGTTAAACACCATAAACCATCAACTAACCAAACCAAACCTATACAAAAGAAACTAATATAATGCTCGGGTTTTTTTTTCTAGGTGAATCCCAAATTGATTGATGTAAATGTTTTAATGTCTGCCCAGTTATTGGTTGAGATGGCGATCGTCAGTCGTACCATGATGCAGCACTTGTATCAGTACGTGTTGTTTGACTTTAGAATCTGGAGCAAGAGTGACTTCCCTGTACGGATTGGTAGGTGTATTTTTACTTACAAATGACTTAGCTTAAAGGAAAATCTCTGATGCCCTTTTGTTAACCTCTGACGCTATCTTAGATAGTATCTATTTCCTTTTACAAACAGTGTGATTGATAGTAACGCAGCATTAAGGAGAAAGAGCAAAGACTGGTTGGCTCGGAATCAGGATAATATGTCCAAGTGGGGCACCATGTCAATCCGTGGACTATTATTTCAGTAAGCTAGCACTATAAAAATCCTACTAAGCGTGTTGGTCTAGTACAAAATGGCCCTCGTCATCATCTCATTGAAAATTAACTTGTTCTCGCCATGATATTGCTGAAAAATTGCTGAGTTGGCATTAAACAACAATCACTCACTCACATAAACAATTGTAGTGCTTATTTTAAATATGGTATATGATTACTACTATATATCAATAAAAAGTCAGTTTGTAACTAGCATACAGTACAGTCAGGGACATACCATGATAAATCACTGTGATAGACGTATCACTCATCTTAGTGATACTGATACAGTACAGTCAGAGACATACCATGATAAATCACCGTGATAGACATATCACTCATCTTAGTGATACTGATACAGTACAGTCAGAGACATACCATGATAAATCACCGTGATAGACGTATCACTCATCTTGGTGATACTGATACAGTACAGTCAGAGACATACCATGATAAATCACCGTGATAGACGTATCACTCATCTTAGTGATACTGATACAGTACAGTCAGAGACATACCATGATAAATCACTGTGATAGACGTATCACTCATCTTAGTGATACTGATACAGTACAGTCAGAGACATACCATGATAAATCACCGTGATAGACGTATCACTCATCTTAGTGATACTGATACAGTACAGTCAGAGACATACCATGATAAATCACCGTGATAGACGTATCACTCATCTTAGTGGTACTGATACAGTACAGTCAGAGACATACCATGATAAATAACTGTGATAGACGTATCACTCATCTTAGTGATACTGATACAGTACAGTCAGAGACATACCATGATAAATCACCGTGATAGACGTATCACTCATCTTAGTGATACTGATACAGTACAGTCAGAGACATACCATGATAAATCACCGTGATAGACGTATCACTCATCTTAGTGATACTGATACAGTACAGTCAGAGACATACCATGATAAATCACCGTGATAGACGTATCACTCATCTTAGTGATACTGATACAGTACAGTCAGAGACATACCATGATAAATCACCGTGATAGACGTATCACTCATCTTAGTGATACTGATACAGTACAGTCAGAGACATACCATGATGAATCACCGTGATAGACGTATCACTCATCTTAGTGATGCTGATACAGTACAGTCAGAGACATACCATGATAAATCACCGTGATAGACGTATCACTCATCTTAGTGATACTGATACAGTACAGTCAGAGACATACCATGATAAATCACCGTGATAGACGTATCACTCATCTTAGTGATACTGATACAGTACAGTCAGAGACATACCATGATAAATCACTGTGATAGACGTATCACTCATCTTAGTGATACTGATACAGTACAGTCAGAAACATACCATGATAAATCACCGTGATAGACGTATCACTCATCTTCGTGATAGTGATACAATGTAGATCTTTTGTTCTGTTTAATATATCTTCAAAATTTCGTTTGTATTTAGAGTGTTACTTGCTATCACCCAAAAGGCACAAGAAAGTAAGTAAATAGATTAAACAGAGCAAAAAATAGATCAGTATCACTAAGAAGAGTGATGCATCTATCACAGTGATTTATCACGCTATGTCTCTGACTGTACTGTAGGTGTGTGATTTGCTATTGGTGACAGGATGTAGCATTTGATGATTCCAAAATCCAGTATATCACTATATGTCACATGATTAACTCCATGACCAATTTATCTCGAAAAGTAATTCCCAATACAATTATTTGAGGAATGATGTGAGGTGGAAAGGGTTGTTCATTTTGTTGATATTGGTGCAATTTGTATTAGTCAATACGGAAAAAGAAAAGTGCTATTATATAATTTAAAAAAAAGATGTTAGTATTAGAAATAAAGGGAGATAACTCATATCGTTCTATCTTTTAGGCCATATTCAGTATTTGTCGACAATCATCAAGGATGATAAGAAGTATTTTAGGAAGAAGTTTGGTGTACAATTTATTCTGGATATAATCAGGATGTATTACAGGTATATAGAGCCTATATGAATTCTCAACTTAGCATGCTTGCCTCGTGTGCTGTAGATCACTTAAGTATGCTTACCTCGTGTAAGCCCCAGTCGTGTCAAACCAAAGACTATAGACATGGCATTTGCTGCTTCTCCGTTATGCATGCAGCATTAAGGAGAAAGAACAAAGACTGGTCGACTCTGAATCAGGATAATGTGTCAGAGTCTGCCTGCTGTCTGTTGTTTCATGAAGCTAGCACAATGAATTTCCAACTAAGTGTGTTGATTTAATACACAGTGGACATCATCATTTCATTGAATATAACTTGTTCTTGCCATAATGTAGCTGAAAAATTGCTCATTTGACATTAAACAACAATCACTCACTCAATTTGGAGATATATGTAATTTAACTGGCAAGCAGAGTAAAAGAATAATTTTTTATTAATATCGGTTGTTAAGAAATATTGTTATTCACAGAAAATAGTTTGAGAAATAAAATTTCCTGCTTGACTTTCAAAGGAAAAAAGTTTCTTCTAACCATCCACCAATGATGGTGTAACAGTGTGAGAAAGTAAAATTTGGAGTCTGATAGACTTTAGGTCTATGACAAAATTGAACAGCATAGACCTACCAAGATTTACATAGACATAAGACAATAAAAACATTAAGAGAAAATTATTTTTTCATAGACAATTGGTCTTTATCAATAGGTTTCTGCATAGACTGATGAGAATTTACAAAGACTCGGTCTACCGGTCTACGGCTAATTTCGCACACTGGTGTAACGGTTTGTGTGGTTGGTTTGATTGTGGTAGATTGTAGGTTTGAACCCCCTCTGGGTCAAACTAAAGACTATAACATTGGTATTTGCTGCTTCTCCACTATAAAGCATGCAGCATTAAGGTGGTACCATACACTACAGGGAGATAACTCTTTAAAATCAATTGAACGTTTTAATCATATGATGTTTGTATGCAGATTTCAAGCATCTCGGTGATCAAAACCACAGAGAGAAAAGCTGCTATGTGGCTAGCGAATTTATAGCTCTTGAGTCTGTTGGTTGGAATTTGTTAAAATTTTGATATTTATTACAGTGGATATATTCAAACACACTGCCAAAAAATAAGAAAATTAAACAAGCAGATCAAATTTTACCTGAAGTGTATGGTACCCCTTAAGAAGTAAGAGCTAAGGCAGGTTGACTTGAATTCAAGAATTGATCTGTATCTTTTAACAATCGTAACTACTCTGCCATTCTCGCTACCCTACAAATAACCTTGTATGCATTAGGCATATAAATCGCACTACTTTTCACATGTCAGTTACATGAAAATTTGATAAAGTTATATTTTAAACAATTTTCTATATTTTAATTATTTTCATGGATAAAAGTTAAAGTTTTAATTATTTTGCATGATTAGATTTTACTTAGTATGTCTTCCATATTGGATTTTCGTGGACTACATGTTTGTACGGCTTAACTTAACTTAACTTCCGGCAAACAATTTAAGAAGAATTTCTACTATCCACGTACAAGGTTATTTGTAGGATAACGAGAATGGCCGAATGGTTACGATTGTATCTTTTAAATGGCAAAATTGCAATAAATAACTCGTACAGTATTCTTGGGGGAAAAAAGTTTTGATAATTTTGAATCCAAACATCAGTATAATTATTTTAATAATTTCATTGAAGTTCTATTGGAGACAGTGGGCTTTCAACAGAAGATTCAAAAACAATCAGAGTGTCACTATTTAGTCTTGTCAAGTTTTATATAGCAAAGGAAGTAAATGCTGATGAATTATTGCACATTATTGGATTTCTGGTGGTTGCCAGAGAAGAAAATATGGTAGGTACATCTGTAAAAAATAAATGCTGTATAAAATTTGATGATTTGGTTTAGATTTATGGTGTTTAATGCCACTTTCAACAATATTTCAGTTATATCGTGGCGGTCAGTTTTATTTATTGAGGAAACCAGAAAAAATCACTGATCTGTCACAAGTCACTGACAAACTTTATCACATAAAGTTGTATCGAGTACACCTTGCCATGAGCGGGGTTCTAACTCACAACTTTAGTGTTGATAAGTACTGCTTGCATAGGTAGTTGTAAATCCAGCCACCATACGATCACGACGACCCTATATAAAACTTGATATGTAGCTATACATTTTTTGCATAAGAGGCGCAGAGATACCAACTGCCACAATTACTGTTGAGTTTCTTCGATTCTTTGGGCCCTTAATTCGACCTCCGATGCACTCCAGACTTTCAAAACCCAGATTCTTTTTTCGGGTTGGTTCATTTCGTTCAGCATTTACTGGTCAAAAACTCAGAAGAATTCTGAAAGCAAAGTTAAACATCATAGTGAATAGCTCTCCATTGCAGGGAAAAAAATGAAAATTGTCCATTCTCAAAAGTTTCTGGACAAACACACAACATTAATTATATAGTTTATCAAGTCAGTATTGGGAGAAAAACATGCAATATGTACTATTTGTAACATTGAAGTCAGCATGTCACAGGAGTGAGAAAGGAGATCTGAGGACAAAAAAAAATATTGATTTGTCATATATTTATAACCACTCCAAACTAAAAAAACACAAACACTATTATGTTAATGAATAACTTTTCCACTATTAAACACTATTATGTTAGTGAATAACTTTTCCACTATTAAACACTATTATGTTAGTGAATAACTTTTCCACTATTAAACACTATTATGTTAGTGAATAACTTTTCCACTATTAAACACTATTATGTTAGTGAATAACTTTTCCACTATTAAACACTATTATGTTAGTGAATAACTTTTCCACTATTAAACACTATTATGTTAGTGAATAACTTTTCCACTATTAAACACTATTATGTTAGTGAATAACTTTTCCACTATTAAACACTATTATGTTAGTGAATAACTTTTCCACTATTAAACACTATTATGTTAGTGAATAACTTTTCCACTATTAAACACTATTATGTTAGTGAATAACTTTTCCACTATTAAAGCAGAGGATCCACATTTCAAGGAGAAAACAATTTGTTAAGTAGTAGGTATTCAACATTCTTATTTTTCTGTTAAACAATCCAGATTGATGATTTATTTCCCAAGTTATCAAGACTAACTGTATAACTACAGTGAACCTGTCTAGAGAAACCATGCATTCTGCAAACATAATGTGGTCTTTCAAGACAGGTGATTTCTCAATATGGGTTTCTGTAATTTACAAAATGAAGGGTGGGGAAATTTAAGTGGTATCACAAGACAGAATTATGAAAATAAAGTTTAAATGGTCATAGTCAACAATTCTACCAATATTAACAAAAGACACAATCACCTTTCACCTCAAATCATTAAACATAGAAAAAACACCATGACAAACGTACAATGTATGACGTTGGAAATCCCGGTCCTAGCTTGGGACAGGCACAAAAATGTGTCAGAGTTTAACTGTTAATGGGATCCCAACCCTCTTGATAACTGGATATTCAATGGCAATACATGTACAGTCAAACAAAAATGAGTTGTCTCCCCTTATGATCCTGCAATCTTTACATTTACTGTACAATAAAAGTACAGTCAAACCTGTATTAAGAGGTCATGACCATTGGGACCAAGAAAAAGTGGCCTTATAAGACAGGTGATCTCTTGAAAGAGGTTCTATTCATGAGATTTTCTATGACAGGACAAGAAAAAAATTAATACAGGTGACTGCTTAAATAGAGGTGACCACATGGGCAGGCTTGACTATAAACAAATGATAAAAAAAACCTGCACAGATTTTCTTTCACTCAAAAAGACCACACACAGTACTATCACAAAATTGAAACACAACATAAACATGAACTGTTACAATAGCAGGATCAATATTAATGTAAACAATAGCAGGATCAATATTAATGTAAACAATAGCAGGATCAATATTAATGGAAACAATAGCAGGATCAATATTAATGTAAACAATAGCAGGATCAATATTAATGTAAACAATAGCAGGATCAATATTAATGTAAACAATAGCAGGATCAATATTAATGTAAACAATAGCAGGATCAATATTAATGTAAACAATAGCAGGATCAATATTAATGGAAACAATAGCAGGATCAATATTAATGTAAACAATAGCAGGATCAATATTAATGTAAACAATAGCAGGATCAATATTAATGTAAACAAGAGCAGGATCAATATTAATGTAAACAATAGCAGGATCAATATTAATGTAAACAATAGCAGGATCAATATTAATGTAAACAATAGCAGGATCAATATTAATGTAAACAATAGCAGGATCAATATTAATGTAAACAAGAGCAGGATCAGTATTAATGTAAACAATAGCAGGATCAATATTAATGGAAACAATAGCAGGATCAATGTTAATGTAAACAAGAGCAGGATCAATATTAATGTAAACAATAGCAGGATCAATGTTAATGTAAACAATAGCAGGATCAATATTAATGTAAACAATAGCAGGATCAATATTAATGTAAGCAATAGCAGGATCAATATTAATGTAAACAATAGCTGAATCAATATTAATGTAAACAATAGCAGGATCAATATTAATGTAAACAATAGCAGGATCAATATTAATGTAAACAATACATATATATCTTTATTTCTCATAACAGATTTTACAAAGGTACAGAGATAAGAACAATATAACACATATTATCACATTTAAAGGAAGATAGAAGGTGGATGAACCTGGAGGACATACCTTCATATTTATAATTCTGATATATTTACACATATTACATAAAACGCTAACTGATTTTGAATTCATCAGATTACAAAACTTGAGTATATTTGGTCTATTTATGAAGTGTGGTTCAAAATACTTCTTACGTACATTTGACAAAGATGGACATTCCAATAGATAGTTTTTAGTAAATAAATGCATATTCTAACTATATATTACAGATTTGTGAGATTTTAGATGTTCTTATTTCACTGTTAGAGAACCCACGTAAACACGACCAGCTATTCATGCTGTTGTTTGAAGCTGACATGGGGGAGATGTTGTATGGTTTACTAGTCCATCAAGGATACTCTGTTGTCTTCTATGAAAAGATTGTTAAGGTAATGTATATACAGTAGAATAAAGGTTCTACTGTATACACAATATGTAAATTGTCTGAAAATGTAAAATTTATTTGTACAGTGGAACCTGTCTGATCCGACACACCAATGAACCAGGATGTCGGAATACTCAAGTTTTCCCTTAGCTAACAGAAATACTTTGGGACCATAATTTTTTGTCGGATGTCACAGGATGTCGGGGAAAACTCATGTGTCGGATTGCACAAGTTCCACTATACTATCTTTAGAAAATAGTTGAAAAGCCAGCTTTGTGTAAGTGTAATATTTTATTTTTATTTTTATAATGACTAATGAATTCACTTCACTATCTTTTATAGACTGTTGTAGTGAATACAATATTTTATTTTTTATTTTTATGATGACTATTGAATTTTTTTTTTATTTTCTAGAAATTATTTAGATAATATTTTTTTTTTTATATAGGTGCTGTTTTTGTTACTCAAGTCTGATAAAGTGTATGAGAAAAGTAAAACCCGTCTTCGGCTGGCCGAATGTGGACACTTAGGAATTGTGGGATTGATGCAGGGTATTGATATCTCGGGGCCAATGATCAAAAGGTTTCTGGAACAAGTAACATTTACTGGTAACTATATTTGATCTAGTCAGTAATGAGTTTAATTTACTTTATCATTATGTCAAAAACCACATCGGTGATGTAATGGTTAGTGTGCTCGCCTCAAGTGTGGTAGATTGTGGGTTCAAGTCCTGATCGGATCAATTCAAAAACTAGAAAATTTGTATTTGTTGCTTCTCCGCAAGCAGCATTAAGGAGAAATACCAAAAACTGTTTGGCTCGCAATCAGGATAATGTGTCCAAATGGGATGATATGTCTGTCTGCGGACTGTCGTTTCAGTGCACTAGCACTATGAAAATCCAACTAACTATGTTGGTCTAGTACAAATTGGACCTCATCGTCATCTCATTGAAAATTAACTTGTTCTCGCCATCATATAGCTGAAAAATTGAGTTTGCATTAAACAACAATCTCTCAGCATTTCAAATGGAAAATCCACAAAACTTGACATGCTAGCTTACCCTGTATTACTATTAAACCTTTTTATGAATGAGTTATTGCCTTTGTTTAACTTTGAATATTTCAATTTAAACAAAATTACGCAGAAATCCTGCATTTTTTATGATAAAGATTATTCCAGAAATGTTTCATCCACACAATATTAGATATCTATGTTTTTAAGCACAATAATAAATAAGATATAGTGCGGAGTTGGAATTGTTATCAAATGATTGCTATTATATTTTTCTCTCTCTTTTTTTTCTCCAGATACAGTTCAGAGTTATAACTCAGTGTTAGCAATACTCCAATTGATTTACTGTTGTGGGTCAGATATTAAACTCGAGGCTACAAAGCAAGTAAGTAATCTTCGATGTCTATAATTGGTTTGGTTTTATGGTGTTTAACGCCACTTTCAACAATATTTCAGTTATATCGTGGCGGTAAGTTTTATTGGTGGGGGAAACCACAGTACATGGAGAAAACCACAGACCTGTCGCAAGTCACTGACAAACTTTATCACATAATGTTGTACACCTCGCCCTGAGCGAGATTCAAACTCACAATATCGGTGATAAATCCAACTACCATACGATCACGGCATGACGTCCCCCTATAGGCTTTGACCATTACCGCTTGGACACCAAGACTTCTTATTATGTGTATATAATTCTTTTAAAATTATAGCTTTATTAAGATCCGGATAACATTTCAGGGTGGTGCGACATGTCTAACCAAGGAATGTTATTTGAGTGAGCTGGCACTTTAAAAATCTAGCTCGGTGTGTTAGTCTTGTACAAAGTGGACATCATCTTCATCTGATCAAAATGTAATTTATTCTCTGCATGACTATTGCTCACGTGGCACTGAACAACAACAATCAATCACTCACTCACTATTTTTATTTTTCAGATGATATCACTGTTAGTCTCGAAACCACATGCTGCCAAAAGTTTTGCCAAACAGCTTGGATGGCAAGAATCTCTAGTCAAATTGTTAATATTTAGATCATATGACGATATTCCTGTAAATAATGATGACCTTGAACCTTCACCCAACCCGGTTGCTAAGACAACAGAAAATGACAATGCCTTAGATACAGTAGATAGTGTAGACAATACAGGAAGTGGTGCAATAAACAATACTCTAGATGAGTCAAGTGTTTGTCAGGCATATGATAGTGCTAAACCGATAAAACATCCAGAAAACCTTGATTTATTTTTTATCTGTGATACGACATCAATGCCATCGCCGAAATCTCCTTTGACCCCTTTTTATCTAAATCATATAGACGATTTTAATAGTAGCTCTGAAGATTTACGGTTAAGATCAATGAGCCGTAGTTCGACGGCAAGTCTAGAGGATATCAGTAATGGCCGACGATCACAAGAACGACAAGATCGCCTCAGTCAGATATCTGGTTTTTCTGTCAATGGCGCCGTAGATATGAGTGCTTCGATAACTTCGATTGGAGATTCACGACGGAGCTCAGGCATTCAAAATGAACAACTACAGCAAGCTTTGGAAAATTTAGGAATTCAGTCGTATTTGAAGGAAGGAGGTGAAAAACTGGAAGAAGTCTGTCAGAATATTGTACTCATTCTGTTGATGGTGATGACGAAAGGGGTGGAAGGATCAACTTCAGAGTCATGGAAGGTAAGTATTATTTAATTATCTACATTTTTATTACAATGCACTCGGGCAATTTCTTGCAGTAGACATTGTATGAGAAAGGTGTATGGTGAATACTGTATTAGAAAAAGTGTTCTGTCAATATTTACAACTACCTTATGTAATCAGTACCTATTGCCACTATAGTTGTAAGTTTGAATCCCGCTAATGGCGAGATGTACTCGATACAACAATATATTATAAAGTTTGTCAATGACTTGCTGCATATCAGTGGTTTTCTTCCTGTACTCCGGTTTCCTGCAACAATAAAACTGACCGCCACGATATAGCTGAAATATTGTTGAAAGTGGCGTTATACACCATAAACCTAACCCTATATGTCAGAAATTGTTTTGAGAAGAGTGTAGGATTGAGTTTTGCTCATTGTTGAAAACCGAAATATAGAAAAGCAATAAAAGTTTTGTTCCTTTTCTTTAATTTATATCTAAATGAAAAGTTGAGTAGTCTCCATGCATGTTTATTTACATCTATATCATCTCTTACTAAATGTATCAGAAAAAGTTTTGTTAACATTTGTTTAGAAGAAGTGTTGGATTAAGATTTAATAGGCAAATATTGTAAGATGTAAGATAAGAAAAAGCTATAAGATTGATACTTGATTATACAAAAGTGTATAGTCAATACTAGATTAGAAAAAGTGTATTGTCAATGTCTGTTTAGGCCAAAAAAAAATATGTGTGTTTCCGATTACATGGTCTTCAAAATTAGGGTTGGTAGATCGGGATTTTTTTTTTTTTTTTTAAACCTACAAGTATGCTCCTTCCTCTAAAATCACACAAACTTGTTTCTTTCTTTCTTACTACAGTTTATTAATTATTTGACATGCAGTACAATGGTTTTGGTTCCAAACATCGATCAAATGTACAACGAAATGAAGAAAATTCCGTCAATATCGCAACAATCAAGCGTCTATTGCTGAATTCGGAAATAAACACGGAAACTGAGATGAATTTCCGGATTTGGCGATCTATTTTTTTTTTGGCATAAAAAAATGTTAGGGTCGGCGGTAAAATTTTAGGGTCGGTCGTTCGATCGGAAACACACATATTTTGTTTTGGCCTTAGAAGAAGTGTAGGGTCAATAATGGGGATTAGGCAAACATTACTGAGTCGAATTTGACTAAAGACAAACATGTAAGATTGATTATAGAAAAATGTACTGTCAGTGTTATTTTAGAAGAATTGTAGGGTCAATATGAGCTTAGACCAAAGTGTACTATTGATAGTTTATTTGATGGTGTTTAATGCCACTTTCAACAATATTTCATTGTGTACTATTGATATTTGATAAGACAAAAGTATAGGGTAGATATTGGATCAAACAAATGTTAACCATTTGACAGCACACTTAGCTTGAATGTTCATTGATATTTTTTTTTTATGAAATGTTAAATGGAATTTCAAAATTGCAGACTCTACAGGACATAGTTTAACATAGGAAAAATTCTTGTTCTTGAATCTGAAAATAATGGCCTGAACTGTTCATAGTTACGGATTTATTTATTTTACAGGAACGACTTCAAGTATTTACGTGGATAGACAAGATTGCTGAAAGTAACGAGTTGATACGAACGCCTGTTGAAATAAAAAGGCAGTTGTTTGAGATGGTTTTAGAAACGTATGGAAGTGAAATTAGAGATTCTGGTACGGCCGTTAGCAGTCTTAGCGCTAACCCACTTTCACAAAGCCGAAGACAAGTAAAACTGGATTCGGACAAGTGAAAATTATGAAAGAATTTGTTTGAATAAATTAGAAAAAAAATTCTCAATTTGGCTTTCGAGCAAGTAGGTGAAAAAAAATTAAGGCAAAGACTGCATTAGTATTTCAATATTGATATCTTTTAGTTAATAAACCGGCTCTGTCGTGTAATAGTTAGCATGCTCGCTTGTAATGCGGCAGATTGTGGGTTCAAGTCGCGGTTGAGTCAAATTAAAGACTAGAAATTTGCTCCTTCACTAAGCAAGCAGCATTAAAGAGTAAGAACGAAGACTGGTTGTCTCGGAATCAGGATAATGTGTCCGAGTAGGAAGACATGTCTATCTGAGGACTGTTGTTTCAGTCAGGCCTCGACATTAACATTTGTCCGATTGTCCTGTACCAGTGAAAACTGACATCGGACAAGTAGATCTTGTATCACGGTTGTTCGACGGGACAAGTGAAAAAATGACTGTCCTACCTTTTGAAGGTTAGTTTCTATAATAAAAATGTGTTGCTTTGTCATTTTTACAGATTTAAACTTCGTAAATAATTATTTTAATGTGTGTAAAAATATCGGTTTCCATTGAAGTACACTATCGCTAATTACAACAGTGAACCAAGAGATATTCCGAACATATTCTTGATCCGTATCTTTTTAGCGATTTGATTAAACAACAACTAGATGAAATAGAAATAGATTTGTTTATAGTGTTTCCTTCCCCTACACAATAATTCCCTGGAAACGTAAATACCATGCACGACCTATGATATCCCCTGATCTTAGAAAGTACGGATTTACAACAAGCGGCGGAGCTCAATTCAACCAGAAATGCTAAGGCGTCTGATGTTAATTTCCATTGAGGGACATTCAGTAACTGATTTTAATACACAATCTGCATTCAATAGATGGTGAACAACGACGTTCAAACTCAAAGCATCCTGAATTCAATCCACATTATACGATTACCGCTTAGATGGGCCTGCTATTCGAGAACCAAACTTAGAAATTGATGATTAGATGCTCATACCATGATGACATCATTTGATACCAATGACTATGTCTAAGTGTACAATTTGTATGTTAATTTGTCGATTAAAGATGTCATAATCATAATGTCTGTTAGTATTAATAATGACAGGACGAGATAATGTTTGTGAGACAATAACCAAAATATTTTACACAAATTACTGATAATTATTCTCTGGTTTTTATAATTTTTATTAATTTTTTTTGGACAACTAAAAGATTGAGTCGGACAAGTACCTTTTTTAGCTGATTGTCCGAAGGGACAAGTTAAAAAAAATGTTAATGTAGAGGCCTGTCAGTGTGCCAGCACAATAAAAGTGCAAGTAAGCGTGTGGTCTAGTACAAAGAGGACATCATTATCATTTCACTGAAAGTAACTTGCTCTCGCTACGAAATGACTGAATATTGCTCACTTGGCATTAAAAAAACAATCACTCACTTTCAGCTAATCTGTCGTCATATTATGGTAGGTGTCTGTCATCATTGTTGTAACAGATGCAATTATTTCTAGTTGACTGTTTCTTCTGAAATTTTTTCACAATGATCCTTATTACAGAATTAAGGTTGGGATTGACTTGGGGGAATTTTAACCCCCTGTTTCCTAAGAAGAGGCTCAATGGTGACAAAAAGGGTAGTTTCTGTTTTAGCCCTCTGTTTCCTAAGAAGAGGCTCAATGGTGACAAAAAGGGTAGTTTCTGTTTTAGCCCCCTGTTTCCTAAGAAGAGGCTCAATGGTGACAAAAAGGGTAGTTTCTGTTTTAGCCCTCTGTTTCCTAAGAAGAGGCTCAATGGTGACAAAAAGGGTAGTTTCTGTTTTAGCCCCCTGTTTCCTAAGAAGAGGCTCAATGGTGACAAAAAGGGTAGTTTCTGTTTTAGCCTTCTGTTTCCTAAGAAGAGGCTCAATGGTGACAAAAAAGGTAGTTTCTGTTTTAGCCCCCTGTTTCCTAAGAAGAGGCTCAATGGTGACAAAAAGGGTAGTTTCTGTTTTAGCCTTCTGTTTCCTAAGAAGAGGCTCAATGGTGACAAAAAGGGTAGTTTCTGTTTTAGCCCTCTGTTTCCTAAGAAGAGGCTCAATGGTGACAAAAAGGGTAGTTTCTGTTTTAGCCCCCTGTTTCCTAAGAAGAGGCTCAATGGTGACAAAAAGGGTAGTTTCTGTTTTAGCCCTCTGTTTCCTAAGAAGAGGCTCAATGGTGACAAAAATGGTAGTTTCTGTTTTAGCCCCCTGTTTCCTAAGAAGAGGCTCAATGGTGACAAAAAGGGTAGTTTCTGTTTTAGCCCTCTGTTTCCTAAGAAGAGGCTCAATGGTGACAAAAAGGGTAGTTTCTGTTTTAGCCCCCTGTTTCCTAAGAAGAGGCTCAATGGTGACAAAAAGGGTAGTTTCTGTTTTAGCCCTCTGTTTCCTAAGAAGAGGCTCAATGGTGACAAAAAGGGTAGTTTCTGTTTTAGCCCTCTGTTTCCTAAGAAGAGGCTCAATGGTGACAAAAAGGGTAGTTTCTGTTTTTTGTATGTGGATCATTTGTTTTTATTAATCAATTTTTTCCTTTATGTTCCTCCTTTATTTATCTATGTAATGTGTCAATACATTTGTATGGCTTTAACTGTTGTCAAGATATTTGTTTATGAACACTTAAGTTGGGGTGTGATATTTTTCTAACCTCTCTTTCATTTTACATTTGGTGATTGATAATGAGAGTGTATTATCTCCCTTTTTTCTATTGTTCAGAAAGTAGAATCTAATTGTGAATTGTTCAGTTAGGAGAAAAACATTTTTAAGAAAGAATAATGACTTATCACTGGTTTGTTACTAGAGTAAAATGACGGGTGTCACTAGTGGAGCAGGAACTGCTTACACTTCTGGAGCACCTGACTTCACCCCGGTTTTTAGTGGGGTTGATGTGGCTCGATATTTAATTTTTGTTTAATGTTTTGTAGATCGATGTTTGTACTTTTGGTTCTTGTGTTGTCTGTTCTTCTTCGATTTACGGATTCTGACAACCCCTTTGGTATCTTCAAACTCTTCTTAATTATGTACATGTATCTATATTTTATATTCCTCATTTTTTTCCACTTCTAAATTTTAAATATGTACTGGAACTGCATAACGAATTTCTTTTAATTTATTTAATGTACAGGACAAGCATTGCCAGTGCCATCAGAGAACGCCAGAGAACTAATGAAGTTTGTTAGATACTACATGCTGACAGAAACATCCGATGATAAGTTTAGTGTGACTGTAAGTTTGGTTTCCATGGTTATTGTGTTATTAGTGTTTTTTATCACTTTCAGCAATTTTTAGCTCAGCATCTCCCTTTGTCCTTAAAATATGAAAAGAAAGTTTAAGCAGTGATTGTCAACAATTAAACCAGTATCATCAAAACAACCAATCACCTCTCACCATAACTCATTAAAACAACCAATCACCTCTCACCATAACTCATTAAAACAACCAATCACCTCTCACCATAACTCATTAAAACAACCAATCACCTCTCACCATAACTCATTAAAACAACCAATCACCTCTCACCATAAATCATTAAAACAACCAATCACCTCTCACCATAACTCATTAAAACAACCAATCACCTCTCACCATAACTCATTAAAACAACCAATCACCTCTCACCATAACTCATTAAAACAACCAATCACCTCTCACCATAACTCATTAAAACAACCAATCACCTCTCACCATAACTCGTTAAAACAACCAATCACCTCTCACCATAACTCATTAAAACAACCAATCACCTCTCACCATAACTCATTAAAACAACCAATCACCTCTCACCATCAATCATTAAAACAACCAATCACCTCTCACCATAAATCATTAAAGGGTTAAGGTTAAGGTTATGGTGTTTAACGCCACTTTCAACGATATTTCTGTTATATCATGGCGGTCAGTTTTATTGGTGGAGTAAACCAGAGTACCTGAAGAAAACCACCGACCTGCCGCAAGTCACTGACAAACTTTATCACATAGCGGACTTAACTCATTAAATATAAAAAAAGACCACAACATAAATACTTCATTATATAAAGCTGACATTTTCAAGTAATCTAAATTCTCAATTTTATATTATTAATTTCTATGCATCAAATAACATCAAATTTTAATTGATGTTTTTCCAGTTGATAGAAGATGTGATGACATTACTTGACAATCTGGCTGTGTGGGAAGTAGAATCTGACGGAGGTTGGAAAGAAATGGCTCGTTTAGGATTGAATCTGTTGATTCAGTATGCTCAACTCCCTGATTTAGAGGTACATGTATATGCGACATCTATGGTTAAAAATCTTGATTCGGTATGCCCAACTCCATGATTTAGAGGTACAGTTGAACCTGTCTTATGTGACCTTCTAAGGGAACATTGAAATAAGGTCACATTAGACAGGTGGTCTCTAAATACAGGTTTGATTAATATGTGATGTACTATGAAGAGAAATTAAAATTAATGTCACATAGTACAAGGTATTGCTTAATAGAGGTGGTCACTAAAGCAGGTGTGAATGAATATGATACATCTATGGTTAAAAATCATCATTCAGTATGCTCAACTCACTGATTTATAGACTATATATATATATATATATAATATACATCTGAAAATTAAACCAAACAGTGTTGGAATTAGATTTTTGAGCTGTCAAATTTTTGTTCTTCCCTCGACGGGATTTGAACTCACACCATTGATACACTGCAGCACCATTCGCTTAGCCTTACGTTCAGTGCCCTAGATCACTCGACCACATCCACTTTTTTACATATATTGTCAGCAAATATATAGTTTATTTCGACAAGCTTTAGAAACAGAAATTCCAAAACAACTGACAAATTATCTGAAAATAGGAGGAACAAGTGTTGTTCTAATATTTTTCGATGGTGTCCCTTATCACATCCGCGCTTCTACTGTTATCATTTCTGACTGTCGCTCTACATGAATCGGGTACCAGAAAAGCTTTATTTTGGTCAGTGGCCATATATAACAAAAATTTATCCAGTTAATGCAATTAAGCTGCTCAAATAGAACCAGTGCAGAATAACCATATATAATATATCTATTATGGATGATGTGCTCCTCCCCGACTCAGAAGTATTACTACATCGGAATAAATCTTTGGTTAAATTATCTCCCCTGTAGAGCCATATGAGCTATTATCATCAAATAACTTGTATAAATCTCTTTAATTTGCTGCAATTATTCACTTACATGGATCTGACATAAATTGTTTTTATTTTCTAGTTGTGTTCTGTAGCTGCAGCCAAACTACACATGTTAGTCCAAACCAAGTTGATCTCTAGTTCTGCTGAAGCTTCATACTTGATTGGTAATCTGAATACAACGATAAAAAAATCAGTAAAAGGTAAGGGAGATAATCTGAATACAGCAATAAAAAAAAGTCAGTACAAGGTAAGGGAGATAATCTGAATACAACAATTAAAAAAATCAGTACAAGGTAAGGGAGGTAATCTGAATACAACAATTAAAAAAGTCAGTACAAGGTAAGGGAGGTTATCTGAATACAGCAATATAAAAATCAGTACAAGGTAAGGGAGATAATCTGAATACAGCAATAAAAAAAGTCAGTATAAGGTAAGGGAGATAATCTGAATGCAATAAAAAAAAGAATAGTTCAAGGTAAGGGAGGTAATCTGAATACAACGATAAAAAAATCAGTACAAGGTAAGGGAGGTAATCTGAATACAATAAAAAAAAAATCAGTTCAAAGTAAGGTAGATAATCTGAATGCAATAATAAAAAAAAGTCAGTACATGGTAAGGGAGGTAATCTGAATGCAACAATAAAAAAATTAGTGCAAAATAAGGGAGGTAATCTGAACACAAGAATAAAAAAATTAGTACAAGGTAAGGGAGGTAATCTGAATACAACAATAAAAAAATTAGTACAAGGTAAGGGAGGTAATCTGAATACAACAATAAAAAAATTGGTACATGGTAAGGGAGGTGATCTGAATGCAACAATAAAAAAGTCAGTACAAGGTAAGGGAGATAATCTGAATATAACAATAAATAGTCAGTTCAAGGTAAGGGAGGTAATTTGAATACAGCAATAAAGAAATCAGTGCAAGGTAAGGGAGGTAATCTGAATGCAACAATAAAAAAGTCAATACAAAGTAAGGGAGGTAATCTGAATACGATAACAGAATCAGTGCAAGGTAAGAGAGGTAATCTGAATACAACGATAAACAAATCGGTACAAGGCAAGGGAGGTAACAACATTAATCTCTATATGCAACCATACAAAAATCAGTACCTGTGCAATCAGTGCCTATCACTACTGACGTGAGTTCGAATCCCGCTAATGGTGAGAAAGTTTATCAGTGACTTGCGTCAGGTCGGTGGTTTTCTCCATGTACTTTGATTTCCTCCATCGATGAAACTGACCACCACGAAATAACTGAAATATTATTAAAAGTTGCATTAAACACTATAACCCTAACCCTATTTGAATATATACATCCTACACATAACTGGAATACTCTGTTAATGCAATATTGACGTACTGTGTAATAAAGTTTGATATTATGTATAAAGGTAAACAGTGAAAGTAAAATTATTTTATATGTTCACATCTACAGTCAAACCTGTATTAAGAGGTCACCTTTGGGTCAAATAAGTTGTCTTATAAGACATGTGACCACTTAAAAGAGGTTCAATTCATGTGATATTATCTATGACAGGACAAGAAAAAGGTGACCTTTTAATACAGGTGACTGCTTAATAGAGGTGACTTCTTTGGCAGGTTTGACTGTATATTATTACTGAAGATGTATATCATTTATTATTTCATTGTAGAGAAGACAGAAAATTACTCCTTTTTGATTACTGTGATGAAGGCCCTGATAGACAAAGCTTATACTGTATATCTATATTATCACTGAAGATATATATCATTTATTATTTCATTGTAGAGGAGACAGACAATTACTCCTTTTTGATTACTGTGATGAAGGCCCTGATAGATAAGGCCTATACTGTATTGTCCTTAGATATGCAACTGCCAAATCTACCAACTTTGTCTAGAAGTCCAACATTCTTTGATGATTTCAAGACCTACTGCTTTTCAGATGAATGGAGTGTTTTTATGGAAAATTATGTAAGATTTTAAGAGTTCAATAGATTGTTTGTGTGACTTTGAATATCTTCCACTAGTTGAAAATGTGTTTTACTGCCTGTCTCTGCTGTTGTTATTTGGGGGAGATAATAGATTTTTTCTGATATTGAAGTGTTCTAAGCTGAATATTTTCATATGACGTTTACAGTGTGGGAAACAACCGCTCGCCAAATTTCGGGTGTCGAGTAAGATCCATTTTATACTTGCCGGTCTGGCGAGTAACAGTTGTAAGGCGAGTAGGAACTTGAAAACGCTCGCCACGATAACTGGTTACAGCTTTAAATATCGTAGCTCCCAAACAGTTAAATTTTCTGTTTTTCTGTTAACTGTGTCATTTATCCAACATTTTATTAATCATTGTACTCGATAAGAAAACATTCCACCATGAGTCATGACACTTCATTTCTGTCAACAACAAAATTAAGAATACAATCCTGACCCCGCATAATTTTGCCAAGGTCGATTTCACGTTTGAATGAAATATTGGTTCATTACAAATAGATGTGATGACTTTTAAAATTAATGCAAATAAAATAATTTGGTTTTGAAATATTTCAAACGAATTCGTAGCGAAAACCTATGCGAAAACATAAAGTTAAATATGTGTCGGAACCGGGTTTGACATACATGTTTTATACCGTGCATTAAAACTTAAAAGACGAAGACAACGAAATTGAGGAAGTAGAGATCAACACAGCTCTTAAGAGAGTGTTGATCCTTCTTGACCAAGTTAATGACTTGTCAAAATCTGCAAAATATATTGTTGAACATTACAGTATTGTTTATTTGGTATTTGTTGGCGAGTTAAAAAAAAAGTCACTTGCCAAACATGGCGAGCTCTATTTCATTTTGACAAATACTAGTTCAAGTCCACTCGCCATTTTGGCGAGTGTTTGAAAAAAACTGGTTTCCTACACTGCGTTTATGTGCCTAAAGTCATTGACAACATTTCAAAGCATTTTCGTTTTTGCAATTTTTGGACATTTTCTTCAGCTCCATTGAAATATCTTATGCCATGCATAAGAAAAGAAATAACAGTCAGGGATGTCAATAGATTTTGAAGTAGCAGGAGAAAATTGAAAAGTAGCAGGCAAATTGATGCGGACGGCACAGCCGTCCGCCACTTTACAGCCAGGGGTCTGAAGGCCCCCAGAACTCTGGGATAAATGGTGCAAAATCCTGCATTCTAGGCCTCTCCTGGCACTAATTTCATTATTGAAACTTCATTTTTTTGTACTATTTTTCTCATATTTTCAGCAATTGTTCAAGATAAAAGACCCTTGTTTACTACTTTTGATTATATTGTGGCAGTGATTCAGGCACTTCAATTTGTTGACTACAAAGATGTATTAAGATTTTATTTCTTCAATGCAATTTAACTTGAAAAACAGAACAGTTAATAAACTATAAATGTAGTTTAATTCAGTATGGTGATGAAAATGATTCTGAAGTTTTAGTTCAAAATTTCATTGCATCACTGTCTATTCTTTGCTTTTTTAAAAAGCCGTCCAGTGAACCTTGTTTACATCTTTTTTTGCTTGACGCCGCCATAGTGTGTTTGATAAGGGTGTTCCTGTATAGGAGAAATGTTTATTATTTTGTAAAGCGTCATTCGGAACTCATCGCAATATTCCTAAAAAAAATTAGAAAAAAAACGAGAATATGTAACCCGGATATTTCAGTCCCTCTCCGTCTACGATTTCATCTCCGATGAGTGGAAAATAACGACTGATATTATTCGGGTTAGAGGATATGTAGCGAAGTTTATTTGTAAAGATCTGCAAACGTAAACATGCTGACCAGTAGATACACACACTACGTTGTATTGCTGATACTAGATAAATTTTCTCTCATTATTTTTTTTTTAAAGAGAAAAAGTAACCGGCGGTGACAGCTAGAGTTACCAGAGATTTTCGCTGGTTGCCGGCTTCTAATGACATCCCTGACAGTATTATATTTGAAAAGTTGTTGACTACGTATTGCCAAGTAAAGCTGCGTTTGTGACCATCAAATTCCCAATTGACGCCGACCACTCTTAGATACAATACAGTTATTTCTTAATACCATTCCATCCAAATATAAGAATGATGTAATATTATTTGGTTATCAGGTAATGCCACAGATGGACCACTTCACAGAAAGTGCCTTTAGTGAGGTTGATACAGCTACCAAAGATTTCTGGAAGGACTGTAAAGAGGCCATGATGGTTAATCTACACAAAAGGAACAGAGAAAGGGGAGAAAGTAAACTGAAATTTCAGGTAAGTTTTTAATCTTGTCAAATTTTAGCCTGCTTGAATCTACTTAAAATACTCTTTATCATGTTTTTACTCCTGTGTAGAGGTTTGCTTGATATAGATTTATTTGAACAAGTTCTTCATTGACTTAAGGAAGGTCTGTTTTTTCCAGGTAGTCCTGAACTGCATCAGTGGTGTAATAGTTAGCATGCTCACCTAGAGTGCAATAGGTCGTGGGTTCGATCCCCGGTGAGCTCAAACCAAAGACTATAGAATCGGTGTATGCTGCTTCTCTGCTAATCATGCAGCATTACGGAGTAAGCAGATGATCGGAATACAAAGCAACTGACAAATCCATAACTTGGAAATTGTTGTTTTATTGGTCTTCTCATGTTGGTTCAGGCCTTGATACCCACCCCACATGTTAAGGTTTCCAGACACCTACCATTGGCCAGAGGAGTTCACTATCCATTAAGTCTGTTAGACACTATAGAGTTGACAAAAATATTGATGGGTTAAGGTTATGGTGCTTCAGTTATATTGTGGCGGTCGGTTTTATTGATGGAGGAAGCCAGTGTACCTGGATTAAACCCCCAACCTGTCGCAAGTCACTGACAAACTTTATCGCAGAATGTTGTATTGAGTACACCCCGCCATGAGCGGGATTCAGATTCACAACTTTAGTGGTGATAGGCACTGATTGCATAGTTAGTTATTAATCCAACTACCATACGATCAGAACCCACAATGGCCACAAACAAAATATTAAAATAGCCTAATCCTCTTATTGATGTTGTATTTTTTTAGAGCCAGATATTTGATGTGTACAAGAACAAAGCTATTAATGAAGAAAGGAGGTACCAGAATGTTGTCACACTTTTGAAGAACCAGTATCTATCTACATTGAGACAATGGAGAGCATCAAAGAGGTTTTTTACAGGACAAACAGGTGCTTGGGCAGAAAGGTTTGTATGTTTATGCAAAATAATTTGAGGGCAAATTATAGAAAAGTTCATAATGCCAAAAAAAACACTAGGAAATAGAAAATGCAAGTATCCCCGGTAAGATGCAAATATGCCCGGTAAAATGCAAATAATTAAAGATTACCAGTTATATTAGCGTTTACCAGTTAAATTAGCGAATTGTCTTGTTATATTTGCGTTTTACCTTTTAAATTTGCATTGTCGTGGCATTTTAGCGTTTTTCCTTTTATATTTGCGTTTTTCCTTTTAAATTTGCATTGTCGTGGCATTTTAGCGTTTTTCCTTTTAAATTTGCATTGTCGGGGGATTTTAGCGTTTTTCCTTTTATATTTGCGTTTTTCCTTTTAAATTTGCATTGTCGTGGGATTTTAGCGTTTTTCCTTTTAAATTTGCATTGTGGGATTTTAGCGTTTTTCCTTTTATATTTGCGTTTTTCCTTTTAAATTTGCATTGTCGTGGGATTTTAGCGTTTTTCCTTTTATATTTGCGTTTTTCCTTTTAAATTTGCATTGTCGTGGGATTTTAGCGTTTTTCCTTTTAAATTTGCATTTTACCAATTAAATCGCACGGTCATCTAAATCACCTGCTGAGTAGAGAGATTACGTAATACTGTAGTCGTCACTAGCTCATTGAATATGACGATCTATAGTATTATATTATCGTGTATCTATACGTATTTATTTATTATTATTATTTATGTCATACTAGTCTGGCCCTTAATAAATTTAGTGTATTCAATACACAATAATCCATCAATTGTTGCGTATTTGATTTTCATGTCGTATTTTAACTTAATGCGATGTTTATTAAGAAATGTGACTTTAAATGTATTAAAATATTAGCAAAGTGCACTCATATTTATTTCAATTTGATGTTGATTTAAATTGTTGTCCCTACAAGATATTTAGACAGTGACATGCCCAGAGGTCTTGTTCTCAGGTGTACCACCTGTTGTGTTTTCTGCCCAAGTGTATATTGTATTGGAGTAATACAATTTTATGATTTCCTGTCAAAACCATAAACTTCCTGTTGAATGTGGCCGATGGCAAAACATAGAAAGAAACAGAAGAGTATGTGTATTATGTCAAAAATAGGAAATTGGTGATGAATATCACTATAGTATGGAATGCCATTTTTTAAATATAAAAATAACACTATTAATAAAACAGAGGTGTATACAGAACCCGAATATAATAAAGTTAAAAAAATTAATAACTTCCAAAAATAGCTTACAAATCTGTAAAGAGATAAATAAAGATGGGTGTGATGCAGGCTAGAATTGTTTCCTCTCGATATATTGCTATAAAAAGATATATGATATTCAATGTGCAACCGTTACACGGCAGAAATAATTTCAGAAACAAAAATTTGTTAGTTTTAAAAGTACCTCGGTTGTCAATTATATATTCATGTATATTTTTGTAAAAATTCTTTTGTATATCTTTATTTCTCAAACTGACAGAGAAGTTACAAAGAAATGAACTGATTAAACTATCAGTTTCAATATTTGTTATGCCTGTTAGAAATAGTGAATGGTTTTTGTTTTCCTATGAACAGGTTGTAATGATTGAATTGATGCACCGGGACAATATTTCTAGCCATATATACTGATTAAAATTATATAATTTAAAAAGTAACAAGAGAATAGATTAAATAAATTTATTTCAATTACATAAACAATACATCTCATGTCTTTTTTAATTTGATGTTATTTATCAAAATTAGACTAAGTTGATTATTTTGTATAATTAATCATATTAATGTTCTTTGATCTTCATATAAATATGAATAACGTGCTCATGTTTTGTTATGCACTAACCTTGCTAATAATTTCAAATTAACTAATTAGTTGATTGTTAGGGAAGCAATTAGAATTTGAATGTTGTTTTTCATTCCCATATTAAAGAATTGTCTCATTATTTGATAATGAAAATAGTTACTGTTATATAAGGACCGACAGAAGAAAATATCAAGTTGATATAAGGCGCCACTAATATATTACGCTTTCGCTGGTCGCTACATTAACGCCTGGATGCATTCATTGAAAAAATCCGTCAAACCGGAAATAGTAAATCGCTATGACTTATGGGTATTACGACATAAAATAGGAGGAGCTTGTCAATAATGTCCAATGAAGCGATCAGATGATGTAATGTTGTATGCAATACACATATCCGGATAAATACAACCAAACATGAAATAAAACTTAAATGAATAATTACTAAACTAAAACAGTGATTTTTATTTCAAAGTTGGAAAGTAAAATAAAAGCTTGAATTGAATTCACTCTTATAATGATTTTTTAATTTCATTTAAAATAAAGATTTAAAAAAAATGTATTTTATGATACTGATGGCTGATTAAAATTGTTTGTCATGCATTAGCTGTCAGTTGTAATATACAGGATGTAACCAATATACAGGAAGAGCTCTTACTGTGAAGCCATCTATTTTGAGATGCCATTCAATGAAAATAACAACCTGACCATATTGTTACATAATAAGAATTAGATAAGAAATTAAAATTGATAGAAGGCAAGGATTTATATAATTAACACATTAAGTCACATTTCATTTATTTAGGCTACCTTGGGTCAGTTATCAATTAAAGACAAAAATCAGTCTAATAAGTATTTACCAAAATAATGATATTGTGATGGGTATCATTTTAATTTATGAAATAATCAACTTTCTGTTTACATATTTATTTTCAATAAAATTTCTTTATTATTTCATCCCATTTTGCTTAATTTAACTTGTGCATATCCATATTTATACAATCTTATGTTAACGGCAAGTTACGTGTGTCGACCCTATTTAATTCAGCCAGCAGCCTGACGGATTTTTACCACTAAGAGCGTTCAAGCCCTCATCCAGCGAAAGTGCCGATAGAGGGCGCAGTATTATTCAACTTAGTTATAATCGAATATTCTTCTACATATTTTTGGACAGGAAGTGCAGCTTTGGAAGAGCTCAGATCACATATATACTCCATTCATTATTGTATTTTTATTCAATAAAATATTTTTAAAAGTTATTCTTCAATTTTCTATTTCATTAGTTAACGATTTTTTTTTTATAGCGTCACGTGTTTTGTTGGTTATGCATGTTGTTTGTTGACATCCTAGTTTTAGTAATATTTTGATCTCGGGGTGAAATTTCATTGTATAACAAGCTTGCTTGCTGTATTTAGCCTTTCTTATGAAAAGAATGTCATTATTCCTACAATGTAGGCACAATTTATGTGTTTTCATCCGTATTTTTAATATCGCACGCTTTGTTTACATCCGATATTTTTTTTTATTGACATGTACAAGGTTACATAATATAGTCTCTGATCCATTCATACACTTTGCTAATAAGTAATATTTTCTTTACAATAGTTTATTTTTGTTAATAAAATAGACGAATTATTGAATAAAGATTTATATAAATGAAACGATTAAAATTGATTGCTAAAAAAAGTGTTATTATTAAATACCCGGATATGTTTGGATAAGAGAATAGCATTCGGGTCATATAGGGGTCATGTAGTTTCTTTTGAAAAGTTTATTTTTGTCAATGAAATGATGAATTACAAGGATAAAACGAGTATATTATGGGTTGTGGATTATTTTTTTTTAAAGTTTGAACATGTGGTATATATATATATTTGCATCATCAAGTAGTTCAATAAAAATATTGATTCAAATCTAATGAAAATGAAGTAAATTTATATTGATTTAAGAAGAAAAATTGAAATAAAGAAAAGTTACAAAACTAATGAGAAATGAAATAATATATTTTATGTAAGGGTAAAGTTGGTAATTTTTTTTTGGTTAAAAAAAATCCAGTAGGAAAATAAACCATTAATTAAAATTTTAACAGAAATAATACACCTTAAAACAGTAAAATATGTATACATTAAGGAAAGAAAATAGATCATATATATATATATTCTTACAATGGAAATGAAGTTCTATTTTTAAAAGTTAATTTTTATTAGAAAATTATTTCTTTCATAACTTGACTTTTTTTAATTATAAAAAATAGTGAAAAATCAAGTTTGGAGAGCATATTTTAGGTTTGCTTATATAGTAATAGTATTAATGTTTAATATAAATATTAAATATTATGTTTTCTTATTTGATGTGTGTTTATATTGGTTTAAAATTAATAATAAATATTCAGTATTATATTTTCATATTTCATGTGTAATTTTATAGTTTTAGAGTTTAATAATACATATTCATTAATTTGTTTTCGTATTTTATGTAATTCCATTTATGTAGAAAAAGCAAAAAAGAGAATCAAATTTACCTTTATTTACATGTGATTACCCTGATAATTCACCCTTAATGGGACCCCTTAATTCCTCTTAATTAGGAAGGACAGCATTCTTTGATATTATAAAATGTTGGCCTTGAGGATACACGAAATCATAAAATTTTATTACTTTGGTAATTCATTACTTACAGCTCACTCCAATACAATATACACTTTAGCAGTAAACACAACAGGTGGTACACCTGAGGAAAGGGCCTCTAGACATGTAACTCTTGTGGGGACAACAAATGTGTTCTCTCTGAATTATAGAAAATTCAATTGTTTTACACTATTTCAACACATATTTTAATACAAGGCCTATAAAACAGATGTTTACAGAAGTGAATTTCATTTTTGTAAACGTATATTCATATGAATAATTTCTTAGCTCGGAGCTTTGCTTTCAGATGCATACAAATCGATGTTTAACACTGTATTAGCGATTATTTAAAAAAAATATCCATATACATATTTTTTTTTATCGAAAACAAGCCCCTAATAAATTACAGAGTTATCGAAGCGAATCATGATTAAGTTGGATATAATGTCGCACAATAGGCTACCCGATTTGTAAGGCTTGAAGTAATTTACCATATAACAATATGTTCGTAATGATGAACGGTAAGGCCACTAAAATGCATGAATCGCCTGTAAAATAAATAAACATAAATTATAATGTTGAATCTCCGTGAAAATATTAAACGTTTACATTTAAATCAACATCAAATTGAGAAATAAATATGAGTGCATAGTTCTAGATCCTGAAAAACAAAATCAAGAAATCAAATATACATAACTACTGTAAAATACACAACGATTGATGAATTATTGTGTATTGAATAGCTAAAGTTATTATCATCCAGAATGGTACAAATAAATAAACAATAATATAATACTATTATAGATTGTTCTTATATTTATCAGGGAATTATATAAACATTTGAAGAAAAAAAAAATCCTGTATTTATTGATCAATCTAATTAACTGACAAAATAGTGTTTACATGTAAATTGCATATTTCTGTTGGATCGGACAAGAGCGCGCACGTTACGTATACATAGGGTTATGATTATTTGTTTTATATCATCATCAAAAATATTTATTGTTCATTAAGGTGCCTCATTACAATAATCAGAACTTTTAAAACACAATAACTTTGACGCTGTACATACACAATCCTGTGCTATAAAACAAGACATAAATAGCTTAATAGAGACCGATAGTTTAATATATACTTAATTCATTTTTTAGTAAATAGTCTCAGCATAGGTATTACAAGGTTAATGTATTTCTCGCATGATAAACAAGTAATAGTGAAGTGACAACAGTATACGTATTCTGTACGTGTATCACACTTTGCTAATATTTTAATACATTTAAAGTCACATTTCTTAATAAACATCGCATTAAGTTAAAATACGACATGAAAATCAAATACGCAACAATTGATGGATTATTGTGTATTGAATACACTAAATTTATTAAGGGCCAGACTAGTATGACATAAATAATAATAATAAATAAATACGTATAGATACACGATAATATAATACTATAGATCGTCATATTCAATGAGCTAGTGACGACTACAGTATTACGTAATCTCTCTACTCAGCGGGTGATTTAGATGACCGTGTGATTTAACTGGTAAAATGCAAATTTAAAAGGAAAAACGCTAAAATCCCACGACAATGCAAATTTAAAAGGAAAAACGCTAAAATCCCACAACAATGCAAATTTAAAAGGAAAAACCCAAATATAAAAGGAAAAACGCTAAAATCCCACGACAATGCAAATTTAAAAGGAAAAACGCTAAAATCCCACGACAATGCAAATTTAAAAGGAAAAACGCAAATATAAAAGGAAAAACGCTAAAATGCCACGACAATGCAAATTTAAAAGGAAAAACGCAAATATAAAAGGAAAAACGCTAAAATGCCACGACAATGCAAATTTAAAAGGTAAAACGCAAATATAACAAGACAATTCGCTAATTTAACTGGTAAGCGCTAATATAACTGGTAATCTTTAATTATTTGCATTTTACCGGGGATATTTGCATTTTCTATTTCCTAGTGAAACCACAACATTAAATGAATAGTAAATACCTGTCAAAACTGAATCTTGAATAAAATGGAATCCTGTATATGAAAAAAATGTAGATATTATACCCCCACTCATAGAGAGGGGGCTATATTGCAATCACCTTGTCCGTTTGTCCATTAGTCCATCCGTTTGTCCCTCCGTTCACACTTTCGTAACAGATATCTCAGCTTCTACTGGAAGAAATGATTGCATATCTACTTCCTGTTTACCGTGCAACTTACAAATGAACGAGTGGAGGTATTCTTAGCACGACGTAGCGTGCAACATCTTGTTAAATTTAGTGTGCAACGGCACGTTTCTGGAATAACCTTCATCAGGTATGCTCAAAGCTAACATATTTGAAAACCAAATCATTTAAAAGCTTTTGATAACAAGAAAACCAAAGGGTCTCCTAACCTGAACTTTAATAAATAAAGTGCTAATGTTAGAAATCTTTGTTAATTGAACATGTGAAATCTGAAGAGTAACACACACATCATTATGGAACAGAACTGACAATCCAGATGAACCTATCTTTGATTCTGAAATTATGTTTATTTTTCATGTTTTATAAGAGTTATTTCCCTTTAGACTTAAGTTGTCTTAAGTGGTCATTTTTCCTTTGTCCCAAAGGTAACCATTGAATACACGATACATTTTATGTTGGCAAATACAGTTAAACCTGTCTTATGTGACCTTCTAAGGGAACAGTGAAATATGGCCACATAAGACAGGTGGTTGCTTAATACAGGTTTAACTGATATGAAATGCACTGTGAACGTAAATAAAAGTTAAGGTCACATAATGCAAGTTATTGCTTAATAGAGGTGGTCACTTAAGCAGGTGTGACTGTAATGTTGATAATGTCATTGTGTTTCCATGCATTTTCATTTTTCTTTTATTGTGTAGAAACAATGCGGAAGTTTACTGGAAAATGTCCAACCAAGAGAATTTCTCTAGAATGAGGGTTAAGCTTATACCAAACTATAATTTTGACCAACACATTGAAGCTAGTCGACAGAGGGATAACTTAGGTAAGAAAATGTAAAAAATCAATTTTGGAAGGATGTATTATATGCTTGGAAATCTGTTATTGAAAAAGACGAAAACAAAGATTGGACAAACTTTCTTGCCAATACAGTTTGGTTGAATAAACAGGTAAAAATTGACAACAGAACTATCTTTTATCCAGAGTTGTTCAATAGGGGTGTAAAGTTTGTTAACGATTTTGTCAATGATGATGGTTCTTTTCTGACTTTAGATCAGTTTTCAAACAATTTTGGACTTTGTGTAAATTTTCTGCAATATAATGGGGTTATTAGTTCTTTACGACAAATGCTAAAATTATATCCATATGGAGACAAATCATCTAATTTACAGACTCCTTTTGTCCCATCATCTCTACAAAATATTTTTCGAAGTTCTAAAGGTTCAAAAGATATGTACACAATTCTAAATAAAAACAGTAGTGTTCCTACAGCTCAAAGAAAATGGAATACAGTTTTCGATATTAATTCAAATGAGTGGAAACAAATTTATATACTCCCATTTAAAGCTACAGCATGTACAAAATTACTTTGGTTTCAATTTAGAATAAACCACAATATTCTGGCTACTAATTATTTCCTGAAAAAAGTTAAAATTATTGATGATGCAAATTGTAATTTTTGCCAAAAGGAAAATGAAACCATTGAACACATTTTTTGGGGTTGTGAAAATGTACAAAATCTGCTAGGGCAAGTAAATTCTTGGTTCGGTGACAAAGACATAAACCAAACATTTTTAAAGAAGACTCTAATTTTTGGGGATGTTGATAAAGTATATAAAGATGATGTATACAATGCCATTTTACTAAACATAGAATACTATATATATACAAACAGATGTCTGAAGAAAAAATTATCCTTTCATTCGCTTAAAGCCTGTTTGATAAATTTATATAAAACTGAAAAAATGATTGCTGTCCGAAATCAAAGAATTGCAAAATTTCAATTGCATTGGAGTACTTTTGAAAAACTGTTTGAGGATTGTTGACATAGTTTTTATTCTTATGTAAATTCCCTTTCCATAGAGACACCACTAAATACTAACTGATATAGTCTATCTAAATATACTTTTCTTGTTTATATTTACTATACTATAGTATACTTTATAGTATACTCATTACGGGATAATTAAAACAATATGAATGTTTGATCCATCCAAATAATACTTTTGTATAGTCCAATTGATTGTTTGCACCAGGCCAAACCATAAAAGTTTTATATATAAATGCCAATATAAAGTACAATCTCATCTTCTTAATGTCTTCTTTTTTTTTCTTCTTCTTTTTAAAAATACATTAAATTCTTATCTACTTTTTTTCCTAATTATACAAAAAAAATATTTATCACATTTATCAATAGTAAACAATTTTAAACTCTGCAAAATACCTCTTTTCTCATCTTTTATATTCTAAAAAAAAAAAAAAAAAAACTCCACTGCAATATACATATGATTATATATTGGAAAAGATTGTAAGAAGATTTAATTGTACTTTACTATATAGATTGTATGATGTTTTATATGTTATTATATTATTGTACTCTATTCTGTATTGATGTATTTTGCAGTTGAAAAAAAAAAAAAAAAAAAAAAAATGTTCCTATTAAATGTGGTTGTAATAAAGGATGAAGTCCTTTTAACGGTAGGCTCTCCGATTTTTCCTCCTTTCTATATTGATAGCCAATTATCTGTTCACCGGAAGTTTAAAAAAAATAGATCAATTGATATTTAGAAATGTAAAAGAAATATTTCAATGAAAAATTCCCAATTCTTTATTTATTTACTCTATGCAAAATTGAAATAAACTTGAAATAAAATTCTAATAAAAAAATCTCTTTCTACGAAACTCTCGACGGAAGAGCGGCATAGGTAAAATGAACGGAACAGCCATAGCAAATTGGCTACAAAATTCATTCAAAACAAAAGATAATAACGTGTACGGATCATCGTATTATTGAAATTTTAGGACTTCGTCCTTCAAACAGGTTGCCTGTCTCAAATTATTTGTTGGATACGAACATTAATTGAAATCTCATGACACATTTTAACACTGTGTAGCATGATAAAAGGTTGGGTTTTAGGAGTGATGATTTCTACATTTTCTCTTTCCACATGATAATACCAATTATCTAACATTTTGTACGTTTTCCTTTGAATTTTAAAGAGAGTAGCCTGTCTGATACAAGGTGTCTGATATAAGATGTTTTATCACCACACTGTGGTGATAAAAGAATGGCGCGATGTTGCACAAAATCTTCTCTGCCGAACTATTTTGTCATGACGTCATATCATTGGAATGCGGGGTAAAACATGTCAATGTGAGCAACGTTAACAAAGCAATAGAATGAACGGCAACAAATATCAATCAAAATCAGTTTAATTGTTGTTCTTCATCATCTTAATGTCATGATACTTGTATTTATGAGATCTTTAAACTCCTTTTTAACCCATTTTTTTCCTAATTATCACGATTACACGAAGATGGTCAAGATTAATTTGATGATTTCTATGTCAATTGATAAGGGCTTATGCCCCTTGACTATTTGAAAATGGTGCATTATAATTTTGTTTCTCCCCTTTTGTGAGAGACTATGTTTGAGTCATGTTCCTTCATCTTGCACAAATGTTTGTACAAGTAACTTGTCTTTCATTTTAACATGGAATACCTTATACTTTGCATGCTTGCTTATAACCATATAAAGGAGTTATTGCCCTTTTTGACTTATAGTGGGAAATGTTCGGAATTCTACCAAGCTTACCCTTGTGTCACAAATGTTGCAATCGTAGCCCCCAAGGGTCACCCATGGGTGGAATTTTATCTAAATTGTTATTCTTTGGTGAACTAAGCTACCAAAATTTACCCTATCAAATCAATGGTTCATATTAATATTATAGCTACGTCCAATGCTAATTGCTAAATCAGAAGTGCCAAGGACTGAAAATCGTCCAATGTAAATGTTGAAACAGTTTCTGTAATAATTAAGGACTTTTGGTATGCTTTCCCTTCTGTCATCAAAAAATAAATTCAATAATTCATCTATCATAGATTCTATGTGTAACTCAAAATAAAGTTACATTGGGTACCCTTTGGTTACCCATAGTCGAAAATATTAAAACATTGTCTGAAAAGAGCAGAAACAACTGCTAAATTGTCTGAAAAGAGCAGAAACTACTGCTAAATTGTCTGAAAAGAGCAGAAACTACTGCTAAATTGTCTGAAAAGAGCAGAAACAAGTGCATTTTAATAGTTTTCAATGGTGTCCTCTGTGATGTCCGTGCTTATAATATTACCGTATTTTACCGTAGCTCGACACAAATCAGGTACCAGAAAACTTTATTATGTCCATGACTAAATAACACTAAAGTTTATTTGACTCTTCATTAGTACTAACAATCACACAATTGCAGGATACATGCTATTTCATACGTTATGAGACTCATACCGTATAACCGGTAATTTCTGCGGCAATCTAACTTCTGCGGTATTCTGCGTTCAACTCCGGACCGCAGAAATTAAAATCACAGAATGATATGTCAAATTAATGTCCCGTACAAAATACGTTTTCAAACTCTAACTCCAATTCCGCCGTAAGTGTCAAATATAATAATTAGTCATAATTACTATATCCAGATAAACAAAACCTGGTACTATATAAATGTTTACACAACAATTAAATGTTATTTAGCTGTGGCATGATGATTTTTACCTGTTAATTAACAATTACTCGAGATCAAGAAATATGATTGTACCAAGCTGACACCGACAATAATTGAAACAATCACCTGATTAAATGTTTACAATCATAATAAAGTTTATTAAAGCAATATTTAAAATTGTTATTTCATAAATTAACATTAGTTTTTTGTTTGTTTTTTTTTAAATTGTTGTAGTAGCTTCGATTGAATAATATCAAACTGTGTGATCTCAGGATTCATCTAAAAACCAAACAAATAGAAATGTACTGGTAGTAGAATTCCGGTTAACCCGAGTTTTTATGTCTACATTATACTAAAAGAATTGAATACAATTGCTTCTAATCATAATTCTTTTTAAAAAAAATTGTTATATGATAAAGTATGAAAATTCGACATTAAAAATATATATCCTAAATATATCAAAGTTTATACCGATATCGATCCAACTGTTGACTTCGTATTTCCTGTCAACAAAATAGATCGCGAAAACAGTGAAAAAATAGTTTCTTAAGACAAATTTGAAGTTAACCAAGTGCGTATTCAGAAGTTGTAACATTTGAAAACTTTCTAAAGAACTAAATGTTTTTACTTCTAAGGATCACTGTAATGTGCACCAGTTGTTTATCGTAACATCACTTCAGTTGTTGCTTCCTGTAATACAAACAATTTTCGGTGCCGAGATTTTCAATCCGCAGAAAAAAAAATCCGCAAAATTAAATGTCTTCTTTTTAGACCAAAACTGCAGAAATTTCACACCGCAGAAATTACCGGTTATACGGTATAAAAGTAGGGTCACCCATGTATATATGTATTATGCAGGAGTGGATGATTTAGATCCATCAGAGCAGTTAAAACAGCTGACTGTTACCAAAGAAGCTTTGGTTTCCGAGGAAGACATTGCTGATGACATCATTGGTGATGAAGAATGGAGTGCTATCAGTCCTGATGGGTTAGTGTTTGTACCTCAAAGATTTTTAAGCCTGTAACGGGGCTAAATATCAGGTTCCTTTCTTTTCGTAATTTGTCTTGCTGATCTTCAACTTCACTACACTCTATGTCTGGGCTTGTGAGTTCGAATCCCACTCATGGTGAGGTGTACTCGATACATTATGTTATAAAGCGTGTCAGTGACTTGTGGCAGTCAGTGGTTTTCTCCAGTTTCCTCCAACAATAAAACTGACCACCACGATATAGCTGAAATATTGTTGAAAGTGGCATTAAACACCCTAACCCTAACCATTGTTTAAACTTTCTTTTTATAGCTAACAGTAAATTTAATACATTTTGCCCATTATTATCTGATGGATGATTTTTTTTCTCAGTTATTTTAACTCTACCAATAACACTGTCCACTACGATATAGCTGAAATATTGTTGAAAGTAGCGTAAACCACCATAACCCTTGGCTTGAAACAAGCACAAAATTGTGTCAGAGATAAACCAGATAATGCAAACCTAACCACACTTCTTAACTTTCAGTATGAAATGAATCTACAGTCAAACTTCAATGGAACCTGATAATGTGCCCTTTATATACCAATTCAAATTATATGCACTATTCATTAAATGGAGAAAATGAAACTGCCCTTTATAGACAGTCATTTGTTATATACAGGTGCCTTTTAAGACAGGTTTTTGGATTAGAAATAAGTATGGAAGTATTTGGGATCTAGAAGAAATCTTGGTAACAACAAAATTTAGGTCTATATCCTCACTGGTCACATTTATTTTAACACAACACACATTGAAGTTTAAATAAATGTATATCAAGATCCTATATAGTACCATGGTTGCTAAATTAGAAAAAAGTGGCGAAAACTGGTTGAAATAGCATGTGAATACACTGAGCCATGGAAACGTGATACCTTAGGATCAGACTATACATTGAAGTTTCTATTTTTAGTACTGATGGAGTAAATGGCAAAGAAAAATTGGTGCTGTCTGAAGAATGTGAGTTGGTTACCATGGTGAATGTATACAAAGGTCGTCTTGAGGTCACCACAACACATGTTTATTATTTTGACTGCAGTTCAAACAAAGAAGAAGGTATTTTTCATATTAACAGTTTTAATGCATATTATTTTGTTCTTAAATTTTATTTTAATTTTGAGTTTGTAACCTAAGGTTTTTTTAGCTCACCTGGCCATAGGCCATGTGAGCTTTTGTCATGGGTAAGCTTCCGTCGTCCGTCCGTCCGTTAGCTTTTCACATTTAAATCTTCTTCTCTGAAACCGCTGAACAGATTTCAACCAAACTTGTCAGAAATGTTCACTGGATGGTCCTCTACCAGATTTGTGTTTTTGGTGCTGATTTGAAATCCAACATGGCTGCCAGGGTCCATAATGTGTTCTCATTGGCTGAAATTTTAAAAATCTTCTTGTCAGAAACCACTAAGTCAATTGAATTGTGACTGTGCAGGAATGATCATTGGGTGGTCCTGTACTAAAATTGTGAATCGTGTGCCGATCGGAAATTCAAGATGGCCGCTATGACTCGACTTAGATTAACATTGGACCCTATGGGAATTTCACATTTTCATCTTTTTTTCTGAAACCACAAAACAGATTTGAACCAAACTTGGCAGAAATGTTCATTGGATGGTCATATACAAGATTTTTGTTTTTGGCGCTGATGGGAAATCCAACATGGCTGCCAGGGCCCATAATGTGTTCTGATTGGTCGAAATTTAAAAAATCTTCTTGTTAGAAACCACTAAGCCAATTGAATTGTGACTTTGCAGGAATGATCATTGGGTGGTCCTGTACTAAACTTGTGAATCGTTTGCCGATCGGAAATTCAAGATGGCCACCATGACTCGACTTAGTTTAACATAGGACCCTATGGGAATTTCACATTTTCATCTTTTTTTCTGAAACCACAAAAAGATTTGAACCAAACTTGGCAGAAATGTTCATTGGATGGTCATATACAAGATTGTGTTTTTGGTGCTGATCGGAAATCCAACATGGCTGCCAGGGCCCATAATGTGTTCTGATTGGTCGAAATTTTAAAAATCTTCTTGTTAGAAACCACTAAGCCAATTGAATTGTGGCTTTGCAGGAATGATCATTGGGTGGTCCTGTACTAAATATGTGAATCGTTTGCTGATCGGAAATTCAAGATGGCCACCATGACTCGACTTAATTTTTACATAGGACCCTATGGAAAAAATGTTTAAAAGTCTTCTCCTCTGAAACCAGTAAGTCAGTTTAAAGCAAACATGGCATGAATGGTCCTTAGGTGGTCAACTTTCAAAATTATGTCCTGTGACCCCGACCTCCATCCAAGATGGCCGCCATCAGCAAACATACTGTAGTTTTAACATAGGACCCTATGGGAAAAAATGTTTTAAAATCTTCTCCTCTGAAACCAGTAAGCCAATATAGCAAACATGTCATCGATGGTCCTTAGGTGGTCAACTTCCAAAATTGTGTTCAGTGATCTCGATCTCGGTTCAAAATGGTCGCCGTCAGCAGACATAGTTTTAACATAGGACCCTATGGGAAAATTGTTTAAAAGTCTTCTCTTCTGAAACCAGTCAGCCAATTTAAAGCAAACATGGCATGGATGGTCCTTGGGTAGTATACTTTCAAAATTGTGTCCGGTGACCACGACCTCCATCCAAGATGGCTGCCATGAGCAGACATAGTTTTAACATAGAACCCTATGGCAGTATGGGATTTGAATAGTAACTTAGATGTATTCGGCATGCAGACATTCTTAAGAGGACTTATTTATGTCAGGTGAGCGATACAGGCTCACCTGAGCCTCTAGTTTGTAATCATATCATCTGTTTGTTTGTAACTGCATCGGTTGCAGGACTCACCAAACCAGGTGAAGTGGGCAATTTTTTCATCCTAGTGTCAATGAAATCTCCCTATTCCCACCAAAAGACGAAGTTGTCAGTGTTTTTTCACCAATAATCATACTTTTTATTCCAAACTTGTTGATTGTACCTTTTTTAAGATCATTGTACAGTACTTTTGTTTTGTGAAATGTAGTGGGACATACGGGAGCGGGTAAAGAAACTTTAATATTTTGCAAACTTTTCGGAAGTCTCCTAGATTTTCCTACACTTCACCCTTATGTCAACTGACAGAGAAGTCATGTGACACTGTTTTTAATGAGTGTTGTGAGCCCTGGGTTGTGTCAGGGTTAGGTAGCTTGCTTGCCTAGAGTGTGGTTGATCATGTGTTCAGGCCTGATTGGTAGTAGTATATTGGTGTTTGCTTCCTTCTCCACTCAGTACTCAGGATTGAGGAGTAAAGCAGACTGGTTGGTTCGTAATCAGGATAATGTGTCAGAGTAGAGTGATATTTCTACCCAATGACTGTTGTTTCAGTGAACTAGCACTACTATAAGAAATCAAACTAAGCGTGTTGGTCTAGTACAAAGCAGACATCATTTGCATGTCTTGTTCTTGCCACGATAAAGCTGAAAATTTGAAAAATGGTGTTAAGCAATAATCACCCACTTATTCAATTTATGAGGGGACAACTTTTAAAATTAATAACAAGATTATTATTTAAAAAATTCATAATGAATAATTAATTAATTAATTCCTCTGATGATTTATAATAAAAACGTATACATCAAATTTAGTGTGCACGACGTGTTTCTGGAATAACCTTCATCAGGTATGCTCAAGGTCAAAATATTGGAAAGCCAAATAATTAAAGATTTTGGGAGCAATAAAACCAAATGGCGTAAACAGGATAGCCAAAACCAGCCACGGTTACATATGTCTGAGGGAGGAAAACCTTAGTTTTATTAATAATTACATTATTTAGGAACTGTAAATTTCAGTAATAAATGTATCTTATAAACCATACTGGATGGATGATACTCTCGGTACTAATAGTCCACCAGCAAAGGTATAAGTTAGATGCCCTTTGTAATTTAAAACTTGATTGTTTTTCAGGTGTAGAAGATTTCAAGTGGGCGTTGTCTCAGTTAAGAGAACTCCATTTTAGAAGATACAATCTACGTAGAAGTGCATTAGAGTTATTTTTAATCGACCAGACGAATTATTTCCTCAACTTCCAGAAGAAGGTACGATTTTTTTCTTCAAATTACTTGCAACAAACCAGAGTGATTTGCGAAATCTCCAACACAAGGCCAAGAAAAGTTAAAAACTTTTTGTATTCATGTTTTATTTTGGTGGCTGCATTATCTGTTTTGTTGACAATTCAATAAAATAAAATTGTGTACTCCCAAAATATTTTCGCATGAAATTTTCTTCAATGAAACCAGCATCTTTTGTAAGAAAGAGTGGTCAGAGAACCAAGTATGTACACGATGCAACATTATGTGATAAAGTTTGTCAGTGACTTGTGGCCGGTTGGTGGTTTTCTTTGGGTACTTCGGTTTCCTCCACCAATAAAACTGACTGCCACAATATAACTGAAATATTGTTGGAAGTGGCATTAAACACCATAACACTAACCCCCTAACCCCCTTATCACATTATCTTAAATTCTGTTAAGTAATGATAATTTCTCCCATACATTAAAAGAAAAGAGCAGTGATGATTGTAGTGATGAATGAATGATTTTTTTTATTTTGTTCCTTTGTAATGAGAATTTCCTTTCTTTTGGTTATAACATTGAAAAGGTTACCATATTTTATTTACTATTAAGTATATGTGGACGACAAAGATGCCCAAATATAGCATTTATTGGCGGAAGTAAAAAGTACCACTCAACTGCAGGCTAGGGAACGTTTCAAACTCATTTGAAAGTATGAGTTTTACTCATTGTTGAAGATCCTACTGTGACTGTGAAATGCAGAACAGCAATAAAAGAACTGTTCCTTTACTTGAATTTATGCCTAAGGTGTAATGTTGAATAGTCTCTCATGTGCATTTACATCCATATCTTTTCTCCCTAAAAGTAGGTCCAGTTTGTTTGTGCTCCATATTGTTATGGTAACCGTGTCTAGGTATATTGTCTGAATATGGTAAGAAACATGTATCGACTATAAAGATTGCAAAATATGGTAATAACTTGTTTTCAAATATATTGCTAATGACCTAACATATATTTGACAGGTGAGGAACAAAGTTTACAGCCGTATCTTAGGTTTAAGGCCACCCAATCTGATCTACTACGGCTCCAGGTCTCCTGCTGAACTACTGAAGTCTTCTGGTCTAACACAGGTAGGTTGAATCATGTACAGAAAAAAACCTGCCCATGCAGTCACCTCTATTAAGCAGTCACCTGTATTAAAAGGTCACATTTTTCTTGTCCTGTCATAGAAAGTTTCATGTGAATTGAACCACTTTTTCTTTGTCCCAAAGTTCACCTCTAAATACAGGTTTGACTGTACTTTTATACAATAGTCTGCTATTATGAAGCCACACCTTCTGCAATGAAAGGGTGGCCTTTTAAGAGGGGTGGTCTCTCTTAAGGTGCGACAATTTAGTAGCATTTTACAATCTCAGTGATTCTGAAACCTGGCCCGGTAAGAGTGGTAAGACTTATAATGAGAGTGACCTATAGCCTCTGACCTCTAAGTTTATTACACCCCCCCCCCCCCCCCCCCCCCCCCCCCCACAAACATAGTTTGGGGGGGTATATAGGAATCTGCCTGTCTGTCTGTCTGTCCGGACCAACTTTCAAATATTTTTTTTCGATTTCCACCAAACTTTGTGGAATTTAAGATCATGATGTGTGAACTTTGCAGTATAAAGGATTTTATTGTCCATTGAGTTTTACCCCTGTTATGCCTCTTTGGACTTAGGAATTTTGAGTCAATTCAGTATGCACTTTGTCATTGCAAATTCTCCTACATGATTAATCAGAAGTTCATGAAACTTTGTACATTGCAAGATCCTAATATGAAGATGTGCACATTAGTAGGATATCCCGGTCCATTGAGTTTTACCCCTGTTATGCTTCTTTGGACTTAAAGATTTTGAGACAATTCAGTATGCACTTTGTCATCGCAAATTCTCCTACGTGATTAATCAGAAGTTCATGAAACTTTGTACATTGCAAGATCCTAATATGAAGATGTGCACATTAGTAGTATATCCTGTTCCATCAAGTTTTCCCAGAATTATGAGTCTAAAAGTTGTGTTCCAAATATGTTTTGGCTCAATTAAGATGATGGGGACGCGGGGGGTATTAGTCCTGCATAGCGGACAGTTAAGTTATTCCATTTATGTATCAATGCGGGACTCCTGCGTCCAGCAGTACCTCTAGTTAAAAATGACTTCACAAAAAATTACCTTCTAGCTCAATGAAAATTAACCTAACAGAGACTGTAATTGTTAAAGGAAGACATACTATTATAGACCATATTAATGTTTCTATATTAAGATTTAAGGGGCAGTTGTGGTCGAGTTCATTAGGTAGTTTGATTTATAACTACCTGTGCAATCAGTGCCTATCACTGATTAACGTGAGTTTCAATCCCGCCTATGGCGAGGTGTACTAGATACAACATTATGTGATAAAGTTTATCAGTGACTTGCGGCAGGTCAGTGGTTTTATCCACGTACTCCGTTTTTCTTCACCAATAAAACTTACTGTCACGATATAGCTTAAATATTGTCAAAACACCATAACCCTAAGTCTTTTAGAATTTGAGAAGAAGGGTTACAGATAGCCTGATTTAACAGCTGGTCAATAAATGTCTGTATTATAATTAATTTATGTATTTTATCAGTCATTGTTTGTAAATTGAGTAATCTCCCTTATTTACTCTTTAAGACCTCATAATTAGATTTATTTTCTTTTTCTATTCTTCATGTACCAGTATATTGTAATTTTCATTGTAGAAATGGATTCAGAGAGAGATTACAAACTTTGACTACCTGATGCAGCTAAATACCATAGCAGGAAGAACATACAATGATTTAAGTCAATACCCAGTTGTAAGTAATCCAATTTTATTTCTTTTCGGTGCACATTTTTTGTTGTTATTGCTTGATTGTGACTTGTGGAAGTTTGATACTTTTTCCTGTAGTACACCTGCTTCCACAACCAATAAATCTTACCTCCATGATGTATCTTGAAAATTGTGGAATATGATGTTAAAACTTCAATAACATAGTCCTAAAGTAAAATCATATAAAAATGTCATGATAGAAATTTAGATTTTATTCTGTTATAATATAATTTATCCTCTTAAATTGGTACAGAAACACAAAGATGTATCTATTTATACTCTTGTCTCACCCTCCCAATAGTCAGCTAAAATGGACAGGAAATGAACACTGCTGTGTTGCATCAAACTAAATTACATCTGAAAAATGGAATCCATTTATATTTAAGGGTAATGGTGGAAAATTTCTAATGTTCATTCCGTTAGGATGAGAAATGATAAATAAAAATCATCATCATCTCATTGGAAATTAACTTGCTCTCGTCGTGATATAGCTGAAAAATTGCTGAGTTGGCGTTAAACAATAATCATTGACTCACTCTACAGAATACCGACTTCCTTCAACAAGTTGAAGATTAAGTCAGAGGTTGCACATGGAGGGCTCACTAAACCAGGCAAAGTGGGCGACTTCTTCGCCTTGGTTTCAATGAAGTCGCCCAATTTTTTTCACCAATAATCATACTTTTTCTTCAATATTCACATAAAAGCAGCTCCCATGTTCCTGAAATGTGACCCATACAGGGCTTGATGTTCAATATTTTATTCCAAACTCGTTAATTGCATCCTTTTTAAGATCACAGTGCAGCATGTCCATTTTTGTGAAAGGTAGGGGAACATGTGGTAGTGGGGAAAGAAACATTAAAATTTGGATCAATTTTCAGAAGTCTCCCAGATTTTCCCTCACTTCGCCACTAAGTCAAGAGAGAGAGAAGTCAAGTCGCCCTGTTTTTACTATGTGTGGTGAGCCCTGCACAATTGAAAAAGGTTAAAACTATTCATAGATTTTATAAACTGGTATTTGTTAGAAGAGACAGCAGCCTTGAATGTTTGAAACAGAGCAACCTATAACAGGGGCGGACTCGGCGGGCACTCCCCCTAAAATTGGAAAAAATATGATTTTTCACACGAAATACCCCACAATTTCCGCGCCTCCCTCTGCAATTGGAAAAAATATGATTTTTTGGCGTAAAATCGTGATTTTTCACACGAAATACCCCAAAAAATTTCGCGCCTCCTTCTGCTCAGCGCAATTTTTTTAACTGCGCCCCCCCCCCTAACTTGAAATCCTGGATCCGCCCCTTCATAACTATGTATATAAATAGGCCAAAGCTACTGATAACTTTTAGAAACTGAAAGCTGATTTCAAATGAAATAGTCATTGTTAGGTGTTGTCAATAAGTAAGGATTTTTGTATTTATATATTTTATGGGGAATTTTAACATTAATACAGTGCAATAATATATTTTGATGATTTTATTTCAGTTTCCATGGATACCATTTTATGAGTAATTTTAGCATCACTACATTACAATAATATTTTGATGATTTTATTTCAGTTTCCATGGATACTATCGGATTATGAATCGGATACAATTAACTTGAACAGTTGCACAGTATACAGAGATCTGTCCAAACCAATTGGTGCCGTCAACCCAAAAAATGAGGAATTACTGAGAGAAAAGTAAGATGACTTATACATGTAATATAATACATAATTGCACTACTTTTTTGATGGTCAGAAACTCACTTTTTGGGCCACATTTGTAAAAGTGATGGAAAATTAGGAATTACAGTCATAAATACATTGTTCTGATTGGATAAATTTGGAGAATAAATATGAAAATTGTAGTATGTACTCTAAAATATATTGTGACAAATCTTATGAGAAAAGTAAGATTACTTATACATGAAATATAATACATAATTACTCTAACTTTTTAGCTCACCTTGCCAAAGGCAATGTGAGCTTTTGCCATCACTTGGCATCCGTCGTCTGTTAACTTTTCACATTTTAATCTTCTCCTCTGAAACCCCTCAGCCAAATGAACTGAAATTTGGTAGGGAGCATCTATGGAAGGTCCTCTATAAAGATTGCTCATTTCGTCCCGATCCATTAAAAACATGGCCGCCACAGGCAATTCTTATTTCTGATTGGCTGATTTTTTTTAATTTTCTCCTCTGAAACCGCTTGGCCAAATGAACCGAAACTTGGTAGGAAGCATCTATGGAAGGTCCTTTGTATAGATTGCTCATTTTGTCCCGATCCGTTAACAAACATGACTGCCACAGGCGACTTTTTCTGATTGGCTGATTTTTAAAATTCTTCTCCTCTGAAACCGTTTGACCAAATGAACCGAAACTTGGTAGGAAGCATCTATGGGTGGTCCTCTCTAAAGATTGCACATTTTGTCCCGATCCATTAACGAACATGGCCGCCACAGGCAATTCTTGTTTCTGAGTGGTTGATTTTAAAAAATCTTCTCCTCTGAAACCGCTTCGCCAAATGAACCGAAACTTGGTAGGAAGCATCTATAGAAGATCCTCTATAAAGATTGCTCATTTTGTCCCGATCAGTTAACAAATATGGCCACCACAGGCAATTCTTGTTTCTGATTGGTTGATTTCTGAAAAATCTTCTCCTTTGTTAAAAGAAAGATAACTCTTGCCTAAACTGTTAAAAGAAAGATAACTCTTGCCATTATCTCCCTTAGAAATTAAACTAATGCTGATATAGTGTAACATGTTTATTCTATACATTACAAGTAGGTATTCACATTTTAATATTCTTTTTAGCAAACCTTGCCAAAGGCAATATGAGCTTTTGCCATCACTTGGTGTCTGTCATCTGTCATCCATCTACTTTTCACATTGTAATCTTCTCTGAAAACCCTCAGCCAAATGAACTGAAACTTGGTAGGAAGCATCTATGGAAGATCCTCTCTAAAGAGTGCACATTTTGTTATGATCCATTACCAAACATGGCTGCCACAGGCAATTCTTGTTTCTGATTGGCCGATTTTTAAAAATCTTCTCCTCTGAAACCACTTGGCCAAATGAACCGAAACTTGGTAGGAAGCATCTATGGAATGTCCTCTATGAAGATTGCTCATTTTGTCCCGATCGGATTACAAACATGGCTACCACCGAAACTTGGTAAGAATCATCTATGGAATATCCTCTATGAAGATTGCTCATGTCGTCCCGATTGGTTAGCAAACATGACCACCACATGCAATTCTTGTTTCTGATTGGTCGATTTCTTAAAATCTTAGCCATATGAACCGAAACTTGGTAGGAAGCATCTACATGTATGGAAGGTTCTGTATTAAGTTTCCTCAAAGCAGAATGAAAGGTGAGCGACACAGGCTCAGCCCACTGAGCCTCTAGTTTATGATCATAAACTCTCCTTTTTGGCCACATTTTTAAAAATGATGGAAAACTAGGACTTACAGTTTGAATTTGCTTAATAATTCCTTGATGACTACAGAGCTATGCCCTTGTTGACTAGCTGGAAGCAGGAGCATATGTGTCCTATGGACACATTCTACCATTTTCGTTTTTATTTATTGCCATGCATGTTCTGGATCCTTTATAAGTGATAAAAACATAGATATCTAATTTGATGGTACGACACGTTTCTGGAATAGCCATCATAGTCAACAGATTGGAAAACCAAATAATTTAAAAGTCTTTGAGAACAAGTAAAGCACAGTTCCTACTAAACAAGCTGTACCCAAGGAGATTTACCTTAGTTTTAATCAATTACATTATCCTGCAATTGTGTGATTTTGAGTACTAATAAAGGGGTCAAATAAACTTCAATAGTGTTTAGTCATGGACCTAATAAAGCATATCTGGTACCTGAATCATATAGAGCAACGGAAAGAAACGGTAACAGTATAAAGGTGGACGTCACAGATGACGCCATTGAAAATGATGAGAGCGACGCTTGTTTCAGCTATTTTCAGATAATATGGCAGCTATTTTGGAATTATTGATGTTGCAGGATTAACATAATATACGTACATTGTCGGAAAATATAAAATTTGTTTGCACTCACCGCGAAACAGGACAGAAAACTCTCCTAAGGCTTGTTTTTATACCCCCACTCCCGGTCTGTCCGTTCTTCTGTCCGTCCGAAGATATTTTTTTATACCCCCGCTCCACCAGAGGGGGGGGGGGGGGTTTACTGTTTTACCTCTGTCCATCCTTCCGTCTGTCCGAAGATATTTTTCGTCGCATTTTTCTCAGCAACTATTGATGGCAGAAATCTGATATTTGGTCACAAACTTCATATAGGTATGCCATATTGTGGGAAACGTTTTTGGACCCATCAGATTCCTACTTCCTGTTTGCCGACTTGGTTGGTTTTTATTTTTATACACATTGAACATATATGCGGGGGGTATCATAAGTGAGCTAATGCTCACAGTTCATCTTGTTCTACCTCTTTCTAAAGCTCGTACAAGTAAATTATATATTTTCTGACAATGTATATATTGTATATTTATTGAGGAACTGTAAATTTCAACAATGAATATGATGTTAAAACAAATATCCTTTTTTTCTGCAGATTTGAGACATTTGAGGATCCCTCAGGAGATATTAAGAAGTTTCATTATGGTACACATTACTCTAATGCTGCAGGTGTAATGCATTATATGATAAGAATGGAACCATTTACTGATCTACACATAGAATTACAGGGCAACAGGTAAATCTTAGTTAGTTAGTTAAATATTGAGGTTTAGCGTCCGACTACCTTCTGCAGGTATTGTGGACAGATTATTTTGGCAGATATAAGTGCTCTGTCTGTTTTCTGCTGGCTTTTTGCTTCGAAGGAACCTGTCGGCGTTGGTGGTCAGTGTGTGTCCGTATCGTATGTAAGATAGAGGTCCATTAGTGTAGGGTCATTTGGAACGAAGGCTATGGAGTATGATTCCATTCCATCTGGGAATGTCTGTTTTCTGCTGGCTTTTCGCTTCGAAGGAACCTGTCGGCGTTGGTGGTCAGTGTGTGTCCGTATCGTATGTAGGATAGAGGTCCATTAGTGTAGGGTCATTTGGATCGAAGGCTACGGAGTATGATTCCATTCCATCTGGGAATGTCTGTTTTCTGCTGGCTTTTCGCTTCGAAGGAACCTGTCGGCGTTGGTGGTCAGTGTGTGTCCGTATCATATGTAGGATAGAGGTCCATTAGTGTAGGGTCATTTGGATCGAAGGCTACCGAGTATGATTCCATTCCATCTGGGAATGTCTGTTTTCTGCTGGCTTTTCGCTTCGAAGGAACCTGTCGGCGTTGGTGGTCAGTGTGTGTCCGTATCGTATGTAGGATAGAGGTCCATTAGTGTAGGGTCATTTGGATCGAAGGCTATGGAGTATGATTCCATTCCATCTGGGAATGTCTGTTTTCTGCTGGCTTTTCGCTTCGAAGGAACCTGTCGGCGTTGGTGGTCAGTGTGTGTCCGTATCGTATGTAGGATAGAGGTCCATTAGTGTAGGGTCATTTGGATCGAAGGCTACGGAGTATGATTCCATTCCATCTGGGAATTCGGTTTTAGAACAGAGGAGTTCTGGCAAATCTTACTTATTGTTCATATACTTTGTAGAGTAGAGCAGGGTGCCCACTGAGTTTTGAAACTGGGGGTACAATTGCTGTTTTTTCCTTAACTTTGTACCCTTGCATATAGAAAGTCCCTACAATTTTGGGGGTACAGGGCCTATTTTGGGTGTAAAAAAGAGGGTAAATGGGCATGCTGGTAGAGTAGATATCCTCATAGTTAAACCCCCAACTGAGCAGTATTTCAGCTACTGTGAAAGTATTTTTATTCGTTGGCACCAATTTTCGTGGTTTCTACAAAATGCACTGATCCATGGGTTCTTGAATTCGTGATTTCAAACACTACAGGCAACAATCAATAGGAAAATTGTATTTCATTGGATTTTTATTTTCGTGGTTTAGGTGAAAATTAGAACCCCACGATTAATAATGATTTCACAGTATTTTATGGAAAGAACAAGTTTCATTTTGATGAGATGATTCAATAATTAAAATGAATATAAGCTATTAAATAAATTAAATGTTTTTCTTTTCAATATTGCAAAAAATGATTTAATGAATTCAAGCTAAATAAACAAAAAAAAAATTATTTTTAATTGTACACAAAATAAATTTTATGAATTAATAAGCTAAAGAAACCAATTTTTTTTTTTATTTCCGATTGGACACAAAATGATTTTAATGAAGTTATAAGCTAAAGAAATAAAAATGTTTTTATTTTCAATATTGGACACAAAATAATTTTAATGAATTTATAAGCTAAAGAAATAAGAATGTTTTTATTTTCAATATTGGACACAAATTAATTTTAATGAATTTATAAGCTAAAGAAATAAGAATGTTTTTATTTTCAATATTGGACACAAAATAATTTTAATGAATTTATAAGCTAAAGAAATAAGAATGTTTTTATTTTCAATATTGGACACAAAATAATTTTAATGAAGTTATAAGCTAAAGAAATAAGAATGTTTTTATTTTCAATATTGGACACAAAATAATTTTAATGAATTTATAAATTCATTAAAATTATTTTGTGTCCAATATTGAAAGAAAAAAAGATGCTTGTGTCCAATATTGAAAGAAATAAAAATGCTTTTTAATTTCAATTGGACACAAAATGATTTTAATGAATTTGTAAGCTAAAGAAATAAAAATGCTTTTTATTTTCAATTTGACACAAAATAATTTTAATGTATCTCAGTTTTTTGCCTTTAAACCACAGATATTACGATATTAAAATAATAAGTTGACATTATTGATTTTCAGGTTTGATGTTGCAGATCGTCAGTTTCATTCTATACCTGGTACCTGGAGTAGCTTGATGGAAAATCCAAACGATGTCAAAGAACTTATACCAGAATTCTTTTACTTACCCGAATTTCTTGTGAATGAAAATGGTAGGAAAAGAATATGTCTTGGGTTTATTGTTGAAAGTGACATTAAACACCATAACCCTAACCCTAACCCTTACAGTCATAAATCTTTCGAGTACGAGTATTGTACACTTACTATAAAAAGATCATATTCAATAAATACAGTATTATGATTGGAGAAATTTTGGAGTATGAGCATTAAACATGTAACCCCTTTTTCAGATGTCCTCAGTATTCCATTAGGCCAAAAAGAAAAAATATGTGTGTTTACAGTCACCCGACCGACCCTAATTTTTGCTAGCGACCCTATGAATTTTGACACAGAATTCGGATAACCATTTTTGTTGTTTAACTAGCAGCAATGTTTTATTTATTCAACTGCTAGCTTTTTGTCGAAATTGAGAGCAAAGAAGGTAGAAAAACTGCATAATTTGTGATAAAACGGCTTCAATATTTACCATGGGGTTCAAAATACCATATGACACTGGTTTTGCCGATAATAAAAAAAAAAAAAAAAAAAAAAATTAATCCCGACCGACCGATCCTAGATTTTATTGACATGTGACAGTAAACACACATATTTTTTATTTATTTTTTTGGCCTTATCAGAACTATACTGGTTTTTTTGTTTGTTAATCTTCTATACAAATGTGATAGATTATAATGTTTAATTAGTACTTTATTTAAACAGGCTTTGACTTGGGTAAGCTACAGATAACAAAAGAACAAGTCAGTGATGTCAAGTTACCAAAGTGGGCGGAGTCTCCTGAGGATTTTGTCCACAAGAATATGCTTGCATTGGTAAGTTGATCAAAATTAATTCTTCATTATTATTTTATCGTATTTTCTTACTAATATTTATATATTATAAATATAGACAATATGTTCTCAGACCTATACCTCGAGTGTGGTAGATCGTGGGTTAGAGCCCGGATCGGGTCAAACCAAAGACTATAAAATGGGTATTTGTTGCTTCCCCGCAAATCATGCAGCATTAAGGAGAAATAACAAAGACTGGTTGGCTCGGATAATGTGTCCGAGTAGGGAGACATGTCTATCCGCAGACTGTTGTTTCAGTGAGCTAGCACTATAAAAATCCAGGTTAGCGTGTTGGTCTAGTACAAAGCGGACCTCATCATCATTTCATTGAAAAATAAACTTGTTCTTCCCTTGATATAGCTAAAAAAAATTGCTGAGGTGGCGTTAAAAAATCACTCACTCACACCCTATATAGAAACTTTGACCAAAGAAGTTGAACTGCATCTGCGTTGTAATGGTTAGCATGCTTGACTCAAGTGTGGCAGGTTGTTGGTTCAAGCCCTGATCAGGTTAAACCAAAGACTATAAAATTGATATTTGCTGCTTGTCCTTTAAGCACTCACTGCCAATAGGTGGCGCTCTATCACGTGACATAACGTGCAAAATAATTTTAATTTTGTGATTTCCTATTATGGTGGTCACTATCTACCTCTGACCCAAATATGAATAAAATTTGCCAACCTTGCATGTATAGGTCATTGCATAGTTTTCTCATGAACTTGCACTTAAGCACTCAGCATTCAGATATAAGAGCTGTATGGCTCGGCAATCAGAATAATGTGTCAGAGTGGATAATGTGGACTGTTGTTTCACTATAAAATCCAAGTGTGTTGATCTAGTACAAAGTGAATATCATCATTTTATAGAAGTGTAAGAAAAGTGGCCTTCATTTACTCTAGGGGTCCCAACATAGCATTGAAAAAAAGAAGGGTATTAAGGTTAGTGTTAGGATTAGAGTTAAGTTTAGGGTTAGGACCCTTAAAGTAAATCTAGGCCAGAAAAGTTTGAAGATATCAGAAGCTATAAATTAAAGAATACAATGGACAAAAGAAAAAGGACAAACAATTATCTACAAAATACTACATAGAAAATTGAAGATTGAGCAACACGAACCCCACAAAAACCTTAGGAAGGGTAAGGAATAAGAGCAAAGGCTGTATGGCTCGGGAATTAGAATAATGTGATGATCTAGTACAAAGTGGATATCATCATTTCATAGAAAGGGTAGAAGAGTTTTAAGACATCAAAGAGGTAATCAGAAGCCGTAAATGGAAAAATACAATGGCCAAAAGAAAATGAACAAGAGGACAAACAATGATCTATACAACACTACATAGAAAATTGCAGATTGAGCAACACGAACCCCACAAAAACAGGGTGTGAACTCAGGTGCTCTGGAAGGGTAAGTAATTCCTGCTCCAGTAATGGCACCCGTCGTGTTACTCTTCTTACAAACTTGATGGTAAGTCATGAATGAAGAAAGGACCGAATGGTGATTACGACAAAAGGAACATATATTGCTTGTTCTTCCCATGATGCATCTGAAAAATTGCTTTGGTGTTTAACACAATCACTCATGGATTATTATTTAAACTGTGGTACTCCTCCCTCAGACATAAATGACCTTAGCTGATGTTGGCTATCCCTTAGGGCCTTTGGTTTTCTTGCTCCCAAAGATTTTTAGAATTATTTAGTTTTCAAATATTTTGACTTTGAGCTTGAAGGTGTTCCAGAAACGTGTCGTTCGCACTAAATTTGATATAATTTTCTGGGTTTTTTTTGTTTTTTTTATCACTTGTAAACAGCGATTCATAACTTACAGCAACATCATTATTGATGTTGCTCTTTTGTTTTAAAATACTGTGAAAGTACTTTTCTTTGTGGGCATCAATTTTCGTGGTTTGGTTAAAAATTACAAGTTCGTGGATTTGTAAATTCATGGATTTTGTGTTTGTACCCAAAATAAAATTTGTGGATTTTATATTTTCAACATAATTTATAAGTTTCATTGAGTAGCAAATCTTCGAGAAAGCTTCAATACATTAGACAGATGTGCCGTATAATTATATAATAGGAAGTGGAACTTGGATATTAAAGTGTTCGTTTTGACAGTTGTAGAAATACCGGCATTTGTAAATTTAGCAGAATTTATTTTATCGAATTTGAAAATTTTAAAAAATCTACTGAAATTACTTTATTAGCACGTACACTGGCAATTTCCTTTAATATATATTTAATTCGTTTTTATGTCTTACAAATATTTACTCTCCATTTTATTATCAATTTTTGTTTATCACAACTAAAAAAAGAACAATAAAGTTTTTTTTCTCACTCGTTGTCGTGTCACAAGATTAATCCTGTCCCCGGGGCAAATGTACAGTTAACTTAGGGATAATTGATCATTAATTGTTTAAAGAAAGGTGATAAAATATGTTTATTGAAGCAAGGGTGTTGTGCTTTAATAGAAAAATGTTTATACAACACTTAGAAGCATGTCACCGTCAGTGTATGGTTTGGAAGTAAATTTGATTTCTATAACCAGAAGTTGTTAAAATCTTTTCACATATAAACATTTCTGTCGGTTTTACGCATGCATTCAAAATCTAATAATTCACAGACATGTTCACGTGGATTATAACCCATTAAAAGAAATGCTTGTACTTATTTCGTCATTAAAATTGTCAATTGTACCCTATGCAGCTGGTCCAGAAAGTCGAGGTCACTCGAGGACAGCATTTGCCAATACATCGATGTTGAGCTGCTTCCCATGTTTCATTGTTCGTTGGATTCTTATTTTCGTGGATCAGCCTACCCACGAAAACCACGAAAATTGGTACCCCATGAATAAGTGATTTCACAGTAATGTTCTGAAATTATTTTTTTTGTAATTAGGAATCTGAATATGTTTCTGAGAATATCCATCAGTGGATTGATCTGATCTTTGGTTATAAACAGAAAGGAAAAGAAGCAGCAGACGCTCTTAATGTGTTCTACTATTGTACATATGAAGGTACGTGTATCTAATTTTAAAATATTTATGTTTGGGGAGGGGGAGGGGGGACAATATTTTTAAATAATGTGTTCTACTATTGTACATATGAAGGTATGTGTATCTAATGTTATAAATTTTGTTTGTCAGGCTTTTCAGTAAGGGGTGGTACCAAGTAATTTTACCCACTTAGAATGGTAATTGGTACCTCCTGATTTCAAAGAGTGTTGCATAAGATATTCATGAAAAATGTTCTAATTTTAAGACAAAGTACTGCCTGTAAATAGGGAAGTACTGGTACATGTGAAAAATATTGAAATCCCTGGTAAAGGGGAGGGGGACGAGAAGGGATTGATCTGAATATTTTTTCAGAAAAAAATTGCCATTTATTATTTTTGATATTTGTTTCAGAATATTTCATGATGACTGTAGTATTCCAATTTTTGTCTTTTCCAGATAAAACCTGTCTTATTGTCTTTTCCATCATTATGTTATTGACATGAACTTCTTTATAAGTACATGCCACGATAGCTTACATATTGTTAAAATTAGCATTAAACACCAATCAATCAATCAATCAATCGTTTTTTTATTAAAGATGATCAGGGTTGATTTTGTTCAGTTATTTAACTAATTTCAGGTATTTTCCTCAGAAAATTGTTTTCTGAAAGTTGCTGAACAGGTAAAAAATGACCATTTTGAAAGAGGGTGTAGATGTTTTCATTGATTTCAGCTATTTTATTTTATAACCAGCATAATCCCTAAGTGATGAAAAAAAGCATTGGTCAAACTCCTGTAAATAGGGGTATATCAATTGCCAGTCCCTCGCATTCTACAACCTACATGTATATTCTACATATTTTTCATTTCAGGAGCTGTAGATTTAGACGCCATTAGTAATGAACATGACAGGAAAGCATTAGAAGGCATGATTAACAACTTTGGACAGACACCAACTCAGTTGATGAAGGTTAACTTTCAATATTTACTATCATTTTCTAGGAGCCGTTGTGGTAGTTGGATTTATAACTACCTATGCAATCAGTGCCTATCACCACTAAAGTTGTGAGTTTGAATCCCGCTCATGGCGAGGTGTACTCGATTCAACATTTTATGATAAAGTTTGTCAGTGACTTGTGGCAGGTCAATGGTTTTCTCTGGATTCTCCTGTTTCCTCCACCAATAAAAGCGACCGACACGATATAGTTGAAATATTGTTGAAAGTGACGTTAAACACCATAACCCTAACACAAAACCCCCATCATTTATATAGTGCATGTACACCCTCAATATACTGCCACATTTTGGACCGAACTATATTTTGGCGATAAGCAAAGCTGGCAATATATCGAGGGAAAGGTTTACATTAGTTTTGAAAATTTTAGCTTTGAAATTTGATGGTGATAAGTGACGATGACGGATTATAGAGAATTGTAGAAAGAGAGTACATACACATTATATATAATGCATGTTATCTTGGTCCAGCTGTTTGTATCATGTCGAGTTGGTTACGTAATCGTATAACTACTCCACTCAATGTGTCTCGTAGTGATATGGTTACGTAACTGATGATTATTGGATTTAATTAACAGTCACTTACTCGTTCACATATTAACTCACTGAAATTGAAATTTGATTTGTTTTATTTTTGCAGCCTCTCTAAAAAAAATTGATAGTATATTTGACTATAAAACAGTAAACTTGATTTCCATGTTTCTTAAGTTTATTTTCACTTATTAGAATGTTAAATGATATAAATTTACATCCGAAAACAATAATATGTTTCAGGAGCCGCATCCAAGGAGAATGACGTTAGACGAAATTGTAGCTAGATCTATAAAGATTGATAGACCACTCAGTGTGTTCCAGTTTATCAACAATCTTAAAGTTTATTTTGTCACGGTAAGACTGTCAGATGTGTAATCAGTATGTAGATGATAAAATGATAAGTATTTTACGGAATGATGAATTAATTTTTCTGCCTTAATATTGTACAGGGGCCTACATGGTTCTGATTGTATGGTAGTTGGATTTACAACTACCTGTGCAATCAGTGCCTATCACCACTAAAGTTGTGAGTTCGAACCACGCTCAGTCAAGGTGTACTCAATACAACATTACATGATAAAGTTTGTTGAAGAACTTGTGCCAGGTCGGTGGTTTTATCCAGTTTCCTACATCAGTAAAACTGACTGCCGCAATATAACTGAAATATTGTTGAAAGTGACGTTAAGCATTCTAACTCTAACCCCTAAGGCCAAAAAAAAATACCTGTGTTTCCGCTAACGGCTTGAGAAAAATTAGGGTCGGTAGGTAGGTGTACAAAACGGAGGCCATGCTGTTCAAAGTCAAACACTTGATACCTGGAATCGGAATCTTAGTCAGTAAAGCGTTTATTGTCAAGGAAATTGGGCATGATTTGTATAAAGTGAAAAACCGGGGATGGAAATCATCATGAATTCTGAATTTGAAATCAAAATTTCTCGAAAAAAATATTAGGGTCGGCGGCCGAAAATTCGGTCAGTCGGGTTAATGGAAACACAGGTATTTTTTTTTGGGGCCTAATATTGTACACTAATCAAGATTTTTTATCAAGACACCATTGACAAAATAATATGTTCTATGGTTTGAGGTTACAGTAAGAGGTAATTGTTTATTTTATTGATATTGATGGAATAGTTGACCATTTAACTTCTGATGATTAAATATCAAATAATTGATTTGCATTGAGGTCTATGTAGAATCCAGAGGATTAAGCTTGGTTTCACCTCCAAACATTTCAGCACTGACGGCTATGTAGAATCCTGAGGATTAAGTATGGTTTCACCTCCAAACATTTCAGCACTGACGGCTATGTAGAATCCTGAGGATTAAGTATGGTTTCACCTCCAAACATTTCAGCACTGACGGCTATGTAGAATCCTGAGGATTAAGTATGGTTTCACCTCCAAACATTTCAGCATTGACGGCTATGTAGAATCCTGAGGATTAAGCATGGTTTCACCTCCAAACATTTCAGCATTGACGGCTATGTAGAATCCTGAGGATTAAGCTTGGTTTCACCTCCAAACATTTCAGCATTGACGGCTATGTAGAATCCTGAGGATTAAGCTTGGTTTCACCTCCAAACATTTCAGCACTGACGGCTATGTAGAATCCTGAGGATTAAGCATGGTTTCACATCCAAACATTTCAGCATTGACGGCTATGTAGAATCCTGAGGATTAAGCATGGTTTCACCTACAAACATTTCAGCATTGACGGCTATGTAGAATCCTGAGGATTAAGCTTGGTTTCACCTCCAAACATTTCAGCACTGACGGCTATGTAGAATCCTGAGGATTAAGCATGGTTTCACCTCCAAACATTTCAGCATTGACGGCTATGTAGAATCCTGAGGATTAAGCTTGGTTTCACCTCCAAACATTTCAGCATTGACGGCTATGTAGAATCCTGAGGATTAAGCATGGTTTCACCTCCAAACATTTCAGCATTGACGGCTATGTAGAATCCTGAGGATTAAGCTTGGTTTCACCTCCAAACATTTCAGCATTGACGGCTATGTAGAATCCTGAGGATTAAGCATGGTTTCACCTCCAAACATTTCAGCACTGACGGCTATGTAGAATCCTGAGGATTAAGCTTGGTTTCACCTCCAAACATTTCAGCACTGACGGCTATGTAGAATCCTGAGGATTAAGTATGGTTTCACCTCCAAACATTTCAGCACTGACGGCTATGTAGAATCCTGAGGATTAAGCTTGGTTTCACCTCCAAACATTTCAGCATTGACGGCTATGTAGAATCCTGAGGATTAAGCTTGGTTTCACCTCCAAACATTTCAGCATTGACGGCTATGTAGAATCCTGAGGATTAAGCTTGGTTTCACCTCCAAACATTTCAGCATTGACGGCTATGTAGAATCCTGAGGATTAAGCTTGGTTTCACCTCCAAACATTTCAGCATTGACGGCTATGTAGAATCCTGAGGATTAAGCTTGGTTTCACCTCCAAACATTTCAGCACTGACGGCTATGTAGAATCCTGAGGATTAAGCTTGGTTTCACCTCCAAACATTTCAGCACTGACGGCTATGTAGAATCCTGAGGATTAAGCATGGTTTCACCTCCAAACATTTCAGCATTGACGGCTATGTAGAATCCTGAGGATTAAGCATGGTTTCACCTCCAAACATTTCAGCACTGACGGCTATGTAGAATCCTGAGGATTAAGCTTGGTTTCACCTCCAAACATTTCAGCACTGACGGCTATGTAGAATCCTGAGGATTAAGTATGGTTTCACCTCCAAACATTTCAGCACTGACGGCTATGTAGAATCCTGAGGATTAAGCATGTTTTCACCTCCAAACATTTCAGCATTGACGGCTATGTAGAATCCTGAGGATTAAGCTTGGTTTCACCTCCAAACATTTCAGCATTGACGGCTATGTAGAATCCTGAGGATTAAGCATGGTTTCACCTCCAAACATTTCAGCATTGACGGCTATGTAGAATCCTGAGGATTAAGCTTGGTTTCACCTCCAAACATTTCAGCATTGACGGCTATGTAGAATCCTGAGGATTAAGCATGGTTTCACCTCCAAACATTTCAGCACTGACGGCTATGTAGAATCCTGAGGATTAAGCTTGGTTTCACCTCCAAACATTTCAGCACTGACGGCTATGTAGAATCCTGAGGATTAAGTATGGTTTCACCTCCAAACATTTCAGCATTGACTGCTATGTAGAATCCTGAGGATTAAGTATGGTTTCACCTCCAAACATTTCAGCACTGACGGCTATGTAGAATCCTGAGGATTAAGTATGGTTTCACCTCCAAACATTTCAGCATTGACGGCTATGTAGAATCCTGAGGATTAAGCATGGTTTCACCTCCAAACATTTCAGCACTGACGGCTATGTAGAATCCTGAGGATTAAGCATGGTTTCACCTCCAAACATTTCAGCATTGACGGCTATGTAGAATCCTGAGGATTAAGCTTGGTTTCACCTCCAAACATTTCAGCATTGACGGCTATGTAGAATCCTGAGGATTAAGCATGGTTTCACCTCCAAACATTTCAGCATTGACGGCTATGTAGAATCCTGAGGATTAAGCATGGTTTCACCTCCAAACATTTCAGCATTGACGGCTATGTAGAATCCTGAGGATTAAGCATGGTTTCACCTCCAAACATTTCAGCATTGACGGCTATGTAGAATCCTGAGGATTAAGCTTGGTTTCACATTCAAACATTTCAGCATTGACGGCTATGTAGAATCCTGAGGATTAAGCGTGGTTTCACCTCCAAACATTTCAGCATTGACGGCTATGTAGAATCCTGAGGATTAAGCATGGTTTCACCTACAAACATTTCAGCACTGACGGCTATGTAGAATCCTGAGGATTAAGCATGGTTTCACATCCAAACATTTCAGCATTGAGGACAACGTATAATACCAAGGATTATGCTTAGTTTCACCTCCAAACAATTTCATCATATCACAAATGCTAATCATTGATTGGTCAATTACCTAAAAAGTATGTAATGGTGTTAGCGTGCTCGCCTCGTGTGCGGTAGATCGTGTGTTCGAGCTCCGATCAGGTCAAACCATAAACTATAAAATTAGTATTTATTGCTTTTCTGCTAAGCAGGCAGCATTAAGGAGAAAGAGCAAAAACCGGTTTGCTCGAAATCTGGATAATGCGTCGAGTGGAGCGACATGTCTATCTGCTGACTGTTGTTTCAGTGAGCTAGCACTATAAAAATCCAACTCAGTATGTTGGTCTAGTACAAAGCGGACCTCATCTTCATTCCATTGAAAATTACCTTGTTTTCACCATGATATAGCTGAAAAATTGCTGAGTTGGAATTGAACAACAATCACTCACTCACTGTAAACTTTCCTCTAGTCAAAAGATTGAAAAGCCAAATAATATAATAGTCTTCAGAGGCAAGTAAGCCTAAGGGTCTATACAGGGTAGCCAAAATAAAGCTAATGCTACATATGCCTGACGAATATTAACCTTAGTTTTAATCAATATAAATTCTATTTGAGGAACTGAAATTTCAAGCATATCTAATAAACCATGTCAGTGCCAAACCACTGACTACTGGGTGGATGATACCCTCAGGGACTAATAGTCCACCAGCAGAGGTATCGACCAGTGATAGAAACACTGACTACTGGGTGGATGATACCCTCAGGGACTAATAGTTCACCAGCAGAGGTATCGACCAGTGATAGAAACACTGACTACTGGGTGGATGATACCCTCAGGGACTAATAGTCCACCAGCAGAGGTATCAACCCAGTGATAGTAACACTGACTACTGGGCGGTTGATACCCTCAGGGACTAATAGTCCACCAGCAGAGGTATCAACCAGTGATAGTAACACTGACTACTGGGCGGATGATACCCTCAGGGACTAATAGTCCACCAGCAGAGGTATCGACCAGTGATAGTAACACTGACTACTGGGCGGTTGATAATGTCAGGGACTAATAGTTCACCAGCAGAGGTATCAACCAGTGATAGAAACACTGACTACTGGGTGGGTGATAATGTCAGGGACTAATAGTTCACCAGCAGAGGTATCAACCAGTGATAGAAACACTGACTACTGGGTGGGTGATAATGTCAGGGACTAATAGTTCACCAGCAGAGGTATCAACCAGTGATAGAAACACTGACTACTGGGTGGGTGATAATGTCAGGGACTAATAGTTCACCAGCAGAGGTATCAACCAGTGATAGAAACACTGACTACTGGGCGGATGATACCCTCAGGGACTAATAGTCCACCAGCAGAGGTATCAACCAGTGATAGAAACACTGACTACTGGGCGGATGATACCCTCAGGGACTAATAGTTCACCAGCAGAGGTATCAACCAGTGATAGAAACACTGACTACTGGGTGGATGATACCCTCAGGGACTAATAGTCCACCAGCAGAGGTATCAACCCAGTGATAGTAACACTGACTACTGGGCGGATGATACCCTCAGGGACTAATAGTTCACCAGCAGAGGTATCAACCAGTGATAGTAACACTGACTACTGGGCGGATGATACCCTCAGGGACTAATAGTCCACCAGCAGAGGTATCGACCAGTGATAGTAACACTGACTACTGGGCGGTTGATAATGTCAGGGACTAATAGTTCACCAGCAGAGGTATCAACCAGTGATAGAAACACTGACTACTGGGTGGGTGATAATGTCAGGGACTAATAGTTCACCAGCAGAGGTATCAACCAGTGATAGAAACACTGACTACTGGGTGGGTGATAATGTCAGGGACTAATAGTTCACCAACAGAGGTATCAACCAGTGATAGAAACACTGACTACTGGGTGGGTGATAATGTCAGGGACTAATAGTTCACCAGCAGAGGTATCAACCAGTGATAGAAACACTGACTACTGGGTGGGTGATAATGTCAGGGACTAATAGTTCACCAGCAGAGGTATCGGCCAGTGATAGTAACACTGACTACTGGGCGGATGATTACCTGAGGGACTAATAGTCCACCAGCAGAGGTATCAACCAGTGATAGAAACACTGACTACTGGGTGGGTGATAATGTCAGGGACTAATAGTTCACCAGCAGAGGTATCGACCAGTGATAGTAACACTGACTACTAGGCGGATGATTACCTGAGGGACTAATAGTCCACCAGCAGTGGTATTGACCTATTGATGGTACTACAAGCTAATTAATTATATTAGTCAAACCTGTATTAAGAAGTCACCTTTGGGACAAAGAACAAGTGGCCTTATAAGACAGGTGAACTCTTAAAAGAGATTCAATTCATATGAAATTTTCTATAACAGGACAAAAAAAGGTGACCTTTTAATACAGGTGGCTGCATAATAGAGGTGACCACATGGGCAGGTTTGACTGTATATGGAACCTGTTTGTTAAAATACAGTCTAAATAGTCCCACATTATTTTTGTTTTGTAAAAATATGACTTGATGGAAATTATATTTGTAGGTTGCACAAGAAACAGATCCATTAGTTTATATCAATGTTCCCAGAAGTCAGTCTAGGTCTATTATACAACATGGAATGCCTGACTCAATGGTAATTATGTTCTTTTTATATTCAATCTGGTTATATCATGTGTGCCATATGTTATGATATATTGAAATCTTGCACAACTTGGATTAAATTAGATATCGCTATTTTTATATGCATTAACCTTACATCTAAGAGACAGATCATTTAACTTTCAGGATGGGGCTAATTTTTTCCTCGGAGCCAGAATTTGTTTTTCTCACACTTTCGATAAACCCATGAATATACCCTGCAAAATCTTATCAGCTGATTTAGTGACAGGTAGCATTATATTTTTATTAATAATTTTTCTAATTTTCAGTCATATGTTCTTGTAATCTCAAATCAATGTTCTGTTTAATCAGGAGCATTGTGAAAAGAAATCTTTGAACTTTAAAGGTGTTTTAAATCATTTGGTCATAGTTGCTTTGAAAAAAAAAGAGACAAACAATTTAATCATTAAAAGAACTCCTATTCACAATGCCCCTGATAAGAGATGGTTGTTTGTTTTGTTGATAATATAGTAATTGTTAGCTATCATTGTTTAAACTTTCTTTTCGCAACTGTATATATGATAGACTCAGAATCAGCGTCCAGACTCAAATCGACATCCACTGACGTCATTATCTCAATTCACGGTCTGATTTAATGGTATTCTCAAATCAACGTCCTTTCCAAATTCTCAGATCTATGGCCGATCTATACCTCAGTGAAGTCATTGGACGTCGATTTGAGAAAGTGAGAAACAGCCATAAATTTGAGAATTAATTGCCGATTTGAGAATTTGAATAAAGGACATAAATCTGAGGTACAGATGTCTGTGACATAGATTTGAGGATTGGACGTCGATGAGAAACTGAATGTCGATCTGAGTCTTGCATATACTATAAAAAAAAAAATTTTTTTTACAGATAACAGTATCAGAAGAAGGAAAGATAGGTGTACATGGCTGGTTGCCTTATGACAAGACCATATCAAATTATTTCTTATTTGAGAAGGACCCTTCTATTACTGCAACTAAGTAAGCACAATTTTATTATTTTGTAATATTTACGATTTTTCAATAAGTATTTTTTGTTTTTCATTTTCTTACCTTTATTTTCAGGTTTTAGACTAAAATGGTAAATGAGAACGACTTATAAATGGCAAATAATTTTAAAATAAAATGAACATAAAATTTACTAAAAACTTACTATGTTTAGATATTTGGTTAATCATGGAAAAAAAAAATTCAGTTATTTATGGTGCATTTCCTGTACCATTTAACGAATGTATTTACCAATTGCTCAATGAATATTGATCAACTGGTATTTAAACTCCTAGAAGTCACATTGGTGTTGGTCAGAAAAAGTTTAAAGTTCCTATTGTTGGGCAATCAATGAACAATGGGAACTGTGTTTAAACTTCTTTCCTGATGAAAACTTCCTCTCTGATGAAACTTCTTTGATGTTATTTCAAATTGAAAAATTACTTCATTAGAATGATTATCTTTCTTTTATATACTTGATAACAGGCACTGTATAACAGTATATATATCATATTATAATCTTTTCCTAATTTGAGAAATAACTCCCATTGTTTTTAATTTAGATAGCTGGTAAACATTTTTCTAACATTTATATTTTTCCTTTTTTCTTCTTTTATATTTGGAATCCATGCAGATATGGAAAATAATGTTTTGTGAATTGCTCATTTTCACAATAACAATATCTAGATATGGATATAGTACATGTATGTATGCAATATTCAAATTTGCAAACTATTGCAAAATACTGATTTCATGTACCAACAATGACCAAATTCCATATTTTTGCCAGGTTTATATCCCTGACATTATATATAAGATACAGTTGAATCTGGTTTACTATAATCTGGATAACTAAAAATAAAATGAAAGTTCATTAAGCTTTTTAACCATGAAGGTGATATTAATAGTCCACACAAGGATTCACTGTATCACATCTTCACAAGTCAAGTGTTTTTTTATCTGCTTGTGTTCACCATCTGTTTGTGGGGAGAACAAGCAGATCGAAAACGCTTCGACTTGGGAAGATGCAGTATCCATAATGCAGACATTTACATATACTCAACAACTAAAGAAACGCACCACTTATATTTTGGAAAATATTTTTATAATTTATTTAACAATAATATAATTAATAACATAGGTTAACAATAATAACCGTAGAAAAAATTCATGTCACATTGGGTACCACAATTTGAAATAATGACATCACACAACAACTTCAACAAAGGTACTTTCAAATCAAAAAGTCAGTACCTGGTATGTCCACCTCCAGCATTTATACATGCAGTGCAGCGACGATGCATTGACAAGATAATGTTTTGAATAACTGTTTGTGGCATGTTGTTCCATTCCTCAGTCAGTACACGACGTAGACCATCGACACTGTTGGGTTTATTGTGACGACTGTAGACACTCCTTCCTAACTCATCCCAAACATGTTCAATTGGTGCTAAGTCCGGAGATAAGGCGGACCATGACATCACACAAATGTTTGCATTGTTTAGAAAGTCCATGGATATTCTTGCCGTGTGTGGCCTTGTGTTATCTTGTTGGTCCACTCGCAAATACGGATGTGTTTGAAACATTGGTGCTACAAGTGGAGTCGAAATGTTATCTCTGTATCATGCATTCAGAGATCGGTCACAAAAATGCAAGGCAGTCTTGTATCGTTATGAAACTCCTGCCCAGACCATAACACTACCTCCGCCCCAACGATCGACTTCCTGTATGCAGCAAGCAACATATCGTTCACCAGTTCGCCTCGACACACGTATACAGATATCAGCATGAGACAAGTTTTTTAAAGCGTGATTCGTCTGAAAACAGAATTTCCTGCCATCGCTGACGAGTCCAAGGAAAATGCCCTCTTGCCCATTCCAATCGTTGGTGTCGATGATGCTGGGTAAGTATTGGACCTTTGAATGGACGACGAGCTCGGAGACCGTTTTCCCTGAGATGACGCCAAACAGTCTGGGCTGCGATTCGTGGCCTTATAGCATCCAACTGTTTCTCTAGCTGTTACAGTTGCAATTCTGAATCGTTCACGCAAATGTTGAAGCCTTATCATTTGATCCTGCACCTGTGTTGTCACCCTTGGTGCTCCAGGCCTTGGTCTATCGGCAACCGTATTTGTGGCCAGAAACCGTTGTCTGTGTCTGGTGTCAATAGCTTGATAAAAACAGTCAAAACAGTTTGAAAACTTATCACCATTGACTGCACGTGCAAAAAAACAGTTTTTGAACCTGTTTGCCTAGTGCGTCGGTAGATTGAACACCAGGTGAAAACTTACCTGTAATTGATGGGTTATAAAAATATATTACTGATACAAAATAAATTCACTTTATTATTTTTTTAGATGAAACATAAGAGTGGTGCATTTTCAAAGTTGTTTAGTATAGTTTATAGTGCATTTGGAGACTCGGAAAATAGGGGGGAAAATTTATTAAAAATCGGATTTAATTTTGTATTTTTTTCTTTATAGATATTTCATCTTGTATACTATATACAAACTCGAGCAAATATTTAGATATTTTTGACTCAAAATAAAAAAGTTACCTATTAAACTCCTATTTTGAAAAAATATTTATAGCATAGGAGGGTAATGGGTAACTTTTTTTTATTTTGAGTCCCAAAAATCACAAAATATTTGCTCGAGTTCGTATATATAGTATACAAGATGAAATGTCTATAAAGAAAAATATGCAAAATTAAACCTGATTTTCATAAATACTTAAAGTGTGATAATGAGTTCAGGCATACAGAACTTGCAATTAGTGATGCCATTATTGATGGAATAACATTACAAAAGTCTGAAAATATTTTCAAACATTGTGGATATATTCAATGATTAAATAATATAAATATTGCTTGTTTTATTTTTAGGTCTATTTATGCAATAACCATGGTAGAAAAATTGAATTATTTACCCCTAGTTTTATGCAAACACTGTATGGAAATTGATTGATTGATGTTTAACATAATTTTCAGGATTATTATCATTATTTTATATTTCACCAAATTGTAATTTACAAACCAAAAAGCGAATAAATGTAATTGCATTTATTCATTAAATTAGGAAAGAATAATTATTTTTCATATGCGTAATGCCAATATACGAAAGAAATGAATTCCAATGAAGAAATTTTTCAACTTGAAATAAAATCAAAGAAGTTTCATCAGAGAGGAAGTTTTCATCAGGAAAGAAGTTTAAGCACAGTTCCTATTGTTCATTGATTGCCCAACAATAGGAACTTGATTTCTCAACAAACTTTAAACTTGTTCTGAGCAATTCACAAAACATTATTTTCCATATCTGCATGGATTCCAAATACAAAAGAAGAAAAAAGGAAAAATATAAATGTTAGAAAAATGTTTACCAGCTATCTAAATTAAAAACAATGGGAGTTATTTCTCAAATTAGGAAAAGATTATAATATGATATATATACTGTTATACAGTGCCTGTTATCAAGTATATAAAAGAAAGATAATCATTCTAATGAAGTAATTTTTCAATTTGAAATAACATCAAAGAAGTTTCATCAGAGAGAAAGTTTTCATCAGGAAAGAAGTTTAAACTTTTTCTGACCAACACCAATGTGATTTCTAGGAGTTTAAATACCAGTTGTTCAATATTCATTGAGCAATTGGTAAATACATTTGTTAAATGGTACAGGAAATGCACCATAACTGATTTTAGTTATTTTCTTCTGTTAAAAAATTTGGAAAGTTTCCCTGATTTATTAAGAAGCTAAAAGTACAGTAGTCCCTCCTTCTATTAGGCTCCTCCCTCCTTTTATTAGGCTCCTCCCTCCTTTTATTAGGCTCCTCCCTACTTCTATTAGGCTCCTCCCTCCAAAGACTAAGATTTTCAGTTATTTCTTTTTATAACCAGAATCCTCCCTGATTAATTAAGAAGCTAGAGTACAGTAGTCCCTCCTTCTGTTAGGCTCCTCCCTCCTTCTATTAGGCTCCTTCCTCCAAAGACTGATTTTCAGTTATTTCTTTTTATAACCAGAATCCTCCCTGATTAATTAAGAAGCTAGAATACAGTAATCCCTCCTTCTATTAGGCTCCTCCCTCCAAAGACTGATTTTCAGTTATTTCTTTTTATAACCAGGATCATCCCTGATTAATTAAGAAGCTAGAGTATAGTAGTCCCTCCTTCTATTAGGCTCCTCCCTCCAAAGACTACCCCTCTTATCAAATGCACTGAGATATTAAAATACTACTAATTTGTTCTCCTCAAGAGAGACCACCCCTCTTATAGCACTACTTTTTGCAGAAGGAGTGGCTTTATAAGAGGGGGACTACTGTTGGGGTAACTGATCTTGTAATCAACACTTCCATCAATGTTTTAGCTATGTTGTAACTACAATCTTATTGTACTCCAAAGTTGTCCAATCAGAACCAAGTATTTACTTGATACAGTATTCTGATTGGCTGTTTTTTTTATGCTCAAAAGTCTTATGGACGTCAGGTCAGATCTGCAGACATCTGATTATTATTGCAAAATTTTAATACACACCATTATTTATATAGAAGTTTTTAGTTCACCTGGACCAAAGGTCCAGGTGAACTATTGCCATCACTTGGCGTCCGTCGTCGGTTGTCTGTAAACTTTTCACATTTCAAGCTTCTTCTCCGAAACCACTGGGCCAATTGGAACCAAACTTAGCAGGAATGTTCCTTGGATGGTCCTCTACAAAGTTACTGTTTTTCGTTCCAGTCAGATATTCAACATGGCTGCCAGGGCCAATAATATGCTCTGATTGGCTGAAATTTCAAAGATCTTCTTCTCTGAAACTAATGAACTGACTGAACCCAAACTGTAAATGAATGATCATTGGAATGTCCTTTACCAAGTTACTGTTTTTTATGCCGATCGGAAATCCAAGATGGCCACCACCGCAGGACATAGATTAACATTGGACCCTATGGGAAAATGGTCAAATGCCTTCTTCTCAGAAACTACAAATATGATTAAAGCCAAACTGTACATGAATGTTCATTGGATGGTCCTCTACAATCTTAAGGTTTTTTGTTCCGATATGAAATTAAAAATGGCGGCTACGGCAGGACTTAGTTTAACATTGGACCCTATGGGAAAAATGTTTCAAAATGCTTCTTCTCTGAAACCAAACTGCCCAGGAATGATCATTGGAATGTCCTTTACCAAGTTACTGTTTTTTATGCCGATCGGAAATCCAAGATGACCGCCACCGCAGAGCATAGATTAACATTGGACCCTATGGGAAAATGTTCAAATGCCTTCTTCTCAGAAACTACAAATATGATTAAAGCCAAACTGTACATGAATGTTCATTGGATGGTCCTCTACAATCTTAAGGTTTTTTGTTTCGATATGAAATTCAAAATGGCGGCTAAGGCAGGACTTTTAACATTGGACCCTATGGGAAAAATGTTTCAAAATGCTTCTTTGAAACCACTAGGACAGTTGCAACCAAACTGCCCAGGAATGATCATTGGAAGGTCCTCTACAAATTTTATATTTTTTATGCCGATCGGAAATCCAAGATGGCCGCCACCGCAATACATAGATTAACATTGGACCCTATGGGAAAATGTTCAAATGCCTTCTTCTCACAAACTACAAATATGATTAAAGCCAAACTGTACATGAATGTTCATTGGATGGTGCCCTACAAACTTTACGTTTTTTGTTCCGATATGAAATTCAAAATGGCGGCTACGGCAGAACTTAGTTTAACATTGGACCCTATGGGGAAAATGTTTCAAAACGCTTCTTCGCTGAAACCACTTGGACAATTGAAACCAAGCTGCCCAGGAATGATCATTGGAAGATCCTCTACAAAATGTGTGTTTTTTATGTCGATCGGAAATCCAAGATGGCCACCACCGCAATACATAGATTAACATTGGACCCTATGGGAAAATGTTCAAATGCCTTCTTCTCAGAAACTACAAATATGATTAAAGCCAAACTGTACATGAATGTTCATTGGATGGTCCTCTACAAACTTTACGTTTTTTGTTCTGATATGAAATTCAAAATGGTGGCTACGGCAGGACTTAGTTTAACATTGGATCCTATGGGGAAAATGTTTCAAAACGCTTCTTCTCTGAAACCACTAGGACAGTTGAAACCAAACTGCCCAGGAATGATCATTGGAAGGTCCTCTACAAATTTTATATTTTTTATGCCGATCGGAAATCCAAGATGGCCGCCACCGCAATACATAGTTTAACATTGGACCCTATGGGAAAATGTTCAAATGCCTTCTTCTCAGAAACTACAAATATTATTAAAGCCAAACTGTACATGTACGTTTTTTGTTCCGATATGAAATTCAAAATGGCGGCTACAGCAGGACTTAGTTTAACATTGGACCCTATGGGAAAAATATTTCAAAACGCTTCTTCTCTGAAACCACTTGGATAATTGAAACCAAACTGCCCAGGAATGATCATTGGAAGGTCCTCTACAAAGTTTCTGTTTTTTTATACTGATCGAAAATTCAAGATGGCCACCACCGCAGGACATAGATTAACACTGGACCCTATGGGAAAATTTTCAAATGCCTTCTTCGCAGAAACTACAAATATGATTAAAGCCAAACTGTACATGAATGTTCATTGGATGATCCTCTACAAACTTTACGTTTTTTGTTCCGATATGAAATTAAAAATGGCGACTACGGCAGGACTTAGTTTAACATTGGACCCTAAGGGAAAAATGTTTCAAAACGCTTCTTCTCTGAAACCACTTGGATAATTGAAACCAAACTGCCCAGGAATGATCATTAGAAGATCCTCTGTTTCTTATGCCGATCGGAAATCCAAGATGGCTGCCACCACAGGTCATAGTATTAACACAGGACCATATGGGGAAAATACAGAAATATATTCTTCTCTGAAGCTATTGCACTGATTGAACCTAAACTGTGCATCAATCATTGGAAGGTCCTTTACAAACTTTTTGTTTTTTATGTTGATCGTAATTCCAAGATGACTACCACTGCAGGACATAGTTTTTACATAGGACCAATTGGTTCTTTTTATAACCAGGTGAACAATACAGGCTCTTGAGAGCCTCTGGTTAAGCTTTAAGAAACACTTAGACATTTTATAATGGAGCAGAACTGCTTACCCTTCTAGAGCACCTGAGTTTACCACCCGGTTTTTAGTGAGGTTCATGTTATTCGATCTTTAGTTTTATGTGTATGTTTTGTAGATCGTTGTTTGTCCTTTTGGCCATTGTTTTGTCTGTTCTTTTTCGATTTACTGATTCTGATTACCCCTTTGGTATCTTCAAACTCTTCTTATAAACGTAAGTTATTTGTTTTTTGTTTTTTCTGTAGATGTAAAAGAAAATTAACTGTACCATTTGCACCTGGAATCAAAGTTGAACCAAAGTTATTTGTGGTATCCCATGATGCAAAGCTGTTGATTACTTGCGGACATTGGGATAATAGTTTACAGGTGTATAACCTTGGAAAATCCAAAAAGGTCAACCACATTGTTAGACATATAGGTATGTATTCAATCTTTTGATTGGCTGCTGTCTGCTAACCTCTATCTTTTTAGCAGGGATGATATATTTTTTTCAGTTATTTAACTAATTTCAGCTATTTAACGCAATGGTATTTGGCCCGATTCTTCAGAAATTTTAACACTTTGATCCTTGGTACATTATAAATGTTCATATTGATCTTTGGGATTCTGGTCTTACTCGTTCCAAACAAGAGGTGCCAAGCAGGTGTTTTAACCTTTCCATCTTGGTTTGCTGTGTTTTTTTGTAGCTGCCACCAGACTGTAGATCATTTTATAATAGCCATCATAGAACTTGTTTCCTTCAGTATAGCTAACATGATTTTGATTGGATTGTTCATGAAGGTGTAATATTTGATAGCTTTGATGTTTATCCTAAAAGTAGACATGAAAAATATTTTTACGTTTCAGATGAAATAGTCGAAATTTAAAGTAGATATATTGTAATGAAGGAGTTTTTATTATATATTTTGATCTACAAAAATTAATTATTTTTTTTTATTATTTATTATGCAAATAATATCTTTCTTTTATTTTTTTACAAAAAATCAGTTAAAACCTCATTATTAAAAAATGACAAAACTAAATTAATCAACCTTAAATGGGATATGCCTTTGAGTGGTTCTCTTTCAGTCTGGTTTAATTCAACAAGCTTGTCCTAAAGGGGGGAATCCTGGACAGATATAATGAACAGAACATTGAAACCTCCTGTCATGGGGTACATGTCTGGAAACCGACACATTTTTGGGGTAATGATTTTCAAATTCTGATCAGTGGCTAGTTAGGCTTGTGGACAGAAGTCAGAAGACCGTAATCACTTGACAACCAAGGCCCCCTAAGTTTGTTTAAAGTTCTTTTATAATACATTAATATTTTCTTGTAAGAGTTAGATTTAGTCCTTGTTTTTTTTTCTCCAGATATTGTAACATGTTTAGCCTTGGACTATTGTGGCAGCCATGTTGTGACAGGGTCACGTGACACGACATGCATGATTTGGCAGATACAGCAACAGGTAATCTTATTTTCTTCTATTGTTTTTTTTTACAGATGTTCCACATTTCATTTCTATAAATATTTACCCTTGGCATTTCTTGAGAAAGGTGGCTTTCATTTTTTACTAGGTTTCAACAGAAAAGTCATGTTTACTCTAGTGTATGTGTATACACGATCAAGATAACTAGGTTTAAAAAAAAAAAAGTAAAATTCAAAATCTGTATTTTTGTTAGAAACTAAATATAATATGATCACCTTTCATTCAAGGGTACTTTCTTTTTAAAATGTCATATATATATATATATATATTTAAAGTTTCTAAATAATTTTGTCAGAAAAACCATTGCATTAAAAATTTTCAAAGTCATAGGAATTGAGAAAACCGGAAACGGTGACAAAATTTACAGAGAAACTAAGGAATCACTTTGCACTTTGGATAAAAAAAACTTAAAACTTTTGAGCCATTAGGCCTAAGCACAAAATTGGATCGACATTGACTTTTCATAAACAAAAATCCGCGAAACAACGTCATAAACTCTTTTATCTCCTTTGTAACGTCATGTTGTTTGTTTTTCATATATATGTAATAAACTTCTGCTGAGGAAGGCCGCAGCGTTCGGAAATTGATCTAGAGATTTTTGTATATATATATATATATATATATTATATGTTATTCAGCTATCAGACAGGGTATATAATGTGACATTCCCGGCTTAGGTTCTATATTTCCTGAGGTGCAGCCGAAGGGAATATATATCATAAGCCGGGAATGTCACATTATATACCCTGTCTGATAGCTGAATAACAGATATATTACAGATTTAACCATTGTTTTTTTTAAATACAAAATTCAACTGTATTAAATAAATTTGCGTCTTTTATTTTCATTTTTCTTATTTCTAGATGTCCCTGTGCTTTGACGTCATTCTTCAATGACGTCAAAATATGTGTCGCGTCATATTTCATGTATGTCTCATGAAGGAAAATACTGTACTATTAAATTTCTAAATCAATACAATTTCATATGTAGTAAATTTTATAAACTTTATAGATATAACATTAATATATCACATAACAAAACAACGGGTTTGCGAAACAGTTTCAATCATTTAAATGTTAACAACATGTAAATAAAACCTTGGTGTGGCCCCATGACTTTGAAAGTTTTCCAGGCTCAACGTTATGTTTATTGTGATGTTCATCACATTATGCCATTTATGGTAAAACCGGAATATATGAGTTTGCTGAATCGATCAGGTATTTGTGACGGAATTATCTGTTGTAATATTTTTTTTTTTCATACAGCCGTTTTGAGTATGAAAACAGCATTTAAGGTAGCACTAGAGGCAAAATGGCATTTTTAATCGAATTTTCTTTTCTTGCATTTTTCAATAGATATATATGTACACTAACATATTACATCAAAGAAATGTCAGTATATTATCCAATTAATGTGTAATTAGCTAATTTATATATGTAAACAAAAGCACACGGTCAAATCTGTTCTTATCTAAATAACAAGGAGGAGCTTATCTATCAATCAGTGGTGTAATATAATAGCGTTCTTATCAGTCTCCTGTTGACCTCTATTGACCACTATTTATATTGTGGTTAATTTATGTAATGATGGATGAAGAAGCAACAAGTAAAAAATGGAAAAAGTCTAGAAGGGGGAGAAGAACCACAAAAAGAAAGAAGGAAATGCACCCAGAGATAAAAGAATCTTTGAAATTATCAGACAAAGGATCTTTCTCAAAACTTTTCCCCTTCGGACCAGTCTATTTCTATTCAGGGGTGTTATACAATTGTAACTTGTTAACTTTACAGATTTCTATTGACATTCTGTCAATATTTTTCAATAAACAAAGTTTTACTTTTATGTTGCATTTTATTTATTTCATTTATTTACATTTAATTCACTTGTGTTGCAAACTTTCTGTAATACTAATCTCTCCTGTAATCCCTTTGTTAATTGTGCCTTCTGGTTATGTAATAAGGGGAGGAGCATTGACCATACTGATCAGCAGGAATCAAACCAGTGACGTCAAATCTCCCGCCAAATGCCATGAGTGGGGCAAAATAGAATGGCCAGTGCATTTATAATGCAGAAATAACAGCCTTTGTAAACACTATATACATGATGTGTAATTAATTTGATTGGAATAATGTTCTAGGTCACTCCCCAAGTATTCTCAAGGATATTGAAAGCAATTGTATAGATTTAATGGGGCCAAAACTGGAAAATTTTGTTTTGGTGCTATTTTAGAGCTTTATTTTATGAGTGAAATACTAATTTGAATTAAAAATAGCAACTTTATGTGTGTCTCTATTGACCTGATTTTGGTATATGTTGTTCTGTAGGGTGTATTCTACAAAACCGTGTCTCAGATTTCAAAGATTTTGTTTCTAAAAATATTAATGCCTGTTTGAATTTGGGAACAGAATGGAAGGATTAGCTTTTACAGTCTGTATGACATAACAAATGAATGAAACCATATATCAAAATTCTGAGACACGGTTTTGTAGGCTGTAGTTAGATCTTGCAGAAGAAAGAAAAATTTCTGGTGTGTGATTTGACCTGGACATGCTATTTTTAATCAAAGAGCATACCCTAGTTTTTGCACATTATATTACATAACTTTTGATTAAAATGATTTTGAAATATGAAATTTAGTTTACAATAAAGAGCAATCTTTCAGAAACACATAGATACCAAGATATTTAATTTCCATTTAGTAGTTTTTGAGAAATAATCTTTTAAAGATTGGTAGTCAAGGCAAACAAAATTTCCCTCTAGTGATGCCTTAATTTGGTAAAAATACATTTATTATTCCGTATTATTCTATTGATTCAGTGAAGCGTAATTTTTTGTCTTCCATGTTGTTATCGTTTTAGGGAGACTCAAATATATACTCCGTCTGTTTTCTGAATATATGCTGACATTCATGGTTGAACGACCAATGAAAATTTGTATAACAAACTAAATCTGTAATATATATATATATATATATAGATCAAGCTTTTAAAGAGAAATATACTATTTATATGTACTTACTAACAAATACTAATAGCTGTATGTTATATTGTTATATTGACTTCACTAATGTTTACGAGGCCGGGAGAAGGTACCAGTATTCAATGTTTTTGAACTAACAATTGTGCCGATTTCAATAAAATATTATGAATTAAAAAAAAAAGATAACTAGGTTTTATTGTAATTTAATATTTTATTCATATTAAAAAGATTATAAAAAGAAAATTATTTTTTCTCTAAATTTAAAAAAAAGGTTTTATTTTATACTAACTGTAAGATTATATGAAAATTATATATATATAATCTTTGTGAAATGTACAAATTTTTGGAGAAACCCTATTGACGACACTTTAGTGCCATTTTGCTAATAATGTGGATTTTAATTTCTGTCATTTATCAAGAACATTACATTATTGTGAAAGAAAATGTACTTTTTGTGAAATTTTTAATAGTAGAAATTTTTCAATAACAAAACAAATGAATTTCACATTGTGCAACTGCAAGAGGTCACATTGGCCTATATTTTACACATGAGCGACCAATTAATTTCTGTAACTCAGATGGTATTTTTTTCATGCTTCAGTAATTGGTGCGTGATATTTATATGTGTGTTAGATATTTCAATTTTCTACGATTTTCCAATTAGATTTTTACATTGTTCTAACAGTTTGTAGTACTTTTAGTTTTTCATTTTGTAGTTGATTAATTATTAGTTAAACACAATTATACTTTCAAAACACAGAGAAGGACCAGCGTGGTCATGATCGTATGGTAGGTGGATTCACAACTACCTATGCAATCAGTGCCTATCACCACTGAGTTTGAATCCCACTCAGGCGAGGTGTACTCGATGTAATATTATGCGATAAAAGTTTTGTCAGTGACTTGCGGCAGGTCGGTGGTTTTCTCTGGGTACTCCGGTTTCATCTGCCACGATATAGCTGAAATATTGTTGAAAGTGTCGTTAAACACCATAACCCTAACCCCTCAAAGCAGAGACTCGAGACCCTGAAGAACTTTATAAAAATTAATTTAATTATTAAAGAATGTCCTCATGAAATTTTGATAAAACTGGCAATTGTTCTGAAGATTTCAAAGTTTAGGTGAAACACTTTAAACCTGCTATGATTAAAATGTAACAAAATGAAAACAAAAAATACCACACTGTTTGAACAATGTTGGAACAATGAATTGTGAAGACTACATACATTTTGTCAGTTAAAAATGTAACATTTTACTTTATAGAGATTATACACAGGAATGGTTAGTATTGTACAGCTAGCTCCTATTTACTCTGAACTCAAAGCTTATCTCCAAAATTATATCATCTGTCATGCTGCTATTTGTATACATTGTTCAAGCTGAAAAAATTACATGTTCAGTTCATTCATAGATTCCCATGTGATTGGTCAGTTCATTCATAGAGTCCCATGTGATTGGTCAGTTCATTCATAGAGTCCCATGTGATTGGTCAGTTCATTCATAGAGTCCCATGTGATTGGTCAGTTCATTCATAGAGTCCCATGTGATTGATCAGTTCATTCATAGAGTCCCATGTGATTGGTCAGTTCATTCATAGAGTCCCATGTGATTGGTCAGTTCATTCATAGAGTCCCATGTGATTGGTCAGTTCATTCATAGAGTCCCATGTGATTCATGGTCAAAATGTTGAGATGTGAAACTTTATCAGTCATTAAACTTGTGGGTTCGAATCCCACTCAAGTTTGTCAGTGACTTGCGACAGGTTTGTGGTTTTCTTCTGGGACTCCGGTTTCCTTCACCAATAAAACTTGCCACCACGATATAACTGAAATATTGTTGAAAGTGGTGTTTAACACCATAACCCTAGTCCTGAAACCTACGATCTATGTAATGTAATAGCTAGTTTGCTAGTCTCAAGTTTAGTGGAGTAAAACACAAAGACTATAAAATTGGTTTCTGCAGCTTCTCCACTTAACATTAAACATTAAGGAGTAAGAACAAAGACTTGTTATTGTTCAGCATCAAATGATTATCAATTTTTTTTTGCTGCTTCATTCGTTATTGATTTATTGGTGTTTAAGCAGTATTTCAGCAATATCAGGGCGTGAACATTTGTTACTGCTTCATTCGTAAAAAATACCATTCTCCTTGTTTATAAACATTTGATTGATATTATTCGAAGGTTGGACTGATTCTTGATTATTTAGTCTAGCCTGGTTCTTTTCCCTTTTCATGTTTCCCTAATAATGTACATCCTTATGTTTTCAAATTGTAATTTATTCTTTTGTCTTTTGTACTCTGCATGTTCTTACAAAATATATACATGTAGTTAAAATTGTAAATCAAAAAAGACTTGAATTTGTTTTACTTGTGGCTTATCTATTCTGTCTTTTATTGTGTTAGGGATATCAATTTTGTCACAGGTGCTCCTGGCACGGACCACCCCCCTTTTTCTAACTTTCTGTTTGCAAATTTATTTTCAATACTAATAATAGTATCTAATAGGGTCAACACATGCAATTTGATGTTAACATAAGATTGTATGAATATTGACGCGAACAAGTTAAAATAAGGAAAAAGAGATTAAATAATAAAGAAATAAAGAAATTTTATTGAAAATAAATTAATAAACAGAAAGTTAGAAAAAAGGGCGTGGTCCGTGCCACGAGCGCCTGTGTATTTTGAAATATGTTAAAACAAATTAAAGTAAATATTTTATGGTAAAATGCCCTTGCAACATCTGATGAAAAATACTGTCAAACTTGTATTAAAAGGGCACTCAAGGGAACCTGAAAATGTGCCTTTTATGAGCAGTTCCCCTTTATATAGAGGTTAAAATTATATGCATTATTCATTAATGGGAAAAATGAGGTTGTCCTTTATAGACAGTGATTTGTTATATAGAGGTGCCCTTTAAGGCAGGTATGACTAAATTATAATAAATAGTCCTTTGTGCCGGATTGCAAGTTAAAATATTCCCATTACAGTCAAACCTGTCTGGGAACATTGAAGTATGGTCACATAAGTCAGGTGTTGGTAAAGACAGGTTTAAGTTACAGTCATACCTGTCGGGGAACATTGAAGTATGGTCACATAAGTCAGGTGTTGGTAAAGACAGGTTTAAGTTACAGTCAAACCTGTCGGGGAACATTGAAATATGGTCACATAAGTCAGGTGTTGGTAAAGACAGGTTTAAGTTACAGTCAAACCTGTCTGGGAACATTGAAGTATGGTCACATAAGTCAGGTGTTGGTAAAGACAGGTTTAAGTTACAGTCATACCTGCCATAAAAAGCACTTATATAAAGTAAATCACTGTCTATAAAGGGCAGTCTCATTTTCCCCCTTAATAAATAGTGCATATAATTTTAATCTGTATATTAAAATCAATTGCTCATAAAGGCCACATTTTAAAGTTGCATTTAAATACAGGTTTGATTGTATGTGAAGTTCACAATGAAGGCAAATTAAAATTAAGGTCACATAATACAAGGTATTCTTAATAGAGGTGGTCACTTTAACAGGTTTGACTTATATCCAGGGGTGGATCCAGGAGGGGGGGGGTGCACCTGGCCAGTGCCCCCCCCTAAAATTGGAAAAAATATGATTTTTTGGCATAAAATCGTGATTTTTCACACGAAATACCCCAAAAATTTTCACACCTCCCTCCACTCGGTGCAATTTTTTTAAGTGTGTCCCCTCTAACTTGAAATCCTGGATCCGCCCCTGATATCCTCACAATCAAGCTTCTACCCATTAGACTGTGCTAGTGCCAACATCTTCCCATCTTGCAGGGCTTTCAATATTTTATAAGTGTACCAGTACTTCACAATTTACTGGCGGTTCTTGTTCTTATAATTTGAACAATTTTCATGAATATTTTATGCAACACTTTAAAATTATGAGGTATCAATTATCATTTTAAGTGGGTACCTCCCTTTACTGAAAGGCCTGTTCTTGCTAACTTATGTATTTTGTTTGTAGATTTGTTCTTATTATGAATATTTCTCTCTGGATGTTAAGCAACAACCAGTCCATTTATCTTGTAATTCCTTCTTAAAAAATTGTGTTGTCATCATTATCGGAACCGCCGCAATGATGTAATTGTTAGTCTGCTCACCATGATTGTGTTGGATTGTAGATTCAAGCCCGTTGTTGGTCAAACCAAAGAAAGACTTTAAAATATTCGCTGATTCTCTGTTAAGCACACAGCATTAAAGAGTAGAGAGAGAAAAGAATTGATGGCTTGTAATTAGGATAGACTGCATCAGAGATGTAATAGTTAGCGTGTTCGCCTCGAGTGCAGTAGATCGATGGTTCGAGACCTGATCTGATCAAACCAAAGACTTTAAAAAATTTATTTTTTGCTTCTCTTCTATTCACAACACTCAATTTCCTCCACTAATAAAACTGACTGCCACGATATAACTGAATTATTGTTGAAAGTGGCGTAAAGCACTTTAACCCCTGAACCTAACCTTAACCCCTAAGATGTAAAGCACTTTAACCCTGAACCTAACCTTAACCCCTAAGGTGTAAAGCACTTTAACCCCTGAACCTAACCTTAACCCCTAAGGTGTAAAGCACTTTAACCCCTGAACCTAACCTTAACCCCTAAGGTGTAAAGCACTTTAACCCTTGAACCTAACCTTAACCCCTAACCAGAATCATCACTATCTGTATTTTTTGGTAATATTATGTATTTCTATTTCTACTTCCAGAGTGGATTTTGTACAAATGTAAACAATAAACCTCTGCAGACATTGTATGGCCATGAAGGGGAGGTAACTGCTGTCTATATATCAACAGAACAAGATATGGTGGCTTCTGCTGCCAGGGTAGGTAACTCTGTTTAATCAGTAATGGTGGCTTCTGCTGCCAGGGTAGGTAACTCTGTTTTAATTAGTAATGTTGACTTCTGCTGCCAGGGTAGATAACTCTGTTTAATTAGTCATTTCTACATTAGGACACACACTTTATCAGTTATATGAGAGAAAAAAGTAGATCGTAAATTCACATTCATGTTTTCGTTTTTTGCTAAAGAAATTTATATTAAATTTACATGAAATGGATATTATTGAAAATATGAGAGTTTCTCGGATACCTCTCTGGTTTCCTCCACCGATAAAACTGACTGCCACAATATAGCTGAAATATTGCTGAAAGTGGTGTTAAACACCATAACCCTACCCTATTATTTCTCAATTTAAATCTGCTCTTTAAATATAAGAATGCTTGACTTATTTGAAATACATGTATAAATAGTAGGTCCCCTTGACTTCCGACTTATGTTTGCACTTTAAATATTATAAGAATAACAAATAGAAATTCCACATAACATTTTAGGATGGTACAGTGATTTTACACAGTGTTAGAAGAGGTCAGTATGTGAGGACACTACACCCTCCTTGTGCTATGGGATATACCTTACACATCCCTCTACTAGCTGTTGATGAGATGGGTAGAATTATCCTGTACTGTCATGAGAAATTCCCTATAGACCCTAAGGTTAGTTTTTAGAAGTGTGCTCTAATAGTATGATAAGATAGGAACACTTTAGACAAACATAGCAAAACAACTTATACTTTAAATTCTGTTCAAACATCGCAGTGTAATTTTTTTATTTCACTAGGCCATAAGTTGTATGGCTGTTTTCAGACACACAATTTGAGAAGTGGGTTGGTAGGCAGGTAATTTTTTTATTTCACTAGGCCATAAGTTGTATGGCTGTTTTCAGACACACAATTTGAGAAGTGGGTTGGTAGGCAGGTAATTTTTTTATTTCACTAGGCCATAAGTTGTATGGCTGTTTTCAGACACACAATTTGAGAAGTGGGTAGGTAGGTAGGTAGGTAATTTTTTTCATCTTCAGAATTTCAAAAAGATCATGGTTTTATATGAAAAAAATTGTTAAATATGTGTAGAAAGACCTGTTACTGTATGTAAAAACATTTTAACATTGAAAGAAAAACAGATTTAGACTTGTTTGTTTTCTGTTGCTTCGACACTGACATGGTTTATTAGATATATTTATTACAATGTACTGAAATTTACAGTTTCTACATAATGTAATTATTAATAATTACATTACTTCCGTTTTTCATTGAAATGTTACAATATGATTGGTTATGAAGTGGTCACATGATTATAAAAGAGATGTTTCACATCCCAATGAAACTCAAATCCGAACTTACACGTGCCTCCATGATGATGTCAGATGTAAACAATCAATGGCGTAGTAATTTCCAACAGCAAATAATCTAGCACAAATCAAATTAACAACGAAAAATTCAACTATATTACATTTTGGTGTGATTTAAATATAATGTACTTCAGTCAACGCTTTCATACCCCAATGAAACTTCAAAAGAATGCATTCAATTCTTAAATAAAACTAAGTTTCTCCTCCCTCAGGCATAGGTGACCTTAGCCGATTTAGGCCATCTTAATTAGGCCCTTTGGTTTTATTGCTCGCAAAGCTTTAAATTATTTGCCTTTCCAATCTTTCGATTTTGAGCATACCTGAAATTCCAGAAATGTGTCGTGCACACTAAATTTGATATCTACATTTTTATTCCAGGATCAAGGCAGTCTATAAAAATATTGTCACATGATCTCATCATCTATTCTTTTTTTTCAGGAGAGATTTTCATTGCATTTATACTCCATAAATGGTAAACACTTGTTTACTGAGAAACTAGACAATGGACTTGGTCACATGATTATCAAAGGTGATCATGTAATCACAGGAGATGTCACAGGACAAGTCAAAATGATGGAGATTTTTGGGTAAGTTAATTTGGTTGTATTTGTCAGGTTTAATCAGTCTATTGGTTCAAGCTGGACTCCAGAAGTTGGTTCCTGGATAAATAGATTTGACTGCCACTGAAGAAGTATGGAGAGTTTGGGTAGAAACAAAAAAAAATTAGTCTTTTCTAGCAGCTACAATGCTTTTTTTTCCCCCTCGAAATCTACAAAAAAGGTTTTAGAGTGAGCCTAGCACTCTCCAATCACATTCACCCCCCAATTGAGATCCCCCCGATGCAAATTGGGGACAGGTTATCAATTGTTTGATGAAGAACAGCATTAAAAGTGCTATTTCTCAATTTCTTGATTAACAGCTAATTAGAATTTCTATCATGTTGACTTATACCTGTATTTTTACCTGAATAAATTAATAAATTGTAAAGTAAATTTACTGTATCTTCTTCACAATAAAAAATATTTTTTATAAAATTGAGGGGCCACAGCCACAGTGGTTTTGATTGTATGGTAGTTGGATATAAAACTACCTGTAAAGTTGTGAGGTCGAATCCCGCACATGGTGAGGTATACTCGATACAACATTATGGGATAAACTTTTCAGTAACTTGCGGCAGGTCAGTGGTTTTCTCCAGGTACTCCGGTTTCCTCCACCAATAAAACTGACTGCCACGATATAGCTGAAATATTGTTGAAAGTGGCATTAAACACCATTACCACCATCTAAGACTGAGTCAGTATTTGGTAGTACATGTAGTAAAATGTTGAAATAATTAATTGTTTTTTCTCTCTCAGATTAAGAACAGTAAATGTGTTTCCACTTCATGTGCCTATCCAGTGTTTATCTGTAACCAATAGCAACAGTCACATCCTGGCTGGAATAAAAGATGGCAAGCTGATCATTATAGGAGTAAAGAACAGAACAGATGGTCGATGATGTCAGAGAAAAAATTGGGTAGAATCATGTAAAAAAAGCTAAACGGATAGTTGATGATAGAGAAAAATATAGGGTAGCATAATGTCAAAAACATTCTTTTGAAATCCTTGAATGTAAAATAAAAAATGGGTATTTTTGGTTTTACAGATTTAACTATTACTGTATAAGATCTGTGTTATGATATTATATGTGCCTTGCTAAAGATGTTATTCCAAAATATTATTATATATTATGTGTAAAAAGAAAACAATGCTTTTGTCATGTACATAGCTATTGTATAGACCAATAAGTTATTTATTTATATATTCAAAAGTGCTTTTAATTGTATTTAATCGAATATGTTGTTCTAGTTAGTTCAAACAAAGATAAGATTAGTTAAATTAAGATTGTCAAATGGTGTTAAACATATACATAACCCTAACCCTCAAATATTTACCTTTTTATGCGGGTCTCAATTGACATAAAGAAAAGTGGTCAATTTTAAGTTAGTATATAATTTATATGATAAACCAGAAGCTCAAAATAAGAAAAATTCAACATTTCATGGGAAATATAGAAAAAAATAATGTGTACATGGTCATAAGTAAAAAAAATTGTATGTTAACCCCTAAGCGACCTGCCAGAAAAGAAAAAAATTCTCAAGAACAAATATTCTTTTGATTATTTCTGGATATTTCTATGTTCCATAGCAAGACAGTATCTTATTCCAAATTTTAATGCATTTAAAAAAAAAAAAAATTTTAAATCCCCTACATACCATGTCCAACTTGGTGTTTAGCACCAACTTTAGCAGCCTTTCATTTTTTGAACTTACAAGATTGACACAATAGATTTATGGGGAAGAAATGTTTTCTAATTAATCATGTATGTAATTTGCATTTGATAAAATTTGTATGTACAAAGGGACCGACCATTTATATTTTATGGGGAAGGTGCGATGTATTTTCACATGAGCCAGAAAAAAAATTTGTACAAAGCAAAATATTAGATTTATTTTTACATCAAAAACTAGTAATTCTTCTTCAAGTTCTTTCAGGGTAAGGTTTTTTTTTTTTTTTTTTTTTTTTTTTTTATTACATCTTTCAGGTCTAGATTTTATCTATAAAATTTGGCTTGGTAAATGTTAAATGGTCATTCTCTATATGTGTTTGATATGTATTAGATATTACAAAGCTTGGCATTGATTGAATGAAACATATCTGGATTATTTATAAAATCTATTGAATTTCATGAAATAGTCGCCATGACTTTACATAATTTTAGCGTAATCTTACGACAGCAAAGTCTAAAGGGAGTATATAGTCCACAGTCCTAAGGCATTTATTAATGTTTATCTGTTATTTTTAAAAAAAATTCCTTGGATCTTACTGAGGGATATTATCAATGTCAACGAAACTGACTTTGATACTGGTCAGCATGACATCAAGCATTTGACAATTCCGATAAAACAATGTCAAATTTGGTAGGTCTCGACATACAGTATCACAGTTCTTCCTGTCAGACTTGTTGTGATACTAGTGATAATGTCTGTCTCGACCTTCAATACTGACATTATTCTTTATTTCTCTATTTAAGATGTAATTTATACCTTTCTTGACCTGTGTGATTTTTATACATTAGTCACACCACAATATAGCTGAAATAGTGATAAGTTGGTGTTAAACATCAATCAATCAATCAATCAATAGACATTAGTAAACGTGTGTGAATCCATGAATAGATAATGCTATTAATAGATGTCATATATTTGCATAATTTAAAAGCTTTGTTCTGATCAATACACATGGTAGTAGAAGGAAAATTTCATGACTCGAGACTCAAACATTTTTTTTTTTTTTACACCTTTAGAGAACTCAACAACAACACAGCTCAGAGACTCCAGCATTTTGTACCGTCCCCTTTTTTACACTATTAGAGATCTCTGCAATATCACTACTCAGAGACTCTCAAGCATTTTGAACAGTCCCTTTCTTTACACTATTGAATGCATCAACAATAACATGGCTCAGAGACTCAAGCATTTTGAACAGTCCCCCTTTTTTACACTATTGGAGAGCTCAACAATCTTATTAATTTGTTTTCATTTTAGATTCCACTGCAAATATTTAGATTTATATATATATATATATATATATATATATATATATATATATATATATATATATATATATATACACTTTAAATACTTATTTTATCATTTAATACAATACATATTATATATGTTATAGTTTTAGTTAGTGTACAAGTGAAATTTTTGCTTAATTTTCGTTTCACCAAATTGCACAAAAATACCCCCTTTGTGGAAAGGTTTCAACCAGTGTGTTCGAATTAAGCCCCAATGCAAGTGATTTGTAGCATACAAATCATATCATTTACCTCACCCCCTGCGATATTAGCCACATAAACCATAAACCCCATGTCAAGGTCAGTATAAATAAAATTAGGGGTTTTCACTATAATAAATCGTAGAATATTTAATCAGCATTAATTACTAAGTCACGATGGAGCCTGATTCTGTTGTATTTGGGTTTGTTAAGTTATATGGTTTTAAGTCTGTATTTTATACAATTGTCAGTAGCCCCCTACAGGGCTCAAATTTGTCTACTAAAATGATCACCTGGGCGACCAAATTTCGTTTTTGGCGACTAAAATTTAAATCTGGTGGCCAGCGTGACCACCAGTGTAATTGAGGTTGGCGACCGCAAATTCTGGATTATTTTCCGTCCATTAATTCGATTTTAGTGATTGCCATATTGGAAATTATTTTTGCGCTTTTACCTTATCTTTGGTTACCAATTTTTTTTTTGCTTCGGCCACTAAAATTTGAGCTTGGCCACCCGTTGTTTGGAGTTGATGGCCAGCTGGTCACCAAAATTAAAATCTTACTTTGAGGCCTGGGGTCTATCTCTTATAAGGTCACTCCCACTGAAGGCCACCCTCTTAATCAGTCCAGATTACAGATGTACTGTGACAGTAAACTACTACTAAATTGTCTCCCTCTCAAGAGAGGCCACCTCTCTGATAAGGCCACCTTTTCACTGTAAAAGAGTTGTCCTTTTAGAGGTACAATGTATACTATTATATTATGTACTATATTTTTGGACTAAAAGTTTGTTTGGACTATCAGTTATAGTCTGTATTTATACCATATTTTTGGACTATTAAGTAATTTTGGACTATTAAGTATGTTTGGGCTTCATGTCTTTGTAGGCTACAAAACTATGTAGACTATAGGTATACAGTCAAACCTGTATTAAGAGGTCACCTTTGGGACAAAGAAAAAGTGGCCATATAAGACGGGTGACCTCTTAAAGAGATCCAATTTATATGAAATTTTCTACGACAGGACAAGAAGAAGGTGACCTTTAAATACAGGTGACTGCTAAATAGAGGTGACCTCTTGAGCAGGTTTGACTGTATTTAGAATATTCTCCATTGACTTATAAAATGGCGAAAATAATTTAAAAATTGAAACTCAGCATTGATAGTTGTTTTTTCACACAAGAAAAATACCTCAAGTAGTACTACGCAGCAGCATTTTTTCTCAAGAATATAATCAGTCCTCGAAATGAAAATTTGAATTTACTGGCCCAAATCAAATTCTTTAATTTATTTTATATATTTATCTAAATAAAAACTGAAAAATTTACTGTTCCGAACAAAGTTTTACTGGTTTTACGGAGGACCGGTGCTCATCGTCCGGACTATATAATTCAAGATTTTTTATTTCATCCAGTTGACCATTACAAAATATTAGTACATTTAAAAGTTTAAATTCCTTGTAAAAGATCGTCATTGTTCTCGACCAAAATTGAAATAGATATGATTTTGCATGTATACAGGTCCTCATGAACTTAGTGACAAAACTATTATTGTTTCCATACTCATTTTTGTTTATTATACAATCATGCATGAATTTAGTGACAAAATTATTGTAGTGCCCCCCCACTCGTTTTTGATAATGGTACAATTATGCATGAATTAGTGACAAAGCTATTATTATGTCCATACTCATTTTGTGTATGCTAACATTATGCAGTCATATCATGCTCTGTAAGCAGAGTGGTCTGTTTTTACAAAATAGAAAACTTTGAAACCTGTCTAAACTGAACAATGAATAAAAGAGAATTCTGTATATACCAGACTTTAAATATTTAGATAAAGTCCCAATGTTAGAATTCTTTGTTGATTTAACTTATTAAAACCAAAACACCTGTGTATTCCAAACTCAAAAGTTGGTCCCAAGGAAATTTGGTTTAGACATGTTTCTTTGTAATAAAAAGTAAGATTTATTTATAGTTTTGCTCTTCTTTTTTTTTTAGTTCATGTATGTACATGTAGTAGATCTACACACTATTTATAATGTCAAGAAATAATTTTGAGCCAAAAATATATATTTAGATTTAATATTATTTTATTGCAAATAAAACAGCAATGGGATTGGACAAAAATTTATCACAACTTATGGGCTTGTCCTACAAATAATACATATATAATAACCAACAACAACACAAAAAAAAATGTATATAATATATATATAACCCAGACTAAAATTCTTGTAAATTGAGTTTTATAATGGAAGAAAACAGTGCATAAATATTATTTAAAATAAAGTGAGTAAAAAAACTCTTTGTAAATCTATGTTTAATATGGGAGGAAAAAGTGTATTAATATTATTTAAAATTAAATGAGTAAAGAAAAATAACACTGGAAAAAAACTTGTAAATCGAGTTTTATAATAGAAGAAAAAAGTGTAGAAATATTATTAAAATAAAGTGAGTAAAAATAAAATATAACACAGAATAAAAAAATTCTTCATAAATCTAATTTTACAATATATGAAAGAAAAGGTATATAGATATTTATTTTGTCTTTAGTAATACTTACATATTACAGAATTTACTTTGCACCGTACAATCCTTATATTATTATTATTTTGTATTTGTTTTGTTTTGACTAAGTAGTAAATACTATGTAGTGTGTAACTTCCATTCAAAAATAAAGTTTATTGCTCATACATATATACAATATACGTACATTGTCGGTAAATATAAAATTTATTTGTACAAGCTTTAGAAACAGGCCTGTTTCGCAGCGAGTACAAATGAATTTTATATTTAACGACAATGTACGTATTTTGTGTTTATCCTGCAATGTCAAAAAAAGTCGGAAAGCTTGTCAGATTTAGACAAAAAGGACAGAAACAAGCGTCATTCCTCGCCTTTCATAAATGTTGTGAAGGGTGTCTTCTTCGTGGTCCGCGTTACATTAGTACCAGTTTCATACTTGTCTGCCCCCTCCGCTGTACATAGCTACAGTGTACCAGGAAAGTTTATTCGTATAGTACGAAAAGTTTATTCGTCTAGTACGAATAAAGCAAAAAATTATTCGTATAACATATCTGTACAGCAAATGTACTGATTGCAGGATAAATACCCATCTCCATGACAATTTTGATTTCCGTTTTCAAAACTAAAGGTGTGTACGTGTTCAAATTTTTATTTTTCCTTCAAATTCACTTCAAACTTTTTCTCTCCAGCTGTTTCAAACAAACATTTGACAGTCTAAAAACATATCCAACTCATAATCAAATATATTGGAAAGTGACTGCTTAATAGAGGTGACCGCATGGACAAGTTTTTACTGTAATAAGTATGAAATGCCAAATAAAAAACACTCAAAAAAAACCAGATGCTATACAATTAAAATAATTTACAAATGCAAATCCAGTCTATAATTATTTTATGAACTTGTGAGAACAAAAATAGATGACTGTTTGCCATTATTGTTTTCTATAGGAATATCAGAACAAATAATTGGACAAAGATGTCTATGCTGAATGTATGGTCATTCCATAGAATACAAATAAGTGACATAAGCAATATCTGTGGTAAAATATTTGAACAATGCTTCTTTAAGATTTATGTAAATTTAATTTCAAAGTACATAATAATTTTTATAATGATATGAAATGTTTATTCATATTCTGTGCTTAAGGTGATAAAACTTTCGAGTTTTAGTGTTTTTTTATCGTACCCCAAAATCATTACATACAGTTTTCTGATTGGCTGGTTATTTTTCCAGTATAAGTACAATAATGTTTCTCGAAATTAAGATTCAGACCACGTTTGTATATCTTCATGTGATTGTAAAAGGTTTTGTGACATGATCCATGTTTATTTAATTTCAATTCTTTATTTATTTAAAGAGGATTGCCAACAGCCGATGGCTACGAGCAGTTTTCTTCCATGTTTATAGTAAAGGTGTGTTCATGTTGAGCAGTTTTCTTCCATGTTTATAGTAAAGGTGTGTTCATGTTGAGCAGTTTTCTTCCATGTTTATAGTAAAGGTGTGTTCATGTTTTAACGGGAGCTTACTAGATACAGTAATGTTTGTTAACTACTGGTAGTGATGTTGTATTGCTTATCTACTGGTAGCCTCTGGCTGTATGTAATCCTCATGAAATAAGTAAAGAATTAAATTAAAAATGTTGCCACTAGTAGCTACTAGTAGCCTCTGGCTGTATGTAATCCTCATGAAATAAATAAAGAATTAAATTAAAAAATTATCTATTGCATTTAGTAAGTCAATAGATACATTTCATAAATTACATAGAAAACACATGTACAGTAGTCGGAGACATATCGTGATAAATCACCGTGGTAGACGTATCACTCTTCTTAGTGATACAGTGGAACTTGTTAAATCCGACACCTGAGTTTTCCGACATCCGACAAAAATTTATGTTCCCAAAGTAGTTCTGTTAACATAAATAAAACTTGAGTATTCCGACATCCTGTACAATCTACCACATTTCCCTGGTCCCTTAGTGTGTCGGATTAGACAGGTTCTGACATCCTGTACAATCTAACACATTTCCCTGGTCCCTTAGTGTGTCGGATTAGACAGGTTCCACTGTACTGATATATCTTTTGGTTTGTTAATCTATTTACTTATTTTGTTGTGTCTTTTGAGTGATAGTAAGTAACACTCTAAATGTAAAAAAAAATAATTGAAGATATATTTAATAGAACAAAAGATATATCCAAATCACCAAGATGAGTGATATGTCTATCACAGTGATTTATCACACTATGTCTCAGACTGTATTTAGACATTGTAAACAAATTATGTTGAAGATTATTTTTTCTGTAACAATTTTCTTTGCTAATATTATTTTTTATTTTAGTTTGTAAAAAAAACTATGATAATCAGATACATATAAAACAAGAGATTAACATGTCGTGAAATCTTACTGGTTTCTAAAGGAGTTGCCATGTCTCTTTAATAAAAATGTATATGATAGATAATGAATGAGATATCTGACTGGCTACAAATTTTTTGTTTTATGTAAAATTGGGGTAGATTCCATTCCTCAGTTTATTTCTTGGCAACCTGGACTGGGTTACACAAACCTCAATTAAATTAAAGTGTCAATTAAAACTTAATTGACAGTTAAATTTACTTGGAATGTACATGAAATTAATGTACGCTTAAGGTTAAATTGAGACTTGAAATTAATTGAAGTTTGTGCAACCCAGTCCAGATACTTTTAATTTAATATGCAAGACATAAAGCTTATGCATCATCAATTTCTGAGTCAATAATAGATTAAGAGGTGCAGATTTAAATGAGGGTGCACTTGGCACCCCCCAAACATTTGAAGATTTTTATTGTAATTTCTTGGGTTTTTTTACAACTACCCTTGATAAGAAATTTAAAAAAAAATTGTTTTTATAAAAACCTTGTATGAGAACTGTTTAAAGCCTTCTATCAACTCTTGTTTTCTATAATTAAAGTGTTGAATCCCACTCATTGCCAGGTGCACTCGATTCAACATTATGTGATAAAGTTTGTCGGTGACTAATTACAGGTCAGTGGTTTTCTCCTGGTTCTCCTGTTCACTCCACCAATAGAATTGACCGCTACGATATAGCTGAAATATTGTTGAAAGTGGCGTTAAGCACCATTACCCCATAGTCTATCATTAAAGTGTGTATGAAGATGGGTATGCAAGTAACTGATAAACTCTAGGACATGAGTTGTATATTCTGTACTTGCTCATATGTATTGAACTCGCAAGGTAAGCTGTGATCGGAACGGATTCATTGTTTTATGTAAATCCAATTCCCATTCGACAGTGTTGAATAAATCCAATAAGACAGTAGTCATTACATGAATGAAATTTTTTTGCAAATTATGACACACACCAGAAATAACCCAACCATTTATATCACCCAGTTAGTATGTGGAACAGAAATATCATTTTTTAATGTAGAAAGTTTGTGATATTCAATAATTGTGTGTGTATGATACAGAACTTCCATCTTGTCCTTAATATAATGATAGATACAGTACAGTCTGAGACATAGCATGATGAATCATAGTGATAGATGATTGATTGATTGATTTATTGTGTTTAATGCCACTTTCAGCAATATTTCAACTATATCATGGCGATCAGTTTTAGTGGTGGAAGAAGCCGGAGAGAACCACCAACCATGGGCAAGCGACTGGTAAACTTTATCACTTGTGGCTGCGAGTCGAGTGTACCCTTTTTTGTAATTTACAAAGCCGAGCGCGAACCCACACCATATTGGTGATAGGCTTGTATGAGTTGTTAGGTAATCCAACTACCTAACTCATTGAGCCACCCGGGCCCTCACTGTGATAGACATATCACTTCTCTTAATGATACTGATATATCTCTTGATCTGTTTAATTTATTTACTTATTTTGATATGCCTTTTGGGTGATAGTAAATAACACTTTAAATGTAAAAGAAAGTGTGATTGATTGATTGATTCATTCATTGATTGATTGGTGTTTAACGTCCAGCAAGCAATTTTTCAGCTATATTCAGAAAGTTTGAAGATATATCTAATAGACCAAAAGATATATCCAAATCACCAAGATGAGAGATATTTCTATCACAGTGATTTATCACCCTATATCTCAAACTGTACTTACTGTAGGCCATTAAGTATATATGTGTGTATCGGAGATTAAATATATCATATAAGTGCAATATTTATCTTTTTTAATTATTTTTGTTGTTAGTTTTTGTAGCCCTTTTCATCACAAATTTTTAATTAGCTTTCGTTTTCTCTTGTTTTTTAACATTTCCTATATTTTTGTTACAATCTTTGTCGTACATATATCTGTTTCAAAAGGGAAATAATTATTTATTTTTATGCAAAATATTTCTTAATAAACTAATTTTAGAGTCACGTGTCATTTTATACGTGTTTTGATTGGTTTAAAAAGTTGAGGTTATTTTCATATGTACTAAATCTGAAAATAGACGTCGTTCTCAAGGTGTCGCGTGCCGTTGTCATCAGACAATTTTCTTTAAATGAGGCACCTTTGGGTTATTTAAATTTATTTCCGATTATTTGCCTTATTTTGAAAAAATTCATATTTTTTTCAATATCATAGCAAAAAAAGTTTGAATTAATTTATAAGTATTGATCGAAATTATTTGTTCGGTTCATTCAAAATAACCTCAATCAGGTTGTACACATCCTTGCGTAACCCGCTATGTCCTGATTGAGGTTATTTCTTCAAAAACCGAACAAAAATTGTGATCAATCCTTAATTTTTTTCTTGACTGTTGTGAAAATATTGATGATTAGGTTTGTGGTGTTTAACACCACTTTCAACAATATTTCAGCCACTTTCAACAATATTTAAGTTATATCGTGGCGGTCAGTTTTATTGGTGGAGAAAATTAGAGTACTCCAGAGAAAACCACCGACCTGTCGCAAGTCACTGACAAACTTGATCTCATAATGTTGTATCCAGTAAACCTTGCCATGAGTGGGATTCCAACTCACAACCTTAGTGGTGATAGGCACTGATTACACAGGTATTTGTAAATCCAACTATCATACGACCACGACAGCCCCTTGAAAATATTGATACCATATATACCACATTATATATGAGACATAAGTATATACACATTGCCTTGAAAGGGCCCAGGTGACTCAATGAGTTAGGTAGTTGCATTACCTAACAACTCGTACAAGCCTATCACCAATATGACGTGGGTTCTTGCCCAGCTTTGTAAATTACAAAAAGGGTGCACTTGACTCGCAGCCGCAAGTGATAAAGTTTAACAATTGCTTACCCATGGTCGGTGGTTCTCTCTGTGTACTCCGGCTTCTTCCACCACTAAAACTGGTCGCCATGATATAGCTGAAATATTGCTGAAAGTGACTTTAAGCACCAAAAAAAATCAATCATTGCCAAGTGAAGCACGAAATGTAGCTTGCCACTGACATCTCTAAATCTACAGTAATTTACCTATAGGACACCCAGGACATCTATTAACACATCTCTAAATCTACAGTAATTTACCTATAGGACACCCAGGACATCTATTCACACATCTCTAAATCTACAGTAATTTACCTATAGGACACCCAGGACATCTATTAACACATCTCTAAATCTACAGTAATTTACCTATAGGACACCCAGGACATCTATTAACACATCTCTAAATCTACAGTAATTTACCTATAGGACACCCAGGACATCTATTCACACATCTCTAAATCTACAGTAATTTACCTATAGGACACCCAGGACATCTATTAACACATCTCTAAATCTACAGTAATTTACCTCTAGGACACCCAGGACATCTATTAACACATCTCTAAAACTACAGTAATTTACCAATAAGACACCCAGGACATCTATTCACACATCTCTAAATCTACAGTAATTTACCTATAAGACACCCAGGACATCTATTAACACATCTCTAAATCTACAGTAATTTACCTATAGGACACCCAGGACATCTATTAACACATCTCTAAATCTACAGTAATTTACCTATAGGACACCCAGGACATCTATTCACACATCTCTAAATCTACAGTAATTTACCTATAAGACACCCAGGACATCTATTAACACATCTCTAAATCTACAGTAAATTACCTATAGGACACCCAGGACATCTATTAACACATCTCTAAATCTACAGTAATTTACCTATAGGACACCCAGGACATCTATTCACACATCTCTAAATCTACAGTAATTTACCTATAGGACACCCAGGACATCTATTAACACATCTCTAAATCTACAGTAATTTACCTATAGGACACCCAGGACATATATTAACACATCTCTAAATCTACAGTAATTTACCTATAGGACACCCATGACATCTATTAACACATCTCTAAATCTACAGTAATTTACCTATAGGACACCCAGGACATCTATTCACACATCCTGACTACAGTAATTTGCATATAGGACACCCAGGACATCTATTCACTGACATCTCTAAATCTACAGTAATTTACCTATAGGACACCCAGGACATCTATTCACACTGACATCTCTAAATCTACAGTAATTTACCTATAGGACACCCAGGACATCTATTCACACATCTCTAATTCTACAGTAATTTTCCTATAGGACACCCAGGACATCTATTCACACATCCTGACTACAGTAATTTTCCCATAGGACACCCAGGACATCTATTCACACATCCTGACTACAGTAATTTTCCTATAGGACATCCAGGACATCTATTCACACATCCTGACTACAGTAATTTGCCTATAGGACACCCAGGACATCTATTCACACATCCTGATTACAGTAATTTTCCCATAGGACACCCAGGACATCTATTCACACATCCTGACTACAGTAATTTTCCCATAGGACACCCAGGACATCTATTCACACATCCTGACTACAGTAATTTGCCTATAGGACATCCAGGACATCTATTCACACATCCTGACTACAGTAATTTGCCTATAGGACACCCAGGACATCTATTCACACATCCTGACAATGGGATCTATGGAATAATTTGCCCATGATGTCTATTCACAATGATCTGTAGGGTTTATTTAGTAAATTGTCATCAACCTGAAGGTGTACATGTGCGAAGACAGAAGACGTCTACTTTTTGATCATCACAAATATTTCAGTTTTCTGTTTATTTTTTATTTTACTGTCTTTAAACAATCCTCAGGGGGGTACGGTCGTTCCAATAACATCAAACAACATATTCCTTCAATAATCAGTCTGAAATCATAAAAGATCTACTGCAGATACGTAAATTCACTGAAGTCTCCAATGTAAACAAAGACAAATATGGGGGCAAATATGATTTGACAGCAGATAAGCAGTACGGAGAAAGTGAGTTCATCTTAGGGACCGACCATTTAACTTGGTTTTTTGTTTCGTTCAGAAATTTTTTTTCGGACAACACAAGAGTTAGAATATTTATTTTTTTTGTCGCACAAAGTGCAATTTTTTTTTTCAGAATTGAACATTAGGTTATATGACAAAAACTAAATCAGATTATTTTTTTTTTCCTCCACCAAAATCCGAATATTTTTTTCAGCAACATTGGGAATCAGAATATTTTTTTAGAAAAAACCATAACCCCCCCTCCCCCCTTCAAGTTAAATGGTCGTTCCCTTATCACCACATCCTTCATCATTTACTCGAATCATGCTGAGCCTAATCATATTCCTGTCTTTGATGTCAGCTGGTCACCTTTTGAGACTTACCCAGTGTCCTGACCAGGAGAAAGAACAACTATTGACAATTGTAAATAAAACCAACGTATCAGACAAGATCACCTTGGCAAATTTCAGAATATTTATACATCGCATAAATAACATGAGAATACACCATGGAACACAAGCCATACCAACAAATCGTCTTGTATACTTGTCCATGCTGCTAATAACCACATCAAACGACATAAATCTAAATCCAGGACCAGAATCTACAGTATTTCTCTGTGGCACCTGCGAGGAACCTGTGACATGGGAAGATAAGGCCATCATGTGTGATACCTGTAACCAGTGGTATCATACCACCTGTCCATCTGTCAACTCTCAAACCTATAACATGCTAGCTGAGGACAACGCCATAGCTTGGGATTGCCTTATTTGTGACTGCCCTAATTACAGCTCAGTATGCTTTGAACTAATACTATCAACATCAAATTCATTCAGTGTCCTGTCTGATACATCACTACACAATCCACTTCCACCTGACCATATTAAACCTGTTCATGCATCCACACCAGAAAGGAAGAAGCAAAATGCAAACTCATCCAACGTACCACTCAAGATGCTAACGATAAATTTCTAGTCCATCAAATCTAAACAAGGACTAGTTAAAAATCTCATTGAAAGAACAAAACCAGCTATTGTAATAGGAACCGAAACATGGATAGACCCAACAGTCACCGATAACCAAATATTCCCTCCAAACTACAAAGTCTACAGGAAGGATCCCAACATGCAGGGTGGCGGAGTGTTCATAGCAATATCCAATGACATTCTAAGCACACCAGTACCTGAACTTCAAACAGATTGTGAGATTGTATGGGCTAAGATTAGTCTTGTTGGTAGGAAAGACATGTATATTGCCTCATACTATAACCCTAAAACATCCAATGAGGGTAGCCTTGACGAACTTCGTCTCAGTCTTGAAAGAGCCAACACAATGAAAAATGCCTTTATAGTGGTCGGAGGTGACTTCAATCTTCTAGGATGGAATTGGAAAACCAGAACCCTCAAACCAGATTCAACATGCCAGAAAAACCACTACAAATTTGGTGACGTGCTGGATGATAATGGTCTCGTGCAACTGGTTGAAGAACCAACAAGAGGTCCAAACACACTAGACTTAGTTGTCACGAACAATCCATCACATTTCACTCGCACCCAAGTAATACCCGGGGTATCAGATCATGACATCGTCTTCAACGAGATAGACACCGAACCATTATCCAGGAAACGAAAACCAAGACAAATACCATTGTACAGAAAGGATAACTGGGAAACCATGAAAGAAGAAATAACTGAAACACATAAAAAGATACAAGAACTGGAAGCCAATGGTGGAACAATTGAAGAATTCTGGTTATTGTTCAAAACCAAGCTAAACTAAAGTGTGATAGACCACATCCCTCACAAGACTGCAAAGCAAAAGGATAGTCTTCCATGGATCACACCAAACATCCGTAAACTCATTCGTCGTCGGGACAGATTGTATAAAAAGAAGAAACAATCAGCTGATCCCAAAATTACATCAAAGTTCAAAGAAGTGAAGAGAATGATACATATGGGGCTCCGTAGAGAATATTGGAAATATATTGAGAGCATCGTAACACCCAAAGAAGACGATGAAAACCAACACAGCAGCATGAAACGCTTCTGGACATACATCAAACATAAGAGATCTGAAAGCAGTGGAGTTGCAACCTTTCGTAGTGATGGAATACTACACTCACCCAGTAGACCAAGCGAACATCCTGAATAAACAGTTCCAGTCAGCTTTCTCCACCAAAGATACATATAGTTCAGATGAGTTCAACAGTCGCTGCAAGATGTCGGATCAATATATCCCCCTGCAGTCGAGCTTGATATCACCGAAAATTGAGTTCTGAAATTACTTACAAGCATAAATCCAAATAAAGCAGCAGGATCAGACAATATAAAACCGAAATTACTAAAGAAATTAGCGACAGAGATAGCCCCTATCCTTACGATCATCTTCAGGAAGTCATTTGATACAGGGGAGGTTCCATTAGACTGGAGAAATGCCAACGTAAGCCCAGTCTTTAAAAAGGGAGAGAAGTATAAAGCAGAAAGCTACTGGCCAATATCACTCGCATGTATCTGCTGTAAGCTGCTAGAACACATAATTACCAGCCATATTATGAAACATGCTGATCGTCACAATATTCTCTACCCACTACAACACGGTTTCCGCAGCAAAAGATCATGTGAAACCCAATTAATAGAATTTGTGGATGATATCACCAAAAACATGAGTGCAGGAAAACAGACAGACATTCTCATAATGGATTTCTCCAAAGCATTTGATAAGGTCAGCCACAGCCTACTACTACACAAACTAGAATACTATGGAATCCGAGGGAACATCAACAGGTGGATCGCTAGTTTCCTATACAACCACACACAAGCAGTAGTCGAACGGTAGATTTTATTCCCTCAGGCATGTCGTTGATGTAAAGCAGGAATAATGATGGCCCAAGTACGGATCCTTGTGGTACTCCTGACTCTACATCAATGTGTGTTGAGCTCTCTCCATCCACTACTACAGTGGATGGAGAGAGCTCAACACACATTGATGTAGAGTCAGGAGTACCACAAGGATCCGTACTTGGGCCATCATTATTCCTGCTTTACATCAACGACATGCCTGAGGGAATAAAATCTACCGTCCGACTATTCGCTGATGACACAATAGCGTATCTCACCATATCATCTGACAAGGATTCTAACGACTTGCAGAACGATCTAGACAAGTTCGCATTATGGGAAGCAAAATGGAAAATGTCCTTCCATCCGGACAAATGCAATGTACTAACCATCAGTAGGAAACATAATACGATACCATCATCCTACAAATTACATGGACACACTCTCAAAACTGTGGAAAGCGCTAAATACATAGACTGCACATTTACATCAGATTTCCGATGGAACGACCATGTCAACAACATCTGTAATAAAGCAAATAGAACTATAGGATTTCTAAAGCGCAACCTGAACATAGGTTTTACCACAGTAAAGCAAAACGCATACTAAGCATTGGTTCGTCCATTAGTAGAATACGCCAGACAGAGATCGATCGAATCGAAATGGTCCAAAAAAGAGCTGCAAGATATGTAACCAACAGCCACAATAATAGATCAAGTGTAAACCAAATGCTAGAACACCTTGAATGGAAATCCTTGGAACAAAGAAGAAAAGATGCAAGGCTAACAGTGATGTACAAGATCACCAATGAGAAAGTAGCTATTCCGAAGGAAGGACGTCTAATACCACCCAAACGACTGTCGAGAAACATGCACGACAAAAGCTTCCAGATACCATCAGCAGCCAGCAACTATAGGAAGTATTCGTTCTTCCCACGTACGATCAGGAACTGGAACGCCCTCCCTCCTGGGGTAGTAACAGCACCGTCAGTCGAGGCCTTCAAAGCCTCACTGTCAAAGCTGAATTAAATTCTTACATTTGGGGGGTGGGGGTCCGTATGCACACCCAAGTCATGGCATTATAATCAGCTAGATGAATGTGGCCATTACCAGGCAGAAACAGAAAGAAACATCTGTTCACGAGAAAGTATGAAGCGTCCTGGTAATCATTGATACCATATATTGTTTTCAGTGAATTGTGTTTGCTTTATAAATGGAGATCCACGAATTTAGGTATCTACGAAAATGTTTGTTTCCTCAACCCACGAAAATATATTGGTATCAACGAAATTAAATGAATTTACAATATTACATTCTATTGCTGATTCATTTGAAGGCACTCCTTTCCTCCCTTTGATGACAAATCACCAAAGGGATAGATAGGGTCAACTTAGCTTGTAGAAATTTATCTTTCTAATAATAATCTATATGTTGAATAAAGAGAAGATTGTAAATTAACAAGGATGAATGGCAATAGCTAACTACATATTGCGTCATTCTATTAATTTTTCTAACTTGGCGACTTTCTTGCATCATATATAGGGAGCATTTTCCTATATTTAAAGTTAACTTTAATTCGAATAACTCAGTTGTATAAGGTTCGTTGTGGTCGTGATCGTATGGTAGTTGGATTTATAACTACCTGTACAATCAATGCCTATCACCACTAAAGTTGTGAGTTCAAATACCGTTCATTCGAGGTGTACTCGATACAACACTATGTGATAAAGTTTGTCAGTGATTTGCCACAGGTCGGTGGATTTCTCTGGGTATTCCGGTTTCCTCCACCAATAAAACTGATCGCCACGATATAACTGAAATATTGTTGAAAGTGGCGTTAAACACCATAACCCCCTCATCCTCTCCGTTGTATAAAGGCATCTATACTGTATAACCATTTTATGGTTTATTAGATATATTCATATTTGAAAGTTACAATTCCTGAATAATGTAATTTTTATTAACACTAAGGTTCTCCTCAATCTAATTAGAATTCGATCTTTGTTTGCTCCCGACTATCATCGTCGGTAACCCACGGTTGATTCCGATACGTTCCTCTCTAACGTATCGAAATCAACGGTGGGTTACCGACGATGCCGATTATGCGCGACAACAAAACCGGGGAGCAATTAAAGATATAATTTTTTTTTTTCCTTTTTTTTTTTTTTAACAACGTAATATATTTTATTCAAATGCTTGCTACAATTAACACGCCAAAAGTCCAAGCTCCTTTTGATATAATTGTAATTAGATTGGGTTCTCCTCCCTCAGACATAGGTGACCTTAGTTAATTTTTGCTATCCTGTTTAGGTCCTTCGGTTGTTCTGCTCCCAAAGACTTTTAATTTTTTTGTTTTCCAATCTTTCGACTAGGAGTATTATTTCAGAAACATTCCGTTTCTGCGTAGTTCAAGTCATGTAAGAGTTATGTTCCTTTTTTCGGTTATTCCTACATCGTACAGTTATCCCCCTTTTTGGTATGCATTTCTATATGGTATATCGTTAGACGTTTTGTGCTTAAAAGCCTTTTTCCTTTATACAAAAAAATATTTCTTCACCATAGCGAACAATACATATTAACATAATTTCCCAATTGAACTTATTTAGCAAAGGGACAATTCCTACTCAAAATGTAAATTTGACAATTGGCTAAATCTAAGATAATCATTTGTCCTGACTGATTAAGTAAATCTGTCTGTATGTGATAGTAATTGTTCTTGTCTGTTATAGATCTTAAGATTCCAAGTTAACTAGTGGTTTAGTAGCAAAACGTAATATATATATAATACAAAGAGAAATGAAATAAATGAGCTGGCTACATGCATTTTTTTTTATAATACATCTAAGACATCCGAAAAAATAATAAAACTGACCGCCACGATACCAGTATAGCAGAAATATTGTTGAAAGTGGCGTTAAACACAATAACACTAACCTTAAAGCGACAACTCCAAATCAACTAACAATGTGCATACCAATTGACACCTGTCTAGAAATCCTATTCATCTATTTATCAAATATGTAATTGATAGAAAAGTCCAGCCTCCGGCTTGACAATATTTATCAATTTTCTGAAGAACCCAAGAATACGAATACAGTATTGTCTGTAAAAAATGAAAATTACAAAAAAAAAGAGAAAAAAAAACCGAATACGTTACTTTTTAGCATAACATAACTCGTATTCGTCTTTTTGTTGAATACATTGAAATACAACGGTAGATATCTAACTTAGTGCACACGACGAGTTTCTGTGATAACCTTCTTCAGGTACGCTTGTAGTAAAAAAAAGATTGGAAATCCAAATACTAATATAAAGATATTTTAAGGTTACACGTGCCTGGAGCGATATTCTTGGGAACATATTTTGAAAAAGAAATTGAATGGAAAGGCATTAATAAAATTGGTAATTTGATGTCGGCTAAATAAAGATCATGCTATACCAAAATTTGATGTGATTCGGTTGTATTTCAACAACTTTATGAAGGGTTCTATGTCCGACATATAGAAACTAAATTTTCTGGAGATGACAGTGCAAATTTTAGAGTAGGAGTTGTCACGTGACTTGTCATTTTACTGTAAGATTTTAAGCATGTCATGATATTCTGACACCACGTAGAGGAATTGTATTGTTTCAGAAAACATATAATGTGTTGGAAAGGTTAAAATACAGACAAAGTGGCCAAGTAGGCTAAATACACAGATTTAGCAGAAAAGAATGGGAGACAACTCCAACAATTACAATATACAGAAGCACTGTCTTTGTTGTTTCCTTGTGTTGTTTAGGAAAAGGCTCATCATATATGTTAAATGGTTTGAAGTGAATAGTATATAATAAATATGAAAGAAATATATATTAAGAGACAATAAAGAAAGTTTATTAATGTAATCGTAAAACTACAATCGATATGATATAAAGAATTAAATAAATGAAATTTACATATTTTTCTGCGTATTTTGTTTTAGCAGAATCTTCCACCGAATCTATTTCACAAGTTCGTGCTTTCTTCCTCGTCGTTCAAGTCAACGTGATCCAAGCTGCGACCGAATCGAGTTTTTGTTAATCCGTAATCGTAATATCGTTTTCCAAATCGACCACCTCCTAACCAATAATCGATTCCTTTATCAATGTCTCTTTTACCTGTCGTCTGCTCCTTTGAGGTTGGTACCGCTATTTTTGTTTTTGCTACATTGTCTCTCATGGCAACATAGACATGATACGGCATGTGAGCTCTCAAATCAACATTTTGATTGAGATTTGAATGAAATATTTTCCCAATGTCTTGAGCTCTGCCCGAGTTATCTGATAGATTTCGCAATAGTCTTATTACGCCTCCAAATGAGTCTTTGACATCTGTTTCGTATCTGGTTGGTAAGAGGGAGGGTGTCGACATCTTGAGATGGAACAGGAGGCAAAATGTGGTGAAAAGTAATCTCCTAGATAAATAAATAAATAAATAAAAAGAAATTATGTGAGTGAGTGATTGTTGTTTATCGTCAACTCAGCAATTTTTAGCTATGCAATGGCGAGAACAAGTTAATTGTCAATGAGATGATGACGAGGTCCGCTTTATTGCCAGTCCAAGACGCTTAGTTGAATTTTTAGAGTGCTAGCTCACTGAAACAACAGTCCGCGGATAGACATGTCGCCCCACTCGGACACATTATCCTGATTCTAATTATTTTGGAGTAAAACATTTTCTGTCTAGTATCGTCTGGAATAACTAGTTGTGATTAAAATAATACTGTATCTAATATAAAGAATTTCTGAAGTTTAAATTGTTACTTTCCTGAATAATGGTGACGTTTACCAGGGCCCAACTCACAAATCTACCCAGTTCGTTCTCTTAGTCTCATTTTAAAAATATTTGTACTATCAATTGATTGCTTCTTATAATCGTTCGAATACTAATGACGGTTACCAGGGCTCAACATACAAAGTTACCCAGCTCGTTCTCTTATTAACTACTCTCACTTAAACAAAATTAAAAAAAAATTGTATTCAATTTAATTTCGTAAGTTGTTTTTATTGGAAATTAAGTCTTTGGTAAATTTTCGTAACACTTTAATTGTAAGATATATGTAGCACGATTTTTAAAGTGTGAATTCTCCCAAACACCTAATACAAATTTGTGACCGTTGCCACAGTAACGGAAAATTTATTAATATAAAAAAAGAACTTAACTTCTTCTATAATTCCCAATCATAAGCAAACTGATCTTTGTTGAAAGCGCCTTTAATATCATGTTAATCAAAAGAGATTAAAACATTTTTCTAATAATAACATCTAATGGGATTAAGATTATCTCTATTTTTTATTGCTACCATCTGCTTCTCCAAAAACATTATTTGTGGGGCCGTTGCGGTTGTGATCGTATGGTAGTTGGATTTACAACTACCTGTGCAATTATTGCATATTACCACTAAAGTTTTGAGTTCAAACCACATTCATGGCGAGGTGGACTCGATACAGCATTATATGATAAAGTTTGTCAGTGACTTGCGGCAGTTTTCTCCGGTACTCCCATTTGCTACACCAATAAAACTGACCTCCGCGATATAGCTGAAATATTGTTGAAAGTGGCGTTAAACACCATAACACTAACCCTAACCCTAATCCAAAACATTATGCTATACATGTACAACGTCACAACCATTGAGAAGAAGAAAAATAGAGTAAACCAAAGTGCATGTACCTTAGAATTGATTTTGTTTGAAAACTTAATGTTTACTTCAACCCCCCTTTTTTAATATACTGGACAAAATAAAATGCACCGAAACAATTGAATTCTTCAAATCCTTAATATTTTAGTACATTTTACTTTATTATACCGAAAAATTCGTTTGATGGAAAGCAAAACAAATAATGATCATTGAATGCATTAAAAGGATACAGGTCGTTTTTTTAATAAAACAAATGTTTCTCAATATAAGACCTAAACTTTGATTTAAAAAACCATAAAGATATATTGCAGTTGAAATTTTTCATAATATCATACGTAAATAGCCTAGAACGAAGGAAATAAGTAGCTGTTTGAATTTCTTCCATCCAGGAAAGAATTCAATGTTGACCCGCCCAAAATTCATACGACCTGACAGTGAACTCATTCGGGAAAGCGTTTGCGCATGTGCGAAATTGTTTGTTGATGAAGAAAATGTCGGATGTGGAAAAATCGAATCGTGGAAGAACAAAAACATTGACGGATTCTACACGAAAACTAGACAAAAAGGAGGATTCAGCAAAATACAACAAAACCAGAGTATCCATAGGTGATGAATATGACAGATGGACTGAACTTAAGGACGTCATCCAATCTCAGTTATTTATAGCAGTTATCACACAGCTGCTCGGCAAATTTCGGAACTGCATCCGATTCATAATTAATCATGTGTTAATGGCGATTCCACCAACAGAGGATGCTCAACATTCGAATTCTTTTCACTAATTACGACATTATAACAGATTTTTTAAACCCGGCTTTTTGTTCAGAACATTTTATTAGTATAAAACATCGAATATTGGCAACTTTTAATATAAACAACATATTCAAGTACAACCTCTAATATTTGTAAGTTCCGTTTCATCTCGTGGCGAGGTACACTTGATACGTTATTGTTTGATAAGGTAAGAGACTTAAAGAAGAAGAAAACCCAATCAATGTGGTGTTATAAAAACGCAATATCTGATTAAAAAGTAAAAATATTCTGGTTAAAAAAGTCACAGAAATCGAATATTATAAATTTCACTCTTTCATATACTGACAAAAAGATAGTTATCAGTTATGACAATACAACATACATTGACCAGTCAAGAAAATGTACCTTTACCGAGATTTTAAGGATGGGGGAATCGTACAATATTGTCTTAGTTCCTTATGGTATAGAACCAGAATCTTCGGTGGAGGAAATTAACGGTCGTCAACAATTAGTCGCCGGAACAACAAGCGCCAGAACACTGCATAGCCCCTTCCCTGCACGACAAAAACCAATCAAAATATAAGAATTTTCTTTATTTTTCTCAAGTACATGTGTGAAAAATGTTACGGTTCAAGAATGTTGGTTATCTTCGCCTGTATTATATTGCGTGTCGTTAGCGAGTGTTATTAGTATTAAGCAAAAGAAACTGGAATAGATGGTGTGACGTAGACTAATGCTGTTTTTGCATACTTCAATACCAAAAAGTTCTACAAATGTCGTCGACACCCATAAAACTACGGAAAATAAAAATTATAACTTTTCAACCGTTTGTACGATTTAACTATTGGTTATTTGAAAAAAAATGGAAATGTCTGAACAATTTTATCACACCTATTGCTTAAAATAACACAACTTATATGTTTGTCTTCTTTCCCCTTAAAGTACCAAGGTTTTCCGAATCGAAAATAGCGGACTGTTATGATATAGCTGAAAGTTATATCTTGTGCGCGAGTTTAAATTTTCATAACTGAGTACATTCACCAAAACTTCAAGAGCGGAGTATAATATTTATTATCACTGCACTGCACAATGAACGACACTTATTATCTCGACTCATGAGGACGAACTGTTTTAACACATACATTTGAATAAATTCAATGTTAAGTGCTAAAGCAGTATCATCGGCAACTTTACAAAACATTCCTTACATTTTTTTAGCAAAAAACGTTCGAAGTCATTTAGGTATAGTGAAAATAAAAAAGAATCACGATTCCCCTTGTCTTACGTCAACGCTACACGGAAATATTTTGACATTGTACTTGTCAAAAAGTATATTTACAATTGATATGTATTTATATTTATTTTAAATTAATATGTTTCATATGCAATGTATTAGTTCTCCGGTTACCTTCACCAATAAAACTGACCACGAAATAACTGAAATATTGTTGAATATAGCGTTAAATACCATAACCCCCTCTTTTCTCCAAACTGTGTCAAAAAGTATTTCAATCAATAATTACGCAAAAGAGTTTTGTTTCTTATGATTCGGTATATTTAACGGTATCCGAAGAACATACAGATTATCAATGGTAAAAAAACTCCCTCCACTATTCTATCTAATTTACCGTGATTTTTCCAAATTTAGAAGAGAAAAAAAGAACTGTTTCTAAAAATTGGTTTGGTTTATGGTGCTTAATGCCACTTTCAACAATATCTCACTTATATCGTGATGATCCAGTTTTATTGGTGAAGGAAAACGGAGTACCCAAAGAAAACTACTATACGATGACGACCACGACGGCCATCTCATATATCTTATACACTACAATACCATTCACATACTAACATTTACTACCATTCAGCTATCAAGACATCACAAACAATTTTACTTCCTTCCAATCAAATGTTTCCAGTCTTCTTTAACGAGTTACACGACTGGTTTTGTTTACATAAAATTTTACTAAAACTTCTAGTTCATCTTTTTTCTTATTTAAAACGTTCAAACTCATATAAATCTCCTGAAATTTTAATTGCATTCTCTGAATAACATGATAGGGTTCGTTCTGGTCGCGATCGTTGTGTAGTTTGAGTTTTTCATTTGCAATCAATTTCCGTCACCTTAAAAGTTTTGCTCGATTACCGCTCGTGAAGGTGTACTCGATTAAGTTTCTTTCTTTTTTTTTAACAATGTTTGGCAGTGGCCTATACATGTGGTACTCTGGTTTCCTCCACCAATGAAATTGACTGGCACGATATAACTTATTGATTAAGGGCCGTTAAACACAGATAACTGACCTCCCTCTGTGCTGTTCCTATTCTGTTCTTTGATATGCTCAAATATATTTGAACCGCATCGGTAATATAATGGTTAGCATGCTCGCCTCGAGTGCTGTGAATCGTTGGTTCGAGCCCCGGTCGGGTCAAACCAAAGACAATAAAATTGCTATTTATAGCTTCTCTACTGAGCACGCAGCATTAAGGAGAAAAAGCAAAGACTGAATAAGGATAATGAGTTCGAGTGGAGCGACATGTCTACCCGCGGACTGTTGTTTCAGTGAGCTAGCACTCTAAGAATAAAATCCAGCTTAGCGTGTTGGTGTAGTACAAAGCGGACATCATCATTATCATCTCATCAAAATGCAAGTTGTTCTCGCCTTGATGGCTGAAAAATTGTTCCTTTTGGCGTTAAATAGTAATCACTCAAGCATACCTTGTATATGAAATATTTTGTTTCCTAATGTTATTACAAAGCTCTAATAGTCTTTGCGGTTCTTAAACTTTAAAATCTCTTTCTTTTTGTTCTTAGCTTTCTGCCTATATTTTCAGACACTATAAACTGTACGTTATTACGTTGTTTTCGTCATTGGAAAACGTGTTCGGCTATTTTAAAGTTTGGGTTTTTTTTGTTCTACTTCCCAATTTTATTTTTTTTATTTTTTTTCACTTTAACACAAAATCCTTATATATTCAAATAAATGATTTTTAAAATAAGAGAAATTAAAAAAAAAAATGTATATCAAAGTTTGTCATAAAGAACATAAATAAACAATTAATACACAAATTGTCCGGAAAGGCATTCATCATTTAATAAACAACAATTAACAACAAAATAGATTTCCTAATAATTAATTAAACGATTAATGTTCCAGGACACGATTAATCATCTTACCTCATTATTGTGTGCGCTGATTATTCTCTCATTGGCATATCATATACACAGTAAACAAATCGAATCATACAGCGGACATCTTCCGTTAGTTTCACACCTTAACCGTTCCGCGACACTATATAGTCCGATGGAGGATGCGTAGTTTTTTTATAATTACAAAATTCTCGTGCGAATGCTGCACAATTTTCTTATGTCATTTTTTTCGAGTGTCGATTTCGTGGTGAAATCACTTTTTAATCAGATCACAAATTCTGCTACGAACGATCCAATACCGAAATAATCAAATCTCCACTATAACGAACCAAAGATGATTTGGGTGTGTAAACTCGTCTGTATAAAATCAACACTATAACACAGTACTTAACAGCACATAATAACGTTATAATTGCATCATGAGAAGGTAATGGCGATCATTGATGGACGATTTCACCAGATTATGGTGCTTGTATTTGTAACATGGTTATTTACTCAAACGATTAACAGCTGTAGTAGTTGGATTGTATTTCTAGAATCACACAGTTCATTTTGTTATTATGAATTGCCTTAAGGAAGGTATGGCTAAATATTGACCACTATATACAGGGTCGGATCCAGGATTTCAAGTTAGGGAGGGCGCATTTTAAAAAATTGCGCCGAGTGGAGAGAGGCGCGAAAATTTTTGGGGTATTTCGTGTGAAAAATCACCATTTTACGCAAAAAAATCATATCTTTTCCAATTTTAGGAGGGGAGCGCGCCGGGTGCGCCCCCCCTGGATCCGCCCCTGATTTAGGAGTTGCGGGTTGCAGAATCCTCCTCCTACCCCCTCCACCCCGCCTTCAATGAAAAATCTAAAAACCATTTTGGACAACTACAATGTATTTCAAGTACATTATATAGTTTAACGTCAATCAATTGCGTGGTTACAGTCAGGGGAGTTGCGGATTGCAGAAATCTTACAGACGGACGGACGAACGGACGGACATCAAGTGTTTGAGCAACGGGCGTAAAAACCTCATTACACTAAAAGATCAAACAAAAAAAATGTATCAAAGTTCTCGAGAAATATGTTTACGGAAATCAGGTGTGAGATATGCATAAACCATTCGAGATTATTTTCACACTTCCATGTGCAGTTGTAGATATAAATAATATAAACGTACCCGGACAAAGGATTTGTTCACACTTTCTTGTGCAGAAACCTCGGGCAGATGCAGAGATTGTTACAAATAAATTGCCGCTAATTTTTTTTTTATTAATATGTTACTTTTGTATTTTAATGTACAATATACCAACGCGTATTTTTACTGATCTTTACTTGAAAAGTAAAAGGCAACATTTTCGGGTATTTGTATACAAATCAAACTTATATATATTTTTTTTCAAATGAAATTGCAGAATTTCGAATTCAAGAACTATTTGAACTGTCTCAGTTTCATCATCTGATTCTCTCGTTATAGGTTTTCGTTGTATGTTTTATAAATGAGATCAATTGTTAAATTAATTATTCGAAGTATTGATTGAATTTACTTTTTAATTTACCTTTAACTTTTCTCGTCTCGTCGAGGAATCAGAAATGTATCCAATCTTGCTTGTTTTCTTGGCCTAGAATTTTCGTCCATTTTATAATTTCTAAATAGCACGTGTACATGTAGTTGTAAAATTGACTGCAGAAATAATGTTTAATTAGCGTGAGACAATAGTTGATGTCTGGTACCTCGGAACCAATCAGAATGGAATAATCTTTGAACTACTGACGGCGAATACATATATGAATCAGCGAACACATCCATCGTGTATTTGCAATGTGTAAGAATATTTTACTACAGGTCACGAGTTAACCATTCATGAAAAAGTTATTTATTGAACTGCTTAATTAACGTTATATAACATATGCTTTGCGAATTTTAGGGAGGGGGGGGGGGGGGGGGGCGCACACCCCGCACGCCCCCCTCTAAATCCGCCACTGATATAGGCTTAGTGATATATGACAGACCCATTAACATTGGAATGATGGAAGAAATATCTGGAAAAAAACAACAAATACTAAGACGAGTGTTTGTACATACTGACGAACACAGAAAGGAAATATTGAATCCCTAACAAACAAACAAACAAAGGTTGTTTTGGTTTATGGTGTTTAACGCCACTTTCAACAATATTTCGGCTATATCGTGGCGGTCAGTTTTTATTGGTGGAGGAAACCGGAGTACCCGGAGGAAACCACCGACCTTCCGTAAGTCACTGACAAAACTTTATCAGATAATGTTGTATCGAGTACACCTTGTCATGAACGGAGTTCGAACTCGCAACTTTAGTGGTGCTAGGAACTCATTGCACAGGTAGTTGTAAATCCAACTGTCATGCGATCAGGACCACGACGGCCCACCAAGCAAACAAACAATCGTTTTGATGTAATGTAGCACTTTTGATCGAGGAAGAGATGCCATACACTCCCGAGACATAGTGTGATAAATCACTGATAGATGTTCAGCGTCACTCTTCTTGGTGGGGCGGCTTTGGTCGTTATTGATGGTAGTTGGATTTACAACTACCTGTGCAATCAGTTCCTATCACCACTAACGTTGTGAGTCCGAATCCGGCTCATGGCGAGGTGTTCTCGATACAATATTATGTGACAAATTCTGTCAATGACTTGCGACAGGTCGGTGGCTTTCTCCGGGTATCCCGGTTTCCCCCATCAATAAAATGACATCCACAATATAGCTGAATTATTGTTGAAAGTGGCATTAAACACCATACTCATAACCCTAAATTTTGCATCCATAATGTCACGCTTTTTAGAGGAAGAGATGTAAACACTCATGCAGAGGCATAGTGTGATAAATCACTGTGATAGATTTTCAGTATCGCTCATCTTTATGATTTGGATATATCATTTTATCTGTTTAATATATCTTAATATTTTCTTTTACATTTCGAGTGTTACTTATTATCACCCAAAAGTCATAAGTAAGTAAGTAAATAGATTTTAGAGCAAAAGATTGATTGATTTTGTGTTTAAATTTAGCAGTATTTCAGCTATATCGTAGCATGAGCAGATTTTATAGATTAATTTCCTCAACTACAAGATCCTTAGAGAAAAACAATTGGTAAAGATATATCAGTATCACTAAGAAGATTCTTTCGTCTATAACAGTGATTTATCACACTATGTCTCTGACTGTACTGTATCATCGTCACGATGGAGAGTGCTACGTCTATAACAGTGATTTATCACACTATGTCTCTGACTGTACTGTATCAGCGTCACGATGGAGAGTGCTACCTTTATAACAGTGATTTATCACACTATGTCTCTGACTGTACTGTATCAGCGTCACGATGGAGAGTGCTACCTCTATAACAGTGATTTATCACACTATGTCTCTGACTGTACTGTATCAGCGTCAAGATGGAGAGTGCTACGTCTATAACAGTGATTTATCACACTATGTCTCTGACTGTACTGTATCATCGTCACGATGAAGAGTGCTACGTCTATAACAGTGATTTATCACACTATGTCTCTGACTGTACTGTATCAGCGTCACGATGGAGAGTGCTACGTCTATAACAGTAATTTATCACACTATGTCTCTGACTGTACTGTATCATCGTCACGATGGAGAGTGCTACGTCTATAACAGTGATTTATCACACTATGTCTCTGACTGTACTGTATCAGCGTCACGATGGAGAGTGCTACGTCTATAACAGTGATTTATCACACTATGTCTCTGACTGTACTGTATCATCGTCACGATGAAGAGTGCTACGTCTGTCACAGTAATTTATCGCGCTATGTATCTTAACTGCACTGCAACCTTGATAAAATTATGACGCTTATGACACGTCATTGTCACAAGACTGTTCTAACGGCAATTGATTTTGATAAAAAGGGTTTGAAGATGCCAAAGGGGTAATCAGAATCCGTAAATCGAAGAAGGACAGACAACACAATGGCCAAAAGAAAAAGGACAAAAGGACAAACAACGATCTTTAAAGCATACACATAAAACTAAAGATTGAGTGACACGAACCCCACTAAAACAAGGGGTGAACTCAAGTGCTCCGGAAGAGTAGGCAGTTCCTGCTCCACTAGTGACACGCTTGAAAACAATCAAGTAGTACTAAGTAAGAAAGAATGCGGATGTAAATGGACACGGGAGAATATTCCACATTACCCTTAGACACAAATTAAAGTAAAGAAGCAACACTTTTATTGCTGTTTTGTATTTCACAGTCATTTAAGGATTGATCGCAATTTTTGTTCGGTTCATGAAGAAATAACCTCAATAAGGTTGTACACACCGTGTAACCCGCATAGCGGGTTACGCAAGGGTGTGTGCAACCTGATTGAGGTCATTTCTTCGATCAATCCTTATCAATTAATTCAAACTTTTTTTGTTATGATATTGAAAAATATATTTATTTTTTCAAAATAAGGCAAATAATCGGAAATAAATTTAAATAACCCCAAAGGTGCCCCATTTAAAGAAAATCACCCGATGACAACGGCACGCGACTCCTTGAGAACGACGTCTATTTTCAGATTCCGTACATATGAAAATAACCTCAACTTTTTAAACCAATCAAAATACGTATAAAATGACATGTGACTAAAATTAATTTATAGAAGGGTATTCAACAATGAACACAACTAACCCTAAAATGAGTGTGAAGCGGCTCCAAGTCTACAGTTGGACGGTACTCTTTACTTTTGCTGATGAACGCTACGTCTGGGCACCTTTATCTTTTGATGTTGTTTGGTGTATAAAATGGTATTCCCATATAAGGGGTTATCAACAAGAAAACCAGACAGAGGTGAAGGAATCATACAAACGCAATGTGTTGAGTACTACATAAACGTCAGAGATAACCGAAGAAGCAAACGCAATGTGTTGAGTACTACATAAGCGTCAGAGATAACCGAAGAAGCAAACGCAATGTATTGAGTACTACATAAGCGTCAGAGATAACCGAAGAAGTAAACGCAATGTGTTGAGTACTACATAAGCGTCAGAGATAACCGAAGAAGTAAACGCAATGTGTTGAGTACTACATAAGCGTCAGAGATAACCGAAGAAGCAAACGCAATGTGTTGAGTACTACATAAACGTCAGAAATAACCGAAGAAGCAATCGAGAATAGATAATCCACAGCCACTGGCAACATTGGACACACAAGACACAGAACGACGACAAAATAAACCGCAAAATCCCTCCAGAAAATAAAAAAGATGAGCATGGCGGACTCCATAAAAAATCGGGGATGAACCCAGACGCTCGCGAAGGACAAACAGTTCCTGCTCCGTATAAGACACCCGCCGTGTTACTTAAAGAGTCAAGTTGAGTAAAGTCTTGCCGGTGATAGAGGAAAGAAAACATCTACGTAAAAAGGAAAACAATCCATTGTTATTTGAAATATGGATATTTCGTAACGGTCACTCAGACGACGATGACGAACGTAGAATTTGTGTAGCGATGACGACAACTAACAGTACAACTTGCTTTCTGTGTATTACCAAAATATAAATGAACCATATTTATTATTGATATCAAATCGTGATATTCTTACTACATGTTTCAACTTTCTGTTCGATAAAGTTTGATATATTATACGTTTGTCATGATAACAGGCTTTAGAAGTAACAGATATTATGTAGAAAAAAATCATATATAGCAAGATTATGTCGTTTTAAATAATTGCTTTAAGGTTTAAGATAAAAAAAAAAAAAACCCACTAAGCTTAGAAAAGTTCTTCTCCCTCAGGTATAGGTGACCTTAGCTGATTTTGGCTATCCTGTTTAGGCCCTTTGATTTTATAGCTCTCAAAACTTTAAATTATTTGGCTTTCCAATCTTTAAATTTTGAGCCTACCCGACGAAGATTATTCCTGAAACGCGTCGTGCCCACTAATTTTGATATCTATGCAAATTATTGATAAACAACTTACTTCAACGTTCCATCAGTTTGAGGGTTGGGGTCATCGTGGTTGGGGTCATCGTGGTCGTGATCATATGGTAGTTGGATTTTTTGTAATTTAAATCACAAATTTCAGTAACAAAAATATGCTTTTAATTGATATCCAACATTATAATCATTATACCATAATGTTGAATAAAATAATCAATGAATATGGTTATGCTATTCATACTAGGTTAATATTTCTGATAAACCTGTCACTTATGTACATTAATATTTAGAGAATATAGATGTATAGTTCAACCTGTATTAAGAGGTCACCTTTAGGACAAAGAAAAAGTGATTTTATAAGACAGATTACCTCTTAAAAGGGGATCAATTCACATGAAATGTTTAATAACAGGACAAGAAAAAGGTGAATTTTAAATACAGGTGACTGCTCAATAGAGGTGACCACATGGGCAGGTTTAACTGTATATGTTATTTGTGTGTTAATACTCTGCATTATTTGGGTCGATGAAATCCTCGATCTTCCTGCTCAGATTAAAACCTTTCACATCGAATCCAGTCTTGAACGGGAATAAATTGTCTCTTTTGCCAAATCTTCCACCCCCGAGTATGTTGTAATCATCATCAAAAAAAAAATTCCGTTTTTGCTGGTCTTTCCATTCCTTATTCCACGACGTCTTTCCGTCCGCAACCTTCTCGTCAGCAACCTTCTCGTCAGCGTTTGTGTCTTCTTTATTGTTAGGTGCTTTGTCTATTGTTTTCACAATAATGACAACTTCGGTATTAGGCCTTTCCAGGAGCTCTTCGATATTAGTATTTGCATCATTTCGGAAGTCCTTTATTTGAATAGGATTTCCCATTATCCATCCGACTGTTAAGATGAATACACATGCGACTAGCTTCATTTCTCAGTGCTGAAAAGAGAGAATATGGTAAACTATATATAGATACATCGACTACTACAAATTATAACATAACCTCCTTCTTTCGCTTTGTAGACAAACGAGCGATTTATCGATGGCATAATCTCATTCGCACATGCGCCGATGAATGTGACTGACTTTTCCATTGGCAGCATAGACTGTGTGCGACATTTTCCGTATAAGCGTAAATACAAATCACCGTTTTCCAACCAAAGTATGCTACCGTATTTGTACTCTTAGGCATATCAGAATGGAAATAAATCATGGAAGCCAGAATGTGTGTCGAGTTTCAGCATGGGTTGGCGGATATTAGTAAATTTTATCCCTCGCTTCTGGCTCGAGATAAAATACTAATATCCGCCAATCCATGTTAAAACCCAAAACACATTCTGGCTTCCATGATTTATTTCTTAAATAATCTTATGTGACTAAAGAGATTACGAAATATTTACAATCACTGGGTCGATACCCCTGCTGGTGGACTATTATATGTTTTTTTGCTTCATTCAGAATAACACAAGAGTTATAATTTTTTTTCAAAATTTAACATTAGGTTATATGACAAAAACTCTGAATCAGATTATTTATTTTTTCTCCACCAAAATCAGAATATTTTGTTCAGCAACATTGGGAATTAGAATATTTTTTTAGAAAAAAAATATAACCCCCCCTCTCCTTCCCTCCTTCAAGTTAAATGGTCGTTCCCTAAGATCAGCTGCATACGGAGAAAGCGAGGTCAAATTATTTACTTGCAAGGAAATAACAAATCGATGGTAATTTTCGTTCTCAAAAAGCGAAAAGTGGTACGATAAGCTGTTTAATGTGAAATATTTACCTTTATTTCATCATTTTAAAGCTATTTACCAATTTCCAAAACATATTTTTTTTTAGGTCAAAATCGTAGCTAATGCCTCTTTAAATTTACAGGTCCTAAATAAGGCAATTATTATTAAACCTAATGTTTTCTTCCCCCAGGCATAGATGACCGTAGCCGATTTTGGATTTCATGTTCAGGCTCTTTGGCTTTATTGCACCCAAAGATTTTATAATTATTTGACTTTCCAATCGTTCGATTTTGAACGTACCTGATGAAGGTTATTCCAGAAACGTGCCATGCGCACTAAATGTGATATCTACTTGTATATTACAGTAGACACAACATTGTAACATTTATGCTGTCTTCATAAGGAATTTGTTGATACTGAATTCCCATTCCAGTTTTGATGTTTTACACAGTTATCTGTCCTTGTACTCATTTAATATATACGAGGGAGTGTAAGAGGAAGGATATCTCTGTGTAAGAGATTGCTAAACAGCAATAGTCTGAAGTTACCAAAAGGGCAACCAGAAACCGTTAATTGAAGCACAGACAATACAATGGTAAAAAAAAACATGGAATAATGGTTGACAAAACATTACACAAAAACTAAAAATTATGGGTATGGGGTCATGGTGTTTAACGCCACTTTTAACAATATTTCAGTTATATAATAGCGGCCAGTTTTATTGGTGGAGGAAACTGAAGTACCAAGAGAAAACCGCCGACCTGCTGCAAGTCACTGACAAACTTTATAACAATGTTGTATCGAGTACTCCTCGCCACGAGAGGGATTTGATCGCACAACTTTAGTGGTGATAGGGACTGATTGCATAGGTAGTTGGAATACCAACTACATTTGTTTTAATCAATTACACTAATTAGAAACTGTAAATTTAAGACAAATATATCTAGTCTTGTTCATTTGTGTCGTATATCTAAACATTTTTATGACGAAAATAGTCGGATAGAAATTGTGCATACGGAAAAAAAGATACAATGTTGGGAAGTTCCAGAGTTCCAGACAATTTTAAAGTTGATGGGAGTATTTGCACTCTATTTTGCAGCAGTAAGGTTATGATCATTTTCTCAGAGAGAACTGGTCTGTTAAACGTAATCAACGACTAGATGCTTGGAATTTTGAATTCATTTTGCTGTCTTCAGTCTTCATAAGAAGCAAAAGAAAATAATTATTCCAGAGGCTCGTCATGCTCACGATGTCTACGTTTATTATATGACTATAAATATTTCTTTTATTTGATTGGCTAAAGGCATGAAATTATTTCTTGATAGAACTTTATGAATACTGTCTAAGCCTTCAATTTCTGCAAAGAGTAATTTTGATCGTTTCAGAGGAGCCTTTGGAAAGTTATATTAGCCTCACATGACGTTACAATCGGAAAACCCCTACTTTTAATTTTAGCGTCACGTGAGGTTAATATAACGTTCCAAAGGCTCCTCTGGAACGATCTAAGTTAATCTTTGCAGTAGGCATAAATCTTTCTTGTTTCCATTAAAATTTACCAAAAAACACATGTAGTGTTTAATGCCAATTTATTAAACATGACCCGCAGGACATTAATAACAGTTTCATATAATAAAACAATTACTGACTTTCATTTCGATTAATATAAGGATCTATCGTTCCAAGATATATGATGTTAACCTCGGTTTCGGCCTCGGTAAATATCATATATCTAGGAACGATAGATCCTTATATAAACCTCATCAAAAGTCAATAATTGTATATTAATGATAAATATCTTGCATGTAAACATTTGGATTGGATTATGGTGCTTAACGCCACTTTCAACAATATTTCAGTTATATCGTGGTAGAGCTTTTATTGGTGGAGGAAACCGGAGTACCCGGAGAAAACCACAGGAACATTTGGTAAGATATGTCAAGAAATACCTGAAAAAAAAAAGTTTTAGAATAGGGTGTAAATGACAATATTGTGGAGTATCTTGTACTCACTGAGTATAAAATGATGGGGTATTTAGCCAAAATGAGGAGGGGGGGGGGGGGGGGGGGGGGTAGTAAAACCGTAGATATCAAATTTAGTGCGGACGACGCAATTTTGGAATAACCTTCTTCAGGAACGCTTATAATTGAAACATTGAAAAGCCAAATAATTTAAAGTTTTGGAAGCAATAAAACCAATGGACCCAAAATCAAGTAAGGTCACCTATGCCTAAGGGTGGAGAACCGTATTTTTAAAAACAAATACTCAAATTCTCCCCTTATCTGGAGCACTGCTTTACCATCCGAATTTATTCAATCATTTCAATTAAAATGTCAAGGAAATAATATATATAACACTGGCATTTAAATTCTAATAATACTAACTACATCTGCCATAAACAAAATGTTAACGTTTTTTGTCAAACCATAATATTTTACTTATTTATTTTGAGTCTAATGCTTTGGGCAAAAATATTTCAAAGGCATACCGTTGTTAAATTCGTTTGAAAGATTTATTTTCATATTAAGATGTCTGTGCCTTTGATACAAGATCCTCTGAAATTTGATTTCATCATGTCCCTGATTAAAGTAATAATTTTTTGATTAGAATAACGAAAATTTGAAATATCTTTTAAACTGTAGATTTTAAAGTAGAAGTGTAAACGAGAATTGTGTAGAGAATCAAGGGTGCTAATTTAATTTGGAAGTTTGCAGACCAGAAAGTGAACGTATTTGGCCCTGCTCATATAGAAAAATCGCATTTTAAAGGAGTTTTTGGGTGTATATTTTGACAAAGTTTTATGAAATACGGAGGGAATAAGTCTATGAAAGAGAACAGCCTGCGGCCGTGGGTTTAAATCCATGAGGACAATAGACATTCGACGGTCACCCGAAAGATTCCATTGTTCTTCGTAGAGCCCGTCACCATTTTCTACACGCACTATTGAGTTCATTGATTTTTACCTGTAAAAATTGCTTGGACTGGGACATTTTTCATTATCTTTATTTTTTTCACTAAATATATAGCACTTCTGTTTTTAATAGTGAAAAAATGAAGTCTTCATATATCATATAATATGAAGAATATATCATTCTCGTTTTGTTCGATTCCAGGCGCGTAGCTCCCTATACGCCAACACGCAGTTGCGTGCACATCGGCGTGCTGAAAAAAAAAAAAAATAGCAAAAAAAATATGGAAGACAGACTACCAGAGCCAATCACCCTGCAGACACGCCAAAACAGTATTGGAAAGTTTCTTTGTACTATGCGTTTATAGACCACATGATAATGGAATTGGAGTCGCGTCTGATAAAATCAGAAAATCGCTTCTATGCACAGTATCTGCTTCCTCGTGTTATAGGAAATATTACGAACGAACAAATGGCGACATTGTATGAGACATACGAGACTGACCCTGACATGTAATTTAGACGAATTCAAGAGGGAGATCGCTCGATGGCGAACACGCTGGAGTATAACACCTCGCGATCAGATGCCAACTTCACTCTGTGAAACACTTGATGTTGTAAACCCGGTGCTATATCCTTCTATAGATACCATCTTGTGTATCATGTTGACAATGCCGTAACAAGTGCTACCGCAGAGCGATCGTTCAGTGTACTACGTCGGTTGAAGACATATGTACGATCAACAATGAATAACGATAGGTTGTCATCGCTAGCATTAATGCATATCCATCGCGATTTCAGTGTGGATTTAGACAAAGTTATGGAGAAGTTCGTGTCTGCTAAGACACGAAGACCAGATTTTGGGCAATTCTATTAAGTAAATTCGGTCTAACAAAATCATGAAATCAATGTGTTGCTTATGTATTCAATTTACCCATGAAAACACCTCAGAACGCACCATTTTGCATCAAGTCAGCAAAAAAAATTCGGGGGGGGGGGAGGGCAAACCCCACCAGACTCCCCCCCCCCTTTTCCAGGTTTGGTTGATTGCACTGTAAAAAAGGCTAGCTACGCCCCTGGATTCTGTATGACATTTTCAATTTATATACATGTAAGAAACGGAACGAAAAATGAACTTTGAAATTGTGCAACTTCCTAATTAAAAAATGCTCGTAAAATTAGTACATTTTTAAATTATAGAACCTCAGAGATCAATTGGAGGATTAATTTTTTTTTGGGGGGAGGGGCGTAGATTATGACATTGAGCACTGTCATTTTTTTAGCTATTTTTTACCAAATCTTCAACTTAACATTGGTAAAAAATACCTAAAAACTGCAAAAATTATTGATGAATCATTGATACTTGCAATTGTTTTACGTAACTATTCTACTAAACCAAGTTATATCTTTCAACTCAAACGTGAGCTAAAAGTTGGAAATATATATTTAACCTATTCCACTTCGAAATGCTTATTCAAAACAAGAAACCGAAGTTTCGACCTTTGTGTTTGTTTGTTTTGACTTTTCATGAATACGAGGCCCGTTTTGTGTTTGGTTTTCGGTTGGATTATAAACTGTCCCTGTTTATCTTCTTCTTTTTTTGTGTCAAGTTGTTTTGTGTATTATTTATGTGTTATAATCAATATAAGTTAAATAATTCATCTGACCCCAGATAGTTTCAACAGCTACAACAGTTACTGTTCTTAAACAATAATGAATTGGCAGACACATGTTCCAAATATTTTCGGCATTGACATAAACGTGACATGTATTCGATTTTTACATGTTTTCTCTCTCTATTATACTTAATATGATTATACTTCAACCCGTGTCGTCATCCGAGTCATCATCACAAAAATCAATGATAATAGGTTCTATGACACTTCTATATATACTGGTGATTTTTTTTTTTGCAGTATTCGTTTTCAACTTTGACCACATGTTCTTCTGCTTTTGTCCACATATCTTTTGTAATTTTTCCGAAAGCGGCGTACGTGAGTTCTTTAACATCTTTTAATCGGAAGGTGGTATTGTTTTTAGCCACGAAACCTTTGACTTACGCCCATATTAATTCTATCGGGTTAAGTTCACAGTGTCGAACGGGGGTTCTTAATACTTCATGTCCGTGTAAATTAGCAATTTTATCTTTTTTATAAACTACTGGGGCCTTTTTTTGTTTTATTTTTTCATATAATACTTTTTTGGTATCAGTAGCAGAAAAGGGAATGTTGTGTTGTGTAAGATAGTTTTGGAGAACAGCTTTTTTCTGACTAAAATGTGGGCACACCGTATCTTCTATTTTAACATTGTGATAACTTGCATTATCTAACACAACCAAGCTAGGATTTTTCAGAGCAGGCATCAATTGATTTTCAAACCACTCAAGAAAGACAACACTATTTATCTCCTGGTAATAGTCACCATCCTTTGATTTGGCCAGAAACACTAAATCGCAGCCGTCAATCAAACCCTCACTTCGCGTACCTGCATGCAAAACAATTAAACGTTTGCCTTTACCCGAGGGTATTTTTGGGGCATCAGACCCATCATTCGGAAGCCACATGTAATCTGTGCAGTGATTTTGGTTAACCCATGTTTCATCCATGTACACGATATCATACCCTGCTTCCCTAAAAGATTTGATCTTTCTCAGATAATTACACCTATCATTGATAATAGACACTTGATCGTACAGAACTCTTCGATTATCACCTATTTTTTCATAAGTATATCCAAGATCAATGAGAGTTAGAGTAAGTTTCGACTTTGATATTTTAATAGAATCTTTTATTTCCTTATGTATTATTGAGACGGTCGGAGCAATTTTTCATGAATATAAACCGTGGATTGTTCTTTTAATAACACAATGATCAAAGTCGTCCAAAATTTTAGCTCTTTCTTTGGGTCTATTTGATTTACAAGACCTCTTACCATTCATACTGTGGTACACTGAAGTGTAAGACACACCCAAAGCTTTAGATGTCTTTTGATATACCCTATCAAATGAGACAATTGGATTCTTCGTTGCCTTTTCCTTACTAAAAAAGGCAAACAACTTTTTTACAAACTTTTTGCATTCCGGAGATAAGTCAGACATTTTACCCATTTTACAAAAAATGCAAAATATAACAATAATTTATGAGAGAAATGCTTGTCTGGTTCGTCTAAAGTACACGTGGCTGAGAGAAAGATTTTACAGGTAAGTTACCTGACGTACGGATGGCTCTTCTATAAAGTACATCTACTCCCACCCGAAAAATGACAACAAAATAGAACCAAAATACAAAATTTCATCTGAATGCAGCCTCAGCCAAAACAATAAGAAGCATTACTGTAACATTTTCAGTTAGCACTCCTAATTCTAAATAAAACTCTCGTTTATTTTGCTGTTCAAAAATCTATAGTTTAAAAGATATTTGGATTTTTCGTTATTCTAATCAAAATATTATTACTTAAATCGGACTTTATGACGTGTGACTTGCAATAATAAGGTAAAACTGACCAGTGTCTAAGTTAGTATACACGATGAATTTCTGGAAGGATCTTCATCAGGTACGCTCATAGTCTAAACATTGGAAAGCCAAATCATCTTATTGGTTGTTTTGTGTTGTCCTATTATGTGTCTTAACGTTCTAAGTTCCGTGTTGTGATGTCCGTTACGAGTTCCAGTTGTTTGTAGGAGGGTTCATGTCTTGTTTACGTTCTTTGTGTTTGTTTGCAGATAGTGGTGTCCATTGCATATTTGGTTTTGTTTGTCTTCGTTTTGTGTACCACGTGTTGCCAGTTTCTCTTGATTATCCCTTTTTGATTGCCCCTTCAGTGTTCTCTAACTTCCATTTAAAAGTCCTTGAGGGCAAGAATACCAAAAGGGTCTAAATGGGAAAGCTCAAATCTACTAAGGTTACCTATGTCTGTAGGAATATTGATCTTAGTTTTAATAAAAGTATTTTATTTAGAAACTGTAAATTTCACCAATAAACCATTTCAGTGCAGAAACACTTATTACTGTGCACATGATATCATCGGGGACTAATAGTCCACCAACAGAGGTATCGTAGATTTCCAAGTTATTGCGAAAGACTAGTTTGTGGAATGAAACACAATTTTTGATTGGTTGGTGATAGGAGGTATTCGGGGTTTATACGATTGAATAAGAGTTTCCTTTACCACTAGTTAGCAGCTTAGTGGGTGGGAGGAGGAGTATGGTGTTTAACACCACTTTCAACAATATTTCAGTTATATCATGGCGGTCAGATTTATTGGTGGAGGAAACCAGAGTATCCGGAGAAAACCACCGACCTGCCGCAAGTCACTGACACCTTTATCATATAGTGTTGTATCAGTTGTTAGCAGTTCACATTATATGAATGTTTCATTGCAAATTGGCTGACATAAAATTATAATATGGCAAATTGAAACTAAGAAGAGTTTGAAGATACCAAAGGGGTAATCAGAAGAACGAACAATACAATGACCACAAGAAAAAAGAACAAAAGGACAAACAATGATCTACAAAATATACACATAAAACTAAAGATCGAGTAACACAAACTCCATTACAAACCGGTGGAGAATTCAGATGCTCCGGAAGGGTAGGCAGTCCAGGCGTTAGCTACGACTGGTCACGCTCCAATTAGTGTCCATGTGTAATATATGAACAATTTCGAAGTTTTATTCAACTATTACAACTGTTTATTTCAAATACACTCAACCGCAGCTAACTGCGTAATCAGCCATGTGCTTCCAATGATGGGCGTTCCCGTGCAATGATCTTAATGATTGTTGTGCAATTAACAAATTATTTACATACAGATGAGTACGTTAATTGATCAGAGTGAATATTTTGTGTCTTTGAATGAAAAGTGTTTGAAAGTTAAAATAAAGAGACGCGTGTAATTGTTTAGGAGGAATCTAGTCTTATTTACCTTATTTGTGTTTGTTTACACATAGTGGTGTCCAACATATATTGTGTTATGTTTTTGTTCGTCTTGTGTACGAAGAGTTTGAAGATACTAAAGGGAGGTAATCAGAATCCGTAAATCGAAGACGAACAGACAACACAATGGACAACAGAAAAATGACAAAAGGACAAACAGCGATGTTGTCAGTTTCTCTGGATTTTCCATTTGTGATTGCTCCTTCGATATTCTTTAACATTTATTTATAATATAGATTAAAATTCGTAGTTATCTTGAAACTGGATCGTTCTAAAGATATTCTTTAAATATTGATTGACATGAATTTAAAATCTCTTTGACACGCTAATGCTTCCCTTTCTTTAGTAAAACTCTTGAATTATTTTAAAATATGAACTTCAATATTATAATCATAACATTTGGTAGATATAAAATATTTCAAGAATTTTGTAAAAAATTTATAAAGAAAAATTCACATCGTTAATATTTCACTAGCACCTGCTCCGCGTATTTAATTTCGACATGAACATTCTTTAATATTATAATCATAACATTTGGTAGACATCAAATATTCCAAGAATTTATTAAAAATTAATAAAGAAAAATTCACATCGTTGATATTTCACTAGCACCTGCTCCGCGTATTTAATTTCAACATGAACATATTTTCTATTTGATATCAAACTATTAAACATGGATTTGTTTCATCAAAGGAAGAAGAAAAAAACTAACATGGATAAGCATAGATCCGTGACGTTCATACGTTCTCAGAAAATATATTTAGAAAGCAACTTGCATGTTTTCAATTCAAAGACTTTGACACAAATGCAAGAATGTGAAGTCAGATATTTCCTTAATTTTTTTAATCGTTTTATTGTATTTCAAAACCTTCAAACATATCCTTTATCTGTTTTGAGCTTCACAGATGTGAAATGCTAAATTTGATGCATTTGTTTCCACATTCATACCACTCGTTTTCTTTGAAGTCTACCTGTATCCACCTGGTGTTCTTACCGGAAACTTGTATCACAAGAGTAATACAATGCCACACGCTCAAATATCTAAAAATATTTTTGCCCACGCATGGAATGTAAAATTGAAGGTAGCTTTTGATGAATAAAATATGTGTCGCTCCCTATCATGATGAAATATTCTAACTCGAAAAGATGAATAACTCCTTCAAAAATGGTTTTTGATCACGCATGCATTTAAAATTAAAGGTTGCTTTTGACGAAAAAAATATGTCTCGCCCATCATTTTGAAGAAATATTGTATTTCAAAGAAGGGAAATAACTCATTCAAAAATGGTCTGATTAAAATGCCATTATGATATGCAGTACTCCTTACAGAAATAAACAAACAAATAATTGTTTAAGGAATCCCCTTTAAAATGTAGGAGGTGTTGTGAGTACAAAATTTTGTGACGGACGGACAGGACAAAGAAAGCAATATGTTTTCCTCAGAAGGAGAAGAAATGTTAATATCATATTTCATACTAAATAATTTCTAATGAATTTGAAACACAATTTTGCTGTATTCCATCATAGAGTGTAGGACACAGTTTCTGTGCTGTGATGTATAACCCTTCCACAAGGATTCGATTTACGACTTCTGATTACCCCTTAAGTATCTTCAAACTGTCAATATATATATTCCAACGAAAAAAACTATTGCAATATTTATTCCCGACAGAATAAACAGTATAGAATATGGGTTCTTCAGAGATGAAAAATTAAGTAGCTTTTTATAACCATGCTGCCGCACTGCCTAAAAGGGGCCGTCGTGGTCGTGCTCGTATGGTAGTTGGATTTACAACTACCTATGCAATCAATGTGGTCGTGATCGTATGGTAGTTAGATTTACAACTACCTACGCAATCAATACCAATCACCACTAAAGTTGTGAGTTCGAATCCCACTCATACTAGGTGTACTCGATACAACATTATGTGATGAAGTTTGTCTGTGACTTGCGACAGGTTGGTGGTTTTCTCTGGGTACTCAGGTTTTCTCCCCCAATAAAACTTACCACCACGATATAACAGATATATTCTTGAAAGTGGCGTTAAACACCATAACCATAACCCTTCATATATACCCCTTTATTGAAATAGCAATAATTACAGTCAAGCCTGTCTACTGTGACATTCAACGGGAACATTGAAATATGATCACATAAGACAGATGGTTGTTAAATACAGGTTTATTTGATATGATTTTTTTTATCTTTGTAGACGTTACGCGCGCTATTGGTGATACTTTGACTAAATAGAACATGAAATAAGTAAAACGAATGTAGATTTTTTTTAAATTGATGGATTTTGATTTCCGATACATGCTTGTATAGGTAATTATACGAATAAAGGCTTTATTATATTAGATATGGTTTATTTTTGCTTTTGAAAACGAATTTATTGGAAGAAAATGCCATTAACGCACATTTTTCTCATGTAACGCGTTACAAAATATCCGTATGTTTTTTTTACATTTTTTCTCAGTAAAAACATAAAAAACGTTTTTCGAACAGTGTCAGCGTACTTTATGACGTCATTAACGATTTCTGATTAAAGGAATGCTTGAAGGAAAAAATCGTTAAGTTCATGGAAAGAAAAGAATGTAACGCTGAAGGAAAAACATCTGCATGCCAAAATAACAAGCTTTATTTCAGCTATGTTTTACTAAATTTTCACAAAAAAATTATACATATCAAATGTGATTATCTTAAAAAAACGAAGAAATCTTTTCAAAAATGATCTTTTTTTAGAAAGTTAAAAAATATTTCTAAAAGAGTAAGGTCAACAAAAATGTCCAGTTGCAACTTGACGTAAAAAAATTCACGAAGTATAAAACTTTACACATTTGGAACGAAATTTTTCGCTCATAATTGTCGTGCTAAATCCAGATATCAAAATTGTGCATTTTCAGTGGAAGAGAATAAACTTAACAAACTTGATTTCGGATAAATATTACGATTTCTACGTAAAATTGTAGAAGTTCAACCAATATGTCGAATACCGGTAAGCGTTTTTTCTTATCGACGACAAAATAACGTCGCGTTACATGAAATTAAAATACGGGTAAAGACATTCAGAGAAAGACAGAAACAGGTAGAGTTGGAATTAAACGGAAATTTAACAAACAGTTTCTCGAACGAACAGAACAACGAGGCATAGGGCAGTTTCTAAGTTGATTAAAAGTTTGCCAAAATCACCAAAGAAGAGAACGGAAGTTGTGTCCAGCATATTTACCAACCGTTAAAACTCTAGTTAAGCTGAAAAAACTACCGTCCCCCGACCTCAGCGAAAATTAAATAAGAATCAATAAAAACAAAAAGTGAAATTCGGAAATGAAGAACAATACATCAAGACACCCTCACCCCCACCCCTACCACAACCAAACCCAAGTTATGCAAACACAAATAATGAAGAAAAAGAAGATGAAAAAGAAGTCGTGAAACGTTCTTTAAACGTTAATTATGTGTAACGGCAAGTGTCACCAACATCGCGCGTAACGTCACTGTGAGGTAAATTAGAATTAAGGTCACATCATGCAATGTATTGCTTAATAGAGGTGGTCACTAAAGCAGGTTTGATTGTATATTTTTAAGTGTTGATAATTACTTACATTTAACTCTTTTATAGAGGAATAATTCTTATTTCAGTTAATTTCCTCTGAGAAAACAAATCCTAAATTTGCAGCACAAGGTCAGAACAAATTAAAAATGGACCTTTTGACGGAGGTGTAGATGGTTTCAACTATTTTTTTTTATTGATTTTCAGTTATTTTATTTTTCTTAACCAGAATCATCCTTGTTTACCATGTTTAACTAGATAATTCATCTACATAAATTACGTAGACGGGGGAATTTTTTTTTATCTGACCAGATAAAAACATCAATTAATCTATATTTGTATAAATGAAAATATTAATAAGAAGAGTCTGATGATTCCAAAGGGGTAATCAGAATCAGTAAGAAGAAGGACAAATGCACACGACTCATTTCTGGAATAACCTTCATCAGATATACTCATAGTCAAAATATTGAAATGCCAAATAAATTACAGGTCTTTGGGAGTAAGTAGATCAAAAGCCTAAACAGCATAGTTCAAAATCCGCTAATGTCACCTACATCTGAGGGAGACCTTAGCTTAGATTATATATAACATCATTTAACCGCATCAGTGGTGTAATGGTTAGCGTGCTCTCCCCGAGTGTGGTGGTTCGTGGGTTCAGATTAAACATTTTATTGCTAAATATTATAACAATTGGATTGGACACAAATTATAACAATTTACAAGGGTCCTCTCCCGATCGGGTCAAACCAAAGACAATACAATTGGTATTTGTTGCTTCTTCGCTAAGCACGCAGCTTTAAGGAGTAAGAACAAAAACTGTTCGCTTGGATTCAGGATAATTTGTCCGACTGGAGCGTCATATCTCCCCGCTGACTGTTGTTTCAGTGAGTTAGCACTATAAAAATATATCTAAGCGCGTTGATCTAATACAAAGCGAACATCATCATCATTTCATTGAATGTTATTTGTTCTGACCATAAGGGTAATAACAAAATTACCGAACTCCGAACAATCTTACAAAGGGAAAGTCAAAACTCATAAGTATATAAACAGACAAAATCAGTCAACAACCGGAAAACTGTGAAAACCGTAATGACCCTGACTTGGCACAGGCATTTCTAAAGAAATGGTGGGTTGAATCAGATTTTAAAGCGCCAAACCTCCCCCTTTCATTACGGCTCAAAGTCTCCGGCTGTCACCATAACAGTATTTATAACAATACTTGAACAAAACAGGTAAAACAGTTGTCAAAGCACCACCAATCTCAGTGAAGTAAATGTCAAAGACACTCTTACGTCACACATTGATAAACAAAAATGAAATAGCTGAAAAACTGCTAATTTGGCGTGAAACAACCACCCAGTCACTCACTCAAATATTAAGTATATCAGTAATATGATCGTTGACTTTACACCTACCTATGAAATTGAGGTGAATTTGATCCAACTTTATGTGATAAAAGTTTGTCGATGCATTTGCGACAGGTATTTGGTTTTCTCAATGTACTCCTGTTTCTTACATCAATAAAATCGTGTCTCGATATAAATGGAATATCGAGTTAGTGTTAAATATCTGCTAACCTCACCCATGTTGTGAATTCTATATTAATTAAAGAATCTGATAATGTATACATGTACATCTGTTACATCAGTAAGCTTCTTAAAACATGGTCATGATTTTAAATGTTACTCGTTGATTTCTTGGGAGAACATGATACTAACTATGACGTCATAAATAAGTATAATATGTTCTTACATTAATACATACGTTCTTGGGAAAGACCGGGTGTTCTTCCACGAGTGATAGAAATGTTATGTCTTTTCGCGAGTGGAGCGAGAGGAAGATCACCCGGGCTTTCCCAACAACGCATGTAAGTACCTATTTCTTCCGTAAACCAACAACTTTCACTATCGCGAACTCCTAGAGACGCCCGCCATTGATCAGTAACTAATTTGCATAAATTATCAGATCAATATCGTTGAGCGTTATGAAATACACATCACATAAAATTAACTTTTGTGACACCGACTAATAAACTAAGTAGCTTTCTACTGATATTTAAGCTTTTCTCACTAATTTTTATTGAAAGTACAGTATTTTCCTTCATGAGACACCCCATACATGAAATATGACGTGACACATATTTTGACGTCATTGAAGAATGACGTCAAAGGTACGGAAAAGGACATCTAGAAATACGAAAAAATGAAAATAAAAGACACAAATATATTTACCAATGGTTAAATCCGTAATATATCTGTTATTCAGCTATCAGACAGGGTATATAATGTGACATTCCCGGCTTAGGGTATATATTTAAACGATTTTTTTTCTTGTTAGAGGCGTTCTGATTGGATGTCACAACGAGTAAAGTCGAGTGCACGTGGACTCGTCTTACCTCGGTCGTCTTCACCCGAAAACGGCCATTTACGGAAGAAAAACTATTCTTGTTTTCTATTTATTACAGCTATTCGATTTCCGTATTCTGATTACCCCTTTGGTACCTTCAAACTCTTCTTATTTAAATAAACATCAACATAACGGTGAGCACAGCAAGTTAGGACAGCGTATTAGGGACATTATCAAAATAACAATGTAAAAAATTCTAAGCTGAAATTTAGAGTTTAAGTCAAAATTTCGAGATTTACAAATTCGTAATTTAGAGTTTAAGTGAAAATTTCGAGAAGTAGAAAGTCGCAATTCAGAGCATAACTAAAATCTTTAGAAAGTCGAAATATTGAAGCTAAGTCAAAATGTTTAGATCTGAAACGTTGAAACTTTGAACTTAAAATTTGAAATACCTTTCTGTAGCAAGTTAGAATTACGAATTACTTTCAATTAAAACTATAATTAAATGTGTTACTTAGATGAAATAGTTGCAAGAAATATATAAATACAATTACCTTTATCTTGATGGCTGAAATTTGATACTAGCTCTTAGTTTCGTACCCAATATAAAATATTGATAAATTATCAAAGACTTGAATATTTATACCTGTTTATACGTCATAAGATGTCCTTTGAAGTCGGAGAACAATTACATTGTCAGCTTTGTTTAAATTAATCAACACCTTCTTGAAAAGTATTCTGTCAAATGCGCACAGATGATGGAAGATGGTATTTGTTTAAACAATAGTTAAAACATCATACATAATACATCAGGGAATGTGAGGGAGTGATTGTTGCTTAACGCCTACTCAGCTATATCATGGCGAGAAAAAAATAATGTTCAATGAGATGATGATGAGGTCCGCTTTGTACTAGACCAACACGCTTAGTTTGCTTTTTATTGTGCTAACTCACTGAGATACCAGTCCGAGGATAGACATGTCTCCCCACATTATCCTGATTACGAGCCAACTAATATTTGCTCTTTCTCCTTAGTGCTGCATGCTTAGCAGAGAAACAACAAATACATTTTTTTTAAAGTCTTTGATTTGACCCGTTCGTGGCTCGAAGCCACGATCTACCATACTCGAGGCGAATACGCTAACCATTGCACCACCGAGGCGTTTCATTAGAGAATGTGGAATAAGAAGCAAGCTGAAAGCTTATGTTAATCCGTCTCCAAAGATGGCGTTGAAAAGAAGATTCTTTCATGAATTTTTTTTCTATACAAATGGCTACAGATATTGAAAGAAAACACTTAAAACATAAATGATCGTCCCTGAAGCAGTTATTTTTTGTTCCATAAGCTTAAGCAATTCAAGCATAATATTAGCCAGATAGAAAAATATTTTGTTTTTTAATATCAACTAAATCAGACGGATGTCACTAGTGAAGTGGGAACTGACTACCCTTCCGGAGCAACTGAGTTCACCCCCGGTTTTAGTGGGGTTCGTGTTACTCGATCTTTAGCTTTATATGTATGTTTTGTGGATCGTTGTTTGTCCTTTTGTCCTTTTTTTTGCCATTGTATTATCTGTTTTTCGATATACGGATTCTGATTACCCCTTTGGTTTCTTCAAACTCTTCAGAACAGACAAGGATGCATGGGGCAAATAGCAATTTTCATATAAATTCAACATCTAATCATAGTCGTTGTTGGTGAACAACTGTTATTCTAATATGACGTCCGTCATTAGTTATATTAGTAGTGCAATGCCATGATAAATTCCCCATATAATTTACGCCGCACATGCGTATTACAGGTCAAGTAATGGATATAATTCCTAAGTGATTTCATGTATATATACAGGACAGTGGTGTAAAGAAGCATAAATATGTATTCAATTTTGTACGGAAAAAATCTATAGATAACCATCTATTGACTTAGACTTTGAAAACTGTCGACTTCCGGTGACGTAGATTCCAAGGAATGCTGATGACATAGTTTTAATTTCAACACAGTCAATTCATCTATATACAATACACAGCTGTAAACATGAAGGTTAACGAATTTTGTCATGACATATGCATATTCCATTGCTGGTTAGATTGTTCCTATTAGAATCGAAATAATTCATGGAAGTCATAGTTTGCATGCGGTTTGAACACGCATAGCATTATTATAGCTGCATTTGATCCCTCGCTATCGCTTGGTATAACATTTTTACGAAAATAATGTTACCCATATTAAAACTACACACAAACTATGGCTTCCATGAATTATTTCTGATTCCATTTATAATTGCAGTTGTAGATTATCAACTGGGGGGGAGTCATGCGTGATCAACCTATAATGACAGCCGCGGATTTGAAAGAAATAAGATGTATTTGTTAAATTTGTTCACGCCACGATATAGCTGTAATACTGATAAAGCTGGCGTTAAACACCAAACAATCAATCACTCAGCGAAATATGATAGTCGTAGGTATAAAGCGTATCATGATAGTCGTGGTCTTGATGTAAACCAGTGTTATTTATATAATATATAATCTTGATATATAATATATCAAACTGAGTGAGGCCGATACTGTTTTATATACCTTGATATACAAGATAGTAAAGTGAGCGATTCCTGTACTGCTTATTTGATCTTGATATAAAATATAATCAAGTGAGCGAGACCAGTGTAATTTTTTCCTATTTTGAAATGCAATATTTAAAAATGGGCGACACCTGTCTTGGCATATAATACATTAAAGTGAACGAAACCCGTACTATTTGTTCCGTATTTATATAAGCTACCTGTATATGAAAGAGAGCGACAGCAGTGCGGTTTATACTGTTCAGGGGCGAATCAAGGGGGGACGCACCCGGCGCGCACCCCCCCTAAAATTGGAAAAAAATATGATTTTTTGGCGTAAAATCGTGATTTTTCACACGAAATACCCCAAAACATTTTGCGCCTCTCTCCGCTCGTCGCAATTTTTTTAAGTGCGCCCTCCCTAACTTGAAATCCTGGATCCGCCCCTGCTGTTTAGATATACAATATAACCTAACAAGAACCTAAACATTTATCTTGTTTTGATATACATTTGTTCATTGCTATATTCATTTATGTATGTCGGTGTCCAACACAATGTCCATATAGGAAGATGTTCGTGTCGCTCAACAGTAACACGATGGGTGCCTCTAATGAAACAGAAACTAATTATCCCTTCCAAGCACCTAAGCTCACCTCTGTTTTAGTGGGCTTCATGAGTCTCATTATTGTCTTGCCGAGTTCGAGTACCACTCGGGTCAAACTGAGGAATATAAAATTCGTATTTGTTGCTTCTCTGCGAAACACTCGGCATTAATGGATAAGAGCAAAGAGTGGTTTGCTCGGAATCCGGATAATGCATATTTTATTGTATGTTAATGTTATCTTCGTTGGGTTTTTGTACTCGCGGTCTGATTTCCATCCAAAACGTGAAAAGGAGGACTTAGATACTCTTTCCGAATGGGTGAAGAGTGTGAGGTCGCTAATACAGATTAGAATTAAAAAACTCAGTGGGTCTATGAGCACGCGCTCTACATCAATCTTTAAAGACCCAAATGTTGCTAGACACCTGTCTCTCCTTCATGACAAATATGTTATTGTCTCCGCCGACAAGCCCCCTAACCATATTGTTTTGTGTGTAATTCACATTACATAGACTGCTTGATAAAGGAATTAGGTATTGACAATTCACTTGGCAATCCTACATATATCCCGACGACACTTACGAAAGAGAAAATCCTGGACAATCATAGGTCTGTTTTATGTTCCTTTGGAATTTCAACCAAAGATGAAGAACTAGATCTACAATCACTCTACTGGATTCCTAAATTACACAAGTGTCCTTTCAAACAGAGCTATATTGCAGGGTCTTCCAAATGCTCCACGAAACCTCTTTCCAAATTATTAACATGTATTCTATCGGCAGTCAAAACCGGGCTTCAGAGCTACTGTGACACTAGCTACTCGAGAGGTGGTGTGAATCAGATGTGAATTCTGAAGAACTTGAAAGATCTGTTAAGAGTACATACAATCTAGGTCTCTCTCCTCCTACAATAGCATTAACACATTTAATTTCTCTACCCTTTACACTACTATTCCTCACTCTAAGCTGAAGGACAAATTAAGGGAGTTGGTCCAACTGTATTTCATAAAAAAGAATGGCCAACGTAGATAAAAATACCTTGTGCTAGGAAGAGACAAATTTTATTTTGTAAAACACCACTCTGATTCTACCAAAAAGCTCTCTGAAACTGATATCTTCAACATACTCGAGTTTTTGATTGACAGCATATTTGTTATGTTTGGTGGACGTGTTTTTCAACAGACAGTCGGCATACATATGGGTGCAAACTGTGCTCCTCTTCTCGTCGACTTGTTCCTTTATTCGTATGAGGCAGACTTCATACAGGGGCTTCTCAAGAAAAACGAAAAGAAGCTAACCCGACCCTTTAATTTCACGTTCCGCTATATAGATGATGTCCTTTCACTAAATACTTCTAGGTTTGGTGATCTTTTTACCGCATCTATCCCATTGAGCTTGAAATAAAGGATACCACAGATACAGATAGGTCTGCTTCATGCCTTAACCTACCCCTCGAAATCGACAGTGAGGGTTGGATAAGAAAGATACTTTACGACAAAAGAGATGATTTCAATTTTCCCATTGTGAACTTTCCATTTATATGTAGCAACATTCCAGCAGCACTTGCATATGGAGTATATATCTCTCAGATGATACGATATTCCAGAGCTTGTGGTTCCTATCAGGATGTCCTTGATAGAGGGTTGCTGCAAACAAGGAAGCTACTGAACCAAGGGTTCCTTTTGGTAATGTTGAAGTCATCACTTCGAAAAGTTTACGGTCGCCACCATGACTTGGTTGACCGTTATGGAATATCTGTCCCAAATGACCGGTCATTTCCTCATTCACGACTTATTACCGGGTTTGTAACTAGATTAACACGACGGGTGCCACTAGTGGAGCAGGAACTGATTACCCTTCCGGAGCACCTGAATTCATCCCCGGTTTTTAGTGGGGTTCGTATTACTAGATCTTTAGTTTTATATGTATGTTTTGTCAATCGTTCTTTGTCCTTTTGTTCTTTTTCTTTTAGCCATTGTGTTGTCTGTCCTTCTTCGATATACGGATTCTGATTAACCCCTTTGGTATCTGCAGAGTCTTCTTTTAAATAAATCGATATGGAAATTTGTATTTACATAATAATGGAAGTCTATGCTTAAACCCGAGGATTTCTTCTCGGTTTCTCTCGTCAGTATACGGTATACGGTTTCTAATTGCCCTTTGGTATCTTCAGACTCTTCTTATATGTTGTTTTCCATTTGTTATTCTTCGACTATTGTAGTATTGTGCTGCTTAAAGCAAGACAAGGGGACCGTCATGGTCGTGATCATATAGTAGTTCGATTTCAACTACCTGTGCAATCAGTGCCTATCAACACTAAAATTGTGAGTTCAATCTCCGTTCATGGCGAGATGTGCTCGATACAACATTATATGATAAGCTTATCAGTAACTTGCGACAGGTCGGTGGTTTCCTTCACCAATACAACTGACCACCACGATATAACTGAAATATTGTTGAAAGTGGCGTTAAATGCAATCAAAACAAAAACAAAACAATCAATTTGTAATCTATAATCAAGCAATTTCTTAACAGATGGTTCTCAAATTTACGTGCTTTACAGAGTTTGCTTTCTCTCAAAAAGTGAGTAGAATTTACTCATGTTCACTAAAAGCGATGTCGTCATCTAAAACAGGATCCACGTGATCAACGTCTCTTCCTACCCGGAAGTTTGGAAGGGGATAATATGCTCTCTTTTCATTTTGAACACCGTTCATGTTATAGTCCATTTCATTTTTGTTGACACGTCTGGATCTGACGTCTAATACCTCTAACAAGCTTGGGTGATTTCTAAAAATATCAATATTGTTATCTGGATTTGTAAACACAATAGGTTTTCCGATGACTGCAAACTTTCCGTATCTTTTGTTGGAAACGTCATCAAGTCGTGAGTATATTCTAGGCATTCCCAAACATAATGACGCACACATCAATGACAGGAGACTTGTGGTCATCAGATCCATTTCCGGTTGCGGTTAAATCTGTAAATAAAATTATCAAATGTCTAAAAATTCATTATGTTATACAACAGGTGTCAGAAGTTATAGAAAAGTTTGAAGATGACAAAGGGTAATCAGAAGCCGTCGTAAATCGAAGAAGAACCAATGGCCAAAGGGAAAAAAAAAGAGAAACAATGATATACAAAATATTAAAGAGAAAACAGTAGATCGAAAAACACGAATAACGCTAAATAAAAACCGGGGAACTCGGATGCCCCGGAACGGTAAGCAGTTCCTGCTCCAAATGTGACAAGCGTAGTATTACTATTGCTGCAAACCCTTGTTAATTTCATTTGTTAATAATGTGCCTCGTGGGCAGGATTGTTGTTTTTATGAAGAGAAGTGGGCAAATAATGTTTATAAGAACATGTCCATCTTTATAAAAATAGACGGCTACGGAATCGGCCGTTAACAAAATTCCCTTTTATCACTTTCCTGGCGTTTAGAATTACTTATTCCATATATCCAAAAGAATACTTCAAAGAGACACTTATTGATTGCTTTTTCCCTTCATTATAAGTTTTTGCTTATATCAAAATTAATTTTTCACGAGGCTATGATCAGGAATTACAAATAGACGGGAATGCAGCCAGTGAACACACTTGTAAGAAATCAAACGCAACCGGAAATGTAAAACCAAATCTAATTGGACAATGGTCAAATAATTTCGAAATGTCAAAAAAGAGTTAATTAAAAAGATAAGAAGATTAAATAATTGGAGAATATATCTCTGATATCTAAGAAAGGTTTGAAAATGCCAAATAGCTAATCAGAAGCTTTAATAGGTCAATACTCTGGACAAGCAGAAAAATTAAAGGCGAAAAGACAAAAAAGGCCGAAAAAACCATACACAGAAACGTAAAGACTGAGCTACACGAACCCCACTAAACAGCGGGGGAATGAACTCAGGTGCTCCGTGAGGGCAAAGACCAGACAAAAAGAGTGTATATAAATGCATTAGAACAGGAATATGCGTTTGCTAATAAATAAAAAAGTAGAAATATAAATTAGTGCGCACGACGCGTTTCTGGAATAGAAATCATCAGATACGCTCTTATACTTTCCAAAGTAAGTCTGTGATTATCATGTTACGCCATCTCCTTAAACAATACAAATACATCATATATTCTGGTGACAAAGATTTTTGTTTTTTACACAAATAAGTTTCCATTTATTTGATAGCGCTTATAGTATCTTACAATTTCTTCGATGAAGTGGGACATGTGTAGTTACATTAGAACGTACAGGTTCATGTATTCATCTTTTAAGTGTTATAATAAATTACATGTATGAAATAATATTACGTATATTCAATCATACTTTATCCAACATAAAGTCACTTAAGGAGGAGGAGTGATGTTATGGTGTTTAACGCCACATTCAACAATATTTCAGTTATATCAATGGCGATCAGTTTTATTGATGGAGGAATAAAGTAATCGATCTTCGTATTTATTTGAAAAAATATTACCACTAAGTCTTATTGTTTGATTGCGCACCATTAAAGAGTAATGATAATTAAGCACAATTATGAGAGATTGTTGCTTAACGTCAAGTGAGCAATTGTACTGCTATGTTATTGTTAAGACAAGCAGCATTTGATGAGATGATAATGATGTCCACTTTATGCTAATGATGATGATGTCCACTTTATGCTAATGATGATGATGCCCACTTTATGCTAATGATGATGATGCCCACTTTATGCTAATGATGATGATGCCCACTTTATGTTAATGATGATGATGCCCACTTTATGCTACAGTCAACGGACATAAGTATTCGCCACCCTCGATTTTTTTTACTATATAATTCATATAAAACCACATTTTTTCAAAAAAAATATTTTAAAGCTATCTCTGGGCAGATTTTTATGAAATTTATTTCAAGACACGCAGAATTCTTTGAATTTTATTTGTTTATCTGATAGTAATTTTTGTCTGCATGGTTTATGTTTTCTGGTGATTTAAACACAAATGTTGATTTTTCCGATTTTATTTTGGTTAAATATATATCGAATTTGACGTCAGAAAACTAAAAATTTTCTTTAAATCATAAGAAAATAAAGCCAATCTGACAGAAAATCGTGCTAAAATAAACAAATAATCTTTAAATATTTCTGTTTCTTCTGGTGTAAAAATGATCGAAATCCGTTTAGAAATGATTTCACAGTAATTTTTTTGAAAAATGTGGTTTTATATGAAATATATAGGGTAAAATCGAGGGTGGCGAATACTTATGTCCATTGACTGTAGATCAACACGCAGCGTTAGATATTTATAATGCTAGTTCATTGAAACAACAGCCCGCGGGTAGACATGTCGCTCCACTCGGACACACTATCATGGACCAGCTATTGTTTGTTTTTACTCCTTAATGTTGGGTGCTTACAACAACAAATATCAATTTTATAGTCTTTGGTTTGACCTGAATGGGGCTTAAACCCACGATCTACATTACACCACAGAAAATGTATAAAGATAAGGAAATCAACAAAAATGTCAAAAATATTTTTTTATCAATTTGACGACAGTGGTCAAATCAGTACTACAATTTATGATAAACGGGACGACTTCAATTTTAAGATCATAAATTTTCCAAATATGTGCAGCAATATACCAGCTTCTCCTGCATATGGTGTTTACATCGCGCAATTGATTCGCTATGCAAGGGCCAGTAGCAATTATTCTGATTTCCTGAAACGTCATCTTCATCTGAGAAACAGGCTACTGGATCAGGGCTATAAAAAGATTCGCCTTATTCGATCTCTTAAAAAGTTTATATTTCGATACCAAGATCTTGTCGAAATATATTCCGTCTCTGCAGAAAAGATGATAAACGATGGATTTTCATATAGTGAAAATGTATAAAGATAAGGTTTCAACAAAACTGTCAATTTTTTTTTTTTTATCAATGTGTGACGTAAAAATGTTTTTGACATTTACTTCACTGAGTTTGGTGCTGATTTGACAACTGTTTTACCTGTTTTGTTCAGGTGTTGTTGTAAATACTATTATAGTGACAGCCGGAAACTTTGAGCCGTAATGAAAGGGGGAGGTTTGGCGCTTTAAAATCTGATTCAACCCACCATTTCTTTAGAAATGCCTGTACCAAGTCAGGGTCATTACGGTTTTCACAGTTTTCCGGTTGTTGACTGATTTTGTCTGTTTATATACTTATGAGTTTTAACTTTCCCTTTGTTAGATTGTTCGGAGTTCGGTAATTTTGTTATTACCCTTATTTATGTAATGAATATATCTAATAAGCCATGTCAGTATCGAAATACATCGGAGAGATTAATCGTCCACCACCAGAGGTATCGGATTGGTTGTCCAATACACATTAATTAATGGCGGTGACCATGAAGCTCGCAATGCCTACATTTGTAAATATCACGAGTACCACGGACATTGTGTGGACGCTGAAAGAAGACTCCAAATAAGTGGGACAACTTTGGTCCAATATTCGTTTGCAAATATTTATTTTGTGAATAAAGTATGTTTCAGCGAACTAACCATGACCAGGATCATTAAGATTAGGTATGATATGTATTCCAATCTATGAAAGATCTATTCATTGAAAAAAATGAGGAGATGTAGTTTTACAAAAAAGGATAATATTAGTTATCTTGATGTCATCAGGGGTGTATTATTTCTTAACAAAAAAAAAAAAAAAAAAAAAACAAAACAGCGCATTGAGAAAATTTGTATTTTGTTTTCGATTTTACATATATTACACATATTATTGTTTATAATCATCAAATTTTATGTAAATGTATCATTTCATATCATACTATTGCTGTGCGTAGTTCAAAATTACTTTTTTTTCTATTTTATCCTATGGTTTAATTTAGCTGGAATGAGGTGCTATTTACATCCGGGTAACTAGCCAATCAGATTGCAAGATTCTTGCTTCATAAGAAATAAACGTATTTGTACAAGCCGTGATATTTTGTGTTAATATATATGAGTGTGCGCTATATAATTCGACATTCCCTATGGAGAGAACACTACCTATACGCATACATAGGAAACGCTGGGTAGCTCTACGAGTTTATCCCTTGGAAACCGTTACCAATATCCAGCAGTGAAAAACAAAAAATATATAACGCTGAGAGATATACTTCTATTTCAGCGGTCAAACTGGCCATTCAAAATAGTATGTCAGCAAATGTTTTATATAAAAAAAATTTGACCTGAAAAAAAGCGAGAAACATGTAATCTGGCTGCAGTTTAAAAAAAGATTTTAAGAAAAAAAAAATCGATTGATTACGTTCAAAAACGAAATAATCTGATTTTTATCTCGCCAAAAAAATATCTTGCTTCGGTGGGAAAATATATTCTCCAAAGTCAAATGGATGTGTCCTTATAGACTTCGTGAAAAAGATTGTTCAGTGTTACATGTCAGAAAGTATCGGCACATACATTTTTAATTAGATATTCTATCGAAATTTAGTTCCTAAATAATATTATTTATCAATTTAAAAAACTAAGATCCATCTTCCTTTGGCAAAAGTAACAGTTGTTGATGTTAGCTATTCTGCTTAAGTCCTTTGAAATTTTTGTCTATAAAATTTGACTTTCAAACCTATGGGCATATCTGTTGGAATGTATTCAAGAAACGCATCGAGCGCACAAAATAGTTTTTCTTTTTATTTATTTATTAATCAATATATTTTTGAAGAAATTCCATAGAAAAAAAACCCCAACATTTTCGATTAAGTTTCTGCAATTGTGATATTATATAGCAAATAGTTCATGGCACTGAGGGTCATATGGCAGTATATGGACCGGTCCGTCACCCAAAAAATAGTATATGGACCGAAGCTTTTTTTTTGGTGACGGACCGGTCCATATACTGCCATATGACCCGAAGTGACATGAACTATTTGCTATATTATACTTTTTATCTAAAATAATAATGTAGGTAACGTTCCGGAACCGAATCGTAAATGAGGCAGTCCAGTCCCGGTCCATATAACGTTATATTGACCGGCTGCGCTAACAACGATAAATAGGGAAAATAAAAACGTAAAGTATAATATATTTGTATACAAGATCTCTCTCTATATATATTATATATACATGTACTTTATTGTGAAATTGTTATCTCTGTGAATGTGTTTTGCGTCACATTTTGATCATTGTTATCATTTATTAAAATGATAAGAATGATTACACATATGTAATAATAAAATAATGATAGTACTAATTACCATTAATTTGCATAAAATTTCTGTAATATTAATAAATTATTACTATTATTGATAAATATGTATATTGGTTTCTAGACTTTATTGTTATTATTATTCGATACAACATTATTATTTTTTTCCCCTTATTATTATTGATAAATATGCATATATATATGTATATATATATATATATATATATATAGTATGTAGACTATTTAATTTATCATTTATTCTAACAGGTTAAATTCAGAAGAAATATAAAAATTAAATAAAAAAAATTGTCTAAATATTAAATTATTGCTCACCACTTAATGGATTACTCTTCCTCGCTGTCTGGAGACGTCTTTAGATTTTTATGTTAAGTAAAAAGTAGATATACCTACGACACACACACATATATATTAACGTATATATTTATTCATAAATAGGTATAGAACATTCCATTTAGAGATATGTGATAAATATACGTCTGTTCCCACCTTGCTTCAAGTTACAAAGCTTCTAGATATAGTATGACATGAGAGAACCTGAAATAATTTATTAAAATCCTCAACTTCAACTAACAGAAACAATTTATTAAAAATCCTAAACTTGATCAAAACAGAACTAGCTAGGAACGGCCTTCTAAATTGAAACGTTTAATTTTCATTTGGTTGACATTAGGAGAACATTTGTATTAATTTTTTTTATACAAATTTAATTTCTCTAAGGGGATGTGATTGTCAATGAAATAACATTTACTGGGAACACAATGAAAATTTATTATGTAAGATAATAATCTTTTGGTTTTCACCCAGATATTAAAACGGAGAGATGATTATCTTCTTTTTGGAATGGTTAAAACTTCTAACGAGGTGTATTTCCATTCTATGCAGTGTACACTATAGACAATCTTCCCTAATACAAACCGCATCGGTGGTGTAATGGTTAGTGTGCTCGCCTCGAGTGTGGTAGATCATGGGTTTGAAACCCGATCGGGCCAAAGCAAAGATTATAATATTGGTATTTGCTGCTTCTCGGTGAAGCACGCAGCGGTAAGGAGAAAGAGCAAAGACTGGTCGGCTCGGAATCAGGATAATGTGTCCGAGTGGGGCGACATGTCTATCCGCGGACTATTGTTTCAGTGAGCTAACACTATAAATATCCAACTAAAGGTGTTGGTCTAGTACAAAGCGGATCTCATCATCAGCTTATTGAAAATTAGCTTGTTTCCGCCGTGGTATAGTGTTTGGTGGATAGCGGATTATATTATCGTCAAAATGAATACAAGTTATTAATATTTTATGAAGTTCAGTAATCGTAGGAGGCAAAAAAATCTATCCCTATCATTGATAAAATTGCGTAAAAACCGAGATTTTTCGCCTTTTGTTTTGAATAGACAAAATATTACACAACTTTGATGATATTTTTATATTGAATTTATTAAAACCATTGCATTTACGGAAAATTAAACCCATTAGGGTCCTACATCATCAAAAAACATGTTTTGTAGTGCAGATTGCAGAAAAATGGAATATTTTGATTTTTGCCGATTTTAGCTCTTTTCAGCCCAAAGCGCGTTATATCTTTTTCATAATATAAATTGACAATCAAATTATACATCTGTCGTGTGAAGTTATGTTACAAATACAAATACTTTATTAGCACAAACTCATCAACAATAAATGGTTAAGGCCCAGAATATATGATAATACACAAGAACATAATATGCATGTAGTGGAACAAATCATAATAGTTACAATATAAAACGCTATAATAATTATAGCAAATCTTTTCTTATATTCAAACAGTTTGATATGAAAGTGGAAGTCAATCTAAAAATTGAGTATGACTTATTATTAAACAAAAAGCTTATTTTGTTGTTAGCATTTTTATAACTTGCATTTTCAAGTATATTTGATATTTTTTCATTAAATATGTTTCTTTGAGTATTGAATTTTTTACAATGTAGGAGAAAATGTTTTTCATCTTCAATTTGATTTGATTTACATAATAAACAATACCTCTCTGTTCTAGGTATGCTTAAATGTCTTCCTTGTTCAATCATTAATGGATGAGCACTTATACGGATTTTACAAATTGCTGCTCTATCACATCTATTGTTTAAAACATCCACATAAGGTGGTCTTTGACCCATATTGTAGACACTCTGGAAAAAGTTGAGTTTTTGAGAATCACATATGTTTGCTTTTTGAGTTTGCAAACATTGATCGTGTATTCTTTGTTTTATTGTATTTAAATTAAGCTTAATAGAATTAATATTATTTATGATGTAAGAATGGCCAAGGCCATTTAATAAGTTTTTTACCTTTTTTACCCAAGGATTTGTTTCTCTAGACTTGATATATATATCATATACTAAAGTGTTTTTTGAAGAAATTATATGATTCATAAAGTTAAATATTGAAAATAATATTTTACTCTTCTAAGGGGTTCTGTTAAGTTCAGCCCGACATCCATCATTAGATGCTTTACAATGAATTCCTAGTATCTCTTTAATAAATTTAATATGTAGTTTTTCAAATGGATCTGAATCTTTAAATGTAGAATCGACACCCCAAACTTCACTACCATATGTAAGAATAGGAGTGACTAAGGAATCAAATAATTTATGGAGACATTTTAAAATAAAATTTGTTCTAGTACCACCCTGTATAGGGCTTCTAGGGGCAAAATATTAACCCTTACCCTGCCGAAAATCGCATAATATTTTCTCATCAGTATAGATAAGGACAAATTTACAGTTTTGCCTGTTGTTGATTTAGATAAATGTTCTTAAACAACACGGAAGAAACATTATATTAATTAATTTCGCAATATTGCCCCATTTTATAGTCCAGTTAACTATATTTAATAAATTTACGCAGATCAAGATTATAAAGAACAAAAAATTAGTTTTGGCGTTCTTCTGTCACCGACATTATCCGTAAAGTTCTGGTTTCAGATACTTGCACAGAAGTCTTTGACTCAAAGTTTTCGAGTGTTTAATACCAAATTAGTTTGATATGAAAATAAAATGAGTTCAAGAAAAAATAGAAAAGCACAACAGGAGGATTGTGCAGTCTGTAGAATACACAGCGCAAAATAGAACAATGCAAATTTGGTATCATGTTCGGTTGATTGTTTTGAAAACATGTTAGACATAACGCGGCGACGTCTTGAAAGCACAGCAGAAGCTCTTAGGATGGCGGATTTCTGTGTCCAAATCCCGTCTACTTTTTCTGAGGGATTGGATTATCACAGGGATTGCTACCAGAAGTTCGCAATGAACCTGAGTCGCTTGCCAGCATCGCCACCATCCATTGCAGGCAGTAGTAATTTTGAAAGTAGACGCCGTAGGTCCCTTGATCCTGACAAAATAATATTCAGACCAGACTGTATATTTTGTGAAAAGGAAGGGAGAAAGAAAGTTAAAGTGAAGGGTAGTTGGACGACAGAAGGAACCGTTCGGTTTGAATATGATGGTGGGGTGACTGTCCAAAGAATTGCACAGGAAAAGCATGACGAACATCTGCTCACTAGAATAAGAGGTGTTGACCTGTTTGTCTGTGAAGCGCAGTACCATCCATCTTGCAGAAATAAGTACTGCCAAAATCCTGAGAAATGGAGAATTAAAGATGAAGATTCCAAAGAGCGACAAAGTCACACTGAGAAGGCGCACATAGAGGCTTACGATATAGTGAAATCGTTCATTGAACGATTCGTTATTTTAGGCAAATCAGTTGTTAAATTGAATGAACTCAGGGAAATATATGTCTCTAAATTAGCAGAAACGGAGTTTTCAAATCGGAATTATAGAAGCGAAAATCTCAAGGTTAATTTGGAAAAAACTTATGGAAAAAAGATAATGTTTATAAAGATGGTTTCGAAGTGTTGAGATCACAACACTTCTAAATAGGCTCGGTTACTCAGAAACGTACTCATTTTCCCTGGAACTTGAGACTTCTATTGCTATAGCAGTTGAAACAACATCCACTTTATTGTCACCCCAAATTGTTAGAAATCGAAATGAAAATTCATATTCTATTCAGACTTTAATAACTTTGATCAGTTGTTAAATGATCTTTGTGGGATGGCTTCTGTACAAACCTCACATGGAATTATGTTAAAAGATTTTTCTTGTCCAGCAGATCAGGAGGTAGAGGGTGATATGCCTAGCATTCCAGTTGTTCACAAGAGTGGTATTAGATCATTACAACTTGAAACGCAGGAAATTTCTTCCTGACTGTTATTTGACCCATAGAAGGAATCCTAGTTATGAAGTCGAGAAGACGGAATTGTCTGGAACGGAATGTTTGTTTGAGCTTGAATGTAAGAAGGATCGTTTGTGGGTTATGGCAAGGTATCTTAGTCCCTATTTAGAGCAGGAGTTACCTGGACTGGCTGGATTTTGGTCAGTACTAGGAGATGAACCACCAAGACTGACGATAATAGATTACTATCCAGGTATACACCAACCCATTACAGATAACAAGGCAGTCCAGGAATGCCTTCGTTATTCAGAACAAGGAGCAAGGGTGGTAGGACAAAAGTATGTGGTAACAAATTTTGATCTAGGCGTATGCATGAAAGCATACCCAATCATTTGGAATCAACCTAAAAAGATTGAGGATCATATCATGATTGGAACATTCCATGTTGTGTGCGCGTACTTCAAGATGATCGGGAAGAAAATGGAAGGAACTGGATTGTCAGCTATTTTGTTAGAAGCAGGTTTGTTTGGATCGGGTTCTGTTACGGGTGTAATGACAGGCAGACATTATAGCAGAGCAATGCACTGTCATAAAATACTACTAGAGGCTTTAGAAAGACTTCTTTTTGAGGAGTTTTGTTTTTCTTTAGGCGATGAAAGGCCAATGATGGGTCTTCGAGATGATTCTTTCGAATTACTAAAGACTCTTGTCGATGAATCAAATAACGCTTCATTTGAGTCGGCATTGAACAAAGAACACATCGCATCCTATATTGATGCATATGCCAAGTTCCGACATGACGCGCCCACAGGACATCTTGGAAAGACGGCACAGCTTTGGGTGTCATACATGGATCACATCTGGCTCGTTTTACAACTGACTAAAGCTGTTAAAACTAACAACTTCCATCTTTATGCCAGGTGTCTTTTCCTGATGTGTGATCTCTTTTTCAGTTTTGGAGGACAAAATTATGCTCGATATCTAACGTTTTTCTCAGTGTTTTTGGCAAGCATAGAAATACCCCATCCTGGTGCAACAGATTTATTAAAAAGGGGAGCCATCAGCGTGGCAAGATCTTTCGTTCCAGGAAATCACATGGAGGTGCTGGAGGTGGCAGTGCAGGTTTGTCTGGTTTGCTTAGTAATTATGACGCATATCAAAGATGGGTGCGAGCAGCCCATGAAAGAGTAAAGTTTGTGAAGGGAGCTTTAGCCATGGTTGATATGTTGGCGGACGATTCTGACGCAAAGAAACATCGTGATCTGCGCAGAACCAAGATAGAAAGGAGTGAGGCAAATGTCGTAAAAGTTGCTGAAGCAATTGTTGGTTTCATCAATCCATTCGAAATGGAACAAAAGACAAGTTGTACTGTATTTCATCTGGTGCGTCTGCAGCCTCAGAGATTGAACACGACGTTATACTTGCAGAAGCATTCGGTGCTGACGCTAATGTTGATTTCATTTCAGAACGCTTGGAAAAGCACGAGAAGTTCTTTGATTCGATCAAACGATTAAATTTGAAAACGTTGTCTGAGTTGACAAAGAAAACTACAATCAAGTCATCTCAAAACAAAATTATCGAATATCGCCAACAAAGTATTTCAGCTTCTTGTTCATTCACAATGTGATGATCTCAGGATTGATTTGAAGGAACTTCTAGTATATCCCCTCACTCCAGTTCCATATAGTATTGCTTTTTGACTAAAGATGTGGAGAATGTTCCACCTCCTCCAGATGATAAGACGCTAGTGATAGAGGATGGCAAAGCGGCTTTATACTATCTAAAAGATTTGCCACCCAATTTCAGAGACATCTGTGCCAGACTGTTTGATATGGTAGTCAGAAAGTCGGATATTATCTTTAGCACAGACATGTATATAGTAAATTCCATAAAGTCGATGGAACGAAAGCGCAGAGGTTGCATTGAAAAGCTGATTGTTACTGGTGAAAATACGAAAAAGCCACCAGACTGGAAGACCTTCCTTGCCAATGAAGAAAACAAAATGCAGCTCATTGAACTTCTTTGTCGTGTTTGGAGCACGGATAATTTCGCCCCTAAGCTGTTGGGCAAGAACGTAATAACCGTTTCTGATGGGCATGCCTTTCATATTAAAAGTTATGATGGTACCAGCGTATGTCGCACAGAAATTAAATCAATTGAATCGACACGCTGTGATACAATGAGCGCATATAAGGGGATTGGAAAAGTCAAGCCAATTAAGACATTACAAAAGTCACCCCAATTCCAAAGTGCTCTTGCACAAATTGGAGATTCCTGGCAAATTTCAGAGAATTTGTTTCTGCAGATGGAGGCTTTTACCTGCTTGTTGTATGGCGGTAAAGAGATCTCCTATGTGAATCATTTGTACCATGAGGAAAGTGCTGTTCAACGGGTGAAACGTTTGATGCCTCAAAAAATATTGATCTAGGTGTATTGCCTCAATGCAGAAACTGTCTGAGAGAACATCTAAAAAGGGTTAACTATCAGGTAGGAATTTGGAAAAGAGCCCATATTGCAAAACCAGTATATCCGGAGCCTACTCATTCCACAACAACTCGCCGACGTTTTAGTCGAGAAAAATATTGCAGGTTTGACTGAAAGTGATGATGAATTCGACGATGTTTTATACCCGTTGATTGATGGTGAAGAAGAAGACTAGTGAGAACTGTTTCGCCAATTTTCAATACTGTTTGGCCGTTTGCAATACTCATTGTTCAGGTCATTTGTTGAAGAATGAAACTGAAATATGGAAATATTGAGTATATAATGTATATTTGTCCCAGTTTTCAAGTAGAGGAAGGGGTAGAATTTGACTAAAATGGGCATCATAATATGCATATATGAGGGTTAATGGTTTTTATAATAAAAGCTAATACATTCAGCATTCAGATAAAACTATATTGATTGGACAAATATTTCCATAAAGCAGCTTAACCTGGCCAATAAGGAATATTCTGTAGAAATTCTGAAAATCAGAAATTACCCATTTTTCATATTTTCTGACATTGGTAGAATTTAAACCCTCTTAGATGATGTTCATATGATTTGTTTAAATAAAGAATTGACAGATCTTACAGGACAAATACAAATTTCACCCCTGCCCGACCATGTTTCTAATGAAATAAACTGAGTTTCATCAAATTTTACGTGTTTTTTAGATAAAACAAAACAAAACAATAAACGTTCTTATAAATCCATTTTTCAAATCAACATTTTTTTCTAGATGTATATGCTAATATATGATATATGCGAACTCTGACATTTAATTTCAAAATGTTTGTCATTTTTTAAGAAAAGTTCCCATTAGGTCTCCATGTGAAGAAGGGTTTGAAGATAGCAAAAGACGTACTCAGAATCCGTATATCGAAGAAGAACATACAATACAATGGCCAAAAGAAAAAGTACAAAAGGGCAAACAACGATATACAAAACATACATATAAAACTAAAGATCGAGTAACACGAACCTCACTAAAAACAGGGGGTGATGTCAGGTGCTCCGGAAGGATGAACAGTTCCTGCTCCACTAGTGGCACCCGTCGTGTTAATCTAGTCACAAATTATATTTTCTAAAGTGTAAAAATATGCATGGAGTGAGTACAAATAGTGTAACAGTTTTCCCATCATTTTTTCCTCTTGAATGTCTATTTCATTGCACCATGTGACTTTTGACACAGTATAAAGTGATGGTCAATTCTTGAACATTTAAATGTCCAAAGTCATATGGTACAGTGAAATATACATTGAAAGCACATGTCTATTTGGTGTAGATCTAGTTTTTACACTATTTGTAATCACTCTAAAGTTGAAGTCATCACTTCGAAAATTTTACGGTCGCCACCATGACTTCGTAGAATATCTGTATCACAAATGACCACTGATATATTCCACTTGTCGTAAACACTTGCCGATCCTTTCCTCATTCACGACTTATTACTGGGTTTGTAACTAGATTAACACGACGGGTGCCACTAGTGGACAGGAACTGCTTACCGTTCCGGAGCACCTGAGTTCACCCCCGGTTTTTAGTGGGGTTCGTGTTACTCGATCTTTAGTTTTATATGTATGTTTTGTAGATTGTTTTTTGTACTTTTTCTCTTGGCCATTGTGTTGTCTGTTCTTCGATATAGGGATTCTGATTACCCCTTTGGTATCTTCAAACTCTTCTATGCAGTTTTTTTTATACTTCAGAAAATTAAATTAACATAGAGCCCTAACGTTTTTTTATTAAGTGACCAAATATTTTGAAATTAACAGTCATATTTCGATATGTCATATATTTACATGCATCTAGAAAAAAAAATGGATTGTTAAGATTGTTTTTCTGGAGTTTATAGACAAACGGACTATATACACCAATAAATATGCGAGTTGGATTTCCAGCTTAGCGAGATGTTGTTCATATGATACCTTCTATCTGTGACTTTTGACAGGTGGATTATTTTCTCTGGGTACTCTGTTTTTCTTCATTAATAAATCTATAGAGCTGTAAAAAGGCTGAAAGTAGCGCTAAACATATACATGTATAATCAATAACATCAATTTATAGGTTTTTTTTTTACTTCCATAAAAGATTAGATATCTAATTTAGTATCCACGAAGCGTTTCTGGTAAACTCTTTTAGAGTATTTGAGCTCCTTCTTTTGTTTTCCATGTCGTATTTTGCGGATCATTCTTATTTCGCTTGGTGACTGAATTGTCGCCTGTCTAGATTTACGGCCTCTGATAACCCCATTGGTATCTTTAAGCTTTTCTTCATCGGATACATCTAAGTTTAAAGTAATAAAACTGTGGGGAGGTGTGGAGGGGGTGGGGGGGGGGGTGGGGGGGGGGGGGGGGGGGGGGTGGTGGAGGGCAAGAACAACAACAATGGAAATAAACATTATAAACGAAACCGGCTAAGGACGCCTATGTCTCAGGGAGGCGAGTTAGTGAGTGAGTAAGTGATTGTTGTTTAACACCAACTCAACAATTTTTCATCTATATCATGGCGAGAACAAGTTTGTTTTCAATGAGATGATGTACTACACCAACACCATTAAATGGATTTTTCTATAGTACTAGCCCACTGAAACAACAGCCCCCAGATAGACATGTCCCTCCACTCGGACACATTATCCTGATTCTGAGACATAGATAGTTGTAAGTCAAACTACCATTCGATCACGATCAGTACGGCACCCAATTTAACATTTAGGGGGAATGCTATGTAGGGTCAGATAATTGTTTTGCTGCATCTTTGCTCTTTTTCCTTTATACTGCATGCTTAGTGAAGATGCAACAAATACCAATTTTATATTCTTTGGTTTGACCCGACCGAGGCCGATGGATGCTTGAATCCACGATCTACCACACTCGAGGATAGCACGCTAACTATTACACAATGGAGGAAGATGGACCATAACTTTAATAATTGTTTTATGATTTAGGAACTGTAAATTATAGTCATATATCAAGTAACTGTCACATCTATTGTAGATTTCTATCTTACATTTGTTATTGTTTATTTACGTATTCATTTTACACAGTGTTTTCATTATTACTTTCCCATTGTTTCATTGTTCCGCATAAAAACGATGTTTGGTTCGTTGTAACCTCCAATTGTTTGTAAGGGGGGTGGGGGGTCATGTCTCATTTACGTCATTGATGTTTGTTTGCACGTAGTGGTGTCCAACACTATTTCTGTTGTGTTTTTCTTAAGTTATTCTTCGTCTTGTGTGCTAAGGTTTATTTAGATGTACTACATTCATATTTATGCTACTTGTGTAATAATCGAAATACTGATAGTAATCAATGAATAAATAGAATAATAGAAAAGTGTGAAGATATCAAAGGGGTAATCAGAAGATGCAAGACAGACAACATAATGGTAAAATCAAAAAGGATAAAAAGGACAAACAACGATCTACAAAGCATTACACATAAAACTAAAGATCAAGTAACACGAATCCCAATAAAACATGGCGTGAACACAAGTGCTCCGGAAGGGTAAGTAGTTCCTGCTCCATCTATGCTACCCGTTGTGTTACTGTTATGCGACACGAACATCATCTGATATGGAAATCGTGTTGAACAACAGAATATATAAATAAATACAACTAACATAAATAAAACATGAAACCCTTATATGAGAGCAAAGACGAATCGAACACCATTTGTACGCGCAAATAGTAGCGGACATCACAACACGGAACTAAAAACGTGAAGACATACAATAGGTCATGAGATACACCCGTCAATCAGTTCGTGATAACGGCCGTGTCATGTCGCACGTGAACGCCAGACAACCGGCTGTATATTGTAATATTATTAAGTGCGATCCGAAATGATATCGAGAACACATAATTAATTAATAAATGACACATACATGTTTGTATTGACATTTGAACATTAATTAAAAGTCGAATAGCACGTCTATAGCTTAATAATTCACTAGTGCTGACACGTGTTTCACGTTCATGATTGTTTAATGTAGGAAGTTCTTATTTCGGTTTTCACAGTTTTCCGGTTGTTGACTGATTTTGTCTGTTTATATACTTATGAGTTTTGACTTTCCCTTTGGAAGATTGTTCGGAGTTCGGTAATTTTGTTATTACCCTTATTTCGAATGAAATATCTAATTCGAAATCAAAATACACAACGGAACGACCATTTAAGGCATTTTACTATGCTTTGTTTTAGAACATTTCCCCTGAACCTCATGCTTTCAAAACCAAATTGTAGAACCCGTTTCTTTGTAGACTTATCGTTTCAAGAACAACGATTGCTGCTTAGACCTATTTTACGTGTAAACGCGTGGTTTCACGAACAACACGTTGATTAGATAAACGTTAGAGAATACCGAAGGGGCAATCAAAAATAAACGTTAGAGAACACCGAAGGGGCAATCAAAAATGGACAATTCAGAGAAACTGGCAACACCGGGTACACAGGACATAGGGCGAAAATAAACGTTAGAGAATACCGAAGAGGCAATCATAAATAAACGTTACAGAACACCGAAGGGGCAATCAAAAATGGACAATTCAGAGAAACTGGCAACACCGGGTACACAGAACGAAGAAAAACAAAACAAACAAACAGCATAATATGTGCTGGTCACACTATGCGCAAGCAAACACAATCAACGTAAATAAAACATGAGCCCTCCTACAAACAACAGGAGGTAAACATGAACCGAACATCGTATTCATGCGAAAATCGTAACGGACACCACAACACGACACTCAGAACGTAATAACATTTAATAGGACAACACAAAAAACTAAAAAGATGAGCAACACGATCCCCACCAGAAAGCACTATTCCCTGTTAACTCAGGGTTTCAAGTGAAACGTGTGGGTAAGATGCCTTATCCCTGTAGACAATGGGTTGCAACTACAAAGCATAAGCCTGTCTATCATTTCAATGCGAGAAATGAAAACAAAATGGTTCCAATGCATAATGTGTATACAAAGGAGTAAGTCAAAGACAGAACATAATTATTTCTAAAAACAACTTTTCGTAGACAAGAAACAATAAACCAAAAATGTCAAATTGATCAGATTTCTTTGTATCTATAAAAATACAAAAAATGATGTAGGTAGCAACTTTGTTTCATGTTTCATCTCCTTTTCAGACATATAGACTACAGAAATATTCAATAATCTAGATACGTCTGTGTATTTGTGATGGGGTTGGTATTTTTGGAGAAAGAAACTAATAGTCTCAAATTTCTATTCGATATAGAGGCAGATGAAGACCAATCTAACGCAGACTGTGTAGCGTATAAAAAATAAATATATTCTTGTGGTGAAAGAAAGGGGTTGGTATTTTGGGAGAAGTAAACTAATATATCTCTCAGATTTCTCTTAGATATAGAGGAAGATGAAGACCAATCTAACGCAGACTTTGTGTAATATATAAAACAAATGTAGTGAAGTAAAAGAGTTGGTATTTTTGGGGAAAGAAACTAATCGATCGGTGTCAGATTTTTCTTCGATAAAGAGGCAGAAGAAGACCAATCTAACGCAGACTTTGTGTAGCGTATCAAAAATAAATATATTTTTGTTGTGAAAGAAAGGGCTTGGTAGTTTGGGGGAAAAAACTATTAAATCTGTCTTAGATTTCTCTTCGATATAGAGGAAGATCAAGACCAATCAAACGCAGTACAGACTTTGTGTAACATATCAAAGATAAATGTATATTTGTTGTGAAGTAAAAAAAAAGACGGACAGGACATTTCACCAACGTTAAATTCATCTTTTTTGGTCCTTTGGATCACTTTATTTACTAAAAAAAAACCAACAACCTCACCAATCTAGTTTTTAAAATGGTGCTATTTTAATAATGCAAATAAAAGCATAGGAAATTTCATATCACGATGAGCTTCTGGTTTTTTTCCCATTTTATTTGAATTACTGAACAAATCACAAAATTTGCTACCGATCTATTTTAAAGAATGGCTCAAATTATAATTTCTTGTGTAGATACGACACTAGTATTTTAAGAATTAATAAATTCCAGAATACAAGAAAATAATTTTTTTTAAAAATGAGAAAAAAAAACCAAACAAACAAACAAACAAACACGAATAAAATTAAATAAAACAGGAACAATCGAATAAAGAACGGCAAAAAACGAGATTGTGTCTAAAAAGGAAAATGGAGGTTATACGAAAATACGAGATGCGTGCCATATAATTCAAATTGGGGTGTTTGCTAATGCGTAGGTGGAGAAACGAATTAATCGGTTTTATGCTGATACAAAACTACCGAAAATATATTCGATGTTTTTCACTAGTGTCCCCTTTTGAGACGATAGTTGAAGAAGTGAGAGAGGTTCGTCATGATGCTCTACTTTATTATTGCTATTTACAGTTCCTAGATACTGTAATTATTTTTTTTAAACTAAGGTTTTCTTCCCTCAGACATAGGTGACCTTAGCTGATGTTGGCTATCCTGTTTAAGCCCTTTGGTTTACTTGCTCCCAAAACTAATAGAATTATTTTGCTTTCCAACCTTTTCACTTTGAGCGTACCTGATAAAGGTTATTCCAGAAACGTACCTGATGAAGGTTATTACAGTAACGTACCTGATGAAGGTTATTACAGTAACGTACCTGATGAAGGTTATTCCAGAAACGTACCTGATGAAGGTTATTCAAAATACGTACCGTACGCACTAAATTTAATATCTACGTTTTTATTAAAAGTTATTGAAAATGATAATCAGAATCTATAGTGTTTTTGGGTTTTTAGTTTGTTTGATGTAAATATTATCAGATGTTGCGCTAAATTTGCTATCAGATTATAAATATAAGTAGATTATTTCGCAAAAAAATTCACGACAATTGACGGACGACATTCATTTTTTAATATATTAATTTAAGAAAAATTTAGCGCCCACGATGTTCTTCTGGAATAACATTCATCATGTACGATATAAGTCGAACAGACTGATAAGCAAAACAAAAATTACAAAATATTTGGTAGGAGGAAAATAAAAGAGCCTAACAGCAGGGGCGGATCCAGGGGGAGGGGGGCCGGCGCGCGCTCCCTAAAATCGTGATTTTTCACACGAAATACCCCAACAATTTTCACGCCTAACTCCGCTCGGCGCTATTTTTTTAAGTGCGCCCCCCCCCCCCCCCCTAACTTGAAATCCTGGATCCGCCCCCTGAACAGGATAGCCAAAATTACAAAATGTAGGTATTTTGTTCCATTCGGGACATTTATATTATGTAGTATACAAGGCCATCGTAAGACATGATAGTGAAACAACAGTCAACTTTGAACCAAAATATTAATTGCCAATAACATCTTTCGTCATCTGTACGCAACTGACAGAATTTATTTTAGCACGATGTTGATATCTTTAGAAAAAAACTCTTTGAAAAATATGACGAGACGAATCTTTAAAAATCCTTGATTTAATAGTTTGGTACTCAAAATACAGAATATTTGTAAATACCATGTAGTCTGAATAGAAACTGCAAGCTCGAACGTACCGTATGAGTCGTGAAACATAAACTCCATACGCGGTATCAGAGTTGGTATATTACCATGAAGATGTGAAAAATTTATAATGGCAAATTTGAAGTCGTCTCTCTAGGCGAATGTTGACCATTGGTGTCAAAAGTCAAGAATAGACATTAGAGAATACCGTAGGGGCAATAAAAAAAAACGACAATTCAGAGAAAATGACAACCTGGGGTATACAAGACGAAGAAAAACCAAACAAAGACACAGCACAATATGAGCTGGACACCATTGTACGCAAACAAACACAAACAACGTAAATAAGACATGAGCCCTCCTACAAACAACTGGAGGTTTAGAAAGCTGTTTCTGTTGTTTCCTTTATCTCAAGTTCTTTGTGGCAAACAATAAAATGGAAAAGAAAAGGACAAAAGAATAAACAATGGTCTACAAAAGATCGAGCAACACGAATCTTACTATAATCTGAGGGTGAACTCAGATGACCCAGAAGGGTTAGCAGTCCTTGCTCCACTAGTGACATCCGTCGTGTTACTGCTAAACGACAGAACTACCATCTACCAAGATATACTCTGCAATATCTTCTTTTGACGATAGATTTTGTATGGGTGTTCAGGGTTGTTTTTTTTTGTCGGAGGTTTTTGTCCGGCGGCTTATGTCCGGTACGTGTTTGTGCTAGACCCACATTCTTATTTTGTTTTCTTTCTTATGTATTTTCCAACGGTAGAAATGATAACTTTTTGTTGTCGGACTTTTATAATGTGTTGCCAGAGACTTCCTCTGAAAAAATCTGTTTGAATAAAAACGTAGATATTGAATTTAGTGCGCTCGTCACGTGTCTGGAATAACCTTCTAACAGATTTAGTGGTACTCTTAGGATTTCCTTGATATGAGAGAACATTTGGAACCAAGTCTCACAATTTTTACTTTTTTATTTTTGATCAAACGTTACTCATTCAGACATGGATAATCTTAGCCGATTTTAGCTATCCATTTTAAGTACTTCGCTTTCCTTGCTCTAAGATTTTTTAAATTAGTTGGTGTTCCAATCTTAGTCTTTGAGCTTACTTAATGAAGGATATGGGCTTTGCTTGCTCCAAGATTTTTAAAATTAGTTGGTGTTCCAAGCGTTAGGCATTGAGCGTACCTAATGAAGGATATTCTAGTAACGTGTCATGCGAGCTTAGTCAGATATCTACATTTTTGTTACAATTTAATATATGACCCTATGTGAAAATTAATTTTCCCAAATTCTGGATTTGATAATGATAGAACACAGACTGTACATGAATAATCAGGAGAGCGATTCAGGCTCAATAAACGTTTAGACAATGGACAATCCAGAGAAATTGGCAGCATATGGTACACAAGACGAAGAAATACAAAACAAAAACATAACACAATATGAGTTGGACACCACTATGCGCAAACAAACACAAAGATAACGTAAATAAGACATTATAGATCATTGTCTGTTCTTTTGTTCGTTTACTTTTGCATTGTCTCCCATTCTTCGGTTTACGCCCGGCTTCTGATTATCACTTTGGTATCTACAAATGTTTTTATTGTCTGTTATGACAATTTATTTGATGCTTAACAACAGATAGAATTTTCAACCATCTGGTACAAGCATGATCTCGACCCAGATTATACAACCTTTATTTCGACCCAGATTAGTAAACACGATATCATGATAGGCATGAATATGATAATGTGTAAACTATCAAATACGCTAAATCATAAGCTGCTTAACTCTAACATATCGTGTTTTTATTAAATGGTATTTAAATGTCCTTTTGGAAATGGGAGGGGAAAAAAAGAAAAAAGAATTGTTTAGGTTGTATATATCGTGTTGTATTAAATTAGGTTTAAGGGTCATTTGTCAAATCTAAATATATATTATAAAAATTCAAATTAATGAAAATAAAGAAATAAAAAACAAAAACAAACAAAAAACATTAAAAAAAAATAATTAAAAAAAAATCTAGATACAGTTATTGCACATATACAACCATAATATTGAAATAAGGATTCCAATGAAAAACAAATCATACAACAGTCAGAACAGTTTCAGAATCGCATACAAAAATCACGGAAAGAGGCAAAATACATGACCGTTCACTTTCCTGGCTTGGTACGTACACTTCAATGAAAATAAAGTAGCAGGATAGACTAGCCTTATGGGCTCAACCCCCTCCCCTCTTAGTGAAATGACACAGTCATGCAAGTGTTTTCCACATTCGATTAAAATGACAACTCTCACATATAAGCGGTGGCATTAAAGACCGTTATAATTTTGAGCATTATATATAATATATTTAACCTTCGTGATATAGAAGTTGTCACTTGTATAGTATCAGTTCTATTAAAGACAGCAGATGACCTGGAGCAGATGACCTGGAGCAGATGGCCTGGAGCACATGGCCCAGGCCATCATTTAAATATTAGATAGTATACATAATAGTGTAACAATAGACGACTTTGAACCAAATTATAATTGTCAATGCCATCTTTGGTCCTCTATATGTTAAACAGATATAAGTAACATTGCCAATGCAATCTTTGGTCATCTATATGTTAAATAGATATAGGTAAGAGGCTGTGGTATGTTATGGGTTTTAATACCGCCTTCAACACAAGTTCAGTTATGTTGTGGCGGTCAGTTTTATTGGTAGAGGAGTATCTGGCATTATATTTTGCAGAACTTCTCATCTAGTTCGTGAAAATAATTTGATATATATGTATTGCATTGACTTCAAACGGCCAGTCATAATTGCTGATCTTTGGTTGATATATAACTTGCAGATTTATAGGTTTTTCTTCTCTCGTACGTGTTGCAGAATCCATCTACAGTCTTATCAGACAATGATGATAATTGTTGTCAAATTCCAGGTAAATGTCAGCAATTAAAACGTAGATATCAAATTTAGTGTGCATGACGCGTTATTGAAATAATCTTCGTCAGGTACGCCCAAAGTCGAAAGATTGGAAAGCCAAATTTTTTATTTTTTTTTATCTTTGGAAAGATTAAGAATCAAAGGGCTTACCAGGATAATAATCTTCGTCAGGTACCCCCAAAGTCTTTGGTCATCTATATGTTAAACAAATATAAGTAAGAGGGTGTGGTATGTTATGGTTTTTAATGCCACCTTCAACACTAGTTCAGGTATATCATGGCGGTCAGTTTTATTGGTAGAGGAGTATCTGCCTCAAGTCACTAACAAACTGTATTACAAAATGTTGCATCGAGTACACCTCGCCATGACCTGGATACGAAATCACAACTTTAGTGGTGATAGGCTCTGGTTGCATAGGTAAATCCAACTACCATACGATCACGAACCACGACGACCCCCTCATATAAGAAAAACATAAATCTCATTTTGCTGAACTGTTATATGTTATAATATGTTAAAAAAAAATGTAGTCCGTAGGCATGTATAGCTGATTTTTTTTTAAATATGACTGAAATATTTTAAAAGTGGCGTTAAGCATCATCAAACAAACAAACAAACTGATTTTTTGATTATTTTGGAAATCAAAATTGAGTCAGGCTATTTGATCATCATTGTTAAAATATTTTATTTTCAAATTACAAGTTGACAGTCTCATACGGTACAATTATCTTATTTAACACGGACCTAGATTGTTTTTAATTCTTTTGATAGACCTTATACAGCTGGTCCTCGTTTTGTAGAACAATGAAGGGATCGATCATTATACTTCAAAATATTCGAGTGGTTCGAAATATATAAGGGTCGACCATTCTACTTTCCAAATATCCAAATGTTTCGGAGCAGAATATGGATCATCTTATTACAAAATATTCGAGTGGCTCCAAATAGAAGGGGACTGATGATTATAATAGAAAATATTTGAGTTGTTCGAAATAGAAAGGGACCAATCAAAATATCAGATTGTTCAAGCTATCCAGTTGAGAGGTGAAAGATACTGATTTGCAGGTAAGTATACGGGCATGTACATTTAGATAATAAAATCAACAACATCTCAACCTGGTCTATTTCATTTTGTATCTTGTAACATGACGATGACTGGGTACTGGTGACAGTTATCAGGTCTCAATGCACAGTGCTGCTAACCGAGTGTCCCCATGTGACGCATAGTGGGTGCTCGATGGGGGTAATAATGTTATAATAGGGAAATATTGACCGTGGTAACATGCCGAGCACTATGGACCTTAAAGATCTTTTTGTTCATTTGGAAAATATCAAGGTGTATTGTAAACGCTACAAAAGTCTACATGTTTCGCCTCAACCAATTTCTCCGTATTTTTTCAGTGCCAGTACAGTGTTTTAATCTAGATAGTGTTGTACTGGTTATAGTCCTGAATATGGAGGAACTATTAAATAGATCTTGACAATGATATAACAGGGGGACATATTACAAAATAGTGCATAATCTACTAACACTTAATCATTAATTAGTCATTTGATTGAAATTGGATAACAAATTGTATTATTTCGCAAGTCATAATAATTGTAAATGGATTCCATATGTGGCCATAAGTAGTTCCGACAAAAGTACATGGTATTATTACTTGGCATTATATTTTGCAGAACTTCTCATCTAATTCGTGAAAATAATTTGATATATAAGTATTGCATTGACTTCAAACAGCCAATCATAATTGCTGATTGTTGGTTGATGTATATATCATGCAGATTTATAGGTTTTTCTTCTCTCGTACATGTTGCTGAATCCATCTACAGTCTTATCAGACAATGATGATAATTGTTGTCAAATTCCAGGTAAATGTCAGCAATTAAAACGTAGATATCAAAGTTAGTGTGCATGACGCGTTATTGAAATAATCTTCGTCAGGTACGCCCAAAGTCGAAAGATTGGAAAGCCAAATTTTTTATTTTTTTTTATCTTTGGAAACATTAAGAATCAAAGGGCTTACCAGGATAATAATCTTCGTCAGGTACCCCCAAACTCTTTGGTCATCTATATGTTAAACAAATATAAGTAAGAGGGTGTGATATGTTATGGTTTTTAATGCCACCTTCAACACTAGTTCAGGTATATCATGGCGGTCAGTTTTATTGGTAGAGGAGTATCTGCCTCAAGTCACTAACAAACTGTATTACAAAATGTTGCATCGAGTACACCTCGCCATGATCTGGATACGAAATCACAACTTTAGTGGTGATAGGCTCTGGTTGCATAGGTAAATCCAACTACCATACGATCACGAACCACGACGACCCCCTCATATAAGAAAAACATCAATCTCATTTTGCTGAACTGCTATATGTTATAATATGTTAAAAAAAATGTAGTTCGTAGGCATGTATAGCTGATTTTTTTTAAAAATATGACTGAAATATTTTGAAAGTGGCGTTAAGCACCATCAAACAAACAAACAAACTGATTTTTTGATTATTTTGGAAATCAAAATTGAGTCAGGCTATTTGATCATCATTGTTAAAATATTTTATTTTCAAATTACAAGTTGACAGTCTCATACGGTACAATTATCTTATTTAACACGGACCTAGATTGTTTTTAATTCTTTTGATAGACCTTATACAGCTGGTCCTCGTTTTGTAGAACAATGAAGGGATCGATCATTATACTTCAAAATATTCGAGTGGTTCGAAATATATAAGGGTCGACCATTCTACTTTCCAAATATCCAAATGTTTCGGAGCAGAATATGGATCATCTTATTACAAAATATTCGAGTGGCTCCAAATAGAAGGGGACTGATGATTATAATAGAAAATATTTGAGTTGTTCGAAATAGAAAGGGACCAATCAAAATATCAGATTGTTCAAGCTATCCAGTTGAGAGGCGAAAGATACTGATTTGCAGGTAAGTATACGGGCATGTAAATTTAGATAATAAAATCAACAATATCTCAACCTGGTCTATTTCATTTTGTATCTTGTAACATGACGATGACTGGGTACTGGTTACAGTTATCAGGTCTCAATGCACAGTGCTGCTAACCGAGTGTCCCCATGTGACGCATAGTGGGTGCTCGATGGGGGTAATAATGTTATAATAGGGAAATATTGACCGTGGTAACATGCCGAGCACTATGGACCTTAAAGATCTTTTTGTTCATTTGGAAAATATCAAGGTGTATTGTAAACGCTACAAAAGTCTACATGTTTCGCCTCAACCAATTTCTCCGTATTTTTTCAGTGCCAATACAGTGTTTTAATCTAGATAGTGTTGTACTGGTTATAGTCCTGAATATGGATGAACTATTAAATAGATCTTGACAATGATATAACATGGGGACATATTACAAAATAGTGCATAATCACATAATCTACTAACACCTAATCATTAATTAGTCATTTGATTGAAATTGGATAACAAATTGTATTATTTCGTAAGTCATAATAATTGTAAATGGATTCCATATGTGGCCATAAGTAGTTCCGACAAAAGTACATGGTATTATTACTTGGCATTATATTTTGCAGAACTTCTCATCTAGTTCGTGAAAATAATTTGATATATAAGTATTGCATTGACTTCAAACAGCCAATCATAATTGCTGATTGTTGGTTGATGTATATATCATGCAGATTTATAGGTTTTTCTTCTCTCGTACATGTTGCTGAATCCATCTACAGTCTTATCAGAAAATGATGATAATTGTTGTCAAATTCCAGGTAAATGTCAGCAATTAAAACGTAGATATCAAATTTAGTGTGCATGACGCGTTATTGAAATAATCTTCGTCAGGTACGCCCAAAGTCGACAGATTGGAAAGCCCAATTTTTTTTTTATCTTTGGAAAGATTAAAAATCAAAGGGCCTACCAGGATAGCAAAAACGGACAAAGGTCACCTATGCCTGAGGGAGTTGAACCTTAGTTTTGATGATGATTACATTGGTTGGAGGAACTCTAAATGAGACAGAGAGAGCTCTTTCTGTTGTTTTTTCTATCTTAATTTCTATGGGGTATACTAATGAAATCCAATTCCCAAAGTAACCGTATCGGTGGTGTAATGGTTTGCGTGCTCGCCTCTAGTGCGGTAGATCGTGGGTTCGAACTCCTATCGGGTCAAATAAAAAAACATGAAATTAGTATTTGTTGCTTCTCCGCTAAACACGCAGCAATAAGGAGAAAGAGCAAAGACTGGTTGGCATGGAATCAGGATAATGTGTCCGAGTGGGGCGATATGTATATCCACGGACTGTTGTTTCAGTGAGCTGCATTATAAAAATCCAATTAAGCTGTTTAATCTAGTACAAAGTGGAAATCATCATCATTTCATTAAAAATTAACTTGTTATCGCCATGATATAGTTGAAAATTGCTGAGTTGGCGCTAAAGAACAATCACTCACTCACCAAATTCCCAAAGTTTGGAATATTACAGAAATATCATCACCAGACAAAATGCTTTAGCTTCTGTAATTTTATATCTTGTGATAACATAAGCCTTTCCTCATATATAGGAGTAAAGACCAAATGATAAGTGAAACTGTGACCTCTGAACTCGACAAATAAGTTATCGATAAGGCACCCTAATATGTAAGTCGCCGTTTGCGTGTTTTTTCTTGCTCGACAACATAAATTAATTCGTGACCCAAAAGAAAGGAGAAAGACTAATATACTATGCATGCTGTATAAAATCAAAAATGGACTAATTGATATAAACAGCCACCAATATATCCAATCCAACGACAGCAGAACTATAGGCAAAGATCACCTTTATCAAGAAAGAAAGAGCAGTGGGGCTTTCGGTAATTCGTTCTTCCCCAAGACCATCAGGGACTGGTACCAACTGCCAGCGAATACAACTTCGGTCAACACAGTAGAGGGATTCAGGAGCGTCCTCAAGGCGCGTCCTGACAGCAACTAGACCAGCGCCCACCTGTATACCGTATAGGTTTACCTGTAAATAGTCGGAAGAAGACTGCTGTGTTGCCCGACACTGCGCAAAGTTTTCGCGGGACCTTATACATTCACGTGTGAATCCGGTTCCTAAATTGGAAGAAGAAAGAAGAAGAAAGTAGAAATTTGTAATGTTGCTTAAAAGGGTTTTAAAATTTAACGGGGAATGCTGGTGTGAAGTGAAGAAAAGTCAAATTTTTTAATAGAAGATTTTTTTTAAAAAGAACGAAACATACAAATTCCTATAAGGTCTTTATAACCTTTTATGAGATCTAAAGGTGCTAAATACAATGTGAATATACTCTTGTCATGGTATGATTGTTACCACAGAACATATTAAGTCAATGTAACAGACAGTTCTGTTGTTGAATAAGAAGAAGTGGCGATAATTACAAATAACGGTGTAAATCTCTTTAATAATAGCACTGCTGCGGGTGTTGTCCTATAAATAAATCTTATAACAATCGATGGATAACAAACGTAGGATTTAGGACAAATGAGGCTTCATGATAGCTAAGTTATGAGGCCCCTTACTTGGGCCCTGAAGGAGGTAGACTCGGTAGGCCTACACAGACAGTCGGACATACATTCTCAGGAAATTTAGAAATAGTTAAAATATTAGAATTGGATCACATAAGGAAAAACCCATCGTAAAACAAACAATTGGCAAGAATATGCCCCTCTGGCCAACTGAGTCCTGTGCTTAAGCAGACCTAAGCAAAATGGTAAAATCAGTACTAAATAGTTACAAGGTTGTGTTGGTTTTCAACATCCGCCAATTGTGACATTTTTGGAGTTTTTATTACACGGTTGTGGTGATTTTTACTAGACACCAATTGTGGCAATATTGGATTTTTCATCATTTTTTTTAAGCAAGAACCCAGAATATTACGACATATTATTTTTCTGAAGAACTTTGAATTCAATCACTTTAATTTACAAAATTAACTGTCAACACATTCATCACCATGTTTTTGATAATGTGCATTACCGCGATGTTTACTCTCGTTTTCAAGTGCATTGAATGAAAAAATACAAAGCTTAAAAGAAGGCGTGCTGGTCTTTTATTTGACAGTGTATCACAATAGTTCGTTGTTTGTCATTTTGCTCTTTTTCTCTTGGTTATTGTATTGTCCTTTTTCTTTATAGTGTAATATTTCGTCGATCGTTGTTTTGTCCTCTTTCTTTTGGCCGTTGTGTTGTCTGTCCTTCTTCGATTTGCGGCTTCTGATTACCTCTTTTGGTATCTTCAAACTTCACTGTTTAAACCTTCCATAATTAGATATTGTTGCATTATATTTATTCATCAACTTATTTGAAGTATCCAGGTGATCATTGAAACTGTCCCTATTCTTATTATTAAAATCCCGATAATTATAGTTCACCCTGATTTTCGCGGACTACAGTGAAGCAGAAACTGGAGCACCCGAGTTCACCCCCGGTTTTTAGTGGGGTTCATGTTGCTTGATCTTTAGTTTTCTGTGTAGTGTTTTGTTGATCATTGTTTGTCATTTGCCTCTTTTATTTGCCATTGTGTTGTCTATCCTTCTTCATTTTGCTCTTTTTCTCTTGGTTATTGTATTATCCTTTTCCTTTAGTGTAATATTTCGTCGATCGTTATTTGTCCTCTTTCTTTTGGCCATTGTGTTGTCTATCCTTCTTCGATTTACGATTTCTTCTGATCATTTGGAATAAAAAAAAGAACTGTTCATTTGTCTGGTACTTTCTGAAGGGTTTGAATATACCAAAGTGATAATCAGAATCCGTATATCGAATAAAGAGAGAAAACACAATGACCAAAAGGAACAGCAAACTAAAGATATATTGCATAATAGGTAAGCCATGTATCCCCCTTCGTACAAGAACCTTATATACCTATGTGTAGTCTAATATTATATGTTAACGCTGTTACACCTTTCACGTCTTCAATGATTGTGGATCAAAGACACACAAAGCGACAGGTGGAGCTTACGATAGATTACTGATCAATCAAAATAAACAATTTTTTTATGACAATCTTCTTGGATACTTGTAGTCTATGTCCATTGGTAAGTAATGCAGATTAAGCCACACCTGTGGCTTTGAATGATCGTATTGATTGACGTGTCTTTTTCCATACCCGGAACGACAAAAGTGCAAGTCATTGATGTTGACACGCGGGTGGTGTTACAATGGTAGCACGGACTAGATAAATAATTGACAAGAAAAGTTTGAAGATACCAAAGGTGTAACCAGAATAGGTAAATCGAAGAAAGACAGACAACACAATGACCAAAGAAAAAAGGACAAAAGGACAAACAAAGATCTACAAAACATTACGCAGAAAACTAAAAAAGGTTTTGGAGAAGACAGAATAATTACGAGAATATTTGAGAAATACAGTAAAGCCTGTCTAAACCGAACCCCTTTGGGACTGAAGAATTTGTTCAGCTTAGACAGGTGTTTGGTTTTCACAGGTTCAAATTACAGACATTTAGTAGATGAGACTGTAAATTTGTCTGGTTTATGCAGGTTTTCGGTTTACTCAGGGTTCGGTGTAGACAGGTTTCACTGTACCACATTTTTTGCAAGTAAAAGACTACTAGCTAAGATTGAAAGTTATTGTGTCTCATTGCTAAAGAATTTAACATCAATGTCCACCATCTCCTCTCCTCCCGTGGTAATAAAGACTTCCGTCGATGATCAGAACTAGACCCATCCGTGTGGCACATGTTTATTTATTAGCTACATGCTGATGTAAAATTTGCACAAAGAGTTTGAAGATTGCAAAGGGACTATCAGAAGCATAGTTCAAAGGACAGATAATACAATGGCCAAAAGAACAAGGTCAAACATTGGTCGACAAAATACTACATAAAAAACTCAAAATTTAACCCCACAATAAACAGGGATACGTGCAGGTGCTCCAGGACTTCCTGTTCCATTATTGACACCAGTCATATTACTCTTGTTAAAAATATGGTGATAGGTCATGCATGAGTAAAGGAGAGGATTACTATGACGACAAACCGATCATATGTGATACAGACATTCTGTAACGGTTACGGATGTTTTCGGTCATAGAATATATCCAAAAACTGACCACGTGATCACTCATATCAAGAATAGTAAAAATGTAGATATCTAGGAAGAGCTTGAAGATACCAAAGGGAGGTAATCAGAATCCGTATATCGAAGAAGAATTGACAACACAATGACCAAGAGAAAAAACACAAAAGGACAAACAACGATCTACAAAACATACATATAAAACTAAGCATCGAATAACACGACTTTAGTGTGCACGGCGTGCTAAAATCTGGGGGTGAACTCAGGTGCTCCGGAAGGGTAGGCAGTTCCTGCACAACTAGTGACACCTGTCGTGTTAATCTAGTACGTACGATGATGACAATAAAAAGAATTGGAAGGCCAAATAATTTAAGTCTTTGAGAACAAGAAAACAGTGTGCCTAAACAGTATAACAAAAATCGTCTAAGGTTGCAATGAATATTAGTTTTTGTAGTATATGTCAATCCCACAATTAGATTCCTGCATTTATATTAAAGTACATGTAGAAGTTACAAGTTTTTCTTCTTATGTTGATTTAAGATTTTTGTTTAAATCAGGAGAAATCTTAATTTGACCTACAAATGTTTGGTTTGTGTCTACTACCATTTATTTGGTAAGGAGTTCATGTTTCATCATGTTATTTGTATTTTATTTACTCATATTGACGTTTACCACTTCCAACACTTCCAACAGTAACACGAAGGCTGCCACTAGTGGAGCAGGAACTAAATACCCTTCCTGAGCACCCAAGTTCACCTCCTGTTTTTGTGGGTTTTTTCTTGCTCTATATTTAGTTTTCTGCGTAGTGTTTTGTAAATCATTGTTTGTCTCTTCGTACATTTTCTGTCCTTCGATTTTCGACTTCTGAATACTCCGTGCTTATTCAAGCTTTTCTGATGACCATCACCTTATGATTGAATGTAGTGTCCGATTCATAATTATCTCATATCCCACATTTCTTGTAGGATCCCTGTAGTCTTAGCTCTGATACAAATAGTGTATCCCCTCGTCATCTGTATCTGACGTCTCTCCAATAACAATTATTTTTTGTGTTTATAATATGATTCTCCATTACATTGGTTTTCAACTAGTTTGATTAAACTTTGTTCCTATCTCCATTATAATCTTGTAAACGTTTGCACTAAAAATATCTCATTCAAACAATATCTCTTAATCACAAGGGAGGGTAACTGCTTTACAATAGCTACGGTAAACATGTTTTGCTTTTTAATCAAAATCGATCATCTCATTTACAAAATAGACATTTTACAGCAAAGAAGCTCTTTTGATTGATGAATTATAAAAGTAATGCCAAAGTCAGATAAATGAAAGCTACTTGCCCTCCATCACTCTATTGCTGCCAAGACATTATACAGGACTTAATTGTATATATCAGTAACATAGCGGGTGTCTTATAAGAAGCAGGAACTGCTTACCCTTCGTGAGAATTCGAGTTCACCTACCGTTTTTAATGGTGTCCGTGTTGCTAATCTTTTTGTTTGTGTTGTCCCATTATGTTTCTTGAGGTTCTGAGTTCCGTGTTGTGATGTCCTTTACGATTTCCGCATAGAAAAGATGTTCGGCTCGTCTTTACCTCTATTTGTTTTAGGAGGTCTCATGTCTTATTCATAATATTTCTGTTTGTTTGTGCATAGTGTTGTCCAACACATATTGTATTTCTTCGTCTCGTGTACTCTATGTTGCCAGTTTCTCAGGATTGTTCATATTTGAATGCACCTTCGGTATTCTCTAGCGTTTACTCGTTAAAATAATGGTGAATGTGATATGAACAACAAATAATAATGACACTGCTGCATAACATTTATGTTTACCTGACATTCAGCTGGATTTTCTTTGACACCTATATTCTTAATCAATTAAATATGTTATCCTTATTTATACAGGCTTGAACCCATCGAAGGAGGTTATTCATGGGTTCTGGTTGGGTCCAAAAAAAAACTTATAAGATTGGTGTTTGATGATAGACCGCTAAACATGCAAAATATGCAACAATAAATAGTTATCTGTAAGGGAGAAATGACACATCTACACGTGAAGTGTTGTTTCAATGAACTAACATTGTAGAAATCCAAAATAAGCGTGCCTGTCTAATAGCGGACATCATCATCATCACATCGAAATGTAATTTATTCTCGACATGATATAGCTGCAAAAATTGCTGCCTACCGCATCGCCGATGAAACGGTTAGCAGGCTCAAAGCCAATGCCTGTAAGATTTGTATTAACCGCTTCTGTGATAAACACACAACAATTTATGAGAAAGGAAGAAAACTCGTTGGCACGGAATACGGGATAATGTGAACTAGTTGAGCGACACGTCTACCCGCGGATTGTTGGTCTTTAACAAAGCTAATATCATCATAATCTCATCGAATGTAACGTGTTCTCGCCATGATGTAACTGACAAATAGCTCATTTAAACCACTCCCCCACTCACAACAAATAGCTGCCGGCTTAGCGTTAAACAATAATCTTTCATTCTTTATATACAGGTTAGGACATTTTCACATATGATGCGCTCCATTTGATTAAGTCATTGAGTTAAGTTTGTTTGCGGTCCATTCGATAAGCTCAATAATTTAATTTGTTTTGAGGTCAATTCGACTTCCTCGTTGACCAATTTAAATTGTTTTATAAGATTGAGTTGGGGTTGCTTGGTGTTTAGTGTCACTTTGAGTAAATGCTTTGCTGTATTGTAACTTCCCTTAATCAAGGGTTAGGGTTGGGTTAGGGTTATTGTGCTTCACGCCAGTTTCAACAATATTTCAGTTATATCGTGGCGGTCAGTTTTATTGGTGGAGAAAAAAAAACCGACCTGCCGCAAGTCACTGACAAATCTTTATCACAAAATGTTTCATCGTGAACACCTCGCCATTAGCAGGATTCGATCTCACACCTCTGGCACCTGTGTCCTTAAACACGAAGACTGTAAAATTAGATTTTATTCAAAACACAAAATAAAAAAATGTTATGAAATAATACATGTTTTACAATAATGTGAAAATAAATAAACTTGATATTGAAAAAAAGTATACGACTTTAAATTCGCACGACCAATTTCTGGATGAACTTTCATCAGATATGCTTTTTGTCAAAATATCGAAAAGCAAATAATTAAAACGCAATTGAAAGATAGGAAAAGAAAAGGCTTAAACAGGATAGCTTTGTCTGAAGGGGTGAATATATATGTTTGAAGATACCACGTGCGTAACCAGAGGCCATACATTGAAGGACAGACAGCAAATTAGTCCAAAAAAACTTCAAAGGGACAACCAATGACCGACAAAACACTACATAGAAAACTAAGGATTGAGCAACATGAACCCCACTAAAAGTCTATGGTACTCCAGGGCCCGGGTGGCTCAATGAGTAGTTGTATTACCTAACAACTTATACAAGCCTATCACCAATACGGCGTGGGTTCGCGCCCGGCTGTGTAAATTACAAAAAGGGTGCACTCGACTCACAACCGCAAGTGAAAAAGTTTACCAGTTGCTTGTTCATGGTTGGTGGTTCTCTCCGGGTACTCCGGCTTCTTCCACCACTAAAACGGGTCGCCATGATATCGCTGAAATATTGCTGAAAGTGGCGTTAAACACCAAGGATCAATCAATATAGGGTGTTCCGGAGAAGTAGGCAGTTTTAATAATACTATACAGGTACTGATAATTTCAACGATAAATATATATGTTAAACCATTTCAGTGCCGAAACATTGACTACTAGACGAAGATACCCCAGGGACTAATAGTCCACTTATACGTTTTAACATTTATTTTGAATTCTTTGACGTCTACACAAAACATGGAAAAGCTTTCAAACATTTGCATAGACTATTTAGAGGGTCATAATCACATATGTATAGGTCAAATTGAGAAGAAGGTTTTATGTTTATCTAGCCATCACTAAAATAACACTTATGCAATATCCCAGATTACAATTTTTAAGATGGGTAGACAATCCTATTGTTGTGAGAGCAAAGAACGGCAACTCTGGTAGCGTTTGGTAGGTATGTTGAAAAAAATGATTTGTTTTCTTTCAAGTATCTAAAAAGGCTTACATAAAAGAAAAAAGAAATTGCTTAATATGTGAAAAAATGATTTGTGATTCTTGATAAGTGTTTTGGACCGGACTGTTATGGTGGATAAGTCGGGTTACAATAAGCACAATTATTCCAAGATGGCGTTAGGAACCAACCATTTATCTTTTATATGTATTATGCTTTTTCTTCCCGAACCAGAAGAAGTCTATTGCGTTTTTGACATGCAAAGACAGTAATTTTTTTTAAAAAACTGTCAGATTATTCCTTTTTAGCGTCTTACAATTCAAAATAATTTTTCCATAACATTTGGAGTAAGAAATAAAAAAAATGGGTTTTGCCTTATAAAGCCTTTTCATCATTTTGTTTCTTTCTGAAAGTTGTAGAATGTTTAATGTTTTATTTTAAATCTATGATTTCAGAAATACATGCTATTTTAATGGCCTACACTTGTATGCAAATTTGGCATTAATTTATGCAAACATGATATCACCAATCATTTCAAATGGTAGCAAATATATGGACATTTTGTGAAAATACGAATTGCTGTTGGAGTTCTAATAATCAAGAGGGCGAGGTGAGGGTTGGAATCCCAATAACCGATTTAACCCTGCCACATATAGGTGTCTGTCTCAAATCAGGACATGGATTTCCATTGGCATATGTCGTGGTGTTTATTGCGTTCCATGACTTGAGATGAGAAGTAATAGTTCATTTTGTTGATATTGATGGAGTAGTATGTCATCATTATTTAAACGCTCTCTTCATAAAACAGCAGTGTTGATTGTTATGCGACAGAGTACCAAGCGATTGCAAAGAGCCAAATATTGTTACTGTGTCTTCGAATAAATATTCTTATTAATTCATATATTATGTGCGATGAAATTCATACGCCGTGCGATCTCATTGAAAAATCCCAAACTATGACCAGAGTACATCTAAAGATTAAAATAACAATGATCTAAGAAAAACAATATGATTTGCCATTGAAAAAGAAATTAAGTTTGTATTGGATTCATAAGCGAGCCGATACTTCGGAAACTTTCGCCTGATGTCGTTATTCTTCGGGATCATACGGATCAACGTGGTCAACATCCCGACCTATTCTATATTTACTTAATCCATATGAGCTATATGATCTTTTGCCCCATCTTCCACCTCCGAGGCCGTAGTCGAAATCCCAGTCGCCTTGTCTTTTCTCTACATTTGGAATATCCTCAGGGTTATCATTTGTAATATCATTAAGCTGTATAGAATCTCCAAGCGACAGGAACAGACCATAATGAGACTTTTCATCGTCCTGTCTTTGATTTGATTTGTCCAGAGTTCTTGATGGTTGGAAGTCTTGTTTAGAATCTATATTCCTAATGTTTTCTATAATTTCGGCAAATTTTCCAATTGGCATGTTTTCCAGACGAGGATATGTTACTGGTAACGCAGAGGTATGTGTGTAATATGTAACAGTTAGTAGAAATCCTAAGCTAATTAACTCCATTTATAAATATATAGATCCCTGCAATTAAAAAAAAACAAGAATAAATAATCTAGCAATTTATACATGTAATATAAACCAAACTTTAATATAGGGTGCCGTCGTGGTCGTGATTGTAGTATAGATGGATTTACAAAAAACTGTGCAATCAGTGCCAGAAGGTATGCAACACTACACAAAACTGTGCAATCAGTACCAGAAAGTATGCAACACTACAAAAAACTGCAATCAGTGTCAGAAGGTATGCAACACTACAAAAAACTGTGGAATCAGTACCAGAAGGTATGCAACACTACAAAAAACTGTGCAATCAGTGCCAGAAGGTATGCAACACTACAAAAAACTGTGCAATCAGTGCCAGAAGGTATGCAACACTACAAAAAAAACTGCTATCAGTGCCAGAAGGTATCCAACACTACAAAAAACTGTGCAATCAGTGCCAGAAGGTATGCAACACTACAAAAAAACTGCAATCCGTGCCAGAACGTATGCAACACTACAAAAAACTGCAATCAGTGCCAGAAGGTATGCAACACTACAAAAAAAACTGCAATCCGTGCCAGAAGGTGTGCAACACTACAAAAAACTGTGCAATCAGTGCCAGAAGATATGCAACACTACAAAAAACTGTGCAATCACTGCCAGCAGGTATGCAACACTGCAAAAAACTGTGCAATCAGTACCAGAAGATATGCAACACTACAAAAAACTGTGCAATCAGTGTCAGAAGGTATGCAACACTACAACAAAACTGTGCAATCAGTACCAGAAGGTAGGCAACACTACAAAAAACTGCAATCAGTACCAGTAGGTATGCAACACTACAAAAAACTGTGCAATCAGTGTCAGAAGGTATGCAACACTACAAAAAAATGTGCAATCAGTGGCAGAAGGTATGCAACACTACACAAAACTGTGCAATCAGTACCAGAAGGTATGCAACACTACAAAAAACTGCAATCGGTGCCAGAAGGTATGCAACACTACAAAAAACTGTGCAATCAGTGCCAGAAGGTATGCAACACTACAAAAAACTGTGCAATCAGTGCCAGAAGGTATGCAACACTACAAAAAACTGTGCAATCAGTACCAGAAGGTATGCAACACTACAAAAAAAACTGCAATCAGTGCCAGAAGGTATGCAACACTACACAAAACTGTGCAATCAATGCCAGAAGGTATGCAACACTACCAAAAACTGTGCAATCAGTGCCAGAAGGTATGCAACACTACAAAATACTGTGCAATCACTGCCAGAAGGTATGCAACACTGCAAAAAACTGTGCAATCAGTGCCAGAAGGTATGCAACACTACAAACAACTGTGCAATCTGTGTCAGAAGGTATGCAACACTACAACAAAACTGTGTAATCAGTACCAGAAGGTAGGCAACACTACAAAAAAACTGCAATCAGTACCAGAAGGTATGCAACACTACAAAAAACTGTGCAATCAGTGTCAGAAGGTATGCAACACTACAAAAAAATGTGCAATCAGTGGCAGAAGGTATGCAACACTACACAAAACTGTGCAATCAGTACCAGAAGGTATTCAACACTACGAAAAACTGCAATCAGTGCCAGAAGGTATGCAACACTACAAAAAACTGTGCAATCAGTGCCAGCAGGTATGCAACACTACAAAAAACTGTGCAATCAGTGCCAGAAGGTATGCAACACTACAAAAAACTGTACAATCACTGCCAGCAGGTATGCAACACTAAAAAAAAATGTGCAATCAGTGCCAGAAGGTATGCAACACTACAAAAAATTGCAATCAGTCCCAGAAGGTATGCAACACTGCAAAACACTGTGCAATCAGTGCCAGAAGGTATGCAACACTACAAAAAACTGCAATGAGTGCCAGAAGGTATGCAACACTACAAAAAACTGTGCAATCAGTGCCAGAAGGTATACAACACTACAAAAAACTGTGTAATCAGTGCCAGAACGTATGCAACACTACAAAAAACTGTGCAATCAGTGCCAGAAGGTATGCAACACTACAAAAAACTGTAATCAGTGCCAGAATGTATGCAACACTACAAAAAACTGTGCAATCAGTGCCAGAAGGTATGCAACACTACAAAAAAACTGCAATCAGTGCCAGAAGGTATGCAACACTACAAAAAACTGTGTAATCAGTGCCAGAACGTATGCAACACTACAAAAAACTGTGCAATCAGTGCCAGAAGATATGCAACACAATATGCAGTACCTCTTTTGTATTTTTTTTTTGCAAAACTTTGTTCCAACTTCTTTACACGAGAATGAAGTTTTTCATACAACTGTAGAATATTTAGATCTTACGTTAAATATCTCGAGTCATTATGTGCTTCCTACGGTAAACTCTTTGCACATTCCAGATTTCGTATCATAATTGCAATTTTGGTGATTAATTCTAAGCTAATAAAGTGGAAACAATACCACTCTGTTCGAACAGTTCCAAAATCTAATAGAGAAATCATGGACAGAGGTAAAAATCAATATCCCTTAAATGTGTATATATAGTTTGCATTTTCTTCAAATCTAGGTCTATCCTAAACATGCTAAGATCCAGTTATTAGGAGGGGAGGGTTGGGGATTCCAATAACCGGCTTAATCCCGCCACATCTGTGTGCCTGTCCCAAGTTAGGACCTTGATTTCCAATTCTATATGTCGTGGTCTCTTTTCATAATGTATACATATAACTTGTAATTTTGACGTCCAACTCTAAGCTACGCAATGTGTATATATACATATTATAATTATGTCACCTATACACTAAATGTGTGTATATATAGATTTTAATTTTTATTTCTTTTTCTTTTTCTAAATTAAGAGTATGACTATCCTGCGCTTAGACCCTTTGGATTAGTTGCTCCCTAAAGGCTTTTTAGTATTTTGCTTTACAATATTTTGCCGTTGAGCGGACATGATGAAATAATATCAAATGAAGGTCATTCCAGAAACGCATCGTTTGCAATAAATTAGATATCTACGTTTTTACGTATAATCTAATACGTATAATTATTAATAAATAAGGGTAAAAACAAAATTACCGAACTCCGAACATTCTTCCAAAGGGAAAGTCAAAACTCATAAGTATATATAAACAGACAAAATCAGTCAACAATCGGAAAACTGTGAAAACCGTAATGACCCTGACTTGGTACAGGCATTTCTAAAGAAATGGTGGGTTGAATCAGATTTTAAGGCGCCAAACCTCCCGCAAAGGTTCTCATCCCTCAAGCATAGGTGACCTTAGCCGATTTCGGCTATCATGCTTAGGCTCATTTTGGTTTTCTTGCTCCCAAATCTTTAAATTATTTGGTTTTCCAGTCTTTCTATCTTGAGCGTACACGATGAAGGTTATTCCAGTAATTTTGATATCTACGTTGTTATTACAGTATATTAATAATAATCAACTTGATGTAATCAGATTTAATTGTACCAAGCTTGATACAAATTAAATAAAAGAAATTCCAATATACCAGTGCTAAAACTCAAAAACAACAATTAATAAAATATGTATGATATATTTAGCCATACATGGAAGAGTTATGACATTTCATATTTACTTTCCACCCGCAGAAGATAGCTTTAGTGTAATTAACATTAGTTTTGATGAAATTAACATGATGATAAATATCAGATAACAGATTGAAATTTCAATGAATTCTTACGAGAGTAATTAGAAAACAAAGACGATGGCCATTAAACTGAAAATGAATTTTCAATCAAAAACGTTAGAAACAGATTACTTAGTATAGCAACGCCATAGGATATTGAAATAAAAGTGATGCGCTTGTCCCTGAGGGTTGGTTATGTTATCATTTGTATGAATGTACAATGCAAACACACTGAAGTTTGCAATATTGATGAAAGGTCACATGCATGTAGGGGCGTAACATAATGTCCGTTATTGCTCATGTTATAGTAATAGTAGAAATCCAAATATGTATATTGACATGCAACAGATGAAAATTTGGGCCCATAAAACTAGCATAATCCCTGCTACTTTTACTGAAGTACATGTATCAAATAAGGGTAATAACAAAATTACCGAACTCCGAACAATCTTACAAAGGGAAAGTCAAAGTATATAAAGAGAATCAGTTAACAACCGGAACTGTGAAAACCGTAATGACCCTGACTTGGTACAGCATTTCTAAAGAAATGGTGGGTTGAATCAGATTTTAAAGCGCCAAACCTCCCGCTTTCATTACGGCTCAAAGTCTCCGGCTGTCACCATAACAGTATTTATAACAATACTGGAACAAAATAGGTAAAATAGTTGTCAAAGCAGTACCAAATTCAGTGAGGAAGGTGGAACATCTATCGTACCAGGAAAGTATACGATCAGGTTTTTTTGTTTTTTTTTCTGGTGTATAGAATTTGCCTCTTTCTACGATTTTTCTATTTGTCCTTTGAACTGTTCCGACAGTAGTATTTTTGGTTTTTCATTTTCATTTTACTTATGATCTCACTAGTCATATTATTATCATTATCACAGGACTGAACCGGTGACAGAATACTTTTTCAACATAGAAATAATTTGTTTTCAACTACAAGAAGAGTTTGAAGATACCAAAGGGGTAATCGAAGGACAGACAACACAGTGGCCAAAAGAATAAGGACAAATTGGTTACTAATATATTGTCAACAAATATGAATATTCTGTACGCTTGAAATAAGCATATTAGTCAGATTGTGTGTACTGTACGAAAAGTTTGAATATACCAAAGGGGTAATCAGAATCCGTATATCGAAGAAGAAAAGACAATACATTATGCATTGCCTATTATGTATTTTGACTTCAGTGACAATATGCACTGATTCCATATATATATGTAAAACTCAGATCCGTGTCCTTTCCTCAAATATGTGTCTTCCAACAAATCCATGACCTATAAAATTACTGTACCCCCAAATCCGTGTCCTTTTACCGCGCAGATCTGTGTCCTTTGGAATCGCTTTTCACTCAAATCTGTGTCCTCCCAAATCGATTTTCCCTCAGATCTGTGTCTTTCACTTTGACAGAAAAATGACGTCATAATAATTGCCAGTTGATAACGTCATTTGAGGTTGGCATTTGGAAAGAATGTAAAGAGAGATTTTTCCCGCGGAAAGATTTTTGTCATCAAGGATATCAATTCTAATTTTACTTTCGACCTAAATAGATATCAATTAAGGCCATGTCAATGAAGTATCTACTCTGCCTGAATATGTGTGTACAAATACAGCAGTGATAAATATTATTTTTATATTGCCAGATAGAAAACAAATAATGGTCAGTTAATGGTATGTACAGAGACGTGCAAAAAGTATTCAGTCACTAATTTGTTTCTATATATTTCATATAAAACCACATTTTTTCAAAACATTATACCAAAGTCAATTCTTGTTCGATTTTGATGAAATTTGTACCAACAAAAGCGAGAACGTATGTAGTTTTTTGTGATTATTTTATTATATTTTTTGAAAGCATAGATTTTAAATATTCACAGTTAAACACAAACTTAAATTATATGTCTTCAAAAGTACTTTCATTGTATTGTCTTCTTGACGTTCAGAATTTAGTTTTGTGCTTAACATGTGAACTCCTAAAATCCTTATATAACAAAGCTATGCTGAAATCACAGTGTAAAACTACATTTAAGCATGTCTTTGTTTGTAAAAATTTCATCAAAATCGGCCAAGAAGTCACCTGTTTTGAAAAACAACTTTTTTATATGAAATATACATTAAAACTTGCTTGATCTTTCTTAAAATGGTTTCATGTTGGTATCAGCAAAATTACCGATCACATAAATAGAAAAATACTAAGATGTGGAATAAATGTCCATGAGACAACAGTCCGTATAAAAAAGGAAAATACAAAAATCTCATATAGAGAAGGTCTAATAGGTACTGAATTAGGATTAATGCAATCAGTAAAATAAAATAAATCCAGAGGTCTATTCTTGGTTTTGTGCACATAATCGTGCATACTGCAGCAAGATAAGAGATTACAAGAAAAAAAAAAAAAAAAAAAAAAAAAAACACGCAGAGCATAAATAGGTAAATGATACAACATATCAGTTGATATCAAACGGGAAATAATCAGTGGGTATCCCAGATGTGAATCCGGCTGTTAATTGCAATAAATGTTTTTTCCTCTCTCTGTCCAAAATGTGGAAGACACATATCTGTGGGATATTTATTTTGATATATCACCTTGATCTGTGTATTATGTCAGAAGACACAGATCTGAGGGAACATATATTTTGGAGGACATAGATCTGAGTATGACGTCAGAGGACACAGATCTGAGGAAATATGTTTTTGAAAGGACATAGATCTGGGTGTGATAACAGAGGACACAAATTTGAGGGGACAAGGCTTTGGAAGGACATGGATCTGAGTATGATGTAATGATTGGACACGGATTTGAGGGAGGGACACGGATCGGAGTCTTATATATATATATATATATATATATATATATATATATATATATATCTAATCTGATTATCGTGACGACCTCTTCCTAGATGAGCGAAATCTTACATTTCAACAACAATTGTTTAGGCCTGTATTTAATGTCTGCTATGTTAAGAAATGCTTAAACTATCAAGAACTATCAGAACAGACAAAGGTTAAAGGTCAAAGAATAATCTCCACAATGTCACACAAAAAAACAAAAATAGAACAATCCGAACCCCACAACAAACCGGGAGGAACTCAGATGTTTCAGAAAGGTATATGAAAATACAGTATCGCCAAGCAATCATCTATCTAGGGCCACTACAAACCGGGAGGAACTCAGATGTTCCAGAAAGGTATATGAAAATCCAGTATCCCCAAGCAATCGTCTATCTAGGGCCAGTACAATTCGGGAGGAACTCAGATGTTCCAGAAAGGTATATGAAAATCCAGTATCGCCTATCTAGGGTTTCATAATTTATCATTTTTACAGTGAAGATAACATATTTTCCCTTTTTCTCGAAAAATTGTATGTTTCTTACAAACCTTTATAATTGGTAATGCTAGTTATTTGTTAATTTTACAAAGCTAATGTTCTAATAACACAATTTATTTAACTAATAATTAATAAGAATTTAATGTACATGAAGGTAAATGAACATAGGAGCCTATCTACCTTTACGATTGTATACAAATTAAAGTAAGGCTTTCATCGCTGTTCTACATTGCATTCCATAGACGTTAAGTTAAATTCTTACTGTCGTCACCTGACTTGGTTGACCGTTATGGAATATCTGTGTCACAAATGACCACTTATATGTTCCGCTTGTCGTAAACACTTTCTTTTCCTCATTCATGACTTATCACCGGGGTTTGTAACTAGATTAACATGACGGGTGTCACTAGTGGAGCGGGAACCGCTTAACCTTCCGGAGCACCTGAGTTCACCACTGCCACCGGTTTTAGTGCATGTGGTTTTTGTTGCTCGCTCTTTAGTTTTCTGTGTTTTTATTGCTTTGTAGATCACTGTTTTCCAATTGTCGTTTTTCTTTTGGCCATTGCATTGTCGATCCTTCTTCGATTTACGGATTCTGATTACCCCTTTTGGTATCTTCAAACTCTTCATTAAGTTGAATTAGAAGTTAAGTTGAAATACACATATCATTGACCCAAGATCATGACGTAAAAAAGACCTTACACGATAACTGACGATGAATTAAATATAATGACACTTCGAGGCGTCCCAGAATTCCAGAGAACCTGTTTTTAAAAAGCACTTCACTTTGACCGCTAACCATCTGGGAATTATCATCATGATAAACGAAAGCGAAATGACAAAATAACATGTTACTGTGATTAAACAAGAGAATTCTGGTATTTATTGGTGGGAAAAATCGTTTAAATCACACAATAGACGCTGTGTAAATTAATACAAATGTATTGTTTGAATAAACAATGAGCTTGCCTTTCATCAGGAAAATGAATCAAAGTTCATTGCAATGTTATACCTAGAAAAATCAGAAAATAAACTTATTCTTCCAAGTGCTCTTTATTGTCATATAAGGGGAGATACCATACACTACAGGGAGATAACTCTTTAACATCAGTTGAACGTTTTGATCATATAATGTTTGTATGCAGATTTCAAGCATCTCGGTGATCAAAACCACTAGTGAATTCATAGCTCTGAGTCTGTTGGTTGGAATTTGTTAAAATTTTGATATTTATTACAGTGGATATATTCAAACACACTGCCAAAAAAATAAGAAAATTAAACGAGCAGATCAAATTTTACCTGAAGTGTATGGTACCACCTTAATTCAGAGAATTTTGTTGAAAGTGGCGATAAACACCATAAACCAAATCAATTAAGAGAATTAACATATATAAGGCTTCAATATTACAATGGCTAGCTAAATGAAGAACAAAATTCCACACTGGCGGAATAAAAACGTAGATATCCAATTTAGTGCACTCGACGCGGTTCTGGAATAGCCTTCCTCAGGTACGCTCAATATCAAAATATTGGAAAGTCAGATAATTGTATTTGATTTGATTTGATTTATTGTGTTTAACGCCACTTTCAGCAATATTTCAGCTATATTATGGCGACCAGTTTTAGTGGTGGGGGAAGCCGGAGTACCCGGAGAGAACCACCGACCATGGACAAGCAGCTGGTAAACTTTATCACTTGCGGCTGCGAGTCGACTGCACCCTTTTTGTAATTTACAAAGCCGGGCGCGAACCCACGCCGTATTGGTGATAGGCTTGTATGAGTTATTAGGTAATCAAACTACCTAACTCATTGAGCCACCCGGGCCCCTCAGATAATTTGAAAGTTCCAAAATATAATAATAAATAAATCGTAGAAACAGAAGTAAAATCGATACCCCTAATACACATATAATCCCTAATACACATATAACCCCTAATACACATATAACCCCTAATACATATATAACCCCTAATACACATATAACCCCTAATACACATATAACCCCTAATACACATATAACCACTAATGCACATATAACCCCTAATGCACATATAACCACTAATACACATATAACCACTAATACACATATAACCACTAATACACATATAACCACTAATACACATATAACCACCAATACACATATAACCACTAATACACATATAACCACTAATACACATATAACCACTAATATACATATAACCCCTAATGCACATATACATTCAAACCTGCATAAAGAGTTCACCTTTGTGACAAAGACAACTTGACCTTATAAGACAGGTGACCTCACAAAATAGGTTCAATTCATATGAAATGTTCTATTACAGGACACGAAGAAGATGATCTTTTAAAACAGGTGACTGCTTAATAGGGGTGACCACATGGGCAGGTTTAACTGTATATAACCACTCACGTTCCTGGCTTGGTACATGCACTTTAATAAGAGGAATGATAAAACTAATGATTGTCTTTTTGATTTTATTTATGTAAACACCCAGCTTGTAGACAGAGTATATAACCGTATCAGTGGTGTAATGGTTAGCGTGCTCGAATCGAGTGCGGTAAATCGTGAGTTCGAGCCCCGATCTGGTCAAACCAAAGACTATAAAATTGGTATTTGTTGCTTCTTCACTAAGCACGCAACATTAAGGAGAAAGAGCAAAGACTGGTTGGCTCGGAATCAGAATAATGTGTCCGAGTGGACCGACATGTCTATCTGTGGACTATTGTTTCAGTGAACTAGCACTATAAACATCTAACTAAGCGTGTTGGTCTAGAACAAAGTGGATCTCATCATCATCTCATTGAAAATTAACTTGTTCTCTCCATAATATAGCTGACAAATTGCTGAATTGGCGTTAAACAACAATTCTTTCATTCACTCAATCAACTCCTGGCTTGGTACATGTACTTTAATAAGAAGAATGGTAGTAATATTGATTGTCCTTGTGATTTTATTTATGCAAACACCCAGCTTGTAGAAAGAATAATTGTCACAACCCCGGGTATTAAAACAAAAGTGACAATAAACGTATCATCTAACATGACGGTATTAAATGGTTAGCGTGGCTGATTCATTTGTTAAGAAGATTTATTAGAAAATATATTACCCTTTCTACGTCCGCACAATGTTCGATTGGAATATGTTGTATTGTGAAGCAAGCTTATAGGAATTTACGATTGCTTAAACAATAGTAGCAACAATTAATGAAACCACCCACCGTATGGGTTGGCATTTAGAAATAAGTATAATAGTAACCAATGGGTTGGCATTTAGAAATAAGTATAATAATAAACCAATGGGTTGGCATTTAGAAATAAGCATAATAATAACCAAAGGTTCAATCAAAAATGGACAATCCAAGGAAACTGGCAACAATAGGGTACACAAGACAAAGACAAGAAAAACAAAGACACAACACAATATGCATCACTATGCGGAAACAAACACAAATAACGTAAATAAGATATAAGCTCTCCTATACAAACAATTAGAGGTCAAGTAGGATACTAGTTAAAGGTCGGAAGAGAAAATAGAATTTCTATATAACTTTTATATGAGGGTACTATCACGATATAATCTGCAGTTGTTTTAATACTAAATATATATCACTTATTATGCTAGAATGTACTACAAAAGATCTGAATAGTAATACCAAATTGATTGATTGATTGATTGATTGATTGGTTGTCGTTTAACGTCCAGTGAACCGCACTTCATCTATATTCACGACAAGAACAAGTTTACAAATGACAATTCTTGCAGGTAAAAACATGACACTGGAGGGCTGGGCTACACACGGAATATTAGATTAAAAAGATCAGGACTGACCTTAGGGGGATGCGGAGCCCAATTGTTCCCCGTAAAACCTACAGTGTGTTGTTGTGTGTATTTGAACAGACGGAAGTAGATAAATCCTGTGCGAGTCCCTTAAGCGCAGAGCTCAATTGGGTGCAATTGGTCCAATTGGCTTAAGCTCGGCCATGCAATGGGCAGTGAGTAAAATGTTGACTTGTATCAGGCCACCATCAACTACTCATAACAAACTATTACTAATTAGAAGCTGATGAAAGCAGAATTAGTAAGGGACTTACCATTTAAGCCTTAGAGGTTGGTGCTATGTTTTCCCTCCAACCAAGAAAACTTGTTTCACACACATTAAAAAATCGATAATTTTTTCTTTAAATTTTAATAAAAGTTTTGTTGAAAACTTCACGATAAGCTTATTAATTATTTGCATCTTTCATATCTAGATATTTGTTTCCTTTAAAGTTTTGCGATAGAAATTAAAAATAAAACATAACCAACTCCCTAATAACTCCCGCTAGGATCATTCCCCGATAGCAATGAGATAAAAAAAAATATTGACACAAATTTTAGTGTGATTTCAAAAAATATGGTGCTGTTGTAATGAATTGTTGTTGTTAATCAACTAAATGAAATACCAACAGTATGACGCAAGGATAAATAATAGAAAATGTTACTTTTATAGATTGTCCATTATATGGTCTCTGGTGAGAATAGACCCAGTATGCGGAACAAACCTGTAAATGGCGACCTGTAGAAAACAAAATCGTTCTGGTGAAACGCCGAACTGAACTCGAAACTGCACTAGTCTTGAATATTTGTTTTAGTGCTTTCATGTGATGTACAAAATTAAAATTAAGAAATAATTCTCGGATGCCCGACTTGTTAAATTATGCTTAATTAAATTATTACTTTTTTGTATACGGTTTGAACAGCGAAATGTTTCTTTTGTCACTCAAAATTGGAGGAATGCAAATAACAATTTCATACTCTCATAGTTAAAACTCTAATGTATGCGTATACCGGTATATAATTACCAACAAGTGTTTTAATAAATAAACGTTAGAGAATACCGAAGGGGCAATCAAAAATTGACAATCCAGAGAAACTGGTAACATAGGGTACACAATACGAGGAAAAACAAAACAAAAACACAACACAATATGTGTTGAACACCACGATACGCAAACAAGCACAAACAACGTTGATAAGACATTAGCCCTCCTACAAACAACCGAAGATAAAGACGAACCGAACATCGTTTCTATGCGGAAACCGTAGCGGACATCACAACACGGAACTCAGAACGTAAAGACATATTATAGGACAACACAGACAACTAGATATTTGAAATTAAAAAACAAACAAGAAGCACAGCGATCGAAAACATAAATGAAAGATAACCATCTTCAAACACAATCTAACAATGTCACCTTTTAGCCTACATTTGTTTTTGTTCAATTGTTCTAATCAAGTATAATGATGCTCTAAGACTGCTCTGGTGATAACAATCAAATAGTCTTTACATTCGATGTTTTTCTTTGTATTTAAAGGGATATTAAAGCTCGTTTTGGTAATTTTTTGTATCTCATGAAAACTTGCAATTGGTTCAATAAATGATATTTATGAAACATAAACCCGGTTTTTATCAATGAAACTTTGTAAAAGTGACATAATTCGTTGATAATTCTGTCATATCTTGCGGTTTTTCCATTATTTGAATTTTTGCTTCCTGGACAAAAATTCATTTCGACCCTTATAAGTGATATTTTAACGATATTAGGGATTATATGGGCGTGCAAAGTATTTTTGGATTGTTTTTACAATTAAATTGAAAAGAAACAACCTTCGTCACGAGTTGAAAAAATATATGTTAAAACGAGCTTTAATATCCCTTTAAGCAGTATATTCTTCATTATTATTTCGAATTTCAAATCTGAAAATTGATCTTGCAAATAGTGTGATGACAAAAATATCGTTAATAAGATAAAAAATAATTTGTGTATTTGTCAATTTATATTCTAAGTTGAGAAAGGTGAAGATGAAATAAAACAAATAATTATGTCATGTATTTGTGTGTTAGTGGTAACGATTTTGAATTTTTCTACGATTTTTCTATAGAATTTTGGTACTTCTGGCAATGTGGAATGTTCATTTTATTACAATCCACCCAAATATACATTAATTACAACACGAGAAATATATAGCATTGAAATGAACCATTGACAGATTTAAACAAAACGTGTAAGTATTGGTTTATTTCAACTACAAATAACTATGAAACATGGAGTTATAATTATGGTGTTTAACGCCACTTTAAACAATATTTCAGTTATATCATGGCGGTCAGTTTTATTGGTGGGGGAAATCAGAGTACCCGGAGAAAACCACCGACCTTTCGAAAGTCACGGACAAACTTTATCACATAATGTTGTATCGAGTACATGAGCGGGATTCGAACTCACATCGTTAGTTGGATTGATACGAGCACGATCACGACGGTTCTTGGCATTGATTGAATAGGTAGTTGTAAATCCAACTACCATGCGATCACGACCATGGCAGCCCCTATACATTGCCAATATGTATATCATATGCTATTTTTGTGTCATTGATATCTGAAAATCTCCTTCTTAAAATACTAGAATTTCATATTTTATGAAAATGATCAATAATTATTAATACATTTCCGCGAACGAACTAAGAAATGTTCTAATTTATTAAAAAAAAATGTATTAAAATGACGATATTTCAGTGGATATTACAAAATGACAATTTTTACCGATCAGCATTTCAAAGTATTTTTAATTATATAATTGTGAAGTATCAAAACGAGGCACAAGGGTATACGTTATATCTGTGGGAATTTTATTATTAAAATGTAATATAATAAGTTTAATAATCAGTATTTGCTTCCCATCGAGGTTTATATGATAATTGTTTTATTTGAATAATAATTCATATGTTTACAGGTAAGTTCTATAAAAAAAAAATGCGTGCAAATGAAATTTCTTGTTTCGCGAACAAACGTGACTTATGATAATCGGAGTTTTTTTTTCAGTAGTAATTAATATTTTCACAGGTAATTTCTGTAAAAGTGCATGTGAATATGATATTCTTTATGGACACAAATTTAAGTAAATATCTACTCAAAATTGATTGCAAATGCATATTGTTATACGCACCCATTTATTAAAAAAAAAATATAAATAGAAAAAAATAAATACACGAAAAACAAAAAAATACAACACCATCCAACCATTCAAATAAACGTTAGAGAAGACCGAAAGAAAAATCAACAATGGACAATCCAGAGAAACTGGCAACACCGGGTACACAAGACGAAAACAAACAAATCAAAAACACAACACAATATGTGTTAAACACCACTATATACGCAAACTAACACAAATAACTTAAATAAGACATGATCCCCCCTACAAACAACTGGAGGTAAAGACGAACCAAACATTGTTTTTAAGCAGAATATATATACATTCAAAAACAGTAAAAACAGCAGGTGTTGTTATTTAAGTCGAACAACAGTTTTGGATACATTGATCAGTTATTGTTGTAGCAAATTTTTACACCATGTGCTTAGTGTATTAATATCCTTCAAAATAATACGCCATTCAAAGTAGTTCCCGGTATCTTCCCATTGGAAAAACACACATCAGTCAGGATTTTTAATAGTACTAATAGTTTTTGTTAATGATGTATTTATCTTAAGAGTGCGTGTTATAACATTTTTGTTGTGTAAATTTCGACTAAAAGAAATACTTTTCTCAAATCTATTTAAAATATTGAAATCAAGGGCAATATGAAAGTAAAACAAGAAGAAATATTTCACTTTTAGCTTATGAGAATATATCGAAAATAGACAACAACTCTTATATCAGCAACTATCACGATATAACTGAAATATTGTTGAAAGTGGCGTTAAGCACTATAGCCCTCTAATATCAGCTGTTTTAATTTTGTGTAATGTTTTTATTGTAATAGTTAAAACAAGAAGGAAAAAAGGGGGATATACATGTATCTACTTTTAATTAATGCGAATATATCGAAAACAATAATTCTGGTCACGAAAAAACCTCTAATATCAGAAGTTTTTATTTTGTGTAAATTTCTTATTTTATTTTGACTTTGAGCGTAACTGAAGGTCATTCCAGAAATACGTCGTGTGAACTAAATTAGATATCTACGCTTGTATTACCCTCTAAATTGTGTATTATAATAGTATAATGTGCCAAAAGTGCAAAAAATCTGATACAGTTTGGTTCCTGAATGTATTGTATGTTTTTATTTCATGTTCGATTTGAGCATATCTTTTTATTTCATGTTGGATTTGAGCGTTTCATGTTGGATTTGAGCGTGTCTTTTTATTTCATGTTGGATTTGAGCGTGTCTTTTTATTTCATGTTGGATTTGAGCGTGTCTTTTTATTTCATGTTGGATTTGAGCGTGTCTTTTTATTTCATGTTGGATTTGAGCGTGTCTTTTTATTTCATGTTGAATTTGAGCTTGTCTTTTTATTTCATGTTGGATTTGAGCGTGTCTTTTTATTTCATGTTGGATTTGAGCGTGTCTTTTTATTTCATGTTGGATTTGAGCGTGTCTTTTTATTTCATGTTGGATTTGAGCATATCTTTTTATTTCATGTTGGATTTGAGCGTGTCTTTTTATTTCATGTTGGATTTGAGCGTGTCTTTTTATTTCATGTTGGATTTGAGCGTGTCTTTTTATTTCATGTTGGATTTGAGCGTGTCTTTTTTTTTCATGTTCGATTTGAGCGTGTCTGGTGATGGTTATTCTAGAAACACACCGTGTGAACTAAATCAGATATCTACGCTTGTATAGCGTTTGCTATAATATTATTATTGGCCAATAGTGCAAAAAAAGTCTAATTCCATTATGTTTCCTCAATGTGTTGTATATATTCCCCCCTCTCTGTGTTGTCTATAATTAGTCACTCACGATTATTATCATTCTAATTAAACGTTTTACGTCAAACAATTCCAAAAATGTTCATGCAATCAAATTATGAAAACTCTTTAAATTAAATTACTTTACTGTGCTTAAGAGCCCTACAAGAGATACTTAAACATCAGTTATTTGATAATGTCTAGCAAGGAGGGTTGTTATGGTGGGTTGGTTTACCTCATGTCTTATTTACGTTCTTTGTGTTTGTTTGCGTATACATGTAGGGGTGTCCAACACATATTGTTTTGTGCTTTTTACTATGTTGTCAGTTTCTGTAATTGCCCTTTCGGTATTCTCTATATATGACTATTTTATTTAATATGTAGATATTTTACTCACGTCTTAAGCTTATAAATAATAGATTTTTGTACTTTAAATTTTACTTTAGACATATTTTTGTATTACACATTAAAAAAAAATACTTACTTATATGAAGTATACTCCTTTTATGGGAGCATATTTTGATTAACGTTCCATCTAATTGTTAAATATTTGATTGCAGATTTACTGACTCTTTCTTTGACTAACTATGTTGCCGTAAGCTTATAACAGAACTTTCCTTTATATATTTAAATTTTTTTTTTAATACTTACTTAATTGAAATACCCCCCTTTTTGGAAACTTATTTTGATTAATATATAAAATTACAACTAAAAGTCCAACATTCGGTTACAGCTCTACCCTTTGGAGCCTCACAAGTCATCATTATTTGCCTAGGGTTAAAAATAAAACAATAAAATAGTAATATTGTAGAAAACCTCGTTATGACATTATTTCGTTGTGGTTTAATCAGAAATCACGTGAAATCTAATCAGGTGGAAATTCAGTAAAATTTGATACCAGAAATTGAATCAGAATGGACTGTCAATAACAGAACATAATGTTCCTTTTATATCTGATAAGGATTTCCATGTAATTTCTTAAAACTAAAGATAACTATTCTATCAGAACATTTAATCATGAGGCTCCAGTATCATCGATGGTGTAATTGTTAAGAGTGCTCGCCTCGAGTGTGTAAGGTCGTGGGTTCGAGCCTCGATCGGGTCAAACCAAAGACCATCAAATTGGTATTTGCTTCCTTATCCGCTAAGCACGCAGCATAAAGGAGAAAGATTAATGACTGGTTGGCTCAGAATCAGAATAATTTGTCCTAGTGTGGCGACATGTCTATCCGCAGAATGTTGTTTAACTGAGCTTGCACTATAAAAATTCAACTATGCGTGTTGGTCTAATACAAAGCGGACCTCATCATCATATCATTGAAAATTATCTTGTTCTCGCCATGATATAGCTGAAATATTGTTGAGTTGGTGTTAAACAACAGCATTCACTCACTCAGCACCCCCTGAAGAATCTCGACGTAACATCTAAACTGACGGAATCTAAGCGTCGGTTTTGGTAATTTTTTACTAAAGTGTAGAATGTCAAAGGTCATAGGTTATTTATGTCTATTTAAATCATTTTTGACTTTAAATTTAGAATTAGAAATAGCATATCAAGATGATATAGTAACGAATCCTGATTAGTTTCAGCCGTCTTAGTCAAATTAAAAAGATATCAACCTTATAATGACTTAATTTAAGAGCACGGAGACACAACATCGAATGTCTGAAATAATAGACAGTCAAATAATAGTATCATCTTGATCTCTAATAAGGAGATAGTTTTAGTCTAGTGAATGCACATGGAGTTGAACCCGATGACATTTGAAAATGGATACGAATGCTTCCGCTAAGGGTATTCATTTTAAAACAATTAGAAATCGGAGATCGACCATGAATAATATAATTCAATACAGTATTAAGTTGCAACCGGTGAGCATCCTAGCCTCATCTCCATTTCCATATGAGAAACAATAGTTTTCTTGAACCATTTCTTTGCATCAAGTACATTCAACGTAAAAAAAACCTTCAATGAATATTTATTCGTATCAAACACAACTAATTTTATGTTTTATTTACATACCACGTCCTTCAAGATTAAAACTTATTTAGAATTACGCTTAAAATGAAAACTAACAAGAATGGCCATCAGTAAGATGCTTTTTCCTGTTAAAAATCTGAAAAAAAAAAAATAAAAAAAATAAGGAAATGCAGAACGGATACGCTGGCGTATACATAATCCGTATTTTACTTAGCGATCTCAATTGAATTCCTGGTGACTGCGCTTTAGACCTAAAACTATTTTCACGTATTCATCATAGGGTCTGAATGGTTCAGTTTCCTTGTACATGCAAAACACCATTCTCTTTTCTTTTTTTTATGCACACCCACATCTTCAACAGAAACTTTAAGCACCATGATTTCTGTTGATGATCTTTTATTTCCAAGAAAGTATTTCACAAGTACCACTGTACTTGTATATTCTCATTTGTATAATAAAATGGAAAACAAAATATACCTCACTGTCGGAACAGTACCAAAATCCAATTGAAAAATAGGGAAAAAAAAACAAAACTGATAACCCAGTACCACTCATTTTCTGTCAACAGGAAGTGAACTGGATTCGTAACTAGGTTTCCAAAGCTCAACAGACCACATGTGGGATGGGTACCAGAAAACGCTATATATTTTGGTCAGTGACAATATATATGTATATTAAAAAAATATTCAGCCAATGGAATTTGCCCGCTCAAATAGAACAAGTGAAGAATAAAATAAGATACATTCAACCACAAAGAAGAATAAGGTGAAAGTACCCGATTATAACTGATGTCTAGATGTATCCAAAACTGTAGCTACAAAGAAGAACAAGGTGAAAGTACCCGATTATAACTGATGTCTAGATGTATCCAAAACTGTAGCTACAAAGAAGAACAAGGTGAAAGTACCCGATTATAACTGATGTCTAGATGTATCCAAAACTGTAGCTACAAAGAAGAATAAGGTGAAAGTACCCGATTATAACTGATGTCTAGATGTATCCAAAACTGTAGCTACAAAGAAGAACAAGGTGAAAGTACCCGATTATAACTGATGTCTAGATGTATCCAAAACTGTAGCTACAAAGAACATTGAAACCGCAAAAATTAATACAATAATATGAAAAACACACCGCTTCATTTACTAATAAGGAGGATGGGGGGGGGGGGGGGGGGGATACAACTAGTTTAACCCCAACACTTTTCATTGAGGTGCCTGTACCAATTCAAGGAGGTCATAGGTCATGTATTTGTGTGGTATAGGTAACGATTTTACTCTTTTTACGATTTTTCTATTTAATTTTAGAACTTTTCCATGAGTTGTATTTTTTTGTTTTTTATTTCAATACCACACAATTCTAATTAAGCCTTAACCTATAGAACGGCGTCAAACTTGTGTTGTCTGTCCCTCTTCGATTTACATATTCTGATTACCCCTTTGGTACCTTCAAACTCTTCTTATTTAAATAAACATCAACATAATGGTGAGCACAACAAGTTACGACAGCGTATTAGGGACATTATCAAAATAACAATGTAAAAATTTCTAAACTTTAAGAAAGTTGAGAGAGTTTGTTTGCCCATCAAGAAACTGCTATATATAAATAATACAATGTTAAATCTGACTGCAGGGTAGAATTTTACAATCCGACGTTGTTTTCTACTGACGTAGAATCTTAATAAAAATACTTGTTGCAGATTAATTGAACTCTCAAGTCTATTTAATCCTTAGAAGATACTATACTGTGCCACTAAGTTGTACGTACTCCTTTTACGAATGAAATAGGAAATATACTTATAAATAGAACAATACTTCATAGAGAATCAAGTTTAAATTTAGAACACAGAATTAGAACATTGCGTAGTTCTCATAAGTGTGCGCAACAGTTACTAAATAAGGGTAATAACAAAATTACCGAACTCCGAACAATCTTACAAAGGGAAAGTCAAAACTCATAAGTATATAAACAGACAAAATCAGTCAACAACCGGAAAACTGTGAAAACCGTAATGACCCTGACTTGGTACAGGCATTTCTAAAGAAATGGTGGGTTGAAACAGATTTTAAAGCGCCAAACCTCCCGCTTTCATTACGGCTCAAAGGTTCCGGTATTTAATGTCAATATGCAGCAGGGAGATGGTAACATTAGTAGGCTTTGGTTATCCTCTGTATGCATTTTACATGCCCCCTAAATACTTTTAAGATACATTAGAGAATACCGACGTCAAAAATGAGCAATCCAGAGAAACTGGCAACACAGGGTACACAAGACGAAGAAAAACAAAAAGCAAAATCACAACATAATATGCGTTGGGCACCACTATTCACAAACAAATACAAAGAACGTAAATAAGACGAGAGACCTCCTAGAAACAACCGGAAGTAAAGACGAACCACACATCGTTTTTATACGGAAAGCGTAACGGACAATATGCAGAAAGGAGATGGAAGCCTTAGCATAGTTTTCGCTATCCTCGAAGCATTTTTCGCTATCCTCTGTAAGCATTTTTCAGGCTCTCAAAGGTTTTTAAATTATTTGTCTTTCCAATCGTTTGACAATGAGCGAACCAAATGAAGGTTTCCGAGTTCCGTGTTGTGATGTCCGTTACGATTTCCGCATAAAAACTATGGTTTGGTTCGCCTTTACCTCCAGTTGTTTGTAGGGGGCCTCGTGTTTTATTGACGTAATTTATCTTTGTTTGCGCATAGTGGTGTCTAACACATATTGTGCTGTGTTTTTGATTTGCTTGTCTTCGTCTTTTGTACCCTATGTTGCCAGTTTCTCTGGATTATCCATTTTTGATAGTCCCTTCGGTATTCTCTAACGTTTATTTAACAGACTTTGGGTATCCTCTGTAGGCATTACTCATGTCACTAAAGACTTTTAAATTGTTTGGGTTTTCAATCTTTTGACTATGAGCCTTCCTGACATGATTTGTTAGATTTATTTATTATTGAAATATACAAATTCCTAAATATTTTAATTATTACTAAAACTAAGGTCCTCCTCCCTTATGCATATACAGAAGGGGTAACCAGAAGCCGTAAATAGAAGTAGGACAGTCAATACAATGGCCAACAGAAAAAGGACAAACGACAAACAATGATCTACAAAACACTAACAGAAAACTAAAGATCTCAGACGATTTGGGTATCCTGTTTAGGTCTTTTGGCTTCTTAGCTCCAAAAGACATTTAAATTATTTGGTTTTAAATCTTCTGACTATGAACGTATCTGATGAAACTCATCTTCCACACTTACTTTTTTATTATGCAAATTGTTATCTAACTTTTAGATACATTCTAATAAAGTAGTCAGACAATTGCAGGGGCGGATCCAGGATTACAAGTTAAGGGGGGCGCACTTAAAAAAATTGCGCCGAGCGGAGGGAGGCGCGAAAATTTGTGAGGTATTTCGTGGGAAAAATCACGATTTTACGCCAAAAAATCATATTTATTCCAATTGCGGAGGGAGGCGCAAACATTTTGGGGGTATTTCGTGTGAAAAAACACGATTTTACGCAAACAAATCTTATTTTTTCCAATTTTAGGAGGGAGGGGGGGGGGGCGCCGGGTGCGCCATCCCCCCCCCCCCCTGGATCCGCCCCTGAATTGTGCTCATGTATGCTAAGCTTTTCCTTCACCATTAATGACACCCGTCATGAGGATATATTATGACCATATACAATGTAATCATTACAATACATGCCCCCTATAACATCATCCACATATCGGGTTAAGAATAACTGTTTATATGAGCAGCATTGCCCCTTTTATATTGGCGGACATTCCGCAGCAATAACCTTGACTGTGTGAGTTGATATTGGTGCTCAAATGAATGTTCTGTAATTTAACTTTATAATACTTTAAAAGGATTCTTTTTTTGTTGTTGTTTTTTTAATATTGATTATCTGATTTTTTTTATCTTTAAATATTTGGATGTTTAAATCGTGACGATGGACATGGTTTAACAGCTTAGATGGCGATATTGTGTCAAGGGAAATGAAAGTTGTTTTTGTTTTTGCTTTTTTAAAATATTTTATTTACCCATCAAATGCGCATGTATATTGTAAATAAAATCTGATATACTTGATTTGAGTGATTTTAATTACAAACATTTAACAAAACAAAAACACAAAATGAGAATACCTACATTGTCAGGGTGAAAGGGTTTGGAAGGTCACACCGTGACGATAGACAATTCAGAGGTTTATACGTTGACTAGAAAATCAGATTATGGTGACAAGGACAATAAGACACGTTTTCAATATGAAACAATGAGTATACAATAAAAATGTAAAGGTTTAAAAGCCTGCGACAATTATAATCGAATATGTTTTTTCGTGGGGGTAATATCGATCTGTATTGAATAGTATTTCGTCTTTTGTAACGGAAGTTAAATATTCTCTATGGCTTGGACATATAATCTTTACGACACAATAAGAGAGGCGAAAATTAGAATCTAAGATTTTTTTCGTCAATAATTCTCTATATTATTGGGTTACTGTTGATGTGTATTGAATTGAACTTCGTCTTTTGTAACGGAAGTTAAGTATTTTGTATGGCTTAGACATATAATCTTTACCACCTAATAAAATTGGCGAAAATTATAATCTAGTATTTATGTCCGTGGGGTATTATTGATATGTATTGAAATGAATTTCCTATTTCGTAACGGAAGTTAAATATTCTGTATGGTTTTGACATATAATTTTAGCGATATAATAAGAGGGGCTCATGAGAATGTAGCTATTTCCTAAACTGACCATGTTATCTATGAAGAGTTTGAAGATACCAAAGGGAGGTAATCAAAATCCGTAAATCGAAGGACAGATAGCACAATGGTCAAAAGAAAAATGACAAAAGAACAAACAACGATTTACAAACATTACACAAAAAAACTAAAGATCGAGAAACATAAACCCCACTAAAAACCAGGGGTGAATGCAGGTGCTCCGGAAGGGTAGGCAGTTCCTGCTTCACTGGTTTCACCATATAGTTCGCTATAACTGCTCCCTGTCCAATGAATTCCAGTATATGGCAACAAATGGTTGTAAGTGAAGATGCGCCTAGACGACCTAGAGGAAAGGTAAATTGCAAATGAACTTTCATATAATTTCATAGCAAGGGGAACTATCGAATTCGATGCCACAATACTGTGACATTTGAAATAAACTCTATGTTGCGAACATTTATTGGATATATTCATTATTGAAATTTACAGTTCCTAAATAATGTAATTATTATCAAAACTAAAGTATCTTCGAATTATCTTTAAAAATCATCCACCAACACTTCCTAATCTAATATTAATTTGTATTGTAGGAAGAAGAGTTTGATGATACCAAAAGAAGGTAATCAGAATCCGTTATATCGAAGAACAACAGACAACACAATGGACAAAAGAAAAAGTACAAAAGGGCAAACAACGATAAAAAAAAACATACATATAAAACTAAAGATCGAGTAACACGAACCCCACTAAACACAAGAGGTGAATTCAGGTGCTCCTGAATGGTAAGCCGTTCCTGCTCCACTAGTGACACCCGTCGTGTTAATCTAGTTACAAACCCGGTGATAAGTCATGAACGAGGAAAGGACCAGGAAGTGTTAACGACAAGTGGACCATATCCGTGGTAATTTGTGACACAGATATTCTGTAACACCTGATTTAGCTTGACAACATTTTTTGACCTGCCTAATGACCATAATCTATCTCATCCACAATTAATATGCATTTTTTTGAAAAGGTCATTTTTGAAAAACATTATTGTAAAATATTGTATAAAAAAAAACATTCAAACAGACTTGATTGTAAAAGAAATTCAAAGGGGATATGTTTCTTTCAATACATAGTCTCGTGTGTTCTATGTAGAATTCCACCTTTAGAAGTATTTGGCTTCTATGAATGTGTAAGCTGAGAAATCGCAAGCCTTTGAAGCCAATAAGACAACGTTTGATATCAAGAGAGAACAATATGTACGTTATGGAGCGTTTTTTACCGTGTTATAATAAACAAAGACTGACGATGTTTTTGATGTAGATGAAAATAGACAGTTGTCTCCCCTTGGGAATAGAAGACCACCATCATAAGGGTATTCAAGTACGGTCAAATAAACACAAATATGTACCTACATACTTGTTTTTTTTTAATTGAAATTCCTTATAAGAGAACACGTTAAAACAGTTGTTTCAATCGTTTTAAGCTCTGCGTTTGAAAAAATGTCTGGTTGTCGACATAACGGATTGTGAAATTTTACTTCATGTGGGTGCCTGGCTATATCTTAATACAAAATTATATTTTGAAATGACATGACCCTGTCAACAAATTTGAATAAATATATTATTGTAATGGATGCAACAAAATATCATGTATGAAAAGCAGAGATATTTTTGAATGGATTGAACTTTCTGTAGAATGGATAAATAAACATTAGAGAATACCAAAGGGGCAATCAAAAATGTACAATCCAGAGAAACTGTAAATAAACGTTAGAGAATACCGAAGGGGCAATCAAAAATGGACAATCCAGAGAAACTGGCAAAACAAAATACCACTATACAAAAAACAAACAAAGATAACGCAAATAAGACATGAACCCTCAAAAACAACTGGATGTAAAAACGAACCGTACATCGTTTTTATTAGAAAATCGTAACTGACATCACAACACGGATCTCAGAACACAAAGACACATAATAGGCCGACTCGAAAAACATAAAATCATGAGAAACACGGGCTCCACCATAGTATTGTCATGGTTCATTTACGTTCGTATCTTTTCTTACTAATTCAGCTGTTCAATGGTGATTAAAAACTACATTTTTGACCGTACAGTGCATTGTTACTAATATGAGCTGCGTCTTAATTGAAGGGGGAAAGTTTGAAGATACCAAAAGGGTAATCAGAAGCCAAACATTGAAAAAGGACAGACAATACAGTGGCCAAAAGAAAATGACCTACACAACATTATATCATAAAACTAAAGATTGCGCAACACGAATCCCACTAAAAACCGGAGTTGAATTAAAATGTGCGCACGCAAAGGTCGTGCATCCGGTCTTAGATTTATCAGGAGTCTGATTTACAGTCTCATCTTAAGAAAAATGTAATATGATTTGTAATGTCAAGGACGAATATATCAGACTGATCACTGTCCAATAATTAATTGTCTTATTTTTGTTGTTGCGCTCTTTGAATAGAGTTGTTCATTCTAATGATATTGACTAGAATTGTTGATCAGCCAGCACTATTTGAACTTTCTTTTCATGATTCCAGACGTGAAATTACTTTATTCTCCTTATAGGAGAAATGATGAATTAGTTCAAATATAAGATGAAGGTAAAATAGCATTGCACTGCATCACATAATCACAGAAAATAACGGGAGTGAAATCAGTATTGTTTATTCGTGATTTGTAAAGGTTATATCCATTTGTTAAATTATTTTAATTTGTGATGTACAGCTTAAACCAGATGTTATTCAGTATCAATCCAGGCAAATTATACTGATAATGATAATTTTCCAGGACCGTGGATATTTTTTTAGGCGTAAAGATTTGTTAAAAAGTAAACATATCACCTTAGGTTGTATAAAGTGTCCGGTATGTTGACGTTATCTAATCTTTAGAGAAATTATTTTACCACCGCTTCAATGCTTCATTGTGTTATTATATAGCCATTATTGTAAACAAAAATATTATACAAAAGCCTAATCCTAAACGCTGCTAATCATTCACAAGCGCCTTCACTGAACAGTTACTTAAGAGGAAACAATGAACTGTTCTTACTTGCTATGAAATAACTTTGTGCTTTTTTTTATTTTGGCTACTTTAAATGAGAATAGGAGCATATATCTCTAAATTAGAGCGCATAAAACGTTTCTGGATTAAAAACATTGTATAAAATATATCCCACGAGCATGAACAATTAACCTTTCGACCGTGATCGGTTTGAAAGTGTCAAATATCCGGATATTGTCAACAAAAAGCATGTGAATCACCATAGACAGCTATTATATGTTTATTACATGTCAGAATACCAATATCTACTGTATATTAACTGTATAAGTGTACTAACAACATTTATTTTGAACTAAGCTTCACTAAATAGCAAATCCCTTGCTATTTAATGATTAACAACTAGGGATACTAGGTAAAAGCTGTATATCTAGTAAATTGTTAACAGCAATTAGTGCAATAAAATCTGTGATTAAAAAAAAAAAAAAAAAAAAAATATATGTCTCTGCCGGAAAATATCAAATTTATTTGTAAGAGCCTTAGAAGCAGGTAGATAAGTACGCTTGTGGCGATATATTCTCTGCTGTGTCGTATCGAGTATCAATAAGCTTTATTTTCGTCGTCTACCTACTTAAATTGCATTTATCCTAAAATGTCAAATAGTAACAAAACCATGCCAGATTTAATAACGTTGATATTACTATCACTGGGTCGATACCTTTGCTGGTTGACTATTAGTACCCGAGGATATTATCCGCCCAATAGTCAGTATTTCGGCATGGCCATGGTTAATTAGATACATTTATTATAGAAATCTACAGTTCCTAAGTAATATAATTATCACTAAAACAGAGATCCCTCCTTTAGTCATAAGTAACCATAGCGGTTAGGTCCTTTGGTCACCAACAAAAAAGGGTGCACTCGACTCGCAGCCGCAAGTGATAAAGTTTACCAGTTGCTTGCCCATGGTCGGTGGTTCTCTCCGGGTACTCCGCCTTCCTCCACCACTAAAACTGGTCGTCATGATATAGCTGAAATATTGTTGAAAGTGGTGTTAAACACCAAAAATCAAATCAAATCCTTTGGTTACCTTGCTCCAAAAGACTTCTAGATTAATGGACGTTCAATTTGTTTGACTATGAGGGTAACTGATGAAGGTTAGCTCAGAAACGCGGCGTGTGCTTTAAATTAGATATCTATGTTTTATTGTGATACTAAATTTATAAGCAAACCATTGTTTCGGCATCTCCATGGTTTATTACATACATGTTTTATTGAAATCAACCGTTCCTAAATAATGCAATTATTACTAAAAGGGAGATCCCTCCTCTGGCCATAGTTAACCTTAGCAGATTTTGACTATTATGTCCTTTGGTAATTTTGCTCCAAATGTCCAATGTCCAAAAAATCTTGAACTACAAAATACAACCACAACGAGAACAGCTTGTGGAGATCAAGTCTATGATTCGACCGGTACAATTGTGTGGTAGATTTAAACCAGTAAACAGGATTCAACTTTTTCCCTTTTGACATCCTTATTTGCAATGGCTTGATATACACGTATAACCATACCATTAAAACAATCTGTAGAGATTAACAACAACTCTTACTATAAATCTACCTGTTGATAAAGCATTGGCGGCAATATAAATATGAAAAGTAGAAAATCCGTATCAGCGAACGCTTGTAACTTACAAGATAACATATCTTGTTTGCATACTATTAATTTACACAACTCACAATCACAATTGATACTTGTACATATAGCAGAATTAAAATAAATATGGCAAGAGATTCAATAAAATTAATGAACTTCGTGAGAGGCCAGATAGCTAAAACATATTTCAACATCAACAACATGCTTAACAAGTATTAAACGGAATGTCAACAAACACTCAGTCCATGCACAAGATAACCCTACTTGTTCAGCGATTTATTTTCTTCATAGACGTTAGAGTAATCGTGTCATGCTAGAACGGACACTTTAGAGTCTAAAGATCTAGACACGCAAGACATCGGACAAACAAAACAAACAAGCCAAGGAAAAACATACAACACAACACGGAAACATTGACCCCAACATCAAACTGTGGATGTTCACATGTGCTCAATGGACAATCTAGAGACTGGATGTTCACATGTGCTCAATGGACAATCTAGAGACTGGATGTTCACATGTGCTCAATGGACAATCTAGAGACTGGATGTTCACATGTGCTCAATGAACAATCTAGAGACTGGATGTTCACATGTGCTCAATGGACAATCTAGAGATTGGATGTTCACATGTGCTCAATGGACAATCTAAAGACTGGATGTTCATATGTGCTCAATGGACAATCTAGAGACATAGGCGATATTGGGCACAAAACACAGAACGGAAACAAAAGAAATACAACACAGAAATAAAAAAGATGAGCGACAAAGGGAAAAAATCATACATTTTAAGCAAATAAACCCTGTCTCAATGACATAGCTACTGTATGAATTGTATACTCTTTGTAAATTTATAAAGAAGTTATAAGGATAGAATTATCAGTATTAAACGTAATATAATAGTTGATTGAACAGCATTGCCATGGAAACTAAACCGAGAAATGCCATTTTTGATTAAATCTCCCGAAGTTGAATTGTATTTGTATACAAGATCTTATTAGTGGTAATATCATTTAGATATCATTTAGTAAATCTTGACAACAGTGTAAGGACACAATAGAATCGATGTAAAATATTTTCCTCGATTACGAGATTACGATCTTTAAATCACCCCCCCCCCCCCCCCCCCCAAAAAAAGATATGTTTATATGTATATAAACACCATCAAAATCAAAACCAAATCGAAGGTTCGTTGCTTGTCCTCTAGTCCTTTTCCTCTTGGTCATTGTGCTGGGAGTCCTTCTTCGATTAATGCTTCTGATTATCCTTTTTGGTATCCTCAGGCAATTCTTTCAAGATATTAAAGGGGTAATCAGAAGCCGTAATTCGAAGGACAGATAATACATATTCTCATTTTTGTATATTATTTGGAAACGTTGATTGGCTGAAAACGGGTCACATGACGTTCTATAGAAAGTGGCATAGCATGGACGTTACTAATTATAGTAACACTCATGCAATATACAAATTTATTTTTTAGAAACATCCGTGGTATACACGATTTATGAATGTATTTTTAGAAACATCCGTGCTATACACGATTTATATTAATTATTAGTATTTCTTTTCGCAAGACAAGGATTATCAGGTCCATATCAGATGAGCACGAAGAGCGAATCTGATATGGACCTGATAATCCTTGTCGAGCGAAAAAAAAATACTAATAATTTTTTCATCGGTAATTTCACAATTTCAATACAGCTTTGTGATTTTTGTTGTGCTTTGATCTTTTTTTTTTTAATGAAAGGTTTAGTGACGTCACGTTAAACCGCGCATGACAAATGACCAACAGCTGATAATTTCTAGTATCACGAGTCGGTGGTCAACTGAACGTTGTTACTAAATTTATCGGGTAGTAAAGATCAAAGGAAACTAACAAATTACCGATAAATCAATGTATTTTCCAAAATTTCAAAAACAATTCAAAAATTTCAAAATATTTCAAAGATTGATAAAACAATTATAGCCTACCATTTCGGTCAATACATGGATTTATAGACCTAAAAATATATATCGGTTAATATATTTTTATAGGTCTATAAATCCATGTATTGACCTCAATGGAAGGCTATATTTGTATATTATTACATAATGATTTTATTTAAACAATTTTATTGGCTATCATGCTGTCACCTGACATTCCGTAAAATTTGATATTGTTTGATTAAAACTCGTATTGACTTGGTTTTACTTTCACTTTCACTTTCACTTTTTCATTTTAATGTAATAAAACAATTACAGTCTTTTGTATCGGTCAATGCGAGTTTTACCGGTGGTGCACTCAGATGCTCCTGCTCCACATATTGTACCCATCGTGTTACTCTTGTTAAACCCTCGATGATAAGTATTGAATGAGAAAAGGATCGGTTTGTAATTAGGACAAACAAAACATATTTGTAGTAATTTGTGACACTGTTATTCCGTAACGGCTTACCAAGTCATGAATGCGACCGTAAAACTTTCGAAGTGATGTATTCATCTTAACCACTATTAACGTTTGGTTCCGTAGATTCCTTGTTAGCAGCAACCCTCAATCAAATAAATCATTATACAAGTGGCTCGGTTTAATTTATGAAAAGACTGTTTAAACAGTGATAGTCAATAATTTCTTCAGTATCATTAAAGGCTAATTTCATTAATTCAAGGGGACTGTCGTGGCCGTGATCATATGGTAGTTGGATTAACAACTACATATGCAATCAGTGCCTATCACCACTGATGTTGTGAGTTCGAATTTCGATCAGGGTGAGGTGTACAACATTATGTGATAAAGTTTGTTAGTGACTTGCGACAGATCGGTGGTTTTCTCCGGTTTCCTCCACTGATAAAACTGACTACTGCGATATAACTAAATTATTGTTGAAAGTGGCGTTAAACACCATAACTCTAACTCAAACGATAAAAAAGACCTAAACAGATTCGCTTCCCTTCAAGAAAAATCCCTACTATCACAAAAATGGATAGTACAATAGCAATAGTCAATGAATACTCCGATTTCACAGGCCTCTAGCTAGGAAGGTTGAATCTGTTGGATAAAGACAATTTGGACAATTACTCTTACACTTAGTGAATAGCCAGGGGCGGATCCAGGGGGGCACACCCGGCGCCCCCCCCCCCCCCCCCCCCCCCTAAAATTGGAAAAAATATGTTTTTTTGCCAAAAAAAGTGATTTTTCACACGAAATACCCCAACAATTTTCGCGCCTCCTTCCAATTATTTAAGTGCGCCCCCCCCCCCCCCCCTAACTTGAAATCCCTGATAGTGGTATGTGTGAGAGCTATAACCCACGTAATATCAAGTACAGCAGCGACTCTAATAAGGTGATACTTGTGACATATTATATCTTAATGTATTTGACGTCTCACTGACCGATAACACTGACCGATAATACTGACAATATCGGTCAATGAGATCAAAGGAAAAATGCATCAATTACCGATAAATATTACTAACAAGGAAAATAATTAATTTCAGATCTCTTTCTATCGAAGTCGAATTCGCCTATTATTTTACTTCTAAATAACAGTTTTCGAGTTATCAATGATAGTAACAGTAGAAAAAAAAACTGAAAATGTTTCGGTATTCATAAAAACGTAGATATCTATTATTATGAACACGGCGCGTTTCTTAAATAAGCTTCATCAGGTATGATCAAAATCAAAACATTGAAAACTAAATAAAGAAAATTTACTAATAACGATTTGGTTTCATTTTTGGTGTTTAACGCCACTTTCAGCAATAATTCAGCTATATCATGGCGACCAGTGTTAGTGGTGGAAGAAGCCGGAGTATCCAGAGATAACCACCGACCATGGACAAGCAACTGGTAAACTGTATCACTTGCGGTTGCGAGTCGAGAGCACCCTTTTTGTAATCTAACTACCTAACTCATTGAGCAACCCGCGTCCGCAGGAAAACGATGTTCCTCTATGATTTCAAATGGTCTAATGTAAAAAAATAATTCAAACAAACAAGGCAAAACAAAACAAAAAAAGAAATAGGAAAAGCCTTGCCTATTCTAAATTACAGCTAAGGATACCAATGTCAATTTATATGAATATCAAATACATATCTATCTTATTTACCTAAACAGGAACATATTTACAATGAAAATATTAAATGCATTGAACATTGCCACAAGTTCGACATACATTGTAGTATATCATTTTTTTATCTTATGCAGTCAAATATGTCTGTATTGTAATGTGATTTTTTTTTTTATATGAATGCATTATTGAATCTGCTGTGGTCGAAATCAACTCATAATGTAAGCAAACCTGAAAAAAATATTTACAAGTTGTCCGAGGACATTAAATAGTGAGGTACCTAAATATCAGCCATTTAACTTTTAAACTTACCTCTGTTTTTGTAACTTCCGGCGTGAAATATCACAGATGTTCAGTTCTTGTTAGACTACCTGTTTCTAAAATATACTTTGAAATGTTTTTCCTTGGAAACAAAAAAGAAAGATGATTTAGTTGGTTTTTTTTTTAAAAAACGTTCCGCTCACTTTCGTTCAATCAACAGGCAGTTATTTAGTTCCATCTATTCGGGACACTTCAATATCTCATATAAATCTTCCGAACTCCCACTTCGCGCCAGTTTACGGCAAATTAAAACCACGTGTTATTAATGCAATAAATCTATTGATTCACAAAGTAATCTGTGTTTGGTTGGTGTTTGATAACCAAAGAAATTGTATCTATTAGGTATTGATGAAGTCTAAAACATCAAATAGCCATCAGTGACGAATCATATTGCTACAAACTATTAATTACACATATTTCTTCCATTTTTTATCAAATTACAACGCGTGTATTTTTTTTCTTTTTCACAGTACTGCAATTGTTGACTTTAGTTTGGACTCGGCTAGTATTGACAATATAACACTTAATAAATACATAGATGTAGGTTTGAGATATATGAAATTAGGGGGATTGTGGTATTTAACGCCACTTTCAACAATTTTTAAGTGTAATTAGGGTGTGTACATTTAATTAATTTACAGACTATTTTTCCCAAAAAAGGAAAATGTTTAAAAGAAACGTTTCTGATCCGTTGATCTGTTATTTCGTCACAAATGTATATTGATGAGCTTGTCTCTCTGTCATCCCCTAACTTTTTTTTTGATTAAAGTGGCAGTACCAAACATTAAAAGAGAGACCAGTCATGTTAATGTGTGCCTCTTTCTATAATTTTACAATCAGTTTTTTTGAAACTGTTCAGAAATTGTGGTATTTTTATTTGTTTTTTATGTTGCCACATAAACAGTGACAGCCGGAACCTTTGAACCGTAATGAGAGCGGGAGGTTTGGCGCCTTAAAATCTGATTCAACCCACCATTTCTTTAGAAATGCCTGTACCAAGCCAGGGTCATTACGGTTTTCACAGTTTTCCGGTTGTTGACTGATTTTGTCTGTTTATATAATTATGAGTTTTGACTTTCCCTTTGTAAGATTGTTCGGAGTTCGGTAATTTTGTTATTACCTTTATAAACCAATTTTTTCAAAATACCGTACTTATTTTTGTGTGCCTTAACCTTTGCATTACAATTTCAAAACAATATTTTATCTATTCCGTATTAAGGTAAAACAGTCAATGTTATATATATTCTCCCTTGATGATTTTAATGGATTAATACGTCCTTGACTTTCTCTAGAGGTATCTAATATTAAGTGATTGCCATCTTCGTTTCTAAAATGGTCATGCGTTGTTGACCTCGCTTCGATAACTTTACCTCTACGATTTAATAGCACCTTTCTGCTTAAATTTAAACATATCATGTTTTTAAATTCAGTATTACAATAAAAAGTAGATATGTAATTTAAAGCACACCACGCGGTTGTGGAATAACCTTCATCAGGTACTTTCAAAGTCGAAAGATGGAAAAGCCGAATAATCTATAAGTTTTGAAAGCAAGAAAACTAAAGGGCATAAACAGCATAGCCAAAATGGGTTAAGGTCATCTTTGCCTGAGGGAGGAGAACCTTAGCTTTATTAATGATTACATATATCAGCAATATTTCAGCTAAATCATGGCGACCAGATTTAGTGGTGGAAGAAGCCGCAGTACCCGGAGAGAACCACCGACCATGGACAAGCAACTGGTAAACTTTATCACTTGCGGCTGCAAGTCGAATCCACCCTTTTTGTAATTTGCCGAACGCGAACCCACTCCGTATTGGTGATAGGCTTGTATGAGTTGTTAGGTAATCCAACTACCTAACTCATTGAGCCACCCGGGCCCTCATGTGGAATCAGTGTGTTAAAGTCCATTACTTGTACATAAATATATCGTGTATGATGTTCAAGACCAAAGAGTACTTTATAAAAACGCTGTTCGTCCTGTTATATGTGAGGGTTCGCATTTAACTTACATATGGAAAAACTTGCATGACCAAACCATTTCTCGAGGCGAGGTTTGGGCCCTTAAAACTACTTTAACCTCGCCACCCTTTTTATTTAAGTGTCTGTACTAATTCAGGAAAGTAAGCGGTCATATATTTGTGTGTTAGTAGTATCGATTTTGCCTCTACGATTTTTTTTTATTGAATTTTGGTACTGCTCCGATAGTGTAGTACTTTTTATTTTTTTATTTTTCATTTTATATATAAACGCTAGAGAATACCGAAGGGTCAATCGAAAATGAAAAATCCAGAGAAACTGGCAACATCGGGTAGACAAGACACAAGACGAAGACAAACAAACAAAATCACAACACAATATGCGCTGGACACCACTATACGCAATATATATATTTATCTCGTTTTCCGATCGTTTTAACTGATTTTTGAGAAAAAGAAATGAGGTGACAAAGATATTGGTTAAATATGTCTAATTTGATTAGATCAATAATTAACATAAACATGAGTTAAACTAATATTTTTCTCAATCAGTAAAATTCAATTAACTTGATTCTGAGAGCTAAAAATGTAATGAATTCATTATGAGAAAAATGTCTAGAGGTAATATTAGCTATCTGAAGTTTAGCAGTACAGAAAGAGGAAAGATTTGTTAATTCTTGCCGCAGAAAATATTCGAGGAAAATTATTCTCACCGATTAATTTGATTATTACTGTATTGCAAAAAATAAAAAAATATAGAATAAAAAAAAAAATAATAAATAAAAACCAATAAACAAAAAACCCACCACAATGGGGACATTCACCAAATTTCTTTCGACAGACGTCGCTGCTGTTCCATAAGTGGTTAGGGGAACGTTTTAATCTCGATGACGCTTGAATTGTTAACGTCAGGTACAAGGACACGTCAATATATAATACCTTTATAACATGAATAGGACAATTCTGTAAATTCGTTCATAAGCAAAATTGTTCTCACGACTTTTTTTTATTTGATAAAATATAACATTATTGAACAAGTTAGATAAACTACTATTGAACAAAAGAAGCTACCCGTATTGCGGGATATTCAATACCGTGAATACGGGCCGCTTCTTTTTTTTAATAGTACTGTATCTTATACTTACAACCATTGCGCTGGAACAATTGACTACAGAACGACAGGAATATTAAATTTAGGTTATTAATTAAATTCCTAACGGTGGTGTATACGTGTATCACATTTCATTCTTTGCATTATCATTAGGGGGAAAGGGTGTATTTTACTCTTATAAAAAGGTTTCGATGCTACATTTTTGTAAATTAAAAAAATGCACTCTGAAACAGAATTTTTGTTCTTGGAAAAAATTGTCCCTTTATGACCAATAATAAAAATATGGGTAAAAGGGGACAAAATCAAAACCATAAATGTACAATACACAGGAACACAACAAATTTATTTATACCTTTAGGCAGTAATATACAATTTTCAACAAACACAGAAAAAGAACAAGAAATAATAATTAAAAAAACACTTGTAACAATGAACAAATAGAATTTCTGTGTGCATAGACACCATTTCAAGTAACATAGTTGGTACTTTATATCATTTAAAAGGGAGCTTATTCAAAATAAATCTAAAAATTGAATAAGATCCCTGGATATATTCATTCAAAATTTTGTATGTGGAGACGGGGACTTTATTATTCTATTTTGTTCACTTGGAGGTAGTATTTTCCGAAATTCAGGTATTTTAAAATGTTGGAATGAAGTTCATCAGTATTGCTGTGTGAGTAATCATGTACACCTTTTATGAACATGTATAGGCTACACCAAGGTACATTATGAACATGTATAGGCTACACCAAGGTACATTATGAACATGTATAGGCTACACCAAGGTACATTATGAACATGTATAGGCTACACCAAGGTACATTATGAACATGCATAGGGTACATCAAGGTACATTATGAACATGTATAGGCTACATCAAGGTACATTATGAACATGCATAGGCTACACCAAGGTACATGACGATATGCATAGGCTACACCAAGGTACATGACGATATGTATAGGCTACACCAAGGTACATGACGATATGCATAGGCTACACCAAGGTACATGACGATATGCATAGGCTACATCAAGGTACATGAGGATATGCATAGGCTACACCAAGGTGCATACCGATATGCATAGGCTACACCAAGGTACATACCGATATGCATAGGCTACACCAAGGTACATGACGATATGCATAGGCTACACCAAGGTACATGACGATATGCATAGGCTACACCAAGGTACATGACGATATGTATAGACTACACCAAGGTACATGACGATATGCATAGGCTACACCAAGGTACATGACGATATGTATAGGCTACACCAAGGTACATGACGATATGCATAGGCTACACCAAGGTACATGACGATATGCATAGGCTACACCAAGGTACATGACGATATGCATAGGCAACACCAAGGTACATGACGATATGCATAGGCTACACCAAGGTACATACCGATATGTATAGGCTACACCAAGGTACATGACGATATGTATAGGCTACACCAAGGTACATGACGATATGGCTTGTAAACGTCCGTTGTATTTCTTAATATGGTCATAATAAAACTCTTTTCTTGCGACTTACAGATATACTTTTATTTTACATATACTCGTCAACTAAATCTATACTTCTAACAGGTAATATCACCCGCGCTATACTAGTTAAGCTTCAATGTGTGCACCATCCAAGTTTTATAATTCAGTGCCGTCATTAAGTTAACGTTAACATACAAACGTCTTTGTGATTCAAACCACTTATGGAACATTAGCGTCACCAAACGGGAGAAGCGGTGAATGATTCCTAATAGTCAAAACGTGAGGAATTTGGTCTTTTACAAGAATAAATCGGCTAATATATATAAAAGTATATATATAAAAAAAATAGATATCTAATTTTAGTGCGCACGACGCGTTTCTGGAATAACCTTCATCAAGTACGCCCAGAGTCAAAATATTTGAAAGTCAAATTTTTCAAAAGTCTTTGAGAGCAAGAAACCCAAAGGGACAAAACAGGATATTTCTTCTTCTGTTCTTCCGGATACAAGGCAGAGCTCGAAACATCGAGTGCAATTGCTTTGGCGTGGAGACTTTAAAGATGTATAACGAAAATTAATAATGTAAATGAAAAAAAAAAAAAAAAAAAAAAAGAATATTTAATCACATATATACATTGCTGAGGTGTAGGTGTCTTTTACATACAATGTGTTGGGAACTGAATTTTAATATTTAATATCGACTAAGGTCCGCCTATACCGGAGGAAGGAGAAGTTTTAATAATAAATACATGATGTACGGACTGTAAATTCTTTCTTTATTAAGCCAATGACAAGATATGTTATTTTCAATGGTATTTTCTTGTGTTTACATTTTGGTCTGAGATCTGAGTCAATGAGATGCTATATTATGTTCATATTGTTGTTAGCCAATCAAGTAGTTTTCCTTCCCCTTGGAGAAGCTTTAAAATAATTCAAATTATTGCTTGCAAAGTAGAAAACATGTTGCTTCTATTTATATTTTTTTAATATTTTTTTTAATATTTTTTTTATAATTATTTATAGCAAAACATACAGATTTTTTAGATACTTTAAAACTGCAGATCGAAATTTAAATGTAAAATTGGAAACATTATAACAATTGATATCAGTACAACGTTTATTTTCAACAGTTACAAACGATTGGTTGGTTGCTAAATGCCCTTCCACCAATGTTCAATGCATATACAGGACAAGAATTAGTTCAACAATATACAAGATTTATACAACATTGAGTGAGGACAACTACTTTTGACTGCCACTGCCAAAGGATGGAGAGTTGAGCTAACCGTTCCGGCATATCTGACCACGGATATGTTCCGCTTGTCCTAATTACAATTTCGTCCTTTCCTCATTCATGACTTATCACCAGGTTTGTAACTAGAGTAACACGACGGGTGGCACTAGTGGAACAGGAACTACCTATCCTTCCGGAGCACCTGCGTTCACTCTCACTTTTGAGTGGGGTTCGTGTTGCTCAATCTTTATTATTCTGTGTAGTGATTTGTAGCTCATTGGTTGTTCTTTAGTCCTTTCTCTTTTGGTCATTGTATTTTCCATCCTTCCTTGATTTACGGATTCCAGTTGCCCCTTTGTTTACCTCAAAATTTTCACTATGAGAAGATGCTTGGGCCAATAAAACTAGCTTAACCCCGTCACTTGCTATCCAAGTGTCTGTTCCAAGCCAGGAGGTTGAGCGGTTATGTATATGTGTATCGATTTCTCCTCTGTTATTCACGATTTTCATGAGAAATAAAGAATATTGAGACGAATATAGTGAGTAAAACGCGTTTCTGTAACAAAAAAAAACAAACCAAAAAAACAAAAACAAAAAAACAAAAAAGAAAAAAAAAACAAAAGAAGAAAAAAAAAAGAAAAAAGGCCAGGTCAAAGTCTAAATCTAAATATTGGTAATCCATATAATTTGAAAATATTTGGGGAGAATGATAGCCAAAGGAACCTAACAGTATATCCTGTTTTAGCTACTGTCAACTAACATCTAACTAAATATATCACATGCTGATAACTGCACATGTTATCGACAGAGCCATCATCTTTTTTTTTTGGTCAAAATAAATCATTAGAAACATGAATCTTTTATCTTTTTAAAGCTCGTCTTTCGGTTAAAGTTAATACTTTTTAAAAATACTGACCAGCTATTGATCCTGAGTAGAAAATGATACCTAGTGGTATTTGCGCCATAACACAGCGGTGTAGTTCAAGTATGTATCATTTTTCAAAAAGGAGATCAATCCTGTCAACCCTGACTAATATTTAATGCAAATTGTAAAAACGTGTATTTAGGAAAAAATCATAAATCTCCCAATTTACCCGTCATGGAAACAGAAACGTATTTGTGGAAGCCCAGTGGGGTGGTTAATAGTAAGTGAAGAACAATGCACATAAATTTAAATAGAAATGGAAGGTTATTCTGACACGGAAGGAAATGTTTCCCTTAATTCTCATTGGTGATATATTTTCTAAAGCAAAAGGACAATAATCTCTTCACCAATGATTCAATTATTTATGTTGGAAATTTACAGTTCCTAAAATATATAATTATTATCAAAACTAAGGTTCTCCTACATCAGCCATAGATAACATTCGGCGATTTGTGTTAGGGTTATGGTTATGGTGTTTAACGCCACTTTCAACAATATTTCAGTTATATCGTGGTTGTCAGTTTTATTGGTGGAGGAAATCGGAGTACCCGGAAGAAACAATCGACAAGTCACTGACAAACTTTATCACATAATGTTGTATCTAGTACACTCGCATGAGCGGGAATCGAACTCACAACGTTAGTGGTGATAGGCACTGATTGCATCTTATTTACGCACTTTGTTTTTCTTGCTTCCAAAGACTTCTTAAATTATTTGGCTGTCCAATCTTTTGACTTTGAACGTATTTTTATTATTGCAATTAACAGTTCCTAAATAATGTATTTAAGGATTGATCGCAATTTTTGTTCTGTTCATGAAGAAATAACCTCAATCAGATTGTACACATCGTGTAACCCGCGTAGCGGGTTGCGTAGCGGGTTACGTAAGGGTGTGTACAACCTGATTGAGGTTATTTCGAATGAATCGAACAAATAATTTCGATCAATCCTTATAAATTAATTCAAACTTTTTTTGTTATGATATTGAAAAATATATTTATTTTTTTCAAAATAAGGTAAATAATCGGAAATAAATTTAAATAACCCCAAAGGTGCCTCAATTAAAGAAAATCACCCGATGACAACGGCACGCGACGCTTTGAGAACGACGTCTATTTTCAGATTCCGTACATATGAAAATAACCTCAACTTTTTAAACCAATCAAAACACGTATAAAATGACATGTGACTCTAAAATTAATTTATTACTAATTATTATTAAAACTAAGGTTCTCCTGTGTCAGCCATATGTAACCTAAGCCAATTTTTGCTATCATATTTACGCACTTTGTTTTTCTTGCTCACAAAGAGAATATTTGTTGAACATGAGTAATTATTCAGATAATAATGATTTTTTCTTTTGACCTGACCAATACATTTAGCTGGAGTTTTCCCATAGTGTTCGCCCCCTGAAGCAATAGTTTGCAGTTGAATATCCAGTCTTAGCTTCAATTCTTTTATACATGAAATACAAATTTTATATTCTTTGGTTTGACCCGAACGGAGATGAGATAAAAAAATAAAAAAATAAAAAAATAAAAAAAAAAACAACCCACCACAGTCAAAACGTGAGGAATTTGGTTTTTTACAAGAATAAATCGGCTAATATATATAAAAGTATATATAAAAAAATAGATATCTAATCTTAGTGCGGACGACGCGTTTCTGTAATAACCTTCATCAAGTACGCCCAGAGCCAAAATATTTGAAAGTCAAATTTGTCAAAAGTCTTTGAGAGCAAGAAAACCAAAGGGATTAAGCATGATATTTCTTCTTCTCTTCTTCCGGATACAAAGCAGAGCTCGAAACATCGAGTGCAATTGCTTTGGCGTGTAGACTTTAAAGATGTATAGCGAAAATTAATAAAGTAAATGAAGTATTAGAACCGTAAAGTTAAATGGTCGGTCGCTAATTTTGCAAACAATGAATCATGTTTACAAACATGTGGGACTGGAATACGAGTAGAAGAACAGATGTTTTGTTTACCTCATATAAAGTTGGAGCGGATAATCAATAAGGCGACATAATGTTGGTTCGTCACTCGTTAGAAACGGCCACCCAACGCAAACATCCGTTTACGTGGAAGTCTGACATGTACCACGCACAAGGTGCTCAAATGCAGTGTGGTTTGAAAATGAGGTATCGGGGGCGGAGTGGTGTTGTTGTGTTTTGGTTTTTTTTTGTTTTTTTTTGTTGTTGTTTTAGTTTGCCTTTTTTTGTGATTTGTTTTTTGATTGTTTTTGATTGTTTTTGTTTGTTTGTTTGTTTTGATTTGTTTTTCTTTTTGTTTTTTGTTTTTGTTTTTTTTCGCTTTTTTGTTGTTGTTTTGTTGTTTTTATTTGGCAGAAAATAATGTTGTGGTCTTTGCAGCGGACCGATACACCGAGAAGGAAGGAGTTTTCAATAGTGTCCGCGCCCTAATAGAAACTAGTAGTTCGCGCTAAGCATACATTCTCACTAAGAAACATTTTCCAGATTCCGATCTAAACATTCTTAGCTCTAACTTCCCAATATAGGGTATACAATTTTATATTATTTTGCTTGACCCGAATGAAAACGTGAATATCAAAAACGTTATATTAGACGTAGTGGCTTCTTAAATAGAAAAAGCATATTATACTTATTCTAATTTTGGAGGCCATAGACAGACAAATAATCCTTATATAGTTAACACTTCAGACAATGATACGGGTTCCAGACATAAAATCATATTTCAGATGGTGGCCATATTAGTTTGTCGATGGTTCTGTTCTGACGCGAAAAAGCTATATTAAATACTGTGTCAAAGATTAAATGATCATGTGTATTAGAAAGATAATATTATTATTTTCTAGAATTATAATTTCAATCTATCAAAGCAATTTGACTTATAGTGACTAAGCGTGTTGGTCTAGTACAAACTGGACATCATGATCATCATCGTCATCTCATGAAATATAAGGATCGTCGTGGTCGTGATCGTATGATAGTTAGATTTACAACTACCTGTGCCTATTACCGTTCATGGCGAGGATTACTCGATACAACATTATGTGATGATGTTTGTCAGTGACTTGTGACAGGTCTGTGGTTTTCTCCCGGCATTCCGATTTCCTCACCTACAAAACTAACCACCACGATATAACTGCCGTTAAGCATCATCAAACAAACAAACAAACATATATACATGTATATATATAAACCCAAACTATCATCGAAATGTAGCTTGTTATCGCCATGATATGGCTGTAAAATTACTGAGTTGACGCTAAGCAACAATCACTCGCTCACTCATACAATTGCTGATTTGACGTTAAACAACAATCATTCACTCACTTATGCCTTTTATAGTTACAAATAAAACAGAAGAAGGGCTTATAGCAAGAATGTCTTCTTTCTTCTGTGAATAGAAAACTCTTACTTTCAGTTTGTAGACATTGTTAAAGTCAACGGAACATTTTGCAAGACGTTCAGAAATGTTAAAGTTATAAAATCATCAAACAGTTCTGAACAAGATAATTCTATATATATTTAAAAATAATATTTTTACCCCAGCCATTTACATTTTTAAAGTGGATTTTTTCAAAAGAGTTTATTTTTTAAACTAAGATATAAATTGAGAACATTATGATTTTATCCTTTTGTGGATTATGGTGTTTAACGCCACTTTCAACAATATTTCAGTTATATCGTGGCGGTCAGTTTTATCGGGGGAGGAAACCAGAGTACCCGGAGAAAAACACCGACGTATTGCAAGACACTGACAAACTCCATCACATGATGTTGTCCTTTTTTCATATATATATATATATATATATATATATATATATACGTTTTTATTATGTATGTAGGCGATTACCGTTTCCAACATTTGTTTACAAATATGATATAATTAATTAATTCTCATAATGCGCGTGTAAGGGAATGTGTTGTTAATTGAAACCTTCCCTCAAATAGATGTCTCGTTATGACATCCAGGGGCGTAGCTGGAAGTAAAACTATGTGCAATCAAAGAACTTCGGCGAGGGGTCTGGGGGACGCCTAAGGCCCCCATCGGGTCCAGGGATAATGCCCTGGTAGGGGGACCAGGGGGCTAAGCCCCTACGGAAGGCCAGCGCTTCTAGCAATTAGGGAGGGCAATTCCTGTTGTTAAATCGCTCCTTTTTTATCATCACGTTTCATACAGAAAATATGCATCGGTTGACAGAACATTTCAGGAAGTTAATATTTATGAACAAAGGAAATATGAGGTACAACACCTGTTAAAAAAGAAATGCCTTGATTCCTGAAACCTGCGACTTGTTCCTATAAATTCAGTTTTATATATTAAAATAACGTCCACCTTGGTTATTAACATGTTATTTTTAGAAATCTAGCGAATCATCAATGTTTGTTCTGATGGATACTAAATATTTGCCTTTTAAAAAGCTTTGCTGATTAATGGAGATGTTACAAAGTACAACTGAAAAAATATTTAAACAAAAATAGGAACACGTTATTGCATGCACCTTTTGATTCGCAGTCTGTTCATATTGCCATATTGTCCACTTGTTTTAAGTGTTATTTTGTATATTTGTAATCAAAATTTGGCAATACAAATAATTCAAAATGATGAAAGTAATGAATTCCTGCTGTAAAAATCAAAACACATAGTAGTTTGCGTTATTTGAATTTAATGTCCGTAGCCAAAATCAATATGACGAGATTTTCCTAAAGTAAATGAGCGCATGACTCTGTCGATGTCAATGTCAATATCTCTGTGCACATTTTACGCGCGCTATTGGTGATACTTTGACTAAATAGAACATAAAATAAGTAAAACGAATATAGATTATTTTTAGATTGATGGATTTTCATTTCCGATACATGCTTGTATAGGGAATTATACGAATATTTGTTTTATTATATTAGATTAGGTTTATTTTTGCTTTTGAAAAAGAATTTATTGGAAGAAAAGTCGTTAACACACAATTTTCTCATGTAACGCGTTACAAAATATCCGTATGTCGTTTACATTTTTCTCAGTAAAAACCTAAAAATACGTTTTTCGGACGATTTTTTTTGTGGGACCGGAAGCAGGGTCAGCGTGTTCTATGACCCCATAAACGGTTTCTGATTAAAGCAATGCTTGAAGGAAAAAATCGGTAAGTTTATGGAAAGAAAAGAACGTAACGCTGAAGAAAATACATCTGCATGCCAAATACCAAGCTTTATTTCAGCTATGTTGTACAAAATTTTCACAAAAAAAGGTATACATATCAAATGTTATTATCTTCAAAAATGAAAAAATAAAAAAACCACGAAGTATAAAACTTTACACATTCAAAATTATATTTTTCGCTCATATTTCGTGCTAAATCCAAATAACGAAAAATGTTCATTTTCCGTGGCAGAGAATGAACTTAACAAACTTGATTTCGGATAAAAATTACGATTTCTACGTAAAATTGTAGAAGGTTACCCAATTTGTCCAGTAAACGTTTTTTCTTATCGACGGCAAAATAACGTCGCGCTACTTCTATATTTTTCTATAGTTTTCTATTAAGATTAAAAAAAAAATAAACAACAACTAAAAAAAAACGAAGCTAAAAACAAACAAACGATATATCAAAACTTGAAAAACAACAAACAAAAGAGTGAAAACAAAATACAAAAATATACCAAACCTGAAAAAATAACGATGTGTTTCCGCTTACTCAAGCGACCCTAATTAAAAATGAATTCATGACCTTAGTTTTTGTGTGTGTCATTTTTGAACAAGGATTGCAAAATAGAATGTGTACACTGTAGAAACTATAATTATATAATAGTTTTAAAAAATCGCGAAATATATAAATATGAAAATTAAAAATGTGAACTGAATTATTTTAATTATAATTTCACTAGATTATACATAAGATATTACGAGCAATTTTCAAGAATACAACGTATACAATCAATCAATAAACAAACAGAATATGATAATCTCGTTTTAGAGCAAGATATACATTCAAAGAAAAAATGATAAAGTACAGTCACATAACATAAACAATAAATAAATACTAAAAGGGAATACAAACGAAATAAATAAACAAACAAACAAACATTGAAATAAACACCTAAAGGAAAACACCAATAACACAAATATATACAAGCAAGCCAAAATAAAATAAAAATCAATAAAAACAAAAAGTGAAATTCCGAAATAAAGAACAATACATCAAAACACATCCACACCACCTCCATCCTAACCAAACCCACGGTATGTAAACACAAATAAGGAATAAAAAAAAATGAAAAAGAAGACGCGAAACGTTCTTTTCAATGTTAATTATGTGTAACGTCAAGTGTCACCAACATCGCGCGTAACGTCAGTACAGTTAAAGAAGTCAGATGGTCCTGCAGCATTGTTGTCCTCAAGTACGTTTTAAGACGACGGAGAACAGAATGATCTCTCCGTCGTAGCTGTGCTGGCAGGCATGGTGCAAAGTATCAACAAAACGGTGCTGATCGAAGGATAGAGCTCTTCGTTTGTGACGTTAAGGGTGTCCTTCAGATTCGATGGTTTAGCGGTTGTCAATGTTGCCCAACGGGCTTTCCACCTTTTGATTTCGGCTTTAAAACATAACTATGTCGCAACGTAAATCGGTTTTGTATGTTTCAAATATAACGTTTACGGTCTATCTGGTGTTAGTCTAGGCAAGTTCATTGGTATCAAGTATTGTGCCTGGTATCTGCCGCCATTTTCAAGTAATCTCGCGGTAAGCTCTGTTATGTAATAGTCCATAAACGGGTAGTACATAGATCTGTCGGTCCGTTCTCCTTGGAATAGTCGGTAGAATTTCAAACTGATCGGCAATAGAAACGGCCATATCAAATAACGATCGGGTCCCACACAGTTTGGTCGTTTCGTTCCGAAGTTAACTGATTAATAACAACTTCACTCTCTTTGACGGCTTCTACCAGATCGCATATAAAACACGTTATAATGATTATTAATTATACTGAAAAAGTGGGATTCTTCCCATGTCAGTAATAATATTTTTTAGTGCAAGCAAACAAATTATTTTTATGCCGAAATGATGTGCAAGCAATTGCTTTTTTGCGTAAAGGCAGCTACGCGCCTGACATTGTGATCACGCACAATCAGATGTTAAACCGTCAAATGTCAATTTACCCATGTTTAGCGATATCCTCTCTGGTTTCCGGTGTTTAGTTCTCATATTGTTTTAAACATACTAGAACTAGTTCATGTAACATAACATGTCACGGTGTCATTTCACTTAACCAACATTCTATATTTTATATAGGTACAGGTAAGAAATATATATAGGTTAACACAATTGTTTTATGCACAAACTTGATTTATGTCTTAGGATCTTGTAGTTACGGTAATTTGCTTATGTAATTTGTTCATCCCAAAACATACCTGAAATACTGCTAATGCTGGCGTTGAATACCAATTAATCAAGCAAACTTATATAAATTATTGTTTTTATAAAATTCTTCTGTCACTACTATAGCTGATATAGTGCTCATTTGACATTAAACTACAATCAATCAAGATAAATCTATATACCACAAGAGCAATACATACAATATACAGCAGAATACCAACGACAACATTTTTGGAATAGCCTTTATCAGGTAAACAGATTGCAAAGTCAAATATTTTAAGTCTTTTATCACATTTTGTGAATCAGAGTCCATACACGTTAGAGAATACCGAAGGGGCAATGAAAAATGAACAATCCAGAGAAAGTGGCACCATAGGGTACATAAGACGAATACAGACAAATAAAAAACACAACACAATATGTGTTGGACACCAATATACGTAAGCAATCACAAATAACGTAAATAAGGCATGAGCCCTCCCATAGACAAGTGGAGGTAAACACGAACCAAACATCGTTATGCAGAAATCGCTACGGGCATCATAAATTAACTATTCATACTCTAATCAAAATAAAAACATAATTTATCAGTTATTAGAGAAAAAAAAAAAAAAAAAAAAAAAAAAAAAAAAAAAAAAAAAAAAAAAAGCAACAAGGAAAACCCAAGCCCAAAATTATTTTTTTTCAACAAAATATATTCAATTTAATTTTCATTGTCATTTAATATTCATTTCTATGCCATTCATTCATGATTGTGCAGTTGTATCTTAATTTCCAGTTTTTCATAAAGTAAAATAAAAATAGCCGTTAAATGGTGCAGATCCAGAGGTCGCTGCGAGAGTCTTAAATACACATTTAATAACATTATAAAACATATGATTAAGATTTTGTTTGATGATAACACATGCTTTATGGTCTCAGTAGATCGGAAATCAAATTATCAATTGCATTGCTTCAGGTACTTTATACTTTGTTTAATTGATGTTTAGACAGTAGATGGGAACGTGCGACGCGTTTCAAGAATAATTTCCATCCAGTAACGTTAATCATACAGGTATCAAGAAGAGCTTGAAGATATCAAAGGGATAATCAGAATCCGTATATCGAAGAAGAACAGACAACACAATGGCCAAAAGACAAAATACAAAAAGTCAAGCAACGATCTACAAAACATACACATAAAACTAAAGATCGAGTAACTCTGTTACCCCTTTATTTAGTTTGAAGATTTTTAGTAGTCTTCAGAATATTAGATTTTTTTAACTGACAGTGCTCTTTTCTAAAGCATATGATTTTAGTTTCTTTTAGTAGTTTTCAAGAGTATTTAATATTTTTAACTGATAGTGCTCTTTTCTAAAATTTTTAATTTTGATTTTATGAAATATTATACTTTGGTGTCTTGTATAATTCTTATGGTTTTATAATGTGAAGCGCTTAGAGTAATTGTTATATAATGCGCTATATAAATATTGTATAATAATAATAATAATAAGATACCAAAGGGATAATCAGAATCCGTATATCGAAGAAAAACAGACAACACAATGGCCAAAATAAACTTTTAAAAAGAACAAACAACGATCGACAAAACATACAGAAAAACTTTTACTAATATCTTGTCTCTTTGTTTGATTCTTTCTCCATTTTTGCTTGTTTTATACATCTTTATGCAAGTTGCTTAATTTCATTGCATGGATTCTGTAATGTATATAATTTGCTGTAAATTATAGGGAGCGGGCTTTAAATAATCGTTGTGATAACTTGTGCCCAATCCTATCTGCTAATATTTTGACCAAATAAAATATGCTTAATTCAGGTAACGACTGGAATTTCAAAATTTAATAATTTTTGGGAGCAAATAAACAAAAGGGTCGAAACAGGATAACCCAAGACTGAGGAAGGAGAATCTTAGTTTGATATTAATGATCATAAAATTATTTGATAACAAGATAAACCAGAGATAGCCCCAGCGCATGGAAATATGTTTTAGCTTGCTTTGTTATTGGATACAGCTCCCCTTCCCGAAAGCCAGTAATACGACAGAAATCTAATATACAGCTGATAATTAGAAGGGGTTCAAATAGGTGTCCAACACATATTGTGTTGTGTAGTGTCTTTGTTTTGTTTGTCTTGTGTACCCTGTGTTGCCAGTTTCTCTGGATTGTCCATTTTGATTGCCCCTTCTGCATTCTCTAACGTTTATTTAATTAATGCTACGCTCCTTTCCCGCAAAAGACAACTTACATCAATAAACAATCCCTTATTACTTCTAGATGCGGTCATTTGTGACCGGTTGTAAAGCACAATTTCCCGGTTACATCCATCATGCCACGCCCTTTTTTCTTCCTACAGCAGTCAATGCTTACCACATATAACCAGCAGAGTGCCACTTTTTTTTCTATGCATGACGTAAGGTTTAATGGTTTGACCAGAAGCCATAAATCGAAGGAAAGACAGGCAACAGAATGGACAAAAGAAAAAGGACAAAAGGACTAACAATGATCTACATATACTATACAGAAAACTAAATATTGAGGAACACGAACCCCTCTAAAGACTGGGGATGTCCTCTGGTCTATGGTTTAATTCCAGGACCTGTTTATTGAATTCTAAAGAAGATATTGTGTTTGAATAAAAACGTAGATATCAAATTGAGTGCGCACGACGCGCTTCTGGAATAATCGTCATCAAGTACCCTCAAAATCTTCAGAATAAAGTTCAATGAAAGGTCACACATGTAGTCAAATACTACATATATCTAATATATAAAAAGGGTATATTTTCCCTCTAAAAATTAATTTTCAATTAAATCGATTTCATTGTTATTTGTTTTTGCTTGTTTGTTTGCTTTTTTTTTTGCTTAGTTTTTTTTTTTTTTTTATGAATCATAATCATGTATGATAACAGTTCCCTATTAATTTATTCATCATTACGTCACTTCCCACAATGCAACAGATTTGTCACACTGTTACATTTGATATTCAAAATCTACGATTAGTTATACTATATTTATGTTTTCATATTTCATGTGTGTTTATATAGGTTTAAAAATTAGTAATACATATTCATTATTATGTTTTCATACCGGGTATCTCATTTGTACTTATATAATTTTAAAGTTTAATAATAATTTTTCATTATGTTTTCGTATTTTATGTAATTCCAATAATGGAGAAATTGGAGATGAATTTCATTATCTATTTAAATGTCAGTATTTCGGCAATCAAAGAAAAATTTATATAAAGAAAAATATTCGTATAAATCCAAACATAATAAAGTTCAAATTATTAATGACATCAACTTCAAAAATAGAACTCCAAAAATTATGTCGTTTTGTCAGGATTATTAATAAAGGTGTGTCGACTCCCGGTTAACCTCTTGTTATGACCTGTCTGTATATATTGTAAATAGTGTACATATTTTCATATCTCTATACCTGTATGTATTATGGTTTAAGAGAAATAAAGAATCTGTAGAAAGAACACAAAAAAACAACACTCAAATTTACCTTTATTTACCCTGATTGTTCACCCTTAATGGGACCCCTTAATCCCTCTTAATTAGGAAGACCAACATTCTTTCACACTGTCTCACATAGCCAACATTTTTTTCTTACCTGTACCTATATAAAATATAGAAAGTTACATGTTATGTTACATGAACTAGTTCTAGTATGTTTAAAACAATATGAGAACTAAACATCGGAAACCAGAGAGGATATCGCTAAACATGGGTAAATTGACACTTGACGGTTTAACACTTGATTGTGCGTGATCACGATGTCATAACGAGACATCTAGTTGAGGGAAGGTTTCAATTAACAACACATTCCCTTACACGCGGATTATAGTTTTAAACTGTATATACGGACAACTTTTAACGGCCTTGTGTGGAAGCCACGCCACAATAGTTTTCCTGTGAGTTGATGCTGTTTGACGGCCCTTCACAGTATTCTAGTAAATGTAAATGTAAATGTATGAGAATTAATTAATTATCGCATGTTTACAAACAAATATTGGAAACGGTAATCGCCTACATACATAATAAACACGTAGATGATATCAAATTCAGTGCGCAAGCGCAAGCCGCGTTTCTGGAATAACCTTCATCAGGAACGTAACTTGTGACATAGACAAAATTTAAGAAGAAAAAAAAAAAGACTATTCCTGGAAAAATCATACACTACCAGACTAAATCAAATATAAAAATAAAAAGCCTAGATCCGCCATCAATTGATCTCCACATCGAAGAGGCACCTCCAATCACCCGGGGGCGCACTGGGTCTGTATATAGGAACCGACACCAACCCCCGTCTTGGCAAACAGTTGTTCTCCTCTGAGTTCATTTTATACTGTTATAAAACAAAACATAATTTAACGGGAATCTTCAACAGATCATTCCAAGCTAAATTAATTATTCAACAGCTGTAAATAATACATTTAAACAACGAGCGTAGTTTAAATAATGTTTTTAATAGCATCAACATTTACAGTGACCCATGTCTGTTTTCAGTGGTGTAGATATCCAAATTTAGGAAAGTGTGTTTGAGATGGATTGGTACCTGATTCTTGTACTATGGTGGACACCTACGGACAAAAATATGCAATTTGAAAATTTTCTTTCAAAATAATTAAAAGTTATCTCCCTTAAATAATCCCTTATGTCTACACAATGTGGACCGTACTGTAGCAAAAGGATATTAAAACAAAACAAATTTTCTCTTATTTTTGTTGTGTTGTAAGAAGAGTTTGAAGATAACAAAGGGATATTCAGAATCCATATATTGAAGAAGAACAGACAACACAATTGACCAAAAGAAACAGTACAAAAGAACAAACAACGATCTACAAAACATACATATAAAACTAAATATTGAGTAACAAGAACCCCACTAAAAACCGGGGGTTGAACTCGGGTGTAAATTTTCCAATAAATTAAAATAAAATTTCCTTTGTGGAGGAAGAAGACAAGATTATTGAATAGCAAATTACGGACTGCAACGTAGCTTGAGAAACTGCATTTTAGTTTCAAAACATTTTTGTTTGTGTTATTAATGTAAAACATTACCACTTTTACTCGATATTGTATGCCTTTGTTATGAAAACTAATATTTTAGCTTGATTATACCCTTCGTACTTTCTGCAAAAGATTGCGAATACCGTTTGGGAACGACAATTTAACTTGAAGGGGGGGGGGTTATGGTTTTTTCTCTAAAAAAATATTCTGATTCCCATTGTGGCTGAAAAAAATATTCTGATTTTGGTGGAGGAAAAAAAAAATAATCTGATTCAGAGTTTTTGACATATAAATATAACCTATTGTTAAATTCTGGAAAAAAAAATTGCGCTTCGCGCGACAAAAAAAAAAAAAATATTCTAACTCTTGTGTTGTCCGAAATTTTTTTTTGAACGAAGCAAAAATCCTTAACCCAACCCCCCAACCCCCCTTCAAGTTAAATGGTCGGTCCGTTAGGGCAATCAAATATGGACAATCCAGAGAAACTTGCAACATTGGGTACACACGATACAGGACGAAGACAAACAAAACAACACAGACAACTAAAATGACGAGCAACAGGGGAGTGAACCCATGTGCTCGCGAAGGGTAAGCGGTTTCTGCTTCTTATAAGACACCCGTTGTGTTACTTATATATCTATGCAAATGTATGCTTTCTATATATTTTATGATTTAATAAAATTTCCTTGGTTTCTTTTCATGGTTCCTATCAAAATTGACATTATTTAGGAACTGTAAATTTCATACATAAATATATCTAATAAACTATGACAGTATGACTACTGGGTGGATACTAACATGGGAGGATTCATTTTTCACAAACGGTCATGAACTCTTGTGTAGGCAGTTTACTCGTCAAAATCAATCCTAAATCCAGAAAATCTAGATAGAATGTCGTATATAAATTCATCAGATTTATTGTTATTATAATCACTTACTTCTGTGTCACGAAGACTAAGTGTATTATGTATAAAGTTCAAGATTATAGAGTTCTTTAATAAGGCTGTTCACCCTGTTAAACCACAGGTGCTTGTGTAGAGTCAAAAATATGCTCGCTATGTACCTAAAATACCACAAGGCCGGACTCACTCCTACTACCCCTGTCACTTCAATCGCTATTTCCCCTGTCAAAATGTCGATAGGACGCAAATCGCTTACTAATTGGCGTAGTGGAATGATTTTTCTTCAAGGAAAACCCGTTTTTTATATCTTCCTACCATCTACACCCCCATACTGACAGATAATCCTCAGATTTTGTTGACAATGGACACCTAAGTGGCAGAAAGCAAAAGTAGGTCACGTGCGACATATTTCCGCCTTTCGGTCGTTCTCGGGTTTTATCATTGCCTTACGAAACATACCTGAGAAGTTCAGAAAGAAAAGTTCGGGAAACGTAATTATATATCAGTATTGTTACTGTATAATTATAATGTTTTTTAAATACAATTATTTCCTATGCCTTATTTTTAGTATTATTTGCATACCAAGAAGCACTAAAGTTTTCATTCATTTTGTCAGTCATATTTTGGCGCCTTGTAATGTTTCTAGTGTTTAGTAATTATATATGATAAAACCCGAGAACGACCGAAAGGCGGAAATATGACAGGGGAAATAGCGATTGAAGTGACAGGGGTAGTAGGAGTGAGTCCGGCCTTGTGGTATTTTAGGTACATAGCGAGCATATTTTTGACTCGACACAAGCGCCTGTGGTTAAGCGTGAGGGCTGGCATTTTACTCACAGGCACTCGAAATCCGGACCCCCTTTTTCCTCATTTGGTCCCTCCCGCGATTATGGTATGGATCTTTGTCTGGAAGTATATCTTTGAGCCATTTATCCATATTTCACAACATTTCGTATTACAACTCTCTCGTTCTAATAACTTTTGTTTCTAGGTCCAGCTGCCGTTTCTTTTGCCTCTAGATCCAGCTGCCGTTTTACTTAAACGGCAGCTGGACCTAGAAATAAAAGTTAGTAGAACGAGAGAGTTGTAACACGAAATGTAATAAAATATGGATAAATGGCTCAAAGATATACTTCCAGACAAAGATTTCTACCATAATCGCGGGAGAGACCAAATGAGGAAAAAGGGGTTCCGGAATTCGAATGCCTGCGATTTTACTCGCACGTGGAGAGCACTCACGTGACCGCATCAATTCACGAAGAGGGGAGGATTGGGTCCATAAAACTCGTTTAGCTTTTTATTTATGTTGTTTGTCCTTTTTTTTTTGGTCATTGTGTTGTCTGTTCTTCGATATACGGATTCTGATTACCCCTTTGGGTAACCCAAGTTCTTCTTAAAACTAATTTAACCATGCCACTTTTTATTGAAGTGCCTGTAACGATTTTGTCCATTTCTACGATTTTTCGACTGGATTTTGTGTGTTATTTTTTGTTTTTCATTTATTACTATTATTATACTTGATAATATCTACAATTTTAACACTACATTCAAATAAGGAAGATAAGGAAGTTTTATTTCTTGTAAAACAATGCAAATTGCAATGTATTTGGTTACATACCCACACAAACTGTTTAGATCTAGTTCGATGTTAATACAGTTATTTTTTTTAATGAAGGGTGTTGCAAGAAATACAACAACAAAAAACGCTAGAGAATACCGAATGGGAAATTACGAATGGAAAATCCAGAGAGGCTGGCAATATTGGACACACAAGACACAGGAAAAAGACAAACAAAACAAAAACAAAATCACAACACAACACAGAAAAAAAAAAAAAAATAGCTACTCGGACCCCAACAAAACCCAAAAGTTAACCCAGGTGCTCTGGAACGGTAAGGAGTTCCTGTTTCTTATAACACACCCATCGTGTTACACATATAGTCAAGCTAGATAAACGTCTTATCGGACGAAAGAAAAGAAAAGACGGACGAAAGAAAAGGAAAGACGGACGAAAGAAAAAAAGAAAAGACGGAGGAAAGAAAAGAAAAGACGGACGAAAGAAAAGGAAAGAAAGACATAGGCTTTAATTTCATGAACACAAAAATATCCAACGACAATTAAACACTAAATTGGTGGTTTATTCTTGCTGCTCAATCTTTAATGTTCTGTTGAGTGTTCTGTAGGTCATTGATTGTCCGTTTATCCTTTTTATTTTGGTCATTGTATATTTTCTGGACTTCTTTGAATTACGAGTTCTGAATAAACTGTTGTTATCTTCAAATTTTTCTAACTGATGTTTTTTTTTACCATATTGTGTCTCACTCTTTCAGGTTTAATTTAAATTGAAAAAAAAAGATCAGACATTTTTGGAAACGTTTTTGATATTTAATCTAAAACAAATTATTTCCCCCTTAAAAAAATATTTTCAATTAAAACGATTTCATTTTACTTTTAGAAATTATAATATGTATGCATGTTTGGCTGCAGATCATAATTTATTTATATGTTTTTACAATTACGTAACAAAGTCGAAATATTTCCATTGTTTCCTGGAACGCTACATGAACTGGCATCCTTAACACGACACGAAAAACAAACACTGGAGGTCCAGGGAGGATAACGCTAAACATTGGTAAATATACACTTTCAGATTTAATATCTGATTGAGTTGTAACGATGTCATATCAAGAATCCTCTCTGGGCAGGTTTCAATTAACAACGTTTTCACTTACACTATGTGAACTTAAACAATTAAATAGGAACGCGTTGTTGTTAGAAAACAGTCATTGCCTACGTAGATAGATTTTGACTAAGCCAAAACAAAATAAAAATAACAAACAAAATGAAACAAAAAACAAAACAAAAACACACAAAAAAACAAAAAACAAAAATTAATACAAATTATTTTCTCGCTCAATTCGTACACCCAGGTGTTATTAAGGTACAAAGATTTTAAAGGTCACTAACCATCCCTGAATGTAACTTTTAAAAATTCCGAAGCGGAAGTATGAGTGGTTGAATAATTGTGCGTGTCATTTTCAAATTGAACCCGAAGCAGACGAAGTTGTTGTTGCAGACCACAGAAAAAAAATTCCACCCTCCCAACCCAACATTAGTTCGCTTATTGCATATTTACTCTATACTGCCGAAAGTTTTAAATGTTTTTCAGGCTCATGGATCTACTTGGTTGATGTCTAATACATGATATGAAATGAAGATTGCAGTATACTATTCTGACAAATGAGGTGTCTTGGTTTTCAAAAGGATAACATTAGTTACCTCTGTTTCCCAGGGTTACTTGTGATTTTCCTACAAATTGCATATTGATTTTATCTATCTAGTTGTTGCCATTTACACAATTCGGCAACTGTTGAACATTTTAAAAGTACGAAGTTAGTTGTCTTCAAAATGTATTAACAATTCTATAATATATATACTATTCTAACATGACCTCCTTTAGTTTTTTAGTTTAAACATATTGTATTTGCTCAAATGTGCAAAAAGGATAAGACACAAGTTAAACAAACTTATGAAGTCGTCTCCTATATACAATAAGTTACAACATTATTTGATAGAGCATGCATGTATATAAATATTTCTTACATTAATATGTGTAGATTGAACTAAAACAGAGAATGAAGAAAGGAATGAGAGAGAAGGTTAGTGGTGATGATGTGTGCGATTGTTGTTTTGGTGAACAACTAGACAACAAGAAACCTTTCAGACCTCTTAATATATTCAAACACATGCTTAAAAATAATTTCGTTCTCTTCATACGGGAGTGTAGGATTACCACAGGTCAAAAGTGTAAGGTCTAAAGCACAATAATTAGGTAGCCAGTTGAGATTTTGAAACAATGTATGTCTTATATTTGAATAATGGGAACAATCGAAGAAGAAATGATAGGAGTCTTCGCGATTGGCACCACAACGACAAGACGGATCTGAGACTATATTTACTTGGAGCAAATCGTAATTCAAAAAAGAAGCAAAACATCGAAGCTGGGTTAAAATAATATTAAGTTTTCGAGGTCCAATTTCGTAATGTTTAGGAACTTGGCTAATATCTTTCCGCTTTCTTAATTCAGCTTTAAATTTTGCAATAGAATCCACATTTCGAAGAGATGGATCTAAGCTATTCCATTGACGTATAGTTGAAGGAATAAATGAATCATAAGTATTCGATAGTCTACAAAATGGCATTATAATATCACTTCCATTACGCAATGGATAAACGGTTGTACTTTGAATTGATGGTGGAATTAAGTCACAAAGATACATGGGTGCATTATTATTTTGTATATTATAAAACATTTGTAATTTTCTCCTTTTTTTTCTTTCTACCAATGATTTCCAGCCTAATTCTTTATAAATTAAAATTGAACTAGCAAATATTGGAAGACCAGTAACGATTCTAGCAGCCTCAAGTTGCAAATGGTCAAGCTTATTAGAATTCCCTACCCCACAATTATCCCATACTTCACAAGCATATTCAAAAATTGGTCTGATATAAACTAAATATAATTTCTCTATATTTTTCAGAGAAAGTTTATATTTTAACTTTCGAAGAACTTTCAGGTGTTTGTAAATACTTAACAATATATTTTCAACATGTATATTCCATTTAGCATCGATGCTAAATGTAACTCCCAAATGTTTGTGAGAATTTGTAATAGGAATACTTCTTTCATTAAATGTAAAATTGAATTCTGGAATATCCGTATTTGACCTCCTTCTTTTGCTTTAATAAAAGAGCGAGTTAATCCATTCAGCATAATCTCATTAGCACATGCGCCGGTCAATGTGACTGACTTTTCCATTGGCAGCATAATTTGTAACCCGAATAATGCCGACAGAGGGCGTAGTATTATTCGAGTTACATAAATTGTGTGCGACATTTTCCGCAAACGTAAATATAAATTAACGTCTTCCAATCAAAGTATACTACCGTATTTGTACTCTTATACATATCAGAATCAAAATAAATCATGGAAGCCAGAATGTGTTTTGAGTTTTAACATGGATTGGCGGATATTAGTAAATTTTATCCCTCGTTTCTGGCTCGGGATAACATACTAATATCCGCCAATCCATGTTAAAATTCCCAACACATTCTGGCTTCCATGATTTATTTCTTAAGTATCTATTTATCTATCTATCTATCTATGTGTATGTACAATTAAATCAGTAAAGCTGTGGCCAATAATCTCGTAATTGTTCTTATTCTAAGGTTGTCTCAGGATATTCCGTTTCACTTACACTCTTAGATGATAACTAATCCATTGATTATTAATTTGCATATCAGAATGTATTAATTTAGTGCGCGGAGTTGTTCTGCTTACAGGACATTGAAGAAATGTTTCAAAATCTTTTTCATCATTACAATTCTTTATTGATATTTGTGGAATTTGAAATCATTCATTTTCCTGATAATAGAATATTTTTTGTAACATTTTTTTTCAGCCACTGTGAATAAAAGTTAGAGCAAACAGAAGAGGCAACCAAAATGGACAATCCAGAGACATTGGCAATAATGGGTACACATGATAATGAACGAAGACAAACAAAGCAACAATAAAAACACACACTCACAACACAGAAAACTAATAAGATGAGCAACACAGACTCACCAGAAAAACGAGGGATAATGCAATAAATACGCCAGTATACATAAATGGGAGCCGCGAGAATTCCGGAAATACACATATATACCGGAAATACACATATATACCGGAAATACACAAATATACCGGACATTACCAATAGACCTACAAGTAGGTGTTTATTCAACCTCTAAATGGCTGCATTATCAGATTCCCAATATGTATTGGATTCATAATAAAGCACACAAAAAACATTTCAGTTTCTAATAAAGTACATGAACACAGTTAATTAAGCTTGGGGGTGTCGGAATTTCATAAGACTGTCTAGATAGATTGTCTTCTTTTGATTGTCTGTGATTCTGGTGACATTTTATATTATCATCCTCTAAAGAGCTAACATCGTGGGTTAAGCTGAAAGTATAAATCTTTTGTAAGGCAACCTTTACGCTCCATTGTTTATACTTTTATTGATTATAAATGCACTCAATACACAGCATGACCTAATTCTTGTGCTTGGTCATCCTGTCAATCAGGGAGAGGGGTGTCTTTGGTGAAAATTCATTGATAGAACCCACGTGGTTGCGTTTTTGTAAGTAGAAATACGGGGTATAAATAATTTCGCGCGCAAACATCGGAGTTTGTCCCCGCTGCATAAACCAATCACCGTTTAGATAAAATGCTACACAGAAGACAATTATATTTGTCCCACCTTGTATACCACGCCGCCTCACACAAACACATCAAAGAGAACGTTTCTTTCTTATCTAATTAAAAGGTCAATCCGTAAATCTAGCTGTGATTTTACATATGCTGTAACAAGTACTAATAGTTTTTTCTTAGTGACAACATTTTTTTTTTTTATGAAAAAATAGTTTTTTAGTGGTGTAGTGAACAATATGTATATTCACTTTGACAAGTATTTCGTCAAACTGCAATTATTTTGGATAGTAAAATATTTTTTTTAAATCTGCTTGACCATCTAGAGGTTCCTTTCTTTTGTCATGGTATACAGAGCTTTAGGTCCATTAACTTAGCTTAACCCCGTCACTTTTTTTTATTGAAGTGTCTAAGAACGCAAGAAAGTGGGCGGTCATGTATTTCTGTTTTGGGGTATCAATTTTGCCTTTTTCTGCGATTTTTTTATTGGATTTTAGTACTGTTCCAGCAGTGTGGTATTTTAGAACTGTTCCAGCAGTGTGGTATTTTAGAACTGTTCCAGCAGTGTGGTATTTTAGAACTGTTCCAGCAGTGTGGTAATTTAGAACTGTTCCAGCAGTGTGGTATTTTAGAACTGTTCCAGCAGTGTGGTATTTTAGAACTGTTCCAGTAGTGTGGTATTTTAGAACTGTTCCAGCAGTGTGGTATTTTAGAACTGTTCCAGCAGTGTGGTATTTTAGAACTGTTCCAGCAGTGTGGTATTTTAGAACTGTTCCAGCAGTGTGGTATTTTAGAACTGTTCCAGCAGTGTGGTATTTTAGAACTGTTCCAGCAGTGTGGTATTTTAGAACTGTTCCAGCAGTGTGGTATTTTAGAACTGTTCCAGTAGTGTGGTATTTTAGAACTGTTCCAGCAGTGTGGTATTTTAGAACTGTTCCAGCAGTGTGGTATTTTAGAACTGTTCCAGCAGTGTGGTATTTTAGAACTATTCCAGCAGTGTGGTATTTTAGAACTGTTCCAGCAGTGTGGTATTTTAGAACTGTTCCAGCAGTGTGGTATTTTAGAACTGTTCCAGCAGTGTGGTATTTTAGAACTGTTCCAGCAGTGTGGTATTTTAGAACTGTTCCAGCAGTGTGGTATTTTAGAACTGTTCCAGCAGTGTGGTATTTTAGAACTGTTCCAGCAGTGTGGTATTTTAGAACTGTTCCAGCAGTGTGGTATTTTAGAACTATTCCAGCAGTGTGGTATTTTAGAACTGTTCCAGCAGTGTGGTATTTTAGAACTGTTCCAGCAGTGTGGTATTTTAGAACTGTTCCAGCAGTGTGGTATTTTAGAACTGTTCCAGCAGTGTGGTATTTTAGAACTGTTCCAGCAGTGTGGTATTTTAGAACTGTTCCAGCAGTGTGGTATTTTAGAACTGTTCCAGCAGTGTGGTATTTTAGAACTGTTCCAGCAGTGTGGTATTTTAGAACTGTTCCAGCAGTGTGGTATTTTAGAACTGTTCCAGCAGTGTGGTATTTTAGAACTGTTCCAGCAGTGTGGTATTTTAGAACTATTCCAGCAGTGTGGTATTTTAAAACTGTTCCAGCAGTGTGGTATTTTAGAACTGTTCCAGCAGTGTGGTATTTTAGAACTGTTCCAGCAGTGTGGTATTTTAGAACTGTTCCAGCAGTGTGGTATTTTAGAACTGTTCCAGCAGTGTGGTATTTTAGAACTGTTCCAGCAGTGTGGTATTTTAGAACTGTTCCAGCAGTGTGGTATTTTAGAACTGTTCCAGCAGTGTGGTATTTTAGAACTGTTCCAGCAGTGTGGTATTTTAGAACTGTTCCAGCAGTGTGGTATTTTAGAACTGTTCCAGCAGTGTGGTATTTTAGAACTGTTCCAGCAGTGTGGTATTTTAGAACTGTTCCAGCAGTGTGGTATTTTAGAACTGTTCCAGCAGTGTGGTATTTTAGAACTGTTCCAGCAGTGTGGTATTTTAGAACTGTTCCAGCAGTGTGGTATTTTTTGTTTTAGTTATTCATTTTAATACTACTAATATTATTATCAACACTACAATAAAAAAAAAACACAATAATTTCTAGTACATAAACACTACGGTGAAATTGATAAGAAAGTTTGATTTCTACGTAAAACAAAACCCATTCCTATGTATCTGGTTCTCTGCCTACGCACGATGTTTAGAACCAGTACATTACAATACTGGTAGTTTATTTACTTAGGCCATCTTTAAAAAATGTTCTGGTTCTCAGACAATTGATTTAAAAAAAAGGGCAAGGTAGGTAGGGTTTTTATTTTTTGTTTTTATTGCCAATCCAACATGGGAAGGGTTTTTATATTTTGTTTTTATTTTCAGCAGTTTAAAAACATAACGCAAATCAGGTCAATTCTACTATTTTGGCAAACAAACAACACAATAGTGTTTACTCGGAGAGATTTGGATTTTCCAACAGACACCTCGTACTTCAGGTCAAAAATAACGAAAGGGTTGTTGTTTTCTCCAACCTCTTTTATGTCCGTATAATCACCCACGAATATACTCTTACATAACTCTGCAACTGTCATTGTTCTGTCAACAGGCAGGATAGTCCACGAAACTATTTGTTTGGAACGTAACTGTACATTAAAACTGACGAGGACAGTGTTTTCCCTCGTAGCCATGCTGAATTTTAACCGTTTCGTTTTCGATTGATCATTCATTCAAACGTTTGTCAAAACTCGTCCACGTCACCGGCACGCTTGAAAACTTAAATTTGGCGGTAAATTTGAAAAATGAATCTTCAAAAATACGGCGCAGCGGCGATTTTTTTTCTGTACGGCAATAAAAACGTCCCATCGGCCGAAATTTTGAGGGGGCGGCGTTGTCTGAGAACCAGAACTTTTATTTTATTTGGCCTTATCAGTAAATCTTTTTACTCACACATGAAAAGCACTTGCCTGACTCGGGTGCATCATATCACTAAGAGGGGAGGTTTGGGTCCATAACACTAGCTTAATCCCGCCACTTTTGATTAAAGTGTCTGTGTACCGGGTAGTAAAATAATAATAAAAAAGAGCATAGTAATTTAACGATTTTTCGTTGTTTTGTCAGGGCATACAGAAACTTGGGCTCATAAAACTAGCTTAGCCCCGCCACTTTTGATTAAGGGGCTTGTACCATCCCAGTAAAGTGAGCGGTCCTGTATTTGTGTTAGGGGTATCGATTTAGCCTCTTTCTACGATTTTTCTTTTAGATTTTGGAACTGTTCCGACACTGTGGTATATTTTGTTTTTTATTTTACTTCCATAAATGCATAATATTTAAGCAATCTTAACATACAATGCAGAAAACTACAAAAGATGTGCAACACGTACCCCACCAAAATACAGGGTGTTAACCGGGGTGGTCGCGAAGGTGACAGCAGTTCCTGTTTCTTATAAGACACCCGTCGTGTACATCACAGCCAAGTCCAGTAAGTATTGTTAGTGATGGGGCGGATCCAGGATTTCAAGTTAGGGGGGCGCACTTAAAAAAATTGCGCCGAGCGGAGGGAGGCTCGAAAAGCTTTGGGGTATTTCGTGTGAAAAATCACGATTTTACGCCAAAAAATCATATTTTTTTCAATTTTAGAGGGGGCGCGCCCCCCCCCCCCCCCCCCTAGATATTTCGAAGAGAACAATCAGTTCTTGGTGACGATCACACACTTTGCGTATCGATGAAATCAACATAAGAACAACGTAGCCTTGTAGAGAAGCTTTACCGTGAGTAGATGGGGCTTTGTCCAGAACATTACTATATTGAAATAAGCTTGCATATTATTCTGTTAATTAACTTAATCGGTCCGTTAATGTGAGTGGAATACAAGTAATTGTAGAAGCTATTATAATCAAGGATGTGGATGACAGAGTGTCATTATGGGTTGAACTTTCTATTAAAGGGATATTAAAACTCGTTTTAACACATATTTTTTCAACTCGTGACGAAGGTTGTTTCTTTTCAATTTAATTGTAAAAACAATCCAAAAATACTTTGTACGCCCATATAATCCCTAATATCGTTTAAGTATCACTTAAAAGGGTCGAAATGAATTTTTGTCCAGGAAGCAAAAATTCAATTAATGGAAAAACCGCAAGATATGACAGAATTATCAACGAATTATGTCACTTTTACAAAGTTTCATTGATAAAAACCGGATTAATGTTTCATAAATATCATTTATTGAACCAACTGCAAGTTTTCATGAGATACAAAAAATTACCAAAATGAGTTTTAATATCCCTTTAAAGAGTTCAACAAGAAGATTTGCGAGTGTTATTGTAACAATGAAAATAAATTTTAAACAGTGATCATCAAAAACTCCACCAATATCAACAACGACCTCTCATATTAAACAATAAAATACAAACGAATATCACGTGACGTATGACGGTTGTTATCAGAAGACTGCCAGTATGAATGGAACAAGTGTGAATCAACTATTGTAATTGGTAATCTGCAAGTATGAATGGAACAGGTGTGAATCAACTATTGTAATTGGCAATCATCGTTATGATTTGTGCAAAGACTTATTTCATAGACACCAAAATTAGGGTAGATTTCAAAAGTTTTCTACCGTAACACAAGACATTAACAGCCTCTTTCATACAAACAAAATCATATGCTATGGGTAAAATTTCAGGATGCTAATCAATGAAGAAGCGATACTGGCTCGAGATAAAACAATTTTTCGAATAAAACCACATTTCCTAACATTTTTATTAAATATTGAATTCATACACAATGTTATCAGAATTGCAGGAGTTATTTCCCTTTAATGCGGACAATTGCATGAATACAAATTTCAACGAAAAATAACATATATTGTTCTCATACTCTGTCTAAGACTGCTATAAGATTATCCTCTGATTTTCACAAGGCTCAAATATCTATGAATTTTACGAAAATTATACTCAAGTAGTTTTGTTATTATGAACGGAAGCCATTTTGCCTTCCGTAAGGAAAATAACTCTTAGAAACAAACGTTGAAAACGTATAATTTTAGAATTTAATCGGGGATGTACAAATGATCTATTTTTATCGAATATTTCCATGAAACTTGGTAGAAGTATCTCAAACATTATAATGGGATATAGCTGGCGGTTGTTGTTTTTTTTTGTAGCCCGGGTCACGTCATACCAAATACTATAAAAATACAGTGTTAAAAACGAAATTATTTCACATTATAGACCCATCTTTATTTTTCATAGACCTAACTGTACATTTTATATCAAAAAATGAAAAATTGACGGGTACCTGTAAAGTGCGAAACGAAATAGAAGCGAAACGAAACGAAACGAAACCGAACGAAATTTTTTCCAAAGACTAAGAGGGTTTATAATATATTGATTATCCAAATTTAGAAGAGTTTAATAAAGAAACGCGTTTTGTGCGAAAAAAAGAAAGAAGCAATATCATAGTCCGAGATTCCTCTGTCGTCCGACGACATTATATATTATTGCTAGAGCCGTCGAACGTCAGAGCGCAATATATACGGAAAACAGCTGATTTGCCTCACCAGCTCTGGGTCGGCACATTTCCACGTTTCGTGGCTATCGGATTTTATTAACTATCAGAAACCCTTATATAAATCGCTTCACCAATCATTTTTCTATTCATTCATAACCATCTTACCCTCAAAAAGTGGTGCTACACTCCATTACAGCACGATTTTTCCTTAGATCCTATTATTCCGCCATTTGACTTCCATTTTCGAATCTCCACAGGTGATCTCGCGATACTAACTGAATGATGACAGCAACGCATTGCATGATGGGAGCTAATTAATGCAGCGTGCCAAATTATTTGGAGCATTATTTGCATACGTAAACAACATTCAAATCACATGGAAGACCATACATTTAAGCGTATTCTGCAGGACAAACAGTCCATCTACAGATCAAAGCAGAGCAGAAGGAAATAATACAGAATGTGTTGGAAAGAAAAGATTCAATGGCAGAGTGTTACCAACGGGCTTCGGAAAGAGCATGTGCTACGTTCCCTCTTTTTGTTTTTGGACAAGGTACTACATTTTTTTTTCTTATGGTCATCTGTAGTTCACTAAATTTGCTGTTAAAATCATTACCAATCAATATAATCAACTGTATTAAATTTTATGTTAATTGTTCTGCCTTAACAGGCGCCTATGATTGGCAATAAAAATATTTGTTTGTTTGTTTATATGCAAATCATCCCCCATGATAGATTGCGGTAATCGTAGTTTTCTCGTAGTCACGTGACAAATGTTTGAAAAATGGAAGACAAATGTCAAAATCATAGGATCTAAGGAAAAATCGTGCTGTAATGGAGTGTACCACCACTTTCTGAGGGTAAGATGGTTATGAATGAATAGAAAAATGATTGGTGAAGCGATTTATATAAGGGTTTCTGATAGAAAATAAAATCCGATAGCCACGAAACGTGGAAATGTGCTGACCCAGAGTTGGAGAAGCAAATCCGCTGTTTTCCGTATATATTGCGCTCTGACGTTCGACGGCTCTAGCAAAAATATATAATGTCGTCGGACGACAGAGGAATCTCGGACTAGAAATATCACTGCACTGAAAATCAAAACTTAAATCTGATCACTGAAAGGCACCGACAAACGAGTCTGTGAATAGGGTTTTTGATTATTATATTATTTGGCAATTTAAAAGTGATAATTTTATTTACAGGGGTAATTTTTCCTGATTATCTGATTCCCAAAGTCATTTCTGATTATTTGAGTATCGCGTTTAGGGAAAAATTAATGATTACTGTGGGAAAACATGTGATTATATTAGTGAAAATGTGATCCCTGGCTACCCCTTACGCAGGGCCTCACAAACTGTTCAAAAGCTTTTTGAAGTTACCCGCTGTATATTTACTGTCGCCGAGAGAAAACAATCAAAGGCGGTAATTTCCTTTGAAGAATGAAACTGAAAAAGTTGTTCAGCGGCTTTGCAATTTCGCACGCCCTTTGAACGATTTTTTAGCTTTTTAAGTCACGTGCATCTTCGGCCTTTCAGTTTTGTTCTGAATCCCAAGGCAGTGAAGTGTTTACACACCTTTGAAATCCAAAACACAGCTAACGTTGTAGCCATGGACGAAACTGCAATTTACGATTACAGTTCGGTAAGAATATGTCTAAATGCAAATATACCTACTTTCCTCTTTATAAACAGGTGGTGTAAAGCGAAGAAACCGTCTTTAATGAGGAAGAGGGGGATAACGATCCACAAGCACTCCACCACGGGATCCACCTTTTAAGAAGTTTTCCTAGAACAAGAAAAATCACATATTTTTTTTTACCTCTTTTCTGTTCGATAACATAATGCTTATTTGATGCAAAATACCACACTATCAATGTGGATTTTGTGCAGTATCTGAAAAATGATATTTCCTAGTATACGGCGCAGTTTTCAGAGACTTCACAAAGTCGACCTTAATGGTATTTCATATCATATAAACATAATTTTATTGAACAGAGGAGAAAATATGTGATTTTTCTTGATATAGGCGAAATTCTCGAAAAGGGGGTCCGCGAATCGAGTGTTTGTCATCTACGGGCGTATATAGATTTCCTAATTTCCACATTTTTAAGCAATTCCCATTCCAAATTCCCTACAATTTGGACCATTTTTTTCAATTCTCAATTACATTTAGCAATTCCTTTTTGCCTTTTCAATTCCCTTATCCTTCAATATTTGCCACATGTTACCCATTTCCCGAAATCTTTACCTCTTACCCATTTCCCCCAAACCGTGCCAACTCTCCTTTATCCGTCCGTTCGTTCGTCTTCGCCGACATATTTTACATCAACATTTATTTCTAATTCAGCCGATGTTTTAGTATACCCCTCCACACTAAGTGGCGAGGTATTATGTGATACCCTTCGTTTGGTTTGATGTGTATGTGTCCGTCCATCCCTCTGTCCGCCCCCAATGGTTTCCAGATATAACTTGAGAACGGTTTCAAATTTTGTACTGTTGTTTGGTACCATGAAATACAGATCAAGTTCGAATTTCAGTGTGATCAGATAATTGGTTCAAAAGTTGTGACAGTTTGAAGACTGAAAATATGTGAAACGTGGCGGGGTATGCAGATCCAAGGAAAACAGTTTTTAATACGCTACACTGGGGATGAACTTTTAATTAAATACAATTAGTTCTAAGATTTCATTTTTACTAAGCCCACTGTCAAAAGAGGGTACCTGTAAAGTGCGAAACGAAATAGAAACGAAACGAAGCGAAACGAAATCAAACAAAACGAAGCGAAACGAAACCGATCGAAACGAAACGAAACGAAATGTAACGTCGTTTCATTTCGTTTCGTTTGATTTTGTTTCGTTTCGTTCGGTTTCGTTTCGTTTCGTTTCGTTTCGTTTCGTTTCGTTTCTATTTCGTTTCGCACTTTACAGGTACCCAAAATGGACATAGACCAGCTTGATTTTTCATAGACATTGGCTATTGGTCTACCGCAAATTTCGCACACTAAAAATATGTGTTTTTTGACTTCTGGAACGACATGTCTACCCATGGTTTGTTATTTCACTTATCTAACAGTATAAAAATCAAAATAAGCGTGTTGGTATAGATGACGTCATAATCATTTCATCGAAATGCAGGTTGCTTTCACTATAATATAGCTGACAAATACTCATTTTGTGTTAAACTATGATCACTTACTCACTATAACTGAAATATTAATGAATGTGGCATTAAACACCCACAACAATAAGGGGTTCGTCGTGGTCGTGATCGTATGGTAGGAGGATTTATAACTACCTTTGCAACTAAAGTTGTGAGTTTGAATCCCGCTCAAGGCAAGGCGTACTCGATACAGCATTATGTGATAAAAGATGTCAGTGGTTTTCTCCGAGTACTCCGTTTTTTCCTCCACCATTCAAACTGACCGCCATGATATAATTGAAATATTGTTGAAAGTGGCGCTAAACACTACAACCCGAATCCACAACCATAACATAATGTCTAACGAAAATACGGTAATTTTACCTTTGCTTTTTCTGTTTGTGTTCCCTTTAAGCCATTGACTTATTATCACTACATATTATTGATATTAATCCATACATTAACATTTAAAAAATGGATCCTTAATTTCAGAATTTTATCATAACTGAAGTGAGATGCGGGTATTGTAATCTATAACTGATTACGACATGCGTTATCTATATATATGTAATATATACAATTCTGTTGTACCTTTATTCTTGACAACTACACGTGTCACGGTTAGAACCATGATTTAAAGGGATATTAAAGCTCGTTTTAACATATATTTTTTCAACTCGTGACGAAGGTTGTTTCTTTTCAATTTAATTGTAAAAACAATCCAAAAATACTTTGCACGTCCATAAAATCCCTAATATCGTTAAAATATCACTTAAAAGGGTCGAAATGAATTTTTGCCCAGGAAGCAAAAATTCAATTCAAGGCAAAGAATTATCAACGAATTACGTCACTTTTACAAAGTTTCATTGATAAAAACCGGGTTAATGTTTCATAAATATCATTTATTGAACCAATTGCAAGTTTTCATGAGATACAAAAAATTACCAAAACGAGCTTTAATATCCCTTTAAGAACAGATATGCGAGACGCTTGTTATTATGAGATCTTACGTATTACCTTCTGTGGTAGGATGTTCTTTAATAATGTGGTTTAGTGTATGGTGTTTAACGCCATTTTCAACAATATTTCAGTTATATCGTGGCGGTCAGTTTTATCGGTGGAGGAAACCAGTGTATCCGGAGAAAACCACTGACCTGTCGCAAGTCACAGACAACATTTATCACATAATGTTGTATCCAGCACACCTCGCTATGAACGGGATTCGAACTCACAATTTTAGTGGTGATAGGCAATGATTGCACAGGTAGTTGTAAATCAAACTACCATGCGATCACGAGCACGACAGCCCCCACCTTTATATTGATTGATGACCTTTAATATCATAAGTTCAAATAATTTTTTTTGATGACGTCATAATTGTAATGGATACCAATAAATGTTACTTTATGCTCATTATTAATGCGAATGATCCCAGGATCTGCCGCGTTTTTAAGGTTACAAAATGAGAATCTTTAGAAAATTTTAATTATTTGCTGTGGCAACGGTTGGTTACGGGGCCCTGATGGGGAACGTGGACAAAAACTATTTATTTATTTATTATCACGACATCACGACATATTATATCGTTAAAATGATACCCTGACATACACCTCTAAATTGAGCAGAACGAAGCTTTACGACCAAAAAAATGACTTAAATTTTCTCATTGTGAACTTTACATTTATATGTAGCAACGCTTTAGTAGCACTTGTTGTTCCTATCATGATTTCCTTGATAGATGATAAATGTTGCTGCTAAAGAAGAAGCCAATGAATCAAGGCTTCCTAGTAGTTTAAACTGACCGCCACAATATAACTGACATATTGTTGAAGGTGTCGTTAAACACCAAAAGCCCTAACCATATATGTAGTACAATATACAGAATTCCTCAGAAACAATATGCTTTACGAGCAAAAAAATCAATAGAGATGTGAAAATGATATCTTGAAGCCTATTTTTATAATTTTCAAACATGATATTTAAGCTGAACAGAAAATCGGAATAGATGGAGTTACGTCACTGATAAGGGAAAATGGCAGCCTGCATGCTTAGCGGGAAATCTAAAATCAATAAGATATAAACGTGCTTTAACATCAGCCCTCGTAAAATTTTCATTAAAAAAGTCATATTTTCATTTTTTATTAGTTCTAAATTCTGTAAAACCCCAAATCATCAGTTGGTTTTGTTCTCCTTTAACGCCAGCCCAACATTTGTTCAGCTATATCATGGCGAGAACAAGTTAATTTTCAATTGAGATGATGATGAGGTCCGCTTTGTACTAGACCAACACGCTTAGTTGGATTTTCATAGTGCTAGGCCACTGAAACATCATTCCGCGGATAGATATGTCGCCCCATTCGGACACATTATCCTGATTCCGGGTTATCGCGGTTTCTTGTACTTGAGGTACCTGGGTATCGACCCTTATTAGATAAATACAAACTCAGATGTTAAATGAAGAAAACGTATTTCTAAATTTATATAGTAATCCAAAATGAATAATACAACAGTCACCATGTATACTACAGACAATATTAATGCAGTGTCTTAAAGTATACAGTTTATGTGTACGAGTCTTAAAAACTGGGATAAAGGAGAGATTCACCGAACTTTTCCCCAGTTTTGTGCCGAATACACATAAACTTTATATTTTAAGACACTGCATTAATATTATGCTTATTCTGCAGAAAAATCGCATTAATTCATTGACGTTTGTATTTTGAATTAAATAATACAATTATATAATTATCCATTGATTATCCCTTTTGATATTTTCTGTCAACAGGAAGTGAACTGGATTTACAATTAGGTTTCCAAAGCTCAACAGGTAACATGTGGAAGGGGTACCAGAAAAAGTTATTATTTCAGCCAGTGACAGTATATTACAAAAATGTATCCACTCAATTCAATTTGCTTGCTCAAATAGAACAAAGTGCAGGATAAATTCTGATTCAAGTCTACAATGTCACACAATCTCAGTAAAATCCAATATAATATAAGAATATCCCAGGATCATATTCAACATGATTCGCTAAATCCAACGCATAATCTCTCAAACATTAATCATCATCCACCACAAAGCATGGCGGGTGTCTTGTATGAGGCAGGAACTGCTTGTCCATCGCGGACGCTTGAGTTCATCCCCGGTATTTGGTGGGATCCGTGTTGCTCATTTATTTATTTTTCTGTGTTGTGTGTATTGCTTTGTTTTTGTTTTTTTGTCCTATGTCTTGTGTAGCCAATGTTACCAGTTTCTCTGGCATGGGTTGTCCATTCTTGATTGCCCCTTCGGTTTTCTCTAACATTTATTTATTCGTGATCTCTCTCCAAGAACATTTCATGATCTCTAACTAAGGACAATTTAATAATCTTCCTCCAAGACAGTAGAGAGGAAATGACACGGAGAATAAAAACTGCCACGAATGGTCTTCAGTTCGTCAGGACAAAGAGAAGAGCTTGAAGATGTCCAGAAGGGGTAATCAGAATCCGTATTTCACAACACAATGGCCAAACGAAAAAGTACAAAAGGACAAACAATGATCTACAAAACATACACATAAAACTAAAGATCGAGTAACACGAACCCCACTAAGAACCGGGGGGACCTCAGGTGCTCCGGAAGGGTAAGTAGTTTCTGCTCCACTAGTGTAACAAATATCTAATTTAGTGTGCACAACGTGTTGCTGGATTTAGCGTCCATCAGGCACGCGTAAAGTGAAAAAAACAAAGATTAGAGAGACAAAATAATTGAAGTCTTTGGGAGCAAATAAGCTAACGGATCTAAACAGGACATGGCCAAAATTGGCTACGGTCATCTGTGTATTATTGAGGGGGAAGGGGTGGCTGGTGGCGGTGGGATCTTAATTTTAATAATAATTACATTATTAAGAAACAGTATTCAATATATTTGGTTGCTGTCCGATGAGGAACACCTAAAAAAGCGCCATTCTATAATTTTGATTTCTCTCGGGAGTTTCAAATGTTTTTTTCTGTCATTGTTACTCACATCTACAGTCAAACCTGTATTTAGAGGTCACCTTTGAGAAAAAGAAAAAGCGGTATTCTAAGACAGGTGACTCCTTAAAAGAGGTTAACTTCATATGAAACTTTCTATGACAGGACAAGAAAATGGGACCTTTTAATACAGGTGACCGAATGGGAAGGTTTGACTAAATTTATTCACATTCTATTGTCTTAATATTATATTAGTTGTTTAACATTCGCTTTTTAATACACGTTTTCTGGTAAATCTTTATAAAAAAATACATTTTCGAAAAAAACATTTATTTCAATCTATGAATAATAATTTACGCGAAAAGTTGTAAATTCGATACTATATGTTAAGTACCTCCTCTTTTTCCACGCCTACTCCTTTATTTAAATCTTGAACATAAGTGTCTGAAGTGGTGATGAATTTCACTTACAATGGTTGGTTCACTTTGAAAGTTCTGTCTATCAATGAATGAAATATTAAAACAACGATAAGAATCAGGTTCAGAATGACTGTGAATTTCCATTATTTTTTATCCGCTCTCATGAATGGCTAGCCAACAACGGTAAGTTTTCATAACCTCAGAAGTCTTGTAAATTTCTTACAGTATCCTATAAAAATACAATAAATAATACAATAATTTTACACTTCTTCAAGAATTCCCACAAAACGTCTTAAATACAGCTGAATTTTTAGTTACGGCATTCATCCAAAGTTGATTTAAGTCTTGATAGTAGAAATCTACAATGACAATGACTACTTTACAATACACGTTCTCTGTACTAGGTAGGTAGGGGTAAATATATATATACATATATTATTAGTTTTAGAACTATCAATGAATGAAATAGTCAAACAACATTAGATTCCGATTCTGAATGCAAAATCCCATTATTATCCGTCGGTTCTGATGAATGTTTTTTCACACTGACAGAAGTCTTGAAAAATTCTTACAGTACCCCATAGCAATATAAAAATATAGAATATTACACAACCTCGACAGGAATTCCCACAAAACGTATTAAATACTGCTGAATTGTTAGTTACGCCATTCACTTAAAGTTGATAGTAGAAATCTACAATGATAATGAACTCTTTACAATACATGATCTGTATTAGGTAGGTAATGATATTCCCGGTATCCAGAAATCTTGAAAAATTCTTACAGTACTAGAAAGCAATACAAAATAATTGTATATTACATTACCTCAAGAATTCCCACAAAACGTCTTAAATATGGAAGATTTTATTAAGTAATGGCATTCATTTAAGGTTGATTTAAACCTTGATAGTAGAAATGACATCTTTATAATACACGATGTCTATACTAGATAGGTAGTGATAAATACATATATCATTAGTTTTATAAGCAGACAACTGATATCAGTACCCCCTATTTTATTGTATTTTATTGTATGGCAATTTACAATATACGTTGAGTTCACCCCAGTTTTAAGTGTGATTTCTTCATTTGGTCTTTAGGACAATGAACCAATTAATAAATGGATCATGGGTGATGGAGTCGGTAGGGTTGTTGTGTTTTAGCTAACAAGAAGTCTAACATCACTGGGGCGCCTTTGATTGTTTCACGTTAAGTAAGCATTATTACAGAGGTTATGGTTATGGTGCTAAGCGCCACGTTCAACAATATTTCAGTTATATCGTAGCAGTCAGTTTTGTTGGTGGAGAAAAATGGAGTACCCAGAGAAAAGCAACAACCTTCCACAAATCACTAACAAACTTTATTACATATTGTTGTATCAAGTAAATCTCGCCATTAACAGGATCCGAACTCACAACGTTGGTAGTGATAGGTACTGATTGCATATCCAATTACTATGCGATCACGACCTATATATTTTTTTTATTTTTAAATTTTTGCACAGGTTATGCGATATAATCCGGATTGGGGCAGTTTTCGCTTATTAAACCGCGGTGTGTACAACCTGATTGAGGTTATTTCTTCATGAACCGAACAAAAATTGCGATCAATCCTTAATTGTCGGTGGCGATTGGATACCAACCCAAGCTTATCGAGTATAACCAATTTTTATCCAGGCGGATCAACAAATCAGATTGCAGCATTCACATCTAGTTAAATTATTTAGATATATCCACTGTATTAAAGAAATCCACATACAAAGGTCAAGGCAAAACAAAGGAGTATCTATACTGTGCTCTTTCGACACTTGATTAAGTGTTTGTGAAGCTAGTATTTCCTTACCATCTTCATCTCTTCCGTTGACTTTCATTTAATAACTTAATTTATTCATTCATGTCTTTGTATTAATGGATGACAAATAACTGTCACTTTCGGATTTGACCATAAAAATATTATTGTAAATTTAATCATAAAATTAATACTAAAAATAATATAGGAAAAATTAAAACGAAAACAAATACAAAAAATGTATAGCAAATTATGATTTTCCATTATTTGCATACAGCACAATTGTTTAATAAACAAATGTTTTATTTCTAAGAGTCTGGTAGATGTGGAAATTTATTTGTAAAATTTGTTCACGCCACGATATAGCTGAAATACTGCTAAAGTTGGCGTTAAACCCCAATCAATCAATCAATCAATCAATCAATCAAGCAATCAATCAATTAATCATGATTTCCCAAATAAAATATAAAAACTTGGCTTGTGCTTAAAAAAACGTACAGAATGTTTAACCTACAAATCGTATTTAGGGTGACACCGACATATTCACAATAAATTATATAATCTAGAGCATGTAGATTTATAAAAAAAACTGTTATTGTCTACATTAAAACCGGAGAGAAAAAATAACAGAAAATAATTGTCCAAATATACTGTATTGATTGATTGTTGTTTAACGTCAAGAGAGTAGTATTTCGTATTCCACCTATACATCCCCTCCCCCCCCCCCCCCCACCGCCTCAGGAAATAAAAACAAAATAAAACAAACAAACATCAAAAGAGTGGTATTCCAGCTATGCCTCCCCCTCCCCCCGAAAAAAAACCAAACAAACAAAACATAAAAAGAAACAAATTGTACACTACATTTAAATATTTGTGTGTGTTTTCTTCCAGTCACATGTGCTGTAGCATCTACATGCAATGGAGTCCAAATTGGTAACGAAAGATGGAAAAACCCTTGTGGCACCCAAGTCGAGCTGATTTCTAATATAATATCAAATATTGGAAACGGAATACAGTTGGTCAACCAAACCATACAGAAATATGTAAGTAGCAATATGTAAACCATGTAGGTTAGGCTTATGGTGTTTAACGCTACTGTCAACAATATTTCAGTTATATCGTGGCGGTCATTTTTATTGGTGGAGGAAACCGGAGTACCCGGATGTAAATCATGTACACCAAGCCTTCTCACTACATTTTAAAGATATAATGTCGTTGATGCTGGTGATATTTTTTACAAGGAGTACATTGAAAACATAAATTAACACTAATTATCGACTTTTAAAGTAAAAAGTCCATCCATACTCTTTTATATTCATGAAAACCATCTCGAACATAAATTCCTGTCTTTGCGACAAAAATGTCTGCCGATGGGAAATCTGCACGCGGTCGTACGAGAATTTTAACTGGTTTAAACATATTTTATTGTCCAAAAACATGACAATAGGATCAGATACAAGTTTTTCAACTTAGAACATCTTCTCCTTTTTATAAACAATATACAAATACAGTTGAACATAAATACACAAAAGCTACAGTCTTTCTTAATAATTAGAATTTTAACTGATTATGATAGAAAAAGAAACAGGAAAGAAGTTTTAGTGAATTATAATAAAGCAAGAATTAATATAGGCCACCATCATGACCGTTGGATCCATGGAATTGAAGGAAGTCAATTTAGTTCTACTGTAATACATTACAAGGCATGAACGAACGACCAAAGTCCTTTGCAATATTTTTTCTTCGGATTTCTGTTTGAATGTCAAGTTTAGTCAAAATAAATCGAACAGAAATGGTTTACATTATTAAAACATCTAAATAGAGGCAGGAATGTTAGGAATAGGTTTAGGTTCATGGTGTTTAACGCCACTTTTAGCAATAATTCAGCTATATCGTGGTGGTCAGTTTTTATTGCTGGAAGAAACCGGAGTACCGGAGAAAACTATTAACCTGCCGGAAGTCACTGAGAAACTTGATCATATAATGTTGCATCCAATACACCTCGCCATGAGTGGGATTCGAAATCACAACGTTAGTGGTGATAGGCACTGATTGCATAGGTAGCTATAAATCCAACTACCATACAAGCACGACCACGACGGCCCCCTTGTTAGGAATAAATCAGGAATCAAACCATATATTTACATAAAGTAATCTTCTGTACACGACAGGGGCCGTCGTGGCCGTTATTGTATGGTAGTTGGACTTACAACTACCTATGCAATCAGTGCCTATCACCACTGATGTTGTAAGTTCGAATCTCGATCAGGAGGAGGTGTACAACATTATGTGATAAAGTTTGTCAGTGACTTGCGACAATTTTGTAGTTTTCTCCGGGTACTCCGGTTTCCTTCACCAATAAAGCAGACCGCCACGATATAACTGAAATATTATTGAAAGTGGCGTTAAATGCCATAAATCAATACATCTGTACATGACATTTGCAGTTAACTTATTATTCAATGACTAATACAGGTATGAGTCACAATTATATTGTATGCATTACTTATAATTGCAAGGAAACTGGAAACGGGTTATTTTGTTTTTATTTATATTTCAAAAGCGGTAAATATTGCAAATTTTGTGGACACAGTGTATCCCTCAAACGAAATTATCCTGAGAGATGCCAAAAAATCAAGATCAGTTGACTCTACAGTTTGAAAAAATACCGATTTGTTCATGTCCAAGAAAAAAGAAATTTCCGACTAGGGGAAAACATAGCCCTCCTCCCCCCACCCTTAAAAGTTATATGATCAGTCCCTCATTAAGAGAGTATGTATATGTAATTGAACATGGGCGACTTTCCAACTTTACACTGAGATATAAAGTATAGGAAGAACGCTTACATTGTTGTATTGTTTTATATTCTTGTAAAAAAAAACATTTTTAAGGAATAGCAATCTACGATTATTTTTGTACTAGATCACTGAAGGAGATCTGGATTCTGATCATTTACAAAGCTTGGAGTTTTATCATCATCTAGAATTGCCGAGAGAAATTATTACTGAAGACTACACAAATACAGTACATAACGTAAGTAATTAATTTTACTAATTATATACAGTAATAAGATGCATGATTTATTGGCACAAGCCTATCACCGATACGGTGTGGGTTCGCGCTCGGCTTTGTAAATTTAGTTTTTAAAGGTGCACTCGACTCGCAGCCGCATGTGATAAAGCTTATAAGTTGCTTGCCTATGGTCGGTGGTTCTCTCTGGGTACTCCGGCTTCTTCCACCACTAAAACTGGTCGCCATGATATAGATGAAATATTGCTGAAAGTGACGTTAAACACCAAAAATCAATCAATCAATCAATCATGATTTATTGGTATTTCAGTACATTGAGATCAACAATATACATATTAAAATTATTCGGAAGTGGATGCTGTTACGAATAAAAAAAAACGTGCAATAAACTTTGGTTTTCCTGCTGCAAAAGAGTTTTAAATATTTTCACTTTCTAATCTTTTGACAATGAGCGTTACCTGATGAAGCTTATCCCATAAACGTGTTGTTAGCACTAAATTAGATGTTGTCGTTATCATTTGCTAAATTCATGACTGTTTCACTAATGCTGTGTTCTAGAATAGCCTATGTTTATATATAATAGAAATATTTCTAAGGAGTGGGTGGATGAGTGAGTGTGGGTGGTCGTTGCTTAAGGCCAAGTGAGTAATGGTTCAGCCATCCCATGGCGAGAACATGTTACATTTTGATGAGATGATGATGTCTGCTTTGTAGTAGACCAACACGCTTAGTTGGATCTCCATAGTGCTAGCGGAGAAGGAATTGTATAGACCAGACCGGGGCTCGAACCCACGATTTGCTTAGCCGAAGACGCTAGTCATTACATCATAAATGCGATTTAATTGAGATAACAAACGTACATGTACACTGATTTTCCTTTTTTTTTTAGCAACATTATGTCAGTTATTAGTAGCTGGTCGTTGTTGTTACTTTTATTGTAATATTTTTAATATATTTTTAGGTCAGACACTGGCATCGTCGTGCAAATTTTTAGTATTGTTAATCTATTTTTAATATTCTTAATATATTTTTGATATTTTTAATATTCTTAATATATTTTGAATATTTTTTATATATTTTTAATATACAATGTATTTAATATTTTTTAATATCTTTTCAGGTAAAACATTGGCATCGTCGTGCATACAAACATTTGTCTATGGCGGTCATTTTTCTAGAGTTAGTGAAGCATAGCGAAACAATATATCAACAACAGCACGACGAACATTTAATGAGCTACTTAACAGGCATAGAAACAACCATGTACGATATATTATGTAGCGTACATACGGCCATCTTCCAATTGAATTCACATGTTGGAAGATACGAGTCACGTGACATTGTACCCAAGAATTTGATTGGCCTACCATCTGTATTCGATAGAGATTATGTGATTTTACAAGACATTAATACTATTTTAGAATATTTTTTAAATGCATACAAAGTTATATCAGCGACTATGACCATACACAAATAATTATTCAAACACACTTCCAAGTATCGGAACTATTTTAGTAGATTATATTAATCCATATGTTGTAATGTAAAATAAAAACGTTTTTTGTGTAATTATCTTAATCATTTATTTATTACCCTATAAGAAGAGTTTGAGGATGCCTAATGGGTAGGGGCCGTCGTGGTCGTATGGTAGTTGGATTTACAACTACCTATGCAATCAGTGCCTATCAACACTGATGTTGTGGATTCGACTTCCACTCAGGACGAGGTGCATAGCATTATTTGATAAAGTTTGTCAGTGACTTGCGATAGGTCTGTGGTTTCCTCCGGGTCCTTCGGTTTCCTCCACCAATTAAACTGACCGCCACGATATACTAGTAACTGAAATATTGCTGAAAGTGGCGTTAAAAGCCATAAACCCAACCACCAACCAAATAGGTAATCAGACAACACCATGGCCAAACGAAAAAGGTTATAAGGACAAACAAAACATTACACAGAAAACTAAAGATCGTGCAACACGAACCCCATTAAAAACTCGGGTGCTGTTGAATTGTAAGGAGTTCCTGCTCCACTAGTGACACCCATCATGTAACTGTAGTTTCAAACCCGGTGATAAATAATGAATGAAGAAAGACCTTGAAATTCCTTGTAAACGTCAAGCGGCACATATCCGTGGCCATTTGTGACACATATATTGCGTAACGGTTTATAAAGTCATGGTGACGACCGTAAAACGACAGATGTAGGTTTATCGATAGAAGTAAAGAGTAGTCGGCAATTTCACACTCATTTTAGAGTATGCGTTCTGGTCATTGTAAACGACCTTTCTTTGAAGTGTGAAGTTGGATAGTCTCTAATGTTTATCTACATCTAAATCATAAAGGAGAGAGGTTTAGAGCATAAAACTAGCTTAACCCTGTCACTTTTTATGGATGTGCCTGCAACAAGCCAGGAAATTGTGCGGTCATGTATTTGTGTGTTAGGGTATCAAATTTGTTTCTTTTCTATGAGCTTGATAAGATTTTGGAATTGTTCCGACAGTGTGATATTTTGTGTTTTTCATTTTATTCTAACTAAAAGCATGAATTTTTAATATATAAATATTATAATCACTAATTAGCATATAAAGACCCAAATCATATTTATTGTAAGATATGTACTTAGAACAAACTCACATCTACAAAAAAAAAACTAATCCGCTGTCGGAATAAAATCCACTGGAAGAATTTGAGAAAGAGACAACATCGATACTTATAGCACATACCATTTCAGGGCTTGGTACAGGCACTTCAATAAAGGGTCACAGGATTAAGCTAGGTTTATGGGCCCAAATTTCTCCTTTTAGTGAAATGATGCTGTCATACATACAAGTGTCCTCCACACGCGAGCAAAGCGCCAATCCCCCACATACGGTCGAGCAAATTGCGCCGCTACAAAGAACGCCCCCAAAAATAATTATTCAAAAACACATCCAAGTAACGGAACTATTTTAGTAGATTATTTTAATCCATATGTCGTAATGTAAAATAAAAACATTTTTGTGTAATTATCGTCATCATTTACTAATTACCTATAATAAGAGTTTGAGGATGCCTTATGGGTAGGGGCGGTCGTGGCCGTGATTGTATGGTAGTTGGATTATTATAATCAGTTATTTATTACCCTATAAGAAGAGTTTGAGGACGCCTAATGGGTAGGGGCGGTCGTGGCCGTGATCGTATGGTAGTTGGATTATTATAATCAGTTATTTATTACCCTATAAGAAGAGTTTGAGGATGCCTAATGGGTAGGGGCGGTCGTGGCCGTGATCGTATGGTAGTTGGATTATTATAATCAGTTATTTATTACCCTATAAGAAGAGTTTCAGGATGCCTAATGGGTAGGGGCCGTCGTGGCCGTGATCGTATGGTAGTTGGATTATTATAATCAGTTATTTATTACCCTATAAGAAGAGTTTGAGGATGCCTAATGGGTAGGGGCGGTCGTGGCCGTGATTGTATGGTAGTTGGATTATTATAATCAGTTATTTATTACCCTATAAGAAGAGTTTGAGGATGCCTAATGGGTAGGGGCCGTCGTGGCCGTGATCGTATGGTAGTTGGATTATTATAATCAGTTATTTATTACCCTATAAGAAGAGTTTGAGGATGCCTAATGGGTAGGGGCGGTCGTGGCCGTGATCGTATGGTAGTTGGATTATTATTATCAGTTATTTATTACCCTATAAGAAGAGTTTGAGGACGCCTAATGGGTAGAGGCGGTCGTGGCCGTGATCGTATGGTAGTTGGATTATTATAATCAGTTATTTATTACCCTATAAGAAGAGTTTGAGGACGCCTAATGGGTAGGGACGGTCGTGGCCGTGATCGTATGGTAGTTGGATTATTATAATCAGTTATTTATTACCCTATAAGAAGAGTTTGAGGATGCCTAATGGGTAGGGGACGTCGTGGCCGTGATCGTATGGTAGTTGGATTATTATAATCAGTTATTTATTACCCTATAAGAAGAGTTTGAGGATGCCTAATGGGTAGGGGCCGTCGTGGCCGTGATCGTATGGTAGTTGGATTATTATAATCAGTTATGTATTACCCTATAAGAAGAGTTTGAGGACGCCTAATGGGTAGGGGCCGTCGTGGCCGTGATCGTATGGTAGTTGGATTATTATAATCAGTTATTTATTACCCTATAAGAAGAGTTTGAGGATGCCTAATGGGTAGGGGCGGTCGTGGCTGTGATTGTATGGTAGTTGGATTATTATAATCAGTTATTTATTACCCTATAAGAAGAGTTTGAGGACGCCTAATGGGTAGGGGCGGTCGTGGCCGTGATCGTATGGTAGTTGGATTATTATAATCAGTTATTTATTACCCTATAAGAAGAGTTTGAGGATGTCTAATGGGTAGGGGCCGTCGTGGCCGTGATTGTATGGTAGTTGGATTATTATAATCAGTTATTTATTACCCTATAAGAAGAGTTTGAGGATGCCTAATGGGTAGGGGCGGTCATGGCGTGATCGTATGGTAGTTGGATTATTATAATCAGTTATTTATTACCCTATAAGAAGAGTTTCAGGATGCCTAATGGGTAGGGGCGGTCATGGCCGTGATCGTATGGTAGTTGGATTATTATAATCAGTTATTTATTACCCTATAAGAAGAGTTTGAGGATGCCTAATGGGTAGGGGCGGTCATGGCCGTGATCGTATGGTAGTTGGATTATTATAATCAGTTATTTATTACCCTATAAGAAGAGTTTGAGGATGCCTAATGGGTAGGGGCGGTCATGGCGTGATCGTATGGTAGTTGGATTATTATAATCAGTTATTTATTACCCTATAAGAAGAGTTTGAGGATGCCTAATGGGTAGGGGCGGTCATGGCCGTGATCGTATGGTAGTTGGATTATTATAATCAGTTATTTATTACTCTATAAGAAGAGTTTGAGGACGCCTAATGGGTAGGGGCCGTCGTGGCCGTGATCGTATGGTAGTTGGATTATTATAATCAGTTATTTATTACCCTATAAGAGTTTGAGGATGCTTAATGGGTAGGGGTGGTCGTGGCCGTGATCGTATGGTAGTTGGATTATTATAATCAGTTATTTATTACCCTATAAGAAGAGTTTGAGGATGCCTAATGGGTAGGGGTGGTCGTGGCCGTGATCGTATGGTAGTTGGATTATTATAATCAGTTATTTATTACCCTATAAGAAGAGTTTGAGGACGCCTAATGGGTAGGGGCGGTCGTGGCCGTGATCGTATGGTAGTTGGATTATTATAATCAGTTATTTATTACCCTATAAGAAGAGTTTGAGGATGCCTAATGGGTAGGGGCCGTCGTAGCCGTGATGGTATGGTAGTTGGATTATTATAATCAGTTATTTATTACCCTATAAGAAGAGTTTGAGGATGCCTAATGGGTAGGGGCCGTCGTGGCCGTGATCGTATGGTAGTTGGATTATTATAATCAGTTATTTATTACCCTATAAGAAGAGTTTGAGGATGCCTAATGGGTATGGGTGGTCGTGGCCGTGATCGTATGGTAGTTGGATTATTATAATCAGTTATTTATTACCCTATAAGAAGAGTTTGAGGATGCCTAATGGGAAGGGGCCGTCGTAGCCGTGATCGTATGGTAGTTGGATTATTATAATCAGTTATTTATTACCCTATAAGAAGAGTTTGAGGATGCCTAATGGGTAGGGGCCGTCGTGGCCGTGATCGTATGGTAGTTGGATTATTATAATCAGTTATTTATTACCCTATAAGAGTTTGAGGACGCCTAATGGGTAGGGTCCGTCGTGGTCGTGATCGTATGGTAGTTGGATTATTATAATCAGTTATTTATTACCCTATAAGAAGAGTTTGAGGATGCCTAATGGGAAGGGGCCGTCGTAGCCGTGATCGTATGGTAGTTGGATTATTATAATCAGTTATTTATTACCCTATAAGAAGAGTTTGAGGATGCCTAATGGGTAGGGGCCGTCGTGGCCGTGATCGTATGGTAGTTGGATTATTATAATCAGTTATTTATTACCCTATAAGAGTTTGAGGACGCCTAATGGGTAGGGTCCGTCGTGGTCGTGATCGTATGGTAGTTGGATTATTATAATCAGTTATTTATTACCCTATAAGAAGAGTTTGAGGATGCCTAATTGGTAGGGGCGGTCGTGGCCGTGATTGTATGGTAGTTGGATTATTATAATCAGTTATTTATTACCCTATAACAAGAGTTTGAGGATGCCTAATGGGTAGGGGCAGTCGTGGCCGTGATCGTATGGTAGTTGGATTATTATTATCAGTTATTTATTACCCTATAAGAAGAGTTTGAGGATGCCTAATGGGTAGGGGCAGTCGTGGCCGTGATCGTATGGTAGTTGGATTATTATAATCAGTTATTTATTACCCTATAAGAAGAGTTTGAGGATGCCTAATGGGTAGGGGTGGTCGTGGCCGTGATCGTATGGTAGTTGGATTATTATAATCAGTTATTTATTACCCTATAAGAAGAGTTTGAGGATGCCTAATGGGTAGGGGCCGTCGTGGCCGTGATCGTAAGGTAGTTGGATTATTATAATCAGTTATTTATTACCCTATAAGAAGAGTTTGAGGATGTCTAATGGGTAAGGGCCGTCGTGGCCGTGATCGTATGGTAGTTGGATTATTATAATCAGTTATTTATTACCCTATAAGAAGAGTTTGATGATGCCTAATGGGTAGGGGCGGTCGTGGCCGTGATGGTATGGTAGTTGGATTATTATAATCAGTTATTTATTACCCTATAAGAAGAGCTTGAGGATGCCTAATGGGTAGGGGTGGTCGTGGCCGTGATCGTATGGTAGTTGGATTATTATAATCAGTTATTTATTACCCTATAAGAGTTTGAGGACGCCTAATGGGTAGGGTCCGTCGTGGTCGTGATTGTATGGTAGTTGGATTATTATAATCAGTTATTTATTACCCTATAAGAGTTTGAGGATGCCTAATGGGTAGGGGTGGTCGTGGCCGTGATCGTATGGTAGTTGGATTATTATAATCAGTTATTTATTACCCTATAAGAAGAGTTTGAGGATGCCTAATGGGTAGGGGTGGTCGTGGCCGTGATCGTATGGTAGTTGGATTATTATAATCAGTTATTTATTACCCTATAAGAAGAGTTTGAGGATGCCTAATGGGTAGGGGCGGTCGTGGCCGTGATCGTATGGTAGTTGGATTATTATAATCAGTTATTTATTACTCTATAAGAAGAGTTTGAGGACGCCTAATGGGTAGGGGCCGTCGTGGCCGTGATCGTATGGTAGTTGGATTATTATAATCAGTTATTTATTACCCTATAAGAGTTTGAGGATGCCTAATGGGTAGGGGTGGTCGTGGCCGTGATCGTATGGTAGTTGGATTATTATAATCAGTTATTTATTACCCTATAACAAGAGTTTGAGGATGCCTAATGGGTAGGGGTGGTCGTGGCCGTGATCGTATGGTAGTTGGATTATTATAATCAGTTATGTATTACCCTATAAGAAGAGTTTGAGGACGCCTAATGGGTAGGGGCGGTCGTGGCCGTGATCGTATGGTAGTTGGATTATCATAATCAGTTATTTATTACCCTATAATAAGAGTTTGAGGATGCCTAATGGGTATGGGCCGTCGTAGCCGTGATCGTATGGTAGTTGGATTATTATAATCAGTTATTTATTACCCTATAAGAAGAGTTTGAGGATGCCTAATTGGTAGGGGCGGTCGTGGCCGTGATTGTATGGTAGTTGGATTATTATAATCAGTTATTTATTACCCTATAATAAGAGTTTGAGGATGCCTAATGGGAAGGGGCCGTCGTAGCCGTGATCGTATGGTAGTTGGATTATTATAATCAGTTATTTATTACCCTATAAGAAGAGTTTGAGGATGCCTAATTGGAAGGGGCCGTCGTAGCCGTGATCGTATGGTAGTTGGATTATTATAATCAGTTATTTATTACCCTATAATAAGAGTTTGAGGATGCCTAATGGGAAGGGGCCGTCGTAGCCGTGATCGTATGGTAGTTGGATTATTATAATCAGTTATTTATTACCCTATAAGAAGAGTTTGAGGATGCCTAATTGGTAGGGGCGGTCGTGGCCGTGATTGTATGGTAGTTGGATTATTATAATCAGTTATTTATTACCCTATAAGAAGAGTTTGAGGATGCCTAATGGGTAGGGGCAGTCGTGGCCGTGATCGTATGGTAGTTGGATTATTATTATCAGTTATTTATTACCCTATAAGAAGAGTTTGAGGATGCCTAATGGGTAGGGGCAGTCGTGGCCGTGATCGTATGGTAGTTGGATTATTATAATCAGTTATTTATTCCCCTATAAGAAGAGTTTGAGGATGCCTAATGGGTAGGGGTGGTCGTGGCCGTGATCGTATGGTAGTTGGATTATTATAATCAGTTATTTATTACCCTATAAGAAGAGTTTGAGGATGCCTAATGGGTAGGGGCCGTCGTGGCCGTGATCGTAAGGTAGTTGGATTATTATAATCAGTTATTTATTACCCTATAAGAAGAGTTTGAGGATGCCTAATGGGTAGGGGCGGTCGTGGCCGTGATGGTATGGTAGTTGGATTATTATAATCAGTTATTTATTACCCTATAAGAAGAGTTTGAGGATGCCTAATGGGTAGGGGTGGTCGTGGCCGTGATCGTATGGTAGTTGGATTATTATAATCAGTTATTTATTACCCTATAAGAAGAGTTTGAGGACGCCTAATGGGTAGGGGCGGTCATGGCCGTGATCGTATGGTAGTTGGATTATTATAATCAGTTATTTATTACCCTATAAGAAGACTTTGAGGATGCCTAATGGGTAGGGGGGGGGGGGTCGTGGCCGTGATCGTATGGTAGTTGGATTATTATAATCAGTTATTTATTACCCTATAAGAAGAGTTTGAGGATGCCTAATGGGTAGGGGGGTCGTGGCCGTGATCGTATGGTAGTTGGATTATTATAATCAGTTATTTATTACCCTATAAGAAGAGTTTGAGGACGCCTAATGGGTAGGGGCCGTCGTGGCCGTGATCGTATGGTAGTTGGATTATTATAATCAGTTATTTATTACTCTATAAGAAGAGTTTGAGGACGCCTAATGGGTAGGGGCCGTCGTGGCCGTGATCGTATGGTAGTTGGATTATTATAATCAGTTATTTATTACCCTATAAGAGTTTGAGGATGCCTAATGGGTAGGGGTGGTCGTGGCCGTGATCGTATGGTAGTTGGATTATTATAATCAGTTATTTATTACCCTATAAGAAGAGTTTGAGGATGCCTAATGGGTAGGGGTGGTCGTGGCCGTGATCGTATGGTAGTTGGATTATTATAATCAGTTATTTATTACCCTATAAGAAGAGTTTGAGGATGCCTAATGGGTAGGGGCGGTCGTGGCCGTGATCGTATGGTAGTTGGATTATTATAATCAGTTATTTATTACTCTATAAGAAGAGTTTGAGGACGCCTAATGGGTAGGGGCCGTCGTGGCCGTGATCGTATGGTAGTTGGATTATTATAATCAGTTATTTATTACCCTATAAGAGTTTGAGGATGCCTAATGGGTAGGGGTGGTCGTGGCCGTGATCGTATGGTAGTTGGATTATTATAATCAGTTATTTATTACCCTATAAGAAGAGTTTGAGGATGCCTAATGGGTAGGGGTGGTCGTGGCCGTGATCGTATGGTAGTTGGATTATTATAATCAGTTATTTATTACCCTATAAGAAGAGTTTGAGGACGCCTAATGGGTATGGGCGGTCGTGGCCGTGATCGTATGGTAGTTGGATTATTATAATCAGTTATTTATTACCCTATAAGAAGAGTTTGAGGATGCCTAATGGGTAGGGGCCGTCGTAGCCGTGATCGTATGGTAGTTGGATTATTATAATCAGTTATTTATTACCCTATAAGAAGAGTTTGAGGATGCCTAATGGGTAGGGGCCGTCGTGGCCGTGATCGTATGGTAGTTGGATTATTATAATCAGTTATTTATTACCCTATAAGAAGAGTTTGAGGATGCCTAATGGGTAGGGGCCGTCGTGGCCGTGATCGTAAGGTAGTTGGATTATTATAATCAGTTATTTATTACCCTATAAGAAGAGTTTGAGGATGTCTAATGGGTAGGGGCCGTCGTGGCCGTGATCGTATGGTAGTTGGATTATTATAATCAGTTATTTATTACCCTATAAGAAGAGTTTGATGATGCCTAATGGGTAGGGGCGGTCGTGGCCGTGATGGTATGGTAGTTGGATTATTATAATCAGTTATTTATTACCCTATAAGAAGAGTTTAAGGATGCCTAATGGGTAGGGGCGGTCGTGGCCGTGATTGTATGGTAGTTGGATTATTATAATCAGTTATTTATTACCCTATAAGAAGAGTTTGAGGATGCCTAATGGGTAGGGGCCGTCGTGATCGTATGGTAGTTGGATTATTATCAGTTATTTATTACCCTATAAGAAGAGTTTGAAGATAACAAAGGGGTAGTCACAATCTGCAAATCGAAGAACAGACAACACAGTGGACAAAAGAAAAGGACAAACAACGATATGCAAAACACTACAAACAAAACTGAAGATCTTGCAATACGAAACCCACTAAAAACCGGGGGTAGACTCAGGTGCTCCGGAAGGGTAGGAGTTCCTGCTCCCCTAGTGGTACCCGTCGTGTTATTCTAGTTACAAACCCGGTGATAAGTAATGAAGGACCGGGTATTGCTGACGACAAACGAACATATTCGTGGTCATTTGTGACACAGATATTCCGTAACAGTTTACAAAGTCATGGTGGCAACCGTAAAACAACAGATGTAGCGTTTATCGACAGAAGTTGAACTGCAGGCCGTGGGAAATTTCACATTTGTTTTAGAGTTATGCTCATTGTAAAACTGCCATTTGCATTCTTTGACTTGAAATTTAGCACTTCACTCCAAGCGATATTCCGCTGCTTTCCTTTGTGTCTAAGTGTGAATTTAAATATTCTCTCATGTTCATTTAAATCTATAATCTAAGATGGGAGGTTTGGACCCAAAAAACTAGCTTAACACCACAATTTGTTTTAATTGAAGAGTCTGCAGCAACTCAGGAACATGTGCGATCATGTATTTGTGTGTTAAGGGCGGCCATGTATTTGTGTGTTAAGGGCGGTCATGTATTTGTGTGTTAAGGGCGGTCATGTATTTGTGTGTTAAGGGCGGTCATGTATTTGTGTGTTAAGGGCGGTCATGTATTTGTGTGTTAAGGGCGGTCATGTATTTGTGTGTTAAGGGCGGTCATGTATTTGTGTGTTAAGGGCGGTCATGTATTTGTATGTTAAGGGCGGTCATGTATTTGTATGTTAAGGGCGGTCATGTATTTGTGTGTTAAGGGCGGTCATGTATTTGTGTGTTAAGGGCGGTCATGTATTTGTGTGTTAAGGGCGGTCATGTATTTGTGTGTTAAGGGCGGTCATGTATTTGTGTGTTAAGGGCGGTCATGTATTTGTATGTTAAGGGCGGTCATGTATTTGTATGTTAAGGGCGGTCATGTATTTGTGTGTTAAGGGCGGTCATGTATTTGTGTGCTAAGGGCGGTCATGTATTTGTATGTTAAGGGCGTCATGTATTTGTGTGTTAAGGGTATCAAATTTGTTTCTTTTCTATGAGCTTGATAAGATTTTGGAATTGTTCCGACAGTGTGATATTTTGTGTTTTTCATTTTATTCTAACTAAAAGCATGAATTTTTAATATATAAATATTATAATCACTAATTAGCATATAAAGACCCAAATCATATTTATTGTAAGATATGTACTTAGAACAAACTCACATCTACAAAAAAAAAACTAATCCGCTGTCGGAATAAAATCCACTGGAAGAATTTGAGAAAGAGACAACATCGATACTTATAGCACATACCATTTCAGGGCTTGGTACAGGCACTTCAATAAAGGGTCACAGGATTAAGCTAGGTTTATGGGCCCAAATTTCTCCTTTTAGTGAAATGATGCTGTCATACATACAAGTGTCCTCCACACGCGAGCAAAGCGCCAATCCCCCACATACGGTCGAGCAAATTGCGCCGCTACAAAGAACGCCCCCAAAAATAATTATTCAAAAACACATCCAAGTAACGGAACTATTTTAGTAGATTATTTTAATCCATATGTCGTAATGTAAAATAAAAACATTTTTGTGTAATTATCGTCATCATTTACTAATTACCTATAATAAGAGTTTGAGGATGCCTTATGGGTAGGGGCGGTCGTGGCCGTGATTGTATGGTAGTTGGATTATTATAATCAGTTATTTATTACCCTATAAGAAGAGTTTGAGGACGCCTAATGGGTAGGGGCGGTCGTGGCCGTGATCGTATGGTAGTTGGATTATTATAATCAGTTATTTATTACCCTATAAGAAGAGTTTGAGGATGCCTAATGGGTAGGGGCGGTCGTGGCCGTGATCGTATGGTAGTTGGATTATTATAATCAGTTATTTATTACCCTATAAGAAGAGTTTCAGGATGCCTAATGGGTAGGGGCCGTCGTGGCCGTGATCGTATGGTAGTTGGATTATTATAATCAGTTATTTATTACCCTATAAGAAGAGTTTGAGGATGCCTAATGGGTAGGGGCGGTCGTGGCCGTGATTGTATGGTAGTTGGATTATTATAATCAGTTATTTATTACCCTATAAGAAGAGTTTGAGGATGCCTAATGGGTAGGGGCCGTCGTGGCCGTGATCGTATGGTAGTTGGATTATTATAATCAGTTATTTATTACCCTATAAGAAGAGTTTGAGGATGCCTAATGGGTAGGGGCGGTCGTGGCCGTGATCGTATGGTAGTTGGATTATTATTATCAGTTATTTATTACCCTATAAGAAGAGTTTGAGGACGCCTAATGGGTAGAGGCGGTCGTGGCCGTGATCGTATGGTAGTTGGATTATTATAATCAGTTATTTATTACCCTATAAGAAGAGTTTGAGGACGCCTAATGGGTAGGGACGGTCGTGGCCGTGATCGTATGGTAGTTGGATTATTATAATCAGTTATTTATTACCCTATAAGAAGAGTTTGAGGATGCCTAATGGGTAGGGGACGTCGTGGCCGTGATCGTATGGTAGTTGGATTATTATAATCAGTTATTTATTACCCTATAAGAAGAGTTTGAGGATGCCTAATGGGTAGGGGCCGTCGTGGCCGTGATCGTATGGTAGTTGGATTATTATAATCAGTTATGTATTACCCTATAAGAAGAGTTTGAGGACGCCTAATGGGTAGGGGCCGTCGTGGCCGTGATCGTATGGTAGTTGGATTATTATAATCAGTTATTTATTACCCTATAAGAAGAGTTTGAGGATGCCTAATGGGTAGGGGCGGTCGTGGCTGTGATTGTATGGTAGTTGGATTATTATAATCAGTTATTTATTACCCTATAAGAAGAGTTTGAGGACGCCTAATGGGTAGGGGCGGTCGTGGCCGTGATCGTATGGTAGTTGGATTATTATAATCAGTTATTTATTACCCTATAAGAAGAGTTTGAGGATGTCTAATGGGTAGGGGCCGTCGTGGCCGTGATTGTATGGTAGTTGGATTATTATAATCAGTTATTTATTACCCTATAAGAAGAGTTTGAGGATGCCTAATGGGTAGGGGCGGTCATGGCGTGATCGTATGGTAGTTGGATTATTATAATCAGTTATTTATTACCCTATAAGAAGAGTTTCAGGATGCCTAATGGGTAGGGGCGGTCATGGCCGTGATCGTATGGTAGTTGGATTATTATAATCAGTTATTTATTACCCTATAAGAAGAGTTTGAGGATGCCTAATGGGTAGGGGCGGTCATGGCCGTGATCGTATGGTAGTTGGATTATTATAATCAGTTATTTATTACCCTATAAGAAGAGTTTGAGGATGCCTAATGGGTAGGGGCGGTCATGGCGTGATCGTATGGTAGTTGGATTATTATAATCAGTTATTTATTACCCTATAAGAAGAGTTTGAGGATGCCTAATGGGTAGGGGCGGTCATGGCCGTGATCGTATGGTAGTTGGATTATTATAATCAGTTATTTATTACTCTATAAGAAGAGTTTGAGGACGCCTAATGGGTAGGGGCCGTCGTGGCCGTGATCGTATGGTAGTTGGATTATTATAATCAGTTATTTATTACCCTATAAGAGTTTGAGGATGCTTAATGGGTAGGGGTGGTCGTGGCCGTGATCGTATGGTAGTTGGATTATTATAATCAGTTATTTATTACCCTATAAGAAGAGTTTGAGGATGCCTAATGGGTAGGGGTGGTCGTGGCCGTGATCGTATGGTAGTTGGATTATTATAATCAGTTATTTATTACCCTATAAGAAGAGTTTGAGGACGCCTAATGGGTAGGGGCGGTCGTGGCCGTGATCGTATGGTAGTTGGATTATTATAATCAGTTATTTATTACCCTATAAGAAGAGTTTGAGGATGCCTAATGGGTAGGGGCCGTCGTAGCCGTGATGGTATGGTAGTTGGATTATTATAATCAGTTATTTATTACCCTATAAGAAGAGTTTGAGGATGCCTAATGGGTAGGGGCCGTCGTGGCCGTGATCGTATGGTAGTTGGATTATTATAATCAGTTATTTATTACCCTATAAGAAGAGTTTGAGGATGCCTAATGGGTAGGGGTGGTCGTGGCCGTGATCGTATGGTAGTTGGATTATTATAATCAGTTATTTATTACCCTATAAGAAGAGTTTGAGGATGCCTAATGGGAAGGGGCCGTCGTAGCCGTGATCGTATGGTAGTTGGATTATTATAATCAGTTATTTATTACCCTATAAGAAGAGTTTGAGGATGCCTAATGGGTAGGGGCCGTCGTGGCCGTGATCGTATGGTAGTTGGATTATTATAATCAGTTATTTATTACCCTATAAGAGTTTGAGGACGCCTAATGGGTAGGGTCCGTCGTGGTCGTGATCGTATGGTAGTTGGATTATTATAATCAGTTATTTATTACCCTATAAGAAGAGTTTGAGGATGCCTAATGGGAAGGGGCCGTCGTAGCCGTGATCGTATGGTAGTTGGATTATTATAATCAGTTATTTATTACCCTATAAGAAGAGTTTGAGGATGCCTAATGGGTAGGGGCCGTCGTGGCCGTGATCGTATGGTAGTTGGATTATTATAATCAGTTATTTATTACCCTATAAGAGTTTGAGGACGCCTAATGGGTAGGGTCCGTCGTGGTCGTGATCGTATGGTAGTTGGATTATTATAATCAGTTATTTATTACCCTATAAGAAGAGTTTGAGGATGCCTAATGGGAAGGGGCCGTCGTAGCCGTGATCGTATGGTAGTTGGATTATTATAATCAGTTATTTATTACCCTATAAGAAGAGTTTGAGGATGCCTAATGGGTAGGGGCCGTCGTGGCCGTGATCGTATGGTAGTTGGATTATTATAATCAGTTATTTATTACCCTATAAGAGTTTGAGGACGCCTAATGGGTAGGGTCCGTCGTGGTCGTGATCGTATGGTAGTTGGATTATTATAATCAGTTATTTATTACCCTATAAGAAGAGTTTGAGGATGCCTAATTGGTAGGGGCGGTCGTGGCCGTGATTGTATGGTAGTTGGATTATTATAATCAGTTATTTATTACCCTATAACAAGAGTTTGAGGATGCCTAATGGGTAGGGGCAGTCGTGGCCGTGATCGTATGGTAGTTGGATTATTATTATCAGTTATTTATTACCCTATAAGAAGAGTTTGAGGATGCCTAATGGGTAGGGGCAGTCGTGGCCGTGATCGTATGGTAGTTGGATTATTATAATCAGTTATTTATTACCCTATAAGAAGAGTTTGAGGATGCCTAATGGGTAGGGGTGGTCGTGGCCGTGATCGTATGGTAGTTGGATTATTATAATCAGTTATTTATTACCCTATAAGAAGAGTTTGAGGATGCCTAATGGGTAGGGGCCGTCGTGGCCGTGATCGTAAGGTAGTTGGATTATTATAATCAGTTATTTATTACCCTATAAGAAGAGTTTGAGGATGTCTAATGGGTAAGGGCCGTCGTGGCCGTGATCGTATGGTAGTTGGATTATTATAATCAGTTATTTATTACCCTATAAGAAGAGTTTGATGATGCCTAATGGGTAGGGGCGGTCGTGGCCGTGATGGTATGGTAGTTGGATTATTATAATCAGTTATTTATTACCCTATAAGAAGAGCTTGAGGATGCCTAATGGGTAGGGGTGGTCGTGGCCGTGATCGTATGGTAGTTGGATTATTATAATCAGTTATTTATTACCCTATAAGAGTTTGAGGACGCCTAATGGGTAGGGTCCGTCGTGGTCGTGATTGTATGGTAGTTGGATTATTATAATCAGTTATTTATTACCCTATAAGAGTTTGAGGATGCCTAATGGGTAGGGGTGGTCGTGGCCGTGATCGTATGGTAGTTGGATTATTATAATCAGTTATTTATTACCCTATAAGAAGAGTTTGAGGATGCCTAATGGGTAGGGGTGGTCGTGGCCGTGATCGTATGGTAGTTGGATTATTATAATCAGTTATTTATTACCCTATAAGAAGAGTTTGAGGATGCCTAATGGGTAGGGGCGGTCGTGGCCGTGATCGTATGGTAGTTGGATTATTATAATCAGTTATTTATTACTCTATAAGAAGAGTTTGAGGACGCCTAATGGGTAGGGGCCGTCGTGGCCGTGATCGTATGGTAGTTGGATTATTATAATCAGTTATTTATTACCCTATAAGAGTTTGAGGATGCCTAATGGGTAGGGGTGGTCGTGGCCGTGATCGTATGGTAGTTGGATTATTATAATCAGTTATTTATTACCCTATAACAAGAGTTTGAGGATGCCTAATGGGTAGGGGTGGTCGTGGCCGTGATCGTATGGTAGTTGGATTATTATAATCAGTTATGTATTACCCTATAAGAAGAGTTTGAGGACGCCTAATGGGTAGGGGCGGTCGTGGCCGTGATCGTATGGTAGTTGGATTATTATAATCAGTTATTTATTACCCTATAATAAGAGTTTGAGGATGCCTAATGGGAAGGGGCCGTCGTAGCCGTGATCGTATGGTAGTTGGATTATTATAATCAGTTATTTATTACCCTATAAGAAGAGTTTGAGGATGCCTAATGGGTAGGGGTGGTCGTGGCCGTGATCGTATGGTAGTTGGATTATTATAATCAGTTATTTATTACCCTATAAGAAGAGTTTGAGGATGCCTAATGGGTAGGGGCGGTCGTGGCCGTGATCGTATGGTAGTTGAATTATTATAATCAGTTATTTATTACCCTATAAGAGTTTGAGGACGCCTAATGGGTAGGGTCCGTCGTGGTCGTCATCGTATGGTAGTTGGATTATTATAATCAGTTATTTATTACCCTATAAGAAGAGTTTGAGGATGCCTAATTGGTAGGGGCGGTCGTGGCCGTGATTGTATGGTAGTTGGATTATTATAATCAGTTATTTATTACCCTATAAGAAGAGTTTGAGGATGCCTAATGGGTAGGGGCAGTCGTGGCCGTGATCGTATGGTAGTTGGATTATTATTATCAGTTATTTATTACCCTATAAGAAGAGTTTGAGGATGCCTAATGGGTAGGGGCAGTCGTGGCCGTGATCGTATGGTAGTTGGATTATTATAATCAGTTATTTATTCCCCTATAAGAAGAGTTTGAGGATGCCTAATGGGTAGGGGTGGTCGTGGCCGTGATCGTATGGTAGTTGGATTATTATAATCAGTTATTTATTACCCTATAAGAAGAGTTTGAGGATGCCTAATGGGTAGGGGCCGTCGTGGCCGTGATCGTAAGGTAGTTGGATTATTATAATCAGTTATTTATTACCCTATAAGAAGAGTTTGAGGATGCCTAATGGGTAGGGGCGGTCGTGGCCGTGATGGTATGGTAGTTGGATTATTATAATCAGTTATTTATTACCCTATAAGAAGAGTTTGAGGATGCCTAATGGGTAGGGGTGGTCGTGGCCGTGATCGTATGGTAGTTGGATTATTATAATCAGTTATTTATTACCCTATAAGAAGAGTTTGAGGACGCCTAATGGGTAGGGGCGGTCATGGCCGTGATCGTATGGTAGTTGGATTATTATAATCAGTTATTTATTACCCTATAAGAAGACTTTGAGGATGCCTAATGGGTAGGGGGGGGGGGGGTCGTGGCCGTGATCGTATGGTAGTTGGATTATTATAATCAGTTATTTATTACCCTATAAGAAGAGTTTGAGGATGCCTAATGGGTAGGGGGGTCGTGGCCGTGATCGTATGGTAGTTGGATTATTATAATCAGTTATTTATTACCCTATAAGAAGAGTTTGAGGACGCCTAATGGGTAGGGGCCGTCGTGGCCGTGATCGTATGGTAGTTGGATTATTATAATCAGTTATTTATTACCCTATAAGAAGAGTTTGAGGACGACTAATGGGTAGGGGCCGTCGTGGCCGTGATGGTATGGTAGTTGGATTATTATAATCAGTTATTTATTACCCTATAAGAAGAGTTTGAGGACGCCTAATGGGTAGGGGCCGTCGTGGCCGTGATCGTATGGTAGTTGGATTATTATAATCAGTTATTTATTACCCTATAAGAGTTTGAGGATGCCTAATGGGTAGGGGTGGTCGTGGCCGTGATCGTATGGTAGTTGGATTATTATAATCAGTTATTTATTACCCTATAAGAAGAGTTTGAGGATGCCTAATGGGTAGGGGTGGTCGTGGCCGTGATCGTATGGTAGTTGGATTATTATAATCAGTTATTTATTACCCTATAAGAAGAGTTTGAGGATGCCTAATGGGTAGGGGCGGTCGTGGCCGTGATCGTATGGTAGTTGGATTATTATAATCAGTTATTTATTACTCTATAAGAAGAGTTTGAGGACGCCTAATGGGTAGGGGCCGTCGTGGCCGTGATCGTATGGTAGTTGGATTATTATAATCAGTTATTTATTACCCTATAAGAGTTTGAGGATGCCTAATGGGTAGGGGTGGTCGTGGCCGTGATCGTATGGTAGTTGGATTATTATAATCAGTTATTTATTACCCTATAAGAAGAGTTTGAGGATGCCTAATGGGTAGGGGTGGTCGTGGCCGTGATCGTATGGTAGTTGGATTATTATAATCAGTTATTTATTACCCTATAAGAAGAGTTTGAGGACGCCTAATGGGTATGGGCGGTCGTGGCCGTGATCGTATGGTAGTTGGATTATTATAATCAGTTATTTATTACCCTATAAGAAGAGTTTGAGGATGCCTAATGGGTAGGGGCCGTCGTAGCCGTGATCGTATGGTAGTTGGATTATTATAATCAGTTATTTATTACCCTATAAGAAGAGTTTGAGGATGCCTAATGGGTAGGGGCCGTCGTGGCCGTGATCGTATGGTAGTTGGATTATTATAATCAGTTATTTATTACCCTATAAGAAGAGTTTGAGGATGCCTAATGGGTAGGGGCCGTCGTGGCCGTGATCGTAAGGTAGTTGGATTATTATAATCAGTTATTTATTACCCTATAAGAAGAGTTTGAGGATGTCTAATGGGTAGGGGCCGTCGTGGCCGTGATCGTATGGTAGTTGGATTATTATAATCAGTTATTTATTACCCTATAAGAAGAGTTTGATGATGCCTAATGGGTAGGGGCGGTCGTGGCCGTGATGGTATGGTAGTTGGATTATTATAATCAGTTATTTATTACCCTATAAGAAGAGTTTAAGGATGCCTAATGGGTAGGGGCGGTCGTGGCCGTGATTGTATGGTAGTTGGATTATTATAATCAGTTATTTATTACCCTATAAGAAGAGTTTGAGGATGCCTAATGGGTAGGGGCCGTCGTGATCGTATGGTAGTTGGATTATTATCAGTTATTTATTACCCTATAAGAAGAGTTTGAAGATAACAAAGGGGTAGTCACAATCTGCAAATCGAAGAACAGACAACACAGTGGACAAAAGAAAAGGACAAACAACGATATGCAAAACACTACAAACAAAACTGAAGATCTTGCAATACGAAACCCACTAAAAACCGGGGGTAGACTCAGGTGCTCCGGAAGGGTAGGAGTTCCTGCTCCCCTAGTGACACCCGTCGTGCTATTCTAGTTACAAACCCGGTGATAAGTAATGAAGGACCGGGTATTGCTGACGACAAACGAACATATTCGTGGTCATTTGTGACACAGATATTCCGTAACAGTTTACAAAGTCATGGTGGCAACCGTAAAACAACAGATGTAGCGTTTATCGACAGAAGTTGAACTGCAGGCCGTGGGAAATTTCACATTTGTTTTAGAGTTATGCTCATTGTAAAACTGCCATTTGCATTCTTTGACTTGAAATTTAGCACTTCACTCCAAGCGATATTCCGCTGCTTTCCTTTGTGTCTAAGTGTGAATTTAAATATTCTCTCATGTTCATTTAAATCTATAATCTAAGATGGGAGGTTTGGACCCAAAAAACTAGCTTAACACCACAATTTGTTTTAATTGAAGAGTCTGCAGCAACTCAGGAACATGTGCGATCATGTATTTGTGTGTTAAGGGCGGCCATGTATTTGTGTGTTAAGGGCGGTCATGTATTTGTGTGTTAAGGGCGGTCATGTATTTGTGTGTTAAGGGCGGTCATGTATTTGTGTGTTAAGGGCGGTCATGTATTTGTGTGTTAAGGGCGGTCATGTATTTGTGTGTTAAGGGCGGTCATGTATTTGTGTGTTAAGGGCGGTCATGTATTTGTATGTTAAGGGCGGTCATGTATTTGTATGTTAAGGGCGGTCATGTATTTGTGTGTTAAGGGCGGTCATGTATTTGTGTGTTAAGGGCGGTCATGTATTTGTGTGTTAAGGGCGGTCATGTATTTGTGTGTTAAGGGCGGTCATGTATTTGTGTGTTAAGGGCGGTCATGTATTTGTATGTTAAGGGCGGTCATGTATTTGTATGTTAAGGGCGGTCATGTATTTGTGTGTTAAGGGCGGTCATGTATTTGTGTGCTAAGGGCGGTCATGTATTTGTATGTTAAGGGCGTCATGTATTTGTGTGTTAAGGGCGGTCATGTATTTGTGTGTTAAGGGCGGTCATGTATTTGTGTGTTAAGGGCGGTCATGTATTTGTGTGTTAAGGGCGGTCATGTATTTGTGTGTTAAGGGCGGTCATGTATTTGTGTGCTAAGGGCGGTCATGTATTTGTGTGTTAAGGGCGGTCACGTATTTGTGTGTTAAGGGCGGTCATGTATTTGTATGTTAAGGGCGGTCATGTATTTGTATGTTAAGGGCGGTCATGTATTTGTATGTTAAGGGCGGTCATGTATTTGTATGTTAAGGGCGGTCATGTATTTGTATGTTAAGGGCGTCATGTATTTGTGTGTTAAGGGCGGTCATGTATTTGTGTGTTAAGGGCGGTCATGTATTTGTGTGTTAAGGGCGGTCATGTATTTGTGTGTTAAGGGCGGTCATGTATTTGTGTGTTAAGGGCGGTCATGTATTTGTATGTTAAGGGCGGTCATGTATTTGTATGTTAAGGACGTTCATGTATTTGTATGTTAAGGGCGGTCATGTATTTGTGTGTTAAGGGCGGTCATGTATTTGTGTGTTAAGGGCGGTCATGTATTTGTGTGTTAAGGGCGGTCATGTATTTGTGTATTAAGGGCGGTCATGTATTTGTGTGTTAAGGGCGGTCATGTACTTGTGTGTTAAGGGCGGTCATGTATTTGTGTGTTAAGGGCGGTCATGTATTTGTGTGTTAAGGGCGGTCATGTATTTGTGTGTTAAGGGCGGTCATGTATTTGTGTGTTAAGGGCGGTCATGTATTTGTGTGTTAAGGGCGGTCATGTATTTGGGTGTTAAGGGCGGTCATGTATTTGTGTGTTAATGGTGGTCATGTATTTGTGTGCTAAGGGCGGTCATGTATTTGTGTGTTAAGGGCGGTCATGTATTTGTGTGTTAAGGGCGGTCATGTATTTGTATGTTAAGGGCGGTCATGTATTTGTGTGTTAAGGGCGGTCATGTATTTGTGTGTTAATGGTGGTCATGTATTTGTGTGCTAAGGGCGGTCATGTATTTGTGTGCTAAGGGCGATCATGTATTTGTGTGCTAAGGGCGGTCATGTATTTGTGTGTTAAGGGCGTCATGTATTTGTGTGTTAAGGGCGATCATGTATTTGTGTGTTAAGGGCGGTCATGTATTTGTGTGTTAAGGGCGGTCATGTATTTGTGTGTTAAGGGTATCAAATTTGCCTCTTTTTACGAGTTTGATAAGATTTTGGAATTGCTCCGACAGTGTGGTATTTTTGGGGGTTTTTCTTTTTCGTTTTATTCTTACTAAAAGCACAAATTGTTCTATATAAAAATCATAATAACAAATTACTATATAAAGATACACACCATAGTAATTGTAAGATATGTACTTAAAACAAACTCACATCTACAAAACAAAATAGATAAATCCATGTCATTTTAATAAATATATGTGAAATTTATAACAACATTAGATTTGAAAGATGGCGAGGGGCCGGGTTTATAGAATAAAACGAAAAATAAAAACTAAAACATTTCCAAAGAGACAACATCGATACTTATAGCACATATCATTTCCTGGCTTAGTACAGGCACTTCAATAAAGAGTGACAGGATTAAACTAGGCTTATGGGCCCAAATTTCTCCTTTTAGTGAAATAATGCTGTCCTACATGCACGTGTCCTACACACAGGAACAAAACGCACCCCACCCCAACATACACCCGAGCAAACAGCGCCGCCAAATAGAACGTCCCCATCCCGAACACAACACACAATGCATCAAACCCCCACGACACAGAAATTGTCGTATGTATGACACTAGTTATATTAAAGACAGCCCATGGCCTCAATCATCATTTAAGTATTAGATAGCACACAAGGCCATCACGAGACATAATAGGGATTAGGGTTATGGTGCTTAACGCCACTTTCAACAAAGTTTCAGTTATACCGTGGCGATCAGTTTTATTGGTGGAGGAAACCGCAGAACCCGGAGAAAACCACCAACCTGCCACAAATAACTGACAAACTTTATCACATAATGTTGTATTGAGTACACCTCGACTGAACCGGATCAGAACTCACCACGTTAGTAGTGATAGGCTCTATTGCATAGGTAGTTGTAAATCTAACTACCATACGATCACGACCACGACGACCCCCGACATAATAGGGAATCAATTGTCAACTTTGAACCAACATATATTTCCTAATTAAATTCCGTCTTTCGTCATCCTTACGCAATGTGACGGAATACTTTTTCAACAAGGTGTTGACAGCTTCCAAAAAACTTGTTCAAAAGAAGGATGAGACGATTCTTTAAAGTGTCTACATTAAACTTGAATAGGCTCCATGATTAATACAGGGATGTAATTATGTTCTATAAAGGATGTTATCAAATAATAACTAACAATATATTTCCAAAAAACACTGACGTATACATATACAACATAAAGGATACAGGTTGTTATGTAACGTCCTGACAAGTCATGTCAAGTCATTCACAATTAACTGCACAAAATATAACGTAAACAAATTTAATGTACACCTTTTGTACACAAGATCTTTCTTTTTGGTGAAGGTTACTGTAGTATTCTAGGAACGCGTCTTCCCCACTAAATTTGATATCTACGTTTTTATTACTAGCACTGAAATAGTGATGATCAACAATTCCACCTGTATCAACCAAGCGAACAACCGCCTCTCTCCTCAAATCTTTGAACATGAATAAGACCGCGACATATGACGTTGGAAATCTAGACCCTGACTTGGGACGGACACAAAGGCGTAGCAGGATTAAACAGGTTAATGGGACACCAACTCTCCTCTCTTGATAATAGCATAACGACGATACGTATATAAACAAACGATCAAAACCTGCACAGATTCGCTGCCACTCAAGATGGCCACATTTCGCTGCCACTCAAAATGGCCGCATACTATCACAAAGATAAACATTTCAGTACAATAGCATCTTCAATGAATGCTCGTAGTTGACTGACTACAAACTAGAAAGATACAATATGTTGGTTAAAAACCATTAATCTTAGGGGAAATCGTTTGGTGTGGATGGTTTATGGTGTTTAACGGCGCGTTCAACAATATCGTGGCGGTCAGTTCTATTGGTGGAGGAAACCGGAGTACCTGGAAAAGAATATCGACCTGCCGCAAGTCACTGACGAATTGTCCCACATAATGATGTATCGAGTACACCTCGACGTGAACGGGGTTCGAACTCACAACTTTAGTGGTGCTAGGGGAAAATTGTATTCAGACAAAACCTTGACCAAGCATATCTTTGACTTCATTTAATTGTTTGAGCAATAATTAAAAAAACACTTAAATTATAATAAACAATGCAAAAAGTTCATAATCTACAGGAAGAATTTTTTGTTCATCTCGCAATCTGATTATTGACTGAAATAACAAGTACTTTGGTTATTTTTTCTATGAAAATATATTTACCTAGCTTAATTAGCAATTTATGTGATATCAATAAAGCAGGATGATCTCATTGGTTAATATTGTTCAAATTAACTAATGAGGTATCGTTATCTTATATTTTGATTTACGTTCAAATGTATATTTCCCATGATGCATCAGTTAGGGTAAAGGTGAATTAGCATCAAAGGTTGAAAGAATAACAGTATTTTATTTGATGTTCTCGAGAAAGTAGAATTTGTATTAGCCAACAGTCGTCTCCTGTTAAACAATGAATGTAGAATGATTAAAAGTGAAAGAATGACGGGTTTAGTGTTAGTGTTATGGTGCTTAACGCCACTTTCAACAATATTTCAGTTATATCGTGGCGGTCCGTTTAATTGGAGGAGCAAATCGGAGAAAAAATACAGAACTTACCTTTAAAACTAGACGAATTACTTCTTGTGATAGTGGCCGCCATCTTTACGCCAGAGAGAAATAATGAAACAGCTTAATAATGTTGGTACGTGCAAGTATTATACATTGATACAAGTGTTAACAGGACCTTAAGCCAATTGGACCAATTGTTCCAATTTGGGCTCCACGCTGGAGTTATCACCCTCGGTTGAGTTTACAGAGAACAATTTGGCCCTGTACCTCCAAATCCGATAGTGAATGTTATGGTTATTACAAAGCAATCACTCAGTATACAGGTACCATTATATTTAAAACAAAATCAATTCAATTTAATATCAAATAAAATCAATATGTTTGAATATTACATATGTATGGTATTAACGTCCATTATAATATCCTTTAAGCAATTTTTGCTGACCTCATATATATTAATAACCAATAATGAAGTGCTATTCTGGTTCCAGATAAACATACCTTTTCCACATTCCCGATTTGATTCTAAAATAATACGCTTTGTGTGAGTTATTTCCCTTGCGAGAGGCAAAATGGCATCCGTTCCAAGCAAGAGCAATGTTAAAGACAAATAATAAATGCGAGTATATTTTTTTGATAATATGTAGATATTTGAAGCTTGTAAAAAAATGAGAGTATTATTTCTATAGCAAATAGAAAATTCTCAAATTGCTACAAGCTGCAAATTTTATACAGAATAAGGGAAAATTATGTTATTTTCATTGAAAACTTTGCATGCTTTCCGCATTAAAGGGAAATAACTACTGTTAAAAAAACTTTAAAAACGTATAATTTTAGAATCAAGTCGGAAATGTGAAAACGGTCTATTATCGATATCAGGTAATCAAATGGTACAAACTTAATACTAATGAATATAAACATTATTGCATAAAAGTGCTGGCAATTTAGCATGACCATTACCAAGGTATGCCGTTACGTTCGAAAACATCTTTCAAGCACCACTCAAGAAGACAACTACAACAGTGTGCATGATCAATGCTTGGTAACAAACAAAGCGTTCGCGAAACTGTAAATAAATAGAAAAAGGGGGATATTTCACACACATTAAAGTCGAAATGTAAAAAATAGTTCAACTATAAATCGTCAGAATACGTCGATGTAGTCCATTAGTTTTTGAATTGTCACATTTGATGGTATTCATCCTCGATCTGAATTTAGCCAGAAGTCTTCTAAGTATGCCTTCTGTATGGATGATCTTCACATCGAACCTTTCTTCGTCCATCCAACCCTTATCTTTTTCTAACGTATAACCTATAACAAAAATAAAAGCTATTATATTTTATACTCCAATTGCTGGTTTTTTTCACTCGATTATGTGGCAAGGTTTTCTCCGGATACTGCGGTTTCCTCCACCAATAAAACTGACCGCCACGATATAATGGAAATATTTTTGAAAGTGGCGTTAAACACCATAACCCTTACTGTTTTTCTTAATATACAAAAAGGCAAATAAAACTGACCGCCACGAAATACCTGATATTTTGTTGAAAGTGGCGTTAAACACTATAACCCTAACCCTACAAAAAACACGTTTGGTAGATGTATTGTCGCTTAGTACCTTGTGTGTCAGATTATGGCGAGACCAGACTTTTAGTGGGGTACGTGTTGCCAAATCTTTAGTTTCCTGCGCATTGTTTTGAACATCATTGTTTTCCCTTTGGTCATTGAGTTGTCTGTCCTTTGATTTACAGCTTCTGATTGCCTCTTCGATATCTTCAAACTTTTTTTAAACAGTAACTAAGATGTTTGTGAATTGCTATTGCAAAATAATCCAATCTAATTAAGATTAGATCTCCGTACTTGCTCGCTATTTTCCATCGGTCGTTGTGTAGTCGCTTCCACGCGGCGACTATAAAACAACCGATAAAAAGTAGGGAGCAAGCACGGATATCTAATTTTAATTAGATACCAAAATAAACGTACCTGCTTTCATTAATCTTTCAACGATTCTCACACAATTAGACTGCCTATTGTTCGTAGTCAAATAGAGGGCACTTTGTCCAAAGTCATCGACAATGTTGACTTCACATCCGGATGTATTCAAGAATCGTGCCGCTTGCGATTTATTATAGGATTAAAAACTGGTTTTTTTTGGAAATTATCTATGTATAAACTCCGGCAGCTCACTCACAAACTGAATAAAGTCCCAAGGACTTTATGTAAAGTTTGTTAGTGAGCTGCCGGAGTTTATGCATACGTAATCTCCTGAAAACACAGTGCTTAATCCTTATAATTCTTATTCTTGGACATCGTGTTTGTTTTCGACGCTAAATACTATTAAAAAAAATACCCAAGGACATACAATACACATACGATTGTAAACTGAACAAAATCAGGCGAAATGTTATTGACGACTTATGGAATGTTATGGAACATATCCAACAGACGTCATTGACGTCATATGAAGACTTCCAGTTTGAAACGTAAAGATTAGACGTTATTTGCCTTCATGTACGCTTTAAATTTGATACAATTTAAAAAAATAAGTTTTCAAGGTAAGATTCTGAATTATGTTTGTGTATTGTTGTAAATATGACATGTAGCATTTCACATTTTCAAGATGGCAGATCCTTCCAGCAGAACCCCTTAGTATCATTGCTCGTAGATTTATACGCGTGGAATGACCGGGGAAAAAGGTAGTCCGGCAAACGGAAATATTGATTTATAAATTCCTTTCGAGTGACGTAGAATAAGTGACGATATCCAATCGGATTACGAGTTATTGATAAATTCTAGTAAGAATAGAATTATTGTCTTGTAAACTAGCTAACAGGACTGTTCTTCCAGTTTAGTCTTTTGAATCAAGTTTGGCACCAATATAATAAAGATTATTCATATGAAAGTCTTGAACAAATATAAAAATAAGAAGCTTGTTAGTGAAATCCCGTTAGTGACCAGATTAATCTGTCCATATCACTTGGGTGTTGCTAACGCAAAGTGTGCAATGTTTCAGCCATATCATAGCGAGAACAAATGACATGTTATGAAATGATGATACTGTTTGTTTTATAGGATACCAATAGGTTGAGTTGAATTATTATAGTGCTATGTACTATGCTACATCATCAGAACAACAGACTATGGGTAGACATAAAGCTTACACAGTGATGGTAAGCAATTACACCAATAAACGAACATAATGTTGTATCAACTACACCTCGGGATTCGAACGCACAACGTTAGTGATTACACATGTATTTGTAAGTCCCATTATCATACAATCACGACCACGACGGACACTTTTACAAAATGTATTCATTTATTTCTGCAAAACAAGTTATTTAAACTATTTTATTAATTCTGGAAAGTGCATACTATTTGGAGAAAACAATATTATACAATTACAGACTTTTGTAGATGTGAATATGAGTTTTTATTGATCTGTAAAATAATATTGACCTCGGCTTCAGTCAATATTATTTCACAGGTCAATAAAAACTCATATTCACTTCTACAAAAATCTGTAATTGTATAATATTCACTAATACAAAAGTCTGTACAAAGTGGACATCATCATCATTTCATCAAAGTAACTTGATCTATCTACGATATAGCTGTCTAAAGAATTGCCCATTTGGCGTCGTTCAACAACAATCACACCCTCCCATGTTTACGAAAACATGAAAAGTATTATATTTCTTAGAGACTTCATCGCAGCGGGTTTGTCCGGGACTATTCAGATACACAATTCGCCATTTGGACGGAGAAGGGGGCGGGGCGTAAACATGTACATTTGGCAACATAAGACAAAAGTTCAAGTTTGGGATTTAAGATATACTTCAATTTTTGAAGAGACTGACTTTGTAAAAAATCTGGATTTAGTTCTTTAAATTTTTCAAGCATAGCATTTCTAATTTGAGAATTTCATTTACACTGTAGAAAAAAATGATATTCATCTTCAATTTCTTTACAGAACGAACATAATCTTTGCTGTCGTGTTATATTTTTATATCGGCCAGTTTTTATTTCCAAGGAATGATCACTCACACGAAATTTAGTTAAAAGCTGTCTCTTTTCAAAACTATTTTCTATTAATAAATAATTTTCTAATTTAATATCTGATTTCAGTTGACTATACAGATATAATTTTTGAACTATCAGTTAATTTAGAGAGCTTTTCTTGTACTTTAGTAGTATAATTCTCAGAGAAAACTTCTTTAAACATTTTCTTTAGATTATTTTTTATTTTGTTAAAAGGTCTGTTAAAATTTTCATATTCTGTAAAATCAAAGTTAAATTCTTCAAAAATCTTAGTGGCAAAGGTGTACCAGGTATACATTCCATTATCATGAAGATATTTATTAATATTAAAAGCTTCTTTGACAAGCAGATTTATATCACTCAAGTTGATTCTAGTAAAGTACATCATAACCTGGAGTTTTTATAAAGGAATCTCAGGGAAACTTCCCCAATTCCGATTTTGCTGCTATATTACTGGCAGTCTTTTTCAGGCCTAAAACTGACTTACAAAGCTTATTATGAACTTTCTCTTATTGAAACTTTTCTTCCAAAGATAATGTGTCACAAAAAGTATTATTTTTATTTGACCTATTCAGAGCTCTAAAAATAGACAGATAATCATCCATAAACCATAGTTCGCTATTATGAAGAAGAACTGGTCTTACTAAAATGTCAAAAAGTTTACATGAAAGAGTTATCGGAATACTTTGAAAATTAGCGAACCGACTTCTGAGAGCAAAAAGGACTTTTAACTCTTTCTTTGTCAATTCTTGAATGGCTCTTTTACAGTTTTATAATCTATGACATTCCCTAAAAAATTATATTCTTTAGTTTCAATTAATGGAACATTTTTATAATATAGTTGCGAAGTTGGCAAGTAAGATTTTTGAAAAGTTAATACTTTTGTTTTTTTTAACATTTACTGTTAGTTGCCATTAATAGCAATAATCTTCAAGTTTCTTTAAAGCATTTTGTGGGCCATGGTGTGAAGTTGATAATATAACAAGGTCATCCGCAAAACTTAAACTTGCTTTTTTTGATTTTTGAAGTATAAGGGGGTCATATGAGTCATCAAATATCTCGTGCAAGTCATTTATAAAATAATTATAAAGTGTGGTGCTAAGATTGTCTCCCTACTTGACTCCTCGTTTTAAAGATAAACAAATAGTATGTTCATTATTAAGTTTAACTGCAGACTCACTAAAATTATACATATCACTAATTACTTTATAAAATTTCTTCCCAACACCATTTGAAATAAGTTTATATAATAGTTCATTATGCCATAAAGAGTCAAAAGCCTTTCTCCGGTCAACAAAACATGAGTAGATCTTTTTATTTTTTTTTTGTATAAATATTTAGATAATAATGTTTTAAAAATAAAAATGCTATCTGTTGTTCTGTGATTAGAACGAAAACCAAACTGCTGATCTGCAACTAAATTTTCATAGTGTTTAATTAATCTCTCATTAAGTTTAGCTATACAATTTTGAAGAGATATTCCTCTATTATTATGCAAATCAGTTTTATCTCCCGATTTAAAAATTAGTATAGTATATAAGGGTAATAACAAAATTACCGAACTCCGAACAATATGATTTTCTCTCGCTTGTGAGGTAGCACCGACTATCAAGAATTAACTAAGAAGTTTAGTTATTGATTTAATGGTTATTATACTACTACATTTTATTACTTCATTCGAATTAAGTCAGGTCCTGCATTTTTACCATTTTTTTATTTTCTAATACATTTTTTAATTTCATGAATACTAAATAGCTCATCAGTTTTTTTTAATTTCATGAATACTAAATAGCTCATCAGTTTTTTAATTTCATGAATACTAAATGGCTCATCAGTTTTTTAATTTCATAAATACTAAATGGTTCATCAGTTTTTTAATTGTAGGTTTAAGTTTTCTTATATTTCAGTATATGTTCATCAACTCTTTTTTTTAAATCCAAATTAAAAAATTCAGGTTCTCCTTGAGATTGGAATGGTTTACCAACTCATCAAAATTAGTTGGAATATCCATATTTTTATTTTTATTATTTCTTTATAGAACTCTGGGATATCATTAAAATTTTCTATTGATTTACCATTGTCTATATTCATTTAAAAAATTAGCCAGCTTTTTCCAAATTTATCTAAATATTTTCTTGGTATAACTTTCCAATTTGATGTTTCTGAACTAAGCAGTCTTTTGACCCATGACACTTTTAGCGATTTAAAATAACTGTTAATATCAACCATTTTCAACACCCCCCCCCCCCCCACTCCTTTCGTAGTTCCCTATTAAAGTTAATCTTTTGATTTTATCTGGTTTATATACATGTATTTCTGTTGAAAATTATTGTATGCCATGCTCCGCTACATTAAATTATACAAATGTATTTGTATTGTAAAATCCTTGTATTTGTTTATGGAATAAAGAATTATTACATTATAATTACGTTAGTATTTCTGTTTGGTTTTTTTCTTTTTTTATCAAACGGACTATAGGTAATTTCGTTTGATCTTTAATTAATGTGCCTATAAAAACAATTCTCACTGTGCCCAATGTATCTTTTTCCTGGATTTTCAAAATTGGGCAGGATGGGAACACACCATTCAAAATATTCGATGGCTGTACGACGAGGAACACCTAAATAAGTGCCATTCTATAATTTTGATTTCTCTTGAGTTTCAAATGTTTTTTTTCTGTCATTGTTACTCACATCTACAATTAAACCTGTATTAAGAGGTCACCTTTGAGAAAAAGAGAAAGCGGTCTTTCAAGACAGGTGACTCCTTAAAAGAGGTTAACTTCATATGAAACTTTCTATGACAGGACAAGAAAATGGGACCTTTTAATACAGGTGACTGTTTAATAGAGGTGACCGAATGGGAAGGTTTGACTAAATTTATTCACATTCTATTGTCTTAATATTATATTAGTTGTTTAACATTCGCTTTTTAATACACGTTTTCTGGTAAATCTTTATAAAAAAATACATTTTCGAAAAAAACATTTATTTCAATCTATGAATAATAATTTACGCGAAAAGTTGTAAATTCGATACTATATGTTAAGTACCTCTCTTTTTCCACGCCTACTCCTTTATTTAAATCTTGAACATAAGTGTCTGAAGTGGTGATGAATTTCACTTACAATGGTTGGTTCACTTTGAAAGTTCTGTCTATCAATGAATGAAATATTAAAACAACGATAAGAATCAGGTTCAGAATGACTGTGAATTTCCATTATTTTTTATCCGCTCTCATGAATGGCTAGCCAACAACGGTAAGTTTTCATAACCTCAGAAGTCTTGTAAATTTCTTACAGTACCCCATAAAAATACAATAAATAATACAATAATTTTACACTTCTTCAAGAATTCCCACAAAACGTCTTAAATACAGCTGAATTTTTAGTTACGGCATTCATCCAAAGTTGATTTAAGTCTTGATAGTAGGAATCTACAATGACAATGACTACTTTACAATACACGTTCTCTGTACTAGGTAGGTAGTGGTAAATATATATATATACATATATTATTAGTTTTAGAACTATCAATGAATGAAATAGTCAAACAACATTAGAATCAGATTCTGAATGCAAAATCCCATTATTATCCGTCGGTTCTGATGAATGTTTTTTCACACTGACAGAAGTCTTGAAAAATTCTTACAGTACCCCATAGCAATGTAAAAAAATAGAATATTACACAACCTCGACAGGAATTCCCACAAAACGTCTTAAATACTGCTGAATTGTTAGTTACGCCATTCACTTAAAGTTGATAGTAGAAATCTACAATGATAATGAACTCTTTACAATACATGATCTGTATTAGGTAGGTAGTGATATATTACCTCAAGAATTCCCACAAAACGTCTTAAATATGGAAGATTTTATTAAGTAATGGCATTCATTTAAGGTTGATTTAAACCTTGATAGTAGAAATGACATCTTTATAATACACGATGTCTATATTAGATAGGTAGTGATAAATACATATATCATTAGTTTTATAAGCAGACAACTGATATCAGTACCCCCTATTTTATTGTATTTTATTGTATGGCAATTTACAATATACGTTGAGTTCACCCCAGTTTTAAGTGTGATTTTTTCATTTGGCCTTTAGGACAATGAACCAATTAATAAATGGGTCATGGGTGATGGAGTCGGTAGGGTTGTTGGGTTTTAGCTAACATGAAGTCTATCCACTGGGGCGCCTTTGATTGTTTCACGTTAAATGAGCATTATTACAGAGGTTATGGTTATGGTGTTTAGCGCCACGTTCAACAATATTTTAGTTATATCGTGGCAGTCAGTTTTGTTGGTGGAGAAAAACGGAGTACTCAGAGAAAAGCAACAACCTTCCACAAATCACTAATAAACTTTGTTACATATTGTTGTATCAAGTAAATCTCGCCATTAACAGGATCCGAACTCACAACGTTGGTAGTGATAGGTACTGATTGCATATCCAATTACTATGCGATCACGACCTATATATTTTTTTTATTTTTCAATTTTTGCACAGGTTATGCGATATAATCTGGATTGGGGCAGTTTTCGCTTATTAAACCGCGGTGTGTACAACCTGATTGAGGTTATTTCTTCGTGAATAGAACAAAAATTGCGATCAATCCTTAATTGTCGTTGGCGATTGAATATGTTGGTGACGTCACAACACCAACCCAAGCTTATCGAGTATAACCAATTTTTATCCAGGCCGATCAACAAATCAGATTGCAGCATTCACATCTAATTAAATGATTTAGATATTAAAGAAATCCACATACACAGGTCAAGACAAAACAATGGAGCCCTTTCGACACTTGACTAATTAAAGGTAATAACAAAATTACCGAACTCTGAACAATCTTACAAAGGGAAAGTCAAAACTCATAATTATATAAACAGACAAGATCAGTCAACAACCGGAAAACTGACTAAGTGTTTGTGAAGCTAGTATTTCCTTACCATCTTCATCTCTTCCGTTGACTTTCATTTAATAACTTAATTTATTCATTCATGTCTTTGTATTAATGGATGACAAATAACTGTCACTTTCGGATTTGACCATAAAAATATTATTGTAAATTTAATCATAAAATTAATACTAAAAATAATATAGGAAAAATTAAAACGATAACAAATACAAAAATAAGAGTCTGGTAAATGTGGAAATTTATTTGTAAAATTTGTTCAAGCCACGATATAGCTGAAATACTGCTAAAGTTGGCGTTAAACACCAATCAATCAATCAATTAATCATGATTTCCCAAATAAAACATAAAACTTGGCTTGTGTTTAAAAAAAACGTACAGAATGTTTAACCTACAAATCGTATTTAGGGTGACACCGACATATTCACAATAAATTATATAATCTAGAGCATGGAGATTTATATAAACTGTTATTGTTTACATTAAACCCGAAAAGAAAAAATAACAGAAAATAATTGTCCAAATATACTGTATTTCTTGAATTGATTGATTGTTGTTTAACGTCAAGAGAGTAGTATTTCGTATTCCATCTACACATCCCCTTCCCCTCCTCAGCCCCCCCCCCCCCCCCTCCCCTCCCACCGCCTCACCAAATAAAAACAAAATAAAACAAACAAACATCAAAAGAGTGGTATTCCAGTTATACCTCTCCCCCCCCTCCCCCCGAAAAAAAACCAAACAAACAAAACACAAAAACAAACAAATTGTACACTACATTTAAATATTTGTGTGTTTTTTCTTCCAGTCACATGTGCTATAGCATCTACATGCAATGGAGTCCAAATTGGTAACGAAAGATGGAAAAACCCTTGTGGCACCCAAGTCGAGCTGATTTCTAATATAATATCAAATATTGGAAACGGAATACAGTTGGTCAACCAAACCATACAGAAATATGTAAGTAGCAATATGTAAACCATGTAGGTTAGGCTTATGGTGTTTAACGCTACTGTCAACAATATTTCAGTTATATCGTGGCGGTCATTTTTATTGGTGGAGGAAACCGGAGTACCCGGATGTAAATTCATATACACCGAGCCTTCTCACTACATTTTAAAGATATAATGTCGTTGATTCTGGTGATATTTCTTACAAGAAGTACATTGAAAACATAAATTAACACTAATTATCGACTTTTAACGTAAAAAATCCATCCATACTCTTTTATTTTCATGAAAACCATCTCGAACATAAATTCCTGTCTTTCCAGCAAAAATGTCTGCCGATGGAAAATCTGCACGCTGTCGTACGAGAATTTTAACTGATTCTGATAGAAAAAGAAAAAGGAAAGAAGTTTTAGCAAATTATAATAAAACAAGAATTAATATAGGCCACCATCATGACCGTTGGATGCATGGAATTGAAGGAAGCCATTTCGGTTCTTCTGTAATACATTACAAGACATGAACGAACGACCAAAGTCCTTTGCAATATTTTTTTCGTCAGATTTCTCTTTGAATGTCAAGTTTAGTCAAAATAAATCGAACAGAAATGGTTTACATTATAAAAACATCTAAATAGAGGCAGGAATGTTAGGAATAAGTTTAGGTTCATGGTGTTTAACGCCACTTTTAACAATAATTCAGTTATATCGTGGCGTTCAGTTTTTATTGCTGGAAGAAACCGGAGTACCGGAGAACACTATCAACCTGCTGCAAGTCACTGAGAAACTTGATCATATAATGTTGCATCCAATACACCTCGCCATGACGGAATTCGAAATCACAACGTTAGTGGTGATAGGCACTGATTGCATAGGTAGTAATAAATGCAACTACCATACAAGCACGACCACGACGGCCCCCTTCTTAGGAATAAATCAGGAATCAAACCATATCGCAATTGATTCGCTATGCAAAGGCCAGTAGCAATTATTCTGATTTCCTGAAACGTCATCTTCATCTGAGAAACAGGCTACTGGACCAGGGCTATAAAACGATTCGCCTTATTCGATCTCTTAAAAAGTTTATATTCCGATACCAATATCTTGTCGAAATATATTCCGTCTCTGCAGAAAAAATTATAAGCGATGCATTTTCATATAGTGAAAATGTATAAAGATAAAGAAGTCAAAAATGTCAAGGATATTTTTTTTGTCAATGTGTGACGTCAAAATATTTTTGACATTTACGTCACCGAATATGGTACTGCTTTGACAACTATTTTACCTATTTTGTTCCTGTATTTAAATACTGTTACAGTGACAGCCGGAACCTTTGAACCGTAATGAGAGCGGGAGGTTTGGCGCCTTAAAATCTGATTCAACCCACCATTCATTAGAAATGCCTGTACCAAGTCAGGGTCATTACGGTTTTCACAGTTTTCCGGTTGTTGACTAATTTTGTCTGTTTATATAATTATGAGTTTTGACTTTCCCTTTGTAAGATTGTTCGGAGTTCGGTAATTTTGTTATTACCCTTATTTATATAAAGTAATCTTCTGTACATGACAGGGGCCGTCGTGGCCGTTATCGTATGGTAGTTGGACTTACAACTACTTATGCAATCAGTGCCTATCACCATTGATGTTGTAAGTTAGAATCTCGTTCAGGAGGAGGTGTACAATATTATGTGATAAAGTTTGTCAGTGACTTGCGACAATTAGGTAGTTTTCTCCGGGTACTCTGGTTTCCTCCACCAATAAAACTGACCGCTACAATATAACTGAAATATTATTGAAAGTGGCGTTAGACACCATAAATCAATACATATGTACATGACACCTTCAGTTAACTTATTATTCAGTGACTAATACAGGTATGAGTCACAATTATAGTGTATGCATTACTTATAATTGCGACTTTCCAGCTTTACACTTAGACATAAAGAATAGGAAGAACGCTTACATTGATGTATTGTTTTATAATCTTGTACTAGATCACTGAAAGGGTTATGGATTCTGATCTTTTACAAAGCTTGGAGTTTGAACATCATCTAGAATTACCGAGAGAAATTATTACTGAAGACGACACAAATACAGTACATAACGTAAGTAATTAATTTTACTAATTATATACAGTAATAAGATGCATGATTTATTGTCACAAGCCTATCACCGATACGGTGTGGGTTCGCGCTCGGCTTTGTAAATTTTGTTCTTAAAGGTGCACTCGACTCGCAGCCGCATGTGATAAAGTTTACCAGTTGCTTGCCCATGGTCGGTGGTTCTCTCTGGGTACTCCGGCTTCTTCCACCACTACAACTGGTCGCCATGATATAGCTGAAATATTTCTGAAAGTGACGTTAAGCACCAAAAATCAATCAATCAATCAATCAATCAATCAATCAATCATGATTTATTGGTATTTCAGTACATTGAGATCAACAATATACATATTAAAATTATTCGGAAGTGGATGCTGTTACGAATAAAAAAAAGAGGGCAATAAACTTTGGTTTTCCTGCTGCAAAAGAGTTTTAAATATTTTCACTTTCTAATCTTTTGACAATGAGCTTTACCTGATGAAGGTTATCCCAGAAACGTGTTGTTCGCACGAAATTATATGTTCTCGTTATCATTTGCTAAATTCATGACTGTTTCACTAATACTGTGGTCTAGAATAGTATACATATATTTATATATAATAGAAATATTTCTAAGGAAATATAATACTCTAATTGAGATAAATGTAGTGGGTGGATGATTTCTAAGGAAATATAATACTCTAATTGAGATAAATGTAGTGGGTGGATGATTTCTAAGGAAATATAATACTCTAATTGAGATAAAAGTAGTGGGTGGATGAGTGAGTGTGGATGGTTGTTGTTTAAGGTCAAGTGAGTAATGGTTCAGCCATACCATGGCGAGAAAAAGTTACATTTTGATGAGATGATGATATCCGCTTTGCAGTAAACAAACACGCTTAGTTGGATCTCCATAGTGCTAGCAGAGAAGGAATTGTATAGACCAGACAGGGACTCGAACCCACGATCTGCCTAGGCGAACACACTAATCATTACATCATCAATGCGACTTAATTGAGATAACGAACGTACATGTACACTGATTTTCCTTTTTTTGCAACATTATGTCAGTTATTAGTAGCTGGTCGTTGTTCTTACTTTTATTGTAATATTTTTAATATATTTTTAGGTCAGACATTGGCATCGTCGTGCAAATTTTTAGTATTGTTAATCTATTTTTAATATTCTTAATATATTTTTAATATTTTTAATATATTTTTAATATGCAATGTATTTAATATTTTTTAATATCTTTTCAGCTCAAACATTGGCATAGTCGTGCATACAAACATTTGTCTATGGCGGTAATTTTTCTAGAGTTAGTGAAGCATAACGAAACAATATATCAACAACAGCACGACGACCATTTAATGAGCTACTTAACAGGCATAGAAACAACCATGTACGATATATTATGCAGCGTACATACGGCCATCTTCCAATTGAATTCCCATGTTGGAAGATACGAGTCACGTGACATTGTACCCAAGAATTTGATTGGCCTACAATCTGTATTCGTTAGAGACTATGTGATTTTACAAGACATTAATACTATTTTAGAATATTTTTTAAATGCATACAAAGTTATATCAGCGACTATGACCATACACAAATAATTATTCAAACACACTTCCAAGTATCGGAACTATTTTAGTAGATTATATTAATCCATATGTTGTAATGTAAAATAAAAACGTTTTTTGTGTAATTATCTTAATCATTTATTTATTACCCTATAAGAAGAGTTTGAGGATGCCTAATGGGTAGGGGCCGTGGTGGTCGTATGGTAGTTGGATTTACAACTACCTATGCAATCAGTGCCTATCAACACTGATGTTGTGGATTCTACTTCCACTCAGGACGAGGTGCATAGCATTATTTGATAAAGTTTGTCAGTGACTTGCGATAGGTCTGTGGTTTCCTCCGGGTACTTCGGTTTCCTCCACCAATTAAACTGACCGCCACGATATACTAGTAACTGAAATATTGCTGAAAGTGGCGTTAAAAGGCATAAACCCAACCACCAATCAAATAGGTAATCAGACAACACCATGGCCAAAAGAAAAAGGTTATAAGGACAAACAAAACATTACACAGAAAACTAAAGATCGTGCAACACGAACCCCATTAAAAACTTGGATGCTGTTGAATTGTAAGGAATTTCTGCTCCACTAGTGACACCCATCATGTAACTGTAGTTTCAAACCCGGTGATAAATAATGAATGAAGAAAGACCTTGGAATTCCTTGTAAACGTCAAGCGGCACATATCCGTGGCCATTTGTGACACATATATTGCGTAACGGTTTATAAAGTCTTGGTGACGACCGTAAAACGACAGATGTAGTGTTTATCGATAGAAGTAAAGAGTAGTCGGCAATTTCACACTCATCTTAGAGTATGCGTTCTGGTCATTGTAAACGACCTTTCTTTGAAGTGTGAAGTTGGATAGTCTCTAATGTTTATCTACATCTATATCATAAAGGAGAGAGGTTTAGAGCATACAACTAGCTTAACCCTGTCACTTTTTATGGAAGTGCCTGCAACATGCCAGGAAATTGTGCGATCATGTATTTGTGTGTTAGGGGTATCAAATTTGTTTCTTTTCTACGAGCTTGATAAGATTTTGGAATTGTTCCGACAGTGTGGTATTTTGTGTTTTTCATTTTATTCTAACTAAAAGCATGAATTTTTAATATATAAATATTATAATCACTAATTAGCATATAAAGACCCAAATCATATTTATTGTAAGATATGTACTTAGAACAAACTCACATCTACAAAAAAAAAAAACTAATCCGTTGTCGGAATAAAATCCACTGGAAGAATTGGAGAAAGAGACAACATCGATACTTATAGCACATACCATTTCATGGCTTGGTACAGGCACTTCAATAAAGGGTCACAGGATTAAACTAGGTTTATGGGCCCAAATTTCTCCTTTTAGTGAAATGATGCTGTCATACATGCAAGTGTCCTCCACACGCGAGCAAAGCCCCAATCCTCCACATCCGGTCGAGCAAATTGCACCGCTACAAAGAACGCCCCCAAAAATAATTATTCAAAAACGCATCCAAGTAACGGAACTATTTTAGTAGATTATTTTAATCCATATGTCGTAATGTAAAATAAAAACATTTTTGTGTAATTATCGTCATCATTTACTAATTACCTATAATAAGAGTTTGAGGACGCCTAATGGTTAGGGGGCGTCGTGGCCGTGATCGTATGGTAGTTGGATTATTATAATCAGTTATTTATTACCCTATAAGAAGAGTTTGAGGATGCCTAATGGGTAGGGGTGGTCGTGGCCGTGATTGTATGGTAGTTGGATTATTATAATCAGTTATTTATTACCCTATAAGAAGAGTTTGAGGATGCCTAATGGGTAGCGGCCGTCGTAGCCGTGATCGTATGGTAGTTGGATTATTATAATCAGTTATTTATTACCCTATAAGAAGAGTTTGAGGATGCCTAATGGGTAGGGGGGGGTCGTGGCCGTGATCGCATGGTAGTTGGATTATTATAATCAGTTATTTATTACCCTATAAGAAGAGTTTGAGGACGCCTAATGGGTAGGGGCGGTCGTGGCCGTGATCGTATGGTAGTTGGATTATTATAATCAGTTATTTATTACCCTATAAGAAGAGTTTGAGGATGCCTAATGGGTAGGGGGGTCGTGGCCGTGATCGTATGGTAGTTGGATTATTATAATCAGTTATTTATTACCCTATAAGAAGAGTTTGAGGACGCCTAATGGGTAGGGGCGGTCGTGGCCGTGATCGTATGGTAGTTGGATTATTATAATCAGTTATTTATTACCCTATAAGAAGAGTTTGAGGATGCCTAATGGGTAGGGGCGGTCGTGGCCGTGATCGTATGGTAGTTGGATTATTATAATCAGTTATTTATTACCCTATAAGAAGAGTTTGAGGACGCCTAATGGGTAGGGGCCGTCGTGGCCGTGATGGTATGGTAGTTGGATTATTATAATCAGTTATTTATTACCCTATAAGAGTTTGAGGATGCCTAATGGGTAGGGGTGGTCGTGGCCGTGATCGTATGGTAGTTGGATTATTATAATCAGTTATTTATTACCCTATAAGAAGAGTTTGAGGATGCCTAATGGGTAGGGGTGGTCGTGGCCGTGATCGTATGGTAGTTGGATTATTATAATCAGTTATTTATTACCCTATAAGAAGAGTTTGAGGATGCCTAATGGGTAGGGGCGGTCGTGGCCGTGATCGTATGGTAGTTGGATTATTATAATCAGTTATTTATTACCCTATAAGAAGAGTTTGAGGATGCCTAATGGGTAGGGGCCGTCGTAGCCGTGATCGTATGGTAGTTGGATTATTATAATCAGTTATTTATTACCCTATAAGAAGAGTTTGAGGATGCCTAATGGGTAGGGGCCGTCGTGGCCGTGATCGTATGGTAGTTGGATTATTATAATCAGTTATTTATTACCCTATAAGAAGAGTTTGAGGACGCCTAATGGGTAGGGGTGGTCGTGGCCGTGATCGTATGGTAGTTGGATTATTATAATCAGTTATTTATTACCCTATAAGAAGAGTTTGAGGATGCCTAATGGGTAGGGGCCGTCGTAGCCGTGATCGTATGGTAGTTGGATTATTATAATCAGTTATTTATTACCCTATAAGAAGAGTTTGAGGATGCCTAATGGGTAGGGGCCGTCGTGGCCGTGATCGTATGGTAGTTGGATTATTATAATCAGTTATTTATTACCCTATAAGAAGAGTTTGAGGACGCCTAATGGGTAGGGGCCGTCGTGGCCGTGATCGTATGGTAGTTGTATTATTATAATCAGTTATTTATTACCCTATAAGAGTTTGAGGACGCCTAATGGGTAGGGGCAGTCGTGGTCGTGATCGTATGGTAGTTGGATTATTATAATCAGTTATTTATTACCCTATAAGAAGAGTTTGAGGATGCCTAATGGGTAGGGGCGGTCGTGGCCGTGATTGTATGGTAGTTGGATTATTATAATCAGTTATTTATTACCCTATAAGAAGAGTTTGAGGATGCCTAATGGGTAGGGGCAGTCGTGGCCGTGATCGTATGGTAGTTGGATTATTATTATCAGTTATTTATTACCCTATAAGAAGAGTTTGAGGATGCCTAATGGGTAGGGGCAGTCGTGGCGTGATCGTATGGTAGTTGGATTATTATAATCAGTTATTTATTACCCTATAATAAGAGTTTGAGGACGCCTAATGGGTAGGGGCGGTCGTGGCCGTGATCGTATGATAGTTGGATTATTATAATCAGTTATTTATTACCCTATAAGAAGAGTTTGAGGATGCCTAATGGGTAGGGGTGGTCGTGGCCGTGATTGTATGGTAGTTGGATTATTATAATCAGTTATTTATTACCCTATAAGAAGAGTTTGAGGATGCCTAATGGGTAGGGGCCGTCGTGGCCGTGATCGTAAGGTAGTTGGATTATTATAATCAGTTATTTATTACCCTATAAGAAGAGTTTGAGGATGTCTAATGGGTAGGGGCGGTCGTGGCCGTGATCGTATGGTAGTTGGATTATTATAATCAGTTATTTATTACCCTATAAGAAGAGTTTGAGGATGTCTAATGGGTAGGGGCGGTCGTGGCCGTGATCGTATGGTAGTTGGATTATTATAATCAGTTATTTATTACCCTATAAGAAGAGTTTGATGATGCCTAATGGGTAGGGGCGGTCGTGGCCGTGATGGTATGGTAGTTGGATTATTATAATCAGTTATTTATTACCCTATAAGAAGAGTTTGAGGATGCCTAATGGGTAGCGGCCGTCGTGATCGAATGGTAGTTGGATTATTATCAGTTATTTATTACCCTATAAGAAGAGTTTGAAGATAACAAAGGGGTAGTCACAATCTGCAAATCGAAGAACAGAAAACACAGTGGACAAAAGAAAAAGGACAAACAGCGAAATGCAAAACACTACACAGAAAACTGAAGATCGTGCAATACGAAACCCACTAAAAACCGGGGGTGGACTCAGGTGCTCCGGAAGGGTAGGAGAACCTGCTACACTAGTGGCACCCGTCGTGCTATTCTAGTTGCAAACCCGGTGATAAGTAATGAAGGACCGGGTATTGCTGACGACAAACGGAACATATTCGTGGTCATTTGTGACACAGATATTCCGTAACAGTTTACAAAGTCATGGTGGCAACCGTAAAACAACAGATGTAGCGCTTATCGATAGAGGTTCAACTGCAGGTCGTGAGAAATTTCACATTTGTTTTAGAGTTATGCTCATTGTAAAACTGCCATTTGCATTCTTTGACTCTGAAATTTAGCACTTCACTCCAAGCGATATTCCGCTGCTTTCCTTTGTGTCTAAGGGTGAATTTAAATATTCTCTCATGTTCATTTACATCTATATTCTAAGATGGGAGGTTTGGACCCAAAAAACTAGCTTAACACCACAATTTGTTTTAATTGAAGATTCTGCAGCAACTCAGGAAAATGTGCGGTCATGTATTTGTGTGTTAAGGGCGGTCATGTATTTGTGTGTTAAGGGAGGTCATGTATTTGTGTGTTAAGGGCGGTCATGTATTTGTGTGTTAAGGGCGGTCATGTATTTGTGTGTTAAGGGCGGTCATGTATTTGTGTGTTAAGGGCGGTCATGTATTTGTGTGTTAAGGGCGTCATGTATTTGTGTGTTAAGGGCGGTCATGTATTTGTGTGTTAAGGGCGGTCATGTATTTGTGTGTTAAGGGCGGTCATGTATTTGTGTGTTGAGGGCGGTCATGTATTTGTGTGTTAAGGGCGGTCATGTATTTGTGTGTTAAGGTCGGTCATGTATTTGTGTGTTAAGGGCGGTCATGTATTTGTGTGTTAAGAGAGGTCATGTATTTGTGTGTTAAGGGCGGTCATGTATTTGTGTGTTAAGGGCGGTCATGTATTTGTGTGTTAAGGGCGGTCATGTAATTGTGTGTTAAGGGTATCAAATTTGCCTCTTTTTACGAGTTTGATAAGATTTTGGAATTGCTCCGACAGTGTGGTATTTTTGGGGGTTTTTCTTTTTCGTTTTATTCTTACTAAAAGCACGAATTGTTTTATATAAAAATCATAATAACAAATTACTATATAAAGATACACACCATAGTAATTGTAAGATATGTACTTAAAACAAACTCACATCTACAAAACAAAATAGATAAATCCATGTCATTTTAATAAATATATGTGAAATTTATAACAACGTTAGATTTGAAAGATGGCGAGGGGCAGGGTTTATAGAATAAAACGAAAAATAAAAAATAAAACATTTCCAATGAGACAACATCGATACTTATAGCACATATCATTTCCTGGCTTAGTACAGGCACTTCAATAAAGGGTGGCAGGATTAAACTAGGATTATGGGCCCAAACTTCTTTTAGTGAAATAATGCGGTTATACATGCACGTGTCTTACACACAGGAACAAAACGCACCCCACCCCAACATACAACCGTGCAAACAGCGCCGCCAAATAGAACGTCCCCATCCCGAACACAACACACAATGCATCCAACCCCTACGACACAGAAATTGTCGTATGTATGACACTAGTTATATTAAAGACAGCCCATGGCCTCAATCATCATTTAAGTATTAGATAGCACACAAGGCCATCACGAGACATAATAGGGATTAGGGTTATGGTGCTTAACGCCACTTTCAACAAAGTTTCAGTTATACCGTGGCGGTCAGTTTTATTGGTGGAGGAAACCGGAGGACCCGGAAAAAAACACCAACCTGCCGCAAATAACTGACAAACTTGATCACATAATGTTGTATTGAGTACACCTCGACTGAACCGGACCCGAACTCACAACGTTAGTAGTGATAGGCACTATTGCGTAGGTAGTTGTAAATCCAACTACCATACGATCACGACCACGACGACCCCCGACATAATAGGAAATCAATTGTCAACTTTGAACCAACATATATTTACTAATAAAATTCCGTCTTTCGTCATCCTTGCGCAATGTGACGGATTACTTTTCAACAAGGTGTTGACAGCTTCCAAAAAACTTGTTCAAAAGAAGGATGAGACGATTCTTTAAAGTGTCTACATTAAACTTGAATAGGCTCCATGATTAATACAGGGATGTAATTATGTTCTATAAAGGATGTTATCAAATAATAACTAACAACACATTTCCAAAAAACACTGACGTATACATATACAACATAAAGGATACAGGTTGTTATGTAACGTCCTGACAAATCATGTCAAGTCATTCACAATTAACTGCACAAAATATAACGTAAACAAATTTAATGTACACCTTTTGTACACAAGATCTTTCTTTTTGGTGAAGGTTACTGTAGTATTCTAGGAACGCGTCTTCCCCACTAAATTTGATATCTACGTTTTTATTACTAGCACTGAAATAGTGATGATCAACAATTCCACCTGTATCAACCAAGCGAACAACCACCTCTCTCCTCAAATCTTTGAACATGAATAAGACCGCGACATATGACGTTGGAAATCTAGACCCTGACTTGGGACGGGCACAAAGGCGTAGCAGGATTAAACAGGTTAATGGGACACCAACTCTCCTCTCTTGATAATAGCATAACGACGATACGTATATAAACAAACGATCAAAACCTGCACAGATTCGCTGCCACTCAAGATGGCCACATTTCGCTGCCACTCAAAATGGCCGCATACTATCACAAAGATAAACATTTCCGTACAATAGCATCTTCAATGAATGCTCGTAGTTGACTGACTACAAACTAGAAAGATAGAATATGTTGGTTAAAAACCATTAATCTTAGGGGAAATCGTTTGGTGTGGATGGTTTATGGTGTTTAACGCCGCGTTCAACAATATCGTGGCGGTCAGTTTTATTGGTGGAGGAAACCGGAGTACCTGGAAAAAAATATCGACTTGCCGCAAGTCACTGACGAATTGTCCCACATAATGATGTATCGAGTACACCTCGACGTGAACGGGGTTCGAACTCACAACTTTAGTGGTGCTAGGGGAAAATTGTATTCAGACAAAACCTTGACCAAGCATATCTTTGACTTCATTTAATTGTTTGAGCAATGATTAAAAAAACACTTAAATTATAATAAACAATGCAAAAAGTTCATAATCTACAGGAAGAATTGTTTGTTCATCTCGCAATCTGATTATTGACTGAAATAACAAGTACTTTGGTTATTTTTTCTATGAAAATATATTTACCTAGCTTAATTATCAATTTCTGTGATATCAATAAAGCAGGATGATCTCATTGGTTAATATTGTTCAAATTAACTAATGAGGTATCGTTATCTTATATTTTGATTTACGTTCAAATGTATATTTCCCATGATGCATCAGTTAGGGTAAAGGTGAATTAGCATCAAAGGTTGAAAGAATAACAGTATTTTATTTGATGTTCTCGAGAAAGTAGAATTTGTATTAGCCAACAGTCGTCTCCTGTTAAACAATGAATGTAGAATGATTAAAAGTGAAAGAATGACGGGTTTAGTGTTAGTGTTATGGTGCTTAACGCCACTTTCAACAATATTTCAGCTATATCGTGGCGGTCAGTTTAATTGGAGGAGCAAATCGGAGAAAAAACACAGAACTTACCTTTAAAACTAGACGAATTACTTCTTGTGATAGTGGCCGCCATCTTTACGCCAGAGAGAAATAATGAAACAGCTTAATAATGTTGGTACGTGCAAGTATTATACATTGATACAAGTGTTAACAGGACCTTAACTAAGGCTTAAGCCAATTGGACCAATTGTTCCAATTTGGGCTCCACGCTGGAGTTATCACCCTCGGTTGAGTTTACAGAGAACAATTTGGCCCAAATCCGATAGTGAATGTTATGGTTATTACAAAGCAATCACTCAGTATACAGGTACCATTATATTTAAAACAAAATCAATTCAATTTAATATCAAATAAAATCAATATGTTTGAATATTACATATGTATGGTATTAACGTCCATTATAATATCCTTTAAGCAATTTTTGCTGACCTCATATATATTAATAACCAATAATGAAGTGCTATTCTGGTTCCAGATAAACATACCTTTTCCACATTCCCGATTTGATTCTAAAATAATACGCTTTGTGTGAGTTATTTCTCTTGCGAGAGGCAAAATGGCATCCGTTCCAAGCAAGAGCAATGTTAAAGACAAATAATAAATGCGAGTATATTTTTTTGATAATATGTAGATATTTGAAGCTTGTAAAAAAATGAGAGTATTATTTCTATAGCAAATAGAAAATTCTCAAATTGCTACAAGCTGCAAATTTTATACAGAATAAGGTAAAATTATGTTATTTTCATTGAAAACTTTGCATGCTTTCCGCATTAAAGGGAAATAACTACTGTTAAGAAAACTTTAAAAACGTATAATTTTAGAATCAAGTCGGAAATGTGAAAACGGTATATTATCGATATCAGGTAATCAAATGGTACAAACTTAATACTAATGAATATAAACATTACTGCATAAAAGTGCTGGCAATTTAGCATGACCATTGCCAAGGTATGCCGTTACGTTCGAAAACATCTTTCAAGCACCACTCAAGAAGACAACTACAACAGTGTGCATGATCAATGCTTGGTAACAAACAAAGCGTTCGCGAAACTGTAAATAAATAGAAAAAGGGGGATATTTCACACACATTAAAGTCGAAATGTAAAAAATAGTTCAACTATAAATCGTCAGAATACATCGATGTAGTCCATTAGTTTTTGAATTGTCACATTTGATGGTATTCATCCTCGATCTGAATTTAGCCAGAAGTCTTCTAAGTATGCCTTCTGTATGGATGATCTTCACATCGAACCTTTCTTCGTCCATCCAACCCTTATCTTTTTCTAACGTATAACCTATAACAAAAATAAAAGCTATTACATTTTATACTCCAATTGCTGGTTTTTTTCACTCGATTATGTGGAAAGGTTTTCTCCGGATACTGCGGTTTCCTCCACCAATAAAACTGACCGCCACGATATAATGGAAATATTTTTGAAAGTGGCGTTAAACACCATAACCCTTACTGTTTTTCTTAATATACAAAAAGGCAATTAAAACTGACCGCCACGAAATACCTGATATTTTGTTGAAAGTGGCGTTAAACACTATAACCCTAACCCTACAAAAAACACGTTTGGTAGATGTATTGTCGCTTAGTACCTTGTGTGTCAGATTATGGCGAGACCAGACTTTTAGTGGGGTACGTGTTGCCAAATCTTTAGTTTCCTGCGCATTGCTTTGAACATCATTGTTTTCCCTTTGGTCATTGAGTTGTCTGTCCTTTGATTTACAGCTTCTGATTGCCTCTTCGATATCTTCAAACTTTTTTAGAACAGTAACTAAGATGTTTGTGAATTGCTATTGCAAAATAATCCAATCTAATTAAGATTAGATCTCAGCACTTGCTCGCTATTTTCCATCGGTTGTTGTGTAGTCGCTTCCACGCGGCGACTATAAAACAACCGATAAAAAGTAGGGAGCAAGCACGGATATCTAATTTTAATTAGATACCAAAATAAACGTACCTGCTTTCATTAATCTTTCAACGATTCTCACACAATTAGACTGCCTATTGTTCGTAGTCAAATAGAGGGCGCTTTGTCCAAAGTCATCGACAATGTTGATTTCACATCCGGATGTATTCAAGAATCGTGCCGCTTGCGATTTATTATAGGATTAAAGACTGTTTTTTTTTGGAAATTATCTATGTATAAACTCCGGCAGCTCACTCACAAACTGAATAAAGTCCCAAGGACTTTATGTAAAGTTTGTTAGTGAGCTGCCGGAGTTTATGCATACGTAATCTCCTGAAAACACAGTGCTTAATCCTTATAATTCTTATTCTTGGACATCGTGTTTGTTTTCGACGCTAAATACTATTAAAAAAAATACCCAAGGACATACAATACACATACGATTGTAAACTGAACAAAATCAGGCGAAATGTTATTGACGACTTATGGAATGTTATGGAACATATCCAACAGACGTCATTGACGTCATATGAAGACTTCCAGTTTGAAACGTAAAGATTAGACGTTATTTGCCTTCATGTACGCTTTAAATTTGATACAATTTAAAAAAAATAAGTTTTCAAGGTAAGATTCTGAATTATGTTTGTGAATTGTTGTAAATATGACATGTAGCATTTCACATTTTCAAGATGGCAGATCCTTCCAGCAGAACCCCTTAGTATCATTGCTCGTAGATTTATACGCGTGGAATGACCGGGGAAAAAGGTAGTCCGGCAAACGGAAATATTGATTTATAAATTCCTTTCGAGTGACGTAGAATAAGTGACGATATCCAATCGGATTACGAGTTATTGATAAATTCTAGTAAGAATAGAATTATTGTCTTGTAAACTAGCTAACAGGACTGTTCTTCCAGTTTGGTCTTTTGAATCAAGTTTGGCACCAATATAATAAAGATTATTCATATGAAAGTCTTGAACAAATATAAAAATAAGAAGCTTGTTAGTGAAATCCCGTTAGTGACCAGATTAATCTGTCCATATCACTTGGGTGTTGCTAACGCAAAGTGTGCAATGCTTCAGCCATATCATAGCGAGAACAAATGACATGTTATGAAATGATGATACTGTTTGTTTTATACGATACCAACAGGTTGAGTTGAATTATTATAGTGCTATGTACTATGCTACATCATCAGAACAACAGACTATGGGTAGACATAAAGTTTACACAGTGATGGTAAGCAATTACACCAATAAACGAACATAATGTTGTATCAACTACACCTCGGGATTCGAACGCACAACGTTAGTGATTACACAGGTAATTGTAAGTCCCATTATCATACAATCACGACCACGACGGACACTTTTACAAAATGTATTCATTTAAGTCTGCAAAACAAGTTATTTAAACTATTTTATTAATTCTGGAAAGTGCATACTAATTGGAGAAAACAATATTATACAATTACAGACTTTTGTAGATGTGAATATGAGTTTTTATTGATCTGTAAAATAATATTGACCTCGGCTTCAGTCAATATTATTTTACAGGTCAATAAAAACTCATATTCACTTCTACAAAAATCTGTAATTGTATAATATTCACTAATACAAAAGTCTGTACAAAGTGGACATCATCATCATTTCATCAAAATAACTTGATCTATCTACGATATAGCTGTCTAAGGAATTGCCCATTTGGCGTCGTTCAACAACAATCACACCCTCCCATGTTTACGAAAACATGAAAAGTATTATATTTCTTAGAGACTTCATCGCAGCGGGCTTGTCCGGGACTATTCAGATACACCATTCGCCATTTGGGCAAAGAAGGGGGCGGGGCGTAAACATGTACATTTGGCAACATAAGACAAAAGTTCAAGTTTGGGATTTAAGATATAGTTCATTTTTTGAAGAGGCTGACTTTGTTAAAAATCTGGATTTAGTTCTTTAAATTTTTTAAACATAGCATTTCTAATTTGAGAATTTCATTTACACTGTAGAAAAAAATGATATTCATCTTCAATTTCTTTACAGAACGAACATAATCTTTGCTGTCGTGTTATATTTTTATATCGGCCAGTTTTTATTTCCAAGGAATGATCACTCACACGAAATTTAGTTAAAAGCTGTCTCTTTTCAAAACTATTTTCTATTAATAAATAATTTTCTAATTTAATATCTGATTTCAGTTGACTATACAGATATAATTTTTGAACTATCAGTTAATTTAGAGAAATTTTCTTGTATTTTAGTAGTATAATTCTCAGAGAAAACTTCTTTAAACATTTTCTTTAAATTATTTTTTATTTTGTTAAAAGGTCTGTTAAAATTTTCTTATTCTGTAAAATCAAAGTTAAATTCTTCAAAAATCTTAGTGGCAAAGGTGTACCAGGTATACATTCCATTATCATGAAGATATTTATTAATATTAAAAGCTTCTTTGACAAGCGGATTTATATCACTCAAGTTGATTCTAGTAAAGTACATCATAACTTGGATTTTTATAAAGGAATCTCAGGGAAACTTCCCCAATTCCGATTTTGCTGCTATATTACTGGCAGTCTTTTTCAGGCCTAAAACTGACTTACAAAACTTATTATGAACTTTCTCTTATTGAAACTTTTCTTCCAAAGATAATGTGTCACAAAAAGTATTATTTTTATTTGACCTATTCAGAGCTCTAAAAATAGACAGATAATCCTCCATAAACCAAATTTCGCTATTATGAAGAAGAACTGGTCTTACTAATATGTCAAAAAGTTTATATGAAAGAGTTATCGAATACTTTGAAAATTAGCGAACCGACTTCTGAGAGCAAAAAGGACTTTTAACTCTTTCTTTGTCAATTCTTGAATGGCTCTTTAAAGTTACCTTTTAACATTTATATTCTTTAGTTTCAATTAATGGAACATTTCTATAATATAGTTGTGAAGTTGGCGAGTAAGATTTTTGAAAAATCATTACTTTTGGGTTTTTTAACATTTACTGTTAGTTGCCATTTATAACAATAATCTTCAAGTTTCTTTAAGGTATTTTTTAGGCCATGGTGTGAAGTTGATAACATAACAAGGTCATCCGCAAAACTTAAACTTGCTATTTTTGATTTTTGAAGTATAAAAGGGTCACATGAGTCATCAAATATTTCGTGCAAGTCATTTATAAAATAATTATAAAGTGTGGGGCTAAGATTGTCTCCCTACTTGACTTCTCGTTTTAAAGATAAACAAATAGTATGTTCATTATTAAGTTTAACTGCAGACTCACTAAAATTATACATATCACTAATTACTTTATAAAATTTCTTCCCAACGCCATTTGAAATAAGTTTATATAATAGTCCATTATGCCATAAAGAGTCAAAAGCCTTTCTCCGGTCAACAAAACATGAGTAGATCTTTTTCTTTTTTTGGTATAAATATTTAGATAATAATGTTTTAAAGATAAAAATGCTATCTGTTGTTCTGTGATTAGAACGAAAACCAAACTGCTGATCTGCAAATAAATTTTCATAGTGCTTAATTAATCTCTCATTAAGTTTAACTTCAGGTAAACCTTGATTAGAGAATGATTACAAGATTTACAAGATTACAAGATTTTATTGATAACACTCAGACACATAAATGTGTTACATGAGGACATAACATATATACAGTATATCATGGCGAAATGATCATATATTATCAAAAGCATTAAAACATACCAGCAATTTTCTTTATGAACAATGATAACCTTTTATAAACTTCTACATTACAAAAAGATAGGAAACCATTCATTTTAACAATACTAGGATAAGTAGCATAATACCTAGGTAAATATATACGTCTCAGGTTTACTAAATATTCATTACAACACACAAATAACAAGCGGAACTCATCACCAATTGATTAGTTTAGCTATACAATTTTGAAGAGATATTCCTCTATAAATATGCAAATCAGTTGTATCTCCTGATTTAAAAATTAGTATAGTATTTGATTTTCTCCAGCTTGTGAGGTAGCACCCACTATCAAGAGTTTAGCTATACAATTTTGAAGAGATATTCCTCTATAATTATGCAAATCAGTTGTATCTCCTGATTTAAAAATTAGTATAGTATTTGATTTTCTCCAGCTAGTGGGGTAGCACCCACTATCAAGAGTTTAGCTATACAATTTTGAAGAGATATTCCTCTATAATTATGCAAATGAGTTGTATCTCCTGATTTAAAAATTAGTATAGTATTTGATTTTCTCCAGCTAGTGGGGTAGCACCCACTATCAAGAGTTTAGCTATACAATTTTGAAGAGATATTCCTCTATAATTATGCAAATGAGTTGTATCTCCTGATTTAAAAATTAGTATAGTATTTGATTTTCTCTCGCTTGTGAGGTAACACCCACTATCAAGAATTAATTAAGAAGTTTTAGTTATTGACTTAATGGTTATTATACTACTACATTTTATTACTTCATTCGAAATTAAATAAGGTCATGCATTTTTACCAATATTTAATTTTCTAATACATTTTTTAATTTCATGAATACTAAATGGCTCATCAGTTTTTTCATTGTAGTTTAAAATTTTCTTATATTACAGTATATGTTCATCAACTCTTTTTTTTTAAATCCATATTAAAAGATTCAGGTTCTCCTTCGGATTGGAAATGGTTTACCAACTCATCAAAATTAGTTGGAATATTCATATTTTTATTTTTATTATTTCTTTATAGAACTCTGGGATATCTTTAAAATTTTCTATTGATTTACGATTGTCTATATTCATTTGAAAAATTAGCCAGTTTTTTCCAAATTTATCTAAATATTTTCTTGGTATAACATTCCAATTTGATGTTTCTGAACTAAGCAGTCTTTTGACCCATGACACTTTTAGCGATTTAAAATAACTGTTTATATCAACCATTGTCAACCCCCCCCCCCTTTTCGTAATCCCCTATTAAACTTAATCTTTTGATTTTATCTTGTTTATATGCATGTATTTTTGTTGAAAATTATTGTATGCCATGCTCCGCTATATTAAATTATAAAAATGTATTTGTATTGTAAAATCCTTGTATTTTCTTATGGAATAAAGAATTATTACATTATAATTACGTTAGTGTTTCTGTTTGGTTTTTTTTCTTTTTTTATCAAACGGACTATAGGTAATTTCGTTTGATCTTTAATTAGTACGCCTATAAAAACAATTCCCACTGTGCCCAATGTATTTTTTACCTGGATTTTCTAAATTGGGCAGGATGGGAACACACCATTCAAAATATTCGATGGCTGTACGTTGAGGAACACCTAAAAAAGCGCCATTCTATAATTTTGATTTCTCTCGAGTTTCAAATGGTTTTTTTCTGTCATTGTTACTCACATCTACAGTCAAACCTGTATTAAGAGGTCGCCTTTGAGAAAAAGAGAAAGCGGTATTCTAAGACAGGTGACTCCTTAAATATGAATTTTTTATGACAGGACAGGAAAATGTGACTTTTTAATACAGGTGACTTAAAAGAATGGGAAGGTTTGACTAAATTTATTCACATTCTATTGTCTTATTATTATTTTACTTGTTTAACATTCGCTTTTTAATACACGTTTTCTGGTAAATCTTTATAAAAAATACATTTTCGAAAAACCATTTCAATCTATGAATAAAAGTTAAGCGAAAAGTTGTAAATTTGATACTATAAGTTAAATACCTCCTCTTTTTCAACGTCTACTCCTTTATTTAAATCTTGAACATGAGTGTCTGAAGTGGTGATCATCGGAATTTCACTTACAATGGCTGATTTAAATGGAATGTTCTGTCCCTTGTCTATAAATGACATAGTAAAACAACGATAGAATCAGATTCCGAATGCCGGTGACTTTCCATTATTTTTTATCCGCTCTCATGAATGGCTAGCCAACAACAGTAAGTTTTCATAACCTCAGAAGTCTTGTAAATTTCTTACAGTACCCCATAAAAATACAATAAATAATACAATAATTTTACACTTCTTCAAGAATTCCCACAAAACGTCTTAAATACAGCTGAATTTTTAGTTACGGCATTCATCCAAAGTTGATTTAAGTCTTGATAGGAGAAATCTACAATGACAATGACGACTTTACAATACACGTTCTCTGTACTAGGTAGGTAGTGGTAAATATATATATAATTATTAGTTTTATATCCAGACAACTGATATCAGTACCCTCTATTTTATTGTACTTAGTATGGTAATTTACAATATACGTTGAGTTCATTCAAGTTTTAAGTGGGATTCGTGTTACTCTATCTTTAGTTTTATGTGTATGTTTTGTAGATCGTTGTTTGTCCTTTTGTCCTTTTTTCATTTGGCCTTTAGGACAATGAACCAATTAATAAATGGGTCATGGGTGATGGAGTCGGTAGAGTTGTTGGGTTTTAGCTAACATGAAGTCTATCCACTGGGGCGCCTTTGATTGTTTCACGTTAAATAAGCATTATTACAGAGGTTATGGTTATGGTGCTAAGCGCCACGTTCAACAATATTTCAGTTATATCGTAGCAGTCAGTTTTGTTGGTGGAGAAAAATGGAGTACCCAGAGAAAAGCAACAACCCTCCACAAATCACTAACAAACTTTATTATATAATGTTGTATCAAGTAAATCTCGCCATTAGCAGGATTCGAACTCACAACGTTGGTAGTGATAGGTACTGATTGCATATCCAACTATTATACGATCACAATCTATATAAAAAAAATCAATTTTTGCACAGGTTATACGATATAATCTGGCTTGGGGCAGTTTTCGCTTATTAAACCGCGGTGTGTACAACCTGATTGAGGTTATTTCTTCATGAACCGAACAAAATTTGCGATCAATCCTTAAATGTCGTTGGCGATTGAATATGTTGGTGACGTCACAAAACCAGCCCAAGCTTATCGAGTATAACCAATTTTTATCCAGGCGGATCAACAAATCAGATTGCAGCATTCACATCTAATTAAATTATTTAGATATATCCACTGTATTAAAGAAATACACATACAAAGGTCAAGGCAAAACAATGGAGCATCTATACTGTGCTCTTTCGACACTTGACTAAGTGTTTGTGAAGCTAGTATTTCCTTACCATCTTCATCTCTTCCGTTGATTTCATTTAATAACTTAATTTATTCATTCATGTCTTTGTATTTAATGGATGACAAATAACTGTCACTTTCGGATTTGACCTTCAAAATATTATTGTAAGTTTAAGCATAAAATTAATACTAAAAATAATATAGGCAAAATTAAAACGAAAATAAATACAAAAATGTATAGCAAATTATGATTTTCCATTATTTGTATACAGCACAATTGTTTAATAAACAAATGTTTTATTTTTAAGAGTCTGGTAGATGTGAAAATGTATTTGTAAAATTTGTTCAAGCCACGATATAGCTGAACTACTGCTAAAGTTGGCGTAAAACACCAATCAATCAATCAATCAATCAATCAATCAATCAATCAATCAATCATGATTTCCCAAATAAAATATAGAAACTTGGCTTGTGTTTAAAAAAAACTTACAGAATGTTTAACCTACAAATCGTATTTAGGGTGACACCGACATATTCACAATAAATTATATAATCTAGAGCATGGAGAATTATAAAAACTGTTATTGTCTACATTAAAACCGGAGAGAAAAAATAACAGAAAAGAATTGTCCAAATATACTGTATTGATTGATTGTTGTTTAACGTCAAGAGTAGTATTTCGTATTCCACCTATACATCCCCTCCCCCTCCTCACCCCCCCTCCCCACCGCCTCAGGAAATAAAAACAAAATAAAACAAACAAACATCAAAAGAGTGGTATTCCAGCTATACCTCCCCTCCCCCCGAAAAAAAACCAAACAAACAAACAAAACACAAAAACAAACAAATTGTACACTACATTTAAATATTTGTGTGTTTTTTCTTCCAGTCACATGTGCTATAGCATCTACATCCAATGGAGTCCAAATTGGTAACGAAAGATGGAAAAATCCTTGTGGCACCCAAGTTGCGCTGATTTCTAATATAATATCAAATATTGGAAACGGAATACAGTTGGTCAACCAAACCATACAGAAATATGTAAGTAGCAATATGTAAGTCATATAGGTTAGGTCTATGGTGCTTAACGCCACTGTCAACAATATTTCAGTTATATTGTGGCCTTTTCACTACATTTTAAAGATATAATGTCGTTGATTCTGGTGATATTTTTTACAAGGAGTATATTGAAAACATAAATTAACACTGATTATCGACTTTTAAAGTAAAAAGTCCATCCATACTTTTTTATTTTCATGAAAACCATCTCGAACTTAAATTCCTGTCTTTGTGACAAAAATGTCTGCCGATGGAAAATCTGCACACGGTCGTACGAGAATTTTAACTGGTTCAACTTAGAACATCTTCTCCTTTTAATAAACAATATACAAATAGAGTTGAACATAAATACACAAAAGCTACAGTCTTTCTTAATAATTATAATTTTAACTGATTCTGATAGAAAAAGAAACAGGAAAGAAGTTTTAGTGAATTATAATAAAACAAGAATTAACATAGGCCACCATCATGACCGTTGGATCCATGGAATTGAAGGAAGCCAATCCAGTTCTACTGTAATACATTACAAGGCATGAACGAACGAACGACCAAAGTCCTTTGCAATATTTATTCGTCGAATTTCTGTTTGAATGTCAAGTTTAGTCAAAATAAATCGAACAGAAATGGATTACAATATGAAAGCATCTAAATAGAGGCAGGAATGTTAGGAATATGTTTAGGTTCATGGTGTTTAACGCCACTTTTAACAATAATTCAGTTATATCGTGGCGGTCAGTTTTTATTGCTGGAAGAAACGGAATACGAGAGAAAACTATCAACCTGCCGCAACACACCTCGCCATTAGCGGAATTCGAAATCACAACGTTAGTGGTGATATGCACTGATTGCATAGGTAGTTATAAATCCAACTGCCATACAAGCACTACTACGACGACCCTCTTGTTAGTAATTAATCAGGAATCAAACCATAGGTTTATATAAAGCAATCTTCTGTACATGACAAGGGCCGTCGTGGCCGTTATTGTATGGTAGTTGGACTTACCACTACCTATGCAATCAGTGCCTATCACCACTGATGTTGTAAGTTCGAATCTCGGTCAGGAGGAGGTGTACAACATTATGTGATGAAGTTTGTCAGTGACTTGCGACAATTAGGTAGTTTTCTCTGGGTTCTCCGATTTCCTCCACCAATAAAACTGACCGCCACAATATAACTGAAATATTATTGAAAGTGGCGTTAAACACCATAAATCAATACATCTGTACATGACACCTGCAGTTAACTTATTATTCAGTGACTAAGACAGGTATGAGTCACAATTATATTGTATGCATTACTTATAATTGCAAGGAAACTGGAAACGGGTTATTTTATTTTCATTTATATTTCAAAAGCGGTATAATTTTGTCGTCTGAAATACACCACTGTTTAGTTCCACTATCCTCAAATTACTTCCGGTTGATTCCTATTTTTTTTAATTATAAATTCCCACCTGCTCTGTAGTAAGAAAATAACTTTTGGGGGTGGGGGGGGGCGGGAGGTGGGGGCTATATATTGCAAATTTTATGGACACAGTGTATCCCTCAAAAGAAATTATCCTGAGAGATGCCCAAAAAATCAAGATCAGCTGTCCCTACAGTTTGAAATAATACCGATTTTTCATGTCCAAAAAAAGAGAAATTTCCAACTGGGGAAAAACATAGCCCTCCTCCCCACCCTTAAAAGTTAAATGATCAAACCCTCATTAAGAGAGTATGTATATGTAATTGAACATGGGCGACTTTCCAACTTTACACTTAGATATAATAAAGTATAGGTAGAACGGTTGCATTGCTGTATTGTTTTATAATCTTGTTAAAAAAAAAACATTTTTAAGTAATAGCAATATACGATTATTTTTGTACTAGATCACTGAAAGAGTTCTGGATTCTGATCTTTTACAAAGCTTGGAGTTTGATCATCATCTAGAATTGCCGAGAGAAATTATTACTGAAGACTACGCAAATACAGTACATAACGTAAGTAATTAATTTTACTAATTATATACAGTAATAAGATGCATGATTTATTGGCACAAGCCTATCATCGATACGGTGTGGGTTCGCTCTCGGCTTTGTAAATTTTGCTTTTAAAGGTGCACTCGACTTGCAGCCACATATGATAAAGTTTACCAGTTACTTGCCCATGGTCGGTGGTTCTCTTTTGTTACTCCGGCTTCTTCCACTACTAAAACTGGTCGCCATGATATAGCTGAAATATTGCTGAGAGTGGCGTTAAGCACCAAAAATCAACCAATCAATCAATCATGATTTATTGATATTTCAGTACATTGAGATCAACAATATACATATTAAAATTATTCGGAAGTGGATGCTGTTACAAATAAAAAAAAACGTGCAATAATCTTTGGTTTTCTTGCTGCAAAAGAGTTTTAAATATTTTCACTTTCTAATCTTTTGACAATGAGCGTTACCTCATGAAGGTTATCCCAGAAACGTGTTGTTCGCACGAAATTAGATGTTGTCGTTATCATTTGCTAAATTCATGACTGTTTCACTAATTCTGTGGTCTAGAATAGTATACATATATTTATATATAATAGAAATATTTCTAAGGAAATATAATACTCTAATTGAGATAAAAGTAGTGGGTGGATGATTTCTAAGGAAATATAATACTCTAATTGAGATAAAAGTAGTTAGTGGATGAGTGAGTGTGGATGGTTGTTGTCTAAGGCCAAGTGAGTAATGGTTCAGCCATCCCATGGCGAGAACAGGTTACATTTTGATGAGATGATGATGTCTGCTTTGTAGTAGACCAACACGCTTAGCTGGATCTCCATAGTGCTAGCGGAGAAGGAATTTTATTGACCAGACCGGGGCTCGAACCCACGATCTGCCTAGGCGAACACGCTAGTCATTACATCATAAATGCGATTTAATTGAGATAACGAACGTACATGTACACTGATGTTCCTTTTTTTTAGCAACATTATGTCAGTTATTAGTAGCTGGTCGTTGTTGTTACTTTTATTGTAATATTTTTAATATATTTTTAGGTCAGACATTGGCATCGTCGTGCAAATTTTTAATATTGTTAATCTATTTTTAATATTCATAACATATTTTTGATATTTTTAATATTCTTATTATAATTATAATATTTTTAATATATTTTTAATATGCAATGTATTTAATATTTTCTACTATATTTTCAGGTCAAACATTGGCATCGTCGTGCATACAAACATTTGTCTATGGCGGTCATTTTTCTAGAGTTAGTGAAGCATAACGAGACAATATATCAACAACAACACGACGACCATTTAACGATCTATTTAACAGGCATAGAAACAACCATGTACGATATATTATGTAGCGTACATACGGCCATCTTCCAATTGAATTCCCATGTTGGAAGATACGAGTCACGTGACATTGTTTCCAAAGATTTGATTGGCCTTCAATCTGTATTCGCTAGAGACTATGTGATTTTACAAGACATTAATATTATTTTAAAATATTTTTTAAATGCATACAAAGTTATATCAGCGACTATGACCATGCGAAAATAATTATTCAAAAACACATCCCAGTAACGGAACTATATTAGTAGATTATATTAATCCATATGTCGTAATGTAAAATAAAAACGTTTTTTATGTAATTATCGTCATCATTTACTAATTACATATAAGAAGAGTTTGAGGATGCCTAATGGGTAGGGGTGGTCGTGGCCGTGATCGTATGGTAGTTGGATTATTATAATCAGTTATTTATTACCCTATAAGAAGAGTTTGAAGATAACAAAGCGGTAGTCACAATCTGCAAATCGAAGAACAGATAACACAATGGACAAAAGAAAAGGCACTACACAGAAAACTAAAGATCGTGCACTACGAAACCCACTAAAAACCGGGGGTGGACTCAGGTTCTCCGGAAGGGTAGGAGTTCCTGCTACACTAGTGGTACCCGTCGTGTTATTCTAGTTACAAACCCGGTGATAAGTAATGAAGGACCGGGTATTGCTGACGACAAACGAACATATTCGTGGTCATTTGTGACACAGATATTCCGTAACGGTTTACAAAGTCATGGTGGCCACCGTAAAACGACAGATGTAGCGTTTATCGACAGAAGTTCAACTGCAGGCCGTGGGAAATTTCACATTTGTTTTAGAGTATGAGTTATGCTCATTGTAAAACTGCCATTTGCATTCTTTGACTCTGAAATTTAGAACTTCACTTCAAGCGATATTCCTTTGCTTTCCTTTGTCTAAGTGTGAATGTAAATATTCTCTCATGTGCATTCATCTATATCCTAAGATGGGAGGTTTGGACCCATAAAACTAGTTTAACACCGGGGTGGACTCAGGCGCTCCGGAAGGGTAGTTTAACACCACAATCTGTTTTAATTGAAGAGTCTGCACCAACCCAGGAAAATGTGCGGTCATGTATTTGTGTGTTAAGGTCGGTCATGTATTTGTGTGCTAAGGGCGGTCATGTATTTGTGTGTTAAGGGCGGTCATGTATTTGTGTGTTAAGGGCGGTCATGTATTTGTGTGTTAAGGGCGGTCATGTATTTGTGTGTTAAGGGCGGTCATGTATTTGTGTGTTAAGGGCGGTCATGTATTTGTGTGTTAAGGGCGGTCATGTATTTGTGTGTTAAGGGCGGTCATGTATTTGTGTGCTAAGGGAGGTCATGTATTTGTGTGCTAAGGGCGGTCATGTATTTGTGTGTTAAGGGCGGTCATGTATTTGTGTGTTAAGGGCGGTCATGTATTTGTGTGTTAAGGGTGGTCATGTATTTGTGTGTTAAGGGCGGTCATGTATTTGTGTGTTAAGGGCGGTCATGTATTTGTGTGTTAAGGGCGGTCATGTATTTGTGTGTTAAGGGCGGTCATGTATTTGTGTGTTAAGGGCGGTCATATATTTGTGTGTTAAGGGCGGTCATGTATTTGTGTGTTAAGGACGGTCATGTATTTGTGTGTTAAGGGCGGTCATGTATTTGTGTGTTAAGGGCGTCATGTATTTGTGTGTTAAGGGCGGTCATATAATTGTGTGTTAAGGGAGGTCATGTATTTGTGTGTTAAGGACGGTCATGTATTTGTGTGTTAAGGGCGGTCATGTATTTGTGTGTTAAGGGCGGTCATGTATTTGTGTGTTAAGGGCGGTCATGTATTTGTGTGTTAAGGGCGGTCATGTATTTGTGTGTTAAGGGCGTCATGTATTTGTGTGTTAAGGGCGGTCATGTATTTGTATGTTAAGGGCGGTCATGTATTTGTGTGTTAAGGGTGGTCATGTATTTGTGTGTTAAGGGCGGTCATGTATTTGTGTGTTAAGGGCGGTCATGTATTTGTGTGTTAAGGGTGGTCATGTATTTGTGTGCTAAGGGCGGTCATGTATTTGTGTGTTAAGGACGGTCATGTATTTGTGTGTTAAGGACGGTCATGTATTTGTGTGTTAAGGGCGGTCATATATTTGTGTGTTAAGGGCGGTCATGTATTTGTGTGTTAAGGGCGGTCATATATTTGTGTGTTAAGGGCGGTCATGTATTTGTGTGTTAAGGACGGTCATATATTTGTGTGTTAAGGGCGGTCATGTATTTGTGTGTTAAGGGCGGGCATATATTTGTGTGTTAAGGGCGGTCATGTATTTGTGTGTTAAGGACGGTCATGTATTTGTGTGTTAAGGACGGTCATGTATTTGTGTGTTAAGGGCGGTCATATATTTGTGTGTTAAGGGCGGTCATGTATTTGTGTGTTAAGGGCGGTCATGTATTTGTGTGTTAAGGGCGGTCATGTATTTGTGTGTTAAGGGCGGTCATGTATTTGTGTGTTAAGGGCGGTCATGTATTTGTGTGTTAAGGGCGGTCATGTATTTGTGTGTTAAGGGCGGTCATGTATTTGTGTGTTAAGGGCGGTCATGTATTTGTGTGTTAAGGGCGGTCATGTATTTGTGTGTTAAGGGCGGTCATGTATTTGTGTGTTAAGGGCGGTCATGTATTTGTGTGTTAAGGGCGGTCATGTATTTGTGTGTTAAGGGCGGTCATGTATTTGTGTGTTAAGGGCGGTCATGTATTTGTGTGTTAAGGGCGGTCATGTATTTGTGTGCTAAGGGTATCAAATTTGCCTCTTTTTACGAGTTTGATAAGATTTTTGGAATTGTTCCGACAGTGTGGTATTTTTGGGTTTTTTTCTTTTTCGTTTTATTCTTACTAAAAGCACGAATTGTTTTATATAAAAATTATAATAACAAATTACTATATAAAGATACACACCATAGTAATTGTAAGATATGTACTTAAAACAAACTCACATCTACAAAACAAAATAGATAAATCCATGTCATTTTAATAAATATGTGTGAAATTTATAACAACGCTAGATTTGAAAGATAGAGAGGGGCCGGGTTTATAGAATATTAAAACGAAAAACAAAAACTAAGCCACTGTCGGAACAAAATCTACTGGAAGAATTGGAGAAAGAGACAACATCGATACTTATAGCACATACCATTTCATGGCTTGATACAGGCACTTCAATAAAGGGTGGCAGGATTAAACTAGGTTTATGGGCCCAAATTTCTCCTTTTAGTGAAATAATGCTGTCATACATGCAAGTGTCCTCCACACGCGAGCAAAGCGCCAATCCCCCACATCCGGTCGAGCAAATTGCGCCGCTACAAAGAACGCCCCCATCCCGAACACCACAAACAATAAATCCAACCCCCACGACACAGAAATTGTCTGATGTATGAGTCTAGTTATATAAAAGACAGGCCCATGGCCTCAATCATCATTTAAGTATTAGATAGCACACAAGGCCATCACGAGACATAATAGGGATTAGGGTTATGGTGTTTAACGCCACTTTCAACAAAGTTTCAGTTATACCGTGGCGGTCAGTTTTATTGATGGAGGAAACCGGAGGACCCGGAAAAAACCACCAACCTGTCACAAATAACTGACAAACTTTATCACATAATGTTGTATTGAGTACACCTCGACTGAACGGGATCCGAACTCACAACGTTAGTAGTGATAGGCACTATTGCATAGGTAGTTGTAAGCCCAACTACCATACGATCACGACCACGACGACCCCCGACATAATAGGAATTCAATTGTCAACTTTGAACCAACATATATTTCCTAATTAAATTCCGTCTTTCGTCATCCTTACGCAATGTGACGGAATACCTTTCAACAAGGTGTTGACAGCTTCCAAAAAACCTGTTCTTTAAAGTGTCTACATTAAACTTGAATAGGCTCCATGATTAATACAGGGATGTAATTATGTTCTATAAAGGATGTTATCAAATAATAACTAACAACACATTTCCAAAAAACACTGACGTATACATATACAACATAAAGGATACAGGTTTTTATGTAACGTCCTGACAAGTCATGTCAAGTCATTCACAATTAACTGCACAAAATATAACGTAAACAAATTTAACGTACACCTTTTGTACACAAGATCTTTCTTTTTGGTGAAGGTTACTGTAGTATTCTAGGAACGCGTCTTCCCCACTAAATTTGATATCTACGTTTTTATTACTAGCACTGAAATAGTGATGATCAACAATTCCACCTGTATCAACCAAGCGAACAACCACCTCTCTCCTCAAATCTTTGAACATGAATAAGACCGCGACATATGACGTTGGAAATCTAGACCCTGACTTGGGACGGCACAAAGGCGTAGCAGGATTAAACAGGTTAATGGGACACCAACTCTCCTCTCTTGATAATAGCATAACGACGATACGTATATAAACAAACGATCAAAACCTGCACAGATTCGCTGCCACTCAAGATGGCCACATTTCGCTGCCACTCAAAATGGCCGCATACTATCACAAAGATAAACATTTCCGTACAATAGCATCTTCAATGAATGCTCGTAGTTGACTGACTACAAACTAGAAAGATAGAATATGTTGGTTAAAAACCATTAATCTTAGGAGAAATCGTTTGGTGTGGATGGTTTATGGTGTTTAACGCCACGTTCAACAATATCGTGGCGGTCAGTTTTATTGGTGGAGGAAACCGGAGTACCTGGAAAAGAATATCGACCTGCCGCAAGTCACTGACGAATTGTCCCACATAATGATGTATCGTGTACACCTCGACGTGAACGGGGTTCGAACTCACAACTTTAGTGGTGCTAGGGGAAAATTGTGTTCAGACAAAGCATTGACCAAGCATATCTTTGACTTCATTTAATTGTTTGAGCAATAATTAAAAAAACACTTAAATTATAATAAACAATGCAAAAAGTTCATAATCTACAGGAAGAATTTTTTGTTCATCTCGCAATCTGATTATTGACTGAAATAACAAGTACTTTGGTTATTTTTTCTATGAAAATATATTTACCTAGCTTAATTATCAATTTCTGTGATATCAATAAAGCAGGATGATCTCATTGGTTAATATTGTTCAAATTAACTAATGAGGTATCGTTATCTTATATTTTGATTTACGTTCAAATGTATATTTCCCATGATGCATCAGTTAGGGTAAAGGTGAATTAGCATCAAAGGTTGAAAGAATAACAGTATTGTATTTGATGTTCTCGAGAAAGTAGAATTTGTATTAGCCAACAGTCGTCTCCTGTTAAACAATGAATGTAGAATGATTAAAAGTGAAAGAATGACGGGTTTAGTGTTAGTGTTTTGGTGCTTAACGCCACTTTCAACAATATTTCAGTTATATCGTGGCGGTCCGTTTAATTGGAGGAGCAAATCGGAGAAAAAACACAGAACTTACCTTTAAAACTAGACGAATTACTTCTTGTGATAGTGGCCGCCATCTTTACGCCAGAGAGAAATAATGAAACAGCTTAATAATGTTGGTACGTGCAAGTATTATACATTGATACAAGTGTTAACAGGACCTTAAGCCAATTGGATCAATTTTTTCAATTTGGGCTCCACGCTGGAGTTATCACCCTCGGTTGAGTTTACAGAGAACAATTTGGCCCTGTACCTCCAAATCCGATAGTGAATGTTATGGTTATTACAAAGCAACCACTCAGTATACAGGTACCATTATATTTAAAACAAAATCAATTCAATTTAATATCAAATAAAATCAATATGTTTGAATATTACATATGTATGGAATTAACGTCCATTATAATATCCTTTAAGCAATTTTTGCTGACCTCATATATATTAATAACCAATAATGAAGTGCTATTCTGGTTCCAGATAAACATACCTTTTCCACATTCCCGATTTGATTCTAAAATAATACGCTTTGTGTGAGTTATTTCCCTTGCGAGAGGCAAAATGGCATCCGTTCCAAGCAAGAGCAATGTTAAAGACAAATAATAAATGCGAGTATATTTTTTTGATAATATGTAGATATTTGAAGCTTGTAAAAAAATGAGAGTATTATTTCTATAGCAAATAGAAAATTCTCAAATTGCTACAAGCTGCAAATTTTATACAGAATAAGGTAAAATTATGTTATTTTCATTGAAAACTTTGCATGCTTTCCGCATTAAAGGGAAATAACTACTGTTAAAAAAACTTTAAAAACGTATAATTTTAGAATCAAGTCGGAAATGTGAAAACGGTCTATTATCGATATCAGGTAATCAAATGGTACAAACTTAATACTAATGAATATAAACATTACTGCATAAAAGTGCTGGCAATTTAGCATGACCATTGCCAAGGTATGCCGTTACGTTCGAAAACATCTTTCAAGCACCACTCAAGAAGACAACTACAACAGTGTGCATGATCAATGCTTGGTAACAAACAAAGCGTTCGCGAAACTGTAAATAAATAGAAAAAGGGGGATATTTCACACACATTAAAGTCGAAATGTAAAAAATAGTTCAACTATAAATCGTCAGAATACGTCGATGTAGTCCATTAGTTTTTGAATTGTCACATTTGATGGTATTCATCCTCGATCTGAATTTAGCCAGAAGTCTTCTAAGTATGCCTTCTGTATGGATGATCTTCACATCGAACCTTTCTTCGTCCATCCAACCCTTATCTTTTTCTAACGTATAACCTATAACAAAAATAAAAGCTATTATATTTTATACTCCAATTGCTGGTTTTTTTCACTCGATTATGTGGAAAGGTTTTCTCCGGATACTGCGGTTTCCTCCACCAATAAAACTGACCGCCACGATATAATGGAAATATTTTTGAAAGTGGCGTTAAACACCATAACCCTTACACCTAATCTTACTGTTTTTCTTAATATACAAAAAGGCAAATAAAACTGACCGCCACGAAATACCTGATATTTTGTTGAAAGTGGCGTTAAACACTATAACCCTAACCCTACAAAAAACACGTTTGGTAGATGTATTGTCGCTTAGTACCTTGTGTGTCAGATTATGGCGAGACCAGACTTTTAGTGGGGTACGTGTTGCCAAATCTTTAGTTTCCTGCGCATTGCTTTGAACATCATTGTTTTCCCTTTGGTCATTGAGTTGTCTGTCCTTTGATTTACAGCCTCTGATTGCCTCTTCGATATCTTCAAACTTTTTTAAAACAGTAACTAAGATGTTTGTGAATTGCTATTGCAAAATAATCCAATCTAATTAAGATTAGATCTCCGCACTTGCTCGCTATTTTCCATCGGTTGTTGTGTAGTCGCTTCCACGCGGCGAATATAAAACAACCGATAAAAAGTAGGGAGCAAGCACGGATATCTAATTTTAATTAGATACCAAAATAAACGTACCTGCTTTCATTAATCTTTCAACGATTCTCACACAATTAGACTGCCTATTGTTCGTAGTCAAATAGAGGGCGCTTTGTCCAAAGTCATCGACAATGTTGACTTCACATCCGGATGTATTCAAGAATCGTGCCGCTTGCGATTTATTATAGGATTAAAGACTGGTTTTTTTTGGAAATTATCTATGTATAAACTCCGGCAGCTCACTCACAAACTGAATAAAGTCCCAAGGACTTTATGTAAAGTTTGTTAGTGAGCTGCCGGAGTTTATGCATACGTAATCTCCTGAAAACACAGTGCTTAATCCTTATAATTCTTATTCTTGGACATCGTGTTTGTTTTCGACGCTAAATACTATTAAAAAAAATACCCAAGGACATACAATACACATACGATTGTAAACTGAACAAAATCAGGCGAAATGTTATTGACGACTTATGGAATGTTATGGAACATATCCAACGGACGTCATTGACGTCATATGAAGACTTCCAGTTTGAAACGTAAAGATTAGACGTTATTTGCCTTCATGTACGCTTCAAATTTGATACAATTTAACAAAAATAAGTTTTCAAGGTAAGATTCTGAATTATGTTTGTGTATTGTTGTAAATATGACATGTAGCATTTCACATTTTCAAGATGGCAGATCCTTCCAGCAGAACCCCTTAGTATCATTGCTCGTAGATTTATACGCGTGGAATGACCGGGGGAAAAGGTAGTCCGACAAACGGAAATATTGATTTATAAATTCCTTTCGAATGACGTAGAATAAGTGACGATATCCAATCGGATTACGAGTTATTGATAAATTCTAGTAAGAATAAAATTATTGTCTTGTAAACTAGCTAACAGGGCTGTTCTTCCAGTTTGGTCTTTTGAATCAAGTTTGGCACCAATATAATAAAGATTATTCATATGAAAGTCTTGAACAAATATAAAAATAAGAAGCTTGTTAGTGAAATCCCGTTAGTGACCAGATTAATCTGTCCATATCACTTGGGTGTTGCCAACGCAAAGTGTGCAATGTTTCAGCCATATCATAGCGAGAACAAATGACTTGTTATGAAATGATGATACTGTTTGTTTTATACGATACCAACAGGTTGAGTTGAATTATTATAGTGCTATGTACTATGCTACATCATCAGAACAACAGACTATGGGTAGACATAAAGTTTACACAGTGATGGTAAGCAATTACACCAATAAACGAACATAATGTTGTATCAACTACACCTCGGGATTCGAACGCACAACGTTAGTGATTACACAGGTAATTGTAAGTCCCATTATCATACGATCACGACCACGACGGACACTTTTACAAAATGTATTCATTTAAGTCTGCAAAACAAGTTATTTAAACTATTTTATTAATTCTGGAAAGTGCATACTAATTGGAGAAAACAATATTATACAATTACAGACTTTTGTAGATGTGAATATGAGTTTTTATTGATCTGTAAAATAATATTGACCTCGGCTTCAGTCAATATTAGTTTACAGGTCAATAAAAACTCATATTCACTTCTACAAAAATCTGTAATTGTATAATATTCACTAATACAAAAGTCTGTACAAAGTGGACATCATCATCATTTCATCAAAGTAACTTGATCTATCTACGATATAGCTGTCTAAAGAATTGCCCATTTGGCGTCGTTCAACAACAATCACACCCTCCCATGTTTACGAAAACATGAAAAGTATTATATTTCTTAGAGACTTCATCGCAGCGGGTTTGTCCGGGACTATTCAGATACACAATTCGCCATTTGGACAAAGAAGGGGGCGGGGCGTAAGCATGTACATTTGGCAACATAAGACAAAAGTTCAAGTTTGGGATTTAAGATATAGTTCAATTTTTTAAGAGGCTGACTTTGTTAAAAATCTGGATTTAGTTCTTTAAATTTTTCAAACATAGCATTTCTAATTTGAGAATTTCATTTACACTGTAGAAAAAAATGATATTCATCTTCAATTTCTTTACAGAACGAACATAATCTTTGCTGTCGTGTTATATTTTTATATTGGCCAGTTTTTATTTCCAAGGAATGATCACTCACACGAAATTTAGTTAAAAGCTGTCTCTTTTCCAAACTATTTTCTATTAATAAATAATTTTCTAATTTAATATCTGATTTCAGTTGACTATACAGATATAATTTTTGAACTATCAGTTAATTTAGAGAGCTTTTCTTGTACTTTAGTAGTATAATTCTCAGAGAAAACTTCTTTAAACATTTTCTTTAGATTATTTTTTATTTTGTTGAAAGGTAAAAGGTCTGTTAAAATTTTCATATTCTGTAAAATCAAAGTTAAATTCTTCAAAAATCTTAGAGGCAAAGGTGTACCAGGAATACATTCCAGTATCATGAAGATCTTTATTAATATTAAAAGCTTCTTTGACAAGCGGATTAATATCATTCAAGTTGATTCTAGTAAAGTACATCATAACTTGGATTTTTATAAAGGAATCTCAGGGAAACCTCCCCAATTCCGATTTTGCTGCTATATTACTGGCAGTCTTTTTCAGGCCTAAGACTGACATACAAAACTTATTATGAACTTTCTCATATTGAACTTTTCTTCCAAAGATAATGTGTCACAAAAAGTATTATTTTTATTTGACCTATTCAGAGCTCTAAAAATAGACAGATAATCATCCATAAACCATATTTCGCTATTATGAAGAAGAATTGGTCTTACTAAAATGTCAAAAAGTTTATATGAAAGAGTTATCGGAATACTTTGAAAATTAACGAACCGACTTCTGAGAGCAAAAAGGACTTTTAACCCTTTCTTTGTCAATTCTTGAATGGCTCTTTAAAGTTACCTTTTAACATTTATATTCTTTAGTTTCAATTAATGGAACATTTCTATAATATAGTTGTGAAGTTGGCGAGTAAGATTTTTGAAAAATCATTACTTTTGGTTTTTTAACATTTACTGTTAGTTGCCATTTATAACAATAATCTTCAAGTTTCTTTAAGGTATTTTTTAGGCCATGGTGTGAAGTTGATAATATAACAAGGTCATCCGCAAAACTTAAACTTGCTATTTTTGATTTTTGAAGTATAAGGGGGTCACATGAGTCATCAAATATTTCGTGCAAGTCATTTATAAAATAATTATAAAGTGTGGTGCTAAGATTGTCTCCCTACTTGACTTCTCGTTTTAAAGATAAACAAATAGTATGTTCATTATTAAGTTTAACTGCAGACTCACTAAAATTATACATATCACTAATTACTTTATAAAATTTCTTCCCAACGCCATTTGAAATAAGTTTATATAATAGTCCATTATGCCATAAAGAGTCAAAAGCCTTTCTCCGGTCAACAAAACATGAGTAGATCTTTTTCTTTTTTTGGTATAAATATTTAGATAATAATGTTTTAAAGATAAAAATGCTATCTGTTGTTCTGTGATTAGAACGAAAACCAAACTGCTGATCTGCAAATAAATTTTCATAGTGCTTAATTAATATCTCATTAAGTTTAACTTCAGGTAAACCTTGATTAGAGAATGATTACAAGATTTACAAGATTATAAGATTTTATTGATAACACTCAGACACATAAATGTGTTACATGAGGACATAACATATATACAGTATTTCATGGCGAAATGATCATATATTATCAAAAACATTAAAACATACCAGCAATTTTCTTTATGAACAATGATAACCTTTAATAAACTTCTACATTACAAAAAGATAGGAGACCATTCATTTTAACAATACTAGGATAAGTAGCATAATACCTAGGTAAATATATACGTCTCAGGTTTACTTAATATTCATTACAACACACAAATAACAAGCGGAACTCATCACCAATTGATTAGTTTAGCTATACAATTTTGAAGAGATATTCCTTTATAATTATGCAATTCACTTGTAGTTTAAAATTTTCTTATATTACAGTATATGTTCATCAACTCTTTTTTTTTAAATCCATATTAAAAGATTCAGGTTCTCCTTCGGATTGGAAATGGTTTACCAACTCATCAAAATTAGTTGGAATATCCATATTTTTATTTTTATTATTTCTTTATAGAACTCTGGGATATCTTTAAAATTTTCTATTGATTTACCATTGTCTATATTCATTTTAAAAATTAGCCAGTTTTTTCCAAATTTATCTAAATATTTTCTTGGTATAACATTCCAATTTGATGTTTCTGAACTAAGCAGTCTTTTGACCCATGACACTTTTAGCGATTTAAAATAACTGTTTATATCAACCATTTTCAACCCCCCCCCCCCCCTTTTCGTAATCCCCTATTAAACTTAATCTTTTGATTTTATCTCGTTTATATGCATGTATTTTTGTTGAAAATTATTGTATGCCATGCTCCGCTATATTAAATTATAAAAATGTATTTGTATTGTAAAATCCTTGTATTTTCTTATGGAATAAAGAATTATTACATTATAATTACGTTAGTGTTTCTGTTTGTTTTTTTTCTTTTTTTATCAAACGGACTATAGGTAATTTCGTTTGATCTTTAATTAGTACGCCTATAAAAACAATTCCCACTGTGCCCAATGTATTTTTTACCTGGATTTTCTAAATTGGGCAGGATGGGAACACACCATTCAAAATATTCGATGGCTGTACGTTGAGGAACACCTAAAAAAGCGCCATTCTATAATTTTGATTTCTCTCGAGTTTCAAATGGTTTTTTTCTGTCATTGTTACTCACATCTACAGTCAAACCTGTATTAAGAGGTCGCCTTTGAGAAAAAGAGAAAGCGGTATTCTAAGACAGGTGACTCCTTAAATATGATTTTTTTATGACAGGACAGGAAAATGTGACTTGTTAATACAGGTGACTTAAAAGAATGGGAAGGTTTGACTAAATTTATTCACATTCTATTGTCTTATTATTATTTTACTTGTTTAACATTCGCTTTTTAATACACGTTTTCTGGTAAATCTTTATAAAAAATACATTTTCGAAAAACCATTTCAATCTATGAATAAAAGTTAAGCGAAAAATTGTAAATTTGATACTATAAGTTAAATACCTCCTCTTTTTCAACGTCTCCTCCTTTATTTAAATCTTGAACATGAGTGTCTGAAGTGGTGATCATCGGAATTTCACTTACAATGGCTGGTTTAAATGGAATGTTCTGTCCCTTGCTATAAATGACATAGTAAAACAACGATAGAATCAGATTCCGAATGCCGGTGACTTTCCATTATTTTTTATCCGCTCTCATGAATGGCTAGCCTACAACGGTAAGTTTTCATAACCTCAGAAGTCTTGTAAATTTCCTACAGTACCCCAAAAAAATACAATAAATAATACAATAATTTTACACTTCTTCAAGAATTCCCACAAAACGTCTTAAATACAGCTGAATTTTTAGTTACGGCATTCATCCAAAGTTGATTTAAGCCTTGATAGTAGAAATCTATAATGACAATGACCACTTTGGAATACACGTTCTCTGTACTAGGTAGGTAGTGGTAAATATATATATATACATATATTATTAGTTTTAGAACTATCAATGAATGAAATAGTCAAACAACATTAGATTCAGATTCTGAATGCAAAATCCCATTATTATCCGTCGGTTCTGATGAATGTTTTTTCACACTGACAGAAGTCTTGAAAAATTCTTACAGTAACCCATAGCAATATAAAAAAATAGAATATTACACAACCTCGACAGGAATTCCCACAAAACGTCTTAAATACTGCTGAATTGTTAGTTACGCCATTCACTTAAAGTTGATAGTAGAAATCTACAATGATAATGAACTCTTTACAATACATGATCTGTATTAGGTAGGTAATGATATACCTGGTATCCATTGTTATCCAGAAATCTTGAAAAATTCTTACAGTACTAGAAAGCAATACAAAACAATTGTATATTATATTACCTCAAGAATTCCCACAAAATGTCTTAAATATGGATGATTTTATTAAGTAATGGCATTCATTTAAGGTTGATTTAAACCTTGATAGTAGAAATGACCTCTTTACAATACACGATGTCTATACTAGGTAGGTAGTGATAAATACATATATTAATAGTTTTATAACCAGACAACTGATATCAGTACCCCCTATGTTATTGTACTTTATAGTATGCTAATTTACAATATACGTTGAGTTCACTCCAGTTTTAAGTGGGATTCGTGTTACTCTATCTTTAGTTTTATGTGTAGGTTTTGTAGATCGTTGTTTGTCCTTTTGTCCTTTTTTCATTTGGCCTTTAGGACAATGAACCAATTAATAAATGGGTCATGGGTGATGGAGTCGGTAGGGTTGTTGGGTTTTAACTAACATGAAGTCTATCCACTGGGGCGCCTTTGATTGTTTCACCTTAAATAAGCATTATTACAGAGGTTATGGTTATGGTGTTTAGCGCCACGTTCAACAATATTTCAGTTATATCGTGGCAGTCAGTTTTGTTGGTGGAGAAAAACGGAGTACTCAGAGAAAAGCAACAACCTTCCACAAATCACTAACAAACTTTGTTACATAATGTTGTATCAAGTAAATCACTTTTTGCACAGGTTATACGATGTAATCCGGATTGGGGCAGTTTTCGCTTATTAAACCGAGGTGTGTACAACCTGATTAAGGTTATTTCTTCATGAACCGAACAAAAGTTGCGATCAATCCTTAATTGTCGTTGGCGATTGAATATGTTGGTGAGGTAACAATACCAGCCCAAGCTTATCGAGTATAACCAATTTTTATCCAGGCGGATCAACAAATCAGATTGCAGCATTCACATCTAATTAAATGATTTAGATATTAAAGAAATCCACATACATAGGTCAAGACAAAACAATGGAGCCCTTTCGACACTTGACTAATTTAAGGTAATAACAAAATTACCATCTTCATCTCTTCCGTTGACTTTCATTTAATAACTTAATTTATTCATTCATGTCTTTGTATTAATGGATGACAAATAACTGTCACTTTCGGATTTGACCATCAAAATATTATTGTAAATTTAATCATAAAATTAATACTAAAAATAATATAAATTAAAATGAAAACAAATTCAAAAATAAGAGTCTGGTAAATGTGGAAATTTATTTGTAAAATTTGTTCAGGCCACGATATAGCTGAAATACTGCTAAAGTTGGCGTTAAACACCAATCAATCAATCAATTAATCATGATTTCCCAAATAAAACATAAAACTTGGCTTGTGTTTAAAAAAAACGTACAGAATGTTTAACCTACGAATCGTATTTAGGGTGACACCGACATATTCACAATAAATTATATAATCTAGAGTATGGAGATTTATATAAACTGTTATTGTCTACATTAAAACCGGAGAGAAAAAATAACAGAAAATAATTGTCCAAATATACTGTATTTCTTGAATTGATTGATTGTTGTTTAACGTCAAGAGAGTAGTATTTCGTATTCCATCTACACATCCCCTTCCCCTCCTCATCCCCCCCTCCCACCGCATCACCAAATAAAAACAAAATAAAACAAACAAACATCAAAAGAGTGGTATTCCAGTTATACCTCTCCCCTCCCCACTCCCCGAAATAAAACCAAACAAACAAAACACAAAAACAAACAAATTGTACACTACATTTAAATATTTGTGTGTGTTTTCTTCCAGTCACATGTGCTATAGCATCTACATGCAATGGAGTCCAAATTGGTAACGAAAGATGGAAAAACCCTTGTGGCACCCAAGACGAGCTGATTTCTAATATAATATCAAATATTGGAAACGGAATACAGTTGGTCAACCAAACCATACAGAAATATGTAAGTAGCAATATGTAAACCATGTAGGTTAGGCTTATGGTGTTTAACGCTACTGTCAACAATATTTCAGTTATATCATGGCGGTCATTTTTATTGGTGGAGGAAACCGGAGTACCCGGATGTAAATTCATATACACCGAGCCTTCTCACTACATTTTAAAGATATAATGTCGTTGATTCTGGTGATATTTTTTACAAGAAGTACATTGAAAACATAAATTAACACTAATTATCGACTTTTAACGTAAAAAGTCCATCCATACTCTTTTATTTTCATGAAAACCATCTCGAACAAAAATTCCTGTCTTTCCAGCAAAAATGTCTGCCGATGGAAAATCTGCACGCTGTCGTACGAGAATTTTAACTGATTCTGATAGAAAAAGAAAAAGGAAAGAAGTTTTAGCGAATTATAATAAAACAAGAATTAATATAGGCCACCATCATGACCGTTGGATGCATGGAATTGAAGGAAACCATTTCGGTTCTTCTGTAATACATTACAAGACATGAACGAACGACCAAAGTCCTTTGCAATATTTTTTTCGTCAGATTTCTGTTTGAATGTCAAGTTTAGTCAAAATAAATCGAACAGAAATGGTTTACATTATAAAAACATCTGAATAGAGGCAGGAATGTTAGGAATAAGTTTAGTTTCATGGTGTTTAACGCCACTTTTAACAATAATTCAGCTATATCGTGGCGTTCAGTTTTTATTGCTGGAAGAAACCGGAGTACCGGAGAACACTATCAACCTGCTGCAAGTCACTGAGAAACTTGATCATATAATGTTGCATCCAATACACCTCGCCATGACGGAATTCGAAATCACAACGTTAGTGGTGATAGGCACTGATTGCATAGGTAGTAATAAATCCAACTACCATACAAGCACGACCACGACGGCCCCCTTCTTAGGAATAAATCAGGAATCAAACCATATGTTTACATCTCGCAATTGATTCGCTATGCAAAGGCCAGTAGCAATTATTCTGATTTCCTGAAACGTCATCTTCATCTGAGAAACAGGCTACTGGACCAGGGCTATAAAAAGATTCGCCTTATTCGATCTCTTAAAAAATATCTTGTCGAAATATATTCCGTCTCTGCAGAAAAAATCATAAGCGATGCATTTTCATATAGTGAAAATGTATAAAGATAAAGAAGTCAAAAATGTCAAGGATATTTTTTTTGTCAATATGTGACGTCAAAATATTTTTGGCATTTACGTCACCGAATATGGTACTGCTTTGACAACTATTTTACCTATTTTGTTCCTGTATTTAAATACTGTTACAGTGACAGCCGGAACCTTTGAACCGTAATGAGAGCGGGAGGTTTGGCGCCTTAAAATCTGATTCAACCCACCATTTCTTTAGAAATGCCTGTACCAAGTCAGGGTCATTACGGTTTTCACAGTTTTCCGGTTGTTGACTGATTTTGTCTGTTTATATAATTATGAGTTTTGATTTTCCCTTTGTAAGATTGTTCGGAGTTCGGTAATTTTTTTATTACCCTTATTTATATAAAGTAATCTTCTGTACATGACAGGGGCCGTCGTGGCCGTTATCGTATGGTAGTTGGACTTACAACTACCTATGCAATCAGTGCCTATCACCATTGATGTTGTAAGTTAGAATCTCGGTCAGGAGGAGGTGTACAACATTATGTGATAAAGTTTGTCAGTGACTTGCGACAATTAGGTAGTTTTCTCTGGGTACTCCGGTTTCCTCCACCAATAAAACTGACCGCCACAATATAACTGAAATATTATTGAAAGTGGCGTTAGACACCATTAATCAATACATATGTACATGACACCTGCAGTTAACTTATTATTCAGTGACTAATACAGGTATGCGTCACAATTATAGTGTATGCATTACTTATAATTGCAAATTTTGTGGTCACAGTGTATCCCTCAAAAGAAATTATCCTGAGAGATGCCAAAAAATCAAGATCAGTTGACTCTACAGTTTGAAAAAATACCGATTTGTTCATGTTCAAGAAAAAAGAAATTTCCGACTGGGGGAAAACATAGCCCTCCTCCCCCCACCCTTAAAAGTTAAATGATCAAACCCTCATTAAGAGAGTATGTATATGTAATTGAACATGGGCGACTTTCCAGCTTTACACTTAGACATAAAGAATAGGAAGAACGCTCACATTGATGTATTGTTTTATAATCTTGTAAAAAAATACATTTTTAAGTAATAGCAATCTACGATTATTTTTGTACTAGATCACTGAAAGAGATATGGATTCTGATCTTTTACAAAGCGTGGAGTTTGAACATTATCTAGAATTACCGAGAGAAATTATTACTGAAGACGACACAAATACAGTACATAACGTAAGTAATTAATTTTACTAATTATATATAGTAATAAGATGCATGATTTATTGTCACAAGCCTATCACCGATACGGTGTGGGTTCGCGCTCGGCTTTGTAAATTTTTTTCTTAAAGGTGCACTCGACTCGCAGCCGCATGTGATAAAGTTTACCAGTTGCTTGCCCGTGGTCGGTGGTTCTCTCTGGGTACTCCGGCTTCTTCCACCACTACAACTGGTCGCCATGATATAGCTGAAATATTTCTGAAAGTGACGTTAAGCACCAAAAATCAATCAATCAATCAATCAATCAATCAATCATGATTTATTGGTATTTCAGTACATTGAGATCAACAATATACATATTAAAATTATTCGGAAGTAGATGCTGTTACGAATAAAAAAAAGAGGGCAATAAACTTTGGTTTTCCAGCTGCAAAAGAGTTTTAAATATTTTCACTTTCTAACCTTTTGACAATGAGCGTTACCTGATGAAGGTTATCCCAGAAACGTGTTGTTCGCACGAAATTATATGTTCTCGTTATCATTTGCTAAATTCATGATTGCTTCACTAATACTGTGGTCTAGAATAGTATACATATATTTATATATAATAGAAATATTTCTAAGGAAATATAATACTCTAATTGAGATAAATGTAGTGGGTGGATAATTTCTAAGGAAATATAATACTCTAATTGAGATAAATGTAGTGGGTGGATGATTTCTAAGGAAACATAATACTCTAATTGAGATAAAAGTAGTGGGTGGATGAGTGAGTGTGGATGGTTGTTGTCTAAGGCCAAGTGAGTAATGGTTCAGCCATACCATGGCGAGAAAAAGTTACATTTTGATGAGATGATGATATCCGCTTTGCAGTAAACAAACACGCTTAGTTGGATCTCCATAGTGTTAGCAGAGAAGGAATTGTATAGACCAGACAGGGCTCGAACCCACGATCTGCCTAGGCGAACACGCTAGTCATTACATCATAATTGCGATTTAATTGAGATAACGAACGTACATGTACACTGATGTTCCTTTTTTTTAGCAACATTATGTCAGTTATTAGTAGCTGGTCGTTGTTGTTACTTTTATTGTAATATTTTTAATATATTTTTAGGTCAGACATTGGCATCGTCGTGCAAATTTTTAATATTGTTAATCTATTTTTAATATTCATAACATATTTTTGATATTTTTAATATTCTTATTATAATTTTAATATTTTTAATATATTTTTAATATGCAATGTATTTAATATTTTCTAATATATTTTCAGGTCAAACATTGGCATCGTCGTGCATACAAACATTTGTCTATGGCGGTCATTTTTCTAGAGTTAGTGAAGCATAACGAGACAATATATCAACAACAACACGACGTCCATTTAACGATCTATTTAACAGGCATAGAAACAACCATGTACGATATATTATGTAGCGTACATACGGCCATCTTCCAATTGAATTCCCATGTTGGAAGATACGAGTCACGTGACATTATTTCCAAAGATTTAATTGGCCTTCAATCTGTATTCGCTAGAGACTATGTGATTTTACAAGACATTAATATTATTTTAGAATATTTTTTAAATGCATACAAAGTTATATCAGCGACTATGACCATGCAAAAATAATTATTCAAAAACACATCCCAGTAACGGAACTATTTTAGTAGATTATATTAATCCATATGTCGTAATGTAAAATAAAAACGTTTTTTATGTAATTATCGTCATCATTTACTAATTACATATAAGAAGAGTTTGAGGATGCCTAATGGGTAGGGGCCGTCGTGGTCGTGATCGTATGGTAGTTGGATTATTATAATCAGTTATTTATTACCCTATAAGAAGAGTTTGAGGATGCCTAATGGGTAGGGGCGGTTGTGGCCGTGATCGTATGGTAGTTGGATTGTTATAATCAGTTATTTATTACCCTATGAGAAGAGTTTGAGGACGTCTAATGGGTAGGAGCGGTCGTGGCCGTGATCGTATGGTAGTTGGATTATCATCAGTTATTTATTACCCTATAAGAAGAGTTTGAGGATGCCTAATGGGTAGGGGCCGTCGTGGCCGTGATCGTATGGTAGTTGGATTATTATAATCAGTTATTTATTACCCTATAAGAAGAGTTTGAGGACGCCTAATGGGTAGGGGAGGTCGTGGCCGTGATCGTATGGTAGTTGGATTATTATAATCAGTTATTTATTACCCTATCAGAAGAGTTTGAGGACGCCTAATGGGTAGGAGCGGTCGTGGCCGTGATCGTATGGTAGTTGGATTATTATAATCAGTTATTTATTACCCTATAAGAAGAGTTTGAGGACGCCTAATGGGTAGGGGCGGTCGTGGCCGTGATCGTATGATAGTTGGATTATTATAATCAGTTATTTATTACCCTATAAGAAGAGTTTGAGGATGCCTAATGGGTAGGGGCGGTCGTGGCCGTGATCGTATGGTAGTTGGATTATTATAATCAGTTATTTATTACCCTATAAGAAGAGTTTGAAGATAACAAAGCGGTAGTCACAATCTGCAAATCGAAGAACAGACAACACAGTGGACAAAAGAAAAAGCACTACACAGAAAACTAAAGATCGTGCAATACGAAACCCACTAAAAACCGGGGGTGGACTCAGGTGCTCCGGAAGGGTAGGAGTTCCTGCTACACTAGTGGTACCCGTCGTGTTATTCTAGTTACAAACCCGGTGATAAGTAATGAAGGACCGGGTATTGCTGACGACAAACGAACATATTCGTGGTCATTTGTGACACAGATATTCCGTAACAATTTACAAAGTCATGGTGGCGACCGTAAAACGACAGATGTAGCGTTTATCGACAGAAGTTCAACTGCAGGCCGTGGGAAATTTCACATTTGTTTTAGAGTATGAGTTATGCTCATTGTAAAACGGCCATTTGCATTCTTTGACTCTGAAATTTAGAACTTCACTCCAAGCGATATTCCTTTGCTTTCCTTTGTCTAAGTGTGAATGTAAATATTCTCTCATGTACATTCATCTATATCCTAAGATGGGAGGTTTGGACCCATAAAACTAGTTTAACACCGGGGTGGACTCAGGTGCTCCGGAAGGGTAGTTTAACACCACAATTTGTTTTAATTGAAGAGTCTGCACCAACCCAGGAAAATGTACTGTCATGTATTTGTGTGTTAAGGGCGGTCATGTATTTGTGTGTTAAGGGCGGTCATGTATTTGTGTGTTAAGGGCGGTCATGTATTTGTGTGTTAAGTGCGGTCATGTATTTGTATGTTAAGGGCGGTCATGTATTTGTGTGTTAAGGGCGGTCATGTATTTGTGTGTTAAGGGCGGTCATGTATTTGTGTGTTAAGTGCGGTCATGTATTTGTGTGTTAAGGACGGTCATGTATTTGTGTGTTAAGGGCGGTCATGTATTTGTGTGTTAAGGGCGGTCATGTATTTGTGTGTTAAGGGCGGTCATGTATTTGTGTGTTAAGGGCGGTCATGTATTTGTGTGTTAAGGGCGGTCATGTATTTGTGTGTTATGGGCGGTCATGTATTTGTGTGCTAAGGGCGGTCATGTATTTGTGTGTTAAAGGCGGTCATGTATTTGTGTGTTAAGGGCGGTCATGTATTTGTGTGTTAAGGGCGGTCATGTATTTGTGTGTTAAGGGCGGTCATGTATTTGTATGTTAAGGGCGGTCATGTATTTGTGTGTTAAGGGCGGTCATGTATTTGTGTGCTAAGGGTATCAAATTTGCCTCTTTTTACGAGTTCGATAAGATTTTGGAATTGCTCCGACAGTGTGGTATTTTTGGGGTTTTTTTCTTTTTCGTTTTATTCTTACTAAAAGCACGAATTGTTTTATATACAAATTATAATAACAAATTACTATATAAAGATACACACCATAGTAATTGTAAGATATGTACTTAAAACAAACTCACATCTACAAAACAAAATAGATAAATCCATGTCATTTTAATAAATATGTGTGAAATTTATTACAACGTTAGATTTGAAAGATGGAGAAGGACCGTGTTTATAGAATATTAAAACGAAAAACAAAAACTAAACCACTGTCGGAACAAAATCTACTGGAAGAATTGGAGAAAGAGACAACATCGATACTTATAGCACATACCATTTCATGGCTTGATACAGGCACTTCAATAAAGGGTGGCAGGACTAAACTAGGTTTATGGGCCCAAATTTCTCCTTTTAGTGAAATGATGCTGTCATACATGCAAGTGTTCTCCACACGCGAGCAAAGCGCCAATCCCCCACATCCGGTCGAGCAAATTGCGCCGCTACAAAGAACGCCCCCATCCCGAACACCACAAACAATAAATCCAACCCCCACGACACAGAAATTGTCTGATGTATGAGTCTAGTTATATAAAAGACAGGCCCATGGCCTCAATCATCATTTAAGTATTAGATAGCACACAAGGCCATCACGAGACATAATAGGGATTAGGGTTATGGTGTTTAACGCCACTTTCAACAAAGTTTCAGTTATACCGTGGCGGTCAGTTTTATTGATGGAGGAAACCGGAGGACCCGGAAAAAACCACCAACCTGGCACAAATAACTGACAAACTTTATCACATAATGTTGTATTGAGTACACCTCGACTGAACGGGATCCGAACTCACAACGTTAGTAGTGATAGGCACTATTGCATAGGTAGTTGTAAGCCCAACTACCATACGATCACGACCACGACGACCCCCGACATAATAGGGAATCAATTGTCAACTTTGAACCAACATATATTTCCTAATTAAATTCCGTCTTTCGTCATCCTTACGCAATGTGACGGAATACCTTTCAACAAGGTGTTGACAGCTTCCAAAAAACTTGTTCAAAAGAAGGATGAGACGATTCTTTAAAGTGTCTACATTAAACTTGAATAGGCTCCATGATTAATACAGGGATGTAATTATGTTCTATAAAGGATGTTATCAAATAATAACTACAACACATTTCCAAAAAACACTGAAGTATACATATACAACATAAAGGATACAGGTTTTTATGTAACGTCCTGACAAGTCATGTCAAGTCATTCACAATTAACTGCACAAAATATAACGTAAACAAATTTAACGTACACCTTTTGTACACAAGATCTTTCTTTTTGGTGAAGGTTGCTGTAGTATTCTAGGAACGCGTCTTCCCCACTAAATTTGATATCTACGTTTTTATTACTAGCACTGAAATAGTGATGATCAACAATTCCACCTGTATCAACCAAGCGAACAACCACCTCTCTCCTCAAATCTTTGAACATGAATAAGACCGCGACATATGACGTTGGGAATCTAGGCCCTGACTTGGGACGGGCACAAAGGCGTAGCAGGATTAAACAGGTTAATGGGACACCAACTCTCCTCTCTTGATAATAGCATAACGACGATACGTATATAAACAAACGATCAAAACCTGCACAGATTCGCTGCCACTCAAGATGGCCACATTTCGCTGCCACTCAAAATGGCCGCATACTATCACAAAGATAAACATTTCAGTACAATAGCATCTTCAATGAATGCTCGTAGTTGACTGACTACAAACTAGAAAGATAGAATCTGTTGGTTAAAAACCATTAATCTTAGGGGAAATCGTTTGGTGTGGATGGTTTATGGTGTTTAACGCCGCGTTCAACAATATCGTGGCGGTCAGTTTTATTGGTGGAGGAAACCGGAGTACCTGGAAAAAAATATCGACCTGCCGCAAGTCACTGACGAATTGTGCCACATAATGATGTATCGAGTACACCTCGACGTGAACGGGGTTCGAACTCACAACTTTAGTGGTGCTAGGGGAAAATTGTATTCAGACAAAACATTGACCAAGCATATCTTTGACTTCATTTAATTGTTTGAGCAATAATTAAAAAAACACTTAAATTATAATAAACAATGCAAAAAGTTCATAATCTACAGGAAGAATTTTTTGTTCATCTCGCAATCTGATTATTGACTGAAATAACAAGTACTTTGGTTATTTTTTCTATGAAAATATATTTACCTAGCTTAATTATCAATTTCTGCGATATCAATAAAGCAGGATGATCTCATTGGTTAATATTGTTCAAATTAACTAATGAGGTATCGTTATCTTATATTTTGATTTACGTTCAAATGTATATTTCCCATGATGCATCAGTTAGGGTAAAGGTGAATTAGCATCAAAGGTTGAAAGAATAACAGTATTTTATTTGATGTTCTCGAGAAAGTAGAATTTGTATTAGCCAACAGTCGTCTCCTGTTAAACAATGAATGTAGAATGATTAAAAGTGAAAGAATGACGGGTTTAGTGTTAGTGTTTTGGTGCTTAACGCCACTTTCAACAATATTTCAGTTATATCGTGGCGGTCCGTTTAATTGGAGGAGCAAATCGGAGAAAAACAAACAGAACTTACCTTTAAAACTAGACGAATTACTTCTTGTGATAGTGGCCGCCATCTTTACGCCAGAGAGAAATAATGAAACAGCTTAATAATGTTGGTACGTGCAAGTATTATACATTGATACAAGTGTTAACAGGACCTTAAGCCAATTGGACCAATTGTTCCAATTTGGGCTCCACGCTGGAGTTATCACCCTCGGTTGAGTTTACAGAGAACAATTTGGCCCTGTACCTCCAAATCCGATAGTGAATGTTATGGTTATTACAAAGCAACCACTCAGTATACAGGTACCATTATATTTAAAACAAAATCAATTCAATTTAATATCAAATAAAATCAATATGTTTGAATATTACATATGTATGGTATCAACGTCCATTATAATATCCTTTAAGCAATTTTTGCTGACCTCATATATATTAATAACCAATAATGAAGTGCTATTCTGGTTCCAGATAAACATACCTTTTCCACATTCCCGATTTGATTCTAAAATAATACGCTTTGTGTGAGTTATTTCCCTTGCGAGAGGCAAAATGGCATCCGTTCCATGCAAGAGCAATGTTAAAGACAAATAATAAATGCGAGTATATTTTTTTGATAATTTGTAGATATTTGAAGCTTGTAAAAAAATGAGAGTATTATTTCTATAGCAAATAGAAAATTCTCAATTGCTACAAGCTGCAAATTTTATACAGAATAAGGGAAAATTTTGTTATTTTCATTGAAAACTGTGCATGCTTTCCGCATTAAAGGGAAATAACTACAGTTAAAAAAACTTTAAAAACCGTATAATTTTAGAATCAAGTCGGAAATGTGAAAACGGTCTATTATCGATATCAGGTAATCAAATGGTACAAACTTAATACTAATGAATATAAACATTACTGCATAAAAGTGCTGGCAATTTAGCATGACCATTGCCAAGGTATGGCGATACGTTCGAAAACATCTTTCAAGCACCACTCAAGAAGACAAATACAAAAGTGTGCATGATAAATGCTTGGTAACACACAAAGCGTTCGCGAAACTGTAAATAAATAGAAAAAGGGGGATAGTTCACATACATTAAAGTCGAAATGTAAAAAATAGTTCAACTATAGATCGTCAGAATACGTCGATGTAGTCCATTAGTTTTTGAATTGTCACATTTGATGGTATTCATCCTCGATCTGAATTTAGCCAGAAGTCTTCTAAGTATGCCTTTTGTATGGATGATCTTCACATCGAACCTTTCTTCGTCCATCCAACCCTTATCTTTTTCTAACGTATAACCTATAACAAAAATAAAAGCTATCATATTTTATACTCCAATTGCTGTTTTTTTTCACTCGATTATGTGGCAAGGTTTTCTCTGAATACTGCGGTTTCCTCCACCAATAAAACTGACCGCAACGATATAATTGAAATATTTTTGAAAGTGGCATTAAACACCATAACCCTTACACCTAATCTTACTGTTTTTCTTAATATACAAAAAGGCAAATAAAACTGACCGCCACGAAATACCTGATATTTTGTTGAAAGTGGCGTTAAACACTATAACCCTAACCCTACAAAAAACACGTTTGGTAGATGTATTGTCGCTTAGTACCTTGTGTGTCAGATTAAGGTGAGACCAGACTTTTAGTGGGGTACGTGTTGCCAAATCTTTAGTTTCCTGCGCATTGTTTTGAACATCATTGTTTTCCCTTTGGTCATTGAGTTGTCTGTCCTTCAATTTACAGCTTCTGATTGCCTCTTCGATATCTTCAAACATTTTTTAAACAGTAGCTAAGATGTTTGTGAATTGCTATTGCAAAATAATCCAATCTAATTAAAATTAGATCTCCGCACTTGCTCGCTATTTTCCATCGGTTGTTGTGTAGTCGCTTCCACGCGGCGACTATAAAACAACCGATAAAAATTAGGGAGCAAGCACGGATATCCAATTTCAATTAAATACCAAAATAATCGTACCTGCTTTCATTAATCTTTCAACGATTCTCACACAATTAGACTGCCTATTGTTTGTAGTCAAATAGAGGGCGCTTTGTCCAAAGTCATCGACAATGTTGACTTCACATCCGGATGTATTCAAGAATCGTGCCGCTTGCGATTTATTATAGGATTAAAGACTGTTTTTTTGGAAATTATCTATGTATAAACTCCGGCAGCTCACTCACAAACTGAATAAAGTCCCAAGGACTTTATGTAAAGTTTGTTAGTGAGCTGCCGGAGTTTATGCATACGTAATCTCCTGAAAACACAGTGCTTAATCCTTATAATTCTTATTCTTGGACATCGTGTTTGTTTTCGACGCTAAATACTATTAAAAAAAATACCCAAGGACATACAATACACATACGATTGTAAACTGAACAAAATCAGGCGAAATGTTATTGACGACTTATGGAATGTTATGGAACATATCCAACGAACGTCATTGACGTCATATGAAGACTTCCAGTTTGAAACGTAAAGATTAGACGTTATTTGCCTTCATGTACGCTTCAAATTTGATACAATTTAACAAAAATAAGTTTTCAAGGTAAGATTCTGAATTATGTTTGTGTATTGTTGTAAATATGACATGTAGCATTTCACATTTTCAAGATGGCAGATCCTTCCAGCAGAACCCCTTAGTATCATTGCTTGTAGATTCATACGCGTGGAATGACCGGGGAAAAGGGTAGTCCGGCAAACGGAAATATTGATTTATAAATTCCTTTCGAATGACGTAGAATAAGTGACGATATCCAATCGGATTACGAGTTATTGATAAATTCTAGTAAGAATAGAATTATTGTCTTGTAAACTAGCTAACAGGGCTGTTCTTCCAGTTTGGTCTTTTGAATCAAGTTTGGCACCTATATAATAAAGATTATTCATATGAAAGTCTTGAACAAATACAAAAATAAGAAGCTCGTTAGTGAAATCACGTTAGTGACCAGACTAATCCGTGTCCATATCACTTGGGTCTTGTTAACGCAAAGTGTGCAATGTTTCAGCCATATCATAGCGAGAACAAATGACATGTTATGAAATGATGATACTGTTTGTTTTATACGATACCAAGAGGTTGAGTTGAATTATTATAGTACTATGTACTATGCTATATCATCAGAACAACAGACTATGGGTAGACATAAAGTTTACACAGTGATGGTCAACAATTACACCAATAAACGAACATAATGTTGTATCAACTACACCTCGGGATTCGAACGCACAACGTTAGTGATTACACAGGTAATTGTAAGTCCCATTATCATACGATCACGACCACGACGGACACTTTTACAAAATGTATTCATTTAAGTCTGCAAAACAAGTTATTTAAACTATTTTATTAATTCTGGAAAGTGCATACTATTTGGAGAAAACAATATTATACAATTACAGACTTTTGTAGATGTGAATATGAGTTTTTATTGATCTGTAAAATAATATTGACCTCGGCTTCAGTCAATATTATTTTACAGGTCAATAAAAACTCATATTCACTTCTACAAAAATCTGTGATTGTATAATATTCACTAATACAAAAGTCTGTACAAAGTGGACATCATCATCATTTCATCAAAGTAACTTGATCTATCTACGATATAGCTGTCTAAAGAATTGCCCATTTGGCGTCGTTCAACAGCAATCACACCCTCCCATGTTTACGAAAACATGAAAAGTATTATATTTCTAAGAGACTTCATCGCAGCGGACTTGTCCGGGACTATTCAGATACACAATTCGCCATTTGGACGGAGAAGGGGCGGGGCGTAAACATGTACATTTGGCAACATAAGACAAAAGTTCAAGTTTGGGATTTAAGATATAGTTAAATTTTTGAAGAGGCTGACTTTGTAAAAAATCTGGATTTAGTTCTTTAAATTTTTCAAGCATAGCATTTCTAATTTGAGAATTTCATTTACACTGTAGAAAAAAATGATATTCATCTTCAATTTCTTTACAGAACGAACATAATCTTTGCTGTCGTGTTATATTTTTATATCGGCCAGTTTTTATTTCCAAGGAAATTTAGTTAAAAGCTGTCTCTTTTCAAAACTATTTTCTATTAATAAATAATTTTCTAATTTAATATCTGATTTCAGTTGACTATACAGATATAATTTTTGAACTATCAGTTAATTTAGAGAGCTTTTCTTGTACTTTAGTAGTATAATTCTCAGAGAAAACTTCTTTAAACATTTCCTTTAGATTATTTTTTATTTTGTTAAAAGGTCTGTTAAAATTTTCATATTCTGTAAAATCAAAGCTAAATTCTTCAAAAATCTTAGTGGCAAAGGTGTACCAGGTATACATTCCATTATCATGAAGACATTTATTAATATTAAAAGCTTCTTTGACAAGCAGATTTATATCACTCAAGTTGATTCTAGTAAAGTACATCATAACTTGGATTTTTATAAAGGAATCTCAGGGAAACCTCCCCAATTCCGATTTTGCTGCTATTTTACTGGCAGTCTTTTTCAGGCCTAAAACTGACTTACAAAACTTATTATGAACTTTCTCTTATTGAAACTTTTCTTCCAAAGATAATGTGTCACAAAAAGTATTATTTTTATTTGACCTATTCAGAGCTCTAAAAATAGACAGATAATCATCCATAAACCATATTTCGCTATTATGAAGAAGAACTGGTCTTACTAAAATGTCAAAAAGTTTACATGTAAGAGTTATCGGAATACTTTGAAAATTAGCGAACCGACTTCTGAGAGCAAAAAGGACTTTTAACTCTTTCTTTGTCAATTCTTGAATGGCTCTTTTAAAGTTTTATAATCTATAACATTCCCTAAGAAATTATATTCTTTAGTTTCAATTAATGGAACATTTTTATAATATAGTTGCGAAGTTGGCAAGTAAGATTTTTGAAAAGTTAATACTTTTGGTTTTTTTTAACATTTACTGTTAGTTGCCATTTATAGCAAGAATCTTCAAGTTTCTTTAAAGCATTTTGTGGGCCATGGTGTGAAGTTGATAATATAACAAGGTTATCCGCAAAACTTAAACTTGCTTTTTTTATTTTTGAAGTATAAGGGGGTCATATGAGTCATCAAATATTTCGTGCAAGTCATTTATAAAATAATTATAAAGTGTGGTGCTAAGATTGTCTCCCTACTTGACTTCTCGTTTTAAAGATAAACAAATAGTATGTTCATTATTAAGTTTAACTGCAGACTCACTAAAATTATACATATCACTAATTACTTTATAAAATTTCTTCCCAACACCATTTGAAATAAGTTTATATAATAGTCCATTATGCCATAAAGAGTCAAAAGCCTTTCTCCGGTCAACAAAACATGAGTAGATCTTTTTCTTTTTTTTTTGGTATAAATATTTAGATAATAATGTTTTAAAAATAAAAATGCTATCTGTTGTTCTGTGATTAGAACGAAAACCAAACTGCTGATCTGCAACTAAATTTTCATAGTGTTTAATTAATCTCTCATTAAGTTTAGCTATACAATTTTGAAGAGATATTCCTCTATTATTATGCAAATCAGTTTTATCTCCCGATTTAAAAATTAGTATAGTATATAAGGGTAATAACAAAATTACCGAACTCCGAACAATATGATTTTCTCTCGCTTGTGAGGTAGCACCCACTATCAAGAATTAATTAAGAAGTTTAGTTATTGATTTAATGGTTATTATACTACTACATTTTATTACTTCATTCGAATTAAGTCAGGTCCTGCATTTTTACCATTTTTTTTATTTTCTAATACATTTTTTAATTTCATGAATACTAAATGGCTCATCAGTTTTTTAATTTCATGAATACTAAATAGCTCATCAGTTTTTTTAATTTCATGAATACTAAATAGCTCATCAGTTTTTTAATTTCATGAATACTAAATGGCTCATCAGATTTTTAATTGTAGTTTTAAATTTTCTTATATTTCAGTATATGTTCATCAACTCTTTTTTTTAAATCCAAATTAAAAGATTCAGGTTCTCCTTGAGATTGGAATGGTTTACCAACTCATCAAAATTAGTTGGAATTTCCATATTTTTGTTTTTATTATTTCTTTATAGAACTCTGGGATATCTTTAAAATTTTCTATTGATTTACCATTGTCTATATTCATTTGAAAAATTTGCCAGTTTTTTCCAAATTTATCTAAATATTTTCTTGGTATAACTTTCCAATTTGATGTTTCTGAACTAAGCAGTCTTTTGACCCATGGCACTTTTAGCGATTTAAAATAACCTTTCGTAGTTCCCTATTAAAGTTAATCTTTTGATTTTATCTGGTTTATATACATGTATTTCTGTTGAAAATTATTGTATGCCATGCTCCGCTATATTAAATTATACAAATGTATTTGTATTGTAAAATCCTTGTATTTTCTTATGGAATAAAGAATTATTACATTATAATTACGTTAGTATTTCTGTTTGGTTTTTTTCTTTTTTTATCAAACGGACTATAGGTAATTTCGTTTGATCTTTAATTAATGCGCCAAAAAAAACAATTCCCACTGTGCCCAATGTATTTTTTCCTGGATTTTCAAAATTGGGCAGGATGGGAACACACCATTCAAAATATTCGATGGCTGTACGACGAGGAACACCTAAATAAGCGCCATTCTATAATTTTGATTTCTCTTGAGTTTAAAATGGTTTTTTTTCTGTCATTGTTACTCACATCTACAATTAAACCTGTATTAAGAGGTCACCTTTGAGAAAAAGAGAAAGCTGTCTTTCAAGATAGGTGACTCCTTAAAAGAGGTTAACTTCATATGAATTGTTTTTGACAGGACATGAAAATGTGACTTTTTAATACAGGTGACTTAATAGAATGAGAAGGTTTGACTAAATTTATTCATATTCTATTGTCTTATTATTATTTTACTTGTTTAACATTCGTTTTTTAATACACGTTTTCTGGTAAATCTTTATAAAAAATACATTTTCGAAAAAAACATTTATTTCAATCTATGAATAATAATTTACGCGACAAGTTGTAAATTCGATACTATATGTTAAGTACCTCCTCTTTTTCCACGCCTCCTCCTTTATTTAAATCTTGAACATAAGTGTCTGAAGTGGTAATGAATTTCACTTACAATGGTTGGTTCAATTGGAAAGTTTTGTCTATCAATGAATGAAATAGTAAAACAACGATAGAATCAGATTCCGAATACCGGTGACTTTCCATTATTTTTTATCCGCTCTCATGAATGGCTAGCCTACAACGGTAAGTTTTCATAACCTCAGAAGTCTTGTAAATTTCTTACAGTACCCCATAACAATACTATAAATAATACAATAATTTTACACTTCTTCAAGAATTCCCACAAAACGTCTTAAATACAGCTGAATTTTTAGTTACGGCATTCATCCAAAGTTGATTTAAGTCTTGATAGTAGAAATCTATAACGACAATGACCACTTTACAATACACGTTCTCTGTACTAGGTAGGTAGTGGTAAATATATATATACATATATTATTAGTTTTAGAACTATCAATGAATGAAATAGTCAAACAACATTAGAATCAGATCTCCATTGTTATCCATCTGCTCTCATAAATGTTTTTTCACACTGACAGAAGTCTTGAAAAATTCTTACAGCACCCCATAGCAATACAAAAAAATAGAATATTACACAACCTCGAAAAGAATTCCTTTAAATACGGCTGAATTGTTAGTTACGCCATTCACTTAAAGTTGATAGTAGAAATCTACAATGATAATGAACTCTTTACAATGCATGATCTCTGTATTAGGTAGGTAATGATATTACATTGTTATCCAGAAGTCTTGAAAAATTCTTACAGTACTAGAAAATAAGGGTAATAACAAAATTACCAAACTCCGAACAATCTTACAAAGGGAAAGTCAAAACTCATAATTATATAAACAGACAAAATCAGTCAACAACCGGAAAACCGTAATGACCCTGACTTGGTATAGGCATTTTTAAAGAAATGGTGGGTTGAATCAGATTTTAAGAAAGCAATACAAAACAATTGTATATTACACTACCTCAAGAATTCCCACAAAACGTCTTAAACATGGATGATTTTATTAAGTAATGGCATTCATTTAAGGTTGATTTAAACCTTGATAGTAGAAATGACCTCTTTATAATACACGATGTCTATACTAGGTAGGTAGTGATAAATACATATATCATTAGTTTTATAAGCAGACAACTGATATCAGTACCCCCTATTTTATTGTATTTTATTGTATGGCAATTTACAATATACGTTGAGTTCACCCCAGTTTTAAGTGTGATTTTTTCATTTGGCCTTTAGTACAATGAACCAATTAATAAATGGGTCATGGGTGCTGGAGTCTGTAGGGTCGTTGGGTTTCAGCTAACAAGAAGTCTATCCACTGAGGCGCCTTTGTTTCACGTTAAATAAGCATTATTACAGAGGTTATGGTTATGGTGTTTAGCGCCACGTTCAACAATATTTCAGTTATATCGTGGCAGTCAGTTTTGTTGGTGGAGAAAAATGGAGTACCCAGAGAAATGCAACAACCTTCCATAAGTCACTAGCAAACTTTATTACATATTGTTGTATCAAGTAAATCTCGCCATTAGCAGGATTCGAACTCACAACGTTAGTAGTGATAGGTACTGATTGCATATCCAACTACTATACGATCACAACCTATATAATTGTTTTATTTTACAATTTTTGCACAGGTTATACGATATAATCTGACTTGGGGCAGTTTTCGCTTATTAAACCGCGGTGTGTACAACCTGATTGAGGTTATTTCTTCGTGAACAGAACAAAAATTGCGATCAATCCTTAATTGTCGTTGGCGATTGAATATATTGGTGACGTCACAACACCAACCCAAGCTTATCGAGTATAACCAATGTTTATCCAGGCCGATCAACAAATTAGATTGCAGCATTCACATCTAATTAAATGATTTAGATATTAAAGAAATCCACATACATAGGTCAAGACAAAACAATGGAGCCCTTTCGACACTTGACTAAGTGTTTGTGAAGCTAGTATTTCCTTACCATCTTCATCTCTTCCGTTGACTTTCATTTAATAACTTAATTTATTCATTCATGTCTTTGTATTAATGGATGACAAATAACTGTCACTTTCGGATTTGACCATAAAAATATTATTGTAAATTTAATCATAAAATTAATACTAAAAATAATATAGGAAAAATTAAAACGAAAATAAATACAAAAAAATGTATAGCAAATTATGATTTTCCATTATTTGTATACAGCACGATTGTGTAATAAACAAATGTTTTATTTCTAAGAGTGGTAGATGTGAAAATTTATTTGTAAAATTTGTTCAAGCCACGATATAGCTGAACTACTGCTAAAGTTGGCGTTAAACACCAATCAATCAATCAATCAATTAATCATGATTTCCCAAATAAAATATAGAAACTTGGCTTGTGTTTAAAAAAAACTTACAGAATGCTTAACCTACAAATCGTATTTAGGGTGACACCGACATATTCACAATAAATTATATAATCTAGAGCATGGAGATTTATAAAAACTGTTATTGTCTACATTAAAACCGGAAAGAAAAAATAACAGAAAATAATTGTCCAAATAGATTGATTGATTGTTGTTTAACGTCAAGAGAGTAGTATTTCGTATTCCACCTATACATCACCTCCCCCTCCTCACCCCCCCCCTCCCCACCGCCTCAGGAAATAAAAACAAAATAAAACAAACAAACATCAAAAGAGTGGTATTCCAGCTATACCTCCCCCCTCCCCCCCCGAAAAAAAACCAAACAAACAAAACACAAAAAGAAACAAATTGTACACTACATTTAAATATTTGTGTGTTTTTTCTTTGGTAACGAAAGATGGAAAAACCCTTGTGGCACCCAAGTCGAGCTGATTTCTAATATAATATCAAATATTGGAAACGGAATACAGTTGGTCAACCAAACCATACAGAAATATGTAAGTAGCAATATGTAAATCATGTAGGTTAGATTTATGGTGCTTAACGCCACTGTCAACAATATTTCAGTTATATCGTGGCGGTCATTTTCATTGGTGGAGGAAACCGGAGTACCCGGATGTAAATCATGTACACCAAGTCTTCTCATTACATTTTAAAGATATAATGTCGTTGATTCTGGTGATATTTTTTACAAGGAGTACATTGAAAACATAAATTAACACTAATTATCGACTTTTAAAGTAAAAAGTCCATCCATGCTCTTTTATTTTCATGAAAACCATCTCGAACATAAATTCCTGTCTTTGTGACATAAATGTCTGCCGATGGAAAATCTGCACGCTGTCGTACGAGAATTTTAGCTGATTATGATAGAAAAAGAAACAGGAAAGAAGTTTTAGCATATTATAAAACAAGAATTAATATAGGCCACCATCATGACGTTGGATCCATGGAATTGAAGAAAGCCAATCCAGTTCTACTGTAATACATTACAAGGCATGAACGAACGACCAAAGTCCTTTGCAATATTTTTTCTTCGGATTTCTGTTTGAATGTCAAGTTTAGTCAAAATAAATCGAACAGAAATGATTTACATTATAAAAACATCTAAATAGAGGCAGGAATGTTAGAAATAGGTTTAGGTTCATGGTGTTTAACGCCACTTTTAACAATAATTCAGTTATATCGTGGCGGTCAGTTATTATTGCTGGAAGAAACCGGAATACGAGAGAAAACTATCAACCTGCGCAAGTGACTGAGAAACTTGATCACATAATGTTGCATCCAGCACACCTCGCCATTAGCGGAATTCGAAATCACAACGTTAGTGGTGATATGCACTGATTGCATAGGTAGCTATAAATCCAACTACCATACAAGCACGACTACGACGACCCTCTTGTTAGGAATAAATCAGGAATCAAACCATATGTTTATATAAAGCAATCTTCTGTACATGACAAGGGCCGTCGTGGCCGTTATTGTATGGTAGTTGGACTTACCACTACCTATGCAATCAGTGCCTATCACCACTGATGTTGTAAGTTCGAATCTCGGTCAGGAGGAGGTGTACAACATTATGTGATAAAGTTTGTCAGTGACTTGCGACAATTAGGTAGTTTTCTCTGGGTTCTCCGATTTCCTCCACCAATAAAACTGATCGCCACAATATAACTGAAATATTATTGAAAGTGGCGTTAAACACCATAAATCAATACATCTGTACATGACACCTGCAGTTAACTTATTATTCAGTGACTAAGACAGGTATGAGTCACAATTATATTGTATGCATTACTTATAATTGCAAGGAAACTGGAAACGGGTTATTTTATTTTCATTTATATTTCAAAAGCGGTATAATTTTGTCGTCTGAAATACACCACTGTTTAGTTCCACTATCCTCAAATTACTTCGGGTTGATTCCCTATTTTTTTTAATTATAAATTCCCACCTGCTCTGTAGTAAGAAAATAACTTTGGGGGGGGGGGCGGTAGGTGGGGGGCTATATATTGCAAATTTTATGGACACAGTGTATCCCTCAAAAGAAATTACCTGAGAGATGCCCAAAAAATCAAGATCAGCTGTCCCTACAGTTTGAAATAATACCGATTTTTCATGTCCAAAAAAGAGAAATTTCCACTGGTGGAAAACATAGCCCTCCTCCCCCACCCTTAAAAGTTAAATGATCAAACCCTCATTAAGAGAGTATGTATATGTAATTGAACATGGACGACTTTCCAACTGAGATATAAAGTATAGGTAGAACGGTTGCATTGCAGTATTGTTTTATAATCTTGTAAAAAAAAAACATTTTTAAGTAATAGCAATCTACGATTATTTTTGTACTAGATCACTGAAAGAGTTCTGGATTCTGATCTTTTACAAAGCTTGGAGTTTGATCATCATCTAGAATTGCCGAGAGAAATTATTACTGAAGACTACACAAATACAGTACATAACGTAAGTAATTAATTTTACTAATTATATACAGTAATAAGATGCATGATTTATTGGCACAAGCCTATCACCGATACGGTGTGGGTTCGCTCTCGGCTTTGTAAATTTTGCTTTTAAAGGTGCACTCGACTTGCAGCCACATATGATAAAGTTTACCAGTTACTTGCCCGTGGTTCTCTTTTGGTACTCCGGCTTCTTCCACTACTAAAACTGGTCGCCATGATATAGTTGAAATATTGCTGAAAGTGGCGTTAAACACCAAAAATCAACCAATCAATCAATCATGATTTATTGATATTTCAGTACATTGAGATCAACAATATACATATTAAAATTATTCGGAAGTGGGTGCTGTTACAAATAAAAAAAAACGTGCAATAATCTTTGGTTTTCTTGCTGCAAAAGAGTTTTAAATATTTTCACTTTCTAATCTTTTGACAATGAGCGTTACCTGATGAAGGTTATCCCATAAACGTGTTGTTCGCACGCAATTAGATGTTGTCGTTATCATTTGCTAAATTCATGACTGTTTCACTAATGCTGTGGTCTAGAATAGTATACGTATATTTATATATAATAGAAATATTTCTAAGGAAATATAATACTCTAATTGAGATAAAAGTAGTGGGTGGATGATTTCTAAGGAAATATAATACTCTAATTGAGATAAAAGTAGTGGGTGGATGATTTCTAAGGAAATATAATACTCTAATTGAGATAAAAGTAGTTAGTGGATGAGTGAGTGTGGATGGTTGTTGTCTAAGGCCAAGTGAGTAATGGTTCAGCCATCCCATGGCGAGAACAGGTTACATTTTGATGAGATGATGATGTCTGCTTTGTAGTAGACCAACACGCTTAGCTGGATCTCCATAGTGCTAGCGGAGAAGGAATTTTATAGACCAGACCGGGGCTCGAACCCACAATCTGCCTAGGCGAACACGCTAGTCATTACATCATAAATGCGATTTAATTGAGATAACGAACGTACATGTACACTGATGTTCCTTTTTTTAGCAACATTATGTCAGTTATTAGTAGCTGGTTGGTGTTGTTACTTTTATTGTAATATTTTTAATATATTTTTAGGTCAGACATTGGCATCGTCGTGCAAATTTTTAATATTGTTAATCTATTTTTAATATATTTTTGATATTTTTAATATTCTTATTATAATTATAATATTTTTAATATATTTTTAATATGCAATGTATTTAATATTTTCTAATATATTTTCAGGTCAAACATTGGCATAGTCGTGCATACAAACATTTGTCTATGGCGGTCATTTTTCTAGAGTTAGTGAAGCATAACGAGACAATATATCAACAACAACACGACGACCATTTAATGAACTACTTAACAGGCATAGAAACAACCATGTACGATATATTATGTAGCGTACATACGGCCATCTTCCAATTGAATTCCCATGTTGGAAGATACGAGTCACGTAACATTGTTTCCAAAGATTTGATTGGCCTTCAATCTGTATTTGCTAGAGACTATGTGATTTTACAAGACATTAATATTATTTTAGAATATTTTTTAAATGCATACAAAGTTATATCAGCGACTATGACCATGCAAAAATAATTATTCAAAAACACATCCCAGTAACGGAACTATTTTAGTAGATTATATTAATCCATATGTCGTAATGTAAAATAAAAACGTTTTTTATGTAATTATCGTCATCATTTACTAATTACATATAAGAAGAGTTTGAGGATGCCTAATGGGTAGGGGTGGTCGTGGCCGTGATCGTATGGTAGTTGGATTATTATAATCAGTTATTTATTACCCTATAAGAAGAGTTTGAGGATGCCTAATGGGTAGGGGTGGTCGTGGCCGTGATCGTATGGTAGTTGGATTATTATAATCAGTTAATTATTACCCTATAAGAAGAGTTTGAAGATAACAAAGCGGTAGTCACAATCTGCAAATCGAAGAACAGATAACACAATGGACAAAAGAAAAGGCACTACACAGAAAACTAAAGATCGTGCAATACGAAACCCACTAAAAACCGGGGGTGGACTCGGGTGCTCCGGAAGGGTAGGAGTTCCTGCTACACTAGTGGTACCCGTCGTGTTATTCTAGTTACAAACCCGGTGATAAGTAATGAAGGACCGGGTATTGCTGACGACAAACGGAACATATTCGTGGTCATTTGTGACACAGATATTCCGTAACGGTTTACAAAGTCATGGTGGCGACCGTAAAACGACAGATGTAGCGTTTATCGACAGAAGTTCAACTGCAGGCCGTGGGAAATTTCACATTTGTTTTAGAGTATGAGTTATGCTCATTGTAAAACGGCCATTTGCATTCTTTGACTCTGAAATTTAGAACTTCACTCCAAGCGATATTCCTTTGCTTTCCTTTGTCTAAGTGTGAATGTAAATATTCTCTCATGTGCATTCATCTATATCCTAAGATGGGAGGTTTGGACCCATAAAACTAGTTTAACACCGGGGATGGACTCAGGTGCTACGGAAGGGTAGTTTAACACCACAATCTGTTTTAATTGAAGAGTCTGCACCATCCCAGGAAAATGTGCGGTCATGTATTTGTGTGTTAAAGGCGGTCATGTATTTGTGTGTTAAGGGCGGTCATGTATTTGTGTGTTAAGGGCGGTCATGTATTTGTGTGCTAAGGGCGGTCATGTATTTGTGTGTTAAGGGCGGTCATGTATTTGTGTGTTAAGGGCGGTCATGTATTTGTGTGTTAAGGGCGGTCATGTATTTGTGTGTTAAGGGCGGTCATGTATTTGTGTGTTAAGGGCGGTCATGTATTTGTGTGTTAAAGGCAGTCATGTATGTGTGTGTTAAGGGCGGTCTTGTATTTGTGTGTTAAGGGCGGTCATGTATTTGTGTGCTAAGGGCGGTCATGTATTTGTGTGTTAAGGGCGGTCATGTATTTGTGTGTTAAAGGCGGTCATGTATTTGTGTGTTAAGGGCGTCATGTATTTGTGTGTTAAGGGCGGTCATGTATTTGTGTGTTAAGGATGGTCATGTATTTGTGTGTTAAGGGCGGTCATGTATTTGTGTGTTAAGGGCGGTCATGTATTTGTGTGTTAAGGGCGGTCATGTATTTGTGTGTTAAGGGCGGTCATGTATTTGTGTGTTAAGGGCGGTCATGTATTTGTGTGTTAAGGGCGGTCATGTATTTGTGTGTTAAGGGCGGTCATGTATTTGTGTGCTAAGGGCGGTCATGTATTTGTGTGTTAAGGGCGGTCATGTATTTGTGTGTTAAGGGCGTCATGTATTTGTGTGTTAAGGGTGGTCATGTATTTGTGTGTTAAGGGCGGTCATGTATTTGTGTGTTAAGGGCGGTCATGTATTTGTGTGTTAAGGGCGGTCATGTATTTGTGTGTTAAGGGCGGTCATGTATTTGTGTGTTAAGGGCGGTCATGTATTTGTGTGCTAAGGGCGGTCATGTATTTGTGTGCTAAGGGCGGTCATGTATTTGTGTGTTAAGGGCGGTCATGTATTTGTGTGTTAAGGGCGGTCATGTATTTGTGTGTTAAGGGCGGTCATGTATTTGTGTGTTAAGGGCGGTCATGTATTTGTGTGTTAAGGGCGGTCATGTATTTGTGTGTTAAAGGCAGTCATGTATTTGTGTGTTAAGGGCGTTCTTGTATTTGTGTGTTAAGGGCGGTCATGTATTTGTGTGCTAAGGGCGGTCATGTATTTGTGTGTTAAGGGCGGTCATGTATTTGTGTGTTAAGGGCGGTCATGTATTTGTGTGTTAAGGGCGGTCATGTATTTGTGTGTTAAGGGCGGTCATGTATTTGTGTGTTAAGGGCGGTCATGTATTTGTGTGTTAAGGGCGTCATGTATTTGTGTGTTAATGGCGGTCATGTATTTGTGTGTTAAGGGCGGTCATGTATTTGTGTGTTAAAGGCGGTCATGTATTTGTGTGTTAAGGGCGGTCATGTATTTGTGTGTTAAGGGCGGTCATGTATTTGTGTGTTAAGGGCGTCATGTATTTGTGTGTTAAGGGCGGTCATGTATTTGTGTGTTAAGGGTGGTCATGTATTTGTGTGTTAAGGGCGGTCATGTATTTGTGTGTTAAGGGCGTCATGTATTTGTGTGTTAAGGGCGGTCATGTATTTGTGTGTTAAGGGCGGTCATGTATTTGTGTGTTAAGGGCGGTCATGTATTTGTGTGTTAAGGGCGGTCATGTATTTGTGTGCTAAGGGCGGTCATGTATTTGTGTGTTAAGGGCGATCATGTATTTGTGTGTTAAGGGCGGTCATGTATTTGTGTGTTAAGGGCGGTCATGTATTTGTGTGTTAAGGGCGGTCATGTATTTGTGTGTTAAGGGCGGTCATGTATTTGTGTGTTAAGGGCGGTCATGTATTTGTGTGTTAAGGGCGGTCATGTATTTGTGTGCTAAGGGCGGTCATGTATTTGTGTGTTAAGGGCGGTCATGTATTTGTGTGTTAAGGGCGGTCATGTATTTGTGTGTTAAGGGCGATCATGTATTTGTGTGTTAAGGGCGGTCATGTATTTGTGTGTTAAGGGTATAAAATTTGCCTCTTTTTACGCGTTCGATAAGATTTTGGAATTGCTCCGACAGTGTGGTATTTTTGGGGTTTTTTCTTTTTCGTTTTATTCTTACTAAAAGCACGAATTGTTTTATATAAAAATTATAATAACAAATTACTATATAAAGATACACACAATAGTAATTGTAAGATATGTACTTAAAACAAACTCACATCTACAAAACAAAATAGATAAATCCATGTCATTTTAATAAATATATGTGAAATTTATAACAACGTTAGATTTGAAAGATGGAGAGGGGCCGAGTTTATAGAATATTAAAACGAAAAACAAAAACTAAGCCACTGTCGGAACAACATCTACTGGAAGAATTGGAGAAATAGACAACATCGATACTTATAGCACATACCATTTCATTGCTTGGTACAGGCACTTCAATAAAGAGTGACAGGATTAAACTAGGCTTATGGGCCCAAATTTCTCCTTTTAGTGAAATAATGCGGTCCTACATGCACGTGTCCTACACACAGGAACAAAACGCACCCCACCCCAACATACAACCGAGCAAACAGCGCCGCCAAATAAAACGTCCCCATCCCGAACACAACACACAATGCATCCAACCCCCACGACACAGAAATGTCGTATGTATGACACTAGTTATATTAAAGACAGCCCATGGCCTCAATCATCATTTAAGTATTAGATAGCACACAAGGCCATCACGAGACATAATAGGGATTAGGGTTATGGTGCTTAACGCCACTTTCAACAAAGTTTCAGTTATACCGTGGCGGTCAGTTTTATTGGTGGAGGAAACCGGAGGACCCGGAAAAAAACACCAACCTGCCGCAAATAACTGACAAACTTGATCACATAATGTTGTATTGAGTACACCTCGACTGAACCGGACCCGAACTCACAACGTTAGTAGTGATAGGCACTATTGCATAGGTAGTTGTAAATCCAACTACCATACGATCACGACCACGACGACCCCCGACATAATAGGAAATCAATTGTCAATTTTGAACCAACATATATTTCCTAATAAAATTCCGTTTTTCGTCATCCTTACGCAATGTGACGGAATACTTTTCAACAAGGTGTTGACAGCTTCCAAAAAAAGTTGTTCAAAAGAAGGATGAGACGATTCTTTAAAGTGTCTACATTAAACTTGAATAGGCTCCATGATTAATACAGGGATGTAATTATGTTCTATAAAGGATGTTATCAAATAATAACTAACAACATATTTCCAAAAAACACTGACGTATACATATACAACATAAAGGATACAGGTTGTTATGTAACGTCCTGACAAATCATGTCAAGTCATTCACAATTAACTGCACAAAATATAACGTAAACAAATTTAATGTACACCTTTTGTACACAAGATCTTTCTTTTTGGTGAAGGTTACTGTAGTATTCTAGGAACGCGTCTTCCCCACTAAATTTGATATCTACGTTTTTATTACTAGCACTGAAATAGTGATGATCAACAATTCCACCTGTATCAACCAAGCGAACAACCACCTCTCTCCTCAAATCTTTGAACATGAATAAGACCGCGACATATGACGTTGGAAATCTAGACACTGACTTGGGACGGGCACAAAGGCGTAGCAGGATTAAACAGGTTAATGGAACACCAACTCTCCTCTCTTGATAATAGCATAACGACGATACGTATATAAACAAACGATCAAAACCTGCACAGATTCGCTGCCACTCAAGATGGCCACATTTCGCTGCCACTCAAAATGGCCGCATACTATCACAAAGATAAACATTTCAGTACAATAGCATCTTCAATGAATGCTCGTAGTTGACTGACTACAAACTAGAAAGAAAGAATCTGTTGGTTAAAAACCATTAATCTTAGGGGAAATCGTTTGGTGTGGATGGTTTATGGTGTTTAACGCCACGTTCAACAATATCGTGGCGGTCAGTTTTATTGGTGGAGGAAACCGGAGTACCTGGAAAAGAACATCGACCTGCCGCAAGTCACTGACGAATTGTCCCACATAATGATGTATCGAGTACACCTCGACGTGAACGGGGTTCGAACTCACAACTTTAGTGGTGCTAGGGGAAAATTGTATTCAGACAAGATATTGACCAAGCATATCTTTGACTTCATTTAATTGTTTGAGCAATAATTAAAAAAACACTTAAATTATAATAAACAATGCAAAAAGTTCATAATCTACAGGAAGAATTTTTTGTTCATCTCGCAATCTGATTATTGACTGAAATAACAAGTACTTTGGTTATTTTTTCTATGAAAATATATTTACCTAGCTTAATTAGCAATTTCTGTGATATCAATAAAGCAGGATGATCTCATTGGTTAATATTGTTCAAATTAACTAATGAGGTATCGTTATCTTATATTTTGATTTACGTTCAAATGTATATTTCCCATGATGCATCAGTTAGGGTAAAGGTGAATTAGCATCAAAGGTTGAAAGAATAACAGCATTGTATTTGATGTTCTCGAGAAAGTAGAATTTGTATTAGCCAACAGTCGTCTCCTGTTAAACAATGAATGTAGAATGATTAAAAGTGAAAGAATGACAGGTTTAGTGTTAGTGTTATGGTGCTTAACGCCACTTTCAACAATATTTCAGTTATATCGTGGCGGTCCATTTAATTGGAGGAGCAAATCGGAGAAAAACAAACAGAACTTACCTTTAAAACTAGACGAATTACTTCTTGTGATAGTGGCCGCCATCTTTACGCCAGAGAGAAATAATGAAACAGCTTAATAATGTTGGTACGTGCAAGTATTATACATTGATACAAGTGTTAACAGGACCTTAAGCCAATTGGATCAATTTTTCCAATTTGGGCTCCACGCTGGAGTTATCACCCTCGGTTGAGTTTACAGAGAACAATTTGGCCCTGTACCTCCAAATCCGATAGTGAATGTTATGGTTATTACAAAGCAACCACTCAGTATACAGGTACCATTATATTTAAAACAAAATCAATTCAATTTAATATCAAATAAAATCAATATGTTTGAATATTACATATGTATGGAATTAACGTCCATTATAATATCCTTTAAGCAATTTTTGCTGACCTCATATATATTAATAACCAATAATGAAGTGCTATTCTGGTTCCAGATAAACATACCTTTTCCACATTCCCGATTTGATTCTAAAATAATACGCTTTGTGTGAGTTATTTCCCTTGCGAGAGGCAAAATGGCATCCGTTCCAAGCAAGAGCAATGTTAAAGACAAATAATAAATGCGAGTATATTTTTTTGATAATATGTAGATATTTGAAGCTTGTAAAAAAATGAGAGTATTATTTCTATAGCAAATAGAAAATTCTCAAATTGCTACAAGCTGCAAATTTTATACAGAATAAGGTAAAATTATGTTATTTTCATTGAAAACTTTGCATGCTTTCCGCATTAAAGGGAAATAACTACTGCTAAAAAAACTTTAAAAACGTATAATTTTAGAATCAAGTCGGAAATGTCAAAACGGTCTATTATCGATATCAGGTAATCAAATGGTACAAACTTAATACTAATGAATATAAACATTACTGCATAAAAGTGCTGGCAATTTAGCATGACCATTGCCAAGGTATGCCGTTACGTTCGAAAACATCTTTCAAGCACCACTCAAGAAGACAACTACAACAGTGTGCATGATCAATGCTTGGTAACAAACAAAGCGTTCGCGAAACTGTAAATAAATAGAAAAAGGGGGATATTTCACACACATTAAAGTCGAAATGTAAAAAATAGTTCAACTATAAATCGTCAGAATACGTCGATGTAGTCCATTAGTTTTTGAATTGTCACATTTGATGGTATTCATCCTCGATCTGAATTTAGCCAGAAGTCTTCTAAGTATGCCTTCTGTATGGATGATCTTCACATCGAACCTTTCTTCGTCCATCCAACCCTTATCTTTTTCCAACGTATAACCTATAACAAAAATAAAAGCTATTATATTTTATACTCCAATTGCTGGTTTTTTTCCACTCGATTATGTGGAAAGGTTTTCTCCGGATACTGCGGTTTCCTCCACCAATAAAACTGACCGCCACGATATAATGGAAATATTTTTGAAAGTGGCGTTAAACACCATAACCCTTACTGTTTTTCTTAATATACAAAAAGGGAAATAAAACTGACCGCCATGAAATACCTGATATTTTGTTGAAAGTGGCGTTAAACACTATAACCCTAACCCTACAAAAAACACGTTTGGTAGATGTATTTTCGCTTAGTACCTTGTGTGTCAGATTATGGCGAGACCAGACTTTTAGTGGGGTACGTGTTGCCAAATCTTTAGTTTCCTGCGCATTGTTTTGAACATCATTGTTTTCCCTTTGGTCATTGAGTTGTCTGTCCTTTGATTTACAGCTTCTGATTGCCTCTTCGATATCTTCAAACTTTTTTAAAACAGTAACTAAGATGTTTGTGAATTGCTATTGCAAAATAATCCAATCTAATTAAGATTAGATCTCCGCACTTGCTCGCTATTTTCCATCGGTTGTTGTGTAGTCGCTTCCACGCGGCGACTATAAAACAACCGATAAAAAGTATTTATTTCAATCTATGAATAATAATTTACGCGACAAGTTGTAAATTCGATACTATATGTTAAGTACCTCCTCTTTTTCCACGCCTCCTCCTTTATTTAAATCTTGAACATAAGTGTCTGAAGTGGTAATGAATTTCACTTACAATGGTTGGTTCAATTGGAAAGTTTTGTCTATCAATGAATGAAATAGTAAAACAACGATAGAATCAGATTCCGAATACCGGTGACTTTCCATTATTTTTTATCCGCTCTCATGAATGGCTAGCCTACAACGGTAAGTTTTCATAACCTCAGAAGTCTTGTAAATTTCTTACAGTACCCCATAACAATACTATAAATAATACAATAATTTTACACTTCTTCAAGAATTCCCACAAAACGTCTTAAATACAGCTGAATTTTTTGGTTACGGCATTCATCAAAAGTTTATTTAAGTCTTGATAGTAGAAATCTACAATGACAATGACCACTTTGCAATACACGTTCTATGTACTAGGTAGGTAGTGGTAAATATATATATACATATATTATTAGTTTTAGAACTATCAATGAATGAAATAGTCAAACAACATTAGAATCAGATCTCCATTGTTATCCATCTGCTCTCATAAATGTTTTTTCACACTGACAGAAGTCTTGAAAAATTCTTACAGCACCCCATAGCAATACAAAAAAATAGAATATTACACAACCTCGACAAGAATTCCTTTAAATACGGCTGAATTGTTAGTTACGCCATTCACTTAAAGTTGATAGTAGAAATCTACAATGATAATGAACTCTTTACAATACATGATCTCTGTATTAGGTAGGTAATGATATTACATTGTTATCCAGAAGTCTTGAAAAATTCTTACAGTACTAGAAAATAAGGGTAATAACAAAATTACCAAACTCCGAACAATCTTACAAAGGGAAAGTCAAAACTCATAATTATATAAACAGACAAAATCAGTCAACAACCGGAAAACCGTAATGACCCTGACTTGGTACAGGCATTTTTAAAGAAATGGTGGGTTGAATCAGATTTTAAGAAAGCAATACAAAACAATTGTATATTACACTACCTCAAGAATTCTCACAAAACGTCTTAAACATGGATGATTTTATTAAGTAATGGCATTCATTAAAGGTTGATTTAAACCTTGATAGTAGAAATGACCTCTTTATAATACACGATGTCTATACTAGATAGGTAGTGATAAATACATATATCATTAGTTTTATAAGCAGACAACTGATATCAGTACCCCCTATTTTATTGTATTTTATTGTATGGCAATTTACAATATACGTTGAGTTCACCCCAGTTTTAAGTGTGATTTTTTCATTTGGCCTTTAGTACAATGAACCAATTAATAAATGGGTCATGGGTGCTGGAGTCTGTAGGGTCGTTGGGTTTCAGCTAACAAGAAGTCTATACACTGAGGCGCCTTTGATTGTTTCACGTTAAATAAGCATTATTACAGAGGTTATGGTTATGGTGCTAAGCGCCACGTTCAACAATATTTCAGTTATATCGTAGCAGTCAGTTTTGTTGGTGGAGAAAAATGGAGTACCCAGAGAAATGCAACAACCTTCCATAAGTCACTAGCAAACTTTATTACATATTGTTGTATCAAGTAAATCTCGCCATTAGCAGGATTCGAACTCACAACGTTAGTAGTGATAGGTACTGATTGCATATCCAACTACTATACGATCACGACCTATATAATTGTTTTATTTTACAATTTTTGCACAGGTTATACGATATAATCTGACTTGGGGCAGTTTTCGCTTATTAAACCGCGGTGTGTACAACCTGATTGAGGTTATTTCTTCGTGAACAGAACAAAAATTGCGATCAATCCTTAATTGTCGTTGGCGATTGAATATATTGGTGACGTCACAACACCAACCCAAGCTTATCGAGTATAACCAATTTTTATCCAGGCCGATCAACAAATTAGATTGCAGCATTCACATCTAATTAAATGATTTAGATATTAAAGAAATCCACATACATAGGTCAAGACAAAACAATGGAGCCCTTTCGACACTTGACTAAGTGTTTGTGAAGCTAGTATTTCCTTACCATCTTCATCTCTTCCGTTGACTTTCATTTAATAACTTAATTTATTCATTCATGTCTTTGTATTAATGGATGACAAATAACTGTCACTTTCGGATTTGACCATAAAAATATTATTGTAAATTTAATCATAAAATTAATACTAAAAATAATATAGGAAAAATTAAAACGAAAATAAATACAAAAAAATGTATAGCAAATTATGATTTTCCATTATTTGTATACAGCACGATTGTGTAATAAACAAATGTTTTATTTCTAAGAGTCTGGTAGATGTGAAAATTTATTTGTAAAATTTGTTCAAGCCACGATATAGCTGAACTACTGCTAAAGCTGGCGTTAAACACCAATCAATCAATCAATCAATTAATCATGATTTCCCAAATAAAATATAGAAACTTGGCTTGTGTTTAAAAAAAACTTACAGAATGCTTAACCTACAAATCGTATTTAGGGTGACACCGACATATTCACAATAAATTATATAATCTAGAGCATAGAGATTTATAAAAACTGTTATTGTCTACATTAAAACCGGAAAGAAAAAATAACAGAAAATAATTGTCCAAATAGATTGATTGATTGTTGTTTAACGTCAAGAGAGTAGTATTTCGTATTCCACCTATACATCACCTCCTCCTCCTCACCCCCCCCCCCCCCCTCCCCACCGCCTCAGGAAATAAAAACAAAATAAAACAAACAAACATCAAAAGAGTGGTATTCCAGCTATACCTCCCCCCTCCCCCCCGAAAAAAAACCAAACAAACAAAACACAAAAAGAAACAAATTGTACACTACATTTAAATATTTGTGTGTTTTTTCTTCCAGTCACATGTGCTGTAGCATCTACATGCAATGGAGTCCAAATTGGTAACGAAAGATGGAAAAACCCTTGTGGCACCCAAGTTGAGCTGATTTCTAATATAATATTAAATATTGGAAACGGAATACAGTTGGTCAACCAAACCATACAGAAATATGTAAGTAGCAATATGTAAACCATGTAGGTTAGGCTTATGGTGTTTAACGCTACTGTCAACAATATTTCAGTTATATCGTGGCGGTCATTTTCATTGGTGGAGGAAACCGGAGTACCCGAATGTAAATCATGTACACCAAATCTTCTCATTACATTTTAAAGATATAATGTCGTTGATTCTGGTGGTATTTTTTACAAGGAGTACATTGAAAACATAAATTAACACTAATTATCGACTTTTAAAGTAAAAAGTCCATCCATACTCTTTTATTTTCATGAAAACCATCTCGAACATAAATTCCTGTCTTTGTGACAAAAATGTCTGCCGATGGAAAATCTGCACGCTGTCGTACGAGAATTTTAGCTGATTATGATAGAAAAAGAAACAGGAAAGAAGTTTTAGCATATTATAAAACAAGAATTAATATAGGCCACCATCATGACGTTGGATCCATGGAATTGAAGAAAGCCAATCCAGTTCTACTGTAATACATTACAAGGCATGAACGAACGACCAAAGTCCTTTGCAATATTTTTTCTTCGGATTTCTGTTTGAATGTCAAGATTAGTCAAAATAAATCGAACAGAAATGATTTACATTATAAAAACATCTAAATAGAGGCAGGAATGTTAGGAATAGGTTTAGGTTCATGGTGTTTAACGCCACTTTTAACAATAATTCAGTTATATCGTGGCGGTCAGTTATTATTGCTGGAAGAAACCGGAATACGAGAGAAAACTATCAACCTGCCGCAAGTGACTGAGAAACTTGATCACATAATGTTGCATCCAGCACACCTCGCCATTAGCGGAATTCGAAATCACAACGTTAGTGGTGATATGCACTGATTGCATAGGTAGCTATAAATCCAACTACCATACAAGCACGACTACGACGACCCTCTTGTTAGGAATAAATCAGGAATCAAACCATATGTTTATATAAAGCAATCTTCTGTACATGACAAGGGCCGTCGTGGCCGTTATTGTATGGTAGTTGGACTTACCACTACCTATGCAATCAGTGCCTATCACCACTGATGTTGTAAGTTCGAATCTCGGTCAGGAGGAGGTGTACAACATTATGTGATAAAGTTTGTCAGTGACTTGCGACAATTAGGTAGTTTTCTCTGGGTTCTCCGATTTCCTCCACCAATAAAACTGATCGCCACAATATAACTGAAATATTATTGAAAGTGGCGTTAAACACCATAAATCAATACATCTGTACATGACACCTGCAGTTAACTTATTATTCAGTGACTAAGACAGGTATGAGTCACAATTATATTGTATGCATTACTTATAATTGCAAGGAAACTGGAAACGGGTTATTTTATTTTCATTTATATTTCAAAAGCGGTATAATTTTGTCGTCTGAAATACACCACTGTTTAGTTCCACTATCCTCAAATTACTTCGGGTTGATTCCCTATTTTTTTTAATTATAAATTCCCACCTGCTCTGTAGTAAGAAAATAACTTTGGGGGGGGGGGGCGGTAGGTGGGGGGCTATATATTGCAAATTTTATGGACACAGTGTATCCCTCAAAAGAAATTACCTGAGAGATGCCCAAAAAATCAAGATCAGCTGTCCCTACAGTTTGAAATAATACCGATTTTTCATGTCCAAAAAAGAGAAATTTCCACTGGTGGAAAACATAGCCCTCCTCCCCCACCCTTAAAAGTTAAATGATCAAACCCTCATTAAGAGAGTATGTATATGTAATTGAACATGGACGTCTTTCCAACTTTACACTGAGATATAAAGTATAGGTAGAACGGTTGCATTGCAGTATTGTTTTATAATCTTGTAAAAAAAAAACATTTTTAAGTAATAGCAATCTACGATTATTTTTGTACTAGATCACTGAAAGAGTTCTGGATTCTGATCTTTTACAAAGCTTGGAGTTTGATCATCATCTAGAATTGCCGAGAGAAATTATTACTGAAGACTACACAAATACAGTACATAACGTAAGTAATTAATTTTACTAATTATATACAGTAATAAGATGCATGATTTATTGGCACAAGCCTATCACCGATACGGTGTGGGTTCGCTCTCGGCTTTGTAAATTTTGCTTTTAAAGGTGCACTCGACTTGCAGCCACATATGATAAAGTTTACCAGTTACTTGCCCGTGGTTCTCTTTTGGTACTCCGGCTTCTTCCACTACTAAAACTGGTCGCCATGATATAGTTGAAATATTGCTGAAAGTGGCGTTAAACACCAAAAATCAACCAATCAATCAATCATGATTTATTGATATTTCAGTACATTGAGATCAACAATATACATATTAAAATTATTCGGAAGTGGGTGCTGTTACAAATAAAAAAAAACGTGCAATAATCTTTGGTTTTCTTGCTGCAAAAGAGTTTTAAATATTTTCACTTTCTAACCTTTTGACAATGAGCGTTACCTGATGAAGGTTATCCCAGAAACGTGTTGTTCGCACGCAATTAGATGTTGTCGTTATCATTTGCTAAATTCAGGACTGTTTCACTAATGCTGTGGTCTAGAATAGTATACATATATTTATATATAATAGATATATTTCTAAGGAAATATAATACTCTAATTGAGATAAAAGTAATGGGTGGATGATTTCTAAGGAAATATAATACTCTAATTGAGATAAAAGTAGTTAGTGGATGAGTGAGTGTGAATGGTTGTTGTCTAAGGCCAAGTGAGTAATGGTTCAGCCATCCCATGGCGAGAACAGGTTACATTTTGATGAGATGATGATGTCTGCTTTGTAGTAGACCAACACGCTTAGCTGGATCTCCATAGTGCTAGCGGAGAAGGAATTTTATAGACCAGACCGGGGCTCGAACCCACAATCTGCCTAGGCGAACACGCTAGTCATTACATCATCAATGCGATCTAATTGAGATAACGAATGTACATGTACACTGATGTTCCTTTTTTTAGCAACATTATGTCAGTTATTAGTAGCTGGTCGTTGTTGTTACTTTTATTGTAATATTTTTAATATATTTTTAGGTCAGACATTGGCATCGTCGTGCAAATTTTTAATATTGTTAATCTATTTTTAATATTCATAACATATTTTTGATATTTTTAATATTCTTATTATAATTATAATATTTTTAATATATTTTTAATATGCAATGTATTTAATATTTTCTAATATATTTTCAGGTCAAACATTGGCATCGTCGTGCATACAAACATTTGTCTATGGCGGTCATTTTTCTAGAGTTAGTGAAGCATAACGAGACAATATATCAACAACAACACGACGACCATTTAACGATCTATTTAACAGGCATAGAAACAACCATGTACGATATATTATGTAGCGTACATACGGCCATCTTCCAATTGAATTCCTATGTTGGAAGATACGAGTCACGTGACATTGTTTCCAAAGATTTGATTGGCCTTCAATCTGTATTCGCTAGAGACTATGTGATTTTACAAGACATTAATATTATTTTAGAATATTTTTTAAATGCATACAAAGTTATATCAGCGACTATGACCATGCAAAAATAATTATTCAAAAACACATCCCAGTAACGGAACTATTTTAGTAGATTATATTAATCCATATGTCGTAATGTAAAATAAAAACGTTTTTTATGTAATTATCGTCATCATTTACTAATTACATATAAGAAGAGTTTGAGGATGCCTAATGGGTAGGGGTGGTCGTGGCCGTGATCGTATGGTAGTTGGATTATTATAATCAGTTATTTATTACCCTATAAGAAGAGTTTGAGGATGCCTAATGGGTAGGGGTGGTCGTGGCCGTGATCGTATGGTAGTTGGATTATTATAATCAGTTAATTATTACCCTATAAGAAGAGTTTGAAGATAACAAAGCGGTAGTCACAATCTGCAAATCGAAGAACAGATAACACAATGGACAAAAGAAAAGGCACTACACAGAAAACTAAAGATCGTGCAATACGAAACCCACTAAAAACCGGGGGTGGACTCGGGTGCTCCGGAAGGGTAGGAGTTCCTGTTACACTAGTGGTACCCGTCGTGTTATTCTAGTTACAAACCCGGTGATAAGTAATGAAGGACCGGGTATTGCTGACGACAAACGAACATATTCGTGGTCATTTGTGACACAGATATTCCGTAACGGCTTACAGTCATGGTGGCGACCGTAAAACGACAGATGTAGCGTTTATCGACAGAAGTTCAACTGCAGGCCGTGGGAAATTTCACATTTGTTTTAGAGTATGAGCTATGCTCATTGTAAAACGGCCATTTGCATTCTTTGACTCTGAAATTTAGAACTTCACTCCAAGCGATATTCCTTTGCTTTCCTTTGTCTAAGTGTGAATGTAAATATTCTCTCATGTGCATTCATCTATATCCTAAGATGGGAGGTTTGGACCCATAAAACTAGTTTAACACCGGGGGTGGACTCAGGTGCTACGGAAGGGTAGTTTAACACCACAATCTGTTTTAATTGAAGAGTCTGCACCATCCCAGGAAAATGTGCGGTCATGTATTTGTGTGTTAAAGGCGGTCATGTATTTGTGTGTTAAGGGCGGTCATGTATTTGTGTGTTAAGGGCGGTCATGTATTTGTGTGCTAAGGGCGGTCATGTATTTGTGTGTTAAGGGCGGTCATGTATTTGTGTGTTAAGGGCGGTCATGTATTTGTGTGTTAAGGGCGGTCATGTATTTGTGTGTTAAGGGCGGTCATGTATTTGTGTGTTAAGGGCGGTCATGTATTTGTGTGTTAAAGGCAGTCATGTATTTGTGTGTTAAGGGCGGTCTTGTATTTGTGTGTTAAGGGCGGTCATGTATTTGTGTGCTAAGGGCGGTCATGTATTTGTGTGTTAAGGGCGGTCATGTATTTGTGTGTTAAGGGCGGTCATGTATTTGTTTGTTAAGGGCGTCATGTATTTGTTTGTTAAGGGCGGTCATGTATTTGTGTGTTAAGGGTGGTCATGTATTTGTGTGTTAAGGGCGGTCATGTATTTGTGTGTTAAGGGCGGTCATGTATTTGTGTGTTAAGGGCGGTCATGTATTTGTGTGTTAAGGGCGGTCATGTATTTGTGTGTTAAGGGCGGTCATGTATTTGTGTGTTAAGGGCGGTCATGTATTTGTGTGTTAAGGGCGGTCATGTATTTGTGTGCTAAGGGCGGTCATGTATTTGTGTGTTAAGGGCGGTCATGTATTTGTGTGTTAAGGGCGTCATGTATTTGTGTGTTAAGGGCGGTCATGTATTTGTGTGTTAAGGGCGGTCATGTATTTGTGTGTTAAGGGCGGTCATGTATTTGTGTGTTAAGGGTGGTCATGTATTTGTGTGTTAAGGGCGGTCATGTATTTGTGTGTTAAGGGCGTCATGTATTTGTGTGTTAAGGGCGGTCATGTATTTGTGTGTTAAGGGCGGTCATGTATTTGTGTGTTAAGGGCGGTCATGTATTTGTGTGTTAAGGGCGGTCATGTATTTGTGTGCTAAGGGCGGTCATGTATTTGTGTGTTAAGGGCGGTCATGTATTTGTGTGTTAAGGGCGGTCATGTATTTGTGTGTTAAGGGCGGTCATGTATTTGTGTGTTAAGGGCGGTCATGTATTTGTGTGTTAAGGGCGGTCATGTATTTGTGTGTTAAGGGCGGTCATGTATTTGTGTGCTAAGGGCGGTCATGTATTTGTGTGTTAAGGGCGGTCATGTATTTGTGTGTTAAGGGCGGTCATGTATTTGTGTGTTAAGGGCGATCATGTATTTGTGTGTTAAGGGCGGTCATGTATTTGTGTATTAAGGGTATGAAATTTGCCTCTTTTTACGAGTTCGATAAGATTTTGGAATTGCTCCGACAGTGTGGTATTTTTGGGGTTTTTTCTTTTTCGTTTTATTCTTACTAAAAGCACGAATTGTTTTATATAAAAATTATAATAACAAATTACTATATAAAGATACACACAATAGTAATTGTAAGATATGTACTTAAAACAAACTCACATCTACAAAACAAAATAGATAAATCCATGTCATTTTAATAAATATATGTGAAATTTATAACAACGTTAGATTTGAAAGATGGAGAGGGGCCGAGTTTATAGAATATTAAAACGAAAAACAAAAACTAAGCCACTGTCGGAACAAAATCCACTGAAAGAATTGGAGAAATAGACAACATCGATACTTATAGCACATACCATTTCAGGGCTTGGTACAGGCACTTCAATAAAGAGTGACAGGATTAAACTAGGCTTATGGGCCCAAATTTCTCCCTTTAGTGAAATAATGCGGTCCTACATGCACGTGTCCTACACACTGGAACAAAACGCACCCCACCCCACCATACAACCGAGCAAACAGCGCCGCCAAATAGAACGTCCCCATCCCGAACACAACACACAATGCATCCAACCCCCACGACACAGAAATGTCGTATGTATGACACTAGTTATATTAAAGACAGCCCATGGCCTCAATCATCATTTAAGTATTAGATAGCACACAAGGCCATCACGAGACATAATAGGGATTAGGGTTATGGTGTTTAACGCCACTTTCAACAAAGTTTCAGTTATACCGTGGCGGTCAGTTTTATTGGTGGAGGAAACCGGAGGACCCGGAAAAAACCACCAACCTGCCGCAAATAACTGACAAACTTTATCACATAATGTTGTATTGAGTACACCTCGACTGAACGGGATCCGAACTCACAACGTTAGTAGTGATAGGCACTATTGCATAGGTAGTTGTAAATCTAACTACCATACGATCACGACCACGACGACCCCCGACATAATAGGGAATCAATTGTCAACTTTGAACCAACATATATTTCCTAATTAAATTCCGTCTTTCGTCATCCTTACGCAATGTGACGGAATACTTTTTCAACAAGGTGTTGACAGCTTCCAAAAAACTTTTTCAAAAGAAGGATGAGACGATTCTTTAAAGTGACTACATTAAACTTGAATAGGCTCCATGATTAATACAGGGATGTAATTATATTCACTAAAGGATGTTATCAAATAATAACCAACAACATATTTCCAAAAAACACTGATGTATACATATACAACATGTAGGTTACAGGTTTTTATGTAACGTCCTGACAATTCATGTCAAGTCATTCACAATTAATTGCACCAAATATAACGTAAACAAATTTAACGTACACCTTTTGTACACAAGATCTTTCTTTTTGGTGAAGGTTACTGTAGTATTCTAGGAACGCGTCTTCCCCACTGTATTCCAGGAACGCGTCTTCCCCACTAAATTTGATATCTACGTTTTTATTACTAGCAGTGACATAGTGATGATCAACAATTCTACCTGTATCAACAACCACCTCTCTCCTCAAATCATTGAACATGAATAAGACCGCGACATATGACGTTGGAAATCTAGGCCCTGGCTTGGAACAGGCACAAGGGCGTGGCAGGATTAAACGGGTTAATGGGACACCAACTCTCCCCTCTCGATAATAGCATAACGACAATACGTATATAAACAAACGATCAAAATCTGCACAGATTCGCAGCCACTCAAAATGGCCACATACTAACACAAAGATAAACGTCAATAGTACAATATCATCTTCAATGAATGCTCGTAGTTAACTGACTAATAAACATGAATAGTACAATATCATCTTCAATGAATGCTCGTAGTTAACTGACTACAAACTAGAATGATATAATCTGTTGGTTAAAAACCATTAATCTTAGGGGAAATCGTTTGGTGTGGTTGGTTTATGGTGATTAACGCCACTTTCAACAATATCGTGGCTGTCAGTTTTATTGGTGGAGGAAACCGGAGTACCTGGAAAAGAACATGGACCTGCCGCAAGTCACTGACGAATTGTACCACATAATGATACATCGAGTACACCTCGTAGTGAACGGGGTTCGAACTCACTACTTTAGTGGTGCTAGGGGAAAAGTGTATTCATACAAGACATCATCTTCGCTAGCCAAGGGTTACGATTCGGGTCCCCCTTCTCTCCACCCTTGGCGAATCTAGAATACATTTTGAAATTCGCGCGCAATGCCACCTGATGGTTTATCGAAGTTGCGCCCCTTAGATAGTCGTCATCGCCAGCCAATCAGAATCGTTTTGTTATACGTATGTTGGAGAGTTGAAAATGGCAGTGCACAGTGAATAAAAACTTATTTGTGATAAATTTAATTTGGAAGCACTTACTGTCAACCAAGTGAAAGTTTCAAAGCTTTGGCAGACGGGAAAGATGTTTTCATTGGAACCAAAACGGGAAGTGGCAAATCGTTGTCATATGAGAGCATTCCGGTGCTATTTTTGTTTACATTTCGTGGATAACATGTGCTCCGTATAAAACGTCTTCTGATTGGATACGTGTACTGGTAGCCGTAACCAATGAAATATTAAAGCGCGAATCCTCAAAATGTATTCTAGATCTGCCAAGGGTGGAGACAAGAGGGACCCGAATCGTAACCCTTGGCTAGCGAAGATGACAAGACATTGAACAATCGTATCCTTGATTTCATTTTATTGTTGGTTATTTTTTCTATAAAAATATATTTACCTAGCTTAATTAGCAATTTCTGTGATATCAATACAGCAGGATGATCTCATTGGTTAATATTGTTCAAATGAGGTATCGTTATTTTATATTTTGATTTACGTTCAAATGTATATTTCCCATGATGCATCAGTTAGGGTAAAGGTGAATTAGCATCAAAGGTTGAAAGAATAACAGTATTTTATTTGATGTTCTCGAGAAAGTAGATTTTGTATTAGCCAACAGTCGTCTCCTGTTAAACAATGAATGTAGAATGATTAAAAGTGAAAGAATGACGGGTTTAGTGTTAGTGTTATGGTGCTTAACGCCACTTTCAACAATATTTCAGTTATATCGTGGCGGTCCGTTTAATTGGAGGAGCAAATCGGAGAAAAAACACAGAACTTACCTTTAAAACTAGACGAATTACTTCTTGTGATAGTGGCCGCCATCTTTACGCCAGAGAGAAATAATGAAACAGCTTAATAATGTTGGTACGTGCAAGTATTATACATTGATACAAGTGTTAACAGGACCTTAAGCCAATTGGACCAATTGTTCCAATTTGGGCTCTACGCTGGAGTTATCACCCTCGGTTGAGTTTACAGAGAACAATTTGGCCCTGTACCTCCAAATCCGATAGTGAATGTTATGGTTATTACAAAGCAATCACTCAGTATACAGGTATCATTATATTTAAAACAAAATTATTTCAATTTAATATCAAACAGTAAAATCAATATGTTTGAATATTACACATGTATGGAATTAACGTCCATTATAATATCCTTTAAGCAATTTTTGCTGACCTCATATATATTAATAACCAATAATGAAGTGCTATTCTGGTTCCAGATAAATATACCTTTTCCACATTCCCGAGTCGATTCTAAAAGAATACCTTTGTGTGAATTATTTCCCTTGCGATAGGCAAAATGGCATCCGTTCCAAGCAAGAGCAATGTTAAAGAAAAATAATGCGAGTATATTTTTTTGATAATTTGTAGATATTTGAAGCTTGTAAAAAATGAGAGTATTATTTCTATAGCAAATAGAAAATTCACAAGTTGCTACAAACTGTAAATTTTATACAGAATAAGGGAAAATATATGTTATTTTCATTGAAAACTTTGCATGTTGTCCGCATTAAAGGGAAATAACTCCTGTTAAAAAAAACCTTTAAAAAGCGTATAATTTTAGAATCAAGTCGGAAATGTGAAAACGGTCTATTATCGATGTCAGGTAATCAAATGGTACATACTTAATAATAATGAATATAAACATTACTGCATAAAAGTGCTGGCAATTTAGCATGACCATTGCTAAAGTATGCCGTTGCGTTCGAAAACATCTTTCGAGCACCACTCAAGAAGACAAATACACAAGTATGCATGAGCAATGCTTGGTAACAAACAAAGCGTCCGCGAAACTGTAAATAAATAGAAAAAGGGGGACATTTCACACACATTAAAGTCGAAATGTAAAAAATAGTTCAACTATAGATCGTCAGAATACGTCGATGTAGTCCATTAGTTTTTGAATTGTCACATTTGATGGTATTCATCCTCGATCTGAATTTAGCCAGAAGTCTTCTAAGTATGCCTTTTGTATGGATGATCTTCACATCGAACCCTTCTTCGTCCATCCAACCCTTATCTTTTTCTAACGTATAACCTATAACAAAAATAACAGCTATTATATTTTATACTCCAATTGCTGGGTTTTTTTCACTCGATTATGTGGTAAGGTTTTCTCTGGATACTGCGGTTTCCTCCACCAATAAAACTGACCGCCACGATATAATGGAAATATTGTTGAAAGTGGCATTAAACACCATAACCCTTATACCTAATCTTACCTGATATTTTGTTGAAAGTGGCGTTAAGCACAATAACCCTAATCCTACCAAAGACTATTTCTAATCTATTATTGAGGTTTGCACGTTTAGTAGATGTATTGTCGCTTAACACCTTGTGTGTCAGATTATGGCGAGACCAGACTTTTAGACTTATATCTAATCTATTATTGAGGTTTGCACGTTTAGTAGATGTATTGTCGCTTAACACCTTGTGTGTCAGATTATGGCAAGAACAAAATACCCTTTACCACCGACTTTTAGTGCGGTACGTGTTGCCAAATCTTTAGTTTCCTGTGCATTGTTTTGAACATCATTGTTTTCCCTTTGGTAATTGAGTTGTCTGTCCTTCGATTTACAGCTTCTGATTGCCTCTTTGACATCTTCAAACTTTTCTTAAACAGTAACTAAGATGTTTGTGAATTGCTATAACAAAATAATCCAATCTAATTAAAATTAGATCTCCGCACTTGTTCGCTATTTTCCATCGGTTGTTTAATTAGATAACAAAATAATCGTACCTGCTTTCATTAATCTTTGAACCATTCTCACACAATTAGACTGCCTATTGTTTATAGTCAGATAGAGGGCGCTTTGTCCAAAGTCATCAACAATGTTGACGTCACATCCGGATTTAATCAAGAATCGTGCCGCTTGCGATTTATTGTCTTGTAAACTAGCTAACAGGGCTGTTCTTCCAGTTTGGTCTTTTGAATCAAGTTTGGCACCTATATAATAAAGATTATTCATATGAAAGTCTTGAACAAATACAAAAATAAGAAGCTTGTTAGTGAAATCACGTTAGTGACCAGACTAATCCGTGTCCATATCGCTTGGGTCTTGTTAACGCAAAGTGTGCAATGCTTCAGCCATATCATAGCGAGAACAAATGACCTGTTATGAAATGATGATACTGTTTGTTTTATACGATACCAACAGGTTGAGTTGAATTATTATAGTGTTATGTACTATGCTATATCATCAGAACAACAGACTATGGGTAGACATAAAGTTTACACAGTGATGGTCAGCAATTACACCAATAAACGAACATAATGTTGTATCGACTACACCTCGGGATTCGAACTCACAACGTTTGTGATTACACAGGTATTTGTAAGTCCCATTACCATACGATCACGACCCCGACGGACACTTTTACAAAATGTATTCATTTAAGTCTGCAAAGCAAGTTTCATATTTGCTACTATTTTATTAATTCTGGAACGTGTATACACACCGGAGAAAAAAAATAATGTGTATTGTGTGATAAGTTAAATGATTAAATCATTATGCAAATTAAATGTTTTTATTTGTTTTATCTGTTCGCCCATGCGTACTACAGAGGGCATTGTTCGTTCTTTACAAATGAAAAATTTGTCTCATTTGGAAATAAAAACATTGACCTATAAACTCAGTCACGTTTAATGGTATATTGTTATTTTTTAGTGTAATACGTGTTTACGAAAACAACCACATCGGTGGTGTAATGGTTAGCGTGCTTGCCTTGGTTGCAGTAGATCGTGGGTTCGGGCTCCGGTCAGGTAAACCCAAAGGTTATGAAACTGGTATTTGTTGCTTTTCTGCTAAGTACGTAACATTAAGGAATAAGACCAAAGACTGTTTGGCTCGGAATAATCAGAATAATGTGTCCGAGTGTGGAGACATGTCTACCCGTGGACTGTTGCTTTAGAAAGCCACTAGCATTATGAAAATCTAGCTCAGCGTGTTGGTCTAGTAGAAAACGGACATCATCATCATTTCATCGAATTAATTTGTTCTCGCCATAATATAGCTGAAAATTGCTCATTTAGCGTTCAGCAACAATCACCCCCCCCCCCCCCCCCCTCCTTTTCCAATGCTTACGAAAACATGAAAAGTATTATATTTCTCAGAGACTTCATCGATGCGGGGATAATAGCTTCAAAATTTTTGGTGTGTTCGTTGGTTGTCCTAGAAGAATCAAATATTGATTGATCTCATGTGTTTAAGGCCATTTTCAGCAATATTTCAGCTATATCATGGCGACCAGTTTCAGTGGTGGAAGAAACCGGAGTACCCGGGGAGACCCACCGACCATAGGCAAGCAACTGGTAAACTTTATCACGTGCGACTGCGAGTCAAGTGCACCCTTTTTGTTATTTACAAATACGGGCGCGAACCCACGCCGTATTGGTGATAGGCTTTTACCCATCACCTTTCCTTGTTTCGAGTCCCGTGGTGTTTAAATTTTTTAATGTTCTCGTCCTGAAAATAGCTGAAAAATTGCTCGCTGGACGTTAAACACCAATCAATCAATCAATCAATCAATCATGTACGAGTTGTTAGGTAATCCAACTACCTAACTCATTGAGCCACTCGGGCTCTTGACGGGGAAATAAGACTGTCATCTATATAGAGTAATTTGCTTTAATAAAACAAATTGGATTGTCCTTTTAGGTCCTCAAAGATACCTATATAATGTACCATATTTTCTATTTATATATTTTACGGGGCCATCGTGGTCGTGATCGTATGGTAGTTGGATTTACAAACTACCTCCGCAATCAGTGGGAAGATAAAACTTTTTCGAATTTTTTTATAATAACAATTTATTTAAAATAAGTTGTTTGTTGACATATCTTTTTTATTTATTTATTCAAGCGACCAATCAGCAATGAACCAACTAAATCTTGAGATATCTAAACCGAGTACACGCCAAGAGCTTGCATCTAGGATTGGACGGTCAAAGGTGAATGAAAAGTTACATGACTTGACCCCAAACGGGGGGTTGTTAGATGTATCCCCAAAAGAAAAAATATTAACCCTGACGTGACCGCGGGATGTCAATACAAACAGATACGACTAACAAACACATTTTTGTTACTTCTGTGAAAAAGACAAGTTACTAGAAAAACGTATGACAACAAAATTTATATGTTTCCTGTCCAAAACAAATGACGTCAAACAGAAATGTAATGATGAAATGTCTTTAAAGTATGAAAATGGTCCTATTGTCCCCCATCAATGCCTACCATATACTAGTAATCAAACATTCCAATACACAAAATGGTCCTATTGTCCCCCATCAATGCCTACCATACACTAGTAATCAAACATTCCAATACACAAAATTAAATATTAAGAGGGTGGAGCCGAACACTATATTGACACGCCGGACAATTGACAAAGACACATTTCTTTGCAGGTGTCAAAATTTAGCAAACCACGCAAGACAATAAAGGTCACAGGTCTTTAAGAACAAAATCTAACATGATGTTGTTTTTTGAGTAAACCAAAACATCATTAAGCCAAAAATATGTATTATTTGTAGACATTAAAGTTGTCATTTTAATTTCATTGAAACAAATTTATGGTTGTGGTTAGAAATAAATTGCACCCTTCATAGTAGCAGCCTTCTCTGACGTCATAAACAGCTTAATCGTAGACTGACAAGTAAACCAAGAGATATATACGTGGTAGAGCACCCTTCATAGTAGCAGCCTTCTCTGACGTCATAAACAGCTTAATCGTAGACTGACAAGTAAACCAAGAGATATATACGTGGTAGAGCACCCTTCATAGTAGCAGCCTTCTATGACGTCATAAACAGCTTAATCGTAGGCTGACAAGTAAACCAAGAGATATATACGTGGTAGAGCACCCTTCATAGTAGCAGCCTTCTATGACGTCATAAACAGCTTAATCGTAGGCTGACAAGTAAACCAAGAGATATATACGTGGTAGAGCACCCTTCATAGTAGCAGCCTTCTATGACGTCATAAACAGCTTAATCGTAGGCTGACAAGTAAACCAAGAGATATATACGTGGTAGTGCACCCTTCATAGTAGCAGTCTTCTCTGACGTCATAAACAACTTAATCGTAGGCTGACAAGTAAGCCAAGAGATATATACGTGGTAGAGCACCCTTCATAGTAGCAGCCTTCTCTGACGTCATAAACAGCTTAATCGTAGGCTGACAAGTAAACCAAGAGATATATACGTGGTAGAGCACCCTTCATAGTAGCAGCCTTCTATGACGTCATAAACAGCTTAATCGTAAACTGACAAGTAAACCAAGAGATATATACGTGGTAGAGCACCCTTCATAGTAGCAGTCTTCTCTTACGTCATAAACAGCTTAATCGTAGGCTGACAAGTAAACCAAGAGATATATACGTGGTAGACCACCCTTCATAGTAGCAGCCTTCTCTGACGTCATAAACAGCTTAATCGTAGGCTGACAAGTAAACCAAGAGATATATACGTGGTAGAGCACCCTTCATAGTAGCAGCCTTCTATGACGTCATAAACAGCTTAATCGTAGGCTGACAAGTAAACCAAGAGATATATACGTGGTAGAGCACCCTTCATAGTAGCAGTCTTCTCTGACGTCATAAACAGCTTAATCGTAGGCTGACAAGTAAACCAAGAGATATATACGTGGTAGACCACCCTTCATAGTAGCAGCCTTCTCTGACGTCATAAACAGCTTAATCGTAGGCTGACAAGTAAACCAAGAGATATATACGTGGTAGAGCACCCTTCATAGTAGCAGCCTTCTATGACGTCATAAACAGCTTAATCGTAGGCTGACAAGTAAACCAAGAGATATATACGTGGTAGAGCACCCTTCATAGTAGCAGTCTTCTCTGACGTCATAAACAGCTTAATCGTAGGCTGACAAGTAAACCAAGAGATATATACGTGGTAGAGCACCCTTCATAGTAGCAGCCTTCTCTGACGTCATAAACAGCTTAATCGTAGGCTGACAAAAACCAAGAGATATATACGTGGTAGAGCACCCTTCATAGTAGCAGCCTTCTCTGACGTCATAAACAGCTTAATCGTAGGCTGACAAGTAAACCAAGAGATATATACGTGGTAGAGCATCCTTCATAGTAGCAGCCTTCTCTGACGTCATAAACAGCTTAATCGTAGGCTGACAAGTAAACCAAGAGATATATACGTGGTAGAGCACCCTTTATAGTAGCAGCCTTCTCTGACGTCATAAACAGCTTAATCGTAGGCTGACAAGTAAACCAAGAGATATATACGTGGTAGAGCACCCTTCATAGTAGCAGCCTTCTATGGCGTCATAAACAGCTTAATCGTAGGCTGACAAGTAAACCAAGAGATATATACGTGGTAGAGCACCCTTCATAGTAGCAGCCTTTTATGACGTCATAAACAGTTTAATCGTAGGCTGACAAGTAAACCAAGAGATATATACGTGGTAGAGCACCCTTCATAGTAGCAGCCTTCTATGACGTCATAAACAGCTTAATCGTAGGTTGATAAGTAAACCAAGTGATATATACGTGGTAGAAAAAAAATGCATTTCCCTCTTCACTGTCTTCTGCTATATCATGGCGACCAGTTTCAGTGGTGGAAGAAGCCGGAGTTCCCGGAGAGAACCACCGACCATAGGCAAACAACTGGTAAACTTTATCACTTGCGGCTGCGAGTCAAGTGCACCTTTTTTGTTATTTACAAATCCAGGCGCGAACCCACGCCGTATTGGTGATATGCTCGTACGAGTTGTTAGGTAATTCAACTCTATAACGCTGCTTTTTTTTTTGCTTTTTTATTTACTTTAGTATTTATTATGGTGGTGCCTAATTAGTGCAACCCGCATCCGGAATCCCCACACCGAAATTAAACCACGCCCACTCCTATAAACAATAGTAGACCCGTCCAAATAGCGCAAAGCCCCGTACACGATGACTGACACTATGCATTACTTCAGAACACATATAGCTACCTTGCCCCCCATTCATATATATACATAATCCAATCATCATTTTCTTTTAACATCTAGGTGCCTAAAATGTTGAACCAGAAACTGACCCCCCTTTTTTCATCGCTAGCAATGACCGGCTATTTAGTATTTATTATGGTGGTGCCTAATTAGTGCAACCCGCATCCGGAATCCCCACACCCAAATTAAGCCACTCCCACTCCAATAAACAATAGTAGTCCCGACCAAATAGCGCAAAGCCCCGTACACGGTGACTGACACTACGCATTACTTCAGAACACCTATAGCTACCTTGCCCCCCATTCATATATATACATAATCCAATCATCATTTGCTTTTAACATCTAGGTGCCTAAAATGTCGAACCAGAAACTGACCCCCCTTTTTTCATCGCTAGCAATGACCGGCTACGCCCTTCGCACAATAATGCTTGATCTAAATTTAAAATCTCATTTAAGAAAGAAACCCCAACAAATTAGAACAGAACACTATAAAAATGTCTCTAAAGCATACAGAACCAATCCGTAACTCTGCGTAGTAATTTTTAAATACAAAATGTATCATAATTTTAGGTTTCTCTACATTAGCTCGCGTGTTTTTACACTAGTGCATGAAATGAAATAGTTCTTGCCACTGTGTTACTCTAGTTATAAATTCGGTGAAAAGTCATAATGAGGATTGTGATTACGACAAACTGAACATATTCATGGTCATTTGGGATAAAGATATCCCCTAACGGTTAACCAAGTCATGGTGGCAACCCTAAAAATTTCCGAAATGAAGATTTCAACTGAACCAATAGGAAATGTTGGTTCATTAGCGTCCTTATGTTGTTAGTAGCAACCCTCTATGAAGGAAAACATGAAGTAAAATATTAAAAAACGCATTTGTTATCTACAATTACATTTTGAACATATAAAAACAAAAACCATACACAATGATGTATACCATAATGTATGTTGTCGACACATAATACGTGATCTAGAGTGTTTAATGTTTACACTGCTTCAACTTTCATGTTTAGATGTCATTTTATAATATTAAATATAATGTTAGTCAGTCAAAATAGACAGCCCATTGCAAATTACATTGACATGTGTATTGTCTTTATTATAATATATGTATTCGTATTCACCTAATGGGAGCCGTGTTTGGTTTTCTTAATTTATTTATTTTGTATTTATTTGTTTATCTTATTTATTTTTTAATTTATGTTTTTCTTTGGGGGTGGGGGTAATCTGTAATATCGTAATGTGATCTAGGCCACAATGATAACGTTATTTGTAAAATTACTTCACCCTTATTTTGTTAATAACCTCGCATATGAGAAATTGAATTATATACACCAAATAACATCAAAACAATGCCCAGGTGTAACGTTTATCGACTGAGGTAACGCTGTAGTCAGACCTAGTATTTCCAGAGATGGTTTGGTTGTATGGTGCTTAGCGCCACTTTCAACAATATTTGAGTTATATCGTGGCGGTCAGTTTTATTGGTGGAGGAAACCACCGACCTGCCGCAAGTCACTGATAAACTTTATCACATAATGTTGTACATCTCGCCCTAAACGGGAGTCGAACCCACACCATCAGTGTATTTTCAGAGAAATCATACCCCCATTAAACAATAAGAACATTTTTATGATACCAAAGAGGTAATCTGAAGCCGTAAATCGAAGGACAAACAATCCAATGACCAAAAAGAAAAGAAAAGACAAGGGAAAACAACGATCTACAAATTAAATACCACACAATAAACTACTAATGATCGAGCAACACGAACCCCAATAAAAACCGGAAGTGAACTCCTGAAGGTGCAAATAAAATTAGTCTGTCTAAGACCGTTGACTTGCTTGAATAAAAAACGTAGCTATATTAAATTTAGTGCTCTCGACGCGTTTCTGGAATAACCTTCACCAGGTACGCTCAAGGTCAAAATATTTGAAAACCAACTAACTATATTTTTTTAAAGTCTTTGTGATCAAGAAAACCAAAGGACCTAAACAGGATAGCCAAAACATATATCTGAGGGAGAAGAACTAGACAATTAATGCACCGATGTCGGGTCCTTTACCCATGGTTTACAATTCTAGCTTAATAGTAACTGACTTCAGATTCATACATAAGACCCTCTATATATTGAATAACAGACGCGAACTTGTAAACATTTACACATAAAAAACATCACATTTGACTGATATGTGTCACTTTATGAAAAAGAAAATGGACCACATACTTTTTTATGGCCGCAGTGACGGTTATCACCTTGGCCGTGGAAAGTAGGACAACATACTTTTTATGACTTTTTTTAACAGCATTTTAAACTTACAGGTGTCACTTTCGTGTCAGCCTTGTTTTGACATTAAAAGGTCATAAACTGGCCTACTTTTTTTCAACCTCGTTTTGGACATTAAGAGGTCACAAACTGCCCTACTTTTTTTAATCAGGTGAGTTTAATAGGACAAATACCACTTTATTCCATTGATCATTCATTCTCTAACAAAAACAGCTAATAAAAAATATTCACAAATGTATTTTTTTTCTCAAAACTGTGATTTGTTTGTTATTTTGTTTAAAACAGTTTTGCATGTATTTAGTTTTAATTAATCATTTTTTCATACCTAATTAATTATATATTCACAGCTAATATTTAGTTGTGTGACACATTCTATCATAATAATGATTTATTAAGCAACAAAGACCGGTAAGTGAAATATTTATTGCTAATAAAAGTATATTAATTATTCATTGTTTATTTGCTTTGATGTTGGTATGATATTGATAAATTCCCATACACCAAAAAAAAAGTGAGATTGAATAAAAAGTGTTTTTTTTTACCAATATACATCGTATATCTTGATTTTTTTATATTTTTAGTGTCACAGTCTTAAATCAATATGTATTGTCTTGAGGCATTACAAAAATCTAGTCACAAACAAACAAAGCAATCATAGGTACCCGATTTGTGGACCCCCCCCTTTTTTTTTTTTTTTTTTAATTCATCACTTCAAACATTACCAAAAACTCAATCCGAGATCGATATAAACCCATTTCTAAAAACACAAAAACTCTCGATCCTCTACTACTCTAATGTTTGAAGTTGTTCAACACTGTTTATAATGAAAACGTCCCACAAAAGTGATGAATTAAAAAAAAATAAAAAAAGGGGGAGGGGGTTCACAAATCGGGTACCTATGAAAGCAATATACAAACAAGTTACTATGCGAATAATTTCTAAAACCTAACTCGCCACGAAATAGCTGAAAAATTGCTGAGTTGGCGTTAAACAACAATCACTCACTCAATCACTCTAATATCAAATAATGATGGTCATTTCCATAAAATAACGACCATTAAAATTTCAACTTTTCTGTAGCCAGAGATGCAAGAAAGAAAAAAAAATAATAATTTGATTTCCGTTTCGTGTGATTGTATTTTTTTAGTTAGTGGTTAAAACATCCCCTTTTTTAACAGACACACTACAAAGTTAAAAGTATTTTTCTAGCTCGTGGTTAAAACATCCCCCTTTTTAACACACACACTACAAAATTAAAAGTATTTTTCTAGCTCGCAGTTAAACATATCCCCCCCCCCCCAACTCCCCCCCCCCCCCCCCCCACACACACACACTATAAAGTTAAATGCTAGATCCCTAAAGGAACTTATTATTAATGTCCTGTCGTTGGTTTGTTTTAGATATAAATAAAAGACGAACCTCACTGTGTTTATCGATTAAATTAAACATATATTTATTATTTTGTACTTCCAACAAAACAGTATTTGAACATTAAAAAACATGATGTACACAACATACATAGATTAGCATGGGTCCCTATGCCCACGGGGCCCCCGGACAACTGCCCTGCGTGCCTATGCGTTAAGAGGACACTGCCTATTGGATATATAACAATTACCTGCTTTGTGAAGAATTTTCATAATAGGAACATCATCGAAAATGGTAGCTTTCATCAGAGGTGTTTGACCAAACACGTCCTCAATGTTGACCTTACATCTGTCTGAAATTTAACAATAGTGTTATTTATAAATAAGACTTTCTCTTTGACAAAACAGACCAAACGTACAGTCTTGACTATATAAGTTTGCTTATTTTGTATTTTTCTTCCACACAAAACAGACACAACACGTGCAGCAATACATACTTAAATTATAAAATAATATTATTACTACGAGCTCAGTCAATGACCCCCTCCCACAATCACATACTCCATCGGTGGTGTAATGGTTACCGTACTCGCCATCGCCTCGGTCAATCCAAAGACTATAAAATTGGTATTTGTTGCTTCTCCACTAAAGACGCATCAATAACGAGTAAGGACAAAGGCTGGTTGGCTCGGAATCAGGATAATGTATCCGAGTGGAGCGACAGATCTACATGCGGACTCTTGTTTCATGGAGCTAGCACTTTAAAAATCAAACCTGGAAACAATTATATGTAAATGAGTGACTCATGCAAAATGAAGCACTCCTTACACGTAAAAGAACACTTGCAGCATTGGGCACTGATAACATCAGGTGCAACGCAAAAAACTAAAAAGATGAACAACCCAGACCTCAACAAAAATCATGCCAGTTCAATCGTGTTACCTGCATATTGATGACCAGTTGGTATAAAAACGTAGATATCAAATTTTGTGCGCATGACGCGTTTCTGAAAAAAAACCTTCACCAGGTACGCTCAATAACGAAAGATTGGAAAGCCAAATAATTTAAAGTTTTGGGGACAAAAAAAATCTAAAGGGTCTAAACAACAGGATAGCCAAAATCGTCTATGGTCACCTATGCCTGAAGGAGGAGAACTGACTACTGGGCGGATGATACCCTTGGGGACTAATAGTCCACCAGCAAAGGTATCGATCCAGCGATAGTAATATCAACATAAATGAAAATATCAAATTTTCGAAATACGGTCAAACCTGTATTTAGAAGTCACATTAGGAACAAAGAAATGGTGGTCTTTTAAGACAAGTGACCTCTGAAAAGAGGTTCGATTCATACGAAATTTTCTATGACGGGACAAGAAAATGTTGACCTTTTAATACAGGTGACAGGTGCATAGGCAGAATTGACTGTACATATTCCTCATTTGACGTACGTTCAGCAAACAGTAAATCAATCATTGTTACATGTTTATTGTATAATTGTCACAAACTGTATTGTTTAATGACAATACAAAATTTGAATTTGAATTATAACTTAAGTGTAGAAAATAGGTCTACCTACAACTAACTGTTGATCCCGTTCTAAATAAATAAAAAGTCGATGAATATAAATGCACAATGGACATGAAAAGTAAGGCCCTAGGAATACCTGTCAACTTTGACAAATATGTTTTCTTTCTAGAATTAAAAATAGAATTAAAATATCTGCTGGTGATTATAAAATTTCGAAATGTTTAATGATTATGTTTTAAATGTTTGCCTTTTGAGCGTATCTTAGTTATGTGTGACCGGTGGGGAACCTGTGAGTTATTGTAATCATTGTTGATTTTGTCTATTTTATATAGAGATGCATTTTTTCAATCGTAACTACTCGGTCATTCTCGCTACCCTTCCAATAACCTCGTAAGTATATAGTAGAAATTCTTCTTAAATTGCTTGCCGGAAGATAAGCCGCACAAAAATATAGTCCACGAAAATCTAATATGGAAGACATACTAAGTATGTTTTTTTTTCTAAAAAAATATTCTGATTCCCAATGTTGCTGAAAAAAATATTCTGATTTTGGTGGAGGAAAAAAAAAATCTGATTCAGAGTTTTTGTCATATAACCTAATGTTGAATTCTGGGAAAAAAAATTCGATCTTTGCGCGACAAAAAAAAAAAATATTCTAACTCTCGTGTTGTCCGAAAAACAAATTCTGAATGAAGCTAAAAACCATAACCCCCCCCCCCCCCCCCCCCCCCCCGATTGGCATTTTTTAAACGCTAAATTTGAAACTGTCACCACATGGTGTACTTGTGAATACTGACAGCTAGAATGGGAGTGTGACATCAGCAATTTTACAGTTACATCATGCCGAGAATAACTCACTTTTTGTTTGTTTGTTTGTTTGTTTATTTCATGATGTTTAACGTCACTTTCAACAATATTTCAGTTATTTCGTGTCGGTCAGTTTTATTGATGGAGGAAACCGGAGGACCAGGAGAAATCCACAGACCTGTCGCAAGTCACTGACAAACTTTACCACATAATGTTATACACATCGCAATTATCAAGATTCGAACTCACAACATCAATGGTGATAGGCGCCGATTGCATGGGTAGTTGTAAGTCCAATTACCATACGATGACGACCCCCTCATTTTTTGATAAATTGATTGACTGATTGGTATTTATCGCCAACTTTAGGAGTATTCAAGCTATATTATCCCTGATATTTATGATTGATTGATTGATTGATTGATTGATTGATTGATTGATTGATTGATTGATTGATTGATTGATTGATTGATTGATTGATTGATTGATGCTTAATGCCAACTTTAGAAGTATTTCAGCTATTTCGTGGCACTTTTTGATAAAATAATAAGAATGTATGTATCGTACTTCGGAACACACGCTGATTCCGATGAAATGACTCTCCACTCGGACACATCCTGATTCCGATGAAATGACCCTCCACTCGAACACATCCTGATTCTGATGAAATGACCCTCCACTCGAACACATCCTGATTTCGAAGAAATGACCCTCCACTCGAACACATCCTGATTCCGAAGAAATGACCCTCCACTCGAACACATCCTGATTCCGATGAAATGACCCTCCACTCGAACACATCCTGATTCCGATGAAATGACCCTCCACTCGGACACATCCTGATTCCGATGAAATGACCCTCCACTCGAACACATCCTGATTCCGATGAAATGACCCTCCACTCGAACACATCCTGATTCCGATGAAATGACCCTCCACTCGAACACATCCTGATTCCGATGAAATGACCTTCCACTCGGACACATCCTGATTCCGATGAAATGACCCTCCACTCGAACACATCCTGATTCCGATGAAATGACCCTCCACTCGAACACATCCTGATTCCGATGAAATGACCCTCCACTCGGACACATCCTGATTCCGATGAAATGACCCTCCACTCGAACACATCCTGATTCCGATGAAATGACCCTCCACTCGAACACATCCTGATTCCGATGAAATGACCCTCCACTCGGACACATCCTGATTCCGATGAAATGACCCTCCACTCGGACACATCCTGATTCCGATGAAATGACCCTCCACTCGAACACATCCTGATTCCGATGAAATGACCCTCCACTCGAACACATCCTGATTCCGATGAAATGACCCTCCACTCGAACACATCCTGATTCCGATGAAATGACCCTCCACTCGGACACATCCTGATTCCGATGAAATGACCCTCCACTCGAACACATCCTGATTCCGATGAAATGACCCTCCACTCGAACACATCCTGATTCCGATGAAATGACCCTCCACTCGGACACATCCTGATTCCGATGAAATGACCCTCCACTCGAACACATCCTGATTCCGATGAAATGACCCTCCACTCGAACACATCCTGATTCCGATGAAATGACCCTCCACTCGAACACATCCTGTTTCCGATGAAATGACCCTCCACTCGGACACATCCTGATTCCGATGAAATGACCCTCCACTCGGACACATCCTGATTCCGATGAAATGACCCTCCACTCGGACACATCCTGATTCCGATGAAATGACCCTCCACTCGAACACATCCTGATTCCGATGAAATGACCCTCCACTCGGACACATCCTGATTCCGATGAAATGACCCTCCACTCGGACACATCCTGATTCCGATGAAATGACCCTCCACTCGGACACATCCTGATTCCGATGAAATGACCCTTCACTCGAACACATCCTGATTCCGATGAAATGACCCTCCACTCGGACACATCCTGATTCCGATGAAATGACCCTCCACTCGGACACATCCTGATTCCGATGAAATGACCCTCCACTCGGACACATCCTGATTCCGAGCCAAGCAGTCTTTGTTCTTATTCCTTAATGCTCTGTGATTAGCAGACCTTTGAGTCGTAATGAAAGCGGGAGGTTTGGCGCTTTAAAATCTGATTCAACCCACCATTCCTTTAGAAATGCCTGTACCAAGTCCGGGTCATTACGGTTTTCAGTTTTCCGGTTGTTGACTGATTTTGTCTGTTTATATACTTATGAGTTTTGACTTTCCCTTTGTAAGATTGTTCGGAGTTCGGTAATTTTGTTATTACCCTTATTTATAGAGGTAGCACATACCAATATCATAGTCTTTGGTAGGACCTGACCTTAAATCGATCCTAAGATCTACTGTACCACACTCGAGGCCAGCGTGTTACCCATTAAATCACAAAAGCAGTTGAAGTAAACACCGATATTTCACATAAATCAATGCCTTTAGGGTTAGAGTTATGCTTAACGCCACTTTCAACAATATTTCAGTTATATAGTGGCGGTCAGTTTTATCGGTGGAGTAAACAGGAGTATCCGGTGAAAACCACCGACCTGCCGCAAGTCACCGACACATAATGTTGTACCGAGTACACATCGCTTTGAGAGCGGAATTCGAACTCACCACGTTAAATATGAGATGTATTTGTATTCAGTACCAAAAAAGGGAATATGTTTGGTGAACCTCGCATTTTCTTTTGCTCCTTATATTCTAATACAGTTGAACAAAGCTTGAGAATATAGCATTAGCTGCAAAATATACAGGTAAGCATGGTCGTAGGAGCCTGGGGCAAAAAGGGGGGGGGGGGCAGAAAATGTTAGGTAAACCAAGTGATTTAAAGCTTCTTATGTATGCTTTTTCTCTCTTTTGTCAGTTTTGAAAAATTGCCCCACCACTTTACGGTCCATTCCTACGCCCTTGAAATGGCTGGAACATGAAAAGTCAATTGTCCCATAACAATAGAAAGGTTATTCTTGCGATACAATACACGTAAAATACGCTTTTTCAAATTAGATCTCTTGTCATGAAAAGTTCACATTTACAACTCTTTATAACCCCTGATGACAACGACCTTGTTTCACCTTGACGTGGCACCCTCAAATAATGAATCATCGGTGTCCATGGCCTACTGTTTACCGGTTTTGACCGATTTTAACGGACACCGTTTCCTCGTGTGGTTGACCACTTAATGTGTCGTCAACATCTTTCTACGTTACGGTATCATGTCAAAAACATGTATTGTAATTCTTTCCCGGTATCTCTTACAGTTCTAGCGTTATTTTGATCACAAGTTTCATGTCAAAATCTAGGACGTCACCATGACATCATTTATTTAACGTGGAAAATCATAGGTGTGTACGACTTGCGTGTATTAATTTTTTTTAAGGGAAAAGAAAATTGATGATTAAGTTAAAAAAAAACTGATCATTTTAAGATATATGTACGTCTTAGAATTCCAAAAGAAAAAAAGAATCAAGAAATTTAGGATGTGACCTTAACCTCCACTTTTATCCCTTTTTAGGGTTAGACAATTAGAAGTGTAAACCTCTTATTTTCGACACAATTATCAATCTTCATCACGCCGAGGGAACCAGATTGATTTATTTATTTATTTATTGTGTTTAACGCCACGTTCTGCAATATTTCAGCTATATCATGGCGACCAATTTTAGTGGTGGAAGAAACCAGAGCTTTGGGGCCTTTAAACTAGTTTAACCCCGCCTGTACTAAACCAGTTTAACCCCGCCTGTACTAAACTAGTTTAACCCCGCCTGTACTAAACTAGTTTAACCCCGCCTGTACTAAACTAGTTTAACCCCGCCTGTACTAAACTAGTTTAACCCCGCCTGTACTAAACTAGTTTAACCCCGCCTGTACTAAACTAGTTTAACCCCGCCTGTACTAAACTAGTTTAACCCCGCCTGTACTAAACCAGTTTAACCCCGCCTGTACTAAACTAGTTTAACCCCGCCTGTACTAAACTAGTTTAACCTCGCCTGTACTAAACTAGTTTAACCCCGCCTGTACTAAACCAGTTTAACCCCGCCTGTACTAAACCAGTTTAACCCCGCCTGTACTAAACTAGTTTAACCCCGCCTGTACTAAACCAGTTTAACCCCGCCTGTACTAAACTAGTTTAACCCCGCCTGTACTAAACTAGTTTAACCCCGCCTGTACTAAACCAGTTTAACCCCGCCTGTATTAAACCAGTTTAACCCCGCCTGTACTAAACCAGTTTAACCCCGCCTGTACTAAACCAGTTTAACCCCGCCTGTACTAAACTAGTTTAACCCCGCCTGTACTAAACCAGTTTAACCCCGCCTGTACTAAACTAGTTTAACCCCGCCTGTACTAAACCAGTTTAACCCCGCCTGTACTAAACTAGTTTAACCCCGCCTGTACTAAACTAGTTTAACCCCGCCTGTATTAAACCAGTGTAACCCCGCCTGTACTAAACCAGTTTAACCCCGCCTGTACTAAACCAGTTTAACCCCGCCTGTACTAAACTAGTTTAACCCCGCCTGTACTAAACTAGTTTAACCCCGCCTGTACTAAACTAGTTTAACCCCGCCTGTACTAAACTAGTTTAACCCCGCCTGTACTAAACCAGTTTAACCCCGCCTGTACTAAACTAGTTTAACCCCGCCTGTACTAAACCAGTTTAACCCCGCCTGTACTAAACCAGTTTAACCCCGCCTGTACTAAACCAGTTTAACCCCGCCTGTACTAAACCAGTTTAACCCCGCCTGTACTAAACTAGTTTAACCCCGCCTGTACTAAACTAGTTTAACCCCGCCTGTACTAAACTAGTTTAACCCCGCCTGTACTAAACCAGTTTAACCCCGCCTGTACTAAACTAGTTTAACCCCGCCTGTACTAAACCAGTTTAACCCCGCCTGTACTAAACCAGTTTAACCCCGCCTGTACTAAACCAGTTTAACCCCGCCTGTACTAAACTAGTTTAACCCCGCCTGTACTAAACTAGTTTAACCCCGCCTGTACTAAACCAGTTTAACCCCGCCTGTACTAAACCAGTTTAACCCCGCCTGTACTAAACTAGTTTAACCCCGCCTGTACTAAACCAGTTTAACCCCGCCTGTACTAAACCAGTTTAACCCCGCCTGTACTAAACTAGTTTAACCCCGCCTGTACTAAACTAGTTTAACCCCGCCTGTACTAAACTAGTTTAACCCCGCCTGTACTAAACCAGTTTAACCCCGCCTGTATTAAACCAGTTTAACCCCGCCTGTACTAAACCAGTTTAACCCCGCCTGTACTAAACCAGTTTAACCCCGCCTGTACTAAACTAGTTTAACCCCGCCTGTATTAAACCAGTTTAACCCCGCCTGTACTAAACCAGTTTAACCCCGCCTGTACTAAACCAGTTTAACCCCGCCTGTACTAAACTAGTTTAACCCCGCCTGTACTAAACCAGTTTAACCCCGCCTGTACTAAACCAGTTTAACCCCGCCTGTACTAAACTAGTTTAACCCCGCCTGTACTAAACCAGTTTAACCCCGCCTGTACTAAACCAGTTTAACCCCGCCTGTACTAAACTAGTTTAACCCCGCCTGTACTAAACCAGTTTAACCCCGCCTGTACTAAACTAGTTTAACCCCGCCTGTACTAAACCAGTTTAACCCCGCCTGTACTAAACTAGTTTAACCCCGCCTGTACTAAACCAGTTTAACCCCGCCTGTACTAAACTAGTTTAACCCCGCCTGTAGTAAACCAGTTTAACCCCGCCTGTACTAAACCAGTTTAACCCCGCCTGTACTAAACCAGTTTAACCCCGCCTGTACTAAACTAGTTTAACCCCGCCTGTACTAAACTAGTTTAACCCCGCCTGTACTAAACTAGTTTAACCCCGCCTGTACTAAACTAGTTTAACCCCGCCTGTACTAAACTAGTTTAACCCCGCCTGTACTAAACCAGTTTAACCCCGCCTGTATTAAACCAGTTTAACCCCGCCTGTACTAAACTAGTTTAATCCCGCCTGTACTAAACCAGTTTAACCCCGCCTGTATTAAACCAGTTTAACCCCGCCTGTACTAAACCAGTTTAACCCCGCCTGTACTAAACTAGTTTAACCCCGCCTGTACTAAACTAGTTTAACCCCGCCTGTACTAAACTAGTTTAACCCCGCCTGTACTAAACTAGTTTAACCCCGCCTGTACTAAACTAGTTTAACCCCGCCTGTACTAAACTAGTTTAACCCCGCCTGTACTAAACTAGTTTAACCCCGCCTGTACTAAACTAGTTTAACCCCGCCTGTATTAAACCAGTTTAACCCCGCCTGTACTAAACCAGTTTAACCCCGCCTGTACTAAACTAGTTTAACCCCGCCTGTACTAAACTAGTTTAACCCCGCCTGTACTAAACTAGTTTAACCCCGCCTGTACTAAACTAGTTTAACCCCGCCTGTACTAAACCAGTTTAACCCCGCCTGTACTAAACCAGTTTAACCCCGCCTGTACTAAACCAGTTTAACCCCGCCTGTACTAAACCAGTTTAACCCCGCCTGTACTAAACCAGTTTAACCCCGCCTGTACTAAACCAGTTTAACCCCGCCTGTACTAAACCAGTTTAACCCCGCCTGTACTAAACTAGTTTAACCCCGCCTGTACTAAACTAGTTTAACCCCGCCTGTACTAAACTAGTTTAACCCCGCCTGTACTAAACTAGTTTAACCCCGCCTGTACTAAACTAGTTTAACCCCGCCTGTACTAAACCAGTTTAACCCCGCCTGTACTAAACCAGGAAAGTGAGTGTATCTGTGATTATTATCTTTTCCTACCATTTTTCTATTTGATAGCCATGATATAGCTGAAAAATTGCTGAGTTGGTGTTAAACAACAAGCACACACTCACTCCATTTGATATTGGAACTGTTCCCACGGTGGCATTTCCGAACTGTTCCGACAGTTGTATTTTATAACTGTTCCGACAGCGTGGTATTTTAGAACTGTTCCGAGAGTGTGATATTTTATAGCTGTTCCGACAGTTGTATTTTATAACTGTTCCGACAGCGTGGTATTTAAGAACTGTTCCGAGAGTGTGATATTTTAGAACTGTTCCGACAGTGTGATATTTTATCACTGTTCCGACAGTGTGGTATTTTGGAACTGTTCCAACAGTGTGGTATTTTGGAAGTGTTCCGACAGTGTGGTGTTTTGGAGCTGTTCCGACAGCGTGGTATTTAAGAACTGTTCCGAGAGTGTGATATTTTAGAACTGTTCCGACAGTGTGAAATTTTAAAACTGTTCCGACAGTTGTATTTCATAACAGTTCCGACAGCGTGGTATTTTAGAACTGTTCCGACAGTGTGGTATCTTAGAACTGTTCCGACAGCGTGGTATTTAAGAACTGTTTCGACAGTGTGGTATTTAAGAACTGTTCCGAGAGTGTGATATTTTAAAGCTGTTCCGACAGTGTGATATTTTATAACTGTTCCGACAGCGTGGTATTTTAGAACTGTTCCGACAGTGTGACATTTTGGAACTGTTCCGACAGTGTTGTATTTCGTAACTGTTCCGACAGTGTGGTATTTTAGAACTGTTTCGACAGCGTGGTATTTAAGAACTGTTCCGAAAGTGTGATATGTTATAGCTGTTCCGACAGTTGTATTCTATAACTGTTCCGACAGCGTTGTATTTTAGAACTGTTCCGACACGTGGTATTTAAGAACTGTTCCGAGAGTGTGATATTTTAGAACTGTTCCGACAGTGTGATATTTTATCACTGTTCCGACAGTGTGGTATTTTGGAACTGTTCCAACAGTGTGGTATTTTGGAAGTGTTCCGACAGTGTGGTGTTTTGGAGCTGTTCCGACAGCGTGGTATTTAAGAACTGTTCCGAGAGTGTGATATTTTAGAACTGTTCCGACAGTGTGAAATTTTAAAACTGTTCCGACAGTTGTATTTTATAACAGTTCCGACAGCGTGGTATTTTAGAACTGTTCCGACAGTGTGATATTTTGGAACTGTTCCGACAGTGTGGTATTTAAGAACTGTTCCGACAGTGTGGTATTTTAGAACTGTTCCGACAGTGTGGTATCTTAGAACTGTTCCGACAGCGTGGTATTTAAGAAATGTTTCGACAGTGTGGTATTTAAGAACTGTTCCGAGAGTGTGATATTTTAAAGCTGTTCCGACAGTGTGATATTTTATAACTGTTCCGACAGCGTGGTATTTTAGAACTGTTCCAACAGTGTGATATTTTGGAACTGTTCCGACAGTGTGGTATTTTAGAAATGTTCCGACAGTGTGGTATTTTAGAACTGTTCCGACAGTGTTGTATTTTGTAACTGTTCCGACAGTGTGGTATTATAGAAATGTTCCGACAGTGTGGTGTTTTAGAAATGTTTCGACAGTGTTGTATTTTAGAACTGTTCCAACAGTGTTGTATTATAGAACTGTTCCAACAGTGTGGTGTTTTGTAACTGTTCCGACAGTGTGGTATTTTAGAAATGTTCCGACAGTGTGGTATTTTAGAACTGTTCCGACAGTGTGGTATTTTGTAACTGTTCCGACAGTGTGGTATTATAGACATGTTTCGACAGTGTGGTATTATAGAAATGTTCCGACAGTGTGGTGTTTTAGAAATGTTTCGACAGTGTTGTATTTTAGAACTGTTCCAACAGTGTTGTATTATAGAACTGTTCCGACAGTGTGGTATTTTGGAACTGTTCCGACAGTGTTGTATTTTGTAACTGTTCCGACAGTGTGGTACTTTGGAACTGTTCCGACAGTGTGGTATTTTGGAACTGTTCCGACAGTGTGGTATTTTAGAAATGTTTCGACAGTGTTGTATTTTAGAACTGTTCCAACAATGTGGTATCATAGAACTGTTCCGACAGTGTGGTGTTTTAGAACTGTTCCGACAGTGTGGTATTTTGGAACTGTTCCGACAGTGTGGTATTTTGGAACTGTTCCGACAGTGTGGTATATAACTGTTCCGACAGTGTGATATTTTATAACTGTTCCGACAGTGTGGTATTATGGGACTGTTATGACAGTGTGGTATTTTGGAGCTGTTCCGACAGTGTGGTATTTTTGTTATGGTACAACTTACCACAACTAAGAAGGACTTGAACCATTTCTTCATTGCCACTCTCTACTGCCACATGTAGCAATGGCGACCCTTCACTACCGACAAGATTCGGATCGGATCCAGATTGTAGCAACTCCGACATTTGATCGACGTCATCTTGATACACTGCATGTAACATTTGCAATTGTTCCAGATTATTGACATTTCGGGTCAAATCTTGTAATGACATACTAGAACTCCGTCGCCTAAATCCTGGACTAGATATGCCATCCACCGAAAGTTTGGTTTGTAACGAAATGCTGGAACTCCTTCGCCTTTGTCGGGCGACAGGGCTTGTTACTCGATCCGACGACTTGTATATCGATACACTGGAACTCCGAGGTCTTGGTCGACCGGGTGGTATCATAGTTCCCTCTATCGTTGCTTTTTCCTTTGGATTTTTCAAAAACATGGCGGTTTTTTTACTCACAGTGTGTATTCTATGTTATCACAAATAAAATATTCAGGAAGACTGCAATAAAAAGACCAAATAAAAATGAACACATTTTATTTTATTTTATTAAGCTGAAATATAATCGCAAATATAGAATAATATACTCTTGTGTAGGTCAGAGTTCAAACCCGTCATAAAACTTTTGAGCATGAGTTTGAACTCTTACTCGAAAAAAAGCAGCCAATCACAAGCAATATCAAATAAATAGTTTGATCTGATTGGACAAAATTTTATGACCGTAAGATCAGGTGTCCGTTAAACGAAGGTATCATACGACTACGACATGTCTCAGACATTTTGGGTCAGGTGTCGTACGACTAAGATATGCTATATCGTGACGGTCAGTTTTATTGATAGAGGTAACCCCGAGTACCCGGAGAAAACCCCTGACCTGTCGCAAGTCACTGACAAACTTGATCACATAATGTTGTATCGAGGGTGTCTTCAACCTACGCCAACATTTTGAAATGTCATATTCAAGGTATGCCAACAAACATTATATTATAGGTGTTTACATAACAATTAATGACAGTTACAGGTAAGTAAATTTGGAAATGCAGGTCTCAAAAGTGAAATTTATTATAAACAAAAAACTAAACAAAAAACAATCTAAAAATATAAGAATAAGTCTGTTAAAATTTAACAACTTGAAAAAAGAATAATTAAACTTTTTGTAAAAAGGTCTCAAAAGTGAAATTTATTATAAAATAAAAAATTTAAAAAATTTTAAAAATAACAATCTAAAAATATAAGAATAAGTCTGTTAAAATTTAACAACTTGAAAAAAAAAATTAAACTTTTAAAAATTTATATATGTATATAAAATAAAAAATCTGGTAAAATTAAACAAAAATCTGTAAATAAAAAAGATGAAAATGTAAAATTTTAGAATAATTTAAATAAACAATCTTTCTAAAATGTATGAATTAAAAACAGTATATGATACTCATGCATGCAATTAAGCAATTTTCTTAAAATCTAAATTCAAAAGTTTTCAATAATATTTATTTATAAATTTAAAATTATCGTAATTTTGAAAAGAGTATTTTTTAATTGCTCACTCCAAGCTAATTAATAATAAGATAATTCAGTTCACTCCAAGCTAATTATTTATAAGATAATTTGAAGTATGATAAAAAAAAATATCTGTGCTTATAATATCCTAATTTATTTTCATGAAGTATGATATAGAAATATATATGCTTATAATATCCTATTTTATTTTCATAATGATTGATGTTAAAATATATGTGCTTATAATATCCTAATTATTTTTTATAAAGTTTGATATTAAATATATGTGCTGTCAGATATACTGATTTTTGTGTGTGTTATTTCCATAAAATATGATTTTAAATACATACTTAGTTTATTCACTCAATACTCACACAAAAACAAGACAACCTTACATTAAAAATCAATTGTGGACTTGGAGTACATTGACATCTCCCCCGAGTTTACACTAATTAAACAATTAACCTATTCAACCTATGCCAACAATCTTTTTTACATTTGTATATATTTTTTAAAATGTTGGCATAGGCTGAATGAACACATCGAGGACACCTCGCCATGATCGATATTGAAGTCGCAACTCTAGTGGTGATAGACACTGATTCCACAGGTAGTTGTAAATCCAACTACCATATGATCACGACCATGACGGCCCCTAAATAATCATTAGACATATCATCTTCATTTTATTAACAGATAGCTAAATATTTATATAATAATGTGGTCTTGTCCAGGTAATATGCCAAGATATTACCCAGGTCTGAGAGACATATTACCCTCCCCGGGCGGGTAATATGTCTCACAGACCTGGGTAATATTTTGGCATATTACCTGGACCAGACCACATTAATATCATTATTATAATAATAATACTTTATTCCGAAAGCAAATACAGCTTATAGGATTGTACAATTTATATATATAACATGTTAATAGCACCAACTACATATTTCACATACATTGTATATTAAATGCAAATATAGATAAATAAATAAATACAAACATATGAATAAAACTACATGTATCGCGGAGTGTGATACACTTGGTCATAGTCTGAAACAAGTACATATAATTATATATATACGACATCAACAGTGATAAATTATGCATTACGTAGTTTCTCTGCTAAACACAAATACTTTCCAAAATTATTCAATTCTTTTACATTTCTGACAGACAACAAAGTTACAAGACAGTTATTATACTGAGTGTCTAATTGTCCAGGTAATATGCCAAAATATTACAGTACCAAATATCAAATTCAAATTCAAATTCAAAATTGTATTGTCATTAAACAATACAGTTTGTGACAATTATACAAATTATACACATAAAAATGAAACAAAGAGAACATAAAATCGACATTTTCAAGTAAATATGTTAGGAGCCCCCTGTCCTCAGTTCTAATGACTTTTTAAAAAAAAACCACTACAGTAACTTACACGAAATATATTATTAGACTTCGTGTAAGTTTCTGTAGTGATATTTGGTACTGTAATATTTTGGCATATTACCTGGGTAATATTTTGGCATATTACCTGGGTAATATTTTGGCATATTACCTGGGTAATATTTTGGCATATTACCTGGGTAATATTTTGGCATATTACCTGGACAATTAGACACTCAGTGGAATAATGATATTAATGTGGTCTTGTCCATTATTATATAAATATTTTTAAATTTACTTTTCATTCAAATGTTAATTTGATGTATTAAATACATTTTATTTATTTATTTTTCTGGAATAAATGTTGGACTAATGGTACCTGTAGAATTCAGCTGTCACTTTACTGTTAGTATATGATTATATTTGGTTTATTTTCAGGATTCCCAAACTCTCAAATATTCTAGAAAATTCTTACCGTAGCACACGCCCATTGTGTTCTCTTCTTTATATTTTTTTTTTGTATTCATTAAGTTTTGTTATTTGTATTTATTTTTTTTATTTTATTTTGGGTTTTTAAACAAATTATTCTCAAATTATTTTGTTTAATTGTTTTCTTGTTTTGTTGTTGTTTTTTTTTTCATTATATCTGCAATTAATGTGATTTTTTTCATATTATAATGTGAATCAAATATTTATCATATAAACGACAACATATATTTATGATAATTATTGTGTATTTTCAGGAAAAAAAATAAGTATACTTATATCCATTTAGTCACTTATTTTGGTTTTATAAAAAAAATTGAATGATAATTTATAATTTAAATTAAATTAAAAATAAATAAATAATTAATTAAAAGTGATGTAAGACTTACCAATCCGCTAACTAGTATTAATCCCACTTAAATAAATCCTCACAGCTACTTCCACGCGGACGTCATTGCTAAATTCCACAAAAACATATTATGAATAAATTAACTATTTTATAACGGTTCATAGTCACAATTTCGTCAAACAAATTGAACCCATCACGTCACAGGTGAACCTTATCCTTTCCCCCATTCTTAAAAGCAGCCAACATGAATAATGTCACTAGTCAATCAAGGCTTCACTGACCGAAATATATTAGTATGTTAATTAATTACGACAGTTGATGGCCCTTGTCCAAATGTCTTAAAAGAAAATGCAATTTTTTATTTGTTGTGTATAAGGCTTAAATATCTCTTACATATATTAAAAAAAAAAGAAAGAAAAAAGATTGAAACAAAGGTATGATTGTAAGGAATTCGTACAAGGTATCAACTACAGTCAAACCTGCCTTTTAAGAGGCACCTCTATATAACAAATCACTGTCTATAAAGGACAGTCTCATCTTCCCCATTAATGAATAGTGCATATAATGTTAACTTGTATGTAAAGGACAACTGCTCAAAAATATCACATTTTCAAGTTCCCTTGAATGGCTGTTGTATCTTTATACAATAATTATTATATTTTACTTTATTTATTGTGTATGTGCTAATAATAAATGTTGTATCATGCCCTCCAGAGGCACTGATTTGGAAAATAAAGTATCTTGTATCTTGTATACAGGTTTGGCTGTATTTTCTTACTATTATTCTTGTTATACATTCTTCTTTTTCTTTTATTCTTCTGTCCGAACAAGAGATATCAACGACCTGATGCTCTCTACCTCACCTCCTGGCATTTTTCGTGGTCTTTTTTGTACAATGATTTGAGACAAGAGGTAGTTGACCAGCAAGTTCTTTAAATAAGATAAAAAAAAACTGTTACAACTCTTCTAAATATGCGTCCGATAGTTGTGTTGGACGAAACAACGAGCCTTACGTTTGAAGAATGCAACTCAGTTTGCAAGTACTTTTTTTAAAATGACAACCGCATCGGTGGTGTAAAGGTTATTGTGTTCGCCTCGAGTGTGGTAGATCGTGGGTTCAAGTCTCAATCCGGTCAAACCAAAGACTATGAAATTGGTATGTGTTGCTTCTCAGCTAAGCATGCATCATCAAGGAGAAAGAGTAAAGACTGGTTGGCTTGGAATCATACAGGATATATTGTGTCCGCGGACTCTTGTTTCAGTGAGCTAGCACAATAACAATTCAATTAAGCCTGTTAGTCTAGCAGAAAGCGGACCTCATCATTATCTCATTGAAAATTAACGTGTTCTCGTCATGATATAGTTAAAAAATTGCAGAGTTGGTGTTAAACAACAATCACTCACTCGTTTAAATGACCAATCAAGCAGTAAAATCTTCTTTTTTAAGGGTGGTCGTAGGAAGCGAGTTCAAGTTCTAGACAAAAGATCAGATTAATTCTATTTTAAGTTGTCTCAGCATACAATGGTTTCAAATGTTCTACTTCTACCAAAATACTGACCTCCTTCAACAAGCTTAAGATGACGTCAGAGGTTGCACATAGGGTTAGGGTTATGCTTATGGTGTTTAACGCCACTTTCAACAATATTTCAGTTACTGTATAACGTGGTGGTCAGTTTTATTGGTGGAGGAAACCGGAGTACCCGGAGAAAACCACCGATCTGCCACAAGTCACTGACAAACGAGGTTGTACATAACGATTGAATAAGGTTACATTTTAATATATTTACATGTTTTATGAGTTAGTATTTAATAGAGGAGACAGCAGCCTTGAACGTCAATCGTAACTACTCGGCCATTCTCGCTACTCTGCAAATAACCTCGTATGCATTAGGCGTATAAATAGCACTACTTTTCACATGTCAGTTACATGAAAGTTTGATAAAGTTATATTTTAAACAATTTTCTATATTTCAATTAAAGATTTGATTAGTTTTGCATGATTAGATTTTACTAAGTATGTCTTCCATATTGGATTTTCGTGGACTATATTTTTGTGCGGCTTAACTTAGCTTAACTTCGGCAAACAATTTAAGAAGAATTTCTACTATGTACGTACTAACTCGAATAATACTGCGCCCTCTATCGGCACTATCGCTGGATGAGGGCTTGAACTCTCCTTGTGATAAAAACGCGTCAGCTGCTCTCTGAAAGAGAGAGCCAATCAGTGATGATTATTTGCCGAGTATGCGCAAGGCGGTTCTTTCAATTTCCGGTAATGTTTACAAACAACAAGAAATGGAGATCGACAAGTTGATTAACAATGCTTAATTCATTATTTAGTTTTCCTACATTTCTTTTCTTTTCACCTTTTAGATTAGTAAGGTCAAACACGTGGGTACAATGAAAACATTTGACACCTGAACGCTCCATTGACCTATGTTTACAAACATTTCCTAAGCTCCTCCTTCTTTTAGTGCCAAATGTCACCACGCGCAGTTTATACCCAGAATGCATTGCTAATTTGAAGCATCCGATCGACGCGTTTTATCGAGAAAGTCGTTCAGGCGTTAATATAGCAAAGCGTAATATAACGACTGGATTATTCGGGTTATGTACGTACGAGGTTATTTGCAGGGTAGCGAGAAGGCCGAGTAGTTACGATTGCCTTGAACGTTTCAACCGAACGACTCATAACTATGGGCTGTGATTTCCAGTCAGATATCTACGAGGGGAAAATTATTCTTGTCTTTTTTTTTGTCTTAAAAGGATGGATAAGGATAGACGAGTAAATGATTTTCTCAAGGGTGGCTCAGATAATGACAACAAGCAATCGCAAAATATATTTATGCAAAACAAACAGAAATCTATATTACATGTAGGGGGCCTGTCATGGTCGTGATCGTACAATCGGTGCCTATCACCACTAAAGTTGTGAGTTCGCATCCCCCTCATGGCGAGGTGTACTCGATACAACATTGTGTGACACAGTTTGTCAGTGACTTGCGACAGGTCGGTGGTTTTCTCCTGGTTCTCCGGTTTCCTCCAATAATAAAATTGACCGCCACGATATAACTGAAATATTGCTGAAAGTGGTGTTAAACACCATAATCCTTATCTATAATTTTGCATCAATAATACTTATTTGAATCGAATCTATAATTTTTATGGGATTTTTTTAGTTCGTGTTGTGTGTGTAAAAACAGGAAAAAAATCTAAATAAACATATGGTGGTATTAAAATGGTCCATAGATTTACCCAAAACTACCCAAAAACACCTAAAACTACCACAAAACACCTGAAATATACATTTTTAAAATAAAAAAATGTTAATCATATTACTTTTTTTTATTGTTTTTTGGTCGATTTATGACGATTATTCAACGTGAAATAGATAATAAAAAGCATATCCCTGCATCAATGAAAATTTTCTGGAGGAAAATGTCATATTAATTATACATGTTTGTAGTATTATGAGAGTTTTACGTCCGACTCACCTAATGAGGTATTGCAGACAGCAATGTTTGTATATAGCTGTCATGTTATATAACAAGTGTCACTTCGTTCCCGGGGGCTATTACTTGTACATTGTGTAATTATATTGGTTATACAATCTTAATACCATGTTACTAATTGATTAGGTGTTTTCATTGACAAGATACTAAAACCAACTATTACCGACAGAAAACGTATAAAAAGTGTTTATTATTTTATTAGGTGCCACTTTGATCTCAGTTATGAGGACACATAGATGTACATGTATTTGATCTTTTATACTAAGTATGTTAGTGTAGTACTGTGACATGATTTACTTCAGTTTAAACATATTTTTTTCTAGATAAACATGAAATGGATTAGACACAACTTAACCGACAAATACAAGTTATGTTTTTACATTTTCAACATGCACATGTACTACATCTTTTTCTTAGGGACCGACCATTTAACTTGCAGGGGGGGGGGGGGGGGGGGGGGGTTATGGTTTTTTGTTTCGTTCATAATTTTTTTTTCGGACAACACGAGAGTTAGAATATTTATTTTTTTTGTGGCGCAAAGCGATTTTTTTTTTTTATAGAATTCAACATTAGGTTATATGACAAAAACTCTGAATCAGATTATTATTTTTTCCTCCACCAAAATCAGAATATTTTTTTCAGCAACATTGGGAATCAGAATATTTTTTTAGAAAAAAAACATAACCCTCCCCCCCTTCAAGTTAAATGGTCGTTCCCTTGGATGAATTGAATTATAGAATTTGTCAAATCACAACATGCATATATGTGTTTCAACTCTAAAAGGTCACGTACCACCACAACATAAACATGGACAGTTAAATAACAGTATAACAGTATATTTCACTTTCTGTATATTCAGATAAATCGAGACCGCAGTCCGCAGTCACGACGGATCTGGCATATTAGTCGTTGCACATGTATATTTAGATAAATCTAGACCGTAGTCCTCAATTAACTTATTATAGTCTATTGGTTCTTTATCTTCAAATTCGTCAAGTAAAGTATTTATTTCATCTTCAGAGATATCGTCGGTATGATCGGTCAACACGTGACGAATTACGTCTTTATCGACGAATCCAGTTGCAGTTGTATCGTATGTTTCAAATGCTTCTTTTACAATATCGGCCGAGTCCATTTCTTCAAATTTGTTCCTCAAGAGTTTCACAAATTCTGGAAATGTAATCCAACCATCATCTAGAGAAAATTAAAAGAAAACATATTGTATAAATAACATTAATATGTGCAATGTGTCATACCCTAAGTCCGGCCTATTTACCCTCGGGTTGTTCAAGTACACACAAGACCACGATGCAGGTGTTACAGAGAACAATTGTGCCCCGCGCCTCCTAAGTCTGACCCTACCCACCTCTAAGCATTTCAAGTCTCATCCCTTTGTTGCGTATGGTTAGCTAAAAAACACTAGCTAAATAATTTTCAAAATATCTGTTTTGAAAAAAAGAAAAATAATCGTTCTAGGAGTGTTCTATGGATTTGATAAAGGCGTAGAAATCTAATTTAGTGCACACGACACGTGTCGTGAAAAACCTTCATTAGGTGCACTCAATGTCGAAAACATTGGAAACCAATATAAATCAAAATTCTTTGAGAGCAAGAAAAGCAAAGTGCTTAAACAGGATAACCAAGATCGTCTAAGGTGGCATATGCCTGAGGGAGGAGAACCTTAGTTTTTGATAGCCACAGATTTTTAAGTCCAATTGTTCCATGTTAATGTTCTTCTGGTTCCAGAAGAAGGACAGTTGCTAGGTGCTTTTTCAAAATGTAATAGGTCTGACATTTTTTCGGTATATACTATGGCTGAAATTCAAATGTTTTTATATCCAACTGTTCCATATCGCTGCTATTGTTCCTCTGGTTCCATAAATATACAGTTTTAATGTACTTCAATGTTTTGCTCATGAAGAGAAGCCATAGATGTGCGTTGTCTTACATTGACTTGCTATAATGTAAAGAAATGTTCATTCTAATACATGAAATTGACAACCCACTGATGTGGCTTAATAGCGTCTGTATCTAACAACATTTAACGTTCCGTCAACACCAATCATTTGTCCTCCTACCTACATGGCGTGATTCCATGCTATTTATCATCCCACTTCTGTCACCATGGTAGTGATTCTTCTAAGATTTTTATGATGCTGCTGATGATGCTCTAATACTTATAAATGCCTATACCAAGTCAGGGTCATTACGGTTTTCACAGTTTTCCGGTTGTTGACTGATTTTGTCTGTTTATATACTTATTAGTTTTGACTTTCCCTTTGTAAGATTGTTCGGAGTTCGGTAATTTTGTTATTACCCTTATTATCTGTTTTAAAAGCTTTTTTCAAATTCTAGCAATAAAACGACCAGCTACCTCATTTCATTAACCACAAATTAAACCAAAACAAACGAAATATGTAGATAGAAATCGAGGTCCTGGATTGTGACAGGTACCACAATGCGGAGGGGTAAAACCGGTAAATGGGATCCCAACCCCCAAATAAACCCATAATGCGGTTATAAGTATGATTATAAAACAAAAAAGCCAAAATAAATAAACAAACCATCACAGTCTACCAGCCGTATCATCTTCTTCAGCTGGTCGTCAGTTGGTGGTGAACCTTCTAAGACTTTCATGATGCTCCTTAAATCTCTAGAATTTATGCTACCATCTTTTGCAAATAGGTTAAAGGCATCTTCAAATTCTACCAATATAAATTAAAGCAATATCCCTAAAGATTGTTTTTGTTACTTTGCATTTTGCATCGTTTTTTTCAGTGGGTTCGTGTTACTCTTTGATTTTCAGTGCATAGAGTTTTGTTTGTCCCTTTAGGGAACGACCATTTAACTTGAAGGGGGGGTGGGGGGGGGCGAGGGTTATGGGGGTTTTTTAAAAAAAAAAAAAAATTCTGATTCCCAATGTTGCTGAAAAAAATATTCTGATTTTGGTGGAGGAAAAAAAATGATCTGATTCAGAGTTTTTGTCATATAACCTAATGTTAAATTCTGGACCCCCCCCCCCCCCCCCCCCTCCTTCAAGTTAAATGGGCGGTCCCTTATCCTTTTTCATTTGGCTATTGCATTATCACGGTGTATTGTTATTGACACGTGTACAAAATGTATATAGAAATGTTCAATCTTCACCTGTAATATAGTGATTACTATTGGTTATTAGAGGCAATAGCTTCTTACTTTGTGTTGGGAATGGCTATTAGTGACAGATAGAAGATATTTTATTCGGTTTATCAAAATCCACATTTTTTTTTCACAGTGAGGAAATTTTCAGATTCAACTAATATTAGTACCGGATTATTTTTTATAAGGGTTCTATAAAATTTCAAACATCCAAAGATGTGTAAAACAACTGAAAAAGTAGCTTCTCTTGCATAACCAATTAACACAATGTGTATCTGCAGTACAGAATATGACTCGCATATTCCATTGCAGAACTCTGCCGTATTCGCTTTCTTTGTTAAAGGTGAAATAATAAGACACATGAGAAATTATATGAACACTGAAAACCTACATAAAACAATTCTCAAATTTAAACAACATCTTACTAAAAGGTGATACAAGAGATATATATCTGTTGAATATCTATCATTACATTAGAAACATTCTTTCATCTGATTGGTCTAATTTCAAAATTACTACAAGGCCAAATAAGAGGGTTGATATCTAATTTAGTACACACGTCACGTTTCTTGAATAACTTTCATCAGGTACGTTCGTAGTCAAAAAGATTGGGTTGCCAAATAATTTAAAACTTTTGGGGAGCAAGTCAATCAAAGGGCCTAAACATAATAGCCAAAATCAGCTTATGTTACCTACTTACTACAAGCTCAAATAAAACCGTCGGTATCTAATTAAGTATACACGTCGTGTTTCTGTAATAATCTGCATCAGATACGATCACAGTCAAAAGATTGGGAAGTGAAATAATTCAAATGTATTTATGAGCAGGTAAACCAAAGACCTAAACAGGATAACCAAAGATCTACCGGTAAACAGGATAACCAAAGATCTACCGGTAAACAGGATAACCAAAGATCTACCGGTAAACAGGATAACCAAAGATCTACCGGTAAACAGGATAACCAAAGATCTACCGGTAAACAGGATAACCAAAGATCTACCGGTAAACAGGATAACCAAAGATCTACCGGTAAACAGGATAACCAAAGATCTACCGGTAAACAGGATAACCAAAGATCTACCGGTAAACAGGATAACCAAAGATCTACCGGTAAACAGGATAACCAAAGATCTACCGGTAAAAAGGATAACCAAAGATCTACCGGTAAACAGGATAACCAAAGATCTACCGGTAAACAGGATAACCAAAGATCTACCGGTAAACAGGATAACCAAAGATCTACCGGTAAACAGGATAACCAAAGACCTAAACAGGATAACCAAAGATCTACCGGTAAACAGGATAACCAAAGATCTACCGGTAAACAGGATAACCAAAGATCTACCGGTAAACAGGATAACCAAAGATCTAAACAGGATAACCAAAATCAGCTGAGGTTGTTACCTATGCCTGAGGGAGGTTAACTTTCAACCTTTCGTATCATCATTAGGCTGGTACATCCTCTATGAAAATTCATCATTTAATAATATCTTATTTTGCAAGTGATCTCGTCTATTATGACCTCAAACTCATATATAAAGAAAAGGTGAAAGTTTCACCTACGTACACTTATATAAACACGCATACACCATGTGACGTATCATGTGATTGATTGTTTGTTGTTGGTTGCTTAACGTCCAGCGGCAAATATATCATACATGACTTAGGACGAAATGACATGCATGATATATTATATTTGTATTATAGGGGCATTGGAGTCGGGGGACAAGCTTTTACATCACTCCCACACTTCTTGGGGCAAAATGTAAGAAAAAAGAGAAATTGGCAACATGACTGCAAAAATTTGATATTTGTCCTGTTAACGAAAACTCCCCAACACCCACCTAACCACACATACACTGTCCGGTCCAATCATAAAACGTCCCCCCACTTTCCGTTCCACCTCTACACCTTGCCCCCTCCAACTTTCTGGTTCACTCCTACAACTCTGTTTAAATTGCATATATTAAAACAAAAAAAAACAAAAAAAATATTCTAACTCTTGTGTTATCCGAAAAAAATTTTCTGAACGAAACAAAAAACCATAACCCCCCCCCCCCCCCTCCTTCAAGTTAAATGGTCGGTCCCTATGTATGTAATTGTTTGCGTATACTTAGCTTAAGAAATACTTTTGCGTATATCAGAGTAAGTTAGGTTTTGTATATCTGTGTCAGGGGTGTTGATTTTCCCCCTGTTTGTATAATTATTCAAGCCTATCACCAATACGGCGTGGGTTCGCGCCCGGCTTTGTAAATTACACAAAAGGGTGCACTTGACTCGCAGCCGCAAGTGATAAAGTTTACCAGTTGCTTTCCCATGATCCGTGGTTCTCTCCGGATACTCCGGCTTCTTCCACCACTAAAACTGGTCGCCATGATATAACTGAAATAGTATTGAAAGTGGGGTTAAACACCAAAAACAAACAAACATGTATAATTATTCAACTGTTTTGGAATTGTTTCGACAGTGTAGTATTTATTTTATTTTTCATTTTATTAGTTCACAGTGGGTTTTTTTTCTTGTACTTTTGTTCTTCCGTCAGCGCGGGATTTGAACCCACACCGTTGGTACAATGCACCAATTTGTCTAGCATAATGACAAACCACTTAGCCCCTTCGGCCAAATCCAGTATATAAAATATAGCTTCATTGACCGATGTGAGACATTGTCACGTAAGGTGAAACTTTGAAGGTCGTCCTTAAGGCCGGTGCACACGATACGATTAATCGTATAAGACAATCATATCATATTGTTTTTAGATTAGCGTGAGTAAGTGATTGTTGTTTAACGCCAACTCATCTATATCATGGCGAGAACAAGTTAATTTTCAATGAGATGATGATGAGGTCCGCTTTGTACTAGACCAACACACTTAGTTGCATTTTCATAGCGCTAGCTCACTGAAACAATAGTCCGCGGATAGACATGTCGCTCCACTCGGACACATTATCCCGATTCCATGCCGACCAGTCTTTGCTCTTTCTCCATAATGCTGCGTACTTGGCGGAGAAGCAACAAATACCAATTTTATAGTTTTTCTTTGGTTTGATCCGATTGGGGCTCGAACCCATCATATACCACACACGAGATGAGCACGCTAACCATTACAGTGTTAGATTAGAGCACTGCTCTATTTCAAAATGTGTCGTATATATATTTCATTTAATACCCAGTCATATCAAAGGTAAAAGTGCATTTCTACAAACACACAAAATAAATGTAGTCCTATTAGTCCTTCAAATGCTTCCTTGTCCATTTTTAAAAAAATCCTAAAACTTTGAGGATCTTCTGTTGGTAATTCTGTCAAAAGTGAATGGAATGCCCCAAATGGTGGACATGATCTGCTTATTTTTTTCTATATTTTTTTAATAAACGTCAGAGAAAACCGAAGGGGCAATCAAGAATGATTGATTGATTGATTGATTTGTTGATTTGTTGATTTTTGTGTTTAACGCCACTTTCAGCAATATTTCAGCTATATCATGGCGACCAATTTTAGTGGTGGAAGAAGCTGGAGAGAACCACCGACCATGGGCAAGCAATGCAACTGGTAAACTTTATCACTTGCAGCTGCGAGTCGAGTGGACCCTTTATGTAATTTACAAAGCCGGGAGCGAACCCACGCCGTATTGGTGATAGGCTTGTATGAGTTGTTAGGTAATCCAACTACCTAACTCATTGAGCAGCAATCAAGAATGAACAGTCCAGAGACATAGGTAACATTGGGCAAAAAAACACAGAATGAAGGCAAACAAAAACAAAACACAACACAGAAAACTAAAAACACGAACAACACGGACCAGATAAAAAAAACGGAGAATGAACACAGGTGTTTACAAAACGTGAGTAGTTATTGTTTCTTATGAGAAAAACGATGGAGATACCAAAGTGGTAATCAGAAGCCGTAAATGGAGGAAGGACAGACAATACAATGACCAAAAGGAAAAGGACAAAAATATAAAAAACTGATCTACAAAATATTAAGCACAAAAAACTAAAGACTCAGCAACACGAGCCCCATTAAAAACTAGGTGCTCCGGAAGGGTAGCAGTTCCTGCTCCACATGTGGCACCCGTCGTGTTACTGAGATGTTCAAGTTGTGTAACTGGTTATTCAAAAATGCAACTTCAACGTGTGCATCAACAACCTTTTACAATGGAAATACGGTATTGAAATCAGTTATGAATAAAGGCTATTTTTCCATAGCTTCTTATAGCGGCCGGCACTTGAAATGTTTCCAATAAATATAGTGTGGCCTTAATACAATTTCAGATTCTTATGATTTCACAGGTGAAGCTCCAAAGTCAAGACTACTATTAAAATATTATTACAGTTGCCATAGTGATCAGTGATTAACTTACCAATCAACAAATAATCTTCGCTGGTAGCCTGAAATTAAAAAAAGAAAACTTTTATGTAAAGTGAGCTCAATGAACACAGAAAAGAGAACCACGTGTGCCGTGATATGACGTTGAGAATCCAGGTCCTGGCTTAGGACAGGCACAAACATGTGGTGGGGTTAAACCGGGCTATGTAACTGAAATATCTACAACGACGTCGTCAAGATCATAATGATAACCTCTTATACACACAAGAATGTGATTTGATTTGATTTGATATTTGGTGTTTTAGCGCCACTTTCAACAATATTTCAGCTATATCATGGCGACCAGTTTTAGTGGTGGAGGAAGCCGGAGTACCCGGAGAGAACCACCGACCATGGGCAAGCAACTGGTAAACTTTATCACTTGCGGCTGCGAGTCGAGTGCACCCTTTTTTGTAATTTACAAAACTGGGCGCGAACCCACGCCGTATTGGTGATAGGCTTATATGAGTTGTTAGATCCAACGACCTAACTCATTGAGCCACCCGGGCCCAGAATTAATGTGAATAGTTCTTACAAATATCGATACCATTAATATCACAACGTCCATAAAACTAGCTTAACCCCGCCACTATTTATTGAAGTGTCTGTACCAAGCCAGGAAAGTGAGCTGTCATTATTATTATTATTAGTATTATTATTATTATCAGTATTATTATTATTATTGTTTTTCATTTTATTCCAATACACCAAACCAGTTATGCACTCAAGTTCTACTGCCTGAAAATATATTAAACAGATCAAACATGACACATATAGACCGAGTCGTTCTCAAGCTGTTTGTAAAATGTATTATTGCTGGCGGCTCGGTGGTAACACATGAGTACTTAATAATAACTCGTCAATTAGAAAAACTGCATTTGACGTCTGGAAGGATAATTTGTTACATGGTTTCTAACCAAATTAATGAGACAGTTGGTGCTATGTTCACCTGAGTTCGAATCGCTCTAGTTTAATCTCGCAACGTTTTATTGAAGTGCCTATACCTGTACCAAGGAAAGGAAAGTTAGCGGTCATGTCGAGTTTGTCTGAATTTTTAACTGTTGCGACAGTGTGCTATTTATGATTTTTCGTTTTATCCCTGTTCATGGTAGATTCAAGGATCATGAGATATCGTTTCTTACTAATAACACGTCAGACAAGAGCACAAAAGGACCAAATCTTACACCTGTTTGTCTACAAATTATCTATGAGTAGTACACAGGGGCGGATCCATGGGGGGGGGGGGGGGGGGCGCCCCCCGCCTAAAATGGGAAAAAATGTTTTTTGGGCGTAAAATCGTGATTTTTCACACGAAATACTCCAAACATTTTCGCGCCTTCCTCCGCTCGGCGCAATTTGTTTAAGTGCGCCCCCCCCCCCCCCCCCCCCCCCTAACTTGAAATCCTGGATCCGCCCCTGGTACACCATTGAATATCAAAGAATCCATAATTATGTTATATGTTTGTTTGTTTGTTTATTTGCTTGATGGTGTTACAATATTTCAGTCATATCGTGGCGGTCAGTTTTATTGGTGGAGTAAACCGGAGGGCTCAGAGAAACCCACCGACCTGTCGCAAGTCACTGATAAACTTTATCACATAATGTTGTACACCTCGAACTCACAACATCAGTGGTGAAAGTCACTGATTGCATGTGTAGTTGTTAATCCAACTACCATGCGAACACGGTCACGATGGCCCCTTATGTTGCATAATGCACGAATTGAACACGGGGCGTCGTGGTTGTGATCGTATGGTAGTTGGATTTACAACTACCCGTGCAATCAGTTCTATCACCACTACAGCTGTGTCTTCAAATCTCGCTTGTGGTGCTGTGTACTCGATACAGCATTATGTTGTCAGTGACTTGTGGCAGGTCGGTGACTTTCTCCGGGTACTCTAGTTGCATTCACCAATAAAACTGGCCGTCACGATATAACTGAAATACTGTTGAAAGTGGAGTTAAGCATCATAAACCTATAACTAACCAAAAACCATTAAAAGCGACAGTCATGATATAACTGAAATATTGTTGAAAGTGGCATTAAACGCCATAACTCTAAACCAATGGAGCACAAGAAAAAACAACTCTGACATAGCTCGGATGGTGAGGTCATGAGATAGAATAGGTACAAAATTCTTGCAACCTTTGCCATTTAAGCACAGAACAGGAAATATTTATAAGAGTACTTTTATGTCTTTGTACTGTAATAAAAAGTAGACAAATAGACAAGAATCACAGAAGATCAGACAACTGTTGTCATATTTAAATGTTAACGTATGTCATATTATACAGTTATTTAATGGGTGTGGATGCAATAGACCAACCATGCAATAGAACACTTGGTCATTCCCAGCACCTCAGGACAAATAGTTTGGTCTATTGCATCCACACCCATTAAATAACTGTTTTATTTCCTAATTAAACAGAAGCAAGGTAGCGAACATGACTTAAATATATTCATGCATATATTGTAGAAAAACTGATGAAAATGATTTATTTGTTGAATTAGATAACAATAAACAAGTGGAATACAGAGTAAAAAACCCTAATTTTTATATTACATATGTTTTTCAATATTATTATTTAAATATTAAAATTTTGAAATTTTATGAAAGCTGAAATTTTAGAAATTTTTTGAAATTTTTGAAGTTTTGAAATTTTGAACTTAAATTAAAAAGAAAAATTATTTTAGAATTTTGAAATTTTTTGAAAATTTTAGAAATGTTGAAATATTTTGAAATTTTAAAAATTTTGAAATTTTTGGAAATTTTTGAAGTTTTAAAATTTGTTGTCCAATGAAAAAAAGGTTCAAAGGTCAGTTCAATAGTCTTGTCGTGCAATAGTCTCTTGAAGACTATTGACGCGTCAATAGATCACAGGGGAGCAAAAAATGCAAAAATATCTTAAAATATGTAGTTACTTAATAAACAAGAACAAATTTACAATTAGGTAATATTATATACTATATATAGTTGTATATCAATACAAATTTTACATGCTGACTTTTGTTATACTGTATTCTGTTATAACACACACGATAACAAGAAACAAGATCTTCAAAAACAAGATTCTTAAACCAATCACACATCAAAAGCATATTTACCTACCTAGTTCAAGACCACACACACGTATATATATTATAGGTAAAATAAGAATATCGAAAGGTGATCAGAAGCAGTAAACCGAAGGACACGCAATGCAATTAATGACCCGCCATATTTTTGTGCCTGTCCGGAGACAGAATCTGGATTTCAAACATCATAATGTCCGTGGTATTTTATATGTTACAAAATATTTACGTTATTTATTTGGTGTTAAACGCCATAACGCTAACGCTAGATCGCTATTTATTGATTGTGCACAATGGGTTAAGATTTGATTTGATTTTGATTTTGATTGTGTTTAACGCCACTTTCAGTAATATTTCAGCTTTATCATGGCGACCAGCTTTAGTGGTGGAGGAAGCTGGAGTACCCGGAGAGAACCACCGACCCTGGGCAAGCAACTGGTAAACTTTATCACTTGCGGTTGTGAGTCGAGTGCACCCTTTTTTGTAATTTACAAAGCTGGGCGCGAACGCAAGCCCTATTGGTGATAGGCTTGTATGAGTTGTTAGGTAATCCAACTACCTAACTCATTGAGCCACCCGGAGCCACCCGGGCCTCCAATGAGTTAAAATGAGAGGTGATTGTTCAATGTGTTGACATTGGAAGCATTATTGGCCATCACTGTTTAAGCTTTCTTTTCATAATTTAAGTATTTGCAATGCACATTTATTTAATATGTTTTATTTTAAAATGTGTATGAATTGCATGCAATATCAATTATGTTAAACGGTTGAAATTTTTTTTAACGTTTTATAAAACTCATTTTCTTATTTTAATCATATATATATAAATAGAACGGTAGAAATTACACAATTGGATTCAGAAACAAGCAAAGACTGTTTTTTACAGTGGCTGATTAAGGTCATGCAAAAAAAAAATCTTGTTCCTTCGATATAATAACTTGTTCCCACAACATATTATATTATTCCCACAAGATCGCTATTTTGTTCCCACAACATAATATTATTCCCACAAGATCCGGCGGTATTTTGTTCCCACAACATCGGTATTTTGTTCCCACAACATAATATTATTCCCACAACATCGGTATTTTGTTCCCACAACATAATATTATTCCCACAAGATCGGTATTTTGTTCCCACAACATAATACATTATTCCCACAAGATCGGCATTTTGGTCCCACCACATAGTATGCGTGCGTGCGTGCGTGTGTGGGGTGTGTGTGTGTGTGTTAGAGAGAGAGAGAGGGTTGCTTTTTCTGTCTGATTATTATACTATGTCCCTTATATGTTTATGTCCGTTTTACCCTTGATTATGGTGATGGGGGAGGGTTGAAATCTCACAACACTTGTTCAGTCTCGTCACACATACGTGTAGATGTCACAGGCACTTGTTTTTGGTAAAAAAAATATACCTAGATACTATATATACCACAAGGTACGTAACCGACATTTGTAAAATATCTAGGTCATCGCGATTTTCGCGTTTTTTCAATTCGACGGACGCCAGCATGGAGGAATGGCCTACATCATCTGAAACTACGATAATTTATCTACAAAATGATGTATAAAACACCTACCTTTGCTGAACCTCAACAATAGAACAGACCTTTTTCCACCGGTCAGTTATCAACTTTCATCATTCAGACGGGAAACTGGAATATTTTGCTACCTCGCAGTGAAAGGAAAAATAAGAAAAGTTGTAATAAAAATGCTATAAAAGATACTGAGATGTTAGAAAAATATATATATATTGCATTCTCATCAAAAAAATAATAAGTGTTTTAATTTCTTAGAATAAAGTGTAGCTTGAATGCAAATCTGTTGCTATTTTTAGAATTCAAAATTTGTGAACTTTCTATACAACCTCGGGATTTTTCCCTGAAGTATACCAACAGGACTGAAAGTCTTATAGGCAGGAAAATTAAAACATGGGAGAAGCTAGAAAAATTCTAAAAATAGCAACAGATTTGCATTCAAACTACATTTTTATTCTAAGAAATTAAAACACTTATTATTTTTTTGATTGGAATGCAATATATATATTTTTCTAACATCTCAGTATTTTTTATTGCATTTTTATTACAACTTTTCTTATTTTTTCTTTCACTGTGGGGTAGCAAAATATTCCAGTTTCCCGTCTGAATGATGAAAGCTGATAACTGACCGGTGGAAAAAGGTCTGTTCTATTGTTGAGGTTCAGAAAGGTAGGTGTTTTATACATCATTTTGTAGATAAATTATCGTAGTTTCAGATGATGTAGGCCATTCCTCTATGCTGGCGTCCGTCGAGTTGAAAAAACGCGAAAATCGCGATGACCTAGATTTTTTTTTACAAATGTCGGTTACGTACCTTGTGGTATATATAGTATCTAGGTATATTTTTTTTTACCAGAAACGAGTGCCAGTGGTAGATGTCTAAAGTCGGGAGCCTCATCGACACTAAGTGAATCACAATTGCAATTTTGAACAACAGCAGTAATACTCTATTAATTTATCAATAAAATGTATTAATTTGAAATACGGTATATTGATATTGATATTCTGCACCAATTTTGAGTTCTGTTGTGCCAAACTTTTAAAACAGGGATTTCATGGGTAGCACAAAAAAAAAGAATAATTTATTGACTAAATAACGTGTACTAAAATGTGTATTTTACTAACATAAGCCTTTTTTTTTAATCACCACATTTTTTAACCCACTTCAAGTATCAATATTTACAATTACAAGAAGAGGCTCACAGGAGCCTTTATTGCTCACCTGGACCCTAATTTGCCGAACACAATTTTGAAAGGGGATCACCCAAGGACTAGTGTGACCAAGTTTGATTCCTGTTGGCTAGGGGGTTTCAGAGAAGAAGATCTTTGAATGTGTTTCTCCAAAGGGTCCAATGTCAATTTAGGTTCCCCATGGCGGTCATGTTGGTTTGGACCTAGACCTGCCGAGGACCACCCAAGGACCATTGTGACAAAGTATGGTTCCAGTTGACCCTGTAGTTTGTATGGAGGAGATATTTAAATGTGCTTCCCCATAGGGTCCTATGTTAAACTAAGTTCCTCGCTTGCAGTCATCTCGGATCGGACCCGGACCTGTCAGACGCTATTGTGGAAAGGAGACCATCCAAGGCCGTTTGTGACCAAGTTTGGTTCCAATTGACCCAGTAGTTTCTGCAGAGAAGATCTTTGAATGTATTTCCCATAATGTTCAATGTTAAACTATTTTTCCCGCTGGTGGCCATCTTGGATTGGGAACAAAATAGTATATTGAGGGAACAAGATAATATGTTGTGTGAACAAAATATCTTTCTTGTGGGAACAAAATAATAAGCTGTGGGAACAATATATTACAGTATATTGAGGGAACAAAATAAAAAAAAATTCTCGCATGGCCTTAATCAGCCACCGTAGTTTTTTTTTTTATCTGTTTCCCAGGAAAAACATACAAACATCACAAAAATATATATGCATACTGATAAAATGTTATACTTGTGTGAGAATTATTTATACAATGAAGGAGGAGACAAAATATATGTAGGCATGTAGTTGAAAACTACACAACTTACTTGAAAATATTAATACAAAGAGATTGAATAATAAGATAGAAACACAGGCGCTCGTGGCACGGACTTACCACCCCCCTTTTTTCTAACTTTCTGTTTACAAATTTATTTTCCATAAAATTTCTATATTTCTTTATTATATCATCTCTTTTTCCTTATCTTAACTTGTTCGTGTCAATATTCATACAATCAAATTGCATGTGTCGACCCTATATAGGATTATTAGTATCTATATAGGGTCGACACATGCAATTTGATGTTAACATAAGTTCCATGGGCGGATCCAGCGGGGGGCGCACCTGGCCACGAGCGCCTGTGGATAGAAAAGGTGAACAAATATTATGTGAGCATGTCAGGGAGTAAATCTTTTACTTTTTATGATGAAGGTTTGGACTGATTTAAATATTGCTCTGTTTTCTTCGTCATTTAGATTAACTGGTCCAAAAATAAGTGAATTCATCTCTTAAGAATACACTATGATAATATATATAATTGGTATACAGATTTATGTGTTGTGTAATTGTGTTTTATCTGCATGTACACAAACAATATTATAACAGGTAAGGTAATTTACGTGTACGCGTCCCCATGTCTAAACATTGTTTCATAAAATAGCTTATTATTTTACTTAATAGTGTTGATGTGCTACTTAGTAATAAAATAAACAAAACTTACCATCGAGTTGTTTGAATACTTCGAATCAGGAAGTAATTTACTTAAGTTGTCTGGTCTGGTGCAAATGTACTTTCACTTTCGATTTTGAATTTCCGAAAACCAAAAGCCTGGGATATTAACCCCTTTTGTATATATTCAAACATTTTTTTTACTTTATTCCGTTTTAGATTATGTTAAAGCTTGTACATACCCACAAGGTCCATAACTCATGACTACAAGTCTAACACAAAGAGCTAAGAGTGGACCGGAAAGCTTACGCGGCGAACCTGGTGGTGGGAGACGCAAACTTTTGAGGAGAACCGAAAAGTGGAGGGGGCAAGCTTCAGGAGGAGAATGTGTGGGGGCAAGCTTCAGGAGGAGAATGTGTGGGGGCAACCTTCAAAACTGGCAAGCAAAAAAATGAAAGGTTATTTGTCCTCATAGCATGCATTTCAAGCCTTTTAAAATCCATGATGTTTTCTGCACATTTTCTGTTTCTATGCTCATTTGTCAGTTGTCTATAATTATTTGCATAGTTTGCACCCCCCCACCACCCACTTTTTAAAATGGAAGACCATGACCCCTTGCCCCATTGCTCAAAGTGCAACATCGCCACTCCACAAATCTGGTTAACTATAAAGTCAACATTAATACTGAATTCTCATGCAAACGAACGAGCGCACAAAATCCAACAATATAATAATTTTCAAACATTTCGAATTATTGGTTGCGTAAATTTAAGTGAGCAGTATATATTCCAACTATTGATTCACAAGCAATAATTCATGTAGGTACTGGGGTGGGCCTATGGGAATGGAGGTTAATATTGAATCATAAAAAGGCGAGAATCAAATGGATGGGATCTGAACTTTTTACCTTACAACAGACCATGCACTAAGGCTACTGCTAACGAGACATTTTTCCATTAGGGAACTAGTATTTTGCTTGCAAGTACGGTCTACGTGTTCGTTGAAATCCCCATCATAAGTACAATAAAACCTGTATTAGGGGACAAAGAAAGAATGGCGTATAGGACAGGTGATCTGCTAAAAGAGGTTCAATTCATATGAAATATTCTATGAGAGGACAAGAAAATGTGACCTTTTAATGCAGGTGACTGCTTAATAGAGGTGACCGAATGGGCAGGTTTGACTACAAGGACGAGTTTTGTATTTGATTTCCTGCATAACCAAGTGATTTTTCAGCCATATCATGGCGGGAACAAGTTACATTCAATGCAAGGATCTGATGATGTACACTGTCTACTAAAACAACACGCTTGATAAGATCTGTATAGTGCTACAGTAGCTCACTAAACCGCCAGTCACCTGGTAGACATGTCGCTCCATGTGGACATATTGTGTTGATCCTGAGCCAAATAGTATTTACTCTTATTACTTAATGTTGCGCGCCTATGGAAGGAGCAGCAAATAATAATGTTATATTCATTGGTTTGATTCGACCGGGACTCGAACCCTCGATCTACCGCACTCGAGGCGAACACCATAATCATGACACCACTTATGCGGTCGGTTGGCCAAACCAAAGACTATAAAATTGATATTTAAGAAAACTTTGATGATACCAAGAAGAGTTTGAAGATACCAAACGGGTAATCAGAATCCGTAAATCGAAGAAGAACAGACAACACAATGGCCAAAAGAAAAAGGAACAAAGGTACAAACGATGATCTACAAAACATTATGAACACACATAAAACTAAGACCGAGCCAAAGAACCCGGACTGAACTCGGGTGTTCTGGAAATGCATGGTAAGCAGTCCCTGCTCCATTGATGGTACCCATCGTGTTTAAACAACGTTTCTCTGCTACGTATGCAGCATAACTGAGAAAGAGCAATGACTAGTTGACTCAGATTCGGAATTATGTTTTTTGAATGGAGCAAGATGTTTATTTTGTGGACTTGTTTCGGTGAACAAGCTTGTACTATAACAATACAACTAAGCATGTTGGTATAGTTCAAAACAGACATCATCCTAACTTCAAAACGTAACTTGCTCTCGCCATGATATGGCTGTAAATTTACTCAATATTCATCCATTATGGTATTGTAATGTTTTATTATGTCATGGTTGAATGCACAAAATGAGAAAACAAAATGTATTCATTTTTAATGAAAACAGTAACATTATGCTTTAAAAGCACATGATAATTTAATATGATTACGCCATCTTAAAATTTATGAAAATCCTCCACATTCGGAATGTCTCAGCATTCTGCCAGTTGATTTCAAGTAGAAACGAGGAATACAAGATTTCAGACATGGGTCAGATCTAAAACAAAAAAGAAATTGGTTTGAGTAAATATACATGTACAACAGATATAAAGATATACTATTTAATATGGTGTAAGCAGGTACAATGAATTATAGCCAAGGGGCCGTCGTGGTCGTGATCGTATGGTAGTTGGATTTACAACTACCTCTGCAGTCAGTGCCTATCACCACTAACGTTGTGAGTTCGAACCCTGCTCAGGTGAGGTAAACTCGATATAACATTATGTGATAAAGTTGTGGTAGGTCGGCGATTATCTCCGGTTAGGTCGGTTTCCTCCACCAATAAAACTGACCAACACGATATAACTGAAATATTGTTGAAAGTGGCGTTTAACACCATAACTCTAACCTAGGAGTATAGCCAGTGTGTTGATAAGTTGCTAGAACAATATATAAAGATATGTTTTTATTTTTATTTGTGCTATCAAATGTTAGCTATTTCTACTGAGAGTTAGGGTTAGGGTTAGGGTGTAAACTTTGCAGTTTTTAAGGCGTGTGCACGTCCCATCTAAATCCGGGCCTCTTTTTGTCATAGTGTCATTTCTAACAATATAAACTTTGAGGATTTTAACACGTGTGCACGTCTCATCTAAATCCGTCCCTCATTTTGTCGTGGTGTCTTTTCTAACCATGTAAAAGAGTTTGGTGTATGTGTGATATAACTGTTAATCATTTCACTAAAAGGAGAGGTTTGGGTCCATTAAACTAGTTTAATCCCGTCACGTTTTCATTGAAGTGCCTGTACCAAGCCAGGAAAATCTGCGATCATGTATTTGTGTGTTATGGGTATCGATAGTGCCCTTTCTTACGATTCTAAGTTGATAATAAAATTTGTTCACGCCACGATATTATACAATGATAGCCTGTTGATGAGGTCAATGCATGGATTTATCATCAATATACTTTTAACGGGTCGATAAATTCATGTATTGACCGATATTAAAAGGCTATAATTGCTTTATTATTTTTTTAAACACTGGAAAAAAGTAGGTTATAATTGTTTTATCATTTTTCAATATTATTATTTAAATATTAAAATTTAGAAATTTTATGAAAATTAATTTTTTTTTAACTTTTTGAAAATTTTATCATTTTGAAATTTTTTGAAATTTTTGGAATCTTGAAATTTTTTGAAAATTTTGAAATTGGCAGGGATATTTGAATGCGAATCTATTTTAGGAAACATGAGGTTTATAATTTTATTGTAGCATGCTAAACGTGTTTATATATTTTATCACGTGTCACAAATTCCTCCAATCAATGAAATCTAATTACAATGAAAAATAATAAAGATGAAATATTGCTAAAGTTGGCGATATACGCCAATCGATCAATCAATCATACGATTTTAATGTCTGATTTGGAACTATTCTAACGGTGTGGTATTTTGGTTATTTATTCTATACTTACTTGCATATGATTTCCTGAGAATAATAGCGTAAGCATATCATAGTTTTACAAAAATCATTATAGCCACTGCAATCCTTCATTTTTTTCCCATTTGGACATTGAGCATCAACGGCCGCAGCGTGAACTAAAATCAAATGAAAAACATACATATAGTCGAGATAAAACATGGAAACAGGCATACTCGATTTCCATTTATTACGACACCTGTCTAAACCTAACCCATAATAAACCGGAATCCTGTATAAGCCGAACTTTAAATAAAGTCCCAATGTAGCAAATTTTAGTTAATTTAACCTGTATAGACTAAAACACCTGTCTATTTGGAGCAGAAAAGTCGGTGTCAATGAGGTTCGGTTTAAACAAAGATTCGATTTAAACAGGCCTGTATTAGTTATCATGGAGCAAATATTATCAATCTACTTACAATGTATGATAAAAATACAGAGGAACTTTTTTAGTCAAAGATTGTTTATCTTTAACTAGTGCCACACAATTCCAGATAAATATCACTATTCATATTTGTAACAAATTTTTTATAAATTTTTAAATAGTATACATGTGCAGTAAGTAAATATAAACATTTACAAAATTGTATTTCTTACAGTGGGAACTGTCTGAATTTGACTGTTCAATCTCACAGAGAGAGACACTACATCAATATTTATTCTGTACTGGTCCTATTTGAGCAGGCCTATTGCATTGATTGGATAATTTTTGTTATATATAATCGTTGACCGAAATCATAGGTTTTTTTTCTGGTACCCCTTCCACATGTTACCTGTGGAGCTTTGGCAATCTAGTTGCATATCCAGTTCACTTACTGTTGATAGGAAATATCAAACACTATATTAATATTTATTCCATTAAGGTCAAGATCATTGGACACACAAAAAAGAGTCAAATTAGGTTTGGTTTATGGTGTTTAACGCCACTTTCAACAATATTTCAGTTATATCGTTGCGCTCCGTTTTATTGGTAGAGGAAATCGGAGAAAACCAAGTCACAGAACAAATTTATCACATAATGTTGTATAGAGTACACCTTGCCATTAACGGGGTTCGAACTCACAACTTTAGTAAAAAGAAATTGGAGTCAATGAGTATACAAGATTAAATTCCTTCCGTTGATACCATTTTCTTCTCATTGACTCTTATGTAATTAATATTACTGTACCTAGTGTTTGTGGGCCTAATACAAGACAGTTGTAGTGTTGTTTGTGTTTCACGTGCTGTCTCAATATAGACACGTAAGCATGAGCAGAGAGTGCAAATAGTTGATGATCAACAATTCCACCAATATCAACAAAACGAACAATCACCTTTCACCTCAACAACTGAACACAAAAAGACCATGACATATGGCATTGGAAATCCTGATCCTTACTTGGAATTGGCACAAACATGAGGCGGTGTTAAATCTGTTAATGGAATCCACCCCCACGCCACCCCTCTTGATAATTGGATCTCCAAGACAATACATGTACAGATAGAAACAAACAATAAAAAACCTACGCAGAATCCTGTCCATTTTATATGTATTTGATCACGTACAGTATGTTTTCTCGTTAGACACAAATATGTAATATTTAAACATTTAGGAGTTTATTCGTGTATTTTTGATTAAAATGATTTTGTAACCAAAAAAAGGGAGGGGCATATTTTCTTAAAAGTTGTGTCTTACCATTTTAAGTATTCCATGACTTGGTGGTGGTGGGGGGGGGGGGGGGTGGGGGGGGGGGGGGGGGGGGGGGGGGAAGGGGGGTAGATATAATACAAAATAAATAGATATCTAAATCAGTGCGTACGACGCTTTTCTGGAATAACCTTCATCAGGTTAGCTCAAGGTCATCAAATACTATAAAACTTTCAGGGAGTAAGTAAACCAAAGGACTTTTACATGATAGCCTAAATCGGATAAGGTCACCTGTGATTGAGGGAGAAAAACTTCAGTTTTAATAATAATGACGTATTTCAAGAAAACTGTAAATTTCAATAACAAATATATATAATAAACCATATAAAAAGTACCCTTAAGCACCACGTTTAAAATATAAATTTATTATACTATGAAGTTTGTCAGTGACTAACGACAGGTCGGTGGTTTCCTCCGGGTACTCCGGTTTCGTCCACCAATAAAACTGACCGTCACGATATAACTGAAATAGGTTGAAAGTGACGTTATATACCATAATCCTAACCCTAAATTATAAATTAAAAACCTACCTGAATAAACAAAACATAACAAGAATATACAGCTTCGCCATAAACAAACCATATTCATTCGAAAATAATCAACAACACAAAGAGGTATAAAACAATAAAATTTATACGTACATGTTTAATATATGTTTCCTGTATGTATTTAGTACGTGTGTCACAACCATATGTTACCTGTAAGGCCAGTCAAGGGTGTTTTTTATGTGACTTTGGTTTTCTTGCTCCCAATCTAATTAAAATTAGATCCCCATATTTCCTCCCTATTTTCTATCGGTTCTTTACAAAACGCCCTTTTAAGGATTACGTCAGGAGTCAACATAAATATATTATAAATTGATCAATCATCGACTCTTCTACAAAATCCAGCAGACAAGAAAAGCATATATTTGTGCGTTTTGGAACGCACCCGATAGACACTAAGTGTATTCATGTCGATCCCTGACCCGACCCTTAAAGGAGCGGTTTTAGATCTCCCAATCGGTTACCAGTAAACGACCGATAGTACTAGGGAGCAATTGTGGTGATGTATTTTTGGTTAGATTGACTTTATACAGAAATATCATGTTTGGGAGGGATATTTGAGGAAAATACCAGTCGAGAGACGAAAAATTTCCCGAGTCGAATGGCGAGGGAAATTTAGTCTCAAGACTGGTATTTTTTGCAAATACCCCTCCCAAACATGATATATCTGTTTAATTACACCGAATATTATTTAGAACACTAGCTAAATAAATAATACCGTTTGTTTGTCGTTTTCAGGACCTAACATGATGTATCTGTTTAATTCTACCGAATGATGTTACATAAAACGCACAACTGATAACGTTTTACAAATTTTGTTACAAGCGTCTCGGTGAAGGGTAATACTTAGGCAAATACCCCGGAAATGGTGGAAAAGCTGAAAAAACTAAGATTTGGTAAACAAAATACCTCTTTCATCAACCAATCAGAAGACAGCATTCTAATATAAGGTGTAATTAATTCCTAAGCACTCATTGTTCGGCTTTCCAATCTATTGACTAAGCGTACCTGATGAAGGTTATTACAGTAAAGTATTAAATTAGATATCTACTCTTTTATTATTATCACTGGATCGATACCTCTGCTGGTGGACCATTAGTCCTCGATGGTATAATTCGCCCGGTTTTCAGTCCCTCCAAACTGACATGGTTTATTGGAAATATGTAGTTTTGTTTGAAATTTACAATTCCTAAACAGTAATTTATTTAAACTAAAGCCAACCTCTTTCTGACATAGGTAACCTTATATGATTTTGGCGAACCTGTTTCACCCCTTTGGTTGTTTTTTATTTTTTTATTTTTTTTTTGCTCCTAAAGACTTTTAAATTATTTGGCGCTCCAATCTTTTGAATATGAGCATACCTGATGGGGGTTATTCCAGTAGCGTGCCGTGTGCACTAAAAAAGATGTCTACATTTTTATTACTATCACTGTATCGACTCCCCTGCTAGTGGACAATGCCGAACAAGTCTTATTCAATGCCGAATAGGTAGCTGGATACCGATTCCAGATTCAATGCCGAAAAGGTAGCTGGCTACCTATTCCCGATTCAATGGTGAATAGGTAACTGGCTAATTGTCCCGATTCAATATCGAATAGGTAACTGGCTCACTTATTCTCGACTCAATGTCGAATAATTAACTGTATGTTGCGCGAGTGATTGTTGTTTAACACCAAGTGATCATTTTCAGCTACGCGACATGTTGAGGACAAGACACATCTTTATGAGATGATGATTCCATCCTCGCTCCATAGATCAACTCGGGATTTTTATAGTGCTAGCTCACTGAAACAACTGCATGCGGACAGACATGTCGCTCCACTCGGACATGTACTTCTCATTCAGAGCCAACCAGTCTTCGTTCTTACTCCTTAATGGTGCGTGCTTAACGAAGAAGCAGCAAATATCAGTTTTATAGTTTTGGTTTGACCCGACAGGGGATCGAATCCACAATCTACCGCCGTCGAACACCTAACAGCAAAGAAAATAGAATAGATTCTTTTTACATTCAACTTCTATTGCAATGAAACCAGACAAAATTTCTGTCCCCGATATCTATGTTTAACATCAAAAGTGTCCTCCGAATTTCACATGAATTTTGCTTGTTTTTCTTTGTTTTTTGGGGGGTTTGTTTTTTTTGTTTGTTGCTGTTTTGCTTAAAGAAAGTAGTTCCTGACTATAATTTCCCTTTTATGTGGAAAAATAGAAATTCGCCTTAATTTGCCTCGAAATCGATTTTGAAATAAAATAATTATGTCAAATACATAAGTATATGGCACTAAATAATAAATAATAGAATTAACCTTAGGTATTAAACATTGTAATGCAATTTATTTATTACAGACAGCATATGTTAGGCGGATTTTAAAAAAAAAGGGGGGGTGTCATCCTGACTGTCTCACTTTCTAAGCGAAACCTCCTATAATTTCAGCAATTTTGGTTAAAGACATACCATTTAATTGTTGTTTTTAACCCGAGCAAGATTTTTTTTTCACTTAAAATAAAAATATGATTTTTCTAATAATATTTTCCGCATGAAAAATCGGTACTTTTTCTTCTAATCATACCACAAATTAGCCGTACAAAACCGCATGATCCGATTTGTTTAGCATCTTTCAGGTTAACTTATTAATTCTATAAAATTTGGCGACAGAAATTAAACAAAAAGAAAACATAGCCCCCCCCCCCCCCTCCTTTTTGTTTTTTTTTTTTTATATTAAATGAAGTTAGAAGTTAATTTGTATTATATAAATATACAACAAAAAATCGTTCATTTTCCGATTTTGGCATTAACTCGGATTAATTGAATATTTATTTGTTTCCAAAATTAAACAGGTTTATATCCGAGGCTATAGAAATATGACGTTTCACCTTTTACTTAGCGACATAATAAATACATCTGTCACCAGTACCATCCCAGAGCTACATCTTTTATACATGATATATCGTTTGTATAAGTCTGTTCTCGTCGTAAATATATGACTGGGGACAGCCGTCCATGGCCTTTATAACCCCATCATGGCAGTGCCCTTAACCTATATTATTTATATTGTTAGTAATCTTGTTCTCATCATGAATATACATGAAATCAGACTGCTCACTTTTATGTAAAACAACAATCAATCAATCATAGCATATCCATTCTGTAAACATTAGAAGTTTATTAATAGGCAAAGGGTTTGGAAATATCAATAATATAAAATATAGAATTGGGGAAAACAGTGATTTAATACGCAGGGGCCAGTAACAATCATCACACGAAATGACCCAAACCGCTATGTGATTTAAAATGTTCTCTACTGTTCTGTTGTTTGTTCTGTTCTGTTCTGTTGTTCTGATCTGTTGTTCTGTCCTGATCTGTTGTTCTGTCTTGCTATTCTGTTCAGTTGTTCTGTTCTGTTCTGTTGTTCTGTTCTGATCTGTTGTTCTGTCCTGCTATTCTGTTCAGTTCTGTTCTGTTCTGTTCTGTTGTTCTGTTCTGATCTGTTGTTCTGTCCTGATCTGTTGCTCTGTCCTGCTATTCTGTTCTGTTGTTCTGTTCTGATCTGTTCTGTTGTTCTGTTCTATTGTTCTGTTCTATTCTGTTGTTCTGTTCTGTTCTGTTCTGTTCTGTTTTGTTCTATTGTTCTGTTCTGTTGTTCTGTTCTGTTGTTCTGTTCTGATTTGTCCTGTTGTTCTGTTCTGTTATGTCCTGTTGTTCTGTTCTGTTCTATTCTGTTGTTCTGTTCTGTTATGTCCTGTTGTTCTGTTCTGTTCTATTCGGTAGATTTTACAATAATTAATGACAGTTGTATACCCCGGTGTACAACCGGTAACAACGGGTTTCGGAAATAACACCGGATAATCGGTAATAAGTAACGCTGATTTCCGATATATTTTTTTTACATTTTCCGGCAGAAATAGTCAGTAATGTTAGGGTATCTAAAGATATATGAAGGCAAAATATAATGTCATCGAATCTCGAAATATTACTTAACATTTTGCGTAACTTATATTGAATGAAGATTCAGCAGTTTACTCAAGCATAATTAGAGTGAGAGATATTTAACACTAAATGAGCTATTTTCAAATATATATATCATGGCGAGAACAAGCTACATTTCAATGATATGAAACACTAGAAGAGATCGGGGACTGAAATTTTTTTTAGATAATAATTTAAAATGTAAATATCGCATTATATTAGCATATAGAATGACGTTTTCTATGAAACTAACTCATGAGAACACACATTTTATACCCACTCTCCTCATTTTACTCTATTTTGTTTTTAATGTCGATGTTGTGTTAATAGTTCGCATAGCGCAAAAGCTGCATATTTTTTTATATATTTTTTTTATTTTTGGTTGTTTTTTTGGAAACACATGCTTTAACAGTAGCTAGAAGAACATGCTTTAACCTTTTTAACAAAATTGGATGATTTAATTTTTTTTTCAAAATTAAAATTCATGAAAAGGGTATGATTGGTCGATAATCTCCTTTAGCTTGTCTATCTAAAACGAGTACAACACGCCATGACAGGTATTCGAACTCACAAATTTAGTGGTGATAGGCACTGATTGCACAGGTAGCTGTAATTCCACACGATTACGACCACGACAGCCCCTAGGATTATAGGAAAATAACGTTACAATCATCACAATAAAATATTCCATCGAAACAAAAGATCCGCTGTATGTACTCATATCTTTTAGAGCCGTCATGATCACGATCGTATGGTAGTTTGATTTACGACTACCTATGCCAGGGGCGGATCCAGGGGGGAGGGCGCACCCGGCGCGCGCCCCCTCTAAAATTGGGGAAAAAAAATGGCGTAAAATCGTGATATTTCAAATGAACTACCCCACAAATTTTCGCGCCTCCCTCCGCTCGGTGCAACTTTTTTTAAGTGCGCCCCCCCCCCCTCCCCCCTAACATGAAATCCTGGATCCGCCCCTGTATGCAATCAGTGCCTATCATCACTAACGTTGTAGGTTCGAATCCCGATAATGGCGAGGTGTACTCGATACAGCATTATGAGATAAAGTTTGTCAATGACTCGCGGCAGATCGGTGGTTTTCTCCGGGTACTCCGGTTCCTCCGCCAATAAAACTGACCGCCACGATATAGCGAAAATATTGTTTAAAGTGGCGTTAAACACCACAGCCCTAACCTTACCTTTTAAAATTGAGGGGAACTAATATACGAAATGAATGTGAAACAACACCAACAATCGCAGAAATAAACCAAGAACCGGAACAATGACTTAAATTTTCACTAAGCCACGCTCGCTGACTATTCTTGTCCAAGGGGAGCTCGGTAGATATATTTAAATGTGGCAGTCGAAAAGAGAAATATCTCGGGAGTGTAACGATATAATTGGGTCAGCGAAAGGATCACAAATAAGCGAAAAATATTGAGGCGAAGTAGGGAAGGGGAAAAGGGTAGATGTTTACCTTGAAGTAAGGAAGAGGCCTGAGGTGGCATATATTTTTTGAATGAAACAAGTGCCTGTAAATCGTAACCCTCGCTGGAACAAAAGCGGACTGAGGGTTACGTTATCGTATCTACGTAAAAACCTGACTATTTTGTTGAAATTCATGAAAAAATTACGATAGAGGAGCTAATAAATCATTAATTATTCATAAAACATCTCAAAATAATAGAAATCATATAATTTGAAGCTGTATTTGGGTATATTTGGGTGTATTTGGGTAACAAGTCACGCCGAATTTTATAGACATTAGTTTGACCTGATCGAGGCTCGAACCCACGATCTACCGCATTCAAGACGAGCACGCTAACCAAGTTACACCATCTATGCGGGTTTTTTTTATGTATTGTAAATTTCTATTAATTTTTTTTTGTGGTAGAAGTATTTAAATGTAGAATTTTTGCAAGGGAAATTGGAGATCGTATAAATATAAAGGAAATAGATACCAGGTTCATTAAGTGCAAATATCTTTTATGTGGTTTTCCTCTTTTGCATATCAAAATCGTATCAGAAATAATTCGTTTATTATCCGATGTTGATTTAAATTTAGAACAAAATTTACCGGAAGTAGAAAGAAGGTCACGAACATTAAAAATCTACAAACAACAAAATCGTTTAAATGTTAAATGTAAGGTTGTCCAGTGCTGACATTTAAGTAATATTATTCATATGCATTTAGTAGATATATAGACTAAATTCTATGCTAACAATGGTCGAGGAATTGAGTGCGTTTTTACATGAAAAGCACTTCAAATGTCAATGACAATGTTAATAATTGTTATTGTTTCGACTGTTTTTTCATCTTTAGGCTTTAGCCAGTTTAGCAGGGGAAATCAATAGGGGAGTTGAACTAGCATTCGATAAACAGTGTAAGATGTAGACTTTCACTTGCACCATTCTGTAAACACACATCTATTAATTCCTTTTATTTTCATTATTCCGAACAAATTATGTATATTCTGTTGTATTTAAAGGAAAACGCCATGGTCTTAACAAATTAGCGTGAAAATTTAAATGGCAGTAAATGAAAGGTGTTAATGAATGTTAAAAATAGTATACCGTAAGGTAGAATTTGGTCATTGAAGTTGCATGTAGCACCAAATAATGGGGATCACCATTTTTCGTAACTCTTCAATGTGAGGAGACAAAAGGCATAATCCATTCTGGGATTATACCTGCAATTAAGGCTCTTCCGAAAGATCGGTGACGTCATGCAATCGGTATAGTATGTTATAGCAGCATTGATCAGTTGCAGTTTTATCATTAAAAATTATGTAAATCGTAAAATAACGTCGTATATTTATCTTTTGATATAAATTACAAAATCATTATGATTTCATGTCAAGCATTTTATTGCACTAGCGAAAAGGGATTTGATTAAATCTGAATTTTTTTATATTTTGCCATGGCAGGATAAATACATGTGAGACAAAGTAAAACTGTGTTGAGTCGTGTATGAAATTCATGAAATCTTCTCAAGACGGAACTCAGCTGAGAACCTGTTGAGATATTTTTGAGAAATCTTATTTGAGAATCATCTCAGCTGAGTAAAGTGTTTGAGTTTGAGTGAAAACTTAAGATTTTATTTGAGAAATACAAGCCAGAACTATATATATCTGTACATATAGGGTTATGGTTTAACATTATGGTGTTTAGTGCCACTTTCAACAATATTACAATTATATCGTGGCGGTCAGTTTTAGTAGTGGTACCAGGACCCGCAGAAAACCACTGACCTGTCTCAAGTACCTGACAAACTTTATCACATAATGTTGTATCGAGTACACCTTGCCATGCGTGTGATACAAACTCACAGCCTAAGGGTTGATAGACACTGATTGCATATAGAGGTAGTTGTAAATCAAACTACCATATGATCATGACCACGATAGCCCCTCTGTACATAGAGAGGAAGAACATGGCTACCATGGATACAAATAAAAGATTGATTTTTTTTGCAGGTAACAGAATTATCAAAATGAACATAAGATCAATGATGTGACAGACAAAGTTTAAATAGAGGTGAGAAAATTAGATATTTTAGTCTTTATTGGTTTTTGAAATCTATGACAACCTGAAAAAACATATTGTTTTATTTAAGCATGATTAAATGACATTTAATTTTTGAAATGGTTAGGTACATGTAAGAATTTTTTGACTTTCTAAAAATAGCTAGATAAGCCAAAAAATTCTTTGTTATTCCAGATAATTTTTTTTAGGTACGACCAAATAAAAATAGTTGTGGTTCTGGCTGTTCCAGATACCGGTACATCATAGCACGCATCAGCTGTGTAATGAAGAGGAGCCCCGTTCAGGTCAAAGCAAAGACTGAAATTGTTATTTGTTGCTTCTTTGCTAAGCGTGCAGTGTTAAGGAGCAAGGACAAAGACTGGTTGGCTCGGAATCAGAATAATGTATACAAGTGGAGCGATATGTCTATCTGCGAACTGTTGTTTGAATGAGCTAGCACTATAAAAATCCAACTAAGTGTGTTGGTCTAGTACAAAGCAGACTTCATCATCTTCATCTCATTGAAAAGTAACATGTTCTCACCATGCATGATATAGCTGAACAATAACCACTCACTCAGTTTGAGCTATATGAAAGTTTCTAGTTTTCTTACTATTTATCTGATGGAAGTCATGTGGTTGTTTTTTGTATGTATTTCTAACCTTGTTATGTGATGTCGAACTTAACATCAGATGACAATATATGTAAGATTATTCCCTTTGACTTGGTATTTTGTTTGTTGATGACTCCACATCTGGGGATTAAAATTCACCAAATAACGCCAAAGGAATAAAGATGTTCATGTGTAGCGTAAAGAGTACCGATCAACGGCAGACTTGGTGCCGTTTCTTATTTATTTTAGGGTATTCGTTATGTTGCTTGTTGATTGATTTGATTTGATTTTTGGTGTTTAACACCACTTTCAGCAATATTTCAGCTATATCATGGCGACCAGTTTTAGTGGTGGAAGAAGCCAAAGTACCCGGAGAGAACCACCGACCATGGGCAAGCAACTGGTAAACTTTATCACTTGCGGCTCGGAGTCGAGTGCACCCTTTTTTGTAATTTACAAAGCTGGGCGTGAACCCATGTCATATTGGTGATAGGCTTGTATGAGTTGTTAGGTAATCCAACTACCTAGCTCATTGAGCCACCCAGGCCCTTTGTTGCTTGTTGAGGACCCTACTGTGACTGTTATATGTAGAACAGCAATAAAAGTGCTGTTCCTTTACTTTCATTTGTGTCTAAGTGTAATGTTGAATAATCTATCATATTCATGTACATCCATATCCTTTCTTACTACAAGCTGTTCCTTTATTTTGATTTGTGTCTAAGTGTAGTGTTCAATATTCTCTCGCGTTCATTTACATCCATATCCTTTCTTACTACAAGCTGTTCTTTTACTTTCATTTGTGTCTAAGTGTAATGTTGGATATTCTCTCATGTTTATTTACATCCATATCCTTTCTTACTAATTGCTGTCATTTCAGGCACATAATGATGGCTACATCAGGCCTCAAGGGACCTAGTGAGGCATCAGAAGCACTGAAAAAGTATGTCCAGAAAAACCAGAAAGGACAAGAGATGCTTGTGGTGCCGGAGGGAAAATGGAAAGGATGGGTCCCTCGAAGTATCTACACCATGGATCTTGAAGAGGTGTGTCTGCCATTCCTCAAATTACAGTCATTCCCAGTAGGTGGCACTGCAATAGGATCTTTGGTTACCATGAAGACATTTAACGCTGTCGGGAATTACATTATGAGACTGCCGTATTCCTTCGGGACGTGTAACAACCTTGAAAGGCTAAATCTCAGTTTTAATCTTTTAGAACAGATACCGAACCCGGTGTTCTTACTACAGAATCTTACGTGTTTAGATGTTAGTGATAATGATCTTTCCTACCTCTCCCCGGAAATAAAGAAACTGACAAAATTACGGGAGTTAAATCTTTGCGGAAATATTTTGTCCGAAGTTCCAGATGAATTGGAAGAATGCCAATGTTTGCAGAAATTGAATTTGTCACGAAAATGGCATCCAAAAGATGGCGCGATGAAAATATTGCCGCCTGCCGTTTGCCACATTAAAGAATTGACCGAGTTGGATATTAGCTGGCATCAGATTAACACAATACCAGATGATATTCAAAATTTAACAAAACTCCAAAGATTGATTATGAAGGGCAATTTTCTGAAATATGTTCCCAGTAGCATTGGAAAATGTTTGAAGTTGCAGGAATTAGATTTGTCTGGAGCTATGAAACTAAATTCATACATTCCACCCGAGCTTTTCTTATTGAGGGAGCTGAAGATATTAAATATTAGCGGCAATTATTTCACTGAGATTTCTAAAGATATTAAAGGATTGAAAAATCTTAGAAAATTGATCATTCAGAGAAATGCTTTACTGAGAATTCCTGATGAATTATTCAAACTGAAGAGATTAGAAAGTTTACAGTTTAGCGATAATTATTTAGAAGAATTACCTCCCCTTATCAAATATTTGAAAAAGTTAAAATATATTGACCTACAAGGTAACAAGTTGAAGTCACTTCCGAATGAGATATGTCAATGTGAAAATCTCATTCAAATAAACGTAGCATTGAATGAGATGCAATGTTTACCCGATACAATTTATTTGTTGACAAATTTACAAGAATTGAATGTTGAGCAGAATAAACTAAGACATCTGCCGCCAATGATGGATAAGCTTGAACGATTAGAGCGATTGAGCTTGCACGATAATCTGCTGACAAGACCACCTCAGGAAGTGTGTCAATATGGTATAGAAACACTATTTAAGTTTTTGAAGGAGTTACGGATCAGTGGAGCAAAACATAGGAGAAAGATGATTTTGATTGGAGCAGCTAAAGCGGGAAAAACTAGTCTACGTAATGCACTTCTCTTAGGGAAATCAAAACTCACCGCAGAGCACGAAAGGACTTGGGTACTTGAGCGCCACCTATGGGAACCTGAATCTGACCTGCGTGTTCAGTTGCTAGATTTTGGTGGACATCATATTTATTCAGCGGCACATCACTTGTTTTTAACTCCGGAAGCTCTACACGTCGTTGTTCTGGACCTGTCAAAGTACAAACCAGAGCTCTATGAGGAAATGGTAGGTAGTTGGATTGATGCTATCATAGACAGGGCTCCCGGGGCTACCATTCTTTTAATCGGTACACATGCTGACATGTGCCAAGAACATGAGATTGTGGAATATGTCATCAACATCTTGGAGAGGATGCATGCAGATGAGAAGGAAAAAATACATGATCTAGAATTTGAGCTGGCAAAATTGTCAACGGAATTGAAGGCAATGTCTGGCAAAGATAGTGGAACCAAATTTGAAGACATAAAAACTCAACGATTGAGAGAAAAAGCAAATCATTTACAAAAGTTGTTGAATGAAAGAGTTCCGCTTCCAGAGAAAGTTTATGTAGTCAGCTGTGCTGATGATTTACAAGGAATCCCAGAATTTCAGAGTTCTCTTATTGAGAAACTGAAGGAGACAGACGAAAGGCCCTTACCAAAACCATGGTATATTTTTTTGACAAAAATCCAAGAAATATCTGACAAAATTTTAACCTGGGAGCAAGGAATCGAGTTATTTGAAGACGTTATGAGTAATCTAAATCAATCTATGATTTCTTTACAAGGATCTGCCGAAAAGAGTCTAGATGTCGTTCTACGTTATTTACATGCAACGGGAGAAATTATATGGTATCATGAAAATCCCAAGCTCCGAGGGCTAATCTTCCATAGACCGGAAACACTAGTTGAAATGCTACGCACGATATTTCATCACGATTTTAGAAAGCATGTAGTATTTGACGAAAGCCACTCGCGTCTTGCTGGGTTGAATAAAAACAAATTTGACCTGATGAAAGAGGATTTTTTGACGAAAGGTTTGATGACATTAGAACTACTTCATTATTGCTTATTACACTTCAAATTGTCCGCTGATGCTCGCGACATGTTCATTGATCTCATGTTGAAATTTGACCTTTGCTACGAGGTTCCTAAAATTCCTGGACTTCCAAGTACATATGGGGCAAGTCGTGTACTTCGGTTTCCATGGTTTTTAGAAACTGAAAAACCTGCTTCTGTGACGTCTACATGGCCAGAGAAAACTCCAAGCGACCTTCTCGAGATCCGATATCAGTTAGAATTTGTTAAAAAATTGCCACCAAACTTCTTCGAGAAACTAAATGCACGGTTACAGACACACATTTTGAATCGAGAAGATTGGAAAAATGGGACACTTGCTTTTAGAAATAGGTCAAAGTTGCTTGTCGAGAAAAAACTACTAAATGGAATGGTAGAAGTAAATGTAGCCGTGAGAGGAAGCGATGTTCAAGAGTTATGGTTCTTGATTCTGAAGATCAATGATGACATGTTGTCGTTACTGCTGGAATGGCCTTTCATTCGCTTTGAACGATACTTGTTCTGTTCACATTGTTTACTACGGGGAGATAATGAGCCTATGAAGTACCCTGGAGAAGTTCTAGAAATGAGGTGTCAGAAAGGGATGTATGAGGTGTACCCATGTAATAAACAGAAGGACGTCATGGTTCCGTCATGTCTTGTTGTACCATTAGATCCAGGTAAAGCCCCTTAGGGTATTATTGTATTAAAGATATAATGTCGTTGAGTTTGATAAAAAAAAAAGTTTTTGTTTGCATTTAAAGTTAATATTTATCTTCAGAACATGTATGAAACGGGTCTAGAACAAAAGCTCTCCTAGGACAAAAGCCCCCAATAATGAAAAGTACAAGTTATTTATATATTGGTATCTTTGCACACATTTTGGACTTATTGTACCGCTATTTATGGGTTAACATTACTTTTGAATACTATTTTTCATAATAAGTTATTATTGGAACTTGAAGATATCAAAAACAATTGAAATATTTGTTTAAGAATTATAATAACCCTCATCAAAGAAAGTAAAAATAAAAGTTGTTTTATCTTAAAAAAAATCATTATAGTATAGCAAAAAGGGTGAGAAAATAACTCACTCATTACTTTTAATAACTTCAGAGATTATAAATGTAATCATCAATTGTTTATCAATAAAAACAATTCCTAATTAACTTTACCTGATTTAATTCCAATTCAAACAAATAAGCAGTGATAAATAAACATAACAATGAACGAAATGTGAAAAATATATGTTTTTAAAGTATTTTATTTTTTTAGTGTTAATTCCCCCACTCCTCCTTTTTTAATAGGGATGAGTTTTGATCTTTAAGATATCTTTAATATCACCATCAATATAAAAAATGTAATAAGATTGTATGATTATTTCATTATGGGAGGCTTTTGTCCTGTTCCCGTATGAAGCATGTATTTTCGTTGTTTTTTGTGTGCAATTTGCTAACCAGCATCATTAATTATGCATGTCCCAATTTCCAAACTACATACGCAATGGCACTGATGTTTACACTTCAGCATGAGTTTGAACCCTCAACACTTCCTTCAATTTCATCCAACGGTCAATGTTGGTGGCCTATGTTACTATTAATTCTTGTTTTATTATATTTCGCCAAAACTTCTTTTTCTAGGAGAATCAGTTAAAATTCTTATACGACTATATGCAGGTTTTCCATTGGCAGACATTTTTGTCATACAGACAGGGATTTATGTTCAAGATGGTTTTCATGAAAATAAAAGAGATGGACATTTTACTTTAAAACTCGATAATTAGTGTTAATTTATGTTTTTAATGTGCTCCTTGTAAAAATAATCTGGACAAAAAATATTACCAAAATCAACGACATTATGCCTTTAAGCTATTGTTGTTCAGGAATTTGCTACGAGCAGTTGTTCATAATATTAAATTTCTGTCCTTAAGCAAATCATTTTATTACTCTTGGTGTAGAAATCAAGCAGACTATATATAGATTTTCCTTCTGCTTCCAGTGGATAACGATATTTCTCCACTCTCGAAAGTTAAATTTTCAAATTTTACAGCTCTCATTTAGAGAGAGCCTGTGAGAGCTTTGAAATTAAAAAAAAATTAACTTTCAAGAGCAAGAGAGAGCCTTAAATTTGAAAATTTATCTTTCAAGAGCGGGGAGATATAGTAATTCTCTGGTAGTAGAGAGTTTTAAAATTTAGACATGCTAAGGATAAGGTTATGGTGTTTAACGCCACTTTCAACAATATTTCGGTTATTTTGTGGTGGTACATTGACCAATGCATACCACAAATGTATATATAGCAAATTACGGGATCAAATTCCTTGTAGTCTAATAAGAGTCACTACTGTGATTCTTTGAAATTCAAACAGTGATGGTCATCAATTCCACCAATATCAACCAAACGAACAATCACCTCTCATCTTAACTGAACTCACTGAACACAAAATAGACCACGTTGGAAATCCAGGTTGTGGCTTGGAATAGACACAAAATTTATTGTCATGCTACTTGCTTGATACGAACATATTGTGTAACCATCGGACATTATATTGACATCGTCTTGACAAATCCTTGATAAGCATACTATCCTTTTGCTATATATAGTTTTGCTGGAAATGATCTTTGTATTTTGCATTTCAGACTTTGATTCAATATTTCTGTGAATAATCCATTTTTACAAAACAAAAACCCACGATCTACCACACTACTCCCAAGGAGGTTCTGTATAGACAGCTTTCACTGTTAATATAAGTATTTCTTCATGTCATAGTAAGATCATTATTTTTTACCTGTAATTTCATTATGGTTCAATTTTACAGAATTTGTTGATGACGCTGATCTAGCTGGACATATACGTGCCATAACAGAATTCCTCAGAACACTATATGATACAGTTGATGGACCTAGTAAGTAGACACACATTTATATGTGTTTGCCATGTACACCCGAGGGGTAATAGAGATAGATCAAGTTTTCTCTGGCCTTATGGGCATATATATTAGTTTAATGCCCAGTTGACCCTTTCATGAAAACTGCAGTACTACATGTACATTCATTCAGGACAATTGCGAGTTGAAAAATGACAATTTCGCGGAAAAATCGAGATGTCATAAATGCATTTAATTTTTCTGCGATGTCATTTTACGGGAAAGGGTATTATTACCACTCACAAATCTCCTGGACCACTGTTATCGTGAAAGGGTCAATTCTTGATAAATATTGAAAGTCTGTCGTTTTTTACCAAATGAGAACAGGTAAGATTTCTACTGTACAAGACAAAGAATACTGTATGTTATAATTCAATAATGAATTTATAGTAAAAAACTGAATATATATGATAGCTTCTTATCGGTGTCCACTGTCATCAATATCTCAAATCATGGTCCGATTTAAGGTTATTCTCAAATTGGTTTCCATTCCAAATTCTCAGATCTATGTGTGATTTATTGGTTAGGGTTAAGATTAGGCCATACGTCATTGAAGGCATTGAATGTTAATTTGAGAAAGTCAGAAACTGTCATAGATATGAGAATTGGATGCTAATTTAAGGATTTGAAAAAGGACATAGATTTGAGAATTTGAAAAAAGGACATAGATCTGAGGTACAAGATGCCTGTGATGTAGAAATCAAACCTGGATTAGAGGATTGGATGTCGATTTGAGTCTTACATATATTTATATTCATTTCAGGTAATTTACCCTTGTTATCAGAAATGGGTTTGATGTATGTGGCCTCTAAACTTGGTTTTGAGTGGACTCAAGTGGCCCTAGCATTGGGCATTACGCAACCAGAAATAGAGCAGATCCAACTTGACAATCCACACCAGACAACTAAACAGATCATAATGGCGCTGATCAGATGGCGAGATCGTCAACGTAACCGTCCACAACAAGACACCATCAAACAGCTGATTGGGGCTCTAGAGGTTCCAGAAAGACAAGACATTATTGATGATCTGAAAGAGAAATATGGAATTGATTAAATGTAAGTTACAGTCAAACGTGGGTTTGGGATTATTGTGTCTAATGCCACTTTCAAAAGTATTTCAGTTATATCGTGGCGTTCAGTTTTATTGGTGGAGGAAACTGTACCAGGAGAAAACCACCGACCTGTCGCAAGTCACTGACAAACTTTTTCACATAATGTTGTATCGAGTACACTTTGCCTGGGAGGGATTCAAACTCACCACTACCATGCGATCGGGATGGCCCCGATCTCCCTATTGATCAATAAATATACAATTAATGTACAATATTGTCAGAAAATATCAAATTTATTTTTGGAAGATTTAGAAACAGGTAAGAAAAGCGAGGTTTTAGTTTCGTAGCAAGTGAAATAAATTGTATTTTCACAGACAATGTGCTTTTATTTTGTATATCCTGCAACTGCCCAATTGTTTGAAAAAAGCAGACACAAGCATCTTTCTAGTCATTTTCAAACTTGTTCCCTATCAGGTCTGCACTTATACTGTTACCGTTTCTTACCATTCACTCTTCATGATTCAGGTACCAGAAGTACTATTTTTGGTCAGTGACCTTATGTAACACGCATTATGTAATTTAAAAATTCATATAGAAAATGAGTGCTGGATCAAAAATTTATATGTAGGAGTTTCAGAAACTGGTAGAAAAGCGAGACTTTGACAAGATTTTCTTACCTTTTCCACAACGAGTGCAAATGAATTTTCGTTTTACAGACAATGTATGTATATTTTGTTTATCATGCAATGTCAATAAGGCCAAAAAAAAATATATGTGTGTTTACTGTCACATGTCAAAAAAATATAGGGTCGGTCGGTCGGCATTAATTTTTTTTTTTTTTTTTTAACTATCGGCAAAACCGGAAATAGTCATTACGGAATCTGATTCCGGTATTTCATTTTCAAAATTTCCGGTAAGCCGTCATTTGTATTATGACGAGTTACACAGTTTTTCTACCTTCTTTGCTTTCAATTTCGACAAAAAGCTAGCTGTTGAATAAATAAAACATTGCTGCTGATTAAACAACACAAATGGTTATCCGAATTCTGTGTAAAAATTGATGGAGTCGTTAGCAAAAATTAGGGTGGAATAATTGCCGATAAAAAAGGTTAGGGTCGGCGGCTGAAAAATAGGGTGGGTCGGGTGACCGTAAACACACATATTTTCAAAGGTATCCTCTTACCAGGTTGAGCTATACTGTTTCAGAGGCTGCGTTGTCGTGATTGTATGGTAGTTGGATTATTAGTATTTAATCAGTGCTATCATTGTTAGTTCAGACGAGATGTACATGATACAACTTTATGTGATAAACTTTGTCAGTGACTAGCGGCAAGTCGGTGGTTTACCCCGGGTACACCTGTTTCCCCCATCAATAAAATTGACCGCCACGATGCAAATGAAATATTATTGAAATTAACACCATAACCTTATAATTTTTATATACTCTTGAACTTGTTATACAAAATTTTACCTTTATTTTCCAGATGAAAAGAGATTTAGGTCAATAAAAGACAAGACACAAATACAGATCATGATGCTCAATGGAGGAATGTCATTAATGAAGTGCTATTGTTACTATGGTTACCATGTAAAAACTGTTGTAATTTTTTTTATTACTTTTTGTGATCTGATTTATAAACTACATGTGAATTAATTATAGTACAATATTACCCTAGTCATAAAAAAGTTGAAATCATTGATATTCGTAGATTGAAATTTACATGTTAGTAATTACGTGTTTATCTAATTTTGCAATAATCTTAACAATAAAATATCCTAAAAACTTAATTATATTGGTTATGGCATTTTTATTTCACCTGGCTAAAGTCAATATACTCTTTTAACAGTTGCAGAATTATAGCATATTTGAGAGGGAAAATTGTTAAAAAAAATATTATTTTCAGAAGCATCTATGGAAATTTCAACTAAACCTGACAGGAATAGTCCTTGGATTTTTCTCATTCGAAATAATTATGATTGGTCCAAATTCCATTCAAGATGGCCACCACGACAGAAAATAGAAAATTCTTAAATTGACTACACTTGCCTTATTTCAAGCCAGAAGCTGCTGAAATTTTAACTATAAGAGCATAATTAGGAGCTGAGCCTCTGTCAAAACTATAATTAAATGTATAGCTGCCATATTCAAGATGGCCACCATGACTACCTTATTTCAAACCAGAATCTGTTTAAATTTTAACTGTAAAAGCATAATTAGGAGCTGGTCCTCATCCAAAACCCTATTGACATGTACAATTGTTATCTTTAGATAATGGTTTGTTCAAGTGAGCCTCTAGTTTTATATAATTATCATTTTGGAAGAGGAATACTAAAAATAGTTTCAATACAATATAACCAAAAAATAAATGTCAGCATTTGATATTTATCTAGGTATTAATTACAGGAATGATTTTTTTTTCAATTATTGAACTGATTTCAGTTATTTTCCGCGGGAGAGAAATTGCCGAAAGTTACTGGACAAGGTCAGAACAGGTCAAAAATATACCATTTGAAAGGGGGACTTGTAGACGTTTCAGTTATTTTTCATTGATTTGATTTTCCTACCAGAACCATCCCTGTAATTAGGGAAAATTACCATGACCATAGTCATTGTGGAAATTTGTTATTTTTATTTTTATAATTACTCAAATAATGACATCTTATATATATATTTAATCTGTGAACCAATGAATTTCTGTAAAACTATGCATTTTTTTCAAAAAACATGTGCCGTAGAATTTTAATATGTAGGTTTTAATTCAGCAATGTTAGAGTCCATTAATTTGTTGATATACCAGTAGTAATGGCTACTGTGATCTGCAAATTTATTTAACAAAGTTTACAACAACAAAAAAACTGCTTAAGTTATAGCTTCAGAAATGGTTTGATCGTTCATCACTAATTCAGGGTTACGTCTGTGAAAATGTGTCTTTAATTTGAAAAAAAGCACCTCATTTGATACAAATGAAGGGTGCACTGAGCAAATAAAATTCTTCTTTGTGTACTAATTCTCAATAAATTATCAGTTTTAATGAAAAAAAGGGGTATATATATATATATTTGAACCCGTTTTGCAAAATCTATATGCAACTTTGTGATTTGTGTTGCACCTATTACACAAGCTGTGTCTAAACAAATAAATTGCAGTCATTGTTTCCTGTGTAAATTTGTGATTTCATTTTTTAAGTGCCATGAATGGGGCAGGAGATGTTAACCTTTCCCAGAGCACTTGGGTTTTGTCTTTACATTTGTTACATCTATTTAAGTTAAAGTTTTCTCCCTGATGTACATTTATTTATTTTTTAAATGTGGTTGACTGAATCCTGCTTAGTCAATAAATCATTGGTTTATTAATTTAAAAAGTTTATTAAAAACAGTTACTATTAACAAAAATGTTTAAATATTTTTACTGACTTCAGTGTATATTTGTATCGATGTCAGAATGTCATTTCAAAGACATTAGTTGATAATTTACAAAATAGTTACCTGTTGCCTGCGGCAGCCGGCAATAAATATATACTATCGTTGATTTGTTTTGCAAGGAGGGATTTCTCAGAGTAATCTCGCATCGAAGGCGAAACCAGAGATGTGAGATACAATGAGAAGTCCATTTCTAGAAAAACATATCAATGATATAGTATCGAGGATTTGATGAGTTGACGTCAGTGACGTCACATTAAAAAAAAAAAGGTGATATTATGTTCATATCATGATAGTTGCCTTATAAGAGATAAAGGGGTGCGGTCTATTATGCTGTTTGATCATGGTTCCAGGTCTTTAATTACTCTAGAAAACGATGTTACATTTGTATTCATATGGTTTAAAACAATATTTTTTGCCAATCTGAAATATGCAAGTCTATACATTAATTTATTTATATTATATTGTGGACAAAGTTAATAGAATGTGCATGGAATGTTCTGTTAAAAGGGAGATAAATCGAATATGTTTTGTTCAAAGGGAGATAAATCAAATATACATTTTTTTGCTGGTATTTTCATATAATTTTGTAATTAAAGATTTTAAACAAGTCCATGTGTTTTAATACAAATTGTAATTTGAACGTAACAAACTACTTTATAATTATAGTATTTTTGAACTTCAAGAATTGTAGACTGTGTTTAAATTGTTAAAATTACTTTCGTGCATGGAAATTTTATTAGAATAACAAACAAAAATGGCTTCGGCCGATTTTTTTAAACAAACATATTTAAGGAAAAATCAGAAGTTATTAACGATTGTATTCATATAACGTAGCTCAATACGCTGCTGGTCAGTTGTTGACCAATTCTCTCCTTTGTACATACACAATGAAATAATCCCTCTGTCTGTTGCTCCATTCATAATATTTTCGATGAATTATGAATGAAATTTCATTGAACATGCTTTATGAATTGTAGATGTTGCATCTGATAACAAAGTATTTGATAGAAAATATCAGTGTCATTTTTATTTGTCAAACATTGAAATTCAAAATAAAAAAGGGAAAATATTTTGTTTGATTTTGTCTTTGATCAATAGATAAAATAGAAATTCCTATTGTACTTTAAAGATATTTCCACATACAGTCAAATCTGTATTCAGGCACACATTTGGGAGAAAGAAAACTGGCCTTATATAACAGGTGACCTTTTAAAAGAGGTTCAATTCGTATGAAAGTTTCTATGACAGGACAAGAAAAGGTGACCTTTAATTACAGGTGACTGCTTAATAGAGGTGACCACATGGGCAGATTTGAGTGTACTTACTATTTTTGTAGTAAGGCCAAAAGAAATATGTGTGTGTTTAGGGTTTCCCTACCTACCCTATTTTTTTTCTCTCAAAAATGCCTACCCTAACATTTTTATGGTCATTTTGGCTTAACCTTTGGATTTCGTCCCCATTAACTTAATGTAAAAATATTTTGAAAAAAAAAAAATCCCAACCTACCTACCCTTTTTTTTTAGGGATGAAACCTTAAACACACATATATATTTTTGTAGTAAATGAACCACTGGTAATTAATTTGAGATATACAGTAGTACCCCTCTTCTAATACCCCTCCCACTAAAGGCCACCCTGTCTTATCAGGCCAGATTTCAAGTGCACTAAGATAGTAAAACCCTACTGGATTGTCCCCACAAGAGACCACGCCTCTTGAAACCCTACTGGATTGTCCCCACAAGAGACCACGCCTCTTAAAACCTACTGGATTGTCCCCACAAGAGACCACGCCTCTTAAAACCCACTGGATTGTCCCCACAAGAGACCATGCCTCTTAAAACCTACTGGATTGCCCCCACAAGAGACCACGCCTCTTAAAACCTACTGGATTGTCCCCACAAGAGACCACACCTCTTAAAACCCTACTGGATTGTCCCCACAAGAGACCACACCTATTAACAGTCAGTTTTTCATTTCATATAACATCTTCATATGATAGTCAGTTGCTCCAAGATATGCAAACATCAAATTCACTTTTAAGGACATTAGGGTTATGGTGTTTAATGCCACTTTTCAACAATATTTCAGTTGTATGGTGATGGTCAATTTTATTGGTGGAAGAAACCAGAATGCCCAGAGAAAACCACAAAAATATATAATGTTCTGCATATATATATATTCATAGTTCTGTTGTCGGAAACTGATCATGTTCCACTCATCACCTGGGTCAACTGGCAGATAAATCCTTCTTTCGTGGAAAAAAGTGCTATAAATAGTTGCAAATCAAATCGTAGAAACAGAGATAATATAATTTGTAAAGGAAACCAAACATCTCTGCCAGATTTGGTTTGTCTGGGTGATTTCAAATACTAATCTATGAAACCTGTAAATAGTTTTAACCTTTTTCAATTGTCATATATCTGCAACCTCTGGCATAATTTTCAACTTGGAGGTGGTCAGTATTGGGTAGAAGTAGATTTAGAAATATTTGCTTAAGCACCATTTAACCTCATACACCACTTTAAACAATAAAAATACAATGCCTTAATGATATATCCACCATTTTTTAAATCTAAATTTCTTATCCATAGGCTCAACATAGCGACCTCTTTTACATACAGCTCGTGTGGTAGTTGGATTTACAACTACATTTGCAATTAGTTCCTATCCACACTAAAGTTGTGAGTTCGACCCACGTTCATGATAAGGTGTACTCCATACAACATTATGGATAAAGTTTATCAATGACTTGCCACAGGTTGGTGGTTTTCTCCACCAATAAACCTGACTGCCACGATGTAACTGAAATATTGTTGAAAGTGGCGTTAAACACCATAACCCTAACCTAACCCATTTAACATACATGGTGTATTGTTCGTAAATTCTTTTCACCAATATAGCGAAAATGCTCCTCGACGAACAACAATCAATCAATCAATATTATAAAGAGTGTAAACCTAATAATCCAGTTGTCCCTCTGAGTGCAGTAATCATTCGAGTTGTAAGGAGTGTAATTCGTCGCTTCTGAAGATAACGGAACCGCATCAGTGTGGTAATGGTTAGCGTGCTCGTCTCGAGTGTGATAGATTGTGGGTTGGAGCCACGGTCGAGTCAAACCAAAGACTTAAGTATTAAGGAGAAAGATCAAAGACTGGTTGGCTTGGAATAAGGATAATGTGTTCGAGTGGAGAGACATGTCTACCTGCCAACTGTTGTTTCAGGGACCTAGCACTATAAAAATCCAACTAAGTGTATTGGTCTTGTACAAAGCGAATCTCTTCATCATCTCATTAAAGAATAACTTGTTCTCGCCATGATATAAACAGCCATGCTTCAGGACCTTAAGTGGCAGCCTCTAGCAGACAGACGTAGGGACCAACGATTGATCCTGCTCTACAAGATCATTAATGGCCTGGTGGCAGTCCCCGCCGATCAACACATTCAGCCAAACCCGAGCGCCTCGAGAAATAGACACACAAAGACATTATTAATTCACACCTGTAACATTGACATTTACAAACACTCATTTATACCGCGTTCTACTATTGATTGGAATTCCTTATCTGAAGCTACAGTTACCAGCAAAACAGTGGACAGACTTAAAGCAGCTCTCCTGAAGCGCGACTAAGAACTTACATGCGCACACACCCCTGAAGTACTTTTACTCAGAATTGAGTTAATCTTCAGTAACCATATAGATACAGATATAGCTGAAAATTGCTGAGCTGGCGTTAAACAACAACCACTCATTCGGAAGATAACGTTTGACATCTACATGTAGGTCATGAAAGACGACAACAGTAGCAATATTCTACACACGATAGATACATACATTTCAATTTGATTTAATTACAATGTTGAACTAGTCCGGCTTTTATGAGTTGAGGCGGGGGATAAATCTGAGTGGAGCGAAATAACATTATACAAATTGAGCACAGTGTTGGGCAAATACAAAGCTGGTATCATCATCAGCATCGTCGTCGTCGCCCTCGTCATCATCATCTGCATCTCGTCAAATAGCAACACGTTCTCGTCATCGTCTTCATCTCATTAAATAATAACCCATTCTCGGCCATGGTATACCAGAAGCTGTTCAGTGTCAAACCCTGGAAGGAACTGAATCGGTCGTGTTGTGAAGAGTGAGATATGTGCTTAAGAATTATAATCTTCGACGAATCTCGGGAGAGGGGGATAATTTCTATAGTTGTGACTTTGATTATCCGCCTCCCTTATTCATATATTCAAATATTTCAAAGTTCAGAATGATGTACAATGTACCTATTCATATACAAAATCTAGTTATCTTTCATAGAAATACATTTTTCAGACCTATTCCCCCTTTCCTATAAGGTCAACATCGCTAATCGGTACCTAGTCTCTAGTAACGAAAATTGAGAGGTTGCAGACCCTTTTTCCGGAGTGTTAAGATAAGATAAGATAAGATAAGTTTTATTTATAGTCGGCATATTTAAATAACAATACAACACAAGCCCTAGTGGGCTTTTGACCGACATACAAAGCCTGTATAGTGTGGGTAATAAAAAAATAAAAACGTAGATATCAAATTTAGTGCTCACCACCACAGGCACTTGTTTCATTCAAAAAATATATGACCCTCCTTAGAAGAGGAGGAGACATATATTTTTTGGAATAACCTTCATCAGGTACGCTAAAAATCGAAAGATTGGAAAGCCAAATAATTTAAAAGTGTTTGGGAGCAATAAGCCAAAAGGACATATAGAGAATATCCAAAATCGGCTAAAGTCATATATGCCTGAGGGAGGAGAACCGTAGTTTTGATAAAATTACATATTTAGGAACTGTAAATTTCAAGATAACTCTTGTCATCTACTTTCAAATGTTTTGTTTGGATTATTCCCCTTTTTATACACATAACTTATTGGGCTATCTTTCATCTATGCCATTATGTTTAAAGAGATACTGATGCTGCCTATTTTCTGGTTTCAGTGGCGGATCCAGGTTTTCAAGTTAGGGGGGGGGGGGGGGGGCGCTTAAAAAAAATTGCGTCGAGCGGAGGGAGGCGCGAATTTTTTTTGGGTATTTCGTGTAAAAAATCACGATTTTACGCCAAAAAATCATATATTTTCCAATTTTGGGGAGAGCGCGCCAGTTTTATTGGTGGAAGACACCGGAATACCCAGAGAAAACCACCGACCTGTCACAAGTCAGTGACAACATTTTTCACATAATATTGTATCGATTTATACACTTCGCCTGAACGGTGTAACATAGTTATTATACATGTAGGTTAAAAATCCTCATCCATTGCAATATAGAAATGGAAAATGTGTGACCCAATCATATATTTGAAAGCTTAAAAAGTCGATCCATTCCAGATGAATATATACGTCTGTATAACCACACTTCATAAATAGACCAAATATACTCAAGTTTTGTAATCTGATGAATTCAAAATCAGTTAGCGTTTTATGTAATATGTGTAAATATATCAGAATTGTAAATATGAAGGTATGTCCTCCAGGTTCATCCACCTTCTATCTTCCTTTAAATGTAATAATATGTGTTATATTGTTGTTGTCTCTGTACCTTTGTAAAATTGGTTATGAGAAATAAAGATATATAGTTGTTAGGTATATACGTTTATATCGGAAGTGACTCTCCGTGCTTCTGATTGATTTCGCCGCTGATATTCATCAATAGAACTACTAACTAATGATCAATATTCTGTTATATTTTTATTAATATATTATTTAATTACAAATAATTGTAAGAAAATCTAACTCAGTGTTATGCGAACCGCTATTACATAATAATAGAATAATTTGCCTTGGCAATATAGAAGGCTACATGAGGTTGAATAAATATGACCCATTGATATACCATAGATTAAAAATCCCCATTTATTGATATACAATGAAACCCGCCTATGTAGTCATCTCTATTACGCAGTCACCCGTATTAAAAGGTCATATTTTTCTTGTCCTGTCATAGAAGGTTCCATATAAAGTGGACCTCTTTAAAGAGGTCACCTGTCTTATAAGGCCACCTTTTCTTTATCCCAATGATGACCTCCTAATACCGGCTTGACTTATAGTGAATTTATCATCATGATCAATTAAACGAAAATCAATAATCCATCGGGACAGGGCCTTGAACAAAAATCTGAGATATGTTGCAATGATGACTCCCCTGAAGATTTTTAATTATTACTAATCAAGACTCATCTTTAGAGAGTTATTGTACATCGCCATATGGAAATAATTCCCCCGTCGTGCAAAGTGTTTCACATCTAGTCATAAAAACCACTGATTTTGTATCTGTTACTCTGCAGCAGCAGACGGTAAACTTGTCATTTCTATGCACGTGCATTCTTATGCAGACATTTGTGCAGATCATTTAGCAACTGCATTTTTTTCTGTATAGCAAATATTTATGCGTTGATTTGAATATCTTTCAACTGAAATGTGATTTAGAAAATTATATTAATATTAGGCGGAAAATTTACATTTACTGACAGACGATTAAATTCACATCATAATTTTCCGGCGCTGTTGGAGAGTCCAAGGTACATTCCATGGAATTGTAATTAATTTTATATGCTAGGGTAAGTTAGTTTTATATTTACCATCAGTAGTTGTAATTTTTTTAAAACTCGTTCACTTATCAAATAAGGGGGGGGGGGGGGGGGGGGGGAGCTTAATAACTTGACGGGGAAAATGGGGGAGGGGGGCAATCATTGTAAATGGACTCACTGGAAAGAGAGGAGGGGACAAGCAAAAAAGTCACTTGGTTCCCATAAACCCTGTATTGACACTTTTTGGCTTCTTTTAGAGTGGAGAGGGACATGTTCGCCCCTTGCTACCGGCTCATACATCCCTGTTTATAATATATTCGGGAACCCTTGTGTATATAAATAGACAAACGTTTCTTGGGCGCAATTACTTTTTTTGAGAAAGTCGACGTCGAAAAACATAATCAACCAATCATTCCATCTGCTATGGGGTAAACCTCCGGGAAAGGAAAATCATCTGTTTGTGTAAGTGCACAACCCACCCTAAAGGATTCATAATATGCTGAGAGCAGTCATTGCTGGTCTCCTGTAAGGCTTAATTTTTAGAACTTCATCCCTGTGACACCTTAAAGCTTTTGATTTATTTTTTGAAAACTCGTCCGATGACGGCTGAAATACTACTCACTTTTAATTTATGCTTAATAAATGAATAAAGCCGGTGTCCATGAAACAGTCTGCGAAAACTGTAGACGAATTGCCAAATACTAAAATATGAAAATAAATATATAACTTGGAAAATTATGTGAATAAGTATATATTTCTAAAATTTTAATTATATGAATATGGGAGTCTCAGTTGCACACCCTTACTAAGGGACGGACCATTTAACTTCCAGGGGGGGGGGGGGGGGGGGGGGGTTATGTTTTTTTTCTAATAATAAATATTCTGATTCCCAATGTTGCTGAAAAAAATATTCTGAATTTGGTGGAGGGAAAAAAAAAATGTGATTCAGAGTTTTTGTCATATAACCTAATGTTAAATTCTGGAAAAAAAATTCGCACGACAAAAAAAAAATATTCTAACTTTCGTGTTGTCCGAAAAAAATATTATGAACGAAGCAAAAAACCATAACCCCCTCATGCAAGTTAATTGGTCGGTTCCTAATACAATACCCCTTTTCCCTCGAGGGTGCATTAGTTTAATTCATCTAAATAAAACCAGAATACCACGATATGGATGATTTATTTTCAAAAGTGATGCTACATATATATATAATCCTGTAACCCTTTTCACAAAAATTCGTAACTATACTCCTAACTTTTTCACTTAAGATTATCTTACGACAATTCCTAAGTCCTTTTCACAAAGATTATCTTACGACAAATTTTAATCTTACGACTAAAATTACACTTACGATAAAAAAATTCTTCCTTAGGTGTACTCGATACAACATTATGTGATAAAGTTTGTCAGTGATTTGCGACAGGTCAATGGTTTTCTCCGAGTACTGTAGTTTTCTCCACCAATAAAACTGACCGATATATTGTTGAAAGGGGCGCTAAACACCATAAGCCATCTTCCTTAGCAACCTAGTTTCATTTCCATAGCACAACAAAGCATTTTTTTAAATAAAATTATTCTATAAAATATCCCCGGCACTAATTTATAAGCAGTTTTTAATGCTATGATGTGTTTGTATGTTTATATTGAATTTTTATCTAATGCAAAAAAATGTATATGAATCGGTAACCAATAACTGCACAAAATATGAACGGGTATGATTTTCGTATAGAGGAACATTTCTAATGCATGTAAATTAAAATGATCTATAATAATTATCATTACTTGGAGTTGTGCATCATCATCCACGCATGGTTAATTTTTGCGTGTGAAAAAAAACCTATTCATATAATTCATTTTATCGGTTATTTGTCAGCAAAATATTTACCCCTTTTTTCCAATTAATCCCATCCCACATAAAATTAAACGCTTGTTCTTTTACTGATGAAAATTTATCCCGATTTTTCTGAGATAACCCAAATTAAGATGTGTTCATCATCTATCAATCATGAAGACGAATAAATATCCCTGTTATATATTAATATTAATATAACAGAAGAATGTACACAAGTTTATGTATTGCCAGAGTGTTCGATGATCATCGAAGTTGCCAGAAATTAATAAATTATATTACTAATATAAAGGCAAAATCAAAACGATATCATTGGATCCAGAAAATTCCAGTCCTAAAGCGGCTGTTCATAGCGAAGTAGATGTCTAGAAGAAAATCCCGTATTCCTGTTTTTATCCAAAAAAAAAATGAAAAAAAAAAATCTCCCCAAGTTTGCAAGTAGTCTTTTCGATTGTCGATCGTTCCCAATTTGAAATCTAAAATTAATGAGAATTATCCTGATTTTTTTGGTCATGTTTCAAACGATACACTGCTGCATTGAAAAGGTAAATGTACGGAATGCATCGTTATAGACAGACTCTGTTATTAGTCACGCCAGAAAAAGGAGTAAACAACAATGCCATTTGTAGCGTCTGTTTGTATTAAACCATATTCATTTCAATAAACATTTATCAATATATGTAAATAGGTTTGTCATACGGTCAGAGAAAATGCGCTAACGATGAATTGCTCTCTTATTTTCAAGTCGAAGCGCCAATACATCGTCCATCTTTTTTTCTATTTTTTTCACTTACGATAAAAGATAAGACCAAAATTTCTCTTACGATCAAAATTTTACACTTAGGACAGAGTAGTTTTACACGTAAAGTTAGGACTATTTTTACACTTAAGATTATCGTAAGTATTTTTGTGAAACTCTTTTTAATCTTAGTTTTACACTTACGACAATTTTTTATCGTAAGAATTTTTGTGAAAAGGGCTACTGATCCTTAGCATATATTTTCTGTTTCCAATATCATATACTATCTTAACGTCTCTCTATTACACTTGTAGATCTCTTTAAGACACTATAATCTCTTGACCTCCTTCAATATCTAATCCAGTGCTAGATCAGTTTTGTTTGTTTGTTTGATGGTGTTTAACGCCACTTTCCACAATATTTCAGTTATATTGTGGCGGTCAGTTTTATTGGTGGAGGAAACCGGAGGACCGGAGAAAACCTCCGACATGTCGCAAGTCACTGACAAACTTTATCACATAATGGTGTACACCTCGCCCTGATCGAGATTCGAACTCACAACATCAGTGGTGATAGGCACTGATTGCATAGGTAGTTGTAAATCCAACTACCATACGATCACGGCCACAACGGCCCACCCCAGCCTTTGGATGTTAAATGCCATGCGCTTTAAACAAAAGGTTTTTTTTTCAAACCGGAGAACCGTGACTTGGAGAAAACCACCGTCCCACCGTGACAAACTTTATCAAGTGATACAGAGTACATCTCGCCAGTGCCGGGAATATTAATCGAACTCTCAACTTTAGCTGGTGATTAATAAGTACAGTATGTTATTTGTTAATCCCACTATCACCCATACGATCTTGGACATGACGACTTCTTATTTAGTGTGATACACCTGTCAAAATAGTTGAGATTTATATTCTTTATAGAAATTGCTTGTTTTGTTAGGGTTTAGTTAGATGTATTGTGGGAGAGTAAATAACCTGTATATTTGGGCGTTGGGCTATTTTCATTAAATTTATGTGTTTATTGTTACGTTATATAAGGACATGCATATATGTTTTACTGTGTTCAAAGAAACATAATACCACAATCCCAAGGCAAAACGAGGCTATCCTTTGTAATAAGTATTTTTATCGTAATTGTCCAGGTCAACCATAATAGAACAACATAAAACACATCATTTTCTAATGACACCATTTTTTACTTTAAAAATAATAGAGAAAATGGTCGCTACAGACGAATACCATGTATACAAATATTATGTTTGTTTTGTTATTCAACTGAAGATGAATTTCATTTCCTTTTAGAGTGTAGAAAGGAAAAAAACTTTGTGAAAAGGTATATGTTTTCTACCGTAGAAAACATACATTTTCACTCTTACATGATTGACTGATCGATTGGTTGTTGTTTAACGTCAAGTGAACAATCAAATAATCTTGACAATTCATAAATCTTATTAATGAAAATCAACATCAGAAAAAGTAAGATTGATAACATTCTTAATGAAACAGTCTAAGCTAGGACATGGGTATTCTTCAATTACTTTACGCTTGATATTTCCTTGTGTGTTCTTGCTGTGCAGGTTTGTCTTCATAGATTACTGAGCCTCTCCTCAACATGACAAAAACTAATCAGTGATCCCTCTTCCTGTGTATTTTATTGTAAAAACAGTAATATGCAGTTCTCTGAAAACTCTATTAACAACTAATGAAGATAAGATATATTTCGCTTTTCCACAAAGGAGGGAGGGGGTCTCAGTGTCTGAAAAGCAATTTCACTTTGCCACAAAGGGGGTCTCAATGTCTGAAAATGAATTACACCTTACAACAAGGGATGGGGTCTCAAAATCTTAAGATAAATTTCACTTTTCCACAAAACGGGGTTTTAGTATCTGAAAATATATTTCACCTTCCACAAAGTGGATCTCGATATCTGCAGCTAAATTTCACTTTTCCACAAAAGTGGACTCGATATATAAAATAACTTTCACATTTCCACAAAGGAGGTCTCAATATCTGAGGATAAATTTCATTTTATCACAAACAGGGTCTCAATTTTAAAATCATAAATTTTCCAAATATGTGCAGCTTCTCCTGCATATGGTGTTTACATCTTGCAATTGATTCGCTATGCAAGGACCAGTACCAATTATTCTGATTTTCTGAAACGTCATCTTTATCTGAGAAACAGGCTACTAACTGGACCAAGGCTATCAAAAGATTCGCCTTATTCGATCTCTTAAAAAGTTTATATTCCGATACCAAGATCTTGTCGAAATATATTCCGTCTCTGCAGAGACGATAATAAACGATGGATTTTCATATAGTGAAAATGTATAAAGATAAGGAAGTCAACAAAAATGTCAAAAATATTTGTTTATCAATGTGTGACGTAAAAGTGTTTTTGACATTTACTTCACTGAATTTGGTACTGCTTTGACAACTATTTTACCTATTTTGTTCCAGTATTGTTATACATACTGTTATAGTGACAGCCGGAACCTTTGAGCCGTCACGAAAGCGGGAGGTTTGGCGTTTTGAAATCTGATTCAACCTACCATTTCTTTAGAAATGCCTGTACCAAGTCAGGGTCATTACGGTTTTCATAATTTTCCGGTTGTTGACTGATTTTGTCTGTTTATATACTTATGAGTTTTGACTTTCCCTTTGTAAGATTGTTCGGAGTTCGGTAATTTTGTTATTACCCTTATTTACTGGTCTGCAATTTAAACAGTGCTACGGCAATGCTCTTCGTATATTCACTCACATATCCAACAGTCACCGAAGACAGCCTCGTCCAAGAAGATCTATGTGAGGTGAGCATTATGTTGCAACTAAGAGAGAGGGCCCGGATGGTTCAATGAGTTAAGTAGTTGGATTACCTAACAACTCATACAAGCATATCACCAATACGGCGTGGGTTCGCGCCCGGCTTTGTAATTTACAAAAAGGGTGCACTCGACTCGCAACCGCAAGTGATAAAGCTTACCAGTTGCTTGCTCATGGTTGGTGGTTCTCTCCGGGTACTCTGGCTTCTTCCACCACTAAAACTGGTCGCCATGATATAGCTGAAATATTGCTGAAAGTGGCGTTAAAGCAAACAAAAATCAAAAACAATCAGCAACAAAGAGATGATATTTCTAGTATGTTGTCACGTTGTTGCCAGTTGAAAGTTGATCTATAACTATTTTCTTTTAAATTCAAATAGGAATTATTTGTGGGTCTGCTTTCTTTATTAGTTTATATTTTCATTTGTATTAACATTGACTAGGGGCCGTCGTGGTTAGGTTGTGATATAATAATAAGTTGGATTTACATATACTTGTTCGATCAGTGTCTATCACCATTGAAGTTGTGAGTTCTAATCCCGCTCTTACTCCTTAACGCTACATGCTTAATCGAGAAGTGGCCTTCGTGGTCGTGATCGTATGGTAGTTGGATTTACAACTACCTATGCAATCAGTGCCTATCACTACTCATTAAGTTTGTCAATGACTTGCAACAGGTCGGTGGTTTTCTCGGAGTCCTTCTGTTTCCTCCACCAATAAAATTGACCGCCACAATATAACTGAAATATTGTTGAAAGTGGCGTTTAACACCATTTCTTAGCCTGGCTTGAACCGACCGGATATCGAACCAGGATCTACTGATCGCGCGACGAGCATGTTAACCACTAGATCACCGAGACGGTTTCTACTGATCGATCATAATCATCACTGCATTTTTAAGAACATATAAACTTCCGTTTGTTTGATCACTAACATTTATATAATACATTAATATACACGTCACATTTGTATTTTCTCATAATATCTTATGAAGAGGGGCTGGTGCATTGTTGTCATACATCGATCTTGATTGGACATATTTATTTTTCGTGAAAAGTCCCACAGAATAAACCATGACGTTAACACAAACCAAAACCATTCTCGGGGTACGATTAAAGCTTATCTTGAGATCTTGGACATCAATTGTTCATGCAATGTTATACGTACTTAACGATTGTAATATTTTACTCATTAAGACCCTCATTCTGTACAAGCTGTTGTATGTGCTATATGAAGGTATATATGGGGGAAATCTTAATAAATTTAAATGAGAAAATATGTGAAACTGTGCTAAGTAGCATTAGTTACATAATATACATACGTTAACATTTAATATTTTGAAACAAATATGCAGCGGGTGAATGAATAGGGTTCATTTGACTATCGCATATTTATAGAATTGAATATCATATTTTTGATTACTAAATACAGGGTTGGGGCTAGGGTGGTTAATGCCACTTTCAACAATATTTCAGTTATATTGTGGCGGTCAGTTTTATTTGTGAAGGAAACCGGAGTACTCGGAGAAAACCACCGACCTGTCTCAAGTCACTGACAAACTTTATCAAATAATGTTGTATCGGATTACCAAATACAAGTACATGTATAATACATGAAGCAACAATCTCACATGACGTTTTGTTGTGCAGTCTGTTAAAATTTAAAAGTTACACACCACTGCACACTCATATTTGTGCTGATGCAGCGTTCAATAATAATTATTACGCATGACTGAAATTGTTTTTGCATCCTTCGTATGGTCTTGCGTAGTTGATTTTCTAAAATCAATAAAGAAAATATTACTATCCCTATTGATTTTAAACCATTGTATCTTCGTTAGACAGGACAGGTAATTCAATTTCAGGTAAGAATTACTTTGTTTGTCAATACATTATTAAAAAATGTCGCGTTTTTAATTTTAGATCATTTAATGGATGTATATGTAGTATTACCGGTACTTGTATATAGACATTATTTTGTCTGGTCACGTGGAATATTAGTACAATGTACTTCGTCCTTGATCATGTGGGGGTCGAAGTTATGGTATGTTTTCTTTGTAGCCGGTTATCGTCGGTCGGTGGTCATATATATATATATATATATAATATGTTTTCTTTGTAACCAGTTATCGTCGGTCGTTGGTCATTATTCTATAATTGTCTTCTCCTGCGGGAACTGTTCTCCTATCATGTTGTCTGGTGAGGTATAGTGTCTGAACCAACGGCGAGGGCGCTGTACCTCACTAGACAACTGTTCTCGAGGGAGAAGACAATAATATGTTTAGTACATAACGTCTCATTCTGGAGATAAATGAAAAAAAGGTATTGCCAAACCTCGCCATACTGACAGCAAACGATAAACAGACTACAACAAGGGCCTTTTATCTCTTATGTTTTGCTTCTGTCAATAAGCAACGTATCAATCTTGTGAAAGTGTATACCTCCTAGTGTGTTCTTAAAGTAGTGTCTCATAGCATTGTATTACATATGTATATATATGCCGTGTGTGCTCCAAGTGTCTCGACTCTCAACGAGAAGCGTTTCCATCTTCGCATGATGTATACCTCTTGGTGTCTCGTCTCTTCCAACCAGTAACGCGTCCATCCACACCCAAATTGGTTGAAATGCAGTGATTAGAACTGAGGACAAGAGACCTTTGATAAGAGCCTTTGGTATTATTTACTATTATATTTTGTTTATTTGTCTCAAATTGGAAAAACAGTTTATAAGACAATAAAATATTTCATTTATCACATGTCTAATAGCTCTTAACGGTTATTTTTATTTGTTTTATTTTATTTGGAGGGGGGGCTAACATATTCGGAAAGAACTACGGTTACGCATTCGAAAGTCTTAATTGACAGTAAATAATACCAAGTACAGACGTATTGTAATTAAAAGAAATATATTGTGTAGAATAATGTTTATAATATTATTTTTTACAAATACAATTTTATTGCCAAATAAATCAATAATGATTTGTGACATACAACATACATACACAATACTAATTAGAAAGAAAACAAAGAAACAAGGTAATATATAATAATACATTTTCACTTTCAGTTTGTATTCGGAATATGTATTTTATTTTTCTAGGGGAAAAAACCCATGCATTTATTAAAAGAGCTGACTGGTTATTTTAAGTTTGTATTCGGAATATATTCTAGACTTCTGGGGGGGAAATACAAAAAAATATTTAAAAAGGATTGGCTGGCCGTAAGCGAAAATTAAGAATGAAAGCTTGCACAATTTTCGCCTGTCCACCATCAAAAAACGTTTTTCATTTTTAATTTGTATTCGGAAATATAAATTCTAGATTTCTGGGGGAAAATACAACTAAATTTCTTTAAAATGGACTGGCTGGACGTTAACGAAAGTTAAGAAAGAATGAAAGCTTGAAAAATGTTCGCCTGTGTATCATAAAAAAAACCGCTTTTCATATTTAATTTGTATTCGGAATACAGTCAAACCTGTATTAAGAGGTCACCTTTTGGACAAAGAAAAGGTGGCCTTATATGGCAGGTGACCTCTTAGAAGATGTTAAATTCAAATTAAATTTTCCATGACAAGACAAGTAAAATGTGACATTTTAATACAGGTGACTGCTGAATAAAGGTGACTGCTTAATAGAGGTGACCACATGGACATGTTTGGCTGTATATGTATTTTAGATTTCTCGAAAACAAAACCGATGCACTTGCGGAAAAAAGGACTGACAGCGAAAATTAAGAATGAAAGCTTGCACAATTTTCGCCTGTCTATCATCAAAAACGATGCATTTGTATTCGGAATATGTATTTCAGATTTCTAGATAATTCGATTCACTCAATTTTACGAAAAAAAGGACTGAATGGCTGTAAACGAAAATAATTAAAAGCTTGCACTATTTTCGTCTTTCCTATCATCAAAAAATGCTACATCATGTTTAAGTCTGTTATCCTACGGCGAAAATCAAGGTAAAGGTAAACTTATCAAATAAATATGCATGTTAGTAATCTTCTGTTTTATATTTGTGCACCAGTCAATCAGGTGCGTCCATGTTAGTAAACCTTTTAAATCTTTATATTTATCACAAAGGTTCAAATTTCTACGCTACCATGACGGTATTATATTAGAAGCAACGTTAACTCACCTATGAAATTTAAATTTGCTTATTCGTCTGTTTTCAGTACATATGGTTAGATTACCAAAAGGGAAAAGCTAGCGGAACGGAAAGTTGTATTGATGTTCAATGGTCGGTGACATAGGCATGTGGAAATAGGTCCGATTTACGGAATTCGATTGGTAAACATTATAATTCATTCATTCATAAAACCTGTTAACGGATTTGTTTATCGTAGTGGATTATACATATTTATATATAGTACACTAGGCCTACCTTTCGTATTGTGTGACTCAAGACAAGCGTGGGAGACTTTAAGAACCTTATTTTTTTCTCTCAATAAAATGGGACCTAGTCACTAGTGCACAGTAGCAAACGTTAGTTAAACTTCTGCACTGGAGACGAAAGTGTTGATCTTCTGTGAGGAATATCTGCTGAGACGTTATTAGTATTATTTCATGAAAGGACGCTAGCTATTTAAAGTGTAGATTTTAATTTGTTTTCAAATACCAAATAAGGAATAACGATTTTGTTCAGGGAGACATCAGTGGCCATTACATCTATTATTAAAGGATACTTTAGTGTCTGGATTACGTAACAGGAAATAACAAGGCTATATATGTGTTCGATTGAAAGACTTGAGGTAACAAAATAAACAGTTAAGATTATCTGATAAGAGAACGTGTTTCTTTAAAAGTTTAAATAGACGTGAACATTTTCGATTTATTTTTCGATTATTTATGTAAATGGTTTAGTGTTCTATAAAGAACCGTCTATAAATACAGTTTAGTGTGTAATTTGTTAAAATCTATGTTTTAAAATATGAAATCCACTTGAAGAAATCCAGTACCCTCTTTTTTATTAAAAGAAAATATGGGTTCCATTTTCATCTGCCTTCTTTTGGGGGTTATCTTTTTTATGGTACCTGTTAAATCTTTCCGAATGACAGGTGGATCCAATTCCTTTGCTAGATTTCCGAAATGGAACGCATGTATAAATGCGTCCATAAGTTTCGAATTCCGAACGAACAAAGCTGATTCTCTTTTAATGTATACGGACGACAAGGGCAAAAATGTGACGAACAACTTCTTCATGGTTACTTTGGATAAAGGGTCCGTTTCACTCATTTACAAAATTGACGATAAAATGGATGGTAGCGTGGAAATTAAACTTGGTAGCGGTATGAACGATAATCGTTGGCATAACGTCAAAATTCAAAGAAATCGTTTGGAAACAACGCTTTCCGTCGACGAGCTATCAGAAAGTAGGATTTCCGTGGATGAGGACATCTATTTTGCCCACATACCTGAAAATAACGACGTTTTCTTTGGTGGGCTTCCTCGGGAACATTTTCAGACAAATCTAAGATATTTGGCTCTTCCCTCTGTCATGTTCAAAGATATTTTCCGTGGTGAATTCAGGAACGTTTTGTATGTCAATTGTACATGTAAGCCGGCTCGTGGAGAAATGTTAGCTAGCAACCGTGTGGACAACAGTAAACCAGAAGCCTGTGAAAAGCGAAATCCATGTGGGGATTCCCTATGCATCAGTTCTGATAGGGGATCACAGTGCAAAGTTGTAGATACCGGATGCGGAAGTGGTAAGTAAAGCAATATTTAATTATGAGCTAGCTTACTAGTAAATATTTTATCAATATACCTGAAAGAAGGTGATAATTTGTGTTGTAAACACTTTCCGGTCCTTTTCTCGTTCATGACTTATCACCAGGTTTGTAACTAAATTAACACCACGGGTGCCACTAATGGATCAGGAACTGCCTACCATTCCGGAGCACCTGAGTTACCCCCGATTTTTAGTGGGGTTCGTGTTACTCGGTGGTTAGTTTCATGTGTATGTTTTGTAGATCGTTGTTTATCCTTTTTCTTTTGGCCATTGTGTTGTCTGTCCTTCTTCGATTTACGGGTTCTGATTACCTCCCTTTGGTATCTCTTCTTGTTATGCTATCAATATTGTAAAGAACTATTTTATATGTGCATCTAATCCAACTCTATCATTAATTGCAATGTTACCTATAGATCAAAAGCATTCATTATAGAAAAATGCTGTTTCAATCACAGGCACAATGTACACTACATCAATAAAAATTCCATACAGTGAAAATGGTCTATGGTAGGAAAATTGTGTCTCGTATAATATTAAGAGATTTGCTTACATTTTTTGTCGATTTTTGTATTGGAATCTTTTTCTATGACACAAAGCACTTTTTTCGTACAATTGTCGTCATCATCTCATTGAAAAGTAACTTGTTCTCGCCATAGTATAGCTGAAAAATTGCTGAGTTGGCGTTAAACAACAAGCACCCACTCACTCTAACAATTGACCGTATTGGATTTTAGTGCTTGTGCTTCATTACACAGGCATTACAAAAATAAGTTGCACCATCAATGCAACTTTATTATTTATCTTACCCAATGAACTTATAGAATGACACATCGCCGCCAAGATACAATGGGCAGAATATCAACTTTCTATCGATATACATGTGGGAAGGAAATAGTGTGTTTTGACTACGTTGATCAGTAGTTTGTTGTTTTTTCATTGTATAGCTCATGGTACAAGTGTTTCTTAGCTATACCAGCAAAGTGAACTGAATGAACGAAAAATAAAACCAACGATTAAGGAGTAACACTAGACAATGACACTGAAAATAAAGAATAATTTGGCTATTTCAAATTATATCATACCTATTAACAAAGGAAAAAAAAGGGAAAAAAAACCTTTTTTTTGTATGATTCTGCTATTAATATACATATTATATCATACCTATTAACAAAAAAAGGGAAAAATCTTTTTTGTTTTGTTTGTATGATTCTGCTATTAATATACATGTGTTTATGCTTGGTAATTAAGATGAATTGCATGTATACATGATGGGTAGATTGCTCTATGTCTTATGTAAATTGTTTTCTAATTGTTCCATCTTGTTGTTGGAGAGGATTTGTATAGGCATAGCCTGTTATCCAATCCTATTGATTTATCAATAAAATATTTGAAATGAAATGAAAGAATAGTGTCCAAATTACTATACTACGGTACCTACCGAACTTGTCCGAATGCAAACGGATCGACAATTTTATGTTGGTGCTTTCATGATATTTCTGTAAAGTATTATTTAAGGTCTAGAGAAGAGCAGCGATAAAACTCATTCTGCAATAGTCAAGAATAGCATTGTATGCACAAGCAGACGATAAAATAAACAAAATGACCTACTGAATAAGATTTTACTTTTAATTTGGAGAAAATATACTATTTATGGTTTTGATATTTTGATGGTGTTGAGGAATAAGATTTTTAACAGTTATTTGTTCTTACACTGGTATGGTATCGTATGGTAGTTGGATTTACAACTACCTGTGCAGTTAGTACCTATCATCACTAAAGTTGTGAGTTGATGGTGAGGTGTACTCGATACAACATTATGTGATAAAATTTGTCAATGACTTGCGAGGGGTAGGTGGTTTCCTCCGGGTCCTCCGCTTTCCCCCATCATTAAAACTACTGACCGCCACGTTATAACTGAAATATTGTTGAACGTGGCGTTAACACAATAACAAGTCATTGTGGGCCATTTTATGTGTTATTCAAAATATACACTGTACACAAGCGCGCGAAACTAATGATGAATTTCGGGGTGCATTTTAGGTCACTTAATATATTATGGAAGTGTCTTTTTAATTAGATTTTTGTCACATTATGAAATAAGAAATATAGCAGTTGTATTTAACGAGATAATATTAAATTGAAAATGTCATAAACGTAACCAAGAAAAATATCTTTTCTGTAAAAATTTTTACACATAATCAGTATGACAATATTGTAGTCATATATTATAACTCGGCGATAAACGTACATGCATTCACACAAAAAAGGATATAATTGAAATGTGATTAGATATTCAGCACTAGCATATTCGCTTAGCAAATGGTTACGATACACCTCCCTTGAAGATCTCTCTCGCTTCCCTTCCTCTTCCTGAAGCTCTCTTCCCCAAGCGGAGTTGGGTCGGATCGTAACCCATAACTAGCGAAGATGCAGGGGTAGTAATAAAACCTTTAAAACGTTTTGCTGCATTGATTAAGGTGTAGTTCATTTATGGGGGGTCTCATTGGCTGTAATAGTAATAGTAATGCAATTATTTGTAAATTTGCCGATGCAATCACAGGCGCTCGTGGCACGGACTTACCACTCCCCTTTTTTTTTCTAACTTTCTGTTTACAAATTTATCTTCAATAAAATTTCTTTATTTCTTTATTATTTCATCTCTTTTTCCTTATTTTAACTTGTTCGTGTCAATATTCATACAATCTTATGCTAACATCAAATTGCATGTGTCGACCCTATATAGATAATAAAGAAATAAAGAAATTTTATTGAAAATAAATTTGTAAACAGAAAGTTAGAAAACAAGTGGGGTGGTAAGTCCGTTCCACGAGCGCTTGTGAATGCAATCAGTGTCTATAGTTTTTCTAGTTCGATTCCCGTCCATTACAAAGTGTACTCGATACAGCCTTATTGAACAAGGTTTGTTGGTGACGTCACTTTGGGAAGTGACTTCCATTTGGGTAGTTCGGTTGTGAGTTCGATTCTCACCGGGTGTCCTTAGCTTACAGTATAATAATCGGTTTACATACCTACAACGTTCTCTTATGCTTTTGAAAAAATATGTTGCAGTGTGGGTGACCGGTCTTACAACCGGTCCGGGTATCTGTCACTTATCATGTCGACCCACTGGTCATTGATATGTTGTTATCTGAGCGGTCCACTGGTCATTGATATGTTGCTATCTGAGCGGTCCACTGGTCATTGATATGTTGCTATCTGAGCGGTCCACTGGTCATTGATATGTTGCTATCTGAGCGGTCCACTGGTCATTGATATGTTGCTATCTGAGCGGTCCACTGGTCATTGATATGTTGCTATCTGAGCGGTCCACTGGTCATTGATATGTTTCTATCTGAGCGGTCCACTGGTCATTGATATGTTGCTATCTGAGCGGTCCACTGGTCATTGATATGTTTCTATCTGAGCGGTCCACTGGTCATTGATATGTTTCTATCTGAGCGGTCCACTGGTCATTGATATGTTGCTATCTGAGCGGTCCACTGGTCATTGCCTAAATGCTCGTATAACCATTCCATCTCTGTGTTCTTGTATACAAGCAGACGGTGCAGGACCAACTTGTTCTCTGTAAAACCTGCAGTGTGGTGTGTGTACAGCAGAGAGTAGATAACTCGAGTATGGGGCCCAATTGGAAGCAATTGGTTCAATTTTAAATGGGGGTATATTACAATAACCTTCTACTTGTTTTATTTAATTCCACGATTTGTCTTTTAAATGTTAATACTTTATTCAAAATATCAAAATATAAAATTAAACATGGCCGCCATGCCTAACTCGGTGTATATTACATGCGGCAATTTAAACATAGACAGATTATTCCGAATTATTTGGTTCAGTAAGCCGTGTTATTTATATTTCAATAGTATTAATCATATAGACACCCAAAATATTATCTACAAGGTGCAGTTCTAATAACATTATTACGTTAAAGAGTGCAGTACGTAGGATATAACCACAATTTCTTTTTATATAAATATGTTTGTTCATACATGTATTACGAGCAGGTAACACTCTCCTACAGACAAAAAGATATTATTTTGGGTTAGTGGGCGATTGCTGTTTATTGCCAAGTGAGCAATTATTATTATTATTTTATGACGAGGTGGTCAAGTCACACTTCAATGAGATGATGATGATGATGATGTCCGCCTTGTAATTAAACCAACGCACTTAGTTGGATTTTTTAATTGTTAGCTCAGTGAAACAATAGTCAGTGGGTAGACATGTCGCTCCATTCAGACACATTATCCTGATCTTACCCAACCAATCTTTGCTTTTACTCGTAAATGCTGCGTGCTTAGCGGAGAAGCCAAGCTTGTAGACATTGGATGGATCGACCTGACACGGGGATCGAACCCACGATTCACCGCACTCTTTTGAGTAACGATTCACCCCCATAGTGCGACTGCTACCCATGAAATAAACCTTTTTAGTAACTATCCCCAAAATGAAGTGCCACCCATTTAAAGAACTTTTTGAGTAACTATCCCCGAAATGAAGTGCCACCCATTTAATGAACCTTTTGAGTAACTATCCCCAATATGAAGTGCCACCCATTTAATGCACCTTTTGAGTAACTATCCCCAAAATGAAGTGACACCCATTTAATGAACCTTTTGAGTAACTATCCCCAAAATGAAGTGCCACCCATTTAATGAACCTTTTGAGTAACTATCCCCAAAATGAAGTGCTCCCATTAAATGAACCTTTTGAGTAACTATCCCCAATATGAAGTACCACCCATTTAATGAACCTTTTGAGTAACTATCCCCAAGATGAAGTGCTCCCCATTTAATGAACCTTTTGAGTAGCTATCCCCAAAATGAAGTGCCACCCATTTAATGAACATTTTGAGTAACTATCCCCACAATGAAGTGCCACCCATTTAATGAACCTTTTGAGTAACTATCCCCAAAATGAAGTGCTCCCCATTAAATGAGCCTTTTGAGTAACTATCCCCAATATGAAGTGCCACCCATTTAATGAACCTTTTGAGTAATTATCCCCAAGATGAAGTGCTCCCCATTTAATGAACCTTTTGAGTAGCTATCCCCAAAATGAAGTGCCACCCATTTAATGAACATTTTGAGTAACTATCCCCAAAATGAAGTGCCACCCATTTAATGAACCTTTTGAGTAACTATCCCCAAAATGAAGTGCTCCCCATTAAATGAACCTTTTGAGTAACTATCCCCAATATGAAGTGCCACCCATTTAATGAACCTTTTGAGTAACTATCCCCAAGATGAAGTGCCACCCATTTAATGAACATTTTGAGTAACTATCCCCAAAATGAAGTGCTCCTCATTTAATGAACCTTTTGAGTAGCTATCCCCAAAATGAAGTGCTCCCCATTAAATGAACCTTTTGAGTAACTATCCCCAAAATGAAGTGCTCCCCATTTAATGAACCATTTGGGTAACTATCCCCAAAATGAAGTGCTCCCCATTAAATATGCATGTTGAGTAAATATACCCCAATATGAAGTGACACCCATTAAATATATATTTCGAGTAGCTATCCCCAAAATGAAGTGCTCCCCATTTAATGAACCTTTTGGGTAACTATCCCCAAGATGAAGTGCTCCCCATTAAATATACATGTTGAGTAAATATACCCCATCAGAAGTACCACCCATTAAATGTACCTTTTGGGTAACTACCCCCCCCCCCCCCCCCCCCCCCCACACACACACACACACACACGCACACACACACACATCACACATACACATACACACACAACACACACATATGAAGTGGCACCCATTAAATGAGTTTATCAAGTAGCTGTCTCCCATATGAAGAAATGCACCTTTTGAGTTACTATTCCCAAAATGTAGTTTCACGGATCAAATCAGCCTTGTCAAATTTATAAGTAATTCATGTTGATCTGCAGATGGTTTGTATTGTCATAAATTCAGTGTACATATTTTATGTGTAATTGGTGAAGTGACTAATTTGTCGCACCTGTTTAAATGCCTACCTACATACGAATTATTGTCTATTATATACGATATACATACAAGGATCTAGCGGGATTAATTTCTCAAGGAGATATTAAGTGTTTTGTAAACTGATATACCAGTACACGGTGTCGTTTTTATTTATACGATTTACCTACACAAAATTTCATAATCAAAGCTTTAAGAGATTGATATTATCCCGCTGACTTGATCATAACCTTCAAATGTAACGCTTTTCCTTAAGTTTAATCAAGTGTAAAACAAAGAATGTTACCTTAGTTTTAGAGCCTCTCTTTAAGCGACTATCATTCACTTTACGTTTATTTTATGGTGTATTCGACAATTTCGGTCATCGGTAATTATTATTGTGGACTGGTTTAGAGCCATATATTACATAATTGACGTCAGGTAAAAAAAAAAAGATAGTCTTGATATAAAATAGAATTTTATAGTATTGAATATTCAGTCATCGCTAAATATCATTGATTGTGGACTGGTTTTGATCCATATATTACATAATTGACGTCAGGTAAAAAAAAAATGTAGCCTTGATATAAAATCAAATGTATTACAACCACCTGCTTGTCACATTTGCATGTCGTTGTAATTAACAATTAAACCAAATGTACTGTTATGTTTGAGTTTTAAAGGACATGATTATTACATTAAAGGACATAGACTTGTACATATTACGTAATTTTGTTTTTGTCGCTTTTTACAGTCGCGATATTTTGGTGGTATATTGAATATGTCGCCACACAGGTGCTTGTGTACAGGACACAGCATCCCCCCTTTTTCCATTTTTTTTTTTTTTTTTTTTTTTCATTTCCATGGCTTAGACATATGTAAAACAGCAACAATATGCCCTTTTCTGATTGCATAAGTCGACTGACATGTATATAGAGATGCTGTTTTCTGATTGTATCAGTTGACTGATATATGTCTCTATATACATATTTCTAAGCCATGGAAATGAAAAAATAAAATAAAAATTTGAAAAAGGGGGTTAGGTTGTAACAAGGGGGGATGCTGTGTCCTGTCCACAAGCACCTGTGTGGCGACAGTGTAACAGTCTCAAATCTCCTCGGGAAGTCTGTGACTAAAAAGAAAAAGCAATTAATTCAATGATTTCTATCAATATCTTAATAAGAGTATTATCTCTTTATTTACGATATTTTACGCTCAGTTTGACTAATTTTTCCATGAGATACTGCTCCTCTCGGCAAAAAAAGTAATTCTTCTTAAAAATGAGACTGCAAAATCAAACATTTTTATTTGAAAAGGCATCTTCGCTTGCCAAGGGTTACGATCCGCTCTACTCATCTAGAGCGGATCGTAACCCTTGGCTAGCGAAGATGTTGAAAAGGAGGAGAGGTTATATAAAAGGCAAAATTTATCATTCCATTGTCTCTTACACCTTACACTTTATTGGCGAGTGCTTAACGGAGCAGCAGCTAATACTAATGTTATAGTCTTTGGTTTGTTCCGACCGGAGCTCGAAATCACGATCTAACACATTTGCGGCGAGCATGTTCGCTGTGATCATAGATAATAAGTGAGTGATTATTGTCTCAAACCAAGAATCCATATGTAGACATATCGCTCGTTTTGAATTCGAATCCCGTTCATGACGAGATGTACTCGATACAACATTATGTATATACAGTTTGTCAGTGACTTGCGACAGGTCGGTGGCTTTCTCCAGGTACTCCCATTTCCTCCACCAATAAAACTGACCGCCATGATATAACTGAAATATTATTGAAAGTGGCGTTAAACACCATAAACCAAACCAAGCTTATAACCTGACTACGAACCAACCAGTCGTTGCTCATACTCCTTAATGCTGCAAGTTTAAAAGCGATGCGGCGATATCATAGAAAGGCATGGTTGATTACGAAAACAGACGTTAGACTTTTCACATTAGTCGAGCCGTTTGTCATGTCTTGTGTATTATATTTGCACTTCTACTTGTTTCAATTTTCATAATTGACAAAGTTAAAATTCGACAAGATTTTTAATTTTGCATTCAAACAAACTCACAAAAAGTCAACATTAATACAGTTATGAAGGTTACCTTTATAATAATGGCGTCCTTTAAATTATATGTTTACTTAACATAGATGTCAAGTCGCTTTTATATTCTTTATGAAATTCAAAACCTTTCGTCAAAATTTAAATTTAAATATTTTTACAAATGTTGATAATCATTTGAAATGTACACATATACTATTTTTGTTATGTACTGATTGGATTGACATTAAGTATGGAAATAAGATATAATCCACGCATACTCTTACAGGGAATCGGATTTTATACACATATCCTGCGGGGGGTGGGGGTCTTGATCAGACGGTACTTGGATTTACAACTATATCTCTGCAATCAGTGCCTATCACCACTACAATTATGGGTTAGAATCCGGCTCATGGCGAGGTGTACTCGATACAACATTATATGATAAAGTTTGTCAGTGACTTGCGGCAGGTCGGTGGTTTTATCCGGGTACTCTGGTTTTCGACACGATATAACTGAAATGTTGTTGAAAGTGACGTTAAGCACCATAACTCTAACCCTAGCCCTCCTCATGGGGAATCAGAGCTAATACACAGATCCCTTTTCATGGGGAATCGGAGTTAATCAATAAGTACACATATGTGGAATCAGAAGTAATCCACATATCTCATGATGGACACTCATCACTTATCCACACAGTTTATCACCATATAATAAACTACTTGAACTCAGTTCATGGCTAGATGCGGGAGCCGTAGTTCATACCGGTCGTCTTTTTTAACCCACGGTGAAAAAGAGGGTAATTAAGAGCTACGGTTCTGCATCTAAATTTATGACGATAACAAGTGTGCAAACGACAAATCATGTTGGTAGAAATCGTGGGACTGGCATGGGTTTATAGAGGGTATTTTCATTTTGATTTCCACTAGTAAAATGGAAGATCGTGCCAGATAGGATCGGAATGTTTTGCCTTGCGGCGGTCATGTATACCTTAACATTTCAATGAGGAGGGGGGGAGGAGGTAACTGAATGGAGACTGAGTTTTATGGCAGAAATCTGCAAAAATGGCATCGATAATAGAATTACCACACAGAACAGCAGTTAATCTTGTCTGATCACATAATTTACAGAGAATGCCATGCGGTGAACTCGACTTGTTGCCAACTATAATATAAATCTAAGTAACTATACTGCATTGTTTATAGATGTTATCACAGAACTCCCCCAACTGATTTATAACAATGATAAGTTTCTCTCTCTTCCTAAATTACCGATATTAGAGGAGAAAAGCGGTATAATGTAGACTATTCCCTCTTGAACTTGAAGATATAAGAATAAATTTGATATACGTTTCATTTCTTATGGCAAATCTATTGTTAGAACAAACAAATGATAGAGTGTAGGCTATGGATGACTATGCCTTTTTGAACTTGCAGATGTGGGGGTGCAATTGATATATTTTTTTCTTATGACGTGTAGACGCTTAAGCAGAATAGCAGTAAATGCTCATTAAAATGTGTTTTATTATCACTTTCTCGAGAGTTATTTGAGAAACATTAGGAATACAGGCTATCAGAAACACAATTCAACAATTCCCAAAATTATTGCTACAACAGATAAATGGTACAGTGTAGGCTGTGGATGACTATGCCCTGTTGAACTTGATTTGATTTGATTTGATTTAATTTGATTTATGGTGTTTAACGCCATTTTCAGCAATATTTCAGCTATATCATGGCGACCAGTTTTAGTGGTGGAAGAAGCCGGAGTATACCCGGAGAGAACCACCGACTATGGGCAAGCAACTGGTAAACTTTATCACTTGCGGCTGCGAGTCGAGTGCACCCTTTTTAGTAATTTACAAAGCCAGGTGCGAACCCACGCCGTATTGGTGATAGGCTTGTATGAGTTGCTAGGTAATCCAACTACCTAGCTCATTGAGCGACCCGGACCCCCCTGTTGAACTTGAAGATATAGGAATACATTTGATATACGTTTCTTTTCTTATGGAAAAAGGGGCCGGATGGCTCAATGAGTTAGGTCGTTGGATCTATAACAGCTCATACAAGCCTATCACCAATACGGCGTGGGTTCGCGCCCAGCTTTGTAAATTGCAAAAAAGGTGCACTCGACTCGCAGTCGCAAGTGATAAAGTTTACCAGTTTCTTGCCCATGGTCGGTGGTTCTCTCTGGGTACTCCGGCTTCCTCTACCGCTAAAAATGGCGTTAAGCACCAAAATTCAAATTCTTATGGAAAAATTATTGTTAGATGAAGAGAAATAATACAGTACTATGGATGACTTTGCCCTCTTGAACTTGAAGATGTGGGGGTGCAATTGATATATGTTTTTCTTATGACGTGTAGACTATCAAACATAATAGCAGTAAATGCTCATTAAAATGTGTTTTATTATCACTTTCTCGAGAGTTAGTTGAGAAACATTAGGAATACAGGCTATCAGAAACACAATTCAACAATTCTCCAAATTATTGTCAGAACAGATAAATGATACAATGTATGCTATTGATGACTATGCCCTCTTGAACTTGAAGATGTAGGGATGAAATTGATATATGTTCTTTTCTTATGACGTGTAGACAATCAAACAGAATGGCAGTAAATAAATAGTCTATTAAGATATGTTTTTTATTATCACTTTCTCAAGAGTTATTTTAGAAACATCAGGAAAATATTAACCAATGATAGACTTTGTCAGAAACAATGAATCGTTGTACAAGTTTAGATAATAAAATGAAAAACAAATAATGCCACACTGTCAGAACAATTACAAAAACAAATAATGCCACACTGTCGGAACAATTATAAAAACAAATAATGCCACACTGTCGGAACAATTACAAAAACAAATAATGCCACACTGTCGGAACAATTACAAAAACAAATAATGCCACACTGTCAGAACAATTACAAAAACAAATAATGCCACATTGTCGGAACAATTACAAAAACAAATAATGCCACACTGTCGGAACAATTATAAAAACAAATAATGCCACACTGTCGGAACAATTACAAAAACAAATAATGCCACACTGTCGGAACAATTACAAAAACAAATAATGTCACACTGTCAGAACAATTACAAAAACAAATAATGCCACACTGTCGGAACAATTACAAAAGCAAATAATGCCACACTGTCGGATCAATTACAAAAACAAATAATGCCACACTGTCGGGACAATTACAAAAACAAATAATGCCACACTGTCGGAACAATAATGCACACTGTCGGAACAATTACAAAAACAAATAATGTCACACTGTCGGAATAATTACAAAAACAAATAATGCCACACTGTCAGAACAATTACAAAAACAAATAATGCCACACTGTCGGAACAATTACAAAAACAAATAATGCCACACTGTCGGAACAATTACAAAAACAAATAATGCCACACTGTCGGAACAATTATAAAAACAAATAATGCCACACTGTCGGAACAATTACAAAAACAAATAATGCCACACTGTCAGAACTATTACAAAATCAAATAGCAAAATCATAGAAAGATTCAAAGCCAACACCCAGCAAACAAATACGTGACAGCTTACTTGGCTGGATTGGTACGGTGGTACAGGCACTTCAATAAAAAAAAATGTAATTGTATCTTATAATTTACTCGAAAGATGATACGTTCCTTATGTGTAAAATTATAGGTCCCTTGTAAAGATATGATTTACGTTCACTATGTATGAAATTATAAGTCGCCCAAAATATAATGTATAATTAACGTTCATTGTAGTATGTATATTGAAAATACTGTTTCCTGAAACGTGTTTTTGAACCCCCTACAGTTCGTTATGTTGATATAAGTGGAATTGATTACCATCACTGTTTAAACTTTCTTTTCAGAATACCGTACCGAGAATAGTGATCATAGCACATTAAGCCCCCAATTTTGTGTAATTGTTTGATTGAAAATTTAAAAAAATAATAAAACTGAAAATTTCGAGAGAATATAGCTAATCTGACAGCGGCATAAACTACTTCCTGGCAAACGTCGAACTGCTCAACACAATAATGATTACCAAAGAAGGGGTGAAAATTTAGGTCTTTTTTGTGTTTGTTTTGTTTGTTTGTCTTTGTTGTTGTTTTTGTTTTGTTTTTTTAATTATTTTTTTTGGGGGGGGGGGGGGTCTTTCGTGTCTCCAAATATGATTACCTGCCTACATTCCCACCCCAAATTACACACATCTAAGCAATTCGGATGTAATACAAATGTAGTTCATTGATATAGAGATATTGTAATATATGTTGCCAGGAGACGTTATTATTTGTGTTACAACCCTTTGATTTAGCTAATGTATTCTTTCACTAGTAATTATTTACTTTCTCACCGTGATGTAGGTATTATATATATGTACTAGTATTTACACAATTTGTGCATGCTTTCTTTTATCACGTTGATTACTGCCGAATACCCTAGTCAACAAGGCCAGAACAGAACCAAAAAATAATACTAAATTGACTTTAGGACCGACCACTCAACATTTTTTTACTATGGTTCCCCACAAGTCAGAAAATGGTTTTTTTTCCGCGAAATGAAAATCTGATTTTTTTCACATGGAAAATCAGTATATCTTTTTTTTAATCCTACAAAATTTTTTCCACCAAAACTGCAATCAGATTTTTTCCTTGAAGCATATTTTCTTCTATTAAATTTAAATACAGGAAATTAAAAAAGGTATCCCTCAATAAAAGTGAAATGGTCGTTTCCCTTACACTCATCACTGTCGACTTGCTGGTATTTTTGTTAAAGTTTTATTTCTTGGGAAGGGTAATATCCAAATTTCCGTATGTTAAATATATTTTTTTAAATAATCTTCTTTTATTTTTCACCAAACATTATTAGCACAGTTTGTAACATTCAACAAAATTATAATAATAATGAGAAATAGATAATATCTGCTTGCTTTATAGGGGTAACAAAAAGCAGATGGTGTTTTACTTGTAGCTCAATCTTTAGGGTATCATCGATACTCCGTAAATCCTCAAGAAATATAAATTTTATCAAAATAGACTTGATATTAATAAATGGATATTAACTGCTTTTATTTTCTTTCTATTATCATTAATCTAGTATCTTATAATTAGGATATATACAAAATGTCTGTTAATTTTGATAGTGTTTTATATCAATCTTAATTTGTAATGAAAATCAAATGGTCTTATCTTGACGTTTTTATCGTAGCACTTGAGGTCACGTGTACTTTTGTATTATTACTGCAACAGAAATCGACAGAGATCAACTCATTTTGAATAATAAAACAGACTGCCATGATATAACGGAAATATTGTTGAAAGAGGCGTTAAACACCAAGCCGCGTGGTATAAAGATAGGACATAGTTTATCCCCTGGGAGGTACAATCCCTCCTAAAGAAGGGATGTGGTGTTTAACGTCACTTTCAACAATTTTTCAGTTATATCGTGGCGGTCAGTTTTATTGGTGGAGGAAACCGGAGTAGCCGGTTAACCTTTCGCAAGTCACTGACAAACGTGTTCACATGATGTTGTATCGAGTACACCTCGCCATGAGTGGGATGCCAACTCACAACTTTAGTGGTGATAGTCACTGATTTGCATGGGTAGTTGTAAACCCAACTAACATGCTATCACGACCACGACGGTCGCTTTTGAATAATAAAACTGATCGTCACTATATAGCGGATATATTGTTGAAAGTGGCATTAAACACCAACCCGTGGTATATAAAGAGGATATAGTGTATCCGCTGCGGGGTACAACCCCTCTTAAAGCGACACCCGTTTATTGTGTGGAACGAATCAAAAGGACCGAGCCAGAAATTTTTTTTACGCGAAACAAAACTCAGATTGCTAATATTTTGCATTTATCAGATCAATTAATTGTTCTATAATATTTAGCGACAGATTTAAAAAGTGAAATGGATATTCCCTGGGGCAGGACCGACCTCAAGCCAATAGGACAGATTGCTCCCAATTGGGGCCCGAGCTGGAGTTTTCTACTCTCGGTTGTACACACAACAACACACTGTAGGTTTTACAGAGAACAGCATTGGACTCCGTACCTCCTAACACCGGTCCTGCCCTGAGACACAAAACGCCTTTATTATATAACGGAATTGTGTGTTTTTATTATACCCTATGTAAAATTTGAAAATAAATTTGTCCGAGCAAGAACTGGCCCCGATAAAATAATGGTTTGACATTTTCGAAAAAAGGGGAGGCATCAGGGATATCACATTAACATGAAATATTTTAATGTAGAATGAACAAAAATATATGTACTGCGTATTCAGCGCTTTCATCTTGTGATATTTGTGTCGCTTCAATTCTACAACAAGGTTATTACAGACATATTCATACAAACTTTCCCCCATGTTATCAAGATAACTTATTGGTGCAATTCCAACTTCTAAATGTTTCTCAATGATGATTTAATCTGTGTATATAGTATTAATATGATAAAAATGAAATGAGAAATTACAGCTTTATTTCACTTCTAACTTTTCCACGACGTGAACTTTTCAAGAGTTTATTTTCAAGCATATACCTCCGTTTTCACATTCCTATGATTTTCAAGTGTGATGCACGTATATTTCAAACGTTCTTAGTATAGTTGATTCATCACTTGACGTGTAAAATCGACATTATATATAAATTTCAGAAATTTTAATTGATTTCCTTATACATAACAATATACAATTGTTGACCGGGTCAGGCTAATTTAATTTAATTTTTCACACTCACCGTATATCTCGTCATGAAAACCACAGTGCATGGGTCGGTAACAATCATCACACGAAATGACCCAAAATCTGTAGAACGTGGGTCAAACGAAGCAGAATTTAAACGATCTTTAATGCACTCTCCCCCCATTTTTTTGTTAGCAAGAATTTTGAAAATAAATCTGTTTTTTTTTAAAGGAATGCTTTGAAGCCAAATGACCTTTTTTCTCTGTTTTTTTCTTTCCTTTGTTTTGCTGGTCAGATTAGAAAGTTTGTCGTCGGTCACAATCGACGTCCAATGTGCACATTATACAACTTAAAACAATATTTCTTTAACATGAATTTCGATTCTCATTTTCGTGATAATATTTCGTTTGAATCTTAAATTTGTTTCTTGGAGTTTTTCCATCTGACCTTAATGCACTAGGACATTCATCAGTATATTTTATGCATAACTGACATTGATGCGACAACAAAAAGGTGCTTGTCCTGATTGCGTCTTCAATGAATACGTCTTTATCTAAAGAAATTTGGCAAACGCTGGTAAAGACAGGAAAAAAATCTTGTTTTTAGAATGTGTAGAATTTGACATCGCTATCAACTGTGTAGTATAACAGAGTGCAACTAATCCCATGGCTGACAAAATAATAATTACTGTTACAATGTTTCTTTGGAGTTAATTGTACAGCATCAATCAATTACCAGAATCATGTAGATTACCTATTTAGATTGTGGAAACATTTCAGGAGTGTAGAAGCCCCCACCCCCCTACTTTTTTGGCATACCTATTAAGAAAAAGCTGGAATGTTTGTATAAAAGCAAAATTTAAAAACAACAATATTTACCAGTTAATCAATGGTAATAGGATTATTTATTTATTTAAAGTTTTTGCTTGACAGTTTTGAAAACATGCCCCCCCCCCCCTCCCCCTTTCAGGTCCATCCCATTGGAAATTAATATCATGCCTGGCAAAATAATAATTACTGTTACAACGATTCTTTGGTGGTAGTTGTACAGTATCAATCAATTGCCAGAATCATGTAGATTACCTATTTAGATTGTAGAAACATTTCAGGGGTGTAGAAGCCTGTAGAAACATTTCAGGGGTGTAGAAGCCTGTAGAAACATTTCAGGGGTGTAGAAGCCCCCCCTACTTTTTGGCCAACATAATTAAGAAGAAGCTGGAATGTTAGCATGAAAGCAAAAAAAGAACAATGGTTTACCAGTAAAAAGTGTAAAAGGTTAATAAATTTTTTAACTATTTTGAAAACTTGACCTCACTGTCTTGTCCACTGCCAAAACTTGCCTCCACCACTTTCCGGTCCACTGCCAAAACTTGCCCCACCACTTTCCGGTCCACCCCCACGCCTCTGCATAGAAGAAGATTGTGGAAGCATTTGATTTTTGTACAAAATAATTTTCTTATAGGAGTTTATTCAATTTCCATTTTTAGATGTACCCCCTTTTATTTACCCTGTGCTATATAGAACCCTCTCTGTATAAAACTTGACAGCTTTGATGTTCCAAGGACGGTCCACTCATGTGTGTATTTTGATATATGTGAAAAGAAAATCCAAGATGGCTATCATGGAAAATTGTGTATTCTGGTTGACTGGAAATTTTTTATAGTCATACAAAGCTTTTGGCTTTTATGTCGACCACGAAGACAAGATGGCCGCTATCGTGGGATATTATACAAAGTTTAAATTTTAACATAGGACTCTAATACAAACTTTTCTTTATTCAGAGACATCTGAATTATTGGACGATTGTATACAAAATATGCTTATTTCGTACAAATATTGAAAATCCATAAAATTTATCATTGCATAATCAAAGTAATTTTGGAATCTATGGGAAATCCTTTTAAAAGTCTTAATACATTATCAAGTATTGATCATGTAGAAATTGTTACTGATCTTCATATCGATTGCCAAAACCATTCGACAAAGATTAACATATTGCCAATGTTTTGCTCATTTAAAATTTAAAACTAATTGTAGGAACCAGACATTCGAGAACCTCTGGTATTTAGCAATAATCTTTCGATCTTCTTGTTTCTGGACATACACGTGAAGATTGCTGGAAATTTAAATTAAGGGTGCAACATTGGCAGCATGCATAATACGTTTTAATTGTAAAATACCATTGTTATATAACGATCCAAAGTAAATAGCAGGGGCGGATCCAGGATTTGTGGTTATGGGGAACGTGAGTAGACGAGGAGTCTGGGTACCGCTTAAGGTCCCCAGCGAATACAAGGCAGAGTCCTGGTAGGGGGCCCAGGTGGCGAAGCCCCCCGAAAGCTCTGGGGGTTTGAGGAATTACAGACATTTATTTGAACGACAATTTTGAACCAACCACACCATTTTTATCAGACCAGAAAAACTTGACTTTGAGTCTTAATTTTGTCGGATAATTGTTAACAGTATGTTTTTGTCAGATTATAAGAACCTAAAGTAAAACTTTTCTTAACAACCGTGATGCGAATTGTTCAACGCATGACTGGTCGATCACGATATTTTAACCCTTCAAAGAACTATTGGTTTAGTTTTAACACATTCCTCATTTCACTAATTGGTCTGTACTTTCGGTGCTTGGCCTTTCGGGTGGTTCTAGTTAATACTGCCCGTCCGGATGGAGCTTTTCTTTTCATCGTTTGATTCATTCATTGAAAACGTATGATTCGACCGTTCTTGTTTATAGACAAACAAAAGCGGAAATTGTCAATACATGAACTTGTTATTGATTTCTGATAAGCTAACGTAACTAAATTAGATGATCAGAATCGTTTCATGCAGCATTAATGTTAACATATTCGCCTTTGTTTGTCTATAAACAAGAACGAATCATACGTTTTCAATGAATGAACCAACGGCGAAACGAAAAGCTTCATCCGGACGGACAGTATACTGATTTTTATCAATGGGTAGAGCTTTTTAGAATGATATCCCAAATTTACTCCTAATATCATTACTATTCATTTTGACTTACAGGTCACGAGTTAACCATTCATGAAAAATTTGTTTGTTGTATTGCTTAATTAACGTTGTATAACATATGCTTTGCGAATTTTAGGGGGGGGAGGGGGGCGCACGCCCCGCACGCTCCCTCTAATTCCGCCTATTTCGTTAAAACATAAATAAAACAATGTTCAGCAAGAATATGTTTCTCGTATAATCTATTTTTAACAATCAAAGGAATTTACATAAGTATAATTTCTCTATTACAAAATATTTTCATTACCTAGAAGAATTAAAATTGTCTTCTTCTAAACATAAAGGTTACGTAATATATTTTTATTGGCAATTAAAGTTAATGATAACAGCATGTATTCGGTCTGCACTAAAGCAGACTAGCATATTACTGTATTATTTCTGCTGGAATCGATGTAAATATAAACATTTCTTCATGTAAATTTCTGTGGTAACATTTAATAGACCCGGTTTAATCCATCAATTGAACTGAAATAAGTGGGAGATTTTTGATGTTATATCAGAGAAATTTAATTAAAGGGTCCCCATCAATACTCCAAAATCATTCAGTCAGAACACGGTATATAATGGCTCTAATTGACCGATTTTCAAGTATGAGTTCGTAGCTCTATAACCAACAGATTTAGCCCCCCTCCCGTGTTTTGTTTTGTTCTTGTTGCTCAATCTTTAGTTTTCTGTGTAGTGTTTTGTAGGTCATTGTTTGACCTTTTTCTTTTGATCATTATATGGTCTCTCCTTCTTTCTATTTAAGGCTTCTGAATACCCCTTTGATATCTTCTTTACGTATGACCGTAAGTCCCTATTTCTTGAGTGTTATTTCAGTTGTTTTCCTATTGCCCAATCTTTAGTTTTCTGTGTAGTGTTTTGTAGGTCATTGTTTAACCTTTTTCTTTTGACCTTTATATGGTCTCTCCTTCTTTCTATTTAAGGCTTCTGAATACCCCTTTGATATCTTCAAACTTTACGTATGACCGTCAGTGCCTATTTCTTGAGTGTTATTTTAGTTTTTTTCCTATTGCCCAATCTTTAGTTTTCTGTGTAGTGTTTTGTAGGTCATTGTTTGACCTTTTTCTTTTGACCTTTATATGGTCTCTCCTTCTTTCTATTTAAGGCTTCTGAATACCCCTTTGATATCTTCAAATTTTACGTATGACCGTCAGTCCCTATTTCTTGGGTGTTATTTTAGTTTTTTTCCTATTGTCCAATCTTTAGTTTTCTGTGTAGTGTTTTGTAGGTCAGTGTTTGTTCTTTTTCTTTAGACCATTGCATCGTCTATCCTTCGATTTACGACTTCTGGTTGATTACCCTCTTGGTATCTTCAAAGTTTTCGTATCACTGAAAAGCCTGATTTCTTTAGTGTTAATGGTGTTGCTGTATGGAAATTGACTACGAGATGGTGTTTCCTTAACTTTCATTTTTTGTCAAATAAATTATTTTACTAAATGTTTAATGTACATAAAACCTACCGAACAAAGTAAAATATATATTTTTCAAATGCCTTGCCCCGCCAAATTATAAGGGTCTTCGTGGGCGAGTGGTTTAACATCGTTGACATTGCCCATATGACTTATAAAGTGGCATGGGATCGCGGTCCGATTCCCATCTCAAATGCTAAAGTTTCCGGACACCTTCTCAAGGCCAGGCCTTCCACTCTTTTAAACCGCATCGGTGGCGTAATGGTTATCGTACTCGCCTCGAGTGCGGTAGATCGTGGGCTCGAGCCCCGGTCGGGTCAAACCAGACTATAAAATTGGTATTTGTTGCTTCTCCGCTAAGCACGCAGCATTAGGGAGAAAGAGCAAAAACTGGTTGACTCTGAATCAGAATAATGTGTTCGAGTGGATCGACATGTCTATCCGCGGACTGTTGTTTCAGTGAGCTAACACTATAAAAATCCAATTCAACGTGTTGATCAAGAAAAAAGTGGACCTAATCAACATCTCATTGAAAATTAACTTGTTCTCGCCATGGTATAGCTGCAAAATTACTGAATTGGCGTTAAACAACAATCACTCACTCACTCACTCCACTCTTTTATTAGTCACGATGTAATGTAACTCTACGAAAAACTGCTGAAAGAAAAGTTTGTAGATATCAAAGGGTTAATCACAAGAAGAACAGACAATGCTCAAAAGATTGATTTTGATTGATTTGATTTTTTGTATTTTAACGCCACTTTCAGCAGTATTTCAGCTATATTATGGCGACCAGTTTTAGTAGTGGAGGAAGCCGGAGTACCCGGAGGGAACCACCGACCCTGGGCAAGCAACTGCGGCTGCGAGTCGAGTACAGCCGTAATTGTAATTTACAAATCTGGGCGCGAACCCACGCCGTATTGGTGATAGGCTTGTATGAGCTGTTAGATCGAACGACCTAACTCATTGTGCCCACCCCCCCCCCCCCCCCCCCCCCCCCCCCCCCCCCAATGCCCCACAAGAAAAAGGACCAAATGACAAACAACGATCTACAAAACATTACAAAGAAAACTGAACATTGAGTAACACGAATCCCACTAAATACCGGGGGAGGACCCGGGAGGACCTCAGATCAATACAACCTCTTCATTAAGACCACTCCTATCACATGACTCCTATAATTACAGTTTTCAATGTGTACTACATGTATAATACTCTCGTTAATCCCTGTTATTATCCCATAACAGTATTTATTTAACCAATTGAACTGTTCTGTACTGTAATGGGGATTATCCTCGGTTCTTTAGAAGGAGGCTTAACATTTTAAAGTTCAATTAAAGTACATTTTGTAGTAATATTATTACAAACTTCTATCATAATTTGATCACAAATCAAAACTGTTTATATATAGTCAATTTAAAAAAAGAAATAAAATTAGAAGAATACTAATATTTTAACAATTGAATTTTTTTTTTTTTAATGCTGTTAAATGGTGAATGTCATTACCTCCCAAAAACATAAAGGTTCAAATAATATAAGAAAGAAGCGAACGGAATTTTAAATGAAACAATTCCAATTTCCATCACCAATAACTCACGGTTGATTACGCTCTGATCTACTCTATGTTCTCTCATTAGGGGAGAGTATCAGAGTGTGATCAACCATGACCCGTGACCAACGATAGCTGAAGACAGGACCAGCTTTTTTTGGTCCGTGTTGCTCATCTTTTTAAATTTTTGTGTTGTGCTATTATGTATCTTTACGTTCTGAGTTCCGTGTTGTGATATTCGTTACGATTTCCACATAAAAACGATGTTCGGTTCGCCTTTGCGTCCAGTTGTTTGTAGGAAGGCCCATGTCTTATTTACGTTGTTTGTAGGAAGCCCCATGTCTTATTTACGTTGTTTGTAGGAAGCCCCATGTCTTATTTACGTTGTTTGTAGGAAGGCCCATGTCTTATTTACGTTGTTTGTAGGAAGGCCCATGTCTTATTTACGTTGTTTGTAGGAAGGCCCATGTCTTATTTACGTTGTTTGTAGGAAGGCCCATGTCTTATTTACGTTGTTTGTAGGAAGCCCCATGTCTTATTTACGTTGTTTGTAGGAAGGCCCATGTCTTATTTACGTTGTTTGTAGGAAGGCCCATGTCTTATTTACGTTGTTTGTAGGAAGGCCCATGTCTTATTTACGTTGTTTGTAGGAAGGCCCATGTCTTATTTACGTTGTTTGTAGGAAGCCCCATGTCTTATTTACGTTGTTTGTAGGAAGGCCCATGTCTTCTTTACGTTGTTTGTGTTTGTTTACATATAATGGTGACAACACATATTGTGTTATGTTTTTGTTTTGTCTGTCTTCGTCTTATATATATGTACTCTATGTTGCCAGTTTCTCTGGATTGTCCATTTTGATTGCCCTTCGGTATTCTCTGACATTTATTTATATATGACAATAAAGTTTATTGAAAATTTTAGTAAATTAGCCTCTCATCTTGCATGCTTTTCTAGATTTACTTTTTATCTCATATTTGTTATATTTCAGATTTTGGACTTTCATTTTACTATCTACCAATGGACGAAATAAAAAACAATATTTTACAAAACCCGTCTGGCTTAGATGCTACCGTTTACGGACAACCAAGGACAGTAAAAGGCGCGAAAAACAATGCCTTACAGATGAATGGACAGCAGCAGTATCTGAAAGTCAGCGGCAGACGACATCGAAGGGAATGTCTGGGTGACCTTGAGCTATGCTTTGAAGGTAACGTATGCTACACCGAGTAAGAAAACGAACTTTAAAAACCAAAGTCTTAATGAATCGAACACTCATAATTAGTATTAAAGAAATCGTATCAAGGTAAAACACATCGTCGGTAACCTACGTCTGAGCACGCTCCGATTATACTCTCCACTGATGGTTTGGTTTGTGGTGTTTAACGCCACTTTTAACAATATTTCAGATATATCGTGGTCAGTGCCGGATTTGGGTAAAGAGATGCCCTAGGCTATTCCACTTGTGAGGCCCCTCCCAATTCCCCACCTTCACGACTGGAAGAAGATGGAATTGTGCTTAATCAATTTCAATAAAGGCGATGATGATGATGAGGAGTGTTTAAAATTCTGCAATATTCTGAAAAGGAGTGCAACTGTGTAAGGAAAATTATACTGAAGGGTTGTTTAGAAAGTACAGTACGTTATGACAGCATACGTGTGAAAGTCCAATAACAGTGTTAAAAATATTATACACCTTGACCGGAGGCCTCCTAAACTTTGAGGCCCTAGGCTTCAGCCTATCGAGCCTATAGGTAAAAATCCGGCACTGATCGTGGTAAGTTTTATTGGTGGAGGAAACCGGAGTACACGGGGGATACCACTACATCGACCTGCTGACGATAGGTAAACATGGTTTTCTGTAAATAGAGTATAACTTTGGAAGTATGGTTGTTGAGGCTATGAAATTTACTATTTGTTTATTGTTTTCTAATGTATGTGCATGCTCATACTGAAATGTTCAAATACTAAATTGAAAAGTAAGACGGTGATGAAACCCAGTAGGATCACGCCAGGGGCGGATCCAGGGAGGGCGCGCCCGCCCCTCCCCCTAAAATTGGAAAAAATATGATATTTTGGCGTAAAATCGTGATTTTTCACACGAAATACCCAAAAAATTTTCGCGCCTCCCTCCGCTCGGCGTAATTTTTTTAAATGCCCCCCCGCCCTAACTTGAAATCCTGGATCTGCCCCTGCACGCTGTGTTCTATTTGTTAATGATGCTTATTATTACTAGTATACTATTGTTTCACCAATGGTGTATGTGTCCATCTCACCGCGTGATGACATTGATGTATGCAAGTGATAATATTAAGCAGGTACTTATATCGACTCTTGGTGGTTTTCCGTCGGAACGCCTGCTTCCTCTGACACTTAGCATGCCCTTAGGGTCACAAAATGTTTTTAGTACTAACCGGCGCAGATTCAGAAGGGTCATATGTTGCAAGACAGTCTCAGTAAAAGCATGGTTGACCTTTGAACTGTGACAAGATTTTTGCAAGTGCAGATTTGATTGTTTTTTTCTAAAGTAGAATCCCAGTCAAACCTGATAGTCTCATGCAATCTACATGCCAAAGAGATTCATGCCGTGACTGTTGAAAAAAATTGAAAATATATATAGAAGATATCAGTAGTAAAAATTACCCTGTTCTGTCCAGCCCAACATTAATGGGTGTTGGGTTGAGTGTTCGAAGCCATATCGATGACTACCGGAATCACAACTAGCGGAAAGCACAGACAGCTATAACGAACTGTTCCGTGAAACCACGGTTTTGGGTAGGTCTCTTAAAACCTGCACGTTGAGGTGGATATTGTGGCTCAACCCCACTTTAAGTCATATTGTCTACGACCATGATCATTCTGGCACAAGGAGCCATATATTTATGGAAGACATGGGCTTTTATTAGGTGTATTCCAAGCTCATTTCCATGGTGTATATAAGACAATAAGAATACATATTCATAATCTTAAGTTTTGAACTAGTTTATGCAGAAATATTTGTCTCCTGCTATGATGACCCTCCATGAAGAGATGTAGGGACTTTTCCCTGTATACAACGTTCGAACAATTGTGTAGGTTCATTGCTGATTGGTCGTTTGAAATATTTCCGTTATATTTTGGTTGTCAGTTTTATTGTTGGAGGAAACAGAAGTACCCGAAGAGAATAACCACAGACTTTCTGTAAGTCAAAGACAAACTTGATCATATAATGCTTTGTATCCAGTACACCGCTCCAAATCAAGGCGTAGACCTAATATAAGCCTTAGAGGTGATAGCCATACACTAATGGTATTTGGAGATGTTAATAATCCAAGTATAATGCATTGCAGCCGAAGAGAGATACCCCTAACACACCGCTCACTTTCCTCCTTTGCTACAGACACTTCAATATAAAAGTGGCTGGGTTAAGCTAGTTGTATGGGCCCAAAATAAAAACACATCAAAGTATGAGGTCATCTGCTCTCAATACTAGCAACTATTGTTCATTTTCTACTCAGTAAGAAATGTTAATGGTAATTTTTACAGTGTAATAAAAAGTGTTCCTCGTCTTCGACTCGCGTGCTCATAACATTCTCATCGTTTGTATATTTTTAGGATACACAATGGGAATGTGGCTCAAGTTTTCAAATCCGGGAACAAGTGAAGGAATTTATTTGTCTAACGGTGGTCATGATCCAGAATCACATGGTATAGCAATGACCTATCAAAGCGGAAAGATAAAGTTTATATTCAGAAGTAAAACCGGAAACTATTGGACGGTATCAAACGACAATGTACTAGCTGAGAAATGGTACCACGTGACTGTTTCCTGGAGTGAAAACAAGGGATTATTTCTCTATTTGAATGGCGATTTAGTTGGCACAAGAAATTTACCCCAGCGGAGGTATACATAGTTATATTTATTCTTTTATTTAGTTAATGCTAATATCAGTCCGAGGTAAAAGAGTGCCACCCAACTGCAGACTTGGGAACGTTTCACTCTCATTTTAAGGTATGAGTTATGCTCATTGTTGAAGACCCTATGGTGACTGTGAAATGTAGAACAGCAATAAAAGCCCTGTTATTTTACTTTATGTATGTCTAAGTGTAATGTTGGATAGTCACTCATGTTCATGTACATCCATATCATTTCTTACTAAATGTACATGTAATGATAAAGATCCCATCAGTGGTGTAATGGTTAGCGTACTAGACTCGAGTGTGGTAGATCGTGGGTTCCAATCCTAGACTGGCTGGCTCAGAATCAGGATGATGTGTCTGAGTGGAGGGACATGTCTACCAGCGGACTTTTGTTTCAGTGAGCTAGCACTATAAAAAAAATCAACTAAAGTTTTGGTCTAGTACAAAGACTACATCATTATCACCTCATTGAAAATGAACTTATTCTCACTATGATATAGCTGAATAATTACTCATTTGACCTTAGACAACAATCACATACTGTAATACAAGTAAAAAAACAATTCTTTACATATCCAGGAATGTATAGTTCACACAACAAGAACGAATGCAGTGAAAACGTCTTAAACACCTTGTATAAAAACGTACGTTAAAGATATATACATTAAAGAAATATAAACCACTAATTTATGACCTATTGCCAGTAGAGATAAAACACCTTCAGTAAATTATGTCTTCACAAAGAAAAAATATTTAACTTTAAGCAACAAGTTTTAACATCTTAGTGTGGTATAGATAACAATAAATCAAAGGTTGTAAAGATGACTTAGTGTATCTTTTTATTAGATTATGGTCATACATACAAACCCCCTCTCCCCTCCACCATTTCATTAGGTTAATTCTTTGATTGATCATACATACAAACCCCCTCTCCCCTCCACCATTTTATTAGGTTAATTCTTTGATTGATCATACATACAAACCCCCTCTCCCCTCCACCATTTTATTAGGTTAATTCTTTGATTGATCATACATACAAACCCCCTCTCCCCTCCACCATTTTATTAGATTAATTCTTTGATTGAGCATACATACAAACCCCCTCTCCCCTCCACCATTTTATTAGGTTAATTCTTTGATTGATCATACATACAAACCCCCTCTCCCCTCCACCATTTTATTAGGTTAATTCTTTGATTGAGCATACATACAAACCTCCTCTCCCCTCCACCATTTTATTAGGTTAATTCTTTGATTGATCATACATACAAACCCCCTCTCCCCTCCACCATTTTATTAGGTTAATTCTTTGATTGATCATACATACAAACCCCCTCTCCCCTCCACCATTTTATTAGGTTAATTCTTTGATTGATCATACATACAAACCCCCTCTCCCCTCCACCATTTTATTAGGTTAATTCTTTGATTGATCATACATACAAACCCCCTCTCCCCTCCACCATTTTGTTAGGTTAATTCTTTGATTGATCATACATACAAACCCCCTCTCCCCTCCACCATTTTATTAGGTTAATTCTTTGATTGATCATACATACAAACCCCCTCTCCCCTCCACCATTTTGTTAGGTTAATTCTTTGATTGATCATACATACAAACCCCCTCTCCCCTCCACCATTTTATTAGGTTAATTCTTTGATTGATCATACATACAAACCCCCTCTCCCCTCCACCATTTTATTAGGTTAATTCTTTGATTGATCATACATACAAATCCCCTCTCCCCTCCACCATTTTATTAGGTTAATGCTTTGATTGATCATACATACAAATCCCCTCTCCCCTCCACCATTTTATTAGGTTAATTCTTTGATTGATCATACATACAAACCCCCTCTCCCCTCCACCATTTTATTAGGTTAATTCTTTGATTGATCATACATACAAACCCCCTCTCCCCTCCACCATTTTATTAGGTTAATTCTTTGATTGATCATACATACAAACCCCCTCTCCCCTCCACCATTTTATTAGGTTAATTCTTTGATTGATCATACATACAAACCCCCTCTCCCCTCCACCATTTTATTAGGTTAATTCTTTGATTGATCATACATACAAACCCCCTCTCCCCTCCACCATTTTATTAGGTTAATTCTTTGATTGATCATACATACAAACTCCCTCTCCCCTCCACCATCTTATTAGGTTAATTCTTTGATTGATCATACATACAAACCCCCTCTCCCCTCCACCATTTTATTAGGTTAATTCTTTGATTGATCATACATACAAACCCCCTCTCCCCTCCACCATTTTATTAGGTTAATTCTTTGATTGATCATACATACAAACCCCCTCTCCCCTCCACCATTTTATTAGGTTAATTCTTTGATTGATCATACATACAAACCCCCTCTCCCCTCCACCATTTTATCAGGTTAATTCTTTGATTGATCATACATACAAACCCCCTCTCCCCTCCACCATTTTATTAGATTAATTCTTTGATTGATCATACATACAAACCCCCTCTCCCCTCCACCATTACACACACAACATTTTTTTCTTCAAATTCTAAGCTGATTATTTTGCCTAATCTATTTCAATAAACGTTAGAGAATATCGAAGGGACCATCAAAATGGACAATCCAGAGAAACTGGCAACATAAGACGAAGACAAACAAAACAAAAACACACCACAATATGTGTTGGACACCACTATACACAAACAAACACAAAAAACGTAAATAAGACATGAGCCATCCTACAAACAACTGTAGGTAAAGACGAACCGAACATTGTTGTTATGTCAAAATCGTAACGGATATCACAACACGGAACTCAGAATGTAAAGACACATGATAGGACAACACACACAGCTAATATTTCACAACTGTGTCAATAAAAATAAACGTTAGAGAGAATCGAACGTGAATTGAAGAATGGACAATCCAGAGGCACAGGCCACATTGAGAACAAGACATAGAACAAAGACAATTAAAAAAAAAACTAAAAAGCTGAGAAACACGGACCCCACCATAAAGTGCTCGCGAGGAGTAAGCAGTTCCCGTTTCGTACGAGACATCCTCCGTTATACACAACATATAGTCAAGTCCAGTAAAAGTCTTATCCGCGATATAAGAAGAAAGTAGATATCTAATTTACTGGGCAATAATCTTCATAATATTATCCTCAAAATCAAAAGATTGGAAAGTCAAATTGTTTTATTCTTTGTAAGCACTAAAACCAAAGGACCTAAGCAGGATCACCAAAATGAGGGGGAGAAGTATGTTATTTTCTTTTGTTGTTATATACACTTTCGACTGACACACCAGGCTTGTGATTTTCTCCAAAGAAGCTTTAAAAGTTAAAAACAAGACCACTTTATCAACCAATCAAGTGTTAAATCAAATTAAAAACAAACATATTTAAAAAAAAGATATATTTAAAAGAAAATAATGTAGGTGGCTTTTTTCTCCAAAGAAGCTTTAATAGTTAAAAACAACACCACTTTATCATTCAAGTATAAAATTATATTTATTAAAAAACATATATTTTTTTTTTAGAAAAAAAACAACATTGGTTGGTTTGTTTGATATTTATTTTAAAGATGTATATCTTAGTTCAGTTAGTATGCAAGAAAGATTCTGAAAGGTTTTAATTGTGCAAAAAACCTACATATTTATTATATCCATGTGTATCATAACACTGAGTCATGTATTACAGTGTACACAATAATAAAGGATGGGGTCCAAACCGCACTACTTTTAAATGTAAAACTACAAAAGAACGATTTTTATTATATTTATATTTACATACGACCTCGATCCTTTATTTATCTCACAAGAAACGAACGAGGAAAAATATGTCTGTCTGGGAGGCAGATTGCACCTTGTAATCCCACACCCTCACCTCTAACCCCTTTCTTTTGGACAATATTTAATATTTAAGTTTTGCCAAAAGAAACACCCTCTTTTTCTTAAAGAACATGAAAGCGTTACATTGTCTGGATACATAATGAATATATTTCATTAACCTTTGTTGTATATTTCTTTGTGTATGAAGCACAATTAACAGTAAACTGTTGAACAGGGAGAAGAGAGGTTGTCTTCTCCTGTTAGATAAATTAATCAGACATTTGAACTTAATTCATTGCTTCAGAAATTATGTGGTCGCCATCTTGGTTCGATTAGGTGCTCCATATGTAGAATTCCTGTATCTCAGAGACATGCTTCCCAATATGGTATTCAAAATATGTTTCCTTAATTGATTTTTGAAAATTATGACTTCAATATGGGTGTCATGACGAGGAAAAGATTCCTTGACCCTTCCGGAACACCTGGTATCACTCCTGGTTTATCTCGGAGTTCGTTTTATTCGGGACATTTGTTCTAATTGGTTTTTTTCACCTTTTTGTTTGCAATGTAGGCTTATCCAAGTGACAGCGTTTAACCTGATATATATTTGTTTGTAAACTTGTTCCTCACGACTTTAAATGGTATACTGTTCATAAGATAAGATAAGAAAAATTTATTTTGATTCAGCATAAAATCAAATATACAACACAAGCTCTGAAGAGCTTTTGACCGAATATAAAAACATATACATAACATTAGAACAACACAAGATAACAACATGCATTACTAATTTAAAACATACATAGATCAGCTATAGCATGCAGTCAAAATCTGGCAACAAATTAGAATGAATTAAAATTTCTTAAAACTATAGCATATGTTTAAGATTATAAAAATTTCGAAAAGAATAAAATAATATCAACTTGTATTGATTACCCAATTTCTGCAATGATGTGCAAATAATGCAATTTGAAATTGAAAAAAATTGTTCACTTGACGTTAAACAACAATCAAACAAGCAATCAGATCAGTCACGTGTCCTTTGGATCAATTTGCATAATTAAGGTATTAGCGAAAACATTGACAAACTAATTTTGGACACAGTGACGATGTTTCCGTAGCTCTATTATTTAGCAATTTTGTCGTGCGAACACGTCTTGTTAACTGATCACAGTGATGTATTCTTTTGTTGGTTTTTGTTTTGTTTTTGGATTATTAGAGCTCCGTTAGATAAGAGTTTCAAAATTAGTTCTAATGACGTCACCGGCATTATTCAACGCTTACTGATTTCTATTTCAGTTTTAAATTCAGATACATGTTGCTCTAAATACATTTTTACAATTTGAGCGTACACCATAAAGATTATTACAGAAACACGTTGTGTGCACTAAATTAGATATCTATCTTTTTATTACTATGACGTCGACGTTGGTTATTTTAAAATTTATTATTATACCTCATAGATATAAGAGTGTCTGTGATTAGTCAAAAAAGGTCACATGTCAGGAAGAGAAAACTTCATGTATCACTAGACCGCGTGCTCCGGGGAAATAAATATCATGTATCCCGCTGCCGCATGCCCCCCGAAAAATATGTCGTCTTTGGGTAAACAAACCTTCATATCTCCCTACAACAAGAACCATAAATGTATAATATTGTTCCTGTTGTTTTTTTAGAGCGGCAGTGCGAGGTGTCATTAGATACAACAATTTCATTATTGGACGTTCAAATGATAATACAGGAATAACAAACCTTGGACAAATCACAGTGGACGAGTTCCGTTTCTGGCCCAAATTGCTTTCACAAAAACAGATACAGGAAAATGGTGAGTTGATTTAATTTGAATTTTTTAAAGAGATAAATATAGTACAGTCGAACCAAGAAATCTAAAGATAAGCAACCAGAGAAAGCTCTTAATTATACATTAAATAACATTATTATTTTATAAGGTGGAAGTCATGGTCATGATCGTATGATAGTTGGATTTACAACTACCTATGCAACCAGTTCCTATCACCACTGAAGTTGTTGAGTTCGAATCACGCTCATGGTGAGATGTACTCGATACAACATTATTTGATAAAGTTTGTTGGTAACTTTCGACAGGTCTCGGTGATTTTCTTCGGGTACTCTGGTTTCCTCCACCAATAAAGCTGACCGCCACGATATAGCTGAAATATTGTTGAAAGTGGCGTTAAACATCATAACCCTAACCCATTATTTTATAATATTTCACAATTTGTATATTTCAGGACCAATGTACAGATATTACCTAAACATGGATAGAATAGCTGGACAAGAATTGATAGTAGAAAACGCAGAAACAGAAATAAATGGAGATATTTCATTGGTCGACGGGAAGATTGGGAAAGCTGTTAAATTTTCTGGTCGTGGAGAATATATTGATTTGGGAAACTTACAAAACACGTGTCTTGGGGATCCTATTCGTTGTATGTATGGGTTTACACTAGCGTTCTGGATAAAGCCAGAGACTCTACCAGCTACTAAAACGTACTACTTTTCAAGTAGTGCTCATGGCTTCAATGTATATTCGGAACAAAATAGTATGTATTCGGAAGTTCGAAGTGGTAACAAGGTATGGAGGGATACCTTTTATGGCTTGGAGGTAGGAAAATGGAACTTTGTAGAGTTGACCTGGGATCCAGAGAGAGGTACCGAAATGTTCTTAGATTTAAAACGCGCATCATTCCAACGACGACATTCCTCTGAAAGTACTCCAACATCAACAGAAAATAAATTTTTCATTGGACGTTCACATGGTAACCAAAGATATGAAACGAATCCATCTGTCATTTTGGATGAGGTAGAACTGTTCTACGGAGATAGGCAGAGCTTGTTAGATCTGGACCTCATTCAAAGAGGTAAGAATGATGTTATTTGCCAGTATCCTGCAAAAATGTAAAAACCTGAAAAATAGTGTAGTATCCTTATGTTTAATGCTTTTATATAAATAAATAAAAACGTAGATATCAAATTTAGTGTGCATGGCGCGTTTCTAGAATAACCTTTATCAGGTACACTCAATATCGAACGATTTGAAAGCCAAATAATTTAAAGTTTTGGTTGCAAAAAAAATGTTTTTTTTTATTCTTGTGGTCTTTTAAATAGACAAATTTCGCAATTCCGACTTGATTCTAATATTATACTTTTATATTGGAGTTAGGGACCATTATCGTTCAAAGTTCAAAGTTCAATGTATGTTGTAACAACAATTTATGAATTTTCTATTTATCAAGGTAAACCCAATAAATACCAGTTTGGCTTAGATAGTATGAGCGGTGACATAATCGTCCACCCATCGTTAATGATAGACACATACAACAAACCTAAGTTGGTAAAGGGGAAGATCGGGAAAGCCGTGAAACTGAATGGCCAGTCACAGGTTGTTGACTTTGGTGAACACGAGAACGACTGTCTTGGCAACCTTGACCTCTGTCATCATGGAGCGCTGCTGGCTTTGTGGTTTAAACCAACGAATTTTGAGCACAACATGTACTTTTTATCAAATGGACACAATGGAATTACGGTGACAAACCAAGGAAATGACGTCATAATCACAGCCTCGACAACCACAAAGAAATGGGAGATAATCACTGATAAAGTACGCACCCACAAATGGCATTTCATGGAAATAAATTGGGATCCGGAAAAAGGCCTGGAATTCTACATCAATAATAAGCTTATTGAGAGTGATTATGTTGCTTCTCAAAGAACTGATCCCATACCCACTGACCTCGTAGGTGGAGCGGTCGAAAATAAGTTTTACCTTGGTCGTGGGAATGTTTATATGGAACGTGATACTTATGGGAAGGGTGTATTCGATGAGCTCGAATATTGGTACGGACCAAGAGATTATTTGAAAGCTTTTGGATATTTGAAAAGAGGTACGATAGTTACATCCTTTTATGTGTGGTTATTCAAATGTCAACGAATTCAACTAGCATAGTAAAATACAGTCTGCAAACCTGCACATGTGGTCACCTCTATTTAGCTGTCAATTGTATTAAAAGGTTTACCTTTTAGTTGTCCTGTCATAGACAATGTCATATGAATTGAGCATCTTTTCAGAGGTCATCTGTCTTAAAAGACCACATTTTCGTTGTCCCAGGGGTGACCTCTTGGCACAGTATTGAATAGAATTTTGTTTTTTGTTGTCCCAGGGGTGACCTCTTGGCACAGTATTGAATATAATTTTGTATGTTGTAATTACTGGATATGCTATGCGGCATAGTACCAATATAGTTTGACCACCAGCGCATGTCCCTTTTGATGAGGAGAGCCTAGATAATATGTTTGTACCTTGTGGTTCCTTCAGGAGTTCCAAATCAGAAGAATCCAGGGTGAACTCGTGTGCTCATCAAGGGTGAGCAGTTCCTACTCAAATATAGTAGCACCCGTCGTGTTACTCCAGTTGCAAACCCGGTGATTATATTTTTAATATTTCCGTCACAATTTTCAGTCGTCTTCAAAAACAAACGATCTACGTATTTATTTTTCACGAACTTTCCTAATGCAATATTAATCACTAATTAATTAATATTTTATGATGATTATTTTTAGGTAAACCAGAACGATTTATCATTCCATTTGAATCCAGAGATGGTACAACTATTCCACATTCAAGGTTAAACCTGGTTTTGAACGGAAATCCACCACTCGTTCAAGGGCGTATAGGAAATGGATTGTCACTCCTTGGCAACGGTCAATATCTAGACCTTGGCGAACACCCGAACGAATGCTTGGGAAATCTTGCCCTTTGTCCCAACGGTATTACTGTTTCCGCTTGGATGAATTTCCAAAATCTGAATGATAATATGTATATTTTATCGACTGGTAATAACGGTATACGCATGTATATCAAGGACGATAAACTCAATGTCAAGGTCAACCAGAAAAATAAAGAATGGTATGTCCATGTACCAGAATCAGATATTGGCACATGGAATTATGTTGAGTTGTCATGGCACCCTGATTTTGGACTTGGTTTATATTTAAACAATACCTTAGTTGCACATTCAACATTTGTTGATTCTGTCAACAACGCACCGGTTACGGCAACGAGGCCACATGTGTTATTTGGTAAGGCTAACCCGGGTGATTCCACCGATGTTACCAGGACGGCTGATATGGTTGTTGATGAGATGGAGGTTTGGTATGGGAGGAGAGAGGAACTACTGGCATTTGATTACATCCTTAGAGGTAAATATCAATCTTTAATTAAATGAAAAAATAAATAAGTATTATCTAATATAAATAAACAGGATTCAAAATTACGTTATAATGTGATAGATTACGTCATGATTACATCATAATGATATCTGTTACGTCAAGATTACCTCAATATGTGATATGTTATGTCAAAAATGTATCACAATAATAATTTGCTCAACTTTATCAACAAATATAATTTTAAGCACTCTTTATATCTACACATTTTTTGCAGATTGATATTTTAGGCATTCAATATATTTTTATAATTTTGTTTAAATAATTGTAAGATTATTTAATTGTGAAGATTCTTTCATTCTTAATTTTAACTCTACTGTTTTCTTATCTGTTCAATAATATTTCTTAATATGAATATTCTTTAATTCTTAAATATTTAACTTTACTGTTTTCTTTACTGTTAAATAAGATGTTTTAATGTGAAGATTCTCTATTTCTTATTTAGATCTATTATATTCTTATCTGTTCGATTAATTTTAATATATTTTAACAAATAACTTATTACATTCTATAAGATTTATATTTTACTATTTGATATTATATAATCGTGTTTGCATATTCATTAACCAGGCTTATTTAATATATCTACTTGCGCATGTAGTCTTGTACATGTACATATGTAAGACTCAGATCGACGTCCAGCCTCTAATCAACGTCCAATCCACAAATCATGGCCGATCTCTAAATCACAGACATCTGTTCCTCAGATCTATGTCCTTTTTTAAATTATCAAATCGGCGTCCAATTCTCAAATCTATGTCCTTTTTCAAATTCTGAAATCGGTGTCCAATTCTCAAATCTATGGCCGTTTCTCAATTTCTTAAATTGACGTCCAATGACCTAACGCTAACCCTAACCAATAAATTGGCCATATATCTGAGAATTTGGAATGGATGCTGATTTGAGAATACCCTTAAATCGGACCGTGATTTGAGATATTGACGTCAGTGGATGCCGATTTGAGTCCAAACGCTGATCTAAGTCTATCATATATAATCAAATATTTCACACATACTGGACCTTGTTTGCATATGTAATCAATAACAGGATCTTAAAAACAAAAAATCTCTATCTGTCCCGATGCTGTATTTACTAATATCTAAAATTGGGGGTGCATTAAAAACGTTTCTAAGGACCTACTGTATGTCTCCATCATTTTTATTTTCTAATGCCTAATATTGGGGTGCATTAAAAACGTTTCTAAGGTCTTGCTCCATGTCTCCACAATTTTATTTACTTTAATGCCTAAAATTGAGGTGCAGTAAAAACGTTTCTTTAGTTCCTACTGCATATCTACACCTGCCTGAAATTGGGGTGCGTTGAAAACGTTTCTAAGGTCCTATTGCATATCTACACAAATTTATGTTGTACCTTTGCGCATGCTCTTTTTGTTTGAACTGTAGATTTACAACATGAATGCCAGATGGAGTTTGAAATGACTTTTGTGTTATATTTTCCAAGAAAGATAACTCAAATACAATATAGATGAATAAAAGAAACAGTTTCCATAAGCAACATCTATAAAATGTTAGAAAATAACAAAAAATCATAACCCATTAAGATACCCATAATGCACTTTGCTATTTTAGAAATTTGGTGCATACTGGGATTTTTGTAAACCAAAATTTCATTATTAGTAGGACCATAGTAATCAATCATTACTGATCATGGTCGATTCAATGTTTGGTGTACGAAAGTAGAAAATAACTGATTTAAGAAGCATTCATTGGAAACAATATGCCATTTTTTTTTATCTGTCCTCTGTATACGATAATCGCGTCCATGTCGTTTCAACCTCGATCTTACGGTCACCTTTGCACGATTTTCTTCTGATATTTGGATTTTGTTTTTGTATTATTTTATTAGGATTATAATTGTTTAAAACATAGGTTTGCTGTACTATTATTGGAGTCTTGTGTTTGTTGTCATGGTAACTCTTTTTTAGTATAAGCAAATATGGATTATGTTGTCTGTACTTTTATCGTTGTTTATTACAAATATTTAAATATTGCAGTAATTATTTTGTGGATGGTACATTACTCATTGCATGATAAACCTATATATATATTTCCCTTTTTACTTTTTTTGTTCTCCGACATTCGTGACTGGTAGATCTTCTTAATCAATGTACTCTTCAAAGTAGAGGAAGAACACTCTATACTAGACACGTTTTCCATTATGACGTCACTCGACATTGGGAATTCCCATCGAGTAGTGTTCAAGTAGTCTTAATCTGAACACCGATTCAAAATATTACGTGGGAGGGTGGTCGAAATCAGTCGGATTAGATTAAAAATTGGAGCTAAAGTATCTCAATCCAATTTATAAAATTAGAACGTACTTGTATTTCTAACTAATTTGCCTTATTCATGTTTGTTGGGTATCCGATGAACCAATTCAAGATGCATGGTGACTATAGAGTGTCTGGAACGATGACATTAGTTTTCTTTTCTCCTTGTTTGCGTAATTTACATCAGAAGAGGAGTAACACTTCATGTTAAAATTCCTTACAGGAAGTCCAGACCTTTTTTCGATATTAAAAAAGACATGGTGTGCGTTCGGGACACTTTTTATTAACTTAATGGTGAAGATGTCATGACATTTTCATTTTGTGTTCTTCAGCATGGTTACTCCTTGGTATCTTCAGACTTTCCTGGCTTAATGGAGTTTCTAATCATTTACGAAATTAAATCTTTGTTGTGTCATTGTTCTCCGCAAAAACAAGAAAGGGGGTACTTAACTGAAATAATGTCCTTGACCTTTCTATATAATTACATGTACACTATAAGCATGGTTATTGTTGAGATAAATAGTGCATGCTACAGTATTTGTTATAAATGGCTTCTATTAGTTCAAAGGTTAATCTATAGAACATTTTGATAACTACATATTATGACACAATTTCAGACACCATGTGAGAAAGTCTTTCAGTCGAATGTCTTTGTAGGAAGTTTCTCGCACATGCGCCTCAGATCACACAAACTAATGCTCTTCAAATACAAGCTGTTTCCAAGGCAGGTTGCTAAGGAGAAATCTCAGTAAGATTTGAAACCTTGTCAGGGGTTTACTGTAGTCTTCAATGGGTCGTATCGTTTTTGGTGTTTCAGATGTTACTGCTTTGTTATGCTTGTCTTGTATTCCAACATTTCTGTATTACAGCAATACCAGAATACGAAAACTTTAATAAATATATCAATAAGTTGAAGAGTTGCAACTGGCTTCTTAATTTGCTATCATTGGTTAGAAGCAGAAGAACTTGTTGCAACATTTCCATTTGGAGTCTGGAAAAGAGAAAATAGACAACTATATTATAATATTGAAGACCACACAGAAAGATAAAATTGACTCCCCATTACCCTCACTTTATTCTTTTCGCAAAACAAACGATCCATTTTTTAAATATATTAAGTAATGGGAAAAACATTCCAAGAGTATTTTCCTTTAAACCAAATGATGGTGTATTCTGCTTGATCCGTTTTGAGGGTAATGTAAGCCCTTCCAGATATTTCTCACAAGTTTAAACAATTGAATCTTGAATTGAAATAATTCCTGTTAAAATTCAATACGATTTTTTAAAAAGAAAACCAGCTAAAAATTATTTGCTCCAGTCTTCGTAATTTAAAGTTATTGTGGATTCGATTAGCGCCGACATTTGGGGACGCGACTTCGATACAACGTCTTGTGGTGAGGTTTGTCTCCATGTGCTTCTATTTCCTCCACCAATAAAACTGACTAACACGATAAATCGGAAACATTGTTGAAAGCGGCGTTAAAACAACCCACCAACGCCTTCAAATGGAACAGAGTGTAGGTTGTCAGTTATATAACTCAGCCACTTTAGCCAAATGTCTTTGTTTCACTATACTCTCTGGTATTGCTGTTTTGCAGAATTTCTTTCTTCTTTACAGCTTTCCTTCCATATTTCACTATAGCTTTGTTTCTAACATTCTTATCACCATGGTTACAGTTTTACTAACACATAACATTTAACCTTTTTACGCGTTATTTATGACGTGTGTTATATAAAAATCTATTTATATCGCGGAAATGAATGACGTTAAAAAATTATTCTGGTGAATTTTAATATATGCAAAGGATAACAAATGTAACGTAAATCTAGGAATACAATAAATGTTTTTTGATCATTGGCTACATATTTCTGAAATATGTACTGATCTTTCCAAAGGTAATAATTCTACTTTACTGGTCTTATTTAGTGAAACCGTCATCTCCTAAATAGGGGGTCTGAAATAATTGTTATTTATTTTTGTAAACGCTTCTCGAATGTAGAAATCACTTGTTACAAGTCACACCTCTAATGGAACATATCACTTGTAATGGAAAACTCTAAATTATATAGAAGGGTTTCGATTTTGGTACTAAGCCGAAACTATTCTTGTTTTGTATATCTCCATTTACCAGTTTGTTCTGCTCAGTTTCCCTACACAACAGAGAGCAGTGGATAAAAAACGTATTTAAAGTAATTAATGTAAAATGTTAAGAACTGGAGGACGAATATCAGCTACTCTGCACAATGGGAACTGTTGAAATCAGTTTAAGATGTGTGCACAATTATGTGTGCAATGACTCTAAGCAACGTCGACACTACTACTATGATGCTGTAACACCTGACGTATTTTATAATGTGGCTCACTCTAAAAAGTGGACTTCAGTCGTCCAATCTAATTCAACATAACATTTCATGGTGGATTTCAAGCGAAAACTGCACATGCTTTGAACGGTCGTCCAATCAAATTAAACGTTTTATATCAAGTTGCATTACAGATGAAATTCATGTCATTCCAGAAGTTTAACGAACATCCAATCAAATTCAGCATTGCATATGTGCTGAATTTCAGATGAAATCTTCTGCATTCTACAAAAATTAAAGATCGTCCAATCATATTCAACGTCACATATCATGCTGCATATTAGCTTCATACTATTACCATTTAATTATTATTTGTATTATTCATTTTATTATTGTTTTTATTTCTTTTCGTTTCGTTTTAAATTTCGTATTGTTTATAGACAAAATGTAATCAGCATGAACATTCTACACATGTGTTTTATTTGTAAGAGGTAGATCTAAATATGTGTAACTGATTACAAATGATTTCATTGGCAGAGCAGTTTGAAATATAACAAGTATAATGATAGTGATAATTAAACAAAACGTATTCAAAATATGATTTTTAAAATGACGTCACAGACCCAAAAATGCAACACTGATATAATGCTTTTTATCAAAATATACTTTGGATATTTTATTTATTTGCACATTACATACTTATTCCTCCTTAGGACTTTTGGTATATAGTTACATGCTATCAAAAGTAGATTTACCACTTACTACTAAAACAGTTACAGGGTTGTTGTTATCTTATTTTTGTATCGTCGGTGGACAAAACACATTTTAAAACATTTCTGAAACGTTTCCAAATTATGAAACTGACTTAGTTTAACGAAATATTTTAAATTAACAATCCTGATATTGTTTAAGACACATGTTTATTTCCATAATTTTTCATCAGCTATATGTTATGTAATATACAGTCAAATCTCGTTGTGTCAAAGTCGAACAGACCGATAATTTTTCTTCGAATTTGCGGAGTATGCAAGTTATCCAGGGTAACATCATTCTAACAAGGACTTCCAAACATGATCATAGGCTTACTTCTAGTTATCTAGTTGACTTAATCGAGAAAACGAGATTCGATTGTACTGTTTATCTTGTTCTATTCCTGAATGTTTCGTCATGAATCAAAAACAACGAACACCTGGGAATTTTTCTACTGCAAATCAAATATTTCGAAATAGCTAGAATATTTTCAATCACAAAAGAAAATTATTGTTGGCTGAGAACAGTTTGGTATGCGGAAGTGAAGAAATTACCCATAATTCTGTATGTTTTTAATTCATCCATTGATTGATCCATTTCAATAAGTGCTATGTATATCGTGATATTATTTTTCTGTTACGTAATATGCACGTTACATTTAAGAATGTCTTCAAACATATTCTTGTATTTTGAACGAATCTGTCATTCCTTGAAACACTTGTCTCCGAAACAGACGTCTTATCACTTTTTCTGTCCGACTGTCGCCTCCTCATTCATGACTTATCACCGGGTTTGTAACTAGATTAACACGACAAGTGCCACTAATCGAACAGGAACTGCTTACCCATCCGGAGCACCTGAGTTCACTCCCAATTTTTAGTGAAGTTCGTGCTACTCGATCTTCAGTTTTATGTGTAATCTTTTGAAGATCGTTGTTTGTCCTTTTGGCCATTGTGTTGTCTGTCCTTCTTCGATTTACGGATCTGAATGCCCCTATCTTCAAACTCTTCTGATGCTCTGGATATTTCCTCCTTTATCAATGACGTCGAGGAATTCTTAACTTTACTCCCTCTGTGGTATGAAGATTAGTATATTTTTGATATTCTCAGTTTCTCCACTCCACTTATAACGAATCGTTAAAGAATAAGAGCAAAAATCGTTTGTCTCCTGGTCAGGATTATTTGTCCCAATGGATAATTTTTTTTCTCACTGTTCTAGAACTATAAATATAGCTCAGTGTGTTGTTCTAGTCAACGTCATCATCAAGACATCAAAGGGTAAATTGTTCTCGTCATAATATTGACAAATTTCACAATTGACATTGTATATTAGGGCTATCGTTTGTTTTTGAGATTTTTAGAACTGTTCCGACAGTGTGGTATTTTTGTTTTGTTTTCATTTTATCTACTCCCTTACTCATCATGTTGTTTTGTGGTAACACCAAAATGTCAAAAGATAATACGTCATAATTAATATGACGTCACAATAAATAAAGTACGAATTTTCAGTTATGTATGTAAAGGGAAGCTCACATGTCGATGCTAAACCGATATATGACTTCAAATCTGACATGAACAGAAATAAGACACTGTTTCGGAGATTTGTGAAATCACAAAATACAACATCATTTGTCTGTTTTGCTTACCCCACAGTATACATTGAATTTAGTATGCTATCAGTTTTTCCTCCAGTTCGGTTTCTTGTCAGATTGGGAGTATATTTCACCAATTATATATAAATGAAGGGCTCGAGACGTATCTAAGCGTTCCCTCTGGATCACACTGTGGTTTCATTTATTTTCGAAAAGTATCATTTTTCCTTGATTTATTGAAAATGAACAAATCTTGTAATTTTATGGTTCCAACGAAAAAAACGAAATGTTGTAAAAATGATTTTTACATTTCAATATTTTTTCATAAATTGGTAACACCAATCAAAATACATTTGTAGATTTATTTACAGTATAACCTCATTCCATATATATTGGATAATTGTTTAACACCCGCCCCGCCCTTTTTCCCCCTCATTCCATTGGCCTTCCATCATGCCCGTCTTTTCCTTTACTACTCCATTATTCAGAGATGTTTGTATGTTGTGGTTCCCTTTGTATTTTAGTTGATGCCGCCATTCAATTTTAGATAGCAGGTCTCTTTCTGAAACTGAAAGCTTAATTAATTGTTTAGAAGGCCATCTGTATGTCTCGTACTCAAATATTTGAGTCAAACAATTGGAGCTTTTGAACGATTATTATTTTAATTGACTAAATAATTTGTGCTTTACAAATTACTAAATTTATGGTCTTTGATTTTATGTGATTGACTTTGGCATCAACTAAATCCCACCATTCCTAGAGCTCGCTTGTACATTGTATTTTTATTTTTATTTTATGCATGAAATCGCCATTGAAGACTTGTATTCATTTTTTCACTCCCTACAGACAACATTCGACACGAGATTTTCTCCATGGAAACCGAAACTAATGGCATTGTTGATCATCCTAAATATACTGTCACTCTAGAAAATGGCGCTCGATTGGTTCCTGGAAATATCGGCAATGCAGTCTCTCTCAGTGGATATGGACAGTATGTCGACATTGGAATACACAACGACAAGTGCATGGCGAATTTGGACAAATGCAAACATGGACTTACTATATCCATGTGGTTAAAAGCACGTCGCCTTGACGACAACACCTACTTCCTGTCCAGCCCTACATATTCATTATTCTACCGTGACGGTCGTCTGCAAGCGCGCTTTAAGCACAAGGGTAAGGTTTGGGAGGTATTTACTCCCAACATTAAAGCAGATCGCTGGCACAACGTCGATCTTAGCTGGACACCAGAAAATGGACTAGGCTTGTACGTCGATGGTACTCGGGAAGCGTCCACAACTCGTTATAGGGAAGCTATGCAAGGAGATCAACCAGCGTCGGAAGGTGTTCAGATTGGGAAATCTGACATCAGTTCGAGAACATTAGCAGGAGATATTGATGAAGTTCAGTTTTGGTATGGTCCACGTGAACAACTTGTGGCATCCGGGCAACTAGGAGGTAAGAATAATTTAGCATATGCAAATGTATATAGGTTTAAACTAATTACTTGCATAATCAGTGAGAAAGGCGGTGGTTGGTGGGTATAGTGCTTAACGCCACTTTCAACAATATTTCAGTTTTATTGGGGGAGGAAATCGGAGAACACCACCGACCTGCTGCAAGTCGCTGAAAAACTATTACATAATGTTGTACCGAGTACACTTCGCATGAGCGTGATTCGAATTCACAATGCTAGTAAGAAAGGATGGGGATGTAAATGAACACGAGGGACCATCTGACATTTTAGACACAAATTAAAATATGGGAACATCACTGTTATCGCTGCTCTACGTTATATCGCTCAAAAGAAGATTTATTTAACTATAATTACCTATAATAGCAAAGCAAAAGTTTGACATGAATACAGTAGACCCGCTTACTTTCTTTGGTGCAAATGTGAATCTTCATATGCAATGCCAAAAACAATTCTATTTCTTGGTTTAACTACGTTTTTTCCCCACAAGGGATTAAACCTTATGTACCATTAGATATGTGTCTGAACAAACTTGAAGAGACATAAAAAAACATATTCATGCCATTTTTGACATTTTTTACGATAGCAGTCCATCCTACCCTTTATGCCTTTATACTTTAGACTTTGGGGGTCTTCCATTGTACCGGACTAAATCTGCATTTATAAAGATGATATATTCCAAACACAATTAAATGTCGATTTCATGTTGTTAAGAATACAGTCAAACCTGTATATAAAGGCCACTCAAGGAATCCTGAAAATGCGGCCTTCATGAACGGTTGCCCTTTATGTACAGGTTAAAATTATATGCACTATTCATTGATGGGAAAATGAGACTGTCCTTTATAGATTATATGATTTGTTATATACAGGTGCCCTTTAAGGCAGGTTTGACTGTACTGTTTTTGCATGGTCTCTAATTCAGGCTATACATGCCTTTGTAAACCTATCGATTGGACCAAAGACATCCCGCGGTCTTCACTTGTACAAATTTCAATTCAGATTTCAATGGCTCGTATCCTGTAGACCCTCTTCTCGTCTTTATGTATACGTACTTGAAATTGCACACCACAATGTTAAAACAAGCAATTTACTATTGCATTTGCATGTTATAAAAAAATCCGCATTGTAGTCTATGCTAAGTTTAGACCCTAAGGTCTCAGACCCCATAATCCATTGACTTTTAATCCTTAAGGATATCAAAAATATATTTAATATTAACCAGATTGATACATACATTACGTACCTATATATTTTCTCAGGTGTTGTCAACCACCAAGCAATCATGTTTGAAAGGGTCATACGTCAGTTTAACAACGGCACGTCAGCCATTGTGACGCCATCAAGAACGATATATTTAATTGGTGGACCAACTCGTGCACAAGGTGACCAACATGGCGCAATTAGAGTCAATGGTAAATCTCAATATATTTACGTCGGTGATAACGTCATCTGTACCGGTAACCTTGACAACTGCCCTCAAGGATTTACCATGCGTTTTGCAATGAAACCGGAAGGGCTTATTAACAACATGTACTTTCTGGATAGCTTCCCTTTGTCTATCTACTACCGTGATGGGAAATTATTCGCTACAGCGAGAACACCGAACAAGGCGTGGACAGTATCGGCTCCTGGGATCAGGAAAAATGAATGGCAAGACATTGAAATCACATGGCATCCTCAAGCAGGTAAGATATTATAGTAACCTAGTTTATTATTTTGTGGGCGGCCAGTAAATTCAATTTGCTACTATCAAATGAACATTTGACACTGACAAATATTAAAATAAATCAACAGCAGGATACAGCACATTTTTAATTTGGCTGTAATTACTTATATACAATATACGAAACAAGTTACTAAATAAAAAGGATCATCTTAACTACACAAAAAGTTAAATAATCTACTGTGTATAATCAAATGGCATCCTAGTAATTAGTATCTTTAGAACTTTCTACGTTATTTGTTAACTGCTAAATTATCCAAACATTGTTGGGTGTAGTGAGAGATATTCCAACAACAATACCGGTAATCAATAATGTTATGATTTTAGTTTTAATTTTAATTTTTTTTTACTTCTAAGTTGTTTGTTTATCACTAAATTAGCCAAACTTTATTGGGGTGGGTCTAGTGACAGAAATGAAGAGCTACTTTTAATTTATATTCCAACAATAATAATCGATAATGTTATGATTTTTGTTTTTGATTTTCTTATATATTTTTACACCTCCAGTGGAAGATCCAGGTGAAAAACATTACCTTATCCCTTTAGATTATTCTGTGACTCCTCCTCCTCTGTGTTCTTACTGTCTTTGTAAAATGGACCCATCCAGAAATCGACTGTAATTATCCAAGACATTAATCTCCAACATGTTGAACTTGTAACAATCGCAATTACAAGAATATAGAAATTTCCATTTCAAATGCAATGATCATGAATTATGGGTAAAACATATTAGCAAAGTATTTGATTACACAAGATATAGAACTAGGACATGTGTTAATCAGAATTCAACTGTATAGGAAAGAAAGTTTGGGTTTTGATTGGTCGTGATTTTTTGGTAGAGGGCGTTGAGCTTGCGCAGTACGAATTACCGGACGTTGAATTTCTGGATCGGTCCATTACTGGTAGTTGATTGTAGTTTAACAAAACAAATACATAAATCATCAACGGATGTTGGGGTAGCCATTTAAAGCCTCTATAACAGCCTCTATGGATTTAGGAGTAACAATGTATAGCCTTTCTATAACAGCTGCGGTGGATGTCAGGATAACCATGTGTAGGCCTCTCTATAACATCTCCGAGTGGTTTATATAGTTGTGGTTGGCTATATTGTAGAATATTACTACATGTATTCAATTTATATAACCTTAAAATGTCTAATTAAAACCTAAGCCAAATTCAGCCAATAATATATATACCTTATGGAGATAAAATAAATATTGAAACCTCGAATTCAAATGTGATAAATAAATTCACCAGTTCAAAAACTGAACAAGAAGACAATATAACGTAGATATCAAAAACTGAACAAGAAGACAATATAACGTAGATATCAAAAACTGAACAAGAAGACAATATAACGTAGATATCAAAAACTGAACAAGAAGACAATATAACGTAGATATCAAAAACTGAACAAGAAGACAATATAACGTAGATATCAAAAACTGAACAAGAAGACAATATAACGTAGATATCAAAAACTGAACAAGAAGACAATATAACGTAGATATCAAAAACTGAACAAGAAGACAATATAACGTAGATATCAAAAACTGAACAAGAAGACAATATAACGTAGATATCAAAAACTGAACAAGAAGACAATATAACGTAGATATCAAAATTAGTGCGCACGACACATTTCTGAAATAACCTTCATCAGGTACGCTGAAAATCGAAAGATTGGAAAGCCAAATAATTTAAAGTTTGGGAGCAATTAAACCAAAGACAAGTGAATCCAATCCAAATCCAAATCAAATAATGTTTCTACACATTGCATACTAGTAATAACAAAATGTAAAAAGAAAACAATAAATACCACCCTGTTGGAACAATTCCAATATCCAACATCAATGAACTAGTTTGTGTATTCATAGTCAACTAGTTCTGGTTTGTATTCACAATCAACTAGTTCTGGTTTGTATTCACAATCAAATAGTTCTGGTTTGTATTCACAATCAACTAGTTCTGGTTTGTATTCACAATCAACTAGTTCTAGTTTGTATTCACAATCAGCTAGTTGTGGTTTGTATTCACAATCAACTAGTTCTAGTTTGTATTCACAATCAACTAGTTCTGGTTTGTATTCACAATCAACTAGTTGTGGTTTGTATTCACAATCAACTAGTTCTGGTTTGTATTCACAATCAACTAGTTCTGGTTTGTATTCACAATCAACTAGTTCTAGTTTGTATTCACAATCAACTAGTTCTGGTTTGTATTCACAATCAACTAGTTCTGGTTTGTATTCACAATCAACTAGTTCTGGTTTGTATTCACAATCAACTAGTTCTGGTTTGTATTCACAATCAACCAGTTCTGGTTTGTATTCACAATCAACTAGTTCTGGTTTGTATTCACAATCAACTAGTTCTGTTTTGTATTCATAATCAACTAGTTGTGGCTTGTATTCACAATCAACTAGTTCTGGTTTGTATTCACAATCAACTAGTTCTGGCTTGTATTCACAATCAACTAGTTCTGGTTCATATTCACAATTAACTAGTTCTGGTTTGTATTCACAATCATCTAGTTCTGGTTTGTATTCACAATCAAATAGTTCTGGCTTGTATTCACAATCAACTAGTTATAGTTTGTATTCACAATCAACTAGTTTTGGTTTGTATTCATATTCAACTAGTTCTGGTTTGTATTCACATTCAACTAGTTCTGGTTTGTATTACTTTTTGTATAAACATTCACCGTGTTCCTGTTTGTATTCACTTTGCAGTTTGATTGTTCCTCCAAGTAGGTCACATTAACCTTCTATTCCATTACTATATTCAAATAAATTAGAATACTTAAAAATATACATGTAGTTAACACTGTTGTATTGACAACAATATACAGAAGAATATACATGTAGTGAGATATGTAAACATAGTCGTACAAGACAGACAAATACTGATTTTCAAGACAACCTAATACAAACTTCAAAACAGGACCGAGAATTACTGTTTTCCATGACAGGACAGACAAATACTTACTTTCAGGGAAGACACATATTGATGTTCAGGACATGACAGGTAAATACTCATTTTCGGGACAGACAAATATTGACTTTTAAGGACACACAAAAAAAACTTGTTTTCAGGACGGAACAAAGACTGATTTTCAAAACAGGACAAATAGTGACTGTAATGACTGAATACTTAACTTTCAAGACAGGAGATCTCGAGACTAATACTGATTTTAATGACAGGACAGACAAAAACTGACTCTAAAGACAGGACGGAAAATACTGACTTGCAGGACAGACAAATGTTTACTTTTAGAACAGGACGCACAAATATTGAATTTCAGGTCAAATACTGATTTTAAAGACAGGGCAGACAAAAGGTTACATTAAAGACAGGACAGGACAGACAAATACTGATTTTAAAAACAGGGCAGACAAAAGGTTACATTAAAGACAGGACAGGGCAGACAAATAATGATTTTAAAAGAAATGAGACTCCAATAATGACTTTCATGTACATGCCCATGCGGTCACCTCTGTTAAGCTGTCACCTTGATTAAAATGTCACATTTTCTTGTCCTATCATAGAAAGTCATAGAAAATTTCGTATGAATTGAACCTCTTTTAAGGAGTCACATGTCTTATAAGGCAACTGTTTTTTCCTCAAAGGTGACCTTTTAATACAGGTTTGACTGTATTGTTTATATTGGTCATTGAAGATATCACTATACGGCAACTGAAATTAAGAAATCCAATAAAGTTCTTATACATATTGACTTCACCTAATTGTCAGATATGTTTTTGTTCGTGTCCACAATAGTCAATAAGGACACAGTTCGGTGATTTCTCGTCATTTGGACTTTCTAAATATTGCAATTGATGAGCGTTAGTATTTTGTTTAATTTCATATCCCGCAGTCAAATAGTTGATATCTTTATTTTGCATTGTATAACATGCAGATTTTATTGTATTTTAAGGTCTGACAATGACTTTGAATGGAAATGAAGCTGCCCACCAGACATTCGGAACACCTCAGGACGAGGTACGCGAATGGAGTAACAAGCTATATCTAGGTAGATCTCTCTCGGACATGATCCGAGAGAGATACGCCAATGCTGTGTTTGAACGCTTAGATATTTGGAACGCTAGGAAGCAGTACCTTGAAATACATAATATCGTCCGTACTGACAGGAATAGTGGTTCCTCAGTCGTTCCTGATATAAGAAGAACGCCTGCGCCTGTCATTATTGTAAGACCGCCTATAACGCGGGCGCCTCCCATCGTTATAAGACCACCTGTTGTAACACGGGCGCCAACTGTAACACGTGAAACTGTTGTCATTGACAACATCCGTCCTCCAATCATTGTGAACCCAGTACAACCTGACAGAAACCGAATCGTCGATACCGGTGACACCAATGTAACTGTTATCACATCCAATAATCGTGAACTTACCATTCGACTGGATGGAACAATAGGGGTCGTTCCTAGGCGGAAAAATCCAGGTAAGTTCACATGTCATCATGTAGTTGTAATGTGGTCAATTTGATTAGACTTGTTGTAATGTCATAAATCTTATCAAACTCGTAACAGTTTTCGTATCTGTTCCGAATGCGACTCTCTGTTGTATACACTCGTGGAACGTAGTTGGAACGGCAATGGCGTTTAAGATCTTATGGGATATCTTGAAGTAATATAATAAATCCAAAATTCCTGAGTTCATCCCCTATTTTTAATTAGGTTCCTGTTGCTCGGTGTTTAGTTTTCTGTTTATGGCTTTGTAACCATAGTTTGTTTTTTTCTCCTTTATTCCTTGTTTGTCATTGTATTGCCTGTTCTTCCATATATAGGCGGTTACTGATTAACTTTATTCCTTGTTTGTCATTGTATTGCCTGTTCTTCCATATATAGGCGGTTACTGATTAACTTTATTCCTTGTTTGTCATTGTATTGCCTGTTCTTCCATATATAGGCGGTTACTGATTAACTTTATTCCTTGTTTGTCATTGTATTGCCTGTTCTTCCATATATAGGCGGTTACTGATTAACTTTATTCCTTGTTTGTCATTGTATTGCCTGTTCTTCCATATATAGGCGGTTACTGATTAACTTTATTCCTTGTTTGTCATTGTATTGCCTGTTCTTCCATATATAGGCGGTTACTGATTAACTTTATTCCTTGTTTGTCATTGTATTGCCTGTTCTTCCATATATAGGCGGTTACTGATTAACTTTATTCCTTGTTTGTCATTGTATTGCCTGTTCTTCCATATATAGGCGGTTACTGATTAACTTTATTCCTTGTTTGTCATTGTATTGCCTGTTCTTCCATATATAGGCGGTTACTGATTAACTGTATTCCTTGTTTGTCATTGTATTGCCTGTTCTTCCATATATAGGCGGTTACTGATTAACTTTATTCCTTGTTTGTCATTGTATTGCCTGTTCTTCCATATATAGGCGGTTACTGATTAACTTTATTCCTTGTTTGTCATTGTATTGCCTGTTCTTCCATATATAGGCGGTTACTGATTAACTTTATTCCTTGTTTGTCATTGTATTGCCTGTTCTTCCATATATAGGCGGTTACTGATTAACTTTATTCCTTGTTTGTCATTGTATTGCCTGTTCTTCCATATATAGGCGGTTACTGATTAACTTTATTCCTTGTTTGTCATTGTATTGCCTGTTCTTCCATATATAGGCGGTTACTGATTAACTTTATTCCTTGTTTGTCATTGTATTGCCTGTTCTTCCATATATAGGCGGTTACTGATTAACTTTATTCCTTGTTTCAATGTTTGTCATTGTATTGCCTGTTCTTCCATATATGGGCGGTTACTGATTAACTTTATTCCTTGTTTGTCATTGTATTGCCTGTTCTTCCATATATAGGCGGTTACTGATTAACTTTATTCCTTGTTTGTCATTGTATTGCCTGTTCTTCCATATATAGGCGGCTACTGATTAACTTTATTCCTTGTTTGTCATTGTATTGCCTGTTCTTCCATATATAGGCGGTTACTGATTAACTTTATTCCTTGTTTCAATGTTTGTCATTGTATTGCCTGTTCTTCCATATATGGGCGGTTACTGATTAACTTTATTCCTTGTTTGTCATTGTATTGCCTGATCTTCCATATATAGGCGGTTACTGATTAACTTTATTCCTTGTTTGTCATTGTATTGCCTGTTCTTCCATATATAGGCGGTTACTGATTAACTTTATTCCTTGTTTCAATGTTTGTCATTGTATTGCCTGTTCTTCCATATATGGGCGGTTACTGATTAACTTTATTCCTTGTTTGTCATTGTATTGCCTGTTCTTCCATATTTAGGCGGTTACTGATTAACTTTATTCCTTGTTTGTCATTGTATTGCCTGTTCTTCCATATATAGGCGGTTACTGATTAACTGTATTCCTTGTTTGTCATTGTATTGCCTGTTCTTCCATATATAGGCGGTTACTGATTAACTTTATTCCTTGTTTGTCATTGTATTGCCTGTTCTTCCATATATAGGCGGTTACTGATTAACTTTATTCCTTGTTTGTCATTGTATTGCCTGTTCTTCCATATTTAGGCGGTTACTGATTAACTTTATTCCTTGTTTGTCATTGTATTGCCTGTTCTTCCATATATAGGCGGTTACTGATTAACTTTATTCCTTGTTTCAATGTTTCTCATTGTATTGCCTGTTCTTCCATATATGGGCAGTTACTGATTAACTTTATTCCTTGTTTGTCATTGTATTGCCTGTTCTTCCATATTTAGGCGGTTACTGATTAACTTTATTCCTTGTTTGTCATTGTATTGCCTGTTCTTCCATATATAGGCGGTTACTGATTAACTTGTTTCCTTGTTTGTCATTGTATTGCCTGTTCTTCCATATTTAGGCGGCTACTGATTAACTTTATTCCTTGTTTCAATGTTTGTCATTGTATTGCCTGTTCTTCCATATATGGGCGGTTACTGATTAACTTTATTCCTTGTTTGTCATTGTATTGCCTGTTCTTCCATATTTAGGCGGTTACTGATTAACTTTATTCCTTGTTTGTCATTGTATTGCCTGTTCTTCCATATATAGGCGGTTACTGATTAACTTGTTTCCTTGTTTGTCATTGTATTGCCTGTTCTTCCATATTTAGGCGGCTACTGATTAACTTTATTCCTTGTTTGTCATTGTATTGCCTGATCTTCCATATATAGGCGGCTACTGATTAACTTTATTCCTTGTTTGTCATTGTATTGCCTGTTCTTCCATATTTAGGCGGCTACTGATTAACTTTTTGGTATCTTCTAACTTTTATTACTAACATACTGAAAAAAAACAATTACTTAAAAGTATGCTAACTTTTTTGTTCTCTTTTCCTAAGCATAATGTCAGTTACTTGCGATAGGTCGGTGGTTTTTCCCCGGTACTCCGATTAACCCCACCAATGAAACTGACCGACATTATATAGCTGGAACATTGTTGAAAGTGGCGTTAAACACCATACCCCCCCCCCCTCCCAAGAATAGTTTTCTTGTATGTCTATACGAACTCACACACAAATATTCTTTAAATGTTTAGGTAATATCTATGTTAACATACTGTAATTTGTTAATTGGGGTTATTTCCCTTTTAACAATTAATTTCAGTCTGTTTTTTCTTCATTTCTTATTATTATTCTGTTTTATTACCTTTTTGTAATTTATATTATTTAATGTAAAATATGTCAAATTACCCACAGTCTAAGTTTATTTCCCATTCGACACCACGATCCAACATTAGAAGAATTTTAATGTCCCTGTCGAGAGCCCCTGGTATGTGTGCAGTACCGGCCTAAACTGCACCTGTACAGGTAAAATTGGTGTGTACCTGTCCGTGAATCATCTCAAGATTTATAAGATTAATTTCATCAATACCTCTATCCCCCCGGAGATATTAAAGAAAATTGTTTTCTTCTCACACGAAGCGTGTAAAATGTAGGCCTACATCGGTTCAATGGGTATTTTGTGAAAATATTGTTATAAAGTTAATGATACGTAAGCCAGATTTCAGGCCATCAGGAGTATTTTTATAGTTTTCTGAGCTAGTAGTTCTACTAGATTAAATGTCCCGGTCATAATGTGGTTTTATATCTCCTGTTATATTGTACAATTTTTTAATTGATTCTGAAGTTGTCTAGAGAGATAACTTCTCAGAACTACATGTAAAGAGAAAGACTGTCCATCAAATTATATTTTTATACGCCGTCTCGAGACGGGCCGTATTATGTGATTGGGTATGGCGGGAGGGCGGGCGTCCACACAGGTTTCCGCACAATAACTTTAGTTCTGTATATCGGATCTTTACCAAGCTTGGCCACATGATTCCCCTGTGGAAGGGGAAGAACCCTATTTATGTTGGGGTCATTAGGTCAAAGGTCAAGGTCACTATAAATAGAATTTTTGACAACAGGGTTGTTTCCGCACGATAACTTTAGTTCTGTATATTGTTTTTATTATGCAAACGTAGAAAAGCCGGTATCAAATTGGGAACGATATAACTGAAATATTGTTGAAAGTGGCGTTAAATTGCATAACCTTAATCCTCAAATTGGGATGGCCTGTCTGACAATTCATCTTACAGATATAAATAATATTCTCTGAAAACATACACAAATACATGGTATTGTTTAACAACATATGGTTGTCAGTTGTTCCATAGATAAGAAATAACGATAGTTAATTATTTCAATACTCTGGTCAGAAGGGCTTTTGTTGTATGTAACATACTTATACTCTGGTCATAACATGGAAGCTCCCTACGGGTTTAATATATATTGTATGTAAACTATGTTATTGTGTATGCAAAATATTTATCTGCATCAACAGACCCACTCGTCACGTGATTCATAGATGTAAATCAAACAATCTAACCACAGTTATTTAACACCATAATTAAACATTGTTCAGTGTTAACGATGCTGGATATTTTTTGTGTTGCCGTTATTTAATTTTTTTTTATTCCGCTCACGGTATCACTGAAATTGAAATATTGTTGAAAGTGTCGTCATTAAACACCATAACCAAACCTATCTTTTTAATTCATTCATTTTTATTCTGATTTTTCTTATATGGTGGGGAATTTGTTGACAAAATACTAAGTAAATAATATTGTAAATATATTCAAATTCAAATTCAAATCATTTATTGGATAAAGCATAGCTAAGTACATGTACATCATAATCACAATGTTGCGTAATCCAATACATTCACAAGCATATATATATATATATATATAAACATATAGAGATAACACATAATATATTTCTATGAACTTTCACAAAACATTTTAAGTGGTTACGAATCGCTTATTTATTTTCTTCATCATAGTGAGTAATAAAAAAAATAAAAACATAGATATCTTATTTAGTGGAGACGACTTTGTATCTGGAATAATAACCATCATCAGGTACAGTTGCCGTTATTATTATTATTATTTTTATTATTATTATTTTTTTATTTTTTATTTTTTTTATTTTTTTATTTTTTTTTTTTTTCCTAATCCCCGATCAAACCTCCCAAATCAATGAATGAATGAGCAACACAAACATTCCATCTGCCTATTTTTGGCTGCTAGTAGCTATTAACAGTAGCTAAGTCTTTCTTCATCACTTCTTGATTGCCCAGGGGCCAAGGAGGGGTGTCATTTGATGAACACAAACCATTAATTACCTACAAGTCAATTTGCCTCTGAGTCAAATCGGGATGATCGCTTTTGATTAAAGATGAAACAAATATTATCCACCATACCGTAAAACAAGACACACTTGCCTTGGCAACGAAGGTTTATAACTGTTTATAACTGATATACCAGCTATATCATATTTCGTGTATCACATTAATATTGAAGAGGCAATTCAGGGGAGGGAAGTGACGTCATATTCATAACCAACCTTCTGTATTTTGAGTGCAAGCAACACTTTTTTTGATAACAAGTGGATACTTATTAAAACATAAGTGTTGCGGAAATATCTCAAATTTTTCTCAAATTAATTTGTGCACGGTTCGTTATCGCGTATTGAAATAGTATACCTTTAACTCGATCCAACGGACTATGAATTTATAAAGTTGTTTTTGAAAAGATGAAGAATTTAATATTAGGAATTTTAACGTGTGTAGTTACCTATCTTGGTAAGTCAATAATATCTTATAGAGGGGTTAGGGGGTTATGGTGTTTAACGTCACTTTTAACAATATTTCAGTTATATCGTGACGGTAATAATATTTTAGACCTTTAAAACCTGTAAAAACATAGAAATTTGAAATAAAAATCTATTTTCATTTAAAATAGATGTTTGTTGAAAAGTACAAATAAAATGTTTATAAATATATATAAATATTATGGTGGTTTTCTCAGAGTACTCAGGTTTTAGGCACTGAAATATTGTTGAAAGTGGCGTTAAACACCATAAACCAAGCATATAAATATTATATACATCTAGTCAATGAAAATAAGTTTTTTTGTTTGTTACTTATTTGTTTTAATTGTAGTTATTTGTTTTGCACATTTGAGTTGATCATCTTGTTGCCTTTGATTATTAAAAACAATGCATGTTGAGAATAATATTTAAGAAATTTGGCAAAGTGGCAATAATGCACCCACTTTCCGGATGATTAAACGATGTTTAATGTTTGTTTTGGCTTCCAAAAATAGCGTATATTGAATGTAAAGAGGGGATGTATATATAACTCATAATTACGTTAAAGGTCATAATTTCATTCAGAGGTGGGGGCGTGAACCTGAAAGTGTGTGTGTGTGGGGGGGGGGGGGGGGTTCTAAATTGACAGAAAGGTGTGGGTCAAGCTTCATGAGAGGACCTGAAAGTGGGGGAGGGGGTAAGCTTAGAAGTGAACTGAAAACGGGGGGAACAATCTTCAAAACCGACTAGCAAAAAGCAAAAAAGGTCATTTGACTTTTAGACATAAATTTGTACCATTAAATCTCTTGGCGTACTGAACATTTACTGCTACAGTGCTGTAAATTCAACTTCTTTAAAAAAAAATTGCCAGAAACGGGGGGGGGGGGGGGGGGGGACAACATCATTGTTTTACCTTTCCCACTTTGAAAAGTGGGAGACACTTGCCCCCCGGCTCCTATACCCATGATTTAATTTTGCTTTCATATGTTTCTTTTAAGTGATTCTCGTGACCGTCCTAAAACAACAGAAGGCTGGTTTCCAATTGGGATCCATGCACAGATGTCACCGGTTCTGTTTAACTAATATGTCTAAAATAGGTACACTCTGTACAAATCCAAACACGGTATAGAGGGGTATTGACCATAGGGGCATTTGGTCAATGCCAGGTGGGCCTCTAAAGTAAGCAACCCATTGATAAACAATGAGCCGACCGGATGGGTGACGGTTTTAAGACCCAGTTCGCTTCTGAAATTTGTCACGGCATATAATTTTAAGGCTAATCGCGCATGTGTATTGCAACTATAGGTAAAGGTCAACCATTGTCATCAGTAAGAAGTCTATCTCTACAACGCTTCATAAAATAACGTTCAATTCAAAAGAAAACCCCATTAGACGAGAAAAAAAGAATTAAATCTTTTCGATTTAACTGGTGAAAGTGTCCATTAATGTTCTTGGCCCGAAGGTTTTTACTCTCAGATTTCAATCGGGTTTTTTTTTTTTTTTTAGGAAAATGATGGCTTTTTGTATTACTTACTGAATTGTATTATAGTTAATGAAGCTGTGGTATGGTTATGGTTATGGTGTTTAACGCCACTTTCAACAATATTTCAGTTATATCATGTCGGATAGTTTTATGGAGGAAACTGGAGTACCCGGAGAAAACCACCGACCTGCCGCAAGTCACAGACAAACTTTATCCCATAATGTTGTATTGAGTACACCTCACCATGAGAGGGATTCGAACTCACAACGTTAGTGTGGTTAGGCTCTGATTACATAGGTAGTGGTAAATACAACTACCATACCATCACGACCACGACGGCCCCAGCTGTGGTAGGTCATGTTATCTTGATAGGATTAGGTCATCGCACAGAACCAGATAAGATCTGTCTGATTACCTTAATAGTCTTAAACAGTAGCAGGTCTTAATCCTTTAATAGTCTCTACAATAATTGTGTATTCTCTGTAAATACCAAGATGGCCACTTTGTGTGTGTATCCATTTCTCGAATTAATTCACATAAAGACCTAAGGGTAAAAATACCGTAAAGTACAATTGACATTCAAGGATATGAATACAATTGAATGAAGGGCGGGGACTTTGTAGAATACAGTTGATTTGGGACGCATAACCCGTATTTTACAATTGATTTAATAGTAGGAACACCATAGAATACACGTGAATGAAGGGTGGGGACACTGGAATACAAATTGACTGAAGGGAAGAGGCACGTAGAATATAATTTACTGAATGGTAGGGGCACTGTAGAATACAATTGACTTAGGGGTGTAGAAATCGTATTTTACAAATTGACTTAATAGAATACATTTGAATGAAGGGCGGGGACACCGTAGAATACAATTGACTTAAGGGTAGAAACACCATAGAAAGCAATGACTTGGAGTTGGAATACAATTACATGTACTTAAGGTTAGGGACTCTGCAAAGGGCGTATGAATAACATGATTATAGTTATTATATTCATGATTTTTATTTTGTATGGTGAAGTCCTTACATTCATTGGGGGGGGGGGGGGGGGGGGGGGGGGGTAAACCATAGCTTTAAATGTGGGAGGTATCAGCTTACTACTAATTTTTGTGATTTATGATCTTGATATACGCTTTATCTTATAATTTTCCATGGACTATACACACAGACGCATCAAATACATGTGTTCATTCAAAACACAATGTTAAATCCGGATTTATTTGGAGTCCAGGGATTTTGCTCCCTTCTTCTTTTTTACGGTCGTTTCTTTTACTTCTTAAAACATTTCTCCTCCTGGACACTGGAAATAAGAAGGGCATGCTATGCATGACGGATAACATTAATTCTGACAAATGGCAGATTACAGAGAGAGATAAGATAGTGCATGTTGAGTAACATCTTCGGTTTATGTTTTGTCTATATTAATTGCTTCAACATCATTCCGTTAGGGGCTTAACACAGGGGAAATTACATAGTTATTAAAAAATAATATGTTCACAGAAGTTTTATTTTCGTATATAGATTTATCCTTGTTTATTGGAATAGAAGGGGAAAATTCAGTGTACTACAGTAATAGAGGGAACGCGTTGTGATGAAGACTTTGTTCCTTTTCTTCTTCTATTAAATACTGACAGCTTTCAACAGGCTGAAGATTATATCTTAGAAAAAATACCACAAAAACTATTTCTACGATTTAACCACCATAGATGTGTATGAGAAAAAAAGAGGTCTTCAAAATTAAGTAGTCGGGTGTTTTTATTCTTAATTTTGTGTTATATTCAAAATTGTTTTCCGTCATCTAATTTTTTTTATTACATTTTGTTATAATGCATCATAGACTTGATCTACCAATTTGCTGACGTATATCTCTTAATTTATTGATCAGATATGGCCAACCATTCTTTGGTATTTGGCATGTGTATTCTACAAGCAAATAAGGAGTGGCGGATGTTCAACTCAATCTTTCAACAATATTTCATTTCTGTCGTGTCGGTCAGTTTGTTGAAGAAACCGAAATACCGTAGAAAAACAACCGACTTGTCGCGCCATTTAACATTTTTGACTACACGAGTTATTTCCCTTTTTAAAGGTGGGAAAAGGGGTCTCCTTTCATGCAAAGCTCAGTGGAATGAAATACATTTTTCCCATAAGCTGTTCAAAATTTTATGGTACGATCGTGAGACATGGTGGAGAGATTTTATCCATGAACTTAAATGACTTATATAATGGTTTCGTTTGTATACTTATCAGCAATGACATATCTAAAGTGTATGGAAAATACATTTGATTGTAATCTCGATGTCAGCCGTGACAGATCGTTTCGCTTCGCTGAAACGAAAATGTGTCGTAATGATTCGTCGTGTGACGTATTGGCTTCATTTTGATTAAGTGACAAGGATCTTTTGCCATATTTTGTTGGAAAATTGTGTCATGTGTTCGAATATATTAACTCAAGCTCAAATATTTACTGTCTTGAAACTAATAAAAGTGTTTGTAGCAACCAAACAATTTTGAGTACAATAACAGACTCAAAGAGTTTATTTTCCTAGAAAAATTATAAAATGACGTGTATATTTTGTATTTAATCAGATTTGGTAGCTATAATAATGGGTATAAATGGTTACAAAATTTATTGTTAGTCTTTCGTGGCTATCTAGTCTGTGTAATTAAAAAAAATATATATGTACTTGTAAAAAAAATCTAAATGCTTTATTTATACAACCTGGGAGTAGTGCTCCGAGATACAACGTACATATTTTAAGCTAAATAGTTTTAGTTTTAATGGGGTACCATTTTTGTTATATAGTTGATGATTGTTGCTTATAAAGCCAAGTGAGAAATTGTTTTGCTGTGAAACTGTAGCTCTTAACGATGTTTTGTCCAAAAGAAATGACCGTTTAGAGCTACGGGGTTCCGTAGCTTAGTTATTCTGTTTGGCTTTTTAATATATGGTGTCTGTTTTGTACTAGTCCAACTCGCTTAACAATTTTAATGTCTTTTGACCCAAACGGAAACCAAACATTGGATCTTGCGTACTGGAGACAAACACGCTAACCCTTATATCACAGAGGCGTTATCATTTTAACAATATGACATCCCATTATTTAGTAAACAATTGTCGTAAACGGAAAGGGTGTTTAACGTCAGTTTTAACATTACATTTAAGCTATTGCAGTAATATCGTGGAGAGGGTCTATTTTAATGGTTTAAGATAACGGGAGAAACTAATCATTGTTGACAAAATTTATCACATAGTATCATGTTAGAGCTGGTATAATAATAATTATAATAAAATATATATATAATAATAATACCGCAATCTTGTAGTGTTAGTTCATTTTGATTGAATTGTTCTATACTATGTGTTTTAATTATGAATGTATATGTTGCTGTATTGTTAGAATGTCCTTCGGGACCCTTAATTGGAATAAAGAACTTTGAACTTGAAGACAATATTTATTAGCTCAAATTAAAACAATTTAGACCAAAAAAACTAGTAAAAAATGGCAATACAACTTTAGGGTGGGCACTTAAAATCAAGGGTTATCTGAAACAAATATTGCTGTTTTTTTTAATTGTTTTTTTTTAATGGCAAAACACAATATGAATATGAAAAAAACAAACAATGACATATGATTATTAACTACTAATGTAAAGGAAGGAAAAAAAATAAAATTACTGGTTATCAATCTTGACTGACCAATTGTATTTACTATGTACTTGTTCACCAAATGTTATCAATAAAGATGTGGTGTTAGTAGACAAGTGGTCAGTCAAGGTTTCAACTTTCATATAACACAAGTCAGTGACAAAAATTTATGACATAATGTTTGCTGTTACTCCTAAATGTTGCAGGCTTAGCACAGAAGTAGCAAATACCAGTTTTATAGTCTTTTAATAGTTTACTAAGGGAGATAATAAAATTATGGGATATATTCAAAGATAAGAGTGATGGGTGGAGGTGCAATACCACTAAACATGGGAACCAGTCAAAAGGATGTATGATAAAGTAGTGCCTAAAATACAAAATGAATCCCTGCACTGTTACATAAAAGATAAACCCTTGTAGGCACAGATACTACAAAATACTGAATGTCAACAGAAACCTACAGACATAAGGATAATTTTGAGCACATATTTGAAAATTTAAAAAAAATGCTTGCATTGGAAAGTAACCACCTGAATTTGTGTTAAATCAAAAGTGATAGTAGAATTTTGGAGGGTTGACAACTTCTAGCAGGCAATTTTTTTCATATATGCCATTAAATGTATGTTGATTTTTGGAGGTAAGTTTCGAGTTAGGTACCCCTTCCATGAGATATGAGTGTCACTTATATTAAACTTCAGGAGAAACCTGTATGAAAACTCGAAAAGATTTTATTTAACATAGAATGTTTTTGGAGATTATTTAGTGGTATGACTCCTTTTAGTGTAAAAGGCAGCAATGACTAAGGGAGATAATTCTTATTTGCATTGTGTAAAATTCAGCAATAACTAAGGGAGATAATTTGCATTGTAGATGTGGTGACTACACAGAGAACAGTGATCAACCCAGGTGGCTCCACCGTTAAGAAATTCTTCAGTGGATATGATGTCACAGATTTTGACAAGTACTTCTCAAACATTGTCCGTTTCCATGGCAATGCTTATATCCATTATGACTTTGACAAAGTTGGTTACCAACAGCAAGATATCCTGACCCCCGTCAGAAATGAGACCTTTACCTTCCAGTTCATCACCAGCGAGAACAACGGGTTGATTTGGTTGGACGACCGTACAGATTTGAGAATGTACTTGGCTATAAAGGTAATAAATATAAAATGACGATGGATACCATTTTTAAAATCTTAAATTAAAGTCTTAAAAAAATAATCAATTTTATTTTTTTTGCTGTTTCAACATTTTTTTTAATTTTTTTCAATTTTTTTTTTTTTTATAGATATTTCATGAATGTATGAAAAAAATTGTTATTAATATAAATTTTTTATCGGATATATTTATATATGCCAAGTCGTTTGTCTCTGATTTTGATTCATCATAGCTGACAGAATATAGTATTTCCTTATATCCATGACGATTTATGAATTTGTTCTTGTGAAACAGAATATTATAGATTTAAAAGAATGTGTAAGTACAATGCCAAGGTCATGCTGATAGTAAAGGTCAAAGGGTATGATTATAAAATTAGAAAAGTATTTATTTACAATATATTTACAGAGTTATGTGAGCTGAAAGGGGAGGCATGTAGAAGATATATATTTCATGTATTGTTTCAGATCCATTATCAAACAGTTTCATTTCAGGCTATATATTGCACAAGTTTCATATGCAATATTTCCTACACAAACTAACCTATCCAAACTGTCATGGAACCAAAATTGTTGTCAGAAATAAATTTTGCAACTAAATTTCATGTTTCTTTTTCACACAAGATGTAAAAGGTTTAACCAATGACCATTTTTTGTTTTATTTGAATTAAGGACTATCATGGCCCTTATCATTTTGTAGTTAGATTTACAACTACATGTACCACTACAAGTTGGGAGTTAATTTCCTGTCCTTGACAATGTGTATTTGATGTAAAATTATTTTGACAGTTTGTGACTTGCAGCTGGTCAATAGTTTTCTCTGATACAAACTTATGTGACAGTTTGTCTGTGACTTGCAGCCAGTCAATGGTTTTCTCTTGGTACTCCAGTTTCTACCACCAATAAAACTGATAGCGAAATATTAACTGAAATATTTTCAACAGTGGTATTATACACACATGATCTATCATCATGTGTATATGAACTTTCCTCATTAATTAAATGACTTGAGAGGAAATATTTTATTATGAAACTTGTATTATTGAATATTTACTTAGTTTATGAAGACTATAGATGTGTATTGGGTTATTGATATGATGTGTATAACAACTAGTCAAAATATGGCCTGAAAATATCAAATTCATTGATTTTGAATATTTGGATTTTCATGGGTACTTTCAGTGGTCCCAAAAATATAAATGAAATCTCCATAAATGTATATATATTTAGAATCACAATTACTGACTTAATTTCAGCTAGATATATTTAGTAAAGATATATGAATAAAAGTTTTAGAATCACATTTACTGGCTTAATTTTGAACAGATGTATTGTTTAGAAATCTCAATAAGAATTAAGAATCACATTTACTGGCTTAATTTTGACAAGGTGTATTTAGAATGTATATACAAAATAGGTAAAAGTTACTATAAAATTACTTATAAATATCTACAGAATACAGAGAATGGGAAGGCGTGTGTAAGTCTATATAAACATTGCATGTGTATGTCAAACAGTGTTTCTTCTCTATTTGTGTAAACGTTTTAATGATTCTAGTCTTTGAAAAAACATTTTTAATTGAGCAGAAATATCCTTTTCATAAATTATTATATTTAGGGAGCAGGAAAAGGGGGTGGGGGTTATAATCCTGGCCATGTAATTATCTTGTTTCATCAGAATATTTATCACAGTTTATAGTTTGGGCCACAAATATTGTCTTTGATATTTTTTTTTAGTAGAGATGAAAGTTTTCCTGTGATCACAGGATTCCCTCTTTTTTAACTAAATATTTGAAAATGAAATGTTCAAACTAGATACAAACATTGAAAAAATATTGTCATTCAGACACTGTATAGGGGGTTTCCTCTAATTTTCATCACTGTTTTTGTCACAAATTTGGACCGGTCTAATTAGGCTTCTCATGAGGAAGTACAAGGGGTACAAAAAAACATACGTTTTACAGCCGTCGTTGAACCAATTTTAAATAGTTTATTGATTGTCATTATTATATGGCAGCGTTAGAAAGAAACTTTGGATTGACAGCAATGTCTAGTGTCATGAATATATTTTTATTTAATTCATCTTTCTTTCAGAATGTTCATATTAAAAACAATATCCTTAGAAAATCTTTCTTTGATGTTAATGTTATTATTGGCAAGGGAGATAATTGTGTTTCTATAGCAACTGAAATAAAAATTTCTTCTAGCCAAAAAAATATTTCTATTTATTACAAAGAAAGAGATTGAATTAGATACATTGTATAAGTTAAAGTAAAAAATAAGTATTACAAATTTTAAGTTTTAGTTTATCAAAAATTCTTCATTTATATGAAATGTAAGAAAGATTTTCACAGTTATCTTCTCCTGGTTGGAGTTAGAAATATTACATTTAGATGCTTTGTGAAGAATGACATCACAGTTGACATTCATCATCTCATTCATTTATATAAGTAAAAGTATTAACATTTTTTACCCTAATTTTCAGTACCAAAAACGGGTGTGTATTATCTACAACCAAATACGGTACATATGTACCAGGTATTACATATTGCAACCTGTCCATTTAATAACATTATTACAAACAGTTTTACTCAAAAAAAATTATTTCGACTGTAAATCTTCAACAATAGTTAATAGTTGTTTCTCCTTTTCTTAGTCTGTTTAACCAGTTAGTTAAATTTTTGTAATATTTTTATTCATCGCAGTGGTTAAATTTCTGCAACAGAATTCCAACCAATTTCCCTTCGACTATAAAATGATGGAAATGATCAACATTTAAAATATATTTGACCTTTTGGTCATAAGAGAAACAAATTCTCCTTCTGCCACCAGTGGAGAAATATCGTAGCTCACTGGTATTAGAATGAGAATTTATATCTACCTAACAATCAAGTTTGTCAGTAACTTGCGACAGGTCAATGGTTTTCTCCTGGTACTCCGGTTTCCTCCACCAATAAAACTGACTGCCACGATATAACTGAAATCTTGTTGCAAGTGGGCCTGTGTTAAGCACCATAAGTTATAAACAAACCTAACAATCAATCAATCAATACTATCTCATCTATTCGATACAAAATTGTCAGTGAATAGTAGTTTTCTGTAGGTACTCTGGTTTCCTCCTCCACTAAATGTGACAGCCACGATATATCCAGACGTAAAAGTTTTCCTCTGATCAGCGGATTTCCTCTTTTTTAACAAAATATTTGGAAATGAAATGTGTCAAGCTCTGTCCAGATAAGTAGCATAGTGTTGGGTTTTTTTTAATCAGCAAACATTTTAAGCACCTGTTACCCAGCCCCCCCTCATATTGCGGCCATTTTGTACTTAAACAGTATAATTTATGTATTGTTTCTTTATCCTGATGATAGAATTGGCATTGCAAACACCAAAACATAACAATCTGCAGAAGCAATCAACAATCTCAGTAGTATTATTGTTAGGCTATTTCTTACTAGTATAAAAACAGTTGTAAAAGATTTGAGTGCAGTACAATATTTTTTTGCCAGCTTCTTTTTTTTCTTTTTCTTTCCTTTTTCTTTTTGTTTATAGTTATTAATACTTTTTTTAAGTTTTTTTATTGAAAATTTTTTTATTTCATTTTTAATCAATTAATTTTATGTTCATTTGTCATTTTGATTCAAATAAAAATATGGGAAAATGTCATACAAGTCAATATTAAGAACCCCCAAAAAAGAAGGAACTTGAGTTATCCCCCTTTAGAAACATCTTAAAAGAATGAAAGGAAATTAATTGTATTACTATAAATTATCTAATTTTTTATCTGCGCTATTTTTGAGAAATAGGAACTGAACTGTTTATATGATGGGAATTCAGGGTAGATATCTATTGGGCATCAAGATTTAGAAATCTGTTTTGTTTTTTTAATTGGGGTGGGGGTGGAATGTAGAATTTACCACATTTCGATAAGGTGAAGAAACCCAGCTTTCTTTTTGTGTCATGGTCTTTTTAAACATTGATTTTGACTATGATGTGACATTTATCGTATTTTATTCATCGTTTGTCTCTCAAACCAAACATTATCCCGTTTAGTTGCATTGTTTTGACTTGTTTGTAGTATTATATATTTATGTTTTGGTTTTTAGTGTGCATTTCTTTCCCCCGTCTTAATTTTGAAATATTTTTTTCTGTCTTTTTCTATAAAATCTGACACGATCCATTTTTCTCTCTCTCTCTTTCTTTTTAATTTGTGATATATTGAATATCCCTGGCTACTATTTCTCGAAAAATATTTAAAATTCTAACGCGTAATTAGTCGAAGTTTTTTACTGAACACAACAGTTTATATTTGAGTAAAAATTTAGAATAAAGTCGTAATTTCGACTAGAGTGTCTTTCGAGAAATACGAGTCTGAACTGCAGTGAAAATTATCGTCATTTTCATTTTTTGTGAGTCTATATTAAATTATGTATATTTCAGCTCATCATAAATATATCTGCAATATTATTTTTTGTAACAAATGCATGAGATTTTATCACTGGTTTTTTATATGCTAATTATTAGTTAGATAAATACATGTAGCAACTACAAAGTATAACTAGTGAATTTTTTACATGTATTTTGTATTTTTTAAATGCTTTAATACAGTTTTTACTCACATCATTTTAATAGAACTTTAACTATGGCTGCGATCATAGGGTAGTTGGATTTACAACTACCTATGCAATGGGTTCCTTTCACCACTAACGTTGTGAGTTTGAACCCTGTTCATGGCGAGGTGTACTCGATACAACATACCGGTAATGTGATAAAAATTTATCAGTGACTTGGTTTAAACATATTTATTTGTCATAAACAAGACAAAAGGATCAGGTGCAAATTATACAATTTAGGTTACCATCTCCGTAAATTACAAATATTTTTTTCTCATAATCTGTTCTAAATTTTGATGTTGTAACAACTTGTGAATTTTAAATTTGCTATGGAATGATCCTCTAATTTTTTTTTAAGGTTCAATATAGATCTAAAAATAGTGAGAAAATTAAGCTGAAATTTGTTTTCCTTTCCATTGCTCTTGCTAGACAGAGTACCATTTTGCCATCATAATGGAAATTGTTTAAAAAGGATAATGAAAAAAACGCATAATTATAGAATCATATTGGGAATATACAAAAGATCTATTGGAAATCACTTTAAAGATAACAGAATATATTGCATTTTAGTATTTGGCACCATCAATCCTTGATTTGATGTTTGCAAATTGATTTTACAAACAAAAACATCAAGATAACCAGAAAATTGTTATTTGTGACCATCAAATCATAGATTAATGTATGCAAATTCTATTAACTTTGTTCTAATGAAACTGACACATGTATTTTTAATCAAATATTTATTTCAAGGTATAATGTATATATTTGTCTGATTACATTTGTATTTAATGACATCAATCATGAAATTGATGCAATGTTTTTTTTTAACATCATCCAATCAAAATGGATGTTACATCCTTACTTTCATTCCTTTATATTTTCTAAAGGTCAGATGTACTTTAATGATTTGTTTTTAAAAACATTGTCCAATCAAAATGGATGTTATATTGTTACTTTAATTTCTTTACATTATTTAAAGGTCAGATGTACTTTTAATTACAGGACGGTTATCTGATGTTTTACATTGATGAAGGAAACGGACAGGTACAAACAATCAAGCTAAATTCCCGTAGGATCAACGAATTAAATGATTGGGAATGGCACACGTTTAAAATGCAACGACTTGGAAAAGAGGTAAAAATTAATTTATAAAATGTCTGATGCAGGTGTCTGAAAATAATTTATTTTTATTTTCAAAGTAATATTTGTAAAAAGATTTGGGCCTAATTTGGTCATCACAGTGTACATGTCATACACACTAAAATAGATAACTATGTATTTATTTATTAAGGACCCCGGATGTTCATTTTTATATATAATGTCTCCACTGACTTTAACCCCAAATAGCTGGTTAGACATAGAATGTAAACAATATTAAATATCAAACAAACAAAATATCAGAAAAATACAAACTATGGATGTACAAAGATATACCTTAGTTTTACTCGAATTTCTCAAATTTAATGTTTTTTACTCTTAAAGTTATGTTTTCTGTCCCTTATATTATAAATATTCTTTCTTTCTTTTTACAGTACATCAAGTTGTCTGCCGCCTTTCTCAGACTAAAGTTGTGAGTTTGAATCCCACTCATGGCAAGGTGTACTCGATAAAACATTAAGTGATAAAGTTTGTCAGTGACTTGCGACAGGTCGGTGGTTTTCTCTGGAAACTCCGGTTTCCTCTGCCAATAAAACTGACCGCCGCAATATAGCTGAAATATTGTTGAAAGTGGTGTTAAACACCATACCGCTTTCTCAGAAAACATCGATCAGATGTACTTTATGTTTTATAGTATATTCGATCTGGATGACTAGTTGGTCTTAAAATATTTCATTTCTGTATTGGGGCTCCTGAAGGTATATTTTAAGAGGTCAAAAACTAAGGTTCTTCTCACTCTGGCATATGTGACCTTACTGACCTTAGCATATGTGACCTTACTGACCTTAGCCAATTTTAGCCATCCTGTTTAGGCCTTTTGGTTTTATTGCTTCCAAAACTTTAAATTATTTTTCTGTCCGATCTTTCGATTTTGAGCATACCTGATGAGGGTTATTGAAGAAATGTGCTGTGTGCACTAAATTTGATATCTATATTTATATTAGACACAACGTTGTAACAATTATGCTGTCTTCATAAGGAATTTGTTTTTTTATTTTTTATAGAATCCTATGCAAGATCTAAATGTTCCACATTTTTGCGAGACCAACTTTTGTATCAGTTCATTGTTTCATGTTTGTTTTTATTGTTTTGTAGTTGAGATTTTATATTGACGAGGAATACATAGGACAATTAACAACGATACGAGAAATTCAACTGATCGGTAGAGGAGATGTTTACCTCGGTGGAACCCCTATTGACTACACCGATTCTATAGTAACTCAGAGTTATAATGGTGGAATAACTAAGGTATGATAATGCAGGTCAAGTTTTAAGTAAACAACAACTTTTGTGCCACCATATAGCTGAAATACTGCTTATGTTGGAGTTATACACTAATCAATCAATCAATCAATCAATCAATCAATCTACATACAAATAATTTTAGTATAGCTACTCTTGTATTCCGAATATCAATGATAAATCACAAGCAGTAATTCACTTTTACGTTAGTTCCTGACAAATAATTCAAATATGAACTTCCATTGATTCTTATTATTATTTCCTTCATCATTATGGTCGAAGGGAAATTGGTTGGAATTCTGTTGCAGAAATTTAACTACTGCAGTGATTAAAAATATTACAAAAATTTAACTAACTAAGAAAAGGAAAAAAAACTATTAACTATTGTTGAAGATTTACAGTCGAAATAAATTTTTTTTTTAGTAAAACTGTTTGTAATAATGTTATTAAATTGACAGGATGCAATATGTAATACCTGGTACATATGTACCGTATTTGGTTGTAGATAATACACACCTGTTTTTGGTACCGAAAATTAGGGTAAAAAATGTTAATACTTTTACTTATATAAATGAATGAGTTATGATGAATGTCAACTGTGATGTCATTCTTCACAAAGCATCTAAATGTAATATTTCTAACTCCAACCAGGAGAAGATAACTGTGAAAATTTTTCTTACATTTCATATAAATGAAGAATTTTTGATAAACGAAACTTAAAATTAAAATTTAGAAAAGAAAAAAAAACTATTGACTATTGTTGAAGATTTACAGTCGAAATAATTTTTTTTGAGTAAAACTGTTTGTAATAATGTTATTAAATTGACAAGATGCAATATGTAATACCTGGTACATATGTACCGTATTTAATTGTTGAATGTGGCGTTAAACACCATAACCACATTTAATAGTCCAGGAATTTAAACAAAAACCCCATGGAACGTAACAATATTAACCCATAAACTATTTTAAATTGTTGTTTCAGATATTGTACGTGAAGCAGTCACCAAATTTATTACTTAGAGTCAGCTTGATGCAGTATATAACACAAATTCACGGAGGGTCCACTGGTACTGGTATTGACATCATCGTACCCGGTCAAGCCATAACGCCAAGACCGACTCGTCCACCAATTATCATTACTAGACCACCAATAACAGAACCACCGATCATTATTACTAGACCACCAAGACCACAGATTATCAAATTGCTTGAAACATTATCCTTCATTAAAGTTGGTTTTCATTTAAAAATAAACGGATTCTTAGATATCAGATCTGGCGGAAGCGTGTCATTCAAATTCAGAACGCTCGAGGGAAAGGGCGTCTTATTTTTTACACATCGTCAGGGATCTACAAATCAATTATTCCTTGCCTTTGAAATTTACGACGGAAAATTGTATTTTATTTCTGACTTTGGAGCCAGAACACGACGTCTGTTGATTTCAGATACAATCGTTAACGACGGCGCGTGGCAAAATATAAAACTTGAATTTATGGATCGTAAGCTTTTCATATCCCTGAACGGCATACAAAAGACTTTGGATCTTTCCCGAGAAGAAATGATTCAAGCATATTTCAACGACGGTATATATATTGGTGGATATCCTAAGGGTTTCAGATCTTGGTACATATGGTCAGAACAGTACGATGAATATATGGGATGCTTTAGTGATCTTCAACTTCAAAACATTGGTGAGTTCTTCCACTCTTAAAGGGTTAGGATTAGGGTTATGGTGTTTAATGCCACTTTCAACAATATTTCAGTTATATAGTGGCAATCAGTTTTATTGGTGGAGGAAACCAGAGTGCCAGGAGAAAACCACCGACCTGCCACAAGTCACTGACAAACTTTATCACAAAATGTTGTACACCTTGCCATGAGCGGGATTCGAACCTACAACATTAGAGGTGATAGGCACTGATTGCATAGGTAGTTATACCATGCGATGAAGACCACGATGACCCCTCAAATCTTAATGTTTATTAACTGAGAGTCAAACCTGTATTAAGCAGTCACCTTAGGCAAAGTTCAAAGGTGGACTGATTAATGGATGAAATGAACTGTGACCTTAACTGATAAAAAGAAGTAACTTTTGCATACCAAAAATAATCATTATTGATTTAGTTTGTTAAGTTGTTGCAGTTATCAGGAGATTTTATATGAGTTTCATATTTCAGGGACCGACATGAGAGGACCGGTAACAAGTATTCCTGTTGGCAATTATATTAGTCAGGGTTGCGTTAACATGAATCGGGAGTGTGTTTCACGTAGCCCTTGTCGTAACGGACTTTGTATAAATGGTGTAGGAAGATATTTCTGTGACTGTGCTGGTACCGAATATGCTGGTTCCCTGTGTAATGATTGTAAGTATTTTATTATTGAACCAGAATACAGGGTGATGATTAATACTGGATCCCTGTTTAATAGTTTAACATAGAACCAAATATACTGGATCCCTGTAGGGTAATGATTTGTACTGGATCCTTGCACGATGATGATTTATACTGGATCCCTGTTTAATAATTTAGCCTTTTAATATGGGAATCAAATATACTGGATTCTTGCAGGGTAATGATTTGTACTGGATCCCTGTATTTTAAGATGAGAACCAGATATATTATATCCTTGCCAGTAAAAATAACTTCCACAATGTAACTGAAATATTTTTAAAGTGCCATTAAGCATAGCAGAAATATTTTTATTAAAGTGCCATTAAGCATAGCAGAAATGCTAACAGTAATAGAGAATGTGTTGTTAATGTTTTTTCCTGTATGTTACATACATTCATTTATTTTATTTTATTTTCAGTTGCTGTTATTGGTGGTTTCCAAGGAAACGAATATATAACATATTACTATACGACAACACAGGAAACCCATACCAACGATATTTCTCTGAGATTTAAATCTTTCCTCCGCAATGCCTTTCTGTTCCAAACTGTTTCTAGTAGCAGTACAGATTATCTCCGTGGCGAACTTGATAATGGGAGGATCAAGGTCACTATTAAGGTTGAAGGTCAACCACCTCAGGTAATTTTATGTAACTGGTATCTGTGTTGAACTTCATAATGGGTGGGTCAAGGTCACAATAAAGATTTAAAGGACAACCACCACTGGTATCAATTGGTACAGATGTATCAGTGTAAGACTTGATAATGTTAGAGTCAAGGTCACAATATAGATAGAAGTTCAAGGTAGCAGCATATGTTAACACAAAATGTCAATCATTTTATAATGGTAATCAATGTGTTTAAAAATCTACTTCTGTTGTTATTCTAGTCTGATTGAAATCACATCTCTTATTTGCTCCCCTTTTTTTATGTGTCTTGACGTGGAAGATCTAAAGAAACCCCATTATAGGTCACATGCAAGTGACCTTATGTCATGACCTTTACTGTCCAATGAAAATGGTGGTCAGGAGACTATTCAGGGCCTATGAGAGAGAGGTTCAGCTGGTACATCGGTCCGGGGCCCTGAGAGCAAAGAAGGGGCCTTTGAATTTCTGAAGGGGTCCATAGCCTTAGCCATAGGAGTTTTATTTTGATTTTTTTCATATTTTTTGTATTTTCAACTCAAATCCTCAATTTTGAGTGTAGTCTCAACCTGTCCCAGGGGCCCCAAAGGAGTCTTGTTCTGCCTTGCAAAATATTTTTTGGTGGCTCTGAGATTATAAATGCATCATAATTTAAAAGTAAGCTTGATATTTATTGTTTGTTTACAGTTTCCTTTGAAGGTAAGAATATCAATTGGGAGATTGAAGTTATTATCAGTTATTTTAAGATATAAATCGGAAGAAAAAGTATTGTTTTTGGTGTTTGTATAATTGTATGAAGTATACTAGCATGGGATTTCCCGATTCTAATTAAAATCTGAAATTCACGGAAATAAGATAAGAAATTCATGGTAATAGTAATGAATGGTATGATCAGAACCAAAAAAAATGATGTACTACATGTACATACAAAAGCAAGCATGGATAATTTAATTGTGTTTATTTTTATCTCTTATCAATTAGTATTATAGCTGAAATATTGCTAAAGTTGGCATTAAACACCAATCAATAAATAAAGTCAAAAGTGGGTAATGTACATTGTTGCATACTATGTAGAACCAGCTACGGTAAATTTATAATGACTTGATGTATGATATGGGAATATTATTTTTTAGCATGTGTTCTTCTGTCAAATTTGGTGAAGGTGTTTGTCTCATCACTCTCTTAAAATTATTTTTGTGTAAATTTAAGAAAAAAAGTGAATTCAGTCAAATTGTATGACACTAAATTGCTGTCTTTGAAACTTTCTGAAAGACCATGATGTTTATGTATTTTAAAACACAGTTTCTTCATTTGAATTGACAACTGTCAAAATAATTCCTTGTTTTATTACCGTAAACAATTTTATATAGTACTCACATTTTTTAACAAATTTTACACCTATACAGTCCTCACGATGAGCACCGGTCCTCAGACCAGTAAAACTTTGTTTGAACCAGTAAATTTTTCAGTTTTGTAAAGAATTACATAAAAATAAATTCAAGACTTTGATTCAGACCAGTAAATTAAAATTTTTATTTTGAAGACACCTATATACAAAATGTACTATTAGTGAAAGGATTTACAGAATGGATGTGTAGTGTACACAACAATATTGAGATGTACACACAAATTTTCATCTTTATACAACAGAATCCAATAGAAAAAGTATACCGTAATTGTCCTTATACTGTACACACTTTGTCGCTTTCATGCAAAGTTAATTTTCTTGTTTATATATATTTAGTTCATGTGCATTATAAAATGGGTGTGTACTGTACACAGTAAACTATGGTATTAGAATATTGAGATGTACACTCAAACAGAATCCAATTAAATAAGTATATCGTAATTGTCTTTATACTGTACACACTTTGTCACTTTCATGCCAAATCAATTTCTTGTCTATATATGTTAAGTTCATGTGTATTACTGTAATTGTAAGTGATAAATTGGTCCTTGTAAATTACAAATCTGAGTTAATTTAGAATAAGTAACGAGGACATTTAATTTCTTGTTAATGCTGCCAGAGGGAAAAGAGATCACTATATTTTCCAAGTGTAAGTATAGATGTTGTCAAAGACTGGGTGACTTTGTTAAAGTTTGTGTTATTTACTGGTGATTATGTGTAGTTCCTTTTGCCACACTAAAGTGAAACCACCAAAGAGGGAAAATTTAGTGAAACCTCTCTAAACAGAACTAAAGATCACCTTTTGGTTTTGCAATATATGTTCAGTTTATACAGTTAAAATAATAGAGATTTCCTACATTGAAACTTTATTTAGCATTCGGTTTATACAGTATTCCATTTTTATTCAGTATTCTGTTTAGACAGGGTTTACTGTTATAATGAATGGCACATGTTCGAGGTCCAGGAATTTGATGAAGAAGGGAGAAATTATTATAAGATTATACATTTAATGAACAAAACATCAAAAGACATTTAGATATCAAAGGGACAATTAATGTGGCATGTACCTTATAGAAACATGCTTGATTGAACTTTTGTTGTATAAATATATACTATTGTTTATTTGTTTTGCGAGAACGGATTCCTCAGAGCAATATCGAATCGAAGGCGAAACCTTAGATTTGAGATGCGACGAGAAATCCATTTCGAGCAATACATATCAACGACAGTATGCTTATTTATAGATCAATGCATGCCCTTTTCCATATCAGGACTGTTATCAAGCCCTCGGGTGACATAATCTTTCTCTGGGAGACAATCCGTCATATCACACTCTTACAAGGTTGATAATTGCATAATATCACGTTAGTTGCTTGGTAATAGATATCATCACATGTAAAGATCAAAGGAAAATAGATAAATCATCGATAATATGTTCTGTTTCATTCTATGATCTTAAGGGCTTGTTAAATATTATATGAATATAGGTATTTTGATTAAGTAAATCTTTCTTTCTTATTTTTTATTTGATACCTTTGCCAAGCCTGGAGAGTGAGCAGTCTTATGGAGGTGTGAATTGAACCTCTTTTAAGAGGTCACCTCTCTTAAAAGACCACTTTTTCTTTGTTCCTAAGGTGAAATCTTAATACAGGTTTAACCATGTTTATTTGGATTAATAAATCTTTCTTATCTGATACCCACCATTTTTTATTTGATGCCTTTACCGGAGAGTGAACAGTCATGTAGAGGTGTGGTATTTTTGGCTTTTGTTTTGTTTTTTTTTAATTCTTATTTCAAGTATTAAATATAAATTTACTCTTTTTCAGGTATTTTATGTTGGATCAAACTTGAATGACAACATGTGGCATAATCTATTTATTAAGCGACGTGGCGCTCATCTTGAATTATTTGTTGATTCAGAGAGACCTGTCCAAAGTAAGATTATGACAATGTACCATAAAATGAATTTATTTGTAACATGAATGCATTCTTTTTCTTTTATCTTTTTATTGTTTATATACCAGAATGTAAGCAACAGCTAAGAACTATGAAATAATACATGCAGATACGAGATATTGCACACTTTAAATATGGGCTGTAGTGTTATTACTCTCAGAGAGCCATGCAATAATCAACGACCTAGATGTGATATTGCATGGCTTCATGTTACAAATCATTTATACCACAGCTTTGTGTTCGATTGTTTAACCATTTAATTCGGAAAACCATATAAATATTACTCGTTTACAAAACAAAATTGAGAAAACACATATTTTTTATCTTTTTTAACAAAACTTGTCTAATCGTATTTGAATATACAATAAAATGTCATTTTGATTTGTTTTTCAGATACTATTCAAGGGGAGAATTTTTATCTTCGTTTTGATAAGATTTATTTCGGTGGAGTCGGTGATTCTGGGGTATCCTTGACCGACGTACACGCAAATTACCTCGGACTACTGCAGAGCGTGTACTGGGACAAACTAGATCTCTTCGGACAACTAAAAGAACTACCGTCATCTGCAGTCAAAATAATTTGGATAACAAACGAGGGTCAGATGAACAGATTTATTTATCGCCCAGTGACCTATGCCACGCGTGAAGTTTTTTCACAATTAAGTCCTTTGTACATGGGTCTGACAATGCGTCTGATGTTTAATTTTAGAACAAAGGAAGACTCTGGTGTTATTTTATACAGCAAGGGGTCTGGTAGTAAATTCATAGCCGTTGAAATGGTGGATGGATATGTAAATTTCCACTTCAATAACGGATATGCGACAAAATCGGAAATTGTGAGAACACCGATAAGGGTCAATAATAACGAGTGGCACATGTTTGAGGTGCGAGAATTTGAGCAAGGAGGACGAAAATATTACAAGATCACGGTAGACAGAACATCAAAGGACATTCAGATACCAGGGGACCAGAGACTAGATTTAACTGGTAACCTGTACATTGGTGGACTATCGACAAATATGTTTAAAGATGTCACCATATCATCAGTTCTCAAGTCACGTCATGGCTTCATGGGATGTTTAGCATCTGTTGGTCTAAATGGACAATCAGTTGATCTGGTTTCCAGTGCAAGTAACAGGAATTCAGTTTTAAGCTCTTGCACAGGTAATACTATAAGTTACGCGTTATGTGTGTTTAACGACACTTTCAACAAAATTTAAGTTTTCTTATGAAAACCTCTTTCTTGCATCAAGTTACTGACAAACTTTGTCACATATAATTGCAACGAGTATGCCTTGCAATGGAAGGAATCAACTTCACAATTTTAGTGGTAATAGGAACTGACTATGCAATCACGGCTATGACAAACCTAGCCAATCAGAACACTGTATCAAATAAATACTTTGTTCTGATTGGACAATATCGAAGTATGAGTACAAAAAAATTGTACTCGAAAGTCTACCTATGTTCAAAAAGTGGTTGTATAAATGTGGAGTCTAACAAGATGTTTTTCCAACCTGCAACAGCGACCCATACCTAGTGTAATCACTGACCTTATGGTAATTTAAACAATATTTCACAAAAGCTGATGTTCATCTTCTCCAAGAACAATCTAAAAGTGACCAAGTTCAAAGGAGAAGCTTCTAATGACCTTCAAGTTTAAATGGTTTATGGTGTTTTACCCCACTTTCAACAATATTTCAGTTATATCGTGACAGTCAGTTTTATTGGTGGAGGAAACTTTAGTACACTGACCTGCAGCAAGTCACTGACGAACTTTATTAATTATTACATAATGTTGTATCGAGTACACCTCACCATTAGCGAGATTCGAACTCGCAACAATCACAACAGGCTTCAAGTTTAAATGAGATCTTCTTATGACCTTCAAATTCAGATAAGAGCTTCTTGTGACCTTCAAGTTCAGATGAGATCTTCTTGTGACCTTCAAGTTCAGATGAGATCTTCTTGTGACCTTCAAGTTTAAATGAGAACTTCTTGTGACCTTCAAGTTTAAATGAGAACTTCTTGTGACCTTCAAGTTTAAATGAGAACTTCTTGTGACCTTCAAGTTTAAATGAGAACTTCTTGTGAACTTCAAGTTCATATGAGATCTTCTTGTGACCTTCAAGTTCAAATGAGATCTTCTTGTGACCTTCAGATTCAGATGAGATCTTCTTGTGACCTTCAAGTTTAAATGAGATTTTCTTGTGACCTTCAAGTTTAAATGAGAGCTTCTTGTGACCTTCAAGTTCAGATGAGAGCTTCTTGTGACCTTCAAGTTCAAATGAGAACTTCTTGTGACCTTCAAGTTCATATGAGATCTTCTTGTGACCTTCAAGTTCAAATGAGATCTTCTTGTGATCTTCAAGTTCAGATGAGATCTTCTTGTGACCTTCAAGTTTAAATGAGAACTTCTTGTGACCTTCAAGTTTAAATGAAATCTTCTTGTGACCTTCAAGTTTAAATGAGAACTTCTTGTGACCTTCAAGTTCAGATGAGAGCTTCTTGTGACCTTCAAGTTCAAATGAGAACTTCTTGTGACCTTCAAGTTCATATGAGATCTTCTTGTGACCTTCAAGTTCAAATGAGATCTTCTTGTGATCTTCAAGTTCAGATGAGATCTTCTTGTGACTTTCAAGTTTAAATGAGAACTTCTTGTGACCTTCAAGTTTAAATGAGAACTTCTTGTGACCTTCAAGTTTAAATGAGAACTTCTTGTGACCTTTAAGTTCATATGAGATCTTCTTGTGACCTTCAAATTCAAATGAGATCTTCTTGTGACCTTCAAATTCAGATGAGATCTTCTTGTGACCTTCTAGTTCATATGATATCTTCTTGTGACCTTCAAGTTTAAATGAGAACTTCTTGTGACCTTCAAGTTCATATGAGATCTTCTTGTGACCTTCAAGTTCATATGATATCCTCTTGTGACCTTCAAGTTTAAATGATATCTTCTTGTGACCTTCAAGTTTGAATGAGAACTTCTTGTGACCTTCAAGTTCATATGATATCTTCTTGTGACCTTCAAGTTCATATGAGATCTTCTTGTGACCTTCAAGTTCATATGAGATCTTCTTGTGACCTTCAAGTTTAAATGAGAACTTCTTGTGACCTTCAAGTTTAAATGAGAACTTCTTGTGACCTTGAAGTTCATATGAGATCTTCTTGTGACCTTCAAGTTTAAATGAGATCTTCTTTAGTCAACTTGCAGTACACATACCACCATGCCCTTTAGACGGAGCTATATAAATAGTCAAACCTACCCTTGTGGTCACCTGTATTAAAGGGTCACCTTTTTCTTGTCCCATCATATAAAATTTCATATGAATTTAACCACTTTTAGGAGATCACCTGTCATAAAAGACCACTTTTTCTTTGTCCCAAAGGTGACCCCTTAATACAGGTTTGACTGTATATATAATTTTATCTTTTTTTTAATCAGATATCCAAGTGTGTCCTGCTAATGCTTGCTCTAATGGTGGCATATGTCTTCCTGGTGTCTCGAGCCACAGGTGTATTTGTGATTTAACTGGATATTATGGAGACCGCTGTTTAGATTGTAAGTATAATTATTGTGGTTCCTATTGCTATTTTTGAACAGGCACTGTTAAAATCAAATCCTTGTCCTGTATAACCTAGGAAACTTTTTAAAAATATTTAAAAATTTTGCCTTCCTATTTAGTATGTAAGCAGAAAAACTGGTACTTTTTTTCGTGGCGTAAGTCGTTTCTTTGGAAAACACAAGTAAAATATAGGATCCCTTTGTAGCAGCTGTCAGCTTACCGAGGTATTTCATCCCAGATCAATGGGAAGTTTAAATTTCTCAATGAGAAGTCAGTCCTTCATTTATTAATTTTGCTGAGTACCCGGAGAAAACCACTGACCTGTCGTAAGTCACTGACAAACGTTATCGCATAATTTTGTATCGAGTACACTTCGCCATGAACGGCACTCGAATTCACAATTTCAGTGGTGAAAGGCTATGATTGAACAGGTAGTTGTAAATCCAACTACAATACAATCACGACCATGATGGCCCCATAAAAAAAATTAGATAAACTCCTAGTGATGAAAATTAATATTTTATATTTTAGATCCAACCGGTGTATACTTTAATAGAGAACTACAAGACAAATTATTTGGTGTTATCAAGTATCGACTTAACGGGGCTAATTCAGAAAAAGACGAGATAGCCTTTGGCTTCATGACCTACGAAAAAGATGGTATTATAATGAGACTCGATAGCGGTGGTGCTAATGAATTTATCGAGCTTAGACTCGTTGATGGATTCTTCGTTGCCGAATACGACACAGGAAGTGGATTACAGAAGATACGATTTGATTCCCAGAGATATAACGACGGTCTTTACCATGTGGTACAATTTACAAGAACTGCTGATGGAGGTTTCCTGACCATTGACGGGATTCAATCTACAATCGCACACCAAGGTATGTTTGTTCAACGTAATTAATCCAATCATCTATGATTAAACGTTACATTTAAAAATTGTAATTCCTGTGTTTCAATGCTATCTGCTCCGATCAGTATTTAGTAGGGGTCTAATGAGGAATTTTGGGGGGGGGGGGGAAGTAAATTTTTGCTAGTATCGGAGAAAGAAGAATAAGATTTTTTTCCATAAATGACTGGATTTAAATTGATAAAGAAGGTCCGAGGTATATCACGAAAAAATATTTTTTATCGTTTCACTATGAACAACACTAATCTATTAGCTCCCCTGATTTTTCTTGCTAGTAACAAAGTTTTTTTCATGTTTGCATATATTTTTGTTTTATTATTACAATTGTTACATCGGTGCATTACTACATAATTTGACTGTGGCTAAAGTAGAAAGTTTTATGGATCAAATTTCTCAATATTTTACCGTCAAATTGATATACAAATATATCTTTAGTTGATAAAGAGAATCGTAAGTACTTGAGCATGTATCGATGTCAAATAGATTTTTTCATATGAATGAACAAGCGCTTTCTAGAAAATGAAATGCATGGCAAAATGAATAAATTGTCCAAGGGAAACTAATTACCTCGGTCTTATTATTGAAATTTTTAGGGATGAAAAAGGGGGTGGGGAGAGGTGTTGACCAAGAAATTGGAATCTCTATCCTTATTTTGATATTATAAGAAATCTTGTTCCAGTATATGTTGGATAGTCTCTTCCGTTCATTCAACCATATCCTTTCTTACTTATTCAAATCCAGCAAATTGGCAGGGGGTTAAGCTAGTTTTATGGGCCCCAACCACCCCTCTTAGTGAAAAGATGTGGTGAATTCATTGGCAGGGGGTTAAACTAGTTTTATGGGCCCCAACCATCCCTCTTAGTGAAATGATGTGGTGAATTCATTGGCAGGGGGTTAAACTAGTTTTATGGGCCCCAACCACCCCTCTTAGTGAAATGATGTGGTGAATTCATTGGCAGGGGGTTAAACTAGTTTTATGGGCCCCAACCACCCCTCTTAGTGAAAAGATGTGGTGAATTCATTGGCAGGGGGTTAAACTAGTTTTATGGGCCCCAACCACCCCTCTTAGTGAAATGATGTGGTGAATTCATTGGCAGGGGGTTAAACTAGTTTTATGGGCCCCAACCACCCCTCTTAGTGAAAAGATGTGGTGAATTCATTGGCAGGGGGTTAAACTAGTTTTATGGGCCCCAACCACCCCTCTTAGTGAAATGATGTGGTGAATTCATTGGCAGGGGTTAAACTAGTTTTATGGACCCCAACCATCCCTCTTAGTGAAATGATGTGGTGAATTCATTGGCAGGGGGTTAAACTAGTTTTATGGGCCCCAACCACCCCTCTTAGTGAAATGATGTGGTGAATTCATTGGCAGGGGGTTAAACTAGTTTTATGGACCCCAACCACCCCTCTTAGTGAAATGATGTGGTGAATTCATTGGCAGGGGGTTAAACTAGTTTTATGGGCCCCAACCACCCCTCTTAGTGAAATGATGTGGTGAATTCATTGGCAGGGGTTAAACTAGTTTTATGGACCCCAACCATCCCTCTTAGTGAAATGATGTGGTGAATTCATTGGCAGGGGGTTAAACTAGTTTTATGGGCCCCAACCACCCCTCTTAGTGAAATGATGTGGTGAATTCATTGGCAGGGGGTTAAACTAGTTTTATGGGCCCCAACCACCCCTCTTAGTGAAAAGATGTGGTGAATTCATTGGCAGGGGGTTAAACTAGTTTTATGGGCCCCAACCACCCCTCTTAGTGAAATGATGTGGTGAATTCATTGGCAGGGGTTAAACTAGTTTTATGGACCCCAACCATCCCTCTTAGTGAAATGATGTGGTGAATTCATTGGCAGGGGGTTAAACTAGTTTTATGGGCCCCAACCACCCCTCTTAGTGAAATGATGTGGTGAATTCATTGGCAGGGGGTTAAACTAGTTTTATGGGCCCCAACCACCCCTCTTAGTGAAAAGATGTGGTGAATTCATTGGCAGGGGGTTAAACTAGTTGTATGGGCCCCAACCATCCCTCTTAGTGAAATGATGTGGTGAATTCATTGGCAGGGGGTTAAACTAGTTTTATGGACCCCAACCACCCCTCTTAGTGAAAAGATGTGGTGAATTCATTGGCAGGGGTTAAACTAGTTTTATGGGCCCCAACCATCCCTCTTAGTGAAATGATGTGGTGAATTCATTGGCAGGGGGTTAAACTAGTTTTATGGGCCCCAACCACCCCTCTTAGTGAAATGATGTGGTGAATTCATTGGCAGGGGTTAAACTAGTTTTATGGACCCCAACCACCCCTCTTAGTGAAAAGATGTGGTGAATTCATTGGCAGGGGGTTAAACTAGTTTTATGGGCCCCAACCACCCCTCTTAGTGAAATGATGTGGTGAATTCATTGGCCGGGGTTAAACTATTTTATGGACCCCAACCATCCCTCTTAGTGAAATGATGTGGTGAATTCATTGGCCGGGGTTAAACTAGTTTTATGGACCTCAACCATCCCTCTTAGTGAAATGATGTGGTGAATTCATTGGCCGGGGTTAAACTAGTTTTATGGACCTCAACCATCCCTCTTAGTGAAATGATGTGGTGAATTCATTGGCAGGGGGTTAAACTAGTTTTATGGACCTCAACCATCCCTCTTAGTGAAAAGATGTGGTGAATTCATTGGCAGGGGGTTAAACTAGTTTTATGGACTCCAACCATCCCTCTTAGTGAAATGATGTGGTGAATTCATTGGCAGGGGGTTAAACTAGTTTTATGGGCCCCAACCACCCCTCTTAGTGAAATGATGTGGTGAATTCATTGGCAGGGGTTAAACTAGTTTTATGGACCCCAACCATCCCTCTTAGTGAAATGATGTGGTGAATTCATTGGCAGGGGGTTAAACTAGTTTTATGGGCCCCAACCACCCCTCTTAGTGAAATGATGTGGTGAATTCATTGGCAGGGGGTTAAACTAGTTTTATGGGCCCCAACCACCCCTCTTAGTGAAATGATGTGGTGAATTCATTGGCAGGGGTTAAACTAGTTTTATGGGCCCCAACCACCCCTCTTAGTGAAATGATGTGGTGAATTCATTGGCAGGGGGTTAAACTAGTTTTATGGACCCCAACCATCCCTCTTAGTGAAATGATGTGGTGAATTCATTGGCAGGGGTTAAACTAGTTTTATGGACTCCAACCACCCCTCATAGTGAAATGATGTGGTGAATTCATTGGCAGGGGGTTAAACTAGTTTTATGGACTCCAACCATCCCTCTTAGTGAAATGATGTGGTGAATTCATTGGCAGGGGGTTAAACTAGTTTTATGGACCTCAACCATCCCTCTTAGTGAAAAGATGTGGTGAATTCATTGGCAGGGGTTAAACTAGTTTTATGGACCCCAACCATCCCTCTTAGTGAAATGATGTGGTGAATTCATTGGCAGGGGTTAAACTAGTTTTATGGGCCCCAACCATCCCTCTTAGTGAAATGATGTGGTGAATTCATTGGCAGGGGGTTAAACTAGTTTTATGGGCCCCAACCACCCCTCTTAGTGAAATGATGTGGTGAATTCATTGGCAGGGGTTAAACTAGTTTTATGGACCCCAACCATCCCTCTTAGTGAAATGATGTGGTGAATTCATTGGCAGGGGGTTAAACTAGTTTTATGGGCCCCAACCACCCCTCTTAGTGAAATGATGTGGTGAATTCATTGGCAGGGGGTTAAACTAGTTTTATGGGCCCCAACCACCCCTCTTAGTGAAATGATGTGGTGAATTCATTGGCAGGGGTTAAACTAGTTTTATGGGCCCCAACCACCCCTCTTAGTGAAATGATGTGGTGAATTCATTGGCAGGGGGTTAAACTAGTTTTATGGACCCCAACCATCCCTCTTAGTGAAATGATGTGGTGAATTCATTGGCAGGGGTTAAACTAGTTTTATGGACTCCAACCACCCCTCATAGTGAAATGATGTGGTGAATTCATTGGCAGGGGGTTAAACTAGTTTTATGGACTCCAACCATCCCTCTTAGTGAAATGATGTGGTGAATTCATTGGCAGGGGGTTAAACTAGTTTTATGGACCTCAACCATCCCTCTTAGTGAAAAGATGTGGTGAATTCATTGGCAGGGGTTAAACTAGTTTTATGGACCCCAACCATCCCTCTTAGTGAAATGATGTGGTGAATTCATTGGCAGGGGTTAAACTAGTTTTATGGGCCCCAACCATCCCTCTTAGTGAAATGATGTGGTGAATTCATTGGCAGGGGGTTAAACTAGTTTTATGGGCCCCAACCACCCCTCTTAGTGAAATGATGTGGTGAATTCATTGGCAGGGGGTTAAACTAGTTTTATGGGCCCCAACCATCCCTCTTAGTGAAATGATGTGGTGAATTCATTGGCAGGGGGTTAAACTAGTTTTATGGGCTCCAACCATCCCTCTTAGTGAAAAGATGTGGTGAATTCATTGGCCGGGGTTAAACTAGTTTTATGGGCTCCAACCATCCCTCTTAGTGAAAAGATGTGGTGAATTCATTGGCAGGGGGTTAAACTAGTTTTATGGACCTCAACCATCCCTCTTAGTGAAAAGATGTGGTGAATTCATTGGCAGGGGGTTAAACTAGTTTTATGGACCTCAACCATCCCTCTTAGTGAAAAGATGTGGTGAATTCATTGGCCGGGGTTAAACTAGTTTTATGGACCCCAACCACCCCTCTTAGTGAAATGATGTGGTGAATTCATTGGCAGGGGGTTAATCTAGTTTTATGGACCTCAACCATCCCTCTTAGTGAAAAGATGTGGTGAATTCATTGGCAGGGGGTTAAACTAGTTTTATGGACCTCAACCATCCCTCTTAGTGAAAAGATGTGGTGAATTCATTGGCAGGGGGTTAAACTAGTTTTATGGACCTCAACCATCCCTCTTAGTGAAATGATGTGGTGAATTCATTGGCAGGGGGTTAAACTAGTTTTATGGACCCCAACCATCCCTCTTAGTGAAAAGATGTGGTGAATTCATTGGCAGGGGTTAAACTAGTTTTATGGACCCCAACCATCCCTCTTAGTGAAATGATGTGGTGAATTCATTGGCAGGGGTTAAACTAGTTTTATGGGCTCCAACCACCCCTCTTAGTGAAATGATGTGGTGAATTCATTGGCAGGGGTTAAACTAGTTTTATGGACCCCAACCATCCCTCTTAGTGAAATGATGTGGTGAATTCATTGGCATGGGGTTAAACTAGTTTTATGGACCTCAACCACCCCTCTTAGTGAAAAGATGTGGTGAATTCATTGGCAGGGGGTTAAACTAGTTTTATGGACCCCAACCACCCCTCTTAGTGAAATGATGTGGTGAATTCATTGGCAGGGGGTTAAACTAGTTTTATGGACCCCAACCATCCCTCTTAGTGAAATGATGTGGTGAATTCATTGGCAGGGGGTTAAACTAGTTTTATGGACCCCAACCATCCCTCTTAGTGAAAAGATGTGGTGAATTCATTGGCAGGGGGTTAAACTAGTTTTATGGGCCCCAACCACCCCTCTTAGTGAAATGATGTGGTGAATTCATTGGCAGGGGGTTAAACTAGTTTTATGGACCCCAACCATCCCTCTTAGTGAAAAGATGTGGTGAATTCATTGGCAGGGGGTTAAACTAGTTTTATGGGCCCCAACCACCCCTCTTAGTGAAATGATGTGGTGAATTCATTGGCAGGGGGTTAAACTAGTTTTATGGACCCCAACCATCCCTCTTAGTGAAATGATGTGGTGAATTCATTGGCAGGGGGTTAAACTAGTTTTATGGACCCCAACCATCCCTCTTAGTGAAAAGATGTGGTGAATTCATTGGCAGGGGGTTAAACTAGTTTTATGGACCCCAACCATCCCTCTTAGTGAAAAGATGTGGTGAATTCATTGGCAGGGGTTAAACTAGTTTTATGGGCTCAAACCTCTTAGTGAAATGATGTGGTCATGCAAGTACCTTCCATAGAATAAAAGATATATTCAGATCCAGCAAATTATTTTTATATTATTAATTTTGTTGGATAGTTTTCATAAAAGATTATAAAGGTAGGTAGCAATAAATTAATAAACATTTCTTTTTTTTTAAGGCTTACAGATCTATTTATAGATATGATGCAATTCTCCACAGCAGATGACATCTCTGCTCCATACTACACCATACTTGCAATATCATAAATACTGTAAAACCAGACCTTTAATAATGTAATATAGCTGAAATACTGCTAAGGTTGGTGTTAAACACCAATCAATCAATCAATCAGCATTTGATCAACTCCAGTGAATTTAACTTGAAGCTAGTTATAGTTAGAAATGTACATGTAATATTGGCTTTTAAATTTTGTTTAATTCTACCAAAACAAAACAAGAACATACAAGTATCTTAAAGAGCTATTAGAATAACACAGTTTTAGAATTATTTAACCCTTGAATTTCCCACTGCCCATGGCATTTGGTACCAGTATTCATTAAGAAACATGAAAGGTTCTTACAACAGTTTTCACAGTTTGTCGTTCGTATTTTTATTGTGTAGTATGCAGGGCAGAGGGTCTTCTTCTGGGGAGAATGAATTTTTCAGTCAGCCATGAGATTTTAATGAATTCTGGGAAATGTCTAACAGAGATTATGCCATTGGTCAGATAAATTATAAAGCAATTGGATTCTGACCAATGGTAAAACAATGTACTGTATGGAATATTTTTATCCATATTTTGGTTGTTATTTCTGTTACTGACATATTAGAAAATTTATACAAGATTTTTTGAAAACATCAAAAACTATTTTTTTAAATTCTCAAGATTTATTGAAATTCTCAGTAAAAATTGTTTGTATTATTGTTGTAAATTCAGTGTTGTAATTTTTATATTTTTAATTCTTTTTTTATAATTAGTTTTCGTAATCGGTAAGTTGGTAATGGTAGGTTACGGTTGAATGAATATATGTACTATGTATGTATTGTGAATTGAAAACTATATCACTGAGAAATTGAAAGAAATTTAGACCAAGTATGAAAAACATGGAATTATAGCATTGTACAGACCATATTATATAATTCTTGGTAAAGTACTGCAAATTGTGTAAAAATGTGTGCTTTATTGAGGTTAAATTAGGTGTAATAAGAAATCGTACCGAACTGGCAAGCTAGTTTTAAGCTGAACTGGCCCTGCAGTAATATCACTGGCCAAAGACCAGCGGGAGAGCGCTTATTTTGAACCCAGGGTTAGGTTTAGATAAGCTTTACTGTGTAATAGTTTTAGAAAGTGCACATGAATTACGAATTGAATAGTACTACCCCACAAGAAATTATTACTACAGCAAAAACTACTGAAAATTATGTCTTTCAATTTCCGATTTTAAACGTGTTGCTATGGTTGCCATTGTATGTACTTTGGATTGAACACATCAGATCTTGTATAAGTCTTTGGACATCTCTCGGTATAATATTGTTTTTTTGTCTTTGTCTTGTGTACCCTATGTTGACAGTGTCTCTTGATTGTCCACTCCTGATTGCCCCTTCAGTATTCTCTAACGTTTATTGAGTTGAATTTGAAGTGAAATTGTCTATGCAAAATAATGACTGTGTCCCAAATTACAAAGAAGATGTCTTCATCCCTTGTCTTGTGTACCCTATGTTGACAGTGTCTCTTGATTGTCCACTCCTGATTGCCCCTTCGGTATTCTCTAACGTTTATTGAGTTGAATTTGAAGTGAAATTTTCTATGTAAAATAGTTGACTGTCTCAAATGTGTCTCAAATTACAATGTATATTTTATGTTATTTTTTAAGTTACAAAGGAAATACCAAAACTCACTTAAATCAGCGAAAGAATTGATATAATGGTGATTTACATTTGTATCAAAATAACTTTTTCTGCTGTATCTTTTAGAAAACAAATGGACTTGATATTTTTTCTGGACGAATTAACATTGAGAATGTTTCTGAGTGGATAAAAATTGTGGATGTTTAACGACACATTATTCCACAATATTTCAGTTTTACTTATATGGTGGTGTTCAGATTTATATGTAGATGAAAATACTCCCCTTACGCACCTCAAGTTTTAAGGTTTTCAGTCAATGGCTAAAGGCCGTGAAGTTTCACTGGCCAAATTGTTTGTCTGTCCTGGCTTTTTCTGCTCCAATAAGTCTGAGCATGCTGAATTAGTGAGGCCAAAATTAAAAATAAGTTTGTTTCCCCTTACTCGACCGACCCTGTCAAAATCGGCCGACTGAAATTTTTTTATTGGAAATTTGCCATCACTTCTTTTTCTTTCTTTTTTTCGTTTCGCTCAAAATTCGTTTTGCTGAAAATTCCGTATTTTAGATTCGTTTCGCCAAAAGATCAATATTTTCGCATTACTGAGCACATCTTTGTCATCAAAATTGTGGAACAGAAATATTTTTAATTGTGGCCTGACAATAAACAGCTATGAACCCTTACACTACAAAAAGTCAGAAAACTCTTTGGCAATCTTTATCATGAAAGGTGCCGCTAGTGAAGCAGGAAATGCTTACCCTTCCGGAGCACCTGAGTTAACCCCTAGTTTTTAGTGGGGTTCATGTTGCTTGATCTTTAGTTTTCTATATAGTGTGTATGATAAGGGTAGATTTTGGCCCAATCTCAGAAACTGTTTATATAGATATAATATTAAACACAATCATTGAAAGGTAAGAAAAATATTTTTTTGGATGATTTCACTTTGTCCTTTGTTGCTTAGCAACGTACATGGAGGAGGGTCCAATTTCTATATAGAACATTGTCTGTCCTTTGATTTAAGACTTCTGATTGCCCCTTTGGTATCATCAAACTTTTAATATCACATTAGGTTGCATCATGATACATTGTATATAAAAAAAATATTAAAAAAAGTGTGGACAAAAATCTCTTTCTGTCGAGGTAGATGGGGCACACAATTACCATAAGTGTAAAGTGGAATTTGAATATATTTTATATAATTATCTATAGATTGATAATGCCTGCCAAAATGGTGTCAGACAATCTCTTTCTGAAAGGAGAAATTTTGAATGAGAGCATGTGTATGATAATCAAAGAGACAGAATAATTATCCTATAAATATTTTATGTAAATTTGACAGAGGGTATAGTGTGTTGCAAACAAGAGAATACAAATTTTAATGTCACAGAATAAGACAAGAACATCACACATATCATGATAACAAAAAATTGGAGTAAATTTTGTGTCACTTGAACAATATAGACATTTTTCTTCCCTTTTTTCAAGATATAGAGTGTATATATAATATGTACTGTATCCTTCACAGTTTATCAAATATGATGAAATATTAATAAATTATCTCCCTTTACTTACTGGTATAATAGGAAAAAGGGAGGTAATTCATCTTACAAAGGGAGACAACTTGCTAATGTTTCTAATTTGATTATCTTTGCAGCAAGCCATTCAGTGTTTGACCAAGTACAGTATGTATATATTGGAGGTAGACTTGATGCTAGTAACAATATTATGAATCCATTCTCTGGTATTATTGGAGGTAAGAAAAAGAATTTTTTGAATTGTGTTTTGCTTGATAATTGTTAATGTAAATATCGCAGGAACGTTAAGTCATGGAAACACTATGTAGCGTTACATTACTGTGACATATATAAATACAAAATGTAGTTGTTATTAAATAGATAAAAGTATGTTGGGAAGTGTCTTCAATTTACCTTAGTTTCCCCCACAATAATAATGACCTTAGTAGAAAATTGCTTGCTTAAGTGCAAGTCCATGAGAAAACCATCAAATCACCCAAAAATGTATAGAATGAGTATTACAGTTGTTTGACTTTTTATGTATTTTCTGTAAGAGACCATGTTAGACGATTCATCTGTAAAGTTATTTGGAAAATGGTCAAGTTTTAGATAAGATATAAAGTCAAATAGAAAACCGCATTTTCAAATTGAAAATTTGATCAAAAACCTTGCAATAAAACACCTGCTCTTCAGAAAAATCTGTGAAATATTTTGATACATCTACTACTTTTTTCTGTACTATGGATATATCCAATTTCCAGAAAGATGCTACTATTTCGATAAGTATTACTTAAAACTATTTGAATTTGATTGTAGAATATGACTATCATGCTAAAAACTGATAAAATGCTTAAAAAAATATTTTTTCATCCTAGAATATATTATTTATCAATATGAATCAGACCCTAAAAGATTTTTTATGGATTTTAAGTATTAAGGATTTTTTTTGTATGTAGTTAAAACTTTGCATAACAGCACTTTGAAAATACCTCGAAATTAAAATATCACCCTTAAGTACATAGAATTATACATAGAGGAAGCAACTGCTGGATCTAAATAGATTGGGAACTAGATAAAGTTGTCCCACTCTCATATAATGAAATAGTGGCCTCATAAGAGAGATGGCTGGCTTCTCTTGACAGGGACAATTTAGTAACTTCTGAAATCTGGCCTGATAAGGAGGGTGGCCTTACAAGAATGGGAATATTGTAGTCCATTTTTACAACTTTTGAGTTTATTTACAGGAGCTTACTACAACCAACACAGATTTATAGATCTAGGAGAATCGGCCTCGGGTGCCAGCTGGATTGGAGACTATTATATAATTACTACAGGACGACCAGGCTACATCCTCTTTAAAAAAGTGTGAGTATCATATGTTACATATATCTGCATTTTAATTATGTGAATTCAGGTGAAAGGTTAAAATAATATTACCGAGCTACGACCAGGTAATATGCAGTTTAGAGACTATATGTATTGTTCTATAAATTTATTAAGAAATGAATATGATATTCCTTTTATAAACATATATGATTTTAATAAAATCAATGATTTGATTAATCCTGCATTAATACATGATGCAAAATTAGTTTGTAAATTTATCAAAGAAGCCATGTTTTTGAGAGAACATCCATCAGTCGACCAAAACTAATCTTCACACAACATCATCTTTCACTATTAGTAGTGACTTATTATTATTATTATTATCATCAGAGATGTGTACATATCTCCGTTTTTATATACATTGTATGAATACTTTAACAATTATGTTATAACTAAATGTCTTTTATCATGTGATGTACATTTAATGTTAATTGGATCATGTCAATATACTGTGCTATTTCCATTAAAATATTGAATTGAATTGAATTGAATAAAGCAGTATTTAAAATGTATACCAAATATCATCAGTACAATCTTCAACAGTGGTGTAATGGCTAACACTCTTGCCTCAAGTGCGGTAGATCGTGGGTTCGAGCCCCGTTCAGGTCAAACCAAAGACTTTGATATTTAAATTAATATTTGTTGCTTCTCCGCTAAGCATGCAACATTGAGGAGAAAGAGCAAAGACTGGTTGGCTTAGAATAAGGATAATGTGTCCTAGTGGAGCGACATGTCTGTCTGCAGACTGTTGTTTCAGTGAGCTAGCTCTATAAAAATTCAACTTACCATATTGGTCTAGAACAAAGAGGACCTCATCATCATTTCATTGACTATTAACTTGTTCTCGCCATGATATAGCTGAAATATTTCTCATTTGGCATTAAACAACAATCAATCGCTCGCTCGTTATAAACCTAAGAAATAGAATTAACCCGACCTCAATTTACAAAATTTAACTGCACTAAAACCTGTCTAAACCGAACCCCTTTGGGACTTAAGAATTTGTTCAGTTTTAGACAGGTGTTTGGTTTACACAGGTTCAAATTTAATAGATGGGACTGTAAAGTCTGTCTGGTTTAGGCAGGTTTTACTGTAGATAGGACTGTAAAGTCTGTCTGGTTTAGGCAGGTTTTACTGTAGATAGGATTGTAAAGTCTGTCTGGTTTAGGCAGGTTTTACTGTAGATAGGACTGTAAAGTCTGTCTGGTTTAGGCAGGTTTTACTGTAGATAGGACTGTAAAGTCTGTCTGGTTAAGCAGGTTTTACTGTAGATAGGACTGTAAAGTCTGTCTGGTTTAGGCAGGTTTTACTGTAGATAGGACTGTAAAGTCTGTCTGGTTTAGACAGATGTTCGATTTACTCAGGTTTCGGTTTAAACAGGTTTCACTGTATAAAAAAAATATTATTTTCCAGCAAGCCTACAGCTCCACCTAGGATACCCATTCCACCAGAGGGAGGACCTCACCCTATCCCAAGTGACATAGGAGGAGGCGGAGTTGTCGTTCCTGGAGCATCGGGTGGAGGAAGCGTCGTACCACCAGATGGAACCATTGGTATCGGAAACCCTGGATCTTTATCAGGAGGGGGTGGTGGAGATGTCGGCCCAAGTGGTGGTGGTGGACCATTTACTGGTGCTCTGACTGGTAGTGGTGGCGGCATTCCAATTGTTCCTGCTGGAGCAGGAGGGGCCAGAGCTGGAGTTGTGATGGGGACTATATTAGGCACCATGGCATTTTTAGCAAGTCTTATGTGGGCATTTTGGGGACTTAAACCAGGTGTTGTCAGTCTTGGTGGAGGTGGAGGAGGAGGTGCTGGTGGACCTCCTGCTATGTCTATATCATCACCAACGGCAACGAACCTACCTGTGGCTCAGGCATTAGGCGGTGGACCTGGGGCTGGTGGCGGAGCAGGAGGAGCAAAGGTAAATATCATAACTTCTTCAAAGTTAGAAAACATTACTGGCTTAACTCCCTTTACAAACACTTTGTTGGAGGTCAGATCAAGTTAATGCTGTTTAACGCCACTTTCAATAATATTTCAATTATATCGTGGCGGTCAGTTTTATTAGTGGAGGAAACCGAAGTACCCGGAGAAAACCACTGAATTGTCGCAAGTCACTGACAAACTTTTTCACATAATGTTGTATCAAGTATGCAGGATTCGAACTCACACTGATTGCACAGATAGTTATAAATCCAACCATCATATGATCACGACCATGATGACCCCTCTCTTTGTTGGATTTTTATTAAAGAGAATATAATTGCTGAATAAACATTTTAAATTTTAATGCATTATGGGTAATATTCTACATGGTGCACCAATATTTTTATTGGTATTATTTTTTCTTCGGTTCTTTTATATTTTAGCAAAACTACAACCACATATGTGTATTGAACATATGTTTGGGGATTTGTAGATACTGTAAACCGGTAAATTTTGCATTGTGTTATTTTCTCGGCCCACCAACTTGGTCTAAGTTAGGGGTGTTTTAATGTTGTGAATTTGAATCTTCTCTAAAACACTGCCAAATATTCGCTGCAGTTTTATTTTCCTGGATGACATTCAACCGCGAAAATAAAATGGTGGCGAATATTTCCCGGTATACAGTAAGTGTGAATAGAGTTTGACCGAGTTTGATTAACACCATTTTGAACAATATTTCAGTTATATCATGGTGGTCAGTTTTATTGATGGGGGGGGGGGGGGGGGGAACCAGAGTACCTGGAGAAAACTACCAACCGATCTACCGCAAGTCACCAATAAACTTTGTCACTTAAAATTGTGTCTAGAACATCTCACCATTGGGGCCATTATGAATTCACCAAATTTTTGACATTTTGAGGTACAAAATATGATGATTATCCTCTATCACAGACACTGATTTGTAGATGTATATGTTGTTAATCTAATAACCACAGAGGCTTATTTACTATAATATATATTCTAACATATTCCTAAGGGCTAGCTGTGATATCTATTTGATAAACCAATTGAAGCTGACCTAATTAAATACAATACTCTATATATATATGTTTTTGTAATTGGATGTTTTTATTTGTATTTTTATTACTATCTGAATAGATGGATGAGGAAGTAAGTGGTTTTATAGATATTTATTTTCACCAAGCATCTTTTTTTTTTCTTTTTTCTTTTTCATGTATTTTTGTTTTATTTTTGTTTTTGTTTTATTTTTGGGGCGCGAGATGATTTTATTTACTTTCTGAAAATCCTTTTAATGTTAAGACGTTCTAGTATAGCAGATAAAAGTATATTTTATACCCCCTAACACACATATACATTACTGCTTAATTTGTGATTTAGGAAATAAGTATTTCTGATTGAAGTGTAAACAAGACGAAATATATTCATCTTAATTAAAAAAGTGAAAAGTCTAAAATTGTGTGTGATTGTGAGAATTGGTCCATCAGTGAGAGCCCTTTCAAATATAGGTGCACAAATATATAGGTAATATTTTTACTTATGAAAAAAAGTATAACAGTGATGGTCAACAATTCCACCAATATCAACAAAACAAACAATCGGAATTGATCACCTCTCACCTCAAATCTCTGAACATGAAAAAGACCCTGACATATGGCATTAGTAATCAACATCCTTTCTTGGGACAGGCACAACAATGTGACAGGGTTAAACAGGTTAATAAGATCAAAGCCCTCCCCTCTTGATAACTGGATCTCCAACTGCAATTCATATGTAAACAAACGATGAAAAACTGTTTGTGTATTTATTTAAATAGAGCCAAATAACATCATATTGTTGATTAAAAAAAATTACTTGATTTTTTTTTTTTTTTTTTTTTCGCTTCATAGTCCCTTGTTTTTGTTTTTCCCGATACTGATGAGGTACGTTAAATTTATCTGTAATTTCACAAGATTGAATGATATCACTTGTGTAAGCAAACCAACATATTTGGCAAAAGAATATATTTAAAGCAAGAATTAACGCTTATCACCTTTAACATATGAAATGGGGAAATTTTAGAATAAAATTTAATCATTTTAGGTTAATCAACTTGCACACACATTAGGGCATCTGTATTCACTTTTTACATGATTTTTCTGGAATGGTTTGCAGTTTGTCTTTTTTGAGACTGAAATGGGTTTTTTCAACAGCACAACATGGTCTTGGATTGTTGCCAGAAAATTAAAATGGGTGTTTTGTTTTGTGTGCAGTGGCGACTAATTTAAACAGATCATATAATTTCTTGAATTATTGTACAATTTATATACTTTTCTGTAGTTGAAAAAAACGTTACCAGTTTTTTTTTTTTCCATTTGTGAAATTGTCTGATTTCTTATTGAAAAAGATGGCTGCAAAAGCTTGCATTTTTTCTCTCACTAGCATTGATAAAGTAAAAGAGTTACAAACTTTCATATCTATTTTCTGTGTTATCATAAGAAATATGTAGTATGACGGTTCATAAGGAATTCCTATGCAGAACTTTTTAATTTAAAAGATTTTTTTTTTTTTTAACTTTGAGCATAAGTTGTTATTCATAAAACATGTTCTAGGTATTTGATTTGGATATCTACAAAATATTTATTAAAATTATTAAAGTTTGTATTTGCTTTTTTCCACAGAGTTATGGTCCTTGAAAATCTCAGAAAAATCAATTTTATTTTGAAATCCAATATATTTATGTCTCCCCTTCGAACAAAGGGAGACATATTGTTTTAGTCTGATTTTTTCTTCCGCTTCTTCTGCTTCTTCTCAGCGAAGCTTTTTTGGACCATAACTTTTTTGTCTTTCGAGATAGGTCAATGATATTTGGTATGTGGATGCATGACCATAAGGCGGTGTATTGCGTACCGTAATGACCTTCGTTGGCCCTTGACCTTTGACCTCAAGGTCAAATAATTGTTTTTTAAATAGTATTTTCTTGTCCGGGCCATAACATTTTTGTCTTTCGAGATAGGTCAATGATATTTGGTATGTGAGTGCATGACCATAAGGCAATGTGTCGCATACCATAATGACCTTCGTGGGGCCTTGATCTTTGACCTCAAAGTCAAATAATTGTTTTTTAAATAGTGTCATTCAACTCATAAAGTGTAACTTATTGTTGTACAGATGGCCGCATTAAGGGGAGACATAAGTTTTAGGTATCTAAAACAGTTCTTCCTAGTTTATACTTGTTGTGCAAGAGATGAGAAATTCTCTGTAAACCTCACGTTTCTTTCCATTTCCCATGATCTTGTATATATTGTACATGTATACTTATATCACAATATTTAAACTAATTTTTTCGAATGCATATTTGTAAGACTCAGATCGACGTCCAGTCTCTAATCGACGTCCAATCCTCAAATCGGCGTCCAATTCTCAAATATATGGCCGTTTTTCACTTTCTCAAATCGACGTCCAATTACGTCACTGACGTATACTTCAAATGACGTCACACCCATTAGTACATGGTTTTGAAACATTGATGGAGAAGAGACAAGACCAGATTCAAAGTACATTGTACTTCTACTTTAGCGGACCCTAACCCTAATCATAGCTTAAACTTAACCCTAGCCCTAACCCTAACCCTAACCTTAACCTTAATCCTAACCATAACCCTGGGCTAACCCTAACCCTAAGCCTAACCTTAACCTTAAATAATATTAATGAATGGGAAAATGCTATAAAATCACACAAAGCAAAAAACAACAACTGAAACAGATCAAAAAAAACACACAAAACAAAACTGTCATTACAATTATTTTTGATGGCAAACTTTGATCGTGTAAACGGGCCTATAGATATGCGAGTTTGGAAAGGACGCCGATTTGAGAATATCCTAAAATTGGAGCGTGATTTGAGATAATGACGTCAGTGGACGCCGACTTGAGGAGTGGACGTCGATTAGAGACTGGACGCCGATCTGAGTCTATCATATATACAGTCAAACCTGTCTTACATGACCATGCAAGGGAACATTTAAATAGAGCAGTCATCGACTTTAGCAGTGGCCCACAGCCAGTGAAAATTGATTCGGAACATTGACTTTTGCCAATTTTTTTCAATAGAATCTATATAAATATTCTAATTTTGAAGTTTTCTGGCCAGTAAATTCGAAAGTCTAATTTGAAGACTGATAGAGTCACATAAGAAAGGTGGTTGCTAAATACAGGTTTAATTAGTATGAAATGTACTGTGAAAGGAATTAAAATAAAAGTCACACAATACAAGTTAATAGAGGTGGTCACTAAAGTAAGTCTGACTGTATATACAGTGGAACATGTGCAATCCGACACCTCAGTTTTACGACATCCGACAAAAATTTATGGTCCCAAAGTAAAACCTGACTATTCTGACATCGTGTACAATCGGACGCATTTCTCTGATCACCTGGTGTGTCGGATTAGACAGGTGTACATGGTACCAAGTAATTAATATTTTGAAATGGACATGAAAGTAAAAAGCCTGGAAATTTAATTAATTTTGATATCTCATTACAAAAAAATCTGTTCCATGAATCAAATAAACTTTTTTTTCCTGTACTTTTTCTGGTACTCATTTGATGTATGGATCTTAACATCAAAATTTTGACAACATCAAGCAATTTTCTTTATATTTTTTAGTCAGTAGTTCAGTCTTCATGCTAACCCATTTGCCCGAAGCCAGGCACAAGTAAAACTGGATTCCGACAAGTGAATATTATGAAAGAATTTGTTTGAATAAATAGAAAAAAATTCTAAATTTGGTATTCGGGCAAGTAGGTGAAATAAATTAAGGCAGAGACGGAAACGGTATTTGTTTGACGTATGGACCTTAATAATAACCATTTTTTTCCTGTTTAGCATATAAATGCTATTTGTCTGGCATATCAAAATTTCGTGCACAACAAGCAATTATTACTATTTTTACTCAGTGGTTGAATTAATATTTTCTTGATTTATAGGTTACTGTTGTCAATGGAGGTGCTGGAGGTGGTGGTTCAGGCGCTGGAGCAGGAGGAGGCGCTGGCAGCGGCTCTGCATTTACGTCATATTACACAAGTTCTGCAGCTACAGCCGGTGGTGCTGGAGGTGCTGGAAGTGGAGGGGCTGGTTATGTGGCAGGCGGAGAAGGATTTGGGGGTGGAAGTGGTGGAGGTTATGGAATGTCCGGTGCAGAATACTCGTCCACAACCACACGAACCATGACAGGCGCAGGAGGTGGTGGTGGCGGAGGTACAGGTTATGGCGCAGGTTACGGTACCGGTGGTCAATCATCTTACTCCGCCTCTAGATTGTACAATAGTAATACTCTGGGAGGTCAGTCTACCATGGATGCCGGTGAATCAACGACTGCCGATTACGACTTGGCTTCAGGAACAGGAACAATGATGGGTGGCGGAGGTAGTTCTTCTAATACGATGAACAAATACAGTACAATGCAGTCTTCATACCAGGTAGGGGGAATTAATAGGAAATGAAAAATACCACACAAAGCAAGTCTTGATTACAGTCTTTTTGTGTCTATTAAACGCACTGGTGCATAGAAAAAATCTGTGGAAAATAATAGTTCCTATCTATAGAATGCAGGGAGATTCAGTAAAGCATTCACGGCAGAAATCCTCGTTCAAACGGCAAAATACTGCTTACCACAGATCATGTATTTGTTAATCCATGTATATTTGATAAATTTTAGAGAGGGAAATGTTAAATTAGTTTTGTTAAAAGAGTTTAAACCGATTATTCTACATTTTGCAAGTGAAAATTAGCTGTTTTGTGAATGCAGGAAGTTTATTGGCAATGTTTAATTTGAAAACAAGTTCAAAACTTTTTTGCAAGCTTTCAAAACTGACAAGCACTAAAAATAAAAAAAGGTTATTTGTCTCCAAAATATACCATTACACGTACTTCTTTCTACAGAACAATATTTGCTTCCAGTAGCTTTTTCTAATTTTTTGCCAAAAAAGTAAGTTAGTAATTAGTTGCATTAAAGCGATTAACTTTCTATCTTTAATTAAAATAGGTCCAGAATGTGAGAACAGTTCTCGTTAACAACCAAGGAACACAACAGTTAGTGACATATCACTCAGCTAGTGGTGCCGTAACGCCAGGAGCTGCTGGGGAGGAGGTCCGTGTAGATTGTTGTCTGATGAACGAAGATGGACGTACTGTAGTGACAGGATCCACATTGGGACCACCACAAGTTTGGAATATGCAGGTATGTCTGAAGACCCTCCACCCCCAACCCACCTTGCTAAGAGCTAAACTAAAGATGTTGCATAAACAAAGACTATTGTGATATCAAACGTTTATAGACTCTTTCACTTGATTGATTGATTGATTGATTGATTATTACTGAAGGTCCACAGATATACACTCATAATATAAAAAGAAAAAGATTTTTTTTATAAAAATACAAGATAAAAATACATCGCTAAAGTAAATTTACCTGTGGTTTCAGAGTAGAAGATTTTTAGAAATCTAACATAAAATTTCCCCACTTCAACTCGTAAATTTACATAGAAATCTGAGATATTTCGTCATAAAACTTAACACATGGTTTTGTCTATCATATTTCTTGAAGACACACATAAAATTTTATAGCATTTATCAATATTTTATGAGTATCAACTGTTTTTTCAACACCGTATCTGTTTCTCGATACAGCCGCCCGATTACAGTGACCTGTGACCCAGATTAGCAGATCGCAGCAGTTTTTTCTGAATAAGGTTGTTTAAATATTATAATGCAGCCTGCTTCATTTCCATGAAAACAATAGTATGCAATCGTTTCAAGTGAAAGTGTAATACACGTATGAGTGTCAATAGGTTAAAGCAAAAAACAAACAAACAAACAAAAAAAGACAAAAGACAAAAACAAGTAGGGAAACTTTGGAGAAGGGGAACTATTAGGGAGGGAAATTAAGGGGGAGAATATAAACCCCTCCATACAAGATTTATGTGTTATTTTAACTCAAATAAGTATTGAAGGGTCATATTTCATTCTAGACTGGAATATTATTGGAAGTGGCATTAAACACAATAAACACGCAAGAACATTAAATAAATTCTGAATTATTTTATCTTTTGTAGACTGGAGAATTACTAAGGATTATGAAAGGGGATACAGTCGGTTCTACAAATCTACACTTGGCTTGTAATGATCGGTTGTTAGTCGGTGCCGTCCACGCAGATTTAGAAATAAATGAATTTTCTACAAGGAAAGGTGTTACAGTTAAAAAATTACAGGTAATTTATAGAAAACAGAACAAAATTACAGGTAAATTATAGAAGACAAAAAAAAATTACAGGTAACTTATAGAAGACAGAAAAAAAATTACAGGTAATTTATGGAAGACAGAAACAAATTGCAGGTGAATCATGAATTTTAGATGTAAATCAGAAAAAGTTACAGGTAAATTGCAGGTTACAGAAATGATTACAGGTAAGTAAAATACATGCATTACAGAAACTGTTACAGGTAAATTATAGATTACAAACAAAAATACAGTTGAATCAAAGATTATAGAAATGGTTACAAACAAATTACATCTTAATTAGGATGAGGGTTATGGTGTTTAACACCACTTTCAACAATTTTCAGTTATATCATGGCGGTCAGTTTTATTGGTGGAGGAAACCGAAGTACCTGGAGAAAACCACCAACCTGTCGCAAGACACTGACAAACGTTATCACATAATGTTTTATCGAGTACGCTTCACCATGAATGGGGTTCGAACTCACATCGTTAATGGTGATAGGTACTAATTGCATATGAAGGTAGTTATAAATCCAAATACTATACGATCACGAACACAATGGCCCCCTTAAGAAAATAAATATCAATTTGCTTGAGTGGTCTATTTTTTTTCAAGAATGTTTTCTGGTAATATAAAATTGTATCATTTAATTAATGGTTTATTTTCAGATCTGGGATTTCGTAACAGGAAAACCTTTAGATATGGGAGTTGATGAAACATGTTCAGCTTTGTGTGTTATGTCAGACCCAGATAAAGTAGTTTTCGGACGTTCCGACAAATTCGGTAACGCTACAAGTATTATAGTGTGGGATCTTTTAGGAAATCAACCAATCAAAGAGATGCGTTACGACGCACCTGTAGGCAACAATGACTATATAAATTTCTTAGCATTATCACAGAACGATCGGTACTGCGTGGCAGGATTCACGAATTCCTTTGATAATTTTGCCGAATTTGTAGTTTTTGATATGACATTAACCAGTTTTAATATAAATGATGCTAATATTTTACGATTGGACGCAAATCCAGAATGCACCGCCATATTGCCACATGAGGAAGCCTGTACTGGTTTACGTAACGGTGATCTCGTCATTTGGAAACTTAAATCAGGTCAAGCTGATCGCCAATTGTTAGCATCTGGAGGACATGCTCATAGTCGGGAGGTCAAGGCTGTTACTCTTTCACAAGACAGTAAATATTTAGTGTCGGCATCAGCAGACAATACTATGAAAATATGGGATATGGCTACAGAAAAACCAATACAGACTTTGTCAGGACACACAGATGAGGTAATTTACACATATAGAATAGAATACATTTTATTGCCTAATCATAGGGCCCACATGAGGCATCATTAACAATACAAACATTCATGATTGATAAATGAGACATACACACACAAAAAAAAGGACATAGTTTGGGGTTTTTATATTTCTAAAAATATAAATATAATTATTATTATTTAGTGGATCATTGTTATGCATTCTTTGTTTTCTGTACTATCACTCTGTCACTACTATCTCCTCTGCTGGAGTACTGTTAGTCCGCAATGACATCATCCGCACAGTAGTAGGTAGCTATATGGTGTTTAACACCACTTTCAACAATTTTTCAGCTATATCGTAGTGATTAGTTTTATTGGTGAAGAAAACCACTAACCTGTCGTAAGTCACTGACAAACTTTATCACATAATGTTGTGTCGAGTACACCTCGTTATCACCAGGATTCGAACTCACAACATAAGTGGTGATCGGCACTGTTTGCACAGGTGGTTGTAAATCCAACTATCATATCATCACGATCACAACAGCCCTATACCATATATAAGTATCCTGGAATTTGATTGGTTGATGGCCGATACATTTTTACATTTCGAATTAAATTCGTTGAATTTTTAATTCTGCCTGGATATTTCCACAAGGATTTCACATTTTCCCCTCTGTGCTGTGGTATTTTCCAAAACGTATTTGACTTATTTACCCTTGCAAGCCTCAACCAGTCAAAAAAGTTAGGAAACTTGCTTGTTGTATGATTGTAGCATGTTTTTCATATTGGAAAACGGGAAGTGTTTAGATGTGAAAGTGAAACGTGATATGATAACATAAAATAACATATCATAAAGTAAAACTTTCCTGAAGCAAACTTTAAAAATTGAAATTTGATGAGAGAGAAAGCAAAAATTATACTATTTATATAACAATCGTTCTATTCTGTACAATTAAACAGATATATTATTCCTTCTTTGTTTTATTCAAGTCTCCTTTAATGGCTAATTTTAACAGCTAGAGAAATATTAAGTTTACATACATTGATATTGATGTAAATAACACAAGAGACTATCCCACTTTACATGTAGACAAAATAAAGTAAAGGAACATTACTTTTATTGCTGTTCTACATTTCACAGTCACTGTAGGATCTTCAATAATGAGCATGACTTGTACGCTATAATTAGTGTGAAGCAGAACCTAGACTGCAGTTTAGCAGATCTTTTATTATTTCTGTTGATAAATGTTACATCTTGGCATCTTTTTTGTTTTGATGTTATTTGGTGTTTAGAATTAGATTTCCCATTATAAAAAGAAAGTTTAAATAATGGTCAACAATTCCATCAATATCAACAAAACGTACAATCACCTCAACTTAACTCAGTGAACACCAAAAAAAACCCCACAACATACGACGTTGGAAATCCATGTCCTGGTTTGGGACAGACACAAAATAAAAATGTGGCAGAGTTAAACCGATAAATGAGATCCCAATACTTTATTATTATATCTATAACTAAGAGTTACATTTAACAGACATAGAGATCATTGGTTGACATTTTTTTTGCGACTTTTTATTTTAGGTTTGGTGTTCAGCAATCTCTGCCGATAATGAGATTATTGTTTCTGGATCTCGTGATGGCACCATTCGTCTATGGAGATGTAAGAACGGAAGTGAAATATGTGCCTTCAACACAGGTGTTGATGTTTTTAACGTAACCATGAGTCAGGACAAAGGAACCATCGTTGCCCTTGGCGACAAGTTTGGAGCTCGTAAACTTATCATGTTGCAGGTTGTCAGAACAAAGATTCGTCGCCAAACCACATCATAATTATTCTGACGGAAAAAAAAATTGAAGGAAAATGAAATTTACTGATTTTACAGTGCTTTGCTCAGTTTTATTGACTTTATATTATTTTATTTTTTTTGTATTCCAACCAAAATCAAAAATCCTATTATAGCTATAGTAAGAAAAAAATATTTTAGATCTGGGAAAATTGTGTTTCCTATGACATTTAAATCTGGACAAATTCTGTAAAAGTACGGGAGAATTTATGTCTGGAAAATTTTAGATCTGAAAAAAATTGTGCAAAATTATAGGTGATTTTAAATCTGGAAAAATTTTGTAAAATTATAGGAGATTTTAAATCTGGATAAATTGCATAAAAATTGAAATCTGGAAAATTTTAGATCTGAAAAAAATTGTGCAAAATTATGGAAGATTTTAGATCTGGATAAATTGTGTAAAATTATAGGAGATTTTAAATCTGGATAAATTGAGTAAAATTATAGGAGATTTTAAATCTGGATAAATTGTGTAAAATTATAGGAGATTTTAAATCTGGATAAATTGAGTAAAATTATAGGAGATTTTAAATCTGGATAAATTGTGTAAAAATTTGGGACTTTTCAGATTTTTAATTTCCTTTTTCTTCATCTATCATTAGAATTTTGGTAAAAAAAAATTGTTGGCAAATGAACTCATCAATAGACATAGATCTGATAAAAAAAATTGAATCTAAAATTAGCTTTATTAATATTTGCTTTATTTCTGTATAAGCTTTAAATTGCACACTTTAACATTGATTTTATTTTATATTTATAAAAGTTTTTTAAGAGTGTTATTTTTTTTATTTTATTTTTTTGTGAGAAAGTATTTTTTAATACAATTGAATGAATGAAATAGACCCAGATCTGAATTGATCTTGCTCTGTCTTGCCCTAATATTAAGTAATATATATATAAATATATAAATTATATATATATATATACTTTCACATATTCTATGTAACTTCAATATTCTCAGTTATTTCGATATCATAATTTTCTATAAAAACCATATTTTCATTTATTTTTTTTTATAATAAAAAAAATTGGTTTCTTACATGCAAATATATACTTCAAAATTCTTCTTTTGGAAATATGTAATATTTGTTTGTTTGTTTTTTAAATCAAATTATCATATTTTTAAACAGCAGGACTGTGTTGTTTTCTTAATAAATATTCAGTCTTCCAGAATTGAAAATTATTTGAATAAAGAATAAAATATGGTGCCATATTATAAAGAAATTGTGAAATAAAATGTTACAGGGTTTTAACTCATTGTTAAAGATGAATACACGTATGTTTAAAAATAATACTTTAATTATTGTTCATGAATATTCGATAAATTTTTATGACTTATTTATTTAATATTAATGCTTGAATAAATGTTTATGCCTTAATCTGTGTTATTTTTGGATTTATTTTTAGCTCAGCTGACCTTTTCTGATTGAAAAGTGCCCGACTTTCGTCCGTGCATTTTTCTGTATGTTGTAAACTTTTCACATTTTCAACTTCTTCAGAACCACTGCACACCCAGTCACCAAAAGTTCTAAATTGATAAAGTGGTGTATCTTTTTGAAACAATTAGAAATCCAAGATCGCTTTCCTTGCATTTGATTGGCCAACATATTTCTTCTCCAGAACTACTTCATTAAAAATAAAAACGTAGATATCAAATTTAGTGTTCACGAGGTGTTTCTGGAATAACCTACTGCATGTGAAGTCACTTGCAAGAAATGTTCCTCTAGGGGTCAAGAAGTGTTGTTGTTTTTCAGACCATTTCAAAATCCAACATGGCCACCTTGGCCTCTGATTGGCTTAGACATTTTTTACTTTTTTTTCTCCAAAAACTACTTCATTTGAAATCACCAAGCTTGCCATAAATGTTCCTCTAAGGGTTCTGAAGAAGTGCTGTTACTTTTGAAGTGATTCAAAATCCAAGATGGCACAAGTCACCAGAATTTCCAGAAATGTTTCATTAGTGGATCCAGTGTCTTTATCCTGTGGAGAAAACTTTATTTCAGCTGTATCTCGACATAAAATGAATTGTAAATTCTTTACCTCCATTACATTATCTGATGGGGGAAATTCTCAAAGAATTCATCTTGAACAAAGAAAGATAACTTATCTAATTATCCTAAAACTTAACTTGAACAAAGAAGACAATTAATTTCCAGCCCTGGTTTTAAAAATATAATGTACAATTGAATCTTGAAGGAACCGATGATGAACTAGTTATCATTGTTGAATTCGTGGTTATGGTGTTTAATGTCACTTTCAATAATATCCCTGTTATATCATGGTGTTGTTAAATTTGTACTTCGAAGTATATATCAGTATATGATTTAGACAAAAATGCATCCGTGGTGTAATGGTTAACATGCTCGCCTTGAGTACGATAGATCTGGGTTCGAGCACGGATCATACAAAAGAGTATAAAATTGGTATTTATTGCTTCTTCGTTAAGCATGCAGCGTTAAAGAGAAAGAGCAAAGAATGGTTGGCTCAGAATCAGAATAATGTGTCTGAGTTGAGCAACAGTATTTCCGCAGACTGCTGTTTCAGAGAGCTAGCACTATAAAAATCCAATGCAGCGTGTTGGTCTAGAACAAAGCAGACCTCATCATCATCATCTCATTGAAAATAATTTGTTCTCGCCTTGATATAGCTGACAAATTGCTGAATTGGCATTATAAACAACAATCACTCAATCACACATAGAATGAATTTTGAATTCATTTACCTCCATTTCATTATCTGATGGGGGGGAAATTTCCCAAAGAATTCATGTTGAACAAAGAAAGATAACTCTAATTTTCCTAAAACTTAACTTGAACAAAGAAGACAATTCCCAGATCTGGATTTAAAACTATAATGTACAGTTGAAACTCTTTGTACCGATGATGAACTAGTTATCATTGTTAAATTCGTGGTTAATGGTGTTTAACGCCACTTTCAACAATATTTCAGTTATATCGTGGTGTTGTTAAATTCGTACTTCGAAGTATATATATATAGGTCCCGGGTGACTCAATGAGTTAGGTAGTTGGATTACCTTACAACTCATACAAACCTATCGCCAATACGTCGTGGGTTCGCGCCCCGCTTTGTAAATTACAAAAAAAGGTGCACTCGACTCGCAACCGCAAGTGATAAAGTTTACCAGTTGTTTGCCAATGGTCGGTGTACTCGGGCTTCTTCCACCACTAAGACTGGTCGCCATGATATAGCTGAAATATTGCTGAAAGTGGCGTTAAAACACCATAATCAAAATCAAATCGAAGTATATACCAGTATATGATTTGATAAAAAAAAATCGCATCTGTGTTGTAATGGATAGGGTGCTAGCCTTGAGTACAATAGTGCTTCGGGCACGGATCATACAAAAGAGTATGAAATTGGTATTTATTGCTTCTCTGCTAAGCATGCAGAATTAAGGAGAAAGAGCAAAGACTGGTTGACTCGGGAATCGGAATAATGTGTCCAAGTGGAGCAATATGTCTACCCGCAGACTGCTGTTTCAGAGAGATAGCACTATAAAAGTCAAATGCAGCCGAGTTGGTCTAGTACAAAGTGGACAACATCATTAACATCTCATCAACATGTAACTTGTTCTTGCCATGATGTAACAGAAAAAAAAATACTCATTTGTCGTTAAACAATAATCACTCACTCCTACATATATATGGTATGGGGTTATGACACGTTCAACAATATTTCAGTTATATCGTGGCGGTTAGTTTTATTGGTGGAGGAAACCGGAGTACTCGGAGATAACCACCGGCCTGTCGCAAGTCGGGCAAACTTTATCACATTATGTTGTATCGAGTATACCTTGACATGAGCGTGTTTAGAACTCCCAACTTCGGTCTATATATAATTTATGAAATTGATTTGACCCACACAATAACCAGACGTCCCTCTTTTTTCTTTTTTCCCCCCCTTTTTTTTTTGGAGGGGGGCTACTATCCAGAAACTAGGTTCCTTTACAAGCCTATGCCCCGGGCCTCTCCCTCTTGGACAGGAAGAACTCACAACTATTGCTTACAGCTAAACACGACAAAACCTTATCTAAATCTCAATTCGGTTCTGAGGTTTATGAAGGGGCTTCCATGGCCTCGGTGGTATGATTGTTTGACATCATCTTCATCTTGTTGAAGGTGGATAGTATTTTATGTTTAACAGTAACATGACAGGTGTCACTACTGAAGCAGTAACTGATAACCCTTCCGTAGCACCTGACATCATTCCTGGTTTTTAGTGACGTTTTTGTTGCTCAGCCTTTAGTTTTCTACATGCAGTGTTTTGTAGGTCATTGTTTGTCCTTTCAGATTTTATCTGCTCTCGGTTATTCAAGTACACGCAACAACACACTGCATGTTTTACAGAAAACAATTGAACCCCGCACCTCCTAAGACCGGTCATGATTGCAGTGCTATCCGGTAATCTTTTCAGTCAAACGGGAGTGAAAAAAACAAGGACAGGAAAACTTACATAATGCATACTAAGCTAAGACATAGGTGTAGTGGCCTTAATGCCAAATTTGAAGGATGATCCACGTTTAACATTTATTTTAAATTTTTCAATTGAAACAAATTGTGTTGAAAATGACTGGAACAATGCCAGGGTTACTCCTATTTTTAAGTCAGGAAATGATCATATTGTAAACAATTATAGGCCAGTTTCAGTATTGCCTATTGTCAGCAAAATACTTGAGACATGTTTTCAATGCTTTTTATGCGTATCTATCAAATAACAAACTAATAACTTGTAATCAATCTGGTTTTAGACCTAAACATTCTTGTGAGACAGCAATAAATAGTCTGGTTGATCGTTGGCTCAAGCATATTGATGATGGTAAATTAACGGGGGTATTGTTTATAAACTTCAGCAAAGCATTTGATACCGTTAATCATAATGTATTAATGCATAAATTAAAATCATTTGGTATTTGTGAAAATTCTCTTCTGTGGTTTAAGTCATACCTTTGTAATAGAGAACAATGTGTTGTTTGGAGTGACATTTTGTCAAAAGTCTACAGAAATATCACTATTGGTGTTCCTCAAGGTTCCATACTTGGTTCTTTACTTTTTATTTTGTTTGTAAATGATTATCCAAAATGTTTAACACATTCACATGCTACAATTTATGTAGATGACACTTCACAAGATGCTTCAGGTAAATCAATTGATACTATTGAATATAAATTGAAAGAAGATCTTGTTAATTCCATGCAACGGATGAAGAGAAATAAACTTACAATGAATTTAAAGAAAACACAGTGTATGTTGATTGGGACAAAACAAAGGTTGGTAAAATGTAGAAAGATTTCTATTGAAATAAATAATGTTGTTCTTGAAATTGTTGATGTAGCCAAACTCTTAGGAGTAAATATTGATTGTTCATTATCTTGGTTATATCATATTGATGTCTTAAGGGACCGACCATTTAACTTGAAGGGGGGGGTTATGGTTTATTGTTTCGTTCCGAATATTTTTTACGGACAACTTAAGAGTTGGAATTTTATTTTTTTTGTCGCGCGAAGCGCGAAATTTTTTTCCAGAATTTAACATTAGGTTATATGACAAAAACTCTGAATCATATTATTTTTTTTTTCCTCCACCAAAATCAGAATATTTTTTTTCAGCAACATTGGGAATCAGAATATTTTTTAGAAAAAAACCATAACCCCCCTCTTCAAGTTAAATGGTCGTTCCCTAACCAAAAAGATATCAAAGAAATTAGGTGCTTTACGACGGCTGAAAAGTTTTATGTCTAGTTTTGCTTTACTTGAAGTTTATAACTCTGTAATTTTTCCACACTTTAATTAATGTTGTACTCTATGGTCAGGTGCAAAAAATGCTGCGAATATTGATAAGATTTTTAAACTTATAAAAAGGGCAGCACGTATTATTTTGAATGAACAAAACGTTATGACACCATCTATTGTACTCTTTAATAAACTGAAGTGGTTGCCTATGCCAGATTATTGTATATAGGAAAGCAATTTTAGTTTTTAAATCACTGAATCAATTGATTCCAGAATACATATCTGAATATTTTTAAATATGTTCATCAGGTTAGCATTAGATCCACAAGACAGAGTAATCAAAATCTACTTTATATACCAAAATATAAAACAGAGTATTATAAGAGTTCTTTTATTATATCTGGAAGTTACTTGTGGAACGAATTGAGTGAAAATTTAAAGGAATATACGACCATAGAATCCTTCAAAGAATTATATTAGCAACAGTACTATGGTTAATTCTGTATTACATAGTTACCTAGAATGATATTTATATTTTTTATTATCTTTATATTTCAACTTGTAGCTTAATTAATATTATTTATTTGTTTATATGTCACTTTTATAATTTATGCTGTAATTTATGTATAATTTAAGAATTTTAAGAATTGTTATTGTCCAATAGAGGTCCCACAAGGGGCAAAGTCATTACAGTGATTCATTAAAAAATAAAATATAAATATTGTACGTTACAATGAACAAATCTGCCCATAAAATATACTAAATACTCATACTAATGATAATTATAATAATAATTAAGTGCCGTCGACTATGACATTGTTGGTCACATCAGACATCAATGGTTAACTCACATGTAGTGTAGTGGTCAAGTCCTCCCCGTGTCCTATGCACACGGACAAGTGCTGTACGGTAGTGTATATAATGCAGGACCATATTGTGAACTAATTTGTAACTAAATAAGTCATCCTGTTTGAATAAAGGATATTAATATTATTATTATGTTGTGTATGATGTGGTCATTTATTTGAGGATGCTATTAATTTTTTTTTCTTGAGTGTCCCCTTTATCAACACGATAGAACTTCTCTGTTTAAATATTTTAATAACATTGTTCCCATCTTTATAGATATATATACTATTTAGGTGTGACGACATTAGAGAATAATTGAATACTTTATTGTTCAAATCAATACCTAAAATTTATTCTACAAACTTGTAGATCAGTTTAATAATTAATTATCCCCAATCATGATATTATCTCAACACAATTTATAAGTCCCCCCTTTGTTCCTTATATTTTCTTCTATAATATATTCTTTAATATTCTTTATTTGCATAATAATACACCCATGTGGGTCAAGCAAATACAAATAGAATAGAATAGAATATATTTTATTGCCTAATCATAGGGCCCACATGAGGCATCATTAACAATACAAACATTCATGATTGATAAATGAGACATACACAAAAAAGAAAAAGGACATAGTATACATGTACAAATAAACAAAACATAGAAAACATAAAAAATTACAATTTGATCATAATATAGGATACACAAAATAAATCCTATTAATTAATATTATATTTTTCACATGTCATACCGTTGACCGACATGGACCTCATTTTTTGCAATTCTGTAGATTGCTTTATAAAGTCAATCTTAAAACAATAGAATATGTACACATAGTTTATGACATTTTAACTTAATTTATTAATTATAAATGATATAACTTTTGCTGTCATTTGATTTATTTGATTTATGCTATTAATGTATTTGTATGGAGAGGAAACAGTAAGTTGTAAAAACTTGTTCCCAATCCAATTGTATAGCTATTGACAATAAAATCATTTTAAAGTTAAAAGCTAAAAAAAAAAAAAAAAACAAACAAGGAACATGTTCTCCAATTTTTTTTTTAATCTCGAAATTCATGTTTTCGTGGAATTAGTGATTTATTGACATCTATTAAATATTTTTTTTATTTATATTCATATGTTTTATTTGCTTTGTTGTCAAGACCATACAAATATTTTTAATATCTCCTCGTATAATAACTTATCTCTCTCAAAGTCTTCCCCTATATCTATGACCAAAATCAATGTATAATTACAAAACAACTTTTACTTGTAACCAAAAAAGAATGACGTAACACTATATATACACTACTTATAGAAATATTAATTTGCTATATTGAAAGAGATAACAAATCAATTTCAGTCAAACTGTTACCATAGAAATAGAATACTCGTTTTCTGCAGGGACAATTTTTAATAGTTGATGAGATATTGCAAGGGTTGTTTGTGTAACATTATAAAAAAAGATCGATTCTGCGATTGTAGATTAAACGATAATTGAAAAGCTGTTACTAAGTATAGACTGACTTATTCGTACACACGAATTGATAGGTAATACATTGGGGTAATTTACATTCAATTATAAAGGTTAGTAGAAGTCATGACTTTACTAACTCGCATCCTCCAGTTAACAGACTGGGGAAATAAAAGAATACAAAAGTTAGTAGAAGTCACGATGCTATACTCGCATCTGCCTGTTAACAGACTGGGGAAATAAAAGGATCAATGAGAATACGAAGATTTATCCCCTCTCCCCCCCCCCCCCCCCCTCCCCTCTTATCTAAAAAAAAAATATTTATTATTTTCTAGCTCGAGAGTTTTTACTATCACTTCGCGTCCGTTGTCTGTAAAATTTTCACATTTCTGATCTGACTCGAAGGGACAAGTGAATTTGTACAATCTCTTGGCGTCCGTCCGTCAGTCCTCTTCTTTTTTTTTTTTTTTTTTTTTTTTTTTACATTTCAATCTCCTCTTGGCTCTGAAACTACTTGTACAATTAGAGTGCAAAATAAAAAAAAAGATACAGCAAAGGTCTAAGTTTAATGGTGTGAAACCTATAATTAATTTCTTTAAGGTTTTCTACTAAATTTGTGTTTTTTCGAGCCTACCTGGCCATTTTATCTTAAGTTTAACCTTTCGAAGACCATACATTTTCTGAAACGTCCATGATTCCTCTACGTTCTGTCAAAATAGCAGGCCATGTTTAAAGTCTTATAGTGAAATTCCAGGCTATGGAAAATACCTACTCTAAAAATAGCTCTGTCATCCCCCAGAAATTCCCTATTTATAGGTCATGCATCAAATCCTCCATATCCATATTAAAATACAACTAAATCAATCAAATTTGGGCCCAAAATAATCCTTATACATTTAACTTCAATTGTCAATTTCATTATTCCATTCCATTCAGTATTTGTCACAATACAACAAAGTGAAAGGAACTTTTTTCTTTAAAAGGGACTACTTCTTAGCTCTGATTGGTTGAATTACTGGTTTGACACCTAATTAGATTGATAGTTCATAAATCATGTAATTATACCCTCCGCAAACAAAGTTTGGGGGGTATATAGAAATCACCCTATCCGTCCGTCCGTCCGTCCGTCTGTCCATGTACCTTGTAAGCGCAACTCCTCCTAAACCGCTTATTGGATTTTTATGAAACTTTACACATTTGTTGTACACTACCTGCAGATGTTCATGAAGGAATATGGTTGCTGTTCAAAATTTAAAGGGGAGATAATTCAATTTATACTTTCACGAAAAAGGGGGGGGGGCATGTACCTTGTAAGCGCAACTCCTACTAATCTGCTTATTGAATTTTTATGAAACTTTACACAGTTCTAGTACACAACCTGCAGATGTGCATGAAGGAATACCGTTGCTGTCTAAAATTTAGAAGGGGAGTTAATTCAACTTATACTTTCACGAAAAGGGGGGTCGTGTACCTTGTAAGCGCAACTCCTCCTAAACTGCTTATTGAATTTTTATGAAACTTTACACATTTGTAGTACACTACCTGCAGATGTGCATGAAGGAATATGGTTGATGTCCAAAATTTAAAAGGGGAGATAATTAAATTTATACTTTCACGAAAAGGGGGGCATGTAACTTGTAAGCACAACTCCTACTAAACTGCTTATTGAATTTTTATGAAACTTTACACAGTTGTACCGGTAGTACACAACCTGCAGATGTGCATGAAGGAATACCGTTGCTGTCTAAAATTTAGAAGAGGAGATAATTCAACTTATACTTTCACGAAAAGGGGGGTCGTGTACCTTGTAAGCGCAACTCCTCCTACACGGCTTATTGGAGTTTTGTGAAACTTTACACAGTTGTAGTACACTACCTGCAGATGTGCATTGAGGAATATGGTTGTTGTCCAAAATTTAAAAGGGGAGATAATTCAACTTATATTTTCACGAAAAAAGGGGGGGGGTGGCATGTACCTTGTAAGCGCAACTCCTACTAAACTGCTTATTGAATTTTTATGAAACTTTACACAGTTGTAGTACACAACCTGCAGATGTGCATGAAGAAATACCGTTGCTGTCTAAAATTTAGAAGGAGAGATAATTCAACTTATACTTTCACGAAAAGGGGGGTCGTGTACTTGTGGCGACCCCTAGATGTATGTTCTTGGTTAGTTTATTTTGGAGATGGGATGTTGTCTCCTTGACATAACTCCATATCCGTTCATTTTTCATAGGTAACTTGCTAATATACCTGTATTCCAAAGTTTGAACATCATAGTATTGCAAGCATTGGCGTTTTTACATGCACATTTAAATAAGTAATAGTGCTTTCAGTTAAACATTTTACTTAGTATATTTTATAATAACCAGTAAACAATCATGTCAGAAATGCCATGGTCCAAGGCGACGTTTTTTAGCTTCATCGAATTTTCTCATGATATTATCTCTACAAAGATAGATATCCCTATGAATGAACAGACTAGCCAGTCCAGCAAGTCGATCTTCTGTCATTGTAGATCTGCTCCAGTGTTTCAAGCGTCTCATAGCAGAAAAAGACCTCTCACAGGGCACGGACCCTACAGGCATTGTGAGCAGAACCCTAAAAACAGCATGCAAATTCGGATAATAGTTAGGGTTTGCAAGTTCAATTGCTTCTTCCAAAGACTGATTAGAATCCTCTTTTTGAAGCCCTGCACAGAACATTTTCCATCTTTGCATTTCCGCGATAAATCCTATAGAATCTGACAAATCATCTTCATATCTGGTGTGTATATATCTTCTACATGTTCTGCAGATATGTCTTGAACGCGACGCGACTAGGTAGCAATTGAAACGCTAAGAAGGGCGGACGTGTTTGTTCAGGAAACCGCTCGTTTAGCTCACTTGAACAGTGATCGACGAAAGGAAAGAAAGCATTTATCCTATAATAACTACCGGTAGGTACGGAATCTTCGGCAAATGCAGCGTTAGCTCGATTTGTCATTCGTCCGACTGATACTTGCTTTACCGTGTAACAGGAGCTTTACACGGTAGAGCAAGTATCATGATACTTGTATCATAAACCAAAAAATACAGTGTAAACAGTGCTATTACTATGCATCATGCAATTTTTAGAAGTTGCATGACACACACTTTGGGATAGAACATGTTCTATTCTGTACAGCAAGGATCACGATACATTTTATCTCGTACCAATCAGAGATCATGGTTTGAGGTCGGGAAGTTACATCATGAACAAATAAAATCACATGGTAAATAAAACATGGCTGGAAAGGGAAAAAAAGTAGCGATGTATTGCTGAATTCCAGCAACAAGTAGCAAAATACAAATAGGGATGATAATGTCTTCATTGTCAGGATTCTCCATTTTGGCGGGAACAATTTGTAAACAAACTGCATGAAACATGCTACTTGATTTAGTGTGTAAACTGACAAAGATCATGATACAAAAAGTTGCATGATACAATGAGTATCGCGATACTTGCTATACCGTTTACAGGGCCTTTACTTGTGACACTAGGTTAATACTAAATATTATATACGTCTGAAAATTAAACCAAACAGTGTTAGAATTAGATCTTTGAGCTGTCAAATTTTTGTTCTTCCCTCGACGGGATTTGAACTCACACCATTGATACACTGCAGCACCAATCGCTTAGCCTTATGTCCAGCGCCCTAGACCACTCGACCACATCCGCTATATAAAAATATAGCTTCAATAGTCGAAGTGTTTCCTTGTCTCGTAAGGAAAATCTAGAGACAGACATAAGACATGTGTCTAAGCGTGTGTAGATGGTACATATATATATACTTAATATTATAATTTGACAGCAATCTAACTCAGCAATTTTTAATATATTGTATAGGATAATGAAGAATTCATTATACAGTCACAGGAAATAAAGTATATTATACAAACATCTAAGCAGGTGACAACCATACAATATATCTGTCCCACTGGATCTCAAACTGAGTTACTTGTGATACTAGGTTAATACTAAATATTATATACGTTTGAAAATTAAACCAAACAGTGTTAGAATTAGATCTTTGAGCTGTCAAATTTTTGTTCTCACACCATTGATACACTGCAGCTTAGCCTTATGTCCAGCGCCCTAGACCACTCGACCACATCCGCTATATAATTATATATAATAATAATAACTTTATTGTCATTAAACATATATAAACATGTCTGTGACAAATGCATACAAACAAACAATTGTGTGTATGAAAAAAAAAAAAGAAAAAAAAGAAAGAAAAAAAAAAAAGGACAAACATAATGAGTTATTTATGTTGCAATAAGACTTCTGTCCTCAGTTCTAATGACCGTTTCAAATAGAAGCCAATAACTCTAACGTGTCGTATGGAAGCAGGATTTAGTAAATATACTAACATTTGTTCATCAGAAAAGTTTAAGAACAAAATTGCATTATCTAATTCAATATTATTAAACAGAGATTCTCTCAGATTCTGATTTACTTTACATTTTAAAATAAAATGAGCTTCATCTTTAATGACTCCACAATTTTTGCATAGTCTTTCTTCACATGGAGTTTTATTATAGCGACCCTTATCTATTTCAATATATATATATATATACACGCGGATTTTTATCAAATGTTTTAAATAATAATAATGAGGAGGACCGATATTTGAATAAAAATTAATGTGGTAATCATTTTAATTCATTTTTAATAAGTTTTCGTTTTCGGGTGGCGTAATTATAATATATATATGTATATGTTACAGTAAATAAGCGTAATTAGGAATTACGGGTAATTACTAAACATTTCAGTAAATACTCGTAATCCCTAATTGCCTGAATAATTACTCATATTTACTAGAATTGTTCAGGAATTACACGAGATAGCGATTATTATTTTTGTATGTATGTATATAAGTATTCATCTAAATAGAAAAGAAGACACTGGGTCTGCCAATGGGACATAAACGAACAGCGCTAAAACGGTATTTAAAACATCTCAAGAAAAAGTTAATTTTAAGTTCACTTTAAATAGATGTAGTTTGAAGTGCTAGTACTTCACATTCTTCCGTTATCTCTTAATTCAATAACTATTAACGGAAGTGGTGTCTAAGTGGAAGAAACGCAATGACTATTAACGGAAGTGGTGTCTAAGTGGAAGAAACGCAATGACTATTAACGGAAGTGGTGTCTAAGTGGAAGAAACGCAATGACTATTAACGGAAGTGGTGTCTAAGTGGAAGAAACGCAATGACTATTAACGGAAGTGGTGTCTAAGTGGAAGAAACGACCATATTGACCGTGCATACTGCACTGACAACCACATCGCCCCTGATCGGTGGTGTAATTCTTGGGGTGCTCGCCTCTAATACAATCGTAACTACTCGACCATTCTCGCTGTTATTTGTAGGGTAGCGAGAATGACCCAGTTACGATTGGCCTCTAATACTGTCTTCGAGTTCCGGTCGTGTGAAACCAATGACTATCAAATTGGTATCTATTGCTGGTCCGCTAAGCACACAGCACTAAGGAGTAAGGGAAAAATACTGGTTGGCTCGGAATCAGAATAATGTGTCCTTGGTAGTGGAGAGACATGTCTTCCCGCTGTTGTTTCAGTGAGTCAGCACAATAAAGATCCGATTACGCGTGTTAGTCTATTACAAAGCGAACATCATCATTATTTCAAGGAAATTACCATCTTTCCGCCATGATTATCATAGCTGTAATGTTGCTCATTTACCCCCAAAAAATACTTTCACGTTGTTGGTGCTTAGCAACACTTGTCAAATATATACAATTTTCAATATGTCGTGACGGTCCTGGAGTGGTATTATTGGTGGAGGCCGGTGAAAATCCAACGGCCTGCCGCTAGTCTTTGGATAGACACGACCAGGGCACAAGTCCATGATTTACAGCATAATTCTAATCATTGAAATCATTGAAATCTTAAAAGTTATAACTTCCGCGTAGAAACAAAAATTCTTGTCAGTATGTCAGAAGCAATTTAATAAATTAAAAAATATCAATATAAGTAAAACAAGCTAACAAAATGACTTTTATTACACACGGGTTTCGGGTTTCAGTGGTATCGGACGTACGAGGGAGAGTACGAGACTTAGGATCACCTTTGCGCTTTATGTTAAGAAGATCTTCATTAGTTGAGTGTGTTAGTGTGTTACACGGAACGTGTTTACAATGCGTCAACATTTTTTTTATCCATCAGTATGCGCAGCCATGTTTGTCAAAAAAATCCTAAGTACACATTTTATACCATGAAGAGCTCGCTGACGCTCGCATACATGCCAACCCTACCGATTTACGCGGTAGTCTACCGAATTTTTAAGTCTTCTACCGCCTACCGATTTTAGATGTTTTCCTACCGATTTAAACAAAAAAAAATATAAGAAAAATTATCGTGAATTGTTCATATGTTGATTATTCTTGTAGATTTCTACGACGTATAAATGAGTACAAATCCAAATTATTTAGGCCCTTTCCGTAATCGTTTCCCTCTTAATTTGTACCGGAAACTTCCATTGGTCAATTCTTTATCATTAAACCAATCAGAAACGGTATTTAAAATAAAGTTTTGAAGCACTGCATTTTGAACTTATGATTCCTAAGCATCAACAGATCAATGTCTGAATGAATATGTCCGAAACGCCAGAAAAAAAGAAGGCTCGTTTACGTTATGACAACGTATTTAAGACAGCATGGACTGATGAGTTTCATTTCATTAAACATTCCCGAAAGGGAAATAAATTTGCATTTTGTTAATTCTGCAGGACTGCAACAGAATGCACTATTTTGCGTCCTTCTGAAAAAAAATTGATTTTTTTCATGGTTTTATCATACTATATTTAAAGTTTTGACTACACAGATTTTGTAGATGGTCAGATAGCTGCCGTTTGACAACATTAAGTAAGGAACTACATAAAATTTGAAGTGTCTCTTTGCATGGGGCTGTTCCTTCATACAACTTGTCGTATGTTTTGTTTGGATAATCTGGAAATATAGATGGCGGAGATGTAAGTAAAGGGGTTGAGTTGGTGCTCATAATGCTCATATAGAGCAAATCGCTTCAACAATCTCTTTTCTGGGAGCAGAACCTGTTATTGATCCAGAGATGAAGTGGTGGACTGTTGTACTGTTAAATATGGACCATAATGGCACTGTAACAATCATTTGAAATGATAGCTAAGGATCTTGATTTGAGTGAATAAATATACAGTTTTTCATTAGGCTGATTAACATAATCATTCACAAATGACAAAATATCATCTCTGTGATCAATAACAGGTTCTGCTCCAGAAAAGAGATTGTTGAAGCGATTTGCTCTATATGAGATAATTGTTGAGGTTTTGTCCGGCAATTTCATATAGGCCAACCAGTCTTCTCGGCGTCCATTTCTCTCATCTCCTCGAGGTCCAAACAATTCGCAAACTCTTCTTATGGTCTTTACGGCTCTAGATTCCTTAATATTATTCAAGATGCCCTCTGCCTTGTCAAGTTGCTGTAGGTTACTGTCAACTTCGCTATGGAAACCCAGCAAAACATGAGCTGAACAATACAGAAAATGCAGTAACGGTACTTCAACATCTGGGAAATGTTCCTTCAACATTTTTTCTCGCCATTCGGATAAGATGACGTTTGATTTTTTCATGACACTTGATCGATCGGACATTAGGCTTGCTAATGAATTCAACATTTTTGACAATGTTTCGGATTTAAAATCATTCTGTGTTGAGGATGAAATTTCGGACGCTTCATCTATCAGACCTTTTAACAAGTTGGCCACGGTCTCGCCATCTTCCCTTGCAACTGACTGAAATCCAAATGACAACGAACGTTTATCTGCTAAATGGACACCAGCGTCAACTATTTTTTTTTACCGTCGCTACTTTGTTCCATCTGCGAAAAGATCCCAATTTCTACTTTCCGCGATTGCCTCACTAACTTGTTCTTTCGCTAGAAAATGACCCTCATCAATTATATTTTGAACAGTAGTGCGTTTAGGCAGTTTTTCTACCTTCATTTTGCAAATATTTTCACTGACGGATTTTATAACTTCAGAAACTTTATTGGATGGGATTTCAAGACTTTGCAGTTCCATTACGCATGTGCGAATATCGTCGTTATAGCGCCCGTTAGATAATGTAGATACACTTCTGTTTTCAGTTTGCTGTAATTTCAAATCATCGTTTTCTATTTTTAGCTCTTTTATTTCTTCTGTTACACTTTTTAATTTTCCTTCGATTCCCTCTTTCTCCCGTTTCGCTCTTTCATACTGCTGGCGTAAATAAGTCGCTTGATCAAGCATTTTTTTATGACGCCTTTTTGTTTCAGCCTTCTTTTCATTCAGATTATCAATGTGTTTTTTAAGCTTTGCATTTTCCAATTTTTTATTGTGTATTTCTTGAATGGAAATGTCCTGTTTTTTCTCTCTGCTTTGAAGTTTTTTGTAATATTTTCTGTTTTCAGCTCAGTGTTTTGTTTTCGCAAAATCAGACTTTTCTTAGTACTTGATTTTACTATAAATAGCTTAGAACTTAAGGTTTTATATTCCGTTTTAAACTTCCAGATGTTTTGTGACTGTTCTGTAACTATTTCCTTCAAAATTTTATTTTGGTTCTTCATAACCTGATTTCGAAATTCTGCCTCTTGTAAATGATTTGCTGTCCGGACATTTGAATGCGATGGCCTTTGAATGTAATTTTCATTTCTCTGATTCTTCCCTTTACCGCCTTGTAGAGAAATATAGTTAATTAAATTATCCTGTTTCAGGTTTTGTAGTTCTGATTTCAATTTATTTTTTGACATTTTGGACAATTTCTCTTGCAGCACTTTTTGTAGTTTATGTATTTTCGGAGGATTTATTGTCATCTTGTAAACATCTTTTATGTGTTCTGAAACATCATTCCATGTTTTACCCCTTTTTTGCCCCATGAACATGTGTGAACCGTTTTGACCTTCACATAATTATCAGGTGACCGAAAATATCAGGAGAGTAAGCAAGATATGTTTACATTGTGGTCATTTTATACATTGTTATATTTTGTTGAATTTGGTATTATTTTTTTGGCAGTCCATGACAGACTGTGACTATTAGTAGTTCACTCATGTCACTACAGAACAAATCGTAATTTTTTGTTTTGGCTTGTCTAATTTTAATAATTCCACTGTTTGTCATGTTCAAAAAGTTAGAATGGTAAACTATTTATAACAAAATAAATGATCTTAGAGCAGTTATGATGTAAGACAAAGTTGAAGTGTATGAACGGATTAGCACCTGAATATCTCACTGAATTCTTTAAGAAATGTTCATCACTGAGATCAACTAGGTTAGATAATTTACATGTTCAAAGACCAAATACAAATTTCGGAAAACGAACTTTTCAGTACTCTGGAATTATATTGTGGAACTCACTCCCTTTAACTTTAAAAGAATGCAAGAATCTAGAATTGTTTAAAAGACATTCTTCCATCTATCTCTTGAATAAACAAGAAACTGAATTACTGTAATACAATGCATTATGCATGATATGAATATGCATATTTCCATTTATGTTTGCATTACTGAGTATACATGTATTACTTTATGTATTTATGTTTACATTACTGTGTATACATGTATTACTTTATGTATTTATGTTTACATTACTGTATATACATGTATTACTTTATGTATTTATGTTTACATTACTGTGTATACATGTATTACTTTATGTATTTATGTTTACATTACTGAGTATACATGTATTACTTTATGTATTTATGTTTACATTACTGTGTATACATGTATTACTTTATGTATTTATGTTTACATTACTGTATATACATGTATTACTTTATGTATTTATGTTTACATTACTGTGTATACATGTATTACTTTATGTATTTATGTTTACATTACTGTGTATACATGTATTACTTTATGTATTTATGTTTACATTACTGTGTATACATGTATTACTTTATGTATAATTGCAATCATTATTTGTATTCTCTATTAAAGGGGCATTAGCTACGATTTTGACCAAACAAATTATATGTTTTGGAAATTGGTAAATAGCTTTAAAATGATGAAATAAAGGTAAGTATTTCACATTAAACAGCTTATCGAACCACTTTTCGCCTTTTGAGAACGAAAATTACCATCGATAAGTTATTTCCTTGCAAGCAAATAATTTGACCTCACTTTTTCCGTATGCAACTGAATGACAGGTAAAAACGAATAATTTGTATTTTGTCGCTTATTAACTGCAAACTTGCATGCATGATTTCTTTGTCCGTAATTAACACCGACTAAAAGCAGATTCACAAAAAATAAGAAATAAGTGCATTGTTGTGGGTACCTATAAAGTGGGAAACGAAATAGAAACGAAACGAAACGAAATCAACGAAATGGAAACGAAATGAAACGAAACCAACGAAAGCAAAACGAAATAGACTGATATGAAGAAATGGAAGGAAAAAAATAAGACAAAACGAAATAAAGAAAAAAAAAGAAAAGATAATTCGATTTTTTAAATACAATAATTTTGATTAATTATAACCCATCTTACATGTCTGTCCGTTACAGTACTCCTCACGTACATTACCCGCAACTCAATCCAAGCCGGGTTTGCTTGCCGATAAACTTTCAGAAGTTCAAATGTCATATTTTTATTTGTGTTTGTGTGTGTGTCAGTATTTATGAATTATAAAGTTTCTGGAGTGGGCATATAGAAAAAAATGGGGGATATGAGGGGGTATTTTCATAGATTGGGATATTGAGGGTTCATTATTCGTCTGATTTTACTACGTTTTTCGTTTGTATTCTGCATAAATTTTCCTATTCGCAAACTATTAACGACTGTCATACAAGTGGGAGGTTTGACCCACCATTTTCTTGGGAAATGCCTGTACCAAGTCGGGAATATGATAGTTGTATTCTAGTTTCACATTTGGTCATGTCTTAGGATTAGAGAATTTACATGTACCGATTGTTTTTATACTTGGTAACGTCTTAGGGTTAGACGAGTGGCATCTGCCTATCTGCTATCAGAACCCACCATTTTCCTGGGAAAATGCCTCTATCAAGTCAGGAATGTGTTGTTTTTCAGTTGTTCTGTTGATTGGAAACTCAGATGGTTGAGCTTCTTATCGGTTTTGTCTGTTTTTGTGGACTTTCCCTTTTGAATGCGCCTTGGAGTACGGTACCATTGTTATTACCTTTATTCGGTAGTGTGCCAACAGATCTGGCGTAATGTCTTACCGTTGTCCTTTCCGAGATATACAGGGGTCAAAAAGACCCAACACTATAAACTTTTTATTTCAAATCCTATTGTTCTATTTTGAAGAACTAAAAAAAAACCAACAGCAACATAACAGGACGTACAGTGAGCGCCTTCCTTACAGAAGAACTTCTGGAAAAAATAATGCTTGCAAAAACTAAACATAAGAAACTCTGGAAGTTTTATTGAAATCCATTCGGTTGTTTAGGAAGAGTTATGGATAACGCAACAGTATCCTCTCTCTATTGTATAGCCTTGTATCACAATTACATAGCCTTAAATGACAAAATCCAAAAGTGAAGAAATTTTAGCAAGAACTGTTAAAATGGGAAAACAAAAATAGAAGGTGCACAATGCCATTTGGTACTAAAGAATTCATGAAATTAATGAACCTTGCCATATGGTATTAAAGATTTCCTGTAAGATTCATTCAATTCCATCAAGTTGTTAAGGAAGAGTTGTATAGGCAGTGAGGGAAACACTCGCGGACAAACGGACATATACTATATACCCCCCTCCCGCTGGATAGCGGGGGGTATAAAAATATGTGCCGTATCAAATTTTATTAATACCGGAACAAATTTTGGAGGGTTTTTTATATGAATAGGGATCAAAGGGGAAAAGGGTACTTTTACAAGATATGTAGATTTTTTTTAAATTTCTAAAGTTAATTCTTGATATGATTTGTATACCTCCGCCAAAAAAAGATTGGGGTATATAGGACTTCTGCTGTCCGTTCGTTCGTTTGTCCCTCCGGTCGTCATACTTTTTCGTCTCTCCGACACACTTTTAAATTTTGCTCGGACGGGGTATTTATTAGTGAACTTTAACTACTGCACTTCTGTTATTTTAATTCCTCTCCTTTCAACAGACTTGACGTTGCTCTTATGGTTCCCAAATTTAAAAGAAGCCACTAAATGAATAGGACAGACTCCCGCTGAATAAATGCATAGTATTCTTGTTCAATGGTGATAAAATCCTGTCCTCTCCTGATGAAAGACATACATGTGTGGGAAGTAGTCTAGCATCGTAATTGTGAAAATAGGTTTGATTTCATTTAGACCCCTATTATTTTTTCTTCCATTTTTCTATTTCGTTTTGTTTTCGTTGATTTCGTTTTGCTTTCGTTGGTTTCGTTTTATTTCGTTTTCATTTCGTTGATTTCGTTTCGTTTCGTTTTTGTTGATTTCGTTTCGTTTCGTTTCTATTTCGTTTCGCACTTTATAGGTACCTCATTGTTGTGCTGATTTTATGACGATTCGACCAACTCCGTAAACTATGTCGATAAGGGACCGACCATTTAACTTGCAGGGAGGGGGGGGGGTATGGTTTTTTGTTTCGTTCAGAAATTTTTTTTCGGACAACACGAGAGTTAGAATATATTTTTTTTTGTCGCGCGAACATTAGATTATATGACAAAAACTCTGAATCAGATTTTTTTTTTCCTCCATCAAAATCAGAATATTTTTTTCAGCAACATTGCGAATCAGAATATTTTTTTAGTAAAAAACCATTACTTAAGGCCAAAAAAAAATATGTGTGTTTACGGTCACCCGACCGACCCTAATTTTTGCTAGCGACCCTATGAATTTTTACACAGAATTCGGATAACCATTTTTGTTGTTTAACCAGCAGCAATGTTTTATTTATTCAACTGCTAGCTTTGTGTCGAAATTGAGAGCAAAAAAGGTAGAAAAACTGCATAATTCGTCATTTTACCAGAAATTTCGAAAATGAAATACCGGAATCGGGAACGACTATTTCCGGTTTTGCCGATAATAAAAAAAAAAAATTAATCCCGACCGACCCTAGATTTTTTTGACATGCGAGTTTTTTTTAAACACACATATATTTTTTTTGACCTAACCAATTTTGTATTGAAGGCTACAGTGGAGATTAACTTGTTTGTTAACTGTTACCTTCTTAAAATAAAGAAATATTATTATTATTATTGTATATAATGCTCAATTTCGTTGATCCTTCGATTTACGGATTCTTATAACCCATTTGGCATCTTCAAACTCTTCTCGAGTATATGTACTGTGTATGTGGTTTTTCCCGTTTCAGATTTGATTGTATACTTACAAAACTGTTTTGCCTTGTCTGCATGTTCCAACAGAGACAAAGCTTGATATTGTATATTGCAGTAGCAAACTGGGCTCTCTAGAAAATTTTTTTTTAGCTGATAATGTTTCCGAGTGGGGCGACGTGTCTATCCGCGGACTGTTGCTTCAGTGAGTTAGCACTATAAAAATCCAACAAAGTCTGGTGGTCATCATCTCATTGAAAATTAACTTGTTCTCGCCATGATATAGCTGAAAAATTGCCGAGGTGGCGTTAAACAACAATTACTCGCTCCAACTTGATATAAATATTTACTCTGTCCCTACCTACATGTGCATGTTTATAATATTTGGTCAACTAACTCTTAAAAATTATCTCAATTTTTCAGAATTTTGATTTTTTTTTTCCTAAAAATAATTAAAATATCTAAATTCTAAAACTGGATTCAGAATTTTAATTATATTTTCAAAATATTTAATATTTAACAGAACAAGCAATTTTAATAATTTCACTTTTTGGATTTAAAAAAAATTAAAATTCTAAAATGATTTGACTAAAATTTCAAATTTCCAAAAGTTTAAGCATATTTTATATTTGAGATCTTTTGTCAAAAATCAAAAAAATTTAATTGTCGGAGCTATTTTCAAAGAAATCTAATATCAAAAAGTTGAATCACATCAGGTGTTAATGATTAACATGCTCACCCCAAGTGCAGTAGAACATGTTCCTTGTGTCTGATGATCAGATCAAACCAGACTATAAAATAGCTGCTTCTCTGCTAAGCACACAGCATATTAAGGAGTTAAGAACACTCTGGCTGGCTTCTAAGTTCTTATCAGGAAAATGTGTGTGTTGAGACACGTCTACCCAAGTCAGTAGTTTCAGTGAGGCTGAGCTAGCACTATATAAATGAAAAAGTGTTGGCCTAGTACAAAGCGGAAATGAAATTTGCTCTTGCCATGTGATAGCTTAAAAGTTGCTCACTTGGTGTTAGTTAACCAACAATCACTCATTCACTCAAAAGTTAAAAATTGTGTGGTTTGGACAAGACAATCGGCTCATGATCACCTCCCTCGATTCCACAAATGAAGATAAATATATAACGTACAACTTCAACGAAAACTCGTTGCCATGACTGCATCATTTCTCCAAGAAGAGAGGTTTGTTTGGACTCATAAAACTCACTGAAACCGTAGGAGATTGAGAAAATTCTTAAAACATATTAATGGAACTCTTGGTACAATCAATTCAAAGAAACAAATTGCATTAAAATTTGATCAAACTTTTCGTTTCAAATATGCAAACTTTTTTAAATTTGGGTTCTCTCCAAAATGAGATAGCAAACAATTTTAAAGGCCCATCAATAAACCATAAAGCAGTCTTTGTCTCCATTTTTGCACCTTAGGACCTCTAGTTCGGAAACAGATAGGGCTACAATACCTCAAATGAATTCTAACCTTCCATCGGTGCCACGAGTCATTGCATTAAAAATTCAGAAGTATCAGTTAACTAGAACTAACCTTAGGCCAAAAAAATATATGTGTGTTTACTGTCACATGTCAAAAAAATCTAGGGTCGGTCGGTGGGGATTAATTTTTTTTTTTTTTTTTTTTATCGACAAAACCGGAAATAGTAGTTCCCGGTTCCGGTATTTAATTTCCGAAAATTCCGGTAAAATGACGAATTATACAGTTTTTCTACCTTCTTTGCTCTCAATTTCGACAAAAAGCTAGCAGTTGAATAAATAAAACATTGCTGCTGGTTAAACAACAAAAATGGTTATCCGAATTCTGTGTAAAAATGCTTAGGGTCGCTAGCAAAAATTAGGGTAGGTCGGGTGACCGTAAACACACATATTTTTTTTTGGCCTCATCACACCCAAACCATCTTGTCTACAGACGACCACTGAAAAAAATGTGTTCTATGAAATGCTTAACTGATACCATTAGTTAACACTGTTCATGTTATGAAGGAAATCAGTAGGGTTAGGGTTATACTTATAATGTTAAATGCCACTTTCAACAATATTTCAGTTATATCGTGGCGGTCAATTTTATTGGTGGAGTAAACCGGAGAACCTGGAGAAAACCACCAACCTATTGAAAGTCACTAAATTTATCACATAATGTTGTATCAAGTACACATCGCATGAGCGGGATTCAAACTCAAAACATTAGCGGTGATAGGCACCGATTGTATGTGGTTTTAAATCAAACTACCATAACCGTCCCTAGGAACCAGTATATTGGTATAATAACAGACATATTATATTGAATAACACTGCCAATACAACCAATATTAAAATTCCTTCAGAAAATTTCCAGAAACATTTTTTCGTTGTTTTTTTTAATTTAGGAACAAGGTGCAGAAATAGCAGTCCAAAATAATGACAAATATAATTCTTGTTTATACTGTCAAGTGACAGTACATACGAAAGAGAAAAAAAAACTTGTATGAACATCCAATCTACCATAAGGGACCAACCATTTAACTTGAAGGGGGGGTTATGGTTTTTTTTTTCGGACAACATAAGTTAGAATATTTATTTTTTTTTGTGGTGCGAAGCGCAATTTTTTTTTCCAGAATTTAACATTAGGTTATATGACAAAAACTCTGAATCAGATTTTTTCCTCCACCAAAATCAGAATATTTTTTTAAGATTTTTTTTAGAAAAATAAACATATCCCCCCCCCCCCCCCCCTTTCAAGTTAAATGGTCGTTCCCTAATTAAAATTAGATGTTTGTTGCATCTTTTTTTTCGTTAGAGATAAACTTATATCTAACACACATCTTGCAGGGGTCACGTCAGGGTTGATATTTTTTCAACTGTCAGACCCATCAGATGACAGAGTATACATATGCAGATTGGTCAAAGATAAATGAATAAATAGTTATACAACATGAACATGACTCTAAACAGGATGTTGTTAGATGTTATAGTGTATTGCCAAAGAAAACAGATACAACAAACTAATTTTTCATTCCAACATGACTCCTTCTTTCACTTTGTGAACAAACGAGTGATTTATCGATGGGGTATAATCTCATTAGCACATGCCAGGTTCATGTGACTTAGTTACTTTCCCGTCGTAAATGTACATGTTGATGAATAATCGTCTGCTCGAATTTAGCAGCATAAACTGTGTGCCACATTGTCTGCAAAGTAAATATAAATGACTGTATTTATTCCAACCAAAGTATACGGTTTCAGGTCGTTCCGGCCCCATTTGAAATTAAATACTATTGAACTGAAAACACAACTGTTTATCATTTCAAAATGTTTTTGATCGATTTTAATATTAAAAATTCAAACATTAGAATTTTTTGTGTAATCAAGAATCAATGTAGCATACTCGATAAATAAACGTATTATTTATTACAATTAAATGACGATTATACAGCAGTTACCTGTTAGTACTGATTAGTGTACAAGTCTTTGATTGTACTCTAAACTAGTATTACTGTGAGCTTGTGCTCACTAAGATATACCCCCCGCTCCCCACATCTGTCCAACCTATTTCCATAACCAAAACATTACCGATTGTTCCGACCAAAAATGAAAGGGGCTCTCCTCTCTTCACCGTTAAGCTGCTGATAAAATTTCAAAACATTCTGAGAAACTCTACTCAAGTTATCATACGAGATAGGGTAAAAATCCTATTTTCCGTCATATCGCGTCCAATAAGTAACTCTGGAACGGCCAAAGTGAAAATCGTCAAAAATGAAAGGTATCCTCCTCTCTTCACCGGTAAGCTGCTGATAAAATTTCAAAACATTCTGAGAAACACTACTCAAGTTATCATACGACATAGGGTAAAAATCATATTTTCCGTCATATCAAGTTCAATAACTCTGGAACGGCAAAAGTGAAAATCGTCAAAAAAAAAGGGATCCTCCTCTCTTCACCAGTAAACAGCTGATAAAATTTTAAAAGATTCTAAGAGACACAACTAAAGTTATCGTACGACATAGGATTTGTCTACAGGCGGACCGACATGGTAAAACCAGCATACCCCCTACAACTTCGTTGCGGGGGGGGGGGGGGGGGGGGGGGTATAAAATTAAGCTACACCCAAGCTAATTTTATTGTTTGATATTGCCAATTAATTTGAACAATTTATAAAATCAAGTGTAGTAAAAACATACAAGAACTCAAATCCCAAGCTAATTTTAGGGTGTGAGAAATTTGAAAGTCTTTGTTCTGCGGGCGCTGTGGCTATAAAAAAGGAACTATGACTATAGCTTTCATTCATTCCTTCCATGATGTCTTACCCATGTGTAGTGTGTTCCAGACCTGTCAGACTGCAGCAGCAAGCTCTAGAGTGTGACTCCTGTGGAAACTAGTTATCTCCCACTTATCATTCAGAACACACTTTCTGTTTGACTTCAGGTTTGCTAGTTTATAACGTAATATTTATAGTAGGGCCGAATCGACTTGGGGCCGGATCAACCTGATACCAAAGTATACTACCGTATTTGTACCCTTAGACATATCAGAATCGAAATAATTCATGGAAGCCAGAATGTGTTTTGAGTTTTAACATGGGATGGCAGATATTAGTAAATTTTATCTGCCAACCTATGTTGAAACTCAAATACTAATATCCGCCAACCCATGTTAAAACTCAAATACTAATATCCACCAACCCATGTTAAAACTCGAAACAGATTCTGGCTTCCACGATTTATTTCTTAATTAGATTGATGAAAACTTGATACTTCTGAAGTTGTTCATCAGAGGGTTATGACGTTTAACGCCACTTTCAACATTATTTCAGTTATATCGTGGCCGTCAGTTTTTACTGGTGGAGGAAACCGGAATACCCGAAGAAAACCACTGTTCATCAAAGGAAACCAAAAACATGTCCAAATATTTTCAATGTCAGAATAATTTCCCCTTGAGCGTTTTAAACTGAGCTAGTCATAAATCTCAAGATCTATATTCATGTTTTATTTACTGTTAATAATCTCAAAAAAACTAGAATTATAAGCAACATTTGTACATGGCTTTAACATTGAATACAATTTTGAAACAATACGGTTACCTCAATAAACAAATTTTGAAAATAATGAAATTGCATTGTTATACAATTGATTTGAAAAATGTCAAATTTAAACTTATTACGATACCATTTGAGCATCTCTTCGAGAATTGTCTCTCAAGTTCACATTTGTAGCTTAAGACATACTCTGATATTAATCCCCAATTATCATTAGTTCAAACAGGACTGTACAACACTTTCGGAGTGAAAAAAAGCCTGGTACATTTTCATTCAACAAGCTAAACTCCATAAAACTTTACTTTTTACTGTAACCGGTATTTGCACACAAAAAAGCATAGAAGGTAGTAAGTTGTAAAAATATAAAGATTCATGCATATAAAAATTTAAACAAATCTCAATAATAATAATAATGAATAAGCAGTTATTTTTTAAATTAAAATTATCATTTTAATTTACTTTAAAATTTAATAAGAAAATATTTGAACATTTGATTCAATAATGCTGCATTTATAACATCTAATATCAAAAGCACCACTCCCTACTCGAAATAATATTACTAAATAATAATAGAACTAATAGATTTAACCACAGGGGGCTAGGTGCATCCGAAAAAAAATAAACTATATAATACAACATGGGGAGGAACTCACTTGCTTGTATTTTTTTAAGTGGTCGTGCTAAATTGATCGTAACTTCAGAACGCGTTAATATTAACAAAAAATGTTTTCATTAGTCAAAAACCAAGTAATTTTCCTTTCCAAAGAGACCCAATTGTTAGTGTAGGCCTCCGAACTGCAGAGGTACCCTACACGAACCAAAACAATTAAAGTCTGTGGTGTTTGGGAAGGATGGAAAGGGGATTACTTTCAAAAACAGACTTAAAGGGCATATAAATTGGCAAAAGGCAAGACATTTTAACGTAATTTGAATGGATGAAAGTATTTAGCTAGTCAAAATGACTCGATTATGCATGGGAAAGTATACACAGATGTGAAGTGGTTGTCCCAGCATTTGTCCTACTTCGATTTTCCCGCCGTTTTGTTTTAGTTCCTGTAGGGTACCTCAGCATTTCGGAGGCCTACACTAACAATTGGAGTCTCTTTGGAAAGGAAAATTACTTGGCTTTCGACTGGTGAAAACATTTTTTGTTAATATTAAGGTGTTCTGAAGTTACGATCAATTTAACACGACCACTTAAAAAAATGCAAGCAAGCAAGTTCCTGCCCTTGTATTATATAGTTGGGTTTTTTTCGGACGCACCTAGCCCCTGTGGATTTAACAAGTTCACTGGCTATTTTTTGGCATATTTAAAATTTAAACAAATGACAGGTGCAAGTTTTAACAATGTGAACACAAATATTTTAGAATAACAAAGCTAAAAAGTTATTATTAACAATATGAATTCATGAAATGTCAGAGAAAATATATTTTTGAATAAAACTGAATGATAAAAATGTTACTAGGCACAAGAGATTACACGCAACTGAACAGTTTAAAATATTTCCCCAAAGGCAATACACAAGTCGGTAAACAAAACACTGTCTCGCATCTGTCGATAATACACAGCCGGCTTTCTTCACTGTTCTATAAATGTGATAACACTAAACTGCAGATATCATGGGTCACGCCGTCCTCACCAACTTGTTACTCGGTTCTTCTCCATAACGCATGCAAACAAAATTTTAAAACAGGTTCAGTTTAGTTCAATACAACGTTTTAAGATAAATAATAAATGGTCATCGTCAATATTATTTTAACAACCTTCCAACCGTTCGAGTGTTTACTTTTCACTCGCGTTCAATGGCCATTCCGCCAACACGCATGTCTTGTACCTCCTGAGCTTCTTGTACTAAAGCACAAAGTCCACACATGCACCAAGTTAATAAATCACCCATACAGCTACCTTCTATTCCTTTTTGATCTCTGATCTTTCCTCTAAGAGTGATCATTAAATAAATATCCAACAACGGGACGAAAATTCCTATTCCATAAAGTAAACAACTTTCTCCCATCGCCTCGGCATTTTTTCCAAACTGGTAGCAAGGCACAAAATACGAGATGATGCATAATCCTAAATTATCAAAGCATCCAAAAAGACCGTGCTGCCACTGTCCTCCTGCCATTTTTCTCAATCAGGTGAATGTTCACAAACTTTCAGAACAAGAAATCTGCAAAAAATTTCAATGCGTCTGCCACGCCTTTACCTTAATTATAAGTAGCAGCCGATGGATGCTCTGGTCATGCGCAGAGACAAGTCAGCAGTATGCCTGGAATATTGAGGATCCCCAAGGGGTATACATGACATGTGTATATGACATTCTGTTATCTTAATTTAATATCTTATTTAAAGGTCCGAATAAGAAATCATTATCTCGACATCAAACTTTATTTATTTATCTCTAGATCTTTGTTTGAATTGTCATGGACTTATAATACAAAAGAAAATCAGAAACTTTATTTATTTATCTCTAGATCTTTGTTTGAATTGTCATGGACTTATACAAAAGAAAATCAGAAATGTAAATAAAGTCTTAAAGGGGAAATTTGCATGTTTAAAAGTAAGTGTGGTCACATCGATTGACATAGTATTAGAAAAATAAATCATGTGACCAAACAAACAGAATAATTATATTTTGTATTTGCATATGTTTTGAATATATCATTGAAATGTTATTTAAAGCGTCATCAAATCATTTTTTAATCTCATTTCCCCCCTTTATTTTCTCCTCTTTTTTTTTCAAATGTTTTTCTAAATCTTGTTTCTTTTTCTTCTTCTTTTTCTTTTGAATATAGAATAGATATAGAAAGCTTGTCTATTTGTTAACATTTAAATCTGGGAGTTTTATTACTATCATTATAAATTCATCAGCACCTGAAGGTTTTAACACTGGGTGGATTCTGTAATTAAATAGGTATTATACCTCACTGCTAGAACCAACGTAAATCGGATCTTTTTTAAACTGATTTATTTGCACATCCTTTCAAAGGTACTGGCAACCTATGTTATTATAATTGTGTTACAACAGAGGCATAGGAGTGGATCGGAAAGTGGGGAAGGGAAAGCTTTGAACGTGGATCGAAAAATGTGGTGGTGGGGGGGGGGGGGGGGGGGGGGGGGGGGGGGGGGGGGCAAGATGCAAGAGACGGTCGGAAAGCGAGGGGCGGGGGGAGCTTCGGGGGGGGGGGGACTGGAAAGTGGGGGCATGCTATATCAAAACTGACAAGCAAAAAAGCTCATGATCATGATCATGATCAACGTGTCTTGAAATTAAATTGAATTCTTGAACATTTAATGATGTAACTCAAGTCATAAGCTTAAGTAATAACTCCATGGAAGAACCGTGATGGTCGCATAACAAATCTTTAGAGCAAATAAATGACTTCGGGTTATTTATATCCTCTACTTCGGGTTATTGATATCCTCTACTTCGGGTTATTTATATCCTCTACTTCGGGTTATTTATATCCTCTACTTCGGGTTATTTATATCCTCTACTTCGGGTTATTTATATCCTCTACTTCGGGTTATTTATATCCTCTACTTCGGGTTATTGATATCCTCTACTTCGGGTTATTTATATCCTCTACTTCGGGTTATTTATATCCTCTACTTCGGGTTATTTATATCCTCTACTTCGGGTTATTGATATCCTCTACTTCGGGTTATTGATATCCTCTACTTCGGGTTATTGATATCCTCACTTCGGGTTATTTATATCCTCTACTTCGGGTTATTTATAT